>OX411252.1:2490577-7290577 GCA_948150575.1 Tinea pellionella
GGGCTCGGAAATTCCGATTTTTAAAATTAGCATATTTTGTATGAAAAAAAAATTTATTTCTCAGAAATCGTTAATTTTATTTGGAGTTCTATTGGCCCCCCTCGGAGTTCTATCGATTTGTCGAAGAAATTAAACCGATCGGAACTGAATGAAAGAGCTACGGGGCTCGAAAATTTCGTTTTTTAAAATTAGCATATTTTGTATGAAAAAAATTTTATTTCTCAGAAATCGTTAATTTTCTTTGGAGTTCTATTGGCCCCCCTCGGAGTTCTATCGATTTGTCAAAGAAATGAAACCGATCGGAACTGAAATGAAAGAGCTACGAGGCTCGGAAATTCCGATTTTTTAAATTAGCATATTTTGTATGAAAAAAAAATTTATTTCTCAGAATTCGTTAATTTTCTTTGGAGTTCTATTGGCCCCCCTCGGAGTTCTATCGATTTCTCGAAGAAATGAAACCGATCGGAACTGAAATGAAAGAGCTACGGGGCTCGAAAATTTCGTTTTTTAAAATTAGCATATTTTGTATGAAAAAAAAATTATTTCTCAGAAATCGTTACTTTTCTTTGGAGTTCTATTGGCCCCCCTCGGAGTTCTGTCGATTTGTCGAAGAAATGAAACCGATCGGAACTGAAATGAAAGAGCTACGAGGCTCGGAAATTCCGATTTTTAAAATTAGCATATTTTGTATGAAAAAAAAATTTATTTCTCAGAAATCGTTAATTTTCTTTGGAGTTCTATTGGCCCCCCTCGGAGTTCTATCGATTTGTCGAAGAAATGAAACCGATCGGAACTGAAATGAAAGAGCTACGGGGCTCGAAAATTTCGTTTTTTAAAATTAGCATATTTTGTATGAAAAAAAATTTATTTTTCAGAAATCGTTAATTTTCTTTGGAGTTCTATTGGCCCCCCTCGGAGTTCTATCGATTTGTCGAAGAAATGAAACCGATCGGAACTGAAATGAAAGAGCTACGGGGCTCGGAAATTTCGTTTTTTTAAATTAGCATATTTTGTATGAAAAAATTTTTATTTCTCAGAAATCGTTAATTTTCTTTGGAGTTCTATTGGCCCCCCTCGGAGTTCTATCGATTTGTCGAAGAAATGAAACCGATCGGAACTGAAATGAAAGAGCTACGGGGCTCGAAAATTTCGTTTTTTAAAATTAGCATATTTTGTATGAAAAAATTTTTATTTCTCAGAAATCGTTAATTTTCTTTGGAGTTCTATTGGCCCCCCTCGGAGTTCTATCGATTTGTCGAAGAAATGAAACCGATCGGAACTGAAATGAAAGAGCTACGGGGCTCGAAAATTTCGTTTTTTAAAATTAGCATATTTTGTATGAAAAAATTTTTATTTCTCAGAAATCGTTAATTTTCTTTGGAGTTCTATTGGCCCCCCTCGGAGTTCTATCGATTTGTCGAAGAAATGAAACCGATCGGAACTGAAATGAAAGAGCTACGGGGCTCGGAAATTTCGTTTTTTTAAATTAGCATATTTTGTATGAAAAAATTTTTATTTCTTAGAAATTCTTAATTTTCTTTGGAGTTCTATTGGCCCCCCTCGGAGTTCTATCGATTTATTGAAGAAACGGAATCGATCGGAGCTAAAATGAAAGAGTTACAGGTGTTTAAAATTTCGAAATTGTGTAAACTTCATTTCGTGTTTTCAGCACTTTAATCAGCGGAACTATTTTTTTTATTAATAGGGAACTCTAGAACTATTGGAGGGGCTACCAGAACTCCGCTGAAATTTTCAAAATTTTCATAATGGGGGGCCAACTTCACATACATGATTAGACACCGCCGTACGCCACCATCGATCCAATTCCTTATTCGACCAAAGAGCCTGATTTTTACAGTAATAATATGTAAAAAATACTTTCGAGAGTAATTTTATAATATTTTAAATTATCTTAAATAATAAAATACCATGAAATATTGACTGTTTTGCTAACTGTACTTAGCTTTACAAAAACATATCTTAAAACGATCTCATAATATTAAGAATAGTGAATATTTTTGAAAGTCGTTTTTCAGTTTCTGTTAGAAATCAATTTTTTTTTGCTTAGATTTAAGTAGTCAAATATTTTTAACAATATATATTTATTTATTGAAATAATGGTCAACTATAATGTCCATAATCCATTGATGCATTCGAACAAGTATTTATGTCTAATACATTTTATGTCTAATATATTTCTGTGAATAAATGAAACGATGTATTTATCAAATCAATCAGTCCTTTTATTTTGTCATGAAAATTACAAATATAGCCACCAAATTTTTCATGAAATAACCTTTAATTATAATAATTATCAGGTCTTCTAAAAAAACGTATAAATAATTACACAAATATGAATCAAAATTTTACATAAACTGAAATTCCAAAACATTATACAAAAATGGGGAATAAGAAACAATGATAATCGAATAAATTACCGAAAGAATATTAATTAGCAGACATTCTTTGTTAACGTGAAAGCCAACACCTGAGCGTCCAAACATTTTGTTTTACAACATTGTTTGAAACATAGCAAATTTGTGTTGAAATTAAGTAATTTTATAACTTTCTCAGCACTAATTATATTATTATTATTTCAACATCTGCTATGTTTCAAACAATGTTGTAAAACAAAATGTATGGACGCTCAGGTGTCGGCTTTCACGTTAATATATATAATTTAATTATCATAACACAGACACGTACGTACACCGATGGAGCGTATTTAACAAGTTGGCAAGCGGCAAGCAGATTTGACATTTTAAAAATTCAAAACCTCTAACATTTAGATCTGTTTATCCAAAAATATAAGAGTGGTAGGCAGACTGATGATAGTCAGTGCCGGATTTAGGCATAGGCAACATAGGCAGTTGCCTATGGGCCACCACCACACTACAAAAAAAAAAAGATTAAATCAATAAAGGCTCAGTAGAAACAAAAAAATACTGAGTTTTGTTTTAAAATTTGTGTTAGCCAACTTATTTAGTTGCTCTCTTCTTTACCTTGATCTTAACAGAAACTCTAAACAGTTAACCACAAACGATTAGAGGGCCTCCACAACATACTCTGCCTATGGGCCGCCGAAGTCTAAATCCGGCGCTAATGATGGGTATGCCATTCAGTGAAGTGACTTTACTCAAGATCAGCTTGGAAGAACCCAGGTACAATGAGAAGAGTAAACACCGTCAACTTGAATGGTGCACATTCGTCTTTTCAAGTCGGCATAGTGGAGGCGACTGCTGTCTTTGTAGCAGTTGTTTCTACTCATGGACTGCCACATGTTAGACTACTAAAAATTGTAATGAAGGTGATTTAAAAAGTTTGGCAAACTTAAACCAGCACCGTAACTACACAATTAAAAAAAACCTATCACACAACATCACAATAAAAAAATGAGGTCCTATCTATGAGCCATTTTCGATATTTGAGCATATTTCTTTAAGCATGGGGTAAACATTACCAAAAAAAAAAGTACTTGTATAGACAAAAATAGTGTATAATGGGAGCTCTACAAAGGATCCCGTCTCCGTGTGAAGCCACAAAAATAATATGCTTCACCTAAACCGGACCGTAAGCACAATATCATATAAGCACGAAACTTATAAAATAATTCCTTATGTACTGGTTGGTAATAATGTACAAATAACATCAGTCCTATCTTTCCCATGTTCAAATATGTCCTAAAAATCGGTTGTCATCTTGATTTCTCTTGAGTACTGTGCCGTACAACTCGAAACATACCATTAGAAATCGCTACCACAGGCGAAAACAATCTAAATGGATATTCACTGGAACAAAATTAATTATTTATATATTAATTTAATTAATTAATATTAATTATTAATATGGTGTTAGTCTCCTCTTGAAACTGGCTACTTCCGAACCAATCTCGAAACGCGACAAGATCACTTTACGGGTGCTACTTTTTTTTATTGTAACGTGACAACCCATCACCTGATGTAAAGCTAGAAGTGTGGCCTAAACAACTGCTACTACAGATAAATTTCTACAGGCAGCAGTCGCCTCCGCTATACTAAATGAACACCATGCAGATTGACAGTGCACACTTCTCTCGTTATACCTGGCTACTTCAAAACATCCAGAAACGCGACGAGGTCACTTCACTGGTGTTACATTCGAAAATGGTAGTGCTACCCCAGGACGGCAAACTCGGTTAATAACCATCATCATCACCAGTTTGCTACTGTCTGTACATATAAGTTACATTGGTACTAGTCAGAATTTAGCGAGATTTGAACACGAGTCTTATTGATTGTGAGTTCAGGCGTTATACCGCTAAGCCACGGCTGCTATCCTGCCGAGGTTCTCAGTTAGTAATAATTAATTTTTTCAATTACAGTAACACCCTGCTTTACGCAATCCCGGATGCGTGGTTTCGGTTTTACGCGAATTTCAAATCTCGCGCTAAAATAGTTCTTTCACAGATTTATTACCGTGTCAATCAGTAAAAAACAGTGTTGCGTGTTATAAAAATACTTATTTTACAAGACCGTAAACGAGACGCAACCAAGAAGACAATAGATAGGGTACATTTTTCCGTAAAAAAAGCAGACTGTGTTTTTAGAATTAAAGTATGTATTGATTTGCATTTTGTACTGACTCTTGGTTATGCATAAACATGACCTCCTTATACGCGAATTTCACTTAACGCGAGTTTTTGCGGACCGTAACCCTCTCGTAAAGCGGGGTATTACTGTAC
This sequence comes from Tinea pellionella, assembly GCA_948150575.1. Lineage (NCBI taxonomy): Eukaryota > Metazoa > Arthropoda > Insecta > Lepidoptera > Tineidae > Tinea > Tinea pellionella. The sequence goes on from OX411252.1 coordinate 2,495,298, forward strand.
TTTTAAATTCTATTCTACTTTTAACTATTTTCGAACAAATCAAGTTATACATTTTTTCGTTAAAACTTTGGACACATCACAAACTTACCTTCCTACAACAGGCGAAGCTTCATTCCCACTTAAAATGAACAAGGGGAATAATATTGAGAACACGCAACCACTGAAATAAATATTTTATATTATTGTACCTCGCTATATGACAACACTCCGCCTAATGTAAAGATAGAGTGTGGTCAATGAATAGAAACAACTGCTACTACAGATAAATTTCTACAGACAGCAGTCACCTCCTCTATGCCGGCTTGAAACGAATGTGCACTATCCAAATTGACAGTGCACACATCTCTTATACCTGGCTACTTCCAAGTTGATCTCGATACACGGTAAGGTCACTTAACGGGTGTTACATTATTACAAATTGGTGGTTGTTTCCGTTCATGGACCGCACTCTAGCTTTACATCAGGCGGAGTGTTGTCGTATGCCTGAGTTACAATACAATACAATAATAAATAAAACCTCACCTAATAATATAAGATTGTGGTATTTGTGTAAGCACAGCTAAAGGTAGTCCGAAGCCCAAGAAATATGGCCAATTATTCTCAATAAAAGTTAATCTTTTATGCAACTCCCAACCCATGTTAAACCATTTATATTCAAATGAATATAATGAGTACAAAAGACACATATGTATCAAACATAATATTTGACCAACATATACTATTGGCAGCATGTTGACTAGCATACTCTGAAAATTAAATAAATATACATACAGTATGATCAAAAAGTACCGGGCATTTCTAATTTGAATGAACCACTCTCTACAGATATTTACTTTTTATTTGACACATATTTACTTTTTAAGCTGGTAGACCCTATACAGACATTTGTGTGTAATTTGAATGGGATCAGATGATTAGTGTTTGTTTGTCAGCTGTCCAAAATAGACAAGTTTTTGTGTTTTGTCATATTTTAACATGTTTAATTTTATTGAGTAAAGTGTATTGTGAATCTGTTTGACCAAACACAAGGTAAATATCCATGAGCAGGCACCATATTCACCGATATGGCGCCGTGCGACTTCCCTCAACTTAAATTACCATTTCGAAATGCGGCGAAGGAGCTGTAGGACATTTTTTTTTATTGTAGCTTGGCATGTGACAACATTCCGCCTGATGTAAAGCTAGAGTGCAGTCCAAGAATGGAAACAACTGCTACTACAGAGATATCTCTACAGGCAGCAGTCGCCTCCACTATGCCGGCTTGAAGAGGCGAGTATGTACCATCCAGATTGACAGTGCACACTCCTTTCGTTATACCTGGCTACTTTCAAACTATTCCTGAAACGCGACAAGGTCACTTCACATCTCAGTTTCGGCCTACCAAAAATGCATGGATGATTGGGTTAAGCGTTGGTACATGTGTGTTGCTTCAGATAAATGTTATTTTGAAGAACATAAAATAAATTTGCCCGAAAATTAGCACAAACTTGTTTTATTTACAAATTCCTGGTACTTTTTGATATATATTAAATGACAAAATTACAAAGCTGTAGGTAGGTAGTAATCAATCTTAAGTTATTTTCTTAAACATGTTTTACTAGTGTTATAAAGATAGATTTTTAGCTATTCTCAATTAAATATGTGTGAGTTTTCATGTGATAACATGTGTTCTCATTTTCCCTTCAAAACTAGTTTCATGTTGGAAATTTTAACTATTTTAATATTCCCTCCCCATATCTTGAAAAATTGCAGCTTTTGACTTTTATTATTTTTGATAAGGAATTAGTTGTAATTGTTTTTTAGCTAACTTCTTACATTTTGTTTCATATTACTTGTATTACCTGTACTAAAAATAGTGCCTGCACCAACAAACTAAATAGTGAGTCTGCTATTATTTTGCTAACACTTGACATAAATTGTGGAGGCCCCCGTCTGTGTCTATATGCAGAATCGGCAATATCCTGGAAATTATGTACAATTTTTTTTAAACTTTATGTAAACCCAACAAAAAACAAAATGATGTATATAACCCAAACACATGTAATAATTACCTGAAACCATAAACAATTAACAAGCTTGCTCAATAAAAATAATGGTAGCACCCATATCATACGAAATGTCATATACAAGAATGGTTGCATCCACTCCCATACATTATGTGCCACTCCGGGGTCATGTCCAAAAATCATGCTGACTAGATATTTAACTCCGGGCAATAAAGCATATTCAAATATTAATATACTACACCAAAATATTCCACCATTAAGTGCACATGATTGTAATACCCTTGTCAGCACCTTTGATTCTCTAAAAACAAAAATTTAATTATATGTTTAATATTTTGAATTGCTAACAAAAGTCACACAAAGATATACTCACTGTAGTGGTTTGTAAGCCTTTTGTTTAGAATTATCAGTGTCTTTGGTCTTTGTAAGGTGCCGTGTTCGCTCATTAATTTCTTTGTCTAAATATAAAAGAACAGTAACACCTCTTAAACTATCTATAAATCCCTTGAAAAGAGCGACACAAAAATTCTGCAAACAAAAAGATACGTGCCAAAATGACAACAAAAAATAAACATATATTATTATTTAATTTACTTACCGTTATGCTCTCCATGATTATTTATTACCCATGCTAGTTATTTTAGTAGCAAATTCACATTAAAACGAACTACGAAGGTAAGAAAGAGCAAAAATGTAAAAATAATATTTTGTTATCAAAAAGTCAAAAGCAAACCTTCACGTCAAAAACATTTAGTGCAGTGCCACGTTGAACTTTTTTCGGTTTTTGTTGGATTTACCGAGATATTGGCACAACACTAAATATTTTTTTAAAGGCCTAATTCAATTTCCATAATTATAATGTTTTAAAAGTTATATATACTGATTTTATGAGTTAATTAATATATAATGGAACTAGACATACAAATACGAAAGAAATAAAAAAATAATGTTTCAAAACATTTTTTATTTATCTGTCAAATAGAGCTGTCAATTTCATTAAAAAAAAGTGAGGGGAGAGATAGAGAGGTGTTGTGTCGAAAACATTTTTTGGAAATAAAATTATGCTGAGATATTTTTCAATTGAGTAAAGAAAATGGATAACAAGTTCATAGTGGACAATTTACGGTATGTGTTTTCATCTAATGAAATATACGAACGTTTGTTATTACGTAGTAAAACATGTTTTACTTGTTGGCCTCATTTTCAAGTTATTTTGCTCAATCAACAAATTATCTACTGAGTAATATATATTTTAAGGGGGAAAATGGTCTAAATTAATGTTAGTGTACAAGCACAATGTAGAAATAATGAGTAGTTAATTGTTTAAAAGTACATAAAGTTTCTTATTCTTGCCAAATAGCTGATTGAGTAAGCTCTGTCAATTGTTTATCTTTTGAATGTACAATATATCTGATATTCGTAGCCTATATATACAACTTTATTACATTAAAAATGATGCAATATTACCTGCATAAAATTAATTATATTTATTCTTTTGTTTTGCATCTGCAATCAACTGTTCAAAATCAGATGTATTGTGCAGATTAGTGGGATGATACTTGGTTATTTTCTTACAGCTTTCTTAGATAGCATACAATAATAAATAAATATTTAACATAGCTTTCCATCATGTTACTTTTGACCTGACATTTGTAGAATTGTAGCTGTCGTGGTAGCGTCAAGATTGAGGCATTGTTCATCTAAGTTGACAATCTATATCAAAATAAACATGATAGTTGGGAATAAAATAGGGAAATTCAATAATTTTTAAAAATATTTAATGAGATTCATATATCAATTTATTTTTTACAACGCTACATTTGATTTGATTTTTGACATATATTCATTATTAAACATTATTATCAACATGAATAGTAGAGGCTATGGGTGGCAGTTACTCATTCCTACCTCTAGTAAATTTTTACAATTAGGTTAGTTAATGACTAATATGAAAAATCACCAAACTCATTAAATTTAATTTGAATATCTGAATAATGTAACTTCTAAGTTAATTGTTTATCTATACAATGCTGAAATACTACAGGAGAGAAGGACAATCTGATAATGTGGAAAAACAAGTAAAGGCTGGGAATAGAATGAATTGGGCTGTACATTATATTGTGGGTAGTCAGATTTTGTCAAGAAAGGTGTGTTTGATGATTCACAGTGGAGTGTTAGTGCCCCCTTTGATGTATGGTAGTTAGAGCTGAGTTTGGCAGAGAAAGAATGAAAGTTATATAGATGGTTGTTAAAAAATAGTGCAGTGTCCTTGAGAGAATGAATCCCAATGTGAATTCGTTACTGGTGAAGTGGCTAAAATGGAAAGAGGTGGTTCAGTGAGGATTGGGTGAGAGAAGATTAACTAAACAGGTATATCATGCAAAATGCATGGTAGTGGATGCGTGAGGAGAGTAATGGATGTGGTCGGAGCGAAAGTGGTATGTAGATAGAGATTAGTTTTTGTCAGATAGGTACACGGCATGAGCTAAGATAAAGATATTTATTTATTTATTTATTTATTTTGATGGTAATGTATTTGTTTAATATTTTATAATTATATTTATAGTCTTTTTATTGTTTTTTGTTTTTATTATTATTTTTTATTGAAATTTAATTAACTGTAAAATTAAAAAACAATATTGGTACCTACTGAATTTAGTATTTCGTACATTTCCCATTTTTTTCTAATCAATAACTTAAATATTATAATACAAAAGATTTACAAAAGGATTGAGTTTTGTTTGCTGACTAATGTAAATAAAATTTTAAAAGAGATTTTAAGAAAAGATCATCTGAGTCACTTTTAATCTTTAACGTGTCTTTCACAGCACAATTAAATATCTAAGTATATATTATATTGATTAAAGTTCTTAAATAATTTATTGTTAAATTAAAGAACATTGTGTATATATAAAATATTTGTTTGTGGTAATGTACGCCGACGGCCGTCGTCCTTATGTTTCGGACTTTAGACCTCCGCCATACGATCGATTTGTTCATTTCAAGAACTGATGAGAAGTTCATGTGAAGATAAGCAACAGGCCGTCATTCAGTACTGACGCTCTACGGCGCGGTTCGCGGCAGTCGTGGTAGAGACGCGTTGTGGACAGCGCGTATCGCGTTGCGTCGAATTCTCATGATTCTTTGTGACGTTGCGTGATGCTACACATCGATTAGACAATCTCTTTGTGCTAAGATAATATTGTTTACTACCAAAATGAAAGTCGACAAAGACGCCGTTTCGACCCATAACGGGAGCGATTCCATCAGCATGGACACTAAGCCTATATTTCCCGACAGGAGAGGGAGTCTCAAAGTGCAGATCGCTCCGGCGCAGACGAAAACATTAACGCATCTACCCCGTCGTCCGCCGGTGGACTTGGCATTCTCGAATCTTACATATCGTGTTCAAGAAGGACGCAAAAGCAGTAAGTATATTGTCTTTAAGTTATTTTTAGCATTTTAACTTGTTTATTTAGTTTCTGTCGTAAATTACTTACATACATCGACCTCGGTTTTTTTTTAAATTTGCATTACGAAATATTCGATCAAATTGGGTTACGAACATTTAATAAATGGCCCCTTTTAATGAAGGTTTGCTAATGATATTTGAATTCAATTATTTTATGTTATAATAATTTTCCATTTAAATAACGTATCAAATTCCTTATTGCACTCATACTCATTAGGTGCTCTATAGGAATGTATTTTTTAGTTATATACGTCATTTGAGTAATTTATTCGGTTACCTTGAATAAAGTTGATGTGACAATAATGTTGATAACAAAAACAGACATATCCTGCTCACGGCATGCTTTAGTAAGGACTATGTAGTATTCCAGCTTTAACATTAGGCAGGCACCTATAGTTGCAAAGTTTTGTCAAATTTCTCTCCATTCGAAGAAAGATAAAAAGTTTTATTTGTAACAACCTTGTGAAGATAACCTTTCGCGCGTAGTACTATATTTTTCTTAACAAACCTTTTATTTATTTTAACAAAAATGTTTATACCGTTCTAAAGCAATCTCTAAATACAGAATGCGATTTGGAAATGGTTCAGTGCGTCACGATTTCCAAGATGTTTATCCATGTTCTGCCTACACCTATGTTAACACATATAGTTATGCGAAAAGGAATATCAGTGTCGGAAGGGGGTGCTTTGTGAAATCTTTGGTAAACTGCTTAGAAAGGGTCAGAGTGAGGAGCGCCCTCGACCAAGTAGAATGTGAGTAGAGTTATCGAAGGTGGATGTAGACAGAGAAATCGCTGACGTTTCTGCTCACACCAGTAGAAGCAGGGGCGTGAGGCGGCACGCCTCGTGAATTCATTTTGTATTTATATTAATTTTTTTTACATGCAAGTTTACCTGATGTGCTGCCCGCTACAGCGCTACTGTAACGTGGACATTTAAAGAAACAAAATTGTTCTCCTTATTAACATTATCGCGGCAATGCTTTATTAATTGACCCGTATACAACCAGATATTACCAGTAATTAATGATCACTCTTAAGATGTTAGGTGCCGAGCCTTTTAGTTTGAAAACACTAAACAAAAACTTTAATTATTATGTAGTTTACGAAATATGACAAATAGGGATGTAATCATTTTGATTGTTTATTTTATCAGAAATATCTGTAAAAAGTTAACTACGGAAGTTTTTTTTTTACATGACTCATGTTGTGATAACTATCCCTATAGCTTTTGTTATGAATATTCTCGTTTACGTTGTTATATCATTATGAGTAAATAGTTAGCTTCTAAATAGCATGTGTTCTAAAGTAAAAAAATACTTAGCTTAAAAAACTTAATTTCTCAAACTTGTTATGTCTGTTTTGCTGCACAGTATAATCTTGATAGTTTTTAACGCCAAGGTTGTGACGTAAAACTTCTTATATTCCACCGGCATGATGAGGAATAATTAAATGATTATTTTACTATATTTTCCTTATATAAGTTTTTTTCTTGAACTTGTGAACCTTTGCTGTGAAGTTTGTCTTTTGTTCCTCTCGATTGTGTGTGTATAAACAGTGCATGCTTTTTTTTGTTGGCTCTGTCCCAAAAAATTGTTCGTTATAATTTGCGAAGTTTGTTTGCAATGAAATAAATTTCTATAATAATCTTTGTTTATACATTTTATTTAATAGGTTTGTAATGCTCAACTCATCTAATGCTATAAATTCGTTGAAATGTATTGTAGAGGAGGGATTAGCCATGTTAATGAGTGTAAGCTAAAAAAAAAAAAGAATAAAAAAAGATATATTCAACCTGTAAAAGTTTGCAGTAACGCATTATTATCAAATCATATTCCCCAATGATTTAATGGTTGATTAAATTGCTATCAAACTGTTTTTATTATTATGACGCACGAACCAAAATTGTTTATTAATGTAAGTGAATGTGAACATGTTTAATAGAGTGCAATATCTATCACATAAATATTATAGTTATATCTACTATCGTAGAGCATGTATGAAGAAATGATAGATATAGGGTGTAAAAAGACAGTCGGCCTAAAGACTAAAAATTAAAAAAAAAGTCATTCATTGGTCTAATATCAACTACATAACATTATAGCATTATTTGTTTAAAAACATATTTTGCATTATTTGTGAGTGCAGCAATCGATACATGGCTGGTATATCGCTGCGATGCACTTGCCTTAACTATGTTATTGTGGTGTTGCGACATGATTTCACATAAAAATCTCAAAAAAAAAAGTTAAAATACCTTGCAGTAACGTTTACTATTAATAGTGTAACGGGTAATTAAAGGGATTGATATTTGTCTTTTTACACCCACACACAGGCGTCTAAGAATCATAAAAAGGTATATAGATAAACAACACAAAAACTATAATATTCTATATAAATAGCAAGCTGTTGGAGTTGGAGGATTGAAGGTTAGGAGACACGTTTTCAACCCCATATCTGCGTCAATCTGCGATACTAAACGTTTACCGTTTCTTACATAATTAATTTTAGCAAAATTTTATTGAGACTTGTTTATATGTATGAGTTCATTAGAATTTAATGATTTCTTGTTATTGAAAACCCGGATTATTGGGAGCAATTCATTGTTTCATTTGTTTAAAAAAAGCGCTGCTTGTAGTACCACTACTTTCGAATGTAATACCCGTAAAATGATCTTGTCGCGTTTCGGGAGCAGTCTGAATACAGCCAAGTATAGCGAGAGGAGTGTGCACTGTCAATCTAGATGGCAGTGACTGTCTTTTTATGGAGTGGGAGAGGACACTTCCAGTGCTTTTAAGTGTCCTCAGCTGGTTGTAATTACCACCCTACATGAATGCAAATCCCCCCATAGTGACCATGTCGCGTTCGGGGACTAGTTTGTGTAGTACCAGTTGCCGTCGGGGGGTGTGGATGCGGTATGGGGGAACAGTGGCATTCTCGCTTACGCACAGTGTCCTGGTGAGAGTATGTTGACCCGTCAGCCAGGGAGACCCGTAGAAATGGTTGTTCCGCTGGCCGCCCGCCGTATTGTACAGGGGCCCAATCGCGACTAACCACCGCGAGAGGCTGCCCTATCTTGCGGCGCATAATCCCGGAGTGAGACGTCGTGCCGGATGGTGACCGGGCGAGGGGTCCAGGCGATCACTTCCGGGGGGGTACGGGGGCCCTTCCGTCTGACGGATCAGCAGACTCACGCCACCGGGATGTCTGAGGCGGGGCGGGTTGCTGCGCTTTTTCGCCCATGCCGAGCAAACATCTCCTGACACTTCACGCTCCAACCACCATGACAAAGCAAAGAAAGAACAACGTTAATACAGCGGTGCACACCCCCATCGCTGACGAGTTTAGAGTGGATTTCACTAACATACGTGGAATCCACTCTAATCTCTGTGCCGTCCACCACCATCTGGAGACGGCGCGACCGGCGTTGCTTTTTCTAACGGAGACGCAGATAAAGGTACCGCTGGACAGCTCGTATCTAATGTACCCCGGCTATTCGCTTGAGGAAAAGTTTCTCGCGAAAGCCGGGGTGTGCGTGTTTGTCCGGTCCGATGTCTGCTGTCGCCGTCTGCGATGCATGGAGGATCCTTCCCTATCCATCCTATGGGTACACGTAAGCCTTGGCTCTCAGACCAGGGTTTACGGGTGCCTATATCGATCCCACCACGGGGATTTGGAGACAACCCGACTCTTTGAATCATTGAGTCGGGCGACAGATGACGTGTTGGAGCGGTTCCCCACTGCAGAACTGGTCCTCTTGGGAGACTTCAATGCGCACAACGAGGCGTGGTTGGGGTCTCTTAAGACGGACCACGCGGGACGGACCGCTCATGCGTTCGCTCTCATGCATGATCTGACACAGCTGGTATCCCAGCCCACCCGGGTTCCAGATATCGTCGGTCATGCCCCCTCTCTGCTGGACCTTCTGCTGACCAATCGCCCCGCTGGGTACAGGGTTTCGATCAAGGCCCCTTTAGGGACCTCGGATCACTGCCTAGTCGGGGCGACGGTGCCGCGCGCATCTACTCCTCCTGTCAGGGAGGTGGCGAGGCGTGTCTGGCACTACGAGGCGGCAGACTGGGAGGGAATGCGCAACTATTTCGCGTCTCTCCCTTGGTGGCAGCGCTGCTTCAGCTCCGATGACCCATCCACGTGTGCGACTGCCATTGCTGAGGAGATCAACCTGGGGATGGAATATTATATTCCATCTACTATGGTCCTTAGCAAAGGCAAGAGCAGACCCTGGTTCAACGGTGAGTGCGCGTCAGCTGTTTCAGCAAAGAACGCCGCTTACCGTGCCTGGGTCAGGGGTCGAAGAAACAATGACCCCCGCGTGGACGAGCTGAAAGCAGCGTATAATCTCGCCACTAAGTCTTGCAGAAGGGTGTTTAAAAGAGCGAAAGCACAACGCATTTCCCGGATTGGCGAGAAGCTCCTTGCGCACCCTACGGGTAACCGCAGTTTCTGGAGCCTCGCCAAAACTGTGGAATCTAATTTCTGTCGTTCGTCGCTGCCACCGCTGAGACTGCCTGATGGCTCACTGGCACACACGGCGCAGGCAAAGGCTGACTTACTGGCCAACCTGTTCGCCGCTAATTCCCGACTCGACGATCGCAATGTGAGGCCTCCTACCTTACCTCCATGTGGACACGTGATGCGTGAGATTCGTTTCAGGCAACGTGATGTCCGCATGGAGTTGCGATCGCTCGATGTTCGGAAGGCCAGTGGTCCAGATGGTATCCCAGCGCTTGTGCTCAAAACGTGCGCAGCTGAATTGGCTCCCGTCTTGACGCGTCTTTACCGGCTCTCATACTCGTCGGGCTGTGTGCCTCGGGTGTGGAGGAGGGCCAACGTGCAACCGGTCCCAAAAAAGGGTGACCGATCAGACCCTGCAAACTACCGTCCAATAGCTATAACCTCAGTCCTCTGCAAGGTCATGGAGCGTCTAATAAACGTACAGCTCATGACCTACCTGGAGGATCACCAGATGATCAGCGACCGCCAATATGGATTTAGGTCTAAGCGATCAACTGGTGATCTTCTAGCGTATATTATGCATGTCTGGGGCGAGGCTATGGACGGTCATGGAGAGGCCCTGGCTATTGGCCTGGACATCTCCAAAGCGTTTGACAGGGTCTGGCACAGAGCCCTTCTTTCTAAGCTCGAGGCATACGGTTTACCTGACCGGCTGCGTACCTGGAGCACCGCTCCATCCGCGTATTAGTGGATGGATGCGCATCGCAATTCGTGTCAGTGAATGCCGGTGTCCCCCAGGGTTCCGTGTTGTCGCCGACACTGTTCCTTCTGCATATCAATGATATGCTAGACCTTGGGTCTGGCATTCATTGCTATGCAGACGACAGCACGGTGCATGGGCGATACATATCTTGCCCCGCAGCCGGTAAAACGGAAATCGACGGGATGAGAGAGTCTGTTGTTGTTGAACTGGACCGGGTCCTAGAACGCATTGCTCTTTGGGGCGACGCGAACCTGGTGCAGTTCAATGCCAGCAAGACTCAGGTTTGCGCGTTCTCGACGAAAAAGTCCCCCTTCTCTCCTCTTCCGACTTTTCGGGGTATCACCCTTGGTGCCTCGGACAGACTTGACATCCTAGGGATGTCACTTCGCTGCGACTTGAATCACAGGGATCACATCGAGCGAGCAATTACAACAACATCTCGTAAACTTGGCATCCTGAACAAGGTGCGTCAGTTTTTCGCGCCGGAGCACCGCCTTCTATTGTATAAGGCGCAGATTCGCTCCTGCGCGGAATACTGTTCGCACCTCTGGGACGGCTCTGCCAAGTATCTCCTCGATGCCCTGGATTCACTGCAGCGTCGAGCTGTCCGAGTAATAGGCGACTCAGAGGTCACAGGGAGCTTAGAGGCCCTGCAACTTCGCAGGGACATAGCCTCCTTGTGTGTCCTCTATCGCCTATACCATGGTGAATGCTCCGAAGAGCTCTTTAATCTAATACCTGTCTCATCCTTCCACAACCGGAACACCCGCACTGGGAGGGGGAAGCATTCACACTATGTCGACCGAATTGGTCGCCGAACAAAACGGTTCGGCGCGTCCTTTTTGTGTCGCACAATTGACAAGTGGAATGCTTTGCCCTCCCATGTATTCTCCCAATCCTTTCACCTTGGATCCTTCAAGCGGAGCGTGAAAAAGCACCTTCTCAGGCCGGCATAGTGATGGCGACTGGAGCCACCGTGCGAGCGGTTCTCTAGTCGTCAATGCTCATGGACCTCCACTGCGTTTACCATCAGACCAGTCGAGGTCACATGTCGTGCCAAAATAAAAAAAAAAAAAAAAAAAAAAAAAACATACTCGTCTCCTCAGGTCGCCCGTAGAGATTTCTCTGTACGAGTAGTAGCGGTTGTTTTCGTTCATGGACCGCACGTTAGCTTTACATCAGGCGGAGTATTGTCATATGCCGAGCTTACAATTAAAAAAAATATATAGAGATATCATTATCTTACCTTTCTCAACAGCTAATCATTCTGGTATTCATATTCACAATATATAAAATCCGATATAAGCATTGTTATCGTAATCCGTTTACACAATGTACACGAGGATCCTTGACTACTGTTTTGAAATTCAAGACGAAGGTATTATATTCTATTGTGTTTCTCTTAATACAGTGTAAACTCGATTTAACGACAAACTCCTTAAAACGCTGAAATTATCTGACTATGGTTGGTTTACAGTGTTGTCCATACAATGATACACTCTATGTAGCATCACACCAACTCTAAATAACGACCACAATATGTCCTTATTAAACAATAAACAGTAATTTTCAGTTGGCAAAATTAATAAGAACTGCAGCTGTGTACGTTCTTTTGTTTGTTATTTTGTTGCTTTATTGTCTAGCCCGTATTTACCCTGTCGTTAGGTTGTTATGCATAATGTTATATATACTTTATCGGTAAATAATATTATATGAGTAAAATAGTATTGATATTTCTTCTCTCCGTTTAACCGACAACTCTCTATAACGCTATAAAATGCGCAGTCCCTTCAGTGTCGCTATGTAGAGTTTACACTGTATATATTTTTAGATCTAAATTCTACATCTATATTGATAATATACATGTTAAAGTGTGTTTGTCTATCTCTTAATCACTCTCAAATTATTTAACGGAGCTTGATAGAATTTTAGCATAGAGATAGATTATAATATGAGCTGGAATAGGTTATATTGCACTTAAAAAAAAAGATTTTTACTCTTAGAGTAAGGTTCTGTGTGTAACCTATGCCTAAATTAAATTAATTAAAAATGAATATGTGTATTGATCACAAGTTTACGAATGATTTGTGACTGAAACTTTGTAACATAGCTTTCTCTAATCTAAATACAGTATATTTTAAAATTTATAAAAAATAAAATTAATGTAAAATTAAATAATATAAAAAAAATTATAAAAATAAATTTTATTTTTACATTGAAAATGTAATGTTTTTAATAAACTCTGCAACTGATGTAATTCATTCTTGAACAATTCCATCTTTAGGAATTAAAGTTGATGCAAATCCAGGTCGTTTAAATCAAACAAATTTTTTCTTAAATCGAACTTTAGTTATAGTTATTCTTATTAAAAATACTCACGTTATACCAGAATGAATATATTATTTAAGACGTCAATGAAACATTGAGCGATCAAGTTTAACCGGTATTTTGGTTAGATGTTACGTTATGAAAAGATATTGTACCTACGACTATTTTTTTTTTGAGATATTGGGGAATATTTTCGGTTCGGAAAAGTAACATTTTCGGGATATATTTGGTATAACGATAAAATTTTGAACACATTTATTTTAATTTTCACAAAACTCTTGAGCAATTTTTTTCCAAAAGTTATCTTTCAACAATTGCATTTATTTATGCAGTAGTTATTAATTTTACTCCAATTTTCCTCGCTAAAGGCTGATTTTCACAGTTATTTCACATTTTAATATTATATCGCTTTTTATTATTGCGTACAAGTTTAGTTTGCTATTAAAATAGTTGATATTGTTTGCTATCTTTGTTTTATTATAGACAGTTTTATATTTCCGTTTCATTTTGATTAGTTGGTTTCCGGACAAAGCCGTGTAATTATTTATTCATTTTGTCTGACAATTTTCCATTTTGGTATCAAATTATTGTTATTAAAATTTTGTTGAAAAACAAATTAAGTATATTTGTAATTAGGTATCAATTATATTACGCTATGTTCGTGGAGGAGCGAGGTAGTCAGGTATATTGAGTTGTTCTTAGCTCATTTTTAACACAAATATTTATGTTTTTTTTTTCGTAAATTGAAACTTTGGATCGTAACATTGTTTGTTAGCTTATGCGCAACTATCGCAGTCCACTTAAACAATTGAACGGGTTAATCATACGCGAACTTGGAATTTGACCCGGTCGTCGTTCATATTTGTGTTTGTATCGCAGTCAAATTTGATAAAATTAAAATACCTAATTAATTTTAAGGTTATTTTTTTATATTAACTATTTATAATATGAGCGTATTTTAAAATATACAACGTTGCTCTTTTGATTCGTTTTTAAAAGATTTAATAAAAAATCTTTTTTATTCTTATTCTTTATAATTTAAATTAAAATATCTACCCATCACATTTGAAAATAAAAACTTATGTTGTATATAAATTTAGACTTTTTCCAAAAAATAATAATTTAATTGTTAAAATATTTTATCCAATTAGACAATTAGAAAGTTATTTTTAGATTGCCATTAAGCATTATTTGCGACAAATAATGTAAGCTTTGCCCAACCTTAGCCACGCCTAGCTCACTATATTACCTATATCTCTTTATGTTCCAAATAACCAACTTCAGAACTAAAGACAAGAGGTAAAGTAGGATTATTTTTATGATATGACTCTACTGGCACGTTGGTAAGCACAGTAGAGGTCCACGAGCGTCAAATACTGAAAAACCGCTGTGGACGGTGGCCCCAGGCAATAGGGGGTACTTTTTTACCGTTCCGTTTGAAGGGTTCAAGATTAAAGGACTTGGAGAATACGTGGGAGGACAGCGAGGATACTTTACCATCCATACTTTCCATATATACTTGGACATAGATATTAAATTTTTTTTTAAATATTATCTTGATATGATTTTCATCATGACATTGTCAGAAAAGTGCTCGAGTGTATTGTGCCGTTCATAAATATATCATTTCTTATGCAATGCGACACAGCACGTCAGTGTAATGTGAAGCCGGCTCGAGTTAATAATATGTTGCGATCAGATTTGTAGCGGTATATTCTATATTTACGAGTATAAGAGAAAAGATAAAAACATACAGTAATAGATTCATAGAAGAACTAAATACAAGAAACTAAAGTCACCAAAACATTGCCCACTATGAACAATTTTGCACCAATTCTTTTGATCTAATTCTCTGAAAGTATGTGAATTAATTCTAATAGTTCTACTTTGTTACAGATGTCAAAACTATACTCAAATCAGTGTCGGGAAGCCTCCGCTCAGGAGAGCTTACAGCAATTATGGGACCATCAGGAGCTGGTAAATCTACACTTCTTAACATTCTCACTGGATACAGGTAAATTGTTGAACTTTAAATAAAATATACGAAAAATGTTGATAAGCAAATTGTATATTAATATCTTACTTATATGGTCTATGATTGCGTAAATTTCACGGTCGCGCGGTGCTTTTAAAGTATAATTTAAAAGTAAAATCAAGTTGTGATCTTTAAATGGTTGCCATTAAATTCATCGCATGTAGGAATAATACAGTCTTGGTTATGCAGGAAGTAGATTATTATTTTCTTTAATTCATTTACACATCGATATTATTACTTACAGACCTTTTTAATATCTTATCTGAATTTTTTAGTAGATTCGTTATTTATGATTTTATTATAATTATATTTTGAGCTAATATCCGTAAGTGAATCACATTTATGTTTCTTTAATTTCTTTTTTTTTAAATTATTAACTTTACTGCATATGGTTGTTATTGAAGTTGGTTGCTTAGTGCATTGCGTAACGCATGTTTTTTTAATAAATACCGTTTTCCTTTATAGCTAGTACCTTTAAAAGTATTAATTACTCAAATAAAGTAACAAATAATTTCGGCTCTTGATAGAATCAGCTGGTACTATTATCTTCTATATTTATATTTTTATTAAAGCAATTAAGTAATCTTAAAATTATGCCGCGTGCACATCATAAGCGTATAGATACAGTAACGAGTGTTTACGTGATGTCAACGATCACTGTAATGCAACGGCGCGCGAGCTAACCGGGCGGCCTATCTGTAGTGTTTATTCCAATCCTTCACGATGACGGTATAAATACTTAAGTATAGCTGTAGAGAGCAGTCTTGACGTCCACGATCATATGGAAATCACTGAGGTTCGTTACGGTTACAGCTCGCTAGTGTGTACGCGGCATTAGGCAATATACAAATCTAAAGACCTTGGTCGTTGAAGCGAGAGACACTAAAGGGAAAATAAAAAGTAGGCCAATTTTATACGAAATTCTCATTCGGTCGAATCTTCCTTAAATATATTTGACTAGTTCTTAGAATAATTTTAGCTAAACGCTTAAAATATTTAAAGTAAATAATTTAATTGGCAAAGACTGCCTTTTGATATGTTTATTTTTATAACATTTATATTTTATAGCGTGATAGGCGCTTTACTGCTACAATTTTATCAGAGCTTGCTTGATTATAACTATATTTCTCTATAGTAGCTCGGCATTCTGCTTAATGGTAACCTAGGGCACACTACAATACAATACAATTGTCACTCCTTTCATTATATCCGGCTACTTCCAAACTGACCCGAAACGCGACTAGACGCTTCGCAGGTGTTAATACAATAGAGGATAATTAACATTAGGATATGGTTAACACTTGTAGGTGAGACGTCGGGACTAAAACTAGTAAAGTTACTTTTATGTGTTCCACCTTTAAAGATAGCGCGTGCTTCTTCTATTCATACAGACCTGCCTACACCAGATTTCCGAGATTATTTGTTTTCGTATATACGCATATATGTTTTACTCCGCAATAATAACAGCTACTGGTCTGAACGAAGCGTGAAATTACCGAACATGTTGCGTTCGTTAGGTTTGTGCAAGCCGGTAAGAGGGGATTGCGCAAAATGCACGTCTAACTTAACTATGCCACTGTATGGTTTTGTGGGTATTGCATTTTATTTTACTTTGTTTCGTTTCTGACAAGGTTTTCTATAGATTTATTTATATAAATGGAGGACCGCTTCGAATTTCTTAAATATTTTAACATGCGTTTTTTTTAACAATAATAAAATGTCTATAGGCACCTTTGATATGCAATATCCGTTGACAGGGCACACTCCTCTACCCGGCTACTTACATGATCAGTCTGCCTAGCCCTCTTTAAAATATATCTTTATGATACAACCCGGTTTTGGAATAATTATTTTTTCTTTAATATTAGTTGACATTGTTTAACGTTAGTTGACAGTGAAATTAGAAACTTGTGAGCTTTCTTTTCTTGTGAATAACGCATATACCTAGTACTTAATAGGTACTTATAGTTGTTTGTGTCACATACATTAGAAACATAAAGGGTACATTGACCCATCATACTCATAGTTAAATTTACATTATGTTAATAAATACTTCGAAAACTAGGACACCCTGTGCATCGCTATTGTTTTTAACGGGATTCAAGGATAACTGTTTACGAAGGTGTTTCGTCATTTCTTGTTATTCAAAGACTTCGTGTACCTTTCGGTAATATTCATACGCATCAGAATACATATTTAAATGCAGTTAAAGGAAAATGCCCATTTTTGAGCCCACTTGATATCTAATAGTTTGTTAACAAAACAATATTCTAAAATAATACCTTATTCATTCATTAATTTATTTCAATTATATCAACACATCGTATACCAATTAATAGACAATGTTTAGACATAAAAACAGATATAATCAATTATAAATTATTAAAGTATTTAATATATTATAATAATACATCAGGTACATCAGTAAAATACTAATTAGCCGGGTAAAAAAATCAAAACTGATTAGTGATAAGGAATGTAGATTTATTTTCCTACACAGTGCACTAAAAATCATCGACGAACTATAGAAAAAATAGCTACAATAAAAAAAAATCTTCAAAAACCTCTTGGTACCAAAAAAAGTTATATATGTATATATTGAATAAATTAAATTGATTAAATTTCATGTTTATATAATAAATTCAAAATAAAATAATTTAAAATAAAAATATTCAAATAAAAAATTCATAACAATGAAAATATAATTCATTACTAAAGTAAAATTGTCGTGAAAAATTGGTAATCGTCAGCTAATTTAGTCATATTTATACCGTGGTAATAAACATAAAATATGACCGTTGACTTAATTAGTTGTAAATATTGATAAGGTTATTGATAAACGAGTGGTAATAAGATCTAGGACGTTGTCGAAGTAATGTGATAGGATATTTATACATTGACACTGCAAGGTTTTTGTGTTCTCGTTAACTTAATTACTATTGATAATGGCTGAAAAGAATCAGGCATTAGAAAAAGTAATTTTACATTAGCTGTCTGATGTCTGTATGTAGCTAGGTTACGGTGTTTACGTTACAATAAAATATAGTAAGAAGTCCCTCGTTATTATTTCCTATAGGTTATGGGCCCAGGAAAAAAGGGAAATAAAGTAATAAAGTAAAAGCAATACGAGAGGAGCAGCAAAAAGAAATAAGCAAAGTAAAAATGGAAAAATTTGTGATTGAACGTTTCGATGGAAGCAAGGAAAATTTTAGGCAATGGAAGTTCCAAATTAAGTGCGCCTTGAAAGCGAAAGGTTTGGCAAGATACCTCGAAAAAGATGGCCAACTCGAAAGCGATGACGAATGGGTGAAAAATGATGCTATGGCAATGTTCATCATAACTCAGGCCTTAGACTACAAAGAAATTGCACTTATTGAGACCTGCGAAACTGCGGCGGAAGTCATGAGAAAACTGGAAAGTATTTATGAACAAAAATCTCAGCTAAATACCCTACTAGTCCAGGAGAAATTTTATAGTTATAAGATGACAGGCACAGATAGCATTGCACAACACATAGCAAAGATTGAGAGTATGGCCAAGCAGCTACGCGAAAATGGAGAGCGATTAAGTGAAAAAGCCGTGATAACAAAAATAATTTCAACATTACCGTTGAAATACAGGCATTTCCGTCAAGCGTGGCTCTCACTAGCACCAGAAAAACAAAATATAATCACTCTTACTGAACGACTGATCGACGAAGAAATAAGTTTGAGCAGGTACGAGGAAGAAGAAATTGCCTTATACACCAACAGAAACAGTCAAAAGTACCGACCCAACAGAGCCAAGAACAAGAACGAATATCAAGAACAAGCAAAGTCTGACGAACACAGATTTATTTGCTACAACTGCAACAAAAGGGGACATTTTGCCAGAGATTGTCAGGCCCCAAAGAGGAATAATGGCGCTAATATGGGAAGAATGAAACCATCGACTTTCTGCATGGATGACGGCAAGGTAGATGAGCTGGATCACTGGATAATGGACAGCGGAGCATCTGCCCACATGACGTACAGAAAAAATTTTTTTAGTGAATTAACTGAGTTTAGAGAAAGTGATTGTAAAACGGTAAAGTTAAGTAATGAAGGAATTGTTAAGGTAAGGGGTAAAGGTACCGTTCTAATTAAAAGGTATAGTAATAATATGTGGCATGATTGCAAACTTTTGGATGTCTTATATATTCCAAGCTTAAAGAAAAATTTGTTCTCTGAAGGAGTAGTCACAAGAAAAGGGTATTTAATTAGAAAAGAACAATGTCATGCTGATATTTATGAAAATGGTACACAGGTTGCTAGTGCTATACTAAGATCGAACAACTTGTATGAGTTACTTTTTAAAACTATAGTTAGTCGTAGAGAGAGAGTAGAATGTAATTCAGTCAGTAAGTCATCTACCTGTGAACTGAAAGTATGGCACGAGCGACTTGGGCACCTAAACGTACATGAAATTGTAAAAATGGCTAATAATAAGTTAATTAACATTGATATTGGAACGATTAATACAAACAATTTTTTATGTGAAGCATGTTTGTTAGGTGAACAGGCGCGCTATCCTTTTAATAATTCAAAAACAAACAACTTATCAATTGCGAGTCTAGTTTATAGTAAAGTCTGTGGTCCGATGTCATGTATGTCAGTGTCAGGGGCGAAGTATTTTGTAATTTTTAAAGATGTTTTTTCGAGTTTTATTTACGTATATTTTATTAAACACAAGTCAGATACATTAGATTGTTTCATACAGTATAACAACATGGTTCAAAATAAGTTTGGACACAGTGTCGAAACTTTGGTCACGGATAACGGCGGTGAGGACGTTAGTCAAGATTTTAAAGATTTTTTGTATAAGAAAGGGATTCAACATGAATGTAACTCTTATAATCCGGAACAGAACGGTAGAGCTGAAATGAGGACAATAGTAGAGCGAGCGAGGTCGATGCTTTATGCACGAGATCTTCCTCTCTATCTTTGGGCTGAAGCAGTAAATACTGCGGTGTATTTAATGAACAGGGTGACATCAGGTCAGGTTCCAGGTATTTCTCCGTTTGAACAGTGGGCGGGATATAAACCTGATCTAAACTTTATCAGAACTTTCGGATCTGTAGGCTTTGTGTGTGTGCCCCGACAGAAAAGAACAAAATGGGGTAAGAAAAGCGATAAAATGATTTTTGTTGGTATGCAAGGAAACTCTCAGAACTACAGAATGTTTGACACAAGCACTCGGAAACTAACTGTCTCTAGAGACGTAGTTTTTAACGAATTTGATGTTGCAGGATCGGAATTACGACAAAACAGAATACTCTTAGAAATTGAAAATGAGAAAGATAAGAGTGAAACGAATAATGACATGTTAAATATTGATAGTGTAGTAAGTAGTGTTGAAGAACAATCAGAGGAAACGATAAATGAAAATAGAGTGAATAGAGCTAACAATGTTGTAGAACAATACGAAGATGACATTGGTGAAGAACTAAGAGAGATGGAAAATAGAGATGAAGATGTTGTAGAAGAAGAAGTTGATGACGTTAACGAAGTGATAGGAGAGATGAGTCATAATCGATACAATCTAAGGTCAAGATGCTTAATAAGAAAACCTGAACGACGTCAAGCTAACATAGCCGAACTAATTAATGCTGATAAGTGGCAAAGTGAGATTATTGATGAGGTGGCGTTATTTATATTATTTATAATAAATATTAGCAGATTTATTAATATTTACACTAAAGAACATGTTAATGCTATTAAAAGAATTATAAGGCACTTGAAGAATACTAAAGATTTAGTTATAAAGTATAAAGGTACAAAATTCATGTCTGGATATTCTGATGCAGATTATGCCAGAAACCTGGACAGAAGACGGTCGACCACCTGTTACTTATTTATGATGAATTTGTGTTATGGTTTTATTAGATTAGTATTATTAATATTTTTGTATATTAATGTTTGTATATTCTTAAGTGTAAAATTAAGGGGAAGTATTGTATAATCTGAAATGTAAAATTAAGGGGAAGTATTGATAATGGCTGAAAAGAATCAGGCATTAGAAAAAGTAATTTTACATTAGCTGTCTGATGTCTGTATGTAGCTAGGTTACGGTGTTTACGTTACAATAAAATATAGTAAGAAGTCCCTCGTTATTATTTCCTATAATTACATCCTCACGTAATAATATGTTAGGTTTTGTTAATAATTTTCTTGCAAATATAACCTTTATGTCGTTCGCAATTAGAATATTTTAGCTTAACTTCTAAATTCTAGAAGCGAATGAGATTGTAAAATTTTAAATATTTTTCTGCCATTTTCTCAGTTTAATAGTTCATTGTACTTAATAGAAATCATGGACTTGTTAGCGAGTGCATAAAATGTTTCATGTTTAGCGTTAATTAACTTAAAATACTGTAACGTTTTCAACTTAGACTTAGGTAGATAAATTGAAAGTCGATGACATTGATAAACTCAGGTTGATGGCATGATAAGAATATTGAGAGAATTGCATTAAAATAATTATGTTGAGATCTTTTCTGTACTTACGAAAAGCATTTTTTTTAAATTGTGGTCATAATGACTTCTGACTATCTTATAGCAGAAATTGGAATCATTGCATGGTTTGTAACGTAATCTAACCACATTTATACTTGGATAAAGTATGACTAGAATTTTTTTATTATTAAATTATTATAAACAGAAAAAAAAATCATTTGTAAATATATAAAAAAAAAAATTAATATGAAAAAAATTCTAGTATTCAAATAATAGCATTAAATGATTATATTTTTGACAACACACGTGAATCTATATTGCATAAAATGATTGTTTTTCAATTGATAAGATATTCGTACTAAAGATAGCTTAGTGTTCATAAATTAAGTTTAATAAAGTTATTTCCTACATTGTTTAATACGTCTAAAAATATATATTGATCTCATAAGCGTTTTAGTTAATGCCTTTGTTAAATAAACATAAATTTAAATTATTTATAATTTTATAGATTTATTCGAATCTATTATTAAAATTTACTAAGTATTGATATAAAATGACGTATATCGCGTTTTTTGTAGCCTCTCCGAGGAGGAGGTACACGTTCGTCTCCTTTAGTGAGCATAGTGGAGGCGACTGCTGAAAACATTTCTCTGTGGTAACAGTCTCGCTCATATGCAGTCTAGCTAACATTAGGTTAAGTGTGGTCGCATGTTGGACTACTATGAAAAACTTGTAAATGTACAGTCAAGTACAAAAGTATCTATCTGTCCACTTATTTATGCGTGTTGAAATATGTTTAGATTTGTCTATTTTGAAAATATTTACCAACAATGAAATCATTGTCAACAGAACGTCTGGAACTGAAGGCAGCATAACAGTGAATGGAGATGAAAGGAACTTGTCCAGCTTCCGTAAGCTATCCTGCTACATTATGCAGGACAATCAGCTTCATGGCAATTTGACTGTCGAAGAGGCCATGTCTGTCGCTACGGCACTCAAATTACCGTCTGTTACCAGCGCGGAACAGAAAGAGGACGTGGTAAGTGATACCTAGATATATTTTCTATTTTCCGAGTTATTTCACGTTTTCTGTGGCAGTGCATATGCTTGTATTTGTCCTTGTATCCAATCACTATTGTTTGTGACTTGCTTAAAGAACTTTTTGTTTCGACCGGGGATCGAACCTGGGATCTCCGAGTAAAAGACTGGCGACACAGAGGTCGTCGGATGAACATATTTTTAAAATTTTTGATTTGGAAGTTGTTCATTAAAATAAGTACATGTTGTGCAAATGAAATAAATAATAGGTTTATTGTGAAATCTGTTATAGCCAAGGCGCTAAATAATTACATAGAATAATAATAGTTAATAAATGCAAAGACATCTGGAGCACATGAACAATGGACTTCAGTCGGTTATTATTACTTTTGTTCTCTGTTTATGCATTTAGGTACATGACAATCTTATTTTGCATTACATCATTTTATTTCTTTATCATTTTGTATTATTGTCTAAAATACGCCTTTAATTGGTATTTGAAGGTTTTTACGTATTTAAGTGCAATTTTACCTTGCTGTTGGCATAACATATTATCTAATAAATAAATGACACATAATAATGCAAAATATAATGTATTTAAGAGATGATAATTTAAAGACGTGTTGTTTCCGGGGAAGCCAAAATGCAATACAAACAAATTGCTGCCAAAGAATTCCCATCATAATGATTAGTTTTCTTTAAATCATTTAATAATTTAAACAAAACGTTTACTCAATGTAAGGCTTCACATACTTCAATCTAGAATTAAACAAAAACATTTTTCTTTTTTTTATTTAGATCCGTGAAATCTTAGAAACATTGGGTCTTCAAGAGCATCACAAAACAATGACATCTAATCTGTCTGGTGGCCAGAAGAAGCGTTTATCCATCGCTTTGGAACTGGTTAACAATCCACCTATTATGTTCTTCGATGAGCCCACTTCCGGCTTAGACAGCTCCTCGTGTTTCCAATGTATTTCTCTGCTAAAACATTTGGCTCGTGGTGGCAGAACTATTATTTGTACTATCCATCAACCGTCCGCGAGATTGTTTGAAATGTTTGATCAACTGTATACGTTGGCCGATGGACAGTGTGTTTATCAAGGAAATACTGGCAAACTGGGTGAGTGTTTTGTTTATTTTATACCGTTTCTGTAGTTTTTTTTTTTGTAAATAAGTTAGAATTCAAGGAAATATCTTTTGTGCCGCGGCCTATGAGCGAAGACAACTGCTACCACAGAGAAATGTCTGCAGGCAGTAGTCGCCTTCGCTATGCCGACTTGATGTCGTGTGTAGTACTTTCTAGCTATCGTGAGTGTTCTACTACCCCAGGACTACATGAGTCTGCCTACCACGCTGAAATTATATGTTAATTAAAAAATTGTGTGTTCTAATAGGTTCATTATTTTTCAGTTGAGTGGCTGGGTCATCTGAACCTCCAGTGTCCGTCATATCATAACCCAGCGTCGTTCATAATTGAAGTGTCGTGTGGGGAGTACGGCGATAATACAGGGAAGTTGGTTCGCGCCATTGACAATGGAAAACATGACATAAGGTAAGATGACTTTTACATTCTCGGTTTTTTTTTAAACGTTTCTTTTTTAAAAGTTTCCTCATCATATAGATGCCAGTTAAAATTGATTCTGTTGAGTTTTCCTTAGATTTCAGCTTGTCATTGTTTACGGGTGTAGCTTGGTAGTCAGAGCATTCGTGCGCATTCGATCCCCATTTTTGTCTATAACAGAAATTCTGTTCAATTTATGCAAAATTTTAATCGGCCTCCTCTTTCATCTGAACTTGTATTTTAGAAATGGCAAACCTTTCCCCGAAAGTAAAGTACCAGATTTAAACAACAAACGCGACATGGAAGTATCGCTAATAGAGAACGTGAACAAAAACGACGCGTCACAAATTACGGAAAAATTCAAAAACGAAAACGGCTCTTATGGTAATAACGGTACGAGTAATCTGCAGAATGGATTGCTCCAGTACGCCGCCAGTGAGATATCAAAGGGCAAAGGTAACACACATCTATTCATCCGTTTTCCTGTTTATTCCAGCTCACGTTTTGTCTATTTTAATGTTATTTTAGAATTAAATAAAATTAAACCACTTAAGACTGAAGTGACCTGATTAAAAACGGCCGTGGTCTAGCAGTAAGGCGCGTGAACTCACGCTGGATGATACCCGTGTTCGAACCTCGCTAAATTCTAATCGGTACCAATGTAACTTTGCACCACCACCCTGTAACGCCCGTGAAGTGACCTTGTCGCGTTTCGGGAGCAGTTTGAAAGTAGCCAGGTATAGCGAGAGGAGTGTAGTTACAGTTGTTTCCGTTCATGGACCGCACTCTAGCTTTACATCAGGCGGAGTGTTGTCGTATGCCGAGCTACGTTAAAAAAATTGTCGTGTTTTGGGGTCAGCTTGGGTACCTACGCCGGGTATGATGCGAGAATGTACTTTCAATGGATGGTGCATATTCGTCTTCTCATCCATCATAGCGGAGACGATTGCTGCTTGCTGACATATCAATGTGGTATCAGGCGGCGTGTGGTCACATGATGAGCCCCTATAAAAATGTTATCAATATTTTTATAGTGGGTATAAATTGTTGATATTTAAACCAAATATTGTGATAGAAAAGGAAGTTGCATGTAAACAAACAAGGAATCAATGTTATCTGAGCAAAATAAGCGATAACAAAAATGGGTCGAATAATAACGTAATTAATTAACTGAATTCAATTAATTTATTATTTTTATAACACGCTAAAAACACTGAATACGACTTTTTTATAAACTCCCATTATCCCGGCGTAATGAAGTTCCCGGATTATTGGCATTTTTTTGTTTTTTAGGGGAACCCCTAGTTGTTCAAGTCGACTTGGACAAGCAAGACAATGCAGATGCAGCACTACTCGGCGAGATGGCATCCCCAAAACGCTACGCGACGAGCGAATTCAAACAATTCTGGGTTGTACTTAAAAGAACACTCTTGTTTAGCAGACGAGATTGGGTATGTGTTCGTTTTTAAAATCTTTTCCATTACATCCTAGTCTATACTAACGCCGCGTTGCTGTCAAGACAGTACTTGAATTTTTAACGTGTCTATGATGACGAAAAATATTCAGATGTGATGGAATCATAAACAAAATAATAGCTAATTAATAAACAAAAGAATTACATCTTAAAAAAAATCGAAATTATACTTCATAACCAAACAAAAATTATTTTTTGTTTGAATTGGCAAGTTGTACTTGTTATATGTACTATTAAAGAGTAGTAGGCAGACTGTTGATGGGTATTTGCCCAGTCTGCCGTCCTGGGGCAGTACCAACACTTTAGAATGTAACACACGTGAAGTGATCTTGTCGTGTTTGAAAGTAGCCAGGTATAGCGAGAGGAGTAGGCACTGTCAATCTAGACGGTGTATACTCGTCTCCTCAGGTCGGCATAACGAAGGCGACTGCTGCCCGTAGAGATTTCCCGTGTTATAGGAAGGAGAAAAGACGTGGCTAGAAATATCGTTCCACAATTTGACGGAAGGACTGCCCGAACTTTTTAGTTCGCGAGGGGATCGTTTCAACGGTGATCTTCCCCTATATCTCTTGATTTCTTATGTTGATTTATTCTGTGTTGACTTTATGTTATTCTTTTGTTGACTTCAAAAGGTTATTTGTTTCAGACGCTGATGTACTTGCGTTTATTCGCGCATATTCTGGTTGGTTTCCTTATTGGTGCATTATACTACGATATTGGTGATGATGGCTCCAAAGTGCTCTCTAATCTTGGGTTTCTGTTCTTCAATATGCTGTTCCTTATGTACACTTCCATGACAATCACTATACTTAGTTGTGAGTATATTTGTTTATATTATTATGCTCTTATTCACCTATTGGATAGGCAGATTAGTTGGAAAAAAATTGTGTTTTTTTTTAAATATGGCAAATGTTATAATTTTAATCTTAAATATGATATGATTAAATAGAGTTCAGATTTCACTTTTATTTTATAGTAGTCCGGCATGTGACTACACTCCGTTTGATGTTAAGTTAGAATGCAGTCTCAGAATGGAGACAACTGCTACCACAGAGAAATGTCCGTGAGCGGCAGTCGCCTCCGATATGCCGGCTTGAGCAGACGAATGTACACTGTCCGGCTACTTTTAAAGTTGTAGTGTTTCACTTTCAGTTTATTATCGGAATTAATTACGATTTTTTTTCTAATTTCAGTTCCATTAGAAATGCCTGTACTCATAAAGGAACACTTTAACAGATGGTATTCGTTGCGTTCGTATTATTTAGCTATCACCGTCTCTGATATACCGTTCCAGGTAAAAAATAATTTTAAAATTAATTTAAAAAAATATATTAAAAAATAACCGATAATTTATTTATTTCATTCAACAGGCAATCTTTTGTATAATCTACGTGGTAATAGTATACCTTCTGACGTCACAACCGTTGGAATGGTTCCGCTTCTCGATGTTCCTCTCGTCGTGTCTGCTCATCTCATTTGTGGCACAGAGCGTTGGACTCGTTGTTGGTGCTGCTATGAATGTTCAGGTAATTATTAACTATAATCATTGTATATTTTAAAATGGTAATTTCTGGATCCAATTGACATATCTGATAGTTTGTTAACAAGTTCTAAAGTAATTAATTTCACATATCGGCACATCAATTACAAACAATGTTTAATTACATAAAAAAAAAACAGATATCATTAATTATTATTGCATTTAATATTATAGTAGAGTTTTGGCGGCCATCTTGAGACGTTAGGTTGTCTGTCTTGAATTATTTTCCTAAACTTGTGTTTCTTCGAGTGTTAATGTGTAATAATGGTGGATTATTAACTATTAAGTGGTCGTTAACGTGTGTGAGTGTGGGCAAACAATTCAAAAGAAGAGAACCTGTGTTTCCATTTTCCCTCCAGAACTCCGTAGGAAGTTTCAGTAAAGATTCTACCACTTTACTGGAGCAATTTTTGACTTGACTGTGACTTGACCTGACTCTTTAGTGTGATGAATGAATGACTCGTGATGCACAATGTTATTAACTTGATGCAAAAATATTTACTTTGACATTGGCAAATTGTTATACGCCATATGAAAAAAAAAAATTATAGTAACCTCAAATATTGCATTAGAAAATGTCAAATTACTTAAAACCCGGGTAAAAAAAAATTGAAACTTTTTGGTGAAAAGGAATGTAGATTTATTTTTCTACAAAATTAACTAAGATTCATCGACGAACTCGAGACAAAAATCGTGGGTCCATGTCTCTTAGGCAAATAGGCATTCTCCCTCCTTAGCTTTATCCCTATTTTGTCTTTTATGCCGATATTTTTCACACATTACTGGATTTTTAGACTATTTTTTCTATAATAAATTTTCGTCATAATTTAATAATAATTTTATTTACAGAACGGTGTATTCTTGGCTCCGGTGATGTCTGTACCGTTCCTGCTGTTCAGCGGTTTCTTCGTATCGTTCAATGCCATACCTATATACCTGCGATGGATTACGTATCTGTCTTACATAAGATATGGTTTTGAGGGGACTGCACTTGCCACATATTCATTCAATAGACAGAAATTACAATGTCATCAGGTAAATATTAATTTTGTTATGTTATATGGGAGGATAACTTTAATTAGTCGGATTATACGTCAAGTTGACGTATTAATGTTATCTTGGTTAAGTCTTGGGCCGGCATAGTGACGGCGACTGGAGCCGACGTGTTGTGGAGTCGTCAGTGCTCCGCTCCACGATTTTTTTTAGATAAAATAGTAAAAAATAATATTATTTTCAGACATATTGCCATTTTAAAAATCCACTAACAACACTAGAAGAGTTGGATATGACTGATGCGGACTTCGCATTAGATATTGCCGCTTTGTGCGCCATCTTCTTGGTTCTCCGTATATCTGCTTTCCTCTTCTTGAGATGGAAATTGCGTTCTACAAGATAAATGCTCAATTCATACTTATTTTCTGTGTATTAAGGTTTTTTTTCCAATAGCGAATAATCTTTCAACTCAATAATCGCGATGTCACAACGTTTGAATAGCGAACAAAACGCACGAGTTTCAATTAACACTATGAACTGTCACTGTGACAGCTCGAAGCACTACTTGAGCATTACTTGTGCTAAGTTACGTTTATGAATCTTCAGGTCAATATCGGATAGGTAGAAGGATTCTTACTATTGGGAAAGTGTGTATAACCTTTTTTAAATACAGGCACTCTCCACTATACTGGTCGTAAAGTGAGGAGTACCTGTAATTATTATTAATTGACTTTGTATCTCTTTTGAAAGATTAACAGAACTAAATTAAAAATTTTAATTAAAGCCATTAAAAGAGGAAGATACGCTAACAAAGAGGAAGACAGGATGCTACGTATATACTCGTATGTCAGTTAGACCTAGTTTACGGGGACCAGTTTTAATGTCATGCGTAACGTATCTTCTTCTTTTTGTTTTAATCTAAGGATAAAATAGATTTTGTGAACAGTTAATTGATTAGTAGCGCTGTAGACGAGGTTGAATATTTAAAATTTCATGTTACAACCGATATTGCATTTTTGTTGCATGTTCTTGACTACAAAGTAATGCGTAGACGCATTTGTCAGACTATTTTTTTTTATTATAAGTTTCCGTAGATTCAGATGTATATGCAATTGTGATTTATTATTTGAATTATATTTTTTATTGATTTTTCTTTCTTAATTCCATATTATTATTTTTTTAGTTTTATAAGTGGAACAAAGTTTAATGTTAGCGTATTTATAGTGTTTTTTTTTCCTTAGAAATTCGACATGATTTTGAAAATGAAACTTTCTGAAAATTCTATCTTTATGCAATTTTTTGGAACTAAATTTGATGGAGCAGTAGATTTTTTCGTCTTGCAATAACCGGAAAACATTTAAAATAAAAATATCTTGAAATAAATAATATTTTTAATGAAAAAATAAAAAATAAAAACAAGCTCGTACCCAAGTTTAAGATGTCGTCTGTTAATAAAAAAAATATATATTACTCGTTACCAAATTCATTAATTTGATGTATGTGCCTTTGCTATTTTTAATCCGCCATCTTTGTGGTTTATAGCATTGTGATAGATGTGTGATATGTTTTTATAGTGTTACAGTTTTTAACAAATCTACCAAAATTATTTTTATTTCGCAAAAATCTATAGAAAAAGAATTACAATATATTTATGCTTTCATATCCCAATATGTATATCTTGCTATTAAATAATACTTATTTCAATATAGGTTGGCGTCGTAATCTAGATCCTCAGGCCGGCATAGCGGAGGCGACTGCTATGTCTGATTTTTCTGTAGTAGCAGTCGTTTCTGTTCATGGACCGCACTCTAGCATTACAACAGGCGGAGTGTTGTCATATGCCGAGGTACAATAAAAAATATATATATTGCGATATACATAAGATGAAAATTAAAAAAAATATAATAAGCCAAAATTAATTTAAAAAAAAACTGAAAAAGATTTTGTTAAAACTGTAACGCGTAATTATTAGATATTTAAAAAGAAAAGATATATTTATAGTTCAAATTTTTATTTATGTGTGTAAAAAATTGAAGTGCAGGTGCTATTTTACAGATTGCGTCGTATCGCCTGAGATCTGATTAACAATGAGTTCAATTAAATGACTGAATTCCTTTTCATGACCATTCTTTACAATTCTTGCCTTTGTACGGCTTGCCTTTTCTCAACAATTTAAAACAGGATACTTATCCATAGAATAAAAGAAATTAAATGTTCGTAACTATATGGGTTATTTGATTTCTTTTTCAATTATTCTGTTTAATATGCGATCCTAATATCGACAACAATCTTAACAAAAGAAAATTGCAAATATTCCAAATGTGTAAATAAGTATTATTATTATTTTCTTAATTACTGAATTTGTCTGTTCAAGCCGGCATAGTGGCAGGGACTGCTGCCTGCAGACGTTATAGTAGCGCAATTGTTTCTTTCTGCCCACAAATCGCAATATTATCAAGATTTTGGGTATTTTACATTTTAAATTATAAATTGTTTGAAAAATGGTTACAAGTCGAGATTAGGATCGGATATGAAGTGTAGAACTATTTTAGGGCTCAGGGTAAATATATCTTCTGTACTTACTTGTTTTTTTTAAATATAACTTTCAATGGTATAATAGTTTAAGGTTTTCAATGTGGTTTGTATATTTTATATTAAATGGTATATAAATAAATATTTATTTTGTTTTATTATCTAACCCTTTAATTCTGCTATTTTTATGGTTAACATTGCTTACGTGATTTTTTTGCCTGTTATTGGTAAGTTTAAATCGTATCGCTTATTCCAAGTCGCCGTTATTACAAAAAATAAAGATTTTATTAATAGATGATGATATCATTTTATAGTGCTCTATGTGTGCATTGTTAAGATTTACAAGGTACAAGTTTTTGTCCATTAGAATAACAATTTACGGCAAATTTAAAAATGTTACTTAGCAGAGTAATAAAATCTAATGATATACACCCGTGAAGTGACCTTGTCGCGTTTCGGGAATAGTTTGAAAGTAGCCAGTATAACGAGAGGAGTGTGCACTGTCAATCTGGATGGTACATGCTCTTCAAGCCGGCATAGAAGACGCGACTGCTGCCTGTAGAGATTTCTCTGTAGTAGCAGTTGTTGCCATTCATGGACCGCACTCTAGCTTTACATCCGGCGGAAACATTGTTTATTGATTGGTAAATGATGTGTTGGTATAATTAAAATAAATTATTAGTTAAGAATATTGTTACCAAACTATTAGGTATCAAGTGGGCCTAAAAATGGCCATTCTCCTTTAGGTACTAGATTCCTTGCAGGCTCCTTTTCCGTAATTGAGCAGCCATGGCCGCTCGTTGTGCGTGTACTAATAAAGAATATATATTTTGAAATATATAATGAATAGTATGTATACTTTTGGCAACAATATGCATTTAATGGTTAATCATAGGACTTGAGAACGCGTTTGCCGATCAAAGGTAGATGTGTAAAAATTATGGAAGAACGCCCAATCTTCTCTGTCTATCCCGCTTGCCTTCAGTCCCAGAAGGCGTAATACTATAGATAGATAAAAAAATAACAGCCGATCATTCAACCCTCAATTATAAGACAAATTTTACCAATTTAAGTTGTTTTTTTAAAGGATGTATATGAATCTTTTTAAGTCATTTTGACTGTTTTATTTTTATTTTGGCACGACATGTGACCTCGACTGGTCTGATGGTAAACGCAGTGGAGATCCATGAGCATTGACGACTAGAGAACCGCTCGCACGGTGGCTCCAGTCGCCACCACTATGCCGGCCTGAGAAGGTGCTTTTTCACGCTCCGCTTGAAGGATCCAAGGTGAAAGGATTGGGAGAATACATTTTACATCAGAATTGATTTGTTATCAATTTTTTTATTTCAGCCGCAAATACACACCTATAGTTATTTATCGTTCGTGTCCAAGGAAATTAATAGCAATAATAGATACCTTAGCATGCTACCAAATTATTTGTTAATAGTTTTTTCTAATGTTCGAATCATAGACATATTGTAGTTTGACCTTTACTTATACGCATGCTAATAATTATTACTAGGTATTTGTTTGCGAACCAATGTCAAAAACCTTCATTTTTTGTAGTTAAATGTTGAATAATACTTGCTTATGAATATGAATAAGTAATAATAGAATCTGCTAAAATGATTCATTGTTTTTACTAAATCCATTGTAGATAATGTTATTTTTATAACCATAGTTTCTTTTTACTAAGTAACATGGTTCATATACCTCGAAGTATATAAATACGGTACCTACCTATACTATATAATTCTTTCTTTGTGTTTGACTCTCGCTTATTTATAGTTATACCTACGTATAGTTATTTCCAAGAGCCGGTATCTTAAACAAAAATTACATACTGAGTTAGTTTATTGAAGTATCGTGTATAAGCTCCCTTGAGTTTTAAAGTTCTTCTTAAACTTTCTTATTTCTACTACAGTATGAGTAAGACGATCTTAGTTTAACACCTTGCTAAGTCAGAGTTAAACCACTTATGTCCATTTGCACCATATGACTTAACTATTACTGTCACATTAAAGTAATGGTTAAAGTTAAAATTGGTTTGCTTCAAAAAAAATCTGTCACATTTGACGATTACTTTAACCTTAACCGTTACTGGCGAATTTCGGCTGGTCAAAGTTAAACTAATAGTTAAATCAATGTCGCTAACGTAAAATCTTTGAAAAGCCGCTCTTGTTTGTATTGAGAGCATTCATTTAAATCTTGTATTATTTATCTAACTCCTCATTACACCAGCAACCCTTTTAACTATAACGAATTAATTTACACGATGGTGCAACGCGCGTGGAGTAAAAGTAAAGATAACTGTCAAAGTTAAAGTTAAAGTAACAGTCAAAGTTACTTGAAACATAGGCGACTGACACGCCACGCCACTGCCTCTACTTCACTATCTATGACTTGCATGTATTCAATAAATTAAGTAAACAAATTGTCTAATATAAAAAGTATGGAAACATAACTAGTGACAACAATTAAATGTCGTTGATAGGTACTTACTATAAAGAAACTTTCGAAGTCTTTTTAATCTCATAAAAGCCCGAGATAACTGGGATAAAATAGACAAAGGCAATATAAGTGTAAAGAAGATGTTTAAGGCTAAAATAACCTTTTTTTTTCGTGGGGAAATCCGGGTTACAGATACCCTGGCCCTTAGGGAAGGGTTATGTCGGACTATGCTGACATACCGACTAAAATCCCACGGTGTTTCACTCGACGCATAGTGGACGGAGTATGGAAAAGAACAAAATAACCTACTTATAAATCGGTCAAACGAATCAATAATCATGACGTCATACCTTTATCTCGTCACTATAAATTAACGGTAATTAATGATGAAAAATTTCAACGCGTTCTATCTATGAAAATATGAATAATAATATAAAGGCCATTAATTATTATTTTTAAGTTCGTATAAATAAGGTTAAGAGTCTGGGGTGGGTAGATAAGTACTTAAGAATTGATTAATCACAATAAATCACTATTAAAGAGTGGTAGGCAGACCGATGATGGTTATTTGTCTAATCTGCCGTCCCCAGGACCACCACTTTCGAATGTAACACCCGTGGAGTGACTTTGTCGCGTTTCGGGAATTGTTTGAAAGTAGCCAGGTATAACAAGAGGAGTGTGCACTGTCAATCTAAGATGGTACATGCTCGTCTCCTCAAGTCAGTTATTCCAGTCAAGCAGTTATTTCCATTCATGGAGCGCACTCTAGCTTTACATCAGGCGGAGTGTTGTCACATGCCGAGCTACAATAAAAAAAATTGAAATATTTATGAGATTATGTACGAATACTTACGTACATCCGTTTAAAATCCACGTTTTCAAGTTTCTTTTTTATTTCAAACTCACATAATGATTGTAAGTCTATGAATTTTTAAAACGTTTTTGCGCAATTACTAAAGAGGTTTTTTTTTTTTGGAAAAAATAAAGGCGTTTGACGTCATAACATTAAAACGTATAGTTGTTAAAACAGCTTTTTTAAGTCACTTAATTTATTTATGTTGTCAATAACCAGTTACATTATTAAAGACTAGGTAAGTTATTTGATAAAATAAACAATAATAAAAATATAGTAGTACCTAATTATTTTAAAATATCCGCTTAAGTCATCAAAGAGAGACAAAACGCGGTGGGTTATACCCAGAATGGCCTACAGGTTCTCTCGAACTAATTGCAATATTAAATACAACAAAAAATACAACACTATTTTAGTTTTGTGTTATTTAATATTTAAGTATTATAAAATATTAATGGGATTTAAATTGCGCCTAACGACATTAAGCTCACCATTGTACATTTGTATTTTGTTCAATCAAGAATTTATTATTATTATTTAGAATAATAAATTGTGGTTTTGAATTGAGGATTGATGAGGAGGATTTTCACTTTTCCGAATGCTGCATTCTGCCTGATTTCATACTAGAATGGGCGGAGACAACTGGTATCGCAGAGAAATGTCCGCAAACAGCAGTTGTTTTCACCATGCCGGCTTGAAGAAACGGTTGTGCACCATTCGTGTAGATCGTGTACTTTTCTCTAATTATATCCGGCTACTTCACAGCTGAACTCTAAACGCGACTAGGTCACTTCACGGAAAAAGTTTAGTAACAAATTTTAATGAAATTGTCCATGACTACATACTTAAAGGTACGCATACAATACCCATTGATAACAGTAAACCTACACAAACGACCATCAATAGAATATAAATGAATAAATTATTTAAATTTAAACTTTGACCTCCGGAAATTGTGTCACAAAACTATATTACTAAAACTGTACACGCATTTTGTTTGTTTGCTCAAATAGGTACGACTAATGTTTTTGAAATTAGGTTTTTTTTTACTTCATAACTTCGATATTAATACGAGAGACCTATTTTAAAAGAAACAGTGGTCTGATTTTCCGCTAAGGACCAAAAATATTCAAAACTAATCACCGAAATTAACTCATATTTCTCTCTTCTCATTTTTCGCCATTATCTCCTCTCCTTCACGCTCATTCCATCCCTTTCACTTCGTTCCTAAATTACAACGTCCATAAGTATATTAATCATAAAAATGAGGTAAAGGGTACATTAGTGTGCAGTAAGCGATGCGATTACAATACAATACAATGCAATTGTCACGCCTTTTTCCCACAGGGATAGGCAGAGACAACGGAACGCCACTTACCACGTTTCTGACACAACACCGTCGCTTCCCTCACATCTACAATTCTCTTCATGCACGCTCGACGGTTATGGGCGATAGGCAGCCCAGCTTTCCTAAGGATGTCTCTGATTTGATCGGAAAACACCTTTCTTGGTCTAAATTCCTTTCACTCATCCTTTCTATGTGTTCAAACCATCGAAGCATTCCAATCCTCATCATCTTTCAAACCACATCTATCACGCACAACAGTATTCCTCATTCTATCCGCTATCGTTTTTCCACATACACTAATGCGATTAGTAGAGTGAATTCACCTACATAATGTAGGGACATCTATATCGAGGAATTCCTTTTGGGAAATATATTCTCATCTAATCGTTAGGCATGTGGCAATGTGAAAGATATTTGATAGCATAAATCTATGGGGCACATATTCAGCGATTTAAAGGCGTATATTTATTTTTTGGGGCAAGGGCGCGTACATTTTTGTTGGAGCTTCTAGTGGATAAATGGAAGGAAGTGTTTTCGAAAAAATTCTTAAAAGCCTTATCTTGGTATCTTGCTTCACACCCATATTAACACTAAATCTCTATTTAATTTAAGTTAAATTTGATTCAATTTTAAAGGTTATAGGTGATATGTGTTATTTAACACAGTTACCCAATTTTCACAAATCTAAATTTAGTAATAGATTAAATAAATCTTGGGGTTAATAATAATTAGTATCTAAATAAGGTCTACTGCCCACGGAGGTAACTCGTCAATATTTTGTAAGTCAATTTAGAAATTATAGAAAGTGTGTTCAAGGTCGGTCATCGTTACATAATATGGAAATTTTATCTATTATTTCACGCCTCCGTGGGTAATTGGTTTAAAACATAAATTATTGTTTCAAGGAACAAAAGTCTCTACATGCTTATGGTAATTAATAATTATGATGATTGCACTTTATAAATATCGGTTTATGGAAATTAATTTAAACAAATTGTTCACGTAGGTAAACTATTTGCATTAGGAAATGAATCTTGCTCATTAACTTAGATTCCGCGAATTAAATTTATAAAAAAGCTAATTTTTTGTTCGTCATCCAATATTGTGATTTGACAGTTTAATTTCCGTGTGGTTGTTAAACAAAGAAGTTTATATTGAACTGGTTTAATAAGATACAATATAATTTAATATTTTAATGCTTTTCTGGTTTATGTTATTCTCTTTGTCTTGAAGGTCAAATTACTTACAATACTGCCTGATAACTAACTCGCAGTATAAATTAATGCGTGGGTTTATGGGCGTAACAACAGGAATGAGGGTCCCTAGGGGTCCCTAAAATATTTTTACATTTATTTGCATTTTTTTTTGCATCGACGGCACTAATCCCAAACAATGTCGCGTTTCGGGAATAGTTAGCCAGGTATAACGAGAGGAGTGTGCACTGTCAATCTAAGATGGTACATGCTCGTCTCCTCAAGCCGGTATAGTGACGGCGACTGCTGCCCGCACAGGTTTCTCTGTAGTAGCAGTTGTTTCCATTCATGGACCGCACTCTAGCTTTACATCAGGCGGAGTGTTGTCACATGCCGAGCTACAATAAAAAAAACATTTTGGGTTGTTACGCTCCCGAGTAAGTAATATATCATTATTATTGTCTATGACCCTATGCATCAAATAATAAGGTTTATTTTAGATATATGTTTAAGAGTAGTAGGCAGACTGATGATTGTTATTCGCCCAGTCTGCCAACCTGGGGTAGCACCACCACTTTCAAAAGAACCCCCGGAAGTTACGGTTTCGGGATCAGCATGGATATAGCCGGGTGAGAAGAGTGTGCCTCGTCGATGAATGATGCACACTCTTCTACTCCTTTAATGTTTTTAAAAGCAGGAAAAGCCATTCTTCTAAGAAAAATGGGCCCACAATTTTTTTCTCGAGTTTGTCGATAATTTTTAGTTAATTTTGTTAAAAATTAAATCTACATTCCTTATTACCCAGGTTATTGAGTAATTAGATGTTTTCTGATGCAATATTTGAGGTTATTATTATATTAAATGAGTTAATAATTGATGATATCTGTTTTTTTAAATGTAATTAAACATCCTCTATTGATTAGGAAATAATGTGTTGATATAATTAAAATGAATAAATAAAAAAATAAGATATTATTTTAGAATATTGTTTTGTTACCAAACTATTAGGTGGTGGGCCCAAAAGCGGGCATTCTCCTTTATTAACTTTAAAGTTTCTCCAATAAACAGGCGAATGCTATTTAAAATATATTGATAAACTTATTTCTGTCTAAGATATAGTATTAGGAGAGTCTAAACGTACACAGTAATATTATTTTATTACATTTATTATTTTCTTATAATAAAGGATTGCAAAGGTGAAGGTTTAAAGTCATTTATAAACACAGAGGTGCTACTTTAATGAGTTGACGCGGAAAAATACACAATATTTTTTTGTTTGAAATTATCTGAGATAGATAGATAGGTAAAACTAAGAACCTACTTAATAAAAAAAAATAAACTTGCCATTGAATTTTTTTAACTCCTCACCCAATAGAATAATTTAAATAAATATATTAATAATTCTAGATTGGTATAGTCTGACGTGACCTGAGAAAACGCAATGAAATCCCTAAGTGACATTTAATATAGAGAAGATATTTGAAATATTTTTTTTATGGTTTTTTGGGTCACGCGATCGTTAGGCAGACTTCAGGCGTAATAGGGTATTCAGAATTCAAGTACTCCTATAATCAATCCTAAAATACCAGTTTGTACCAATGTAATTGTTATAAGTATTATTGTGTTCATATATACCAGCCGTAGCCCGCTACTTCGTAAGTCTATAATATGCGTTTGACGTTCCGAATCTTTTGTAGAGATAAAATAGCTATTTGACCCACGTTTATCCAAGAGCCGAAAATATTCCTCAAATCCGAATGGTAGTTCCAGAAACATTGATCTAAACATTATTATTAATTACCTACTATATTTATTTATTATTCTGGTTGTATTTAATGCATGCTATATCCAGCTAGCTCAGTATAGATACTGAAGACATACGACTTGTAAGAAAATATTTTCTACATTGTTAACATTTTCCAAAACGAGTTAGTAGAGTGATCTTGGGATGTTTCTGTGCTTACTTGGTCGACCTACATACTTTTGGTAGTACCCAGAACAAAGACATGAATGAGATGCATTGTTACTGTTGAATATGTATTATATTTCGTCATTTTATATTGTATTTTGAACATTCAAGGTTCAATGTTTTTATTTTATTAAAACTTATACGCTTTCTCAATGATGACAAGGAAACTCGTTAACAAAGAACTTATTATTTTCAAATTCTTGCTTTTTTTTTTGTCTTTTGCGTCAAAATCTAATGTCGATGACCCGCGCACTTAGGTATCAACATAAACACTTGTTTTTTTTTTATTTACGGCTCTAGGTTCTAGCTATCTCGAGCCAAATAAACACTTATCTATTCATTAGTTTGCTAGGTTTAAAATTGTTAGATTGAAAATTAATTGCAAAAGTCATTGACATCATTTGGCTGGCTAAATACAGATTGTTTCGGTTCGACAATAGACATTCCCTTTAAAGGTGTTGCGACAACATTGAACCGACAACTCTTGGGCAAGGGTAAGGAGCGATATTGTGTTTAAAGTTCCTCGTCTCTATGTAACAACTTCTTTAATTAGTTAAGGACG
The DNA here is from genome assembly GCA_948150575.1 of Tinea pellionella. Taxonomy (NCBI): domain Eukaryota; kingdom Metazoa; phylum Arthropoda; class Insecta; order Lepidoptera; family Tineidae; genus Tinea; species Tinea pellionella. The sequence continues at coordinate 2,534,370 of OX411252.1, forward strand.
ACGATCTACTAACTAAACAAAACAAATTATCTTTGTCATATTTATTTTTTAGGACATTTATTTATATTGGTATAATTATGCGTCCAGTTTGGAACTTAGTCTTAAATTATAGTCCCAAGGCGCACTACTACCACAATGAATATCGATGTCTTCCAGTACTTACCTAAAAGGTCACTCAAAAATATTGTACTCTCAAATATTAGTATTGTTACTCAAAATCATGTATTAAGAGAAAAGAACAATTTTTATTGTTATCTTTTTATTTTTCAATAGTATTCCGTAAATACAGTTTCCCGTAAATACTGTTTCTCCAACCACAATGGTTGCAAATAAAAAAGCCTTTGAAATGTCGTGTCGGATCGAATTAAACAAAATAAACGCCATAGTAAGGCGCATAAAATCTTTTATGCAGTAAATTTTAATGTAAAAATATAGGATAAATTTATACAAGCAACAAATAAACATTTAAGCGATAAAACTATCTGGCAATTCCATTCCTTGAATTTTTTTTTATAGAGATTCAGTAGCTGATGAACCGTGCGGTTTGATTCGCGTTAACTCAAAAATGCTTATAACTGTTAAGTTTTGGAACGCATACTGGACAAATAAAGAAACAAAAAATTATTTCAGAATAGATTGTACTTATCTGAATAAATAGATAGATCGAGCTATATTATTAATTAGTTATTAATTTATTATTATTTAAATATATCGTTTCAGCCACAGGGAATAAGTGTATTTATATTATTACTGTTCAAAATATTCTTGAATAATTGCACATTTTAATATATTTATTTCGCATTGAATTATATTTATTTATTCTACTATAAATTAATATAATCGCTCTCTTTGTTAGTTTTACCATTAAATACATAAATAAATAAAGGAGTACTTTACTTTGGTGGGCGATTGGCTCTCTCGGTTGGACGCATTTATATATAGTTAGTTAGTGAGTCGGTAGTAACTGCGGCGGTTGCGTGTTTCGACGATTCCGTTCAGAACGCGCATTTTACAGTTGTTCAACTCGTTCTGGGATAAATAAATTCAGCTGCGCGAATTGATATTTTACGAACGAAACTTCTGAATTGGAAATATAATTTATGAAAATCTATTATTTTGAAATTAACTGTAAGTACATATACACTGGAATTTATTTATTTTGTGTGACAATAAACAAATATTTTTAATGAATGACCTCATAACTGTAATGCCATAAGGGCCACTTGCCCCAATTTCACTGCCAGCGCAAATAGATTAAATAATTCACTATCAGCTATTTACCGACTATTTTAGTTTGGCATTGTTTTCATTAATATTAATCACGTGCTTAATTATTATTAACTCTGCTTTAAACATGTTAGTATTTTTAGTACTTGCTTGTACTATGTATGTAAAGTTTTAAGTACGTAATGAAATATAAATAAATTATGGTGCGGCTTTCTTATAACTTTCTCTGTCAAAGCCGTTGTTGGTAAGTGACTCCCATGCGGAACTGTCATTAAAGTACACATTTTATAAATATGTATTTAAAGGCTTAAATATAATTATAATAGTAGTAAATAAAATTAAAGTATTGGAAAGAGTTTGTGGACAAAAATATTTAGAAAAATTCTGTCTGCCTTTTTAGGAACTAAAACCTTGAATTTATAAAGAACGAAGCCGGCTATTATTTTGCATCACTCGTTTCAACCCACAGACAGCATTTATCATAGTTTTATCAGCAACGTTCTACTGTCCTATATTTTCGACTGTAAGGAAATGAATGGATAACTTTGATAACATAAATTTTTAGTCGAGAGAAAATTGTTCTTTTTTTTTTTAATTTTTAGCCAGGCCACACATTATGCGCTGTACGCGTATATGTGGCGTGTCTTTTCTTGTATTAGGCATTTTTCAGTCAAAATGAATATACGTTAAGTAAAATGTAATAATAATTATGTTAGATCATTATCTCGGTTATTAAATTGAGGTAACAGCCTGACGTCCTTCAAAACTTAACCAGTTTGAATTATTAGGTACGTTTATTGGTTTCTATTTTGGACTGTAAATAGTTATCGTGCATTAACCTAGTATAGATTTGGATTAGTCATAGATAGAAGGGCCTTTGTGTTTATTAGAAATCGAAATACCTATAGCAGGATAAATATGATATTATAATGAACTGTATAAAAAAATAAGCGCACACACGACCTGGGAATCGAACTCTTCCGTTTATAGGTACAGATGCTTTGACCACTGAGCTACGCAAGCAGCGGCAGCGCCCCGTGTGTTGCAGCGCGTCGATATTCTACCATTACTACATCCTTCTACTAGGATTTTTTTCTATTTGATTAAATAATAACAATTTGAATATGCTAAAGATTACAAAAATGGGTTAAGTATTCGATCTTTATTTTCAAAGGTACTTTTAAAAAATAAATATTCAAAATTTCCTTCTTTTTAATGACTACAACTTTATTAGCGTAAAATCGATGAAAGATTTTATATGAAATAGGGTCAGCAGAGCGCCTTAAACAATGGTAATTCGATTCTCTGCCTACCTCTGTGAGACTAAGGACGTGGCAATATATGAGTCGATACTTTTATACACTAAACTAATATATAAAGTCAAATTTGTGCATCAATCTTGCGGATCATTAATTTTTTTTAAGTATATCCATTGACCAGAATGACGTCAATCCTGAGCGTTTATTAGAAAATCGAGTCCTGAACAAAAAGTTTTAAAAATAGAGCTTAATCTAATATCGATTATCGTTATTTTATTAGTTATCGTTGTTCTATCTTATTAAATATGTCTATTATGCATTAGGTAATAATAATAATCCCATTTACCGTGTGTGTCATAAACCGCATGTAAAAATATCTGTTTACTTTCGTGTTGATAATAATGTGACTTACTTTTTTATGATTACGATGACCCGGAAAGATTTGGGGTTAATTTTCTACCTATCAAAGATATTTACATTGCAATTACCCTATATTTTTTGGTTATTAAAATGTACTTGTTTTTTTTTTATTTTCCAATAGTAGGTAATTTTGAATTTTCATCTATTGTTTCTTAATTTAGATTTTAGGTTTTTCTTTTTTGCGCGTATATGTTTTACCTGATACACGAATGGAAAAGTTTTTTGAAAAACTGGAAACTTTCGAAACGTGATTAAATGAAATAAAGAAATAAACGCGATACATAAAATCTTTTACTTAAGTTAGTTCTTATTAAATAATATTAATAGGTAACAAAAAAGGACAGGCTGAAAATCTTAAATATTATTAATAATTATATAATTTAAAAAAATAATTTTAAATACAATAATATTTTATAAAAAAAAAACAGTTCTGTAGAGTAGTAAAAACACCTAAAACAAAAGATGAATTTAACTATTTTGTAATGTATTTTTTAATATTTGATAAAACTATCGCTCTCTAATCAAAAACAAAGGATTATTGTAAACAGGCCACACGTGTGCTCTTTTACATTGTCAAATTATTCTACAACTCTATTTGGCTTTGGCAATTAAAAATAGAATTTACACTAATGTAAATTTATAAATATAAAATGAAACGTAGCTACTGTTAGTCGAGTTACTTCTACAATGTATACAACTGTATATATCGACTTAATTGTAAGGAATAATGAAATCAAACGGTTCGGAGTACCTACCAAATATAAATACATAGCTATCATGTATAACTGTAAATAAATAATGTTAATAGAACTTGTACCTTATCCTGTAAAAAATAAAGTTAATTTTACTATAAAAAAGTTTGTACTTAGGCAAAAGAGATCACGAATTTATTTTATTTACGGTATTTTATTCACACACACGTATTTTAATAATGTTTATGCATTAAACGCTATAAATAGTTATTTAAGGAACAAATATTTCCGAGCATGAGGCCTGCTGTTTTTAATTTCATAGTAAAGTAAGAAAACAAGCAAGTTTATTATTTATAGATTTATATTGTGATGTTTTTTGTTTGACGGGATAAACAGAGACAATGGCTACACAATCGTCACATTCCATAGGCCTATCACATATTTCATTTATGCCTAACTAACGGGTTACGGCATGTGGTTAAGCTAGAGTAGGTAGGTACCACGAATGGATAAATATAAAGGAAACTGCAGGCAGTAGTCGTCTCCTCTATACAGGCTTAATAGAGGAAAAACACTCGTTTAACTTGACTATTTCTAAGCTGGAAACTTGAATGTACTGTTACTACCTCAGAAGCCCAGACAGGGCAATAAGTTATAGCACTTTCTTGCACATTTGTTGTTTCCTTCGTCCTACGTCAACGATTATCATCATACTTCTTTTCTTTAAAACTATTATTAAAAATACACGCGTCAAAGTTTTAATAATTTATTCAATTGATATAATTAAATAAAAAACAAATAATATACAGTGACAATTAACTTTTGCCAGGTATTATATTGATTGCATGCATTTAAATTGTAGCAAAACAACTTTAATTATAACTTTGTTATAAGTGTATGGCATTAAACACAAAGGTCCACAAAGTTATTAGGTCAAGGTTAGTATTTAAGGATTAGGTATTACACTAATGCCATTCTTGTTTAGCATACGCCGACGCGACACGATTAAGTACTTATAAATATTTTATATAGGAAAATTCATAGAATTAATTAACGTCCATAAAAAAGATATAAAGGTATCTAAGTATATTAAATTGCAATATTTGTTTTAAAAATGTAAATATACAATATAAATACGTAAGCAATTGTAAGTATATACCTACAGCAAAGATACGATCCTATAAATTACAGGAAATTGAGAAGAAGAAAAAAACAAACGATTGGCTAATGTATAGGAACATGTGTAAAAACAAAAACAAAAGCTCCACGTTTTGTCGGGATTCCGGAGACAGACGTTGTTGGTTTCATAAAGTTATGTTTACGTGAGAGTGGACAAGCGTTTTAAAATAGAAAGAAATGTGAATTTTCATTTTTTGTCCAAACCTTCTCAGAAAGTTTCCACTAATTCTTCAAGATTCCATTTTTTATTTTTTATTTATTGAAGAAGAAAACTAGACTTGGCAATGCCTCTTGCAAGTAGATAGATAACGTTTTGCCTTTAATAAAACAATAACAAAAAGTAAATATTCGTTCCGGGTTCATAATCTGAATTCAATTCGGGGTCAGAATATTATATCTCTGTATACTGTATATATATAAATCTATTTTTAGTAATATTTAAATTAGGACGTGCGACGTATGTTTTGTCGCGATTGCTTTGTCTAAAAAACAAAATATCGCGAAATAATGATAATTACTTTGATAATAAAGGCTCATATATATTACAGTTACAAAAATGATCTTGACAAATACGTGTAAGTGTTAATAATTATTTCGCAAAAAATATATATTTATAGGACTTGACCAGATGCCAATAAAATGCTGAAAAAATAAATACTCTCACATTTAAAAATAACTTCCTTATGTACTTTAAATCTTTATATGGTGAAATAAGAAAATACTTTTTTTTATTATAAAAGGTCAATCGCTTTTCTATCCTTGATATTAAAGTTTACGATTACTCTCTTCGGTACTGTTTCCCCTTTTTTTTTCAACATTTGACTATCCGCGATGCGACGTCACGCGTTTTTTTATTGTAGCTCGGCATATGACAACACTTCGCCTGATGTTAGGCTGAAGTGCGGTCCTAGAATGGAAACAACTGCTACCTTAAGGAGACGAATGTACTGGTTCCCTCTTACTGATGCTGTAATCAAAGAGCTGTTACTCATTCAGTTTAGTATTTATTTAAAATAAAACTTTTTTTTTGTATAAAGAGACAGTATTTGAAGAAAACTTTCAGTAACGATCAATTTTAGTTCATACATCTACCACCTCTTCATCAACCAGTCTATTTTATTATTTTATTATTGCATATACTCTATAGAATATACCTAGTTCATGCCATACATCAACGGGAGTCTTGATTTAGTCGTTTGGATGTGGTTAAGTAAACAATAAACATCCAGAACATATGTACGGAAAGCACAGGTCTTACCTATGCGTGATTATTTTTTGTTTTTTTTTATTGTAGCTCGACATGTGACAACACGAACCGTTGCGTTGATAACAGCTACTCATAATTTAAATAAACGACCATTGTACCTTAATCTGATACATTTTACTTCGTTGTTTTAGTAACAAATATCGTTTTCAAATATTTTTATCTACATAATTATTAATTATAAATTTATTAGTAATTGTGCTCGTTTCATTCATTTTACATTAGCTAATAGGCTGGCTATAAGGACGAAAGAATAACGTGGCTTATAATAATAATTTCACAAACGAAGTCATTAAATTGATTGTAAAATTATAAAAACATGAATTTGTAGAATGCTTATTTAAATTTAACGTGTGTTTAAAATTTTACACACCAAAAATTATGGTAGTAGAATTCGCTGGTAAAACATATTGTGTAATAATGTAAATTTGCAACTTATTACATGTATCGTCAATATACAAAATTATCATTGACGTATTAATTTATTTTTTGCCATTATTTAAGTTTAATTTATGTATTGACTTCAAAATTCCATACCCTAGCGGTGCGTAATATTGCCAATAATGATAAATTATTATTGTGACATGTTAATAAATAAATTAACAATGTTAACGCAAAATTTGGAAACATATTATATATATTATTCAATTTTAATTATAATTTAATATTACAAGATTATTTATCAAATAAAATTTAGATAAAATATTTGCGGTCTCTGTGCTCGCGGAGACTACGGCAACGTGTTGTAGGTTGAGGTCAGCTGCCAAGAGTTTTGCAATTCCCGCCAAATTAAAGTTACTTGCACTTAAGACCTTGTCTTTTGTGTATGCTATTAAATGCTTTAATAAATGATGATATAAACGGCGGATAAATTCATAATTGTCATCACTATATAAAATAAGTAATTTTTTATTATGTTTGTGATGACGATTATGTTTACAATTACCTAATATGTGGAATTATAATACTTATTGTTTTGTTTTATGATTTCTTGAGTATTATTTTGTTATTGAACAAAAAATTGCTTACAAACACACTAGTAAGTTATAATAAAATTTAGGTTCCTAAACAAAATAAAAATGAACAATAGCAATTGAAGCGATAAAATAAAAGGTTTAATTTACCATATTTTTATTTAATTAGTAAAATGTATATGTAGCAATTGGTGGCATCAAATGACAGCTGATTGCAGTAAATTTTATGACGCGATTTGACCTAAATCAGTTCAACTAATGCATGATATATCAATATGAATAGTTAGAACTTATATCTATTTGAAATATCAACGCATTGGTCCACTTACTCGCATACTCCCGTATGCGTCAATTTAATCATATTTACTCTTCATAATATTAGAATCTGTAAAAAGGGAAGACCGAGATGTCCATAGATTAAATAAATGACATACATAAAAAAGTAGAGACCTGTATTGCTTATAATACCGAAAAAAAAAAGAAAGAAGTGGTGGGTGCGAAAGAACTGAAAAATGTCTTACAATGTCTAGATGTGTGATTGGTGACAATGTAGTAACCTGCATGGATATTCTGGACTTAACATTATTCTAATTTAAACCTTCGCGACCATGATGAATGTAAAGCTTTTAAATTAATCAAAATAAACGCGATAGTAATCCGCATGCAGTCTTTTAAATAAAATAAATCTCGTTCGCGAATAACCTTAATTAACATTTTATTGGAATGATTATATTATAATTATTAGTTTTTTTACATGTTTGTATGTTCGTCTTCAAAATAAATACGCATGTATACAACATACATATGGTGACATAGTTTAGGAAATCGTTTTAGGTACAACTTTAACAAATATATTGAACAGTCGAATGTTTCCCGTCGAATTGGGAATAAATTTTTGCACTTAACAACTTTATGAAGAAGTTTGCATTACTTTCGGGCTCCGTTCTCGATATTAGAATTTCACACATGTAGTCTCACTATCAGGCTAGCCGTCACGCACTATATTTTAGAGATAGGCACTAAAAATAGAGACAAAAAACAAGACACGTCCGGCACACCCCGCCCCTGTCACATCATTCACTTTTTCAGTGCCTCGCCGTCCGCACGTGAAATAAGTTTCTTACAATTTTAATTGTTTAACTTTAAATTAAATCTAAATTATTTAACAAGAGGTATTTATTTAGTTGTAAATATTAATAAATCTTGTAACCCGAAAATATTTTCGTCTCGTTCGGCAAAATTTTATTGATCAATATAAGACATCACAGAATAAGAAATAGTGATTATAGGGTAAAGAATGACCCTATTACAACACAAAGGGATATTAGGTAGGTGAAATCAATTAATTGCAAGAGAAGTTAGAAAACTTAAATGAAAGATGAAGCGCAAGCGTCGCGTCATCATAGACAAAAGGACGCCACCGCGTGGCATTTCGCATGCCACATCGCCTAGTGCTGTCACTTCACCTCGAAAACAACAGAGTGAGTAAAGGAATTATAATCGTTCTGTAAAATTTAATATTTTACATGTGCATATTTTATATGTTAAACACATAATATTATTTATTATAATATATGGCAATATTTTTATATATATTTTTTCTTTGGTTGCCACATTTTTTTGTTATTCACTTCTCTTACAATGTGTCATGTCGGAAATTTTACAATTAATTTAATTTTGATGTTTCATTGGTACAAACATACAAACAGAAAAATTGTGCATATTATTTTAACCGACACTCGAACAAAATACTAATACAATGTAGTAAATTATTATAAAGATAAGGTAGTATGAAGTAAATTATAATGAAGTAAAGTAAGTAAATCAAATAAATAAACGAGCAATACAAATAAGTTTTTGCGCGACTACCCGCAATAGCCGCGCTGAGGAGCTATACAAATCAGTTATTTAACGATATCTAAGTTACCTAGCCGGTTAGGGAATTATTTACTTATAGTCATTGATATACAACTAGATATGCAACGACGCTCCCAATGTGAGGCGAGAGGAAATATGGCCGCAGCCACATTTAGGTTCTCTGCCAGTTGGTATTTGACTTGACGTAAGCCGAGATTGACATTGTCAAATCGTTTGAACGCATTTTTCATGAGGTTTGCTCCTCTAGTATATATCTCAATGCTTATAGTTATAAAAATGTATTATTAATATGGATTATTGAAGAAATAAAATAAATAAATTACTTTAAATAAATAAAGGCTTTCTAATTTCAATTTTAAATAATTGATGCTCGAATCTATCTATGGGATATTTTCATGTCTCTTTTTATAAATAAATAAAAATCTTGAGTACGAAAATCGGACTGTCGAAAAAAGGGGCTTTCCACTTTCAAATTAAAATACTGAACTACGGATCTATCTGTGAGATATTTCCATGTCTCTTTTTATAAATAAATAAAAATCTTGTGTACGAAAATCGGACTGTCCAGAAAGGGATTTTCCACTTTAAATTTAAAATACTGGACGCTCGGATCTATCTGTGGGATATTTCCATGTCTCTTTGAATAAATAAATAAGAATCTTGAGTACGAAAATCGGACTGTCCAAAAAAGGGGCTTTCCACTTTAAATTTAAAATACTGGACGCTCGGATCTATCTGTGGGATATTTCCATGTCTCTTTGAATGAATAAATAAATAAATAAATAAAAGTCTTGAGGACGAAAACGGACTGTCCACAAAAGGGTTTTTGACTTCAATTTTAAAATACTGGATGCTCGGTAGATCCGAAGGATATTTCCATGTCTTTGTATATACATTCAATTACGTAAGGACTGCCCTACAGGATTTGTTTAAGGAAATTATCACCTTATTGTTATAGAAATGGATTATGGCTATTTGGATTATCATTTAATTCTTAAATCGAAAATCGGACTGCCCACATGGGGCTTTCCACTTTCATTTGAAAATACTTGACGTTCGGATCTATCTGTGGGATATTTCCATGTCTTTGTATTCACACATTAAACGGGAATATATGGTTGAATGTTACTTTACTATCCGTTTGATAGCGGTTAGCCCTGCCCTACCCTGGCGACTATTTAGCCCAGAGCATGCCGACGCACTCGCGTCAGCCGCCAGCATAGCGAAGGAACGTCGTCCTTCTTGATAAGAATCAACTCAAGCTAGATGTGCAGCCTCCAAAAACACTGCTGGACTTGTTTCGAGTGTTCGAGCCGGCCCAGACAATTGAATCTGCAATCGTTGGCGATGGCAGAGGAATGAAATGGTCTTATAGTACTCTGAAATAAAGGGAATAAGGTCATCGAACGAAGAAGAGAATGAACACAGGAACTGCTAATTAATTTCACCGCAACTTGTAAGAACAAAGTTTATGACTGGTTGAAAGTAAAATGGGAGTTCCCTAAAAAATTTGTAATATGAAAAATGGACAGATTTATAGACGCTTCTTGAAGACTGCTGTAAAACGAGCGTAAACCTCAAGTGAGTTTCTATTGCGTCAAATGCGATCCTTAGAATAATTTTAAACGAATGGAAATTTAAAATAATGAATAAACCGAAACCGAAAAGAAGTTACTTTCATTGTCGCAAAATATTTTGAATACAAACACGATCAACAACAAGGATAATTAAATAACATAACTAGTAACGCGTTTCAATGAACACGTTTAATTAATAACGATGAATAAAATAATATTTTAATAATTATTGTGAAAATTAACAATAAAAGTAAGTAATTTACTGATAATAAAATTAAAAATAATTTTGTTATTTCTAATCACTGCAACCTGCAACTGCAACCGTGGAAATCATATTATATCCTTGAGAAGTAACCAGCTATCGCGTTGAAATTAAGAATTATCATGATATTACGCGTATTAGCTACAAAATTCTTTTACATGACAAGTACTGCGTGAAGTACGACGTACCAAGTATGTACATACTCGTATATATACGTATATATCACTTATTGTCTAGTTGACGGATATTCACCAGTAGTAACTGTAGCTAGCGTGCAAATACGTCTCGTAGCGTTATCTACGCTCCTGAGCAATTAATAGCTTGGAATATTGAATAAATATCATCTTATCAGAGTAACAAGTCATCAATCAATTCTGTCACCAACCCTCAGTGGGCCACTAATTTGTAATTCTAGGAAAGGAACTAAAGATATTTAAACTAGTAATTTAAACTAGTCATAGGTATGCTATTGTAAATGACGTGTCAATATGCAACGAGCATGTTACATCGGCCAATCAAATAAATAAATATATAAATTAATTCAATTTTATTGGTAATGCATTTTGAATTTATGGCGAAATCTCATTTACTGACACAAATTCTAGCGTACGAATTAAAAATTTCAGTTTAAATTATTAAAATATTACAACTTATGGGAATGCCAGAAGTACACGCCGATACGCCATGGAAGCGCTCATTGATAGTTCTGAGAAAAATGCTGCTGAAAATCATTCCTGCAATAACTGAACTGTAAAATACCTGCAGTTCGATGTACAGAGGAGGAAATTATTATACGGAAGACGTATGGGGGCTTTGTTCCATTGCCTTCCCAGAATGGAAGAATTGAACTGTATGCGCATTGTAAGTGCTGTAAAACAAACAACTCAGTTCATAAACTGCTCACTAGATGGCGCTCTCAACTCGCGCTTACCCAAGTATGACAGTTGTACCACAATGCAAATATCAAATTCCGCAAGGATTTAAAAAAAAAAAAAAAAAAAAACCTACGAATTTATTTTGTTAATAACTGTCATTTCAATTATGTTTGGACGTTCATTTATGAATTACGCTGGTTGTCGGGACGTCACTATTCTGAAGGAGAGTTCCGTAGTGCACCATAACCAGTAACGTGGATTCCTATCAAAAAATACTCCACTATAATAATATATACGCTTAAAGGCGTTCAGTTGTCTCTGCCTATCACATTTGATTGATTGTACTGTAGTACAAAATTGGTTACCGAAAAATTGGTTATTTTGTCCATGCGCCAATGTTCTTGGATTTACACATACCTACAGTATAACAAAAGTGCCAAACTACAGTACACTAAATAGTTATAGATCTACTCTTGACAGTATTATCAAGGTTCTTATGACTTCCTTTTTGATCGAATCGTTCCGAAGCCACATTACTTTATAAAAATAAAAAAGAAATAAAAGTTTTAAAAAATAGTATTAAAAAAAAAAAAAAAAAAAAACAAAACAAAACTTAAAGGACCCCATCGTTGTTCTACTTTGAACAAAATCGATTAATTATAGCCACATTGATAGTGTCTAATATTATATTAGTTTAATAATGACCCTAAATGTTATATCTCAACTACGTTGTTAATAATTTAAATATTACGAAAATGACAGAGTATTCCAATATTAATAATGACACCTCTGGTTAGGGCCAGAGGTACACCATTAGTACACCTAAAGTAATTAAAACGACAATTGCACCACATAAAACTCATAATTATTCCAAAAAGGGTGACTAGCATTATTAACCATAAACATTATTTAAATTTGGTTCACCAAAATATTCTGGGGATGGTAAATTAGTCTAATTCGATTTGTTCTTAGAAAATGAAAACATATAGTCACTTCTTAGACAATAAGCAGACGGATTCATCCATATTAGTGCACATTACTGCACATAGCACTGTACTTGCTGCCACTTACAGGGCGCTTAGGTCTTAAGCCGGCCTAGATGTTATCAGAAATACTGCAAGATGAACTGCAACTTCTGCAATCTTCACTAGGTAGAATTGTGCATAGTGATACACCACTCAACCGTATTATTGCGGAGATTATTACGTTTTCAACACCCATTAATATTAAATTATAATATAGATCTTTTAATTACTGTAATATCATTTGTTTTTATGAATATCATATAATTATGATTAAGTCAAGTTATATGATTACTTACTTAAAATAGTAATTGTCATTTTTTGACATATTATTATCTCTAAATGTCTACATGTGTGAAATTCTAATATCGAGAACGGAGCCCGAAAGTAATTAATGATTAAACGAACTTACCTGTACGTGAAGTTCAATCATAATTACTGGAAGGGCTCCGTTCGAAGATATTAGGGTCCCTCCCGCCCTTTAAACAAGTTTAAACCCAGGTCAAAAAATGTAAACAGCTCAGCACTCTCCAAAGTGAATGATGTGACAGGGGCGGGGTGTGCCGGACGTGTCTTGTTTTTTGTCTCTATTTTTAGTGCCTATCTCTAAAATATAGTGCGTGACGGCTAGCCTGATAGTGAGACTACATGTGTGAAATTCTAATATCTTCGAACGGAGCCCTTCCAGTAATTATGATTGAACTTCACGTACAGGTAAGTTCGTTTAATCATTAATTATTGCGCAAGAAACCGCTCATACTCGATGTTAACTTTGCACATTACACGTACGCCTCTTATGATGCATTTGCTGGCATTCGAACGATTGCGTATTATGCCGGTTTTTGTTACTTCTTCACCAAGGTTTTGGCAATGACCCTGAATTGGTTTTTTAATTTGGTATTTTAATTGCATTTAAACTTATTTTAATTACGTACATGTATTATATTATTTATTTAATAAAACAAAAAAATATTCTTATAATTCTAATCTATACATTTAAAATAATGTAATGATTTCTAAAATAATTAAACCAATGTCTATTTTAATTTGTTTTATTTAAAGTTAATAATTTTTTATTTCAGTTAATAAATTCACCGCTTGTGTTAAACAAAATATGGGGAGATAAATAATTGTGGATTTAAAATGGCGTCAATACCGATGGATTTCAACAGTTCAGCTTCACCCGGTGCTTCCGTGAGAGCTGTACAACGGGCTCATCTATCATATCTACCACAAAGACCACCAGTCACTATAAGCTTCCAAGATTTATCTTATTCAGTACCACAAGGAAGAAAGGGTAAGTTTTATGTACTTATTCATTTAAAGCGATTATCCAAATTAAAGTATTTTATATTGTAATGAAATGAAATCAAATATAAAGCGTGAGGTATAGAGGAGTGCATCTGTCAGTTTCATTCAATTACAAACGCGTATACGTCACGCTTGATGTGCTCGTGTGTGTTTTGGCCTTAAGTGACATGAGGGTCTATAACAATCGCATTTAATTGTGAAAATTTAATAAGCGGTCATGATAAATACACGTTGTGACTAAACAAAAAGACGAGAGTCTAAGGACAGTCTGAGTACTTTTGTAGTATGTATTTAAGATATTTGTTGTGTAATTTCAAGTAATAGAGAACATTACAGTATGAGATTATGCATTTGTAATGAGCTAAATAAACCTGTTGGTTATCGCATATCTAATAAGTTAAAGATATTATGTTTAGTTTTATTCATGAATAGAAAAACGCTAAAATTTGTAAATGTTATTTTTAGCATTAATTAATGTAGTATTTTTGAACCGTCAATGTATATTTTATACGACTGTCACTTTGACAGTTCAAAGCAACACTTATTGCTTACTACTAACAATTATTTGTCCGATTTTTTTCTGAACACCCGGCAACTCTTTTTTTTACAAAAATACCCATGTTAAAAATATTTTTCTTAACATTAACGCTACCGTTCTTAAGTATTATAACTTAGGTCATTAATACAATATGTTTTAATGACTAGATTCAGTTTTTTCCCAAGTCGAAAAAAAATTCGACATTATAGTCATTTATCATTCGGTTTTTATGTGCAACTGTTAACCTCGGACAATGAAACTTAGGTAGCGTTAGTATTCAAACTATAAATTGAAATTTGTTTATTCATTTTATTATCGTATTTCTTACATCGTATTACCCATGCGCTATAAACTCCAGTGTTAACAAATTATTTCTAACGGTGCGAACTATCGAGTGTATAGGTATATTTTACAGTACACTAAAACAGCTAAACATTGTCTAGCTACGAATTTTATGAGTTTGCGTCATTTTAAAATGTTATTTATTAGCTTGACCACGCTCTGCCTGATGTTCAGCTAGAGTGCGGTAATGAACGACAACTACATCACAGAGAAGTATCTGCTATCTCTTCCGAGCTGATCCTGAAACGCTACTTGATCACTTCGCGGGTTTTACACTTGAAAATATTACCTTAATAAAAAAAAAAAGATTATAAAAAAATATAAAAACTTAAACAAAATTATTATAATTTGAGTAAGAAAAAAAGTCTAATGTGCACGTGGGCATATTTTTTAGTAGTATAAAACAAATGGGAAATATTAAAGCAATTCTTAACATATAAAAATATAAAACAATTATTGTCCATTAGTAAGTCGTTGGTTGACAATCGTCACCGAACCGGTTTGTTATTAAAAAACAACGATCAAATTATAATAATAAGTTTTATTTAATACTAACTGTTTCCCGCGTGCGTAATGCGTTTCATTATTAATAATAATCTAATATTAACCTTATAGATTCATTTCTACTAAATCTGATAGCCAATGGAACTAGAGGAAACGATTTACAAGTCTGTAGTAGCAGCTGTTTCCATTCATGGTCCGCACTCTAGCTTTACATCAGGCGGAGTGATGCCGAGCTACAATAAAAAAAAAGTTACAGAAATTAATCTATTTTTAATTTGTTCCCCGGTATATGTATTTAACGCATTAAATCAACTCAATTCAAATTAAAATTTCCTGTGATTTAGCTTTTTTAAACATACGAACAAACTTCAGCATTGAGTAGATATATTTTAAACATTTATTTTTGAATTGTAAAAAAGATAAAGACTTCAAGTAAAATATGCAAGTAACCTTTTATATGTTTGTTTCGTCTCTGAGGCCCGTAACCCAAACAATTTGAATACAATAACATTTGAATATTATTAAGTGACATTACTGTAAAGCGGCGACCAGTTTAGACTATAAAATTAAATATGGGACGTCGAAACTCTTGCGCAATTGTAATTTTATCTCGATACTTTTTTTGCGTGACGCTACAAATGCAATGATTATAATTTTGTCCCTGTTTTATTGTACACCTTAGATGTCTTTTATTTTACAAATTTTTATTTAATATAAACTTTATAAATGCACGGAGAGGAGTGTTCTTTATCGACCAGTAATCTGAGCATATTCATCTCTTGAAACTGGCATAGTGGAAGGCGACTGCTGCCTGCGCACATTTCTCTGTTATATCAATTATCACATGCCGGACTTTATAAAAAAACCAATGGATCCTCTGTTTTATATGCATTATTGGTTTAGGTTTTGGTTAATTAACTAACACGATATTAAATTAATTAGAAAGATCATTACAAAATCACATTATTAATTGAATGAATTCAATATAATACTTATGTGAGAATCGATTTACGTTGAGGTTAATTTTTCTTAAACAAAGGAAAATGACTGACAACAAAGGAAGTCTATTGTTTGTTAAGCTTAACCAATTATTGTTTTTGTTATCCACAATGTTGTATGGAAAACCGATTAATTAGAGACGTTAATTAACTGTTTATTATTTTTAATTTAGATTCCTATAGTTAACAAGTTTTATATAAATATAGAAATTTAATGTACCTAGGATTTGTTTTTCAAATATTGTAGAGATCAAGTTTAAATTATAAAATCAAAATAATAATAAGATTTTTAACAGTCACTCATCATTTAATTAAAACTGAAATGCGACAAGGTTACTTCACGGATATTACCTTCGAAAGTGGTGGTACTACCCCAGGACGGTGGACTGGGCTAATAACCATCATCAGTCTGTCTACCACTCTTTAATAGTGCCTATAGGCACTGAACGACCAAAGTGCATAACAAAGTTACATTGGTAACGATTAATTTAGCGAGGTTTGAACACGGGTCTCATCCATCGTGAGTTCACAGAATAGTTCATAGTAGCATATTTTTAAGACGTTAGTTTATATGAAGAATTACAAAATAAATCTTTACTTGTCGCGCTAGGTGTTAAAATTCTCTTCTAAAATATATAAAATATTATCAAAATTGACAGATATTACGTAAATGCATCCAATTAAACTTTAAACAACATCCTGTCATTTAATTTTTTGTGCAGAACTTGTAGGTATTATACCCTCAATGCTAATTTGTAGTTGCTGCATTTGCTGCTCCCACAATTGCGATAGATTCGCCCTAACTCGGTGGGATATCGTAATATCTTTACTCACCAATTAAACTAGCGTAAACGTGTTGAACGGTATTTCATTAAACTTAATTTAAAATTAACGAAAGGATTAGTGTTGCGTCAATTATATAAAGGAAACCTTACTAAGATTACTTAAATACTCGGAATTTAACTGATGAAACTTGCGCAATAATCCTTGAATTATTTATATAGGTATATCGTAAATTAACACTAAAATGAGAATTTATTTTTATTATTTATACGTCTTAAAAAATTTTAGATTCATTAAGCATTAAACTGTTATAAAATCAAATATTTTCTGTAACTTACTATTACACGATAATTCTCTAATTAAGTTTAAATAACCCTAAACATGTGTTTCTTTTTTGCATATTTAAATATAATATAATTGCAGAAATAATGAAAAAATAATGATAATTTTTTAAACCGAGTTTAAATTGTTAATTTTAAACACCAGCCCACCGAGACCAGCACGTGAATGTCCTATGGCCCACATAGCGAAGTACATCGGCCACGTGACTTACTAAAGGTGCACGACCGCCTTAGTCCATGTGCAACGACTACGTCAGAGACTGTTCCCATTATTATTATCCTAGAACGTATTTTTAGCGTTATACACATTTCATTCATTGTTCTAATGTTCAACTGTTTAACAATTTTCTACTAATATGTAATTTGTTAAGTACAATGTTAACTTTTGAGACCTTATGGCGTAGTACTTAGCACGGATGTAACGATTCCCAATCGTAGCAAATATTTCTTTGAAAATATGTCATTTTTTGTAAAAAATAAAACAAAAGTCCTTGCCCGGATACCTAAAGTATCAGGGATACTGTATATTTTATTGTATTTTAATTTCTGCTTATCCCATGCAGTTATATTAATGACTTGGCTGATGATTGATATGAATAAACAATTTAATATATAAAAAACCCTCAGTTTTTTAATTCTATCGTTTATTTTGACGATATTAATAATTTTTATAATTTATTTATTTTTATTTGATTTCGTTGACAGGTTAATGATTTAATTATTATCAATTAAAATTAGTATCTACTTAATTATTGACCTTGTTTAATAATTTTGCTTGACTTAATTTAACGAGGAGTAAGTAATACAGGTGTCTTTAACATTGCTTTAGCATTGCCAAGTAAATTTTATAACGTTTGCAATCAATTTAATTACTTAACGGTACACACGTTTTTGTCATTGGTTTTCTGTTTAGTATTTCTTTATATCGTCTATGTATGTATAGATAATAGGTATAGAGGTAGGGTAGGGTTTGTAATAATAAAGGCGATTATTCACCAAGGCGTCTTTTTTATAGCATCGCTATTCGCTAGACTCTAGCTAGCGACTAGAGTGTGGTGCATGAACAGCATAAAATTACATACAAATTATTGCATATGCCATACAATATTGAAGCGTCTTGTTGAAGCAACATTATCGATATATATTTTTTATTATTTCAATTCGATGCTGAAGTTTCTACAATTTTATGTAACGCCTGTTGTCGATTTGGAGAGATTAGTGAAGTATGATTAAATAAAGTAAATTGTCTAAGATATATTTTTTTAATATACTTAATATAATTCAATATACTGTATAAAATATTTTCCCGGATATATGCATTTACTTATATTATTCTTGCATTTTTAAAGCGCGTATGCATTATTAATAAAAAATGCATTAAGGCTAGATAGTGGACACAAGCTTCTCTGTCATAATGTTGCACTACAAACCGGTATTCATTTCGTTGCACATTATCGGTGCCAATAAGCTCAGGGTCCCTTCTATTTAAATTTTGTGCAAATATTATCATGTTATTTAAAACGTAGATATTTTATTTAATATTCCACATAATAATTTAAAACTTAATGTTAATTAGAATTAGTTGAAATTAAAACGTCATGCAATAGTGGTAGGCCGTTTTCAGTCTGCAGTGCGGGGTAGTAACTAGTACAACCACTCCCAAGTGTAACGTCCGTGAATTAATTGATCTTGTTGGGTTTTGGGGTTAGTTTGAAAGTTAGTAATAATAAAAAAAGATACTTGTACCGCATCAGTAAGAAGTATGTATACGACTTTTGGTTTACGGGATTGCTTTCAGTCTTTTTACAGCGTTGATCGCACTCTAGCATCAGGTGCACTGTTTTGTAATTCAAATCTTGCGTTATAAAATTCCTATACACGTACAAGAGATTCTTAACGATAATTCCTTCCTCTATTATAATATGTATGTAAATATTTCCTTATATTGCTTGTAATTAAAAACAATCTAGTTTCCTATTATATTTGTTCCACCATATTAAGCCGCCATTATAGGACAAAACTGTATTTCAACATTTTCAATTCTAGTAGGTATTATTTATTTAGTTCAACACTGATGACTTATATTGCGGATATTATTGCTGTTACGTAGTTAATGATCATGTTACTCCATATGTTATGTTTTAATAATTTACATTAAATAACGTTCCATATTAATTTTAGAGCGGCCGTGGCCTAGCGATTGAAGGCTGCGGACTCACCGATCGAGAGTTCAAATCTCGCAAAATATTCCGGCTGGCATTAATGCAACTTTTTGTTATATTTACTTTAGTCGCTCAATGCCTACGGTAATGTGGGCATTAAACAAAAAGAAGGTTGATAGATCAATGATGGTTTGCCCAAGCTGCCGCCTTGGGGAAGTAACGGGTTATTAAAGTGTGCAATATCAACCATTCGTTTCCTCAAGCCGATGTAGTAAAAGCGATGTCGTTAGATATTTTTCTGTGATAGCAGTTACCTCCTCTCATGAGCTACAATCCCTAGTTTAACATCAGACGGTGTGTGGTTAAGTTACTATAAGAAAAAAATTACAATGAACCGTCTTATCCTGATTTCAAAGGTGACCTTAAAGCATCTATCTTTCATATTGTTAGAGCGACCGTGGCATAGTTACAGGCTTTATAGCCTATTTTCCTTGTCAGTATTCAAAGAATATCCTTGTCAATTTTCGTCATATTAAAATTTAAATTTGTTAGTGTGAAGATGTTACAAATCAAATATTAATTTAACAATATTATTTATGATATTAATTAATTACTTTTTGTCAAGGGTGGTAGGTTGGTAATGGTGGTTATAAGGCCAGTTTGCTATTCCACCACTTTCAAGTGGGCCAAATGTGAAGTGGCCTAATATCATTTCGGGATTAACTCAAGTAACCGGGTATAACGAGAAGATATGCCGTCAACTTGGACGATGCATATTCGTTTCCTTTAGCTGGCATAGCGAAAGCTCATGCACCGCAATGGGTGGACTAAGGCCTAGGCAACCTAGGCACGTGCTAAGGGCCCGTAATTTTTGGGGCCCGAAAATTAGGTTTTTACGAAATGCAAAGTATGTATCATGACTGAAAAATAGGCCCGGAATTACAATGTTGCCCAGGGCTCGCTTTAGCCTTAGTCCGCCACTGTGCACCGCTGATATTCCGAACTATTTTGTATTAATAAAATGTCAAATAAATAAGTAAATGAAAAATTTTACATATAATATGAAGATAATTTATATTACTATATTTAATTGTGAAGTTTTCGGACAGATTTTAAAAAAATTACACGTCAAGGTATCGTTTTCTTTAAAAATGAATTGCGCAAAAAGTGTTTGTGATTTTAGGTCTTAAGGCAGGTTTGTTGAATGCTGAACCTTGATCTCATTTTTGATGAGCGTGCTCAGAGTTGTCTATCATTGGGTATAATATAGTTATTCATAAGTCGAGGATAAACTTTAAACTATGCTTTAACTAATGCTGTAAATTATTAACTTATACAATGTTATGGTGATAGAAACTCTATTTCTTTATTATTTTAAAATTGCAAATACCTTATGATGGTGATTTCGTTATTAATAAAAGCATATAAAATAAAATCATACTTTATATTGCGTAAGCTTAACTGTCTTATGATTTAAAGTTTAAACAATTAAATATTTATTATCAAAAGTAATTTAAGTAGCTGGGAGTGTTGCTCTATGAATACCTTTTTGATCAAATCGGTTAATTCCTTGGGAAGGTTCGCGGGACGCAGTGACGTAGATGGATAAGATTAATGAAATGAATATAAGTAAATACAAAATAAGACGTTATATAGCAAGAGAAAGAGAAAGAGAAGTCGTTGGCGAGTTTCTCCCTACCAGAGAGAAACGTATTAAGTTAAACATTAGTAGTAATTATAAACTCTCTTTACAGGGTCAAAATTAATTTTAAGAAGTGTCAATGGAGAATTTCGTTCTGGACAACTGACTGCGATTCTGGGACCATCAGGTGCAGGCAAAAGTACGCTGCTAAATGTCCTGGCTGGATACAGGTATATCTTAATATTCCTAATAATCATTTAAGTTAGAAATTCTACACTAGTGTCTTTTCTTACGAAATTGTAACCACAAAAAGTGTTTACAGTATTTAAGTTCAATTCTATTTTATTATTATAATTGATTACTATTGTCATAGTATATGAACTTGAACCAACTTTTAGGTTTTTCTTTTCATCACAGAATAACTTTACATAAGAAATGACGTGTTACGACGCGAGCGACGTGACTATGTATTCTTGTAGTCATGTAAATTAATTAACCGGTTTATTTGACTTGTAGTTCACATTTTATTAATAAAAAAATACTTAAATTTTAGGAAATATATTTGTTTACTTGTTCAATATTTATAATCCTTGATATTTTGTTTGGATTTTTATTTGTCTAATTTTTTTAAAAATTAAATTGACCATGACGTAAACGCTATTATAGACAAATTAACAGACCAACTAATTCCGTAAATATGTTTATAATTATATAAAAAATAGATAAGGTAATGATTAATTTACGAAATGAGAAATCTAATGACGATAACATATTTTTTATTATTATGATTATAGATTTAGACAACCGTAAAGTAGTTTGACCGTGAAAAAGAAACCATAAAAAGATTGCAAAAATAAAACTGCAAACAAGTTTTATGTAATTCCAGTTGATGTTATAATATATTAATTAATTCATCTAGGACCTTCGTAATTATTTTGTACGCCTAACTGTTTTTTTATAATAGTACATTTCAGGTTGAGAAAAATATTACATAAGGCTTTAGATTCATTCTCTTATTGATCAATTTTCTAATTACAAAATTGTTCATCGGACTATCTCTTCTGTAAAGTCAATGTTAGATGCATTCGATGTTTTATTACGTAACAAAATAACCTAATGTATTGAAAAAAAAATGTAATCACGCTTGGAATTAGCTGAGTATGAACTAATAGTGCGCATTCTTTTCGCCAGGCCGTCATAGCGGAGGCGACTACTATCTGCAGACATTTCCCTCAACATCAAGCGTAATGTGGCTACATCCCGAACTATTATAAAAAATACAATAATGACAAAACACAACCGTTGAAAATAATTTTTAAAAAACAAATAAATATATTTATAAATATATATTATTTTTAACTTTTCAGAGTGGGTGGTGCAACAGGAACAATAAGTATGAATGGATTGCCACGTGATTTGCGTATGTTTCGTAAATTTAGTCGCTACATTATGCAGGAGGATTTACACCAACCATTAATGACAGTGTTGGAGGCCATGCGTATAGCGGCAGATCTCAAACTTGGCACAGATTTACCGACTGATAAGAAAAAAATTGTTGTAAGTGTTTCATGTATTTAATCATAATGTTGAGGTCGAAATAAAAAAAACAAGCAGTCGTGGTCTAGCGGCAGAGGACGGACCTGACGATCGACGAGACTTGTTTTTCAAAGCTCGCTAAATTCTGACCGGTACCAATGTAACTATGCTATATGTACTTTGGTCGCTTAGTGTCTGTGATACTAGCAGTAGATTAGTATAGTGTATTAAAAAATAAATATATATATAAATAAAAATCATTATTATGCGTTTGACTTAACAAAAACGGGTTAGGGGGCGATTCGCACGAATTGAACTCGCCCGAATGGGCGAATCGCCTACTTTTAAAAATTAATTAAATTTCAGTAGGCGATTCGCACGAATGTAAAATTTGCGCGTGCGAATCGACCCCTTCAAAAATAAGTAGTAGGCGATTCGCACACGACGCGTTTTTTTGAATAAAGTGAAGAAAAAAAGTACAGTAACGCACAAAAGTCATACGACTAAAATATTTTTAAATGAAATAAGACACATAATATCCATAATTTTTTAAATTATTATAAACCTCTCAATTACATAATATCACAAACAAATCATAGAATCAAGGGCTTGTAATGTCTTACATCATCCTACATCTAAATAATTAAAAGTAATAATAAACACAAAATCACAGTATTATCTTATAATCAAAAACTTACTATTTATAACCAAATACTTATCAGGCGAATGGATTTTATATATGAATTATTTAATTTCTTATTTTTTCAATACAAAGAGGCAAATCAATTTCATCAGAAACAAACTGCATTAGAACAACTTCAATTCTTTTTTGATGTCTTATTCTCTCAGGAATTTTTATTGCGTTTCAACGGACTGCTTTTTGTTATAAACTGCTTATAATATTCGGAATCCTTTTGCACAACTTTTAAAAATGAGGTTATATTGGGTTTTAGTTTTATCATTCTATTAAAACATGCCAAAGAAACGATTTTTTTATTTATTTATTTATTTGGAAAATTTACAGGTGCAGTGTAGAGGAGATTTTATATTTAAATTGATCATAATAATATCACTGCGCCCTAAAATAATTTTCACTGTGTACACAAGTTGGTGGAGTGAACGCATACAAAAAAGAAAAAAAAGAAAAATAAAATAGAATTAATAAAAACAGATAAAAAAGAAAAATAATAATAAAAAGGAACAATAAAATGAGTGTTACATCATTGCCTGTCACACCTACACCCGAATATCGAAACGCGAGATAAATTAGAACTAATATTAATTTATTGTTATAGGGCACTACGGGTACTGCACTGTCTCACTAAAGTAAAAATTATGTATTATATATATTTTAAATATTAAATTCTAGTAAATAATTTAAATAATAAATTAGGTATTAATTTTCGATTTATGTCAACGACTGTACTTTTATTTTTTTCTTCATTAAAATACATTGCGTGCGAATCGCCTACTACTAATTTTTGAAGGGGTCGATTCGCACGCGAAAATTTTACATTCGTGCGAATCGCCCCCTAACCCACAAAAACAAACACAAAAACCCTCTTGAGAGATGATTTTGCAAAAACGCTTACATACTCCATACAAATTTACATCCATTATTTTACCAGCTTCAATTTCTTCTCCAGGATTCAATCTATTTCCTTGATAAATTTTATTAAAATCGGGTTTATTAAAACCTGCTTCTCTTCGCTCACATCTAGTATTAAGCATTAAGTTCGCCTGTGTGCACGCTACACTAAGCTTTAAATAAATAAATAAATAAACAAGACGATTCGCAAGTTTATAATACATTTTTTTGTGGCTGTTCTAGTAGTATCTTTTAATCCCAGCTGGTTCATTATTCTTGTCTTGGCACCAGTTGTGTAGACAAAATGGGATTTTCTGAAGTGAATTCCCAAAAATAACTACAAGGAAAATAAATAATGTTAATGTCATAATTTTTTAAACAATCATATTATACAGAAAACTCGATGTTTGTCAATTTTATTTGCTTAATAAACTTACTTGATTATTGTGTAAAATCATTCAATGTTAACCTTGTTATTGTTATTAAATAACTAATGTTTTATTATTTGTGTACACATATTTTATTAGCTTGTATCCGCAACTTAATATACCATAACGTATATAACTTAATATGCACATAGTTAGTAATTAATTAAATAAATAAAAATAACTTAGTTAATTTAACTATTTAATTACGAACTTAGTATTATATTCTATCCTTAGGAAACCTTTTAAAGTCAAAATAACTCTTTATCTACGTTATTTTCATTAATCCCAAAATGAAAATCAAAACCTTGTTCATTAAACGCCCTATCTATCTAAAAAGTATTCTATAAAACTATTCTAGCACATAATCTTCCTGTATGCTAAATTTCATTATTACAATTTTTCCTAATTCTAGGTAGATGAAATCATTCAACTTTTACGACTAACAAATGCCCGCAATACAATGACGGAAAGACTTTCTGGAGGTGAAAGGAAACGGTTATCAATTGCTCTGGAATTACTGAATAACCCCCCTGTTATCTTCTTAGATGAACCTACAACGTAAGTCTTTTTTGAGATTTTATTTTACAGGTATAAAATCACCTACTTTGGAGCCACAGCTGAGGGGATTGCTGCGGACATTTATCTGTGGTAGCTGTTATTTCCGCCCATAGACCGTGACCTATCTTAACATTAGGCGGAGTGTCACATGTTGAGCTACGATTATAAAAAAACCGTATTTTTTAAAAATTAGTATTTCTTTCTATTGATATATTATAACAAACATATTTCTCCCTTTTCAGTGGTTTAGATGACGTATCATCTTCAACGTGCGTATCACTTCTCAAAAGACTAGCACGGGGTGGTAGAACTGTCATTTGTTCGGTGCACACACCATCAGCGAGATTGTTTGCTGAATTTGATCATGTGTACGTTGTGGCTGAAGGTCGATGTGCATACCAAGGTTCAGCTCCTGGTCTCGTGCCTTTTTTGAAGGAACTTAATTTACCTTGTCCTAAAACTTATAATCCAGCTGATTTCGGTGAGTAGGTACCTAAGTATTCTAATTTAAACAAATGTTTTTGTTTTCGATTTGGATACATAGCCTTTTCTTGAAAATGAATGCATGGCATCAAGCAAGACACATTAAAGGCTATGGTCTAGTTAACAAATGGCAACAATTTCGTATGCACAAATTCATTTGTAAATTTCCAGTTGTGGAAGTATCGAGCGGTGAATATGGACAACACTTAGATAACATGGTATTGGCTGTTGATAATGGAAGGAATCATGGATGGAGAGAATTCGTAAATGAAACTAAAGCATGTGATGATGAGGAAATGGGTATAGAGCAGCTGAACTCTGGGCCTCCACAAGAGCAACAATTTAAATATTGCAGTTCGCCTCTTCAACAATTCGTTATATTACTTAGACGTATGCTTATACAATCTACACGAAATAAAGTAAGTTATGAAAACAATATTCACATATTAGTCGGTTCGATTCCCGGCTCAAGTAAATCTGGCAATATCCGCGAGGATAATTATTTATCTTTGGGTTATTAAATTGGATCTTTAAGAAATACTGATAGAATTAATATAGACTTTTTTGTTTCAGTATTATTTATGGCTGAGAGTGGTATTAAATTTGTTCCTAGGAATTATCGTTGGATCTCTATTTTGGCAAATTGGCAACGATGCGTCAAAAGCTATGTTTAATTTTGGATATGTTTATGCTTGCACTATTGTCATGCTTTATGTACCTATGATGCCTATTCTTTTAGCATGTAAGTATTTCTACAATTACTTAAAACAAATTTAAATTACCCATTGTCAAACTGCTGCTCTCTGACTTATTTCTTTCGCGTTAGAATGACACAATTCATTGGATTATCTTAAAATAGTTTGCTCTGTGTCTAAACCTAGATGATGTACACTTGTCTCATCAAGCCGGAATAGCGGAGATGAGTCCTGTCTGTTTACAACATGATCATAAAAATCAATCTTTCGATGAACTCTATATTCATTTTATTTTGATTACAGTTCCAACAGAAGTACAATTAGTAAAACGGGAATATTTCAACAAATGGTATGGACTAAAGCCATATTATGCAGCATTGGTTGTCTCACGAATACCAGCCACTATTGTGTTCAGTTTATTATTCATTTGTGTAACATATCCGTTGACAGCACAACCTTTAGAGTTGAATAGAATTGTTATGTTTACTACCATTTGTTTAACAGTAGCTCTTATTGCTGAGGCAATGGGTACTGTTATATCATCATCTCTTAATGTTGTTGTAAGTACCTCCTGTTTTTTAAAAAGTATTTTTAGCGTTTATTTTGCCTTTTCCCTATTCTACAGCCTGATTCTTATGGAGACATCTTATTCGCATGCTTTTTTTTTAAAGTAAATTAAATTGAGATTTGGAAAGTTGGAATCTTGTGCTTCATAGCGTTGTGTTTATTTGAAGTTAAACCTATCGTAATATTTATTTCCAGAACTCAGTATTTACGGGTCCAGCTGCCTGTGTTCCATTAATGTTATTAGCCGTGTACGGTATCGGTAATGGTAATGAACCTGTACCAATTATATGGAGGTTAGCGAGATCGTGTTCCTTCCTGAGATATGGGCTTGAAGGTTTAGTTATATCCGTGTACGGATATCAGAGAGATGACCTCGTTTGTCCGGAAGATGTTATTTATTGTGATTATAAGAATCCCAGGTGAGTTGCACATTTAAAGATCTAATACAGAATTAAATGCGATATTATTGTTTATGTTTTACTGATTAAAGTTGATGCTGGCAAACCCTTCCTTAGTCTTTCTTACTTTTTGGTCTATTGTTTACGATTTGGTATACATGTCATTAAACTCTTTTTTGAAGAATATAAACCTTAATGTAAAGGATTTGAATATCATTATTGATTTTTGACTAGGTTTTAAATTATATTTTTCCTTTTTAGATACTTCGTAGACTTAATGGGTATGGCCGGGGTATCCTTCTGGGTCGATATTGGTGTGCTGCTAGGTATGTTGGCAGCTATGAATCTCGTTGGATACTATTTGTTGAGACAAAGAATGTCACCAAATTACGCTTTCCGTGCCATCAAACTTATTGGCAGATTTGTCAAATCACGAATGGGTCCATCTCACTAAATTAAACTTAGGTTTATTTTAATTAGGTATAATATTAATGACACAAAAAATATTTAAAGTAACGAGACTCGCCTCAATTTAAACAGAATAAAATTTTGTAAGAAGACATGTTCCTATTCATTTCGTAATTTGTCAATAAAGCTCATACATTGGATAAACAAATCTTTATATGAAATTTAGTATACGGAATGATTATTCCTAATGGGTCTGTGAGAGGAAATCTTAAAATAACAGATAGCGAAATTTTAAAAAGGAAGTGTTTTTAATATTTTATTTATTTAATTAGGAAAAATCATTTTGTATAACCAATCTGTGTATATGCACAATCAACAATAGGTTACCTGCATCATCTTAAGGACTATTTGTGGTCGTGCTGTTTAATAAGCTCGTTCTCGGTCTTTTGTTTAAATTCATAATTGCTAAAAAATCTCAGACGATTATTTGCTAGTGTCTTTGGACAATGATGGCACCCACATCTCGAGTTTGACAATTTTTTGTGATAGCTTCTTATTCTTTATCGACATCAATTTTTAAGTTTGAGTAGCATGGACTCCCACATAGGCGATAAAATACAAGGTACCTATAGAATGAAAACTTTCAATGGTTTTTAAACTAGTACAATAAAGTTTGTTTTAATAATTGATATTGTAATTACGAAAATAAGTGTTAGAAAAATATCTAAAGAGATGTAATGGTGCTGTGTTAAGGTTTAGTTTTAGTTAGTTTTAAGACTAGAAAAAGCTAGATTAGTTTTAGAAGTAATTTTGAAGATACATTTTCACTATTGAATTTAATTGACGAATTGTTTAAGGCAGTGATTCTCAACCACTGTGCCGCGGCACTTTTGTGTGCAGCGAAATTCTAAAAATGTGCCGCCAAATTTTAGATAATATAATTATGTTAATATTATTAAATAATATGATTTAAAGAAAAAAAAATTGCATTACAAGTATTCTTATTATTAACTTGTAATAAATCCCTTAATAAACGTACTGTTATTTTTGTAGTACATATTATTTTATTTCGCACATTTAAAATTATTACCATAAACTATATTATAGGTAAGTAAATAATTTTTAAACTTATCTTTTTCTTTGTGTGCCGCCTAATTTTTAAATCGTGAAAAGTGTGCCGCATTAAAAAAAAGGTTGAGAACCACTGGTTTAAGGTATATTGAATGTATTTATTGTTTATAAATTTATTCTTGTAAAAAATTTAAATTGAAAAGGCTATTCTAATAAAAAAATCTGTAAGTCTGGATTTACTTAGTATTTGGATATTTATATTTTATTTTTAATTAAATATAATAAGGTTTTTGGGTGATAATAAAAAAATAAAGTTCAAATTGGTGGTAAGAAAAATATACACTTTATATTTAAAAACTTATTTGTTTTATTAAAAAAAAATACATCAAATTATTTCAACAAAATCTTGACTAGGGGAATTTTTATAAATTCCCTAAAAATATGAACAGTACCAAATAAATGATAAAATTATATCTTTGTACAAAAAATTAGTTGTCTAATACAATTAAGTAACTTTTATTAAATAATTTTAAGAATAAAACAAAATTGGAATGTAAAATTTAGTGCCGCACTTCGTCTTTTTTTTACCTTAAAACTACAAATATAATTAATACATCATAATTAATGCATACTAATATTACAACTATGAAAGTATGTTTGTTTGTTCCACAAACAGTTTCTTTTGAGCATTAGATAGCAAAGTTTATGAGAAAGTTTTTTTGGATGAGAAATACAGCTATTTTAACACATTTAGAGGGTTCCCTAGGGATGGAACTGGAACGCTAAACGCTTATTATATACAGTGTAAAAAGACATAAAGCAATCCTATGAATCACAATACTCATGTGGTGTTTTTTTAACATCCAATTTACATCGTTTTTTGACATTTATTTGTCCAATATCGAACTATGTAACATTATAGTGTTCTTTTTGTTAAAAAAAAAAAACAGAAAACGTTAATGACATATCAAAAACAAGCAATGCAGATGCCGGTGTCTTTGGCCTCGTAATGCGCTCGAGGTCATTCAACTAACAGCTAATAGACAGCGTGTCTTGCGTTAGCGATAACATGAAAATCTTAAAAAAGTTATAGAAATAAAAATAAAAAATATTCGCAATATTCTTAGTGTAACCCGTGGTTAAAGGAATTACTATCTGTCTTTTTACATCCTGAGTAATTAAGAGCTTGAACGCTACAGTATAACAAGAGGAGTATGCATTGTCAACCTGGACGATGCACTATAACAAAAATATGCATACAAATATAATATAATAATAGTGGTAATATACTCGTAATAAGTTTTTTTTGTAAACTCTTAATTATTTACAATTTGTTGCAACAAAAAAAAAAAATGATAACAAAACGAAAACATTAAAGTGTTAGTTAATTAAAGAAAATGTAAAAAATATATTATACAAAAGAACAATACAATTAAAATGTATTTTACTTAATCGAGAAATCAACTAAAATTATTATTATTAAGTTATGATGAAAATTTAAGAAGAAAATAATACGCCGCGCCACAAAATTTTCTGAGGTAGGAATCGAATGTCCTCCATTTGCGCAGCTTTTTCTCAGTTTTAATCATAATTTAATAATAAAAATTAAATTATTCATTAGATCTTACAATATCACACAAGAATCTATGCAGACAATTTACCCACAGACAAAAAATTAAAAGAAAATAAATTGGAAGGCTAAGTATATAAAACCTTGATCTACAGTAAGATCAACCATCCACGAGAGCATATCGCCAGACTAACTAGTTAATTAATGGCCGTGTTCGAACAGTACCAACCTAAATTCGTAGTCCGACTAATTTTATTTTTCTATTTTAAACAAGTAGTTAATAAAGATACAAAATAAAATTTAGCAGGCTTCAAATTACAGTAACGTCATTTGATACATGAAAGTATTGCCTTGAGCCTTATCTGAGGCGAGTGATGCCACCGCAGGCTGCTAGATGAATGCGAACAGCGTTGTTGCTGTAGCTTCTTGCAATATGCTTTCGTGGAAAGTGGGCCATATTATTTTGATAGTATCATTATAATTCCACGTTCCCGGCGCTTACACAGTAATATCTATGTACATTTATGGTAACTTTACCTATATACTACATCATAAGAGTTAAATATTCGAGTTTAAGGTATATCTTACATGTATTTGGTTCAGAATAATAATTTTCTAAGTATATGAGTATAATATTGTCAATATTGAGGAATATCCTAAAATTATAAATTACGTTAACTAGGATTTTTATATCTACTACAATAATATAGTTATTTAAATTAGCGAAATACTTATTTTGCAATAAAAATCCATCCTCTGATAGGTAAGCCGCAAGAATTTAAAAGATATAAGGTATAAAATTCAGAACTAATTGTTATTTGTTAATAAATTATGTATTATTAATAAATATTTTAATTTCTTATATCATGAGTTTTTTATAAAAATATAGTTAATAAAAAGAGTTATGTAAAGAACTTGCAGTGGGATCTTAGACCACAGATAAGCTAATTATTCTATCAGAGGCACGTAGATATTGATTACTAAAATGTAATACAAATTTTCGCTAGTGAAGTCATAAGACTGTGATGTATAAATGATACAAACGTGGACTTGCATCATCGTGGGTTCATATCTGAAAGCTGTATTTTCATTAGAACCAACACAATTCGGATCCACCTCCACGTTGCTTGATTTAAGACAATGGTTAAAAAATAAATAAATACAATTAATAAATTATATATAAAAAAATTCTATTCAGTTTTCGTCATAATTTCATATTAAAGTAAATGTAACATTTAAAATGCCAAATATTTAAAATAGAACCGATAAATAAAATTAAGATAGAATAATATTTATTGAGTAATCCAGATCTAGTCATCGTAATTACGTAAACTACATAAACAATTATTACAGGAATAGGCACTTAGTTTAGTTCCAAGTTATTAGTTACTACCTAGTAGATATCTTTTATGAGATTCTACAACTAAAGAAAACTTGCTTTAATAGAGTTTTTAGATTGGTGCTGGCAAGTTTATAAAAGTTCATATTATTAATACAATTTTGCTACGTTTTTGTCTAATTGATACTAAAACAATCTAACCAACAATTTCTTATAGTATTTACATTCAATATTATAGAGAGTTGAGATCAATTTTCAAAAAACAAAATGTCTTTAGTATCCGCATATTGAAAATTAATTTCTTAACTTTCATGAACACAATATATGGTAGAAATAGGATTTTGTTTTAACTGGCAGTACAGTGAGTATTTTAGGCCAATTTTATTAATGAATTTCCTTTAAAATATGATTACAAATATTATTCTTGATAATTTAGTTCGTTTATTAGTCAGTGAAAAAATATTTTTAGAAATGAAAGTATTGAACAAAGTTTGCGTTTAAGAATTCAAAGAATTCTAAATCTATATTTCACTTATTCTACTCTATCGTAAATTGTTGGCTAGACTTATTAGGATCACAGAATTCAATAGAGAGCTCTGGTCTCGAAGAATCGAGACAGGCATCAACTTTAGCATGTTTTATTTGGTGACCACGACGTTTCCACAACATTGTGTCATCAGGTGAGTCGCATGCCGCGAGAATAATAGACATTTGGTCATCGGTTGATAGTGCTAGACACATGTTGTGATGGCGAAGTAAACCGTCCTCGAATGTCCATTGCTGGTTCCCTCCAGTATTGTGACAGGGGAACATTCCTGATAACAAACATTAATGCAGATCAGTCTATTTTTCGTTTGGAATAAAAAAAAGTTTATTATTCACATCAATTAATAAAAGAAGAATATTTTGTTAGCTAAATTACAAATATCATGGATGAAGTAAAAGTCAGCCCCAAGACTATAATAATAAAAACGCATTAATTAAATCAATTAACTTTTTTTTTTGTTATTTTCTCACACCATTTAATATGAATAAGGACAGTATCAGAGCGGAATAAATAACAAATAATACATTTAGGTGGTTCGGTCATATGGAAAGGATAAATGAAAAGATGTTAACAGTTGTTATGTTAAAGAATTAACATAACAAATTTTTTAATCTGAACATAGTGTACTAGTCAGAAAGGGTTAGGCGCGAACATGGATGATGCACGTATGCAACATACATATGCATACATATGAAGAGTCCAAGTACGTCTTTCCCCTTCATGTTGTGAACTAAGTAACTCAAATAACTCACCAACACTGCCGAAAACAAGATGTCCCATGGTGTCTAAGCATCGTGATCCTTGTCTGACTACCTCCCCAGGACTGTGTATTCTAGGAACATGCAGTTCTGGATATACATGCTGAAGGTACCACCGGAATGGTTTGCAATGAAGTCTTGAACGAAGCGCTAGCCGTTCTGATATGCTGCAAATGTTAATCGGGTGATGAAAATTTGAAATTTATTATGGATTTTATAAAAATAGATTTTTTTATTGTAGTTTGGCATATGATGAACGTCCGTCAACGAAACTGCTGCTACAGATAAATTTGTACAGACAGCAGTCGCCTCCGCTTTGTCGACTTAGGAAGAGCGAATGAAAAGAAAGATTTGAATATAACATTATAAATAAATAAGAAATATTATTATGTAAGTATCAACAGGTAGTGAAGTGGTGAGTTGACGTGGTTGTGGACGATTGAGCATATAAACGTGTGTTGCAGTTCATTAGTATTCATGTATAAAAACTGTGGAAGTCCGATTATAAATGGTAGGTATACATTACACGCGATGGTATTACCGGTTTGATCAGAAATGATTAAATCTTTACACCTTTCAATTTCACTTTTATTTGCGGAAACTGCTTAGCAATGAACTGGTTTGATTTTTTGTAATCTTCCAAAGCGTTTAAGGGCTTTAGACCCATCTGCGGTCAATGAACTTCAAAACTCGGAAGAGAACACACGTTGCATTGAAAAACAATTCTCAAGTTAGCACAATTATTATTCAATTACTTACTCTCCGTACTGAACTTGCTTTGCCAAAGGTTGGGCACGATAATAAAGTTCTTTGTAGTCATCCATCCAAACCTCTGCAGCTCTTCTAGTATTTCTAGCAAAAACTGCTCCTGATCCTCCAGGGAATGTATATGGATGTCGTTTTCGGAAGACGTGACCTACTCGGGAGCAAGGAACAATCTCCAATGAACCTCCGCATTGCCAAACGCTAAAAAACAGACAACAAATAATTCAAAATTTTCTTTATCTTACCAATACGTTGACCCTAAATACTCGATACTAGAACGGTATCAAGACAAGGATTACAGAAACATTTTTTTTTTGTTTTATATGGCGTATAACAATTTGCCAGTGTCAAAGTACATATTTTTTGCATCAAGTTAATAATATTGTGCATCACGAGTCATTCATTCATCACACTAAACAGTCAGGTCAAGTCTCAGTCAAGTCAAAAATTGCTCCTTTTACTGGAGCAATTTACTGGTAGAATCTTTACTGAAACTTCCTACTATTGATAATGGCTGAAAAGAATCAGGCATTAGAAAAAGTAATTTTGCATTAACTGTCTTCCTGATGTCTGTGTGTAACTAGGTTACGGTGTTTACGTTACAATAAAACATAGTAAGAAGTCCCTCGTTATTATTTCCTATACCTACGGAGTTTTGGAGGGAAGATGGAAACACAGGTTTCCTTTCTTTTAAATGTTTGGCTACACTCACGCACGTTAACGAACACTTAATGGTTAATAATCTACCATTATTACACATTAACACTCGAAGAAACACAAGTTTAGGAAAATAATTCAAGACCTGACGTCTCAAGATGGCCGCCAAAACTTTACAGAAACATATTTAAACAGATCGAAATAAGTTAATAGAATATAAAACTGGCGCATTAATCAATACCCCGCCCGTAGAAAAGTCGTCCAATATCATGAGCTTAGTGAAATATTTTTAAATATAGGTAATCTAGCTATGGATACTTAACCATTACGGACATGAAATAGATTTCTATAACGTGCATAGGCATATGCGTGATTAGACGTATTCTATGATTGATGAACGTCAATAATTGTTTACCGGAAGGAGATCTCGAGGTTTTCTCCGCCCCACACGTCCATCTTCATATCGTATTTGCCGAGTTTGTTGAAATACGTGCGGTCCATGCTGAAGAGGCCTCCGGCTATCATAGGCGTACGGATTACTTGAGTTGGGTCGCTGAGACGAGCGCTCCGTTCTGCGTGTGTCAAATATTCCCACTGAAAATATGTTTTTTTTTATTATTATTATTTTAGCACGTAATATGACCGCACTCTGTCTGATGTTTAGCTAGAGTACGATCCATGATCGGAGGCGACTGCTGTCAGAGAAGGTGATCTGCAGCAGCAGTTGCGCGAGGAAGAAAGAAAGACGTGGCTGTGGAGGTCGTTTGATGGGACGCACACAATGTCTGCCATTTTAGTGATCTTTATTTAATCATAACATAATCATTAACTTATTTATTATTAATATTCAATTACGATGAAAACTGAACGCCGAAATGAGAAAGAAATCGAACCCACGAAAGGTTCTGTCCACTAAGGTACACAATCATCGGCAGTTCAAGTGACAGCGTCAAAATTCGTCTGTCTAAAGCAGTTGCTGCTTTAATTTTATTCTAAGGTTTTTTCTTTGCATCGGTACAGCTTCCAATTGCTAGTGTGACGTCATATACCTATTACTATTTTTCAAAAACAATTCAATAAGGAAATCTTATGTTGAGAATTGTATATTATTGTATTTGGTTTCCTGGTTGCACATAATGTACAAAACATTTCAATGGTAACTAATTAAATCAACTTCTTTATGTTCAAGTTATAATGTTTACAATTATTAAAGAAAAACGTGTTCGATTTACATAATTACTACATCTTAATATTAATAGATATAGAATTAATATTAGTGAAATAATTAATGTTATTGGAATAGTAATTAAATAGGGTAAATAGTTAATTGTTTATATCAAGACCATGAACTTGCTTGAATGCTTGTTTGTAATTTCAAAAACCAGGAACTGAAAATCGGTGTAAGTTTTGTTTTGTTAGGGAGAAAATACTGTTAAAAGTAACGTTTTACAATATACTGCTTGAATTGAATTGAATTTAAATTTGAATAACATTAGCTATCGGTATTAATTACGTTACAGTTCATAAAAAATATCTTATGAATATAGTATATAGTTTGTCGCCACATAATTGGGTAACGTTATCTTCTATCGATATTTGTTTTGTTATTTTCAGTATCGATATGAAAAAGATTTGAAATACCGGTAATATTTAAAGATATTTTTTTTTTGTTTTTTTTTTTAATTCTATCTCGGCACGGAGCCTGATGTAAGCTAGAGTGCCGCTCATGAACGGAAACAAGTGCTACCACATAGAAATTTCTGCAGACAGCAGTCGCCTCCGCTATGCTAGTTTTGGAAGACGAGTATATAAGATAAAAATACCTGGCTCAATTTGGAAGTAGCCAGGTATTTTCTTGAAACGCAACAAGGTCCCTTCACAGGTCGTCTATCGTCCCCTGCTTCAGACTATAGGTATTTTGAGTGGTGTATGCAATAAATAATTTAATTTTAAAAAGGAATAGATAACATTATTAACATCAAGAAATATTTACCTTAATAAAAGTTAGAAGGCGGAAATAATGTAAATAATTTATAACCACTTAATATTATAGACATCTTATCCAATTCATTATCGATTTCGCGCCTAAATATTCTCATGTTAATATTATAAAAACTAGAAGTTACCCGCAACTTTGCATTAATTATAATTATTAATTAGATGTTTAGTATCAATATGCCGGTTTAAGCAAAGAAATGTTACTCTATATACTACGCGTTTAGTATTCCCGTTTCACCCATATACGATTATAAAAAAGTTTAGGATATCTTACACAAAATTTAAAAACTGTATCCGATAACCTCTCTTATAATATACCTCTACATAAAATATACTAAATTTTACTAAAATCTATTCAGCTGTTTTGAACGTAATTGGGAGATGAACAAACATACTTTCAATTCATCATTTCATTGTTGTGATAATACGAGTAAAATGTTTATTTATTTTACACGAAACTATGTGATGATCTATGTTAAACAAATGTTACGTGTATATCGTACACTGTACACAAATCTAAAAAATACAAAATATAAAATAAATGAAAATTGTAGTGAAAAAAAAAGACGTTATCTCGCCAGTTCCAAGACTACGGAAAGATAGAATGGACGAATTACGACACCGACCTTGTGAAGCGCTAATAGCAATAGCTTAGCGGTCAGAGCATCCGTGTGCAAAGCGGAGGACATGGGTTCGAAGCTATTACCTTCGTATTTTTTTTCTGTTCAATTTGCATCATAGTTTAATAATTGAAAAATCTCAAATTTTATATGTCATAACGTGATAAAAAATTGCTGAGAAAAAATATACGTAATTGATAGTTACTATAAAGATCACACAAGGTTTGCTAGAAAAAAAAAACGAGTATAGGAAACGACATTTTATTGAGGTTTACCTTGAAGACTAAGTTCCAATCGAACCCGCCACGCAGGTCTGCCGACGCACCAACATATTGAAAACTATCCATGCTTATAACATCAATCACTGGACACACCACTCGAGTTGGATCCTGAAACAGATATACAAAATGTTAATTAGGTACATGCATTTGATTTTTGAGTAGCATTCATTAAACAGAGTATTGGACTTCGGTTATATTTTCTGGTAGAGAAGAAAATACAATAAACTTTAAATGAGAGTATTTATAGAGTGGTAGACAGACTGATGATGGTTATTGGTCCAGTTTACTGTCCTGGTAAGACCCGTCAAGTGAACTAGTCACATTATCATTCTGAATGGTGCACATACATTCGTCTTTTGTGGTCGGCATAGCGGAGGCGATTGCTGCTAGCAGACATTTCTCTGTGGTACCAGTTTTTTCCGCTCATGAACCAAACACTAACATCAGGAAAGGAAAATTACGATAAAAGGAAGAATTATATAAGCAATATTTTAATATGCCGAAGAGCAAACTTTGTTCTACGAAGAAGCGAACTGAATACAAATATTTTAATAAGAAGTACGAAAAGTAAAGAGGAATAACATGTGTATTTTGTAGAATTTATTATAAAGTTTTCTACCACAAACATATATCTGACATGTTCACATATTATACTAGTCTTTACATAGCATCAACTTGTTCAACAAAATTTTACAACTATAGATACAACTAAATAAAATACTATTAATTTAACAATCAAAATATCAATTTTAATCTACAATATGTAAAACAATATAGGGTTATTTTATGATAATGGATTTTAATATTGACAATTTAATAAACATACATAACAGAAGCTTTTTTTAAAATTTATATGACAACACTCCGCTTGATGTAAAGCTAGAGTGCGGTCTATGAATGGAAACAACTGTTACTGCAGGCAGCAGTCGTCTCCTCTATGCCGACTTGAGGAGACGATTATGCACTATTTAGATTGATAGGGCACCCTAATCTCGTTATACCTGGCTACTTGTTACATTCTAAAGTGGTGGTACTACCCAAGACGGCAGACTGGACTAATAACCATCATCAGTCTGTCTACCTACTCTTTAAAGTAGAGTTGTAAGTCACGTTTAAATGTTAAATATTATAAGGTCAAATCGCTGATGAGTGTTAATGGTAATAATACCTCCCATGCCCCTGAATGTCAAGGTAACACATTCGAAACCAGATTTTTGGTCGGCATTACACTTGACCTGTTGAATAAAGCTTAAATAAAATTCACGTTTATGTGACTGGTTGAAGTGTTACAAGGATATAAAGTGGCATAACAGCAGCATAACAGCCTTTGTTCGTTTTGTCAAATTGTTCTCGAAATTTTTAAGTTTCACGTCCGGTTTAGTAACATTATGCACTATAATTTTACTCTGTAAGTATTGCGTAATAATGAATATCGACAATTGTCAAGTTTTATGGTAATTTATTGAAGAATTTGCTAAATTGTAAGTAAGTATTTGTTATGACGTAAATTTCAAATACATGACATTACACGCATTAGTAATAAACTTAACATCTGCAGGAGTAGTATGCTCTGAACAGTGAAAGGATGGTCGTATTGAACAACTAATCTATATTGCATGTTGAAATACTGTGAACTGAAGTATTCTGTACTGGATATTAGGTACCGCTCACCTTTAGGGTAGAGTTCCGAATAACGCGACATTTGTCACGGCTATGTGTAACTTTACTTTTTATAATTTTTATGTATGGACGCGATTTAAAAAAAAAACATTAATAATCAATAATTGTTGTCATGTCAAGCAGTTAGATGAAATGTAAGAATTTTGACACGTTTACCGCCAAAGGTTAGTGATTAGATCATCCGAGGGCATAGCAAAAGACGTGGGTTCGATCCCCATTTCGGCTTAAGCTGTTGAGCGTGATTTTTTCTATTCAATTTTCATTCTAACTTAATTTAAAAAATCTCGAAACTTATGTTAATTAAATTTGTATTACTAAATCCATATCGTTCGCGTCTGTTCTGCTATTGACGCTGACCTTGCAACTATAACTGCATTACAAATGCCCGTAAGTTCCTCTTGTTGCAAATTGCTTTCAAGCTACTTATTCGTTACGAGATTGCACACAATAGCTGATTACATGCTCGTCAATGCTTTATCTCGTTTAGATCAACCAAAGAGATTTTATTTTGTTATCGCGCTTTCTACAATATTATTTAAGCTTGATACTCGTAACTACAGTGACATTTTATTTCATGAGTTAGTTGAATTTATGAGCGAAGACGACAGTAGCTGTTACTATAGAGAAATGTCTGCAGACAGGAGTCGCATCCGCTATGCCAGCTTAATGAGATGAGTGTGTACAGATATAAACCCTGGAAAGTGGTGGGTCTACTCCAGGCGAGCGGACTGGGTTAATAACCATCACCAGACTGTCTACCACACTTAAAGTTAATAACTTCAAAAACATAGCAAAAATAAAATAAAAAGGTCCCAAATACAATTTAAAATTAATTAACATTTTTAAAATTCAATTTAAGTAGTCACTGTTTTATTTTAAAACAAAAAGACAATGAGCTTTAACAAAAGGAATTGGAGCAACATCTTTAATCTAGATCCATTCTCTATACGACCTACGAGTTAAATGTCGACATCACAAATGTCAAGGTAGCTTGACTGATTCAATATACTTGATATACAATTACATTTAGCTTTATCATTAAGAAACAATTTGATAAACTTTATATTACTATTCTGTAGCAGAGTGGTTAGTATCCCAATAGTTACCCGAAGGTCTCAGGTTCGATTCTCGCTTTAAACAAAAGCAAATATATAATATGAAATTAAATGAAAATCCTTTATTAACGTAGGCATGGACTTGGCATCCACTTGTTCATCGTCAGAATCTATTTTTGGCTTCGGAAAGGCATATGACGAGAAGACAGCCATAAGAAACTCGTCAATTATAGTCAGTGTTTATAATAACAAAAAAAAAAACAGAATTATAAATTCAGAAAAAAAAAGTATTAGAAATATGATAGATATTAATTATTAGGTATAAAATTTAAAAAAAAATCAGTTTTGAATGTTTATAAGTTTGTTTGTTCTGATACTGGGTATTAGTTTGAGGGTAGGGGATTAAATGTTTTTATTTTGTATTTATTTATTATTATTAGTGGCCTACCCTTCGAAGTGTATCAAGGCGATATATTAAGGTAGGGACTGAATTCACGAATTTTGGTTCAGAACGATTCAAATTACAATATTTCATATTTTATTTTTAAATTACTAGGTTTTTAAATGTATAATAAATAAAATAAACAAAGTAAAATATGAGAAAAATTGTAAATGTATGAAACAATGGAGTCACTCACAGAGGAAAAGCTATAATTTTCCTTTTTTCTAACGTTATTGAAAAGCGCTTTCCGTTTCGCCTTTTATAATTGCTTCATTCATATCTCACATGAGAATAACATAATTAATTGATGAGTTTGTTTTATATTATGAACCTTTCTTTGTTATGGAACAAAGCGAACGGTTTTTATTACATTTATTTTAGCCTTGAACATTATTTGTGAATTTGAGGTTTTATGCGAATATACGTATTATTATACTAATTATTATTATTATACTAATATATAGCTGCAATACCACTCACTCACTCACTCACTCACTCACTCACTCACTGACATCAATTATTTCGTACTTGCCGGTATAGTGGAGGGTAGCGGTTTTTTGAGTCGTATAGAGGACGTCCCAAAACCGTCGAGAAAAATACGACTTTGACCGGAAGTCGATTCTGGACCGGAAGTGGTAGTGATATCTCGGAAACGGGGCGAGTCGGGGCAGTCACCCCGTAGAGAAAGTTGTAGAGAATGTCGTCTTATGCCGAAATCAAAAAAAAAATTTTCAAAATCGGGCAAAAAAAATTTTTCCTCGATCGTATTTATATCCTTTTCCCGCCGGTACGCCAATATGAAACGGAGCATGGCGGTGGGCGTGGCCTAACAGCATCCGCGACGAGGCATTTTCGGGACGAACGATCGAAACGGCTTTACCTCGGTCAGTCGGACGGTGAGCGCGGCCGCGTGAACATCGAATTTGCTCCGCGCGGCGGGCTTTCTTTTAAATATCTCAAGAAGTAGATACGTCAGAGTAACCATGTAAAGAAAAATTTTGTTCAGTGTGACCAGCACTATTTTTTTAAATTTTTGTTTTAGTTTTTTTTTTAATTTTTTAAAATCTTCATATCTCGAAAAGTAGATACGTTAGCGTCACCGTGTAAAGACCAATATTGTTCAGTATGACCAGCACTATTTTTTTTTTAAATTTTTGTTTTTTTTTTATTTTTTTAAAATCGCCATATCTCGAAAAGTTGATACGTTAGCGTCACCGTGTAAAGACCAATTTTGTTCAGTATGACCAGCACTTTTTTTTTTAAATTTTTGTTTTTTTTTTTTTAATTTTTTAAAATCTTCATATCTCGAAAAGTAGATACGTTAGCGTCACCGTGTAAAGATCAATATTGTTCAGTATGACCAGCACTATTTGCTTTTTTTTTTTTTAATTTTCTAAAATAGCTATTACTCAAAAAGTACATACGTTAGCGTCACCGTGTAAAGACCAATATTGTTCAGTATGACCAGCACTACTTTTTTTTTAATTTTTTTTTTTAAATTTTTTAAAATCGCCATATCTCGAAAAGTAGATACGTTAGCGTCACCGTGTAAAGACCAATTTTGTTCAGTATGACCAGCACTAATTTTTTTTTAAATTTTGTTTTTTTTTAAATTTTTTAAAATCGCCATATCTCGAAAAGTAGATACGTTAGCGTCACCGTGTAAAGACCAATTTTGTTCAGAAACGTAAACGCTTTTAGATGGCGAGCTAAATATTTTCAAAACTGCCTAAAATCTATTCGATCTAATACGTTTTACGACAAAAAGGGCCTCCGCGGGCCGCTTGCGCCCGCGGCTTTTACCCAACAGCTAGTACTAATATATAGCTGCAATACCACTCACTCACTCACTGATCTATTGACATCAATTATTTCGTACTTGCCGGTATAGTGGAGGGTAGCGGTTTTTTGAGTCGTATAGAGGGCGTCCCAAAACCGTCGAGAAAAATACGACTTTGACCGGAAGTCGATTCTGGACCGGAAGTAGTAGCGATATCTCGGAAACGGAAAGAGATGAGGCAGTCACCCCGAAGAGAAAGTTGTAGGGAATGCCCTATAATTTCGAAAACGATACTTTTTTTTTCAAAATTGCTCGAAAAAAATTTTTCCTCGATCGTATTTTTATCCTTTTCCCGCCGGTACGCCAATATGAAACGGAGCATGGCGCTTGGGCGTGGCCTAACAGCATCCGCGACGAGGCATTTTCGGGACGAACGATCGAAACGGCTTTACCTCGGTCAGTCGGACGGTGAGCGCGGCCGCGTGAACATCGAATTTGCTCCGCGCGGCGGGCTTTCTTTTAAATATCTCAAGAAGTAGATACGTCAGAGTAACCATGTAAAGAACAATTTTGTTCAGTATGACCAGCACTATTTGTTTTTTTTTTTTTTTTTCAATTGATTTTAAATCGCCGTATCTCAAAAAGTACATACGTTAGCGTCACCGTGTAAAGACCAATATTGTTCAGTATGACCAGCACTACTTTTTTTTTTAATTTTGTTTTTTTTTTAATTTTCTA
Organism: Tinea pellionella; assembly: GCA_948150575.1. Classification (NCBI taxonomy): domain Eukaryota; kingdom Metazoa; phylum Arthropoda; class Insecta; order Lepidoptera; family Tineidae; genus Tinea; species Tinea pellionella. The sequence goes on from OX411252.1 coordinate 2,577,582, forward strand.
AAATCGCTATTACTCAAAAAGTACATACGTTAACGTAACCGTGTAAAGACCAATATTGTTCAGTATGACCAGCACTACTTTTTTTAAATTTTGTTTTTTTTTTGAATTTTCTAAAATCGCTATTACTCAAAAAGTACATACGTCAACGTAACCGTGTAAAGACCAATATTGTTCAGTATGACCAGCACTATTCTTTTTTTAATTTTTATTTTCAATCTTTTAAAATCATCAAATCTCGAAAAGTAGATACGTTAGCGTCACCGTGTGAAGACCAATATAGTTCAGTATGACCAGCACTACTTTTTTTTTAAATTTTTGTTTTTTTTTTAATTTTCTAAAATCGCTATTACTCAAAAAGTACATACGTTAGCGTCACCGTGTAAAGACCAATATTGTTCAGTATGACCAGCACTACTTTTTTATTTTATTTTTTTTTATTTTCTAAAATCGCTATTTCTCAAAAAGTACATACGTTAGCGTAACCGTGTAAAGGTCAATTTTGTTCAGAAACTTAAACGCCTTTAGATGGCGAGCTAAATATTTTCAAAACTGCCCTAAAATCTATTCGATCTAATACGTTTTACGACAAAAAGGGCCTCCGCGGGCCGCTTGCGCCCGCGGCTTTTACCCAACAGCTAGTTTTAATATATATTTTTTATCGCTTTACGTCTTAAAATGTCAGGTTCAAATAATCAAAAATAATGCGATAGTAAGTCTCATAAAATCTTTTAATTTAAGTAAGTAATTTTTTTTATTGTATCTCGGCATGTGACAACACTCCGCCTGATGTAAAGCTAGAGTGCGGTCCATGAATGGAAACAACTGCTACTACAGAGAAACCTGTGCGGGCAGCAGTCGCCTCCACTATGCCGGCTTGAGGAGACGAGCAGTGCACACTCCTCTCGTTATACCTGGCTACTTTCAAACTATTCCCGAAACGCGACAAAGTCACTTCACGGGTGTTACATTCGAAAGTGGTGGTACAGGGTACTACCCCAGGACGGCAGACTGGACTACATCATCAGTCTGCCTACTATTCTTAAAATTTATTAAAAAATGCTGGCTTTAAAATAATTAAAACTAAATAAAATAATCAAATGTCAATCAGAGTTTATGTATTCGTATTCATAGGCGACAAAAAACAAATTAAACGTAAAACGTTACGTAAAACGTTTTAGTACCAGGTAATATTTATCATTACTAAAAAAATGCAACCCTGTCTTTTGACGTCAAATCTTAGAATTTACTATAATACTTTTATTATGATGTAATAAAAAGGTACAATATATTCTGAGCAATAGCCAAGATATACTTAGTAACCTAGGTATAAATTTAATAAATAAAAGAGGCAATTCCACGGCCGTGTGAAAGTTCTCAGGAAATTGTGACAGAGGTCTAAGGTTTAAGAAATACGTAGACACCGCATGATATTAACACATTAATAATATGTGTTTTATTACTAAAAACTTCAACACGGAAACGCTTTGTCATGCATAGTAATTATTAGAGACCTTTTAAATAAAATGTTATTTAAAAGAACGAATATATAACCTAGAATTTTAAAGTTCTAGAATACAGTTTATGATATATAAACGGATATTCAATGGTAGATAATAAGGTTAAAGGTTAGGTCACATAATGCGTTTGTTATGCGTAACATACGCGAACATTTGCAATTTATTAAACGAAGAAAAATTTGCACTTAACAGTTGAACAGTTTCAGAACTATCGCACGTTTTACGCCGTCATTGTACGCGTAATATGTGGATTGTAGACTAACTACGAAAGTTAAATCCTATAAACCATAGCCAATGACGTTATATCTTGATTTTAATATTAAATAAAAAAAATAACGCTTACAAGAACTATATAGTTTTCTTTTTTATTTAATAGAACCACATAATTTCAATTAATTTAATAGATTAGTTCTTTCGTAATTCTAATCTTATTAATTGAAGTGTTATTTATTATTTTGTAAGTGTTTTTATTTAAGTGTGGTTCGGTAGTTGTTTGATGTCTACAATCGACAACTTTCTTACATAATGCATTTTAGGTGGACTTCCGAGTAGTGTCTAACTAAAACAACCACGAAATAAACACTTTTTTACAATACAGAGCTGTTTCTAAAACAACTTAACATTCGTGACGCTGAGTTCAGAAGTCTACTTTTAACTTTGGTTAGACTCTGTCAAACGTGATGTCAATTAAAATTATTAAAGTCTTAAGAAGTTTAAAAGTTACCATGTTATTTTTCGACGTGTCAACGAACGGGAATTACCGAAATTATTTTTGTTAAAATTCAATCTACGTAACGAGGTACAAACATTCAGTAGACAACCTCTTTGACCTACGCTTTTACAAGAGTTCGTTTGTTTTTAAAAAAGAGTTATTGAACGAGTTGGCGTTCTGTTTGACACAAATCCTATTTTTAATAGTAGCTCGACATGTAAGCACACTTCGCAAGATTGAGCTAAAGTACGATCCAAAGAAATAGTAGCAGGCAGCAGTAGCTCTCGCTGTGCCAGTTTGAAGAGACGATTGTGTACCATTAATTGATTCCAAGCTGATCCCAACTGGGTCACTTCACGGATGTTACACTCAGAAGTGATTGTACTGGGTTAATAACCAACATTTTGCCTACTACTTTGGTGGAGACATGGGCGTGAACTAAATAGTACCTACTTTGTAGTAATTCTCGCAATATAGTATTCATTGTTGGTTATAAACCTAAACTACAAGTACAATCAGCGTCAAAATATTCTTTCAACTCACTTACCTCTTTAATTCTTTGCAACAATGGTTCTAGCCAGTGTACATTGCATTCGACGTGCGAATCCAGAAAGGTAAGTACAGGTGCGGTGGCTGAATCTGCACCTCGGACGCGAGATCTCATCAACCCTTCTCGTTTTAAATTGCGAATAACTCGCACTTTGCGAATCGCTCGAAGTAACGCGCCATCTTCAGCTGTTAAAATATAAATTCATAATACAACTTTTAACTATTAAAAATGATAACTGTTTGAAGAGCTCTTGTTTTGAATCATAAATCCATGTATCTAGATAATATTATACAGGTGTAAAAAGATATTAAACAATTCTGTGGTGTATTTTTTTTTGGATGAACTTTTGGAATCTTTTTTTTTTCAAATTATTTTCATTATTATATATTATATATTATTTATTAGTCCAATATATTAAAAAACAAAATATCATTGACATATCAAAAGAAGCAATGTGAATGCAACGAATAACTGGTGTCGTAAAAGTTACGTATCACGTTCGCGGTCATTGCTGCATTGATCTCACAGCTGGTAGACGGGCGAATGCGTTTGCATTAGTGATGTACCGCGTTCAATGTGGCTTTATAAAATAAAATAAATAATAATAAAAAAGTGTCGGTGGTGTAACGTGGATAAAATTTTCTATACGCCTTTTTACATTCTGTATGTGTATAAGGTAAGTAAAAATGTATGTTTACTTACGATTATCACTAAAATCGTCTACGAGAATAATTTCTTTAATTAAATGTTCTGGGCTCCTATTGAGAACACTGAAAAATATAATAAAATATTTAGTAGATGAAATTACATAAGTATTTTGCCAAAATTCATTGTAAGAAGTAGTTTTGTTAGCTAAGTAGCTTAGCTAATAAAAATTTTTGGTTCGGTGTTAAGGGACGCTAGGACCTAATATATTTGTATATTTATTTACCTAACAATGGTCCTAAGTAATGTAGAGCGTGCTTCATTATGAAAAGTGATAATAACAGATGTTTGTGGTAAATCTTCTTCATATTTCTTTAATCGGCACCTAAAACAAACAACTTATTTTAATTTTACTTATTAATATAAAACAAAAACCTTATGGTTAAAAACGAAATCTAATATAAATCAATCAAGCGGCCGTGATTTAACTGTAGGATGCGTGAACTCACGATCGGTGAGACCCGTGTTCAAATCTCGATAAATTCTGACTGGTACCAATGTTATATGTACCTTTGTCGCTTAGTGCCCATAATAAATGGTAGGCAGATTGGTTGGTAGTTAATAGCCCAGTCAGCCGTGCTGGGGTAGTGGCACCACTCTCGAATATAACACCCGTGAAGTCGTCGCATTTCGGGATCAGTTTGGAAGTAACCAGGGTATAATGACAATAATGGTGCACATTTGAGACAACTGCTGGTTGCAGATATTTCAATAAAACTATAGGTTAGATATACCGTTTATTGGATAAAGTTTCCAAGGCTTTTTACAGGGTATAGTTAAATTAAGGCTTTGTAGGTGTGGATACGAAGTTGTGTGTAATAGTAAGAAATATAATTATGTCCATAAAAATGAGCCCCGGATGTACTTTTTCAACAAAACGTATTATGCGAAGTTTATGCAATAAAACCGCAAGTGTTAAATCAGCACTTGGTGTTATAATGTTATTCGTGTATATAAAACCAAAGGATGGACCATTTCTCGACTCTCACGGAAATAGTGTTAACTCAAAAGAATGATCTATTTTAAAGATAATTGCATGAATAAATGATGATTAGATACGGAAGTTCATTGTGACCCGTGTCGCCTAAAGCAATGAGCATTTAATGAAATTATTACGTAAACAGCAACCGGACCTACACATTCATTTATTACGCAAATTTTTTGCAATGTTTCCTAAATTGTTTCTGTAATTTCTGTTGTTATAATATGTAGATCGAAATTTACAATAAAATGAAAATTATATAATATAATCTGGTTTATGGTTTTAGTTCAGTCTGCTATTCGCGTCTCGGTCGCGTCCGAGAATAATGAAAGAAATGTGCACTGTCAACCAGGACGGTGCACATTCAGCACAAGTCGGCATAGCGGAGGTGATAACAGCTTGCAGACATTTTTGCAGACTGAATTAGATTAATATCAGGCAAAGAATTTACTAACCGGCCCCATAGAGATAAATACTAGAGTTGCAAACTTCATAAATCTGACATAAAAAAAACCGTAGGTCGCTTTAAACGATTTGACAATGTTGCCGTCAAGTCAAATACTAACTGACAGAGAACCTAAACGTGGCTGTGGCCATGTTTTCTCTCGCGTCACATTAGGCGCGTTATTGCACATCTAGGAACTAAATTTTAGTTGTATATATATATGACCGGTACTAAGTGATTCATATAAGGTTTTCTTAATCTAGGATAATACCAATAAATGTATAAAATATCAGCAGTAGTCATCCGCATCAATTTACTGCATCTTGTAAAAGAGACCGCAGTAGAAGTTTCCGGAAGATATTCTCCGAGGATTTGCTACAATCTTATCTATATTCATGTTAAATACTAGTTTAATACAGAGGTGTGTCTGAGAAAATACGGTTTGGTATGCAGAATCAAGCGTCTAATATCTATGCAGCTTGATAAATTATTCACTATATTAACCTACTATAACTGTGTAACTAAGGGGGGGGGGGGGGGGGTCTACTTTTAAATGACCGAAAAAGAAGTTTGGGCGTTTGGTACATTTTTGACACTGATAAATTTGACATCGTGATTTGATGTTTAAATCTTTGAAACCGTTAATTGGTGTCGATACTATATAGAATCTAAATAACATATCCCTAATCATTCAATCAACTTTTCGTTCACGGATTTATCTATGTCTGTGTCTATGGTTTAGCGAGATACAGCCCGAAATTTGTTCAGGTATTCAAACTTTCGTTAATCGTCATCGGATCCAACTAAACGTAAACGAATCTATCCAAGATCGTGGTAGGCCTCCAGTTTACTTTCGACCAATAGAAATAGGTTTATATTAAAGTTTTCATCTCTAATTGGTTAAAAATAAAGAACGGCGAGACTTCCGAGATCTCAGATGATTATTCTATAAAGTTCTGCAGCGCTAGCTTTGTTGACAGCACTATAAATAAACTATTAACGTTTGCAACTCGCGGCGATTACAATAACTACAAAGCTTTCGAATCGTCACGTCGGAATAAAATTATCAAAAGAAACACCATAATAAGCCGTATAAGATGTTTTAATTTAGTCTGTCTATATTTAATATATGTGTAAATTTATAATTTTAATTATTTTCAACTTTTATTGTAGACTTACATAGCATTTCTAGTATCAGGAATGGCACGGTTACTTGATAATGCATCTGAGGCTGCCTGGTTGAATCGGTTCCGCACGTACGGGTCAGGGTCTCGGCTGCCAGCGCCAACATAGCCGGCTTCATTAAAATATGCTTTATTAGTTGTAGATTGCTCGCTTCCTATCTCTTCGAGTCCATCTCTTGGACTGCTTTCTACTTCCTCAGATTCCGGATGTTCACGAATTAACCTTAATGCTATATTTTCTTCCTGTAACAAATAAATATATTTAAAAATACGTGTTTTTAAAGAGATTTCGTGAATCAGAGTTAATTATGGTAAAAAGAAATCTCTTTCCTTTTTTAATGTAAGTTATCAATGTATTACTAAGTATTCATACATCATAAGTTACGTGACGATACTTCTACAGTACTTAAGTTATAATTTACGACTTTTACGTATCGTCCGAGTATAGTTAGAATGTAACTTATTGCGTAAATGTAACGTCCCATATTCTGGGAATGTGATAATCACTTTGAACTTTTACATTTTGATATCTTTTCGATGTAAAAGAATTCTTATTGTATTTTTCGATATGTTATCTATGCGTTTGTAATGTATTTTATTTTGTAACACTGGTTCTGTTTCCGTGTTACTGTTATGTCGTATACTTACAATTCTTTTGTCATTTGAAATTCATTTTATTGCATTAATTAACAAATTTAATGTTTTTTTTTTAATTGTAAAGGTCTTTTTTTAAATATCTGTACTAAGCTAGTGCTTCTTGTATCATAGACACTGAACAATCAAAGCACATATAACATAGTTACATTGGTACCAGTCAGGAGGATTTGAACACGGGTCTCATTGATCGTGAGTGAGTCACACCTTCTATTGCTTGACCACGACTACTCTTGTAGGTTAACACGCGTATTTTAGATAATATATTGTAATACTCGTAAATACCTTAAAATATAATCTTTTGAGCTGGTTTAATTTAATGATTTCATTTTACCAATGTTTTAGTTTAACTGTTAATATTTTATAGCCATTTTACGAATAAAGTATTTAAAAGCGGTTTAAAAATACATTTTGTTATGCAGTAGTTTTGCTAATTACGTATATAAATGATATGTTTATCCGCTACACTAAACTTTCTAAGATTACTTAAGGGCTTCATTAGCTACATTTAAATAATATTATGAATGAATTAACAACTCTTGATTAAGTAACCAACTGTTACTCATAAAATAAAGTTTATTAACATAATTAAAGTAATTACTAAAACAAATGATACAATATCGTATGTCGGTTCATATTTTATCTGTGCAGGAGGTCATTGGCCAGAGTGCATCAATGTGACTATGTAGAAATAAATTATAATATAAAAAAACTAAAACCTCGTTTGTCACGGTGAATTTAAGGTTTAAAATGGTGCCGTGAACTTCGCTAAATTTGTTCCGCTCTCTTTGTTAACCGGTGTCGGAACTTATTAAAAAAAAAACTTAAACAATAATAAATTGTGAAAATACCTGTATTGTTTTATTGTTATTAAACTTTGGGAGATTTTATGGGAATGGCAAACTTTTCAAATCGCAAATGATAGAATATCTTACTGTAGCTTTGAACATCACACGTTTTATTATCGGTTATTTTATTGTAATTGTGATGAAAAAAAGAACGGTAATGTAAAAGTCAATCCAGCAGTTAGAAGGGCTGCCGATGGAAATGCAGATCGTCAGGATCTCGCAAAGCACCAAGTGCCGCAGTTTAGTGACCAGCATATCTGCGTGGATGTGAATACGATCCCCACCTGGCTCAAGCTGTAGTATGCGTGTTCAGTGCCGTCTTTTGCAGTTGAGGGGCTCACAAGGGGCCCATGTAAAAAAAAAATTTTACTCTTTTTTTTACACATACAGTATTATTTCAAATTCGTACATATGAATATACGCAAATAATGATCTACAGGTATAAGTTTAATTTTTTTCTTAGTATGATAAATGTTAATATTAAATTATTCACCAATTAAAAAAATTATAAGTGTTATTTTTGTACTTTTTTCATTTTACCTTGAGTTTTTTTTGTTTGAAATTGAAAAAAAATAATTTGCTTTGCCCTAGGCTCAAGCCTATAGAGCCTATTCATAAAGACGACACTGTGCGTGTCGCTTTTTTAAGTTTAAATATTTATCCCTTAACATTATAACTTCTAAATCTAACAGACCTTGAGTTTATTTCCCAAACTATTTTAACACATTTATGGATAACCTTGCATTCTGTATTTATTTACATTTTATATTATCGATAAAAAAATGGTTGTAACCATTTCGCGCGGATTCAAAGTTAGTATTGTAAGATGGATTAGGCGTGAGTGAAAGTAATTTTATAATTGTAGTAAAATTAATATGGATAGAAATAGATTTGCCCCTTCTGTTTCATAAGTAGCCTTTCACCCCAACATTTATCAATCCTTGTCAGACGTAATTATAAAAATTTACATAAATATTTGGGCACCTATCTAAATTTAAATTGTTGCTATTTGTTAATTAGATTTAGAGAAACATCAATAACTAACTAATGAATAATTTAGATAAAAACTTATCTAAAACTTAAATAATTAATTGCCAAATGATCAATGCTTTTTTAATACTAGAACTCACGCTATTTCGCTATTTGCTATATTACATATATGTAGGTATATATCGACTAACATGAACAATCATAATTAATGCTTGGGGAGTTCCATCAGACTACAATTAATTTCTCGTTCACAATCAACCAGTAGGTCACTTCAGGATTAGGTAAAACAAAGAATTTTGAGGTCGTTTTCTGTTTAAAAATGTCCACGAATATGTCCACGAACGAAAAACGATAGCTCGTGAACTTTGATAAGAGTAGGCCCCCGTATTATAATAGTCAATTGTTTGGATTATTTCTAATGTGACAAATCCCTACTAGGGTTCTAATTAATAACCATAAATACGTAAAATGCATTCGTAATTAAAAAAAAATGTTATGTAAACTAATAATTCAATAAAAATGTAAATATAAAAATAAATCAGAATCTTCGTTTTTAAACATATTTGATAGGAAGTTTTATTTATTTCATTTTATTAATTGAGTAGTAATTCGAGTAAGTGTCGACGTGATCAAATCACGCACGAAAAAGCACGTACGCGGAACGTCGCGCGTCATTCGCGGTAGCTCTTCGTAGCCACTCAAGATGACGATTGTCGACGTGAGTATACAGCGGAACGGAAGCGGACATTATACCGAACTTAAATAGAGGCTCAATTTCTTTATATACTTTTTATATATGCAAATTGTTACACAAAGATAACACACTGCAAACGATATCTTTACAATAATTAATATGTGTTTAACTTGAAAAAACCCCAATTTCACCCTCTTGAGTTTTTTTAAACAAAATCTAGCCTACGTCCTTTCCTAAGATGCAATCAATGCCCCTCCTTGCCAAATTATATTTATTCTTAGGCGTGAAAAGGTAACAAGCAGACATAGGTACTTTCACATATTTTATAATATTAGATTATATCGATTCGTACTTATCTACTCGTACGAGCACTATAGGCTTGGGTGAAAAACAAATTGTAAACGTTTCTGTAAGTGCATTTAACAGAATTGTCCACAGAAACTGGTAGATGTTAGTCCAGTTGCCAGCACAGCTAAGTTTAAAGTTACGTAGGTAAATTATACCTACGGGTCGAAGCAGGTGTTCGTTATGTATGTGCTAAGTTTACGAAATTAAATATCTAAATAAACACTTTACATTGTATTTACTAAGAAAATATTATTATTTTGATACTAATGATTTAAAAAAACAATTGAAGACTATAGACCTATATTGTGTTTGTTTTATTAAATCATATATATATGCGTGGTATTTTTATTTATTATTATTATTATAAGTTAGGAGTGCTTACGAGACGTTTTGGATTTATGTTCGAGGTCTCTCATTTTTTTGTAATAATCCAGTATGTGTCAACACTGCCTGCTGTTAATGTAAGAATGAGAGTGGTCTATGAAACGATTATTTTTAGAAGTGAATAAAATATTTTATGAGACTTACTATCGCGTATATTTTGATTAATTTGATGTATTATAACGTTTTAAAAGCTTTGCAGTAAAAATAATTTATAAATCTAAATTAGTTGATTTATTCATTCAGTCAAATCATTATTTATACAAACGCGTACAAACTTCCCTAATTCGTGTTATTACATAGATGACCTTCTGCGCGATCGTTGTAATAAATTGATAGGCAAATAGCTATAACTTATTTTTGTCGTGTTACAAACTAATCATAATAAGTTACATTAAATGTTTATTCATAACTTTTTTGTTTTTGTACAATACAATACAATACAATTGTCACGCCCTTTTTATTTGACTTTATTAAAATTATTAATTTAGAAATTTAGAAAAAAAAAGGGATTTAAACTTATTTTCTAGTACATGCGGTTTTGACGGCAATTAGAGCGGATTTGACGACATTACGATTCCGGACACTGGTGTGGACTACATACCGAATAAATTATATGGAAAGAAATATTTCTAAAATGAAGTTTCCAATATATTTATGCCTAAAGGCTTTATAATTGCGTGGGTGATGTAATTATGTTTAGTTGTGGTATTACGGTTGGTATGGGTGTCTTTGTGTAGTGAAAGCGACTCGCGGTCACCGAGCGTCCTTGGCAATGTGCTTGCAACACTACGCTCTCAAAATTGATTTACTCTATACTATAATAAATTCGTCCCCATCTAGTATGATTATTTTAACAACATAAAATTGTTAAAAATTTTCAGCTACTTTTGAAAAATTTTTAGATTATAAATTGACTGCAAAGCTTTCGAAACGTCAGATTAAAATAAACAAAATAGACGCGTAAAAAGTGTTTTAAATTAATTATTTTTTATTTTATTGTTGCTCGACATGTGACAACACTCCGCCTGATGTAAAGCTAGAGTGTTGAATTGAAAGTAAAATTAATTTTTATGATGAAAATGTTATGAAGTTTGATTAAAATGAAGAATTTTATTATAATTAATTTTTTTAATTAGTGTTTTATTTGGCGAATTAAAATAGAAGGTTGAATTGTGACATATATAACAGACTAAATATTGGGCCCATGGGCCGAAAAAGTTTAGTTTAAATTGCCTTAATTCATTCTTGAGTGCTGTCAGTGCGTAGGCAGGCCCACTGCATGTGCCATAGATCCGGTTTTTGTTATCATATAGGCAATCGGTTGACCATTATATCCAATATAATAATATATACTAGCTACAATAGTTAGTTATATAACGTAACTATAATAAATATGCGTTTTTATACCGACAATTATAAAAAGAGAGTTTTGGGGGGATGGTCACTAATGCTGGAAATTTTAATTAGTTTTTAAAACTTGTGCTTTACTTTACGATGAACGTGTGTAAGGTGTAATAATGGGGGATTATATTATCCAGTGTTTGCGAATGCTAGGTAGTAATCTTTACATATTAATTATGTTATTAAATTATTATTTTCAAAAAAACTTTATCAATATGTAGTGAAAGATATCGTAGAGATTTCTCGATAAAAAAAAAAAGAAAAAAAAACTTTTTAAATCCAAATTATATTTTTGTATATTTTGTACATGATATAAGTGTCCTAGATGACTTATTGACCTCCGAAAAGTTGATGACATTGACCTACCACAATTATTTCAATGTTGTGGGCGAATTATTTCACGAAGACCTTATAATTTTGAGTCATACTTTCGATAAGTTGCGAAGATGAATTTAATGACGTCCTCGAACAAAAAAATATTGTAATCGAAACTACTCGACATAATTTTATTTAAAAAATAAACATTTTAAAACCCACAGTTTTTCTAAATGTATTTCTTCATGTGCCTACCAATTTATTATTGCATTAGATTTTATGCCGTTTTAGTTTATGTTACTGTTAAAATAATATATATATACATATATATATATATATATATATAGTTGTGCAAGAAGTTTCTCTGGTACAACTGCATTTGTTTTAAATTATATTTACCTAGAAATAAATATTAGATTCAATAGTTTATAAAAAGAATAAATATGGAATGAGAGTCATCAAATAAACGGAATTAAAGGAGATCAACAATTTTATAATGGAAGCCTGTTCATACCATTTCGAGTGCCCAATATTTAAAGTTATCAGATTTGATTTTCCCAAAGTGCAATTATTCCACTGTGTACTATGTTTACGGCGTACTTGTATTTCATAGAATATTATATTTGTATGGTATAATGGTCAGGCCACATATGTGTGTTGTATATAAATCCTAGAGATGCACGTGTGTTGTATGAGAAATCTTTCATAGAGTGTCATCGCGTAGGGACGTCACGGATGACGTGCGAATATGGCCTGATTTTAATTCTGAATTTGTAAAGGCAAACGCATGTGGAGATGCCTCCATGAACAGTGCGTTCAGGTTAGGTAAGCACGTGGTATCAATCAAATTGATTGATCTAAGCAGGTTTATTAAATTATATAATATTTGAAAAAAAAAAAACACGACGGTTAATTTTTGATTGGTACTTTCGCGATGGAGGTCAAATGTAAAAAATAACATAATCGTTTATGTGTGGCCATGATTGTTATTGGAGAGAGCTTATTTCCAAGCAATATATGGATTTTACGAGTCGATAGCCCGGATGTTATTGCATTTTTGCTTTGAGTTGTTTGTTTTTTGATACATTCCTACATTTTTTAGATTGTATTTTTGCATAGCATTAGCTTACAACTTTTACAACACAAATAATGTTTTAATAATGCACTGTGAGTCTAAACAATCAAACAGTTTTGGCGCTCTTTGGAAATGTTATATGAATTATACGATTAAAACGGTTAAATCAATAACAAGCGTAGGCATAGCTTTAAAGAAGGTTTAATTTAGAACTGAAAATATAAGCTTAAAATAGCCTCGAGTCGAGTTATGGATAACTAATTCTCTCGGGAACAACATAACGTACATTTTCTACTTAAAACAGAAATGTGAATCGATGAAAATTGACACTGCAGTCTCCAAGAGACCTTATCATGGTTATTTTTAGCTGAACTTTTACTTTGAGTTATACTTACGACATTCTAATTGATGTTAACAAAATGTTTGTGCAAAATGCAGATGTAGGTAGATGTATATTTTGTGACAAACATTTTAGATATTACATCGAAATTTACAATTTCATAATAAAGTAAGTTACATACATTTATCTATATTAAGGATTCGAGTTCTTTTAGCAACATTTAGATGTATTTGTGAAATTGCACAAATAAATTTAAATATTTAGCGCTCTCTTTTTACTTTTATTTCGATGAATTTGTATTATTTTTTTATTATCGCAAAGTTTTGGCATATTAAAGTTGCACTGCTAATATAGTAGAGGAATTTGGACACAGATTGTTTTTTCTGTTTAATTTTCCCCGTGATTTAATAAAATTGTTATGTTAAATTTGTTAAAATTGTTAATTTGATAACAAAAATTGTTCACCACAGGGTACACAGGTAAGGTAGAAAACACATCTAGAAGTTAAAACTGCCTACAACTATTAAATCACTTCATAGTGTATAGAACTATGGCATATCAAATGAAACAAAACTAATGAATACCAATTAAAATCCTACTGGAAATATAAAATTACACACATTGCCAAGATGATTAGGTTAGCGTGTTAAGGAAACAGAAAAATAGTATTTAAATACAGATAAACAAGATTTGTACCAGTATTAGTTAATCGAAAGTTACACCCGTAGCACAGGAAACTGGCTACGCGCCCGCAAGGCGATTGGAAAGCTCACTTGTCTTCCCTTCTAGTCACGAACTAACAGACTCTATAAACGTAAACTTAGCAAAAACTATTATAGATTATTTCTTACAATAATCAGCCTTATTTCGAGTTGATTTAAAGTCGATTTTTGCTTTTAATATTTGGCGAAGTGCATATCCTGTTGCCAGGTTAAGGAATGTTGGTCGACTAGATCGTAATGTACTTGAGTTAGTGTCTTATAATATTAAATTTGAAGCTTCGTTTATTGGAAATATACATAAACTTAAAATTTATGTTTGTAAATATTAAAGTATCAAATTCTCGTACATCTTACATAGATATTTTATGAAAACTGAATATTATAAAGATGTTATTCATTAAATTATGTTGAAAAATAATAGAAAAAAAATTTAGTTAGTGGTCAGAGTATCCTTACATTGAGCGCAGGACGTGTCTTCGTTCCCTACATGATTGATTTTTATCTATTTTTTCATTATAATTTATTATAAAAATAGAGGTAGTTAAATATTGCATATAGAAAATGAATTTTAATAAATATTTCCTATAAAATTATAATTATGCCACGTTTATTAACCTAACAGCGCGTCGTTAAGACTAAAACTCAATAATTTTGATCATTATAATGATGAAATAAGTAGTTATACCGAAGTGTAGGCCAGCATAACGCGACGGACCATTGGTTTTATGTGTCATTACAATAATGATTAATTTTACATGGCTACTATAATATAAATAATTACAGGCAATGACACAAGCTTTTTGTCAAAGGTGGGTATTTATTTTTTATAGTAACCCGGCATGTGAGTGACGTGACACTCCTTCTGAGGTTATGTTAGAGTTCGCATCATGATCGGCGACAATTGTTACCACATAACTATTTGCAGATGGCAGTCGCTTCAGCTATGCTGGCTTGTGATGCTATCGTCACGGCGACGTCGAAGCACAATCCTATCGCGAAAATATTTTTTTTAAAAAGCGTTTCAAATATAAGGATTTTTCCAAATTAAAATGGAATTTAATTAATTATTTCTTTGACTTGATCTTAGAATATTTTGACATTTAACTATAAACCGTAATAACATGTTAAAATATTTACAAATTCTACAAGTATATAATATTGGAAGCTCTATTGAAACATATTATTTTAAAAAATGTTACGTAAAATGCATATTCATTATTGCACAGCACAATTTTCTGCAATTCATTGAGATTATTCCAAAGATGGCAATCATGGTTAGAAACAAGAGTATGGTAACGAGTAGCTGTTTCGTAAGAGTATTTGGCCTACATTTTAATATGTCTGTAATAATCGGGCTACTTAAAATAACTAATATATACTACCAAATATAAATATATTGTAGCTCGACATAATGTGACAACACTCCACCTGATGTAAAGCTAGAGTGCGGTCCATGAACGAAAACAACTGCTATCTCTTCTACAGGCAACAATTGGGCTATTTCCAAACTGATCCCGAAACGTTACATATTCACTTCACGGGTGTTACATTCGAAAGTGGTGGGGTACTACCCCAAGACGGCAGACAGGGTTTATAACCACCATTAGTCTGCCTACCACGCTTAAAACGATTTTTTTTGGCACATTTAAATGCTTGGCTTCTTATTATTAAATTACGATGAAAATTAACGGTGTAACATCCGTGAAGTGGCTTGTCACGTTTCGGGAATAGTTTGAAAGTAGCCAGATATAACGAAAGGAGTGTGCACTGTCAATCTGAACCGTGCACATTCGTCCCTTCGTATTTGTCAAAGTGGCAGTTGTTTCCGTTTATGAACCGCTCTCTAGTTTTACATCAGGCGGAGTGTTGTCATATGCCGAGCTACAATTAAAAAAAACGGAAAAAAGTAGTACTAAATCTAAAATGAAGGTTTATTTTTATGCGTTTATTTTCTTCAACATTCCAAAATGTTCGTCCATTAGCATCATGCTAATTACAATTGTATATACATAGTTTGTGTATGTAATTAACGAAACTGTAATTCATGAGTTACAGTCAAAATTATACAATATGAAATGTGATATAAGTAAATAAAATTCAATAAATATTTGAATATACATTGAAACAATATTGAACAAAATAAATGACGATATTAATTAATTAATAAATCTATACTAAATAAAAAAAATCTATACAATTTTACACTACCAGATCACAAAACCTCATTTGATGGAAGAATGATGAAAAAGATGTGCTTAATAATTATTTGAAATGAAAAGGGCAATGCACATTTTCGGGCCCACTTGATACCCAATCGTTTGTTAACAAATCAATATTGTAAAATAATGTTATTTTTTCATTAATTTATTTAATTATATGAACATTTCGTTTACCAATCAATAAACAATGTTTAATTACATAAAAAAAATATAATAAATTATTAAAGCACCTCAAATTTGCATAAGAAAAGTCTAATTACTCAATAACCCTGGTAAAAAAGTACTTGGTGACAAGGAATGTAGATTTATTTTCTTACAAAATAAACTAAAAATTATCGACGAACTCGAGAAAAAAATTGTACGCCCATTTCTCTTCCGCGAAAGGGCATTCTCCTTTAATCAATCTCAATAAAGAACCTTTGTTAATTGTATCAAATAAAAACAATTAATCAAGAATGTTTTAAATAATCAACTTTCATATTTGTATTGATAACAAATTAGTAGGTCAAAATAGATCAGGCAGCGAGATAATAAAGCTGGCGAAATCAACATTGTTGTACCATAACAATGCAACAATTACGCCACGAAGCCACTAGACTAGAATATATGTAGCATACAACTTAATATCCAGAGCAATATATTAATCACTATGATAATTAATTATAATGATAAAAAAAGCTTTATCTTGCAGTTATATATTACAGCGAACAAAATCCATATGAATGTAATCGGTGTTATTACAATATATATATTTTTAAATTGAAGCTTGGCATATGACGATCCTTCGTCTGATGTAAGCTAGAATACGGTCCATTAAACAACTGCAGAAAGAAATTTCTGCAGACAACAATCGCCTCCGCTATGCCGGCTTGTCTCCTCAAACCTCTGGTCTCCTGAATGTAAACTGTCCAGATTGACAGTGCACACACGGTAGACTGGGCTAATAACCGTCATCAGTTTGACTACCATTCTTTGTATCTTTGTATCACACTTTCTTTTTACCACATTTTGTATTAATGTATATTGGAATCCAATTAACCTTTTAAAATTTAATATAAAAGTTATAAAACGAGATATTTAAGGTAATGGAAGTTACGTATAAAAGTTTGAAATCAATACGTTATCTAATTTTAAAACAAAAAGAGAAATTGCCAAATTCTGGAGATATCTTATCGGTCTTTAATTTTTATTAACTTATGTTTATGTGTATTTATATTCGAGTGTTATGTACTCGTATGTGATAATAGAAATATATGTTTTGATTTTTCTTTTAAAAATCCCCTAAAAAATTCAAAATTATTAGATTATTTTTAATTTTTGGATTATAGATAGATTTTTAGCGAAAGCTGCATGGGTAATGTTTCTTTGCCCGTGTAAATGTAATTAATTAATACAGGCGTTTTGTTTCAAGCATAAAGTAGCAAGTCTGAATGGTACCATGACATACATCTTTCAATATTACTTTGTGAAGGTTTATTGATGCGATGAAACCATAGAGTCTGGCATTTATATTAAGGTTTTAATGTAATTTAGAGCTCGTTTTAACGACGTCATCGTACAAAATTCACATGAGATGACTGTTAAATATATTATAAATAACGTAAATCGTTAAATTAAGTGAAACCTGAAGGTAAAAATTAATCCATTAAAATCGTAGTCCACTGAAATTGGTCACGAAACCTCGCGACTGCAACGTGCGCAAATTGGCGTTTGTACCAATTTTTATTACGAACAAAGAAAGGAAACAGGAACTTTGTTTATAAATGTACTTTTGTAATAAATGGTATTTTTCTGTAGTTAGAAAGTATTTTTGGTGACCTACTTCAATATTTTATTGAAATAACAACTTCCCTTTAATTAATAGCTCTTAACTTATAAATTATGAACGTAATAATAGTATAAAATGAACAATACTTGACTACTTATTTATTATTAATTTATATAACAAAATAACAAACTAATCTCAAACTGCGAGCTAAATCGAATTGACAAATTGTAAATTAGATTTACAATCGCGCCTTGGTTTCATGATCGTGACAAAAACCGTCCGATAAATTAAAAACTTAATCGAATAATTGAGGAAGAACTCTATTTAATTTTCAATGACACAGCAGATCTAAGTTTTTAGAAAAGAAATCCTAATCATCTTCGTTCTTCATCTTAAAAAAAGATATTTTATTCCTTCAAATCCAGCACGTAATCTTATTAAGCAAAAAATACATTAAGGATATATATAACAAATGAGTGTCTATCTATAAAACAAACTACAACTTAATTGAAAGACATAAGATTTGGACAGTGAAAGTAAAGAATCCTAATACATAACCTTAACAACATGAGGTCTAACAGCCGTTACGTATGTAATTGATACATTAAGAGGTAATGGTAGATGGGCAACAAAATATAGCTCTTTCAAATGTTAGTTACACACTACTTAATGTAGAATTAGCGTGCACTCGGTCAGAAAAGGTTACCAGTGAAAGTAAATAGGTGCTGGGGTTCCCGGCAAATTGTGTATTATAAGAGAAGCTATTTGATGCTATGTGGCTCCAATTTGCGATCAGTAACAGCTGCCAATTGCATGCTATAATTAGTCTGTCTGTACTTTCATTATAGTCCGCAAAGACAAATTAGTCTAAGTATATGTATCTAGATACTGTACTGTATTACTGTTTTTAATTAAGGATTTTGAACTCAATCAAAAAAAAAAACAACAAAATATATCTATAGTAGATTGTTCTATATGTCACATATAACGGTTTTGCGGTTGCGAAATTTTGATGCAAGATCTCATAAAAACAGTTATATATCAACAATATAGATTTAAGTAATGCAATTTACAGCGGTGTACTAACAAGAATGGGCTTCCACCTTTCACTAGTTAGAGCAATAGGCTCGCTATCATACAAGATGTCACATACTTTCTCAAGCATTATAGATAATGTTCTTGACGGTAGAGACCATAGAGAACACCTGGGATTAACTTTTTTTTTAGTTGATCTGCACTTCACCTAATGTCAAGTTAGAGTGCGGTCCTAAAGCAGATACAATCGCTACTACGGATAAACGTCTACAGCACTAATTGCTCGCTGCTGTGCCAACTTGATGAGTGTGTATTATCAATGTTATCAAAGCAGATTCCTCTCGTGAAAACGCGGGTTCTTCCAAGATAATCCGGATATGCGATTTGGGTCACTTCAAGGGTGTTATCATCAATCTGACTCCTTTAACTTCTAGTAAAAATTTAGCTTAACATTAAAAATAAAAACAGCTTTAACAAATACAAATTGAAGGTGCTTATTTGAATGACATTTAAGATTATCTGCGAGTTGTTGATATAAAGCCATACTATAATTACTTTAATAGTACTTCTTTAATCATGTGTCAGGAATGTACTACGTTAGAGAAGGAAAACAAAGGAGAGGAAGAGGTAAGGTTGGATGATGTGGTCCCCTAAATTTCTGTTTTTGTATGAACCCGGGAGTATTATTAAAGATATAAGTTATTGTACTATGGCTTCTGGTTACGATCTCTGACTGAGTAGTTAGCAATTACACGGGTTTGGTTTCTAGTCGAAATAATTGTTTATAAGAAGCTTAATATTATTATTAAATTGTGGTGAAAATTGAACCCAAAAAATTGTGGTGAAAAAAATGTGACGAAAACAGCTGTTAGTAGGGCCATCGTTGCCGACATGAAACGCAAATTGGTACTGTACCTTAGTGGGCAGAGCATCGGTGCGCAAACACTAGGAATTGGGGGCGATCTCCATTTCAACTTAAGCCATGTGCGCGTTTCATAGTACTTTAATAATAATAAATTCAGCATTATAATATGGAAAAAAAAAGACATTTTGTTACGCTTGGTGTTGACGTTTTTGTTGTAATTGTCTAGATATCTATAGCTTAATAATTTGAGACGATAATGCAGTGTGAAATGAAAAGTTGCAATATTGAACAAACTTGGACCGAGATGACTCCAAGATAATATTCCATAGTGTAAATTGGACCCATGGAGTCAATTTGCAGTGGATCTAGATGACCACTAACCCAAATGTACGAGTATTTATGTAAGTATTTGATTGAAACTATTATTATGAAAAATATACAGATATTAAAGCATCTTATATTATCCTCGTTAATTTTTCATATAAAAACGAATTTAATGTCGGGCTTACGAAGAAATTTTAGGCCTAAAAGCGAAGAGAATGTTGAGAATGGATTGCATAATACGGTATCAAGGTAAGCAATTGGTTTGAAAGCTAAAACGAGATTATCAAAGAGTTCCGGTTTCACACGTATTAATATTAAGAACTATAATAGTTTAATATAATAGAGAAATAACTGTTTAATTAACTGTTTAAGTTTGCTAATTACTTGGAATCCCACTGAATAGCTAATTTCTCCTTTTCACTTGTTTATTTGGCTAACATGACAAAAGTTATTTTAAGATGTTTTTCTTGCTTCTAATAAAAAACAAGCGAAATAATGTACTTAAAAATAGCTGAGTAATCGAAGAATACATTATCATTTGGTTTTACCGCCTAATAATATTTTTATATGGAAATTATAAAGTATTTTATTCAAACGGGAATCGAATCCGTGACCGCGTAATAGACTGGTGCACTAAAGCATAAAGGTCAACATATAGAAGGGTGCCACTATGACCTTTGTTGTTGAAATTCTTCCACGAACACTTTGCCAATAAGTCAATTAGGTTCAAATTATTGAAATATAATTGCCGTTACTCATGTTCACAATAGGCTACTGGAGTTTTTACAATAACATGTTCCTATTCACGACTGTGTTTTGTTTGCTAATTTATTATTAATTATATTTTACTTTACCTTTTGTTTTATTTTTTCATCATATCGTTTGCTATGCCGATTGGCGGCGAACTTAATTACGACGTTTTTTCTTTTATTTTAGCTGGACATATGACTACAATCCGCCTACTATCAACCTAGAATTTCTGCAGGCAGCAGTCCTCTTCGCTATCCAGTGCGCAGGGCACACTTCTCTCGTTTACCGTTATATCGTTTTTTAATTTTAATTAACGATTTCTATCTATATTATGAGATTATTAAATTTGTTTATTATTATGTAATATATTTATACGCTGTGTTATGAATATGTATACAGTATAATTATGCAAAACGTGTATTTTTTATTTATGTTATTTGCTATTTAATTTGATTTGATGTCATTAGAATACCGCCTACGATAATGTAAATATATGAAATTCCTTATTAAAGCTGATTACTGATTCGTTGACAGACTACTCGTAAATGTTCTTTCAATCTTTAGAGAGGGGTCAATTAAAGGGTTCACAACCATACGCATGTGCGGTAAATCATGTTAACTCACTTTCCCGTTAATGTTTCGTTTTCATTGTGGTGAAAGAATCTACGCTCTATAATTAATACGTGGTATTGTATTCGATCAATAGAAACGGTTTCACGGCAGATGATTTCAATAGTGAAATGTTTCGTAGAAAAGTCTTAGACAGAATTTCAAATACTAATTTTATAGTCGTTTAGATTGCCTGTAAAAACAAAAAACCTTGCACGATTTTGTAAGTGTCTAGGAAGTCGGAAATTGTTCAAGCTTGAATTATCATTATTCGATTTTGGGACGTTCCGGTTAATACATTTAATCATTGAAAGTTTAACGACCTACTTATTAAAAACAAACATTATGTCGGAAATAGTTTTTGTTTCGAAAGAAAGTACTTTTTAAAAGTATTATATCAAAACTTATTATTAGGTTTTACGAAATTACATTACATTTTCATTTTTCCTGATGTTAAGGTAGAGTGATCAATGAGTGAAGACAATTACTACCAGCCTCCGACGCCGCTGTTGCACCATCCAGGATCACTACCTTCAGATAAACATTTATTCATAAAATAAAATGATGAGAATTTAAAAAAAGCTAGTTTATTGTCGCAGTTTGTAATTTAACAACCTACTTTAATACAATAGATGTTTTTTTAAACTAACAAAATTACACAGATGTTAAAATACAATACAAAAATATTTGCTAATCCCCTGAAGTTATTGCGTAGTCCATTTAATAATATTTGTACGGTACTGCGTGGTATTTTATAATTATTTGTGGCTACCTAATAGTCGGTATTTAGGTAGTACGGGAACTGAATAATTCAACTACGCCTAGTGTATACCTATATATATCTTCTATATCTTTCGCCGTTTTGCAGACGACACGTTCGTTGCTCGCGTGCCTAGATTACAGAAACAATTAAACTGAACGTCGACTTCACAGTTGACACCGCAATATAGCACCACAATTCCTTAAGTATTTTAGTAGGACTTAGTTTTAATGTAATAGAATGTTTAGGTCAAGGTTAGGTTTAAATAATGCCTTTCTAATTGGGATAGGCTGACATGATAGATGACAGCTCAAAGTCTATGTAAAAGGTTATGTATGACTTTCGATTTAATCCTAAAAAATATATATATTAATTTACAAAATGATACTATCTTTTTAATTTAATAATAAACACATACTTCCAAGCCAAAGTGTAAAACCCCGTACTAGGCGTATCAGGACAAAAATAACAACAGCTAGAGCTGAAAGAAATACATACTTTTTTCAATAATAACATATTTTTAAAACTTCAATGTTTGTTTTGAATAGAACGTCAGCTTAACAGACTAGTTTCTATAGACACGACTGATAGTGCAACCACTGCTTTTGAGTCATGTCTTTTAATAATGTAAGTAACTAAGTTACGTGTCTATAACCTTTTTTTATTTAGCATTTTAATATAAAAAATAGCTTAATTCTTCAATTAATGAGCCCAGTCAATAGGTGGAGACTGGTGCCTGATGATGCCTTCTTTCTAGTAACACTTATTTTCATCAATGGACCAATGGACTTAACTAAATTACACAAAAAACATTGTCAATATTTTGCTTTTGTGAAAAATTATAATAATTAAATAAACGATAAAGCAAATCTTAATGTAGAGTCAAAAATTGAGAAAACACCTAATACAACGTTAACAACCCACGCAATACCTAGGTACGTGCACAAAGTTTATAGGTAATAAAACACCATTTATATGCAAATTTTATGTTACTCAAATGATAATTATTATTGTATATCTCACTAATTAGAAATAATTATTCTTTCCTATATATAAAATTAATGTCTCTTTGTTTGTCCCGTATACGTTCTAGAACTAACAGTTCAATTTGCAAAACATCTTTTTGCGTCAAAGAGTAGAGCCAGGATCAGTTTGTGCCCTGTCAATGGATGGTGTACATTCGTCTTCTAAGTCTCCTAAGCCGGCATAACGAAGGTTACTGTTTCTGCTCATGGACTCGTGGCTCATGTACTCTAGCTTAACATCAGCCACTATACAAAAAATCATCCCGGTATCAATTACCGGGAAGGGGTTTTGAGTTTATTAAAACGGGTGAAAAGCAGGGTGTGCTAGACCCTGAATTTTACAATTTAAAAGGTTTCCTAGAAATGAAATTAGAATTATACTCGTACGAAGTTGCAGGTAACAACTAGTATAAAATAGAAATTAAAATTCGTGATACGTCTTTAAAATATAAAATGCACGAACTGGCCCAGTAAAGTGTTTTAACAGGAATTTCTATCTGACATTTGGAATACGAAATTGCCATGTTTACGAAGAAGCGTGACTTGGTTTAAGCCAAAAGAAACATTGTCAAAAAACTTATTGTACCTTCACTCGACTATCTAAAATTCATTTCGATTTCGAATCCGGTTCTCCTTTGTAAACAAGATTTGCATTATAAATTAGTATACATATTAAATAAAATGCAAGGTCATTTCTCATTGTCACCGGTTTATTAGTTCCATACGTAACACACCCACAATTTAACATTTTTGGGTAGAAAGAGCTTTCAAATTAAGACTAAACTATCCTTATTCCAACTTTAAGAGTTTAGTAAAATAGTTATAAATCTTTTTATAATGGTGGTCTAGCGGTAGAAGGTGTGAACTCACGATCAATGTACCCCGTGTTTGAATCTCTGCCTGGTTATGACATTGTGTACTTTGATCGCTCAGTGCTTATTTATTTATTTGGAAAATTTACAGGTACAGGAGATTTTATATTTAAGTTGATCATAATAACATCACTGTACCCTAAAATAATTTTCACTATGTACCCTAAATTGGTAGAGTGAACGGATACAAAATAATAATAATAAGAAAACAGATAAAAAAGAAGCAACAATAAAATGAGTGTTACATCATTGCCTGTCACAATTACACCCACCCAATTTAGCATACATTTTAGATTTAATGCACTTTTTAGAAAATTGTTGATTTATTTTATTTATTTATTAATATTTATTGAAACTTAACTAATGAATTGATGAAGCATTAACTTAGTATAAACATTACAAATAAAAGTTTAAAAAAGAAACTGATTAACAACTGCTACCACAGTGAAATGTCTGTAGGCAGCGGTCATCTACGCTATGCCGGCTTGAGGATGCCAATCTACACCGTTTAGGTTGACAGTGTACACTTTTTTCGATATTCTTATTAGTTGCACTTTTTACAAATAATCACTACACTTTAGTACTTAGAAAGTACTAAATTTTTTTTTGTGTTAAATAGAATCTTTACGACGTATTTATAGCTATCGTCGACCCACGCATCTCATATAAAGTTACATTATGTTTTAACTATGCATTTTATTAGGGCTATGTGCTCGTATTTCTAACATTATTATTATTATAGTAACGGGTAAATAGAATTTTTGAAAAAAATCCTTTAGTTAAAGCAGGCAGTTTCTCCTGATTTAATAGGCAACCTCCGGGATACTGCCTTCAACGAGATTACGCACGCCTGCAGCTATAAAACGTGCAGTTTCTGAAGAAACCTCTAGGCCTCAAACACTTAACCTAAAATAAAATTTCTTGCTTTGTGCCCGTGAAATAACATTACGTTTTATTCTGTGCAAACTCATCGGTGGATAGCAAGGTCTTAAAAATTAAATATTTCATTTTATAAGCGCGGCGTTTAACTAATAATTTATTCATAAAACGAACTTAAAGTTAAACTCGGAAGTGGCCGAACTTGTGGTTTAATTTTAAATGTTAAGTAGATACTACGTACGAGCAGTTTAATATTATATACGATATAATGTTAAATATTACTACTTGGAAAAAAATTATGATTCATTGGCAAATCCATAATAATAATGGATAATATTATTAGTTTTTTTTTCTTCTCTTTTTTTATACGATTGTCATGTGTTACTAGTTTGATAAATAAAATTATCGGCTTTTTTATAACTAACAAGAAATTTTGGTTTCGAATATAGGAGCAAGTTGACCAGGCCTGGTCAATACGCGGTGAAGTTGTGCTGCCCGACGAGAATTATCATTGTGACTTTTGTTCTTATTCCGCCTGAAATTGAGTCAAAGCATTTGTATTACATTTTTTTAGAGTATGTTTACCTAAAGTGCTGCCCGCTACAGCGATGTAACGTTATTCTTATAAAAGGCAGCTCGCGAGACCATTTGGCTTCGCCAGGCCTTATGCGGATGATATAAAACATTTTATTACTCGGCTATTGAATATGTACTGCTAAGAGAAATCATCCTTAAATAAACAAAGATTAGCCGAAAATAGTTAAGCTGGTATAATAGCAGTTCCATTTACTTATCGACCACTAGTTAGAGCTTAAAAGATTGATCTCTTATTCTGGCAACATGTTTTTGTTTATTTTTAGTTAAGTAGTTCAAAATTAATGTGAGGAGTGTGCTCTGACCAGCCCTGACAATGGATAGCACACATCTGTCTCCTAAAGCCGGGCGGCATAGTGGTGTGGACACATGTCGAGATACTATACAAAACCGAACGCAATTTTTCGCGGCCTAAATTGTTAGATAATCTATTCGCCTTAATTGTAGATTATGCTTCCTATTTGCGATCTTATCATGTTTACTTGACAGGAATGTTTGTTATGTAAACAGTGAGGAAATCTGCTTCACTAACGTATCGGTTTAATGCTCTACTTAAAATATTTGGGGTTACAAGTTTAGGACATCAAACATGTATTTAAATCAAATATTATTTTAGTGACGTGTGACGAGGAATAATATATTTTTATTACAGTATTATTTTAATAACAAAATGTACGTAAGTTTTATTTAATCGTATTGAAGATAGGCGGCGTTTGACTTTGGCTATAGGTAATATAATAGTAATATAGTTACTTTAGCGTTACATAAAATAAGTTTAAAAAAAATTTAAAAAAAAATCGATAAATCCACCCATTAGATAACGAATACAATAAACTGCATAAAATATATACGACCTATTTATTATGTGATAAAATCAAAGTCTCGTGTAAAATTGAAGGTTTATCCTAGTCTTCTGTACCTAAGTAAGATTGTAACGTAAAGAATCAATATTATTGTAACAACCCTCGAAAAATAATAAGAAAAAACACATCCCCTAACGTTTTTAATATCGATCCGAATTCACTCCCCACCCAGTCTGCAACTTGAAAGCAACAAGCCGGAAAATCATCTCGTGCAACTTTTTTTAATTAAAATAAATAATTAACTTTTAACACGCTGTAAAGCGATGCAAATTAGCATGATTCTTTCTATAAATAATTATGTTCATGTTTATGTAACTTTAATAAGAAAAATAAATACTTACATTTTAAATATTATTTTAATGTAATTTGCAAGGATTTTTCAAAATTGTATTTAGGGAAGTATGTTCACACAATTAGAAAATAAATAAATATCAGTCGAGGCCACATGTCGTGTCATAATAAAAAATAAAAAATCAAAACGTCATAATATTTCTCTTATAGCTTATGATAATCTTGTGTCATAAAAACTAAAATAGGCTTCAGTTTTGTAAAGCATGTTGAATAAATAGCTTTAGCACGTCATAATATGACCGCAGTTGTCGTCACATAGGTATACTGGTTTTTTTTTCACCACAAAAATACTAACGAGTTTGCAACACGTATTACCTTAATCGGTATTTTTTACTTAAAATTTGGGATCACTATTAAATTTATCATGAAAACTGAATAGATTTTCTTGTGTGGGTAGGTAGTCTATATTTGGTTTAGCAGTTCAATTGAGCCGTATAATTTTATGCGTGACCAACTTTTATTTTATTTTTCCCTTACATAATAAAATGCAATTAGATTCAGTCGAATGTTAAGAGATGATACCGAAAGTGAATGGACAATTGCAACTTATTTGTGTTAACGTAACATTAAGCAATTGAATTTAATCTACTTAATTTTCACGTAATTAGTTGTTAAAAAGTATATTATCATTAAATAATTGCATTGATCTAAATACTAAATAAACTAAAAAAATATATTTGCCAATTAATTAAATTATTTGACATAGTTTGGCGCCATAATTATAAGCGGCATTTCTCAAAACAGCTGGAAAATTACAAATTTATAAATCTGAGATTAGTTTATGCCTTATTTCGAAAATTATTTCTGGTTAAGAATTAGTTAAAACATTATACTGTATTATAAATAAACTAAGAAGACGTATTAATTAATAAAACCTTAAGGAATGCTTCATTAAGTAGTAGCCATTAAAGTAATAACGGCTTCATTGAATAAGTATTCTGCAATAGTAGTGCTTGCAATGAAGATTAACCCTAATTTCAGATCTAGGAATCTGATCGTTTGTTTATTTCAAAGAATTTTACAAAAATCAACGGGGTGCTGATTTGATTTTAATTTGAATTAGAAATGTACCCTATTTCGAATCTGAAAATTGTTAATTTATGCAAACTTATTTATTTTATTTTTACATAAATTAATTATTAAGAAAACCGGATGTTTATCAGAATATTATACTGCAAGTGCCAATAGAGGGGTGGTGTGCGGTGACATGCGCAGTAGAACGCTGCGTCAGGTCAGGGGTCGTCGTATCTACAACAGCTGACAGATGGACGCCGACCATCTAAACAATGCTAACGAACCTGGCGATTTTCCAAAAAATAAAGTCGCAACTCATGTACTCACCTTCGAAGAGACAGCATCGGGCTGCATGAAGTAAAACAGGAAGAAAATCCATACAGTTCCGACAAGGATCAGTATTTTGACGTTACGTCTCATTATGCTGAATTTGTGCACTAGCTAAGGGTTAAATTTTCTATAATTAGATAAACATAGGGAATGTGTGATTAGTAAACATCCGTACGAGTTAACGTTGAAGCATACGATCGCTAGTAGTGATCGCGAGCGGCGCACGGCCGCGCTCTCGGCTGCGGCGCGCGAACTGACTGCTGAAGATAGCAGTACAACTGGCCGGTCATGCGCATATCACTCGCTACCGAGACACCACAATGCCTACTAAAAATAGTAACGTAAACAGTAATGTTTTATTAGACCTTTGTAACGAAGTTAAAATTATTACGTGGAAATGCTACCGTAGATGAGATGAGCTTGCAATTGAATACCATTGCGCTTAAATCTTTACTCTTTGAAAATTTCAGCTGATTTCAGTCGTCGGTCAGTGCTGTGGGCCTATGGTATAAACAATAGCATATGCAATACAAATTCATGGCTATAAGTTATAAGTTTTTAAGTTGGCATCTAGTTGTAAGTCTAATTATATGAACATACCCATAATCTATATGTTTAAAAAATAACTTTTTTTGTAAGTAGAATTTATGTACATTTAGTTCAGTAATTCAATGAATAGAGTAGTCATTGTTGCTTCTATATTTTAGGTTTAAAATCCTGAAAATCAAACTACTTCATGAAAATAGCTTCATGAAATTAAGAGCGTGACGTAGCGGTTGATAACATGAATTCTCTAGTTTGCAATCCAAGTAGCAAGTTTAACACCCAGGGCAGCTTGAATTGATGTCCTTTGAATTGATGGTATACATTCGTTTCCTCAAACCGACATAGTGAAGGCGACTTGTGCCTGATAACAGTTGTCTCCGCTTATGGACCGCCCTATGTAAAATAATAAATTGCAGTTTACAAAAAGTTTCATAAATTTCCTCGAATATATTAAACCATTTTATTGTACTTTAAGTATGTGGTCAACAGCTGACTATGTGATAAGACAAATATATATTGAATATTGAAAATAAAAAATATTATTAGTCAGAAGGAGTAAGAATGGAAGCTGTGTAATTCAACTTTATAATACTCTGTTAACAATAGAAATACACTGGGACGCAAAAATTCCGAGTCACTTATAAAAACCGCAATTCTCCTAAAGCTCTAGTGAGCTTTAAGAAATATATTATGAGTAGACTATATGACGGCTTAAGAAGAAGAATGTGTGTTATCCAGATTGACTGTGCACTTCTCTTGTTATACCTGGCTACTTTCAAACTGTTCTTTTAAACTGTAAGATCACTTCACAGGTGTTACATTCGAAAGTGGTGGTACTACCCCAGGACGGCAGACTGGACTAATAACATCATCAGTCTGCCTACCACTCTTTAATAGTGCCTATAGGCACTGAGCGACCAAAGTACATATATCAAAGTTACATTGGTACCGGTCAGAATTAGCGAGGTTCGAACACGGGTCTCATCGATCGTGAGTTCACGCGTCTTACCCCTCGACCACGGCCACTCTATAAAATTTTTAATGTTTGTTTAAATTTTTACTTGTTTGTTTCCCGAAAATAAATTTATAATATAAAAATGAATCGCTAAATGTGTTGCTAAGCGCAAATCTCGAGAGCAGCTGAACCGATTTCGCTAATTCTAATTTTAGAATATTCCTTGAAGTACGAGGATGGTTCTTACGAAGAGAAAAATTTAAAAAATTGCATAAAAAAAGTCTAAAAAGAACACTTTTCTATACTCCCATACAAAAGATTCGTAATAATACTTAAAAGTCAATTTGAACTTTAATACCATACCATAAAGTTTAATTTAAGTGTTTTATAATTTTTTTTTTTACATAGTGTAATTGTTGACTTATTATTGTCCCGAATAGCAGAATAAGTATTTTAAAAAATAAAATAAAAAGTTACGAAGGTAAAAAGTTACGGTACGAAGTTCGCCGGGTCAGCTAGTAAATAAATAAATATTTGATAAGTGACCCGTAATTTTTGCGTCTCACTGTATAATAATAGTGTTTAGTCTTACCCGTCTAACTAATACTTATGTTATTCGTTCCCATAGAATGTACTTGTACATTATAATACGCTATTGTTTTCTTCAAATTTTATATATTTATACACA
The DNA here is from genome assembly GCA_948150575.1 of Tinea pellionella. NCBI lineage: Eukaryota > Metazoa > Arthropoda > Insecta > Lepidoptera > Tineidae > Tinea > Tinea pellionella. Next base: position 2,607,895 of record OX411252.1, read on the forward strand.
CACACATATCCATATATGTAAAAATAGAAAAATAGATACAACACTTTGTATCATAAAGATATAAGTATCGTTACACTTCATAAATATTTTTATTTATTTATTGTAGCTCGCCTGATGCAAAGCTAGAGTGCGGTCCATGAACGGAAACAACTGCTATTACAGATAAAGGAGAATGCCCATTTTTGGGCCCACTTGATACCAAAATAATATTCTAACATTTTCTTATTTTCATTTGAATTATATCAACACATCATTTACCATTCAATAGACAATGTTTAATTACATAAAAAAAAAACCAGATATAATCAATTACTAAAGCATTTAATATAATAATAACCTCAAATATTGCATCAGAAAAAGTCTAAATACTCAATAACCCAGGTGAAGAAATAAAAACTGATTGGTAATGAGGAAGTACTCGTACTCTCTACTACGTGTTCTCCCAATCCTTCAACCTTGGATCCTTCAAGCGGAGCGTGAAAAAGCACCTTCTTGGGCCGGCATAGTGACGGCGACTGGGGTCACCGTGTACCGCGGTACTCCAGTCGTCGGCGCTCATGGACCTCCACTGTGCTTACCACCAGGCCAGTCGACGTCACATGTCGCGTCAATATAAAAAAAAAAGATTTATTTTTCCACAAAATTATCAACTAATTCGAGTAAAAAATTGTGGGCCCATCGTTCTTAGACGAATGGGCATTCTCCTTTCTACAGGCACCAGTCGCTTGAGGAGACGAATTGACTGTGCCCACTCCTCTTGCTACTTCCAACTATCCCCGAAACGCGACAAGGTCTCTTCACTGGTGTTACATTCGAAATAAATAAATTATAAAATATGATCGTAGAAGGTGTGATGATGGTTAAAAGCCTCCGACGACTTTCAAGTGTAAAGCTCGTAAAGTAATCAGCTTAGTAGTAGCAGAGTTTAAGATGAGTGGAGCACTATCAATGGATAGTGCACACACGAGTGGAGAATACTGAAAAACACATGCAAAAACACTCCACAACCCGGCATAACGGGGTTGACTACTACCTGCAGACATTTTTCTGTGGTACCAGTGGTTTTCACACATCGGTCGCACTCTTGTGGTCACATGTGGAGTTACTATAAAAATACATGCCACACCTACGCGTAAATGCATGACGTGTGGTTACTAGAATTTTGTAATACGAGAATGACAGATGCACGCATAGAGTTTCGTACGTTACAGCGCATATGTCATGCAGTTAATGAAACTCCGCAAGTTTAACAACAAGTGTCACGCTTTTTTCCCACAGGGATAGGCAGAGACAATGGAACTCCGCTCATCACGATCCTGATACAACTTCCTCGCTTCCCTCTCATCCATAATTATTAGCACTAGATAGATAGATAGCTTTCATAAGGATCTTTATATCCTTAGCTAGATAGCTTTGATCGGAAAACACCCTTCTGGGTCTGCCTTGTTTAACGCAACCATTCACATCAGATTTATATATCCTTTCACTCATCCTTTCCATGTGCCCAAACCATCGAACCATTCCTTTCTCAATCCTCGTCACTACATCATCTTTCAAACCACATTTATATCTTCACGTTTCTAAATAATCTAAATATATTTCTAAATATTGATTGAATCGATAAGAAATATGTTTTTAACGATCCAGTCTCCTTGAATCATAACTTACTATCGTTCCAGTTTCATAACAAAATAATTCAACTGCCATCTAGTGGGGGCTACAAGAAATTAAAGTTTAGGTGAAACTCGACACAAAATGAAGTAATGTTGTATTTAGTACATCGTTGTTATCATAGAGGGCTACTGTTTAAAAATTGTGTTTAATTATTTTTATTTAAATCTGGGTATTTTAAGAAACATGGGCTTTTGATTTGTAAAGAGGCAATTTTTATTTACAGTTCAGATTCAGTTTCGAAAAAAAACAGACAAAAATAAAAAATAATAGAGATTAAAAAATAAATTAACAAAAGAAATAAACTACCTAATATTAATGATTTACAAAGTATTTAAAAAATATAATAATAATAATTTTGCGCTTCTTGTCATTCCGTAATCCAAAAGATAAAGATAATAATAAAAATAAATCTGTTTATTACATATAAATTAAACGTTAAAACATGGGCGAGCTTTTTTTGGCAAATGACAAAACTTCTCCTAATGTTAAGCTAGAGTGCGATCCATGAACGGCAACAACTGCTACTACAGGTAAATTTTTACAATCAGCCACCTCCAGTTACCTCCGCTATGCCTGCTTGAGGAGACGAATGTTGACAGTACATACTCCTCTCGTTATGACTACTTTCAAACTGATCCGGAAACCTTGTCACTTCAGGGTGTTACAAGTGATGGTACTACCCAAAGAGTGCAGTCTGGGCTAATGCCACTCTTAATGCCTTTTAGGCATCGTCTACCAGCTAAATTTGTTGGCACGAGAGAAAGAAAGAAAGAAAGAAAGAAAGAAAACTTTTTTTTTCCCAGTACACTCAGTACACAATTGCAAGTCTGAACGCGAATGTGTAGGGACTAAAGGGCGCTCAGCTCAGCATGTGCTAACGATCTACACTGGGCAGCTCGTAGCGCTGGTTTTCAGCTGGAAACCTGGACAGGTGGACGCGAACGGTGTGATAAAACATTCCAAATAAAATAAACAAAAGCAATATAATAATAAATAATAATAAAAAAATAGTATAAATGAAATAGATACAGCAATGAAAATATTATTATTTTATTATTATTATAAATAAAATACAAATTTGTACCTAGCTAAAAAATGAATGAATATAAATACATAGATTAGATAAAAAATAAATATTTATTAGACAGTCAAGCATCTGGTTGTTTAAAAGGTCTTACTAATAGAAAAAAAAGTATATAAGAATATTTAAAAATAGAAAGTTGTTACTTTTTCAATTTTACTTTTAACATTATTCTATATTAATAATGTTATCTAATTATCTCATTTAATGTAAGCAAAGCCAATAGTAATCTAATAAGTCTTGCATTTTGTTCCACATGTTTCGTTTGTTTACTACCAACCCCTAAAAAGATAGGAGTAGGTATGTATATGCTTGCATCCAGACTCCCGCCATAGCACAGTGAGTGTGGTGTTCGACGGGAGTGCGCGTTCCCGATTTTCTGTCGAACCAACGCGGGTAATTCGAAGTTTTGCATATTTTTTTTACGAGTTATGTCATTTTATCTAATTCCGATTGTTAATTTGTTGGATTGAAAATATAGGTGAGGTTTTTATTTTAATTATTTAGTTTTATTTTTTATTTAAATTAGTTTTAGTAAAAAAGGGTAAAACTTTAATCTATTGTGTAGATGTAAACACTAGTGTTTAATTTTGGAAAAATAATAAACAAAAAAATGCGGATTTCTGTCGCGTTGATTTTGTTTTAAATAATAATTAATTTTTGTTTTTTTTTTACTTAGTTACTTAAATGATAGAGTTTATTATAATAAATAGGGTTTATTTATTACATCACAGTGTTTTTGTAGATAGCTATCTACAATTAAAATTGTCGAAACAAAGATGAATTTAACAAGATAATTACTACTTTAATGCTATTCAGTTTTATTGGCTGTATAATAAGTACTGAATTAAAATAGATTCTCAGTAGGATTAGATTTTAGCAGCCCCTGCAGTGGCTGTTGTGCGAAAGGGCCCAGATTCGATTCCCGGTCTGTAATGGTTGTAATATTTTTTTATCAAATACCTAATACTGTTGTACTTTTATAGAAATTTGTTTAGAGGTTTAAGCGTGAAGTGGTAACAAACAGACAAACTTCTGCATTTATAATATTAAGTATATTTTGTTAATTTAAAAAAGTGTTAACCATAAGTTAAAAATATTTTTTTTCTCCATATTTCTTTCAATACGTATTTTCTGTATATCTCATCTTGGAACATCCTTCAAAAGTATTGTAGGTTTACAATTACGTATTGTATGGTTACAAGTATTATTCAATTAAGTTCACTTTATTAGGGTGACGAATCTTTTTGTTAATCCGCCATGTCATGTCATGTTTTTTAAATTAAATCCTATTATATCTGTTTATCGTTGTACAAATAAGAACTAATTTTCATAAGGGTTAGGGCGAATACTTGATAATATAAATTAGATTAATGATGCTAATACTATTTTATAATTAAATTAAATTGAATGTTCTTAAATTTTAATTCAATAATGTAACTACACTCCGCCTGATGTTAAGGTAGAGTGCGGTCCATGAATAAAGACAGCTGCTATCACAGATAAATATGCAAACCACAGTCGGCTCTGTCATACCGGCTTGAGAGGAGAGAAGGAGGAGAGGTGCACACTCCTCGATCAGCAGTCATTTCTCGGAGTTGTTTTCTCTTACTAACCGTAGCTTAACATACGGCGGAGCAACTGCAATGGAGCCAATACCTTATAATTCCTTAATTTCTTAGAGGTACAATGTAGTCATACAGTTTATCGATTACCTACATGTCAAACCATCGTCAAATTAGCGTTTGAAACAGCAATAACACGGTGCATTGTATTTGAATCTCTTTTGTAGGAGCATTTTTTCTCCCCTCGATGTAGGGGTTGTCGAGGTCCATTATGTGTACCCCTGTTAAAACAAACTGGTGTACTAATATCACAATCTAAGCTTCTTCAAATGAAAAAAAATATTTAAATCTTATGTTTGGCTAAAATATGCTGAATAAATTGCATTTATTTATTTAAAAGTTAGTCCACACAGGCGATCTTAATGCTAATTAGCGTTCTCTGCCGGCTAACCTTTGCAACATAAAAATAAGTAAACAATATGAGCGATGAAATTTAATAACTTAAATTAAAAAAAATTAGTAATTTTCAAAAAAAAAATTCGGTGAGTATCCGCCTGATGTTAAGCTAGAGTGCGGTCTATGAACGTACCAATTTGCTACCACAGAAAAAATTATGGAGACAGCAGTCACCTCCACTGTGCCGGATTGAGAGACGAATGTTCACCTTCCAGGTTGAACCTGATTCCGAAACGCGACAAATTCACTTCAGGACGGCAGACTAGGCTAATAACCCTCAGTCTGCCTACCATTTTTTGTATAACTCTATAATGTATCATATATCTGATTTGATACATATTTTATTTGCAGACTAAAGTGCGTATTAAATAATTAAATAGCATTATTAAACAGAATAAATTAAGTGACTGAAATATTGACAATCAAAAACTTGCAACATTTTAACAGTTGTTTCTGTTCTTAATTTAGAAACAAGTTTAATTGTTATTTATTGTGCCGGTCACGCGAACTTCAGTGCGGTTGCTCAAATATGATTCGAAGAAATGCTTCGTGTTCCAGAAAAGTTATTACATTACCTAATTGAAAATAGCACAGCGGAATTATTTATATGGAATAACAATAACTTCATTGTCAAAGGTTAAAAATTGTGACACCAGTGAAGTATCCGGATATAACGAGAGGAGTGCGGTCTGTCAATGTTGCGTCTCTTCAAGCCGGCATAGTGGAGGCGACTGCTGCCATAGACTACATTCTAGCTTAACGTCAGGCAGCAACATAAAAATATAAAAAGTTTAATTTAAATAATTTGTCAGATTACAAGATTTATTAAGAATTGAGAAAGTAATTATCAATCTTTTGTTATTTTTTTTATGGGGATTTTCTATTTATAGCTGGAGCTCTAGTTTCAAAAAGTGTTTGGTAAAAAAGCGACCCCAAAAAGGACTGATTCTCGAAAAGTTTTAAACGTATTTGTATCGAATTTGATTTTAATCTATCTATATTTTTAAAGCCACATTTATTAATTTATTTATTTTCGTATTTAGGTCACAATGATATGATTCCAATCAAATTCTTTAACATATATTGCTTTAGTATTTTAGTTTATAATAGTTTTTTTTAGATTGTGCCGATTTTAAAGTATGAATAGAGCTGCAGAGCAACTGAATGACGGACTAGTACGGTCGCGTGCGTCTCGACTAGGCATTGTGATGACTTTGAGAGGACCTATTGTGATGTATAGTCGACACTGCATACTCGAACTAATGGCTCCTTTTCGTACAAATATGAAAGGGGGTGATGAAATCAATTGCGACTTTTTTCTATTGCATGTTCGATACAATACCCTAGCTGAATAAAGCGGTATTACAACGTTCGGCTAAAGAGAGTCAATCTTGAGAAACATAAATACGGTAGTTTAGTTTGTTTTGTGGAATCAAGTGACCTCGGTCAATAAGTTTCTGTATTTTTATACTAGCAGAGCTTCTGTGGTCTAGCGGTAAGACGCGTGAACTCGCGTTCATGAGACCCGTGTTCGGTTAGCTTTGGTTGCTCAGTACCTATAGACACTATTAAAGAGTGATAGGCAGATTGATGATGGTTTTTATCTCAGACAGCCGCCCTAGTAAAGTGCCACTTTTAACTGTAACACCCGTGAAGCTTAGTCGCGTTTCAGGAGCAGCAGAATGAGCATTCGTCTCCTCGAGTAGACATAGCGGAGGCGGCCGTTGCCTGCAATAAATTCTCCGTATATGCCGTGTTTGACAAAAAGAATACTTTGTTAAAATACTAATATTTTGTAAAAGTTAAAGAGTTAATCTTAACATTTCATTGTCATCGTTTTCTTTGTGTACCAATTTAGTGTAATTAAGGTTTTTGGTCTGTGCATTATGCACTTGTGATTCAACAGACATACTTTGGTAGAAGTTATTTATAGACATAATTGCTTGCAGATTGTTTCTATAGTTATGTATGCGTTAATAGATATGTATTTAAAGCGAGATAGGAAACTGATGATGGTTATTAGCCCTAGTACAGGGATAGTATAATACTCCAATTTCCCGCGAAGTGACCTAGTCAAGATCAGTTTGAAAGCAGCTGGGAACAAGATTGTGAGTTCCTCTTGTGATTACGTTCGTGAATCCGACCTTCATCACTTTCATTACTAGGACTTCTCAGGTTTTTTAAATGCCTATACTAAGTTAGTGCTAGTATCATAGGCATTCAGACACCAAATGTATATATATATATATATATATATATGTAAAACAAAGTTACATTGGTACCGACTGGTGATTAAATATTTTTGTCGATTGTGTACCTCTATAATCATCTCGGCACGGTTGACAACGTAAAAGTGATTATGAATAAACATAAAAATATGCCATGTATTAAATTATAGTCTAACTTGAGTTTAACTTCAATACATCTTAATAATAATATTTTGCAAAGGAAGACTTTTCAAAATGAAATTTTAGTGCTCCTTGTCGGGCTTCAAGAAATAACCTGTCGCCACGGAGCAGCCATAAAAATAATTTGTTCTGCTGGAAAGGATTCGCCACACTTGAACTAAACTACCTTCTTTATTTACACCTAAACCAAAATAGATATTTTTACTGTTTCAACTATGTGGTTAGCACAAATCCATACATTTATAATTCATAATCGAAAGGATACGGGTTTGAATCCGGTATCCGCTTCACATATAATTCATGTATGATATTAATTATTTAAAAAAATATCTACTAGTAAAATAAACTGCTTTTTAATAGATACTGTCAAACCGAAGTACATACAATACAATACAATACAATTATCACGCCTTTTTTCCATCGAAGTACATGCTGTATTATAACAAAATTACATTGGTACCGAAAGCAATTGCGATTCACGTACTCGGCCACGATCTCTCTATAATTTGTAATAAATATTTGATAGAATTTTATAAAAAATATCAACTACGTGCCTAATATTATCGCGTTAGATTAGGAACGCTAAACCGTAGGTAAATTTAGCGTGTCTAATTCGAAGAAAATTTTTTCGTTAATTTTCACTTGATCATTAATCTTTTCTACATTGTTTTTTTGTTAACTACAATTTGTTTTTAACAATATTAAATGTACCTACACATTTTTATTTTTCAGTATCGTATAAACGTACAATAATGAGGTTTTAATTACCAAAAGCAACTCTATTTGTATTTATTGTTCCTGAAAATTTCACTAATGAAACTGTGAAAATGTATGCAACCACAAACATCCCTGACTGGCATTTAAATCATTTTCACTAGCCAAATTCAGGAGATTTGATCAGAGATCGTAAAGTCCGTGTGGTCGATATTCGACGGCTTTTAGGCTTCAGTCAAAAGCTCCATTCAGTGCGGGCAGTAGTTAAATGCGAACGAAAACAAAGGTTTCAATACAACGGTAGTATACAGGATGTTACTAAACACATGTTTATTACCTCAAGCGTGTACAACCTGTATGTACGATGGAGTAAATTGAAACCTGATGGTGTAGTATTTTGAGAGAATGTGCTTTTGTACTGGATTTTTGACGTGTAATCTTTCTTACTACATGGACGTATCGTCATCGACACTAAGAATGATCGTGGTCTAGCAGTAAGGCCCGTCAACTCATAGTCGATGAGACCCATGTTCGAACTTCGCTAAATTCTGTCCGGTGCCGATGTAACTAAGTCATATCTACTTTTATTACCTTATTGACCTTATTAAAGAGTGGTAGGCAGACTAATGGTCATCAGCCCAGTCTGCCGTTCTGGGGTAGTATCTCCACTTTCGAATGTAACACCCGTGAAGTGACCTCGCGTTTCGGAGATGTGAGTCGCGTCTATTACAATAGTAGTATGTGTAAGCTCTCCTGCGTAAATTCTAATAGCGTTTCGAAAATAGGCACGTTTCAAACGGAATACAATGCATATTCGCTTATTCAATATAAAATTCTATGTAGCCGAGTAGCACAAAATCCTGTCTGTCTAAACAAATAATGCATACCAAGCGCCGCTTTCCAGATGCCGTCAGTTATAATATTTTTCAAATACGTTTTTGTGCAATTTCAGTTATTTGGTAGGCAGGTACAGAATTTCAGCCTATCCATGTTATTTAGGAGGGAAAATTGAAAACAGTAAGCCGGCAAAAAGAAGGAATATGAGGGATCAGAGGTTTAGGCGAACAGCGAAGAATTTCGTAAACTATTTAGTTATCAGGGATTGTTTGGCATTCTCGTGAAAGGAAAAAGTATTTTCGGTATTTTACTCGTACTATTTAAGTATGTATTTTGTATAGACATCAAAAGCTAGGTTTTCACATGTAAATTTAAATTATAGGTATTGAAATAATGCCATTTAGAATCTTAAGGGTATTTCAAATCCAGTAACCATACTTTTTTAACTTTTTTACCGATGATCCCCTCCACGGGGAGACTAATGTGCACCATCCAGTTGACAGTGAAGTCATTATTAAGCACTTACTGAACGTGATTGTGTAACAAATTTACAAACATTCGTTTATTCTGAAATATAATATATAGGAAGGAAGTAGCAAATTTATAGTTTAGACTAGTAAGGTACGTTCGGAGCATCTTTAGCTAAATAAAGAAAACCATTGCGCTGTACGTGTTTAAATAGGTAACTAAACTGACTGACTCTATCAAGGTGTTTATAAAAAAATAACATTGCAGTCAATGAACCGCAGTTACTTTGTATTTGCCGCTAAATGTAAACAAACCGAAATCTTTTATGGTAACATAGATTTAGTTACTGTAACTGAACAACGGAAATCGTATGTTAAAGTCCATTTTCGTTTTCATCGACACTGTTTAGAGATCAAACAGGGAAGAAAGCATTGATACTTGCAAATACAGATGTGCTTGAAAGAATAGTACTCATTTTTAAGAGTCAACAGTTTCACTTAAAACGATTTAGAAAAGAAAGTGCAATGAAAGAAAATATAGAATTTACTTTTTTCTTAGTATTTATTTTAAGATTATTTAATGTCAACGTATCTTTTATTATTAAATATTTAATATTAAATAATAAATACAATTTCGTATAGACTCGAACAAATGTATTTTTTATAATATCTAGTGTGTATAAAACTTTCTGGAGTAGAGGTGATTGTGAAGCGTTTGTTGTAATGGACCAAACAGGAAGCTTCAGCGGCGATATGCTCGAAGATGTCGTTCACGAATGAATTCATGATCGACATAGCTTATACCGGGTATGCTGAACATAGCGGGAGTGGGGTGCATTTGTTTCAACAGCTTATAGATGTAAATGGCGTAGCTCTCCTTTCTTCGTGTAAATATTTAAAAGAATTGTTTCGATCAGAAATCGAAACGTAACAGTCTAGGGCACTAAGAACTGCTCTACATAGCTCCACTAATTTATTTTTAAGTAGGTAAAATTATTGAGTAACATCGAAGTAATTACCGAAGTTGAAATCACCTATCTTTGAAACTCTTTGAAAGTTCCTTATATCGTAATTCTAATCAGCTAATCGTAGCGATTTGTTTAAAACTTTTCTTTTTCACCAATAGGGTACCAGCCCTCTGATTAAATATGGTAAATTTCTAGGGTTGTTTGTGTTGTATGCAATAAGTTACTAATCAAGATCGGATCGTGTCGCTGTTTGTGACGTATGTATCTAAGAATAATAATAATAAATAATTTATTATTAGGATGTTATAATTAAAAACAATATGTATAGGTAGTACATCTAATTCAAAGAGATAAATATATATTTTTAATTTTTTTATTTATCTGAGGATTACGCTCACGATCGTGGCGATGTCAGTCCTATTAGAGCCTAATAGAATGAACAAAAGAGAGAAATAGTGGGATTTAAGTGTCAGTTACAATTGTTTGAAATTATATTATTACACACTTTAAATGAAAATTAGTATCTGTAGTTCGGCATGTGACAACACTCCGCCTGATGTAAAGCTAGAGTGCGGTCCATGAATGGAAACAACTGCTACTACAGATAAACCTGTGCGGGCAGCAGTCGCCTCCACTATGCCGGCCTGAGGAGACGAGCATGTGCCATCTAGATTGACAGTGCACACTCCTCTCGTTATACCTGGCTACTTTCAAACTATTCCTGAAACGCGACATGGTCACTTCACGGGTGTTACATTCGAAGTGGTGGTGGTACTAACCCCAGAACGGCGGATTGGGCTAATAACCATCATTTTATTAACCATTAATTTCTGAAATTATTTAATACCGCAATAGAAATATATTTCCCTATACATACGAGTCGATTTTTAATGCGCCAGTGAGGAGAAATTTTTTTCAACGGAACCATGATCTAAATTTTATAGTTAAGAAAAACTGCATTTTTTATAGAACTTATAAATGTATGTAAGTTGGAATTAAAACCGATTTAAATTAAAAAAAAAAAACATCAGTCATACTATATTTTTATGATACCAATCGACGGAGTCAATAAATTACTCTATTAAACCCAATGTCCAAATTTTGGATATTTAATACGAAAATTTTAATAGTTAAGTAAATATACAGATTCCGAAAACATAAACCATACAGTTACACACAACAGGCAATTTACTGCGTTTGTCGTTCTGTTCTGAGTTATTTTAAACACCATAATATTTAAATATTGGCAGCCAAAGAGAGGTAATTAAAACTCGAAGAGCTGTAATATTTGTTTGAAAATTGCCGTTTTATTTTATAATGAAAGTAACTTGACATAAACAATGTTGCTGTTCAGAGAAGTGATCTCGATGCAGACACGTCGCCTGTCAAGAGAATACCTACACGTGCACAAACATCCGTGCATTTAATTTATAACATAACTCATTTTGTAGACTGCTTATGACCCTAGCAAATAATTTCCCCTGTATTTACAAAGACTCGTCAATAAAGCGAAACGTTCACTATTAATGTTTGCATTAAAAATAAATACAGAAATTCGCATTTCGTTTTTGATTGAAAATCCTGTCTATTGTTGTATTTATTTATCTAAGCATTAGTGAAGGTTGGAGTGGGTTGAGTCGTCCTTGAATTTTGTAAGAAATATAAAAACGCAACTAAATATTTACTCATAATAATAATATAATAACAATCTTTTTTTTAAATTGTAGCTCGGCATATGACAACACTTCGCCTAATGTAAAGCTAGAGTGCGGCCCGTCCACGAAAACAATTGCTACTACAGATAAATTTATACAGGCAGCAGTCGCCTTCAGATCCAAATTGATAGTGCACTCTCCTCTCGTTATACTTGGCTACTCGAATGTAATCGAAAGTGGTGGTCCAGGACTGGGATAATAACCATCATCAGTCTGCCTACCACTTTTATTTTAGTATTAAATTATTTGAAGAAGTGAAATCTTTACCTTTGTTATTAAAATAGAGTAGAAGTAGGTACCTAACTGTAATCCTATCAACGCTATATTAAAACGGAAGACGGGAATACAATTTGTTAGGGATTAAATAAATTTTATTGGCGCAAGATTAAAATGTTCTTTTCTTCTCAGACTCCTTAACTAACAATTGTCTAAAGGATTTTCTTAAAAGTTAATTTAATACAGTACATGAATTGTTATTCTAAATATCACAGGTTTGGTTCTAGCTCCAGTCACGTCAAATTTTTTTTTGTAAAATTTTATGATTACTTGAAGTATGGGGCAAATAAGCGCATTCGATTTTTTTTTTGGGTTTGTTTTGAGCCCAAAACAACTGTAAAATATTCAGATAAGATTAGTAGATGCTGATTTTGTTGATACTTTTTATTAAAGCTTGTTTGAAGAAAGCTAGTCCCCAACTGCCTATTGAAAGAATTGTGGCATGTAGCCTTCCGTTGGCGCTGCCTATCCCTCGTTTATTTGTATTCACAAGGGGGGTGCACTGTGAACAGTGTAACATCATAGGGTTAAAAAGTCAGGGTTATTAAATCATCGTATTATAAACCCCCTCGCACCTTCAAAGCAATACAATAGAATTATGAAAACAAATATAGTAAACTAGCAATTAGCAGGCAGCATATTATTCATGAGCATGCATGTGCATAATCAGATGCTCTTCACAGTATTTTGCAGTAAAACAACCACTTTATTATTATTTTATACAAAGTTATCATTATTTTTTTAAATAATTTACGGAAACAAAATATTAATACAGTTTTCCAGTACTATTTCCATGAACACGTTTAATGATAAAGATTTCGATTGTCTTTGTTTCTTTCGAAAAATGTTTCCTGTCACCGTGTGGAATTTGATATTACGTACAAATTTCTGTGCATACCGACTACAATTAATTTTATACGCATCTAGGAGAGGGAGCTGAAAGTGCAAACTGAAGTGAATTGCAAGCGTACCTATTTCATAATTCTCGGGCTGCATTTCATTGCTGTGACATCAAGATCTGTCATCTAGATACCCTAGATCTTTAGCGCAACTGAATGAAAGTAGTCAAAAAGTAGTACATTTTAACTCTGAAAAACACTTTATTTCATTGGATACCTAAGTTTTTTTTTTCACTGAAAATTTATACTTTATAAATTTAAATTTTTGCTTAGTTTATATAAATTATTATATATTATCTCGTACCTATTTTGACAAATTAATTAAAGGTTGGTTTGGGTTCGATTCTAGTCTCCAGATCAATACCTATATGTCTTTTTATTAATGGTTTATATTAGAATATAACAAGATTTAATATTTAGATAGTGAAAAAGTGACTGCCGCCAGCATACTGGTATATATGATAATAGCTGTCAGACAGTGTGGTCACCTGCCGAACTACTATAAAAAAACTATATCCCATGTAAAATAGTTATTGAAAGCTAGCACAGAAATGAAAATAACAAAAAAAAAATTTTTGATTCAGTTGTATGCATTTGATAGCGGGTAGCTTGATAGGTGGGTACTATCTGCCTGCGACGCGTAATGAAGCTGTTTTTTACAATTAGTTCTTTCATTCAAGTAAATTTAATTAGGTTAATGGGTGCGCATAATAGACGCAAGAATATTATTTAATAAATTTAATGCGACCGATAACAAATTAGAAATGTAACCAAGGAAAAATTCATTTTTGTTGCCAAAAATGAATTTTAATTAAAATTAAAATAGTGATTCGTGCAGTTAAGATTTCAATATTGTTATCAGGACATCTCAGAAGTTTGACTGGTAAATAATAATGATGGTAAATTAAGGAGGTAACCGATGACCGAACTAATCGTAGTGTTCATTGTCCTCTCTGGAACGAATTTCGGCCCGCACCATGGATGTGTTTACCATATTCGAACCAAATTCGGCCTTTAATTCTGACATTTATATTTGTATAGCTTTTTTATTAGTTATATTGTAAAATATTGTAGTATTGGTAGTTTTAAAAAGTCAGAATTTACACCTTTATTCGAAAGGCTGATTTTTTAACAATAGATTGCATTAAAACATTTAGAAAGGCGTCCATCCCATAGCTCATTTAAGTAAGTGTCTCAATGTTTCTGAAGATGCATTTTCTTTACAGTTTCAACACCGGTACAATCGGAAGAGGACAATGAGTTGTACGAGAAATGGGGGGAGTAGTGGAGGGGGGAGAAGAATCCCTACTCCCATGCCACCACCAAAAGAAAATATACAATATCCTTATAGGTGAGATTTGTTTTAAAGTTTTTTTTTTAAACTAGCTCCCACTATACCGTTCGGCCAATTTATAAATATACAAAACCTTTATAAATATACATTGTCTATTAATGAAAATCCTATAAGAGTAGTTTTCTCACTTTAATTCGTCGGATTATATCATATTGAATTTTGTGGGTATAATTATTATTTAATCTTTAGTAATATAATATTATGTAGTATTTACCGCTAAGCTCATGACTAAATGAAGAGTAATCGATAGCTTGTGTCGAGTGCATATCACATGTCATTGAGGGTAGATTACAAAAGGCTGCAGTCCCGAGCCACTCAACACCGAAAACTATCACCACTGATTAACTGATACCATACAAGTGCCTGTTTAACAATCAATTATTTTATCCATTTAATAAATTCAATTTGAAATGTGATAATTTTTTATGGTATGATAATATGATAATATAAGAGTGGTAGGTAGACTGATGATGGTTATTTGTCCTGTCTGCCGTCCTGAGGTAGTACCACCACTTTCGAATGTAACACCCGTGAAGTGACTTTGTCGCGTTTCGGGCATAGTTTGAAAGTAGCCAGGTATAGCGAGAGGAGTGAGCACTGTCAATCTAGATGGTACATACTCGTCTCTTCAAGCCGGCATAGTGGAGGCGACTGCTGCCCGCACAGGTTTCTCTGTAGTAGCAGTTGTTTCTATTCATGGACCGCACTCTAGCTTTACATCAGGCGGTGTTGTCACATGCCGAGCTACAATAAAAAAAATATTATTTTGAATAGTTCTAACTTAGGAAACAAGAATTATGTTACTTAAACATATTAATAGCATCCAGACCAAAAAATACGTAAATGAACTATATAATAATAATAGTTTTGATCGGGAATCGAACCCGTATCTTCCTCGTACAACTGTGTCAGAGATGCCGCCATGCATTTATTCCTTAGAACGACGCGCGACGTTGATCAAGTGAGTACAGACGTAGGCCTATTCGAATCTTCTAAAAATGTTGGAAAAAGTATACGTTAAATGGGAATTAGTGCCTATGATATAATTACTCGTATAAGCAAAGTTCAGACATTATAAATCTATAATTATCTAAAATTAAATATTTATAACTTTGTATATCACTGAAGACGGGGGAAAAAATAAGGTGGTTCACTAAAACAATTTCGATAACGAAGTTCGGTTAATTTCAAGCTGTCATCGGCAGACATATTCAACTATACTATAATGCATTATAAAGCTTTAGCGACTCAGTAAGCTTAAATTATCTGACAAGATCTATTTTAGTGAAGCAGACCAAATAAAAAATAACGCTGCATTTTTGTTGACAGGAATAACAAACAAAAAACCACGTGTGTGTACGTACATTTATAATGCATATGTACCACAGATTTCTCTACCACCACCACACTGCATTTGTGAATGGTATCCACTATAAGCATAATAGAATCACGTTATAGTAGGTTATATTAAAGACTTATCATAAAAGATACTCATAGAGGTAAATAAGTAGATAGAAAATAAAAAACAACAAAAATAGCTTTTATTACTTTAACATACAGTTAATTTTCGTAAGAAAAAATTTGTTTCAACACATATTATGTTTTATTGTAATAAATTATAATACAACTACTAATGATAGTAGTAATAAATCTAGGTAAAACTTGATTAGCACCATCCTTTTCGTTCCATTTCTTACTCCATACACTATCCCAAAAATCCATATATTTCTTCCTTGCCCATGTTTCTTCCGCTAATTCAGTATCAATTTTCATATAGTTCATATTCTTGCTATCAAGTTTCTTCCAAAACATTTGAGTATCGTTTGTACTTGTAGGTTCTCTGAAAAACAAAAAAATATCAAAGTTAAAAAAAACCACTTACTTTCAAGTTTCAATTTACTTACCCGTTTTTGATAAAATTTGACCATAATTTCACAATTTTATTTCTCACAATTTTATCAGTTTGATTTAAGTCATTTTCTTGACTTTGTTGCAACACATATGCAGTTTGTGCACAATGTCCAGCGCCATGTTCAGGGTGGTAGAACGCATCGAGTGTACCACTATAAGTAAATTCATATAAAAATACATTTTCTGAATGATCCGCATGAAGCCGAGCGGACAACAATATCCAAAACATAAACACACTGTCTGTGAAGTAATCCACGAAATTTTGGTTCATATTCTCATGTTGAAAACCATTAGGAAAATACGTTTCTCGGATTTGTTCTGCGACATCTTTCTCCTTTTCTGTGGCTTTTAAATGATAATTAGGCGGAAAGTAGGGCTGCATATTTGTTGACATTCCTTGCAACCATACCTCCTTATTTTCATAAAATAATAAACCTTCACCGTTGGTGTATCCAGTAAGCAGAGGCAACTTACTGTATGATCCTGTGCGTAGGATATCTAACGGGCTCGCAGCAATGATCGTTTCAACGCCACTAATCTTTTTCTCTACACATGGACAAAATCCAATATGTAAACCGTCAGTCATGTTCACATTTTGAAACATTTTCTCAAAAGATAGTGATAAGTAAAATTGTTCAAGAGACTGTATATTAGCTACTTGAGTTGAACTGGCTCCTAAATGTTTTGCGAACTCTTTAGCGAACTCTATAGGATCATCTTTAAGAGCAAATGAAGCGACTCCGCTACCGCTCTCTAAAATAATTTTGTGAAAAATTTTTGTCGGAGAAAGCATTAGAATTTCGGCTGTTGCAGCACCTGCGCTGTATCCAGCGAGGGTTATATCGTCAGCATTTCCACCAAAATTAGAAATATTTTCTTTTATCCAATGTAGTGCTGCTACTTGATCTCTTAAACCGGCATTACCCGGTGCAGATTCTGTTTGCAGACACAGAAATCCGTGAGCTCCTAAACGATAATTAAACATTACAGCTATGATACCGGTTTGTGCTAAATATTCGGGTAGTAAGAAATTACTGTATCCTTCTACGAAAGCTCCACCATGAACATAAGCAACTACTGGATAGTTTGTAACATTGCCATCGGGTACAAATATGTTTATAACTAAACAGTCTTCTTGGTAAAGTCCTGGTAGAGTTTCTTCATTTTGCGGGCAGTATATGTTGTAATTATTGGCCTCTAAAGTGTAGTTACGATGTTCTGGTGGTAGTGGAGCCTGTAAAATTTATTCGGTTTATTTCTTGTTAAAATTCAATTTAAAACCAATATTGAATACGATTCTAAAGCAAAATACCTTGAATTTGTCTTTACCAGTAGGAGGTGTAGCATATGGGATTCCATAAAATTCAAATAATCCCGTTTCATCATTTTTATATCCTAAAACTTTTCCTTGAGCGGTCGAAACAAGCATTTGATCACATAATGTAATTTTAAACAAAACTGTTATAATAAATATTAATTTAATTGTTAACATTGTCAATTTATAGACGAAAGACTACGTAATGGGAAAAATAATTTTGCTACTCCAATAAATAATTTATTTGTTATCTGAAGATTTCATTCAGAGTGCTTTATCTTTTTAACAATTAAATGTCTACAAGGGTTAAGCGGTTACAAGGAATTTCTAATCTAAAATGTAGACATAGATACTTTTTATTTATAAATATAATACAGTCACGGCTTTGTAAGAAAAGTTTAGCAAAAATCTCGGGATGCTCATGACGTCCTGAATAGACTCATTAGGGTAAGCTCAGCTGTATAGGATTGTATAATTTCGCTATAATCCTCATTTTCTATTTAACGTAAACTTAATCAAGTTCAGGTCAGTTTCAGTCTAGTATTTTTGTTTTTTTAGGTTTGATATTATTGTTGTGTAACCGCTACTAACAAGAAATGTCAGCAATCCCGTCGCTATACACGCTTGACGAGACACAGACCCACGGTTGACGGTTGACGGTTGAAGGTTGACGGAACAGACTTTTCTTGTTATAACTTTTTTTTACATGGGGAAAATCTTTTATAGATGCCTCACCGTCTCGGGGAAGACGACGAGGTTATGTTGGACTCCCGTTCTTAGCCAATACCGGGTATACACGACTAAAATCCCTACGGTGTCCCTCACTACGTCATATAGTGAGGTCAGGGGCACGCTTTCGCGTTCATCCGCGACTCCACCGACGCTTGGGCGTTAGGTCCCACCTAATCGGGAAGAAACACCATTCCTGTCAAGTAAATGAGCGGCAGTCCAACCCCGGGATTACCGCTCTTGGCTAGGCACTATTAAAGAGTGGTAGGCAGACTGATGATAGTTATTTGTCCTGTCTGCCAGTAACACCCGTGAAGTGACCTTGTCGCGTTTCGGGAATAGTTTGAAATTAGCCTCATCTGTCTGTCTCAGATGTCAGTGTCTCATCAAGCCGGCATAATGGAGGCCACTGCTACCCGCACGGGTTTCTCTGTAGTAGCAGTTGTTTGCATTCATGGACCGCACTCTAACTTTACATCAGACGGAGTGTTGTCACATGCCGTGTTATAATAAAAAAAAACCTTGAGCTTACCTTCTAGTTGCTTCTATAGATGTCAATTCTAAAGGCAGTGTCATATTGTGAGACGGCTTCTCATCATACCGCATTATCCTTGCTCTACACAAGCTCTGATGCGACAATACGTCCTTGATCATTGCCCCCGTGTTTAAGAACTAGGGGGTCGATGTACGACGGGCTATAGAGTACTAAGTTATGAATTCAAAGTATGACATTAAACTTTCATATAATTTAAAATTTACACGAATACTCTATATAAGAGATCAGTTAGTAAAATTTCATTGAAAATCATTCAATTTGTGTAATCAATAAATGTTGTAGAACTATCATGATTCGCATTAGTGCATTGAATTGCATTCCTTTTAGGCTTTGATCATGCCATGTGTTTTCATCATCTTCGGCGTAACACGTGAACTTGCAAATATCTTTCGACTAGTTAATTTGAAACACCGGATGATACAACACAGGATTTGAAACACATTTTGAATTCAAAGTAAAATATGTTTGATTTCAGTGGTTTTACTGCTTATAATCGAATTTGTTTTGATTTGTTTCATATTTGACTTTTATTTATTATCTTTATTTACATCTTTAGGCATTATTAACTTACCAATTTTTTTTTTTAAATGAAATTTTATTGCTTGAAACATGGTGTAAGTAGAAAACGGTGTTAAATGAGTTACATTTTGTCCACATGTTTTTAGCTACTGCACAGAATATATAAAATGCATTTTAAATATTTTAAACATTTTATATTAGTTATATTTCACAAGCATTTTATACATTCTGTGCTGTAGCTATTTGTTTATTATAGTGATTTGCGCAAATAATTAGTGCTGAGAAAGTTATTAAATTACTTAATTTCAACATAAATCTGCTGTTTCAAACAATGTGGTAGAACAAAATGTATGGACGCTCAGGTTAGCTTTCAACTTAAGTTAGATTTCGGTCCATGAGTGAAGACAACTGCCACTCAGAGGCCCAAGTATGTGTTACATTACTCAGGCAGCTGTCGTTATACTCGGGTACTTCTTCTACGATATTTCAGAGGACTTCAACATACTTGGAAGTGGAATACGATCAGACAGTGTGGATTATCAGACTGCATACGAAGGGTATTAACAATTGAAAGGAATTTTCTAGATGACTTTGAGTTTGAAAAGATGGGGTGACTAGATTTTATAGCAGACGCATACAATTGAGGATAAGGGTATGCGAGGGTGTAAACAGAGGCATTCTAATTGCCCGCGGACGTGGAAGAACGTACTTTTATATTTATTATACCAGATATAACCCCATAAATAGCTATGCCATTAATGCTCCTGACGTTTTATGCTGACAGTTATAGGTCCTTGTTTCCAGTTTAAACTTGTGCTTTAAGGATCTCATGATTATCCCTTCATTATCTATTGGTTATTAATAGTGTCTATTTTAACTGTTTTGCATTTGTTTAGGGCTTCAGAATGCCATATGGCCGTTTTTACTTTTAATAGTTTTGTCTAATAAAGGTAATATTTTATATGATTATCTGGAAATATAGCAATTTGCAGATGTCGAAAACAATACTAGCAGTTAGTAACGATTGATGCCGATAGATGTCGCTTAAATTTTTTAAAAACATACTAACTACTTTATATACGAGATAGATCGTAAATTGAATGTTACTAATTTTTTATTAGTACTATTCACTCTGTTTCTTCCCAAATAATGATTGAATTTTGCAACGCCATCTAGTGAGCAAGGTAAATAAGACGTAGTCATCGAACGCTAGAAGTAACAAATTACATGAAGTGTTTCTTACATTTACTTACAGATGGCGCTACATTGACATTTAGTAAATAGTTACATGAAAAAAATACCTACACTTTATTTTATAAAACATTTAATATTATTTTATGCTTGTTAAAATTCATAATTTATCTATTTTCTTATGTATTTCATTATTTATGTTAATAACTAAAATAATACCTAGCACTTCTGTTTACCCCATTTGAATCCATATCAAAGAGTACTCTTTATCCAGATATGCATTTTGCACGCCCAAAATAACAAAAGAACCAAAAATTTAATATCAATCCTCCAACAGTACATTAGGTGTAACAAGGATTCACACTAATGGCGGGTACCTAACATGAATATTATTCACAATTAATTATTGTTAGCATTACCTCACAGGGCAAGATACTATTAAATGTATACATTAGTTATATTTGCATGTATTAATTTTGATTAACTTAATATGTGCCTTGGCAGTCGATGGTGCACATTTGTCTCCCCAAGCCCGTATAGCGGAGGCGACTACTGTTTGCAGACATTTCTCTGTGGTAGATTCGCCCTTACGAATCGCACTTTAGCTTAACATCTAAATACTAAAATAGATAAATCTTTAAATACTGTGTAATACTGGTTTTTGCATAACAAGTTCAATTCTATATTTTCTATCTTGTTCCCAAGTTGAATTGAACATTAGACGGCTTTCAAGGCGCTAACTTATATCTCTCAATATGTCCGTAATGTAGGGAGGCTGAAATGTTTCGCAATAATTTATTACCAAGATTTAATATTGCCCATTGTGCGGCTACGACATAAGACGTAGGCGGTACGCGGCTTGTTTCCATTATATCGAGGTATTTTTGTTTTTAGATTATGATAGATAAGTACAAAAATAAGTCATAGTCTGTACGTTATAAACTTTAAATTAAATAAATTATAGGAAATATACTATTATATCTTCTACATATATTGTATAAAAAGAATTCATTTGCGAGTGTCCGTCCGGATGTAAACCTTTTTCTGTTTATGTGAGATGAGTTATTTTAATAATGCCGTATAAAACAATGGAAACGCGCAACACAGTTTCTGCAGATGCGATTCGGAATCAGTCGATAAACTGCGTATGATCGATGAAGAAGACGGCTTGAGTCGTTTGAAGTGAACGGTGAAATGCATTATGATACGTTTCATAGTAGGTACTATGTCGTTGTTTAGGAGCCACCGCTTTTGTGGTGAAGTCAAGTAGACAAATGACTCTCATAGTAACCACAGTGTGCAATAGTTGCAGACATGATTTATATATTCAATTCACTGCTGCAAAGCGATAATATAAAGCTACTTTTATGCGCTGAGAATAATACTTTATTTTTTCTCTGCAATTACAGATTGAATTTTATTTTTATAGAAGACTAGCTGTTGTCCGCAACTTCGTATGGATATTATTCGTTTAACTGGAGAAATTATGTTTTTTAAAGCAGCCTATCTGTTTGTAAATTTTTATCGAATTGTTCAGCGGCTTAGGCTTGAAAAGGTTACAGACAGACAGACAGTTATTTTTATATTTATATATTAGTAAGACAAGATGAAACGTAGAGTTTGTAATAAAATCAAAGAAGAGCGAGAAACCGAGAATCACGTGTTCAAATCTCCCGAGAATCCCAACCGGTACCAATATAAGTACAGACTTTGTTATAACGTATGTAAATAGGCACATCGGAGCATCCTATCAAGCAAAATTACACCCTGACATTCATTTCGCAGCGAAAATATTCTCCGGAATCGATATATTGTTGAACCGTGTGTAGTTTTGGAATGTAACCGATCCCAAACAGGAGTCCAATAAAAACAAAGAGACACAAGGTCAAGTTATATTTGGTTTCCATTGGTGCTATTATTAGGAATACATTCTGTTGTGACAGATGTGAATGTGGGCTATATTGGTTACATTTACCCTAAGGGACGTTATTGTAAGTAATTGTCACCTTATGGGCTATTAATAGGGGATTGCGGATATTGTCAAATTGTTTGTGAATAGAAAAGCTTTGTTGTTTAATTTTATTTATTGAAATTGTGGGTCTAAATTGATTTTTCCCCTAATATTATCAAAATATTGATTTGATTGATTGATTAGCTTTGGGCGTATTAAAGAATTATTGGTCGCAATTTTTTTTAAATTGGTATATTTTTTTTGAAATAAATATGTTTATAACATAACTAAAACTAACATAACTAAAGCGAGAATGCCTATTTTTGGGCCCACTTGATACCTAATAACAAAATAATATTCTAAAAAATATCTTATTTTTTTATTAATTAGTTTTAATTATATCAACACATAATTTACTAATCAATAGACAATGTTTAATTACATAAAAAGAGATTAATTCAATTATTAAAGCATTTAAAATATTAATAACCTCAATTATTTCATCAGAAAACATCTAATTACTCAATAACCCGGATTAAAAAATTAAAACTGATTGGTAATATGGAATGTAGATTTATTTTTCAATAAATTATCTAAAAATCATCGACAAACTCGAAAAAAAATTTATGGGACCATTTTTTTTAGGCGAATGGGCATTCTTCTTTAAATATTTAAACTTTAACTTAATCTTTTACAAAATTATCGCTCTAGGAATCAATTATAACTGATAAATATCGCACTGACATTTCATACACATAGTATTTAACAATAAAAGCTATACAAAGCGGCTAAAAATAAAACGTGCACGATTATTCAAAGAAAACATTAAAAAGGTATAGCGTGATCAGAAAACCGTTACAAAATAACACGACATATGCGATGTAATAGGGTAACTATGTTTCTTACGTGACCTATGGACTGAAAATTAGGCCAAAAAATCTTATTTTATAGATATGTATAGTTAAGTATTTAACATATCACAACAGATAGCAGGCTCGATGCTTGCTATTACTGCTTTTTAATAAATCTATAAATTGAGAAAGGTTTTCTTATTAAAATACATTTATATTTCGAATGTAACACCCGAGAATTGACTTTGTCGCGTTTGGGGAAAGTTTGAAAGTAACCAGGTATAACAAGAGGAGTGTGCACTGTTAATCTAGATGATACATGCTCGTCTCCTCAAGCCGGCATAGTGTAGGCGACTGCTGCCCGCACAGGTTTCTCTCTGTAGTAGCAGTTGTTTCTATTAATGAACCGCACTCTGGTTTTACATCAGGCGGAGTGTTGTCACATGCCGATTTACAATAAAAAAAAACTTCGGAATGATGACGACCTTAAAAAGTAATCCGCAGTCTTTGAAAAACATAATTGCCAGTCGCAGTTCCATTCATTAAACGACATTGATGCAAAATCATGTAGTTTAATAAAATTAATATTAATTTATTTGTAGTGTGGTTACAATAAACAAAGGTCATCGTGCACATTGTTTCAAATAGGCGACAAACAAAGGGGCGGAGATCACGATCTCGTCGGTGTCACACGTCAACAAAATGAGCATCGTGTTCTTAAAGAGGTTGCCATCTGTTAACACGTCTCGTCTGCTCACTCTTCTCAAAGTTACATCTTTTGTTTATTTACTTTTCTACGTTAATAATTTAGTTTAATTAAAAACATAGAGATATTATACTACGAAATTGGTAATCCTTTATTTAAGTAATTACATAACTAATTTATTTATTGGGGGAATCGAACCTGGGACCTCCGCTTGGCAGATGATGCGGTACAATTACTGACGATTTAAAAACAAGAGTTAATTATAATCAGTTAAAAGAAATTTAGTAATGTTTCAGATTTTATTTTCATAGTTTTTTTCTACGTTATTTTCGAAAAAAAAAAGTTTGACTCAATTATAATAACGAAAATTTTATTATTTACTTGTACGAGTTTCTGATCTATATCTCAATTTCAAGATTTCATTGTACGATCGTGCCGTCTACACAGTCATGGTAATTTTAAGAAATTAGCGATGCCCTCCGACTAGCGACTTGCTTACCCGCCATTTAACATTTTAGTTTTTACTTCCTTTTGTGGTTAACTATCTGCAAATAATTTACAACGGGCTTCATGTTTTAAAGCTTTTAAACTATGTAACTACATTTCTTTACTTAAGTTTTTTTCTTGTACTTACCTACAAGAACGAGTAAAATAAATATTACTTAAGAAGTACGAGCTACAGTTTTTATAGTTTAGTAGTAAACTGGTAAAAACGCGATCGTTACCGTCATTGCCACCTTTTTTCAATTTTTTACACATTTCTTTTAAGCTTGAGTTTGAGCCCCGAAATCTGTGTTTATAATTTGAGGTTTGTTTTGTCAAAAAATAAATAAACAAATAAAAGAAAAGCGAAAAATAAATAAGTAACCAATTTACACAAATAACTAAATTTAATTTTCTGAAAACTTTTTTGGGCGAATTCTTATAATCAATAATGAAGGAACGTCTATGTGTTTGTTTCTTACACGATCAGACTACCTTAATAGAATATAAATAAGGATCCAGCAGACACCCCGGGGCGAGTCGCCTCTTAACCCAAACTCGATTTCTCCCCGCAACTTGAAACTGAAACTGTGAAATTACTCGTACGAACTTCTATAACCTTAGTAACTTCTTTTACCCCTATATGATTAAGTTACATGCGTAGGCAGACGCTTGGGTATATAGCTAGCTCAATTTCTGTACATACTTTCGATAATTTGTAAGAATAATGACAAATAAAAAACGAAGATGTTACCAGTAACTCATAATCAACATTTAAGACATGCGTGAAGTGCGTTTGTCACACGCGGCATCAGTTTGGATGTACCCGATATCCAAATTATTTTAAAACACTACTTTGCAACTAATTTTCAATGTTGGTGAGGGTAGGTACACAGTCACATAGCTGTCAACGCGTTGACCTCTCGACGCGTTTCGCCACTCCACATGGCATCCTCAGGAGACGTGTGGTCGATTCGACTCAGCTTCGTTGACGATAGTAACGCCTAATAACATTAAACATACGAGTAGTAGTCGATATAGCGTGAGGAGTGTGCATTGCACTTGGATGGTGCAAATTTGAATCCTTAAGCTGGCATAGTGAAGGCGACTACTGCTTGCAGAGATTTTTCTCTTGTTTCCGTTCATGGATCGCACTCTAGGTTAACATCTGGCGGAGTGTTGTCAATTGTCATTTATGTCGTGTTATAATTTAAAAATGACTGATAAAAGATTTTCTTATACATATAACACGAATTAAATTAAAAGTTATTTACAAACTATTGAGTTGTAAGATTTATATAATATTTGAAGAGCAAGAATAACAAGAAATATGTACCAATATTTTTACTGATATTTTCCTCATTCTTTAATAGAATACTTAAGTACCATTGCTTATCCTACTTCAAAATAATTGATATTTTTAGTAGATAATATCAGTAGCTCTCGTTATTTCAGCGTGTATTCATGAACAAAGGTGAAAAACGATAAAAACTTCGTCTTAATATAAAACCCAGGTTCAATATTACGACTTTAAGAAATCCCTCTAAATTCATTCAATTTTACGAAGTCACATTTATATGGATATCTAGAGCTTAAGTAGATTTTCATAGTAGGTATAAACATGTATTCGTATTCACTCTAATCTAAAATCCAGACTTTGTTGATGTTTAAACTTTTCAAAAGTATGTAAAGCACCTTTTGTAATAAAGTTTTTAAAAGTTATATTTTAAAAGAGTTGTATACTTTCATCTTAAATTTTTTGAATGTTTTTTCTTTAAAAGAAAATACTTAAGATTTAATTAATTATTAATAATATTAACAATTATTTGTTATTGCTAAAAGACCCTGACCTCGTTCGTATGTGAAGGTAAGAAGGCAATAGAAGTACCCACTATCTCGAAATAATTTTTTTTGCAAAATGTAGGTATTTGTCGTGAGGAATATTTTTACAATATTTACAATATTATTCGAATTTTAAGCAGTATACCTCTATATCTATATCTCTTTCAGTCTTTTCTATCATCTAGCGTCAGAACACCTACTCATATTAACTGGATTCTCTTATCATTTTCATTTACTCGCACCGCGATAAATACCAAATTTCATCCAATTTCCATTTGTAGTAGGCAGACTAATGATTATTACCTTAATCTGCCGTCCTGCGGTAGCTGGTACCACTACTTTCAAATATAAAACCTGTGAAGTTGCCGCGTTTCGGGAACAGCTTGAAAGCTCGTATACCGTGCCACAATTTAAAAAAAATTAAGTTCTGTTGTTAAGGCGTAAATGAGTAACAAACATCTAAACATTCTTAGATATTTCGATGAAGAAGGTACTATCTATCATTAAATGATGATTTTGATAGTTTTTATATCGTAAATGATCTTAAGGAAGATTTCTTCTTTACAATATTATTTTTCTATAGAGTTTCCGCTCATAATATAAATGTAATTTCATGTTATTTTGTATTTATTTATGTATGTATTTTTATTTTTGTGGGTACAATATAATAAAAAAGTTTTATTGTACAATTACGAAATGAAGTTAAAAAATTGTGTATGGCGTCGTAATATAGAGCAATTTGTCGGGAAACAGCAATACACCCAACAGCCCCCGGCTAGTGTAGTACACAGGAAATGAACGTATTTGTCTTACCTGACCTCGTTTAAGGGCCGGTTTTACGATATTATTTAATGTTATATGTAATATTTATGTAAATCACCCGTAGTTAAATTAATTGTAAACTGTTCTACAGCAATTTTTTTTTTTTTTGTGCGAACATGTTTTACTTGAATCGTGACGGATGCAAAGCTAATGGATTAACTTAAATCGAAATCAACGCGATAGTAAGTCTCATAAAATTGTTTATTGAGCCATTTATAAAACAATAAAGCATCTCATAAACGTTAGTTATTTAATGAAATACTCGTCCTAACATTGCGGCTACGATGCGTCCATAGAGACTACAAACCTGCTGTTATTACGGGAAATCATAAATTCACTTACAGCTCTCATCTGAATCCTAAAATATGAGCACATTGTTAAGAGATTCATTGTTAGTTGCAATATTGATTACTTTGTATTCCGAGTAAAAATCGAATAAGTCTGTTGTTTATTGTTGAAGGTTAATGTTATCTAAAAAAAATATCAGAGCAGTGTTTGGTTTATTTATTACTGGGTAGTATTATTTTTTTATATAAATATAGCGTAAGTTTATTTATTAAGTTGGTCGATATAAAAATAGAGTACAAAACAGGTCACAGTAAGTTTAAAACATCTTGTAAGTAGGAATAGTTACAGAACTAGACTGTGGTCCTTTTGTATACATTTATAAAGTTAACATAGGTTTTCTCTTTATCTGATTTTATTAAATATAAACGCGTATATATAAATATAAATGTTATGTTCAGATTTACAATTTTATAAGCTGAAAAACAGCTTATGAAAGCTGCGTAGTAGAAGCTTGTATGAAAGAAGTGAGGGAGTTGTGGCAAGTGGCGTTCCGTTTTCTCAGCCTATCCCTGTGCGAAAAAAGCATGACAATTGCTGATGATAATCACAATTCGAAAAATATAAAATAAAGTGTAAATACGATCGCATACTTTAATTTGCGACCTATTCAAATTCGCCTAAGACTTTAATACATTTAAGTCGAAATTACTGTGGCAAATATCAAATGAAATCAATCGATCACGACTTCGATCTAAGTGCAGTAAATAGACACCCTAAATATTGTTACTGCTATGTTTCATAGGTGGGTTATAAATTATCATTGTACTGTAGAAAAAAAAACATCGATTGTTTAAATCCTTTTCCTTAAAAATCTTTTATATTACACAAAGAATTAATAGAAGTGTTTCTTTCCAGGTCAACGCCGAGGCTAATTGGATCAGACGCATCGTACCAGCTAAATGCATCCGAGCTTCAAGCACTTAACGCGGTATGTTGTAATTTTTACTTTAATTCTAACTTAACTAATTTTAAACGTTCCTTCTTTTGTAACATTTTTCACTCATATTTAAGAGTGGTAGGCAGACTGATGATAAGCTTAGTCTACTGTCCTGAGCTAGGCACTGTTATCTGATATAGCGGAGGCGACAGCTGCCTGCATAAATTTTTCTGCGGTAACTGTTATTTCCGTTCATGTACTTTATTTTATTATTAGACGGAATCTTGTCATATAATGTTACAGTAATTAAAAAAAAATTGGTACCATCTAGTCATATTATGCCGAGTCTTTAATTTATTTTCCTAAAGTTGTGTTTCTTCGACGTAAAAACGTGCGTAAAAACGGACAAAAGATTCGTAGAAAAATCGTGTATTTTAATTTTTTCGTAAAAACTCCGTTGGAAGTTTAAATAATCACTATTTAAATAAAAATATTTTTAAACAAATACAAAACTGAATAAATCCTCTTAAAAATATAAATATTACAGAAGACTAGGCTGTAAAGGTAGTAAAACCAATGTGCATTACATTGGTCCCGGCCGAGATTTATAGGAAATACGAACACGGGGTTAACGTTAACGATCTCCCTAATTTTTATTGGTATTTTGGTCATCTCAGTCAGAGGATAGTCAAACATCATAATTGTCATTTCAAGTGCTATGAAAATTCAGTAAAGCGATTATCGGCAAATCCAATATTTTTATTGTAGCTCGACAAATAACCTCTTTCCGCCTGATGTTAAGTTAGAGTGCGGTCCATGGACGGAAGCAACAGCTACCACCACGGTAGCAGCAGCAGCAGACGAGACGTCGCTTCCGTTATGCTGGCTTGATAAGAACGAATGTACACCATCCAGATTGGCAGTGCACACTCCTCTCGTTATTACTTGGTTACTTCCCAACTGATACCGAAACGTGACACTGAATGTCACTTTACGGGTGTTACAACCTACCACGCATTAAACCCAATTAAATTTTTCAAAAAAAAAACAAACTCTACAATTGTTTATCTTTAACATATTCAAATACCATAATATAATATATATTAAAATAATTGAATTATGGTGTGTTAACTATAAGACATCTAAAATAACACAAGCGTTTACCCCTCATCGCTGACGGTGCTCGATTACGCCAAATTAACATAAGCCGCGGGATCATCTACTCTTATGGTATCAGCAATCGCCTGATGAATGATGTTAGAATAAATAGTCAACATTTTAAAGATGACTCAACAATTCTTTGCCTTTTATTGAATCCGAAAGTGATTTTACTTACTTAATGTTATTTTAATAAGTATTTTATTTAAAGTACAATTATTTCGCTTTTTCCGAGTGGTAGGTAGACTGATGACGGTGATGGTGCACATTCATCTCGAGCCGATATACCGGAGACGACTGCTGCTTGCAGACTCATCGGTGGCTGCAGTTGTTTCCGCTCATTCCACTCTAACTTCAATTTTTTTTTATTCTAGCTCGGCATGTGATAACACTTCGCCTGATATAAAGCTAGAGTGCGATCCATGAACGCAAACAACTGCTTCTAGAGATAAATTTCTACAGGCAGCAGTCGCTTCCGCTACGCCGGCTCGAGGAGACAAATATCGGATTATAGCGACGATTTGCGGTTGACGCGCTTAATAATTTGCATTTTACAAGCACTAACTATTATTTGAATTGAATTAGTAAACTAACTTTTGTACTATGAAGTTGGTAGTCGGTTGGCGCCACGCCCGTTTGCCCGGAGCAGTCCAGACGTTTGCCGCCGGTCTCCCTTCCTAATTTGCACCATTAGATGATTCAACAAATATCCTATGCCCCTACAAGTTCAGATTCAAATTGACCTTTATGTCTGCTACCATAATAAGATAACGAGGTTGTTTTGTCTAAAGTTCATATTATTGTTATGAATTATAATAATTATTAATATCTGATTTAGCTTTTAACTAAGGTGACCAACTATTTTTTGTTCAAAAGAGTACACAACTACGTATAGGGTTGCCAGGTTGCCAAACCTAATAGCCGGACACCCTACATTATTGAGGATTGTCTCAGTATTAATAAGTACGACCAAAAAAAAAAAAACCAGCCATATGTGCGCGCGAAATTCAAATCACTGTCAAACTCGTGTCTGGTGTTTGCCCTGTCCTCTGACGTGCCGGAAACGGCAAGCAATATGCGCGCGTAAAATTCAAATCACTGTCAAAATAATTTTAAATATTTAATTAATAAAATTGAAATAAAATAATCTAAAAAAATGTTTTAGAAATACAAATGAGTATAAAATTATACAAATGAGTACTTTCAGAGTACAGGATTTGAAAAAAGTACGGTTTGCGAAAAAAGAGTACAAAACTTAGTAAATGAGTACAGTTGGTCACTTTATTTTAACGGTTATTTTTGTCATTCAAATGTTAGGTTATTAAAATCATGATGAAAATTGAAAAGAAAAAAAGTCAAACACTAACATAATCAGCTTAGGCTGTTGTGTGCGTGTTGATTTTTTATACAACTTTCATCATAATTTAATGATTTAGATTTTGTTTTAAATATATCAAAATAATTAAAACAAAAATAATTATTATTTTTTAATGCCTGTACTAAGATAGTATTTGTATCTCAAGCACTGAGCGATCATAGTATAACATAGTTACATTGGTACCGGTCAGAATTTGGCGAGTTTTGAACGCGGGTCTCAACGATCGAATCGTGAGGTTCGTCCTTTACGGCTAGACCACAATGTAGGCACATTGTCCACTAGGTCGCATCGGCATACACGCATAATTATTGATAGTAATTAACGGAACTAGTTGACATAGAATAGAATATGCATTAATTTGTGGTTTGCTTAATTAAAGGTTTAGTTTTTCATCCACCTTATAAACGCGTAAATTATCGCACAATTATCTCCTTTCTATTCATTGGCTTTATTAGTGTTTATTCATATAACAGTCCAAGGGATCACGAATCATTAATTCGTAACGATTTTCTTTCCCGGTGTCGTCACACAATCAGAATCAGAAATGACTGTGAACGCTGAATGAGGTGCGGTGTACCACGTAGCCTTTATTACCTCATTAAATCCCCTTTTGTGAATAAACCTAGCGGAAATCTCTGTAGGGATTTGATTAAGAATACTGCATTAGCCTGGTGACGTTTGGTGACTTTGTTTTTTGTTAAAAGAAGTTAATGTGCGTTTTAGGAACAAATCATACGCAATTTTAGTACTGTTTAATATTTTATAATTTTTAATAAAAAAAAAACTCGCGCCTTATGCCTGCAAAGCTTTCAAATCGTCAGATTAAAATAAACGCGTGAACTCACGACCAATGAGACCCGTGTTCGAACCTCGCTAAAGACCGGTACCAATGTAACTTTGTTATATGTACTTTTAGTCGCTCAGTGCCTATATGCACTATTAAAGAGTGGTAGGCAGACTGATGATGGTAATTTGTCCAGTCTGCCGTCCTGGGGTAGTACCACCACTTCCAAATGTTACACCCGTCACTTTATCGCGTTTCGGGAATAGTTTGAAAGCAGCCAGGTATAACGAAAGGAGTGTGCACTGTCAATCTGAATGGTACATGCTCGTCTCCTCAAGCCGGCATAGTGGAGGCGACTGCTGCCCGGACAGGTCTCTCTGTAGTAGCAGTTGTTTCTATTCATGGACCGCGCTCTAGCTTTACATCAGGCGGTGTGATGTCACAAAAAAAAAACAAAAAAAAAATCTGTAATAATCAGAAACTATAGCTATAGCGGCTTCTCTCTTTACTGACTACTTTCGTTTCGACTACATTCATGTCCGTAGGTAGAGGGTACTTACTGAGCAGTTAGCTAATTGGCCTGAGAAAGGTCTTCCTTCCGACACTGTCATCCAGTTTCATTTACACATGATCGAATCACCTCAGTATACTCTTTCCACTCTGGTCACAACGCCATCCTGAAGCTCGCAATGATTTCTTATCACGTTGTTTAGGATTCTTTCGCTCAAGGAGACTGTTAAAAAATTAATACCTATGGATGTATTTTAAAATAATTTTGACAAATAAACCTAAATAACCTTAACCTCATTGAATAACGATAATAAGTATATAATAAGTAAAGAGTGGTACACAGATTGTTTATGGTTATTAGCCCAATCTGCCGTCCTGCGGTAGTACCACCACTTTCGAATGTAACACCCGTGAAGTGACTTTGTCGCGTTTCGGGAATAGTTTGAAAGTAGCCAGGTATAACGAGAGGATGGTATATGCTCGTCTCTTCAAGCCGACATAGTGGAGGCGACTGCTGCCTGTAGAGATTTCTCTGTAGTAGCAGTTGTATCCATTCATCCATTCATGGATCGCACTCTAGCTTTACATCAGGCGGAGTGTTGTCACTTGCCGAGCTACAATAATAAAAAAAAATTATATGACAATAAGATGTTTCATTCAAGGACTAAATGTAATGATGGAATTGTATATTTTTATAGGGGAAACCGTTAGCGTTTTAATATAATAACAAAATAATATTCAAAGCAAATAGAGTTTTGCTTATTTTTAAAATATCGTTAACCTAAATAGAATTTCTACTGCGTCAAATGGAAATTGATTATTTTTGAGTAGATATTTCTGCGGTCTCGATATCTGGTTTATAGTCGTTGTAAAAATGGCAATCGATGCGGTCACCTGAAATCAATTTACTTCTGCTTCGAGTTTTATAATATCTACTTTTATTATCAAATGAACTTAATTTGATTTTCCAAACGATCATATTATAAATCTTCTATAGTTACTTGAATTTATTATTGATTACAATATATAAAATAGTTGATTCGAGTAACGATTTCCTGGCCTGGCCTGATTGTAAGCACAGTGGAGGTCCATGAGCGCCGATGAAAGGAAAATCGCGCCACACGATGGCCCCAGTCGCCGTCACTATGCCGGCCCAAGAAGGTGCCTTTTTGCTCCACTTGAAGAATCCAAGGTTTAAGGAATGGGAGAACACGTGAGATTGATTTATCTTTTTTGTTTTAATTGTAACTCGACATAAATATTTCAACAACACTACGCCTGATGTAAAGCTAGAGTGCGGTCCATGAATGGAAATAACTGCTACTACAGAGAAATTTTTACAGGTAGCATTCGCCTCTGCTATGCCATCTTGAGGAGATGAATGTGCACTATTCAGATTGAAATTCCATTCCCCTCTCGCTATACTTGGTTCACGACTGCTGTGTGCAGAAATTTCTCTGTGGTAGCAGTTGTTTCCGTTCATGGACCTCACTCTAGCTTAACATTAGGCGGAGTTCTCATACGCCAAGTTACAATAAAAAAATATATACAGTATACATATTTACCTGAGAGGATGTACCTATCTTCGTATTGTTGATTTTCTTAGATATCTTTAAAGGTCGGATTCACTCCCCCTCTATAAACTTCCGTAGCTATTTGAAATTCATTCTTCATGTGAACGTGTGATGTAATAAAAATAGCTCGAAATATCAGAGTGAGGTATTCGTCCGTAATAAATTATGCACCCCTCGATTTAAAGATTATTCGCATGATGCATTAACTTTTTCTCTGTTTTATTTTTCTTTTACAGAATTTTTCATGCCAATTTTATACAAATTTTGTGAAGCTATATGTATATATTATTATTTACTGTCTATATATTAATAATAATAATAATGTCTTTATTTGCATAAAATATGGTAAAATAAGATGTCAAAAGAATTATAATGTTAGAACGATCATATTTAGCTGCATATCGGTAATAAGCAAATATATGTATAATAGTATTTATAAAATTATCTCGGCATAGCGGAGGCTACCGCTGCCTACCGACATTTCTCTCGTATCCCGCTCTTCAGCTAATCATCAGTATTAACGTATATCGAAGTATTGTCGTATATCGAGGTCGTTAATATTTATCAAGAAAGATTTAAATTTCATAAAACAGAATTTGTTTTGTTTTCCCTTCTATTATAATCGTCTATTATGATAATTGTATAAAAAATAATCCATATACTAATGATATTTTTAATTTAAAAATACCTTTTTTGTTTTAGTACGGTATAAAAATAATTCCGTAACGCTAATGGTTCCCTACGCTACTCGTAGTAATTTTAATTAATTTTTCATGCTCACTTGAAATTCATAATAATGTAACATACGTTTTATTTTGTGCACCGCCAAGTATAGTATATTTTAAAATTTATTTAATTACTTTAATTAAGTTGTATACATATTAAGTATACATATTTAACTAGTGGTAGGCAGACTGATGATGGCTATTAGCCCAGTCTGCCGTCCTTGAGTAGTACCACCACATTCGGAGCGGGTTATGCCTGGGACCCTCAAAGTTCCCGAAAAAAAAAGTTACCATAACAAGCAGTAAAAGGGACCAAAATTAGATATTTTTTTATTCTAGCTTACTCGGGATTTAAGGCCCCGAACTTGAAACACGGCCCTGATCTTGATTGAAATTTAGCATAAATGTAGATTTTTCGGCTATAGGTATATAATGGGGTACGGCTATTACAAATGCTATACCAGTAAGAGAATAATATTTCTTTTGTAAATAAAATTGTTTTAAAGTAAACGTAGAGGTAAAATAATAGTTTCTGCTCTACGAACCGCATTAAAGATCGCGTGTGCTCGTCATACAACTTTAAAAGACATTTTACTTTAATAATCGTTAAAACTCTTCTAGTTTTACTTTTATGATTGCCTTTTGTTCTTATGAAATGCAATTTTCTGGTTAATGAACCATGCTATCTATTTATGTAATTATTTAAAATTGCCAAATTGTATTAAGTAGATCAGTGAAATTCAGCGAAATTCTAAAAGTGTGCCGCAAAATTTTAGATATATAATTATGTTAATATTTTAAGTACTATTATTTAAAGGGAAAAATCGCTTTGTGTGCCGCCAAATTTTGAAATCGTTGTGTGCTGCAACAAAAAGAGGTTGAGAATCACTGAAGTAGATCTATTACATTTTTTGTAAACAGTTGAACTAAATTAAAGTATTTTAAGCGACTTACAAATCTGAGTAGCCGGGTATAGGGATCTGATGCAATGGCATACTGCGACTGTGGCGACTGCGATCGAATGTAACACCCGTGAAGTGACTTTGTCGCGTTTGGGGAGTAGTTTAAAAGTAGACAAAGGACTGTCAATCTACATGGTACATACTAGTCTCCTCAAGCCGGCATAGCGGAGGTGACTGCTGCCTGTATAGATTTCTCTGTAGTAGCAGTTGTTTTCTTTCATGAAACACCCACTACCACGGAGCATACAGACTTCATTCGCCTCCACTATCCGGCTTAATCACCCAGGTTGACAGTGCACACCCCTCTCGTTACTTTCAAATAAATTTCTAAACGCGACAGTTCACTTCAAGTTACACTTGAAAGTGGCGGTTCTATCCTGGGACGGCAGGCTGGACTAATAACCATCACCAGTCTGCCTACAACTCTTTAATTATTATCTATATTATGCCATAGAGATTGAGAGACCAAAGTTCATTTATAACATAGACCGATTAGTATTTAGCGAGGTTTGAACATAGATTTCATTGATCGTGACTACATGCGTTCTACCGCTGGACTCAAATTTATTTGACAAGCAAAAGTAGTCTTTAATAATTGTAATTAATGTTTGTAATTATAATTGGGTCATAGTTTTATTAAAATTCTAACTAATACTGACAGTATAATCCGTTTCAACATGTCAACGCTCAATAATCCCTTTAATAAAATTATGCAGGTCAAATGTGTTATGAAATGGAAAAATAAAAATAATTTTGTGTTCTAGAAAATATATATTTATGTAGTAGAAATGAAAATATAAATTAGATACGTTTTAAGTTTTTTGAGAATTGCCTCTCTGACTAGTCTTCTCGGATTTTTAGTTTATATGTATTTTAATTAATAACTTAAAAGTTGTATTTTTTTAATGGATAATTTATTATGCAACTCGTTTGTTAGTATTTACATGCTGTTATTATTTTGTAGCTTAATATAAATTAATTTAAATTAAAAGCTGCATTATAGGTATATATATTTGAAATTAAGAGAAAATAGTTGTAAAGGAACCACTCTAAGATTAATAATTTTTCCCTGTATTTACACAGACACTCCTTAATCTTAATGAAAAGATAACTATCTGGACCTCGTTTTACTAGTGACAGTAATCTAGTTGGCATATGTTTTACGGATGTATATCGCAAGCTGTCATCGCATAACACCACACATCAACAACTGGCGTCAAAATGTTTAAATATAAATGATTAATAATAAACTTTTTAGTAGTGGAACTCAGATCGCAAAATTAAGACTTATTAATTTAGTGTGACAAACGAGCTGTCATTATCTCTTTACTTTAAGTATTGGTACTTATTTAAAAGGTACCTACAGCCTAAATAAGAGGATTTTTTAAATATAAACCTAAAGTGTGAATATTTGAGTTAGGTACAATACTCATCAACAAACTTTATTATTGAATTTTCAAGGAAGTTAATAACAAGCATAACCTAGAATAATAATAAAAATCCATTATTTTAATATGCCAAAAATTATAAAATACATAAATTAACTTATAAATTACAATAAAGTCACTTAATATTAAAAACAATACGAACGGTCTATTTTTAATCTAACCTCATGCTGACGTTTTTCGTCTCGTTTCTCTCTCGGCAGGAAATAAAGTCCATAAGTAAAAATATTTGAAACAAAACTAAACACTTCGTACGTCGCAGTAAGAAAAATAATCACGAAACACATAGAGCATGAACATTGAAAGTGGGAATTGAAATCGATCCCCATGTGCCTGTAAATGCGTCTGTAACCGAAACATAACACTTCTGAGATCAAAGCGAGTGATTCGTACTTTGTCAAAGGGAGTACAGTTTTTGTTGTGGAGGTGGAGGTTTCACTAATAAGTGCGGTGTAGTGACAGTACTGCTTCGTGCTATCATTATCATCACACTCTCCCTTCACTTGATACACTTGTAGACATATTTAGAGGTACAAGTAAATATATATTTGTTAACTTTACTGCGATAATTTCTATAAATAATTGCGATAAAGCTCATAAAGCTAACTGCATTTAAAATACAAAATAAAACTTTTTTTTAATATTATTCAAAATAACTCTAAAAATGACTAACCACTACGTAATAAGAATTAGGACGAAATAATTATGATCGAGCTTTGAATATGTGTACATCTGTAGCGTTTTCCAATCGCCAAAAGTAGGAAAATACGCTAAAATATTATTTCAAAGTGATACCGTTTAAAAAAAAACATAAAAACAATTGCAATACACTGAGATAGCCGTAACACATATTTAAGGTATGTTTTAAGGTACGTTTCGCCTGCGATGGACGCGAAAGAATCCATTTAGGACTCAATCCCCAGCCAAATGTTGATTGGTGTGATTGTACCGTATTATATTTTATTACTTTAATTTTTAATTGGTAGTGGATTATAACAAATATTTAAATGAATTATTAAATATCCCTCCAATGTTGTCCGGCTGTGTATGCTAACATTACATTTGTAAAGCTATTACAGAACGTACTATGTAAAAGTATATCTCAAAAGGAATTAAAAATTCATCTGCACAAAGATAAGTTTTATTAAAACAGAGTTTGTACGTATACGAGTAAATGTAACATTCTTTTGTCTTTGTTTGAGATTAATAAAGTTATTTTATTTTAAATATACAAAATATATTCAATTTAGAATAATTAATTAGACAGCTGTTTTAAAAGGGTGTACAAATGTTGACTATTTGTATAGAAACAAATTAACAAAAGGGAAATTAGCAGACTAATTTATTTTCAATAATTACTTTTAAGTATTGAAACGTCAGCGATAGTTGGGGATGAGATTTACTGAGGGTGTCACAGCAGCTGCCTTTTGCTTCCACTAATTGCTCCTGTTTAAGATTTTTTTTAGTTTATTTTAATATAATACTACATATAAATTTTCAAATGCAAATTTTCATTACAGGCCTTTACACATTCAATCGGAATGTGAAAAAAAAATGTGTCGGTATAGCGGGTGCTACCGTTTAAATTTTGTATGTTCGAGCTAAACATAGCGATCAGGAGCGTAGTTTCAATATTGTTAAATAAATAAACAATATTAAAAAATTGTGTATTTCTGTTTGGAAGTTATCAAAGTGAAGTGTAAAAGCTGCAGATCTTAACTCAACTCGGGATATAACAAATGATCGTTCCGCATCAATTTGTCTCGAAGTCGTTAAAATCGCGTTTCCTCTTATTAATTTTTGCTCCCCTCTTGCAGCGTGTCGGCACGCACACTTTACTTCCGGTTTCCTACGTCCGGATATGGTTGTTATAGACAAATTTACGATATTGATAAATGTTCTGTCTATCAAGAACAAAGATAAACGAACAAAATATTGACCTCGATAAGTAAAAAATGTTGTAGCTTCTTATAAATAATCGTTGTCGTGTCTATGATTTAATGCAGATCGATTTAATTTTATTAGCGTTGTTTTTGCTGTATATTGAAAATTACTTAACCTAAAACTCACTTTTGACTACTAATTTAAAAACTTGAAACTAATTTTTGGCGTTTTAAATGCAAATTTCGCTGTGATGAAAATTGGATTGAAAAAACTAACAGCGCGATTATGGTAGCGTAAGACGCAATTGACGTAATAGTTTAGGGGTTAGAAATATCCGTGCATATAGCAAGGTGTCAGGTTCTTCGACCTCTGACTGACAACACTCAAGTGCGTGTTGACTGTTTCCTATTTTCATTATAATTTAATAATAAAGTTTAATTGATTATACTATTACCTATAACTAATCTAACATTAACTATTTACTTTATTTACCAAGGTCTTTAAACGTAAAGTTCTTAGACAAGTTTAGGTGTTTAGACTAACTTTACCCACGAACTTTCAGTTAAATATTAGGAACTTCGAGCTTGTCAGTAGTCGCTCTGATTAAAATCCTGTCTACCAAAATTATAGAGTAGGGTTTAGTGCAGTGGTGAAATGTAAATTGCAACATTTATTATGGTTGTTGAATAAAATAAATATTATTGTTGTAAAATGTACCCTTGTCATTGATAAATTCATATACCAGATGAATTTCTTTACTTTCCCGTAGGTTATAGAATTCCTCCCGCCTGCAGAGATGAGTGTAAATGTTTTTTATTTGATTTCACGTCCAATTTATCTCTACGTACGCCAGAAGCGCCCGCGTTGTGTCTACCCCGCGAGATGAAGGAGTATTATGTTACACATAATATTTGATAAGGTTTTTAGTTCAAGCAATACTGAATCTTTTACTGTTGTCATAGGGTTCAAAGTGTTAGCGTTGGTGTTTCTAATAGTGTCGGAAGGGTGATGCTTCGGAACGTTTACGCTAAGCTGATATCATCTCTGAGGCATTTAAAATTTTTACATGAAATAGAAAATATTTGTTTTCGTTATTATTTATTAGAAGGTAAAGCAGTAATCCTAACAGTAGTTTAAGAGCGGTTATTTAAGAATGGTAGGCAGACTGCTGATAGTTATTAACATCAGGTGAAGTGGGATGATTGTAGAGTTCCAATAAAAAAAAAATCATAGCTCCAAAATATAAAACATTTATTACGCACGGATTATGTACAGACTGTTAGCGATGTAAGCCCCTCTTTCATTCACTTCACACATGTACCTCTACTGTAATATTGCGTAATTGGGGATCAGGTGCGTTAGACTCAGTAATGATTGAATTGAAACGGATTTGGTTATTTACTTTGTAAACGTACAAAACATATAGAAAATAATAATTGGTTATTGGTAAAAATATAATATTATAATAAAAGATAAAATAAACGAATCAAACGAACGCTGTTGTCAATAAAGTCCTTTCATGTCATTCATAAAAATCCTCCCTAATTGTACTCTGTGCTGGTGTATAAATCCCTTACGGAAGGAGCACCCGCCAATTAACAGATAATCCTTTCAAAATTCATTTCCAAACCCAGTACATTGTGGAGAGATGCGCACGTCTGTCTCGTATAAGGCTAGGAGGGCGATTGAAATGATTGTATAGTCCGAGCCAATGACAGTGATGGAGCGTAACACGCGCCCCGTGTGACAGGTGTGCCCGATTATGAGGGTAGTGAACAAAAAAAAACTCTGTAGCATGTACGTATTCATCACGCATAAGCTAACAAAGTGTGGTTATTGAAATATTATACTGAGCTTTTTGATTTACTAACAAAGTAACTTTTAATGGTTAACACCTAAACCAGTATATTTTATATACAAACTATTTACACTACAATTTTTTATTACATGACAAGTTTTGATCACCTACAGTATACGAGTATACATATATAGAGTTTATTTCGAGCTCCGATTATGGTCTACTTTGAAATCCGAGCAAACGAAATTAATAAATAATAACAAAAAGATCATATTGTCGTTTTGTCCATACTAATATTTCATCGAACAATACGAATGTTTTCATTTCGGTTCGTTTCGTTTACATCAAGAGGCTTTTATTTTCGACAATCGAGGCAAAAACCGGGGCTTGCGTGAAAACAAAACAACACGACACGTCGACGCGGCCAATTATAATTGATAAATTAATCACAAAGCCCGTGGTTATCAATGGTGTGACGGATTTTCACATTTACGCATGAACCTTTAAAACCCAATTAAAATTTCATTGATTTTCCTCCGCGAACGATGCTCATCTACACCAACAATAGGGGAGTGTGTTGAATTATTTATTATTGTAGCTTTGTTTATTTTTACATAGAAATTAGTTTATAGCTATGGTCAGACCGCACAACAATAGACCCTGAGGCTATTTTCATAACATTTGGTGTTTATTCCCCATAAATAGACAAATCAGTTAGCATATTATTTTTCATTCATCGGGCCCCCAACATATGTTTATTGTTATTTCAATATTGTCATAAAAATACAAATATATTTCGTTGCGGGAGAGCCATTAAGCATATTCAATCCGCAATTCACAGCATGCACTAAAATCTATATATGGTAAGGGTGCTTAAAAGATACGCTATCTATTTGCCGTGTAACGAGTTGGTAATAAAATTTGAGCTCCCTCCTGACAGGGTCCTGACGAATGTTCTTATTTAGCATCGTTATTTTACGAGTCCACTCTTTCGATTCATAGAAGAATCTTTTATGTTTTCTAACAAATTGTTTCCTTTATTTACCTTTTTAAGGTTTTTAATAAATATTTTAAGACATTATAGGATATTAATAAGACTAAAAATAACTAAGTTAGTTATGAATATCGTTACTAAACAAAGTTCAAATTAAATTATAAGAGCTGTAACACTTAGTTGTTATACTTAGTTGCCAATTTAAATATCGTTTTTGAGTAAAAAAAAAGTAAAAAAGTTAATTAATATGTTATATGTCAAGCAAATTGAATAGTTTCCGACAGTGTTTATTTTATATCAATCCTAATCCAATCTTGTATCAATATTTTAGCGCTGGTTTAATAAATTATCATGGGTCTGGTAGGGGAGAGTTGCCACGTCGAATTATCAAGTTAACGTGCCTGAACTGCCAGAAATCGCCCCTTTCTAGCTCGACATGATGTCCCAAAACGCAGCGCTCTCTCGTGTCAGAGAACTTAGCAGTTGATCAACGAACTATTTTGACTCAAAATTTATTTAAAAATTATTTTAATAATTATATATACTTAAGTAATTATTACAAGACCGTAGCAAATATTTCTCGAAATGTTTAGTTACCCTTGTGCACCCCGAGGCGCTACATTTCGTTTACAAGTGAATGTTTAATTTGCGACAGTGTTAAATTAATCAACGTTTATCTTGTTGATTACTTTCCTGCTAATTATAAGTTGAAGCACATGTTGCTGACGTTGATTTGTGAAGTTGACAGCCGGCTTAATATCTATCCAAGAATTTCTAACAAAGACGCCGCGCCTCTTCGAATTGTTTCAAAATATTAACATTCATCTCTAACGTCGTAAATAGGATAACAAATTTGAATTCGAGTCTTTAAGACACTTCAACAATTTAAATTGAAAATTATGTCCTACATAACGATTAATATAGGGGAAGTAAAAGTGTGGCATGTCAAGTCACACAGCGGCTTTTTCTTTGCAAATTTCAATTTGTGTCGCTTTGGCTAATGGAAATGTTGCGTGCATGCAACTTTGGACGTTAGGTGCATTGGGACCGTTCACCTGTACTACGTAAATTACATTTTGAATTTAGAATGGCAGAGGGAATGCTCTAAAGAAATTGTAAAATGTTTTTCTATTTAATCATCGAATCGTTTTTTTCTATAAACCCTCTACTTGTAATAAAAGAAAAAAAAACCGTTTGGGGTTTGGAAATAAAAAATATATATTTTTGTAGAAATATTTCACGAAGTTTGTAAACTGAAAACTGATGCGACTTGCAGTCAGAATGAACCGGGAGCGGTATTCTATCAATCAATTTACGCCGACATGCCCCTCCTACAGCATCCATTCTGCAAAATACATTGTATGATTTTCTATTATATTTACCTCACGATGAGACATACCTTTTAGCAAAATGAAAAGGTCTTAGTAAACAGTAAATTTAAAGGTCTTTAAATTAGGTCTATTACAAACAACAATTTAGCCCAATTGAATATTTGTAATAAATACTATATTTACTTAATTTGGTTTAGTTAAAACATTTTCTGAATTCAGATAAACTTATTCAATTTATATTTACATGCATGTTATCAATGTTTCTCCGAATAATAAATAAAATATTGATGCATTGTTAAAATTAAATTGGGTGTTCTGACTTC
This sequence comes from Tinea pellionella, assembly GCA_948150575.1. Lineage (NCBI taxonomy): Eukaryota > Metazoa > Arthropoda > Insecta > Lepidoptera > Tineidae > Tinea > Tinea pellionella. The sequence continues at coordinate 2,651,276 of OX411252.1, forward strand.
AGACTTATAAGAGAACCGTGTCATGTGGTTACCGCGATTTAATGCGACGTTAATTGTATCTTAAAAGGCATGTAGTTCACAAGTGACGTAAATTGCTATAAGTGCTCTCAACTACAATTAACATCTACAACTATGCATGTATAAATATAAAGCAAAAACCCCATTTTTAATTCTAGACTCAAAAGCAAACATGTCTTTGTAAAGGGGGAAATAAGAATTAATCTTGTGTCGTTTCTCAACTCGACAACCTGAAATACTTACTCATGGAATCAAACGATCGCCCCCTGACGGCGTTTACATCCAGATTTTATTCACTGGCACCGGCCGTAACCTTCCCCGTTGTTTCCACCCTTCTGAGAAAAGGACCCTCCTTCATTGTCCTACACTCTTCATTCTTACGTATGCCGGATTGCACTTTTTAAGTGATTTCTCTTATTACAAAGCACGAACATCAAAATCCCAATATGAAAAATCCATGTCGCCTGATAAGTGCTGTTTTATGACGGCGAAACTTTTATGATGTAATGAAAGAAACAGATGATTAAATTAATGCCCCCAGAGCAGTTGGTGTCGTGTTTTATTGGGTGGTCGGGTGGTGGCCTCCGTCGAGGGGTTTTATGTCGAGACGTCTCGAGCCCGGCCAACACGATGATGACGACTTCGAGCTTTTATAGGCATTCTAGGGAATGGATTCGCTATTTACTATCTACCTGTAAAGTAATTTACATTAAATTTAATTGAGTTAATATCGATTCGAAAAACGATTCATTCATTAATAAAATTGTAAAATATAAATACGCTTATCAAAAGGAAATGATTTATTACATTTGATATTCGGGTAGAAGTCATATGGCATCTAGGTTGATATTAAAATGTTCTTTGAAATACGTTTATTGAGTTGACTCGAAACAAATACAGAAATAATAATATTGTGCAGCAAATATTAAAATCTCGACAGTGAGATATTGATCTAGAGGCACATTACTCGGTCTGTGTTCTCACATTCGTTTTGATTTATGACGGTGCAGAGAGCGACCACTTCGCACTGTCATCATTTTACGACGGATGAGTGTTATCTTTATCATTTCTTTGCTTAATATAATATAAACATCAAATACATTAACTAAATTAATGATATTTCTCTCCTCAAGCCGACATAGTGGAGGCGACTGCAGCCCGTAGAGATTTCTCTGTGGTAGCAGTTGTTTCCATTCATGGACCGCACTCTAGCTTTCATCAGGCGGAGTGTTGTCACATGTCGAGCTACAATAAAAAAAAAAAAAAAGAGTTAAAATAAAACATAAAAACAAAGAAAGCACAAAACTTTCCTCAATTAACGGAATATCTATCCAACGCAAAAAGAATTGGTCAAAACGAATAAGTAGTTCCGGAACGCATACGGGACAAACAAACAATATATATTTCTATATATTAAGAGAAGAACAAAAAACCTATCTTATTCGCGGGCACAACAACTTTACAAAGTTTCAGCTCCAGTTTCAGCAATCTCGTAAAGGTAACGAACATCTTGAAATTTTGTAATATGTATAGGTAATATTATGAAAATATATGTATACATTTTATATAATTATATAATATTATTATTATACTAATTATACTAATATATAGCTGCAATACCACTGACTGACTCACTGACTGACATCAATTATTTCGTACTTGCCGGTATAGTGGAGGGTAGCGGTTTTTTGAGTCGTATAGAGGACGTCCCAAAACCGTCGAGAAAAATACGACTTTGACCGGAAGTCGATTCTGGACCGGAAGTGGTAGCGATATCTCGGAAACGGGGCGAGTCGGGGCAGTCACCCCGAAGAGAAAGTTGTAGGGAATGCCCTATAATTTCGAAAACGATACTTTTTTTTTCAAAATTGCTCGAAAAAAATTTTTCCTCGATCGTATTTTTATCCTTTTCCCGCCGGTACGCCAATATGAAACGGAGCATGGCGCTTGGGCGTGGCCTAACAGCATCCGCGACGAGGCATTTTCGGGACGAACGATCGAAACGGCTTTACCTCGGTCAGTCGGACGGTGAGCGCGGCCGCGTGAACATCGAATTTGCTCCGCGCGGCGGGCTTTCTTTTAAATATCTCAAGAAGTAGATACGTCAGAGTAACCATGTAAAGAACAATTTTGTTCAGTGTGACCAGCACTATTTTTTTAAATTTTTGTTTTAGTTTTTTTTTTAATTTTTTAAAATCTTCATATCTCGAAAAGTAGACACGTTAGCGTCACCGTGTAAAGACCAATATTGTTCAGTATGACCAGCACTATTTTTTTTTTTAAATTTTTGTTTTTTTTTTAATTTTTTAAAATCGCCATATCTCGAAAAGTAGATACGTTAGCGTCACCGTGTAAAGACCAATATTGTTCAGTATGACCAGCACTAATTTTTTTTTAAACTTGTTTTTTTTTTAATTTTTTAAAATCGCCATATCTCGAAAAGTTGATACGTTAGCGTCACCGTGTAAAGACCAATTTTGTTCAGTGTGACCAGCACTTTTTTTTTTAAATTTTTGTTTTTTTTTTTAATTTTTTAAAATCTTCATATCTCGAAAAGTAGATACGTTAGCGTCACCGTGTAAAGATCAATATTGTTCAGTATGACCAGCACTATTTGCTTTTTTTTTTAATTTTCTAAAATAGCTATACTGAACAAAATTGGTCATACTCAAAAAGTACATACGTTAGCGTCACCGTGTAAAGACCAATGTTGTTCAGTATGACCAGCACTACTTTTTTTTAATTTTTTTTTTTAATTTTTTAAAATCGCCATATCTCGAAAAGTACATACGTTAGCGTCACCGTGTAAAGACCAATTTTGTTCAGTATGACCAGCACTACTTTTTTTTAATTTTTTTTTTTAATTTTTTAAAATCGCCATATCTCGAAAAGTAGATACGTTAGCGTCACCGTGTAAAGACCAATTTTGTTCAGTATGACCAGCACTAATTTTTTTTTAAATTTTGTTTTTTTTAAAATTTTTTAAAATCGCCATATCTCGAAAAGTAGATACGTTAGCGTCACCGTGTAAAGACCAATTTTGTTCAGAAACGTAAACGCTTTTAGATGGCGAGCTAAATATTTTCAAAACTGCCTAAAATCTATTCGATCTAATACGTTTTACGACAAAAAGGGCCTCCGCGGGCCGCTTGCGCCCGCGGCTTTTACCCAACAGCTAGTTATACTAATATATAGCTGCAATACCACTCACTGACTGACATCAATTATTTCGTACTTGCCGGTATAGTGGAGGGTAGCGGTTTTTTGAGTCGTATAGAGGACGTCCCAAAACCGTCGAGAAAAATACGACTTTGACCGGAAGTCGATTCTGGACCGGAAGTGGTAGCGATATCTCGGAAACGGAAAGAGATGAGGCAAAAGTGCCGGAACAAACGTTGTAGGGAATGCCCTCTAATTTCGAAAACGATACTTTTTTTTTTAAAATTGCTCAAAAAAAATTTTTCCTCGATCGTATTTATATCCTTTTCCCGCCAGTACGCCAATATGAAACGGAGCATGGCGGTGGGCGTGGCCTAACAGCATCCGCGTCGATCGCTCGTCGGGGCTCGCGCTCTCTATGTTCCGCCCGTTCAGAGCGCGCAATGAAAATATAACGACGCATTTTCGGGACGAACGATCGAAACGGCTTTACCTCGGTCAGTCGGACGGTGAGCGCGGCTGCGTGAACATCAAATTTGCTCCGCGCGGCAGGCTTTTTTAAAATATCTCAAGAAGTAGATACGTCAGAGTAACCATGTAAAGAACAATTTTGTTCAGTATGACCAGCACTATTTGTTTTTTTATTTTTTTTTTTCAATTTTTTTTAAATCGCCGTATCTCAAAAAGTACATACGTTAGCGTCACCGTGTAAAGACCAATATTGTTCAGTATGACCAGCACTACTTTTTTTTTTAATTTTGTTTTTTTTTTTAATTTTCTAAAATCGCTATTACTCAAAAAGTACATACGTTAGCGTGACCGTGTAAAGACCAATTTTGTTCAGTATGACCAGCACTATTAGTTTTTTTTTATTTTTGTTTTTTTTTTTAATTTTCTAAAATCGCTATCACTCAAAAAGTACATACGTTAGCGTGACCGTGTAAAGACCAATATTGCTCAGTATGACCAGCACTAATTTTTCTTTTAATTTTCTAAAATCGCTATTACTCAAAAAGTACATACGTTAGCGTAACCGTGTAAAGGCCAATATTGTTCAGTATGACCAGCACTACTTTTTTGTTTTTTTTTTTAATTTTCTAAAATCGCTATTACTCAAAAAGTACATACGTTAGCGTTACCGTGTCAAGACCAATATTGTTTAGAAAGGTAAACTCTTTTAGATGGCGAGTAAAATTTTTTTCAAAACTACCCTAAAATCTATTCGATCTAATGCGTTTTACGACAAAACAGGGCCTCCGCGGGCCGCTTGCGCCCGCGGCTTTTACCCAACAGCTAGTACTAATATATAGCTGCAATACCACTCACTGACTGACTGACTGACATCAATTATTTCGTACTTGCCGGTATAGTGGAGGGTAGCGGTTTTTTGAGTCGTATAGAGGACGTCCCAAAACCGTCGAGAAAAATACGACTTTGACCGGAAGTCGATTCTGGACCGGAAGTGGTAGCGATATCTCGGAAACGGGGCGAGTCGGGGCAGTCACCCCGAAGAGAAAGTTGTAGGGAATGCCCTATAATTTCGAAAACGATACTTTTTTTTTCAAAATTGCTCGAAAAAATTTTTTCCTCGATCGTATTTTTATCCTTTTCCCGCCGGTACGCCAATATGAAACGGAGCATGGCGGTGGGCGTGGCCTAACAGCATCCGCGACGAGGCATTTTCGGGACGAACGATCGAAACGGCTTTACCTCGGTCAGTCGGACGGTGAGCGCGGCCGCGTGAACATCGAATTTGCTCCGCGCGGCGGGCTTTCTTTTAAATATCTCAAGAAGTAGATACGTCAGAGTAACCATGTAAAGAACAATTTTGTTCAGTGTGACCAGCACTATTTTTTTAAATTTTTGTTTTAGTTTTTTTTTTAATTTTTTAAAATCTTCATATCTCGAAAAGTAGATACGTTAGCGTCACCGTGTAAAGACCAATATTATTCAGTATGACCAGCACTATTTTTTTTTTTAATTTTTGTTTTTTTTTTAATTTTTTAAAATCGCCATATCTCGAAAAGTAGATACGTTAGCGTCACCGTGTAAAGATCAATATTGTTCAGTATGACCAGCACTACTTTTTTTTTAATGTTGTTTTTTTTTTAATTTTTTAAAATCGCCATATCTCGAAAAGTAGATACGTTAGCGTCACCGTGTAAAGACCAATTTTGTTCAGAATGACCAGCACTATTTGTTTTTTTTTTAATTTTTCTTTCTTTTTTTAATTTTCTAAAATCGCTATTACTCAAAAAGTACATACGTTAGCGTAACCGTGTAAAGACCAATTTTGTTCAGAAACGTAAACGCTTTTAGATGGCGAGCTAAATATTTCCAAAACTGCCCTAAAATCTATTCGACCTAATGCGTTTTACGACAAAACAGGGCCTCCGCGGGCCGCTTGCGCCCGCGGCTTTTACCCAACAGCTAGTTGTATGTATATGATAGAGTAGAAGAGGTTTTTTTGCATATTAAATGCTGGATTTGTTTACTTTAAAAAAATATGATGAAAATGAAGAAAAAGAATGAAGAAAAATCAACACGTACATTTTGGCCTGAGCTGAGGTTTTTTCCTGCTCAATTTTCATTAAAATTAAAAAACAAAAATAGATATTTGTTTGGGTTTTGTTTTAATACCCAAACACGCGCGAATTAATAATTAAGTTTATATTTACTTACGAGTATATAAAACAGTAAATATGAAAAATAAGAAATATGAAGTTGTTTTCTGTGGTTTGAAGCACCTCAAGTACTTTCATGGTAAGACTGAAAGGAGTTTTGCGGTCTGAGTTGTGGTCGACTTAATCCGGATTTAGGAAAGCCTGTTCTCTAAGTAAATAAGATGGTATTTTCATAAAAAACAAATACTGGTTTATATAATTTATTAAACTCAAAAGAATAAATAAATATTACGTTATAAACATATTCAATTTTGAATTGATTTGTCATCCACTCCCCAGAAAATGAAATGAAGTGACCTAGTCGCGTTTCAGGATCGAATTAGAAGTAGTTGGATGTGCACTGTCAACGGACGAGTCAACGATTCCAAAACACGACTAAGTCACTTTCACGCTTGAAAGTAGCGGTACTACCCCAGGATGGTGGACTGGGCTAACAACCATCATCAGTCTGCCTACCATTCGGCATAGGGGAGGCAAGTGCTGCCTGCAGTTAATTCTTACATTCTAGCTTAATGTCTAGACATTTATTGGAGATTATTTAAAAATTAGAAAAAATATTATTCATGAAAATATGTGAAATTTAGGTAACGATGTTTTCTTTTCTATTTATAATAAATTCAAAATCAAAACGTACAGACCAAAATATAGGTTTCATTTTAAACCATGCCAAATATCATCAAAATCCATGAAGGTTTAAGGGTGGAAAAACGTTAAGGCATTTGTATGGGAACTTGAAAGTGGACTGTAGTCTTAAATGTAATATTCTGGTTATGAGATATCCACATAATATTTTGATGTGTTTGTTACTCCGCTCGGACAGTGACCCGTAGCAAAGTTCAGCAAAGAAACCTCCCCAACTTGATACTTCAAGGAAAATGTTACAAAAACTTTATCCCTAATTGATTGACGACTACACGATTAGTTGTGGAATATCTTGCTTTTCTTTACTTGACTGCAACTTTTAGTAAGAGTTTTCTTTCGTTTAAGTACCATTTCTTAGTAGATTAGTAAAGGCATTACTAAACAAAATATACATTTTTAATGCCTATACTAAACTGGGAAGCGAGGGAGTGGTGTCAGGATCGTGACAAGTGGCCTCTGCCTATCCCTGTTGGAAAAAAGCGTGACTGTTGATGGTGATGATGATGATTATACATTGGTGCCAGTCAGCGAGATTTAGATACGACATTGATCGTCAGTTCACGCCTTTTATCTCTAGACTACGGTCGCTCTTGAAAAATTGAAATTGACACATTTATTACACAAATAATTGTATGAAATTATAGAACCTAATTCAAAGGATTCCCATCATTTTAGTTATTCTATTATCTATGACATACTTTTAACATGAGCAAGCGAGCTCGTTATGCTCTATATTCTAAAGCAAATTGCTTAATGAAAGAAGCGCTTGTTTGAGTTAAAGTTTGTATTTACGACACCTGCTACAATTTCCGTGATATTTCCTCACAAAGTTCAGTCTGCAGAGATTCGTGCATGATTCTCTTTGTCAACAGGTTGTTTGCAGCTGTTTATCGGAGCCCTCGTTACGCGGACCAAATATTGACAGGGGACACCCTTAAACTCAGAGCAAAGCGCACTCTGGAACAAAGACAATTGTTTTATGTGATGGGAAAATGCACTCTAACAATGCTTAATCTTTGTTGTAGATAACTGTGTATTTGTGTATAGGTATTATATTTCTACTTACAATGTGTCTACAGTTCTCTATATTATTATTCATTTAACTTTTTTATAGTAGCTCAGCATATAACAAACATCGGCTTAATGTTAAGCTAGAGTGCGGTCCATGAACGATTATGTTACCACAGAGTAATGCCTGAAGTCAGTAGTCGCCTCCACTATGCTATATATTAAGGAGACTAATGTTCACCTTGAACTGTTTTATTTTTCGAAACGGAACTAGCTTAGGTACTTCAGGACTAATAATTTTTAAATGTTTAAATTAATTTTAAAACATTTATTAGTAACGTAAACAGGAAATAAATAGCCTTCATGAAAAATGTAGGTAGGTATTTTAATGAAGATTTCAAGTTCCCTTATATAAGAGTTAAGTTGAGGGTGTTTGTTCTTGGGGTCCGGTCACTATTGACTTTTGTCTCAATTCCCGCAGTCGGACGTCGCTCCAATTACACACAGCTTAAACGCAGTACTCACTTAGTACACGGATTACGAGGGTAAAGTAAAATTAATAAATGTCTTCTAAGTAAACAATAAGAACCTTATAAATATCAATGAGCTAGGGATTATAAAAAATAAATTATTACCTTTTTTGGTTCATATTAAACTTCTTTGTTAAGTGATAGTAGACTGACGCAATCTAAATGTCACAGAAAAATATCTTTAGGGCATAAAGGGTTGAAATCAAAGCGCAAAAGGCCGGGTCTGACTGCGAGATTTGCGGTAGTACACAGATGTGGAGGAGATAGCTTTGCCCGTGCCCCAACATTGAGCGGGCAGTTAGCATTCAGAAAGATGCCGCGGGCATGCACGAGATAACATCACCGCAGCAGGCGTCGCGTGTGCTCGTAGCCGCCCTGAAGCCGCTTTCCATCTTCACTACCTCATCAACCTATATCAACATCTCATTATTTGCTACTTCATATTTATATCAATATTTATCTAATTTATTTATTGTTTGGTTCTTTCTCTGTGTTACGAATATTATGTAGATTTTTTTTTGATGACAAAAAGAAATTTCCTTTCAATTTGCTTCAGCATTCCCTCACCCTATTGATCAGTTCCTTATAGTCTTGGGGTGACGATTTATGGCTGCAAATCTAAGATATATGTAACTGCATTAGTTTTATTAAAATAAGTTTAGTGTCCTTGATCTATAGAACCTACATTTTATGATTCATATGACTACGATTGATAAAAACTAAAAATTTTAGATGAACACAGAGTAAAAATAAACAAAATATTCCTACACTGTATGTAACTTTTTTACGGGTTTTATGGTGGATGCAAAAAATAAAACTGAAATTGCAAAAACAAAATGTGTTTTAACCGCACTGAAACATTTTCGGTCGTTCGTTTAACAATATAACAATATTTGCCGTGTTGATGATAGTTGCTGATGAAAACATTTGTACTATATTTAAACAATAACAAATCGCTTTTATTCAGCAATTTTACGCACCTACAAATGCATAAAGAAATATATATTATTACCTTAAATCTTTACATTTTTTCAGGTAAAAGCAACCGCTCCTAAGATGGATAAGAACGGCTACTTCTACTACGTCGCAGCGACCGCCAAAAAGAAAAAGATCAACCTCATGCAATCGCGGCCACCTCGAGTAGCTTTCACGGAGGATGTTGTAAAGGTTGCGCCGCGGCGGGGACTCGGGTGCCACCCCGAAAGCGTCGCCCCGTGTGGCTGTGGGAGCCCTGGCAGTATCACGCGCCACGCTCTAGAGTCGACACTCATGTCGCAGCGAGTCTCGCCGCCCGTGCCACGCGCGCGTTTAACTTCGCAACTCGAATGCTATCAGCCGCGCTATCATGCGATTAGAGATCGCGAACTCGACCCGCGTAGAGTGCAAGTGCAACAGGATTATGTAGACCACCACAGAAATTCGAGGACACATTTGAAAAAATATTCGGGGAAACCAGACGGTTCATCAATCAAATCACATCATGTTAACTCACATGGGCCTTCAGCACAGAATATAAGGTAAAAAAATTTATTACATAAATAAATAAAATTTTATAAAGTTTTACATGAACTTTTAGCTACAAAGAAGGCGTTCAAATTATGTAAACAAAGCAACAGGTGCGTCTATAATTTCAATACAGAAAGTTTTAAACTAATTCTGTATGACAAACAAAAACAACGAAAGTATACATTATTTTCAATTATGATTATTACCTATCTATAATATTAATTTTCTTTATTAAAAAAAATCACACGTTTAACATTAAAACGACTTATCTTTCTTAAATATAAAAATATATTTATGCCCACATAATTAATTGTATTCTTAAAATATTATAAATACTAATTATAATTAGTAGATAGAAAATCGATTTGGGCTTGACCCTAATTACGTAAAAGGTTGTTAAATTAACTCAAAACAAAATTTGGACTGGGTACTTTGATATTATTGCGATCACGTTTTAAAATCTGAGTAATCGGTCGGCTTTCAGACATGTCAGCCTTTGTGTGTTGGAAAAGTTTCAGAGTTGAAATCCTTTATCATTTTCATTAAAACCGTTCATTTAATGAAGAGAAAGTTTAATTATACCTAATTATCTTAAACTTATTAATGGTTAGAACCGATCTTGATTGAACCTACGTCTAGACTGCGATATCAGTGAGTTTCACAATAATGATTAATTTCCTGTGAGACTTCTCCTTTTAAAGCAACTGCTCTATCAGATAATAAAGCCGGATCTCCAATTATTATTATTTGCTAATAAGTTGTATCGAGGGAATTATTACAAAGTATTTTATAATGACATATTGATGTCCCTACATGGTAATGAGGCTTCAAAATAATCTTCTTTACCATAAACGGAGGTCTTCGTGATAATAAGATGTAGGTAGAGGTATACTCGAGTGCAAAAATATCTACGCACAAAAACGCCTATTCAACAAATCGTGCCAAAATATGTATGTTGTTTTTATTATTTTACAGTAGCTCAACACGTGATCACACCGCTTAATATTAGGTTAGAGTGTGTATCATGAGTGGAAACGTAGCAGGTCGGCTCCGCTATGCCGGTTTGAGAAGACGAATGTGTGCCGTCCAGGTTGTTAGTGTCACACTCTTCTTGTTATGCCCGCCTACTTCCAAACAGATCCCGAAATGCGACTAGGTCACTTCACGGATGTTACTCTTGAAAGTGTTGGTATTTGTCCAAGACGGCAGACTTGACTTGGGTGGCATTACTATTACCGACCACTCTTTAAATTAGATTTTGTATATGATTATATGAGTATAGATAGAGGTACAGTCGAGTGGAAAAACTTCTACAATCCCAAGGTCTCAAAAGCGTTCACTCAAGTGGATAAAAATATGAATAGTGGATTTCGGATTTGATTGTACGTGTACATAACAGAAAATAGAGTTTGTTTTATATGCCTCGTACGTTTGGCCGATCGTAGCTGTCCGCGCACGTTCTGTCCGAAAAATAAAATCAAACAAATTTGACGTTGAAAAGCTGGTGTTACTGAATTGTTTTTGTGTCTGGATAAACAAAGATATTGGACATGTATAGGGTTCAGTTTTGATGGCTATGATCCGTGATGTTTGAATTTTTATGATCACTAAAGTGTTCCTTTGATACAAAAACAAAAGATGTTAGAACTACTTACTTATTCTATGACGTTTTCCTCCCATTCCGTCTTCCATTTTGAAGACATCTAACCTGATTATCAAACAGTCTTGTCGCGATTTCAATTATATACTTTAAAAGCGGGCATCATAGTGTTTATATTCGTACAGGATGCATATTCATTATCTTTGCCAATGTGACATTATAAATTAATAGAAATATTTAAAGACATAAACAATCTCTAAATAATGGAGAGTATCCTGTCAATGGATGGTCCACATTCTTCTCCTCGAATCGTCATAACTGCTGCTTATAGACATTTCACTGTGGCAGCAGTCGTTTCCGTCCATGGACTTCATTTTAGTTTCATCAGGTGGAGTGTGGTCCCATGTCGAGTAAAATCACTCATTAAAAAAAGTTAATCGGGCGAAATTTAAAAGTGACATTGACCTTTCATGTTGATTGATTTTCTTTTCAACTCATCGGTTTTATTAATACGTTTTTCGACCCAAATCCGTGCCAAAAGTTTGTGAGAGGATTCTTTAATGAGAATAAAAATGTTTTCCAAATTTATAAATTACTTACCTAATACTTTTACAACAGTTATTTCTAAAAATATCTCCTCTTACGAAACCAAGAACAATTTTATGTTATATTCATTTATTAAATAAATAAAGTAATGAATAATCTGAGGTTAACGCAATGAACTTGTCAAAAATAAATTAAATAATTCCGTGATTTTTCGAATGTCATTATTATCCAAACTTTATACTGACACGGATTATAATATCAACATGGCATAAACATTGTAATAAATTTAAACATTTATAAACCCTACAATTTTATATAAACTTTTACTTTAAAAAATAAAGATTTATTGTGTAAAAAATCCCGAATACTTTAGTCGAGTCATAATATCGTAAATTGTATGTAATCATGTCTTAAGTGGCGATTTATGAAGTTGCGTGGTGCGACTCTTTCCAACATAATAAGTAAAGAGTCATATGAATGCAATTTGCCTCCGGGATCTTATAAATATCTTTTATGAAAGCAAAGTAACTTTGTCATTCTGTCAAGACTCAAGGCGCAGGCGAAATTATTTAATAATGTAACTTAGTATTTTATAAGGAGCCTTTTGTGAATTTTATAATTAAAATAATGAAGGATTTTTAATTAAAACCTTAAAGTGAAATTATTCAGATATTAATTATATATTCAAGAATCAGGGGTAAGCAAATTTTTAAATGTTTATATATATCTTTAAAAAAAAAGAATGGTAAATGATAAATATTATTACCCAGTTGACTGTCCCAACCTATCTCTTTTAAGTGTAAACCTCGTGAAGTGACCACGTCGCTTTTCAGGATTAGTTTGGAAGTAGCCGAGTATAACATTCGTCACCTTAAGCCAGCATAGCAGAGGCGCCTTCTGTTTGGTGGCTCGGTAACCAAGGAACATAATACAAGGTATCAGTTGTCTCCGCCCAATAAGATGGAGTGTGGTAACTACAATAATAAAATAAAAAAAGAAATAAAATTAAATGAATAACGTTTATTTAACTTTTTTAAACTTTAATATCGCACATGAGATCACATGTCAAAATAAATTTTATATCTTAAAGTTGTGAGCCGGATTTCATTATAAAGTTTAATTAAAATACAAAAACTGTCGAAGTTCAAACGACATGTCCTTACAGTAATTTAACAAAAGTCAAACATCATTCTGACCCAAACGTTTTGTTGAGTTGAGATACATTATAGAATTATACTAATATATAGCTGCAATACCACTGACTCACTGACTCACTCACTCACTGACATCAATTATTTAGTACTTGCCGGGGGGGTGCAGGGGTGAAATTTTCGGGGTGTATAGGGGGTGTCGAAAAAACCTCGAGAAAAATACGACTTTGACCGGAAGTAGATTCTGGACCGGAAGTGATAGCGATATCTCTGAAACGGGGCAAATCGGGGCAGTCACCCCGAAGAGAAAGTTGTAGAGAATATAATTTTATGGCGAAATAAAAAAAAAATTTCAAAATCGGGCAAAAAAAAAATTTCAAATCGGGCCAAAAAAAAACCCATACAATTTTCGGGGTGTTTAGGGGCGATCTATGTGACCTCAGAAAAAATACGACTTTGACCGGAAGTGGATTCTGAGCCGGAAGTGACAGCGATATCTCGGAAACGGGGCGAGTCAGGGCAGTCACCCCGAAGAGAAAGTTGTAGAGAATGTCGTCTTATGGCGAAATCAAAAAAAAATTTTCAAAATCGGGCAATAAAACTAAATTCCCATACAAAACGGTCGGCAAAATTGTCGGCCCTCGATGATACTTCCATCTCGCTCTTTTCCATCAGTCGGTGCATGAGGCGAGAGCGAGAGGTTCGGAGACTAAAGTTTTCATACGGCCGAATTTTCGGGACGAACCATCGAAACGATTATACCTCGGTCAGTCGGACGGAGAGCGCGGACGCGTGAACGTCGAATTTGTTCTGCGCGCCGAGCTTTTTTCGAATATTTTAAATATCTCAAGAAGTAGATACGTCAGAGTAACCATGTAAAGACCAATTTTGTTCAGTATGACCAGCACTATTTTTTAAAATTTTTGTATATGTTTTATTTTTTAAAATCGTCATATCTCGAAAAGTAGATACGTTAGCGTCACCGTGTAAAGACCAATATTGTTCAGTATGACCAATACTACTTTTTTTTTAAATTTTTGTTTTTTTTTTAAATTTTAAAATCGTCATATCTCAAAAAGTAAATACGTTAGCGTAACCGTGTAAACACCAATTTCGTTCAGTATGACCAGCACTATTTGTTTTTTTATTTTATTTTTGTGTTTATTTAATTTTTTAAAATTGCCATATCTCAAAAACTACATTCGTTAGTGTAACCGTGTAAAGACTAATTTTGTTCGGTGTGACCAGCACTATTTTTTAATTATTGTTTTTTTTTTAATTTTTTAAAATCGCTATATCTCAGAAACTACATTCGTTAGCGTAACCGTGTAATGACCAATTTTGTTCAGTGTGACCAGCACTATTTTTTTTTTTAAATCGCTATATCTCAAAAAGTACATACGTTAGAGCAACTATGTAAAGACCAATTTTGTTCAGAAAGGTAAACTCTTTTAAATGACTTTAGATGATTTTTTTTCACAACTACCCTAAAATCTATTCGATCTAATGCTCTTTACGACAAAAAGGGCCTCCGCGGGCCGCTTGCGCCCGCGGCCTTTACCCAACAGCTAGTATATATATATAGCTGCAATACCACTCACTCACTCACTCACTCACTCACTCACTCACTCACTGACTGACATCAATTATTTAGTACTTGCCGGGGGGGTACGGGGGTGAAATTTTCGGGGTGTATAGGGGGTGTCGAAAAAACCTCGAGAAAAATACGACTTTGACCGGAAGTCGATTCTGGACCGGAAGTGACAGCGATATCTCGGAAACGGGGCGAATCGGGGCAGTCACTCCGAAGAGAAAGTTGTAGAGAATATCATTTTATGGCGAAATCAAAAAAAAAAAATCATAATCGGGCAAAAAAAAAATTCAAATCGGGCAAAAAAAACCCACACAATTTTCGGGGTATTTAGGGGCGGTTAAATTTTGTTTATTTTTAATTTTCTAAAATCGTTATTACTCAAAAAGTACATACGTTAGCGTAACCGTGTAAAGACCAATATTGTTCAGTATGACCAGCACTATTTGCTTTTTTTTTTTTTAATTTTCTAAAATTGCTATTATTCAAAAAGTACACACGTTAGCGTAACCGTGTAAAGACCAATATTGTTCAGTATGACCAGCACTAATTTTTTTTAAAATTTTTGTTTTTTTTTTAATTTTTTTTAAATCGCCATATCTCGAAAAGTAGATACGTTAGCGTCACCGTGTAAAGACCAATTTTGTTCAGTATGACCAGCACTAATTTTTTTTTTAATTTTTTTTTTTTTTTTTTAAATCGCCATATCTCGAAAAGTAGATACGTTAGCGTCACCGTGTAAAGACCAATTTTGTTCAGTATGACCAGCACTAATTTTTTTTTTAAATTTTGTTTTTTTTTTATTTTTTAAAATCGCCATATCTCGAAAAGTAGATACGTTAGCGTCACCGTGTAAAGACCAATTTTGTTTAGAAACGTAAACGCTTTTAGATGGCGAGCTAAATATTTTCAAAACTGCCTAAAATCTATTCGATCTAATACGTTTTACGACAAAAAGGGCCTCCGCGGGCCGCTTGCGCCCGCGGTCTTTACCCAACAGCTAGTAGAATATATATATGTTCTATTATGTTTTTTATACATTCTTTTCTCATTATACTTTATTCTTCTTTACTTTGGCAAACTTTAGGATGTAGGAATTTGAGGATAATTAACCTAATTATGTTAGTAATTACGAAGTTCTTTTGCTAACCTCTCGATTCCTATCCATACCTATATCGTGTATAAGTTTTAAAAATTATATGACGTATTTTTTAACTAAACGTTTTATTTAATATAAAGTAAATTTAAACATGTTATGGGACTGCTTTCGCATTTTAAAATAATCAAAATAAACACGATAGGCATTTTTTTTTAAATTTAACGTAGAATTGTAGGTGATTCATACAATGTATCAATTTATTAGTTTTTTTAACGGCTATTCTAAGCTAGTGTTTGTATCAAAGGCATCGAACGAGCAAATTTTGTAAAATAGTTACATTGGTCCTGATCATTTCATTTCGATCGATCGACTTTTACCACTAGACCACGGTGGCTTCGTCACGTCTAATTTAATAGATAATTCTAAATTGACTGCATAATGTTGTATAGTTGAAAGGATCTAAACTCCAATGCTTACAGCTAACAAAATAATGATATCTCAATCTAATGCTGACATTTGAGTAGTGACAGAAGTCTATTCAAGCCTTTGTGGAGTATTATTAAGTCCCTAACCAATTGCAAGTGATCTACATGAAACGGCGCGATCGACGCTTTCCGATTTGAAGGAATTTTGATGTTAAATTGCTTCTAAATTATTTACATACGATAACATAGGTAGATACTATTAAAACTAGCAATGTCAGCTAGGAACGTCGTGAGACAAAAGTTGCCTAGCGACGTGTTTTTTTTATTTTTTTATTGTAGCTCGGCATGTGACAACACTCCGCCTGATGTAAAGCTAGAATGCGATCCATGAATGGAAACAACTGCTACTACAGAGAAATCTCTACAGGCAGCAGTCGCCTCCACTATGCCGGCTTGCAGAGACGAGCATGTACCATCCAGATTGACAGTGCACACTTCTCTCGTTATACCTGGCTACTTTCAAACTATTCCCGAAACGCGACAAAGTCACTTCACGGGTGTTACATTCGAAAGTGGTGGTACTACTCCAGGACGGCAGACTGGACAAATAACCATCATCAGTCTGCCTACCACTCTTTAATGAGCGACCAAAGTACATATAACAAAGTTACATTGGTACCGGTCAGAATTAGCGAGGTTCGAACACGGGTCTCATCGATCGTGAGTTCACGCGTCTTACCGCTAGACCACGGCCGCTCTGTGTTTAGTCAAAAAGTCATCTTTGACGGTTGAGTGCAAAAATATGTTTAAAGTATTATTGTATCCTGTGAACAATAAGTGCAAGCTGAATTTATAGTGTTGTTATAAACCTTCTTATTAGTTTTACGTTTGATATTGACTATTTCTACATTTACTACAGTCCTATGCTATTAAATATTGTGCTACGCTTTGCAAAATACCCCAGGTATTAACAGGTACTAGGAATATACTTTGTTCTAGTTTAGTGACGAGTACATCAGATATGGGATCCTCGTCCTACTCAACCTACTTCAAAAATTATAACAAATAATATTATTAATACACATGACGTCAGGGACCTGAAAGTGGGACACCCTTTGCTACCAAGATAAGGACAAAACAAACAACAACACAATTCAGGACAATCAAATTATGATGAAAATTTAACAAAAAAAATAAAAAATAACAACCTTAGCTATAAAATTACAATAAAGAATTTAATATTTTATATAATTTTGTTCTTAGAATAAATATTAATAATAAATTGGTGTACTAACCGGGAATCAAACTCGGGACCTACCCTGTAACGGACAGAGGCCGCCTAAGTGCCTATGTAATTAAGCGTATTAAATATTTTAATTAATTATACTTATTAACTTACAAAGAGCCATTTTACTTCATAGAAAAATTATCTTTTAAGTTAATCTGATAAAAAATCTTCATTAAAAGATCAATGTGGGCTTTCTCAAAAAGGTCATCAGATTCTTTTGTTTCATTTTTAAGAGAACCATTATGGGACAATAGAAAAATGAAGACCTTAAAAAGGTTCATCAGATATATCTACTTTAATAGCTTCCTTCTTTAAAATTCCTTCTGTAATCTTTTTTATTTTTAGGATTTTTCTTGATTCAAAGTATTCCTTTTTTTATTGTAACTTGGCATATAACAACACTTCACCTCATGTAAAGCTAGAGTGCGTTCCATGAACGAAAAGAACTGCTACTACAGATAATTTCTACAGGAAGCAGTCGCCTCCGTTATGCTGGCTTAAGGACACGAATATGCACCATCCAGATTGACAGTGCACACTTCGTTCGTTATACCTGGCTACTTCCAAACTGTTCACGGAACGCGACACGTCACTTCATTCCTTTATTTTTTGTTCTTAAAATGAAATTAACGTGTGTTAAATGTTAATAAAGGTGTTATGTTAACTTACTTATTTATTTAAAAAAAACTTTTAAAATAAATTACTTCAATCATCGTTAAGTTTAGGGACAACATCTAAGACTTCTTTCTAATGTGTTGTATAGATATTAGTACACAGGAACACACTTGTTCCTCAAAAAACTTCTTAACTCGAACCAAAGTTTCGGCAGAAAGCTCGCAAGTTTTATTAGGATCGGAAAAGTTTAATCGGTATCGAATCTAGTTAAATAAACTTTTACAGCATAAGCTGCATGGAAATAGGTCAGCAGTGACTACTAATATAGGATTTCACTATACTAATTTGTTTACGCGGCAGGTAAAAAATTGCATTCACCCGCCTTCTTCGCAAAGTGCAAAGTTAGATAAATTTAAATTACTTCTACCATATTTTCTTTTTACACTATTAACATTTTCAATAAAAATAAATGAACGTATTTTCTACTATCTCTATTTTACGATGAGTATGTGCTGAACATCCACTTTTGCTTGCATCACATAAACTATAAGAACGTGATCACATCAGACTCAATATATCGGAATGGAGTGCAACAGACGCTCTGAAGTAACTTCACCCCGAGTAAAAGGTTAATTTTTATTTCCATACTTAACCCAGCACCTTTTTCTACTTTACAGCACTAAAAATACAGCGAAGTAATTTATAGTAACGTATTTATTAATCATTAGCGTCATAAACGAAACGTGTGCCGTGAAATATCGTTACCCATGCACTCAAACGAACAAAAAATATCCTCCCACGGGGCCAATTTGTAAATTTATGGGCATATTGGTCGAAAACATCTGTCGTCGGTGCGAGGTAACAAAAACGACGATATGAACACGGTGAGCGTCAAGAACGCAATCCATGTCACGTTAATTGTAACCTCGTTAACCATCACCTCTCTGGTAAACATGTCTCCAATATATAAATCTTGTAAATGCAACTTCTAAACTCCTTTTATGGTGAATATTATTTATATCGATGTCAAATTGCAGTTTATATATATTTAGCATTTGTTAAAAATTTGGTCTGTATCTAAATTGTTTTCTTCACGGCAAAGTAAAATATCGTGAGACCTTACACTTGTTTAAGAACTTTGTTATTGCTTTAAAGTTATAAGGATTTGAACATGCCATTAAAAATAGTACACAATAGTAGTATATTTATTTTATTTAATATATTTTTTATTTTGTCGTATGCTCACCATGAGCAAATAAATGGCAAATTGACAAAAAGTATATAAACAAGAAGCGAAAACAAGTGGCGATATCTTTCGTAACCTATGAAGATCTCATTTTTATATAGGTTACCTAGAATAGTTATTTTTAATTTATTAATGTATTTCCTGTTTTCGATAAGATAAAGTTTACTCATTAGTTGTGGTGGGCGTTTTAATCTCAACTCTTTGTCGTTTTCGTTTTCTCCAATATTGACTAAGTTTCTTTTAAAGCTTTGCTTTTCTTAAGAGCGAGATCGACCGAAGTTTTATTAGTAACACGAAGTTGCGTATTCTGAATTACTTTACAACTTTGTTAAGCTGTAACACGCAACCTTTCTTAGTTTATTTTTTAAAACTAATAATTATCAATATATTTTTTATTATAAGCCTATAAAATATATATAGGATTATGTTGTTTGCGTCGAGGCTAAATGAAAACAGCTCAGTGGTCCGTAAACTTCATGTCTTGGGGCGATTATTTTCATGGTTGGTTTAGTTCGAGGTTCTGCCCACAACAAATTTGAACGGTGATTTCTAATCATGTTTACATGTTTAACTTTTGATATTAAATAATCAATGGACATCAAAAAGAAACATTTGTATCGCAATTGCTTACGTAATGGTCGCTAATTAATACGGAAAATGTTCAATTACAGCTATTTTGTTCGGAATGAAGGGAACAAAAGCAACTAATAGAAATGGGGGGTTTCGCATTTTAGCGTGAAGAGTGGGCCTTAAATAGCTGGACAAACAACCGACTGATCATTATCCTCGATCGTTCGGATTATTATATCTGACCGTTATTGTAACGTCTCTCTGCTTTCTCGTCATCTTTATGAACCGAAAATGGAACAAAGAATTCATTTCATATTTTTGGGATCTGATGGAATGTATTCATTAATGTCTTGTCATAATATAGTCCTTATATCATAAACATTGTGTGAGAGATATATCATTTTTCCTTTCGTAATTTATATATAGCTTTAATATTCTTTGGCCATTGTCATTTGGTTCGTAAACATTGTCTATTGTTTAAAATATGTACTTGTGTTTACAATTAAAAATATTATAAAATGTGCAAAAGACTAAAAAAAATCGTCGACTCGTACGTCCTTGTCTGTTTGGTTTCTTTGTAATTTATTATGAAGTCTTAAGATTAATTCTGGGCGTACACAAGGAGACTCGATAACAATGAGAACAGGCAACTCAGCAACCGCAATTTCGAAATATTTTTAATTTAGCGGGAGTGGAGGGTGCACTTTCATTACAGGCGAGCTCGAGTACACCTTTGAAGTTCCGCTGCAGATAAATATGTGGTACTTCTCGCATTAATGCTACATATTTAGTATTACATGACCGACTGCGATATAATGTAAGAACAGCGCGGTCCTGTATTGCAGTCATTTAAAAACGGGGACAGATCCATTATCCGCATATATTATGTTTTAATAACCTTACGTGATTATTTTGTTGGTGATATGGTACGTGTGTTAAACAGATAAGTTTATTAATGTAGAAATATATTATTTAAAGCACATTATCCATTGGAGCGTATCGTCATAGATGCGTATAATTGATACAAACCTCAGTAAACAGTGTTAGGCAGACAGACTTTGATTATCAGTCGTCCTGGAGTAGTATCATCACTTTCAAATGTAATATAGTGGAGTTGTTCGGGATCAATTTGAAAGTGACCCAGTATAATGAGCGGAGTCAAAGCACACTCTTCCCTGAGCCAGCCGGCATAGTGGAGGCGATTGCTACATGCTGGCATTTCTCTGTAATAACAGTTGTCTCCACCCATGGACTGTAATTATTATACAAAGTTTCGATACTTGAGGGGACACCCCCCGAATGGTAATAAAGAAATACTTATTTTTATTAGAATACTTATATTAATTATACAAGCATAGATGAGCAGTAACTTAAAATTATGCAAATATGTATAACGATGGTTAATTTTTAAGAGACCAAAATTTATACTGGTATTAAGGAAAAATCTTTATATACCTACCTCCAACGCTTAAATTTACGAAAGACCTTAAAAAGTTAGAAGATTTGATTTGTGAAAACTCAATTTGTGTAATTTCTCACGTAGGAAGTAAGTCCCATGAAAATGGGTAAAGTTTTCACCGCGACATTTCTACTTTTTCTCGGGAATGTGAATTCTTTGCGTGATTTATTGCTATTATTTTTTTCAACCTATAACTTATGCGATATTGTTTTTCTTACAACTTTATAAATAGTGTGGGTTGATAAATCACAAATATATTTATGACAATGTCGTTTTAATAAGCAAAATTGGACAAAGCCTTTTTTTTCAATCATACGAAATATTAGCGTAAAAAGTGGTAGGCAAGACTGATGATCGTTATTTGTTCAGTTTGCCGTCCTGGGGAAGTACCACCACTTTCGAATGTAACACCCGTGAAGTGACCTTGTCGCGTTTCGGGAAAAGTTTGAAAGTAGCCAGGTATAACGAGAGGAGTGTGTACTGTCATCTAGATGGTACATGCTCGTCTCCTCAAGCCGGCATAGTGGAGGCGACTGCTGCCCGCACAGGTTTCTCTGTAGTAGCAGTTGTTTCCATTCATGGACGGCACTCTAGCTTTACATCATGCGGAGTGTTGTTACATGCCGAGATACAATAAAAATAAAAAATAAAAAGATTTTAGTTGCTTATTTTAGTTGTAGATCCAGATCCTTGATGTTCCCAGAGTGCTAGATGAGCTACCTGATTTCTGCACGTCTGCGCGCCCTCTCCAAGTAAGCTCGACAATAGCGTTTAGTAGTTTCGGGATCCGCTTAGAACTAGCCGATTATAACGAGTGGAGTGTATTTTGTCGATGGATGATGCACTCTCAAGCTAGTATAGTAGACGGGACTGCTGCCTGTGGACCGCACTCTATATTAACATCGTAATGTGGTCGCGTGGGATTGCAAAATTAATCAAAACAAACGTAACATAAGCCGCATAAAAATCTTTAAATTCAGTTGATAATAATTAACACAATGTATCTTAAAGACTAAAGCTATGAGGTTGGTTCCCACGAACATTTGTTAATATGTAAATACACGAAGTACGAACGTAGGGAAGCGACTTAATAACCTTAATGTGTACATTAAATGTATTTAACGTCGAATTTCTCGTAAGATGATTTAATTTACATGTTGAAACATTTTGACCTATTTTGTACATAATACCTTTAAATTACCTAAACTTGGAGATTGGACTGGATTGTGTGAGGAAAAGCGTAGCTTCTTGTGAAAATCGAACGAGGCTCGTGATCGTGAGCGGCAACTAAATAAAGAGTTTAAAAAATTTAAGTACCTAATTGGTGATAAGGAATGTAGATTTTTTTTACCTTAATAAGGCCAGAATAAAAAAGTCATATTAATGATATGTTGTTTTTTTTTTTTGGAAGAGATTTAAATAAAACACGATCACTGAATCAATGAGAGCATTGAATGGTAAAAGTTGAATAAGTAATATTTGTAACTGTTATTATCTATCCATATTTAGTCCGTGATCTTGCATCTGATTGCAAGATAGTAATTACGGGTACCAAACATGTATACAGCTGCGGCGGATGCCAGATCAACGATACACAACCTGTTCTGAACATTCGTCAAGCAATTACACTTTGTGACGTGAATAATGAGTAAAAAAGGATTTTTAAAGTTTTTATAACTGTACTTACACATAAAAGTTGTAAAATATTGTAATGCGAAGTAATATTCGTCGTCGAAGTCGCGTTTCAGTATAAATTTGGAAGGTATAACGAGAGGAGTGTGCACTGTCAATCTGGATTTGTCTCCTCAAACTGACATAGCGGTGGCGACTGTTGCCTGTAAGAATTTATCTGTAGTAGTAGTAGTTTTCGTTTACTACAAAGTTCTTTATTTACTTCTATTCTTTTTATGATTTGACATTTTACCGCACTTACCTGATGTTAAGCTACGAATATTCTGCTATCACAGACAATTAATATGTGAAGACAGCACTCGCCTCCGCTATGCCGACTTGAGGAGATGAATGTCCACAGTCGAAATCGACTATTAGTTTGGAGGGCCACAATATGTGAACATGTGAATTTAGGTCTTCTCTCCGGGTGCATAAAATAATATAAAAAAATTATGTACCAACTAAAACCCAATGTAAAACTCTCTCTCAGTTACTCTCCTAATAAAATATTTTAAAAAATCTCCTAATGTTTACGTAATTACTTACTTGACACACTATAATATTATTTATTGCCAACTGATTCAAGATAACGAATTAATTACAACTGTACTTCGAACTTTTCGCGCAAATAAAATTGATTATAAAAATGCGTAATCATCAATCAAATGAATTACTTAATATTATTTTTGGCGAAGAAAGTTTCTTATTTCAAGTGGTAATTGATTCCTCAGATTACATTTGTCACGACACATTGTTGTGATGAAATATATCTTATTAAACTACGAACGTATACGATAATAATTTTATACGATTCTAATAATTGACCCCATAAATGGTAAAATGTTTTTCAAACCTGAGTCGGTTCTTTTCCTGACTTCAAATAGGGGTAGGTTGCCAGATGTGTTGAGAAACAAAGATATAACCTTAAACATTAATAAAATACCTATGTAACTATGTATAATATTGTCCATTTTATTGCAATTTATTAGATCAGGAAGACAACAAAAAACCGGATTGTTCGGTCAGAAACCGAACATCTGGCAACCCTAGATATAGAACCTATTAAAAACCATCAGAGTCCATGGTATCTTTGATGGGATCTTGTATAGTCTAGAGAAATAAAACAGATGTACACAACAGGTGTGACCGGGCTATTAAAGTCGGAGGTTAATAGAGTGGATTTTAACCGATTTTACGAAACAAAGGTCACGGTGAAAGTAATAATACCTAATTTTCTTAGCATGTTACCGTGTGGATTGTGGGAAAGCAGACTCAAGCTGATTATTACGTAGATGGAAATAACAGTAAGCGTTGAATGAAGTTATTTTACAAACGAGCTTTAATGTCTATTTAAACGCCACTCCTTGCCTTATAATAACTGCGTGAGATTTCACGTCTGATTATTCTGATTACCTATATCTTACAAGATATTAATAAATTATGATTAAAATTAAACAGAAAAAAACATCTACTCATCTCAAGCTGTTGTGTTCTTATTATTATTTTTTTCTATTTAATTTTAATCATAATTTAATAATAAACAAGTCTTACATTTAATAAAACATAGCCTATATAATTTTTTTATTGTAGCTCGGCATATGACAACACTCCGCCTGATATAAAGTTAGAGTGCGGTCCATAGACGGAAGCAATTGCTACTACAGATAAATCTCTACAGGCAGCAGTCGCCTCCGATATGCCGTCCTGAGGAGACATGTATGCAGCATCTTGATTGACTGTGCACACTCCTCTCGTCTTTTAAATTCTTAATTATAGCATTAAAATGTCCTTACAAATATAGATTTAGAGATATTTGACCCACAGCGTGTTTTCTCTATATTTATCTAGTAGACAAAAACAGTTGTTAACTGTAGTTACCTTAAATAATGTATTGGACTACATAAATAGTGATGGGCCATGAATATTAGGACTGTATCATGCATACGTACTATGCTCATGGGAAAACCAGTCTCATAGGAACCCACTTGACTTACAATTCTCGAACCATATCGATCCAATTTATTTTACCTGTTGTTTTTATTTACTATGAACGGGTAACAGCAGGACTAATATTGCGCGTACACGTTACTGTTCTTCCCCTATTATCTAGGGAACAAAAATAAAAGTAAAATTTTCCTAATCAACGGGCTATTTAATGTTAGAAGAATGTTTTGATATCGGACTAATATTTTCTGAAACGCATACGGGACAAACAAACAGTCATTTTTATTTTAAAGATAACATTTGAGCACGGTTATTTATTTATTTTTTTATTTGGCAATGACATTTTTTAAACAAATATAGTGGTATAATTTTTTTTATTTACAAAAATAATGTAATATACGATATTGGAGTAGGCGTTAGGTTAGGTTATATAGGATGTAGGCAGCCAATTATAAAGAAAAAAAATAGTAAAAAGACTTCTGGATTTCTAAACGTATATTACGTTTCAAATTCTCTTAAGATTTATGTCTTACTGCAAGAATTGCCCCCCAGGTCGGTCAATGCGAATTTCTATTGATTGTTGTGGAGAACTAAGATGGTATCGACGCACACAATAGCCGATTAGGATACGATAGTTCGACGTTATCTGACATCGTCCGTGTAAGCTCTTCCCGCGTCTTGACTTACGACCGGCTCTGCCCGAGGTTTGCAGCGGTTCCCAGCATTATTCTTTATAGTACTAGATGAAGTTTAACTCAAATAGTACCTTATAGTATATAAATTATTTACCAAAGGAATAGGCATAGACAATGAATAACCTTTTGTCTTACTATACTCTCAATGGGTTCCATACACGCTTCATACATACTTTATGATTATACACACTGTTAACCTCGGCTTTTTGAAAAAGGTCTTCCAATTACACATCGAGAAAACAAAACTCTCGCAAAGTACCAAGTTGGCTTGGCAATTTTTTGGCAAAATTATTCAGCAACATACTGTACACTTATTCAAAACATGCAATACAGCTTCGTCAATATTAAGCAAATAATGTATGTTAGCAAAGTTGAGTTGTTTAATTTTAACAACGAACTTTGCAGGCTCCTTCCGAACAAAGTCACTCTGTTGCAAATAGCGATACCATTTAATTTGATAATTATTTCCAACTGCTTTTTAAATTTAATGTTATTATAATTTTACGCATTTAAAATTTTTACTATTTAAAAAAGTTACTACGACATAATTAAATGTAGGTAATTCAGAAATTATTTTATAATAAAGTTATATTTTAATACATATATGTTTACCTCTGAATGCGTTTCTTAAGGCGCGAATAGGTAAATCTTTTGTTTTTAACACGTATCAAATACAACGTTATAAGAAAATAGTCAGTACGGAAATTATGTAATATTAATTAGAACCGACAAGTGGGGTTTGGGAATCCGTATTAGACGTCCGCTGCTAATTAGGACGTGTATTGATTAATTATAATGCTGTTCATAATTTAGTATAGAAAGCAAATTGTTAGAGGTATCATGTTAACAGGAAATTAGATAAATATTGATGTTTGATAGTTAATCTGTAATTTAGCTCGTATTATTATAAAGTCGTGTATTCTATTACTCATATTATTAACTGTATTAATATGTGAAGTATAGTAATTCAATAAAAAAAGACGTAATGTAAAAAACAGAATTTTTGCACCAAAACAGCAGGCGAACTGATAGAGCCTAACTCAATTCCCGTCAATGTCATCTTATTTGAGAAAATGATGGTGTACCTATACTTATAGCGAATATTTCCTACAATATAGACAATAACAAATATCTATTTAAGTAACATTCTAATGAAAACAAATTTTGTTCAACTCTGTAAATTCTTGCAAATTATTTCGTTTTAGATTCGTATGTGTTGAAGATATCAGAAATAAATCCACGACGAGACGTATCCGTGTCTCTATTTAAGTATGAATTTCTGGTTAACAATTATTCTCAAATCTATAGTTTATACTTGATATTATTATTATTTTTATTCTGTAATACAAAGAATAATGAAGTCAGCTTACGGGAAATCGATATGTATGAATCTGCGACTCGCTTGACATTGGTATACTGTAATTACTAGCGGTGCTGTTGATCGTTCGCGTTCTCGCGATCTCAAGCAGGGTGCTGACTTAGAATTGTAGGATGCAATGTATCTAATATAGTCTAGTACAGTGGGGTGTATATCTATGTTCATTGCGTATGGAGCTTCCGGATTACGCGAGTTGATTGCCGTTGGACCAAGCGCGTGTCGCGGTCCCTTCATGAACTTTGGCAATTTTCGCGCGCGCTTTTTACCGTTACCGATTTGCCTACAATTTTTTATTTATTTATTTATTTAAAACTTAATGTAGCATGCACACAGGCGAACTTAATGCTAAATAGCATTTTCTTCCAGCTAACCTCTGTGTTTATGACAGGTGTGAGCAAAGAGACAATCCTGCATGAATAACGATATTGGTACGAGTGCGTAACGATCGTGTATATCGGCACTAAATAATGAATATTGAACTCACTGTTTTACCGTCATGCTCACAAACAGAAATCATTCAAGAACATGAATTTATAAAGCGATCTGATTTTGAAAAAAGAAAGTAAGATAAATAATGTTCGGTCTATAGATTAGCGAGGCAGGTACCGATGTGGTTTCATCTTCATTTGCCTCCGTGACTCCGTTGTCTTTGTGAATATGTAAAACTAATTTACATATTACTTTGCCGGGAGTATCACGGGAGTTATTCTGACTGACATTTCTCCACTGTATAATTTCTTCGATGTTTTCACCTTTGTGGTTATTGTAAACTAAAGGTGAAAGGAATGATAATTTTATGATAATATATCAACGAGCTATTATAGGTAATGATATACTTTGAGAAACCACAATTTTACTTTTTATATCATTAACATTTGGACTTTCGTTACGAAAGAGAAGTGAAATTTAGTAACCTTTAATTCAACGAGAATACTAATACGTACTTTGGTTGCTTAGTGCCTGTGATATAAAAACAGTACAGCTGCAGAGATAGAGAAAACAAAAAACTCTATTATTAATTCTAGTTATGGTACTCGTGGTCAATGTTAAGAAAACAAACAATCCAGTTTTCATTGTACATGTATTTGCGTTTGTAAAGTTGGAACAGTTTACTTACAGTTAGGTGTATTGTTAAACCCATTTTAGTACAATAACTTAAATGTAAAATATTAACTTGGCTACAGAACTTAATACAACATTTCTACTACCCGCTATTTTTAATACTACCTACCTTTACTAATATTAGTAAGTACCACTGGCATATTAAATATACCTACATTGCATTATGTAATCAATCTTCTTATACAAATATAGGCCCAACCATAAAGGCATCTCGGCATGTGTGAACACTCCATCTCATATGACTTCAGGCAGCAGATGCCTCCGCTATTCTGACTTGATAGACGAATGTGCATCATTCAGATTGGCAGTACACAACTCTTGTAGTACTTGGCTACTTCCGAAACACGATAAGGTCGCCTCACGGTTGTTATATTCGAAAGAAAACTACCACAAGACGGCGGACTGGGCTAACAACCATCATCAGTCTGCCTACCACTCTTGTTTGAAGCTAGTATTAAGATATTTCAAAAACAAATCTATTTGTATTACACTTACATTACAAATTGTACATTTGGCTGAAGCCCAATAAATTAGATATAGGAAGGAGCAAGATTAGACGAAGACGTAGCTCTAAGTTTGCTTCGTAAATACGACAATTCTCTCCATATAGGAGGTTCACGTGCAAACTGCACTGAAGTTAAATCAATGTAGTCTTTGATGTATGTACCTAGAAGTACATATAACATTGCGTCGCGGATGATGTTTATTAATTAGCCTAGTTTACGGTCCTGGGATAGTACCACCGATTCCATGTCTAACACCCGTGAAGTGACTTAGTAACCTGTAAGTAATCGCATATAACCAGGAGAATGTGCACTGTTAACCTGGATGTTACACATTCGTCTTTTTAACCTGGCATAGCGGAGGCGACTTGTGCCTTTAGAAATTTCTGTGTGGTAGTAGCCGTATTCGTTCATGAATCGCACTCAAAAAAGTTAATATTTACAAGGCTATATTTTTGTCTACTAAATCACTAATTCGAACCGTCTCTATTGGCTTCTTTTTAAAAAAATGCTTAACATAAATCTTTTAATTATAAAATTTGCACGTACACTGAATGCGACTTTGAAAAAAATTACCTCCTTGAAAAATAGTATCTTATTTATTTAATTTACATAAATTAACTTTAAAATATCTTGCATTGAATTTTTTCTATTCAGAGATTTGCTCTCTTATGCTTAAAGTGTCTGAGATAGAGACGCTCTCAACAAGGTAAGAGGTTGAAGGACGTGATGCGATGTAGACGGATAGCACGGAAGCTTTATTATTTAATTACATCTACACTTGAAAACATAATTCATTATAATTTAAAGGAAACATTCCTATTTTGTTTCTCAGTATTATTTAACATTTTCTCTCGTATGACCATTGGCGTAACTATAGAAAGCTCAGGGGGCTCCTCTGGAACCAAAATTGAAATCTTTATTTCGCCAATGTACTATTAAATTTAATTTTATTTAAAATCTCGAAGTACATAGAAATTAAAGAAATATAATAAATTATAGTTTATTAGCATTGAGTTATTATGTACTGCTTATTACAGAAGTACTTTCGGCCCAAAACGTATGTAAGATGTACTCGATAACCTTATTCGATAAAAGGCCCCAAATTTTTTTAGCCCTCAACTGCCTAGCTATGTATTTTACTTTGGCAGAGTATTTTAGTATGGCGTAGATAGACGTTATGTGTATATTTTATTAATGTTATTCATCACTTTTATAATGCCCACGATCATTTTATACTTAGAATATATTATTTTCTGTTTACAGCTTTCAATATCTTCAAGTAAATCGCAATTTTTTTATTCCAGCAACTTAAAGATCGCACTCAAAAGGAACAATTATCTAACTGCTTCCAGGGCTTCACTTTGAGTATATTTAATAAATAATGTCGGTGCCCTTAGGGGCGGCTCGGGAAGGTCGACCCGCAGCCCGAATTACCATTCAGTTTATTTAGGCCACGATCTAACTCACATTTCTTTGTCAGCCTCTTTACCTATAGACATAAAATATTCAATACCTCTTCTTCCGAAAACACCAACATTTTCACTAGTCAAGTGTACAAAATAGATATTTCGTGCACGTAGTATTGACGATCAAATATTAAAATAGTTAAGGGTAGTTTTGTTATTTAGTTTTAGTTTTTTATTTTGTTATTAGTTTTCAAAAAAAGTCAAATATCACATCAGTCTGAACGCGACCAGGTTCACCTTTCCAAACGTTGGATATGCGAGAGTGAGTCACATAAAATCTTTTAATTCAGTTAATGACTGAAAACACTATTAATAAAGATGTTAAAAGTATTGGTTCAAATATCAAAAATCTCGTTCGTTACAATGTTGCTTAATTATAAAATGTTATGGCGAAAGTCACGTAGTACCTCTCGGGAGCTAGGCGGGCGGGAATAAC
The DNA here is from genome assembly GCA_948150575.1 of Tinea pellionella. Taxonomy (NCBI): domain Eukaryota; kingdom Metazoa; phylum Arthropoda; class Insecta; order Lepidoptera; family Tineidae; genus Tinea; species Tinea pellionella. The sequence continues at coordinate 2,681,631 of OX411252.1, forward strand.
CGACGCGGGCGGCATCGCTTCATCGGGCGCGCCGTGGTCATATAAACTAATTTTATTAATTTTAATTACTTCTTGTTGCGTGCTAACATACATTAACCTTTGCTTGCCGAAACATGAGAGTCGATAAAGTAACTGAGAACGGCATTCAACGTGAAACACCCCTTTTAAAACACCATTTGTGGCGTATACAACAATAATGATAAGGCAGACAATTAATGATGTCCATTAAATTCATTATACACGAAATTATGTTTTATTATCTGAAAATATAATATACGTATTGGATAGCTACACATTTTGTTACTTTTATTACATAATTCATATTTGTAATTAATTAAATTAGCCTTGACTCAATCAGATTAATTATTTCTAAATACAACAAAAGGATAAGCAATTGTTTTTATTCTTAAAACATTTTAATGTAATTTAATTTTTATAACACGACAAATAATTCAAACCAAGTACGATAACACGTCGACAGCACGCGAATCGTGAAAGTGTGATACAAAAAGAAATAAAAGACAAATTATTTTTTAGATAAAAGAAAATATATAGATTATATTATAGTATTTAATTAGTATTCACCCCTGGCCTGAAAAGTGGAGGTATTGCGTGAAAACCTCTTCGTTTTGAAAATTGAATAAATCAAATCTATAACAGGGCTAGTTGAATTCGTGATTACAAAGTCAAGTACTAAAAAAATACCAAACTACTACCTAAATAAATACATACTTATAGTTACTAATAAATATAAATAAAGTAATATAAATAAATACATACTTAGCTACACATACGCGTAGTTTTCATTTAAAGTTTCTTTTAAATTTTTAAATAAAGGTTTTATAATTTTCAGTCGAAAATATTCGCTTTGAATAAAATAGCCCCAAATGACCACCAATGTTTTTATTACCGAAATGTCCTTTTCATGTGGTCTTCCCCTCAATAGATTAATTGAAAATTTGCACCCTTGTATGTGTGAGTACAATGTATATATTCTTGTTTTATTTTTTGTGTTCCAATTCAAGCTTGTGTATCTATCTATCAACCTATACTATATATGTTTTGAAATTCAATAAACAAAACCCTTAAAAAAGGAAATATAGAGAAAAGAAAATTTAAAAATCGCAACGCGAGCGAACATAAATAATAAATTACATTTTGTTATATTTGAATCCCTTTTCCTCTTCAGGTAGACGAACTTAATCGTGAAAGCAATAAAAAAATATCAAAGGTGTCGCAGTGTTTGCAACCCTTACGTCAGCTGATCTCGGCTAGAGGACCGTCAGATATGCAAAGGATGCGACCTTACCTATTCAATTTGATTTTCATATCCACCGACGACCAGCCACAATGGGGGTCGGTCTCCATTGTTTCACGGTGAAGTGAAAGCAGGACGGTATCTGTAGGGAATGTCGGCGTATCAACCACTAATAATTATTTCCATTGTCTTATTTACCCTAACCAAATGGCTCCAGAACAATTAAGCTATGCGACATCAGCATTGTGCTGGGCTAACATGCTTCTAATGCGTGGATTGCCTGGGGTGACGACTGCACGAGCGATGAAACTTGGATGTTTGCGCCATTCAGAGCCATTATTAAGTCACCAACATATTAATGTTGCTTTGTTGACAACCCTATTGTGTGGTAAATATTTGTAAGATGATTAATTAATTAATAATTAAACATAATTATTAGTACCGATATATTTAAGAATGGAGTCAGACTGATGATAGTTATTAATTAGCCCAGTCTGCCGTCTTGTGGTAGGTGAAGTGATCCGGTTGGGTTATTTGGGTATGGGTTATTGGGATCAGCTTGGAAGTAGCCACGTATATTGAGGATTGAGCACGTACTTTTCCAGAAGCAGACAAATCGGAGGCGACTGTCGCTTACGAATGTTTGTCTATATTGTCAGGAGGAGTCAAAAATAAAAAAATAATAAAAAATATATATTTTTTTGTTTCTTTTTTTTTCTGTTGTAAGTGTAGTCTAACAATGATATCTGAACACAAAGCCTCCATGGGGGGCAGGAGGGTGTTATTTTAATGTGATTGGTGCGAGTTGGGCAGCTCCCCGCTCAGCTCAACGCTCTCGCGAGAGCACGTCACTGCATTATTAATGCATCTTGCTTCGCCTTGATGCTTCTCAACTAATTATTTCACACTGTTTAGAAATTCTGTTTATTTCGTTATTAAATATTACGAATTTATTAACTTAAGTGCTTCCTAATTGGTTTTAATTGAAGATTGCTTAATATTATTATTTCTTATTAACAAAAAGAAGACAGAAACAGAACAAAACGTTTAATAAAAATAAAAAATAATAAAAAACGAACAATCGTTAGTCGTGAAACTAATTTGTAGTCAGACAAGAAACTCGGATTGTCGTCGGAATAGCGAGTATAGTGGGAGGTGACTTTGTAGTGAGCCGCGATTGTCACGTGCCGACCACCACGACTACCTCATCAACGAAGGATGAATTTTAAAACGACTCTAATCGCATCGAAATAGGTATATCTAAGTACATGTAAAATATATACGTATGAATCATTATTTTATAAACAATTTTGAATACAATTTTTTTATTGTAGCTCGGCATATGACACCACTCCGCCTGATGCAAAGCTAGAGTGCGGTGCATGAACGGAAACAACTGCTACTACAGAAAAATCTCTATGGGCAGCAGTCGCGTCGCCTCCACTATGCCGGCCTGAGGAGACGAATATGCACCATCGAGATTGACAGTGCACACTTTTCTCGTTATACCTGGCTACTTTTAAAGTGCCCCCGAAACGCGACGTGGTCACTTCACGGGTGTTACATTATTGCCTAGCCTAATAAGATAATATATTTTATTTTAAAATAAGTTGTTTTGTGAATTTAATAATATTTAAGTCTTCAAAATTTTGTTAATCGAAATCAAAACAAAGCCGTGGTCATTCTTTGGACAAATCCGGATAAAGTCTTATCCGTATTAAGTAATGTCTACTCAGAAAATCTCCGAGTAATCACAACTAAAAGCGAAAGATTTTGATTTTGTTTTTATTCCAGACTTTTCTTTGATGAAATATGACAATAATAGATTCTAAATAAAATAATATTATATATATTATGTTAGCTATTTTAAAATAATAGTGTTATTGGTATTAAGACATCGACCACATTTATTCAGTCAACAAAAACAAACTTACAACTGTTTCATGAAAAGTCTGAAGTACTAGCGCCACCCCGCGGAGACTTTTGGAATTAAACAACTGGGTGAACGTTAGGGGATTTCTACACGCCTATTCCTGGAGTGAAAGGGCGCAAACTTTCTAGTGGTTTCACGGTTTAACGATAGGTGGCGTAAGGGGTTAATGTTTTGTTGTAAACTCATTATTTAAAAAATCTGTATCGACATCTTTATTGGTAATTATATAAATAGTTTAACAGAATAAAGAATTTTATGCGGCTTAGTATCGCGTTTATTTAATTAAAGAGTGATAGGCAGACTGATGACGGTTATTAGACCAGTCTGCCGTCCTAGGGTAGTAACACCTTGTCGCGTTTCGGGAATAGTTTGAAAGTAGCCAGGTATAACGAGAGGAGTGCGTACTGTCAATCTGGATGGGACATGCTCGTCTCTTCAAGCCGGCATAGTGGAGGCGACTGCTGCCTGTAGAGATTTGTCTGTAGTAGCAGTTGTATGGACCGTACTCTAGCTTTACATCAGGCGGAGTGTTGTCACATGCCGAGCTACAATAAAACAAATAATTATAATTTGATCCGCGTTTCAACGTTCCAACCTACGATTCCGTGGAGATGCCTTAAATCCTCAACCCATCTCAGCTCAGGCGGAAATATGTGTTGATTTTTTGTATTCAGTTTTTATTATCATTTCATAATAAACTAAATTCAGTAATTATTAAAGTAGTGAAAAATAGATGTAGCGCTTATATGCATACATTTTGAGCATAGTTCAAATTATTTCTCTTTAATCATATTAATAATAATGGAATTATTACTTCAAAAGCATGAGAATACTAATACAATGAACGTAATGACACATAACTTTGAGTATATCATACGAAGTTTAAATCTGCGCATTGGAACTTCAAAGTTATAACTCGACATCACAAAGGGAAAACGGTACTACCTACATTTCAACGCTAAAACAAGAGACAGTTTGACAAGCAGCATAGAGGTGATCCCGTAATAATATGTATTATTAAACTTTAGCGGGGAATCGTTTATATTCACATCCTATTTATTTCATTATATTGAAGTTAATTCGAATAAAATATGGATATTTTTAAAGTACCCGTATGACATATGAAAGCTCTTACTATCAGAGTCCATTTTCACATCCTATACCTTTCTGTTGCCCTTGTCATTAATGCAATTGATGCTAATTCTGTATGCTAAAAATCATGTAACAAAGGTTGTTTGTTAAGAGGAAAATAACCAATTAAATCAAATTAAGTATAATTTATAATGTTCTATATAAATTAATGCATAAAAAATATGATAGAAAATAACCAAGAACCACTTCAATATTAAACAAGTAAATAACAACAAAAGTTAGTATGTACGTATAGCGACCAACCAGACCCTTATTTATAAACGTTCCTTCTTTATTCTTACTTTTAGCACTAAATCATAAACACAAGGGTGGTCTGCTATAGTAAGTCTACAACTTCTGAAAGTGATAGGCGGTCAAATAAAGACAAATTTATAGAGACATCGCAAGATTATTTATTTGAAGCAAAGACAAAAACAAATAATAAAAAACATCACACTTATGCGAGCTTCTGCGACTCACTTTTTATAGCTAACAGCGTGCTTGTAAACTTGTAAATTTTATAGTGTAATTCCAGAGCATAGGTAAAAGTAAAAAAAAAGAACGGGGCGAGACTGGCGACACGGTATGGTCGGTGACAAATTCGTGTTTTTGGCTGTCTTTGCTAAATGTGTTACTAACAAATTACATGTTGCTGTTTACGATGAACCTACGCTTTTAAATTTAACCTATTTGGAAATTTCCTTTCGTAATTATCAAATATTTTTTTACCTTTGTATTTCTCAAGAAAGTATTTATTTCAAAATAATTTTATAAAAGTGACAATAAATTCTTTCTATTTCGTCTTTTTACATTTTTTTAATGATCTGGTGTTTAATGGTATTTTTAATGGCGTGTACCGCATTCCACCTGATGTTACGCTTGAGTGCGGTTTATGAGCAGAGACAACTACTACAAAGAAATATATGCAATTGCTGTAAGCTACTATTGGTAATGACCCCGATTGGTGGACCCAACGTCCCGAAGGTGGCCACGACAGCAGACCCAGTTACACGTTATCAGTCTGAATAACATGTAACAACTATTAGGCACTAACCGATCGAGTATAACAAAGTTACATTTGAGAGTACACATTCAAGCTACATCATCAATTTAATTGATAAACGCGCTCTTCTGGGTTTATATTAGCTTATTCATAATGCAGGGGCAGCTTGGAAAGTAGAAAAGTGTAAATAAATTTATAGTTACTCAGTTTTATAGTTGTTCATCACAATTTTTGTGGTAACCTCTCTTTCATCTAGTTTAATGATATGTCCTCTATATGTGTTCTTCTTTGGGAAATTTAATTTACTGAAACCCATAAAAGCGAGGTATGTTGTACATTTAATTTTACGGTTTGGGTTTTACTACTATGAAGTCTAAATTGAAGGCTATACTGTTGACGTTTTGTCATTAGAACTTTATGTTTAAATATTTTACATTTCTATTGAATATAACTTATCGTTAAAAGTTAATTTAACTAACTGTTACTATTCTATTTAAATTCTCTTGCATAAACTTTTTCATTGCTAATATGAGAATTAGTTGACAGGTATAGTAATATAATATATTATATAACTTTAATTTTAAAAGGCATAATCAATATATTGCTCATTAATGAGCTTATATCTATTTGTCTTATTATTAGGAAATACTTTTCACATTGGTTAGAGTCATGAGAGGTAACGGTGCGCATTGGGTAAGCACCTAACAACCGCTAGCTTAAGCTGCTTCGTTTTAAGGCTTAAAAAAAGAAAAAAACAGGGGTTACTCATTAATATAGGTTACCTACCAGCGATCCCTATTTTTAAACAGATTTTTTAAATTTGGTAATTAACCCAAATAACATACCTATAAACAAGAAAATAATGTTTCAAAAATCAATAACAGACTGAGTATCCATAAAAAAATTATAACAGCTTCTAAGTTAGGTTTAAATCTAGAATTTGGTTACAATAGACTAGGTAACAAGCATAAATTTCAGGAAGTGGTGCGGTTGCTCCGTCTGTGGCCACGTTGACATGCCACTTAACTCGTCTTTGTTATACTACTAGACTTAATTAACGCTATCTATCTGACATTTTAGCACAATATCAGCTTTCCTTTGAGCATGTAGTTTGGTAACCGACAAAATATCGTAAAAGTTTTTTTTAATACAAGTTTTATGGCAAATTATAATTTTGTTAGTTTAAATATAATACTTTCATGTGTGTATTTTCATAGTAAAACTTAATCGAATTTCGGGATTGGCTTTGAAGTAGCCGGATAGCGGAGGCGACTGTAGTATTTGTATGGAGTATAGACTGTAGCTTATCATCAGAAGGAGTGTGGCCGTACTACTATAAAATAAACCTATCCTAGAATCAGAACTACATAGTCATACAAATGTATTGTACAATTGTTACGCCTTTTTCCTAAATATTTCGTAATATTTTATCGTTTTCATAACAGAAATAATGTGATGATAAATTACAAATCTGTAGCAAAATACAATTTTCTTACATCTCCTCCTGAAAGCATTATATAATTTTGCAAGATGGTTGTGCGCTTTGCTCTCTACTTGTGGCTAGCGTTAACATTTATTCCGTTGTTATTCGCAGCTGGTTCCTGTTACAATGAGAACAGATAATATTGTAATACTTATGATATTAACTTTTGCATTTGGTTTCCAAATTTATATTCTCGTAATTCTTCTAAGTATTTGGTTTTGGTCGATATTATTTCCCTAATGCTTTTTAATATAATATCTTCTATATATATTCATAGTTATTTGTATTGTATTTCTAGAGAAATCTTTTTGACCGGGAGTTTGTAACGAGCATATTATTAAAGTTGTAAATGCGAAGTATAATAGAGTCATAACCTTTAGCGTTTAATATTAAAATAAGTCGTATTAAAAGAGCGGCACGCGCGAAATGTGCTCGTAAAATATAGTGGCAGCGGTGACGTTGGGCACGGCTGCGAACGCGGGCCTGTGGTCGTCTGCGGTACAACTATCTGCAATATATTTTTAAGTTCATAAACTCTATCAAAATTAATGAATAGCTTTTATAGATTTTTTGATGCTATTTTTAGTATGAAACCAATCTTAATTGGTTGAAATACAATCAATTAATTTATAAAACTATTTTAATGAATTTGTATTATTAATTCACGATACTTTATTTTGAATTATTTTCCTAATAAAAAAAATATAAGTATTCTCAGAAGAAACATCATTCCATCCAACGAGGCAATTTGTAATTATTTCTGGCGTCTCGAGCGCTGCCTATTAGGATATCTTGATAGCTGTCAGTAGGTTCTTTCATCGTCTATTTAAAAGCTTGTGGTATTTATGGGCATACTGCTTGCCGCCGTTCCGTCCGTGTTATGATGTCCATGTCAGAAGTGGGATATGCTTAAATACAAACACATTTTTACATGGAAGAAATATGATGTCTATTTATGTCTGCCGGCGTAGACTACAATGCTACGTCTGGTTTAAGAGTAAATGCAGTTTAACACGCTCGCTTTTTCTGAATAATTTTTGGTACTTTTTTAGGTTATTAATAAAACTTTCTACTCTTTTTATCTTTTGAGTGTAGTTATTATTGTTTGAATTTAATTAGAGTTTTGTATGAAAATAATTCACCGTTTTTATAAATTATTTTCGTTAGACGTTGGTTACGAATTTTCAAGTTTTTGCCTACCTACGTTTCAACCTGGACTGTGCGCATTGACCTCCTCAGGCTAGCACAGTGGAAGCAACTGCAGACATTTCAATCTGTAGTAGCCGTTTTCCCAACTCATGAGCGCGCTCTAGCTCAACATCAAGCAGAAGTGATTACATGCCGAGAAATAAATATTTGGAATCATTCTTATAATATTCCCCTTGCAAATATAAGTGTCACAATATTTTTAATAACATTAAAATAGATCTAGATGTTTGTAAGTTATATATATGTATATACGTGTCTATATCCGTAGCGTCTTTTCGTGCGCTTTTATATTGCTTTTCTGGAGATCGCGTGTCAAATACACGTTCTCGAAAATTGCCGTGCAATGCAGATGTTGAACTTGACAATGCTATTTGCGAAGGTATTAAGAAACTAACTTTATATAGCCGTAAAACAACCACTTGTTAATGGATATGTCCTGAAGTTTTTTGTTGCCATTGGAGTCGTAAATCAGACTTGATCAGAATTAATTTTCATAATAGCTCAGTATTGATCAGTTGTATTATTTATTTGACAAGGAGTTAGGGTTGCCAACCGTACTATAATATATAGTATAATAAAGTTGTACTATATACAGTATATACTGTATAATAAATAAAACGCAAAAATCGATTTAAAAATGCATTTAAAAATGTAGGGAGGTAAGTGTACTATGTTATTTTGTAGCTAATTCCAAAAAACACCATATTCCGTGAAAATATTTGACAACCCTACAGGTAGTACACATCCCTATTATTTAAGATTGGAGCACTTCGTGGGTATACGTAGGGCAACTCTATGCAGATGCAAAAATTCGAATTCTACTTCAAGTTTTTCTCATTTAAAAATAAACTGAAACTGGGAACAACTTTCAGTTCATTTCCACTCAAACTAAGTGCACTTATACCAAATTCAACTGTGTTTACCACAACACTCCTGCAACCGCCGCGGTGCTCCTACGAAGTGCATTTATCGCCGCCAGAGACACTTTACTCACTAAAACCTTCACATTTTAAATAGAGCTATTTCTGTTTATCGATTGGTTTCAGACGCTCTGATTGCGTCTCTATGGACATCAGATTAGTTTTTGTTTCATTTTCTGCGATGGATATTGATGACGTTCTTTCTTTTTAATAATATAATACTTTTTTTAAAACAAAGTCACGTTTCATTCTTACTTCGATTTTTAACAAAGTTTAAACTATAATTAAAATGTTACTCATATGATTACGACACAATTATTAGAAAATTCTATTGTACAATATTGTATTGTATTAGAAAATCAAGGATGACTGTGTGATCTAATGTATTATCTACGAGGATTTAAAAAAAAAAGAAATAATATTGTTCGAAATAATTTTGATTTTGAATATGCAAATAAGTTTTCAACAAACCCAGAACTTTTATTGACATAGGGACTAAATAAATTTCATAACAGACCGCCTAACACCAAATTTACCGGTTTTCACTCCCTCGCTGGCGTAGCAATGTTGCCTCTACATTTGCATATGAAAGTCATAACTCTGCGACACGGAAAATTTAATCTTTTCAGTAATTAAATGAATTTTTTTTTTTTTTTTTTTTTTTTATTTTGGCACGACATGTGACCTCGACTGGTCTGATGGTAAACGCAGTGGAGGTCCATGAGCATTGACGACTAGAGAACCGCTCGCACGGTGGCTCCAGTCGCCATCACTATGCCGGCCTGAGAAGGTGCTTTTTCACGCTCCGCTTGAAGGATCCAAGGTGAAAGGATTGGGAGAATACATGGGAGGGCAAAGCATTCCACTTGTCAATTGTGCGACACAAAAAGGACGCGCCGAACCGTTTTGTTCGGCGACCAATTCGGTCGACATAGTGTGAATGCTTCCCCCTCCCAGTGCGGGTGTTACGGTTGTGGAAGGATGAGACAGGTATAAGATTAAAGAGCTCTTCGGAGCATTCACCATGGTATAGGCGATAGAGGACACACAAGGAGGCTATGTCCCTGCGAAGTTGCAGGGCCTCTAAGCTCCCTGCGACCTCTGAGTCGCCTATTACTCGGACAGCTCGACGCTGCAGTGAATCCAGGGCATCGAGGAGATACTTGGCAGAGCCGTCCCAGAGGTGCGAACAGTATTCCGCGCAGGAGCGAATCTGCGCCTTATACAATAGAAGGCGGTGCTCCGGCGCGAAAAACTGACGCACCTTGTTCAGGATGCCAAGTTTACGAGATGTTGTTGTAATTGCTCGCTCGATGTGATCCCTGTGATTCAAGTCGCAGCGAAGTGACATCCCTAGGATGTCAAGTCTGTCCGAGGCACCAAGGGTGATACCCCGAAAAGTCGGAAGAGGAGAGAAGGGGGACTTTTTCGTCGAGAACGCGCAAACCTGAGTCTTGCTGGCATTGAACTGCACCAGGTTCGCGTCGCCCCAAAGAGCAATGCGTTCTAGGACCCGGTCCAGTTCAACAACAACAGACTCTCTCATCCCGTCGATTTCCGTTTTACCGGCTGCGGGGCAAGATATGTATCGCCCATGCACCGTGCTGTCGTCTGCATAGCAATGAATACTCTCATATGGACCAGTGACCTAATTAAGCGAATTTTAAATCGTATCATATCTATTGATAATAACAAATGTTTAACAGAAATTGTTCTAGTTTTATAAAATTAGCGTTGTACAAGAAAAAAAAAACAACTGAAACTAAAAAAAAAGTAAAAAAACTTTTACCATCCCTAAAGATTTAATATGAGATTCTAAATTCATACTCGATCATGTTTATTTAAGAAAAACTAAAGGACAATACAAACAATTCTGACAACCCTTATATTTTTTTAAAGTAATATAATTTATGTTTGGTAACAAATTAGCCAGCCTTTAGTACTCTAAGGTAATCTAGCTACAAAACAAAGCATACTTTATTAGTACGCGTAATTAGTGAACAAAGGAATTTAATATAAGTATTCATTACATAAGTTAGTAGGGTGTTGAAGTTCATAATACCACCCAACACTAAACGTAGAATACCTGGAAGTCTGTAAGCTTATTTTAGTGATAACTATCTTTTTATATTAAATAAGACTGAACTCTCCCAATCTAATCTCTCAAATCCCAACCAATGTCAACGATACTTTGTTATAATATCATCTTTTTATATAATTCTTCTGTACATGTGTATGTCACCCTCCTAATTAGGATTTCTCAAAATTATTTCCCATATGCCAAATGTAAGATCATCCCTTCTGGACTAATCCTCTTGTGTACAATGTAAACTTTAAAGAGTGGTAGATAGACTGATAATGAAGTAGGACTATGTACTGTCAATGTAGGGTGCACATTCTTCTCTTCAAGCTGGCTTAGCTGCAGATATTTCTCTGCGGCAGCAGTTATCTCCTCTCATGGACCGAACTCTAGCTTAACATAACATATGTGGCAATCTCTATTAAAAAGTAGGATGTCAAAATATGTCAAAGATGACAAGTTTTTGTTTTTTTTTTATGTCAGAAGATATATTATTTTACTAAAGCAAAAACATGTTTTATTTAATTTAATCGGAGTATCTCTCTTCTCATATTAAACATACATACAAATATTATACTAGACCTTCATTCCAAGCTAATGAATATATTTTGAAAAAGTATTAGAATTTAAAATGACAATGTGATCTACCGTCCCGAGGGTTAATAGTTTGGAATGCATTTTTCTTGTGGCAAGTTAAGAAGCGCCCGTTAGATATAGTGACATAAAGCTCGCCACAAACAGCGCTCCAGCTCTGACTACTTCTATTTTATGACACATTAAAATCTGAGTGCTGGAAAAACCTTCAGACCGCGTTCAATGCAGGTAACTTTAAAAGCGTCCATTACTGTCTCTTTAATGTTGCATTTTTACGTAATAATTGTTGTTTATAATTTTATATTTTTTAAATAAACCAACTTTTTAGCGACTCGCAGTTCGATTCTTTTTTTAAATTAAAATATTCGTTTCGGATCCATGTTCCAATATCCATTTTCAATAAATCTTTTTAAATCAAATAAATTTGAACCTAAACAGATCTAGACAAGAAGAATTAGAAACCGTCTATAGGATACGAGTAGAAAGTAATTTAATTAATTAAGATACAGCTTTGGTAGATAAACTAACAATAGTATGTGGCATATGAAATAAAGAAGAAAAACAATAGACGGTGCAGAACATTAGTAATAGGATCGTGGCCAGACCGTCTCGAGGAGCTTCCTCGAGCCGCCCAAACTTCCGATAAGATTGTATTGGACTTGCGCCCGGTTGCATCGACTCCACTCGCCCGAAGCAATTTATAAGTAAATATTCTACTTGAAGTTACTAAATAGAAACTGGATAGTTTTCACTTGGGACGATACTTTAAACATAAACTATTATGAATTGTGATATTTTTTAAATATTAAAACTTTATCGATTTCCTACTACCTCTTCGTATCGATCAGACTAGTCAACTTCCACGAGAGAATTGATGTTAAAATAAATACAAAATTGACATCATAATATTTAAAATTATTCTATAATTTAGTATATTTATATTTAATTTTTTTTATAGTAACTTGGCATGTGACCACAAAAAAGAATCGAAAATTATTAACGATATATTTTAAAATAATATACATAATATAAAAGTTCGGGCAGTCCTTCTTGCTCCATTGTTCCATTAAACTGTGGAACGACCTTTCCAGCCACGTCTTTCCTCCTTCCTATGACATGAGATCCTTCAAACGCAGTGTGAAGAGGCATCTCGTCAAGCCGGTATAGCGGACCCGACTGCTGTCTGCAGATTCCCGTCTCTGACACCAGTGGCTTCCGTTCATGGATCGCACTCTAGTTTAACATCATGCGGAGTGCAGTCATATGACGTGCTAAAATAAATAAAAAAACAACTTAGTAACTGTATTATTGTTTTCTTAAACATTTTATAAGTCTTGAAAATCTATTTTAATTTAGTCCTCTTCATTCCTTGTCCAATTAAGTCGGTACTTTATATTTTTAGATTCGTAAACATTAAACATAATGCAATGTACCCATCTATGTATTAAAGAATTAATTGGACAAAATCAAATAGATGTTCAGAATTTATAAATTTAAAAAAACGCCGCTTAACCATGTAACAATACGATCATAATAGATAGGTAGTAGTACTTACAAAAATAATAATATTTAGATTAACTACAAAGTTTAATTATCATTCTCTAGACCGTTATTGAAGGTTCTAGTATTTTGTTAATTGACTTGAAAACATATTTTAAAATTAAACTAACCGCCATTCGCAGTATTGAAGTGTTAGTAAAGCACCCAACATAATGGTGCTATTATGGAAATATCTAATACTTCCATGAGAAGTTACAGTATTATGATATTTTATGATTATAACTACTTTTGATAGGCCTCTTATAATAGGTATTTGTTATTTTAATTTACAAGACTTTTATTAATTAAATTATCAATATTCAATGAGTGGTAGGCAGACTGATAATGGTTATTAGCACAGACCTGGAGTAGTATCACCACTTTCATGCGTAACAACTATGAAGTAATCTTGTCGCGTTTCAGGATCAGTCTGAAAGTAGTCAGGTATAGCGAGAAACTCCTAACCTAGCACAGACAACCTGTCAACATAGCAGATATTCTATGTGGTAGCAATTGTTTCCATTCATAGATCCCACTCTAATTTAATAACAAGCGGAGTATAGTATAAAGTCAGTATAAAAAAATAATATAGGTATTTAATTTTGTCCGAATGTAAACAGTTAAAAGTTATATTACTGTTACCCGCGACTTCGTCCTGTAATTAGTATTACGAGTCCCCGTTATAACCCCAGGGAATTTTATATGGGTTTAAATACTTAGTTGTAGGTATACCCGTGTTTTCACTCACGTTAATCAAAAAAAATTAAAAGCTTTCTCGTTAAAGGACAAAAATTATATTCAACTACAATGCATACGGAAAAACAAACAAATATTCTTTTTTATATATGAGTAACATTAAAACAAGAGAAAAAATATTTAACGCGGGCGCGTCTCGTCATAAGAACTATCGAGTAAATTAAAAGTATATTTTTTTAATTTTTATTTTCCCTATTTTCAGTTTTAAAAATTTGACTAATTATTGTGAATGAATACAGCCAATCAAATCAAAACACTTAAAAAATCGTAGAGCAAATGATGTGAACAAAACGTATCGAGGTGCATTGTGCAGGTCTAAGTGTTTTATGTTTGTGGTGTCCTTTTCTCGATGCCCATAGGACAGGCTGTCCTAGTTTAAAGTCAAAGAATTGTATGTAGAATAATATAATAGTTTAAGTTACTTTTTTTATTATTACATACAATTTAAATTCAAAATAATGCCATACAAAAAAAACCTACAGCATAATTTAGTAAATATACGTATTTTTAAAAGAAATTTATTAAATTAGAGGCATGTTTTTACCTAATAGGTGTTAACATGAGAAAGGCCGGTTTCCTCTGCAGTGTTTTAATTAAACCGCCTTCGCGTGGACATGGTGTGAACAGAGAGAGGTGACAAACATATAAATCAATCAACTGGACAGAACACAGTTTACGAGTTCGTCGCTTTGTCACTAACACCCAAAATCTGCTACCTATATTTTTTGTGCTACGTATTTTTGCAATTAAGTTTTTATTTTTAATTTTTAATTACATTCTACATACCTAATAAGGACTGAGATTTGTTATAAATTAAAACAAGTTAATATTGGCACCGGCAAGGATTTGAAAGATTAAAACAAGGGGATTCTTGATTTACTCTGCTCTAGTTATTTATAAATAAAAGTTTGTCTTAGTTAACATTTTAGTAATTATTAAGCTTACGTGTATTAGGTTTTAAAATTTACTGTACGTACACACAATCTGTCTATAATTAAATTATTAACCTTACGATGAAAAATATAATATAAACAAAGTTTCGTTTCTCAGTAACCAATAGATCAGAAAACATTTTTTTTTCGGAAAACTGGACTTTATTTATGCAGCATTTCCGTAGGGTGGACTTTGACAAATGCGTGCAATTTTTATTTCCGTCCTTTTTTCTTGTTCTAGTTGGGCGTAATCACATTGTTTTATTAGCCTTGAAATAACATCTCAATAACCATAATATATTAAGGTTTCTTGCGTAATTTATTTAATGAGTTGATTACCTTTAGTTTGCGTTACGTTTGCGTTTTCGTGGTGGTCCGTTCTCGAGAGAAGATAATTGAAATAGAATTGAAAACGTTTTTATGTGTGGTATAATTAAAGTTATTTAAATGAAGTCGTGACTAGCGTATTTGTTGGCGTATTTGTTAATGACCTGAAGGAATTCCTATCTTAGTGAAATGAAAACGGGAACTAAAATCGCGCCAGGAGGTGGCGACGCGGATACTTCGCATTTTAATTAAAACTCGAGATTCATTGGGGCTGTGATAATTTCATTACGCGCAATCTTCAGTCCCCAGATGACGAGTGCTTGTGGTGCTTTTACAATTTAAATGTTAACTTAATTTTTATTTATAAAAAGGGCTCTGAAAGAGTTTTACACAGCACATTTGACGCCAGGGCCATTTAACGTCACCTCAATGCCCGTCTTCAATGCTGATGAATGATTACGAATAAATACCAATTACGGCTTTATTTTTAACTTTATAAAATTATATTTTGATACAAAACTATTTTAAAAATAACCTTCAATGAACTCATTCAACTTATTATACCACTACAATGTGATGTACTAGTATGTGCGTCTAGCATATGTATTTATAAAATGGAGCATTTGCTTATCGCAATGATTCGAACCTGTAACCCTCGTTTTAAAACGTTATATTTTGACAGCTGCAATAAAGCGAGACTCGGACTGATGGCTGCAGGCAAAAGGGTATGGAGCACTTTAAAATTTATCGAATTTTCATGTTTTGTTCTGCGCCGCCAGCCGTCATCCCTACCTACCCCAGTTGACACCGACACTTTACCCCCATCGTGTTTATGAATGTATCTACCTATTTAAATATTAAATGCTAATAATACCTAAAAAGTAATTGTGATAAAAATGTCATGGAATAAAAGTAGTTGAAAAGAGCAGTCTGTACTCAGTTTTTTGGGAATGCGCAAGCTTTGGCTGCGGCACCTGACATAGCACACAATTAACCAACATTGTTCTCTATAAATCTTTATTTGTCTGTCTGGCTGTCGAGCCGCACCGACCCTCCAGGTTTTTTTATTTGGCAAAACGCTCGTCAGCACTCATTAACGGACAATGTATGGACTCGGTACTTTAAAATGTGGGGATGTTCATTACATTAAAATCAATGGAATGCACAATAATGTTGACTATTCGAATCAAGCACTGACTGAAGGGTTAAACAACTGGCATAAACTTTTTGCTATACCAGCATAGCTATTCATAAAATTAAATATATTATGAATAAAATAAAATTAATCAAAATAAAAACAATTTAAAATTTGTGTGGTAAACCAGTCTGGGTTTAAATTTTCTTTTTCCTAATTTTAAGGGTAAATTTTGTTAATGTGTAGAATACTTTTTACTTTTTAGTATTAAAGAATGTTTAAAGGTCATTGACCCAAGCCGTGATAGTACAGAGAATAATGCCGTGACTAACTCGACAGTTGTTATGCATTGTTTTGTTACATCCAACAACATAGTAATCCTTTGTTAGACATCTCGTTATCCTTTACTTTGTTGCTTCGTTTCCGTATCTCATTTAACTGTTTGTTGCCTTAACGTCTTACATTATATTAACTACAAAAAATTAATGTTTGAATCGTAAAACAAATGTTTTATTATTGCGTTCCATTTTCTAATTGGAGTCCGTCTGTTTATGAAATGTCTGTTTCTAATTAGAGCCTCTTTTTAACACTCTTGTCAATCGTTAATCTTAAAATTTATTACTGTTCACTTTTACTTTGTATTTTGTTACATATTTATAATTGTAACACCCGTGAAGTGACTTTGTCGCGTTTCGGGAATAGTTTGAAAGTAGCCAGGTATAACGAGAGGAGTGTGCACTGCCAATCTAAGATGGTACATGCTCGTCTCCTCAAGCCGGCATAGTGGAGGCGACTGCTACCCGCACAGGTTTCTCTGTAGTAGCAGTTGTTTCCATTCATGGACCGCACTCTAGCTTTACATCAGGCGGAGTGTTGTCACATGCCGAGCTACAATTTAAAAAATATTCTATATTACTAGCCGACGGTGCCTGGCGTTGCCCGGACTCTTTGTATAGGGATTTTCCCGCCGATTTTAATTTGTTTTTTTTCCTTACCGTAAGATAACATTTTCTATAACTATTATTGCGGAACGATCTCCCGGACTCGTTCTGTTTTTGAGATCACATCCAGTCCAGATTAATTTGGAAAAAATCCTTTTTATTATGCCTACACTATAATATGAAGCTACCCTTAAAATTTGAGATCGTGATCATGGCTTTGGCTGTACGGTGATCATGAATGAGTCGGCCAGTCAGTCGGGACTTCGTTTTTAATGATATAAGAATAGGTTGTATAGTTCGTTTCTTTAGCGTAGGATAGTTTGTTTATTGAGGAAGGTTTGAGCTTTTTTCGGGTGAAAATGCAGGGTACAGTTATTTTAACCCATTTAAAACGTTCCCTTATACGGAGTATAACTTGAAATAGCTTACCCGTTATCTTACCTTAACGTTCCCTAGTGACGGACCAGGAACGCATAATACTAATCATATGCATAAGAAATCGAGAGTAACAGCTAGTATAGCATATATGTATATGTATAAATTCATTCCTTTACTCATTTTTATATTATGACGAAAATTTTAAAATAGAGATTTATATTCTCTCTATGGGATATTTTAATTTACTTCCAGCAGTTTAGTTTGTAAATACACAGTTTGTCCAATAAAATGCTGATTTCCCTTGCTGTTTGAGATCTTTCATATAAAACAAGTGAAGTAATCCGACCACTATTTTTTAATCATATTAAATAATAATTTACAGAATGGTGGGCAGACTGATCATGCTTATTACTTTGTCTTTCTGGCGTTGTACCACCACTTTCCAAAGTAACATCAGGATGGATCAGCTTGGGAGTAACAAGGTATAACAAGAGTTTATACTGCTGACCTTCATCATCAAGCCAGCATGGCGGTGGCGACCGCACTCTAGCTTACCATTTAGGCGGAGTCTGATCACACGTCTGATTCTACACATACACACATATACATATAATACAAGTATACATGTATTATTAAATAATAATGAAAATTGTTGTTATTATACAAGTCAGCGCAAACGAAAATAATAGAGTCATTGCAATTATAATTAAGACAAAACTACTCATTCACTTATGACAATACGTCACAATACATTATCCAGGAAGTAGAAGGGAAAATTGCCACTACTGCACATTCTGACACGCGAACACAATGATTTTATCCCCTCATTAGCACAAAAATAGAACAATTGCTCTTCACATACACGTAAGTCTATTCTTATAACGGTACGGCATTATTAGTGTGTTTAATGAATACTTTTCTTTAAGGATATAAGCAACATACAGTTGTAATGAAACAATTTAAACTATATCTTAGTAGTTTTTTTAAATTTATTTCTAAAGTGCAGTCTATGATCGACGACAAATATACGTCCTCAATGCCGGATTGAGAAGATTTATTGCACTGTTTAGGTTGACAGTGCACACTCCTCTTGTTATATCCGGTTAATTTCAGTATGATCCTAAAACAAGACTAGAAAAAACACGACTAAACTTAAAAATGGCGGTTCTTTGGTAATCCCAAGAACGGCATACTATATTAATAACCATCACCACCATTATACTACCACTTAAATAAAAAATTCAATAACAAAGATGGTTTGTAATGTTTTAACGTGTACCGTTCAGTTTATTGCCATCGTAATGTTATTAGAAACTGGCGACGTACATCAAAAAGAAAGATAACCTAGAGCTTAACAAAAGTAGAAAAGTGTCTTAAAGAAAAATTGCCTTTTCAATTGCACAAGTAACGCTTTTTCACGACGCGGCCCATTTTAAATCATCTCCCCCGTGGGTTGAAACTTTTCCCCATTTGCGAAATAGCCTGGTGCCTATTAAATGTCGATTTTTCACGTTTGGAATGGGCTCGAGGGTTCCCCAAATTCAAGAAAATCGTAGAAATAGTACCTCCAACAGATGTAGAATTGTTTATAATTGAAAAAGGAAAAAAGTAATATTATATTAAAGGTTATTTAAGTTTGTTTTGCATGAACAAGTGTTTTCAATGAATTTTGAATAACTATTAATAGTCGAAATTTGTTTAAATAAACACGAAGAATGTTTTACGTTGTGAAACTGAATCCCTAGAAAGTTTTCGATAGCGCGTGTACTTGTAAATACTTGGGTTACATGAGGGATCTCATCAATTTTCATTAATTGCTGGGACCTGTCAGGTGCGTAAGGGTATATTCCCTACATAAGACTCTATAATCCTACGTTAATTTTTGTATTAAACAAAATATACATGAATATAATGAAATATATTTCTTTTCTTTCTAAGTGTGTAATATTAAAATATGTAAAAAAAGGATCTGAAGAAAATATTTCTGACCAATTTTCAACATAATAAAAACAAATGCAGCATATACAAAATATAACTTTTTTTATATATCTAAATTAATTAATATTTTTTTAAATGATAATAACCGGCATAGCGGAGGTGACTTCTGTCAGCTTATTTGTTATGCCGCAGCAATTGTTAAAGCAAAAGTTTAATATTAAGTGGAGCCGTACTACTATAAAAAATAATGTTATTATATTTAAAAACAAGGTGGTGTTTTTTTTCATGGAACGATAACTGAAACGGTCTTGTGTCAATCACGTGACACCGGAGGCGGTCGCGACACCTGGTGGCAGCGGGGCGCGATAATTTATTACATTTCTTAAAAGCCATTACCAGACGAAAGCGACACGACAGAGCAACGTCAATGATCCATCACTTAGTATCGCCCTCCCAGCACAATTAGCATGAATTTTAAGTAGAAATATTTCCTCTCCTTTATGTTGCATTTACCAATGCGAAGTTCATTTCGTATTCTGTCTATCACTTTGAAACGCAGGTATGCACAATAATTTGTGCTACATTATGTTTTAAAAATAAAATGTTAATGTTCAATTTAGTTCGACTTTTGACTTAACATGAACATAATAACTAGCCTTTAATCTTACTTATTCAACGCATTATGCATTAATCTATGTGACTACTAATGCATAAATTCTGAAGCAGATGAGTTACCGCTGCATTTGTCATTTTTCGTCGTCGTATATCTACATTAGACCAGTATCTCTTAATTCTTCATTAACCTCTCAATGTAAGCTTTAAATAATGGGACAAGGACAAAACAACCATATAACGCATATGCCCGAAAGAAACGTTTTTTTTATAATATTATTTAATTAATAATTTAAAAAATATGTTTTGTTTCGACTGGGAATCGAATTCAATATCTCCGCGTAACAAACTGCCGCGTTAACTGTCATATAAGTATAAGAATTGGAAAAAACGTTTTAACTTAGGTTGATATTTATGAGCACATTATCCAACTGGAGTGTAACGAAGTTAAGTGACGTGAACTATTTCCCTGTTTCATGAAAAATGAACGAAAATAAACGGTTCGGGGGAGACAGGCTGAATTTATTTGACGATCTATGTTTATTTCGTCTGAGAATGTTCATGGTGAACAAAAATACTGATGTCTACTTAATTTTACTAAACGATAATGTGAACTAATAAATATTAAAGCCATTTTACTTTTTTAAATCGCAAATTTTGACTTTGACTCGTCTGTATGCGAAGGTACTGACTATTATTTTTTAATATAGCTCGGCATATCTTATCGCCTGATGTTAAGCTAGACTGCGGTCTATGAACCGAATCAACTGTTACCTACCTCCGCTTTGCCGGCTTGAGGAGACAAATATGAACCATCCACAGTGCACACTCCTCTCTTTATATCTGGCTACTTCCAAACTGATTAGAAGTGATGGTACTAGATTTTACCTAGACTAATTTATAACATATAAGTTATGGTTATAACATCATCAGTCTGACTACCACTTTTTATTTATGTTTAAAAAAGATATTAAAATTTATTATACTTTCCTTTTATAGGCTTCATTAAAAAGTCTGTTTCGTCGAAATTAAATAATAAAAAAGGAATTTCTCTGATAACGTCAAAAAGGAATAAAAAATCCATTTTTTAATTACTTCTTCTTAATTATCAACCGCATTCTTTTAGTATTTTAAACAAGAAATAATAATTAAAATGTAATTACTGGTTTAACCTAAGTATATTGCGTACTGAAGTTAATTATTGAACCAATCTCGATAAGTATCGATATTAACAAATTATTAAATTTACCGATAAATTAACATGTTTCAGTGAACATTGCTTGATAACTTGTTCGACCATATCTTTTATACGTTCGATCTATTGGAGGCTGTAACTTGATAATAAATGATTTTGTTAAGAATACAATGAAATAGCAGTAACAAAATACTGTCACTGATAACTACGTATTGGTACTATAGTTATCAGAATACAGACTCCGTGAGGCAGTTGAGTGGATCCTAGTTTTTAGGATCGATTCCCGATCGAATCGAATATTTATTCGTAATATTTCAATCAATCAAATTGTCACGCCTTTTTCCCACAGAGATAGACACAGACAACGAAATACCATTTGCCACGATTCTGACACAATCCCTTGCTTGCGTCACATCCACGATTCTCTTCATAGAATCGCTACGGGCACTAGCCAACCCAGCTTTTATAAGGATGTCTCCGATTTGATCAGAATACACCCTGGGTCGACCTTGTAAAAAAATGTATTTATAGTACATACTTTGGTGTTAAAAAATATCCAGGTTGAATCCTTGTACCGCGAGATCAGAGGTTAATTCACACCTAACTAATTTAAGCCACACTATTGTATAATAAATACTGTCAGAAGCATTATGTTGCCAAGACTGCGTCGTATCCAGGAAGCTTCACCGGATGTTACACAGGAAAGCGAGTACTGTTAAAAAGTGGAAGGATTACATATGCAACCATTTCAAGATTTACCGCTGCGGCAATTTGGACTTAATTTATTACCTACGAACTTGCCTGGATAGTGCTAAGGCGGGCCTCGACTTTCAAGAAACAGAATGTTTAGGCCCGTTCTATATATAACTTGTACAACATTTTTTATAGTTTTCTAATTACTTAAATAAATATGCTTTCTTTACTATAATTTGCAGTTAAATAATAACAAATAAAATATTATAAAATTTAGTTTTTTTATCAATATTTTTAAGAAAAGTGTACTTGTACAAATAAAAGAAGTGTATTTTGTTCTGATTAAAATTACGGAATTTTTTAGAGATTTAAAAATGTAATAACCAGAACTCGCATTCCAGATAAAAATCACAATGCGCCAAAAAGATTTTGATAACTACGAAGTTGGAAATTTTATTACAGATAATTGAGGAAGTTATAAATTTAAAAGGCATTTTTAACAGGAGTCGTTTTACCTGTGTTTATGAAGGTAACATCGAGATATAATTTACGTCCTACATAAGAAAAGTTAAGACAGTATAATGACAATCACTATATAAAACCACCCGGTTTCATTCGCCTAATTAAAAACTTTGAGAAAGAAATTAAAGATTATCAAAATAAACATATTACTTTTTAATAGATCATTTATAGTAGCAGAAGACTCACAGAATATGTGAGAAAAAGTTACAATAAAATAAACTTAAATTCTTCAATTTTTACTTCTTTATTTTGTCCCATATTTCTGATTACAGTGAATTTTGTTTTATAAGTCACTTCACAGTGGTAGTACACTTGAAAGTGGTAGTACTACCCTAGAACGATAGATTGGGTTAATAATTACAAAATAATAAGTTTATTAATTTTGTAAACAGGCAATTTATTTATTTTGTTAAAAGCTCATAGAACGAATGTTTGAAATATTCATTCGAGCTTAATAAATTCTTTAAACCTAATAACCAGCATCAGTCTGCCTACCACTCTTTTTGGAATAGATGAGCGCTATAATATTTTACTTTGTAGACGAAACAATAATAATTTGACGCTTAAAAGCGCATTATCAAATAGACCATAAATTAAAGAAAGTTACCGCAACTGGGAAAACTTGTCCAAATTGTCAGAAGTTGAGTAAATTTTTCAAAACGTCCCGTTCAAAAGTTGAACAATAAGTAGTTCTTGGAGTGCTCTTTAATTTCCTAATGGGCTTACACTTGGGATTGGCCTTTTGAAGAGTATGAAAAGTAGAATATCAATTATATGAGCTTTTCGTCCGCAGCTCATCGTTCTCCGTCTCTAGAGACGCTCGCACAAACCACATCAATCAAATGCCATTCACTTAGCCTTATAACTAAGCTCTTTTATATTATTTTTAAATTAGTTTACTTCAGTTCTGTCAATATTCAAATCACTTATGTAAAAGCAGTAAACTTGTAAGTATATATTTTGTATATTACATTTAACGCGGTATTCTTTCTTTCAGTCTTTCTTTAAACAAAGAACCGACTCATGTCTCATATGATGATTATTTAATCTTTTTAATATACCTTGTTTAGTTTCCAAATTCTAACCTATTAGATGAAAATTACTTTCAGTAGTCGGAAACCTTATTTGAGCTTTAATTTTCTAACAAATTGCTTTTTAGACGGACAGGGACGAAGCCTCACTGGGCTTTGTCACAACTTAATTGTTATCTATCGTTTGCAAGTGACAAGAGAGTCGATAAGGAAGATGCGTTAGGCAATACGATCTTTGTAAATTAATAGCTCTTGAATGTGTATGCGGGCAGAGTGATTGTATGACATTAATGTCTGAATTGATTGTCGATATTATAGCGTACATTACTCTTTATTAAAGCGACTTATCGCTATTGTCTTTTTCTGATGGATGAGCTTGTTCTTTTTCTTTTTTGTATAATTAATTAAATGGATGGTTGGCTATACGAGTGTATTATACGTTTTATTAAGTAACATTTTTTAAATGGTATACCACTTTCACTTATTTTGCATACATTTTTTGATTATTTTGCACCTGTAAGAGTACTTTCTTATTCAGTAAGGCGACACGCTTATTAAAACATAATTATATGTAGCATTATTCTAGGGACCAAATTCATGTTTGTATGTACATATTTTTTAAAACTTTAAAATGAAATAATAAACATTAATAAAACAACATTTATTGCTGTTTAAAAAGCCAAAGGACTAGTTAGTATCACGCCATAGTACAATTAAGCTTGTTCGCCACCAAAACCAAGAATTAATGCAGGAAGTGCAAATAAATCGTGCCACCATTGTATACTCTAATTAAAACGTTTTATTCACACATTATACGCCTTTTTTATGTAATAATAACAGCTGTATCTGTTTTATTTATATTTTTCTTTTTTTTTGGGTAACAAAACCTACTATTTTTTTTCACACTAGAAAAGTATTCACGGTGAGGTGCAATTTAGTTCAAACACATCTAATTATTTCTTATGCTTTTTCTAAATATGTGATGGCAATCCAACAGTGGGGAGGTCTGCTAATGAGAAGAGAGGAATTTAACGAGATTACGTGAAACGTAAAACGGCATTGTTTTCAGTTCGCAAGCTTTTGCTATACCGGTTTGTTATATCGCCAATTGACAGGGCACAAATTCAGATTAATTTATTCCAAACTTTACTATTTAGTTTATAGCGTCCGTAAACTAAACCCGGCTACTTTTTAGCTAATTCTGAAATGCGACTGTCACATCATGGGTGTTGCACTTGGGACGGCAGACTGGTCTAATAACCACCGTCAGTATGCTCTCTACTTTCAAATATTATGTATTGTTTTGATAATGCGGGGGTGGTTTATAACTTAAACATTTAACACCGCAAAAGCCATAATGAAATTGATAACACGTTGTTAATGCATTTTTTTATGAAATCATAAATTTTACCCACCTTAAAAGATGGGCAACTTGAAAGTAAATGTTTGCCAGCCTATCAACGATTTATGAGTAATTAAAAGATATCTTATGAAAATTTTATAGATATATTTTTTTTTAATATCAACGCAAACAGTAGCGATTACAAAGAGAAAAAAGTGAGATAAGTTTGTTTATACTGACAATTCTTTTCTCGCTGCGGAGGATAAAAGCGCTACGTGATTGTTTAATGTTTATGTATAACACACATATTTACTTGTACATTAATATCGTTATTCACCCCTATTCCTCTAGTAATAAGGGCGTTTTTATGTTTTTAGTTACTTTCAATAATGCTAATGAATATAAATAAAGGTTTATTTTGTACTTGTAACGTATACATACGTATTTAAATAATATTTTTATTTTGAAACGAAATTTTCTCAAATAAATTTACACTAACATCGTTTTTTGTTTAATAACAAATTCACCAAACGGGACCATTATTTGTTGTTACTAATAAATTTGTTTTCTGCAACGGTACTGTTTCATTTCGGCCTACAGGGATGCCTGAAGCATGTATACACGTGTATTCTTACTTGAACACTATATTTTTTTAGAACAAAACAAATTGAACGAACAATTACTACATTCACCGTATATTTATCCTGCTATTTTCAAAACGATTATAACATAACGTCCTCTTTTTAATATATTTAAATCACAAATTTAGTAGTTTGATGTAAATTTAATAGAGTTAAACAAACAAAATTTTTGTTCAAGTAAATTTCGGGGTGTAAAACAACCTTTATAATAGTTTGTTTGCATAGCGTAGTAAAGTGGAATGCAGGCGAGCAGCAAGCAGCTTTGAACAGTCGCCGCTACAAACAATGAGTTTTGTTCTTCGAGGCATAAAATGCTACACGATACAGCTGGACGGTTCACACGTCTGGCGTTTGAAAATCTGAAGTTTCTGAAATTATCATAATGTGTAGACATATGTAACATAGCATACTTTCAGTAATGTTAAAACAATCCCTTTGAAGTTAACTTCTGGTGTTACAGTTTAGCTCTAAATTAGATAATGATTGATCACTTATTTACAAATTAAAGGAAATAATATGTAAACGTGAAATGGAAACTGGCAATGTCCTGATTGTATATAAATGTATATTTTTGTGTTTATTTAATCTTATTTTTTGAAAACAATTTCATAACAAGATACTAACAAATTAATTTAAAAAACTGTTTGTGGTATGTAGTATGAACATATGTAGTATGGTAGGTATGTCATATCTAAAAGATATTTTGTTAAAAAGGGAACTACTGGAAACAATTGCATTTACAATTCAGATATAAGAAATCTAGCAGATTGTCAGCATCAGTTTCCTCTCTCGTTACTGATGCTAATAACTTCCTCGTTCGTAGCCTCGAGCTGCCAACAGCTTATATATTTATTAGAAACAAGATCGAGCTTCTTTCACTCTCTCAAGGAAATTACCTTTAATGTCTTCATCGCCTTTCACAGAGATCGCTCATAAAGATAGAATACCTTTTGTTATAAAAAATTGGATGCCTTTTGGTTTTTTTTTTGTTTGTACTAAGATAGTATTTGAATTATATGTGACCTAAATACTTATTAATAAAGTATTGGATCGAATATATTATTAGACCACTTCTATGTATACATGGCACATTTGGTCAATCGCTTTGTATTTACAAAAAAATAATTCATGGTAATATTTAAAAAAAAAATCGCGTAGTTAACTAAACAATAGCTTTAACCAGCATTAAATCAAACGTAATTACAAGTTACACAATCTAAAATGTTTCCTTCCACAACCTACCCTTCAAACAACTTAATTGTGATAATTATACCAGTCTCAATTATTTTATTATTACGTTAGGTTATGTATGAGAACAAAAGGGCTCTAAGGAGGTGGGCGACGACGCATTAAGCTGGAACCGATACGCGTAGTGACTTCACAAAAAGTCAACTTTCAAATAATACTTTTGTCCGATGTTTAATCAGCTGTAACGAATGTATTAACTTCATTCAATGAACACGTGATGTCCACTCACTGTAACATAAACTATTGTTCGATTTCAATCAAAGTCATTCGCTTTCAATATTTAAATGCTTAGATAATAAAATTGTTTATGAAAATAACTTAATAAACTATAATGAAAAGATAAACAAAATTATTGTGTAAAAAATATTAAAAGAACAAGAAGTAATGGAGATAATATTAAATTAAAAATTCTCAATGAAATGGTAAACACAAATATTGGATGAGTCAACGACCGCAGCATTTTGTTGCCCCTCGTCCGTCTATTTGTCTGTCAGTTGTCACAACAGATTATCTCTAAAATTGTATAAACTCGGGAAACATTTTTATAGTAAAAACTTTAATACGCAAACGGTTTCTCTTTATTAAAAGCAGTCGTTTTACATGATTTATATTTAGCTTTCGTTGCTTTCTCAAGTATAATGTAAAGACTGAAAATAAACATAATCACACTTCTGTCTTGTGTATTTCTTAGCGAGACGACTTCATCTCGAAACACACATCTAATTTAGATACCAGTTCGAGATAAAGAGGACAAATCACCGACGACAAAAACATCGCCCTCCTTCTTGCCTCTTTCAAATGCAAATAGCTATATTAAATTTGCAATTTGAACCTCGATAACGGTTGCAGGCGAACCTGCTACTATACGGATAAAAACAGAACCTAACAAAGAAAAAATCGATAGGTTTAAAATATATTTTTAAAATACATTATTTCTGGTTGGCACGACAAAGCTAATGTCCTAACTTGTAATCATGTTGTAATTAATAGGTATTTAATAACTGTCTCGTCAAATATGCGTACTAAACGCGTAATAGAAAAATGACATGTACAATATAGGTTGCAAATAAACTGATGCCGTCGTTAATGTAGTAAAAAATAAAGTTGTAATCGATAAATGTTCCATTAATTTAATCCGAATACAAGAGCGTACTCGATCGTTTGTTACCAGAGCGTGGACAGGAAATGGACAAATCAGATTATTTCACCCACTATGAACGCTTTTAGATAACAGGTCCGAGACGATAAATTAAGACTTACCTACTAAGTCCCCATCAGTCCCCTGGAAGGAAGGAGCGCCCCCGGGTGTTACTCACGGAAACTGTCTTCGATACGCGAGCTTAATGTGAAAATACCGTTCTACTTAAAATAAAATCTCTTAACAGCCTAAATTAACCGTGAATTGAATCATCCCCCAATGTTATTTATTATACACAGAAAAACAAACTATGAGTATTCAATTTTGTAAACTTGTTCATAAAATTGCATGAAGTTTTATCTTGTAGTTTCTTTTTCGTTGGTGCGCGCGCTTTTATTTTAAAAACTAGTTTAAGTTTTATGAACCTCTAAGTTCCCGTGAATATTTAACAATCTTATCTGCAGACTTTGATTGAATTAAATTAATTTTAATATTTTAGGTTTATTTAATTTTCTAATTATCTATTACATATTTGTTTAAAAAACTGATTCTCTTCGCTCACATCTGTCCTAAACACGGAGGTTAGCTGGAAGAGAATGCTATTTAGCATTAAGTTCGCCTGTGTGCACGCTACACTTAAGATTTATATAAATAAATAAATTTATTTGCATTTTTGTGGTCGTAATATTTATTATCAATAAATGTTAATAATTATTAACATTGTTTAAACTATACTAATACCTATTATGCAGAAACGTTATAAATCCTGCTAAATTTGATACATGGGATCATTCGGATTATCAAGAGTTTTGGGAGCCGGAGGCAAAAACAAGATTTGGGCAAAACGCACCACTCGCGGTGCACGCAGTAATAAATTAGCGACAATGATTCATGCCCGGCCCACGGTAGACTTTAGCGAAAGTAAGTTTTTGCTCCCCGCCCCATTAATTGCTTCGACTTTTAGGAAATCGTCGTAAATGTCTCACGATTAATGTCCCCAGTCTGTTGTTGTTAAAAGAAAACGAAATTAAACATAATCCTCAACTTTTTTTTACGCTTTTTTTTTTGTTTTTAGATAACAAGGATAATTTAAACAATTAATTATGTACACTTTATATATATTTCAAATACATTTAAATAAATAAATCATTACGAATATTTGAACAAACGGGAATTGTTTAAGTTAAACACATAAATGGAAAATTAAATTATTTAACAGCCAGAGGTGAAATTGTGGTTGAGAAAATTAAAATAGTTGTAGGTAGGTAACTGCTTATTGTTTGTTGCGGTTTCCCACTCGTAATTGGTTTGCATTATGCCCAGTAGCATTTGTAACAACTAGACATAATTAATTAACAATTTCAACAACTGATAATCTGGTTTTAAAATAATCCAAATAAAACCAATTACAGAATGTACGCAATTCAGCATACAATAAATTTTACTGACTTTTTTTAGTAGTTAAAGTTCGATCCATAAACGGAGACGATTGCTACCACATATAAATTTACAAAACAGTCTCCGCTATGCCGGCTTGAGGAGACGAATTTCCACCATCCGTGGTGACAATGCACGTTCCTCTCAGTATACCCCGCTACTTTCAAGTTGATCGTTTTATTTTGTAGCTACGATGTTTTGGGCGCATAGATTACGAAGAATGATTATGTACCGAATAGGTGACGTTTCAAAAAAGGAGGAAAAAAAAAGGGAAGCGAAAGCTATCCCTATAGGATGACAAGCGATAAATATAGATTTTATATAATATTTTATACATTCTATCATAAAGTTTATGTATCTGGGAAACAGCTTGATATGAACTTCTAATCACAATTCCACAATAATCCTTTAGTGTGATTTTACGAGTGATTCAGTTAAGAGCAACGCAATCTCGACCTTCGATCAGCGGTCCATTTGCGGCGAAGACGAGAATCAATCACACGTCAACATAAAAGCGCCACCTAATGAGGCTGTCAACACCGACCGCTTTATACAACCATGTTTATCAATCTTCAATCCTTTAAGCATTTGTAGCGCTGCCTTTTGTTTAACATTGTATCTTTCAATTTACATCGCCAATTTTAGATTGCATTTAGTAATTCTTTCACGCGCTTTGTGATTCATATTTAAGTTAATGTTAAGGACGTCTACAATAATAGACACGTAGATAATGCAGATTAGCTACCGACTTTGACATTTATAATCATGGTCAGGTCCCATATACGCGTACAATGCGTCACGTACGGCGTGCGTGCGCGTTTTAATAAATCTATGAAATATTAGTAATATGTTAAAAGCAGCCAATGTAATCCTGTCAATTTGAATAGTGAGATTTTTTAAATCCATATTGAGGTCAAGATATCATAACTTACCACTCACAATCGATTTATAGAGTATAAAAAGAATTGTTAAAAGTCAATAAAGTGCTTATTCTAGTACTAAAACTTAATTAATTTAACATTAGCACAATTAAAGCAAGAATAAGTTAATAATAATAAAATCTTACTTTAAGATTGTTTCTTACATTAATTACAATATCTACAATATCTACACACAATTTCGTGTCGTTCAGCATCGAATCGAACTCGACAACTTCTATTCAGTTCGACGTAATCGGACATGATAACATTCTTTTAACAAAATTACGTCGGAAACTATTCCTCAGAAATTCCCAATGTAATTGTCATGGATCGAGTGAATTGAATCAGACACTGAGCGTCTCAGATAAGAAATTGAAGAAATAAATTGCAATGCAATTTTATCATTGGTTCTTATTTAAAAGAATTGCAAACTATTTCATAGGGTAGGCAGAAGTTGTTGTATGTCAAATTTAAAAAAAAAATTAAATAAAAAAAATTGATTGACGTGGATTATTATTATTAATGATGCAATGTAGCATTGAATACGTCAAGACGAAGTGAATCGCCAGGAGGCCGTGCCAGAGGCGTCACCAGTTCTGCTCTATCAAGCAGGCGACGCATACCTAAGGAGTTCTCGAGCTTTTGTGTGTTTTCTCGAGTGCAAATAGCCTCGCGTTCTAATTTCAAAATGTTATACTCAGAGGTCCTTGAAGCCACTGAAGGCTGCTTTTTACTATTGAAATGAGTAGGTACACATTTTTCTACTTGACACAATAAAATCTCTTATAAAAATTGAATTAGTATTGTCGTTTGTGCGACCATTCGTTTATAAGAATAATAATGAAAAATCAGTTCAATATATTAACGTCTATTCAAAAAATAATCCATTAAGATCCTATCTAAGAATGCCTATCATTCTTAATGGCAAAAGAATGATAGGCAGACTGATGATTATTAGTAGCCCAGTCTGTCGTCCCTGGGTATTACCACCAAATTCAATACTTTTGAAGCAGCATAGATCAATTAATCATCAGACAGAGTTCGATCTTTTGACAAACTACAATAAGAAATGCGTATGTCCGCATTAAATTCAACTTGAAAGTAGACGTCTAAGAAATAAGTACGTGTATAGACGATATAAATACAAAATATAAACTTTTCTTGGCATTAGAGGCATTTTCGTATGGTATATGGCGACGTCTTACAATATTTTAGTTTGTATGAAAATTTAAGTGCGTGACATTTACTTGACATTTCGTGAAAGAAACAAGTTAGACAAGCACTTTAAAGAGTAACTTTATCCTTTGTGTTGTATAGTAGTTGTAGTTTATTCGTACTTATACGTAGGATGTAAAGGAAACTCGGTGACCGAAGCTTCCGATGTCAACTCAAATCATATCACAGCTGAACCCTCTCTGACGCCCTTCTTCTCACGTCACTGCTTAATTGACTTCTCTATTTATGTCTCCTTATAAGATTACATTTCGAATTCAATATAAACAACTATATGATGCTACGATTTAGATATAAGTAGTTTTCTTTTATTTTATGAGGTATTAGACAAAGTAAATTTGTTAACCTAGCTATTAACCATCGATTCGTTTCGATAGTATAGATATACAGTTGGAATATGACCTTAAGTTGTTCAGAAGTTACACGATTACAAACAGTATATTATTTATGCATCTATGATTTTTATATATTTAAAGTTTTTTTTTTTGTTACAGGTAATAATAAAACGCGATCCTGTGAAAGTAATTTTGAATAAAAAAATATACAGAAAAAACTTTAATAATTATTTTCTCTGTACCTAAAACAACGAAAGATAAGATAACAGTCAAAGAAGAAGAAGGAACCATTATCACGAAATAAAGCAATACAATAAAACGTTCTTTACAAAGGTGTTAAGGATCAATAACAATTTTTTAGCTTAAAGTTAATGTTTCCATAACAAAAAACAGGTTCCCTTAACAAACTCCCTGCCGTGTATAAAAAATATAAATATCAATGGCGCATTAAAGTGAGGTGAATTTGTTTGCATTATAATATTTACCTGTTCAGTGACCCGTTTAATTTTGGGGGGTAACTCAGGGCGGGGAATGTACGTGACCTCTTCCCTAATACAGTAGCACGTCATTCCAAACTCTCATAACAGATTTTACGGCGCACTCTTTTATTAGGGGAAGAGCATTCTATAGCCAACGAATGTCCCGCGACGCACCGCCCGCGTAATGTGATACATCGTGGGAATTGTGGTTATCAATGTGTACACACAAAGTGATTTAAACACTCGACGTTCAATAGAGATATGTCAATCAAATGTATTCTGTGACTGTATTTATTATATACCTTGATTAACATGCTACTACCATTTTATTAATTAATACCTTTATTCATAACAAAATATATTACGAAATTATATGCGCTAAACTCAGCACGAGGGTTGTGTTGCTAAGGGCTGAAATGCGTAGATTTTTTTTTAAATTTTATTATTATTATTAAATTTTCACTGCTGAAAATTAAAAATAATAATATAGAAAAATGGCCGTTGAGTTATTGTTTTTTCTATAAAATTTTCATAATAAAAGAAATCTAGCATTTAAAATAATGAACACTATTTTATTTTATATTTTACCACTATATTTCTGCGTAATATTTTATAATAAATAAAAAATTGTTTGGATCGAGCATCTAACCTGGGACCTCCGCGTAACAGGCTGGTGCGATTACCGCTGCGCTACAGGGATCGTTAATATTTAATATATTTTGGTAAGGTTAGCTTTGATATAATGATGTGGTATTGGCGCGGCTGTCAGCACGAGTAAGACCTCAGGTTTGATTCCCCGTCGGAATATAACATAATTCTTATAAATGTAATTTAAAAAAACATTTTAATTGGTATCTTATTGTGAGCAACGTTTTAAAGATAGTATAACTGGTTGTGCTATTTGATAGATTTACGAGTAGATCTAAAAAGTTACGTTGATAAACTTTCAAGAATCTATTCTACTCTAAAGAAGGGGCCGTTAGTGTTGTTCAATGTTGTCTTATTTATAAGGAATGTAAATTCTTCTATACAATTTAACTAATTGTGTAATCACTTAGGGCAGGTTCAGATTTCAGTAGGGGGATGTTGTAATTAGCGACTCCGGTGATAGTCTCACGGAACTCGGACAAACACTTGCTCTTATAATTAAAGGAACTGAATTAAACCTTCCATTTTGTTAAGATTCATCTCATTTGCAATCCTTTATCGGAGCTTTCTTAATCACGCTATTCGTATTTTCTTTTGAACTTTAAAACAAAAGATCGGGTGAAATTTTTGTGAAATTTCGTGAACCCTTTATTTTATGACCTCATTTAAAAAAGTTTCGGAAAAATAATATGGTTCGTACTCTACTTTATATTGTAAAAAATCATATAAATAAATAATTTTATCTCCAATAAATTCTTTATTTAATTCAATAACATGAAACATAAATAAAGAAGCTAAAGCAATACATCACATTTATCTCTTAAAAGGATTATTTTTTGAAAGTCAAGGAAAAATGATCCTTAAAGACTAATACTTAATTACTTAATAAAGTCTCCACAAATCACGTTCTTAAGTTTCTTCGAAAGACAACTGAGAGCACATGTGAGGGTGGCAGTAGTCCTCTTGCTGCATGGAGGTTACAGAGAGCCTAGGGAAGATTGCAGTACTTCACACGCATCATTCTTAACTTCAGTACTGCGCCGACCGGCGAGGGCGGCAGTCGTTTAGAAGGTGGGCGGTTTTTCGTCCCTTCCTCGTCGTAGATTCGTGCCACGCATTCGTTACTTAAAGCGTAGATTTTAATGTTTGTACATAAATATTTTGTGAGTTGTTATTTTAGAAAATTTACGCGAAAATGCTTTATTTAGTAAATGTATTTTTTTCGTGAAAATATAAAGATTTTTATAGTATAATATTAAAAAATGTACGTATCGTAATTTACTGAAACGAATAATAATATACTTTACTCATATTATAATATGTAAGTATGTACATATGCTACAAAAATCATCTTAATAATGTATTATAAGTTATTACTTTTTTTTTTCAAATAAAACCTCCTAAATTTTGAATCGTATACTTGAGTAAACACATTTTATGATTTTATTTTATTTCAAAATTGATCAATCACCAATATGTACGTATCATATTACATAAATTCAAAATTTTCATATCAATCAGTATTATTCAAATCCATAAAAGCGTTGTCAACATAATAAACTTAATCTTTTCCATCTTTACCCATATATATAATCAATATTGCTTTCACATTTTAATTTTATTTTATCTTTTATATTTAAATTAGCTGGATACCTAAATTTCTCAAGTAAAAATGCTTTATTTCTTGTCATAAAAAATTCTAAATAATAAAAATTAATAGATACTAATTAAGAATTTTGAACTCAAATATAGGATATATTTCTGCTTATTTCAAAAACGACACATACAGTCTAATTCAATCAAGTGTAATATGAATATATAAAAATGAATGTTTCTTTGCTTGTCTTATATGCGTTCTGGTACTACGATTTGAAAAATTCTTGCATTAACGTGAACTCTTGTCTTAACGTGAGGCACATTAAAATTTATTTATTTCAATGGAACGGGAGCAGGAATTCTTATCCCCACGAAAGGCTTCTCAGTGATGGAACGGGAACGCTTAACGCATAATACTAAGTATACGCATACGAAGTCGCGAGCAACAACTGGTAATCAATAAAGTAGCCCCTAGTAAAATTGTAGGTACGTATGTAAAATAGCTATTTTACAGTTCATAAAACCGACGTATGAGCACCTGAAAACACACTCAATTCGATTAATCCTATTATTTTGTTAGTGCCCCTCGTGGTTAGGTATGTAAATTTTACAGCCTCTAAAAAGTTTCACCTTCTGCACTTTCAACTAACCCCAAGATCTTAAGGCACGATACGATTGAAACTTATTCACTATATGTAGCTAAATTTAATAGAACTTCTTAATATATTTAATTAAAAGATTTAGTATACAAATAAAACACTTTGGAGTTCTTTTCGTTTTAATGTTAAAGTAATTGTTTATTGATTTATTTCACCTTTAGAAATACAATAGATAGAACGCAGAAAAGGCAGAGGAGTCCACTCTGTCTACTTGGATGGTGCGCACTCTTTCGGTGCCTGCGGTCGCCTGCAGAAATGTTTCTGTGGTTATCTCTGCACTTCAGCTTAGCATCAGGTGAAGAGCGATCGATATAATACAAACGTGCGGTCAATAAATTGCAAAATAACTAACAAATGTGACCATGTCTACTGTCTGATGTTAGACAAGAGTGCAGTCCATGAACGAAAACACTATCAGGAAGAAATATCAGGCTGTAGTCGCCATCGCTATGCCGGCTTGAGAAGATAAAATTGTACTGTCCATTGACAGAGCATACAACTCTGATTATCCCGGCTACCTCCATGCTCATTCCGGAAGATGACTAAATCACTTCACGGCTATTGCACTTGGAAGTACTACCGCAGGACGACAGGCGTACAGTCTGCCTACCACTCTTGAAATTCCTTATACTTAAATAGTATATCTCAAACATATACCTATACTTTATAGGTTATACATATATCTTATCAAACTTCAATCATTTATAAAAATTAGTTTCGTTCATGGTGATTTCCTTCATAAACGCACCGGTCCGACAACATACGCTAATGAAATTTATAATCCATATAAAACAGGGGAGCAAAGCTGTTGTTTTATAAAGTGTAATAATCATAAACCCGCGCACATCTATTACCCTTCGTGGCGCCCTCTACGCCCCGTCTGTGGCAACTATAAAATTATTAATTAACACACTTTAATTATTTATCGTACATATTCATTTCACGGTCCAATATGCCCTCGTTTCCTTTATTAAAACAATATAGGTCACGGATATAATAAAAATAATATTTGTTCCTATTTTTTGTTGAAACAAAAATTTCATATAAATGTTTTTTATTCAGAAGAAAATAGTGGTTGTTTTTGCTGTTGATTAATACCATGACGAAAAGTTATTTCTAAATAGATTTGTCGTAGGATTTATCAATCCGAACTTATTGAACAACTGTACCAAATTAGGTTAACGCTCTCGAAGTTGACTGATTGGTTATATAAAATCTTGATTATAAGTTTGTCGTGGGCACCTAATTCATAAATTAATTAAACTTGGCCGGGCTCAAAGAGGCTTTGGAAGACAAACTTCACTGTCATTTAGAATGATAAGCAGGGTTCATTAGAATTCACCCTCATTCCGAGTGAGCCGACGTGACCCGTTTCATTGCAGCTAACGAGTGGCCAATGGAGACTTCTGGCCGGCACAAGCCACAATTTCATCGTTATTTTTAAAATTAAAATTAATTACAATGTTTTTAATTGAGATAAATGAAGCTCTAAAATAACTCCATATTTATATAATATGTGTAATTTTTAATCGCTATTTTTTCCATATACCAGTACATTTAGTTCAGTTTCTTCTTGTACCAAAAATAGATAATCCCCTTTATGTTTATTGTATATCGACGTGTAAAATGAGTGAAGCGTTTTAGAAACAAAAACAAAAAAAAACCTCTATAGATATATCCAAGTTATAAGATCTTTCTCATCGTCTGATAAAAAAAACCATAAATCCCGCAATTTCAGTTTAAATATCTACTGAACAAATCTGTAATTTCATAAAGCTGCACTAAGTATTCTAGATATACGTGGAATAATAAACTTATTACTATGTCTTCTTATAAAACAAAATCTCTTTTAAACGTTTACAAATATTTCCCAATAAAAAAGCTAATATTGTCATGAAACCGTGAATACTCAATAAAGGATCTACATCGATAATAAACTACAAAGCAAAGAGAAACTATAAATTTTTAACAACTTTACAGAATAGATTTATCTACAATTAACTTTCTTTGTTAGAAAATTGTTAAAACTTTAATGTATTCCACAAACTAATTTATAAAAGTTAAAAGTATTCATTGCGTAAGTAGTAATATATAAAATAAAGTTACACGTATATAAAGCTTTCATTTTGATAAACGCGGCAGCTATGATACTTTAATGTTAAAAGTAATAACACGCGTCGAGTTGAACCAATTTCAACTATTTATTAGAGTTATATAAATTTTACGAGTTGGAAGTTGATCCGTCCAATGTACCTAACATTTAATTACTAAGGAATTAATTGTATATTAAATCATGAACGGAACACTAGCTATGATTGCGTTGCCTTTATTTGCAATAACTTGTCAAATAAATCTAGCAGCAATCGCTCTATTTAATGTGTTTTAATACAAACGTTTTATTGGTCGTCAAAATGCGTTGAAAGGAAATGTGGATATAATGTTGCCAACTTTATCACTCTATGCTATAGAAGCCCAAGACGGATATTTAATGTGAAGGTTTTATGACGATCCCTTCTACTAATACGCTATAAATCAATCTGAAAAACATTAATTTTGTATGATTAAGAGTGGTAGGTTAATGATGATAATTAAAGCCTAGTCTGCTAATTTAGGGTAGTACTACAACTTTCAAGTATAACATGAGAATCGACGTGCTAGACGGACATATAAAAACTTATTTAATAATATTTAGGTAAACAATTCAATATTATAGTTATGTACAAACATTAGAGAATTTATGATGTAAACTGCATATAAATTTAAAAGTAATATAAAGAGATAATGATTATTAAGCAATAAGTGCGGAAAAATGTCCTCGTATAACCATCAAGAGACGCAATCCAGCCCCGCTAAGGAAATTCCCAGGTAAGAATTTATATTTTATTAAGTAATTAAACAATTATTTATGGGTTATTTATATATTTTGTAGCATATTAAAATGTTGCAAAAATCAACACGCACACAATAGCCCGAGATGAGTTGGCGCTTCACGTGACCGTGACTATTTAATTTTCATCATAATTTAATTTAAAAAATATATTTATTATTCAAATGAAACATTTATGCTTTCGTATCTTTTTTTTTCGTATCATTTGAATAGTATATTATTATATTCAGGAGTTAATTGTATGATCAGCGCGAGACGAGATGAACTGTGAATAATTTTCTTTCATCTAATTTTAGATCTGCCACTTAACTCTTTTGTAGTTAGTCATCATAGTTATATACGAGTAAATTATATACGTAGATAAACTTTCAAAATATATTCGATGATAAATAGACTTTTAGGTATAAAAATTTGATAATGTCAATTAGTAAAAATATATTGACCGTTTCTAAAAATACAGGGAGTTTCAGTTTTAAGTCTTCTCTGCTGTATTTTTTCGACTTTTCTTCATATTATTATACCTAGTTATTTAGTATTGGGTAACTAGGCTTACATTATCGACTAGTTTAATAAACGTCTTTCATTACTGTACTATTGTTCGTTCTGTATCATGTAATGTATTATAATGTTCTATGAACAACGTAATTGAGATATTCATTATCAGTGAAACTTTAGAAAGGTGAAAAGGGCGTATTGATAAAAAAAAAAACAGATATATGCGTTGTGTCGCTACGTTTTGATTGGCAGCTGTCATTTGTCATTTGTAAATGATTAAGTATCGTAATGATAAAATATTAAACTTTTTATCTAATTAATTAATTAACTATTTTTTCTATAATAAATAACTATATTACTTTAATTTTAGACTATTTTGAATTCGTTTTAAGTTTTCTGATTATGTAGCACTTCCTCTTTTTATTTTCATTTCTGTGACTGTTTTATACGAAAATAAAATAATATATTATAAAAATAACAAAATATCTTTGCAAATCGTTGGTTATTTCGGAGGTGTATAAGTGACAGACAGGTTCAAAAATAGACTGCAGAAGTTCTGAATGCTAGTCGTAGATACGACCAGCAATAAATGTTGTGCTAATTGAAACGACCGACTATTTCCATTTACGTTTGCGGCTTCATACAAAATCGATAATAAACGCCAATTTTAGATGAACAAAATAATTTAGTTGTTTTTTATTCAAATTCCTTTTTTCTCGTGTCATACTGACTGAAATTACGAGTATCTAGAAAAAGCTTTTACATATTATGTATTTTTTTGTTAATTTTTGTTATTTAAAATTTTAATAATTGAATCTAAAATCTATTTTTGAACTGAATGATTAAAATTTTGAATATTCATTTAACTATCCGCGAATGCAAATTATTTTACGGATCATGGCAGTTGTTTATTTTTATATATTTGTTATAACAAAACATTTTTGAACAGTTGTTCCGTGTTTACGGATTGACTCGAATTAAAGTTTTCGCGAATTCATAATATCACATACGAATACCTTTAAATATTGAATCAATAAAAATATATGCAATAATCACAATATATAGTTATTTATTTTATAGTAGCTCGGCATGTGACTAGACTCCATCGGATGTTAAGCTAAAGTACGGTCCATTAGCAAAACAACTGTTACTACGAAGAAATTTTAACGTCTATAGGCAACTGTCGCCTCATCCTGGCATGGGGTGCCAGGTTGACAGTACATACTCCTCTTGTTAGCTACAATCTGATCCCAAAATCCCGAAATGTTGTTACACTTCAGTAGTTACCTCAGTTACCATAACTTTAATTAAAGTCTATATTATAGAATTTTGCGAGGTGGGATTTGAAGACAGCTATCTCGATCGTGAGTCCACGCTTTCAATCGCTAGGCCACGGCTGCGCCAATATTAAAACCACTTTGTTATTAACTTTGTGATAAATTTTAAAGCATATTATTTTCTGCAGTCGCCTGTAACGACGTTGTCTAGGTTTATTCCCATGAGTATTATGCGGTTGCTGCAATGATATACTTAAAACTAAATATAGAATAGTCTATTCTGGGCTCCACCCACTTGCGAATGTCTCATGTGCTACATATATCTAAAATTAACACGTTTGCTTGAAAAAGTTAATTTTAGAATAAACTATTATACTTTTTTACCTAGAGTTGTAACTGATAATTTAGAGTAGTAGGCAGATTGTCGTTCTGGGGTGGCGAATGGTGTTTCAAACAATGATATTAATGTTACCACGTTACAATATTAACCTCATTAGTTACAAGTTACAATGTAACCTAGTTGCGTTTCGGGATTGTGGAAGCAGCCGAGTATAACAAGAGGAGTGCACATTTGCTTCCTCGATCCGATACAGCGGAGGGGACTCCTATATACATACATTTACTCTGTAGCAGCAGTTGTTTCTGCTCATAGATCGCTTTCTTGCATCAGGCAGAATGTCGAGCTACTATAGAAAAAAAATTGTGCCCAAATTTACGTCTATATTACACGGGTATATAGCGTATATAGTAGTTACCTAATTACATATTAATGTAAACAAATATAATTTCATGAGACTGATTGGATTAGGTGGATTATTGTTCATTATTTGGGGATCATTAGAGATATCAGTGTCATACAGTTTAGTGAGTAAACAAATATACATAAGAACCTATTACCTATACGGTTTCATAATAAAAAGTAATAATAGAAGCGACTATTTTTTTATTTTGACGCAATAAAATGCTCAATTTGTTATTAAGTAATGATGAAAATTGAACTGGAAAAAATCAACACATACACCAATATCCATTATCATTAATATTATGTCTATTCTAATTTGATGTTATTAACTAATACGATTTGTAATAATGGATAGATGACTGTAACTATGTAATACGGACAAATGTGTGTACGCCTGCAAAGGCAGATATTAGCTGGACATGTTTATTTTACTACTAACAAAAATTACCTAATACCAAACACGCAATAAAGATTTCGTTTCAATTTATTTCATTTCAATTTTTGATCTTATACTAGACTGTTGTTATGTGCGCGATGATTTTTTACGTTCAATTCATCATAGTTTAAAATCATAGTTTATTAATTCATTACGAATTCAACTATATGTAATGTCCCTGTTATAAAATATAATAGTTACTCGTTTTTATTGTAGCTCGGCATATGTCCACGCTCTGCTTAATGTGCAATAAATTTCTACAGACAATCGCTATGCTGGTTTGAGAAGACTAATATACACCATCCAGATTGACAGTGCACACCCTTCTCGCTATACCTGGCTACTTCTAAACGCGACAAGGTCGCTTCACGAGTGTTACATTCGAAATTTGTGGTACTACCCCAAGACAGACTTAACTAATGACCATCATCAGTCATCAGTCTGGAATTCTTTGAAACACTTTATATTATTTTAGCAACAATTTTATAGTCAAATTAGATTTTTATGAGGTCAAATACTTTTAAAAAAATTATGATGTGACATCAATCTTTTAGAATATTTTTATTGTGATAAAAATATATTGAACTAGATGTGCAATAATGCTCTCAATGTGACGCGAGCGAAAACATGGCCACAGCCTCGTTTAGGTTCTCAGTCAGTTAGTATTTGTCTTGACGGCAACATTGTCAAATCGTTTGAAGCGGCCTACTGTTTTTTTTATGTCAGATGTATGAAGTTTGCATCTCTAGTATATATCTCAATGGCAAAAATTTAGACACGTATCAGAGATCCTTCAAGCGCAGTGTGAAGAGGCATCTCATTAAGCCGGCATAGCGGGCACGACTGCTGTTTGCAGATCTCCTTCTCTGACAGCAGTCGCCTCCGCTCATGAATCGCACTCTAGCTTAACACCAGGCGGAGTGCGGTCATATGACGTGCTAAAATAAAAAAAAAAAAAAAAACGTATTATAAATCTCAGAATCGACTTAACATAAATCCGGATTTCCTACTTACATTCACGGCTATAAATTTTTATTTTAAACTTATCATTGGAACTTTATCCTAGTTTAATATTTGCGGGTGCACCTCTGCATTTTCAACGAGCGACGTATAAGTTATGACGCGATTATCGGTACCCGAGATGAGTTATGCGTTAGATCAGGAGAGGGGTGCTCCATAATACATTACTATACACACATTTGCACCTAACTTAATTATTCATATCTGATGACATTATATACATGGTGTTATTTGATATAATAAAAATAAGATTTATTTAGTAAAACAATAATTTGCAACAATAAATTGCTGTCTGCGGTCTGACTGTGTTGCTGGGTACAGTGCTACGCCACGTAGACTGACAATAGTTATTAGCTTACCCATGAAGTAACCTAGTCGCGTTTTGGGATCATTTTGGACGTAGCTAACTATAGTGAGAGGAGTGTGCATTGTCAACCTGAATGGTGCACATTCGTCTCCTCAAACCGGTATAGCGGAGGCGACTACTGCCTGTAGAGATTTATCTGTAGCAGCAGTTGTCTCCGTTCATGGACCGCACTCTAGCTTTACATCAGCCGCAGTGTTGTATAAATTAGCAAATGTATATACATTATGGTTAATAGTTTTGTCAATTTAAAATATAAAATATTTATGTTACGAATTCAATAAAATGAAAAACAACCGAATTTACATATACACATAGGTGAGGGTACCTGTTATGAAGCACCCCAACCCGGAACATAACTCCAGGAAATATTGCCGTAAAAATGTGGAATTTTTAAATGAGCCTATGCAAAGTTATTTGAACATATACTGCTCTGAATACCAATTGTTAACTGATCGCTGCTTCTGGCGCGTCACGTGTCCCTTATAACACTCTCATTTTCATTCTGTACATAGCCTCACCCGCCCTGTCTTCCACGACACTCCCGTCATGCGGATGAAATATGTAATTTTTGAACTTTACGTCTTTTTTTTTGTTTGACCCAAAAAAAAACAGTTTTCCTGTCTCCGTCTCTAAAAAAGAAAAAAAACTGTTACATACAGGAAATCAATTATTTACGTAAAAGGCCGCTTCAAATGATTTGACTATGTTGCCGTCAAGTCAAATACTAATTGACAGAGAACCTAAACGTGGCTGTGGTCATCTTTTCTATCGCGTCACATTGGGAGCATTATAATTTTAAATTATCCTTTTGTACACTATTTTTTATTGTCGTTTATTCGAGACCATAATAACACTTTTTTTAAAAACCGATTTGGCGCTATAGAAGAGATTCTTGCGGTGCATTTGCGTCCACTTGTCTTTTTATTGAAATGCCAAAAATATATATTACATGAATAATTAAAGTGCAAACATTATAAATATCCACAGACTGCTTTAACGTAGCGCAATGTAATTTTGTGTCAATGATGCTGCGATTATTACACGTGTACTCAAAATTAATATTTACTGCGTGTTGATATGGGATTTAAGCGTTTCACAAATCTGAAACGAATTTTATTTATTTTATTATTATATAATAGATATAAAATAGAAAACGTTAAGAGTGGTGGGCAGATTAATAATGCCAGTCTGTCATCCTGAGGTAGTACCACAACTTTCAAGTAACCTATTTGCGTTTCGGGATCAACTTGGGAATAACGATAGAAGAGGTCTGTCCACCTCGACGGTACTCATTCGTTTCTACAAGCCAGTATAGCGGAAGCGACTACTACCTGCATAGACAACGGTAGCTCTATAAACAACTATAGTAAAAAAATATTTGATAGTATTGAAGAAGAAAATACAAATCTTTAATCAGAAAAAAGACAGTAAAACTTTTTATCCCCCTGTCGTATAATCTAAAAGCTGCCTGAAACAGCAAGACAAGATTAAATCAATCTCATTCATGTTACCATAACGTATCGCCTAATAACCGTAATAGAGGTTTGTTGAAAATAAAAAGGATTCTGAGATTTTCGTTTAGGGCGGCGCGCACGGCTCGGTGGGCCGCGAAGAAAACCATATCGTATGTATCTCGAGTAATATCCGCTTTTGGGTCAGTCTCCATATCGTTGCACATTCCAATCACGTCGCTCCATTTGTTTCGATGTATTACCTCCCGTGGTACCCTAGTACAAAAACACCTGGAGGATTACCCCAAACTTCCTCGTTCGAGGAATTTAATAAGACTATGTTCTTTATATATTTATTTACACGTATTTCTTAAAAGATAAGTTCTTACTATGAACATAATATGTTGTTTTATCGATATCGAATATTAATTAAAAAAGTTATTTAAATTCTTGAAGTTAAAATTAATACGTAGATGTAAATAAAATAATTGT
Organism: Tinea pellionella; assembly: GCA_948150575.1. Taxonomy (NCBI): domain Eukaryota; kingdom Metazoa; phylum Arthropoda; class Insecta; order Lepidoptera; family Tineidae; genus Tinea; species Tinea pellionella. The sequence continues at coordinate 2,726,084 of OX411252.1, forward strand.
TTATAATAAATTAATCAGGTTCAATCCGTGACATACAAATGCAACATCCAGATTGACAGTCTCGTTATAATAATTCTGCCATAAGTGAATAAATGATAATTACTGAATTTAAAATATTTTTATTGTAAATATTTTCCTGTTGTTTTTACACAAATAATAACAATGAAAATGTATAGAATACAAATTCCTATGCAATTCCATTTTAATGAGAAATGTATGAAAACGGAATAGTGAGTTGGTTTCGGCTCGCGGCGGTAGACGTGATCCAATCTCGCTGGATGATTGATGTGTGGTGTCATATCGTTCTGAGCACTTTAGACAGATGCAATTCTTTTTCGTCTTTCCTTTTGTCATACCTGACCGATTTCTATTCGTCAAGTTTCGAGAACAGAATTTCAATTGAATAGAACTATTTTTAAAAATAAATTAGTAAATAGTGGTAGACAGGCTGATTATTAGATAGTCTTTATTTCGTAGATAGACCTCATAGTAGTTCGGCATGTGACCATACCCGGCAACTCCAATCAGATCCCAAAAGGCGACTTCACTCGCTCCCCAGTTACATTTGAAATTGGTGGTACTACCCCAGAACGGCAGACTAGCTTAACCATCATCAGCCTGCCTACCCGTCTTTTAAATAATGTTTATATATCTATCTAACTGATGATGGTTATTATCTTAAGCTGTCGTCCTGGGGTAGTACACTACTTTTGAATGTAACACCCGTGAAGTGACCTTGTTGCGTTTCAGAATCAATTTGAAAGTAGCCAGCTATGATGAGAGGAGTGTGCACTGTCAACCTGGGTCATATTCGTCTCTCAAGCCGTTATAGCGGAGGCAACTGCTAATTTATCTGTAGTTCATAGACCGCACTCTAGCTTAACATCAGGCGGTGTCATATTTCTTTATTTTATTTTTTATTTATTTATTTACAATAAAAAAAGATAATATAGAATTAGAAATGAAATGATATAAATATAGCGCAAAAAATAACCCTAAAACAAAAGCTTTACAAATAACAAGTAACTGTATAAATTAAACAGTTAAAACCTGAAATTTGAACGTTTCTCTACACAATTCATGTGCAGATTTACAAAATAATCACATCAACTGCATTTAGCATTCGAAATTCAGGCTTAAACATGGCTTTGAATGTTCATTGTGAATATTCGCTCGTACCAGTTGCCTCTACCTAAATACTATAACAAAACTAATACAAGTATTTAAAAATTATTTAGTTTAAATTATTAACTAAAACAAAAATTTATGTTATTCATAAAATATTAATTATTATTTGTGTGATGACCGTGATGGTGCACATTGTTCTCATCAAGCCGGCATAGCGGAGGCGACTGCTTTTTGCGGAAATTTCTCTGTAGTAAAGTGGTTCCATCGATATACCATATTTTAGCTTAACATGCGTTGCGCATATATTGTGCGAAAGTGGATGGCAGTGTCGGAAGGGGGTGCCCTAGGAAGACCTTTCTCAGTCATATCGGTCAACTGCTGAGAAAGGGTCAGATGTGGAATACCCTCAACCGATGTGCATGCACGAGGGGAGTAATGGATGTGGTCGAAGCGAAAGTGGTATGTAGAGAGAGGAGTCACTGGCGCTCCATAATTTCTGCCTGCCCCAGTGGGAACACGGCGTGAGCTAAGTAGTAGTAGTAGCTTTACATGAATCAGAGTGTTGTCATATGCCGAATTACTATGAAAAAAAATTGTGGATATGGTCCTTGACTTTTTCCTACTTATAATATTTATTTGCGAAACAAAAATTATAAATAATTATATGCCATGTTCTAATAAAAGTTGTTCTAAAAATAAGAAAGTATTCCTTCCGGGTTCTTCGGTGAAAATTATGAGATACCACTGAAATTAGCATTCATGAATGACAATCGACAGAGTCACGCAGTCACGTCTTACTGAAATTATGACTCTATAAACGACCGCTGAATAAAGGTTAAAACTTACAAAGCCTCTGTTACGAAGTGGTTAGTAGTGCACTAACTCTGTTACCCGAAAGCCAGGCTTCAATTCTCAGTCGAAGCTAAATATTTATATGTAATGTCCATTACAAGTATAATCTATGATAAAAAAAAGTTTTTGCTAAAAAAAGTAATTGCTTCGGATTTGGGTATTATAATTCTGTTTATCTTATCCTTGTCCTGATACCCATAATAAATTATATCCTAGTTAGGGGTCGAGGCATCTATCATATAGTCATATGCATTTCACTAAGTTAAAACTTACTATCGCGTTTAATTTGATTATTTTAATTCAATGCTTCGAAAGCTTTACAGCTATCTACTCACATAAAACCTTCTTAGAAGGCTATCGAAGGAAAAATGAAGCAAATAAATTTCAACACGGTCACGCAGAGTTGTGTAGTTTGCGATCTGTGTAGAAAGCGGAGGACGTGGCGTTCGATTCTCATCCCAGTTCACGCTCTTGTGTCGGCGTTGATTTTTTTTTCAATTCAGTTTTCATCATAATTTAATATTGTTGTATGTATTTTGTAGTCATTTATTTATTAACTTTTAAAAGTTGGCCGACATACCATACACCGTCATCACAAGATTATAGCAAAGAGCTCACTCAGTAAACGAATTCTTACTTCTTTGTATTCATAACATGAAAGAAAAAGTTATCTCAGGTGGTTCCCGCCGCCCTCGGCCCTACCCCTGACACTTCTTCCACTTCTTTTGAAGAATTTCGAGTATTTTTTAAATTACTGCAGCTTCTTCTTCAACAGTCTTGTTCATTTTATGTTCGACTGTACTTTTGTATTGTAGGATAGCTTAAAGAGAGCGTTTTTTAATGTCTCCATTCCGCGTGCCCTCTTGTTATTAATCTTAAAAATGTTGCGACAGTGAAAAGGCGCACATTTTATTCTTTATTCTTTGGTCCGTAAGCTTATTTGAGTAATGAAGATTTTAATTAAAAATATCAATTTGGCATGTCTTCAGGAATATCTATGCTAGGTATATATTAATATTTTAATTGTTATTATTAGAAACTAATTAAATCTATACGTATTTAAGTTTAACTTTCATAGTACACTGGTTTTTTTATATATAACCTGGTGTGTGACTTAATTCTGCTAGATTGAGGTCCATCATCAATGTCTCCTGGCTGCTGCCTCTGTTACGCCAGCTTTATCAATATACAATCCTCTCGTTATTCCCGGCTACTTCCGGATGTTATACTTAAGTGTTGGTACTATCCCGAGGGCATTCGTTGCTGTGCCTACCAATCTTTAACTTCTTGTTCTCATACAACGATAAAACTTTCTTATCGTGATATCATTGCTTTGTTCATAAATTTACACAAATAAATTTCCAATTCCCAAATTAAAGTTAGCATGTTTACTGATAACAAATTAACGAACATCCCATTAAAGTATATAAACAAAGCTCATGCATAAATCATGCTTCGGATAATTTGCACGGTTAATTCCTATTCCATTTTGTAGCACAAATCCTGCGGTGTAGCACAGGCGGAACATGTTTAGGAAGCATTACATGCGCTTATAATTGGTAACTTTACCCCATTAGCGTCTATTCACAAAGTTTTAACTCAGATAAAATGTATGAGCTCAGTAACGTCGCATAAGTAATGAAATAAATAGTGCCTACGGTAGAATTAATTACCCCTCAGCACGACATAAACCATTACCAAAAGAGGGAGATTTCATAAGGGATTATAACACAAAAGTGGGTCGAGCTCTGTGCCGTATAAAGTTCTTAGCTTCTCGCAGGTAGAGGAGATTGCGACTTGTATATCATACGTCGTTCATGAATGCAATATATTTTGGATTTGGAATATTTAAATATAGTGTCTTTATTATATAGCCAACGAATTTCTAAACACATCGGCATTGGCAAGGACCGAAGCAATCTACGATAAGCGAGCTCGATTAGCCTGAGGCATCTCATTTCTTCAGACTTTTACATCTTTGCAGATGGCATCATTATTGTGTACGACACACTTCTTTATATATTTATTGTCGTATACTTTTTTTATATAAATCTTTTAATTTAAATCATAATTTTCTTTGGACATTTGTTGGAAAATATGTACTTCAAAATGAGTTATCATCAATCGATGATGTCTGTGTGAATGAAACACATTAGTGGCTACTCTCACATTTTCTCCCCCAAACTTTACATTCATTAGGGCATTATTTTGAGTGTTGTATGCTCATTTGGAAGCGCTCGCACGCAACATTAGCAACACGGAACATCGCTCTTGTGAGACGAAAGTTGGCGCTATGGGGTACATTAAATTCATTCTTCGTTTTGCTACATTACTTTTGTGACAAAATGCACCGTTGAAAGCCCACCAGTGTAGTTTTTACACATAACAAACTTTGATTTAAAACAAAGATAAACTACTATTAGTAGATTCTACTCACATTAACTGAACAAAGTCAAAAGTTAAACTTTATTTAAAAGCATTCTATTATAAATTAAATTTGAGTGAAGTCATCGAACAATGTATATGAAGGGAAGTTTATAACATTTTTGCATGCACATTAGGAACGCTAGAGTGCACATAATTGAGTCGGGTTTGCGGGTGACAGCTATTGTCAGTGCTTGAAATATTGGTTCGACGGGAGTCGCATAGTCGCAAGTACACGTAATTTGAAGACACTGAAACGGAAGCTTTTATAGATATACAAATTTTATTATCATTACAGAAAAAATAATAACAACAAATATTATTATAAATTTATAATTATTAAATTATGATGAAAATTGAACAGAAAAAAATAAATACGCACAGAATAGCTCTCCACCAGCAGAAGCAGATCCCTACCTCAGCTCATACTACTGTATTCGAGTTGATGTTTTTATTTAAAAAAATACCGATAATATCTATTTATTAAAAATATATATATAAGAAACAATAATTGATAAATACAAATATACAATAATGGTTCATATTTTATATACAATAGATTTATATAGATAAGTTTAATTCATCTTAACGCATGTCACATTCGACAAGGTTCATTTGTCTTGATGTAAACTCGAAACCTGAAGGCATTGTCTTACACAAGATGAATCATAACGTAATATAGATTGTACGGTAAGATTATGTACCTACAACGTCTTATAAGTACACGTATACAGGGTGTAAAAAGAAAAGAGTCATTTCCACGAACTTGTATACATCATTCTGGTGCGGTTTTTTTACATTTTACATTATCACCTACATACACCTGCTACTAATATGAACTACATAACAGGATGGTACCATTATTTGTTAAAAAAAAACATCATCGAATCGATCAAGCAATGTGGATGTGGTGACGGGCCGTCCTCGTAGCACGCGCGAGCTGTCCCACCTACGACTGACCAACACGATGGCCGAGAGCGCTTGCTTTAGTCATGTTAACATAACATTGCGGCGTAATTTATTCGAAAATCATAAAAAGCTGATAATAAAAAAAAAACCATAACTTTTTAGTATTATAGTGTAACACGTGGTTAAAGAGAATTCCCGCATACTTTTACACCCTATATATCTTCATTATAGTGATTAGTTGTTCATAATTAAAAAATGCGTATAATCAAAGTTAATATATTATTGTTTCATTAAAAGTAAAACTACGCTACAACCGCCATGCAGCCTAATTTTCAGTAAATACCTTCAAAACAATTATTTGCTCATTTATTTCGTAATAAAAATAAATTACAAAAGTCTTAATTTTGCGTCAACATTTTCAAAGCTTATCGGCTTCATAATAATAAACAATTAGAGAAGAGATAGTGAATCGTCGTTACCATTATCTGTAAGACCGTTCTGCATGTAAACTGCTTCTTTGCCATGCAAACACTACTATTCTAATGGTCATGCAAATGCAATGTGCAGTATGTTTAATGTACACGTTTGTTTACATTGCCCGATAAGTACAATGCATGTAATGGCACAGGGCAACGATTGTTAACTCAATCAAGTAGACGCGGGGACGTTCATCTGGTAACGCTGTTGTCTGTATCCATAATTTTCGTTCTAGAATTATACTCGTAATCAGATTAACTAGCGGATAATTGAATCGTCTATGCAAAGATGACCAAATCGTAACATTCCTAATTCATGTGTAGCAGACAATAAAGCAACAATTCTAGATAGAGCATGTCTAAGTATTAAAATGTTGTATAATAAAAAAAAACGCTTGACATTTCTTCTACTTGGTCAACTTTCGTAGCTGGTCATTTTGCTATTTTAAAGTCTTTAAAAATAGATGCTGTAGAGAGATGCAGATGAGACATGTCACACAGGTGTTGGTTTTGACCACAAATTGCGAAACATATTTATATCTCAAAATTTGACTATAGCTGTTATTTTTAAACAGCAAACGGTTTATAATTTACAAGTTTATTATGTGAATAAATATTTTTGTTCACACAAACGATAGAAAATAAATATTCAGTGAGATTAAGATTTCCGCTTCCACAGTTTTGAACGCATGATTGCAATAGATTGTATATGTGCAGGTTTTAATGAACTCCCTACGTTATGTATGTAGTTGAAGTATTTGACAAACAATGTCGTAGGTTCACTAAATACTCGTAGAGATGTAGTTCATTAAAGTCTGCGGTTGGCGTTCACTATCTATCATCTACGCCACCAACTAATGTTTAAAAAAATCACAACTATTTTAGTTAGAATTATTTTTTTATTTTATTGTATAATAACTCGACAATACTTTGTCCCTCTGCCCGGAAAGAGTGCGGTCCATGAACGCAAACAACTGCTACTACAGATAAATTAATACAGGCAGCAGTCGCCTCCGTCATGCCGCCCTGAGAAGACGAATGTGCACCATTCGGACTATTGTCAGTCACACTCCTCTCGTTATACCTAGTTACTTCCAAACTGATCCCAAAACCCGACAAGATTACTTCACATGTGTTAGTGGTGGTACTCTTAAAAAGTTTATGAAATATACAATATTATGTATTTAAGAAGTTATATTTTATTGATTGCATGCTACACAAAAAAAACAATAGAATTTACTAGTATTTTGAGCGTCAAATTAAATTATACAGTTTACATTCTATCGATGTACGTCGAGGCGCGGGAGTCACAGCCCTGTCGCTTCAGGCGCTGATGCTGCGGGCCAGCAAACACGCTCATCCTAATGGGAATGCAAATGCGTACTCTTGCATCGTGTATTTACCTGCTTTAATGTGTTCTGTTGTTGAAACAAACCTCTCTGCAACATTTAATTATGTTGATGATAAGTGTGGTGCGATATTTGCTGTTAAAATACAATCTAAATAAATAAATAAAAACATACAAAAAATCAGGCTAGGTTTGGTGGTAGTGGTGGTAGAGTGGTAGACAGGCTGATGATGGTTATTAGCCTAGTCTGCCATCCTGGGGTCGTACCACCACTTTCGAATGTAAGACCTGTGAATTGATCCTGTCGCGTTTCGGGAGCAGTTTGAAAGTAGCCAGGTATAACAAAAGAAGTGTCCACTGTCAATCTAGAAGTTGCATATTCGTCTCCTCAGGCCGGCATATCGGAGGCAACTGTTGCCCAAAGTCCATAATCAAGAGTTTTCTCTGTAGTAGCAGTTGTTTCCGTTCATGGACCGCACATCAGGCGGAGCGTTGTCATATGGCGAGCTACAATAAAAAACAAAATCTATTAATGAATTACCTAATTGTTATTTTAAAGGTTAATAACTAAAGTATGATTTTACGATAGCAATTATGAGAGATTTTATAGCTGAATCGCCGTCCGGTGTTTTCATATTAAATTGCGGCTGAATACGGTTGAAGTAATGGCTCTCGATGTACGATCGCCGTGTTTTTGTTTCACCATTTACCGCTTCGTCTGACAAACAACATCGACAATCATTTTATTTCCATTGTCATATTTTTGTGTGCATCCGCCCATAATTATATTAATACACACGTTTCAGTAAATCGAAATATCATTTAATTGTCTTTGTAAACGCCACCTGATGTGTATTAACATTGTTTGCATAAAATTAAAGTAATACGCGACGACGAGTCATTCGTTGAAACCCTCAAATATGTGAACAAAAGCTAACTAAAGATAACACTCGTCGGGTGCGTTTCGTTCAAGCGTTTATCAGCAGTTTCTCATTTACAACAGGCGGTGGCGCATTCAGCGGGAGCCCCACGAGATTTGCCTTCGTAAATCTCTGCCGCAAGTTCCGCGACAAAAATATCATTATGTAAATTTACATAGAAATAAAAACGCGGAGTTGCCGGTGCGTTGCAATCGAGTCCCAGTTCCATTTTTCAGAAAGCACCGCTATCGTTTTGGGCGTGTCTTTCTTAGGGATGCCAATCACAAACTTAATGCGTTCATATCTTATCAAACGTCTTTTTCATAGCGCAATGAATAGTGATTAATCACTTAAATTATTGAGTGCCTGAAAGAAGTGAAAGAGACAAATTAATAAAACTAATCCTTTCAGTGATTATTTTGACATAAGTAAATAATAGAAGTAGAATATTGAGCAATATGTAGTAATTTAAACTGATTAGAGGTTACAATGGGTGTGTTACTTCAACTGTAGACAACAATAAGACGTTTACACTTGAAGAAGCACCAACACGTCTGCTATAGTTAATCCTCGCAAATTCGGCGCGCCACAATCTGACACAAAGCAGAGCTCGCGGCCGCTTCCCTGACAGTGTCAAAACAGAGCCAACCCTATCGCACGCACTTCGAATGAGGGTAGAATAGGAATACGGTTTCTCTCATTTCCTCACTCCTCTCGTCCCTACCGGAGTTTTCTCTTGTACATTTATTTTTATTCGTATTTGTATTCGTTTCCTGTAAGGCCATATATTTTTTGTAAACGGCACGATGTTTCTATTCAGCGGCATCCGTCAGCCGCTCGGGGGATCATGTGTGGCTGCGATCGTTTATTACACCGGATTGTATAATAAAGAGTTGCAGTTTCACGCTTTGTGGGCCTCTCTCGTTAGTGTAATTGCGGCGCAAACAACTTGCACTTCGTTACCCCTCATTCACAGTATTAACAAAATGAACCCAATAACAAAACATATAATGTACGTTAAAATTTACATATTATAGGTATATTCATGCTGACAATTACATTTAATACTAAAAACATACATGCAATATACATGAATTTTATTAACAATAACAAAATTTCCTTTATTATTTCCTTATAATAATAGACATACGAGTAACTGGCAATATATTTTTTCTGAATTGATCATAAACTCTGTCGGCTTGATCCCGGCACGCACCTGTGACTTCTGAGTTTCATAGTCGCTGTGTCACGCGCTTGATAAATCGTCCCCTATATAAAAAGATCAAGAGCATGTCGTAGCTTTGCTGAAAGTAAGCTGTAAAGCACGCGAAAATTCTTCTTTATGGTGTACAAGTGTTCGCGAAAAGGAACGCACCCCAACGGGATCATAGGTCAGATTACGATTCGTATTTTATAAATGTCAAAGCTCGTGAAAGTCGAGAGGAAAAAGATTCTAGGGAATAAATTATTACCCTTTGCGAAGGCGTCGTGGCAGCAAGCAGTGTACCGGACGGGGCGTGCAGCGTCCCGGAAACGTTTACCAAATCATTTCAGTTGAGATGTCTCGTTCTGAACTTAGATCTCAGTCATTGCCTGACTTTACTAACCTAGCTTCTGTCATTTATAAATAAAAGATAGTAATATTAATTTAACTGTAAATTTATTATAATGTATATTTATCTCTGGATTAATATAGTTTTTAAATACAGAAGGAGCAAGATCATTGTGAGGCTGTCTTTCTTTAGAGATCCTTCGAAAAGGATGTCGGACATGCCTCATCTCGGTTCTCGCACGCAACAATGGTATGATCGGCGTAATGAAGAGTTTTTGTACACAAAGGGACGTACAAACCCCCAACTCTTTTATTAATACGCTATGTAATGGACAGGCTGACGGGCCCGACTTAGTAGCTCATGTGTGCCTTGTTTCTCATTTTTCACGAAATGAGCTTTATCTGTTTGAAGAATAAAGTAAATAATAATATCATGTTTGCTTTAAAAACAAAATAAATTTGCTACACAGCGAGGCAGCTACAGAATGTTATAAAATATATACAGCTGCTTCGCTTAGCAATTTTTTAAATAAAATATTCAAGAGACAAGAGAACCGTGAGTACTTGAAGGCCGAAAACAAAAATTCTTCGTCTTTGTGTGAACACTTAGTTACATGAGCACTTTGTATATCGTTCTTAAATTTTTTAAGTATTCCTGTACAATTAAATTCAATAGAAAATAATATTCTGAAAAGAACCTTCTGTAATATATTTTGTGTTTTGCCAAATTTTATTTCGCTCGACACGTCACATTCTAACTTAAGACGCCCAAACACAATCACAAGGGGAAAACGAAGTTGTTCAAACTTTGCTGTCCTGGAACATGTTGAAAAGGTTGTCTGAACACAATTGGATGGTACTGAAAAAGCTTTTCTATATTTATTGCCGTCATTTTAGTCGCAGACGAGCCTGGCACGAAGCCATCGGCCTGCCATTGTAAAGGAAATAATTCCTATGTCTGCACAAAGCATATTGAAATAAAAGGTGCAAAAATTTACCTTTCTCACTTTCTCGAAAAATAACATTTTTCTTAATTTTCTTATATTATTTTTCAGAACAGTAAGTAACTCTTTTATACGAAGTTTATGTCAATGATATTAAATAACCCTTTTTATAATATTAAAATAACAAACAGTCTGTGATTTTAAAAACTTTACGTGTGCCAAGCTATTTATTCGTTATCATAACATTAAAATATGTATCAAGCACTACTAAACCACATTTTTATTTTTATTTGTCACGGTCACGCCGAACAAAAGCACAGAAATCCCTTAAAACATAATTACAAAGTCACTTGCATATAATTCAAATCACGAACGTAAATAAAACGTTTATAAACATTTAGCACCATTAAAGCGCAATGAATTATTAAACTAGGCACTTATAATATAGCGTCGAAAAGGTTGAAGTGGTTAAATGTTTTACGAGTATTAATTGTGAGTATTCTAATTAATGTACAAAAGGTAATGGTCGTCACGCGATCCTGCATACTCATAGATGTTGTTGGAGCTTATTGTTTGTTTTATAAGGGTGACAAATAAACGTTCTATGTATATCAATGTTGCTCCTTTCACACATCTACAGCTACTATAAATCCGCTTCCTTGCTTTTATGAAATACATACATTATGTTCATACTTTCAGCTTCCTTTAGCAGTAAAGTTTATTCTCTTCTTTTTATACCTACATATAAATATATATTGTATTTCCGAGCACATTTTAATACATATCGCTAACAGAATTGTGCGCTTCAAAGAAAACTATATCAAATGTCGCAGGTCGACCTTTCCTTTCTGATTGTTTTGGGTTTGTGCATCAGCCCGTAAAATCAAGGGTTGTATTGAAAGAGAATCTAATCTTTATACAAAGTTGTTTAGAAATAATACTAGTTTGGATTAAATCTTTTGGTTCCTATCATGATATAATATTATTTTTATTAACATATATCAGTGGTTTTAAGGTGTTTTACTATCACTCTATCGTTATATAACGGGATATAACGACTCTGCATTGCATTAGTGGACAACCCCAAAGGTTAAGTTATCTAAACATTCGCAAAAGAATGTTAATAGTTAGTAAGCACAATAAAGTATAGGGCGGGTCGGGCTGTCTCGGGCGGGCGCCCGGTGGCACGCGAGCCCTCACGCGACCTCCGCGAAAGTAAAATACGACGAGGAATGCGACGGAACGCAGCCACATTTCATAGCGGCGACACGTGCGCGGGAGCCTTCTGTCGCTGCACTTGTTAGCATTTCTACAAGTGCACTTCGCGATAACACGCCCCGTGTACACCACACGCGATGAATTTTACGAATAATGAATGAACGGAGAACAATGTCGTGGAGAATTTTAAAAACAATTCTCTAACCCTTTATTATTTTTTCTCCTTCTCTTATTCAAATATTTTGTAGTAATTACATTTTTATATGCCCGGTAATTATTTGCGTGACGACAACATAATTATGTTAAATGAGGACTTCATTTGTTACAACTACAACTTTACTTTAAAGTCAGTGAATATATAAACAAACCACATAATTTTATGTTATATATTGGGTTATAAATTGGGTCCAAAGGAATATTAATTCCAGCAATATTATTAGTTTTGTAAGTCGAGAAGCTATGGGTAAAAGACAGTCTTCTAGACTAGGACTAATAATAATACCGGTTCAAATTTCTCGTATAATAAACCGTCATTTTTCCTACGCTTCCCTTGTGGCATACTATATTCTACTCTATTCTACGTCGACTATGGATATAAATTTAATTATGTAACGCGAACGTGGATGTCATTGGACGTGATGATACTGAAAAGTTTATTGCAAAGGCATTTCGCAAGCTAGCTACTGAGGGAATTTTCAATTTTAAGCCTCTCTGGAGAAAAGTGTTATGGAGGCAGCATTAAAATAAAATATGGCCCTGTCGTCGGTCGTCACGTCTGCACCATCCATCACCTTGTACGCCGATACCCTGTCCACGCCCTTTTCTATTTCGGATTGCTCTTGACGCAAAGCGAATTTTGAAAAATGTAAAAAGGTCAACAGCGATTCACGTACGTCCAATCTATTAGTCGCTTGCAGTGAAGCAGTTCCTTCAAGCTTAGCGAGCAATTTCGTGATAACAATCTTGAAATAGTTTAAAGTAAATGATTATCTTCTATTGCAGGACATCATCTGGGAAAACATGCGGCGGGTCACCACATCGAGAGCGTCGAAGAAGAGCGGCGTGTACCTCAGAAGAAGAACCTACTTCATCAGCCAGTGGGTTTTGTGGTACAATACTTAAAGCTCCACCACCACCGCCACCAGCATTACTGAGACGGATAGGAGTTAAAGAACCCACTGGCGTCGGGAAGGTAAGATTATAAATGATGCAAAGAACTAATTATTAAAATTATAAAATATATAACGAGAGAAGTGTGCACTGTCAATCTAGATGGTACACATTCGTCTCTCAACCGGCATAGCTACGCGACTGGAGCCTGTAATAAAATATATGTATTAGCAGTTGTGTCCGTTCATGGACCGCACTCTAGCTTGACATCAAGCGGAGTATTGTCATATACCGATCTACAATAAAAAAAACCACGTAAATTTATTATTGCCTGCAAATAACTAACGCATAAATCGGGTTGGGGATCGGAATAACCGATCAATCAATGCACTCGGAATAAAATTTAAAATTCGTCTGCAATATTTAGAATAAACGTAAACTAGCTAAATGCGACAAAGTTTACGTGATAAAAACGAATTAATTTTGTGTGGTCAAATTCAATTAATAAATTATAACAATCTCTCTTTTTAATGTTACCTATTAAAGGCGAGTCACGCGGTCAGTTTAGATGTATTGAAATATTAACCTTACTACGAACGGAAAAGTCGTTTACTTTTATTATTATAATATCTAATTTGTTGTTAACTTGCATGAGAAATGAAACTTTCTCTTTTAGATTATTATTTTTTATTATAATTGTTTTTATATAGATAAAATCTACATATTGGACAATTAACAAACGGAAGAGACAGAACTTAACTAATTGATTTGTCTAACGAGGCAACAAATTATCAATTACCAATGGTCCTTTGCCACTTGAATCCTGTACTGTGTGTCTATAAATACGCGTAATAAAGTCACCGGATAGTTGGCTATTGATGGATGAAAACTAAATGGACTGCATGAATTGAATATTAATATACTAACTGCTTTCCGCAATTTCGTAAATATATGATCAGTCTTATGTCTTTCCGTTTCCTTTACAACGTTTTTTTTGCTGTAAAGATAGAGTGCGGTTTATGAACGGAAACAACTGCTAATACAGATGCCACTCATCACTATGCCGGCTTGAAGAGATAAATATGCACCACACTCCTCTCGTTATACCTGGCTACGTTCCTGAAACGCGACAAGGTCACTTCACGGGTGTTACATTCGAAAGTGGTGGTACTACCACAGGACGGCAGAGTAGGCTAATAACCATCATCACACTGCATTTGAAATACTTTTGTATTATTATTAAATTATAATACAAATTAAATAGAAAAACGCACACAGTATTAGAGCTTTTTTCTATAAAATTATTATTATAAAATAACAATTAACATCTTAAGCTATAAGTATATCAAATGTGTACGAGCACTTAGCTAAAGTTTAGCTTGTACGTCAGTGGCGTCTGGTACCATAACCAAGAACGTGTCTGGACTAACAGAACGCTAATGTCATAAGGCTGTCGTCGACTAACGAGCTACACGAATCAAGAATTACAACTGATATCACTCGATCATAGAATAAATATAGATGAACAAGTTTAGTTTATTTTTTTATTCTTTTAATTCGGTACACATAAGGTAAACATTAAATTATTAATCTTAAAAAAAATAACTTTTATTATGCAAATGAAAAAGATTCATATATCTGATAATTTATACGAAAATATTATATTTTTAATGCAATTTTTTATGTATTTCATTGCTGGAATTATTATTAATAAAGTATGATCAAAATTTAACGGAAAAAAATCACCGCCCACACACCCTGACACAGTCTGAGATGGTAATCGAAATAAAAAAAAAATTAATAATGTTTGATATACGAATTGGATTTTGTAAAAGATAAAAGTAAGAAAAAAATATAGTTATATAAATAAGATAGTCGTATAATATAAAGCAACATACTTTTTTTTTAAATTCTCTTCTCCTTGAGTTTACGCAAACTTAAGTGGGAGACATGCAATGGAGGGAGGCAGTCAGTGCCCTCAACGTAAGGAGATAATGTGATAAGTGACAGTACTAATGAGCGAGATGAATATGCAGGTAGGGGGAATGCGCAACCCTATATTAGTCAACTTATTTTAATCTCTGCCTTTTAAGATAAGTTGCATTACATTAAAACAATGCTTTTGTTTGTCTTATCGTATTTTCTGACATTTGCGCACACATGTTATAACTGAATTAAAAGATTTTAAATGCTATTTTTAGAAATATAAATTCATACATGTAAAAATAAAAGAGAAATTATAAAGAATAACAATTAAAAGAATGAGGTCAGTGAGTTCGTAAAACTAGCGTGTAAAATTAGCAATTCGGCCGTGCCAGTTGGATGGAACTGTGCAAGATAAAGCCAAAAGCAAGTTTTGTACGAGCAAAAACTCCTCATTCCACTATTACAGTGGTCCCTGGATTAGCTGCCAGATAAGACAAACCAACCGTCTTTACCGCTCTCTAAAAGAAACGTGGCTTGCATTTTTACGGCTTTAAGTGAATTTCTTATTAAAAATTCTACAATATTTTTCTTTTCCATTATTGAATTTGAACTTAATGTTTTATTTATAAAATGAAACATTTCTTACGTCTAAGCAATTGTTCACAGAAAAACGCTTCTTGACAAACAATCTAATAAAAACACTTCGTATTAAACGTGGTGGAAAATCTCCAGTAATCCCATGTCAAAACAATATCTAGCGTTATTAGACCTTAATACAATTGCTGGAAGAGCGTGGGCAGTGTCCGAGCTGCCTCCCTATAGCATCAATTTGTATCGCCCAATAAGGGCTATTGCCGATGCCCATGGGATTAAAGTTGTTATTGATTATTGGACCCTTTTTTGTTATAACATCCCTCAAGGATGGATGATTTATACAGAGAACTCTGTGGAACTACGATCCTGGTTATTATACCACAGACCGAGATATTTTTGTTGTCTGTTTAACTTGCCCTTTTGTAAAACATTCGCGTCCTACCGTGCGAAGAGAATTCATAGAAACTATGGTTTTTTTTGGGATGAAGCTTATTTTTAATAATATAAAATAATTATTTTGAAACTGATCTTTTGAAGTAGAGATGAAATTTTTTTTAAAGTTACTCGGCGTGTGGATCACTTCGTCTGATATTAAACTAAGGTACAATCACCCTAGAACGGCAGACTAGACTAACAACCATCATCAGTCTGCCTAACACACTTTAAATTGTCAACTATACTGTAAAAATTATAAAATATACATTTTTAAAATTGTAGCATCCTTTTTTTCTAGCTATTTTGCTATTTAATATATTTTTAAAAATCACAAAAGTTAGAATTTGTTGAAAATTATATAATTTAGATGCTATGTAATAAGTTAAATTTAGTCAGTTAGTGTGTAGTTACCGTAACAAACGGAGAGTTAGGAATGGAGGATTTTTTATCAAATTATCCAGCATACCGGGCTTTCTGGCCACCAGCCAACCCTGTACTCTCGTTTACAAATTTTATGAACACGATATTGCGATGCCTAACCGTAAAAAAGTCTGTTTCTATGAAGGCAATCTTCTAAACGTTTAAAAGAACTACTGGTCACACCAATACTAATCACCTATAACTATAAATTTAATTATTATCAATTTAAATAAATGAAGTGAAACATAGTCGAATCATAATCTATATTAAACAATTCCCAACTGAAGAGTCACACATTAATATTTATACCACATCGCTTTTGATAGCATTCCAATCCAACATCACCTGAAAATTTTCATTAATAGTTTTCCAATGAAAATATTTCATGTATGTTCTCTATAGGCCGTGCGTTGTTTGAAATTAAATTCCAGAAGTTTTAAAGCGAGTGTATCGAGTTGGGGTGCGCTTCTAACTAATGTGAAGTGTTGTATACATTTTCGCCTTGTGACTAAATGTAAACAACGCCAACGGCCCTTTTAAATGGCTTCTGCATATGAGTTAGGCCTACGAGGGGGTATTGTACTCATCTCTTTGTTATTCCTTTATGAACATTTTTTTCTAAAGGTGTTTTGTATAACATTTAGTCTTGTACGAGTATTATAAAGTGGTATTTTTCATTTGAGTGTATCTAAAAGGATAGCAGTGTGTTGTCACAACAATATGTCAATATAGGTGATCAAAAGGCGCCAATGCACGACCGAACGTTAATCAATTATCTCGGTTGTTTTCACTCAAATTATTGGCACATTCCTGGACACTCTCTCCCATCCTCCATTCGCCCCGTTTGTCAATATTCACTCAGATTATATTTTCAAAGCGTTTTCGTTCAACGTTCTATTAAACAGTAATTGAACTTGATTTATATTCGGTTAACATTGTTTTCTTCTTTTTTCTTATATATATTTTGCGCACTTGCGATTTCTCACTGTTTATTTCTGATCTAATTTATATTAAATTGGTTCGAATCCATAATTCATTAAAGGAACCTTACAAAAAGAGACTGCGGAAAATTCTAGTTTTCTTTTTCTCAACACATTTTTCTGACAGAGCAATTAATACCACAATTTAATAGTCAATTCTTTATTCTATTGTACCTTTTGTATGTTTAAAATCCTTATATCTATGGGAGCTCGAACATTTCTCCCTTTCCGTATTTGATAAGCGTAATGCGACCACCAACGTCCAACAAAATTAATTAATATGAAACACCGGAACCCGTAACGTTCCATTTGACGGTTAAGATACCGTGATAGCGCGCTGTGAACACTCTAACAGCGCTATAAACGAACATAAATATGTGATCGCAATGGTTATTTGGGTTTTAAATCAATGCTCGCCTGATATAAGATTACATTAACTTAAAGGTTAGGGCTAGTTGACACGAAACAGCAACGGTCGCGGTACCAGTTTTATACCTGAAAAATGTTTTCTTTTCATGAAATTTCAAACAAGTTACATGCACTTGATTCTTGGTATTGTGGTTTTGTGTAATTATGTAATTTATTTTGCATTTCAAACGCATATAATTTTTTTTAATATTCCGCACGTTCTTTGATAATTTTTTAACATTATGTATATCAAAGCAATTTACATACAGATATATACACGCGTATAACAAATGGATGTATATTTACTCTTATTCAGACAATATTGTTTACATTCACTTATGAATGTGTAAAGTTATCGGTTAGCGGCAAGGGAGAGCCGATAAAAGGACGTTACCCTCACATTGAGGCGACCACTTTTTATTTAGCTTTTTCTGTTGATATATGATATCGCCATTGTTTATCACATCGCATGTCTCTGTGGCAGTGACTTTCGCCGCAGGGCGGAATCTAACAGGTTATACAATACAACCCGTTACAATAAAATACGCTTTCAATACACACTATTGTTCTATATTTAAAACAAACCTTCCTGCTATAGCAGTAAAAATATCAACGTTAAGCATATTTTAGCAAATTTTTAACTATTTATACAATTTATTCAGCTGTACAAGCTTTTTAGTACTTTTTAGGTCAGTAAAAAATGCGTCTGGAATTTTTAGAGCAGGGATCCGACGAGGCTTTCCTTTCAACAATGAGAGGCAACCCCCTTCCTCTCTTCTCTGCATTTCCATTGCACTACTTATTAAAATTACCCACATACTTCGCTTTAAATAACTTTGTAAATTCTTGGACCGTTAATTTTATCCTTAGCTTTTGTTATTTGCAAATATATTTTATAAAATATTTTATAATATTACATATTTTTCTAGGTATTTTCACTATCGAGAAATAATTATTATATTTTCTTTTTAATTATTATTATAGCTTGACATATGACAACACTCCGTCTGATAATAAGCTGATCATGAACGACAAAAACAGCCATGCTGGTTTGAAGAGATGAAAGTTCACTATTCAGGTTGACAGTGCACACGCCTCTTGTAATACCTGGCTGCTTTCAAACTCATCCTAAAACGCGACAAGACACTTTTATAATTATAAATAAAATATTTTAAAATACAATACAAAAATTCATATCAATTGGTTGTCTGGAAGAAATTGCTTTTAGTGATAAGACCGCCAATTGCAGTAACTTATTTATGATTTTGTATTTCTTTAACTGTGTTATATGCAATAAAGAATTTATTATTATTATTATTATATTTAATAAGCAAATTTTTTAAAGTTAAATAAATCTTAAGAAAATTCGATATCGTATCAGAGTTAATAAAGGAGACGCGCATGACTCGTGCACAATGCTCCGCGACTCTGTGAAGCCTCTATTGATTGCTCCATTTTTTTCCCAGCTCCAGTGCCCCACGTAATTGCCTGCCCTTTCTTTTTATTGACAGCACTCGTTCTTCCGTTGAATATCATCTGCAGAATACGACTTAAAATAATGGAGACTACTTTTTGCTTCAAGTAAAGTTTAGTTGAACATCTTAAATACTTTAGGCTTTTTACACACTAGTTCGTTCAGTTTCAAGTTTTTATTCAAAAGAAAATTTGGATCAACAAAAAAGACTATATATATTTAAACTAAATACTTTTCTACTCACTTTAGCTGACTGAATTTTAGACTGGAATAGTCGTGGACTCACAATCGATAATCCCCGTGTTCGAATCTTTCAAAACTATTGGCCGATACCAATGTATCTTTGGTCTCTAAGTCATGAAACTACAGACACTGAAAAAATAAAAATATACATCTAAAATAAGATTCCTTTAAACATTATACACAGTTAAATAAATTAAAGCATTCAGTAACGTCTTTTATAATTTGCTTTATATTTATTAGTTTCACTAAAGTGGCGTGAACTCTGTCCGCAAAGTTCAGTGGCTATCCGCATAAGAGCACGAATTTGTCGGTTTAATAAAGCGCAGAACAATAAATTTTAATAAAGAATAGTTATGCAGTTCACATGTTCTGTGGATACACAATATTTAAATAAATGGACCAAACTGGTACATTCTGTGTTGCTAAAACAATTTATTAGCACTCTCCGCTAAATATAAATTGTTGTTATTATATAAATAAAAACAACTTTCATTATAAAATTTTAAACAATAAACATAAAGTACATATATAATTTTTTAACTGAACCTTAATGTATAATCTATATTAGTATGCTTATTGTGCGTTATTTTTTAAAAATGATTTTCGACTTATCAAGTACTGAATTTATTACTTTTATTTACTTAGAAAATTCATTATTAACTATACTATTAATTTTTTTTTTTTATTTTAGCACGTCATATGACCGCACTCCGCCTGGTGTTAAGCTAGAGTGCGATCCATGAGCGGAGGCGACTGCTGTCAGAGTAGGGGATCTGCAAACAGCAGTCGTGCCCGCTATGCCGGCTTAATGATTTTATTTTATTTAAGTATTAAGTAATTTTACTATATTAAAAATTTAACGAAAAATAAAATAAAAATAGAACAACTAGGTAAAGATGAGTTTTCAACACCACACATCGCATTCCATAATTTTCAATACAGAAGTAGTACAGACACAATATGTGAACAACATTAAACAGTTGTGTCGAAGCACCCGGCAAATTGCCACTCATCCTCGCAATATGAGAAAACTTGATAACGGCTTAAGTTTTTAGACGTATTTCGTAGTAAATCTTGTCAGGCATGTGTCGTGGTTTATACAACCACGCGCGAGCCCAATTGACGAGAGAGAATGCTTTCGAGTGCCCGCGGCGTAACTTCAGTACATAACTTTACTAATATGCGCCAACCCTAGTTTCCTTTGCTTACTCCTTCTGATGGATGTGGGTGAGTTTGCTCCAGCATGTCGCTTAATAAGACGATTTGCTGAAAGTTTGCTATACGTGTAGCCAACATACATGGCTCGAATACTTTTTCATTACAGCGACATTATTTCACAAAATTGGAGACGCAAGAATGAATACGTGTGGTTAAATCGGTAAACCCTGAGTGCATTTGCGATGAGTAAAATTGCTCAAAATGTTTAACAGCAACATCAATGATGCGGTCGTTTTAGTAACTAGTTCAGTAGAAAGTTGTTTAATTTGTGGCTTCTAAGAAGTGTTTCTGTGCTGACTCGTCGTTTGTGCTTAGTCACGTAATTGCTCTTAAAACTTGCGAACAGGCGACAAGCGAATTTAATGAATCGGGGGTCTCACCAGCCGTGGGTACTACCTGACTTCAGATAGAGACTTTTTGCACAGCCCTCGAAGGATTTCGCTTGTACGTAATGAGACACTTAAGGATTTCCTCGAGCAATCTGAAATATTTTAATATTCGAGCTGTTCTTATAAATGCCGGCTAAATAAGTTTTCCAGTTTCAATATCTTACACATAATTATTTTACACATCTTTTTATTATATAAAAAAAAACTTCAATACAAATAAAATTCCGCAACAATATTTATAAAGTTTATTTTGAAACTTCGTAGCGTATTTATCACTTTAAAACTAAACCGGAACTCTCTTTCACTAAAAGCTTAACCTATTTCACTAAAAGAAAACTTATAAAGCTCCTTTAGCATGTTCTCTTTACGTTTGCTTCGAGATTTTTCCGCTCTACATTTTATATTTCTATAATATAATGACCACAACTTTTGAAATAAAGTAAAATAATATGAATAATTTGTAGTCCACTTTTTTCTCTAAACAATGTAGTACATTGTTTCACGGCTTCATGAACAGTTTTAATTTAGTAAATGTACAAATACTTTATGTTAAAAGTTTTAAGATATCGTAAACAACAAACCGCAAGTTATGGGTTGCGTTTACCTTAGCATGTATGACAAACTAGCCAAAGGCACACACGGTTCCAGTAATCCAATTTGCAGCAAGTTCTTAGTAGTTCTTGTGAGTTGCGAGACTTACTGATTTAAATTTACAACTTTGCCCATCGCTCTGCCGACTTCGCGGGCCCTCCTAGACTTGCAATTTTAACGATCTCACAACTTTAAATCAGATCTCGCCTTCCAGATTTCATACCAAATCACGGGCGTGTGAAACTTTTCTTTTCAACTTCGCCATTTTCCTTTATAACTTTGATGTGCCAATTGAGATAGGTATACATTACTTGTTCAAACATACGAATAAATATTTTAAATTTCTTAAAGTTAGACGTTTGGTAACTTTCAAAAGGTCTATTTCTTTCGGTGGGATAATTAAATTTCATGTCATTTCATTTCATAGAATGGTAGGCAGACTAATAATGGTGATGTCACATATCGAGGTATTTACTATACTTACAGGGCGTAAAGACAAGCAATCAGGCAAACCATTTTGAGATCATATTTTAATTACGACATTTATTAGCCCAATATCAACTAATAACATTATGGTATAATTATTTGTTTAAAAACACAAAACATCGCCAAAATATCAAAAACAAGCAATGTGAATGTAACGATTGATATACGGCTAGTCTTCGCGATGGCTTCATATTGCGCTCAACGTAGCACGCTATCACTTGCGTTAGCGATCTCACGCATCCATTGAGTCTTAATAAAGATAAATATTATCTAAGTCTTAAATAAAATATACTAAAAAAATACCTTCCAATAACGTCTTAGTGTTGGTAGTGCAACACGCGGTTAAAGAGATAGCTGTCTTTTTACTCTAGGTATAAAAAAGAAAAATTGTTTGATATATTACAATACGCATCTCTGATTAGACGTATATCATCCATATCCTTCCTCTTAAGTAAAAAAAAAATACCCATATACAATATTTTAGATAAGTGACATTTTTATTTTTCTCGATTTTATGAGGTCGTTAGATGAAACGGATTTCTCCCTTTCAAATTTACGATGAACAGAATCACTATCAATTCTTTAGAGCGCTACGTAACTCAAGGGACATTATTTGAGATTGTGCGTTTTACTCGCACTTAATTTACTGAGAGACTACGTTCTCCGTGGAGCACCTTTGGATTTACTTCGACTATTTAACTATTTACGATTTGTGCTGTGGGATTGAAGTGAGTAATTAAATTGTTTAAATGTAAATTACATTGGTACCATCTGCTTTTTAACAATTCCAATTCTGCTCTTGAAACATTTTATTTCTATATTTTAGCAGAAAGCGCTAAACTTGTTTCCCAAAAAGGTTCAATACATTAAATTTCCAAGACTTGTAAAGTAATTAAATATTAATATTGTCGAAATGTTGTTTGACGTCGGTGGTATTGTTATCTGTTCATACTAAGTCAACTGGAGTAATATTTCATAAACACGCTCGGCTTCCATTATTTCACAGCTTGAGCCTGAGGCTATATGAGAAAACAGTGCGACCCGCGGTCTGCGCATTTAATATTATTACGAATCCAGTGCGTATTCGTTCGTATTTCATGAAGGAATCTTTCCGGGTAAATAGACCTTATATTGTAACCCATGTGGCTCGTTATTTTTTCATCACATCTGTTATAATATATGTAGTAAAATATATATCTCAAAGGTTAATTTGTGAAATTACCTATGAAATTGCCGTTTTGTACAAAATAGCCAGTCACTTGTTTGTAGTTATTGGACTTGTATTAGTTTTATTATTTTAGCCATTATGTACACTTCCTCGGCACTGTTGGTCTACTTTGTCTTTGCCAAAAAGAAATTAAATAAAAAAAAGAAAACTAACCACGAGTATTAAATTATTTTAAGTATTTTAATAAATACTGCCGTACAATGATTATAAAATAAAGTAAACGCATGTAAGTTGATTAATTGAAGATTGAAACCATATCCTTGATTCCACATGGTTTATGTCCCGGGCTCTCAGATTTAAATCGGGAGCACTTTCCCCTCTGATAATTTTCACCTGTGCGCGGGCGGACTATGGCAGACGCCCCGCTGTGCGCCCTCACTAGCGCTCTCTGAATTTATGCCGTCTCAGATAATATCTCCATCGTCGAAGAATTAAGGGCACCGAGTCAAAAGTGTCGCTTACAATATTACGATGTTAACCGCTTTTACCGATTTGCATAATTCATTCGGGAGCTCATGATCGTAGGGCGTCGAGGTTAGGGGAGGGCTCCGGAACGTATGCTTTGATTTAATATATTTCACGCGCTAATCGGGTGTTTGAAATTATTGCCGTGTTTGTTTTGGTTGTGAGGAAATTAAACCACGAATTTAGAAATTTTAAGTAAACATTATGATATTGATTATTCATGAAAAACACCTTGTTAATAAAATATAATTCAAAGAAGGACCAATCTGAAGGCTCGATAAATTGGTTTTGTTAATCTTCTCTCATCCTTCAGAATCTATATAAATAAAAAAGTAATAAACTGTGATTATTTATTAAAGCACTCGAAGCAAAACAGACACATATAATTTAATAACAAAATTCGTACACTCAAGTGACAAGAAGTCGGGAAGCTCGAATGACACAGTAACAAAGGCATGCATAATTCATACATCACGTACACATTCTTAATCTCTGCCACCCCCTTCCTTCATGCACCGGGGAACATAGCCTCCATTTATAACGACCACCTCGTGTTTCAAAACAATACTTAGCAGTTGCGTGTTATTAATTTTTAAAAGTGTGAAATAAATAATAATTATGAAGTTTATAGTGTTTTGTTTTCATTAATTTTAATAGATTTTAATATTACTCAAGTACCTAAATGGTGGTTTAATGCACAATACATTGTACAGAACAAATATATATTGTCAATAAAATCAAATCATAAAACAAATGTTTAGTATCTTAGGCAAAGATCACAAATTTCACAAACACATAAACGACATGCATCATCAGCGGGTTTGCGACCGCCATTTGTATTTTATGTGAGATTTACGCAAAATCCAAACATCGTCAATACACGGTTGTGTGTCGACGGTTGCCTCCGATAACTGCACTCAAATCGCTGCTCTTAAACGATAAACCTCCATTTCTAGGATAAATTTGTTCAAACCACGTTTATCATAAAAGAAACACGGCATATTTTATGACGAAGACTTCGCTGAAAACGCTTCCTGATTGATTGGGTGCCTACAAGGACATAAACAACCAACGCGAAACATAACCTTATGCTTCGTCACGGTTTATTACGTATTTCTATTTACGATAAAAAATCGTATAAAAAATAACAATTGTTTAGAGGAAAATTCTAACGAAGGTTCGGAAAATTTATAGGTAAAATCATCTAACTTTACGAGTTCATTATCGGTTTAGGAGTTTGCACTCGTAAGACTTTTGGTACTTACACGTTTCATTATCTCCGTTTAATTTTATGCATGAACGCACGCGCAACGTCACGATCACTGCACTCCCGCAGCTTCGGGTGCCCCAATTTTACGCAATTTACTTAAATTTTGTCGCTCACCCAAATTTTCATCGCTTCGCTGAAATATTGAGGGACCGAAATTGTAACTTATTTTGTCAGTTTATAAATAATAATGTTCAAAATGTACATTTCAATAATTATAACCTTTCTTACAGTCCAAATGTAGCCATGAGTAGAAAAGAGGTTCTGCAGACAAAACTTCGCATTATTATGACAAAAGAAAACATTATCTGTAATGGAACAGAGATTATTCCTTTTATTTTCCTAAAGCAAACAAAAATGTATGATTTCCCAGTTGTAATATGTTTAGGAGAATAATGTCATCATTCTTGAAAAAAAAATGTGCCTCATGTTTTGACAAGATTTATTCTTCCACCGCAACATCTCCCTTTTGTCATGGCGCCTTTTATTTTACGTATTATTACACGCTTATAAAAAAAAAATTATATGTTTTACATAACTGACGATTTATTTTATTTTTAAAATACAGTAAGACCTCGCTAATCAGTACTGCAAAAAATGAGACTTTGACAGAATATCACGGAGACCTGAAATTGGTCTGCTATACTTTAATGATAATACGAGTACCTTAAAATATGTGTTTACCCTTTCTTTAATTCAAAGACTTCTAACTTTAACAATACAGAATACAGAAAATGTGTTTTAAAGTTAATAATTACTCGTAAATTCGAGAGAAATTCACTTTGAAAGCGCTGTCTCTATTATCCGGATTATCACGCTCATCGAATAAACAGAAGTCCTAATGTAGCTCAATATTTTGTGTAATAAGAAAATACAACTACTCGCAGAATTATTAACACAAATAAAACAGGAAGGAAAAGTTTTACATTTTTTTATGACAATATCTATCTATCTATCTATCGTAAGCTAATCTAACCCCTTTGTGTTTCATTTTTTCGCTTTTCACCTTTAAGCTCACTCGATAATCGGTGAATATTGTGCTGTGTATCCAGTAAAACGCCACCTAGTCGACGAGCAAAGCCTTAAATCCGGCCTCTGCCAGACGCATCCCTATCGCTTTGACACACGCCCCGCCATCTCTCTTTTACAATCTATACTTTTATCGCTTTCATTTATTTGTTTATAAATATACAAAAGCAAAAATAGACAGGCGGAAAATGTTTAATGTATTTTGGGACACATATGGCAAATGCCTAATGTTGATTTTCTTACAATTAAGGGAAATGTATTTAAATATTTCAACTAGTACCAATGTTATATTGTTTTTTCAAATTGTTCCAAATGAGAGGAATCTAGCGAATGCTTGCTTCCTTAAGCCGGCATCGCGTAGGCGAGTATTACAGATATTTCTCTGTGTTACCAGTCATCTTCGCTTGTGGACTCTAGTTATTATCAGGCATTTTTTTATATTATCGATTATGAGCCCACCGGTCACTGTCGGTCAGTTAAAAATATGTTTTGCTATATGGAGTCATCTTTCACTTCAGTAGCAAATTATTAATTGCTTAAATATAAAATAATAAACACAGTGTAAGGAAACATAGTTTGCAAATAGTCTAAGCAGGTGTATGTAATTTATGTCAGAGTAATTTGTGGATACGTGATTTGCGGGCTGCGTGATTCACATACTTGATGCGTTAACAAGGCGAATCATTGTTTGAGACAGAACTTTGTTAATTTAACTACTTAGTTTGAATCTACATATTATACGTGTATTACTTATACGCGGAATTTCTCTTGTAATAATGAATGAGTTATCGTTATTATTAATAAAATAAAGTGTAAAACAATAATTTGCAAGTTAGTTCGCAATAAATTTATAGCAAATAAAGTACATGTGTTAACATTACAACATTTAAAAAAGAAAAGAAAATTTATGTATTTGCGTGAAATATTATAGTTTTCAGAATAAACTAGTGATAATCAATTTTGTATTTAATAGTAGTTTTAAAACATATATTTTCTTTGACAGGTGAAAGTGATGTTAAAAGTGGGAGCCCCGGGAGAAGGACAATTCGCAACGAGTTCACAAACCTTTTGCTTAGACAAACGCAAGAAGCAAGTAACTTTATATGAGAACGTTTCGTCTTCATCAGCAACAACAACCGCACCGGAAGATAGAAAAGTTGGAGTGTCAGCGCCAAAAATGTTTGCATTCGATGCTATATTTTCGCAGGATGACTCACAGGTACCTTCTTGTTTTTCATATTTTTTCTTTTTAGTAAACTGTAAAAATTATAATATTAAATAAATATTACGCAATAGATACATTTATTATATTAAGTGTATTCCAGTAAATTACATTCCTGCGTATAAGGAATTCTTTATTTAAAAAAGTATTATTTTTATAATTTGCCCGCCACAATACATTTATATTGTTATCACACGTCATTTATTTATTAATCTCACAGAAAACTAATCAAAAATAGTACATTGATGTGACGCGAGAAAAAAAGATGACCGCAGTCATTTTTAAGTTCTTTGTCAGTTAGTATTTGACTTGACGGCAACATTGTCAAATCGTTAGAAGCGGCCTACGTTTGCACTGACTTTGCACCTCTAATATTTAATCTAATATCTAATATTGAAGGAATATTGGAATGAAAATTTTCTGTACTGAGCCATTTGCCTACACTCACACGTTCACGAATATTTAATGGATAATAAATAATTCACCATTATTACACATAATAAATAGTCGAGTAATAATTCAAGACCGAACCTGATATTTCCCCGCCAAGACTCCTTTCGCAAGTTAGCCAAAGAATTGGGCAGAATATTTTATTAATTTAAAAGGCATTGGCCTAAATTCTTCAGATATCGAGATTCCTTATTTTTTGCCAGAGTCGATAGAATGGCCCGGAAATCCTCCATAAACCTGCTCACTTATTCTTAGAGATGGCAAAACAAACTTTCTACGGTAATGTAAACAAAATTTTGTTCTCTTATTGTGTGAGACTCGGGCTTGCCTTAAGGTAGTTTTTCCGCGCGGAATGTTTTTCTTCAGGTGAACAATGTTTATTTACCAAAAGCTTTATACATACATAAATATATTTATCTACAGGAAACAATTGAATATATTTTCGATCATTGAAATAACATAAAAAAGTCTATTGAAATAGATTTTAGTTTAACCAAAAATAATATTATGTTAAAGAATAATAGGAACGAAAGCGATGTAAAAGAAGATTAGAATTATTTTGAGAGCAAACGACGTGAGAATTGAATTACCCGTTGATCTCAGAAGGCAGCCTCGACTGCTTGTCTTTCGGGAACTAGTGGGGGATATATGGGGTGGTTAGAAGGGATAAAACTTTCATTCTGTGGTGGTTAGTTCGCGCAGTCGCATAGCTTTATACCTCTAAAATATTCTACAATAAAATTGTACTATCTTCAATATAAATAAATTCATCAAAATTGTTCATTAAAATCATTTTATTGAACGCAAACTATTTGAAGTATTCAAAGCTTTATAACCTGTAGTAATTTCTGACAATAAATAAAAAATATTTATGATGAAATATGAACAGAAAAAAGTTACCCCACACACACAGCTTGAGGTTGGATTGGATGGAATGGGATTGGTTTGAGGATGGATTCACCACGTCCTCCACTTTTTGCACGTCCTCCACAGCGCTCATGTAAAGTCGAAATAAGTCTATTATCTATATTTACTTGAATATGCCAAAAAATTTGCAATAAAACACAATATATGTATAAACAAGAAAATTATATATAATTTAGTTATGTTCGTATATTACCCCCCTTAGTTACCAAAGCCATTTCTCAATTCAACAATTCTATTTTCCAACCTAATTAAGTCAAAAGCTCTTTTAGAATTGACCAGTCTAAATTTCAAATTCTCAACCAAACCGAAAACAGAGCTTATAACGTAATAATTTCTAGTTTAACATTCACTATTTAGGTATTCTCTACGTAGTTGCAATGCTATCAATTTGCTTTAATCCTCTTTATGCACAGTTAGACTGTATTATGCAGTACTATATAGGATCTATGCACCTGCAATAATACTACAATGTGGTTTAACTTTGGTATAGTAAATACAAGTTATTCGGTTATTATGTGACGTCTAGTAGACGGTCCGACGTCGCTGTAAGCCGGGATTAGTCCGCGCCGTTACACTCCTGACAACTGATAGGAAGCTGACATTTAGCGAACACTACGTACATTATTAGAAATACAATTAGCTATGTGGCTTTGTGATGCAGATAACAAACAATATTATGCAATGATGCAATTGAATTAATAACCATGATTCGGTTAGGATTATCATTACGGTTATGTTGTTATGAATTCCTTATTTAGAACTTCAATTGTTTGATCTTTTCCTATTGGGTAATGAACTGTAGGATATGATTTTTAAGTTAGGTAGACATAGTCCCAGGGTTGTTCCACTAAACGTAAATGACTCGGAGTCAGCTCGGAATCAGCTCTGTCAACATACGACTCCTCGGAAGCGATAGCTGCGGCACATAAACTGTCGCAAGGTGCCATAAAAAAGAAGCAAGTATGAAGTCGTAAGTTTGAAATATCTGAGTACCTAAATATGATTAATGAGATAATTAAACACCTACCAGAGTAGGTCCACAAGTAATTTACACAGTAACTACGACTCATAATGGAGCTTTGTATATTACAGGTAAATTAAGCTACTTGCTTGCAGTGTAACACTATGTAGGGACTAAATACTTTGTATAATTTATAACATTATGGTTTGTATAATGGAATTAATGTTGCTACATGTATTAGTACTTGTAAAATTATAATTTACGTATTTTCATGTTATGTTTACTGTCATTATTTACATCGCAAAAAGTATTTTTGTTTAATTATTTATTGTACGGCTCTTATAAATACTTTAAACACATTTTATAAGTCAAATGCGGATTACTCTATTATACATTAAAACAAATCTACATTGTAATAAGAACAATAAAAGCAAATAATTTTTTTTATAAAATAAATTAAAATAAACGTTTTTTTATTGTAGCCCGGCATTTGACAACACTCCGCCTGATGCGGTCCATGAACGGAAACAACTACTGCTACAGAGAAATCTCTATGGGCAGCAGTCGCCGCCACTATGCCGGTCTGAGGAGACGAGTATGCACCATCTAAATGCATAGTGCACACTCCTCTCACTATACCTGGCTACTTTAAAACTGCTCCCAAAACGCGAGGTCACTTCACGTGTGCAACACACATTCGAAAGTGATGGTACTACCCAGGACGGCAGACTGAGTAAATAACCGTCATCAGTCTGCCTACCACTGTTTAGGCACTGAGCGACCAAAGTACATATAACATAGTTGCATTAGTACCGGTCTTTAGCAAGATTCAAACACGGGTCTCATAGTTCGTGAGAGAAACAAATTAAATATAAAATAAAAATTGTCATTAATTTTTTTTTTTTTTTGATAAAATTAAATGTGAGTATGTACTTTATAAACAAGTTTAAACTTTCAACTATGTTTCAATAATGAAATCTGAAGTGGAGTCCTCAATTAGTAATACGAACTCCATCATTAAAATTTTCATAGAAAACAATTTCATCGCTTCCCCTTTTGAAGGTAAACGAATTTGAAAACCGTTGCCTAATCTCGGAGTACCCACCTTAAGTCCTTTTAATTATCTGGGTGCCATACCCGCCGCCCTTGCTTCCCACAGAAAGAAAACACGAAAGCTTAGTGTGGGGCTTTGCAACGTAAACACGCTGTAAGTGGCAGATTTACCTAAATTATTCATAGTATTAGGTAGGACCCAGCTTTGTCTACCTGTGCAACTCTCTTTATCCTCTTTGACTATAAGGCCACGTATTAAAACTTCAATTACAACTAGAAATTTAATTAACTCGATACGTGAAAATTGGGTGTTTATATTTTTAGCACATTCCTATACTAAGTTAACATTTTTTACCCGAAAAATAGACAGTAAAATCGCCTAGTGCCTACTGGACAACTCTTGAATTTTTTCTATATAAAATATGTATTCTGAGCAATAGTTTAACTGTTATAAATTACAATTCTTGCATTCACAGCCCCAATAGCTCATCTCAATCGGTAAAACTCCACCCTCAGCGTGTTAAGCGAGGTCGCGAGTTCTAGTCCCGCTTGGGGATTTTTATCTATATAAAAATTGTTAAATATTTATTTTTGTTACAGACTGAAATATGCTCAAGTGCATTAACTGACGTCATTCATGCGGTAATTAACGGTACCGATGGCTGTTTGTTTTGCTTCGGACATGCTGGATTAGGTAAACATTATAAATACATATAACTAACTACTAATAATTGAAATTATTTCTTCACAAGATTGTTTATTAAATTCGTGTGTGAGTAAGCTACTTAAATACACATGGACACTTATAATCTAGCAGCAGCTGGATAAATTCTCAAAGTTTGAAACAGACCAACGAGTCGCCGCGAATTTGCATCCAAATGAGAAATCCAAGTGAACACTTAATTAAAACTCAGATAAATACTAGATAGGTGTAAGTTTCCCCGTTTCGTATTTCTAGCAAGGTAAAAGGACCAATGCTGTAATGTGTTTATCTGCTATATTTTCTTTGGGTCTCTTTCATTGTTGTCCACATAAATAAAGTTATACCAAATACTATTATCTTTATAGGTAAATCATATACAATGTTAGGAAGACCAGAATGTACGACTACATTGGGTGCTATACCGTCTGCCATCTCCTGGTTATTCCGTGGTATCGCTGAGCAACGACACAAATGTGGAACAAGGTTTTCCGTTCGAGTATCCGCTGTTGAACTATGTACAAATACAAATCAGATTCGAGATCTACTTGCACCATATCATAATGGTAATTTCCATGACATTATTATTATTTATTAATTTAAATTACTATTATGCATAGTATGTTGATTGTAAATGTTTAATTTCTCTTTAGATTCAGAGCAATCACCGGGAGTATATCTGCGAGATGACCCTCTATTCGGTACCCATCTTCAAAACCAATCAGAGCTTAGAGTGCATAGTGCAGAAAAGGCGGCGTTCTATCTCGATGCAGCTTTGGCCACCCGAGGTGTTCGTGACGATACCAAAGACAGTCATTTATTGTACACACTACATGTTTATCAATACAGCGTGGGAGGAAAAGGAGCAGGTACAAAATGGCAAATATAATTTATAGGGACATAAATGTTAATAATAATTTCGTTATTTATGATGGCATTTCATTGTTGCAGTGGCCGGTGGAAGGAGTAGACTACATTTAATTGATCTTGGAAATTCAGAAAGAGGCAAATCAAGCGGTGGCATACCACTCTCTGGATTAGGAAATATTTTATTAGCAATTTTTAATGGACAAAGGCACTTGCCATTCAGGGATCACAATCTAACTCATGTGTTGAAAGAATGTTTAGGATCACTTACCTGTCAAACAGCGATGATTGTTCACGTATCACCCAAAGAACAAAGTTATACAGACACGTTGACCACATTGCAGTTAGCTTCAAGGATACATAGATTAAGACGACGTAAAATAAAGTTTTCTTCAAATAACAATGCTGGTTCTGGAGGTAGTTCAGGAGAAGATGCCAAACCAAGTAGTAGTGAACCAGATCCATCCAGCAGTGATTTATCAGCAGATACAGTAATATATGTAGGTCCCTTGGATGATGCAACTGACGGAGAACATCCACCAGTTTATATACCTAACATAAACTCCGGTGACAATCGATGTGTTATGAGCAAAGCTTTAAGAGGTTCCTTAGCAGAACAAAGGCATAAATCCTCTCTGTCAAAAGTAGTTGAAGAAAAAAGTCCTGTACATAAATTACATTCATCTCCAAAATCATCACCTCTAAAAGTAAATCCATTGTATAGCTCAAATAATTCGACCAAATCTTCCCCTGTTCACTGTCCTACAGTTAAAACGACGCCAACAAAAAAGAACGTTATGAAAACACATATAGAAGACAAAACCAAAACACAGGTATATCAAAATGTAACTGGCGTTTCGACAAGTGATGAGCAATGGATTGACGGGCCAAGGATATCTAAATCTAAGTTAGTTGAGGCCAGACATATAATTAAGGAAACACAGGGAAACAAGCGGGAAACATGGATTGATGGACCTATGCAAAAAACTAAACCTATACCTTCAATAGACACATTAGTGAGTCAACCTAAAACAATACCTCTACAAATAGGAGTTTTAAATGCACAAGGAAACGAAAGTCATGGTTATGGTTACATGGACAACCATAAGAAGAATATGATACGTAAATGGGTTGAGAATCAAACCGTACAAATTACTAAATCGAGACATAGTTCTCCTAGTCATAAATCATCACAAAATTACAAAGAAAGTGCACTATCAAAAAATATAGACGATCCTGAAAATTCTAAAGAAGAATCAGAGAAACCAGCTATAAAAGAAACAGTAAAGCGAGTGCATGTCGAAGAATCCACCATTAGAACTGGTTTGAAATCTTGTACAAAAAATATGGTAATTGAAGAAGAACATTGTGGCAGCCTAGAAGCAGAGAATAATGTAATTCAAAAGAAATCAAATAATTCAAGGGTAACAAAAAATGAGCTTGATGAAGATGAAGACAGCGAAGAGTTGGCAGAAATACCACCGGCACTTCCATTAATTCAACCTTTAAGTAGTAGGGAGGTTTCTATGGAAAGTCTGGATGTGAAATTCAAGGAAAGATTAAGGATGAATGATGATTTACTTTCAACACATAGTAGAGACATAGACACAAATGGTATGAGCAAAGGTCATATCGAAGATGAAGACGATATTCTAGAAATAATTGAGGTCGAAGAACCTTTAGAACCAGTTCCTATGCAAGATTCTTGCCTTCAAGTTACAGAAGAAGATATTGCATTTTGTATGGGCTACGAAAATCCACTGCTGTTACGCGAAGATCTAGAAAATTCTGAAGAACATCCATTAAGAATACTTAGTCAAGAAAATCTTACAGTAGCCTCAACCTTTACGGATACATTATCATTATACAGTGAAATGGAGAGACAAATTCGTAATGAAGCATACCTCCGTCGTACTCTAGACTTTTATAGTGAAAATTTAAATAAAAACCGGTTAAGTGATATGAACCCGCACGGACATGTTAATAACTCTAGAACGAGGATGGAAAATCTTATAGGTTTACGAGAACTATACATGTCTCGTGGATTTGAGGAACCGGGTGAAAATTTCACGATTCCACAGATACAATCACTATCATTGTCTAATGTACGCGACACTGAAGAATTCCATGGTGATGGGTCTGTGTACAGTGAACCAGCTTATAAACCATGTGATAAAATATGTAATAGTTGTAAAAGAACAATGTCACGACCTGGAAGCGCAGTAGATCATTGTGATCGGTATCAAGATATGGACGATTCGCATGCTGTAAATTTTGGACCCTTTGAAAGATACCACGGTGACGACATAACTGATGCACGGATAGCTTCTCTAAGACATCCGGATGGTGCTTCTGATCCAAATTTAAGGGAAGAAAAAAGAACACCGGGAATCGGAGCACCAACTACGTTTCATGAACTAAAAGCCAACTTGCATTTAGAAGTCAAACCCCCAATCACTACCGAACCTCGTCCTGAAAAAAGTGAGAAGGGCGAAAA
Organism: Tinea pellionella; assembly: GCA_948150575.1. Lineage (NCBI taxonomy): Eukaryota > Metazoa > Arthropoda > Insecta > Lepidoptera > Tineidae > Tinea > Tinea pellionella. The sequence continues at coordinate 2,760,795 of OX411252.1, forward strand.
GAATAGTGTAGCCCGTGTTATTGCCAACAGTAAATCAGATGGTTATGATAGTGGTCATGAGTCAACACCAAGAACCGGCAAGCACAGTCCCGCTGCGACTTCGCGCAGAGCTGAATCGGGCTATGATTCTGTACCCAGAGATTCTGATGCATCATCATTAGACTCGTATCCGACCCGTAGAGCTGCCACGGCACGAGCACAAGCAAAAAAACATACTACTGCCAAATATAAACAACATCACGATCGTTCTTTTTGCTCTTGGTTAAGAAACCCCTTCACTTGCAAATATGCTGACACCGATCCAGAAATAAGTGATTTTTAAAATAAGTGTCGTAGAAAATGTAAATTCTAAATTTTTTAAAACTTAGCTACATTACCGAATTTAATCTGGAGACTGCTTTTGTACTCTAGATATATTTCTATTTAGATATAATATTGATGGCTTTTGCACTAAAATGAGAAACACAATATTTTTCTAGTTTCTACATAGTAACTTATGACGCGCTTACTATGCTATATCATAAACTTATCAATAATGTTTCTATATTCATAGTTTCGTAAACAAATATAGAATCTATATTTAGTGTAAAATATTGATAAATATTGTTGATACACTTTTTACTAGATAATAACATGTTTTATAAACTCGTAAATGTGAAAGCGTCTTCCTTCGTCTTCCTCCAACCTACCAAACTGTCATATCGGACTATACACTCATTTTGACATAAACTTTTTCATATTGAATTTTTGTACTCATTAAACTTAGAATACTAAAGTGAAGAAAATCGTGAACTTGATTTATTATTCTTATTTGAAATACTTCTATGTCGTTTAGCGATATTTTGGTATAGCTTTAATTTTGATTATTTAGCAATGCATTGTATCTTGTACCTACGTATTTAATATAAATTTTGTACATTTTGTATTATAATGAATTATTGTTTTTTGCAACAATTGCATATTGAATGTTAACTTATTGGTTATTGCATAACGATAACAATGTTTTGTTACAAATTGTTCTTCTTGGAAATGTGTTAACATTATATTTATTGTAAAGTTATTTTTCTCCTAGTTTTCATTAAAATGTTCAACATTCTAAACAGTGTTTTAGTTCAAATATCAGTTCCACGAAATTATATTAAAAATGTGAATCTATTTATAAACCCCTGCACTTTTATCTCATAAGGATAAAATTCTAAATCTAGGGATGAAAAGTTTTACTTGAATCAGTGGTGGGAAAAAAGTTTTCCCTTTAAGAGGGTTGCTATTATCTTTCATTCTCCGTTCATTTAACATTCACGACCCCTACAATCAAGTTGAAAAGATATGTTTAAATTTAAAAGTTTTTTGCACGTTTAAAGAAGTCATGAATATTACAAACATATTCGTAATCGCAAATGGTTTTTTTTTGTACTAGAATAAAAAAAATTGAATTAAGCCTGTTCACATTCCTATATTGTGTCGTATACACATTATTATTACGAATGTATGTGCCCATGGTAGTTTAGAAGATTGGTATAACGCTAATCTTCCGCATGTGAGGGTTGAAACGAGCATACCGCCGCCGCCAGACGAAGCTGCGACTAAACGTGACGTGAAGTTCAAATACTCCGTGATCAACCAATATAAGCCATCGACATAACGACAAATAATAAAGGATAAGTAAACATTATAAAGGTAAACTAAGTTAATAGTTACATTTTTTATTGAAATTTTTAAATTTCTACAAAATCGAAAACATTTGAATACGTATTTAGATGCACGTTTGAAATTAATTCGGAACAATAAATAACAAACCACGACTTAAATCTGTAAGGGCACAACCGCAAATCGAATTTGTGCGTCAGCGCGCTGAGCTGAATCAATCTGCATTATCCCAGTAAGCCGAGTTGAGAGTGGCACGCCATCTCGCGAGCTGTGATTTTTCTCGGGATTTGCGCGTGAATCTCCAATTCAAACATTTAGGAAACACCTCGAGGCATTTACACCTTTCGTTTTGTGTGAATGTGTCAAGAAATTTTATATTTTCTATGTTATCGAGTTTATTTTCTAAGTCATTTGCTTTTTTTAGTGGGATAAAAAGGTTTTGAGTGCTAACACATATGTATGTATAATTGTATATGTATGGTATTTTGTTCCCCCACTTTTTAGTGGGGATAAAATGATGTATCTGTATGTAGCTTCGATATAAAATGATGTAGGAGATGATTACCAATGAAAATAATCAATAAACGAACAGAAAATAGCTACTAAACGTATATAAAAGTCATCCAAAGGTGTAAGTCTCCGATCAGTAGGCGTAACGACGAGCTCTGTCGTCAATTTATCCGGATTAAGTCCCCGGCCCTGTCGCGTCGGTCGAGAATTAGCCAGACTTTACACGTGTACTCGTGTTCTGCCATCGATTCGCATTATGAGTATTTTATTGAGATTATGGCCGTTCATACCACACAAACCCTTTCGTTGTCGCGCCGTCCACTCTCATAAAGGATCGCTAACTTTTTAATAATGTAAAACTCGTTTTAAACTTCATACATTATCATCTTCGTCTAACATAATATACTTTTTAATTAGGTTTTTTATATCATATTTTCTTAATCATGTACTATGCTTTTCCTTTTAAGTTATCCACAATGATAACAATCTTGCCTTTTAATAAAGCATTAAGATTGGAACTTAATTTACATTATATAAAAATTACCTACCTACACTACAAAATTCATTCATTTAATATCGCCTTAAATTCATAATATTCGTCACACCAAATGGAATTTTTAAATCCCTATCAAGTTCGTGATTTTGGGGGAAATATTTTTAATGGTTGTGCGATAGTGTGTGGTTTGGTTCCGAATCGGTTCGGGCCATTAAGCTCGTCTCTGGTCACGGAGCTATATCGATTGGTCCCGCGTCGTGTAAAATATGTCCCAATGCAGTAGCTGTAAATAACTTTCATAGAAACCACTTTTTACATACATTTATTTACGTGAGAGTATAAATATAGGAACCATTTTTTTTCATTCTTGACTTAAATTAAATGCAATTTAACATAACGTAAACACAATTTTGTCGTGAACCTTAATATTGTCATTAAAACATCAGAATAACTTCTATTTATCACATATATTTAAACGAAAACGATAAAAAATATATAATTTATTATATATAAAAATTCATGTAATAACAACGATACTCATCTCATATCATTATTTATTAAAAATCCTTAAAAGAAAAGAAGCTTCTTTAAACCTCTTTTATCGCCATTTTTATGACTCAATGCTATAATATATTCCCCACTGTTTAATTTGGGGAGTATAAACATCAAAATCTTCTTATTGCAGCTATAAAAGACAATCTATAAAATAACGGCTTAGTTATAATACGTACCTATTATCTATTAAGTATAGGTATACTCATTTTAATTTCCGGTATACAAATAACCCATATATACCAAAATAGGTCTGAAACAAAGATACATTATCGTACAACCTAAATTTAGTTTCTGCAAAATTCACAAATCTGTAGGCATCGATAAACATCAATAGGAATTCCTTTTTATTTTCTTGAATATTGAGTGGATGTTAGTGTAGTGGTGTAAAACAGCTTGCACTTGTCTTCCTCGGGAGGAGGGGGTTTAGCTCCAGATGTTGCCTCGGCGACAATAAATTTTATAGACGCTTTGTGCGTACCATTCTCTAAAATACATGTACCCCTTACTCGGGAATTTATTTCAGTATAGTACGATCTTTCCTTGAGAAACATAAACGTTATGTTATTGTCTACGTATATTACAGTATTCGCTTATTTTTACTTATTTTGTATCATCTACTCTTATTTATTGGCGAGTACACAGGTGGCTCGTTATTAATTAAATTATTGTTTTTGGATTGCATGAATCTATCTCTATATAGCCTCCACGTCAGTTGAGGGTGGTCCGTACCTTACTCTTTTTGAGCTGTTGACTTTGATAGCGAAAGGGCAACATCTTAGACATTGCAGGAAATTAATCACAAAAAAGGTTGAAACAATTACTAGTATGCTATGAATAAATTAATTTATTCAAATATTATTTTCTTAGATAATAGGTTTCCTTCCCGAAGTGCAGCCCGAGGTTTGCGCCCCTTTTCAGTCAGCAGTTAAAATTAAAGCTAATTAACTTTTTAACTTTACTCGCTTTGCTAGTAGCCGCCGGGGCGTAATTAAAACGAAACAAAAGTCAGCTTTATGTTACCCCAAGGAGTTGACTTCTATGACTTTCCCTTTACAAATGAAACGAAAAATAAGTATTCTGTCCGAGTATCATAACGAATTATGTTAGATTATTTTTTTACTTCCTAAATGAAACGAATTTTTCATATTACTTATTCTAATGGCACCCACTAACCGACCACAAGCCATAATCGCAGAAAAACTCATAAACGTATTCAAAATCACATTTTAAAAGTTAACATCAAAACTTGTTCAACGTGTAAAATGGAAAGGAAAAGTTTTGATTAAACCGATATATCAAATTAATATCCAACCCCCGACCGCTTAAAAATGAATCTAGTTTTCCAAAACATTTCATTTGCCGTCCTCTGGAACTAATAAAATTGAAACTGAACAAAAGAACTCCATTTAAATAAGAAAAACCACAATTTAAAGTTCGGGCACGTTCTGTCTAGAAGCATTATGGCCGAGCTCCCTACATCGATACACGACGAACGCCTTCACGAAACTTTATGCTTCAAACTCTTATTGTTCAGTAAAAACAATTGCAATATTATTATTTTATACACATTTCAACACTAATGTCACTAATTAGTATTTGTCACTAGTTAATTTTAAGTCTTATTAACTGATCACATTTGTATCGTGTGGTTGATATTTTTGTAATTTAATCGAGTAAATTTTTGTTTTATTATCATACGAGCAGTTGGTGTTGACACAAAAGTTTATATTTATCTAAAATGTTAACTGGTATCGATTGTTCCCAATTTTCCATTCATTGCAGTGGTCATAAATAACTTCAGCACCGCAGTGTTCAGTACCTTTATGTACTCAGCAATATCACTCTCTGGTGATACAATTCGATCTAAATATATCGTCCTCACTTACACTATAACAATGATAAACTCTGTAACATACTCGCATATTATAGAGATTAAATTAAAAAAAATTAAAAATATTCTTAATTCTCCTTTACTTAGAAAATAAATACTTGATATTGTAAACACCGCCAAACATGTTGAATCAACCAGAAAAAGACAGAGTATTAAAACTAAATGAGAAAGATCAAACATAATAATTATATTCTACCTAATAACTTTATCGAGTCAATACTCTCAGTAATAATTTCAACAGTTTATTTTCCAATCGATTAGCCATCGTATTGTGGCAATCAGCAAAGCCCGCCTTCATTGGAAGCCAGAAGCCTGGGGGCGGGCGTCGCGTCTCTCATTCATAATGCTGTGGACTATAATTGAGCCTCTCTCACGGCTCTCGTGAGCACTTTAGATAAGAGCCTGATTGGAGGAGCAATCTGAATATGGCTTTGCCAACTAAACACGTCCTTTATGAAGGAGAACTGCATATTGCTTTTGCAACAGATAATTCAGAATTCATGCTTAAGTAATTATCTAGATATATTTGACTCTTATTCACTCATATAATAATCAAAATGTTGAAATAAACCGTGATTATATCACTATGTCTGCTAAGTAAGCAATTGAGGTATTAGACAAATAAATAAAAATGTCCTTTTCTTTTTAAACAGGGCAAAATCGATATCTACGCAAATCTGTGATAAGGAGGGATGCATAAACTTTTACCGTCAATTTCCCGCGCGCCCCCGCTGCCGTTGCCGCCTTATCGACGACAATCTACAAATCCAATTTCCTAAAATAGGGATCGATCCGACAAATCATCTGGCGAACTCTATTATCCTCAATTCTCGGATGATATCGCACTCCACTGACTCGTCTCGGCACGATCCGGTAGCTCAAGTGTTTTGGTCATTTGTCAAATACTATATTAGTGTCAATACGTCGCGTTGCAAAGCCAATAACAGACTGGCCATATGGCGGTCAGGTTCACTTAACCCTCACGTTTTCTCAAAGTACATAGCTACATATCTACAAATGTTTTTAAAACATAACATTTCATACTTGGTTATTTAATTCAGCCCATCGGAATAGTACATTTTAAAATGTGGCCATTTTCGTCAGCGTGAATTCCCTCAGCTGGCAATAAAACAGTAACAACGCTTCAACGCCTGAAGCCTACAGAATAAGAGAATGAAACGAACACTTTTCCCCGTTTAAGTCGGTTACATCTTTTTTAAATTAGGGAAATGTACCCAAGGCGGGGTTTGTGGACTTGCTTGTCCCTTACCCGTATTCAAAGTCCAATCTCACCAATCTTATCCCAAATCTTTCTATACATTTTCCTATGAACATAGTTTCTCCATAAAAAATAGGACCCTATAAAATATAATAACAAAAACTAGTAAAAAGATAAAATTACAAATCATCGTTTCCTTGGAATATCGGAAAAAATATTTATTTTATAAATTATAAGGGTTCCTAATAACGAAATGGTGTCACGCGGCATATTGTATGTCCTTCGAAAGGTCCCCTGATATCTGTAGTCAGCAGCTGTGCATTCTCAAACATCCGGCTTCAGCCTGAAGCCTCACCTTACTTTATATTTAATTGTTTACTGAATTTTACTTCAAATAAATAATATGGATACCAAATACTATTTGTTTGCTTTTTTATGATTGCTGTGAGAGTTTGTTATTCTTATTATTTATACAGAATCCTGCTGAATATATTTATAAGAAAATGATATATTCTGACCCCGCTAACAAGATCAATACAAGGAAACAAAAAGCCTATTAACTAAATAATGTTCCCTTAAAACTTTTCTGACGCAACTGCGGCGGAATCCGATAGGCAGGAAATGTGAGCCTCAACACGTGACAAAAGTGCGAACGAGCCCTGCTTAGAGGACAGATACCCACTACGATAAAGTCTCAATTCACATTACGTCGTTTATCCCCCGTCGGAGTGCATTATGCGGTAACGGAAATCTCTGCCTATAGCCGTCCCGAAAACTTGTCTCCTCAAACGCTACGGATTCATTTCAACCGCCGAACGCGCTACCTACCTATTTACATAATAAAACAACGGGGGAAAACGAAAATATTTTAAACACAAACGAGAATATAACTAGCATATAAATAGAATATGTTTAATAACATACACATTTTGTTCAATTTTAAAGTGCAATCTAAGCAAAATGTAAGTATAGTAAATTTTAATCAAAATGTTAAACAAGCTCCAAACTATAAATACCTATGCAACCAAGAGCGATAAGCCGCAAGTCCTGAGTGCCATCACGAGATGCCTGTCTAGTTAAGCCAAGGAAGAGGTTGACGATAGACGATCAAAATCAAACAATCCTACATTAGCTTCTAACCCAAACATATCAATAACATATCAATAACCCGATAAAAGTTACATGAGCAAAATATCTGAGTATATACCACTGTAGCTAAAAATAACGAATACCTACAAAAATAAAGGGCAATGGAAGAACGATTTTATATTTAGAGGCAGACAAAGTTGTAGGTATGCAAATAGCTAGTTAAGGGTGGTACCGGCAATGCTCGGACAAGTTCAAGAGTGGGTATTTGATTTAGATAACGCTCCCTCCATTTTTAAAGGAGCTGCCTCGATCGCAGACGTGTCTCATCCTACATCATATAACTTGCAAGTCAGCGTTGCGAGAGAAAAGATTTTAAAATCTCGCAAATACCTATGAAAAATGATACCGAGTAAGCATTTTTGCTCAAATAAGTAAAATAATGTTGTCTTATTGAAACTAATAATTTATAAACCGTCTAGATATTTTCTTTTGGGACTAAAGGTGATCATCGTTTGTGGGTCCTTAACGTTTATTACACATAAAAATAATAACTAATTCATTTATAGTAAATGTATGATTATACAGAAATCTAACATGAATTTAGAATACATATTTTTTTGTTATTAATAATTGTATATTTACAATAATAATGGTATAGTTAAAGTTACTTTAACAGGCCTTCTGGTGCAAACGGACCTAAATTGTAAAAAAAGTTCGACAAAATTAAACGCGCACATACAGCCCGAGTTGAGGTGAAATTGAACCTACATGCTGTTGTAGATGCTGTTATTATTATTAATTTTGTTCAATTTTCATCACCTCATTTAATCATGACTTGTGGATAATGAATTTTATCCACAAGCCTCAACCTATGCCCATGTAGGTATTAATATGATTTTTAAGCATTTAATTAATTTTTTCTGTTATTTATCGAAGCAAATTCCACTTCGTTGATATTATTGCATATAACTTTTGACATTCCCCGTTAGGATTACTTAATGCTACTAACATCAAAACTTACCCTCTTCAAATAGACCCAGCCTTATCAGCAGGTTCAGCACAATACTTAGTATCGCCTTTTAAAACATCGAAAACATTTGAGCCTATTTTGTTTAAAATATCATTTCTCAACTATTCAGCAGTGGGTAAAGTAGTAAGATATTTATCTATATATGATATAGATAGTCTATTAAATAATCGTGCTTCTTCGTATACTTTTTTACCAATTAATGTTCTGAATTTAATTAACTTTAGTTTATGAAATTATTATTAAAGTAATATTCTATATTTTTGAAAATTTAATTGAAAAAATTAATGAAATTAATAAAAATCAACGCTCAACAGCCTGAGCTGAAGTTCGGATCGAATCCAAGACCACAGATTTTCTGACCACTAAGCTACACAGTAAATCTTTCATTATAATTTATAATAAATATTAAACAATCTATCTACAAATATAACTGCGTATGTAAAATATACATTTTATATCAAACATTGCTAAGTACGTGAAGCATTACTTATTTCTAAATAAACAAAACCTTCCAGAGTATTCCTTCAATATATTTTTATCTCAAACCTTTGGGATTTCTCACGTTGCGCGTTGTTTTCCTTCACTTAAACTAAACCACTACTCGCAGCTAGATTGTGATGCTTCAATGTTTTTTTGCGCTTAAAACTTTGAAACTTCTTCTGGTATTTTACATTTTAAAGAGTTATTCATAAAATTTATTATGTAGTATATAATTTACTATTAAGACATAAATAAGTTATAGGCTTAGATAAATAAGTTTAAAGTTATCTACGACCCGTAGACTACAACTGTATTTAAACCAAGTACGTAAAATAATACATGTTTTTAAAAGTACTCATATCAGAGAATTTTTACATTTATTCTACTTGTAAGTTTTTCTGTCCGATCAAAAGATCAATTCATATGTTATCCGACTCAAGAAGCCACTGTATCCGAATTCAACAAGAGAAAAGGGCCTGAATAAATTCATCAGACTCCATTAAAATGTCACTCAAAGTGAGTTTCCGAAAAGTGGCCTAAAGTGAGGTATTTTCTCTTTCAAATTAAATATTCATGACCGCTTCTCCTCTTAGCATCTATTTTTAGTTATAGATTGCATTTATGGTGCTACGAAAATTATTATTAGAACTTAGGAAAATGCATTGAAGCCAGCTTTGATTATAAAAATAAACACAGTATTGGCGGACATTTGCGCGAGTAATCAAATGTTAGTTTTTCGTTTTATGTTGTATACATAAATTATAAACTAATGTAATAATACACTATTGTATAAATTTATATAATGATGTTCTACGGTAGTAACCAATGCGCCGCGCCGTCCGCTATAGTGCCGTTTCGTCATATAAACAATATTTGCTAAACACACCATGGCGCGCTAAAGTGCCGTGTGGTCGTGCGCGAAACGGAGAACGTGGATTTGTTTCTGACCAAAACAAGTTCTGTCAGCGCGGCGACTTTTTCAGTTCAAATTTCATCATAACTTAATAAGTTATTAAAAGTTTCATAAAAGGCAACTTTGCAACGTTGATTAATAAACCACAACTATCAAAAAGTATCATCGACCGGTTAATGAAAGAGCCGCGGCGAGTCCCGCTCAAAAGACCGTAAAAAGACTCATTTCAGCTTTTTCATATAAAGTATAAAGTTTGAGTAAAGAGGATGAACTAACTGAAAAATCTTTCTTTATTGAAGATTAATTTATATTAAATTTTAATAACATTTTTATGGAGTTAATAATAATTCAAATTTTATACAAATAGATATTAATTTGTACTACATTACGGATCAACACTTACAATTATAACATCCGTGTCGCGTTTGATAGACAAAGCAAGTTTGGAAAGAGCCAGGTATAAAAACAGGAATGCGTCCTGTTAATTAACGGAGTCCTTAAGTCGGCATAGCGGAAGAGAGTACTGCCTATGGTCTCTGCTTATGGATTGCCCTCTAACAGCAGACAGAATGCCAATTCAGTAAAATTATTTATTATTCAATAGTACCTACTATTGAATAGTGAATGAGAAATGTACAAAGTTGTTATCGCGGGGTCGCTGGTCGCAAGTTTCCACTAATTAAGCGACGCGACTGTGCACCGCATAAATCTGCTGAATGTAATAAATTGCTAAAAGTATGGCGCGACCGACGTTCCCGTACCTACAGGTCACAACTACGGGGAAAAAATGAAAAAGTTTTGGCAACATTTTATTTGCATTAGGTAATTTATACTAAGAGAAACTGTGAACTTTTAATGGATATCAATATATTTTACAATTAGATTTATTACTGCGTAATATATTACTTTAATTGTAAATTACATTATTAACTACATTGTCATGTGTATTAATACCTACATTGTTTCAGTGGTCCCTACTATTAACTTAGGTATGATGAAAATTAAACAAAAAAATACTCTCCGTACGCAAAACGAAGGACGTAGGTTCAATTTCTACCTCAGCTCGGGCTTTATTTGACTCCATAAGGACTAATACCCTATTAATTTATTTACCAGCAGACATTATGTGTAATATTTTTATGTCACATAGTATCATATTTAAAGAGGGATAGGCAGAGTGATTGATTAGCCCAATTAGGCGGGTAGTATAGACACCACCACTTTCAAGTAAAACATATGTGATGTGACTTCATGCGTTTCGGGATTAACCCAGTGTGTGATCCCGCACTCCGCCCCGCGTCAAGCAAGAGCGCGATCTATGAGCGAAATCAACAGAGAAATGTCTGCAAGCGGCAATCGCTTCCGCTATACCGGCGTTGCACCGTTCAGATTTACAGTACACACTACCTCATGAAACCCGACGACTTCTAAACGGATCCCGAAACTCGACTAAGTTACTTCATTAAAAATGGTAGTACTACCCCAGGCTAATAACCATTACCATTTCATCATAACATTTATCATTCAAACTGTTTACGAATTCCGTACAACCTATATCTACAAGTAAAATAAAGTTTTAAAATGTATAGAATATTCATTAATTCATTCGAGAGTCACGACTGTGAATGGTCAACGACTTGTACGTTTGATGTTTGACGCACAAGTGCAGACTGACGTACACCGAATGCACTCCAACTCGCGGCCACTCGTGTGACTCCCGCTAACAAATCTAATTTACAATACTCGCAAAAATTTACACACCTCGTATTCAAAAAAGTTTTTTTCTACTCGAGTGCAATTTTATGGCAAAATAATTGGAAACGAATACGTGATATTGAAATCATAGCTACACGTACATTACGTCTCTATAAATATCAAAATTTATTGTTTGTTAAACTATATTCCGATAAATAAATATTGTTAATTGATATACCAATGTGTAAACCACTTTTTTTTGTATTATAGCTCGGCATGTGACAACACTCCGCCTGATGTAAAGCTAGAGTGCGGTCCATGAATGGAAACAACTGCTACTACAGAGAAACCTTTGCGGGCAGCAGTCGCGTCCACTATGCCGGCTTGAGGAGACGAGTATGTACCATCTATTGACAGTGCACACTCCTCTCACTATACCTGGCTACTTTCAAACTATTCCCGAAACGCGACAAAGTCACTTCACGGGTGTTACATTCGAAAGTGGTGGTACTACCCCAGGACGGCAGACTGTACAAATAACCATCATCAGTCTGCCTACCACTCTTTAATAGTGCCTATAGGCACTGAGCGACCAAAGTACATATAACAAAGTTACATTGGTGCCAGTAAGAATTAGCGAGGTTTGAACACGGGTCTCATCGATCGTGAGTTCACGCGTCTTACCGCTAGACCACGGCCGCTCATAAGAACTCTCATATTATGAACTCATGACTGTGTCCTACTAAGGTAGGCAGAATATTTCATAACTTTTTTTTTATTGTTATTTTTTAATGCCTGTACTAAACGACCGCTGTAACCCATTCGCATTTCTTTTGTTTGCTTATCTTGGTTTAATTTCATGAAAAAAAAACAGTCTCATAAATTTTGCTTTAAATAATACGAGAAATTAAATTAAATGAATACACCTGTACAATGTAGTGATTCAGTTGTACGTCATAACGTTCAGTGAGACGACAAATTATTCTGTAAAAGCAATCTCCGATGTGGTGGACGCATTCAATAACCGATCTCCAATTTCCTTTTGCATCGGTTTATAAACAGTTTTATACGGAATTCAATATAGGTCCGTAACATATCTAAGTATTTCGTCTACCACGTACGATGTTACGTTTTAATAACATTTCCATATATTCAAATATACTTTTTTTAATTCAGCATTTTTTCTATAACGAAATTTCAATTATTTGAAGTTAACATTTTGAATAGTTTTTTAGGAGTAATAGGCAGACTGATAATAGTTTTAGCCCAGTCCGCCGGCGCCGTCCTGGGATAGTATGTCACGTTTCGAGATTAGCAGTAGCCAGTTATAGCGTGAGAAGTGTGCACATTCGTCTCTTCAAGCCGGCATAGCAAAGGCGACTGCTGCCTGTAGAAATTTATAGTAACAGTTATTTTCGTTCATGGACCACACTCTAGCTTTACATCAGGCGGATCTAGTTGTTTTTCAAAATCAGCCAAGTATAACGGGAGGATTGTGTACTACCAATTCTAACAGTCCACATTAGTGTCCTCAAACAAGCATAGCGGATACAACTGATACCTGCACACCTTCTCCCCAAAATCTAAGTATTCCATTAGCTTCAGTATTCAGCATCTAAGCATTCTAAGTATTATAGCATCTAAGCATTCCTAACCATTACATTAGCTTAAGTACAAACTAATTAAAAACTGATATAAAAGAACTGTGTTTATGTGCTTTTTAACAAAACATGGATATATCTAAGATAGATATAACTTATTTTAGGGCTCATTGTTTACGTAAACAGTGTTGGGTTATTTTTGGAGAGAAAAAGGTAGGTTTGAAAATACGTCGGCATGACGGGCGTTTGATGCAGCGATGCGTATTAATCGAGTCGACTGTTACAAAGTTGTATTTCAGAGCGGATCTAGGTATACACTCATCACAGGCCCACTGACCGGGTTCGACCCCAACATTACTTACACCTACGCCGGACTACCTTAGCAACCCTTAACAATAATAAACGGGTGAAAGAATTGTAAAAGAAAATTCTCTTTCAGATAATGTTTGACTATAAGTACCTATAATGATATACAGGTATTATTTTTTTAATGTAACTCAAGCATATGATAATACTCCACCTGATGTAAAGCTAGAGTGCGGTCCATGAACGGAAACAACTGCTACTACAGAGAAATTTCTACAGGCAGCAGTCGCCTCCGCTATGCCGGCCTGAGGAGCTACTCCCGCATCGAGACAAGGTCACTTCACGGGTGTTACATTCGAAAGTGGTAGCACTGGGCTGATAACCATCATTAGTCTGCCTGCCACTCTTTAATGGTGTCTATAGGCACTGAGCGACCAAAATACATATAACAAAATTACATTACTACCGGTTAGAATTAACGAACACGAGTCTCATCGATCTTGAGTTCACGCGTCTTACCGCTAGACCACAACCGCTCTAAGAAAATAAGTAAACGAAATAAAGGTTATTTATAATATTTATTTTTGCGAACTTCTATATCCACATTTCAATTAAATTTAAATAACAAGTTAACTAAATTAAGCACAAATTCAATAACAAAATTAATGTCAGATTAAAACTTAAAATCAATGCCTACTACATTGAGAAAACAAACACGTACGTTACGTTATTAACATTCACTTAATTTATTCGCTAAGGGCCCATTCCCACTTCGGACCCGTCAAAATGTCGGATGCATTAATGGCAAAAAAAGAGCTGTTCACATATATCCGCCTCCATTTAATTGTCGTCTCCGAAAAGTATTGTCGGATGTTCGATTGAAAATCGTATCGGATTTTGCTTACAAGCTTGTATCGCTCCGTTTACATTTCAAGGTTCATCAGCGTCTATTGCGCATAGTCAACTCATGGAGAGTACAGAAAATTGGCTCTAGCTTCGAACGGGTCCGACATTCGACATGCGTGAATCGGCGGTCGGAAGGCGACATCCGATTTAAAAACAGTACGAACACTAAACAAATGGGAACGGACACTATACATAATATAAAGTTTATTAAATTGCCACCTGAAATCCTGCTCTAATTAATTATTCAAATTCACAACTCAACCACCCATAATTAGAATACATCATTATATGGTAACTAAAGCATTGTTATTATACCATAATAACCCATGTAATTCATTAGTTACAATGTCGATCAATTTTTATAGCACTTTTCGGGTATAGCTATACGGAGAGATTGATATACGGCTGGTGACGTGACGGTTTCGTACGGACAGGCACGCTTGCCTTAGCGATGTTAATATGACATTGCTTGTTTTATTTGCAAATTTTTAGAAAGCTATTAATAAAAAAATCCTTGGAATAACGTTTCAGTATAGATATCGTTAAAGGACTGCCCGCAGTCTTTTTACACTCCATATAACTATAATAATTCTTTCTTTTTTTTTTGTAGCTCAGCATGTGACAACACTCCGCCTGATGTAAAGCTAGAGCGCGGTCCATGAAAAAAAACAACTGCTACTACAGATAAACCTGTGCGAGCAGCAGTCGCCTATGCCGGCTTAAGGTACCATCTGAATTGACAGTGCACACTCCTCTCGTTATACCTGGCTACTTTCAAACTATTCCCGAAACGCGAAACCACTCTTTAATAGTGCCCATAGGCATTGAGCTACCAAAGGACATATAATAAAGTTACATTGGTACCGGTCAGAATTAGCGACGTTCGAACACGTGTCTCATCGATTGTGAGTTCACCCGTCTTACCGCTAGACCACGGCCGCTCTATATACATAGGTGAGACAGACAAATATTGCCTTACATTTAAAATATAAGTGATGGTATTGTCTCTACAGCTTATAAGGACTGTTATTGCATGCTCCAGTATGTTTGGTGTAAGTTTGGCTGGAGATAGCTAATTGACCTCGGACGACCGTCACGCGCTGTGCATTATTCACACAACCGACTGCAGCCGGGATTCAGTCAGGGTTGTGTAAAAATCCTTTATTTATTTTCTACTTAATAATTATATCGAAATATTTTTTCGTACATATGTATGTGTATAAAACAGACATTTAAATGCATACACTATAAAAATATTTGTAGCATTTTTTTTAAATTAACATGTTAGATTTTTTTTTTCAATTCGTCCATAACATTAAAAAAAATTGTGTTAAATTAATGTTTATTGTTTATAATAGATTATTTAATGTGTTGATAACCCTAATAAAGTCCATTGTAAACTCTCCATCAATAACTCACTATGTGCCCATATTCATTAGGAGCGTTGAGTTCAGATCTAACACACTGCCATTTTGAAGTGTAGAAATAAAATCAATATTTTTATCTCGTTAAAAATAAAACACAACAGACTTTAGAATCTATAAATTTAATTTTAAATAAAATTGTTATTTTGTACTTACTATTCTTATTTTTTTTTTTATAATTTTAAGGGCGACCAGTGGTGGGAATCATTAAATCATGCTTAATAGTAGTTGATTAATTTTTTGGCAAATGATCCACCTTTAGGTGCCACATTGTACACAATAAAGTATAGATTTTTTTTTTAAATGATTACATTATAACAATTTGCCAGTTCCAAAGTAAATAACTATCTCCATTAAGTTAATATTGTGCCGTTGCGCTTCATTCATTAATTCATTCGACACAATTATTAATAATCCACCAATATAAAGCGCCCGTGGTCTAGCAGTAAGACCCGTGTTCGAACCGCGCTAATTCTGACCAATACCAATATGTTATATGTACTTTGGTCGCTCAGTGCCTACAGGACTATTAAAGAGTGGTGATGGTTATTTGTCCAGTCTGCCGTCCTGGGGTGGTTCTACCACTTTAGAATGTAACACCCGTGAAGTGACCTTGTCGCATTTCGGAAATAGTTTGAAAGTAGCCAGGTATAACGAGACGAGTGTGCAGTATCAATCTAGATGGTACATGCTCGTCTCCTCAAGCCGGCATAGTGGAAGCGACTGCTGCTCGCACAGGTTTCTCTGTAGTAGTAGTTGTTTCCATTCATGGATCGCACTCTAGCTTTACATCAGGCGGAGTGTTGTCACATGCCGAGCTACAATAAAAAAATATATATGTTGTGCAAAATAACTCAAGACAGACCATTGAGATATATATCTCAATGAGACAGACTATCTCCAAATACATCTACTAGGAGTTTTATTTGGAGAAAATTGCGAAGTTCGAATCGCGAAACTAAATTATTAGAACGCTAATTGTCAGCTTGATAAACTGTCACGGGTTGAATAATTTAACAACACAGCCCCTGGATCAATAACGATACTCAACTGCAGTTGGCATATTTACTCCTATAAACGTATCTTTATTAGGGTTTAGTTGTATGTCTATGTGACTTACATTACATCAGTAAAAACTTTCCAGGAATACAAAGGGCAATCCACGTCTTACTTTAGTCTTACCCAGTCTGACTATCAACACTTTCTAGTCCCGTTTCGTGCTAATTTGGAAGGAAGTGACAGTTGTCTTCGCGAGTAGACAGAAGAGCGGTCATGGTCTAACGGTAGAAAACGGACCTCGCGATCAATGAGACCCGTGTTCAAACCTCGCTAAATTCTGATCGGTGTCAATCTAACTATGTTATGTGTACTCTCAAATATACGAGTACAAATAGATGAGCAATAACGCTCCCAATGTAACGCGAGAAAAAAGATGATCCCAGTCACTTTCAGGTTCTTTGTCAGTTAGTATTCGACTTGACGGCTACATTGTCAAATCGTTTGAAGTGGCCTACGCTTTTTTCATGTCAGATGTATGAGGTTTGCTCCTCTGTGTGTACTTTCGTCGCTCAATGCCTGTGACACAAGCACTAGCTTAGTACAGGCATTTAATTTAAATAATAATAATACTTACAATTTAAAATGAACGACTGTATCTTCTAATACAATAAATAAATAAATAAAATAAAAAAACACTTTATTGCACACAAAAATCGTACATAGGCGAGCTTAATGCCTTTGTATACTACGTATATAATACAATCCCTAATTTAATTTATCAACATATATTCGTAAGAGTTCAGCGCCTTTTAAACAATTTAATAGTAAGGACACGAATCACGGGGTGTCTGTCAGACAAATATGCGGGCAGGTCCGCGTGAAAGCGGTCTAGAACAGTCGGCATTGTGCGGTATGCAAATGTCACCGGCTGGCGAGATTCCCAAAGGCGATCCACGGGATCGGGTTTATGCTCTTTACGACCCCGTAGACAACGCTGCGATTGCGGCCATCCATCAAACCAAAACCTTGGGGATATAATCTAGGATATGTTACACTGTCAAGTTTGTAAACAAAAACATCGACAATTATATACAATATACGAGTACTCGAAGTAAAATCAGGAAAGTCGCTTTATGTAATCTACCCGAAATGGTAAAGACATTCCGCAAGAATATTGCTCGAGGCAATTTATGGGTATTATTGCAGGCGGGGCGTCTTATCTGCGGAATTAAGGATTTCATTAAATCATGGTATGCGGCAATAAAACAGTTTGATATCGGTATTAATACTTAATGCGAGGTCGAGGCTGGATGGCCGACTTGGACAATCTGGTCCACTTTAGACCTTTGAGGGTTGAGTTATTACAGTAATACCAGTTGATCACCGTAATTTGAATTGTGTTGTGAAATAAGAAAACAAAATCAAACGGAAAGTACGTTATGGTAACGGGTTGCAAATATCATAACTAACTCGCAGAATACTTTATCCATTAATTAATAGAGAAGTAGAGAGCGTATTCACCTGAATATCCCAGAGGAGCCCTTATAGACACCCGCCGTCGGGTCCGACCCCTCGCTTCTTCTTCATAATAATTACCATTGAACCCCCTTGGGTGACCATGCCTTATCATGCGTATCTGCTCTTAAACTATGAAATTCTGTCACGAACTTGATGAAAAACATTATTATTATTATTATTGAAATATTTAGAGCCCTTCCTTATTAGGGTTATCCTTTACAGGAGTGATTTTGGAGATAGGCATGTAGTTCTTTATTGTTAACATATTTTTAATGAATTGTTTAAATATTATATAGCAGCCTATATTATATAGCGGCCGTGGTCTAGCAGTAGGACGCGTTAACTCCCGATCGATGAGACCCGTGTTCGAACCTCGCTAAATTCTAACCACTACCAATGTAACTTTGTTATATGTAATTTGGTCGCTCAGTGCCTATAGGCACTATTAAAGAGTGGTAGACAGACTGACAATGGTTATTAGCCCAGTCTGCCGCCCTGGGGTAGTACCACCACTTTCGAATGTAACACCCGTGAAGTGACCTTGTCGCGTTTCGGGAGCAGTTTGAAAGTAGCCAGGTATAGTGAGGGGACTCTGCACTGTTGGTGCATACTCGTCTCCTCAGGTCGGCATAGCGGAGGCGACTGCTGTCCGTAGATATGTCTCTGCAGTAGCAGTTGTTTCCGTTCATGGACCGTACTCTAGCTTTGCAACAGCTAGGCTGAGCGTTGTCATATGCCGAGATTTAAAAAAAAACCATTATAAGTTTTGTTATGTAAATATTTGTAATTATAAGGAACCGATTATGGTGAACTTATAATAGACGTGTTAATTTTAAGCTTGGAGTAGTGAAAATAGTATGCAAACCACAGATGCGGCACTCAATGTAGAGGTATTTCCAATTATACTTGAATCCTGCAATTTTCCTCTTACCAAGAATTTTATTAAAATTGTCCTTTTCCAATTTCCATTTAAAAGTAGGTAACAGAAAGAGATAGAAAATGGTACCGTCATTTGAAGATTACGCGCGCGGCTGGGTTAATTTCCATGAGCCGGAGGCGACAACCCCGCGACGTTTACCTTTCATAAATTCAAAAGACACCAAACTATTGATAAATTTGCTGCAATTTTTAATATACAACGCTATTATAATTTAAGAAATAACTCACTATTACATAAAAATTAATTATCTGTGAATGTGATGAAGTCCTAGTGTCGAACCGTCAAAAAAGAAGCGACCTGACTGAGGATGCCGATGGTGGATGATTAGACGTCTTCCATCCTGGGGTAGTTAACACCCCGGAACCTAGTAGCGTTTTAAGATCAATTTGAAAGTAGCCGTGGACCGTGCACATGCACGGCAGAAGCAACTGCTGCCTGTAGACTTTTTGTGTTATAGCTGTTGTCTCAGTTTATGGACTACACACTATTTTAACATGTAAGTGTGGTCCCATGACGGGCTACAATAAAAAAATTATACAATCTTGTTGTACTATATCAATTATTTTTTTATTTTAATAATTCTCACGTACTTTTCTATTAAATAAGGTTGAGCACAAATTAATATTAAAAACGGCATATGTTCCTGGAAACTTGTCTCCAATTTTATTCTTCTATAGTAATCTATGTATATAACAACACGTTTATGCAAATAGTTGCTCGTAGTGGTAACATATCCATATTATACTCGGAGACAAATATCATACCACAGACCCTTATCATTGGTCCCCTCGTCACGTCATGCCCTAGGCGGTAATTTTACGAATTATTAATGTGACTGCAAAGCTTGAAACAGAATCAGCCATTAATGTATCTATATTCATGTAATTAGGTATCTCGTACATTAGTAAGTACTTGATTTAATGATGTTTTAGACTGAAAGACTGGGCTTTACTGTCTATAATAATAACTCACAAAAAATATATTATAATAAGGATTTCATAATTGGTTGTTATTTTTAACGAGTATCTCCTTTTCTTAAGTCCACCTTAAATGATTGAAGCTTAAATGATTTAAGGCTTAAATAGTATGTAGAGGATCATAGTAGCTGGACATAGTAGTAGACAGCTAACATTAACATTAGGAGATCTCAGTAGGGTCCCCCAGTGTCAGTAAATCCTAGCTAATCCCATGAAGTTAAATATCATTGCCGAAATGGAACACTTCTCTTCTCCCAAAAGGACACATATAACTATAGATTTTTTCGTTTTAACCAAGAAAAATACACGCAAATATATCTATATTAATTTGAAAAGATTATGCCGGCGCTACACGCAGGCCTAACTTCGGCCAGCCTTGACAAACACTAACGTGTGGATTGCCTTGGCTGGTGCGCCCGAACTAAATAAAGCTTGGCCGAAGTGTAGCGCTGGCATTATACCTAAATACTCTATTTTCACAAAAGAAAATTAAGCTGAAGATAACTGAATGATTGAATAAAATGTTATTTAATAATGAAAAACGAGTAAACAGGAATTAGGAGTTTGTTACGTTCAAACGACGCACGACCAATCATTAAAAACGCCTGTAAACATTGCAATGGCAATTAGAACGAATGCCAAGTTTCATTTGTTTTATTGGATACAAAAAACGCAGGTAGAAAAGTTTGAGAACAAAATTTTATTTGTACGTTCCCCATTGTTTGTTCCCACGGACCTGATGAACTTGATGAAGTCCTAAATAAACGAGAATAAACCCGGTCTCTAAACCGATAGAAAGGTGCCCTTTGCGCTTGCCCTAAAAACGTTACTCGAAAATAAATCTCATCAATACTGATTCAATGAAAAAGATTTATTTTTTATATCACATAATAATAATATAATGTGTAAGTGTCGGTTTTCTCCGCTATCCCAGCTTGTAGAGATTCGAAAAGCAACATCACGGGCGTTACACTTGAAAGTGGTAGCTAACCCGGGGCGGCAGATTGGACTAATAACCATGATCAGTCTGCCAACTTCCAATATATTTTTGAACAATTATTCCTTTCAAGACCAATTTAACAGCCATATATGTATGGTCGCGATTTCTTTTCTGTAATTTTCATCAAAATTTAGTAACTATAATAGATAAGTGTGATGGAAATCAAACATGCTAAATTATTACGGAACTAATTAAGATAACATAAAACTAATACAGACAAAAAAAGACAAACGATAATGATGTTGACTAAAATCAAAATCGCAATGTCAAGTTGAATAACCGACCTATACTCTACCTACATAGTTTTTTGTTTCAAATTAATGTAATAAAATAATTACTTCTAGATTTTATATTTTATTAATGAAATCTTTACAAGAGTAGTATTCAAAGAGTGGTAGGCACACTGATGATGGTTATTAGTTCAGTCTGCCGTCCTGGGGTAGTACCACCACTTTCGAATATAACACCCGTGAAATGACCTTGTCGCGTTTCGGGAATAGTTTGAAAGTAGCCAGGTATAACCAGTGTGAACTGTCACTCTGGATGGTACATGCTCGTCTCTTCAAGCCGGCATAGTGGAGGCGACTGCTGCCTGTAGAGATTTCTCTGTAGTAGCAGTTGTATCCATTCATCCATTCATGGATCGCACTCTAGCTTTACATCAGACGGAGTGTTGTCACATGCCGAGCTACAATTTCAAAAAAAACAGACTGGTTGATTGTTCGCTTAGGCGAATCTGTCGTTCTGGGGTAGCATTACAACTTTTAAGTATAATTACACAACATGGGAATTAAAAGTCTCCTAATAGAATAAACCCTGTACACTACACAACGAAGGCGTTTGCTGCCTGCAAATATTTCTATACAGTAGCAGTCGTCTCCGCTCATGATAAAAAAATATGGAATCTATAAAAATATATTAGTATTAATTTATTCACAAAAACACGAGTAACACAGTTCTTTAAAATGAACGATAATGTAAAACATGATCAAACGCGGCAACAATTTATAAATAGATTTTAATAAGTTACCTATCTACAAACACGAGTAGATTATATATCCACATGAGCTTTGATAGCTCTGAAGTCCGCTTTAATCTCGACTCCAGTGGTGTCGTTCTACAATGAGATGACTGCAATAAAGGACTTTACGAGCGGCTACTTACAATGCAACGAATGCTTCTCTCAGGTACTCTAAAACATCAATTTCGTTCGCTAATAGTTTACTGTTAATGTAGTATGATATATACATACATATAATAGATATTAAAATTATTTTCACTTTTGTTTATAACGACGCCTTCACGATTGGATAAGCGTCGTGTGGTTCATACCCACAAACATTTTTTTGCTATATTTATTATAAAAAGTATATTACAAAATAAAAGGAACCACCAGATTTTCAGACCAGTCGTTCCACAAGTGTCACCGGTGACATACCGGGCATAACAAAGATGTTAGATATTTATTTAAGCGGATGTGAGAAAAAATTACCGTCTAAAACAATGTAAAATAACGCTAGGCAGTAATCACGGACAATTTCTAGTAATGAGATATAAAATAGATGCATGATTTTAATCTTAAACCCCGGTGGAAATGTTGAAAGTCGTAAAATGTTTTACGAGCAACCACTTACCGCGACACGTAAACGACACGGCAAGAGACGAGCTGTGTGGCGACAACGACGTTTCAGGCTAAAATGTTGAAAATTTATTAACGTTCCAATGACAAAAATTTTGTTTATGTAAAGTGAAAGATAAATAATGAATTCTATTAATAATTAATTGTTATAGAAAATTCGGTATTTATCCAAATAAGGCAAAGATAATAAATATATCTCTATTAGTTTATAATGATTATAAAAAACAAAACAATAATATTTAAATATTTTATCACAATAAAAGATTAAAGTTCCCAGAATTCAACATACAAGTTGAATTCTAATCTTGGAGAAATGTTTAAAAAACATTGTTCCAATATGCAAGGGTAGTGCATTGCATTGAAAATGTAAAATTCAGTTCCCTTGCGCAAGTTCCGAAATGCAGTTCGTATTTCTACGAGTTTTAGTTTTGTACTGCTGAAGAAAAGCGTTAGAGATTTGTTATACGACGACTAACCCAATAGAAAAAACTTTGAAGCTAAAAACGACTGAATAAATATTCCAAATTCCATTAGCCTTTTTTATTAGAAGGAAAAATATCATGTGAATGAATACATAAAAGTTTCTCCCGTATAACAGAATTTTGTTTTACGTTTAAAACAACTAGCGCGTACCTCATAACGCTGCAGTATATGCCTTGGTCGTTTATATTAATTAGGTGTACGCAACTAGGCTGCTTGGGTAACCGATCACGTCCAGAACAAACTAGATTATGTGCTCACCCTCTCACTACCTTCTCATTGTTTTTCCTCCGAGAATAAAATATTTTCGGAGCATCTATTTTATACAAGGCAATTAATTCTAAGCGTAAAATCAATTTAAAAAATCCTTACGAAGGTTAACTCTACTTAAATTATACCAATGTTAAAAATATTGCGTAAAATTAGAAATATTTCAGTAAAAACTTAAAAGTTTATAAACGACAATCATTTTATAATTTGCATTAAAATATTCTTAAGAATCTTGGAGAAGTACAGACATTTATTTTTTATTTTTTAGTACATATTTAGTGCACAGCAACCGTTAATGATACCGTAAAACGAGTCGCTTGCCAAGTGAACACTGAAAAGCAATTTTCTTTTTCACTTCTTTAAAGACTATTACGTTCCGGCGCAATTAATTGAGGTATCATAGTTTTTTCGGCGGCGTCTCCGGTCGGTGCCGTAAATGATTTTGCTCTTCCTGTTTTTCCCAAACGAGACGGCCGACGGTGAAGCTGCGAGACTTATTCTCTGCCGACGGTATCCTGCGAAAGCTATTTCCTTTTATTTATTACAGCCGTCACTTATATAAAGTTAATGTTACTTACTTTTATTTTTTTAGTTTTGCGTTAATTTACTGTGACAATTCTTATCCCAATAGCGTAATAAAAGAAGGGTCGGAATTTCATTTCTGTTATTATAATAGTGTGGTTGTATTTCAGAAACATTTGGGAATAAATAGTGCATACTTCCTTGGAACAAAGATGTTTTGTTGATATGTATTCCGAAAATAATAAAAAAGGCATCTTGCCAAAATGTCGCATACTGATTGCACTTTCATATGTAAAATGAGGTTAATGTACTATTTATTGAAGTATTTTTACATTTTCGAGACTAATAATTAGATATTTGAGAGTACAGCGCTTGAAATTTTCTAACTGTTTTGTTTAAAAAAAAAGCGCCCAGTTTTCATTTACAACTTCACATACTTAAATAACTTCTTCAATAAAATTAGATGCAAAGAATGCACTAATAGGTCATTGCCCACTATACAATCACTGCTCTAATTATTTGACAATACATCGTTAACACGAATAAACAGTACCCAATTCATAGTACTTTAACGATAAGACATACAAGTATAAAATTGTTATTTACGTTCAGTATATGTAATTAGTAATTGCAATGTAATAAGTATCTACTAATAAGTTTCCGAGAACTTAATGATACAGTTAACTTTGATATTTGTCTAAAATCAAAATTAGGTAGAAACGAGATTTTTAGTTCGAACTATTTATTTATTACACATGTTACCCTAGAACTCGCACGTGTAAAAAGGAACACGTATCGTTGTTTTTAATGTAAATCTTAGGTGTTAAAATACTTTCGCGCTTAGAAAATTTAAGTCTAAAACCGATAAATGTGCATAATTATTTTACGTGTGTAAACATTAAAAGCAACTTTATTTTAGTTTTTATGGACGCCGTAACTTAAAAGATGTTAAGAATTCCTAACATCGTTTAAATCTGCGTTCGTTCCAAATGTGGGCCTAATTCTGGATCGCGTTAGTACATTGTGGACTGTTTCGAGATGTGGACGTGCGCGGGAGTGCTGCTTTTGGCGGCATGTGTGACCGCCATTACGCGCGATCAGTTCTACCCTTATGGGCCGGAATTAGATGTACAATTACCACGAGGTCATGAAATAGTATCTCCGGAGATCCCTTTAAACGTACCAGTTTTATTTTATGGAGAAGAATACGACTCTATATTTGTAAGTTTCATTTCATTTTATATACTTTCGTTGGGTTAAAGGTCACAGCAGATAATAAACTCTAACGTTGTTGTTCCAAAATTTTGTTAGGAATAAAGGAATTGTTCTGAATGATTTGTAAGTTCATAAAACTAATCCCTGGCGATCTTTATTTTGAAAATTCTTTTAAGTGGACAATTAAAAGTTAAATTTGTTTTTAAAGGTAGGTAATTATAAAATCTGTTTAAATTTTTTACGTTAAATAAATGAGTGTGACGGAAATGCACATGCACATACTTGGGTTATCATTATCGGAAGACATCGGTCAGTGACTGCATTCGCTTAAATTTTACGTAGAGAGATAACAATTCGCTATTAGTAACTCCCACGTTGATTTTGGTATTGAATTTTGGTTTGGTTTATTATATTATGTATTTCTTTAACAAATTTCGAAAAGAAAGTATTATAGTTTTTATTTTTATATTATATTTCTAAAAAAATTATTCTAAAAACGTTTCATCAGATTCGTAATTATTAAATTTTAGGAAATAGTTTGTATCACGAACAGAGCAAGAGTCGAGGTCTCTAAAACGATAACGATAAGTGATATCTTCTTTTTTTTCACCCAAATTGCAATAATTATAGGTTTATTGACATTTCTTATTTAGGTATTTGTTTAAAATATACAAAATACGTTTGTTTTACAGGTTAACAACTTTGGTGTTTTAACGTTCAGAGCAGAAATGGCTTCGTTTATGAATTCGGAGTTTCCATTACCGTATCCTTCTATAGCTGCATTCTACTCCAACGTTGACACTACGGAAAAAGGAACGGTATATTACAGAGAAACAAATGACACTAGAGTAACAGTGAAGGCAGCTGAAACAGTACAAGAAAACTTCGCGGAATATTACGATTTTCATCCTACCAGTGTATTTATAGCAACTTGGGCCGAAGTTGCATATACTGGAAATATTGAAAGAACAAATACATACCAAGCAGCCATTATTAGTAACGGTACAGAAAGTTTTGTGGAATTACTATATCCGGAAAGGGAAATTCAATGGATTCAGGCGGAAGTGCAGGAAGGTAGTTACCCTGAAGCTAAAGCACAAGTAGGATTCATATCTGAAGATGGTCGCGTTTTTACAGTCAGAGGATCAGGCAGTCATCAAATTAGAAATATAGTATCGTAAGTCATGTTAACATCTTATTATAATAATATAATATTATTCCGGAATTAAGTAATAAATAATGTAACTTTTCTTTAGATGGTCCAATATACACGAACCGGGAAAATATATATTTAGAGTGGGAAATATTCTACCTGATGGGATAATCGCTTTACCTGATCAATACAATCAAGAAGAAGTAGAAGACGAGGAGGAATCCAAAACTTGCGCGTTGAGTGGTCCCAGCGTTTGCCATTTAAATGCAAAATGTGTAGACTATCAGGCTGGTATTTGTTGCGAATGTAATGAAGGATATTATGGAAACGGAAAAACTTGTATAAGGAATGATGTGCCACTCAGGGTACACGGAAAATTGTTTGGTGACATTAATGGAGAACTTCTTAATGATGTCACCTTTCAATCTTACGTAGTAATGAACGACGCCAAGGCATACACAGCTTTATCACAGGGGCCGGCATCTATAGGTAGCAGCTTGCAATCGCTGAACATACTAGGCGGTGTAATAGGGTGGCTTTTTGCCAAACCGGTAGCTAATGCCAAAAACGGTTATCAACTGACTGGTGCATTATTTAATCATACTGCTGAAGTATTTTTCACAAAAACAGGTGATACAGTTTCAATAAAACAAGAGTTTTTGGGCCACGATGTTTTTGATCAAATTTC
This sequence comes from Tinea pellionella, assembly GCA_948150575.1. Taxonomy (NCBI): domain Eukaryota; kingdom Metazoa; phylum Arthropoda; class Insecta; order Lepidoptera; family Tineidae; genus Tinea; species Tinea pellionella. The sequence continues at coordinate 2,787,958 of OX411252.1, forward strand.
TTTAGAATCCGAGATACATGGAACTGTTCCAGTAATTGATCCAAACGATAGATTGCATTTAGGTGATTACACCGAAGATTATACTTTTGTGGACCGTGGAGTTATTCGGTCTCAGTCGACTCGTACTATTACAAACGTAAAAAACGAAATGGAATATGAACAAAGAATAACTCAAACATTTACTTTTAACACATGTCGTTTTGCACCGAACACCGATGAAGATAAAATCCCTTACACGCTCGAAGTATCTAAAAATTATTTAGGTTGTGAGGAAAATATTATCAGGTATGGAATGAGTAATAAAGTTGCTCCGATAGGTCATGAGGACCCCTGTGTTAGGGGACAACAAACGTGTGGAGTCCATAGCGTTTGTGTAGTCAACGGTGAATCATTTCAATGTATATGTAATAACGGATTTACACTGGTGTATCAACAAAGAGGACAAACATGTGTTGATATTGATGAATGCCAGACTGGAGGCAACAACTGTGATGTCAACGCAGATTGTCATAACTATGAAGGTGCATTCGGCTGTCGCTGTAAAGCTGGTTACGAGGGTAACGGTGTCACGTGCAAACGGAAACAATCAGGTTGCAGTAGAGTTACATGCGATGTCAATGCTCATTGTATAGAAAATTACGTAAGGGATTCTGTGTTATCTGAATGTGTTTGTAATCCAGGATTTAGCGGAAATGGTCATTATTGCTATCCTATAAAAGATGCATCGTGCCTGGATGCAAACATCTGTTCTCCGCATGCTGAATGTGCCTTCAATCCGGAAACAAACCAATATGCATGCCAATGTAATCGCGGCTATAGTGGGAATGGATTTGATTGCGTACTTGAGATTTACAGTACTACGACTGACAGCGGGGAGGCAGAGTATAATGATAGATTTGTTTTACCAGCGTGTACAGATTACGGTTGTGAATGTCCATATGGATATTCACAATACGTGGATGCTCGTCAAAATAAGTTATGCCAAAAATCTGAATATCTTGAGCACCCCGAACCTGAATACAATACCACTGGAAGTAAGTATATTGATTATAATTATTAACAAATCTTACGAAAAGAATATAGTAAAATTTTAATTGTTATTAATTTTATATTTCATAATTTTCAGTGGTTTGTGACAATGACAATCATTGCCCGCCAAATGCAAGATGTTTATATTCAGAAAGTAGTCGAAATTATGAATGCCAATGTCCACCTGGATACGAAGGGGATGGATATGAATGTATTGAGAAACCTGCGACGGAATGCGAAATCTGTGGTAACAATGCGCATTGCGTCAACACATCCACACACGATCGTCTTTGTGTTTGTGATGTTGGTTATCACGGAGATGGGTTTACTTGTCGTCCGAATCTCAGCTGCTCTAATAATTCAGATTGTGAGTATAATGCTGAATGCCGCTACGATTCAATATCAGGAGCATACGTTTGTCAATGTGTTGACGGTTATAAAAAGGACGAAAACGATGCATGCATACTTGATGAACACATGTGTAACGGTGCAGTCTGTGTTGAACACGCCACGTGTATGTGGGATGAAAATCTTGGAATAGATTATTGTCATTGTGATGAAGGTTACGAAGGCTCGGGGGTCGAAAAATGTGTTGAAATTGGAAGAGCATGCAACGTCGCTAATGACTGTAGCATTGACGCAGTTTGCTCGATGACAGAATACGGTTTTCAGTGTGTATGCAAAGAAGGATTTATTGGTAACGGATACACGTGCACACCGGAACCAAATTGCCGAAACATTCCACATTTATGCGATAATCATGCTTCTTGTTTAGTAAAAAATGACGAGTACATTTGCGAATGTAACGTTGGATACAATGGCAATGGTAGTTATTGCCAACTTAATCCGAGAAAGCCTGGTAATTTCTTAATAACCAGCGACAGTATGTTCGTATACAAAGTACCTTTCGACAGTGGGTCACGTGAGTTTGCGGTGCCTATCAACGTAGCAATGAATCAAATAGCAATCGGCATGGACGTAGATTGTCAAACTGGAAGAATATATTGGGGAGATTTGTACAACAAAGTAATCAAGAGTTCTGCTTATGATGGGTCCGCATTTGAACATTTCTTAGAAACAGGTAAGCAACTTCAAAGTCAGATCGACAAATTTAAATTTTGAAATCCATAATATCTATAAGTTGTATTTCAGATATAGAAGCAGAAGGTCTAGCAATTGACTGGGTTTCAAGAAATATATTTTGGCCTGATTCAAAGAAACTCACAATAGAAGTTGCTAACTTGAACACTAAAGTCAGACGTGTATTATTTAATGATGGCATAGTTAACCCGCGTGGCATCGCTGTACATCCAGGAAGAAGGTATGTTCATGGCCATTTTGAAATATTAACATTTAATTAATGAATAATATAGCTTAAATAAAATTAATGAATTAACAATTTTAAATGAAGATCATGATTAACATTTGAATTAGGTATTGTATGCAAATAACAATTAATCATTGTCACCATTAGGGATTAAAAAATATATTTAATTAATTTCAGTAAAGTATTCTGGTCGGATTGGAATAGAAGAGGCCCAAAAATTGAATGGGCTAACATGGACGGCTCGGATCGGCGAATATTCCTTCGCGACCCTGACGTGTATTTGCCTAATTCTTTAGCCATCGATTGGGGTAGCAACGAGTTATGTTATACTGATGCGGGTCTACATAAAATAATATGTGTGGATTTGGACACTAAAGAGAGAGTAGTCAAGGTTGACAATTGCAAATATCCATTTGGATTGGCTATCACTGATAGTAAATATTACTGGACTGATTGGAGAACGTAAGTGTCACATTCATTAACAATGACAATTGCTCCACCTCTATTTTTTTTTAATTCTCCCATAGTTTTGACACCAGTAATAACGATGATACAATTATGCCTAATTTAATTATATGTATTTCAGAGCAAATATAGAGTTTATGGATAAACAAACGAAAGCAAGAGGTACTCTACCAAAATCAGGAGGAAAGTTGTATGGAATCACAGTGGCGCAAGACCAATGCACTGTTGCAGTTCAAAATCTATGTCACTATAACCATGGGCACTGTGGTCGTGATCAATTATGTTTACCAAATGAGAAAAATGGACGATCATGTCTTACAGGAGACTTATAATAGTTTTTAATAATATTAACTGTATATGTCGGAGTAAATGTGGCATAGTTACTTATTATATACCAATAGTTTTTATTATGCAAACTTTTATGCGGTTATACAAAGTAGCTGAAGTTTGCATATTCATAGCCAAAGTATAATTATTACTAAGTTACCACAATAACTTACATTATAAGGAACTCCATAATAAACTACATTATTTATTAAAACATTTTTTAATTCGGTAAATTAAAACGCAGATTAAAAATACTAATTTCTATTTATTCACCAGATCATTTGTGACATTACGTTTCCAAAGTGTATATTTAAAAAAAAATTAATACTTACGGAATATTATGTAGATTAAACACCAATAATAAAATTTACAATAACTTATTTTTAGAGTTATAATAATTTGAAAGCATTCCTTATTTTAACAATTTAGTGCAAGACCATCATATTATTTTAACAAAAATGAGTATTTCAATTTTTCACTAAAAAGAACAATTATACAAACACTGCAAGATTCAATTTTTACATATATTTTTATTGTAGCTTGGCATATGACAACACTCCGCCTGATGTAAAGCTAGAGTGTGGTGCATAAAAGGAAACAACTGCTACTACAGAAAAATATCTACAGACAGCAGTCGCCTCCGCCATGCCGGCCTGTGGAGACAAGTTTGCACCATCTACATTGACAGTGCACACTCTTCTCGCTACATTATGATGATCATGCAAATAAACAATATGAACTAATTTTATTTCTAATTAGTAAAGTAATGACAAACTAATAAAATCTCACTTTAACCCCAAGTATCTTCAGAACGGCCAAACTTAAACACCAATGAACCAGCAAATATCAAAGCATTTTGAAGAAACAGACTCACACCAGACCATGTGTGTTTTGATCCTGAAATATAAAAAAAAAGTTGCTGAAACAAGATGCAAAATGACTTTGCATCTTACTCCCACATTTATTTTAATTATTTTATTTAGATGTCCTGCAAGTTATGCAGTTTTCGTAGTCACTGACAATATCTTAATTTTTTTCATGATAGCTCGGCATATGACAACACTCCTTATGATGTAAAGCTAGAGTGCGGTTCATGAACTGAAACAGTTACTGCTGTTACAAAGAAATCTCTATGAGCAGCAGTCGCCTCCACTATGCCGGCTTGAGGAGACGAGTATGCATTAAGATTAACAGTGCACACTCCTCTCGCTAAACCTGGCTATTTTCAAACTATTCCTGGAACGTGACTAGGTCATTGCACGGGTATTACATGTAACCTTAGAAATCAGAAGTATATTTTAAGGTATTTACCTGTATTGACATAATTTGCGAATAAAATCCAGCAAGAAGCGATCAGAGATGCAAATCCCAGTACAAAACCAAGGAAAAGCCAAAGTCGGGCACCACGTGATCCAAGGCAAGCTCCTGTATAAGTTTCACCTCTTACCTAAAAAGATAGAAGATATTACATTTTATACAACAAAAAAGTTTTTTTTATAATAAAATTATCCTGTATAGGCCAATACTCACTTGGGCATTGGTCACAGAATTCACCATGACCAAAGACACAGTTGCAAATACGCCACACACATGGGCTGCATTTGGTAACTCTCCAGGATATACTGACGCTGCATCAATTATAAACCACCATCCTGCAAAGAACTGAAAACAATACATAAATAATTAGAACAGAAAGTTAGGAGCTCATTTTTTATGTTTAAAACAGCATGTGGGGTTCTGAAGGGGTGGGGTAATGACATATGTAAGTCTTGAAGAATAATGTGGTTGATATATACCCTGCTTAAGTTTTAAATTCAGCAGTCGCTATAAAGCATGCCTGGAGCTCAGAAACAGCAGCTGGGTAGTGCCATACTAACTACGAACATACAATATCCATAGGGTTGCCATCAGTCCGGGTTTCCCTGGATTTGTCCTATTTTAGAGGGCATCTGGGGAGCGTTCATTTGTAGTCCGAGTCTAAAAATTTAAAGTCTTGGGCCGCCAGCGACACATCAATGTGATCAACCGAATGAACCGACTCGCTAAATTCACCGTCCCTGCGTTTTTATTACACAGACCATGTTTAAAAAAACCTTATGACATGTCCAGGTTCTGGGCTCTAAAATCCAGGGTTTTCACGCGTCTTGTCCTGGTTGATAGCAACCCTAGATATCAACTACCTCACCCTGCATGCATCCCACACACCGTTTGCAAACTTTATTGAATAATGAAAATGTTTCACGCATGTTGACTTCAGAGCACGCGAAAACACAAATGAAAATGTATCCTAATGGATTCTGATGAGTCATAACTTTTATATTTTCGTATGAAATCAAGTATTAATATTGTTATTCCATTTCACGGTGTTCTAATATAAATCTATTGAGTGAAAAACAACTAATTTCCATAGTCCTATAGCAATAATATAAATCAATTACCAGTAATCCAGCTATCATCGATGCTATAGCATTTCGCTTTTCATTACTTTCAAACCACACGCACGTCGGTATTGTGACATTATCTAGACAATTCATGATGGCATAGACGTAGTAATCTTTTTCGGTACACAAATAATAACAATGTTATAGTAAAAAAACTATATTATATTTACAATAATTACTATCGAACGAATAGGTACACAAGTGACTGACAACTTGAAAATTTTGCCTGACAATTTGTCTCATCGATTATTTAGTGGCACAGACCATAACTAACGTCCATCCAGGCGCGGCAGTAATCAATCAATAAATTCGTTTACATCTATGAAAGGAACCGAGCCAAAGCTAATTAAAAATTATTCAAATTAGATATCTTAACAATGTCAAAAATCGTCTGTAAAGAATGCACACGAAAGAAATGCTTGATTCACGATTCGATTCCTCTCTAATGAATGCCCAGACTTGAAAATGCCAGTCGCACAATCGCGTCAGTTTGAAGCTGTAGACCAAAGTTTTAAAATGTAAGAGAAGCAATAAAGACTAATCTAATATTAAAATATTAATATTAATGATCAAATAAATATAAAATAAAACAACCAGTGCCTAACATATTTTTATTATAAAAAATTTAATTCGAATTTCAAATTGCTTTTTCTTACATAATTTGTGAGTGTCTAAAATTATTGCTATCATTATAATTATACAAACATTATCTGAATTTAATCAATATCTACGTTATTCACTGAACAAGAGAGCCCTTAAAAAGAGAGTTAAACAGATCCTTTTTATTTATTAAATATTTTTTTAAAATTATTTTTTACTAGCATATGCCTGCCAATTCATATGCATATAATTATTAAAATATTATGCTTTTAGCGATACCGTTCCCGTTCCATCTCTAGGACCCTAACGCCCATTCATTAGGTTAGCTAACACAAAAATATACATATATATTTTTTAATTGGACTGTAGTTCTGGCACACATACGAGTCAAACATACAAACTAGCATTTATTTTTATATATAAATATTGCTTTATTTATAACAATATCCTTCATTTTGGTAGCACCACTCTGGCTCGATTGATTCTGCTTGAACGCCCAATTTTATCAAACGCTCCCTAAAACAAGATACAAATAAAAACCATCCCTGCGTCTAATTGGGGGTACACAGGAAAACGTAACAATTACCTAACACTCAGCATTCTGTGTTCGGCGTCAATCCAAGCAGTGTGAGGTTCAGCCCACAGTCTCTCAGCCATAGCTGCAGCTCGTGGCCATAATCTACCATCCAAGCTGGCTTCATCAGCTTGCTCTGACCACAGAGCTGCTTCTCCACCTATGTTAAAATAAAAATACAGTTATAATTAACCGCAGATCTCCTGTGGCAGCAATTTTCTTATATAGTGCACTCCGGTTTAACATCAGGCAGAGTGCGGTCATATGGAAAATCAGTTTTGCGGGCAAAAAAGATGTCTGCAAAGTCATGACAGTCTTACAAACTATTATAAAATATTTTTGTGTCTATAAATTTGTTCTTACCCATAATTTGATCTTGATGTCTATATGCCATTTTCTTAGGACTATTTTCGTATACTTTTTGCCATCCAATGTAAGGCGAACACCAATTGTTACCTGATTTTTATAATATTTAGTTATTATAATAGTTTAATACTATTAATATTTTTTATAAGCGGCCGTGGTCGTGATAAGCGGTTATAAAACGTGAACTCACGTTTAAAAAGACCCGTGTATATGTATATGCTAATTTCTCACCAGTACCAATGTAACATGTAACTTTGATCGCTTAGTACTTGTATCATAGGCCAGGGCTTCTTAAACTTTTTTCATTCACGACCCCATTTATGATTGCGAGTTTCCTGGCGACCATAAAGGAAAGATAAATAAATAATTTTTGATGATTTATTTATTAGGTAACAATATACATATACATATGAAAATATATAGTTTTAGAATTCGTTTAGAAACATACAAAAATCTAAAATTAAAAATTGCACAAAAAGTTGTAAAATTGTATTTATTATAGTTACAAAAATTATATGCCCTATTTTTCATAAAAATTGCTTTTTTTTGCAATAACATAAACAAAAGGGAATTCTGACCGTTTTAAATACATATCTAGATGTTATAAAATCGTGTATTTAAATATTTGATATCAAAATCTCTCGCGATCCCAAAATTTTGCGACCCATAGTTTAAGAAGGCCTGTCATAGGCACTAAGCGACCAAAGTACATATGTGTGTGTATATAAACTTATTGACTCACCAGTCCCGACCCAAGCACCAAAACCACAATCAAAGTACAGCGCATCATAATTTGACATAATTAGTCGATAACCCTTCTCTAATAAACCAAGTATTTGAGGATCAACTCCCGTTGTCCAAACCTGAAAATATACAAAAATAACATAGATTCTCTCTCCATCTTAATATTTAAAAATACAGTTCAGCAACGACTATGAAGTAATTATATATGTTAATGTTTATTTGAATTTTTAGTTGTTTGTTTCCCAAAAATAAATAAATAGGTCTCTCAAACGTTTTAAATACTGAATTCTCAATAACAGTATGACGCATTTCATCATAAATATAGGCGAATAGTAGTTACCTGAATAATATAATCGTCCTTGTTCAAATATTTCGTGACGTGATTATAATCAGTTAACGTGCTGGTCCACAAAATCAATGGCAATCTTTTACCGAAAGCCTGAAACAGAAATTATATTTGTATCAAAACCTATTGAATAATTAAATATAATATACAATTTACACGCGATGAGTGTACCTACTGTTTTTTTTTTATTCAGAGAACTTTTAAATGTGTATTGGTCAAAAATAGTCAAGTAAATTAAAGTTTCTTATTGTAAACGAGAAGTGAATCAAGCCATAGTGGAGGCGCAGCGCCGGATTTAGACTTCGGCGGCCCATAGGTAGAGCATTTTGTGGAGGCCCCCAAATCGTTTGTGGTCAAGGTAAAGAAGAGAGCAACTAAATAGTTGGCTAACACAAAATTTAAAACAAAACTCAGTATTTTTTTGTTTCTACAGAGCCTTTATCGATTTAATTTAATTTATTTTTTGTGGTGTGGTGGCAGTCGTTTCCGCTTATGGACCGCATTGGCCCAATATCAGGCGTAGTATAGTCAGTACTCGGTACTACTATACTACTTTAGATCTTTTATCCCACTTATTTTAATTAATCTTCGATGAAAATAAAAAAATATTGTTACCTTATAAACTTTTTCTTGTGCTTTCTTTTGGAAATAATCCCACAATTTAAGAAAGCTTTCCTTTTTGAGATCCCACCTATTTTGTATCATGTATTGTTGAATCTCATCGGATGAATTCCAACATCTTTCACTTACTTCGTCACCTCCCATGTGGAACAAGTCCGATTGGAAATAATCTATAATATTTTGTAACATAATAATAAATATAAATTATTTTGTAATCAGTTTAGTTTACAAATATTTAAATGATAACTTTCTGCTGTTTCGGCTGCTTGAGTGAGATGGGTAAAACGAGCCGAAATCTATGTATTTGACTATAAATTAATTCCTATTAAAATAACGCAAAACGCTTAATAACAATTCGATTCAACCGTAAAAAAGATCAACGAGACGATATCGTCGTTCTATAAATAAAACTCCGTAAGTTCAGTAAATACACATTTAGTTAAAATTAGGTTTTATAATGAAAAGAATTAGTCATCTGTGTGAAAAAAAAACTCTATGTACATTGTACATATAACATTGATTCTGTGAAGAATTCGTTTAATGCGCCACTTTAGTATAAACCAAAATTATAATTACTATAATTAACAAAAATTCAAATTAGAAAAAATTATATAAACATAGTGAATTTTACCTCTGGATTACTCTAAAACGTGTGTAAAATGTGTAGAATTAGGCTAATAAGAGAACTAAAGATCGACCTACATACCACACCAATATTAAATAAGATATCGGGTTGAAGTAGACCCCGTCTACGTCAACATAATAATGCCAAAACTTATCTTACCAGCCATATCACGATAGATATCTTCCAGAACATTGTAGAGTTCATCTTTGATTGGATTCAGTTGACCGCATGGTGGTTCCACACAATAAGACGCCCAAGGTTCAGCCTGAATAAATATTTCACTTGTTTATATTTTTTTTATAGTAGCTCGGCATATGACAACACTTCACCTGACAGTGCAGCCCATGGACAAAAACAACAGGCTATTATAGAGATTTTTTCCAGGCTGCAGTCCGATATGCCGGCTTAGAGACAGACGAACGTGCGCCATTCTGGTAGACAGTGCACACTCCTCTCTTATACCTGGCTACTTCCAAACTAATTCCGAAATGCAACTACGAGTTGCGAGTGTTACAACTAAAAGTGATTGTACTGACGGCAAACTGGACTAATGATCATCATCAGTCTGTCTATTACTCTTTTGTTTTAAGCTCTGCCAACCCCTGACTATTTTTAATGTATGACTTTAATATTTTCTTTAAAATAAACATCTAAAGAGAACTATTATAAATTAATTACAAATAATGTAATTTATTTTTCAGATATTTTTGTCTTTGTAAAAATTATGTTATACAACACTGCACTGAGAAAGCTAAATAAAAAACAGCTCCGAACCCACGTCCATAAGATATCAACTCGGTCACGGTCGCTCTTAAACTATTAGGTATTTATTTATTTTCCCTATGACAACTTTATCCTTAGCATACAAGAAGGAAACACAGAACTTGCAAAAATGTAACATCAATAACAATTAATTGATAAAATATACAAATGTACAAAAGTGACCGACCTTGAAGCAAACAGTAAGTCCGGTGTCCTGCCAACCCTCGCCCACATGCGCGGGAGCATCAAACTCCGGTAAAACTCGTACGCCTCGAACACGACCATATTCAACTACTTTACGAATGTTCTCTTTTGTGTAAATCTTTAAGAAAAAATAAAACGTAGCTGACTCCACGACGGCTTCGAAACTTTCAAAATAAGCAGCAGAATACCTAATTAAGCCCAGTTGCACCACATAATTTAACTGTTACATTTACGTTAAAGTAATGGTTAAAATTAAAATTGGGTTGCTTCAAAAAAAACTTGTGAGTTTTAACACTTATTGTAACCAGCGAATTTTGGCTGGTCAAAATGAAAGTAAGGGTTAAACCAATGTCACTAACGTCAAATTGATAAAAAGAAGTCAAAAATATTTTTCTATTATTTTATCGTAAAACAACTCCTCATTACATCAGCCGCCCTTTTAACGCGTGTGGAATAAATGTAAACGTAACCGTTATAGTCACCGTAAAATGTAACAATCAAAGTAACTTGTACGGGCCTTTTGATGCAACAGGGCCATAGTACTCGTATATAATAAGTAAAAATATGATAATTAATTTAATTGTAAAGTAATATTACATTCAATAAATTATATACAAATATATACAAATTCGTTCATAAGAAACGACCAAAACAAAATAAAATATTTTAGCTAACACCTATTTAAAATTTAAAACAACTTTTGTATTATTTGCATAACAATGTACATATCGACTTGAGAGATAAAATAAAATACTTATACATACTTTATATGGAGTGTAGGCGCCATATTTCGATAAATTCGGTCTCCTTTCAGATACTAAAGGAAAACTTTGACTATCTGTTATGTGCCAATGGAACGTATTCAATTTTACAGCCGCCATTGCATCTAAAAAAATAATAAATATTGCTTCATAACCTTTTCTTAATTTTTATTAACAAAAGCTCATTTTTTTTAATATTTACTCTGCATCTTACCGCACTTCACCTGATATGAGTCTATATTTGTAGACAGCCGGCGCCTCCGCTATGCCGGCTTGAGAAGACGAATGTGTACCGTCCAAGTTTACCGATCACGTTTCAGGGGTGTGGTACAAAATGTTTTTACTGTACTATGAACTTAATGAAAAGCAATTAAAGCTTTTAATAACATAACAATAACGGCGTTTTTAGATAACATATAGATATGAGACGTAGATATGTGATATAATCACTAAAACAAGATAAACTTACCGATTGTAGAATATATCGAATCAACAGAAAAGTAATTTCTTGCAGTATCAAGTAAAATTCCCCGGTAAGGGTAAACAGGTTTATCATCAATCACTGCATCTCGAACAATCTACAAATTAAACACATTATAAAATATCAATTGAGGAAAAAAGAGTGGTGGGCAGACTGATGATGGTCATTTGTCCAGTCTGCTGTCCTGGGGTAGTACCACCACTTTCGAATGTAACACCCGTGAAGTGGCTTTGTCGCGTTTCGGGATCAGATTCTGGTCAATCAGGACGGTGCACATTCGTCCCTCAAGCCGGCACAGTTGTTTTCGTTCATGGACCGCACTCTAGCTTTACATCAGGCGGAGTGTTGTCACAGGTCGAGCTACAATAAAAAAACTACATATATTCAAAAATCTTACCAATAAATGTTGCCTTATGTCATCGTAAAATATAAGTTGCGCTAACGTCTCCAACCCATGTCGTACACCAAAGAAGTTTTGTGCAGAGATCGTGGCATTGACCCGAGAATCCGACATGCCCGAAACTCGAAGTTTGTAACTCTCATCGAAATTTAGAGAAAACGCTACAAAACCATTGTTTTGTTAAATTGTTAGCTTTATGTCATGAATTTTAAGTACGTGCCAATGGAACAACGTTTTCACATCTACATAGTTTACCATTATTGCACTTGTACTAGCAAAAAAAAAAACAATAAAAAAAGAGTGGTAGGCAGACTGATAATAATCCCATTTAGTTCCAATTAGTTCAGTCTGTATTATGACAATGAAATTTCATTTCATTTCATTTCATTTTCAAGATGTAAATAAACAAAAACGTCATTCAATAAAAATACTTTTGAAACAATTATCGAATAAGTAATTAAAATAAAATTATATAAAGATATTTTTAAATTACAAAACAAATTAACCTGTTAAATTAGGATCTTCAGTTACCAAGTTAACTATCATAGATTTTCCTCCGGGTTTCGGTATTACGCCCTTAGGTGGTGATTTTGCTATTATTTCAAGAAATCTCTATAACAAATAGAACAAAACACGTACATATTTTTAGTAAATAAGTCACTCGATTATCGACTTTATGAACTTTAAATTAACTTACTTACTTAGCTCACGCCTTGTTCCCACTGGGGTAGGCAGAAACTATGGAGCGCCAGCGACTCCTCTCTCTACATACCACTTTCGCTTCGACCACATCCATTACTCCCCTCATGCATGCACGTCGGTTGAGGGTGCTCCTCGTCTGACCCTTTCTCAGCAGTTGACCGATCTGGCTGAGAAAGGTCTTCCTAGGGCGCCCCCTTCCGACACTGCCATCCACTTTCGCACAATAGATCTTTTTAGTTAATCTCCTTTCATCCATCCTTTCCAAATGACCGAACCACCTTAGCATACCCCTTTCCACTCTGGTCCACACTGTCCTTGAGCTCGCAGCGATTTCTTTAAATTAAGAGTTTCTTAATTGTTGACTTACCTCACCAGCTGCTTTTAATAATGGGTCAGCTCTACCGTTTTTTATTATTTTAATCTCTATCCCATTTACGTTAACTTTAGAAAGATGATTGCCTATATTCATTTCACCTGTAGGCTGCGGCCACAGTACTCCTAAAAAAACATTATAAATAAAGGTCTGTGCTTGCGCCCGTTAGTGTGCAGTACGACACAAAGTGCGGTAGTAAAGAATAATAAAAAGGCCAGTTTACTAATTGGTCATTACACAGTACGCAATACTTTAAAATTCAAATTGTAACACGAGTCCTATGTTTTTAAGAGCCTTTTACAAAAAATTACAGTAACGTGAAACAAAGAGAAAAGGGCAACTATAGTAGAAGAAGTAGGCACACGAAAAGTACTTACGTATTTTAAAAAAAACTATAAGTACAGTACTATACATTTCTAAGGAAAACACTAGTAGAAGTTATGAATAAATATTTTTACGTTACTTAGATATACGAGTACTAACTTAACGGTTAACGTTTACAAACAAATCTGCCTACAGACCTATTATTTTGAATAAATTATAAAGTATAAATTACCATATTTATCACAAAACATTTTGCAAGCTTCTAAACTCAATGCCGAATTCATCTCATCAGGTGTAAGTGGGTGCTTCACACATTTACCGTCTTCGCAAGCCCATCTCCAGACGGCATTCGTTTGAGCATTTAAGGAGCTAAAATAAATGCATAAAACTCAATGTAAGTTACGATTTTATGAGTTATCGAAATATCTAGACGATTGGAAGCAGTAGTCTAGATATTCCACATGGTTTCTTACTATTCAGTCGATTTCCTAACAAAAATAAGTTTATTTACACCAGAAGAAAACAAAAAATAAATATCTTTAAGGACCTTGTTCCCCAAACCAGGACAACCTGTATGTTAGGGAACAATATCCGTCGCACGACAAGTAATAATTTTTAATTAAGCATAGCAAGTTTGTTTTAAATTTTATATAAAGGAGAATGCCCATTTTTGAGTCCACGGGTACCTAATAGTTTGGTAACAAAACAATATTCTAAAATAATACCTAATTTTTTTATTAATTCATTTTAATTATATTAACACCTCATTTACCAATCAATATACAATGTTTTATTACATAAAAACAGATATATTTAATTATTAAAGCATTTAAAATAATAATAACCTCAAATATTGCATCAGAAAACATTTAATTACTCAATAACCCGGGTGAAAAAATTAAATCTGATTGATAATAAGGAAGTAGATTTATTTTTCTATAAAATTAACTGAAAATCATCGATAAACTCGAGAAACTCGGGCCCATTTTTCTTAGGCGAATGGGCATTCTCCTTTAATTATTTAAAATTTTCGTGGTTGTTAATTAACAGAAATATCGGATAAAACGGAAAAACAAATGCAAAATTAATCGAACGAATGCGTTCTTAATCAATAAGTAAATTCTAATTGCTAAAGGAGCAACATCTAAATTATCGTCAACTCTACAATTGTCAATTATGATCAATTTCCTTTGTACCATAATTGATACCTGAAGGCACTTCAATAGACATTAACTGATAACAACAATTCTAGATATTCAATAATGACTCTCAATTCATTAACAATCAACAAAGCAATTACGCAAGTTATTTTCCAATAAGTATCACTTCTTATGTATTAGGTATATTTTGGTGATTGTTTTGGTTTGCGTTGAAACTCATTGATACTTACATTTTATTGGTGAACAAAATATTTTTTAATATTTAGAGAAAAAGGCGTGACAATTGTATTGTTGTATATTGAATATCTCAATATACAACAATACAATTGTCACGCCTTTTTCCCACACGGATAGGCAGAGATATATGCGATATAAATGATAAATTCCTGTGACGCAGAAATCAAAGTTAATTTAGTTTTAAAAAAAATATATTTTAATTATATAATTTATTTAAATTACATTATGTTTCAAATTATTTCAAAATTGTTAAATATATTTAGTAGAAATTAAAATCTAAAATAATTATTATCTAGCTAGAATTATTTTATTAATATGTAATCAATCGAAATATATTTTTAATACGTAATAAAATCTTACCATAATAAAAATGCAAGAAAATACAGGAAACTGAGACTTGTGCTGTTTTGCCACATTTTGCTATCTGTAACAAAAATACCACTTGAACGCCTAATCCCTAATCCATGTAGGTGAAAATAACAAGACACTTAACTAGTATCTACATAAGTAACAATGTTTCGCTTATCTTAATACAAAACTGTCGTAATATTCGATTTAAATGACAAGCGTATCTTCATCTATATTTTTGAATGAACTTTTAGAAAATTAATTGAAACTTCACATTTAAAATGAAAAAAATAAAATCAATACCTTTACATAAACATACTTTAGGTAAAATATTCACTAAAATGCACCAGATACACTAAACCCCACTATCGGAGTATGATCGATTGTTTTTTTAAATTACAAAATTATACCCATTTCATATAACTATCGATAACATAGATAAAATATTAAAATAAACCGGCACAATTGAATTAGTAAACATCATATTATACATTGTTTAAATAAATGATAAAAATAATAAATGTTACTTTAGTTTAAATATAAAAAGTAAATTATACATTTAATTGAAATAAAATATTATTTCTATAATATATTATAATAAAGAAAATATAAACGTTTAGAACGTTCGTTTAGAACGTATGAAAATGAATTACTTTTTGGCTATTTTAAATAATCCACTATTATTATTTCGTTTTAAAAATAACGTACGTTACCTGACGTCCGCACACCTGGCGAAGTGGCTACCTTCTGGGTTAATAACGAAAATAAACCTACTGTAGACTAAAGCTAAACTTGTTTAATGTTAGGTGAATGTCCTATCGTGAAATCTGCAAATTAATAACTTTCGTACCTACAATTTTTTTATAGTACAGACAATCTATATTCTATAGTTTCAATCTAAGTAGTTGTGTAACTTAACTATTGAATGTAAACACTAAATCTTGTGATTTATTTTAGTCTTAAGTAATAATTTTACAAGTAAATAATCAATTGTATTGTCATAAATTCCTTGACTTAAATGGTCCTGCCTACCCCGTATCGTAAGGAGGTAGATTTTGCGTGACTTTAATAAAATAACAAATCCTAATTAAGCATAAGCCCAAACTATGGAAAAATAATGTAAAAAATAAATGTAATAATTACATGTCCCGATACAAATAATAAAACCGACTCATTTTGTTAATTATTCATTATTTCCGAAGAATTTTTATACGCTAGTAACACTAGATAAAACTAAATTGACAATTTGACTGATTGACTGAAAGCTTTGTTGTGATCGTGACTGACTGGTTTTTTGACATTTAAATTGTGAATGTTGATTTCAAGGCGGAGGACAAACTTGTTTTTTATCCTAGAGCGAAATATAGGGAAACTAGCATATAATACTTACTGAATAACCTGTATCCCGTCTTTAATTACACTATAATGGATCCTGCCTTGCTTCGGGAACGCGAAGCATTTAAGAAAAAAGCACTTTCCACTCCAAGGTACGCTACATGTCCCGTCTGAGCTAGGTTAGCCCGTTCACTCACGGATTTGCTAGCTTACTCACACTCTAACTACATAATATGCCGATTAGTGGCCGGATTATATTAAATACTTTATACTGTTTAGGTTTGAATAAATATTGTGTATTATTTGTTAAAGAATATGATGCTTTACAATTTATAAGTGAATAATATTTAATAAATATTTTTCAAATATTTCAGTGTTGAGAAAAAAAAGAGAGATGATTCCTCATTTAGTAAAGATGATAAGAAGAAATCAAAACCCTCCAGCAGTAGTAGTAGCAGCTCTGCACCTAAATTGGATGCCACAAGGTACAATATTACATCCACAAAAATTATAATTTAATAAACTCTTCTGTCTTGATTGGGGTAAGCAGATATTTATTAGTTTATTAATTAAACTATTAATTTGCATGGTTTTAGTTACAAAACAATGGCGGGAACAAATTCATATAGATTTGGTGTTCTCGCCCGGATAGTAAGACATATGAAGAATCGCCATCAAGATGGTGATGATCATCCATTGACATTAGATGAAGTTCTTGATGAAACAAATCAATTAGATGTAGGAAATAAAGTTAAACAGGTATATGAGTTTATGAAACATCTTTTTGTAAGATTCACATTATTAAAGTATATACTGAAAAATAAAAAAACAAAAGAGGAAATAGAAATAGTTCTCAGCCTACCATAGACCTTGCTTTATATTGTTTTTTTTTATTTGTAGTGGCTACAAACAGAAGCTCTGCTAAACAATCCAAAAATAGAATGTTTAGATGGTAAATACATATTTAAGCCCGTATTCAAAATAAAAGATAAGAAATCATTACTTAGGTATGTAATTCTTTTAGTTTAATTATGCTCCAAGAGGAATTTATTATAAGAAAAAATAAGACTAAATTTTAAATTGCTACTAATATTCAAATTTAGAACCCATATTATTTTTTAATTACACTTAGGCCACAACTATAAAACTGATGTTATAGGTTATTAAAACAGCAAGATTTAAAAGGATTAGGAGGTATATTACTAGAAGATGTCCAAGAATCATTACCCCATTGCGAAAAAGCATTGAAGAGTTTAGCACATGAAATTTTGTACATTATACGACCAACCGACAAAAAGAAAATATTATTTTATAATGATAAAACTGCTACTTTAGATGTAAGTCTTTTGACCTGCACTTATTATAATTTTATTTTTATTTTGGGAATGTTAAAAAGATAGTTTGCATGTGGATATAATTCTAAAGAAGTCATTTTTGAGTAGACTAAGCTACGCCACCTAGTGGTAACTCCAGCAATTAAGAACAAAGGGAATTCAGATATCAATCAGCTCTCCTGGAAAAGTCACAGTGAGAGGTTAAGCAGGCAACAGTTATTGTCTTTATGAAATTAAGTTATTATTTTATTTTAATGGTTGTAAAAAAAATGCAGAGCTAACAAAGACATTAATAATAAATACTTTTGCAGGTGGATGAAGAGTTTGTTAAATTGTGGAGAGCAACAGCAGTCGACGCGATGGATGATGCCAAAATTGAGGAATATTTAGAAAAACAAGGTATCAAATCTATGCAAGATCATGGACCAAGAAAACCAATCGCACCAAAAAGAAAGAAAGTTACACAAAAACGCAGACAATTTAAGAGACCTAGGGATAATGAACATATGGCTGATGTTTTAGAAACATATGAAGATAACACCTTAACTGAAAAGGGTGTATTAAAACAATAAAATATCATTGTTATTACTATAATTTTTATTACTCGCACCTCCTACATCCTCATGTATAAATATGGAATGATGAAACCAGGCAGGCTCTACATGTAAGTTTTATAACCAAATTTATCAGTTATTCGTGAACGATAGACTTGAGAAGTCTGGAGTGTCAAAATAAAGCATTATCTGACCACCCTTTGCAAGTTTTTGGACTCTTCCACCAACTGATTTCAAACAAGTTACCCTCAGTTAGTCCTAAAAGGTCAGAGGTGATAGTAAATGAAACTACAATATAACCATAATATTATGTATTAACATTGTATATATAACATTAAAAAGGTATAATATTATTTATAAAAATATATTTCGTGAACTTAACACATTTCCATGGAATGTTTTTTTTTTTTTGTAAAATTATCACATCTTATAATATCAATATAAAATAATTCTTTTTTTTTTTAACTACCACAATAATTAAAATGTAGAACATAAATACAAAATATTTTGCTAGGTCTGCTCTTATTAAATAACAAAATTATACAAATTATTAATTAAAAAACAAACGAACATTACTTAGTTATAACTATGCAAGCACAAAAGTACAAATAATAAGTACAAAGTCTAAAACTTATCTTAAATTACTTATGTAAAATTACATTATTTGTTGTCCTTAAGATAACTATAATGTAATGAGTGCAATATGCACTTTGATTAAATAATATTAAAAATAAGGAATATTTTTTAAATAAAGTCTTTATTAATTATAGTAACATTCTTATACTATGTATTTAAAATACTTTAGCGCCTAACAATTTGTATTTTATTATGATTCAAGTAAATGAGCAGTCATTTGCCAAAAATAACTTGGCGCACATATAAATAAAGGTTTAAAAAAACATTCTGAACACATTACATCAATATTTTATCAGTTTTTTTTTTAATTGAGCAAATATTTAACAAATGTTGGAAGTACAAATGCAGCTTTATGTACATCGCTATTATAATATCTTAAATTCATTTTCTGTTCATCGTCTTTGGTAAATATTTGTTGTGGAATATCAAATTTAATATCAGGATTTAGAGATCCTATAACAAATCCTATTTGTCCCGAGGGATATGTCGGAACTGATGTATAACCATAAATGGCTTTTGGAAATTGTTTCTTACAATGAACTAATACACTTTTAACCATATCTAGATCATTCCAAACAGTACCAGCCTGGGAGCACACAATACCGTTCGTTCGAAGAGCACTCTTCATTAAAGCAAAATAATTCTCTTGAAATAAACTGACAGCAGGGCCTACGGGGTCACTGCTATCTGTTATAATTACATCAAATTCATTGCTATGATTCTTCATAAATTCAAACCCGTCTCCTACATGTAATGTTAGTTTTTCACTGTCGAAACCTTTGGCCATGAAAGGTAAATATTTCTTGGACACTTCTATTACTTTTGCATCGATTTCCACCTAATTGTAAGAATAATTATAAATAAATATTGAATCTCATTTACTTAATAATAGTAACAAATAAAACTTGACCTTTCTGAACTTAAAAGATAAAAATTATCTTTACAATGATAGCTTTATATAAACATAGTCATAATATAATTGAGAAATAAAAAGTTAATTATAACACACAGAACAGCGGCATCAGCGGTCAGCAGTTCTTTGAATAAAGAACATAAGTAATTAATGCTGACAATAATACCAATTAATTTATATTGGAGCTCTGCATGTGACAACACTCCACCTGATGTAAAGTTAGAGTGCGGTCCATGAATGGAAATAACTGCTATTACAGAGAAACCTGTGCGGGCAGCAGTCGCCTCCACTACGCCGGCTCGAGACGAGCATGTACCATCTAGATTGACAGTGCACCCAATAGAGATATTATGCATAATCACTGCCTACCCTGAAGAAAGATTATATTTACCTGAATAATTTCTTTCACAAGGGGATGCTTAGCGACTTCTCGTGCTACTCCGCCATCACCACCTCCCACTATTAATACTTTCTCCGGTTTCCTATGACAGCATAGCGGTAAGAATGAAATCATTTCCTTTAATAGAAAAAATAATAAACATTAAAGTGTGTTTAAGTTGTAATACCATAATAATTTATTATTATTATTTACCTGATAAGAAAATTCATCTTTTTCGCAACATTGTATAATTCCATCTAAAACTAGCACTTTTCCTAGACTTGTAGTATCTGCGACCAATATATCTTGATAATCAGATTTTCCTGAATATAAAACATCTTTGACTTCAAATGAGAAAGTGCTGCCTGGCCACAATTCGCACGATTCGCTGAACCAATTTTTCTTGAGTGTATCCATGTTAATTCTATAATTAATGATAATTGTTATTTAATAAAAACTGTAATTTTATAACAGATAAAACCAGTTACAATTACTGACCTTATGTTAGAAAATAATTATTTGTACAACATTAAATAATTACAGGGCTTTTGAAACAAATATCGCTCACACGGCGCAAAATCGAATCGAAGTGCGCACGATTCACAAGTTATTGGTGATCTGTCGGTTTTCGAAATTGTCAAACTACTATAGTCGTATTTTTAATTAGACGAAGTCAACTGACGTTTACTGTGTTGCCAGTTTTTGATGAAATAAAAATAGTGTTGTGACAAAGTGAATTATTGAAAAAACTGAATCAAATCAAAAATTGCCTCGATTGTCTAGTGAATAGTTAGTGTGCCGATATCGGGTACGGGGTTCGAATTTTAGTCGTGCTTTGTACATACCAACGAGTTTTCGACGACTATGTTCCTATAGTATCTACCTATACTGAATACCGAGTGTTTTAAACATTAAGGAAAACATTGCGCGGAAACTTGTAAGACTGTCCTATTTTCAATACATCATGTAGTTGAAACTATAGATGTATAAAATATAACAATAGGTAGGTAATGAAAATAAAAAACATCGCTTATTTGCTTTTAATTTGCTTTTATTCATCATCAGATAAAAAATCATCACTATCGCTTTATCGGGTAAGTCTGGGTCATCATTAATTCTTAAGAATCTGTAAAGTAATAAAAAAAAGTTTTTGAGTAAGGAAGTCTACGCAATCTAATACTTTGGTTTTACAAAGAACTTTATAGTGGACACAGAATATAATGCAGTAGAAGGAATAAAGTTTAAGTTACCTTTATAATGGTGGGTGACTCATTTGCATAAAAAAAATGATGTACTTTTCGCCTTATAGCGGCAAAAGTAAAATCGTCTAATTTATCTTTGAAACTGTGTTTCGGTCCACGTTTCTCGGGAGACTTAAATTGTTCATTTTCTTTGTATTCTTTCAACACACTGTAAACTGAGGTCACACCAATTCCCAAAATGTCAGCTGTTTTCGAAACACATTCTTTTTTTTCGGGAGCCTCAATAGGTAATAGTGAAACAGCTTTCTCCTCAAATACGTGTTTGTAGACGTTTTGTATCATAAGTTTTTCGGTAACGTTTAAAGCAATCCGTGCTCTCTTCTTTCTTGGAGACAAGCTTTGGCTTGACGTGCTTGGTTGAGGATCCATATCGTTTGTACGAAACAATATAGCAACAAATAAACACAAACACAACGTAACGAAAAACTTAACAAAAACAATAACTAAACAGCGTGAGCGCAGAAAAAACATTCGTTAGGTAGATAACAGAGGTTAGAAGCCGAATTACAAACAAAATGGCGTCCGACGCGCACGGCGATGATCGGTGTTGGCACTCGTCGCCGCCCGCGCCGCGCTTTGTAATAAGCCGTCAAAATCTTTGTAGTTACATACTACTAGTAACTTATATCAGAGCACTTTTATACAATTTTATTGTAAAATAGAAATAATATTCCTTTATAGTTTGAAATGATTAACTATTCACACTCATTGTTCATTCGTCTCATTGAACGCATCACTATTACTTTAAATATGGCAACATTATTTTACAAAGTGACATTACCTACTGTCAGTTGGCTTCGTCTAATTAAAAATACGACTATAGACGATGATATTCACCAGAATAGTAATCAATTAGTCATAAATAGCTGTTTATTTTATGATTACTTTTATCTATACTATCATTTGAAATTATATCTTTAATAAGTTATGTATTTCCTACGTAGAAAGTTGATTATAGTCATATAATTGCAGATTAGTGTACATTTCGGTTTATGATGTAATTGAAAATTCAATTGGGGAGGTGTCTCTGGTGACAGCTATCTTTTTTACATATTTTTTAGATAATATAGATTAATTTAGTCGACACGTGTTTCTGGAAAACTTTTGTAATTGCTTTGTTCTTTTTTTATTAATTTTTAAAAATTGCGATCGTAATATTGGCAAACCTGAGGATTCGTTCGGAACTAAACCATTGCCAATGAACAAAAAAAAAATCGTTTGTCAAAAGTTCAAACAAAACTTTTCATTTTTAAAAGTTCCTGTTAATTAAAACATCGTGTTTATAGTGTAGTTTTGTTTTAAAAATTACAATAGTTATTCGTATAAAACACTGTTATTGTTAGGAAACACAAACAAAAGATATTTGACAAACTTGTGAGGCGACAACCATAGACAACATAATAATCTACAAAACTGTTAGGTTGGTACTTTGTATTCTATCTTGTCAAACGGTACGAAAGTCGAAGTGAAAGGTCGAAGACGGTCATTACAGTTTTTCAAATATCTCCTCGATTTTTAAGTATTTTCAGACGAGAATCTGATGAAACGAGTGATCGTTTCTATGAAGGAAACAACTTATATTTATTATTATAATGTATTTTACATTAAGCACACAGCAGCGCTAAGATACAGGAGGAAGAAGTCACGTGACAACAATAGTGACGTTCTTATTATTAGTGATGTACAAGTGTAGTAGTAGTCAATTATATCGAATACTCCCCCTCACGTGTATATCACTAGATTAATTTTCTTATATAAAAATATCTAGTATTAGGCACTCAGTCCGAGTTCTTCTCGACATTTTATGAATTTTTCAGTTGTTAAAGCTTTTGTAAAGATGTCAGCTGTCATGTCCTCAGTGGGTACATAATGAATTTTTACATTTCCTTCTTCGACAGCTTGACGTATGAAGTGTTGCTTTATATGTATATGTTTTGACTTCGAACTGATAATTGGATTTATAGATAATCTTTGAGCAGCTTGATTATCATTTAGTATATTAATATATTCCTGCTCATTATTCATGTCCTTTAATAATTGTTTCAGATGTAAAGCTTCTTTTGCACATTCAGTCATGGCCATATATTCGGCTTCAGCCGTTGAGAGTGCTACAGTTTTCTGCTTTCTTGCCTCCCAGCTTACTATACATCCACTCCATTTAAAACAGTATCCAGTATATGATCTGCGATCTAATTGACATGAACCCCAATTTGCATCAGCATAAGCTAACATAGGCTCTTTTATTTTATTAAATGTTAACTTTAAATGTTTTGTGCCTTGTAAATAGCGTAATACTCTTTTGGCTGCTAACCAATGTTCATTTCCATAACAGTCATTGAATTGACTGAGATAACTCACAGCATGTGATATGTCTGGCCTGGTCGCAACAGACAAATACATCAATGCACCAATAAGGTTCTGATAAGGTATATTAACATCCTTTTTCTCTATTTTATTTAATACCAATTTAGTTTCCATTGGTGTTTTCACAGCTTTGCAATCATTCATATTAAATTTATTTAAAATCTCATTAATATAATTAGTTTGTGACATCCTTATAGTATCATTTTCATAATCAAATTGAATGCCTAGACAATATTTTAATTGTCCTAAATCTTTAACTTGAAAGTTTTTCTTTAACTTTTCTTTTATCATATTTATTTTATTCTCATTTTTGCAAGCTATGAGTATATCATCAACATATATACAAATAATCATATGATCTCCCCCTATCATTGAGGTGTAAATACAAGGATCAGCTGTTGATGCTTCAAAATTCAATTCTTTTAATTTATTATCAAGCTTAATAAACCATTGCCTTCCGGCTTGTTTTAGACCGTATATAGCCTTATTTAATTTACATATTTTATCCTTATTTGTTTTTCTTAATTCTTCTAACATATATTTCGCCTTTAAATATAGTGAGTTATCATTTGAACTTTCTTTTAGCATTATATTCATTAAATATTTTTCTAGCATATTGGGTATTTTTATGTATATATCTTCTTTTATATCCCCGTTTAAAAATGCAGTAGTTATATCTATCTGTCTAATTTTATAATTTTCTTGAATAGCTTTAGCTATTAGAGTTCTAATTGAACTTAATTTAGCAACTGGCGCAAATGTTTCACAATAATCCATTCCAGGTCTTTGACTAAATCCTCTTGCTACCAGTCTAGCCTTTTTTCTTATTACTTTTCCATCAATACCAATTTTATCTTTTAAAACCATTTTTGTGTCTATTATTGAATATTCATCCCTTTTAGGTATTATCTTGAAAGTATTATTCTTTAAATGAGATTCAATTTCTTCTCTTATTGCTTCTTCCTATATACTTTCATCTTTTATTTCTTCATGATCACAATAGCATGTCATGTCATATTCATTGTATTTATTTGGTATTTTTATATTCCTTCCAAATCTTGTTACTTTAGGTTCATTTTCACAATCTAGAAAATCATCATCTAAATATTCAGTCTCATATTGAGTACTTTTCCCATCTATGTCAACCTCATTTGTATTTTCTTCTTCATTAATATTAACCTCATTATCATCATTTTCTTCAATTGTATTTTTATTAATATTATTTTCTTTATTATTGTTGACATTAGAATCAGTTAAGATTTCTACATATTTTTCATTATCATTATTGGGAAGGAGTGTTTCCTCATTTTTATTCTCATAGTACATTTTATTTATAACTTTAACATTTCTAGTTATTTCAATTCTTTTATATTCTGGCACCCAAATTCTATATGCCTTTGATGATTCTGAATAGCCCATAAATATTCCTTTTAACGCTCTCGGCGTAAATTTACCTTTATTTTTATTATTATTTAATATAAAAGCTTTAGATCCAAATATATGGAAATGCCTCACCGATGGTGTTTTACCAACCCATTTTCTGTATGGTGTGTCATCATTTTTAAATGCACTTGTAGGTGTTCTGTTACATAAATAATTAGCTGTAAAGATGGCTTCTGCCCAGAATACTTCAGGTAAATTTGCTTCAATTAACAAACAACGGGCTTTATTTAATAAAGTACGATTTTTACGCTCTGCCACTCCATTTTGTTGGGGTGTGTATGGTGCAGATAAACGTCTTTTAATGCCACAATTTTTAAGATAATTACTGAACTCAATGTTGCAATATTCTGCAATACCATTGTCGATTTGAAGATTTTTGATTCTCTTTTGCATGAAGTTTTCAACTTCAGTCTTGAATTCTTTAAAATATTTTAATACTTCATTCTTTTGTGACATAAAATATACTCTTGTATATCTCGTATAATCGTCTATGAAGGTTACAAAATAACGGTTTCCTCCATTTGTAGTTGTTCTCATGGGGCCGCACACATCCGAGTGTATTATTTCCAACGGGTCCTTTGTGGTAATGGCATTCTTGATAGGAAAGGGTAAACGTGTCATTTTCGCTTTGATGCACGTTTCACAATCATTTAGTTTTGATTTTAGGTTAAAATTCAACCCTGATAAAAATTCCTTTCTCGAACATATTTTTAAATCATTCTCATTTAGATGACCAAGTTTTTTATGCCATATATTCATTTCATTATCATATATTTGATTACAAAATTCTTCTGAATAATTATTTAATTCTTCTACATAATAAAGGTTGTTCTTTCTGTTCGCTTTCATTACAGTTTTTCCTTTGGGATGCTTTATAATAGCTTTATTCTTTGTAAATATTACACTCAATCCTTTATCAGTAAATTTAGATACAGACAACAAGTTAGTTGTAAGATTTGGTACATGTAAAGTATTTATTAAATTTATATCATCATTTTGTTTTATTGAAATTTTAACTGTACCTTTACCATTCACAGGTGCTGTTTGACTACTGGATGCTAACTGTAGAGACACACAGTTTGAGTCATCCATTTCAACAAATTTTCTTTCATCTGAACACATATGCGAAGTACTGCCGCTATCCAAACACCATATATTTTTATTTTTCACATTTAAGTTTGTAGATAAACAAGTTTCTTTTGCAAGATAAGTCGAACTCGTACCACTGTGTTCATTATTATTTTTATATATTGTTTTATTATCTGAATTATTTTTATATTTATTTTTATAACAATTAAATGTTGTGTGTCCATTTTTCTTACAAATTTTACAGTATGGACTATTTTTATGTGCATGTACCTTCTTTTTGTTATAAAATGCTCCCTCACTTTGGTTGGAGTCTTTGCCTCGGGCTTCGCTTTCTTCAATTATCTTAATTTTTAAATCTTCAGGCGTGGGTAACATATCCCTGGTTTCTATAGCAATTCGAAAATTTTCGTATGATGCATTTAAACTATATAACATCATGATGCTTAATAAATCTTCATTTATTTTAATCTCCATTTCTAATAGTTTGTCTACCGTGTCCATAAACATATTCAAGTGTGTTCGTACATCTTGATCTGCACTCATTTTGGTTAGTATGAGCTTTTTTAATAGGGTTGCCTTTCGGGCTGGACCACTGCTTTGGTAGATTTTATTTAAAGTGTCCCATATATCTTTCGATGACTGACAGTTTTTTATTTGCTTCAATTCGGACGGCGCGATCACTAACATTAAATCTGCCTTTGCACTCGCGTCACATTTCTGCCACTCAATTTTTTCTTCACGATTTTCGGGCTTTGCAATTGCTCCATTTACATAATCCCACAAGTTATTTTTTATAAGGACAGCCTGAGCTTGTAATTTCCAAGTATCATAATTATTGCGTGTTAGCGGCTCAATCTTATACGACGCCATTTTTCATATCACGCAGTAAGCACTGACTTTTTAGATTTTTTATCTTTTACCTTTTAAAAGTTGCTCCACTTGACATTTTTTACTTTAAACATGTCTGGGCCCATAACCTGATGAAACGAGTGATCGTTTCTATGAAGGAAACAACTTATATTTATTATTATAATGTATTTTACATTAAGCACACAGCAGCGCTAAGATACAGGAGGAAGAAGTCACGTGACAACAATAGTGACGTTCTTATTATTAGTGATGTACAAGTGTAGTAGTAGTCAATTATATCGAATAGAATCAAAAAATTCTTCTAATTGAAGTGATATCTCGAAATGGTTTTCGATTCACCATGGGTTAGATTTTTTGGACCTTGCCCATTATGGTTACATGTGCACATCACTTGTATTGATAATTTATCTGTCATTAATGTCAGTTGTACAGGTTGTTTGTTATTGTTGTATTATTTTTCTGAACTGAGTTTTCTTTTCCGTACAGATTACATATTTTATTTTACTTTTGAGTATATAAATAAGAGAAACAAAGTACTTACACATTAATCGAGGTTTTTATAATCACATCTGCAAAAGTTTATATTTAATAGTTTTATAATGGATAACAACCGTTTAAGTTATGAAGAATACGTTAGGCAATCAAGGGAATTTGTAAATATATCAAATAGACTTTGTGATGGATGGACATTAATTGAACATAACAAAGAAAATGGAACTTGTATTCGAAAAGAAATGTTTAAGGAAGTGTCCGAAAATAACAAAAATTTGTTACTGAAGTCTGAATATGTTGTTTCATATAATGCCAGTTATGGTGTACCAATGTTTAGTTTCAATTATTGGAATCATAAAGGTGTATTGCTTACGCTAGATAAAGTTCGAGAATTATCATTAATTGAGTAAGTTTTAACATAACTGGTAACGGGTAGAAGGATGCTGACAAGTAAATGTAATTGTGAATTAAAAGTGTTTTTAAAATTAGTTTTAAGTGTCTTAGAATCTTTGGTACCCTATTCACACTTTAACCGGGACCAATTTAACCTAATAATGATCCACTGGAAGTATCTCAAAGTTTTAAGGTCTCTCCTCTAAAAGATAGCCCTTTAAAGTTCTTTTTACACAATTTAAGCTTAAATGAAATTTTGTAATACATGTCTTTTTTCTTTTCAGAATTTCCAAAGACGATTATTACTCTGTTATAACTCAACAAGAACATCCTATATTATTCAGACCATTTTTCACAATACACCCTTGCCACACGGGATCTCTACTTGCAAGCTGTATAGAAAACTCTAAAAATATTATTGTAACATTTATCAGTATAATAGCTCCATTATTACAATTAAAACTAACAATTGATTATGCTATATAATTTATATAAATAAAAAATATATATTGAAGAATTATTTATTTTATTATAAAAAAATTGCATGCCTAAATGAACTGGACTCAAAATATAATCAATATACAAATCAAGAATCATATTATATAATTTTAGATATTTACATTACATTCTATCTACAAATTATTCTACATTTGCAAAATTTTATATAATTATGCTTTGAAATCCTTTGTAATTAGGTCAAGTACATTGTTTAGGATAATGAGCTGATCACAGTACAGGTGTTCAAATCAAGGAAATACAACGTTGGCCTCAAATACTGAATTGGATTGAAGAGATTGAAGAAGTTTAAATAATATATTTTAAATTACATCTACTGTGGGAAAAAGGCGGGACAATTTTATTGTACATCTACTTCAAAAATGATGTTTCTTTCATTAATTGTAATTTGTTTGAAAATAAAATTCATCAATTTTGTTACAATATACAAGGACCAGACGTCCTCGTGTGCCTAATTAAATGAGGAGGCGTAAAGCGCTAAATTCTTGAAAAATGTTTGAAAATTCTCTTAAAAATTCATATTAAACAGAAAAAAAATCTTACCTTATATCTTAAAATAAATTTATTAAAAAAAAATAATTTCAAATTACTATGAATAGCTAAAGTTCCTGGTCGAATAATATTTCTAATTGTTTCAATTAAAACTATAAAAGGTATTAAAATTCTTGGAGTTCCTTGTCTAAATATATGTTAAGTATTATTTAATCAAAAACAAGTCAAAGATGGGAGCTAAGCTAACTTATGTTATGACTAAGCTGTTTTTTTATCTTAATCAAAGTATCTTCAGTCTAAGTTCAGAATAGTCGTAGTCTGATAATAAGTATTACTAAAAAAATCTGAAGTAACTTTTCAGCAAAGTTCACGCTTGTTTTGATTAGATGCAAAATATCAGTACGTATCATTGAGTACTTGATAAGATATATATTCGTCATTAGGTAGTGATGCCTTTGTTACTTCTACACACTATTTTGTGGTATTGACGTGTTTTAGTTAATAACATGTGTTTTATTATGTAGGTATAATTAAACAAGAGAATGAAGGATTGTTGGCCAAGTGCTTTTTGTCATTATTTAACGAGCGCGTGTGCTACGAGTGTTGTTTTATGTATCTGCCGGTTATGGCGAACACTTACTGTAAGTTTTTAAGTTTTAAAATAAATCCCTTAATATTAAAATTATATTTTAAATAGTTGTTAATTATGCGAAAAATATTTTTCCCGTTCTTGATATAAAAAACCTACGAACTGACTACCTTTCCTTTGTCGTATATCGGATGAGAATTATAAGGGAAAAAATTACTAGAATGGACTCCAAACTACGATGTAAAAATCGCGCCAGTACCAGGGAGAATTCTCCAGTGCAGTAGACTTAAAAAGTATCTATAGATTTATTTGTATTATTTCATTTCTGCTAGTTTTGATTGCCAATAGAAAATCGTGTAGTGAGTAAAGGAAAACTGTTAGGTATGGAAGAATGGAAGGGCAATAACGAATAACTATTAAAAAATTAATAATAATAACTGATAAAACAATTGTAGATTTTTCTTGCTTAATCATAAATTATAAACATATCTATTAAACAAATACTTAATGTTGAAATAAGTGAAGTTAATTTTAACATAAATACTGATGCTAGCCTTCCACTAAGAAAGGATAATGAGGAGGATATGGCTGAGCGGAGTAAAGTAGTTTTGCCTTCCACTAAGAAAAAGTTTGTCAGCAAGCGCCTTCCACTGTCAGCGGGCTTTCTGGAGTCATTACGGTGCTTGCTTCACTTGTGATGGAAGTCGCGCATAGGTTAGGGGAAAAAACAATAATGTATGATTTATTAAAGAGTTCTTGAACACCATAAACGATGCAGCGAGTGTGGCATTGAAAGCACTTCATTGATCTAATACTTAGTTTTCTCAACATATGCATAAATTCCCATAGACCAGGCAGTTCTTGTTTTATTAACATTCAACTTGAAACAGTGAAAGCTGTTGCTTGCAGTAACACAACCAAGTGTTGCTCCTCGCTTCTTCATACAACTTCGGCTGATCATGAAATGAGGGTATTTAATTTTTTTTTTTCAAACTTTACGTGAAAAAGGTTTTAACTCAATAATTTCAAGGCTGATTATAAAAAGAAATACGATAACTTATATTGTGAATAAATCTGGAATGACCAAATTGTTAAT
Source organism: Tinea pellionella (assembly GCA_948150575.1). Taxonomy (NCBI): domain Eukaryota; kingdom Metazoa; phylum Arthropoda; class Insecta; order Lepidoptera; family Tineidae; genus Tinea; species Tinea pellionella. The sequence continues at coordinate 2,818,932 of OX411252.1, forward strand.
CGAAAAAATAAAATCAATAAACATTAATAATAAACATATATTAAACAACTATCGCGCTAATACGAGTTAATGCGTTTTTCACCAAATAATGTAATTTTTAACACACAATAACATAAGTATATAGAGTATATGGACTACAAGACAGTGGCGGGATTATCAGACCCTTCAAGTACACTAGAGGCACGCTTAAAAATTTTAGAACAAAAAAGAAATCTAATATTTTCCTAGAAATAATTGATACTTAATGCATTTTACATAGATACTGCAAAAAAAAACTTTGTCAATCATCCGTTGCATTTAGATATTTATGGTTTTTCGCACATAAATTAATGTTAAATGACCGCCAAAGAGTTATTATGTGCGTAGTTAATATCGACACTGCTACGAGGAATGTAATAATGTAGTATTTTAAAATAAAAATATGATGGCACGACCTCGACTGGTCTGATAGTAAGGACAGTAGAGGTCCATAAGAACGGAATACACGGTGGCTTCAATTGCCGTTACTATGCCGGCCTGAGATGTTTTTTTATCCGAATGAAAAATTGCATTTCTCTTAACACTACTCGTATTATAAGAGTCATCATTCATCATCACAACTAGCCGCTTATCACACAATAAAGAATAACACGAAATAAATTAATAAAAAGAGGTATATTCTGTTTATTTAAAACCGTTAAACTCTGAAGATTAACATTTACATAATTGCTTAAGTAATATTTTATGAATTAATATCTTTCATTACTACGTAAAATGCCAAGTGACTGTGTAATTATTTCGTCCTTGTCCCTTCATAATTAAACAATAAGTTTCCTTTCTGATCGAACGAAAACAACTTAATATTAAACAAGAACTTTGCACTAGTTTGTAAAAACCATAGATGAGTAGACCATAACATCACCATTAATGTTTATCTTTCATTATCACATATCGACTAATATGGCATTCGTCATATTAAAACTAGACTGGTATAGAACTGACGTAAGTTCAACAATTTAAAAAAAATACTAAGAACCGCACTGATGTCATATTAGAGTGCAATCCATGAGCGCTAACAGAATGAAACTTCTGCAGGCAGTATCCATTGACAAAGCACACTTCTCTCGTTATAGTTATACCCATTTTCCAAGTTAAATTCGGAACGCGATTTAGTCGCTTTACGGGCTTTACATTTGAAAGTGGTAGTAACTGTCATCAGTCTGCCTACCACTCTTAAATAAAGCCTATAATATCATAAGCATTGACTAAAGTACATTTCCATTAGCACCGACCAGAATTATTTCGAAACATCTTAAACTTGTCGCATGTTTTTTTTTCTCAAGACAATGAAGGATTTTACCCGGTATAGGGTAATGATTGATAAGAATATAATATAAAATAGATAAATCGATAATTAGCTTTACATATGTAATTTTCTTTCCCTATCTTTTATGTACAATACAATACTGTAAGTTTCATAACTGGTTGCTCGTAACTTTATATATTTAGCGTCCTCATCACATTCCTCTACATTCCTTGTCTCATCAGTGATCAAAACAATTTCAATGGGTTGTCATAGCGCATCAGTATTGACTCAATAAGTACTGCATTCTGGTAAAGTTTCATCGTGCCTGCTGCGATGAGATAAGACATCGCCGATGAGACAAGTGATTTTGCGGTCGGCTCCCGGACTAAACGGAGCATAAAAATAAATTTTCTAATCGGACTGAAAGTTCCGAAACCCATATGGAACTAACAATAGTTTTTATGCTTATTAAATAACGACGATATAAGCTAAGCACTTCTTTTTGCGTTTTTCACTAATTTCAAAACTGTTAATGAAATAAATTATTCTTGTACAATATTTAGGATTAAATTTGGACGCAGAATAGATAAATACCTACTCGTATAATGCTATCGAACGATATTGATAATATTATGATTTACTTAATTCATTTTAAAATTTTAGTTTTTTTTTATTAAAAGTACATAATATAATGTTTTTGAGATTGTGTCATGTATGTATTCAACCTACATACAAATATATTGGTGTAGACACGCGTCGTATGAAGTACGCGCCCTAATTAAGAATAAATAAAAATTTTATTCAGATCTCGCGCGTTGCAATTTTAACATAATATGTATTTTTAACTAAACAAAATTAAGTATTGTTTTCTCAGTGAATTGTTCAAGTTATGAGTACTTAAGGAGGTAATTTAATTGCAGGCTAATGGTGAGTTCATAATGAAAGATAAAATCGAAAAAAAAAAACAGGAAAGAAAAAGTTCAAATTTATTTGAAGTTTTTTATTACTTATTAACTACATGCACTAAACCACATGAAATAAAAAAAAATGCGTTACATTTATTTTCAGAAATACTAAATATTTATTAATTAAGAAAAATATGAACACGTCTTTACTTTTAACCCTGCAAATTATTGATTAACAAATTTACTTATTGCATTATTTCCCATACGTGGCCTGACATTGGAGGGATACGTACAAAAAAATAAATTTCCTTATTCGTGACCTAGAAATGTTTATTGATCAAAGAAATATTATGTTTAATTTATTAAAGCCGTATAATATAAAGGATATTGTGAAATACTGTTAATTAATTAACAATATTAATCATAGGATAATGTTACGGATTTTGACTTATTTTACTAAATCGAATGGAGAAATTTTCAGGGTAAATATATTTAAGTTTATTTTTTTGTGGTGTGTTAGTTAATAAATTCGTAGTTACCATTCTTGTTATCAGAAAAAAAACTGAAAGCCTTTTCTTTTACGGCAACATCCAGTATATACATATAGTACACTAATGTTAACCAATTCTCTTTATTTTATATAAATATGAATTTTAAAAATTGTTTTAACCATTTTTAAAATGACGATCATACAAAAACATAACGCTTTTGAGGAAACGATTTCCTATTGAAGAAAACATTCGTAAAAATGAATCTATGTATACGTTTTAACTCTACTACGAGTTCATTCGAGAATTGCCCTCCTATACCTTCCCTCGAGGAGAAATGAACACTTTTCTCATGGGCTACTTATAATTATAACACTATAATACTCCATGTGTCTTCGCGTGGCGACAAAATCATTAGCCAAGAGTGAGAATTTGAACAGAAAATCGTACTCTGTGGGTCCTCTTATTTTCTCCTAAAAGTTTTTTTTTATGTCTAACGTTAAATTATCTTACGAAATATGTTATTTACAGGGTAATAAGGTATCGGCATCAACTGACACACGTTTTATAGACGTCGGCGTGATCAACGAAAAGAACAAAAAGAAGCACAACAAAATAAAAACATCAAAATATTCACCTCTAACTTTTTTACCAAAGAATCTCTCTGAACAATTTAGGCGGATAGCTAGCTTTTATTTTCTCCTTGTTACTGTTATTGCTATTGTTATTGGTAAGTAATTGGGTAAAAAGTAAGACTCGCTTCTTCTTTTAGTATAGCTTTGTTACAGTTCACCAGTATATGTATACATCAAGTTGTTTAAAGTCATCACGCGTCACCCATTCATCACACAAAACAGCCAAGTAAAAATTATTATAAGTTGCCAAGTAAAGTGGTGTAATTTACAAAAACTTCCGAATTTACTATTATAGATTAACATTTTAAAAAACCTCGTGCTTAGAAAAATAATTAATTCAATATAACCTAACATGTACAAATTCCCGCCAAAACTCGTAAAACACACAATGCACATTTCTTTTAGACCCACTTCTTCCTACTTATAACAATCGCCATTTTTGTTGGTTGGTGACCATTTGAATGGTAAATTATTTAATAATTTAGGGTGAACAAAATATTTAGAATAAATTTCTCTTTGAATATCAATCAATATCAATAATATATTGTGTAACCTTACTTGATAATTTTCAATCGAACAATTCTATTTGCGCTAATTAAATATTTTGTAAAAAAAACCTCTGCGCAGGAAGCCGAAAGATATCAGATAGTGAATGAGTTTGCAGACCGGGCATGGCGTCCGGCAAAGCAACGTGACAGTGAAAAATCTCATATATTTTGTTTTCGATTAAATCAAGTGCCAACTGTCGATTAGCCCCTGCTTGAGACCAGCAAACTCCGTCCACCATTTGCAGGATAGTGTGTGCGTTATACTAGTCCTGCTTGATGGACTGTAATCAGTGCCGGATTAGCCACGTAGCAAGAGTAGCAAATGCTACGGGCCCCGCGAATTTGGGGGCCCCGCGCTCCAACGCCTGTCTGACCATAATATACAAATATTAATTTAAATAGGAGCGTTAAATGCCTTAAACGTGAAGCGCCTTAGGCTATGCTTCACTTCCACTTATTTAATACCCTAAACTTGAGAACCTAAAGCAAACCAAGGGCCCCTTGACAGAATTTGCTACAGGCCCCGCGCTGGCTTAATCTGGCACTGACTGTAATGCAGGATTGTGAATGGACCACATGCACATTCAATGAATTTTTTAGGACTCAATAAAATCCTTACGATAAGAGAATTTTCTATTCAGATAAATGATATCTAATTTATTAGTAATAAGATAAATTTTATAGACATAAACATTGTTAATGTTTTTACGTAATTTTCTTGTTTATTAGATAGTCCTGTATCTCCTATGACAAGTATAGCTCCTTTAGCGTTTATGGTGACGGTTACTGCTGTAAAACAAGGATATGAAGATTGGTTAAGACATCGTGCTGACGATGCTGTTAATAATCAAATAGGTAATTTATTTGAAAAGTTAGTTGTAAGAATAATAATAATGGAGTACCAATTTGTATGTACTTATTTGCATTTGACCCTGCTTCGCCTGATGTTAAACTAAATAATCTGTGTATTTCTTAAAATAGTTACATATTTCTTAGAATAGTTGAGCAGCCGTGGTCTAGCGGTAAGACGCGTGAACTCACGATCGACGAGACCCGCGTTCGAACGTCGTTAATTTCTGATCGGTACCAATGTAACTTTGTTATACGTACTTTGGTCGTACAGTGCCTATAGGCACTATTAAAAAGTGGTAGGCAGACTGATGATGGTTATTTGTCTAATCTGCCGTCCTGGGGTAGTACCACCACTTTCGAATGTAACACCTGTAAAGTGACCTTGTCGTGTTTCGGGAGTAGTTTGATTTGAGGCGTAGCGCGAGGAGTGTGCACTGTCAATCTAAATGGTACATGCTCATCTCCTTAAGCCGGCATAAGGTTTCTCTGTAGTAGCAGTTATTTCCATTCATGGACCGCACTCAAGCTTTACATCAGGCGGAGTTTTGTCACGTGCCGAGCAAAAAAAAAAAAAGAATCGCGATTACGAAGTTACCCAAAATTTTTGTGTCTCAGTGTAGTTTTAACAAAATCTTAATATTCCAGTTGAAATTATTCATAGAGGAACACTAAAAGAAGTACAAAGCAAAACTATATCACCTGGGACCTTAGTTAGGGTCCGCAACGGAAAACAAGTGCCTGCAGATTTAGTTTTATTATGCGCTGCAGGGGAGAAAGGTCGGTGCTACGTCACCACTGCAAATTTAGATGGAGAAACGAATTTAAAGACTTTAAGGGTACCTCTAGTCGCATACACTCCAGGTAATAAAATAAAATATAATATTACTTAATTATAAACTTCTTATCATTTAATTAATTTTCGCTTTATTAAAGCCACACAATTTTGATTAATTAACTAAGCTATGCCAGTATCTATAGCTTAAAAAAGATAACCTCATCATCACTTTCCTGATCGCTCATAACTCTACACCAAATTTTTAAATCATGGGGCACCTAAAGCTCAGCCGTAAGCTATGGCTGGTCTGTAGCCGAAGATGTGCGATTTATCCAGTCCATTCTAAACGTTCTGTATTTTTTTAAATGTAGCTCGGCATGTGACAACATTCCGCCTGATGTAAAGCTAGAGTGCGGTCATTGAATGGAAACAACTGCTACTACATAGTAACCTGTGCGGGCAACAGGCGAGACTATGCCGGCTTGAGGAGACAAGCATGTACCATCTAGATTGACAGTGCACACCTAGTACCTGGCTACTTTCAAACTATTCCCGAAACGCGACAAGGTCACTTCAATGGTGTTACATTCGAAAGTGGTGGTACTACCCCAGGACCGCAGACATGGTTCATCATCAGTCTACCTACCACTCTTTAATGAGCGACCAAAGTACATATAACAAAGTTACATTGGTACCGGTCAGAATTAGCGAGGTTCGAACACGGGTCTCATCAATCGTGCGTTCACGCGTCTTACCGCTAGACCACGGCCGATCAACCGCTCTACGGTGTTGAGTTAAAATATTTTTTATCTACGCAGATATATTGCCAAAAGGAATGCGTTTAGAAGTACCACATCCAGTGGCGGACTTATATACATTCTATGGGAAATTAGAAATACCTGGGCGAGACGTTATGACCCTGACTACAGATAATATAATGCTTAGGGGGTCCACAGTTAAAAACACAGAATGGGCTATTGGTTGTGCTGTTTATACAGGTTTTATTTTTTTACTTATTTAAACATAAAAACAAAATATTTTAGTAGCGAAATGGTTAACGTCAAGCTAAAGCTATAGGTAAAGTATTATGATATTAAGAATTATAGTAAATTTTACCTGTCCAAAGTGATAACTAACCTTGACTATTTAAGATAATTTTTTTATCGACACAACCTTGATATCGAAATGATGTCAATATCATAACAATCAAATTGCAGTTAAAATTAAATGAGATATTATGTAATAATGTTAACTAATAAGGCTTAATCATTTAAAATTCTTCCCTTCTTCAAATACCCCACTTCTATGTCTTCTATGGCTGACTGATGATGGATTTTAGCCCAGTTAGCTTTACTGATTTTAACACTTTTTTTTAAAAAGACGAACATATAGTGTCCACTCTCTGTTAATTTGCAAAGAAATACCCCATTTTTACCCAAACATAATAATTAAATAATAATAAAATAGAGACACAAAAATGGACCGGCAGAGTGCGGTTCTAGGGTAGCCCATGTACACAAACATTAAGTTTTAAAGTATTTTTTGTATCTATATATATCTTGTAACAGAGTGATTCTAATTTTTAAGTTCTGCATGAGTGCGTTTCATAAACGGAAACAACTGCCAGCTTAAGTAGACGGATGTGCACTATCAGGTTGACTGTTCACACCCCTTTCGTTAATTTTAAAAATTTAATTGTAGGTGAAGAAACAAAATTAGCTCTCAACTCACGTTATGGCGGTAACAAATTCTCCTCGTGCGAAGTGGCTGTCAATGGATTTCTATTCTTTTTTATAGCAATATTAACACTAGAAATAATAATATCTTTCATACTTAAATTGATGTTTGATAGACATGAGACTGGTCACGAGGTGTATCTCGGACCGGCACCTTCGCCATTAACAATCAATATTGTATTGCAAGATATGTTTTCCTTTCTATTGCTTTATTACTATATGATACCGATGTCTCTATATGTTACTATTGAACTTTATAAATTTATTGGTGAGTTGAAAAAAATATATTACTTTTTATTATTGATTGGTTTTTACAATTACGTTTATTTATTTTATAAACTAGAAAAACTTTTGAAGTTGCCAAATTGCTAATGATAATTTTTTTTGTATCATTGAGTCTTTTTCTAATCTAATCTTTGTCTACTCTTTTATTAGTGTAAGAGAAATTATGCAATCGATATTAATTTTAACATGTTTTAACTTGAAAAATGTAAAGATTGACAGTTTTTTAAGGGGCTCTATTCATTGGATGGGATGAGGATTTAAGATGCGAAGAGACGGGACGAGCGGCTGTTGCGAATACGTCCGACCTAAACGAAGAGCTTGGCCAAATAGAAGTATTATTTTCTGATAAAACTGGAACTTTGACAAAAAATTTAATGGTGTTTAAAGCTTGCTCTATAAATGGAAAAATCTACGAAGAAAGGGATAATTTTTTATACAATATTGAAGCTTTGAGTGAACCTACAAGTTTGTATCAGGTGGTAATCATTCCTTTATATATATTTTTTTCTTACTTAAAAAAAATCATTTATATATTTGCGAGATATCTCGCAAATTGTGAACCTAGTGACGTCAACGCACTGAAAGGACTGTCAATGAAAAGATAGAATTGATGAATTTCGACGCGTTCACGTGAACGCTTTGTAGCAGAGTGGTGAAAGCATTTACACGCAAAGCGGAAGATGTGGGTTCGATTCCTACCACTACAAGATTTGTAGACACGTGCGCGACGATTCTTTCCAATTTTCATAATAGTTTAAAAATTATAAACTTTTGGTCCGTTTTAATTGGTAGTTAGGAAGATATAAATAACTAAATAACAAAATAAATATAAATACTTAATTCTATGACCATATGTTTACTTACCTATAGATACATACCTATGCACAGCTAACTTAAAATTAATAATTCATATTGAAAAACCTGCAACGACCTCGATATTGAACATATGATATTCTATAGAATGTAATTTCAAGCTATTTAGGTTAATAATAACGGAGAATTACTAATTAATAATGATATTTGTACTTTCTTTTATTGATTATACGAGTATGCACTTGAAATTAGCCTTTTATTGCGATTTCGTTTCCAATCGTATAGATTGGTAGTATTTTATGTTGGTACTTTGTCCTGCCCTAAGATTTTTATTATTAGATTAATCAATCAATTAAGGGATCAATTATCCCTTTTTTTTATCGTTCCCGTTCTCGTTCTATTCCTAGGGAATCATTAAAATTTAAAGTTAATGAAATTAATGAAAAATAACCTTCCGTAGTAAGTAATCTTTATCTAAAGCAAACACAATTTTTTTCATATTAGACCAATACAAGTACAAAACACATACGGGACAAACAAAGAAAGTTGCTTTCATTATCTTCGATCTTATTAAATGTGTAAAATAAAAAACTAATTATGTATTTTTCCAGACAGACGTAAGGTTTTTCTTCACCGTACTCGCTCTATGTCACTCCGTTCAAATATCAAGTGACGATATGAAAAAGTTAAGCGCAAAAGTGGCAAAGGATAATAATCTTATGAACATATTCCGTCGTAAAAAGGAGAATGGTAAAAATGGTGAAGTAAAAAATGGTTTATTTAATAACAACGAACCAGTTAATAAAATAGAGTACAGAGCGAGCAGTCCTGATGAAAAGGCTCTAGTCGAAGCTGCTGAAAGATTGGGAGTTAGTTATATGGGAGAAGATGGTAACGATTTGATTGTTCAAGTTGGTAGTTTCACAGAAAGATATGAACGATTACAAATTATTGAATTTTCATCGGAACGAAAACGTATGTCCGTTGTTCTTAAAGATAAGGATGATAAAGTGAGTTGTATTAATTTATTTTACGGGGATTTACCATTTATTTTAAATAAGTGCATATGGATGCAGTATGGAATGGCTATAATATGCGCCGGAATTAGACTTCGGTGGCCCATAGGCAGAGCATGTTGTGGAGGCCCTCAAATAGTTTGTGGTTAACTGTTGAAAGTTTCTATTAAGGTCAAGGTAAAGGAGAGAGCAACTAAATAAGTTGGCTAACACAAAATTTTAAACAAAACTCAGTACTCAGCCTTTATCGATTTAATTTAATTTTTTTTGTGGTGTGGTGGCGGCCCCCTTGTGGTGGCGATGGCGGCCCATAGGCAACTGCCTATGTTGCCTGTGCTTAAATCCTGTATTGAGTATAATAACAAAACCTACAAAATACCCTTAGAATTTATCACAATTTATCTGTATTCTGCTTACTCAATCATTGAGATGTCCTTATCATTCAAATTAACCGATTGAAATTTTCGTGCGTCGACCCTGTACATTGTCTACTCTTATATCTACATCTAAAAGATTATTATAATATATCATGTGTTTCAGATATGGTTGTTCTGTAAAGGCGCTGAGAGCTCAATATTGCCTCTCTGTAAAGATGACGAACTGATTGGTATTACCGATAGAGATATTAATAAATTCGCTAAGGAAGGTTTGAGGACTCTAGCTATTGCTTATAGAGAAGTGCCTTTACAAGAATATGAGAAAATAGTTCAAAGTTAGTTTAATTTTTCTTTATTGCTTAATTAGATAAACATAGTTACATTGCTATCGGTCAACGAGATTTAATCATTGATCGGGTCGTTCACTTGTATGCTGTTAAAGGCGACTTAAGAGTTCCTGATAATTTGTAATTTAGGTACCTACCTACATTAAAAGCAGGAAAATGAGAAGGAAAAAATATATTAAAAATAATAAATATCATATTATTTACTTTAGATATGAACCATATTGATATTAAAGATGCGGATCAGGCTATGAAACAATTACAAAAATTATATCATAGTTTAGAAAGAGATCTCACCCTTTTGGGAGCGACTGCCGTTGAAGACTGTTTACAAGATGATGTCGCTGATACTATTGCGTCATTACGACGTGCTAAAATTAAAGTTTGGGTACTTACTGGAGACAAGGTAATAGACTAGGATTTTTTACCATAATATTTGATATGTGTATACATATTTATGGATATCAGTATCAGGGTCCTTATCCTGACACTGGCTTGTGGCTAGATACAATATCCAGACAAAAAAAACATACTTAAGTAACAAATTTTACAAATAATCAAATATTTCAACAGTTCCATTCCTAGGAAATCGTTTATTAAGACAAAAAAGCGCGGTTACAGCCACGTTAATAAAAAAATAAGATCAAGTTAAATCATGTAAAACTTGTTACTAGACTTGTATTTCTGAGACTCATAGAGACTAACAAACATCAAAATATTCATTTCTATAAGTATAAATGTTTCAGTTCATGACGTAAATATAGAGTAAACGAAGACACTCATTAAATAAACGATGAAATGCGCAAATTTGATAAAACTAAATTAAACGTTAACCTTCATTATATCAATAGCAAATAATAATTCCGGTCGGCCCATAGATTTGTGTTATCATTGATAAGGATTATCAGAATTGTCCTTCGTTATTGCTATAATAAATTACACACGCTATGATATCCCAAGTTTATTGCACTGGGGGGCTATTCTCGATTGTGGTGAACTCAAAATCGTTTTCATTTCTACAAATTTTTTGGGCAATAGAGAATTTCTATTTCTATATATTAAAATAAAGATATTGGATTAACTTTAGTAGATGTAAAATAGATCATTATATTTCTTTTATAATTTAAAAAATTGTTTAAATTTATTTTTATAGTTACTATACGATACTAGCTACGAAATTTCGTAGAAACAAAACTGATAGAAATGAATTAAACTGATAGAAAAAGTATGTACTATAGCCGCTAAGTGTCTATGCTACAAGCACATTAAAAAATCCGTCCTCTTACGCGTGTAAAAATAATAAAACTTAATTACAGGTAGAAACGGCAATAAATGTTGCTCAATCGTGCGCACACATTTCCGATAATGACACAAAAATGTTTATCATTAATGTTGATGATCGAGAAAGTATCGAAGCGCATATCGCTGAATGTAAAAGTATAGTGGATGAACCAGGGTATAAAGATTTAACGTTAATTGTTGACGGAACGAGTATGGCGCACGTTCTCGAACGACCTATAGCACACGTTTTTGCTGATATTGCATTGAAATGTAGTGCCGTCTTATGTTGTAGATTATCACCTATTCAGAAAGCTCAGGTTTGCATAACTTATTTTCATATTTATTTTCTTTGACTATGTTTAAATAAGGCTCATAAATAAAAGGTCGATAAAAGACCGCAACCCGCTTGAGGCAGACTGATGATGGTTATTTGTCCAGTCTGCCGTCCTGGGCTAGTACCACCACTTTCGAATGTAACACCCGTGACCTTGTCGCGTTTCGGTAATAGTTTGAAAGTAGCCAGGTATATGGAGAGGATTGTGGTGTAGTTGGTGCATACTCGTCTCCTCAAGCCGGCATAGTGGAGGCGACTGCTGCCCATACAGGTTTTTTTATAGTAGCAGTTGTTTCCATTCATGGACTGCACTCTAGCTTTACATCAGGCGGTTTACAAAAGTTGAGTACGGTCCATAAGTAGAGACAACTGCTACCACAGGCAAATATCTACGGGCATCAGTCGCCTCCGCTATGCTTGATGAGACGAATGTGTACAGTCCAGGTTGATTGGGCAAACACCTATTTTCCAAGTTGAAGTTAATAGAGTGGATGAGTAAAAAGTTAATTGTTTTCAGATAGTAAAATTAATAAAAAATAATCCTGAAAAGCCTATTACTGCGGCAATAGGTGATGGTGCTAATGATATATCCATGATACAAGAAGCGCATGTTGGATTTGGAATATTCGGCAAAGAAGGTTATCAAGCTGCTAGGTAAATATACTTTTTTGACAACTCTTGATAAATTATTGAAATAAGATTTACTTTTGTATAACCACCTATAAAATTCATAAATATCGTATCGATTGTTGTTATTGCAGATCAGCAGACTACGGTTTCACAAAATTTTCAATGCTTAAAAAAATTATATTAGTTTTAGGACACTGGTATTACCAGAGATTAGCTACTTTAATACAATATTTTTTCTATAAGAATTTAGTTTTTGCTAAGTTAATGGTGAGTTTCTTTCAGTTATTCTTACTTCAATTTTACTGTAATTTTATATAAATTGGTGCACAAATTTAGTTAGCAATAAGATCATATTTCCTTCAATAAGGCTCGGCCATATAAAAGAGCCTACAGGAAATCGGAAGGCTACAAGCCTCGTTCATGGGTATATACGAGTAGATACGATTCAAATTAATATAGCAAATTTAAAAAAGATATTTTTTAATGAAAACTGATCAATAATACTTCCTTTACGTTATAATTAGTTCTACGAATTTTAAATACTTTCATATTTGACGTTAATGTACAAAATAGTTAAAATTACAGTTAAAGTGTACCACAGCTGTTATTGAAATGAAACGCTATGATTATGTTGACGTTTTTCAGTACATATTCCTTGAATTTATCACTAATTGAAACATATTTATTTATTTATTAATTTACTTATTATTGTGTTTTAGTTATATTTTCAAGCACAATCAGCTTGGTCAACTCAATCAATATTTGACTCAATGTTTTTAACATTCTATAACCTCGTGTTCTCCGCCATGCCTTGTATCATTCATTCGGTTACAGAACAATCGAAGAAAGCTGAATTATTACTTAGGTATGCATTTTTTTAAATAGTTATATACATTTACCTAATATTACCCCCAAGATTAATAGAGTAAAGGAGAATGTCCATTTTTGGGCCCACTTAATATCTAATAGTTTGTTACCAAAACAATATTCTAAAATAATATCTTTTTTTTTCATTAATTTATTTCAAATATATCAACACGTCGTTTACCAATCAATAGACAATGTTTAATTACATTATCAATTATTAAAGCATTTAATACAATAATAACCTGAAATAAGAAGTACAGATTTATTTTCCTACAAAATCAACTAAAAATAATCGACAAACTCGAGAAAAAATCGTGGGCCTATTAGGCGAATGGGCATTTTCCTTTAGCTTGAAAAGTTATATAAAATATATAATATACATTATATGCGGCTTGCTATTGCGTTTATTTTTTTGTATTCATTGAAAGCTTTGCAGTTATTTTGGTCCTGGCGAAACTAATGGCTGCTTAGCTTTCAAATCCGAGGTTTTAGGTAAACCATATAAACGTGACAGTAATATAAGCATAATTTAAAAAAAAAAATTAATAACGTTAAACTACAAGCTAAGCAATTCATAAATCTCTAAATACAAAAATAATTTGTAATGTAGATGTTTGTAACTCATTGTTAACAATTATTATTTACAGGGATCCAAAATTATATCATTATAATCGCAAAAATAGTTTAATGAGTTGGCGTATGTTCTCTGAATGGTTTATTTGTGCTATATACCATTCGATTATTATATTTATATTTTCGTGGTTAACTATTAAGTATTCTGTGATAAGTACTGATGGAAAAACAGTTGATCTTTGGTGAGTTTTTCTATATTATATAACAGTATGAATTCACATGATATTGCAACGCGTGTGGAGTTAGCGAGTTGATAAATATCAACACAGATTATCAATAATAGTTGTATACAGATAAATCAAATCATGTTATTTATTTTAGATAATTATTTCTTAAAAATAATGACGTGGAACTTCCACCCTTATGTTAAATTGTTATTTGTTATTTTATTACAGGTGCTATGGAGCAGCATTGTTTCATCTTTTGGTTATCGTAATAAATCTAAAATTGTGGTTGGAAACCTACTACAATACTATGTTTTTAGTGCTATCTATTATTCTCTCTATTCTTAGTTTTGTAGCATTTAATATTATTTATTCTTCTTTTAATTCGTAAGTATATTTTTTTTGTCTAAGTACTTTGCCAATCAATAATCCCTTCCCATTAATTAATTCTATGATATAATAACAATATAGTATTTTATTAATAAATTATGATGAAAACTGAATGGAAAAAATCAATAGGCACACTACTCGTACAGCCCGAGTTGAGGTGGGATTGAACCCACGACGCCCTATATGCGCGCGGAGACTGAACAAACTACATATCCATTGACGCTTACGTAGGGTATTATTAATTTTCTCACAATATAAAAGCGACTTTTTTATTTCAGGCAAATAGATGGAGACGTCCTTGGTACATATCAACGTCTGCTCTCCTCGTTTGCGTTTTGGTCACTCAACTTTTTATTAGTTATAACAGCACTTCTTCCTGATTATTGCCTAAGAGCAATTCGTGATCGTTGTTGGGAAAGAAGGCCAGACCGTGATCTAACAGTGAACGTAAATGTAGAATTGCATGTCACTAGGTTTTAGAAAAAACAAAGAATAAATGTTTTGAACTACTGATTTATTTGTTTCTATTATTAAACAATCTGATATCAAAGACTTTTATTTTTGTAATATGTAAAATTGGGAGGTGAATGAATCTTTGGCAAACAAACGCTCAGAAACAAAATTACCGCCAAACACGCGGTCCGAATTTATGTGTTTGCACTTTTACAAAAGCCAACATTTGGTTTTAGTAATTTTTCATTTCGTCTTTTTTCTTACAATAGTGCTAATAGATGAGTTGTCAAGATAATTTTGAAACCGACTCATTGCTATAACCTCTTCTGTGAACCTCTTATTTTAAAAGTTATGTAAATATAACTTGAGCATGGCGGTTAGCATCTCTAAGTCGAGTGGATTACCAGATGATGCTGTTGTTCTCAGTGAAGTAGAAGCTGTCGTCCATGCCTGGGGTGTTGTCAATGAATGGGACAAGTTTTCAGAAGCGTAATATTTATTTCATTTTATATTATCTGTATTGTAATAACGCTGCAATTCAATTCTATTGGTGGTAGGGTCTTAACAATTGTATTGTATTGTAAGGTCTTTTAAGACTGTCTTACGCGTCGCGGTTTTGATAATGAATTTTATTTATTTTAATTTTAAAAACTTCATTGACATAAATCAAAAGCAATCAATGCTACAAGGCAAATTAATAGTATTTAAATGGTATAATGATTAGAACATATTATTTATAAGTATTTATTTATCCAGATGGGCACTTCGGTATTCTTCTAATATTCTTGGAGTGTTAAGTGCAACCTGTGGTATTGTTATAAATAAACACTATCGGCACAAGCTTAAATTGGGACGTTATGGCCACCTCTCATCTTTTCTACCAATGATTGTTGTTCCAGGAATAGCGACAATGATTTTTCATAGGCATGTAAGCAATCCTTTTTAGATTATATTAGAATTTTAGATATTGGTCCAGTAGTACTCATGAAGGCACAGTTATTTATAATGACTAAGTTCCAGTGAATAATGGTTTTTATACACAAAAAATCAGTTAAAATAGATAACAATAATTTTATTTTAGATGATTTCTACTAAAATGCTACTGCAAAATACTGAGAGTTGTGCTATTTGTCATGAAGTCAGATCTGCTGTTATTCAACTTGGATTCGGGTTGGTTTACCCAATGCTTCTTGGGCCTTTGTCATCATTAATGGTAATTATGGTAACACTAATTAGTGACAGTGACTTGCTGGCTACAGACATAGGTTCATAGCTGAGGACCCCCACGAGCGATCATAGCTCTTGATAAATCACTGGCTTGGTATTAACATGTAAAATATAGTAGTATTTTATTATACACACTTCATTTCTCTAATAAAAAGACAATTTTGTATGATTCTTACGTCTAGTAAAACTTACTGAAAATACATATAAATGGTTACCTTGGATGTGGCACTGTCATCCTGGATTGTCTCATCGAACCATAGCGGAGGTGACGGAGGCTGTCTGCATACATCTGTCATAGCATTTATCTCCATCCATAGACCACACTCTTAACGTCAGGCAGTATGGTCACAAGCCTATACTTTTTTTTTAATTTCAGTTAGCAAACCGTTACTCCACATATAGGCTACCCTCAATTACAAAACAACCAAAGGAATTATTACAAGTCGCTAGGAAACTAACAAAACCATTAACAGGGACTTTAGGATATTTACTAGCATTTCAATTAATATTTTCATCTGTGTTCACATACTTTGAATTGCAAAACGTAGTAGACATAAGAAAAAGAGTAAGAGAAGTAGAAAAGAAGTTACAAGCCGAAGGTGATCTAGAATTTGAGTAATTAAGTAAGTATATGAAGTTAGAGTAGATATTCACTTAATTGTTAAATTAAATTATTTAAAAAATAAAATATTTGTTTTACATTCGTTAGTTTTCTACTAAAATGTCACTTTTGCTTAATATTTATAATTTTACAAAAGTTGACATTAGTAGTAAATGAGCGAAATTTACCCTAATTCAAGAATAACTTCCAATTGTAGTGGCAATACATTTATTGATGAGTAGTTTTTTTTTAACCGTTGTAAATAAAAAAAAATTTCGTTGTTGACCACATGCTTGTAGCCACCATTTTTTAAACCTTAATTATAATCTTAATATGAGACCTTTCTCCCTTAACATTAATAACAAAACATGTATTAAGTTCACAATGACAAAGTAATTTGAGACAATTATTTTACAGCAATCCAATAATTATGCTTAATATTATATAAAATACAAAATATTAGACTGTATTATAATTATTTATAGTCAATAATGGCCTATAATAATCTTCTCACCCTATCAATATAATTATATTTAATTCAAAAACAAATAATTACTACTGTGTACTGTTTTATATTTTTATAATGAAACCTTTATCATTCTTAAACTTGAACAAAGAAATCTAAATTCTTATAAAAACATCAGCATTTTTTTCTTTCAACTATAAAATTAGGCATTTGTTAATTTAAGTGGACGATATTTTCCCTTTTAACACATTATAAAGCAATCTTTAAACTGTAATTACTAAATTAGTATTCTATACTTAGGATATAAAGAAATGGACAATCTCGACACAACTATTTAAGGAAAAGATAACTATGAACACATGCATCGAACTTACGCTAAATATTACTGCACTTATTACTAATGGATAGTAATTTGTTAGCGAGATTTCACATTTGAATCAAGTTTGTTAAGGTAGTAATCAAAATGTGGTATCAGGGTCCACCCACTAACCCATCACACCGCACCCCGAGTACTAGCTTATTTGGTCTGGTATACTATAATATTTAATAATTAAATACAGGTAATATTTTTTTTCAAATGGAGACCAACCCTAAATCATATAGATATTTGGCACACATTGTGCATTTGTAATACAAATCATTTAATACTCAGCACAAGAAATGTACATACTTTTTCTAATGTAACAATCAATTGTTACATGTATTAAACATAATTTATGATTATAATAAACTGCGCCTGATGTTAAATTATGACAACATGCAACGTGCTTTAGGAGCACTAATTATTATTGTTTAGGCACTTGTGTGTTATAATTATTATCACTAGACGCATGAATTTAAATACTTATCAAGGCCAACACTATTACATTGTGTAAGGCGAATTGGAACTGATATTCAGGTAGGTTGTGTGTATTAATCCCTCCAATAAAAAAATGCCATTACATAGTCAATGTGGCTTTCAACGGAAAAAAGCCAAGTTATTGTCAATAAACCATGGCTGTTAATCTGTTTAGAATAACAACTAAATTCGCATATCTAATCCATACATAATAATTGTCATGCTGTTGAATTCTAATGACTCGAGTCCATTGTCTTAACTAATTAAAAGATTAATTAAAAATATATTGTTTCCTCAATAATTTTTTTTAATCTAGCATTTATTCTTTGAAAGTAAGAATATGTCATACTAATTATTGGATGATCTACAATATTTCAAACACTTCTATAATTTATGATTTTGGCAAGCTTGAAACACGAAGATCAACCTTAGAGGTGACATATCATTCATATGATGTTAAATTTTAGTGAGGAATGTTCTTGGCAGTGTTTCATTCTTACACATTATACACATCTCTAAAGTATCTCACGAGATTGTGGCTCATAATTGTACTTTTCAAGGCAAAAAATGAGTAATCAGAAGAAGTGCTAAACAAATATTAGGTAGTTTGAAACTGTAAAAATTAATACACACACTTGTGCGGTACAAAGGCAATGTTTTATAAATGAAATAGCTTAAAGTAATTTTTGATAAATTGAAACATTAAGTGGAAAATTCTTATCAGAATTGTTAGAACAGCCTTTTGTTAGCAACACTTGCTATAATACTCATTATATGAGGCAGATATTACTTCTGATTGGTAACGAGTCAGTTTTATACTTCTTCTCATTTCTGGTGTGATATGGGATTTGTACCCACCTTTTCTTAACAGAGAGTCTATAGTTTGAATTTGATCCCAACCTGTAAGTTATAATTTTGAATTTAATTAAAAATCATAGCTATATCTAATACATTTCTGGCTATCTCCGCCTTTATTATTTTAATATTGAGTGATAAATAATAAGAGAAGATATTAATTGAAGAGACTATTAGCCATCTTCATTACTAAGAAGCGGGTCAAAGATTAAACTTAATAGTCATTAATGATAACTTAAATATAATTACCCTGTTCTGTGGCAATGTTTGGCAGATATGTGGCAGTCCTTTTAGTGCCTCTCTCATTAATAAATTCAATTCGAATGCCATGTTTGCCTAGTTTCCAGTCGAGATAGTTTTCGCCTTCCTCAAAATGCTGAAGAATAGAAACTGAGACAGACAGACGGGGTACCTCTTCTCTCATAATTGGAGGAAAACGACTATCTTTAAGGGCACTTGTTATGGCATATTCTCGAAGACCTGCTTGCATACATCAAAATTCTAAATTAAAAATAAATTATAATTACAAGACATGCTAATAAAAATATAAAAGTACCCGAATGTAAATGCATGGCATTGAATGTTCCAATACACCCACGAAGGCGATGTTCCTTTCCAATATTCCATGTAACAAATAAAGGGCTGCAAAGAAGAGACAACTTTATTGAGGGCAACCTACGTTTATGCAGTCGTGTCGTGTCATATGCACGTAACAAAGAATATTACTTAAAGGGCTACTTCATAGGGAACTAGTTGTAAGCATATTCGATAGACTTGTATCATTACTTACTAGGCATCATTGGTAAAATTTGGGGGTTGTGGAGGTTCCATACTATTAAGTTGGCGATACAAAACGTCGAAGCAATAGTAACACATATCTGGAATTGCTACTGATTCCCTATATCCATTTAAAGGACGTTCAACACTATTACATGAATTGCTTATTTTCTGTTTTTTTGCTCCACAACACACGGATGACATTTTCAGTGAAGGGTTTTTATGATATTTATTAACTAAAATGTTTAAAACTGAAACAAAGCACAAAAAGCACAATTTCACAACCACAACCGACCATAAACAAGAGGACTATTTTTTAAAAGTGATAGTTCAAGATTGCTATAATAAAAATAGTCACTGTCAAACCCGGAATTTTAATTATTTTGTACATTTTATATTGTTATATAACAACAGCCTAAAACAAGCTAATAATGTTTTATTTATAAATAACTCATTATTTATTTTTATGATCGAAGAATAACAAGAAGATCAAGAACTCAAGCTTAACTTGTTTTTGAGAAGAAAAAAAAAATTGTTTATGGTGTTGTTGCTGTCATTTTACTTTGGCTACAAAAAAAAATAATGTTTTAGGAAATGTTAAACAATCTGTATTATTGAATATGTACTTATTTTCATACTATAATTTAGTGAAGTTTAGTGTTAGTAATTTTCGATAGAAGTGGCTTTAGTATAATGAATAATATAAGAGGTTAACGGAATTGCGACGATGGCGTCGGACGGTGAAGTTTCGTGTACAAATGATCCTAATTTTGCTGTTATATATTCTTTTTTAAAAGTATTTGGAAATATTTATACTCTCGATGTTCCTTCTCTCAACAAACTACAAGAATTAATCGAGAACACGCAAGAAGGTAGCTATACTTGCATTATTAGAATTGTAACATGATTACTCAGATTTAAGTGGTAGAGTTTTTTTACTGTTATACTTTTTATTGTAGTGTTAGAACCATTACGAGATTTACACATAAGATTATTAAGAAGATCTGTAAAGTCTGTACAACCTAATAGATGGGAAAGATGTTTAATTAAGTTTTGTCATCAACAAGGCTTCCATCAAGAAGCTTGGGAAATTGAAAGATTTTCATACAAAAAATCCAGTGTCCCGGTAAAATTAAAAGTATTGAAGGTATGTGACCACAATAATAAACTGTAGAACTCAATAATTGTTTAGTTATAAGATAAATCAACATATTTGTATTGGTTTGTTTTAGGTCCTATTAGAACACCAATTCACCAGTCACAATAAATTTAAAAATGCAGTTAATGCCATCCCTAGTAAAGATTTACGATTGGAACCTATTGGAAGTGATAAACGAGGCAATGTTTATTGGTATCAAATGGATGATGATGCAAATATTAGATTATACAGGGAAGATCAGGATGATGAAACATGGCAACTTATAGCAAGGTGGTATATACTAATATATTTATTTTATTGTACTTGTTATATTATATCATCCAATCAAGTAGTAAAATAAATACTTAGTTGTATAAAATACTTTTGATATAACTATGATCAAACACATTTGTGGTAAATGAAATATAATAAACAACCATGGTCCAGCAGTCATAAGACCTGCATTCAAATCTTAGTAAGTTCTGACTGGTACTAATGTACCATCAGTCAGTGCTGATGATGGTTATTAGTCCTGTCAGCCGTCCTGGTCCAATCAGCACTTTCAAGCATAATACTGTGAAGTGATCTAGTCACGTTTCGGCATTAGTTTGGAAGTAACCAGGTATAACAAGAGGAGTGTACACTATCAATTGCATATAGCAGTTTCCGTTAACGTACGAGAGTATGGTACATGAACAGAGTTGTTTAACATCAGAAGGAGTTTTTGTCATAAAAAGCGACAATACAAAACAGTGTAGTTATTTTCAATCATAATTTTTTAAATATTAAATTTTAGAAACCGGGAAGATTTAGTGAAAGTAATAAGTCAGTTGAAAAACAATGAGGAGATTGCAACAAATACATCAGTAACAGAAGACTCAAATAGTGCAGATATCCTTACAGATGCAAAGGTATCATGAGTTGTTATTATTAAATATATGGCAAAGCTTTATTAGGCTTGTATTAATTTGATAATGTAATTGTAGGAATCAAAATCAAATGAAGACAGTAATGAAGAATTTTTAAGTCCAGAATCTGAATCTGAGCTCGACAGTGATAATGACAAAGTTAAAAGTGACATTAATTCTAAACCTGCAACAACGTCTAAATCAAAAGATAATACTCCAGAAAAAAGTGAAATTCTACCCTCAAATGCAACTACTTTTGAATCAAAAGATAATACTCCAGAAAAAAATGAAATTCTACACCCAAATGAGACTAATATTGATAAAAATTTAAAGCCCCAAGATGAAAGCAAATCTGAAAACGTAGTTTCTAATGTCAGTCCACTCGATCAGTCTGAAGAAAGTATACAAAAGGACACAGACATTATTACAACTGAAGAAAAGGAAACAGAAAGCAATAATGATGTTTTGACGTGTTCTGAAGATCCAGTACGAACTATTGGTGAACAAGCTAAAAATTTGAAAAAAGAACAAGATAAAAGTGAAAGTTATGAAGAAAACTCGATTTTAGATAATGCGGAAATACAAAAATCGGATAATGAAGGAATGCAAAAATCAGAAAAGGAGGGAATACAAAATTCAGATATTGTAATAGAAAAATCAGATAGTGAAGTAATACAAAACACAGAAGAAAACGAAAAGCAAAAATCTAATGCTGAAGAAGTCAGTGAACCAATCGAAGAACCAGTTATGCTTGTAACTGGTGAAGGTAATGGTGCTGATTGTGAAAGTACTCCATATATTATTGGCGAAGAAATTACTGAACCTGTAATGTATTTTTGGGGAGATGGCGATGGCTATAATAATTATACAGGAAATCCTGATGCAAGTACTAGAAGTATATCACCTGTAGAAAATAGTGAAAGACATAATTCAAATGAAAATCATACAGTTCATGCAAATGGGGAGTGTGAAAGTACAGAATCTTCAAATGGGGATACCAGGAAAAAAGTTAAAAATTTAAAAAAGAGTAAAAAATCTATAAAAGCTAATTCTTCATCAACATCTGCGGCTAAAAGAATATTGAAGAAACAACCCAATGAATTATCTGATGATAATATAGACAACAAAAGTGATTCCAAGAAACATTGTGTCAGGGAGGATATAGGTAATGAAACTATGTGTGATAGTAGTAGTAAACCTAGATCCAGTAAAATACAGGATAATTTAGAATCAAAAGAGAAGGAATCTAGTTGTAAGAGAGATTTAGAAAAGGGAGAAGATGATGCACCAGTTGTAAATAAATGTGATAAAAGTAATGCTAAGGTTAAATTAAAAAATGCTTTCAAATCAGATGCAAGTAGTAAAATAAGCATATTGGAAAAACGAAAAAGTAGTATGTCATCATCTGACTATGAAGATGCAGTAGAGAAAGGTGACACTAGCAATGAAGATATCAATGATAGAACCAATGTTGATGATACTCTACCTCCTAAGAAATTAAAACTAGAAGCTTCCACTGAAGAGGATGATCCAGAAGCCCAAAATCTATTAGAAACAAGAAAAAATGAACCATCTTCAAGAGATGTAGTATCAAATGAAGTAAAATCGAAATGTGATAAACTAAAATATTTAAATAATAATAGTAATGAAGAAAATTCTGACAATTCAAAAAGTAATGTACATAATGCTGTAGATAAGATAGATGACATCTCAAGTAGAAAAAAAATTAAAGTTAATAGACTTAAATTTAAATCACGCAAAGTATTACGCAATAAACATATTAAAGCCACACATAGTGATAATGAAACTAATGGTAAAAGCAGCCAAATAGAATCGAAAAGTAGTAAATGTTTAAAAAGGTCGTTGGATTTAAAAAGGGAGAAAACACAATCTGAATCAATATCTGAGGAAGAGAATGATGTACCCGAGACTGGAGGCAAAAGATTAAAATTTAAACCTAAGAAAATTAGTCTATCATCTAGAAAAAAGAAGGAAGCCAATTTAAGAAAAGACAGCACTAGTGAATCTGATAATGAAACTCTACATGCTATAGGTAATTTATCTGAGTTATGATATTTTAATCTTGCAGTTTCAACAACAAATGATATTTGTTACAGGAAAGAAAAGCAATAAGAAAAATTTTAAGAAAAAAAGCAAAATAAAACCCAAAACTTCCGAAATTGACAAGTCCGCTGTTAATGACGATTCTACTCCAGTGAGACAATCTAGGAGGATTGCTCAAATGAAAATTAAGGAAGAAGCTGAACGTCGACATTTAGAAGAAGTTACATTACGAGAATTAAAGAAACAACATAAGAAGAAGGTATGTTGTCTTCAAATCAAATCACTTTATTGTAAACATAGACTGGACAATATGGATTTGCAGAACTTGATTAATGTTATTTTAAATTCAGATCCAGTCAGGAGAAGAGGAATGGCAGGCGAGTGGAGGAAGTGCAGTTAGTAGTGGAGACGAGAAAGTATCGCGGCGACGCCGAAATGATTGGAAATCAGATACAACTCCACCACCATCTGATTCTGACTCAGAGGAACCACTTTTTGAACATGAAGAACCTGATTGTAAGTTGCGACCCCATGCCTAGTTAAATGTCTGTATTTGGCAATCCGATTATAATTATTTTCTGTCAATTGCAGTGGATTTTTCGAAATCAGATCATGAGTTTTCGCCTGAATCTGATTTAGAACATGGTGAACCAGTGGAACCGACGAAACGGGCTCGTACTTTAGAAAGTGGTAAATATAGTAAATATATTAATTAATAAGTTTGGATTAATGTAATTATTGCATATAATGTTTTTTATTTTGGTTAAAGATGATGGATTTTGTGTACAATGTGGGAAAGGTGATCATCCAGAATGGATTCTATTGTGTGACGAATGTGATGCCGGGTATCACGCGTCTTGTCTCAAGCCTTTGTTATTTCTGGTACCTGAAGGTGATTGGTACTGTCCACCGTGTCAACACGTAAGTTTTTATTGTAAAACATAAAAAATTGTAGAAGTGCAGTTGTTTATTTAAACAAATGGAGTATATTTCATCATCATGAATTGTCACGCCTTTTTCCTACAGGGATAGGCACAGTCTTATATTTTAAAACATCAATTACAGGAAAAATTAATATCTGCATTAGAAAATGAACTTGTGAAATTCGATGAATTGTTTAAAAAAGTGGAAGCAAATAGAATAAAGAAAGAAAACGAGGAAGCTCAAAGGAAAGAAGAAGGTGAAGATAATGAAAAATCGGAGTCAGGTAATTATTTTAACTCTACAAACTACAATTTAATCGTTTAAAGTAAAATAATTCCAAGTTTTGTTGGCTGTTGGACATGTTAATAAAAAGACTAAAAAATGAATAAATGCTTACAGATGAAAAAGAAAGTGATAAACAATCAACTAGTGATTGGACATCTTCAGAAGAGGAAGAAGGCGCTGTGTACAGATTGCGTGAACGGCGACAATTGCCCGTCAGTTATCGAGCGAGAGAATATGATCGACTAATGAGCTCTGCCATTAAAGTATGCATGTAAAACTTAAGTACTATAATTTTATACACTTTTATAGTTTTTCCTAACAATAATATTTTTTTATTTATTTATAGGAAGAATATGTAGAATCAACATCAACTGCAGGCAACCAAGGTCGCGGTAAAGATATATCTACAATCATAGAAGCTGCAGAGGAGGAAAAACTAAAAGCAGAACGCGAGGCGGCAGAACAGGTAACACTAATTTTACAACCTTAAAATTTTGAAAAATAATAAAAATCTTTAATTCATTTGTCATTAAATTTTAGGGCCAACCTGTAGAAGTAAAGAAAGCAAAACGTAAACAGAGACGTAAGCAAAGGAAGTTGAACTCTCTTGACGTGCCTTCAGAGGATGACGATGAGACTGATGAGGACTTTAAGGATACTGGGTAATGGGTGTTCCCTTTTGTTATGCTACACCACTGGTTGGATTCAATAATATCTTTTTTATTATAGATTGGAAACGTCATCTGAAGATATTTCATCTGATGCGGACAAGAATAGTGAAACTGGATCTGTTTCTTCTGACTCACTACCTATAAAACGATTGACGAATAGACCAGAAAATAAAGGTATATTCTAAAAATTTTGACGGCATATTTAATACATTCACAACTTGAAATATTTTTTTAATTTTTATTATGACAGATCGCGCTCGTATAGTCGAATCACCAGAGGTCAAAAAGAAGAAAGGCCTATTTGCGGAAACGTCCAGTGACTCTACAGACACTAAAGAATGGCAGGACAAGATAAAGTATGTAACAATTTTACAATAAAACACAATATTCAGCTCAAGGTTAAAAATTTGCTGTAATTAAATTTACAGATCAAAATCCAAACAAAAGAAACCCAGGCACGATAGAGAGAGAAGTGGAACAAAGAAAGTTAAGAAGAGGCGAGGTTTAACTCAATACGATTCTGAGGGTAATGTGATACGAGCTCGAGTCATGTATGGCGGTCTCTCTGGAGAAGAGGGTGAAAATGATTGGTCACCCAAACATAGAACGCGTCAGAAGAAAATTAACTACACTGAAATGCCTAATACTGAATCTGAAGATGTAAATATTATATCACGTTTTCATCCTTTATATTTATTCATTGAAATAACATTTTAAAATCAAAATTTTGTAGGAAATGCATAAATCCAGTGGAAAACACATGCCAGACAGTTCAGACGAATTCAAAATAGACTCTGATGACACGTCAGATTCTGATTTCGATAAGAAAAAACGTCGCAAGTCTCAAAATTCCGACGCCTCAGATGGTGAACGACAAAGAGCTGCTCTGCAAGATTTAATTAAGAAAACTGCAATTGTACCCTTAGATAGGCTACCAGAAGATGTTATGAAAGCTAAAACTGAAGAATTGGAGGCGCATTTATGTGAGTATATTTAATTTATTTTTTATTTTTAACAAAGAGATTTTTATTGTAATTTTTTTTTGCAGCTGCACAGGAACAAAATTTACCAGCAACTGAGATCACACCGACCAGGGCCCTTAGAGGCCGTGGCTCTCGTGGAGGTAGAGGATCTAGGTAAGTCTAATAATAAAGTGATACTATATTTTCTAAATATGCTCCAAGTAATGGTAATTTGTATGTTGCAGAGGTGCCAGAGGTAGTAAGCGTGGTATTGGTGGGAGGCCTTCTGCATCCAGTGAGATTACAGACCCGACGCTCTCTAAATTTGTTGGTGTTAAAATTAAAGGTACATTATATATATTTTTATATTAACCCGACATGTGACGTCGACTGGCCTGGTGGTAAGCACAGTGGAGGTCCATGAGCGCCGATGACTAGAGGACCGCAGTACACGGTGGCCCCTGTCGCCGTCACTATGCCAGCCCAAGAAGGTGCTTTTTCATGCTCCGCTTGAAGGATTGTGGAATAGGAGGTTAAAGGAGTGGGAGGGCAAAACATTCCATTTATCGATTGTGTGACATAAAAAGGATGCGATGAACCGTTTTGTTCAGTTTCCAATTCTGTCAACATAATGCGGATGCTTCCCCCGCCCAATGCAGGTGTTATGGGACATTATTTATTTATTTTAGATTGTTTGTCACTTAATATTATAATTCATGTATCTAATCTTTCAGGTTTAAGTGATCCACCTGACGGAACGGTCACAGCGAATCAGGTAATTTTAGTTTTTCTTTTTTTAAGGAAAAAGATGAACTGCTGTGCTGAATTTAACTGTTTATTAATAAAGGCCGAACGAGAGAAAAAGAAAATAGAAAAAGAAGCGCGCTTAGCTGAAAAGGAAGCTCGTAAACAGGAGAGAATTCAAAAGAAAGAAGAAAAAGAGAAATTAAAAGAAATGAAAGCTAAAGAGCGAGAAGAGAAACGACTGGCGCGTTTAACCATGCAGGAGAATAAGAGACAGAAGAAGGATGTCATGCCGCAGGTATAGTATTTATGTTTTAATTTAGTGATATCATTAGCATATATCTATATCTTTTAAATTGTTTTTTATATTGCTCAACATATGACTACACTCGAAAAGCTATCTTGTGGTCCATGAACAAAAACCACTGCTATTACAATGAAAAATCTACCAGCAGCAGTTGCCTATGCTGGCCTGATGAGACGAGTATCCACCCTCTAGATTGACAGTACACTCTCCTCTTGCTATACCTGGCTACTTTCAAACTGCTCCCGAAACGCGACAAGGTGTGTTCACGGGTGTTACATTTGAAAGTGGTGGTGCTGCCCCAGGACGGCAGATTGGGTAAATAACCATCATCAGCCCACCTACCACTCTTTAATAGTGCCTATAGGCATCAAGCGACCAAAGTACAAATAACATTGTTACAATGATACCGGTCAGAATTAAAGAGTGGTAGGCAGACTGATGATGGTTGTTGTCCAGTCTGTCGTCCTGGGGCAGTACCACCACTTTCGAATGTAACACCCGTGAAGTGACCTTGTCGCGTTTCGGGGATAGTTTGAAAGTAGCCAGGTATAAGAGAGGAGTGTGCACTGTCAATCTAGATGGTACATGCTCGTCTCCTCGAGCCGGCATAGTGGAGGCGACTGCAGCCCGTAGAGATTTCTCTGTGGTAACAGTCGTTTCCATTCATGGACCGCACTCTAGCTTTACATCAGGCGGAGTGTTGTCACATGTCGAGCTACAATAAAAAATAAAAAAAAAAGAATTAGCTAGATTCGAACACGGGTCTTATTGATTGTGACTTCAGGCGTGTTACTACCACGGTCACTCTATATAAAATAAAATAGAATAAAATTAAATTTGTAGGGGCCGATGCCGCCTGGCATGTACAATGCAGGACCTATGAGATCAGAAATGCAGCGAATGCCCAATATGTATCCTGGACCTAATCATCCCCATGATCAACGATTTGGAGGCCCAAGATTGCAGGTATGTCTATTTCCTATGTATAACATTTTCTTATTCTCGTCAATAAGAGTTTCGTTTTGGTTAATTTGTTATGTTACTTCTAGATACGCCCGGAATTAAGTGGGATGCGTCCAGATTTGTCTAATGTTCGTGCACCTCATCCAATGATCCGTCCACCTCACGGCATGAGAGAGGGTATGTCAGCAAAGGTTTATTATCATGGAATTTTATCTTTCTTGATGACATTATTGCATCATCATGGGTATCACCAATTGCAGGAACATTATCTGTGGCAGGATCTCCACAACCGTTCAAACCAGTGTCGGAAGAGCCAAGCATTATCACTCGAATGCCCCACATGATGTCTCAGCAATACAGGTTTGCAACAAACCTAATGATATTTTACAATAAATAGAAACACTGCAGCTAACCTTTTCTTCTGGTTTCAGGAACCAAATGATGTACCCACCTGGAAATCCTCCATATGCTCATCCACGTGGCCCACCAATGTATCAATTACATCAAGGACACCCTATGAATCACCCACAAGCTATGCCCAACTCTCCTAATAGACACCAGTTCCCACCAGCACAAGGATACTATCCTCAACATATGACACGAGCATTGCCGCCTGGTTATCCACCTCATACTGTACCTTCGCCATTAACGGGTCCTCCTATAGCTGGTCCTCAACCGATAGTGGGACCCCCTGTGTCCGGTCCTTCTCCAAACAGCCAACCCCCACCCAGACTCCCAATACCACCGGGAATGACCCCTCCTCGAGGACCTCCTCCAGGCACACCTCCGTCGGCCGCGCCTCAAGCGACACCTCCGCCTCAACAGGGCAATGAACTGATCACGAAAATTAAATCTGAAATCAAATCGGAGCCCGATTTTGGGGACAACGGTTCGCCGTCTTCAAGTTCTTCTTATCCAGCGTCACCTCCGAGAGACGATCCTCCGCGTACGAATCATCCTAAGATAAAGATCACTGAAAATAAAGACCGGCGACCGCGCTTTCCGCTCGGCCCGTATGCGCCCCAGTATGGCCCGTACGGTCCCTACGCCCCACCGCCGGAATCCTCCCCTCACTACGTGCCCGGACAGCACTTACCACCACCGGGAGCTGCGGACCCCCGCGCTCGTATGACTCACTACTTATCCCCGCCTGGACTCGGCTCGCCCCATCTCTCGCACGCGCTTCGCGGGCATCATCCCTCCGCCGTAGTACCGCGACCACTGCATTATCCCGGGATGCATCAACCACCGCATTCCCCGCATTTGGTGAAGCAATTGACGGCCGCCCCGAGACAACCGAGACCTTACATGGAGCCGCAGCAATATGCCGAAAACTATAAGAGAGATTTACCACCGAAAGTTGAAGACGACGGGTCTAACGATGAACCTATAAATGCGATACGAAGGATCGAGGTTAGACATGATGAAGCACGACCGTCGAACGTCATACAGAGGCTAGAAATTAGGCCCGATGATATACCTAGGAGTGTGCAACCTCTGAATACGATACAGAGGATGGAAATCAGACCTGATGATATACCTAGGAGTGTGCCTTCAAATGCCGTACAAAGAATGGACCTCAGGCCAGATGAAATGTCTAGAAGTATACAGCCTCTGAATGCCTTAGAGAGGATGGAAGTGAGATCTGATAATATACATAGTGTACAGCCTATGAATGCACTGCAAAGAATCGATATGAGACCTAATGACGCACAACCTTCGAATGAAATACAAAGGATGGAAATCAGACTTGATGATGTACCAAGAACAGTGCATTCTTTAAATCCAATTCAAAGGATAGAAGCGCGACTCGAAGATATGCCTAGAGTCGTACAACCACTGAGCGCTATACAAAGAGTAGATGTCAGACCCGAAATCATATCAGGAATAGTTCAGCCCATAAGTGCAATGGAAAGGTCAGAAATGCGACATCAGGAGAGACCGCCTTCTGCTTCAGATGAACGCGTAGCAGTGACTACCCCAGATACTCCTTTGCAGTCTGCTACAAATGACACACCTATACTGCCAATACCACCTGCACTCATTAAAACCGAATTGAATACTCAGGATGTGGAAGGGAGCCCCCAAAATTACAATATACACACGATGAAGAAAGAAGTAGAGAGCGTCCCGTCCGAAGAAGAGGAATCTGCTAGAGAGGAAGGTGGTGTATTTGGAGGACTTGTTAGTTATTTCTCCAGCCAGCATGAAGATGATATTGACAATTAAATTAGTTCTGTACATATTTATGTAAGACAAAATTTATTTATATGACATGAACAAATGTCGAGTGTGTAGTAAAAATCTAATAGAAATGTAATATAGATTTATATTTATAGAAAATTTATTAATTTGACTAAATAAAAAGGTCTCGAATAATTAAATGTATTAATAAAACACGTATTAATGTGACTATACTAAAATTATTTATACAAAATAAGTACTTATCATGTAATCCTATTTTATTTTTAAGAAGAAATATTATTTTATTTTACACAATAAATGTTTATAGTAATAAATATTTGTTTTATTTATATAGTAGGCACAAATGTAAAGGAGATTGAAACAAAAAGTAATAGATATATAATTTATTTTCGTGGTCTTCCTGTAACTTTTTTTCCTGAAGTTGACTTATTTTTACCTCCAAATGGCAAGGGTTGTTCTAAAAGAAGACAAATGATATGAAATACCAGATTTTAGAACTTTACACATGCTTAGACATTCATTTACATGATGGAAAGCTAATACCAGCCTCTATTATAGGTTATCCAAGGAAACGTTCTTACCAGCAGGTGCAATTTTCAATGAAATATCATAAGTTTTGCTCTTAGACTTTTTAACTGGAGGTTCCACCTTTTCGGGCGTTTCTGTAGGTGTTACCGTTTCTTGTGTTGCTGCCCAACCGTCCTGCAATAATGAAAAATTAACTTAGGTCCTCTTTCTACAAGCTACACAGATGAATAAACTAAGAAACAATTACACAATTTTTCTTATAAGAACAAAACTATTTTGTCTATTTGTAAATTGTTGTGCACTAGTATTGACAGTCAAACTAGTGGACATAGTACAAATTTACATTAACAAACAATACATACCTCTGGATCTTCTATTTCTGGTGCGATAGGCAGGAACAGTAGCGTATTCTCATCTTCACCTTCTTCATCAGAACTACAGAATGCAGCTACTGGTTCGCATGACGTCACATCGACCTAGTAAACAAAAAATATACTTCCTGTTGCCAATTAAACAATTCATAATAGTAAAAACGTTCACACAATATGTCTTAGGTATGAAATATTGTTGTAAAAATGTTATAATTTCTGGTCAGAGCATGGTACCAGGAATTATTTTAATTTTGTTTAGTGTTTTGTTTATCATTTGATAAACTTTTTTATATAGTAGCTCGGCATTGACAACACTCCACCTGATGTTAAGCTAGAATGCGGCACATTTATGAAAACAACTCATATAGAAAAATTCCTCCACTTTGCCTGTTTAGAGAATGTGTACACTTCTCTCGTTACACCTTGCTATTTTCAAACTGATACTAAAACATAACTAACTCAATGAAAAGGTAGGCTGGGCTAACAACTATAAAGTTACCACTCTTAAAGGCTCTTAAAATTATTCTAAATGCTTTTTTTAATTGTAGCTTGGCATGTGACAACACTCTGCCTGATGTAAAGCTAGAGTGCAGTCTATGAATAGAAATAACTGCTACTATAGAGAAATCTATGGGCAGTAGTCGCCCCTACTATGCCGGCTTACGGAGACAAGCATGTACCATCTAGGTTGACAGTGCACACTCCTCTCTTTATACCTGGCTACTTTCAAACTATTCCTGAAACGCGACAAGGTCACTTCACGGGTGTTGCATATGAAAGTGGTGGCACTACACTAGGACAGCAAACTAGAAAAATAACTATCAACAGTCTGCTTACAACTCTTTGAAAAACTTCCTCAATTTCTAATTAAAATGCAACTCAATCTCACCTCGACCTCTTCATCATTATGTCTCTCACCAGATTGATCAACAGAGCGATCCTCATCTTCAACATCAAATTCACTTTCCCGTTCCTCATATTCTACGTTTTCATCCAGTTCCTTAAAATCTGGTGCAAATGCTGACCAGTTTTCTACTTGATTTTGTGCCCAAATTGACACAACACCTAAGTAAAAAGATATTTGCTCAGCTTAATCATATAAAAAGAACATTATTTCCAGAGACTTTGTATGATTGTTAATATTTGCATCTTTTTACACATCTTCGGTAAATGTCTTCAAATTATTGGAAATCATTTAAACATAATACAAATTATAATTAATGAAAAGTGAATTTTAGGTTGTAATAGATTCTTTTCTATTAACAATTTTTTTTAAATCATACCCAAATACCATAAATTAAGGGTTGAAAAACGTTATGGCTGCTTGTATGAGAATTTGAACAGAGATTAATCTTAACATCAAGTGGTCTGTCACATGCCGGGCTACAGTAAAAAAACATTACCTGCGCTAATACTAGCTATAATAGGTCTAATAGGATGCCAAACAACATCTAACAAAAGTTCGCCCTTAGTTCCATGTAAAATTTTCACTAAATTTCCTATAGATTTCTCCCAAATATAAAGAGCGTGTTGTCTTGCGGAACCGGCGCAAATGTACTCCCCATCACCAGAAAAACAACATTTCTTCCAAGTTGTTCTAGAAAAAAATAGGTATTACACATTATGCTCACACCAATGGAGGCAGCATAAATATTGAAATACACACTTATTAACAAGATCTTGTAATTTCTGTATTGGTTCAGGTTCGCCATTTAAACCACATTTTATAATACTTTTCGAATCATAAACTCTTATAACACGATCAGATGTGTTTATGAGAAAACAACTGAAACAACAAAGCAAGTTATAACTACTTAATACACGGCATTGTCAAATGTCAGAACAGGGATAGGTAGAAAATAAAGCAATAGAGATTTGGTAAGATTCTGGATATAGATAACACTCTTAAATTATTTTCCTGAGCTTGTGTGCATGATTTTTTTTGTTTTAAATTAATAAATGTGGGTATGGTTTTAATTATTTTATTTTAATTTAAAAAAAAAAAAACAATCTAATCACCAAAATCTAGTTGATGCAAAAAATATTACTGTTGAATAAATAAAATGTAAGAAATAACTCACTCTCCTCTCCGTGCAAATTCAATACTTTTAATTCCAGTAGTACTAGAAGTACCAACAGTAATTTTAAAACTAGCTTTTACATCTAAACTTTGAGTATCCAATATTAATATTTTTCCTTTAGCATTTCCTGTATATACATAGTCACCTCTTCTATCAAATGAAGCTATTACATTTATATCTCCCTGAAAAAAAAAAATTACTCCATAATCAAGTTACAATATTCCAGCTTTGGTTATCAGTATGTTATGTGAAGACGACCTTCTAGATGAGACCCATGTTTTTTTTTATTGTAGCTCAGCATGTGACAACACTCCACCTGATGTAAAGCTAGAGTGCGGTCCATGAATAGAAACAACTGCTACTATAGAGAAACCTGTGCGAGCAGCAGTCGCCTCCACTATGCCAGCTTGAGGAGACGAGCATGTACCATCTGGATTGATGATGAGTGATAATGAAGTGCACAGTGCAAATCTCACAAATACTGCATGGTACCAATGTAACTATTTTACATGTGCTTGTGGTACAGTAGCTTAGTAGAGGCATTAAAAATACATAATTAAGAATATTAAGGTACTAAGTTTAATTTAATGGTACTATTAAAAACTTACATCTTCATCAATAGGTAATATTTTATGTTCTCCCTCTGTATCCACAAGCAAAGCAGCATGCCTCATTGGACACACAAGAAATCTTTTATCATTTCTCGGATCAAATTGCACTCTCAATATAGCTGTCGGAAATCTATATCTTTGTTCACATTCACCAGTTAATACATCCCATATACAGACGTTGTGATCAGTTGATGCTGATAAAAGCTGTAATATGTTAAAAAATCCACTTAATAACATTAATATTGATGCAGCAGAACAATAGCATAGTAGACTGTTGATAAACATACCTTTTGACAATTTCTAGACCAACTTAAACTACATACAGGGTAAACATGTGCCGATATTGACTTAGCAATACCTCTGGTAAGAAAATCCCAAATAAATATTCTACCATCGTTACAGCCGACTGCTAGTAGTGTCCCACGACGGTTAAAGGCGCATGTAGCTGCTAGTGATATTGAATCAAGTGTTCCATCAAACTCCTACAACACAACAAATATCTATCATGTTATTATTAATAAGTACATCCATCAAGTGCTAATGTACCGCAATATGATCAGCAATAGATATGTTTTACCTCTGGATAATTTTGCCCAAACGATTCTGTAATAAGAATAAGTAAACAAAATTAGTCAAATAGTTTCAGTATTTATAATTTAATCTAGGGTCTTTATACTTACCCAATAATTCCAAATTCATGTTATTTTTTGCCCTTAGTTTATAACTAATCACATAAATAAACCACTATGCGAACGAAATGTGAAAATAATAAGAATAAAGCCGACCGCAACACCCGCGTTTTGTTGACACACCATAGACATATTTTTTTTGTTACATGGTGTTATCTTTTGTTCTGTTTTCGCATTCTGGGAAAGCAAAGGGATCAAAGCTCATACACCCATTTCTTCTTGTTTTCTTGGAGTCATTGGCAACAACATTTGTTCAGAAATATCAATTTTCAACAATTTTCAACTATTTTTATGGTGTTGTTCCCCACTTTAGTACATTCTAGCCGTAAGTGCAGTGTACAAATATTTCATAAATAATATTTCGGTTATTAATTCATGTCGAAAACAACTTACCTGTTTATGTTTTATTTTATATAGTTTTTTCTAAATTAATTAGTTTAGTTTTATTAAAATATCTTTATTTTTTTTTCTGTGTGGTAACAGTTTCTTGTTTTTTTTTTATTAAAAAAAAGTTTCTTGACTTGAAAATAGATAAACAAATATTATTTATTTAGATTTAATGTAATTCCTTGATGAGAAGATTCTTCTTAAGGATTTATGTCGTTTCGACGACTTGTCTGTAAGTAAGCAATGACCCTTGTGTTAACATCTAATTTTTGAATGTTTGCAAAGATAAATAGCAAGCAATATCTTTTTCTCTGGTATGTTGTATTTAATGTTATTATTTTGCTTTGGCATATTTTACAGTTAAAACCTCGTCATATATCACAATATTACAATACATCAAGAGGATGTCTAATATAACAGAAAACAGCTCATGGTGCGGAGTTCCAATAAGTGATATGTATGGTTCACATTCTCCTTGGGGAGCCCCTGAATTTCCTCTAATTAACCCTTCGTATAACCATGCAGTTTTGTTTCAAATCTCTAATGAGAGAAACGGAGGACCTCCAGTACCCAGATTGGGCCGTGATGTTTGGGACAGTGAGCATGTTAGAATGCCGTGTTCAAGTCATAGTTTATATCCTGTTGTTGGTGTAAGTTTTTTTTTTACAATATTATCTAAATATTTATCTATTATGGATGTAGATAATTTAAAAATAAGATAGTTTGCTAAAATCTGAATACCATTTTATAACAATTTTCTTTTATTTATATTTTACTTATTTTGCTTCACCTCACATTTGTGTGAGGTTTTGTAGAGTATAGAGTTTTTAATTAGATTTTAAGTACTTTAGTTGTTATCTTAATTATAATACATAGTGGTTTTGTTATAAGTATCTCATGCCGTGCACACTATTTTGGGCTACAGTACAGCGCCAACATGTTCATACTGTAGCCTGTATGAGTGCCTTGAAAATAAATAAATAAATTATACATGATACAATAAATCATTGCTTTTTTATGATTGACATCAATTTTGTATATATATATTTTTATTATTATTTTTAGGAAAATGGAAAATCAACATTAAAACAAAGATGGGATTTAATACAAGAAGCCCTACAAAAACCATTAAGAAACAGTGAAGATTTAGCATCGGCAATATTGTCATACAATACTAAATTTATACCAATATGGAAATTTGGTGCTTTACATAAACTATTTAATCATGTGTGTATTTTTTTTAGTGTACTTTTGTTTTAATAATTTATTTTATGGCTTTGGATTCTGGCCCTCCAGGGCTGTTTATGGTTAAATTAAATTTTAATGAATATAATTTTGACAACCCTACTTGATTAAATAAAGATTATGATTTATAATGCGAGGATGCGGGATCTGTATTTTTTTTTTCATTTTTTTATCCATACTTAATTGAACATAATGAGCAAGGTATATTAAATAAAGTTATGGAAGAACATATTTATTAAATATTATAAAATGACAATTTTATTCTGAAAGGAGAATACCCATTCGCTTAAGACAAATAGGCCCACAATGTTTTTCTCGATTTTGTCGATGATTTTTAGTTATTTTTGTAGAAATTTGTCCTGTGTGGAGTTTGTCCTTATTACCAATCAGTTTTTATTTTTTCACCCGGGTTATTGAGTAATTAGATGTTTTTTGCAATATTTGAGTTTATTATTATTTTTAATGCTTTAATAATTTATGATATCTGTTTTTTATGTAATTAAACATTGTCTATCTATTGGTAAATGATGTGTTGATATAATTTAAATGAATTAATAAAAAAATAAGATATTATTTTAGAATATTGTTTTACCAAACTATTAGGTATCAAGTGGGCCCAAAAATAGGTATTCTCCTTTAAAATAAGAGGGGGTATTATGGGATAGAAGAGTAGACAAATATGCCGCCTTTCAAGTGTTTTTATTAGCAATATTAACTCATTCAATTGTTTCAGTATTTAGAAGAAGAAGAGTCACAATATTTCTTTGATATAACTTTACCGGAAATGGTGAAACTTGCTTTGTCATTACCTAAATTAATACCATCCTCTATACCTTTACTAAAGTAAGTATCAATAATATATGTATTGATAAAGGAAATGTTGGTATGATTAATCCAATGAAATCCAATCCAATTTTTTATTTATGTTTTATTTATTATCATCATTATTATTTATTTATTTATTATTATTATTATTTTTAATTTATATATTTTTACTTTTACCTTAGTTAAGTAAACAAAGAGCGAGGCACCCTGAGATACGGGTTTTACGCCTAGTTCAGGGGCCTTGTTATTATAACATTTGTAAAATTTTTGCAATAAAGGTTTATTTTTATTTTTTTTATTTTTTTTTTATTTTGACACAACATGTGACCTCGACTGGCCTGATGGTAAGCGCAGCGGAGGTCCATAAGCACTGTCGACTGGAGAACCGCTGACACGGTGGCTGCAGTCGCCATTACTATGCCGGCCTGAAAATATACTTTTTCACACTCTGCTTGAATTTGTTAAAAATTGGTTTATGAGTTGCGTCAATTAGCTATAAACCACTCAACTGCAAAGGAAAATAATGTTAACAAAGCACTGGACGTGGGTTTGATTCTCAGTTCAGATTAAAGAGTTTAGATTTTTTTTAAAATTCCAGACGTCACAAAAACAGATCAATATCACTGTCGCAGCAACAAATAGCATGTTTGTTAGCAAATGCATTCTTTTGTACATTTCCAAGAAGAAATACGGCTAAAAGGGATTCTGAATATGCTTCTTATCCATATATTAATTTTAATATGTAAGTATTTTTTTTAATAATTATGAAAATAACTGGATTTTAAAGTTTCAAAGAGCGAGGAATAATGGTTATTAGCCCAGACTGGCATTCTGAGAAAGTACTCCGGTATAGTGCACATTCATCTTTGAAGCAGCCATAGTGGAGGTGAATGTTCTTCACGAACTTCTCTGTGATAACAGTTGACTGTGCTCTCTAGCTTAACAAAAGACCTACTGTGTTCACAGGTTGGACTATTAATTTTTTGAAATTGTAGCTCGGCATGTGACAACATCGCCTGATGTAAAGCTAGAGTGCGGTCCATGAATGGAAACAACTGCTACTAAAGAGAAATCTCTACAGGCAGCAGTCGCCCCCACTGTGCCAGCTTGAAGAGACGAGCATGTACCATCCGGATTGACAGTGCGCATTCTTCTCGTTCAAACTGCTCCCGAAACGCGTCAAGGTCACTTCACGGGTGTTACATTCGAAAGTGGTGGTACTGCCCCAGGACGGCAGACTGGGTGAATAAGCATTATCAGTCTGCCCACCACTCTTATCAAACCAAAAACAATTATTTATTATTATTATTTTCAGGTTATATGAGTGTGTTGGTTCTACATCTGTATTGGAAAAATTGAAGTGCATCTGCCATTACTTTAGGAGGGTTTGTACCAAAGGTTATTCGATTTTGTTTCGCATTTTCCCGATTTCTATAAATAAAAAGAAAAAAAGTACCTAAATGTGAATGCCCATTCGCCTAAAAGAAATGGGCCCACAATTTTTTTCTGTAGTTTGTCGATGAATTTTGTTTGACGAATGACGAGTTCATTGTGTAGGAAAATTTACATTCTTATTGAATAATTAGACTTTTTCTGATGTAGTAGGTAATGTACGACTATAAATACAATTTGTTAAAAATCAACACTTTTCTTTGGTTTGCCGTATATCATTACTTCCCAGAATTTGATCCTTGTCAGGAACACTATCGGATGGTGCAATAATACAGTGTTTGTTTTTTTCAAAATCAACAGGTTCGATTCCTGGCCGGGCAAATGGATTTATCAAAAATCTAATAATGCAGTTTTAGTTTTCATCAAAATCGGCATCGAGACTCCTTTCAGCATTTTTCGATATCTCTTATAGTTTAGGATTTCGCCATGAAAGCCCACTTGAAAAATTCACCCTGTATATTTATTATTGTACTAATTGCTTTAATAATTGATTATATTATTTCTGTTTTTTTTTTTTTATGAAATTGATCATTGTTTATTGATTGGTAAACGATGTGTTGGTATAATTGAAATAAATTAAAGAAAAAACAAAGATATTATTTTAGAATATTGTTTTGTTAACAAACTTAATGGGCCCAAAAATGAGGATTGTCCGCCATTATATGGGATCTATCTAGACATCACATGAGTTTTTGTAGTTAACTAAATTATTAACTATAATAGTTAACTAAATAGTGCTTTTTTCGTGGATATAATTATAGTGGATTATTATCAACTTGATACAAATTATTACAAATACTTTGACATTGGCAAATTGTTGCAATGTCGTAATAAAAGGAGACATTATATTTTTGTTTTGTTAGCATAGTTGACTATAATGTTGTTTTTTCTTTTTCTGCAGTTCCAGTTGGTGTAATGACATTTATAAGGCATACAGTTCCACCAGAAAAGTGTCCTTCTTGGAGCGATTCTACTATGTTTATAGGTGGTACACCGCTTCATGTAGATTCTGAAGGAATAATAGAAGATGCGCATGGTCTTATACAAGTTGATTTTGCTAATAAGTAAGTTTTGTTTTAATTGTAGCTCGACATATGATTACACTCCGCCTGATGTTTGCATATAGCTTTAGCTAGAGTGCAGTCCATGGACGAAAACCACTGCTACTACAGAGAAATCTCTATGGACAGCAGTCGCCTCCGCTATGCCTGTCTGAGGAGACGAGTATGAACCATCTAGATTGACAGTGCATACTCGTCTCGCTATACCTGACTACTTTGAAACTACCCCCGAAATGCGACAAGGTCACTTAACGAGTGTTACATTCGAAAGTGGTGGTACTACCCCAGGACGGCAGTTACAAAAAAACGTGTTAAAGTCCATGAATGTTTAAAATTTTTATTGTAGCTTGTACACTGCCTGATGCTAAATATGGTTGTGAACCGAAATGCCACCACATATACATAAATGTCTGCAGGTAGTAGACACCTCTGCTATTGGCTACATGGCTACTTCTAAGTTGATTTCACGGGTGTTACTTCAGGATTAGAAACTGAGAAAATAACCATCAGCACTCTGCTTGCCTGCTCGGTCTTTCAATCGTTTCCTCGCTTTGTACTTTTAAGACAAAATACAAACTAACCAGAGGGCCAAGTATAAGATTACATTTACGGCGTTGCGGCGTAAAGTGAGTTCTCTTCACCAATAAGATCGTTCCATTTTTTTTTTTTTATCTCGGAGTTCAAAATAATATTGATTGGTGGAGAGATCTTACTATACGTTGTGATAGCGTAAACGAGAATTCCTATTTTTGGGTCCACTTGATACCTAATAGTTTGATAACAAAACAATAATCCAGAATAATATCTTATTATTTTATTAATTAATTTTAATTATGTCAACACATCATTTACCAATCATTAGACAATGTTTAATTACATAAAAACAGATATCAATTATTAAAGCATTTAAAATAATAATAACCTCAAATATTGCATCAGCAAACATCTAATCACTCAGTAACCCAGATGAAAAAATAAAACTGATCGATAATAAGGAAGTAGATTTATTTTTCTACAAAATTAACTAAAAATCATCGACAAACTCGAGAAAAAACCGTAGGCCAATTTTTCTAAGGCGAATGGGCATTCTCCTTTCAACTCATACTTGGTCGTTTGTTGAATTTATTTTTGTTCTTAATAGGTTTTTGGGAGGTGGTGTGTTGCGTCGAGGATGCGTGCAAGAGGAGATAAGATTTGTAATATGTCCAGAGTTGTTGATTTCTATGATATTTACTGAAGTTTTGGATACAACTGAAGCATTATTAATGATAGGTATTTATTGTTATTTATTTATTTATTTAAAGCTTAGTGTAGCATCCACACAGGCGAACTTAATGCTAATTAGCATTCTCCTCCAGCTAACCTTCGTGTTTGGGACAAATGTGAGTGAAGAGAAGCAGGTTTTTAAACAAATATAAAGTCTAGAGATATATAAATATATATTTAGGCATTTATTAAAGAGTAATAGTCAGAATAATGATAGTTATTGCACAGTGTTCCGTCCTGAGGTAGTACCAACTGTAAAAGTGTAACACTTGTGAAATGACTTAGTCACGTTTCAGAAACAGTTTGGACTGTCAGTCTGGATGGTGTACCCCTCTATCTTCTCAACCGGCATAGTGGAGGCGACTACTGTCTTTATTGTAACTCAGCATACGACAACACTTCACCTGATGTAAAACTGCGGTCCATGAACGGAAACAACTGTTACTGCCGATAACAGCAGTCGCCTCCGCTATGATGGCTTAAGCATTGGCTACCAGTACCATCCAGATTGACAGGCGCACTCCTCACCTGCTGACATTTCTTTGTGGTAGCAATTGTTTGCCTAGCATGCCTAGCTTCGATATATGTATATATATATTTGTATTTTCAGGATGCGAAAGATATAGTAGTTATAGTGGTTATGGGTATACATTCCAATGGTCGGGTAATTATCAAGATGAAACGCCCTATGACTCGTCACACAGGCGACGTTGTGCTGTTTTAGCTATTGACGCTTTCCCATTTAGAAAGAAGTTGTCGCAGTATGAAACTAAATATATTGATAGAGAATTGAATAAGGTGAGTTTTTAATTTTTTGATTTAGTCTTGTGGGTCATAAAATAAAGTCTGCCGTCCTGGGGTAGTACCACCACTTTCGAATATAACACCTGTGAAGTGACTTTGTCGCGTTTCGGGAATAGTTTAAAAGTAGCCAGGTATAACGAGAGGAGTGTGCACTGTCAATCTAAGATGGTACATGCTCGTCTCCTCAACCCGGCATAGTGGGGGCGACTGCTACCCGCACAGGTTTCTCTGTAGTAGCAGTTGTTTCCATTCATGGACCGCACTCTAGCTTCACATCAGGCGGAGTGTTGTCACATGCCGAGCTACAATAATAAAAAAAAAATGTATATAGAAATAACTTTATTGGTTGAGGAATAGTTTGTGAAAATTTAAAGTTAGTCCGAGGACTTGTTGCTGCGAGGATTCGTGCTCGTCTGATTAATAACATAATATATCGAAGATAAAAAAGGTGAACCCTGCGTTTTCTTATTTAATCAATCGCAATGGGCGTGGTAACACTCCACCGCTCCACTAGGCTAGAGTGCGGTCCAACAACTGCCACCATAGATAAATTTATACAGTCATCAGTTGTCTCCACTATGCCGGTTTGAGAGGAATGTGCGCCATCTAGGTTGACAGTGTACACTCTTGAACTGATCCCAAAATATTGTCACTGTAGGTCACGTTCGAAGTCGTGTATATTATAGGGTTTAGTAATTTTTCTCTCTTTTTACAGGCATGGGTCGGTGTGTCATCATTTGTCTGCAAGGATGATGATAACCGAGTAGTTTATCCGGGAGTAGCGACCGGTAATTGGGGGTGTGGTGCTTTCGGTGGTAATGCACATTTGAAATCATTGTTACAAATAATGTCGTGCACTGAAGCCAGGAGACCAGTCGCTTATTACACATTTAATGATGTTGAATTAAGAAATGATCTTATTGATATGTATAATTTATTATCAAAACACAATGTTACTGTTGGTGAGTAGGTTTTCTTTTTTTTTTTGGCTTTGCATCCGTGCATTCCTTGAGTGGAGACAACTGCTACATGGAGTCTGTGGCCAGCCGCTATGTAGATTTCCGCAGTTAAGCATCAATGGCCGGCTGGCTGTATGTAACGAGCTGTAATGACGACTTGAGAGGAGCTACACTATCCATTGACAGGGCACTCTTTCCTCGGTATACCAAGCTACTTTTAAGTTGATCCCAAAACGTGACTAGCGGTCACGGGTGTTACTACCATTTGGGATCCGATTTTCTACTAGCTAAAAAATTATTAGAAAATAAATTTGATAGAAATGAGATGTTACAAAATTTTACTCTACAGAAAGTGATTTCAGTGTAGATGCACTATTACAATTTTTTTTAAGTCCTAATTGAATTTAATGATTAGACCATAAATATATTGTAATTATGAAGCCCGCTTTCACTAAATATCAATATTTGAGTGGTTACTTTAAGATTTAATTGATATAAGGGTTATTGGTGAAAATAAGTATTAATTTCCGAATTTTTTTTTTAAATTATTGAATAATTTTCAGGACAATTATATAAATACATAATTCAATATAAACCGAGTAAAGATAAAAAAACAGTGTCAGATGTTCATAAGTTTTTGAAAGAGTTAATAGCACCTGTGGATACTAAATCTATGGAAACTGTAAGTTTTACTATATTATTCTCTCTTGTCTCTTAACTAAATGTCATTGCTTATATAGGATGTCTCACAATTCGTGGTGGACCACGGTAAATACAGGTGGAGGAGGACATTTGGACATTTTAGTTTATTCTGTACCAAAACTACTCTATACGTGTTGACATAGCTATTGTTTATTGTTTTTTTTTTATTGTAGCTCGGCGTATGACAACACTCCGCCTAATGTAAAGCTAGAGTGCGATCCATGAACGGAAACAACTGCTATTACAGG
The DNA here is from genome assembly GCA_948150575.1 of Tinea pellionella. Lineage (NCBI taxonomy): Eukaryota > Metazoa > Arthropoda > Insecta > Lepidoptera > Tineidae > Tinea > Tinea pellionella. The sequence continues at coordinate 2,862,907 of OX411252.1, forward strand.
CAACAGTCGTCTCCGCTTTTCCGAGGATTGTCTCTTCTGTATTTACCATCTAGATAGACAGTGCATACTTCTCTCGTTATACCTGGCTATTTTTAAACTGTTCCCGAAACGCAGCAAAGTCACTTCACGGGTGTTACATTCGAAAGTGGTGGTACTATGCCAGGACGGCAGACTGGTCTAAAAACCTACCACGCTTATTTTATATAAATATGAATTTAATAAGTTGTTGAAAATAGTTATAAGGCCATAACTAAGATAAAGTTTTAATTATTACAGAATGAAAATACATTTGTATCGCCATGGACACATAAAAATTTTTCACCTGATTTATTCGAAGATGACGAGTGTGACACAGATCTTACTTTTCTACATAAAGATGCTGAAGTCACACCCGAACCAGCTAAAGTAAAGGAAGACATAATTAAAGCCGTCGAGGATAAAGAAAAAGCTGAGAAATTAAAACAAGAAAGCGTGGAGTATAGACAAAAATCAAATCTCTTTGATGAAATGACAAAATTCGACAATGAAAGCGGTAACTTAAATTTTAATTTGAGCAAAAGTTTTGTTATTGAAGGGAGTGAAGCGATGAATTTGTCGCATAGAGATGAAGATTTGTCAGATACAACAAATGCAGTCACGGAAGAAACTAGCCAAGAAAGTAACATGTCTGATGTACAAAAAAGTAAATTATGTAAAAAAATTACAGATTATTTCAATAAAAAACCTAGCTGATTTTTTTAAATGGTGTAAAAAGACAACAAGCACTTTTATTTTTACACTAATACAATAAAAATAATTACAATAAAAAAAGAGTTTTTTTTTTTTTGCTATTACTGGTTTAATATCAACTACATAACATTATGGTACCATTATTTGTTTAAAAAACAAAACATCTTCGAAAACAAGCAACGTACTGACCTACGACTGGTGTCGCTACGGACTCGTAGCACGCGCGAGGTCATTCAACTCGTTGCTGATAGGCGGTCGACCGCGCTTTGCCTTAGCTATATTATGCGGCTTGATTTTACTCGAAAATCATAAAAAAATAGTAATCATAAAAATCTTGCGATTACGTTTCAGTATTAGTTTTGTTAAACGTCGTTAAATAGATTGCTATCTGTATTTTTACACTCATAAACACTGAAAACGAAGGTGTCTTTACCTTATTTTTACATTTGTTTATAATAAGTTGTATTTATTTAATTAAGGATTGAAATAAAACAAATGAAATAATATAATTAAAATTATTTATTATCCTTCATCATATTCCTAGCATACTAAACGTAATAAGTGTATAAGTAATAATAAATAATTGAATAGTAATTTAGTTTGAAATATTATCAGCAATATACATAATATAAGAATTTGATAAAAATGTGAAAGTTAACAACTAAACAATACATGCAAAGTAGGCGAAATATTTAATTAACTATGAAAGCAGTTTTCATCTTTGGTTAAAAACTTAACACGTTTGTGAGGAACATAAAATATAGTCGTGACGGTGTTTCCGCACTTCCATTTACCCGTTAAATAAACTTACAAGAGGCAGCATTTGACTAGACTAGAAAACAAACGAGATTCAAAATATATAATTTTTGTTATATATTATAATTAAAATATATCTTCCTCATTAAGTATAAACGCAACATGGCATACTATAACTTTGCTAATTTTTTTAAAATATTATTGAACTAATTTTCCTAATTGTGGCACTATTATTTGTTTTTTATTGGACGACTAAAAAAAAGATACGTCGAAATCGCTGCTATATATATATTTTTAAAGTTTAAAATATATTTAGTCGCCCAAAACAATACACTTTCGAATTAGAAACGCATCTCGGACAATGGAGATAATTAATTATACATAGTATAGATTCATGGACGATCCTTACAAGCGTATAGGAGATGCCTTGCGAACATCTCGGTTCTAAGCTAAGTTCTGTTAATCGCGAAATAAGTTATCCAGAACAGTGTGTAAGAAGATGCTAGTAAATAGATTTTGAATGGTACATCATATTTATTACATCACGACACCCTGTCATCCACCCGATAATATACGGGTAAGCTCCTAATATAGGTCTACGAAGTCACAATCGTGCAGATTTTGAAATGTTCTGGAAGTGTGAATTATCACAGACAAAAATAACAGGTCGCACGATTCATTAGTGCTTACGACACCGCAATGATTAAATATTAAGAATTTTGGTCAAATTTCGACTAAACTACTAGATAAAAATGATTTTAATTTTTTTGGTGCGGTCGTATACAATACTGTAAAGAGATTGTCTTTGTACCTGTTATTTGTGCAGATCATTCATTCACAATGACGTCGAACGCTCGGGACGTTACAGCTGGTTACGCTTAGTCTAGATATATCTACTATAAATATAATAATTTATGTGCGTCACTAATTTCAACTAATAATAATTAAAATTACTTATTAGTGGCATTAAGCAACTTAAATGTCCAAGTGGACGACTACAAGAAAAATCCTATTAAATATTTAATTATAACTTTATAATAAAAAAATTTCAAATACAACAATTTGGGCATGTAAAAGTGCATGGGTGTGTATGTGTATTATTTTTTTTATAAAACATACTTTATGACTGCATAAAAGTGGTTAAAATGATGTATTATATATACAATAACTGTTAATATATTTAAAATACAATTCTAGTTTCACGAGAATCATAAACACCTATACATTACAATTGTATAGTATTATACCCAAAGAGTTGTAAATATTTATAAAAAATATTTTATAATAATTTAAGTTGTAAAGTGCAGAAAGGTCGAAGTTAATGGTTACATAGCTTTCTACCTATTCCTAATAAATTTCACAATTTAGTGCGAGGACGCATTGGAAATGAAATACATAAATATATACATATACATTATATTATTAAAGCTCTTATGTCCATTTTGGTACTTTATGGCGTCTGATATTGTTATTTTCAAAGTGACAGCGTTTCTTAATTTACCTACATTACCCTGTATGAAATATAAAACATACTTCATAAATAATGTTATAACTTTCAAATATTATGTAAGCAGGGAGGGAGAAAGAGTTTTTACTATAGATATATTATTATTATTTAAAAGAAAATATGAACTCAAGTTTTCTTGTGTTTTTTTAAGTGAAATCTGAAATGAACGGTTTTACGTACTTACGTACCTAATATTTGAAAGCTCTCTTACATTCATTATTTATTTAATCTTGTGACGTTTCTAGTCGTAATTTTAACAGGGTATAATTTATAAAGACACGTGTAGGCGCGAACAACATAAACTATCACTATCAGACGGCACCAACACAAGTAGGCAACTTTTTATATCGAGCATAAGAAATTTAATAACCGCCTACTTAATTGCCGAAGAATCGTTTAATATTTTTATAAAAAAGAACATTAGAGTTGCAAATATGTTTTAATTACATTATTATTATTAAATTATGTTGAAAATTGAACAGAGGAAAAAGTACATATTCATATAGCTCGAAACAGGAGAGCCGACTTGCCGCGTCTTCCGTTAAGCGGGCTACGCACGTACAGTTTTAACTGTACAGTCGAACTATTCAGTTAAAATTGAACGTGTGTAGCCCGCTTTACACGAAGATGCTCTGACCCTATAGTGTATTCTGTATCTGCGAAGCTCTGACCACTGACTGAGCTAGGTAAGCGCTTACGAAATTCTATAGATTTTTCCATATTAAATCGTTTCAACTATTGCCTTCAATTTTCATCACAAATTAATTTAATGTGCCATTACAAAAAACATACTAGATCACTGTATCGTGATCTAAAATAATAAACGCGATACCCCTAGTAAGTCGCATAAAATTGTTTAATTTTATTAACATTAAATTCTTACAAATATAAGTTTTTGACAATGTTAGTTGTGTTTGTTTTTAATTTTAATTTAGGTATTTGTATTTCTCAGGTCTAAAAGAAACATATCGGTCTTCAGAATTTCGAATTTATTTATATACTTAATAATTTTGAATTAAATACTTTAATTAATTTTTTTACGATATAATAATAATTTTTAATACTCACTAGAACTACCTAAGGAAATAAACATATTTTGAATATTTGGCCCTACGGCAGTAACCGTAGTATTTGACGCGGTTCCTTAGTCACTTCTAAAAAAGGGCAAAATAAATAGTTAAAATGATACAGCTCATTAATTTTGCTGTTAAATGTTTTATGGACGGTGTCTGATCATTCAGGCAAGTTTAAATAGCTTATTTACATAATAATGTAACAAATTCGCAGCGAACTCGGATGCTACGTTGTGCCAATGATATGACGTAAATACAGCATTCTGGATAACTTATATTAAAAATGATCAACTAATTTAACATAATTATAACAACATTAATAATTTAATTAATTTCAAATTAATATTGTAATGTTGGAATTACATTAACTACATTTACATTTACATAATTTGTGACTATTTATGAATAATATATTAAACAATAGATAATATATAATTAAGATGGAAACTAAAGAGTGTTGAATAATCGTGATAGCTTTATTGACATCGCTCATTTATAGACATAATGTAGACCTCCATCCGTGGTGCTTGAAGCTAACTAAGCTAAGCTGACAAATTAAAGAGACTGAAAGAGATATGACTAGATTGTTTTGTTCCATTTCTAGGACCTACATACTCGTATAAGCACTATGCGCCTCTCCATTATATTAATATATAAATATAATATGATTAATTACTCCAATCTAAAGTTTATTTCTGATTTAAAATTGGCATTCGACTTACTAGCTACCTATGTGCCGAGACTACGGCTTGGAGGCGCGGCTCCACATCAGCAGGCCATGCTCGAACATTATCACCCCTAACTGCGTATCTTCATATAAAATTATGTTTACTGATATACATTTGTTTTAATATTTTTAGATTAACGAATTAATAATGCTCTCATCATTTTATGTGTAATAAATATATAATGAGAATGTATGAATTTACTTAGTTCCTGTTTTAGTAATTCGATTTATAAATGCTAAACTCGAGCTCGACCGTTGTATGAGAAGGGCGCGGTTACGGCGCGGTGCGGTGCGGTGCGGTCGCTCATGACGTATGACGGTCGCTTTGTGACGACAAAATGACAATGTTTCAGTTCTTGTCCTCTTGAATATTGATGATGATATCGAAAGTTCGAGATGAGGAGACTTATTTAAAGTGAGGACTTTCATAACACATAATTGTAATAATATTGTGTAAGTATGGTTTTTGAAGTATCGAGCTTGGTCTCTAATGTTTGTCAAACGCTGGTATGACAAAAGCGTGAGATGGTCATTGTAGCCTTCGCCTATGAATGATTGCGATGAGATGAAATTATTTAATGCTACGAGAGTCAGAGTATAAAAAGTGAGTCAGTACTCTATCGTCGTCGTATGATATCGTTCGGTCGCGGCGCGGCTTTGTGAGCGCTACGAGCTGCCCGATCACGACGTTGTAATTGTAGTCTAAAGTCAGAGCGTTTGGCAATATCCGCCTACATGAAAAACATTTAGATACATTTAAATAATTGCAAAGCATACCCTGTATCCTAGAATCACTTTTGTGGGCGATCGTTTCATTTACTCAGTGTGGTTTTCATTATTCTATTACAAACGCTCGCGTTACCGCAATACTTTAGTGACTTTAATTTTATCAGTATAATTTTATAAGTATAATATCAGTAATTACCCAATATTGAATCGCCGTCGTCGACGACATTCTACATTACGCCTACATTACGCACGAGGTGATATCGTTTACTAAGTACGTGATTCGGTTTGGCATCGAGATGACCTAACGCGGTCGGCCGCATCCGGCTCGCATCCACTTGGCCAAGTGCATAACAAAGAAACTCATAACAAAATTAATAATATAATAAAATAAATAACATAAACGCGATAAAATAAGTTAAAAAGCATAACAATATTGCACAGATACCTATATAAAATTTATGAAAACGAATGACTTAAAATACAATTTCAATAGATAATTATAATTTGTAAGATCTTATATACTTTGTCAATTAAATTATAATCACTTAAATCTAGAATACTATAATTTTCATATAATATATATTTGTGTAAATATAAAATTCTATATCGTGTTGTGGTGAGCCGTTAGAATAAACACCGCTCTACTCACCACGGCTGCGACCTGCCTCAGCGCGCACATCAATGACACCGCCGGCGATCTTTATATCTAAGGTATCTCAGTATCATTAAACATTTATTTATATTGGTACTTTTGTTGATTATGAATCTATTTTTGTTGTAAGAAATTACGCTAAATTTGTAATAAGTTCTCCTCACGCATTGGTCACTGTTGACTCCCGGCATGCACGACATTCTTGTATTTAACACCTTAATACAAATAGGTTAGTAGATAATACCAGGAACTCCGATTAAGAGTTCTCGAAATTGACACATGCATAGGTTGGTATCGGTACCGACGACAGCACGAGACACGTCAGATGGGACGGTCCTTAGTACAGTCACTTGGTTGATTATACTCTTATATCACAGCCCATTTGGAATTTACAACATATAACAAGACGATATATTGAACAAAGGACTAAATAATCTGTCTTATGAGGAAGTGCACTTCGCTTTGTACACAGCGTTAAATACAACATTTAAAATTTGTAACAACAATAATAAAATTTCCTAAGTTATATTTGTAATTTGCCGAGCGTACCCGCGATCATGACGCACTCTGCGCGATAAATAACTAACTACAAAAATTAGCTACCTATAAATCTTTCTATACGCATGCACAGAAAAGATATGTATTTACCTAAACGTCTGGACGATCGATCCGAGAGCGTCGACAGAGTGTCACACGAGATAGTTCCAACGAAGGTACTCCCAGCATATCTCGACGACACACATTATAATAATATATATAACAAAATATAGGATCTTTTATAATTTGAACTATTCTGAGCACTTGGAGCATAGTGCAAACGGGTGCTGCGACCCGTAGGGAGACAACAGTGTTCGCGACGATACCCCGAGACAGTACATTTGCATTCACTTATTACACAATAACATACAATAACATAAGCATTGAATAACGCCAAGCCCGCACTACTCTTCACTACCATGACAGATTTAGACCATTTAGACGGTCTAATACCCAACAAATTAAAATTCCAATGATTGTAATATTGGAATGCAAAATGTACTGTCGATGGAGGCACACATTGTTGAAAGTACAATAATTAAAATACGTTTACTTACAATTTCAACTTACTTAATAAATTCAGTTTGGCTTAGTACAAGCAAATAACTAGTATAATAAAAATTATGTTAAAAGTTTCAGTTAAACTTTAAGTACTTAGAAGTATAAGTATGATTACGAATGACAAAATTTTTATAACGTGTCATTTTAATAATAATAATAATTTAATCAAAGATAATAAAATGTATATTTAATAATATAATAGAGTAAGTAAATTTAAAGATTAAACTGTAATGATAATAATGAAGCTTTCCTACGCGCTGATTCCACTTTAACTAAGTAATTGTATACTCGCCGCGCCGGTCCGGCTTGTATAGCATTATGTATTTAGATAGTGATATATCTACATAATAAAACGTATTAAATTCCTTCATTTAAAAGTTGATAATAAGTGTGGGTAGAAGATGCCGCTGTGGACATCGGGGCTCCAGCCTGGAGCAATGCCATAAGGAGAGCTTCCGCCTCCGCGTCTCCCGGGGCCAGCTGTTGACAAAATATTACTAATATTGTTCACTAATCAAAGAAGAGAGCGCTATCTTCTGGTGGTAGAAGAAGACACCCACTCGATTATCATTTGAGAGTTTCGGCGACATCAATAATGACAATATATTTTAAGTACTTTTTTTTATAAGGGAGTAAAGGAAAACATCTGGAGGCCACGCCAATCGGCATTATCTACCGATACGCACCGGGCCCCGCGTGTTGTTGTCAGACTTTTTACTTTGAACCCTTTTAAAAATCTTACCGTGCCTATGGGAAAAGCACGCGGGGACGGCGTCTCGTGTTAGTAAGGCCGATTGGCATCCTTAGGTCTTTTCAGCTGAACCTTCAGACGCTTCATACCAATTTGAAACCCGTTCATAGCCTGGATAGCAGCTTGCGCGGAGGCCGGATTGTCGAACGACACGAAACCTAAAAATAACAACACTATTGGTATATTATATCAATTTATGTTTAATATGTCAGTACGAAATTGTATTACTCTTTATGAATGGTTGGTCATACATAGATACAGTATTTTATGATACGTAGTAGACAATTGCATCGGCTCAAAGCCAAAGCAAAAAAAAAAAAACAAAACTAAAAATGTTTGAACGTTACATTTTGTAACATTGAAACAAATTATACTCGTACCTACAATACTTTCCACTCATGTGCCAACTGTATAAAGTCGACAACTCCAAGTATTGATATTTTTATAGCCCGTTAAAATAATATGTTGAAATATTCCCTTTTCGTTCTTTAAAATATTTTTTACGTTCATTTTTTCATAGATATTTTTCGGAAGGAAAAATTTTGTTAAAATATATATTTTTTTAAATATTCAAAACAAAATTTTGAGCAGGCTTAAAATAAACTTCGTCAATTTCGAAGTTAAATTTATTAAGTGCTAATAAAAGATACAGGATTAAATTAATCCTATTATAATTATTAATCCTGTACCTATATATTTAAAAGTATGTAACAAATTATTCGAGATTGCGGACCGCTTTAAGGAAGGAATTTGTACAATACTTAGTACTACCTACAAGAGAAGTGTTTACTATCTAGGTAGGTAGGTATACTGCAACCGTAACATTAGGAATACAACGTGTATGTTGTGAGACTTGCACTGCAGCAGAAAAACGAATTTTGAAACAAAAAAAAAATTAAAAAGGTGAAAGAATGTGTATGCAGGAAAGGATAAGGCAGCTGATAATCGTCGTGTAAAAAAAATAAATGATATTATTGCACTTTGGATCTCTACATCGTAATAATGAAATAGCAAATAAAATTCTGATTGTAAAAAGCAGATGCGTTATGATAATCAAAACGTTTGTAAATGAGTTCGATGGGCCTAACGTAATGATGAGACACTGAGATGTTATTTCTAATTTCATAATTGTATAACATAAAACACACCGAAGCATTTGCTTTGATTTGTGGCCCGGTCAATGAAAACTTTGCTGCTGATTACATTGCCGAACGGTAGAAACATCTGCATCAACTCAGCGTCTCCAAACTCCTGCGGGAGGTGGTAGATGAAAAGATTGCAGCCCTCGGGGCCGGAGATAGAACAGCCTGGAAACATCAAGAAATCTTTAAAGAACTCACAAATCTGCCAAATAACACTAACATTATGCCCATTCTCATTGTATTTGTTTTTATATATTCATTCTTTAAGCCGCAGGTAAACGGGTCATTATTCAATGACGCTCTCGTTTTGTTAATAGGCGCTGATTAGATGCTATTAAGTAACTCGGATTCACGGCAATTTGGGTTATTGACGCTGTTAATAAGTGCGACCTAACAAGTTAATATGAAGCTACGACGACCAGTTATACAATAGCGAGATGACGAGAAACAAAGTGAAATAATGCATAACATTTATATTTTTTACAGTACGAAGTCAGTGACAAAGAAATTGGTTTCCGAATATAAAGAAGGATACGGCGCGGGCGGGTTGATCGACAGGAATTTCAATGTCACTAATCATTCATGCAATAATGATAACTTCTCGTACTAAGTACAACATAAACTGGGCATACGGTGCAGTCGACAAAACATAACAAGAAGATATAAAAACTTGTTTGCTTACCATATATGTGTAATATATAGGTTAACATACAAGTTCGTGAAGCATAGCAAACTACGACAGAGACAGATAACAGAAGAAAGAACTTTAAAGATTAACTCGTTTGTCCACACAGACTGTGAATTGATGGTTGTTGTATATTGCGTGGAAAGTTTGAAGAGTGTAAGACGGATAGGATGGCAGTCTCGCAAGTCGGGCCTTCACTTACCATCACGCTGGGTAGCTATGGTCGACATCGGCTGAGGTATGGGCTGCGGGTACTGCCCATATACCGCTGGGTAAGCTGTCGAACATTAATTAGCATATTTTCACAATGAAACACCTATTAATTGCGTAACATATTCATGCATCCACTTATCATACTATTTATTGTTCACATTATGTAGTTTAGTTTTAATATTTAATAATAACAAAAAAAAAAGAAGTTTCTTTCTAAATTTTCAGTAAGATTTTATTAATTAAATTTCTGTCTTTAATGAATTATAAAACAAAGCTACATGTTAATGTGATATTATTATATTTTACAATAAACATCAAACGCAATCTATAGTGCAATAATATGGCTTACACAATACTCATATCATCTATATACTTTGGTACCAGTTAACGCCAACACATTATTACATTTAGCATACAACCTTACGTACCGTAAATTATCTGTACTTATAAATTTTAATACTATAACGGATGATCGATTGTTGAATTCAATTCAAACTAGATGTTTGTTTAGTAAAATCGATCATACGTGAAAGCTAACATCAATAACATTTCGTTCCTGTAGCATAACTGTTAAATTTCCAACTTTACGTGATCAGTCAATACATCGAATCATAATAAACATGAATACGTAAACAAATTTGTACGTTCACATATCGATAACCATACTACAAAACTATGCACATCATCATTAAATCGGGCAATATTTATATTTTTTCATCTTTAAATGTATTTGAAATAATAAAAGAAAGTAAAATTTTATTTGAGAGTGCATTGTTGCGCAGCGTGGTTGTACTCATAAAAAAGCAGAACGTGTTCGCTTTAAGCGTGATGTATTAAGAAACATGGGGTGCGTTACTCACCGACTCCGGGGAAGGGCTGCATGCCGGAATACGCCGCGTGTTGCAAAGCCGCTGCCTCGCCATTAGGCAAACCTTGGGCAGTTACTGGCACCGCTGAAAAATCATTATGCTCTTTTATTAGGCTCTCAGCTACGTAAATATTAATTAACAGTCATTACACCTAATTAATGAATATACCGGCGGAGGGCTGTTAAAAGATTATACTAGGCTATTTACCTCCTAACCTACCTACTGTATAAAATTTATGATAATATTTGAAGTAATCTTAATTTTTATGTTTTTAGGAGTTTTTTTTTTAATTCGTTAACATTTTTTTCTTTTAATATTTTACTACTCACGTCCTGAAAATGTTTGGTGTATGCCATTTGTGTATACGGCTTCTTGCGGCGGGGCCTGTCCGTTAGCGGTTTGTGCTGCCATGTTAAAGCCCGGCATGGTCGGGGACGGTAGTGAAGGCAATGCGCCATTCAGCGGTTGGGCCCCGCCTGTGCCGATCGCCAGACTAGTGAAATTTTCTGAAACAAATTTACCTATGTCATTTTGATATTCAAAGTAATTTATATATTATATTATAGAATCGAAGAAATCATATAAACTTGCTATAATAATATTTGTTTGAGTTTGATATTATTCTCATTGAAACGACAGAAACCTTATAAAATTCCTTGTATTATTTTTCTTTGTATAATATATAATATGCTCGACGAGTATTTTACCTGATGTTGGCGGGACGACGGAATTCGCCATTCCGTTGAGCGCGTGAGGCAATTGCGAAGCTAAGGCTGACATGGGGCTAATATATCCTTGGGCAGTCGCAGCCACCATTAATGCCGCCTGTTGCTGAAAAGTACATACATTTTTATATGATATTAACAAATTAATAAATTAATTCTAAAATTTTAATTGATTTTCTTTATGAGTGGTTACAACTACTATCAGTGAAAGCTCAAAAATCAGCAATCGTCTCCGCCACAAAGCCAGCATCACGAAGAGTGTACACCATCCAAATCGATAGAATTGATTTCTCTCGTTATTCCCAGTTATTTGTAAACTGATCCGCTTTTAGATTTGCCAAGAGACTGACCAACAGTCTGCTTATCATTTTTAGTATTTATTCAGTACAAAATTATTAAATTCATTAGAAATTCAAAGCGTGTTTCTGACATCGAGTAATAGCAAACAATATAGTTTTCAAGTGACCGGTAGCAGTCGTATGCGGCGCTAGTCAACAATAGCTCAATCCAACATAATTGAGAACGCTCAGTCGCTGTACGCTCGCTGTACCGTAAATAGGTATTTGTTACTGACATCCGTTCACAGAATATACAATTTCATTTGACATTACATAGACATAAACGAATTATAGAAGCGGATTTTTTTTAAATAAAAAAAGAGTTTTTTGATTAGATATAACAATATTTTAAGAGTGGTGGGCAGACTGATGAGGGTTATTAGCCCAGTCTGCCGTCCTGGGGCAGTACCACTACTTTCAAGTGCAATATACCCTTGAAGTGACCTTGTCGCGTTTCGGTTTCAATTTTTTTTCAAAATTGTTTCAAGCCAGGTATAACGAGAGGAGTGTGAACTGTCAATCTGGATGGTGCACATTCGGCTCCTCAAGCCGGCATAGCGGAGGTGACTGCTGTTTGTAGTTTTTTTGTGTCAGCAATTGTTTCCGTTCATGGACTGTGTTGAATGTCATTAGTTACTACATGTTTTGTATGTTTTTGTTTCTATTATTTTTCGTATTTTACGACAATAACTTAGTGTATTATGTTTGATTATATGTATAGCCTTTCTATTTATATGTGACCGCACTCCGCCTAACAGATACAGTGCGGTCTTTGAGCGGAGACAATTGCTATTACAGAGAAAAGTCCCTACACACAATTACAAATACACATAATTAGTAGTTGATTAGCAATAAAATAAGGCAAATTCTATAGAATTATTAGAGAAAAATATCAATTTAGATGTTAAACAATACCTATATATATTAATTGAAAATACATTGTATATACTTTAGCTTTTGAAGCAAAAAAAATGTTCACAAAATTTAACATTGAAGTACCTACCTACTACTAGAGTTTTGTAGGCAAATATTATACATAATTTATATAATAAGTAATATAATAAGTAATATAATGAAGTAATCCATCTCAAGAGTGAGCATTTACAAATTTTGCGAATTCTTCAAAGAGATTTACATTCTATATAACACAAAATAACAAAGTATATTTCAAGTGGATAAAAAATTATAAATAGAAAATTTACTCGTATTTTTCAATTTAACAATAATAACTCGAGTATTAGAGAGAGGGCTTAATTTTACATAAGTGGCTGAAGGAATTGTACCGTTGCCTGCTTATTATACAAATATAACGTTAGTCCTTTGTACCTAACACATCTAAAAAGTAAATAAATTTGTTATAAATATTTTTTTTCTTTTGTTTTTGGGGCGGAGATTTTCACAATCTATCATAAATTATGTTTGAATAAGAACCTCTCATAATAAAAAATATTTTTTTTGTATTATTTTAAATGGGTATTACCTGTTCTGTGATGACTTGTGCGTATGTGCCATATGCACCAAACTGATTGAAAACGAACGGGTTTAGTAAGCTCATATTTCCGGCCATTTGCTGCATACGCCGAAGTTGTCGTTCCTTCTCTGTATCCGCAAATTTTACTACCAGGCTCGAGGACGCACCCTGATAACAAAAAAAGTACTTATTTTATGAACAAGTTATAATAACGTAAAGATTATTTCCTATGTTTCCCGACAAGTACAACGCGGGTGTCTTTAAATTGAGGTTATAGACAAACGTGCTCCACCATAGACCACTGCTTAACATCAGGCAAGGTGTATTCAAATGCTTGCCAATTAAGAATAAAAAAAGATTGTCATTTACGCCAGATAGTGATGTAAATGAGTCGTATTTATTACTATTATTAAGTTATAACATTTTAAGACAAAATGCTTTGTACATATAAAAAGTAAAAAAAAAGAATAAAATATCGTTATTAAATATTTTCCTGCTAAAATATTTGGAATGTGTAATGCAAAGCTTCTGTCATGACGTAAAACGCTTTATGATTATTTGAGCGAGAGAAATGTCGGCATTCATTACGTTTTTTCGGTACAATAGGCAAAAATGAACGTGGCTACGGAGTAGCGTCGTAGTGCCGGCGTAGACTGGCGTAGTAGGTAGGCGGAGTAGGCCGGGCGGCACGTACTCGGAAACGCAACAGGTCCCGAGCCGCACCAAATGCAACAAGTTATTTGGGCTCGCATCCAAAAATGCATCGGCTGTAGACGGACTGCTTGTAAAGTTCGCCGTCCCGCCACATCGGGCTCTCTTGCGGAAAAGTGGCTTCCTTCCTATTTAACTCCCTCTTTGCGTTCTGTAATAGTTTTGCAATTACCGTTCTGCTTGCGAACGCTAATTGACGAGCACTTTGCCATAAGGAAATTTTAACAATATGTTAATTAGCAATTTATGTTTTAACTTTTAAGTAATCGTTTCAATGTTCATAGGGATGAAAAATGAGGGTTGAGAAATTAATGTTGCTCAATAAACATTTACATTTCGTACGGGTATCTTATAATATGAGATATGTAATTATTTTTAGTAATAAATAGAATATTTAAATAAATAACAGCGTAATCAAGTTATGTTAAAATGAAATAATTTAATGTTGGTTCCTCTTAATAACCAACTAATTGATGCTGTAGGTAAAACTAGTTTGTTGTTATATCCTGGTTAAGATATTCATAGTATAAATACTTAAATACTATAATTTAGCTCGCTTGAAGACCAGTTCTGAATGAGCTTTCATGGGAGCCATTTATTACTTTGTTTTACCCAATTAACGAGGCATTATACGCCACTTAATTGGTATAAAGGAAGTTTCTAGTACCATTATATTATTTGCTCGTTATTCGTTATAAATATTGTAATATTATTAGGCACGTACCTACTCAAGGGTTCTTATAATATTTAACAAGAGGTTCAATTTAGAAACACTTCAAAACATACAAACAATTTTCAAATAATATTGCCTATAGGTATCATATTCGTAAATTAATTACGTTTGTATAACAGTTCGAGTAAGATCGACACTAAATAATAGCTATTCTGAGACAGAGTTTCCGGCAAACTGGCTTAATGGGGCGCAATGCGGTCAGGGCGGAAGTGAGCGGACGGTGCTATCACAGTAGAGTATGACCGGGGACGGCATGCGGCAGCGCGTGCGCCGCGGAAGTGCACACAATGCCTCCGCCCTAATAGCTACCGAGATAGCCGTCCGTCACTGCCGCCACCAGACTCCGATAAGAGCTTGAATAACAGCGTTACAGATGCCGACAATGTCTCGCCATGCCAATTATTACCTCCGCTTTGTGCTCTCTTATGTTAGCGTTTCAACTCAATTATTAAATGAATGGCTCCACATAATTGAATTGAATTGTGTTTAATATAAGACTCTCTGTGATAGAAAAGCCGATTGTATACTTATGGGTTTAAATTTAATGTTTTAACAAAAGACGAGCAATGTTAATAGCACGCCGAGCCGTAATCTTGGCTTGTTTTATTGGGCAGGGACGTCTAATTCTCTCATATAAATGGAAGCCATGTCAAAGAGGGAGGCTCTCTCATAAGGCATTGTTCACATAAGTCGGCGGCCACAACGAGTTGGCTATAAAATCCATGGGCAAACGAGCCTACACTTTAATTGGAATTTTTAAAACTTTATATACCCGTTCTTGAAGGCAACCTCGGTAAAATAAACCATCTAAAGCTATCTTAAGAAAAATCGCAATTTGTAGATACTGATAGATTAAATTATAACGAGATTGTGCTTACTTATCATTAAGCCGGATTTCTTACGAAGGAGTAGGAAATGGGATTATTCTACATACCTACTTCGAACCCGGATTTGCCCGCAACAGATTAATGGAAAATCAGAGGTGCTTGTAAAGCCAAACCACTGTAGGGTCAGTTTTTAATTCGGTTGAATAATTCAGTTATTATACAATTCTTTGTTTCAACTGGGTTTTATTTTCGTAGACGAAATGAGTATTTAAATACTTTTAAATGTTTGTGGTCCGTTCATTTCTTTTCTCTTTTTATAAACCGTCGTTTCTTTTATTCATCATCCAATTATACTAAAAAGCAATATCTTACCCTTGTTAAACAAATTTATATGTTGTAATAAGATAGGGTAGGTTCAAACGCGTGTTATTATAGTTAATTATGTTAAATTTTTAATTAAATGTTAATTGTGTATAATAAAATATTTATGTGTATGAAACTTAGATTTTGGGGTAATGTTAATTTCGAAAATTAGATTTTTAATTACCTAGTTCGTGATCACCTGCTCACCGCTCATAACTCACGCCAATGAATCTTATACTGTCCTGGAGCCTCGCTCTCTGCCTGTCAGGGATTAATTCGGCTTATTATGTGCCGGCACCATAGTGTAAAATAAAACCGGCCGAGATAAAAGTGGGGCTTTCACTAATCCCAGCGGGCTTGCGAAGCGCAGCCGTTTCAATATCGGCAGCCTTTACACAAATTAAACACAGCCTTACATTCATCCTATTCCAGCTCGCTGGCCTCCATTACTTTCCTATTTTCTGATATCTGGCTTATGCATAAGAATTTTGTACGAAGTCATATAAGATCGCATCAATAATATTACGTTATAATTCAAGTATTGTATTGTTTTATTTCTTTTAATAAATCCTCGTCTTGTAGTACATAATCCAAATCATCAACACTCGCGTTATATTACGTGTCGTAATAAGGATAAATTGCGATTGACCGGCAACGAACAAGTCACGAAGGCGAATAGAGAGAAATAAGAACATATTACTTCCAGTACAGAGGCAGTAATATAAAAGATTATAATCTTGGGCTCGTCATCTACGCGAAATGATGGTCGCAAAATATTATGATTATATTAAACGAAATTTAACGTGCAGTATTCCGGGAAATCGCGACTTTCAGCTTTCTTTTGTCTGTACCAGTGCTCACAAATTGGATTCGCTCACCGAACCAATCAATACTACTTTTTCTGCTTCTTCGCTTCACTTTTCTATATCCTTGTAAGAATTCGTTCGGTTTTCTTTACCTCTGCGCCTCCCCACATTTCCCATTGCTACGGAACTCGCGCGCCGTCTTGGGAAATTGAGTTCTACGTTCATTAGCTCCTTTAAGTCCTACGACGGATATTTTAAAGTTAGCTTTAAATAACCGACGCCATTTTACACCTCCTGCATTTCTCTGTTTAAATGCTACTAAAAAGTGGCATTCTTAACTCTTTTATTACTTAAGGGAAAATATTACTTAATAGAAATGATGAAAAGTTAATGTTTAAAGTTTCGTTGTTTGAAGTGTTTGTGTCCGCGTCGCAGTGGATTCACTTTTTACCTCATTAATTTTCATCTTTTCACGCTGTTATTCACATAATTTTCTCTCCACTGCTTTCATACGACCGTGATAAGAGTATTCGACTGGAGAGAACATGAAGTGCAACGGTTTTTATTAAATCTTGGAGTCGGTGGAGTGTCGTACGCTGATACCGAGCCCCTGTTTGTTTACAAAACATTGCGGTTGCGCTCTGTCCAACCTGCCTAAACTCTTCATCTGTTTTGTATTTTTAGGATGAAAAGGTACGTTAATTTTTAGAGATTTATGTTAGGTTTATAATTTAGGTTACGAAAACATCAACAATTTTGTATAATAACTTTTAGAATTTTGAGATAAAATGGCGAGTAACCGTGAATAAATATAATTAAAGATTACATTATTAATTTTATTACGTTAAATTGTTAAAACGTAACATTAAAAGAAAATATATCTGTGCTTGATTAGGTTACATAAATGAGAGGTAAGTAATGTAAAAATGTGGTCCTATTTAGCAACAATTGTGAATAGATGAGATAGCTCGGGCAAGCCGACCTGAGTGCACTTTACGTAGTATGAACGTTGACTACACAGATACCTATATACTTCGTACCTACATTTTGTTATTCTATGCAAATTGCCAAAATGTGGACTCGCCACTAACCGCAGTCAACCGCTTCGCAAAATGCTCCCTCTACTCACTGTTTTCGAGATTGGAATTTTTATGCAAATTCTCAAAGTTCAAAGACTAGCTTTTACGTTGATATTGTTGCCTTTTGGAAGCGAAAATAGAAGTCAAAGTTAATTAATAAAACGTTTATTATATAAGCAATTATGTCATAGTTGCTTGCAAAATGAGTCACCTTCACTGTTAATTTTAAAGTGTTTACCTATGTTATTATTTATATACAACATAGTTAGGTTCAATTGTGAAACCGCAAAGAGAACAACCAATGTGAAAATGTAATTAACAAACGGAAAGGTCGTGGTCGTGCACTTTCGGAACTATTTTGCAAACAATATTGTTATCCTGGTTTCGGTTTTTTTTTCCAATTTGCAATTATTTCAAATAAAATTTCTAAGTTTTCTAAATTTCTATTATTTATTTCAGTTATTTTAAATTATTTTTTGGCATATAAAAATGCTAATTTTGCTATTATTACAAAAATTTATTAGAAAGACAAAAGTCTAAGCTGAAGTGGAGATCGAATCCATGACTGAAGCTATTCGTGCGGGTGAGCTGACCACAAAGACATACAATCATTACAGTTGATGCATGCAACTCGTAAAATAATTATCGCTTATTTTTTCTTAATTTGGTCATAATTCCGAATTTGTTATTATTAGATTATGATGAAAATTTTATAGAAAAATATATAGCGAGTCGTTGATGTTTTGCTTAAACCTTCACTATGCCCGATTTTTACACTCAAATTATTATAACTTGTTAATGAGAATAAAAACAAATACTTCAGTTTTTAAATAGTAAATCGTTGAAGTGTTTTTAGAAATAAAATGAACGAATCGTTCGTGTGGTTTTCGTTATAGGTATATGTATGTATAAGAATGTAGATTGAATGTGAATGAAGACGGCGCACAAACGTCCTCAACGGTAGTGTAAACAGACCTGGCCTTAATGACTGGACAAACACCATCTACATAAAGGCTGTACCCTCTGAATCTGTTAACCTCTTCATAAAATTCTCTAACGAATTTACTATGGCCAATGTATTAGAATTTATATAGAATTATTAAGTTTAATAATTGGGCTTTACATTTGTAATGTATGGAACGGACGAATGTATTCGTTAAAATTAAATAAGTAGATTAATTAAGTGGATAGTACAGCAATTGGGAGAGAACTGTTTAGTTTCTTTCTTAATTTAAACTCTAATAAAAATAAACATTTGTAATTTTGTAGCAAAATTTTTATTAGCATAAGAAAGATACAGTAACAATGTAGATTTTAGTTAGTATAGAGGAGGTGATGTAATGATATGCAGAAAGCCAGGTCGCTTCGGTTGCGACTACAAAATGAAACCGTCGGGCTAATTAGCTTTTGTTATTTTATGATAATAAAGTTTCTACCCGCCCGATTACCGCACAGCCGCTTCAGCCTTCGTAGCGCTCTCTGACTGCTTGAAATCTGCTCCGGTAAACTTTGAGGCTTTTTAGATATTTACATATTCAAGCACCTATTGTCATTTCAGATGTGAGTGCGAATCAATTCTGTATTTTATTTATTTTAAAATGGAACTAATTGTATTACAAAACGCATTTTAAGTAATGTAGATTTTATATTAATATTTTAGATTATACGAGGATTTTTATATAGCGTTAATATAATTTTATTAATAAAAATTCGTAATATTTCTGATATTCCAATAAAATCTTCGCATAGATAGTAAGGCTTCCCTCGATACGAGCATGGAAATGCAAATACTTTCAATAACAAGAACGGCAGGTGATGGCGTGTGAATACCAAACGTCACCGCCACATCGCACCTTGCTCTACCAATAAAATCGAAGGCCCAGTTATCTTTGATGACGTCATAATCCGCACCTGCGACTTATCTCCCGCCCTTTACCGCCAACAAAACGAGACTCTAACTCCTTGTTTACACTTTCTCAATGTAGGTAGATATCGAATGTGACATAGTTATTGGAATTATAACAATTCATAGAATAAATATAATAGCTTAAGTAGTTATAATTTTGCAAATAAATAATGATATTACTTACATTAGGTACATGATTGTGTCCTGAACAGATAGAGAAATAAAGACACCTGCACTAAATAATGTAAAAGCAATTGCATGTTTAAATATGAGCAGGTAATCTGATGGTTGTCAACAGCAAATAGTTACGACAGCGAGTTATCACAGCGTCTTCGTTTTAAAATAACGTTGTATGTTGGGGTGAGTGCGACACGGGTCTGCTTTAATAAGGGTTGCGACGAGCGCTCTCGGCGCTGTTTATTCTGCCAAAGAGAATCTCTTAATTTTGCGCTCGGCTCGCCCATAAACGGTTGGTGCTTCGTAAATAGTGCACAACTACGCCCCTAACGGCGCTTATAACCCGCACACCGCTAAAGGATGTGTGTTTGTCATTTAATACAGCCTTATTGCCTCGCTTCGGCCTAGAGAGTAAGGTTTCGCTGCACATAAACCGACCCCTCCCACGCTATATTATATCATTACGCCGCAAATGCTACAATAATATGAAGAAGTGACGACCCAGTCGTATCCAAACTTTATCATTCAATTACACTTTAACGTTACTTATGACGCGTGTCGTGTCATATATTAAAGGATTTGTAACAAAAACGGCGTCGGACTCACCTAGTTGTCGGATAGGTGAGAACATGTAGTTTGAGTGGTCGACTTATACGACATGTGGAGTTCGACGTGTAGAGGCGCGGGCGGGACCAGGCACAAAAACGTCATTAGGGCGAGCGGGTGTAAATCCGGAGGGCGCCTCTTTTGTCAATGCCCTTCTCAGGATGAAAGGAATTATCGGGCCCGAGAGGACTGGTGACGAAATTGTATTTTGTATTCAGTGATTTAGCTTCGGTGAGATTTCTCGTCTATATCTCATTCAAGCTTTCGGATACAGTTGGGCTCAGTTCGCAACTATGTACGACTACAGTTAGATAGAATAGTTAGTGATAGTTTGTACTTAATTATGAAGTGGCCCTCGTGTTGCAGATAGTTGGCCTTGCTTCATCTCATCTCTCTTAATTGATTCCCCGGTGGATATACGTTGTACCTTCTATTAGTGGGAAATTATACGCATTAACAAACTTATATTAAAATACTACTGTCTATTGTGTTTCTAATAGTATTTTAATACTAATTGTAGTTTATATAAATACTGTTAAAATTGATTTAAAGTATTTTTATTTGTCATGAGTATAAATTAAAGACGAAACGGTGACAAAATTTGCATAAGATAAAAGCTTAGATACATTAAGCTCGAATCCCGCGACTATTATCATAACAAAGTGTACGCCATCCTGTGAGAAGTGGTTTCTTTTGGCTTTTTGTTTGATGTAGACAGACGTGATTACCTCAAATTACCTTTTATTAGAATTATTATTGGAACTTTAGACACAGCTGTGCATCTGGCGTTTAAATAATAATTCAAAGGATGAATGAGAGATGGTGAGTGTACATTGGGAGGGGTGTACTAGCGAGGAGTTTAGCGCGTACTGTGGACGAACCGCGCGCGCTCTCTAATTAAAAAGTTAAGCGGCTGTTTCGGACATCCAATTTTAACTGGTTTTGCAAGTTCCACTTTTACACAATGCTTGCATATAACGAATGACGTGTGCTACACTATCCTCTACTAACATTATTATGAGAGTTTAATTCGATTGAAAATTTAATCGACGAACTCCATATTTTTATAATAAAACCATTAGGGACATTAAATTAAGAATAATTATTAAAAATATAATTAATGGTGTAAATATTTACCGGCATAGTTTGACTTCCGTGCAGGCTGGTGATGGCTGCTTGGGCTTCTTGATGTGAACTGAATTTAACGAAGGCACACCCTGAAACAAAATAAAAAGTGTTTAAAAAACTTTTAACACGTTTGTAATTAAATGTATTTTTAGCAACGTTGTCGTCAATATCATCACGACATAAATTAGCTTAGGTATACAGTTTTATCTGAATAAAAGTGAGTACAAAATTGGCTCAGTCAAATTACTTCTAAAGGTTCTGACACGATAAAAGAACTGAAGTTTAAATGGGATTTGATAAACTTGAATATTCTACGTGTCACTTAAAAGTTAAGGTAGTATTTTTAGACAATTTTTCGATCAAAGCTGTCAGCGATATTCGGTGGCGTTCCCTCGGGTTCCGAAAGTCATATCAATCTTAGATGTTTTTCCCAGGTGTGCGGCACGAAACTGGAGGTTGGGAGGGCGGCGAATAATTCGCGTGGACGGGTGGCGCCGCCGATTTATGTCATGTCTACGTAATGACGAGTGATGGATCCGTCGGCCTCAGATGAGGATAGGATTAGTCCGATCCGTCGGCGACGAGCCCGGCCTGTCTCAATCATTTACCGTTCAGCTCAGTCGAGGAAAGCTATCTAGCTTCGTTATTGCGATCTCTCTGTGTGATTATTCGTGATCTCATTTATTTCAAAATGGTTATTGTTTTAAAGATTATAATGAACTAAACGACAAGTAAACAACCCAATGTTGAAAAATAAATACATCAAACAACGACTTTTTTATGAAGAGAAAATTTCAATTCAGCATTGTATTAGAATGAGGCATGAAATAACAGAAAAGAGTAAAATTATTTTGAGAAGATCTGCGAAATGAATTAAGTCTTATCTGCTTTTTAAATACAACGCGTTGTTTACATCTACGTCTCGCTGTGAAAATAGAGACAACAAAAAAATAAACAAACCGAAGTAGAAAAAAACAATTTGTATCTCAATTCTGAAGTTGCGCGAATAACGTTTCGGAACGGCCGGGCAGCATCAAAGGGAGGGCTTCACATAAAAGAATAATAGTACAGCAGATTGCTCAAAGAACGCAATTTAAACGGCGACAATTCGAGATACAAATTGACGAACGTAGTCGACCGTTCGGCGCCGCAAGCGGCATCTCACCGCGACCGTAGCTCGTTACAATGGAACCCGCAGTGTTACTGCTTTCTATCTCGCACTAAGTTCGCAGCAAAAAACTATTATCGGAGAAGTCGAAAGTTAGACGGAAAATATAGCACTATTTACTGGTCTCACATTTGGCACCGTGTGCTGCGCGAAGTTGCGTGCAATTTGTTTAACTCGTTATCGAGAGTTCCGCCGAGGAAGCAGAAAAGTTGTTTGCTGATAGACAGGTCGCGGAGTGCGTGCGAAAGCGGCGCCGCTGCAGCAGAGAGCAGGTAACTTGGCTTTTGGCCAAAGATCTGTTTTCCTGTTGTTGGCGGCCACCGAACTCACAGATCAGTTTTTATCGCGCGAAAGGCCTTTATAGCCGATCCGATAGCGACGTTGTGCAAACCGAAATGTTTTCGTGTCGCCAGAGAAAACAAATATTATTGGATAGTTTTATGTATCGGAAACATTATAGCTTAAAGTTTGCCGCCGTGCGTCAATTGTATTGTCGACTTTACATTTTTACAATTATTTTGAACGTGTTATGTCTGTTAGATGTATTATTATTACATTATTAAACTTTGTTGTAGGTATATCATATTTGTATTACATTCCGAAAGAGAAGATGTCAAAAAAAGTTTCAAAGGGTGGAAATTCAATATTTGCTAAAGCCTTTCATGTCTTTGACAAACCTCTACATCGATAAATATGGTAAGCATTTCCAATTTCTAAATACCTACATGTTACATAGCTTCCTCTTCTATAGATTCCATCTTGGTGTATTCTTTACTTTATATACGAGTACTTAATCTTATTAAAATTAATTGAGGTACCAGGATATGTATGTAAATTAAATTTTCAAGAGCAATCAAATTAATATGTAAACAAACTTGATTTCAAGTCTACGAAGAAAATTAATTATAAAAAGACAAATTGATATTTCATTACACTGAAATTTGAAGGCAAATTTATTGAATAACGCACTTCCAAAATATATTGTTTCCACCTCCGTCGACTTCGAACTCATCCCCCAAAAACCCACAACTCCTTACAATCTTTCATTTTAAAGTTGAACGGAGAAAGTTTACATCGCAGCCGGCTAACTTCGTAATGCTTTGAAATGAATTCGTGAACAGTGTAAACAAGAGTCCGTGGACCAATCGCCTCGAACTCCGTTCAGTACCGCTTGCTCCTGGATATCTACAATGTACCTTCACCTGCGGCTTATTTGTATTTACTTCCTTCCTCATCTGAGAACACTTCCTTGTTCGACGTCAGTCTAACTTCCGATATTAGGAGAAAACAAATCTAAATATTATTTATTATAAAACAATTCCAATAATATTATTCGTTTGTATGCGTCGTGTGAAAATAGATTTTCGTATTACGACGATGTTATCAGATTTACACAATAATAAATGATAGCTCGCATACATACGTAGCACAGAGCAACTACGGCGTAGCGTTCGCGCGCTACAATCACATCGTAGACGCGTAAGCTGCCGAGTTTAAGATTTCTTCATTTCGTGCAGAAGTAATATAAAAGGCCGTTTAATTTACCAGATTGTGTTGCACAACTAGGTGGTTTCACTTAAAATAATAAGGATTTCTCGTAAGAGATTACAGCGTAACCCTCTAGAGTGTAATTAATGTTATACCCGTGAATATTAGCTTTCCTATTAACCGTCTTTTAGTACCCTAAAATGGCTCTCTTGTTTCAGAGAGCGAGGAGAGTTCAGACGAAGCGCTACCCTCCTCAGATGGGAAGAGGTTAATTCTTTTCTGCTCAACACCTGTACTGCGAGACGATAGTTAATTAAAACCGTTCCCATGAGATTTATATCGCGCATCGAGCATTAGGCCTCGTTCCAAAAGAATCCGTTTCCGTCCGCCTTTTTCTGGTTCGATTTTCGGACATAAATTGGTTACCAATTTATATAAAAGTTAATCAATATGATATAAAATTATTAGCTCACCCTATAGTTTCTGTTAGCCCAGTAAGGACGTATATGTAATGACTTCTCTCTCTCCACATATCACTTTCACCTCCTTTCCAATTTGGAAAGGATTCGGTTATTTAACCGAACCACCTCAATCTTTTTTCACACTCTTCACTTCAGTATCCTAAAGCTCAGAGTGTGAAATTTGTATAAATTATTTTAATTAGATGTCCTTTTTTTAGCACTTTATATGACCGCACACCGCCTGGTCCGCATCGCGACTACTGTCAGAGAAGAAGATCTGCAGACAGTATCTAAACTTAATCTAAAACCACAATATGTGATTTAAACAAAATAAAAATCATTAATAAAATTACAATTTTAATAATACCGTAAAACGGTTTAAATCTCATCATTCAATCTAATTCACTTCATGAGTTCCATTTCAAAATGCCACAGTTCAAATTGTGAACTCAAGAACAAAGGATAGAGGTTTAAACAGTTCTTAGACGTAGAGTTTGTATGTAACGGCTTTACGCACGATTGCTACATCGCCATAAAGTGACATAAACCGATAGAAAGTTGCGCCGATCTCGCGTCGTAAGTGAGGGAGCGTTCCAACGTCGATGACGATGCCTCTAAACGCCCGTCTCTTCGCCCTCTATGACCTCGTACGTTATCGAAAATAGTCTTTTCTAAGGCTTCTCTCTTTTCCAATCACCATAGCGTATGTGTTATGTGACTATAACGTATTTTGATGGAAAAAGTCTACCGTTTAAACATTGTGTTCATTCTATGAATGGATTTAAATATACGTTTATTTGTTATCGGAGACGTAAAATTTTACATCTTTTCAGATAGTTCTGTCTGGTCTTTATCGCCCCGCAATACTTCAAAGTTTCTAAAAGTCAAGTTGTTGGGCGAAAGATTAATTGATGCGAAAGGGCAAAGTTTGGATGTTACGTAAGAGTACCTATATATTAAGGTGTCCGTGTAAAAGTTAGTAGATATGATACCGCCGTTTGTCTGCTGATAACGCACATATCTGCCCCAGTCATCCGACACCCATTTGCCGGTCACGCAAACCATTTTACCATTACAATTCTTCCACGATAACATTTAATTAGTGGATTTGGACCTAATCATAAAATTTATCTATTGATACTGCGAATTTTTACTTAAATTACAATTATTTATTTTAAATACTTTTGAATGGTCATACACTTATATCGCTTCAGAAAGACTCAGGCGAGAAAAGTATTACAAAAATATTGACAACATTCTTCCCAAACTCTTTTTGCATGCGTTGTGGTTAGTAAACGCAAAAACCTAATTAAAATAATAACAATAATAAACAGTAATTTATACTAACATACTCGTTGCAGTAAATATTTAAATAAGCTTTCCTCATACATATATTTTCTAATAATATACCTAATTATCACTGTTATAGTTGTAACTATAAATATTTACTTTGTTTTCCTAATAAAATAAAACCTATTAAAAGGTTCATTCCATCGAAAAGGAATATGGGTCAGTCTTTCGACGTATTAAGAAGGGCTGGTGGTAGAGATAAGGGCGCGACGTAATTCAACCTTCTAATTGCCGACGATAGATAGGGCTGAAACAAGAAGCCCACACCCGTGGCGTCCGCGTGAACGAAAACGACTTGCCCTAACAGGCAACTAGTCACGCAAAATGACTATTTTTCAGTGACACCTACAATGTTGTTTTTGATTTAAGTAAATCTTTCAAGAAAATTTAGGTTTTATCAGGTTGTTGATCACTCACTTTTTATTTGAATAAATATTATCAAGTCTTTTATTTATTATAGTCTAGTTTAGTTCATATTAAAAAATATATATTTTAAAAAATTAGAGACTCTTCGAGCGACTTTTAATATATTATCTGAACATAGGAGCTGCACAAAAGAACATCTATTATTGGCCAGTCTATCGTAGAGGACGAAGTGATGAGTAGTGGGCGCCGACCGTAAAAATAATGGTGCAGACACTCGAAGCGCTCAAGCGGATTTCACCAAGCACTTGATACCGCTTCGAAGAAAAATACAAATAGCTCACGTTTACTAAAATAATAAATTATGTAGGTGCTTTTCTTCGAAATTCAAAAATAGAACAGAATTTTGAAAACTTCTATATGTTGAAATATTGACGTATAATACTTAATGATATGTCTTTTTTAATATAAAAGAGTTTGTTTCAAATTTTATATTTTATATTTGACGAGATCATAAATGGATATGAAGGGCTCAAGAAAATATATTTTATGTTCAAATATTTATGTATGTTTTCTTCGTTATTATAGCCTCATTGTGTTAGTAGGTACGTCGAAATAAGTTTATTACTAAGAACGTTCTATTTTACGACAACGTAAATAAGTGATTAGAGTAAAGTATATTTTCTACATAAATATCATGTAGGTATGTTAAAGTATTTCTTTTAACATTTCCATTAATTTTTTTTTTGTAGCTCGACATGTGATAACACTCCACCTGATGTAAAGATGGAAGTGCCCAGTGTATACCCGTAGAAGGAAACATCTGTCAACTCGAAACGCGACAAGGTCATTTCACGGGTGTCACATTTGAAAGTTGTGCTACTACCCCAGGACGGCAGACTGGGCTAATAAGCGTTATCAGTCTGCCTGCCACCCTAAAATTTTTATTCTAATAAAATTTGAATTATATTTTCCATAGCGTTTTGAACGTATCGGTCGACCAGGTGAACGATGTAACGTTTTACAGTGTGATAGAGCTTCGTTACTCCATCTAATCTGATGGGCGAGGGCGTCCCAATCTCGTCTTCAATCGAATCTTCTTGATTGCGTCGAGCGCTCCGATATGTAGGGATCTCGTTTCATCTCACGCGTGTCGCCTTAATAGCATTGTAGACTGCGACATTATGCTTTCAATGAAATTATTACTCATCTCTCTTACGTATGAAAAACGTTTTAGGAACGCGTCCACTTATCGAAGGTAGAAATAAACGTATACATGAAAGTTCACTTTATTATAGCTCCGTTTGCAGCAGACTTTAATTAATTAGTGTAAGTGCCGGTGAATCTCGGGAGATTGGTCATTAATTAAACGGGTCTTCTGCTATCGATCTCGACGCAAACAATACACTTTATTACTTTTATTACCCATTTCACTTCGTACCTTCTGCTAATGCGACCTCTGTGCCGTCACGGAATAATTAGGAAGGTCTCCTGAAAAGATTTGAGTAATTGGACCGTTTGGATGTTTCACTTGAACCATAAATGTCGAATGGAGCACCGACAAATTGAAGCACTTAAATTTATGTGAACGTAATTAAATATAACTTTATGAGAATGTTAATAACATCTCTCGATGATATTTGAACCCTTCAATGATCCTTACTTACAGTTATACTAATTCATAATATGTTGATGTTTAATTTACATACATGTTTTAATTGTCGTAATTATTTTTGATTAATTTTACACCCTGACCTGGTTTACACACGATAAAAGGGGTAACCGAAGCAACATTTTATATTTTTTCCTTAACGTTTACTTTACCCATAAAGTGAATTAATTTGGAAATTAAATTGAGATGAAAATGTTAGGCACAAAATTTTAATTACAAAAATATTATTAAGCCAGTCGTCGAATAAAAGCAATTTAGGAAAAATATGACCGGTCGGCTAGCGGAACAAAGGCCGAGATTCCCATGTATAAAAAGCATAAATAATTTTGATTGTGGCCACCAAACACATAAATAAAGAAGTACGTTTGGCACCCACACGTGCAAACACCCCAGGGAGAGCAAATAATGTGTCTGTCGGAAAGATCCGAGCGATGAACGCTGCCCCAGCTTACGAGACGGATAAAAACATATACACCGCTAAATATAAACATACACATTATGTATTTACACAGATTCTTAACATTATTATCACTTATATCACATATTTCTATAAGAGCGGCCGTGGTCTAGCGGTAAGACGCGTGAACTCACGATCGATGTGACCCGTGTTCGAAACTCGCTAAATTCTGATTGGTACCAATGTAGTTTTGTTATGTGTACTTTGGTCTGTCAGTGCCTGTAGGCACTATTAAAGAGTGGTAGGCGGACTGATGTCGGTTAGCCCAGTCTGCCGTCCTGGGGTTGTACCACCACTTTCGAATGTAACACCCGTGAAGTGACCTTGTCGCGTTTCGGGAGCAGTTTCAGGGAGCAGTGATCTACGAGCAGAAACAACTACTATTGAGAAATATCTGCATACAGCATTCGTCTTCGCTATACCGGTTTGAGGAGATGTCACCATCCATTGACAGGACACACTTCTCCGCTATACTTTAGGCTACTTTCAAGCTGATTCCGAAACACGACTTAGTGGTGGGTTCCCTAAAAAGTGGTGGTACTACCCCAGGACTATATTTGTGATAAGTTTGCTTACGACTGTTTCATATTACATACTAATAGAATAATAGATTATTAAAATGAAATTAACTTATTTTCTTTGTTGACTCTCTCGAGTTTTAGTCCCAACTTAATTACATCGTCTCGTGTAGGATTTAAGAAAGAGTAAAGTGTATTGAATTAGTAATGAATTAGTGAGTACAATGTAAGGTCAATAGGCGAGGCGTAGAGGCGCGGTGTTCTGTGACGTGTCGCCCTCGTTTCGTAAAGGAGGAGTTATGGTGTAAAGTAATGGGTAGTCGCCTTTGTATATGTCGCTTTATATCCTCGTAAAGTCACTTGTCAGCTGTGATGGCGCTGCGAACCCGCCCACGTATCATGACCCACCTTGCCGCGAATATGACTCCGCAATTCTACAGTTACCTAATAGACGCTTAATATTTACACAAACATCTCCAGGACATTCTCGTTTTCCTTGGACACACATTTTGGCTCAAGAAATAGTATTTACGTGCCAGCATTCACGGTGAAAAACAATATTAGTAGGCGTTCAATGTCTCAACTTTCACTGCTTGGAATGCAGCCAATAGAGGACCAACCTCGAGAGTGAAAGAGGGAAACCGTGCCAAAATATTGTTAAAATATATTGTTATTCAAGGTATGTTTACATATTTTACTAAATTTAATAAATAAAGAGTGGTAGGCAGACTGATGATGGATATTAGACCAGTCTGCCATCCTGGGTTTGTACCAACATCCGTGAGTGGTGTGTTAACTTAGATGGTGCACATTCGTCTCCTGAAGCCAGCATATCGGAGGCGACAGCTGCCTGCAGAAATATTTCTATGGCAACAGTTGCTTCAGTTCATGGATCGCTCATAAGACGGAGAGGTGTCATATGCCAAGCTCGATAATTAAAAAAGATCACTTTAATAGCGTGACACAAGTACCCTATAGATATATGAATGCATGTCACAGTAAGATTATCTTGGCTCCCTTTTATGGTAACCTTAACCAAACTTAGTCTACTATGAGCAAAGTTAGTTAAGGGGATGCTCTATATTGAGAACGTGATGCTCGTTGGTCCACGTTCGGGGCCTATAAACAGTATTATCGCAAAGCCAACAAAGTTATACACGTGGCAGCTTTAATTAGAAATCATGTAAGTTACAGTCTACTATAATTGTCTTTATTAATATCAACATACGTAATGTACAGGAAGTTTTACGTCTAACCTCTCGTATCGTATGACATTATTAATTTAGTTTTGTTTAAAATATACAAATAAGTAGTAGAATAGACTTATAATATAATTACGTAATACAATTACATTTTCAGTACGAAACTTAGTTATTTAATAATTAGAAAACCAAAGTGGGGGAAAATCTGCGTTTTGCATATTGAAACAATTAAGAACTGTTAAACATTACAATGGAAACGTTCGAGCGTATGAACGTAGCACTTCTTAGTCATGCAGGGAGCAAATTCAAGTTTAGAAGTTTACGACAATGTTCCCATTCGGTTTAGAGCGCGTCGTATAAAATTATCACCGGGCTCTTTGTTCTGTATTGCGTTGTCGGGGACACAAAACGTGCGTATATAGGTTAACAATTTGTTAATATATACATCTATACAAGTTTATTGCCATATAGGAATCTAGTACCTACTTTGTAAAGTTAGATTTTATAGTTAATAAAATATTATAAAGGGCGTCTATCATAAGGTTTAAATAATTTAAGAAGAAATATCCAATGAAATGAAAACTCAATAAACACAATCAAGAATAATAAGGCATTTGGATCGAGTAAAAAGAACTTTGAAGGATATTGAGAGACGAAAATATTTATCTTCGTCGAGCTGAGACGGAATTTATGCCGACTGACATTTCGTTCCCGTCTAATGAGAAGTGAGTTAAATCTCCAAATAAAGGTGGGTCGTCGAGTCAGCGGAATACATCGCGTCGAGTGCTCGAGAAACGCTCGCGCCCTGGGCACGAGAGTTGCTGATTCCTCAACTTTTAGCCGCTATGCTAATGAAGTTGTACATTTCGGGCCTACTACGTCCCACTTCCCTGCGTACCTACCGCTACGTCTCGTCCTGTGTACAGTGTGTATTCGTTATCTTTGAAGATGATCTAAATGTAAGGGTTTCGTTCAGTGCAGTGATTATAAGCCTCGGGTCACGTTCCTGAACATTAGGATTGCGTACTGACGATAAAGACCGTGTTTAACGTTAAATATTAATGAGGTATTCTGCGGAGTACCTACGCTTTTATTATGACTTAATTTGCAAGTACGGTGATAATTTTATTAGACACTAACATGTTTGCTAACATTTATGTTATAAAAAAGCAAATATTTCATTAACCTGAGTTTTCTTTTGTAAATGAAGATGTATTAAATTTCTAAAGGATTAGCTTAGAGAGTTAGCAGGAATCCCTGTCGTATCTCTGACAAAGGTATTGCAATGTCAAATGATTTAATTTTTGCTTTTATTTAAGTATTGTAAAGTGTTTTATAAAAAAATTCCTCTAAGTCTGTTAAGGTGAAAAGTCTTTAAGTAGTTAATATTATTGTTAAATTCAATTGTTTCCCTTTTGCCTTGAACTCACTAACCCTACCCATAAAACTTGAGAAAACTACACAAGTTAGACACTTGAAAACAAAACGACTTTTCGGATTGGCCATTAGATTTGCTCATGTAACTACGGGATTTATACTTATCGGGACTTCAACACGTATCATTATACTACCATAATAAGTTTTATCTTTACTCGCTTACTTTTAGGATCTACTTAATTTGTGGTTTGTTATTCCAATTACAAAGGTATAATTTAAATATTATTACACAAAGTTCATAATTAATTCATAGTTAAAATATTTTAATAGAATTTAAATAAATTATAAATGTAAGATGATTTAATAAATCATTATTATATAACGAATTAATTTTGATCCGAATGCAAGTTGGATTAAAGCTCAATTTACATTACATAATTAGGATGATCAGTGAGGTCGGGCAGACTGACCTCCCTTTACCCTGGAGCCCAGAGACGCCCTACAAATAAAGAGTTGAAAAAATAATGTTTCCTAATGTACTCAAATTACGATCCTTCGTTTTTTTTTTTCAATATTATTGTTTGAGGGGTTTCATTCTTATTTAGCTTTTATTTAATCTCTGTTTTATATTATGGCGAGGAAAAATTTATTACCTATATCGATTGTATTTTTTTAAATATTATTTATTTATTATCGAATATATTTTCACAATAAAAATAATGAATACATTCGAATGTTCTTAAAGTAAAATATTTAATGAATTTGGAACATTTTTGTATTTCTTGTTTTAAGATAAAACGGAAAATAATTTTAGGAAATATATTTGTACCTAATTTTTTAAAATCGTTTGCTCAGAGTCTAATCTCGACGTTGAAGGCTATTTAAGACGGCGAGTGAACGAACTAGTGAGTCGTAAAAGCTGGAGGTGGGGCGATGGTAGAGGTCGATGGTGTCACTCGGCACATAGATATTATACTACGCGAGTGCGACGTCCCTGCGACGCCTCACACAACCTACATCTAAGACACAATCTTCATTAACTTAAACGCTAATTAAAGCATGCAAGCTAACTTTCTTGTCTCTCTGCCCGCCGGCGCCAACTTTGCTTTTCAGCCAAGTTCCTGCAAATTGGTTCTGCCGAGGCAATTTCCAAAATGTTTACTGTTCACCGAAACATTCCATTGTAGAAAGATAACTGAAGTGCAAAATGAAACTTTATAACATTTTACAGTACTTGCTTCAAAAGTTTTAATTAAATAATTAAATTTGCCCAGTTTATTTTATGACGAATTCATGACAGATCTGTGTTATTGTACCTTTGGTTAACAATAACAGTATATAATATAAATCTTCTTAATAACATAAACTTTTCTTCAAGTACATTACAGTTTAGAATTATATATAGAGTAGGTAAGTACCTACATAACCTAACTTACACGAGAATGGACTAATAATGTAATTTGTGTAATAAATTCGTTCAACATACGAGTGTATAAGTAGATATTCTCATTCCGACGAGAATTCATGTTATGATGAAAGGTATTAGGGAAAAGTTGGTGCTCTTATTATGAGCCCCGGTACCACTCGCTATCTTATTTCAATTTGAACGCTCCATTGATTGCAGATGCCGGGCACGGTCTTCGTTTGCAGTTACCAAGAATAAGCGAGACAGGTAACTCGCAAAATGTCATAAGAGCGAACGAGAAAAACTGATATTTTTCTAACACAAGACGAAGTAAAATAAGAAAAAAGTAAAGTTATCGCATCAAAGTCGCGGCGTTCGTAAAGATCTCATTAAAATTTCTTTGTGTAAGTATTCGCTCCAATTTATTAGTCGGCCCGGGTGAAAGTTGATTGGGTGGAAAGTAAATAAAGACAAGCGATATTGATTTATGCGAAACCATTTATTACAAGCGTACGTCTCCTGAAAAGAAGCTAAAAGTCAAAGTAACTCATTCATAATTCCTTCAATTTAGTGACTTTTATATGGATATTATATTTTTAGACCATTTTCAATAATGTTCGTTCATTTAAATAGAACAACGATTATCGTACCGTAAATATGAATGCCCTCTATATTGCATAGATTTTATGGCTTCTTATAATGAAAATATTTTGTGGAAATTTGTTCTCAATGGGATACATCATTATTTTTTTATTAGAAGCACGTGAGCAAAAATGTACTTATTTCACGCTCCGTTGATCTGAAAATGTGACATCAGCGAGCGAAGTGTGAAACGCGAGGCTCGTACGACGCGAGACACGACGCGGCGCGGGTCGCACTGGATGGAATATAGCAAAATTTACGACGTGTCAGTAATACAGTCAATATCTCGGCCGCGGCTCTTCACTTTACGGTCACTGATTTTTATTCGAGCAGCATCGAATAAACAATGCCGCCCACGGGGACGCAATAAAAGCTAACTATTGGAGCGTTATCGCGCCCGTAACAACATGTCACCTTTTAGCTATGTCCGTGATAGAGAGATTTTTCCTATATAGTCTCTCCTGCACAACAAACAAACGCCCATTTACACATTCGAAATTTTAATTAAAGACCTTTTTGAATAATAATAAAGAAATGCTACGCTAAAACTTTCATTTCCATGTAAATAAATAACATTTTATAAATGTATCTGTTACTGTACAGTGTACACCCAGAGGGTAAATATAGTGACATGCAAATGAAGATGGATAGGTCTATTTAGACCACCAACAGTGCTACTGCTGTGCGTCTTTTCTATGCCAATAACAAAAGCGAAAATAAGTACTTGGAAGTAAGTAAAGAAAAGTAAAAAAAACTAAAGATGATTTCGGTTCAGTTTCAATTTGCGCAGACATTTCAGAAATAGAAGATTGAAGTCTTTCAAACCATAAGCAAAATACAACGTTATTTATTTAAAGATATAGTATAGTGATTCAGCATCCTAGCAGAATCATCCCAACTTATTTATATATTTATATATAGTGGGCCGACACCAAACGAGGATACTTTTGTACTATGACTAAATATTGATTAACAATAAATTTTAATAATATTGTTCTGTTATAATATAAGTGAGCGTAAAAATAATACTAAGAATATTATATATTAACTGACGAAGCATCGTCATCTTATTTAGCGTTTTGATGACAACACGACTTTGAGTCAGAGAGGCAAAATTTAAGGGTTTAGGGATCCTTTCCGAGTGGGGTAAGACGAGGGGCATACTCTGAAGGGGGCAGCGGTAAGGAGGATTGTTGAGCTACAACTCGTGCGTGAAAAGGACTGCCCGCGAATAATATTCAGTGCACGCATTATGTGCTTTTCTAAAGTTGGCGCCAGATCGAACACGACACTTTTAAAAATAGATTTGTAGAAATTCAATTATGGGACGAGTGCGCATCTAATAGTTTAATAAGTTGTCGTGTTTCTTATTATGTAAATATATTGATTTGCTTTTAAATATAGAATTATAAAATATATAAATTGTAAGTTTCGTAGATGATATTGACACGTTCAAGGATACAAGAAAAAATGAAGGCTTTCCATAAGACAGTTATAACAGAAGCATATAACAATTTTATTGACACAGAAAAAATGTCTGATGTCGTTGGAGTCGTTGGATCTCAACCTTTGTCGTAATATTATTTTCTGTCAAAGGTTTGAACCTTTCATTGAAAACGATTGAAGTTCGCCGCCTTAAAGCTCAACATGTATGACAATATTTTCCTCGTAATCGCTTAGAACCGAGCGAGGTTCTACCTCACGTGTGCCGATTTACATAGAACAGAGGGTTGAAGAAACATCGCAGAGAAAATGGATGGAAAGATTTTCAACGGAAAATAGAAAACCTTAAAATTCTGTAAACTAAAACGTTTACATAAAAGACATTCATAGCTCAATAAAGTAAAATAAGTAAGATCTATCTTGTTAAATATTATATTTTTCCAATAATCTTCATAAAATATCAGATAAAGAGCAATTATTCAATGGAAATCGAAAGTAAGACTGATAGCTAAACTTGAATGAAGTTGAGGACGAGTTCGGACTTCACAGTTCGTGTTTCGTAACTTTTGCTTTAGGGAAGTGGGTTAGGCGTATACATCGTTTAAGCAAAGTTTCCCAGACGTCTGCAAGTGGGGAGAAGCGATAAAACTCCTCAGAATTCCGCGATGCGCACTGAATATATCCCCAATCACATCCGCATGAAAGAAGAAGCTCGCAGATTGATATTTGATCCCACCAAACTCGCCTTAACTTGGTCTCAATCCGCCCCGGGCCTTCTCGAACCAATATCAGACCGACCCACATATTTTATTGAAAATATTTCGAAATTCGAATAAAGTTTTAGGATGTTTTAACAGATTAATTATAATAGGGACGCTAAAATACACTGTGGACTATGTACTGAACAAATTGAATGCCAAAATAAACTCCTTAAATTATTGGGGTTCAACAAACACATCGAGTCGGGTGAAGCAAATATAGCGCGGACGGCCGCGCCGGCAAACACGTCCCTCTGCAATTCATTAACTCATCCGGACCCGCGTAAAAATACAAGCTTAATTCACGATTACGTCGGATTCGATGCTGCGTAAAGTTCGCATGTTTGTAATATGCCCAATGAAATGGAAACGATTCAATATTTATATTTGTTTTTGTGGATTTTTAAAAGACTATGCAACCTTAAGTAATAAATAATATTAGTTCTAAAAAGTTCATAATTTACTTCTTTGACATTACAAGTCAATAGGTATGTAGATATAATTAAGTTAATATTTTATAACGTTAAGTAGAAATAATTTCTTTCATGTTTAATAAAAAAGTTATAATAAAGCGTACGTACAGAAATGCCAATAGTCATTACGGATGTTTATTTTTGTTATGTGCGATTGTCCTCTACTTTACTCGCTAGCCTCTCTATGGTTTGTGGACATGACATCAATAATTATGATAGTAAACGTGCGATAACACCATGCTGCTCTTTGTTATTGTTACATTAGTGGCATTTTAGTATCATACGCGTGGCAAACATTAAAAAAATATATAGGTACGTAAAAATATAAATTGTTTACTTTTTGATTCGTAAACACACTCGTATTGAAAGTCTGAATTTTTTTTTACTAAAATAAATAATATAATATAAAAAATATTGAACATAAAATTATCCGTAACTTCAAAGACATAAATGTCTATATGAAATTAATTAGAAAATATAATGTTTATTTTGACGTGTTTAGTGTTCGTTAATTAATAAAAACATGTGGTACATTTAAACTAATTTACGTGAAATTAAATGTAGTTTTTACGACAAAGCGGCATTCGTGTCATCACGAAATTGTCTTTATGGTGTGTAATTCGAGGCGTAAATAGTAAATTATCATATTATGATCATTTATTTTGCACATTACTAATTTAAAAAATGTTACTTACTCAGTGGTAAATGTGAAGAGCAAAACGTAGTTAACTAGTTTATAATAAAGACAATTAAGTTAACTTATATAATATAAGAGTTGTAGGCAGACTGATGATGGTTATTAGCCCAGTCTGCCGTTCTGGCGTAGTACCACCACTTTCGAATGTAACATCCGCGAAGTCACCTTGTCGCGTGTCGGGAGCAGTTTGAAAGTAGAAAGGTATACCGAGACGTGTGTGCACTGTCAATCTAGATGGTGCATACTCGTTTCCTCAGGCCAGCATAGCGGAGGCGACTGCTGCCCGATTTCTCTGTAGTAGCCATTTCCGTTCATGGTGCGGTCTAGCTTTACATCCGGTGGAGTGTTTTCATATGCCAAGCTACAATAAAAAAAATATTTAATATTTTTCATAGAAAGTAAACATAGAGTCATTCAAATTCAAATAATTTCATAAAACTTTTTTTTTAACAAGATTCAACTAATATTTCCGACACACTTTTATGTATAAAGATAGGGACACAAAATAACCATAAACTAACCTAATAATATACGAGGTCTTATACACGATATGACGTTTTAATTTGGTTGAGCCACTAATATAATTTCGTTTGACCTCAGAGCCTGTATTCTGAAAATATACCGCCTATACTCGAAGCTCGATATCTATTCCGCATAACGTTTATGAGTATAATCCAATTACGTATGGTCAATAATGAACGTTGCATATGGTATTTAGTTTAGAAATAATAAATTTAGGGATTGGGTATTTGTGCAAGTAAACCCATGCTCTTAGGTAAGGTACCAAGTCACACTCGGGTATTGCGTCACCGTTACGGAAATGGGTAAAATTTACCTCGTAACGTTGTTTTGTAACAACGAAACTTAATGCATATATCTCGCGAGGAAAGGTAACCGCGTTCTGTATCCAGTCTTTTTGGTTACGGGTCGTAAAGTGTAAAGGGATCCCACGAAATTTATCTTCCACCTCGTTGGAGCGAATAATGTACGGAACTATTTATCTAACCCCGTTATGTGTCCTTCGATAGTGTATAGCGGCATTTTCATTTACCGTAAATAACCAAAGCGGTACATAAATTTCAGATGAAGCTGTTACTTTATGTTATTATAATAATAATGATGTAAAATTATCTGTCATCAAATATACTTTGAAATGAGTTAGAATGTTATATTTTGTTCGTAAAACTAAGACAAATCCCCCGACACAAATATTAATCTGGGTTTGCGCCGCATCCGCGCAAACAACTTCCATTTATCGGCGTCATAAAATTCCCGAGAAAAACACCTTGAGGGCGGTATATCACACGTAGGCAACAAAAATTAAACATCAAATGCTATAAAATGCCTACCTTCGCGTTTATGTTCGCACCAAGTATCTAAAGGCAATTCAGGTAAACATTACGTAAAACCCACAATTATCAAAGAAAAGTGATTGGCAAACTCCCATATACCTACAGTGATCTTGACATTTTTTTAAAAACTAATAATAATAAACTATCGTGATTTAATATCGAATTATAATAAAACGAATTGTTATCGAAGTAATAACAACATCGGTAAAAGGAAGGGAGAACATCGACGAAACCGGTTTCAAGGAGTTAGATATAAGTACCTTATTTTTCGCACATTACACTTTGAAATTGTTTGAAATATGTTCTAGGCGCCATCTTCCTAACACAGAATGTACGGGCAAGGATAAGAAAGGTCTATCCGAAAACATATGTGCGGGTTACGTGAACCTGTCTAACTTTGTCAATATTCTCTTTGAATAAAAGGCATAATTTTGGCGCATTTTGTTGGGAGAGTGAATTTTCTTGTAAGAAATTTTGTAATGGGTTTGGAGAACCCTCGTAAATATTTAAAGTTTTATTTTGAAAATCAACTAATAAAAATATAATATACTATAAGCAAAAACATTCGAGTTACCTCAACATAGTATGAGAAAATGTTACAACTGTTCTAGATGTAAATTAAAATGGTTAACAAGTTATTAGTGAAGTTGAAGAAAAGTGCGGTGTATATATCGATAAAGAAGAATAAAAAAAGTAAGAAACGTTGAGCCCCATCTTCAAATCTATTCAGGCGTTACTCGGAAAGTATTTGAGTAACAAAGAGCTAAGAGGATCAGACAACAAACTCGTACAGTAACAACCAAAAGAGTGTCATTTTATTAAGTCTTCAGAATGGAGCGAGATCGAAGCGAGATAGGTGACATGTGTCGAGTACGTGTCGCGAGGAATGCGGGCCCATCCCCATCCCGCGTCCGAACGGGAAAAAACTCGTCGAAACTTTTCCTTTAGCACACTTCCCTTAATGTTACTTCTTTCTAAAATCAATGTTCTCTACATTCCTTTCTGCGTTGACTTTATCATTTCGTCCCGATTTTTGGGGAATAGCACTGCATACATTCACTCGAAGAACAGATTGAAGGTTAAGAGTGAATTCATTTAGTATGCGGAACGCGTTGTAGCGACCTCCGGTTACAGACAGGGGGATACTTCTGAAACTCGACTCACTATTGTGGAACTCGCGGCTGGCTGTCGAGTAGATATTAAGGTTATTTGTTAGAGTTAAATTATCATTTAGTTTGCTCAATTTGAGCGTGTTTATTCTCCTGTCAACTAACAAATACCTACTGAAGTGCAAATTGTATTAATTTCAATTGTACAAGTATTCTTGGTAATTAGTTTACTTTCTCTTGTGATTTAAGTTAAAGTCAAGTTACTGATTATTATTATAAATCAAATAATAAAACTAAAGATAAATAAACAAAGGAATATATAACAATAAAGAAGTCATCAGCAAAATATTTTTTTTTATTATATTTAAAAAAGCACCTTAACCAAATATGAATGATGAAGTTCGTCGTAATATACTGAGGATAATTTGCTTTATGCGTGAATGTACTCGTAGGTAAATGTTGAGAAAAGTCTGTAGATACAACTTTTTCGCGTTCGCGCAAACACGGAAAATAAAAAAGGAACTTTTTACATCAAAACTTTATTTTCGCTTTCCTCGTAGAGATTCTGCGTACGTGAGCTTGACTATATTTTGTGCTGATTAGCGTGTCTGCAGGTTATACTTTCGTACTTATCTTGACGCCTATTTGAATACATATATTACAGCCGAATTTTAATATTGTTTTATTATTATCGGCGACGAGACATTTTGAGAGTTTTTCACTACTTAAAAACTATTTACGCCAACGGTTTACACATTCATTTGGGTAAACAAATTAAACGTGTACTTATTTATAATGTATGGCATTACATAATACAAATTTTATATTAATTTATTAAATAGAAAATTAAATAGTTTAAATTCCTTCTCTTCTGTGATCACGGAAAAAGGTTTATTAAAGCAATACAATAGTTTTGTGAATAATAATTCAATGAAAACGAAGCTGCAATTTGAGGTTTTGTGTTATTTTACTTACATATTTTATTATATATCGATAATAATTTAAAATACCTATTAGGAATTATATATTTCACTGCATTTGTTTTATTTTTTGCTAATACATATATTGTGAAAATAATAGTTTTTATTGATTGAAGTTGAGATGTTTGTCTGATAACGCGTTTTAAATAACATTGATTACGATAAATTAGATCATTAGACCACGGTTGCTCTATTAATTTGTTAACGCGACGAAAATCTCATTACAGTCGTTGAATTACGAGGCGAGTAAAATGAGATGCGAAGTACGTGCGATGTGTTCACGGTGAATTGAGCCCGTTGAAGCGAAATCGGGTGTCGACAAGACGGCACGCCCCGACACTAATGAGGAACAAAACACAACGGAACACGCCTTCCTCCACTTCGCATTTGTGTATATAGTTCACGATTGTACATACGATTACATGATCTTTACTTAATTACTCAATTCTCTGTAGAAATTTATCGAAGAAAATAGATTAATATGCGATATAAAAGATAGAGCTCAAAGAAATTACTAAGTTGGAACTACCTACTAAAGAATTTCAATTTTAGATAGCAAAGTATAAGGGTGAATAAAATGATCATATTACTATAACAATATGTTACTAAAATGCGTGGTTTCTCGCTCAAGTATCCGGTCTTTGATGCGAGGAATTTTATCCAAAATCTATACATTGTAATATCGGCAACAACGGAGTACATTCCTTTCAATATTGTCTTGTAAGACTCGTCTCATATCATTTTTACAACCGCTGGGACGATATAAAAGTTTTAGTAACAGAATAATAATCTATTTGCAAATATTTACATTAAAATATTGTCTGAATAAGATGGGAGGCAAATTCAATCTTCAATTGATTTTATATTGTTTATGACAGCTTTATATGAGCGATCAATATAAACAATATAAACTGATATTCCAACAAAATTGGTTTAAAGTATACGTATCAAAATTTTCTCGTAGTATTAGAACTATAAAAGCTACATGCCCCCTAAAGTTTAACTTAATCAAAGTTTAACAATTTTCTCTTGAAGTTTCTATTAAATAAATAAAATGTATATTAATATTGCTTCTATAATTTGAGATATTCATTGAAAATGTTTTTAATTTATATTTGACTATAACGTCAATGTACTATTTTTTAATTTCAGTCATTATTCCGTGTTCTATACTTATATTCCGCCAGATGTAAAGCTAGAGTGCTGTCCATGAACGAAAACAACTACTACTACGAAGAACAGCAGTCGCTTCCGCTACGCCGGCTTAAGGAGACGACTACGACAGGACACACTCCACTCGTTATTCTGACTACAGATCCCCAAAACGCGACAAGGCTACTTCACAGGTTTAACATTCGAAAGTGTCTACCCCAGGATGTCAGACTGGGCTAATAATCTAGTCTATCTAATCTAATATTTGTGCAAATGGAAACTAGAATTGTAAATAAACTGCTTTATTAGTATGCTAAATAGAATAGATTCACTGACATTAATGTTATTTTAGCGAATAGCGAATGTGTCTTTTGTTTCGGCAGTTCGATACGGATTAAACAATACAATGGCTGGTTTGACAAACGTCGGACTGCATTTCATTAGTGTTCATTGTAAAACTGTGGCAGGTGCGCGCTAATGGATTAGCAGACGACACGCTCTGTATCGATGTCCATACTAATAATTATATACGTATACATATAACTATCATCAGTTGAAAGCACTTTGGTAATTGTTATTGCCGTCGCGGTTATGGTGGGCGGTGTTTCCACTTAATAAGTGACTAATACAGTTACCCTAATAGTATTATCCCCGTATAAAATAAAATCAATTGTCCATTTCGTTAATATTATATTAATAAAATATCATTTAATACGAATGTAATTTTTTTTAACTTTGTGCCCTTAGGCGTGCACTTAAC
Organism: Tinea pellionella; assembly: GCA_948150575.1. NCBI lineage: Eukaryota > Metazoa > Arthropoda > Insecta > Lepidoptera > Tineidae > Tinea > Tinea pellionella. Next base: position 2,905,535 of record OX411252.1, read on the forward strand.
TCTAGGGACAGCAAAGAGATACAAGAGAAAAAGAAGAGCAAAAAAAGAAAAATGTTAAAAAGTAGATAAAATGCGTTTTTTCTCAATCGTTTTTATAATTCGGGATTAATGTGGAATTGAAAATAATTTTCATTTGAATACATTTCAGATTATAGAAATATTCAGGAGACGTATTATAATTTAAATTGAATAGTAAAATGTATTAATATAATTTTGCGCAGGAATTGATTGAAACCTGACGAATAATAAGTGTACTAACCTATTTTCTCTTACTTTGATTGAAAGATAACTTATGAAATATTTTTTTTTCTGTAGAAGAAAGTAATAGCAGTATAATTTGTTTTATTAAAAACAGACTCTGTTGACAAATACTCGTAATTATCTACTAACAATTCTCTTTATAACGGAAAGAAAATGTCCAGAATTTTTTTGTCACGAAAATGAATTTCATAACGAAGGCTCTGACGACAGTATCGTTTCGAGCGAATATTTAGATGTCTCGCGATTAGTTCGAAAACAAAAGTCGCAAAAGAAAAAGTTTTAACGTTGTTATCCCTGGTCTCTCTTAATTGGCAAAAGTTTTGCAGTGACGGAGAAAGAGGACTCGACGCAGTAGCCTTCTGGTCTGTCGAGCATAAATGACTGATTGCGCTATGTTCAAAGTAAATATCACGTTGAAAAGGTACCTACTAATTATGCTGCAACCGAATGTTACCCAATAGCAATCATGCAACTTTTGATTCAACACACTTGATGCAGAAACACGGTTCTCTAAAACAAAATCAGTTCCTATAACAAAAAAAAAATACTTAGCGTTGTTTTAACCAATGTACAGATTATGATTAAAGAATATAATTGCTATACATTTTGTTAAAATTAATAAACTCATAAGCCTAAGGGAAAACAAGCTGCGAAATAAAAACAAAACGCTTTCGTTCGCACCGTAGAAAAATGAGTAAAGAGCGGGGTAGCGTCGACGCGTAGAGTTGCTCTCATTAGGGTCCCTAATTACTGGGCCTCAGGAGGCAATAACCGCCCGCGCTTAGCCGCGCGGAAATTCGAATTTAAATTTCGTACGTTTGTTGCCGACAAAATTGCGATTTTTCACCAATAAAAAAGGTAATACCGATGGTAGCTCGAATTTTAAATGAATATTGTTTCCTTTTTATGTTAATGACGAATATCGAAATTTTGTAACGGATGTTCAGAAAAGGCTATTCGTCGTTTAACCTTTGTAATGGCAAGACCGGATTTGCAATTCCAACCGTGTTTTATGGTTTTTATTGAGTATCGATTCTCTTAATAGTTTCATTATACCTAAATGGTTTTTTAATCTGTAATTAAGTTTATACCCTCATGTTACAGCGAATATTTATTCTTACGCAATAGTATAAACTATGCCCACGTGGTTTTTCTATAACTAGTTATTTCACACTGAGTAACATATAAGTTTATATCCTGTATTGAGTTTCTGTGTCAGTGTGCCAGGCCAAGGGTTGTTACGTCCCTTTCATACCCCACTCACATTCATTGCCTTTTACCCTTACTCGCTCACTTTTCATAATTATCACTCCCTCCTGTCGTCAAACCGGTTCCTAATCGCATATTTTTAATTTTTTCGAGATCCTTTGGGGCAGTTTTTTTCCACTTTTACTAGAATTAAATTTTCAGAAGTCAATTTTAGTTGTAATAAAAATTTGTTTAGTTTGACTAATATGAGATTATTTACAGTTTATTTTTTTAGGTTAAATATACTATGGAAACAGAAAAAGATCACACTTTTTGTGATTTATACATGCATGAAGCAAAACGGGAATTTTGAGCTGAAACAACGTGTACACGCAAAAGCGTCAAACATTAAAAATTTCCACGCGTTTACACTCAGAAAAATAACTAGACGCCAGACATCATTCGAAAAAAAAGACCCTTAGAAAAAAAGAATTTACTAAACGAGTATCTATGTCTTTTATTAAGATCAACGTAGTGGTAGGCGAACTGATGATGGTTATTAGCCCAGTCTGCCGTCCTGGGGTAGTACCACCATTTTCGAATGTAACACGTCGGGTGTTACATGGGTTTGTCGCGTTTCGGAAGCAGTTTTTAAGTAGTCAGGTATAGCGAGAGGAGTGTGCGCTGTCAATTTAGATGGTGCATACTCGTCTCCTCAGACCGGCATAGCGGAGGCGACTGCTGCCCGTATAGATTTAGCTTTACATCAAAAATAAAGAAAAGAACGAAAATTAATTAGTACCTATATTTTGTGACAGAGCGAATATTAACTACATTAATGTATTTCTTGTCTTTTATAAAACGGAGCCAACAATTATTTATTTGCGGAGTCCAGCGAGCATTCATTCAAACGCAATTCAAGCACTAACATTGAAAGCGATTTAAATGAGAGAAATTCAGGAGTCATTTTACGGATAGAAGAGTACTTCAGGCCTTTACTTGAGAATTTTATTCAATTTAAATATCCATTCGAATTTGATTAATCGATTTTTTAAAGCGGGGGTCGCTTTACGCAACGAGAAAACAATTAAGTCTAAGGAGGTACTCTTCAGGTATTTAATTTACTTTGAGATTTTAGAACGATTTATTCTCATAAGACGATAAAACGAGGCTAATGAGGTTACTTAAACTAATTTTAACATAATAATATGTTTTTATGGAAAATAATTATTTTCTATTTACTATAATGCATCTGAAATTATAACGTTTATCGTTACAGTAATTTGTATAAGTATAGTATTGATATTATTATTAATAAATATGTAAAGGATCTCATCAACCCTGTACACAGAAAAGAAAATTATACTGACCGAAATAATAATATAGTGAATTCACGACATGATTCCAGCCGGCGGGCCCCAGGGACCGAATTAGCGCGCTACGTGACCCAACTGCCGATTTTTTGTCCTCAACGAAATATTACTTCCTCTTCAGAAGAGGGCAGCCTTGTTTTTACAATGGGCCAAGTTGTACGTTATCGAGTTTGTTGACTTTTAACGAGTATTTTATACAATAATATGATAATTAACTTACGCTTTATTGGATAAATACGCGCGCGGTCGGAGGATCTACTCCCTGATATAAAATATGCCCCTAAGGGCAATGTTTTCGCGTCCAATTATAATTCATTAATGTGTAGTAAATAATTCAGTTTATTGATTTGATAAAGTTTCTCATAAGTAAAGTTTAAATGTTATTATAGTTTTTCACAGAACATAGCTTTACAACAAAACATTTATGAAACTTTTAATTTAACTTTAACTTCCGTTTCCGCTTTGAATACAACTAGTGATGTGCTCCATGGTCATACTACGTGAATATTTGTATTAGAGCATGTGTACTTAGTGTTTGTGTTGCCACGAATTGGCAGGTGCAGTTAAACTTTAGTTCGACAGAAACGTATAATGTCTAAAGTTTAATTTTGGTAACAAACAGGAAGTATTTCAATTTCGCGTGTAGTGTAGTCGGCGAGAGGCCGGAGAATCGTATGTTTCGTGTGAATAGCGCTGTGGGGAAGGTAGGCAGTGTGGTAAGGTTGGTTGAGCCTCGCCACGCCACAGCGCCCGTCAAATGTAACACGTCATGATTTCACCTCGTTACCGCTCTCGTCACAATGTCGCCGCTACTCCGGGTTAATGAACAGAAATGCCATTTTACCCGTTTTGTGCTCGCTTATAATGCAGTAAACGTAACACGCGGTAATCAACTCTGTTTATTATACATTTTGACTTTATTAAATGATTAGACACTATATCACATTAATTATAGATTTTTTTTCCTAACAATAACATGCGAATAATTCACCGAGTTTTGGAGTATAGAGAATGCGGCTCTAAATAATTTTTTAAAACACTATCAAAATACAAATTCTCTCTATAATATTATTTGAACCTTTTTACTTTGGCAACAAAATTTCTCCCTCGACACCGTGAACACAAATAATCTCATTGTGTAGTGTTTGAAACAAATACAATATAGAGATGGCTCGTATTCTCTACTTCTTCACCTTTATCTATAGGTCAAGTACATTCCATTTCTTATATTTCATATACTATATATATATTGTTATTGTAGCTCGGCATATGACAATACTCCGCCTGATGTAAAGCTAGCGGGTCATGAACGGAAACAAATGTTACCACAGACAATTTCTACAAGCAGCAGTCGTCTCCGTTATGCCGACTTGAGGAGTAGTAGTTAAAAATATATACTATAGTATTTAAAAAACATATTTTCCTTTATTTGAGCTAGAGAGCGGTCCATTAGCAGGATTACTGCTATCATAAAGAAATGTAGTGTAAAATGGCTAGGTTGACAGGGCACACTACTCTTGTTGTACTGTGCTACTGCGAACCTGAAACCCGATGAACTTTACTACTATTAAATTTTTGTTTTTAATGTTGATAGTTTAAGCTACAACTTTTACTTAAATACCACTTTTGGTTATAAATATTTAGCATTACATGTTATAAATCCTCACTATAGATGCCAACCGAGTGAATACTCGGATTACGATACCCGAGATGTAAATCAGGATCGCTCGGGATGAATGTACGCATTAGTTTACGTCTTGACCAAAGGCCTTTAGTGAGAAATTTTGAAATCTCTTCGTACGACCCTGAGTGCTTCTCGTACTTTCTTTCAAACCCAAAATCAAAGGTATTATTCTTGAGTATTATAACTTATAACACAGTCATCCAGAAGTCACGGGGTTTAATATCTATAGAGTCCTAATTAATCTTTTTTTTTTGTATAGGCCTTAAAATATATATTTTTTAAATTGTAAATCGACATGTGACAACACTCCGCCTGTTGTAAAGCTAGAGTGAGGTCCATGAACGGAAACAACTGCTACTACAAAGAAATTTCTATAGACAACATGCGCCTCCGGTATGCCGATTTGAGGAGATGAATTTGCACCATCTAGATTATCGATGCGCTCTCCTCTCGTTATACTTGACTACTTCCAAACTGTTGAAACGCGACATGGTCTAAAGTGCTACATGCTAATGTGGTGGTACTACCATCATCAGTCCGCCTACCACTTCTTTTAGGAATTACTTGCTTCTATGTACAATAAAGTAACTGATCCCCAAACGCGGTATAGTCAATTCACGAGTGTTACATTCGAAAGTGGTGGTACTACCCCAGAACGGCAGACTAGACTAATACCCATCATATGTCTATCACTCCATAAGATTTTATTATTATTAACTTTTAACAAAAATTACATAGAAAAATTGACGTGCACACAACATTAATTTACTTCATAATCATATTTTTTTGTTACTCATAATTTAAAATATTTTATGCGGCTTACTATCGCGTTTATTTTATTTGTTACAATCTGACATTTTTAAAGTTTTACAACCACGGTGCTGAATTAAAATAATCAAAATGAACTCGTTAATAAACTGCATATAATCTTTTAATTTAGTTACTAAACATTTTTTGTTTAGTTAGGAGTAAGTTACCGTTTCCATAAGTTTTCCAATTTATAACAAGTTTACATCAAAGTTGAGCTCAAACATGTACTTTAGCCTGAACATATAAATAAAAAAAATCAGTCCTTTCAAAAAAGGAAAATTTCAGATTTTCTGTTGCGTACCAAAGAACATAATCACGACGAAGTTGATAAAGCAAAGCCCACATTTATTATTGTCCTTTGTAAGGGAAAACGAACGAGCTCGGAGGCAACCCTCAAAAGTATGTAAAGCAGAATATGTGGAGCGGCGAAATTGAAATCGCATTGGCTGGGACGAGGGTTGATTCGCGACCGTGACGCCTGATTTTCGTTATTTACGCCGTACCTACCTTGCTTCGCCTATCATTTCTGGCAAACTTGTCAAACGCCATGTTGCCAATACTAATAGCGTAGAAACTGTCATCCGATATTTACCTTTAAGCTCATGTAGCTAACGTGACTAAATTCGCGTTTACGAAATACACACGTAACTTAACAAACTAAATAATAATGCGTGAAAATATATATTTTAGCATATGACAACACTCCGCCTGATATAAAGCTAGAGTGCGGTCCATGAATAATAAAAAAAATGGTGGTCAGAGCGGAAAGAGGTATGTTGAGATATTATGGATGGAAAAGGATGGATGAGATGATATTAATTAATCAGATTCATCATGCGAAAGTGGATGTCAGTGCCAAAATGAAGCGCCTCGGAAAGATTATATCAGCTCCTCAGATGCCCTTAACCGACCTCATAGAAGAGTGTTTGATGTAGATGAGGTGAAAGCTGTTCTAGAGTGGTAAAGAGAGAAGCTGCCGCAGCTCCATAGTTTCTGCTTACCTCGGTTACATGGGCATGAAATAAGACGAAGAAGAAATTATGTAAATTCAAATTAAAAAATATCAAATTAAACCACTAACTCATACCCTGCTTAAAATTTAGATATAAAATATATTATACGTCACAAAATTAAATTACCGTTGAAAATTTCAGTAAATATATTTGTAATGGAAAAGTCACATTTCGAAAAAATATTCGTTACCCATATACAGATATTCTTGTTATATCTGATTGTAAAACTTGCTTTTATCTGCCTCCAAGCAAATTATAATTAGGATGTAAGTAGATATATAAAAATGTAATCATAAACTCACCTACATCAAAACATTAATTAAATTTGTCCGAGTCTTTGTAACAAAAGGAAAACAAAGGTAATTGTACTGTAATTTAGTCATTGTAATAATTTTAGTGTTCATTATTGAAAAGTCAACGTATGAAAACGAGCACCCTTTTAGCTATCTAATAGTGTATATTTTTCCTGAGCACGTTCATCTCTCTGACACAAGTGAGATTACTCATAATAGACGGCTTAATTAGGCACTTAATCGAAAAACTGTTGCGAACAAAGGAGGTCTTAGCGAAGTCTGTAGTGCAAGCGCCGTAGATCCGAGCCACACAGACATGGGAGCGATTTATTATCCGTCATTACCACAGCAATATCCAAGTAATGACTACGATCCCTGAGGAACAGGCAGATTATTTTGACATGTCATCTCGCAAACGACCAACGACGCCTAATGAAGTTTTAAACGTTGTATTTTTTGTTTGCGAAGTGTTTGAGTAATTTGAATTAATTAACATAATTTATAAAATGTATTATCGACTAAATATATTATAAATGACGACAGATATAACGATTGTTATGATTTTATTATGAACAATTCCTATTTCGACATTATTCGCTTGATTGGTGAAGAAGCTTCTTTGAAAAATAAATTGTTAAAGTACCGATTAATTCGAGGCAGCTTTCAATGGATCCCTCGGCGAGCACAAATATTCGCAAGTCATCATGAAATAGCCATTCCACGAAGAAATGTCGGGATTTAGGTGTCAAGTCACTCTTTATGTTCGGTAATGGAGTCAAAATGTAAGTAGACATTGACATTGATTATGCGAGTAAATAAGTATTTTATTTCGGACGTTTGTATAGTAAATGTTTTATTACTTTACCTAATTTGTCTAATATTAAACTCACATCAATTCTTCGGCTCATTTATATTTATATCAAAATGAGTGCGTGGGATAACATCGTTGTGATATTAACAGTAATTTACAACATCGATTATTCTATATTATTATGGTAAACTGAAAGCACACCACGACGGTTTTCGTAATTAAATAAGTTACTTCCCTCGTATCTCAGGCTCCATAAAAAAATAGGCTAATAGCTCTGAACAGCAAGTTATCAAGCCCTGAGTGGAAGTGCACGCGGCTCACCTCGCATGTTCCGCAAAGTGTGAACTAAATTGACGATATTTTACGATCAAGTCATTACTAAGGCCGTAAAGTTGCGAGGCGCGTCGTTCGCGGCGGCGTCCCGGCTCTTTTACGATGGATATTCTTCATAGTATCGCCGTGACCCGATTGGTGCCGCCGTTCTTTAACGTAATGGTGGTTGACGTGATCCCGCTTACGTAACGAGCGGAACTGCAAATTAAACGGACTTTTATTAACGAAACAGACACGGTACCTACATATCTTCATGAAATATCATGCGTACGAGTGTCGTTTGTTCCTTTTGTGGTGGAATAGACTTGGTTTAGTAAGTATATCGTCTTAGATACTCATCACATATGATGGCATGCTCCAATAAAAAAGTCTATCTTAGGTGTTTTAATCAACATATTTGTATACGAAAGTAATTTAGAAAGGAAAACAATAGCAGTCAAAACAGTTGCAATTAATGTGAGCGAATAATTTGCGAGTACGATTCAGTACATCTGTCCTTGCGTACTTAATAACTTTATCGTCCAATAATGACAAAGCCTCAAGCTGCCGCGGCAATGTTTCAGCGAGCATAAAAAGCTTAATGTCTCGACATAAAGAGAGTAGCGCTTAGGTAACTAACAAACCGTCGCGTCGCCTCGTCGCGCAATATCCAAGTTTACGGGCGGAACTCAATTAAAATCCAACAATTTTAAAGCGAGTACAAAATGAAATTAAAGTTGCGTAACATTGCGACAGGCTCTATAGCGACATGCCGCCGCCACCGCTGTCAACGACATATTGTTATATTCTGTCACCTTATAATGTAAGCGGAGCATCATTTAGTTCACTTAGATTAGTATAAGTTATTCTAATTACACATTCTGACATGAGTAAGGTTTATTTTAACCACAATAAAATATATACTTTAATATTAATAGCTTGTAGCAAAATTAACGTTTAATAAGCGGTTTATAAGTGTACCTATATTAGAAATTGTTATGTAGGTACTAAAGTGAAATACGCGTAGCGAAGCGTAGGACAATAATTGGATTTGCTTGAAGTTTGACACCGTTGAGGATCACGCTCTCGATGTTCGTTCACATAACGCTACATGTATCAGATTGAAGAAACTGTGCACGTAGGAGGTAAATGTATTTATTGTATTATGTTTAAAATGTCACATACCTTTACTCGCCCCGTCTGGTCCCCTCAATATGGAACACTCTTCTATTGTTCCAAAGGGTGTGAAAAGCTGCCGCACATCTTCCTCGGATTGTTGTTTGCTGAGCATGCCAACGAACAGCTTTCGATCTGTGACACACAAAAAGGCTCAGTGTGAATGAAAGCGTGAAGTGTTTGGACAAGCGGGATACTGCAAGGTTTAAATAGACCATACACAACATCATAGGCGGCGCGATGGAGCGGCGGAGCAGGTGCTCGTGCGATGTCGCGGAGGCTCTTAAACTCTACCCCCTTCGTCGCTGGTCGAGTTTGCCAATTATAAATTCATAACTTCCCGAGAGCAACTTCCAATAGATAACTATGAATAATGGATTTTGCGATCGGAGCTGAACCGCTTCGAGCGAGTCTTAAAATGAAGTCAGCGCGGTGACCGGTGAAGGTTAATCGAGACGTATCAAAAGGGTGCACTTGTAGAGATTTGGATATAATGGTGTCATAATGTTCGGGTCATGTGAAGCGTGCGAACCGCGCCGCCGCCCCGGCGCGTGCCGCTACACTGTGCTTCGGCATGGACTTATTAACAATCATAGCTTCTAGAAACACACATACACAGATTTTAGTTAATGATATACAACGAACAAAATCCAAACCCAGAGTCACACATAAATTAGCACAATACACTAATGTTGCATTGGTGAATTGTATATAATAATATGTAGATGATTAGCGAGAGTTTCGTATATCGTTAGTGACCAATGATAGGGGACGGTCGCTATTATCGAATGTAAACAAACTTTATTATCATAGATTTGTTTAGGATAACAATAACATACGAAACTCTCTAACAATTTGTACTTCAATTAGCATTTTAATTGTTACGGGTGGAACATATAGTTGTGTGAGGGAACGACTTCTGTTAGAGCTTTATTACTATGACTCAACACATCAACGCGTTATCCAATCACATTGCGGACTAAACATGACTAAGGGCGCTAGAAAACTAAATTTTTAATATTGTAGTTTTTGCGCTCATTACAGAAATCAATATACAAATTAATCACAAAATAAACAAAAACCACACTAATTACAACTTTTAAACCAATATCAAAACAAAAATATCGTACAGTACGACGAAAACTAAGTGCAAAGTGAGACAGGCTCGTGTTCGTCGTCGAATCTAAAGCAGTAGCCATCATTGTTTATTATTAGATATTAATTTAAAAAACACAACATATTATATTCTAATCATCAGATATTATTTGGGTTTTTTAAAGGCGGCGCATAATACAACATTTACAATTATTTAAAACACTACTACTTATTACACAAAGCATTTTAAGTCGATAGACTGTAAACATATTAAGGCGTAATAAATTATATATAGTTTAGATTCGACATTGAACAGCGGGCGGCGCTCACCGCACCGCTCTAGTACGGACAGAGTGACAACAGTTCAGCCTAGAGCACGCACAACACGCTACCTGGCCGTGCGGCCGCTGCCTATGCGCGTCTGCAGCCCGCGGCTCCTGCAACACAAGAACACGCTGCACATACTATCTGCACCGCCGCTACACCGCCAATATCTTATACTATTTCATACTTAATAATATGACAATATAGAATTCCAAACAATAAAACTTATGAGCTATTATCCTGAAATTGTAAGTGATGTGTACAATGATATTGGTGTTAAAGTTATTGTAGTAAAGCGCAGTGTTTTAGAATGTTTTATTGCTATTACTGTTTTTTTTTGTTCGAAATGTGAAGTGTGGACGTACATTTTTCATACGCGTCTTCGAGTTGATGGTAGATAAGGGCTCTTGAGGGACCTTTAGCGGAGAACTAATGGTGCACGCGAGGGCGGTCAGCGACAAAACGGTACACGTAGGCGGACGTGGTTCGAAACAATGTTCGGAAATATTAGAACGGTGCGAGGGGTCATTAAATTCAGATTTATACTGGGGTAGCCGGATATCTCTCCCGGGCGACTCTCCGCTAATGACCACGTAAATTGAGATAATTTCACAGTGGAGTTGGTTCTAATCCGAGCCTCCCTCTCAGCGTCCTGTGCCATATTCATTAAACCTGAATGTTGATTTGATGGCTAGTTACTATTGCAACGACGTTCGACATAGTCACACGACGCGCTGTTCTCACTACCTAGCTTTATGTGGATAATCCTACAGTACAATTATATAGTAGATCGTCCTAAAATATATATTTATTATATACATTGGTATATAAAATAACGAAGTAAATTTCCCATTCGATGGATAAATAAACAAATATTACTATTATGTGTATCAGGTAGAAGCTGTGCGATAAGGGTTTAGATAATTCATAGATAACGGATGAACCAATCAATCATTGTAACATATTGTGTATGGGATCGGGATACATAATGATTAAGTGATAGTCTCTCCTCGTGTTACACATGAAACAAAACACTACCAATACACATTAATTTACTTCTATTTTTGTTTGTAAATCAACTATTAAAGTAACTCAATTCAACTATTCTAAATATACATAAATATTATCGATGACCTTACAAATTAATTAAATAAAATATCTAAATGTAAATCCACTCTAATAGGCAAGTTACTGTTGACAATTAACTGAAATTTGAGAAATAGAATTCCAAATTCTCTTAAGCACGTTTGATTCCCTTAATTGGCGAAGTCTTTCACGCGCCATCCAATAAGACATTCGAGATCGGCATAACCAATTATACTGTTAATTGGAATTCGCATGGCCGCCAACGTCGGGTGAGATCTACGAAGGAAACCTTGTCAATGCGTACGAATCCCGCTTAGATTGTCCAAATTGAATTTGACTTGAGATTGTATGCGTATATTTGTGTACTCAGAATCTATTTGGTATTGTTCCAGTCTGTTTGAGGTAACCACCAGTGTCCGTTAGAAAGCTACCCTGTCACTGGCATGCACAACATCATTCATGTTTCCTATGCATCTGTATAATGTTCACTGCGTTGACATATTCTAAATTATATTCCCCGACAGGGTAATTACAAAGAGAGAGCGATGAATGTTTTGAATAATTTTATTTTAAATTTTTAGTAACATATCTTCTAAATTGTTTGTTTGTTAGTATGATTATAATACAGTATGCCGTATGAAATTACTATGACCGTAATACAGACTATAGTCTAGTACGAGGTCCTCAACTCATGTAATTTATGTTATGTTAAGATTCATTTTTATTTATTTATGATGAGTTAGTACTAATGATGTAATTATAAAATCTTAAAATGAACGACCAACATTATTTCCAAATACTTTTCGAATTTCTGAATAATTATTCATATAAAAAATAAAGATAAAAGGAGCACGTATTTGAATAATTAACGTGGACATAATAATTTTCAAAACAGCTTATGAGTTGAGCGATTTATGTTTATAACTTTTTGTCTAGTGATTAACTGTCATCATTTCCATTTTGTTGGAGCAATTTTCATTAAGCCGTCATTAAGCAGTGGGTGAAAGTTTTCGAGTGTGCCTCTTATCCCAACGGGTGGAGTCCCCTGTCCCGTTTGATTAATTTACGCGGCTCCCCAAACACAGAGCACCTTTTGCGGGGACACGCAGGGAGGCACGTGTCACGCTGCCTCACCAGACAGCGGACTCAGATTGATCGTCTGACAACCGTCCGGCATCTGCTAAATAATAAATAATCTAATCATTTTGTTGATAATGTAAACACTATAATTGTATTTACATTTATAATAATATTTTATAAACTTGTGGAAATAATAAACTATTATTATTGTTATATTAGATTTTGATGAAATTCAAACAGAAAAAATTCGCGCACACACAGCTTAAGGTGTGAATCTTCTGATTTTGTGACCGTGAACGTGTTGTAATTTCTGTTGTATGTTGTATAAGTTGTACCTACTGCTGGGTCATATATTACTTTTTTTTTACGAATGATACTATGATACTATCAACTTCGCAACTCGAATATAAATTGTTTTATTTTAATCGTAATTTTATAAAGATAGAATAAAGGAATTTGGACGCGTACTTGTAATCGCTGCGTAGATCAGTGATCAGCAAATCCGCTCGTAAAGCGGTTCGATTCCCACTTCATTATGATTTAATAATAACAACCCCAGCACGTGAGCATGCTAAAAAATGCATTAAAGAAATAAATAATAAATGTTATTGTTGGAAATATCTTTTATCTTTCGAGCTACAATAACACTGGTATCTATTATGAACTCGATAGCGGCAATAGTACATTGTTTAGGTTCAGATAAACAGGCGACCCGTAGCACAGGTCGCACTAATTGGATCGCCTGTAGAAGCTGCATGAAGGCGAGCCGTCTCCGGTATAATGGTCGCTTTCTATACTAGACAACAGATTCATAGGGTGTAGAATGTATGTACACGTATACTGCACTAGCACTGTTAACAATCCTCTCAAACACAATTATAGTTCAACACATAACTATACTTGCAAATAAATACATAAATATACATAATATAAATTATAGTATTAAACTATATTTTAGTTTTTTTAATAGTGGCTCGACATGTGACCATATTCCACCTGATGCGCGATCTATGAGCGAAACGTTGCCTTCGCTATGCCGTCTTGAGGAGACGAGTATGCACCATTTAGATTGACAGGGCGCGCTCTTCCCATTATACTTGGCTACTTTCAAACTGTTTCCGAAACGGACAAGGTTTTTTTTTTTTTATGCTTAATAGGCAAACGTTTGACCGCACCCTGCCTGATGTTAAGCAGTGATGCGGTCTAAGATGGAGCACGCTTGCTTATGAGGTACCTGTTTACCCTTAATTTGAAGAGGCCCATATTGTACTTCTCGGGAAACACAGGTCACTTCACGGGTGTTACATCCGAAAGTGGTGGTACTAACCCAGGACGGCAGACTGGACAAATACCCATCGTCAGTTTGCCTACCACTCTTTAATAGTGCATATAGGTACTGAGCGTCCAAGGAACATATAAAATAGTTAAATTGGTACCGGTCAGAATTTAACGAGGCTCGAACATGGATCTCATCGATTGCTAGTTCACGCGTCTTACCGCTAGACCACGGCCGCTTTTAAATGATTGGATACATTGAAATTTACAAATATTTCAACTAACATTTGGAAAATAGATACGGTAACGTATTAATGTAGCTGTTAATTATTTACAAATGAACGTTGAACAACTTAGTTATTATTAGTTTGTACATGGGTTACGTGAGATCAAGGAGTTCGGTTGGAATAATGAAGCCTTTGAGAAACTGTTTAACTGTTGCAGGATTTCCCAATAAGCTGACAAGGGAACAGATTACACGGTTCGCTTTGGATGGCCTCTATCGCACACATCCGATGCTCCCTGATACATAATCAACCATTCAAGCATTGAGACTAACGCATTGTTAAGGTAATTGCGTTACATCTAACAAGATACTCTATATCTATATCCATAATACATACTTGTACATAGTTAAATACTATATTTAGCAGTATATTTGAGCGGCCGTGGTCTAGCGATAAGACGCGTGAAACCACGACCGAAGAGACCCGTGTTCGAACCTCGTTAAATTCTGACCGGTACCAATGTTACTATGTTCTACATACTATGGTTATTAGCCCAGTCCCGGGGTAGTACTACCACTTTCAAATGTAACACCCGTGAAGTCGCGTTTGCAAGTAGCCAGATAAAACGAGAGGAGTGTGCACTGTCAATCTGGATGGTGCACATAATTAATCATAATCAATTTGTTTACCGATCCTTCTATTATACAAAATCTTGAAGCCGGCATAGCGGAGGCGTCTGCTGCCTGTACAAATTTATCTGTAGTAGCAGTTGTTTCACGGACCACATCACAGCTTTACATTAGGGGGAGTGTTGTCATATGCCCTGAACTACAACAAAAAAATCCTGCATATTTTCCCAGTTGTCAGCGAGAGAACTATGATTTAGAGGGGACAAGCCGAGGTGCGCATCAAAGGGGGCTGTACATTATAATATATGTTTGAAAAAAAAAACTTGTCTCACTCTTATATAGGTGTCAAGAAAACAGAAGTCAAACCAGCTTGTGACTGAGCTATACACAAAATTTGGGCTTAGTCAAGATTTGCCCAATTGCCCAATGTCAAGTTATGCCACAGTTTAGAAAAATTATCTATACACTTCTCTCCATATACTCCTCCGTCTACTCCAATTGAGTTTAAACTCTATGGATATACGAGTACCTAGCTATTTCCAAGGAAATCATGAAATAATAAAATAGTTTTTATATTAGGCAACTGTGAAAGCTATTAATAAAAAATAGTTATAACACCGCTCTAGCGTGATAAGTGGCGATACAAATAATAAATTTATTGTTGTGACCTTTATCAAGTCTTTGGCATTTGGAGCATTGAATTGAAACTGTCGGACAGCTTGACGTGAATGAGGGAAGTTTTCTCACGTCAAACATATTCAAGAATAATAGCTCCTAATTTGCTATAATATTTGGTTACGTTACGTAGTCACATTTTCGACATGACATCCTTACAGTTGTGATTTCTGATTCAGGAAATGGTACTGGAAAACCATCGAATTTTGCCGAAAAATCTGATTACGTCCATAAATAATTTGAAATGTGTAAAGGGTACAAAACATATATAAATCTAAGTATTCGGTCAATGATGTTAAAGATTATGGTGGCGGTAATTTTATAACAATTATTTTACCTTTTTTTATAGTAGACTAGGTTCAGAGTCATCTACCTAACATCAGACTCCGCTTGATGTGTAGTTCATAAACGGAGACAACTGCGATCGCCGAGAAATAGATAATAATTCTGTGTTTGATAGAGAAAATTATGAAAATCAAATGTGTGCAACTATATAAAGATAGTAAGTAATAAATTCTTTATTGCACAAAATAAAACAAAAATGTACAATGGCGAACTTAATGCGTAAATATTACATAACTTTATAAGTGTTTTATCTGTAATCAAAATCAATATGTCGTAAAACTTGTAGCAAAAACTTAATAATAAGATAATAGGAATCGTTAAGAAACTATTAAGAGTGTGCAAGACTGGTAGGCATAATAAAATTTGCCCCTTTATTACACTTGACCGCCTCTGCCATTCTCGTAAAAAGGATTCTGGTAAATCTGTATTAATTTATTTTAATACCCCTTATACATATACTAATATCTACAATTATATTATGTTTATCGTCTATAATAATGTTAAATATTATCGTATTTAAAATAAAAATAAAATAAAAAATAAAAAAATAAAAAAACACTTTATTGCACACAAAAATCGTACATAGGCGAGCTTAATGCCTTTGGCATTGTCTACCAGCTAACCTTTGTTGGTGTGAGCGGAGATCTACAGTGCAATGAACAAGATAGGATAGGAAAATCAAAATAAATAAATAAGTAAACATATAAGTGTATTATAACAAATACATTGCATAAAATACAATAGGATATACAAATAAATAAACAATATAGAGTAGGAAAAAAGAAAGAAGAGTTAAGGGTTGTTCTGATTTGAAAGAAAGTATTTGGTAAGCCTATTTTTAAAAGTTTGATATGATGGTGCTTGTCTAAGTGTCAGTGGAAGCATGTTCCATTGCCGTGCTGCTGATACTGTAAAATTTAGAATTAGAAATTACACCTCCTCTTCTCCCATCTTAAGTTACATTATGTAGTGGCCAAGTTACACATACGGGTATGCATAGGAGCCAGTGATTATTTTTATTTTTAAAATACCCTATTATTTCAGGTTTGGGTGTTATTCTATATTTATGTCATTCTTTTCCTGATACCAGTCATATGTAGCGTATTTATCATTTTTTATGTAGCTCGGCATATGACAACACTCCGACTGATGTTAAGCTAGAGTGCGGTCCATGAACGGAAAAAACTACTACCTAGAGGAACATACCTTCAGATTAACAGTACACACTCTTTTCGTTATACGAGTCACGATTATACTAAAAAAACTCCATGAAAGAGTTCACGTGCATAACAAATGCCATTGTATGTAACGTATGCATACGTTTGATTTTTAATATGTACAGTTTATGTATTTAGATGAATCTAAACAAGTAAATATTAATTTGTATAATTATTCGAATTAACAAAATATACTAATTTGAACATTCAAACTCAATCGATAATAGATTTCAAGTTGAAATAGAGTTTGCCGTATGAATATTATTCATCGATATTTAAACAATCAATTGGAGAAACTTTAATCCTGTCGTATCGTACGGTCGGCCTGAGACCCTAACTCGTTACAGACTAGTTCCCGACTGGTTATGCGACTGCTAGAATTAACTTTGTCATTACCCACAGCCGCTGATATAGAAATTCATTATTAAATTTAATGGTTTGCGATTTAGGGCGATAGGATTGGACAGGATTGTGCCTGAGAGACAATTTTATGAGAGGATCGGGGTTATTATGACACAAAGTGTTCCTAGTTTCAACTGATAGAGTTATTAATAATTATAATGGGTTGTGTTTATTGAAAGAAAATATAGACAGAGCAGTTAATATATTACATATTTCTGATTTAGTTTTTTTTTTAAATTGTAGCTCTGCATATGGCAACACGCTGTTTAATGTGAAGTTAGAGTACGGTCCATGAATGGAAACAAATGCTATAAAAATACTCTCGTTATACTCGACTACTTTCAAACTGATCCCGAAACGCCACAAGGTCACTTCACGAGTGTTACGCTTGATAGTGATGGAAGGCAGCTTGGAAGATCAGCTTGCATACCACTCTTCAATTAATCCTTATAGGCACAGAGCGAACAAAGTACATATAACGTAGTTACATAAGTATCGGTCAGAATTTAGTGGAGTTTGAACACGAGTCTCATCGCTTGTAAGTTCAAGCGTTTTACCGCTAGACCACGACCGCTCTCATTTTGCCTAATAAAGATGTAACAGGTATTTGTTCCCACGGTGGATGTTTTAGTAATTTTATGATTAAAGCTCTCTAAACGTTGAGATAATGCCCTTTACAAAAGACTTTACTCCCGAGGGGCTGATGTAAAATGCAAGAAGAGAGTAGAGCATTAAATCCCTAAAGTGGAGGCCTACTCACATCTTTTGCCTTAATACCATATTTCTATTGCAGGTTATTGGTATCAAAGGTACTTTAATCATACTCATAAATGTTGAATACTCTTTTGAGTTAGGAGGCTTCCATTATACAATAAAGTTTTAATGATCAAGGAGTTTTTCCTTTGTTATATATTAAAGCTTTGAATATAACATAAGAGATTATTTAAGAGAAAGTTTAGTAGATTTTGATATTCTAAATGGTTTATTATCTAAATTTATGTCGAAAAAAACATTCGATAAAAAAATAAAATTGAAATGTAGGCCACATAAAAAAATAATAATAAAACGGTTGTTCTCACCTTTAAGTGTATCTGCACCTCTTATAATTTATTAACAGTCCATAAGTGCTAAAATGTGTACATTTATAAGTCCACTTTCCTCGTGTATTTATAAATAATTCAAGACAACTGGGTAACTTGCCTATCTCTTAGGGTGGAACTGTTTCTGTGCGTCCCCACGAGCATTCATAGTGGGACCCTACTAACTTTTACTTAAGTAAGAAGACAAAATATTAAGTGAATTATTTAATTGGGGATCATTGAATGTTATTGGAATGAGGTTTGGCGTTTCGGGGTAATTGAAGGCCAGAAGGGTTAAATAATGAAATTTACTAATTGCAACTATTATGATAGCATAAAAATGTTGTACGATATATTTAAATATTACTAAAACAATTTGTAGTAGAACATATTGTTTCAACTAAATTCAAATATTTTATTATTTTCCCAATATAGTTTAGTCTTAGCTGCATAACTTTCGTAACATAATAAATGAACAAAATAAGCGCGATTATTTATTTATTTAATTTATGCAACAACTTTTCTATACTATTATAAACCGACTTATATAAAATAAACTAAGAGCCATTTACTGCATAAATAAATTAGATTTAAATTAGAAGTCAATATAAAACCATAATAATCCATATAAGCCTTTTAAATTTAGTTAAAATGATTTATTAAATGTTATAAAAGATAACAATAGTTCAATAATACGCAAAAGTATATTAAATAATCGTAATAGGAATTCCAGTGAAGTTATCTGCTTGTTTCCCCATCTGTAACTTAGATATTTCAAGTTTTGGACTTGGTGTTCAGTTTCGACAGGGTTATTTTGTCGCAATGGCTACCTCTGTACAAACTTTGCGGCAGAAGCGTCAACAGACGGTGTCACTTTTCCCTCGAACTTATTTTAAAATATTTACGACTTGAATTTTTCTTTCAAAGAGAATTTCTACGGAAACTTAAGGCCGGAATATAAAGTAAATATTTGTATTATTTATTTCACTTATTTCTGTTAGTTTTAAAGTTATTCTTAACTTTATATCAGTATTCATATATCAATATTATATGATACTCTATACGTTTATCTATTGTAGTGGTTAATATGAAAATAGCATGTTTAATTGCAAGTCAATTTGTCATTGTCGCGATAGACTTCAACTGTAGAATACAATACGAAGTTCGTTACCGCTAATATTGTTTAGTTTTATTTAAATATTTAAAAAACACATGCGTGAAGTTACAATGCGTAAAATGAATTCAAAACTAATAGACGTCATAATAAAGGAACACGCAATGAATCGGACAAATTTACAAATTTGAATACATTCGTGCAGAAAAATTTCCTAAAAGGTTTATTTTATTTAGCCCGCTTTGTGTAAAGCTAGAAAGCAGGAACAAATTGTTTACTACCATATTTAAATTTATGCAGGCAGCAGTCGCTTCCACTATACCGACTTGAGGAAACTAATGTGTATGTCAAGCCAGATTAATTCCGAAACGCGACTAGCTCACTTCACGGGCTACACTTGAAAGTAGTGGAACTACCCCAGAGCTGTCCTGGGGTGGCTGTGAATGAGCTAATAACCATCATCAGTCTGCATACCACTCATGCCCAGTTCACTTCACGATACGTCGGCACATTATGTCTCCCCAACTGTTAGATGCTTAATACGTAACTGCATATTAAAGTTAGTGTTAACAGATATATTTTAATTATTGAATTGTTGCAATATTTTAGTTCAAGTAGCCGTGGTTTAGCGGTAGAGACACGAATTCACGTTTAATGAGATCCGTGTTCAAATTCCGCTGTCCTATGATAACCAGCTCAGTATAGATATTTTAAAAAATGTTTACTTATCCAAAGATGGGCCAAAAGTGTAACTAAAGAAGAAATTAAACTTTGAAATATGCAGAATCACTTCCTCCCAATTTGCAGAAGCTCGTCGTCAAACTATTATCATTAAAATCGGACGAATGAACTGAATTTAAATAACTATTTAACGGAGCAATAATGGCCCATGAAGGAGGTTTCCGTCGTTACGTGCTGCAGATGTTAATTGCTGGCAGCTATTTAATATCCCGCCTTGTTGAATACAAAACGTTAGCCGCGGCGCCAAGCGGTGAAGCTTTTAGTTAAAAGCCACCAGCGCCGGGCCTGTTCACCGTCCGGATCGCCCCCAATCAAACCACATTCGTTGTTTCTCGCGCCCATTGAACTATCGCTCTTGTTATGAGCAAATTTACAACGTATTTTTCTTTTACATATATTTATATTATAGTACAATGCTGTGATCCCAAAACAATCCTTGTAGGACCGAGAATCGAACCAAAAGATCTCTGCATATTGCTTAAAGATTAATTAAAAAATCGTAACTTATATTTTTACTATTCATAAATCGTCATCGAATAATAATTCCATTGCATAACAGCTTTGTGTTCGCGATGTAAACAAAGTTTACAACCGCAATTCATTCACAAAAGAATTTTGAAAGCTCGCGTGCGCGTTTGTATTTACGACTCGACGATAATAAGTAGCACCTCCAATTAGGTTGGTATATTTGTCGAGGGCAATTTAATAGCGAAAGTTTGACAAGCCACATTACAATGGTGTTAGGAAAATTAAAATTTGTTGATAAATATCTTGAAGTTGGAAGTATCCTTTTATGTTTATTGGGGGTTGTTTTTATTGCTGTACTATATATCATGTGGATATAGGTATATACATATGTTTATACATACGTAAAAAGTTAGGACCATCGAAATCTAGCCAGAATAACTATGTATATATGTATATTAATCTTCTACTAACAGAACCAATTTAATAAAGGTAGAACCTTTTAAAAAAGTGTCTCAATTTTGAAAGAAAAATTAGAGTGCCCATAAACCTCTTCGTTCGGCTGAAAAATTAAACTGAAAATGAAAGATAAGTTGACATTTGAATAGATATTTCATCTTCATCCGCTAAAATATTTCCGTAATGGCGCAAGCTTCATTTTTTAAGTTTCATTTTGCTGAAGATTCTGCAGTCACAAAGGACATTTTATTATTTTCCTTATGTTTGTCTGTTTAACATTACAACAATCTGTACGTTTGTGACTGTCGTTTATTTGTTTTTTGTCTATATTAATTACAGACTTTATTAAACACCGTTTAATATTTTATTTATTTATTGTAGCTGTGCATATGACAACATTTCGCCTGATGTAAAGCTACACGGAAACAACTACTATTGCAGATAAATTTCTATAGGCAGCAGTCACCTCCCCCATGTCGGCATGAAGAGACGAATGACAATGACGCAACAAAGTCACTTCACGGGAGTTGCATTTGAAAGTGGTGGTACTACCTCAGGACGGCAGACTGAGCTGATAACCATTATCAGTCTACCTACTACTTGTTTCACTCATCACCTTAAATCAATTTCTACAGGCAGTAGTCGCCTTCGCTATGCCGGCTTGAAGAGACTAATGTGCACATTCCTCTCGTTATAAAGCAATTGGTGTAATGCATTATTAAGAATTACAATTTTAATAATAAACCAAAAAATAAAATAAACAACAGTAACATTCGCTATATTATTAGACATTTAATTGATTGTTTCGTAAAACGTTATTAAATTTTGTATGATATTTTATTAGACTGTGTATTAATTAAAACATAAATAATAAACCGTACAGAAGTTATGTTAACTTATAATTTTCGGAACTTATTTGTAGATGAAAAAGCGATATTTATAATTTAAGGTTTTTGGTATGACAAAGTAATTAGGGAATTACCTAAATAATAAACGCGTTATCGATTTTTTACATCTACGAATTTAATAACGGACTTATAAATTAAATAAATGTAAGCATCAATTGATACTTTTGACTTGAATTTGTAAGTAAAGTAAGTCTTTAACCATCAATGTATGAATACATGTTTTATTGCTAGTGAATGTAGATTATATACAGATAAGAGTATCGTGTTCGAATGTACATTTAACGACGTGTTACACAATGATGAAGTAAATAATATATGTATATTTGAAATTTTGATGGAGTGATGCATACGCGTGTCTATGAACTGTAGGCGCGGTATATGCGTGTTATCTGTTATGAGTGATTGGATTGAAGGCTTATAGATGTACTATTATTCTTTGGTCACGCGACGTACGAATCAATATTATTTTTAATTTGGTTTAAAAGTCAATTCCTGTTCTAACAGTGTAATTTTATATAATTAAGTTTGTTAGGTTTCAATTATTACCGACCAGCCTGAAGGATTAAGGAAAGTTTTTAATGGTTATTGTTCATTATTAATATTGAGTTAATTCAAAAACTTTGTTAAGTTTAAATAAGGAATAATTAATAAAATCATTATAAAGTTAATGTAAATTAATATTACTAATATAATAGAATTGAATAAGACCGTATTTTTTTTTATAAAATTATATAAACATTAAAATGTAAATTATAATGGAATATAATTCCAATCTCTTAATGAGCACCTTTGTCTAAGAATGTCAATCGTGAAATAAAATTGTGCATTGGACTCCGACCGCTAAATGAACCGACTGAGGGTGGCAGGATTAAAAGAGCTTCTCATAAATTATGCCTTGACACTTCGTAAAGTTAATCATCCCTGAAACAGACACCGGCAAAACGTTTTCTTAGCACGAGTCTGATTCCTTTCTATTTGACGGTAGGTACCTAAACATGGAACATTATTCAATTTGAGCATCAGATCCAACGTAAATAAAAAAGAGGATAATATAATTTATTTTGTCTGCTGGCCGCTTTTTGTTTTGCTTGGGATATATTACGCCAACTCGAATAAATGCTACAGTTTTTTCTAGGTGTGTGTAGTATGAAAATTTATTTTGAATGTCAGGTATATGAATTTAATATTGCATGTGAGTGAATAATGTATAGTAATGTTTATTTTATTGTCTAATGAAATTGTATCTCACCTCCTCGATTTTCGCTATCCGCCGGCTTCACCTGTATTGCTCGGTTCATCTGAAATAATAAAACAATATCTAATTAATATACAATTTCAATGATTAAACTTAATTTATTTCTAACGAACTGGGAAATATTAAAATTAATTTGTCTATTGAACGTTCTGAATTATTACATAATGTATTCAACAATGGACGCGTAGAATGCTACGGGATAGATGTGCATAATTAACCGATTGGCCAATTTGACGCTAGTACGTTTAGGATGCGACTAACTGACTATTGTTGGTATTCAGAAGTGAATATTCGGCACCCGATGCGGTTTGAACGTGTTCACCAATTTCTATTTTCAAACTAATGTGCCGTATTATTACCACTCTCGTGTCGCGGAAACTGTAGCCTCTAATAGTGATTCCCGATCGTTTTGCGCATACCAGAGAGCAGACCTGTCCAATAAATGCATTCAATAAGACGCTTTTATTGCGTCGAATTAGTATGGAGGAACAGCTGAAGAGAACATTAACTGAGAGATATGTTGGTAACCGCAAATAAACGGCGCGCTTTATCTTGGTTAGGGGCGATATATCAATACGACCATAAATAGATTCCCATTTATCACGAAGTCGGTGCAAAATAACCTGATTTCTACAACTATTTTTGTTATTAAAATGTTAATTTACTCTTGAAAGTAGTGGTTATTCTATCTAATAGAAAAAAAAGAACTAATCCGATGATATTTTGTTAGGGTGCAAAGCTATGGTTAGTAGTCATTTCACAATGTTGATTGGACTTTTTGTAAAATCTGATAGCATCATATAGGAATGGATGTTCGCAGTTAGGACATTGGCCAGTTTGTATCGTATAGGTTTGTTGTTCGCCGCGGCGCCATGGTGACGCGCCACGTTCGGGGTGTCATCGCGTTACCCCGCTATCTGATGACAGCCACCCGCTCCCGTGCCCATTCAAATTTTATCGAAACCGACAGCTCTGTTGACACGCTCGAAGCGCATCGAAGGCGCGCTCCACTAACCAATCAACGATGGTTTTCCAATGGACGTTTTCATTTATATTAGTGAACACTGATGTCTCATGTGATTTACATTTTATATTATTAAGTTTATTATATTAAAACATTTTTATTGTATCAAAAGTTATTTTTAACGTCTTCATCATTTTTTTATAACATCTATATTAAAAGTTTATGTACGACAATAAAGCAACATTAGTCATGTCATCAAGTAATGAGAAGTAAACTATGAGCAATCAGACCAAATAATGTACGGAAAAAAAGAGCTCATTAGTGTGTCTCCCGACACATTAACATCTAATTGTGATAAATTATTCGTGTGTTTAATTGAGATATAAATCTACGTATGTAGCGATAAATGGTACAATGTGGTTGCGTGAGGTAAGGTTTGTCATCACTAAGTGGATGAGGCCGCACGCAACTATGACCATTTTTATAAGCGTTCACCGAACAAGATGTGTTATAGGCCTTTATGAAATTGCTTGTTGACGGCATAATGAGCTTGCTGTTTCGAATAGCTTGTTACTAAATGTTATTAATTACACTTATTTCTATAAAGGAATACGTCATTCTATAAACGTAACTATGTTTATATATTTATTTAGTAAATGTAATATTATAAATATGTTTTTAATATGAACTACTAGTAAATTAAACTAAACTATATCTGAAATCTGATGTTAATATTCAGAGTTAAATCTATAAAGGCGAGTATAAAATAAAGTTTGTGTTTTGGGGTGTGAGGTCCCGTAATGGTGCAGGGTAATGGTGCGTGTGACAGGCCGATATTCTTTCCTAACTTTGAAACCGTCCCTCGGCCGCGCTAACTGTCCGATAGATGATAAAAGTTTTTATGTTGTGCTTATACCTCTGGACCCGCGCGGCTCTACTTTATATATACAAACCTTCACTATCCCTGCAATTATTCGTTACGCCAATTTTATTGTTCTCGAAATTTTGGGAGAAACTTTTGTTGGGGTGAGTTTAGAATTGATGCAATAAATTTCCGAGTTGTTTGTAGACCTACTGCTTAGGTGTGAGGATTTTATATATATTTTTATTGAGTTTTTTTATACCTATAGTCTTTTTTATGTCGGTTTGGTTTTTTATATTTATTTTTATAATGACTATAGTAAGCCAGTACCCGATGTTAAGCTACATTGCGGTGCATGTGCGGAAACAACTGCTACCACAGTAAAAGCACTCGCCTCCGCTATGCCAGCTTGGGGTGACGAATGTGCGCCATCCATTAATGAGCACACTCCTCTCGTATACCTAGTTACTTTCCCAATCCCAAAATACGACTAGGTCACTTCACGAGTTGGGCTTTACAGCTGACTGGGTTAGTAATCATCACAGGTCTACCTACCAAATATTGGGATGAATAGCATTAATAATAAGGCAAAGGTTGAGGTTTAATTATCATACTGGAGGATTCATTTTGTAATTCATGATGAAATTGACTTAAGCAATGGTAATAATAAAGTATTTAATCATGAATATTATATAATGAGGTCGCCTTTATATTACTTATTCAAATAATTAAATTTCATTAATGTCAATATTTTAATTATATTGGACAGAAATTTGTAGTGGAATTTCCTTTAAATTGAATTTTAATAACGTTGTTATACGTAAAATTTGTTGTTTAATTTAATATAAAACTTAAATTGATGATAATTTTTCCTTATTATTATTTTTTAAATTTTTTGTACGATCAAATATTAGAATTTGGTATTATTAATAATAATAATAAAATTCTTTATTGCACAAAAAATATAAATGTACAAAGGCGAGCTTAATGCCTAAAGGCATTCTCTACCAGCTAACCAGAAAGATTACGTAGTGATTTGGAGGGTGCAGGATAGAAATATAGGGAAATAAGGTGTAAGTTAGAACAGTAGTATATAATAGTAAATAGATAAATATTTATATAAAATACACACATACATAAACATACATATATACGTGTATAAATATATAATATACAATGTGCAAGATAATACATATAATATATTTTTATGGTTTTTAATTATTATTCCTTTGTTTATTTAGAAAATGTTTATAGAGTAACTTTTTGAATAGGTTCGGAGACTGAGCATTTCTGACGCAAAGTGGTAATTTGTTCCATTGGCGAGCTGTAGAGACTGTGAAGTAATCAGAGTAGGTAGAAATATTATGCTGTGGATTTTCTAGTTGGTTATTGGGGTTGGGGTATTAATAAATTATTATGAAAGTAACTTTGGAAGAGCTATCGATAGAAAGATAGAATTGAGGAATTGCGACACGGTCACGTGAAGCGCCAAAGGCTAGCTTAGTCGTCAGATCTATCGTATGTGAGTAGATCTTCTGTTCAATTCTCATTATAATGTAATAATTATAACTCCAGCATTAAAATATGTCAAAAATTAATTAAAAAAAAAATAAAGCTGGATAATAAACCTAAATATTATCTTAAAATATTATTTAGATTATAAATTAACGCGGCCTTGGTCTAGCGGTAGAGGATGATCGATGTAACTATGATGATCTAACTTTGGTCGCTTTATAGCAAAGCCATTAAAAAGGGGCCGTGGTGAGACCCGTGTTCGAACCTCGCTAATTCTGTCCGGTACCAATGTAACTTTGTTATATGTACTTTGGTGGCTCAGTGCCTATAGGCACTATTAAAGAGTGGTAGGCAGACTGATGATGGTTATTTGTCCAGTCTGCCGTACTGGGGTAGTACCACCACTTTCGAATGTAACACCCGTGAAGTGACTTTGTCGCGTTTCGGGAATAGTTTGAAAGTAGCCAGGTATAACGAGAGGAGTGTGCACTATCAATCTAAGATGGTACATGCCCGTCTCCTCAAGCCGGCATAGTGGAGGCGACTGCTACCCGCACAGGTTTCTCTGCAGTAGCAGTTGTTTCTATTCATGGACCGCACTCTAGCTTTACATCAGGCGAAGTATTGTCACATGCCGAGCTACAATAAAAAAAAATATATATAAATGCTACGATGACGTCACGACTACGACCTTCGTAGTATTTCTATGTTCATTTGTTTTTTATAGTAGCTCTCTTTTATAGTAACATATGATTACTATAAAACACTCCGTCTGATATTAAGCTAGAGTGCGGTCCATGAGCGGAAACAACTGCTGTCACAGAGGAGGCAGCAGTCGTCTCTGCTATTACGGCTATCATTAGACGAATGTGCTTTATCCATTGACATAGCACACTCCTTTTGTTATACCGGGATACTTCCAAGTTGACCTCGAAATGCGACTAGGTTATTTCACAGGTGTTATACTTGAAAGTGGTGGGGCTACCCCAGGATGGGTGACTGGGCTAATAACCATCATCAGTCTTGCTTACCACTCAAAGAAAGAGTTCAGTTCTATTTTTAATTTTAACAAATTTAGCATATATACAATAAAATAATAAATACATATCTTAAATATTATTTTAAAATCTGATAATGTCAGATTAAGTTATAAGTTAAAGAAAATGCTACGACGAATATCTACGAACTTCGTAGTCTTGCTTTGTTCGTAGACATACTGGAACTATTTTTTAAGGGTTATAAAAGAATTATACTTCAGTTTTATATGTGGGTATATTATATGTGGGCATATATACAATAAAATAATAAATACATATCTTAAATATTATTTTAAAATCTGATAATGTCAGATTAAGTTATAAGTTAAAGAAAATGCTACGACGAATATCTATGAACTTCGTAGTCTTGCTTTGTTCGTAGACATACTGGAACTATTTTTTTAAGGGTTATAAAAGAATTATACTTCAGTTTTATATGTGGGTCATTTGGGTAGTTACTCGAGTAACTTTTAAAGCTAACGAAATGTTTCAGGAATTTCTCAATTTAGACCGACCATTTAACCCTTATTGAAGAGATTTTGTCTCTCTAAAAGTCTGTCAAACCCTCCTCATCCCAGAAAGGTAAAATCAATCAATATTGTACATGTTTATATTATATTGAAAATGTGACCGATATTTCTTTTCAACGGTTATTACTTTAGTTATTATGTTTACATAATTATATAGACGTTTGGAAGTTATTTGAATGTTAAATATATTTATTGATTACTTTTATATAGCCATTAAATTATTTTAATTAGTTATGTAAGAATGGAATTGTAAAATATAAAAATAAATAATCTAAATAATAGCATTATGAGTAAATAAAAACACAAATAACAAAAACAAAACCGTGGGAAAATATTTATGTTATTAATATTTGAAGTACCTACCAATGAATATTATGATAATAACATTTCGATAAAAGATAACGTAAAAGATAGTTAAATTTTTTATTATTACACAGCTGATTAAAATATTTAAATGTAATTGTGTTTTAATTAGTTTTCAAGAATAAAAAATAAATCTACGTACAATAAAATGTAAAAAGAGTTCATCCTTGTTGTTCAAATCTTTACTAACAGAAGTATGTTTGTAAATAATAATAATCAAAACAAAATATTTTATTAAAATTAAAGTACAAAATCTATCAAAAATAATTCAAAAGTAAAATTTTATATTAAATAAATATAAAATTCAGTTGTGTTCAAAAGTTTAAAAGTTTTCGTAAAGTTCACTATTAAACAAATAAACAAACTTTAAATTAAATAAAAAAAGAAGATTAAAGATTAAAAAGAAAAAAAAATTATAAAAAAAGAATTAATTATAAACTACTTACAATAACCGGAGGATAATCAACTTTTGCAGAACGCAAGATATCTACGAGATGAACCATAGGGACAGTTAATATTGTCAAACTTTCAGACAAAATTCAAAAAGGTTAAATTAAACCCGCAGACTCCGCCTGCAAAACGCTTTCGAAAATATTCAGCTCTTATCAATTGAGTCGGCCGAAGTAAACAAACCGCGTTCGTTATCAGTCGTAGTTCGCGAGATAACTTGCTCGCTTTTGGCCGCGTAGTTCGAATCGCC
Source organism: Tinea pellionella (assembly GCA_948150575.1). Classification (NCBI taxonomy): domain Eukaryota; kingdom Metazoa; phylum Arthropoda; class Insecta; order Lepidoptera; family Tineidae; genus Tinea; species Tinea pellionella. Next base: position 2,934,803 of record OX411252.1, read on the forward strand.
GGAGCGTCGGGCGGAGACTGGCGCGGAGCACGCACTCGGGCGGGCGCACGCACTCACGCAGCGCAGCCGCGGCCAATCGCGTGCGTGCGCCGCGCGCCGCCACCGCCCGCCGCTTAGACGCCCCGCGCCCTCCACGTCACCTTACAATCGATGCCCTATATTGCATTAATTATTTAGGAAACACGCAATAAGATAACGGAAGGTGGCATGGTTAAGGGATCTCTAACGTGTGTTTAAATAAATCATCAGCGCGACCGGCCCGGACTTTCAAAGAAATACCGCCCGGCGAACATGTGCTCGCGTCGCGCTACGGAGGGGGGTTCGTTGATAGCGCGTTATCAGGAATCACCTGATGGGAGGAGGGTTGGTGCGAGTCGCACATATTTTGCGAAACTATTTTGATTACATATTTCTAACATACCAGATATAACATACTAGAAAAAAATATAAACCATAAAAACATAAAAAAAAAACAACAAAATTGCAAAGGAAATAATCAATTAATTTTTAAACCAAATTGGTTGACAATATACCTATAACCTACCTTTATGATATATACTCGTATAAGCATTTGTATCCCGTATGAAATAAAAGAGGGGAACACAAAGCCGACATTGAGGATGGGATTCGGTGTAGACAATGATGATGTCACTAATGAACGAACTCTCCTACGGTTAAGAGGATAAAATAAAAAAGCACCGTATCATGAAACTTTAATTTTAACGTAAAAAAGTACTTTGGTAATTTTACAATCCTCAATTTACCATATTAAAGGAAATCCGCGACGGATATTGTCATTGATGGTGAATTATCTATACGTTTATAAATTTTAATAAAGCTTATAACATTTTTCCCCAACCATAAAAAGGTAGGAAGTAGCAAAAAATGATACACATTACTCACGGTGCAGAGGTTTAATACAAAGCAGACATCCGCTCCTCCCTGTCCCCATGCCCTGCTCCGTTTAATATTGAAAAAGGGAAAAGAACGTAATTTAGTCCGCTTCTCTAATTTACAGAGCAGGTCACTGTCTTGCCTTGTTTTACAATTTGATTGACCCAAAAGAAGAGCGGATAAGCGTTACGCCATTAAAATCACGTTCGAACTCGGGGAATATTGTGGTGAGCTTTTTTTTTTGTTTTTATTTTGTACGAAAGCCAGAGACAATCGTGTGATTGAATTTATTATTGTTAAATGACTTTTCCGTACTCCTATTAAACGTCCACTGTTATATACTTTACTAAGAAAATACTATTAAGTCCCTAATAGGCACGGATACGTAATGAATACTCGGCTTTCGACACATAATGTCCGCTCACATTAAAAATAATAGAAAATGTTTTATTTAAATTACAAAATACATTCATACAAAATTTTACAACACAAACTATGAGAAAGTCTACAGTCTTCAGCGGAAACCCATCCATAATGCGGTGACTTAGAATTAAATTATAACCGCTTCGATAGTTAATACAGTTCACGAGAGTCGAGTCTCTCAAAGTTCATTCGCGTGTTAAATTCGCATACATACATATAATTCAATAAATTAAATTCTGATTTTACCAAAGCAATTTAAACGTCAAAAGAAAATAGAATACATTAATATTATTAAAAGTATTGAATACGTTTAAAAAAAAGTTTGTAAAAAATTACACCTAATCACTGAAAGCAAACAAAAATAAATACCAAGCAATACAGTCTTTGAGTTGACAAAACGTGTTTATTCTATAGAGCCAGCCCATTAAAAGTTTTCTCCTATTCTTCAAAAGTTTTAACAAGCGTACATGATCGACTGACTGATCACGAATTTTTGTTAACGAGATTTTCGATATGGGTGCTTCAAGGTAAAAAAGAAAAGTTTTATAATAGATACGTAAGCACAGCTTTTAGTTTAATACACATGAAAACATCAAAATGGAGAGACTAAAAAATATTTGTTGAGGGGTCTTAATGTTGGAAACTTTTCCTACGAAATATAAAACGATGTTGAGATTTTTCGCGTCCTCAATTCTGCACTGAAGAAACTTCAACCGACGTTAACGTGACATACTATTTTAACAATTTATGTTTTAAGAAATCTTGAAGAAAATATAACATTAAATATTAAATTTATTAAACATAAATATGTAATATAATAATAATAATCGTTAGTAAAGCAAATAATGTGACAAGAAGTAGAACGCAAAGTCAGTAAGTTTTCTTTTACTGAAATGAAGAATGGCGTCAACTCGTCGCTACTGAGAGCGTTTTTAATTCCTTTACTATTTAAACATTGAACTTAATAAGATTTTAACTTTGTGGTTTCTTTCATTATCAAGTATTTTAAAACTGGATTTATGGCAGAAAATTAATTAGATTTTGACAAAGTATAAGTTTCATAAAAAATATGAAGTTAATATTCATAATACTATCCATTAATTAGTTTTTTTTTTTAAATATCTGTACTACAAGCTAGTGCTTCACAGGCACGGAGTGATCAAAATACATATAACATGACGAGGTTTGAAGACGGCTCTCATCGATCGTCTTCTACCGCTAGACGACGGCCGCTTAATTTTTTTTTATTTTGACGCGACATGTGACTTCGACCGGCCTGATGGTAAGCACAGTGGAGGTCCATGAGCGCCGATGAGTAGAGAACCGTGTTGCATGTGCTGCACACAGAGCTCCAGTTGCCGTCACTTACATATGTAACTTATAAGTAAGTTTGTTCCTAACTAAATCATACCCAACAATAAACGTAAACCATAAAATGTAAAACTTATTTAATCTGCTTCCCATTAATTAAAATTTTGAAAGAATTAAAACGTTTAATAATAATATAACTGCTTGTCTTATAAATATTGCCTGAATTTAGTTAAGACCGTTCTAAGTATGATTAATTGAATTGCGAGCAGATTCGCTTGCAAAGGATTTAAGCAGGTTCATCAGAATGGACCGAAGTCAGACCCTCGGGCAATATTTTACAAACTCCTGAAACATTCGTATATTATTATGTTATTTATTACGTGGGTATCAATAAAATTTGCTTGGCTATTAAATCCACATAAATAAATTAAAACAAATGTAATAAAGCTACCATAATTCGTAAACAGATTTTCGAAATTCAAAAGTAATTTTATGGCACGGATTTAAAAAATGTTAGTGTAGTATTCCATCTATGTTAGAGGCACATACCTACGAATAAAAAAAAAGTTTATTTAGTTTAAAATATTCTAGTAGAATATCTAGATTTCAATCTGAATTTGCGGAGGATAAAAAATGTTCGTTTAATTCTTTTTTAAAGTTATTTAGATATCATGTGCGTACACTGAATTTGCATGCCAATATATATTTCAGTATGACAACGACTAATACATGCACAATATAAAATTATTTATATACCCTGTCAACTTTTAACACTAAGTTTTTATTCGAAAGCGCCTATTTATGATATATTTATGTATGCTAATGTTTATTATACACTCAATGTAGTAAAGTTTTAACCAATTAGTATTAAAATTAAAAAAAAAACTACATATTGTTTTATCCTCTAGTTGAATATAATAATATAAGCAATAATAAAAATCGTGCAATGTTAAAGAAATATAAAAAGCAATTTGTCAAAAACAATATTATAATAGTTAATAAGTTCTCAGTAGTTTCTAAATAGGTTTCGCTCTGTGAGAAGATCGCGGTTGCCTTTGACCACGGAGCTGACACTAAGTACGACGAGGTAGCGGATTTGATTCGAGTTATGTTTCTTACTAATCCAATTAGCGGAATGAAACGATACCGGCTATAGATCCACAGTTCCTCCTCTCAAATTACGTCACGAATTAATTATGTTGCTCTCACCTTTTGCGGCCACACTGTTAATGCTATAAGATCCTCTTACTTATGTTGTTATGTTATAGATTATGTTTAGATATTTTATTACAATAATAATTATGCGTATGAACATTATGCTAAGATTAGTATATTTTTATTTGTAAGCATATTAATGAATTTATCAATATTTCTCTTTTCTTATATTCCCTTAACCATTTTTTATTTATTTTCACGATTTTTTAAAAATTTATCAACCTCATTGTGCACATTCGTCTCCTTAAGCCGGAATAGCGGAAGCGACTATTGTTTTCAAAAATTTATCTGTGATAGCAATCGTGCAAATTGTTACAGTAAGTTAGCGCGCTGATATAATAGATACACTTACACAGCTTATATTAAACAATATGAGCATTTTATACTCACTTAAATTTATGAACCTTCAACACGAGTTACATGCATCACACATGATAATAAAATTATTTCTTTATAATAAAATAAAAATTTAAAAGCACGTTAATATGACAACATACCTTTCACATGCGATGTCCGTAGTTCGAGCCTGTTCCGGCTAAAACGAATCCAATTAGGGATGCGCTCGCAACGCGGAACTTTTATAGAATAAAATTAAACATTTTTTAAAAATGTAATATTTTTGAACACTCACCAAGCGTCAAGGCAGTTTTAACTTCTGCTTCCGTCGTAAGAGAGAATCGGCATATTATTCTGCTTAAAAGCAAACGTGTTTATTCTTGGATAACAATTGTAAAACTTTGTTTAAAAATGAAATCGTTTGCGACGCTTCATGTTTCAATTAAGTATCTAAATTTAAAATTCGTATCGTAATTCTCGATTCTTCGTGACATAAACAATAGGTCGTAATTACATACATACAAATACGTCGAATAAATGACGAAACAAAGCAATGCCAGTGACAACAGTATTCGTAAAATCGTATTAAAATAGAGGGATGGACGTCCGCTCCGAGTTTCAATAGGGTATTGTGCGTCTGGCAATTGTTACCCTACCTTTGAATTGTTATCAACTTAATATTAAGCCTGTTGAAACTTTTCTATAGTGTCAGAACGCAATACACATAATTCTGAATTGTTTTGTTGCGACATGTGAAAATTAAAGTTTAATTTCAACATGAAATATTTCAATATGAAATATTTTACCGTAAGCTTCTTTGGTCAATATTGTTCGGTTTGTGAACAAAATGTACTAATAAATAAAATTAAATAATCTGGTCTATTTTTATAATAATTTAATAAAAACAACCCCAGTATTAAATAAATAGTAATAAAAAATAAATTAAACAATTGATAGGTAAGTTGCGTACTTATATGTATGAGGTCTACCCAGTAGGGCTGACGATGGAAATTCAAAGCGGGTCGCGTGAACGCTTTGTAACGTAGTGGTCAGAACATTCGTTCACAAAGCGAAGGATGCTTCGTTTTCTTAAATTTTAATTTAGTACGTAGGTTAATAATAACAAACCCATAATGTGAATTTTTGAAAAAAAACCTACTTATATTTTAGTAGGATTAAAGAATAATTTTAATATTTATTTATATGTATCTATATTACATAAATATTTATATATAACTATATATAAGCGGTTTAATTACACCCGAGTTGGTTTATAACTAATATCCGTGTGTTTACAGTCGTGCGAATATAGAGTTTAACGTTAGCCACGTGAACGTGACCAGTGCGAGTGGATGGGGATTAAAGGTCTCGAGTACCCTCCATTCATGACCAGCAAAATTTTGCGACACTCCTGCGTAGAGCCTTTCGTCATCACAGAGCCTAATTAATGATAATCCTGGACCGCCGCTCGGAATAAAGGACTGGATGCAAGTGCTCAACTTGGATAAAAGAGTCCATTTTTTAATACTAGCCGGATAATCTATACAAAAAATGTGTGTAATGTTTTCTTTATTATGTCGTGTTTATAATTGTTTTTTCCTTCTTGGATATACCTGTATAAATATGTAGTATATCTAAATATATAATAAAACACATTTAACATGTATAAAACGTGGCAGCAATTACATCACACACGTCTTAGTTATTTGTAAGTTAAGATTCATGTATGAGAAATGAAAGTAATGAATACGTGACTGGGAGCAGGAATGCGAGGTAACAATATTAATGTCTTAATCTTAGAAATTTATTCATTGCGCCTGGCGCGGTTCGTGTCAAGAGGTGTGATGCTTGGGCGGCATGCGGTGGCGTGAGACGCACCCAACCAATCAATTAAAGCTCCAAGTTTGCTACTCGCAGGCAAACAGCCCCGCCTGTCTGTTACTCTATATGTTTACCCTGGGCATTCCCTCATTACTTATGACTCGGTCAAATGTGGTACGCTCCATTACTGACCTTATTTATAGAGTCCTTCTTTACTGCGAGAAGTATATCGATACGTGTACGAGTTCATTGGACGTAAACAGGAAAAATTCATGTTCTCAGTTGACGCAAATGAAAGCGAGTAATTTATAAGAGTATTTGTATTCACATATTTGAAGCATTGTGCAACGGCGTGAGACCGTTATATAACTCGGGATACAAAAAGATGATTCGGGGATAATGATAACTTGAACTTGACTAATTAGCAAAGTGCTTATAAAAAGGCAAATTGCTCGAGGGCAAGGGTGCGATGGAGGGCGCTACTTTTACTCCCAACTTCTAAATTACAAACGTGAATGCAAATCAGTTTGTAAAAAATTCAAACAAATTTTTCCAGTACAAGAATTTTAAATTTACAATAAATTTAGGGTATTTTCATCAAAGCTAAGAAGTATAAAAGAGTGATGCGAAAGGTGAAGATTTCCTTTGTTGTTTTAAGTTAGAAAATTAAGATTTTTTTGTGGGCGTTTGGCAAATGAAGCTGAACAAGTATACACCGAACTCTTTCTCGGTGCCCAGAGCTGTTGAAAACAATTAGCACTCTACTTCCTGTCTGCTTTTATGTTTGCTTTATAAGTAAAATATATTATATATTTTTTATAATTTACATGCCAAATAAACTTGCTTCAAACGAATAGTGTTTTTGATGATGAATCTTTTAGATTGCTTTTTGAAAGAAAAAAAACCGGATAGAGGAAATGATCGAGATTATTTGGTCGCAAACTTATTCATAGATAACAGTCAGGTTAGGTAAATTGGAAAGGAGTGAGCAAGGTATGCTTGAATACAAAAGCTCGGTACACAATGGTATGAGAACAAGAAGTGGAGAGGTTTGAGCGGTTCTAGTCTGTGCACGAAGACTTATCCCCGCAGACGTCATCCCGGATAAGTTTGTAATTGAACAATGCGGCCCCGCGATGTCTCGAGAGTAGCTCTTCACTAAATCGAATGCCGAGGAAATGAAAAAGTAAACGCAGAGCCGAGCGGTGAAGTGATGTAGAGACCTCTCTGTTATTTCCGATCCACTGGCTAACATCGCGTAACTGACATTATTCCAACTCGGCCGAGCGACCAGCTGAATTTTCAGCATATTGGTTAACTAATTGTTCTACCAATAAATAAATTGCGATCTGATCGGTGTTGCTTTGTTTGTAAACATTTGGAATTTCTGTTTTATTGGGTAAAAGTAATTACGAATATATTCGAGTATTGTTCGAGTTTGCTTTATGCGAATTAATGTAAAATCCAATATTCTACAAATTTAATAACTGCACTCATTTTTATATCCAAAGTTAGTTTTAGTACATAATAAAATAGTCGTAAACGTCAATATATTTGTTGTATATTAATATGATACATTTTTGATGTATAATATATGATAACAATTTTGTTATTTATTTATGGATTGAAGTGTTTATAGGACTGTGATCATGATGGCATACATTTTTAAATTTATAAATAACGTAAACTGGTTTAAGGAATAGATATAAACAATTTCAAAAGCTTTAAAATATTTTGAGTAGCGGTAAGGGTTAGTGTTGGAAGCGGGTGGGTAGAGAAACGTGTCGGTCGCACGCGTGCCTAGTCGAATGTATTGGGAGAGCTCAGCAAACAAGCATTTCTATGAGAGGGATATATGCCAGCGATCTATAGGCGCGCCCGTTTGTGTACCGTGTCGCCATCACACGTGATAGATGGAGATGCTCCCCCAATATCTAATATGTACAATTACTACTGTATCGAAAAATATACTATTAGATAAATTAATTCGATTTTTTTTCTAAAATAACAATATTAAATTACATACTCTTACCTAAATGACTGTATCAAGTGCTACTAGCTACTAGCGGAGCGTGGCAGCTATCGTGGCACTATCAGCGTATTTTTTTTATTGTAGCTCGGCATGTGACAACACTTCGCCTGATGTAAAGCTAGAGTGCGGTCCATGAATGGAAACAACTCCTACTACACAGAAATCTACGGGCAGCAGTCGCCTCCACTGTGCCGGCTTGAGGAGACGAGCATGTACCATCCAGATTGACAATGTACACTCCTCTCTTGTACCTGGCTACTTTCAAACTATTCTCGAAACGCGACAAGGTCGCTTCACGGGTGTTACATTCGAAAGTGGTGGTACTACCCCAGGACTGGACAAATAACCATCATCAGTCTGCCTACCACTCTTTCATAGTGCCTATAGGCACTGAGCGACCAAAGTACATATAACAAAGTTACATTGGTACCGGTCAGAATTAGCGAGGTTCGAACACGGGTATCATCGATCGTGAGTTCACGCGTCTTACCGCTAGACCACGGTCGCTCAATTTGGACGCAAATGAACTAGGTATCGCGCTTCATTGGACGTAAATACGTAGGTAAGATAAGCACCGACACCTTTAATTCCATTCTCTATTTGACCAAAAAATGGTATAGTGTCCCAAAGGTTCTACTGATTGTCTGGAGAACTTAATGATGATCTGCATCATATAAGATTTTGTTGTGCTGGAACTAAGATTGGTAGGAATGGTGTAAACATACCCCGGAATAGTGGGTTCTAGTATCTAATCGCGTACGACATCGCTAATAAGAAATAGCTAATAATTGTGTTCAATATATTGTTGGTAAATAGACTTGAGCCTGTGGGGCAAATTCACGTATGAATGGTCACTACGGTATCAATATTTTCAAACTCGGGAACACAGAAGCGACGGCAACTTTGTTACGGTTTCTGTGTAACTTGTCTTGGGCTCAAGTTTTATTGGGATACTTGTGAAAATTCTTCCTATTTCAGTGGAAGTGCTCTCGGTTGATTAAACAAGACGAATTACTTTAAAATACACTGAACTCTTACTAGATGGAAACTGAGACGAAAATTTTAATGAGGTTTTTATTAGAAAATGAATTTTGTCATTAGGTTCTCTTTTTATTTTGTGTTTTAATTATAGATCTTATTAAAGATAAAACATTGTATAATTATACAATACAATATAGCTTAGTAATCGCTCTTTTATGTGGATATGAGTAATAATATATCTTGTTCTAAAGTAACTCGAACAGTTAATAATAAATCGATAAAGTTTCAATGTAAACAAATATGAAACAAAGTAAGATGAAGTAGTATCAATGTATCGTAATAACGTGACGAGTTTTATTGCTTGCTCATGAAGTGTAAACGAGCTCGAAGCGCAGTCGCCCGAAAATAATCCACTCTAATTACTGAAAGACTGCAACTCATCGGAAACTTTGGTAATAAAGTGGGGAGTTAAGTTCCCTACAGGCCGCGCGGGTAAACTGGAACGAGATAGGGTTGTGAGCATGACTAGCCAGACGCATCCTTCCAATCGTTAGAAATGAGCCCCTCTTTCACACTTTCGGCACGTTTCTTTACTTGTTGTTCACTAAACATTTATATCAGTTTATTTGTAATTATCCCCTTCATTATGTGACGGTCTATTTATCACCGTTTATTTTGAAACGACCGATGAAGCAATTTATACATAAATAAAGTTGTAAATAAGCAAAGCGACCCAAATTATAATTTATTGCCTCCAATAAAAATGTCGGAATTGATAAAATTCTCATTTCAATTACGAGTTTGAGAATGCGGGATTATTTAAAAGAAAATAAATACAAGACGGGGACGGGAGCCCGTAGTTAGAACCGAAAAAGTGTAACATAGTGAATGCTTATAATTGAAAAACGTCAGGTCCAGGAGTGACGCCCCGCGGTGCCGCGCGGACGAGGGTCGTCTCGGGTGCCTGTCAAAATACCATCTACAACGAAATAGGAAATTATTAGGGATTCTTACACGATTCTATACAAAGCTATATTTTTGATAATAAACAAGATATTTTCCACGTTGCCTATTTCGCTAGCCAATATTTTGCAATTTACCGGAATAAAATATTCGTTCTTATTTTTCTGATGTTCATATCACGTAAGATTAGCTCCCGTGAGCATTAACTATTACGATTACTGACGCCTACATCATATTGGGGACATTTCGGAACTAAATGAATTTCCTTTGAAAGGGCCAATAAAGCGTGAAACGTTGTAGGTGGAAAAGAATATTCGCTCGGACAGAGATCCTAAAATTCATAAGTAATTGAGTTAGTTATAGTCTGAAAGCTTGATAATATCAAATTGTAACTGGCAGCTAGTAGTAGGGCCAACACGCAACTCAAAGGGCGGGCCGTCCGAAGATCTGATGGACATATAAATCCAATTTGCGTGTTTCGACTTTCCGAGGCCTAAATGCTTGTAGCAATTAAGCGGCGCGTAAAGTGCGTCCTCTGCCCTTTTAACCCTTTTTTGATCTTGTTCAAATATTCTCTCCCGATGGCCTCTGCGGTCAGTGTCACTATCCGAACACTGAGTGCGCACGCCATTTACATGAATTGCTTTAAATTGATATGACGTTTCATTGGGAGGAATTATATAAGAGTGGAAAGTGGAAACAACGCGAGCATTTAAGATGCGTATTGTATGCGCTACTAAGAAGTACGAGGGCATTTAAGTGACTTATTTGTCGGAGAAAGTGCCACTCTATTATTCAGCATGTTTCTTAGAGAAGTTTGCCGTCCGCCGAGTACGTAAATCATTATAAGGGAACGAGGCAACAAGGACCGGCACCGACGGCGTGTAAAGACTGAAACAATTATTGCTTGTTATGAGGCTTTTGCGCTTTACGCCCGGGAAATCATAAAGAAACTATTCTTACTTCTTATGTTTAAATGTTTACTATTTTGATAGATTTAGAACATATTAATTTGTTTTTAATACTTTATTTTAATTGTTAGTTCCAGAAATACTTATTATGTTTTTAAATTATAAATAGATTCGTTATCAAAGTGAAATAATAAAACGCATTAAATTTAATTTGGCAACTGAAATTTATATTGAAACAATAATTTTAAAACTTACTGAGGCATAATACTTGTGGTCATAATAATATTGAACATCGCAACGGGACTTGACCGTCGTTTAAAATGAGTTTCAGAGGTTAACTAGATAGACAATGGGTAACCCCGTTGGGATGGAAAGGCAGACTGAGAGGTAATCGAGGAGACACGAGTACGTCATCTAATGGACTCTATTACGTAATGGTAAGGAGTCGGGAGAAAGATGCAAGGATTCCTTAGAAAGCTCATCTTGCCAATATGTAATTAACATAAACAAGTATAATTTTGTTTTAATAAAAACTATTCAAAGTTTGCTGCTTAAGAAACGTGAAATTAGATTTAAATAACGAAACTTCTAAAATTAAATGAGCGAAGGGAAGATTCATAAAAATAATATAATTTATTTAAAAAAGTTTCAAATATTTAAGAAGGTGTGATTTAAAATGTATTTGGGAATATAACATTATAACTTTGAAAATGTTCCGGTGATCCACTTACTATGCCATTAACCTACATTAGGCCTTTCTAGGATGGGATTTATAAATTGAATTTTGAGTAAAGCTTCCTTTTCTTGGCTTATGTTCATTCGTGGTCGGATTTGTTCGAATAAAATAGATTTATCATTCAACTCGGATTACGAAACCTATTAAATTGAACTATCTTCAAAACACAATACTACTGACATTTAATACATTTTAATATTATTTTTCATTTAGCCAAAGATTTAAACAAAATAATACAAATACATTTAGTATTAGCTCTGATTTAACGGCAATTACCCGCGTTCATAAGTGTCGGTAGGGCAACAATTTAACCGAGAACGTGAGGTTCTAATGTTATTTAGTTCTATTATTACAAGTTTGAACGTGAGAACCAACAAAGTCATATTACAGAGTGAATGTTTAAGAAGAGGAGACTATGATTGCTCACGCCGCCTAAGCCACATGAAACGTCGTCGAGCGGAGGACGGAGTTAACTTTAATTACGTCACGTACTGAGGATTTTCCTAACTTTCAACTAAGCTCAGCCTACATGCAGCCGGGAGACGCGTAAACATCGCGCTTTCTTCTTTCGTCGATATGCGTTAAGCTTTTGCCCGAGTAACGCTAATCCCTTAGAGCCGTTGTTTGCCAACTAAATCAAAATATAATAAAAGTTATTTTATAGCCAACAAGCCACTTGAGAGTTAATTAGGAATCATGATTCACAGCCCAAATTAAGTGAACAAAGTTTATAGAGTTATTAAAGAGTACCTACATATTAACGTTTTACTCGTAATTACATTTAATTGTCTTTTAAAATATGTACAGTGGCTATCATCATACGGATTGGCAAAACCAATGCAAATTAGATGAAAAATTATCTTTTAGTTATTTTAACGTGTAAATGGGACGTGTCAATTTATTCGTGTTGATTTGGTGACACATTGTTAACAACATGTTACGTGACAAGTAACACGCTTTCATTTGTTAACGTTGTTACTGTTCGTAAATAAAAACGTTAACATAACATGGGGTTGCTGTATTTTGAACATTTTGTGGTGTGTCCTGCTTTTAAATACACATGAATGAGGTGTCGAGTAGGAAATTGTTGGAGAGTTAAACTTTGTTAGGTATTGAGTGTGGGCGCGGGAAATTATTTTGTTTTGTTAACAATCTGATAATGGCTAACTAGACGCTTTGATTTGAATTTGATCGGTAAAATATGTTACATATATTTATAAGTTTAGTGTTTGTTGGTTAATATATATAGATAACTACTATATACCCACTACAATATATAAGTAAATAAATTATATTAATAAAATTTTCTACTACAACAATACAAAAAAAATCTGTTAAAATCTTTTAAATATTAAACAAGGAATTTTTGTGAAGCAAAAAGTATGTCACCATATTAAGAGCAAGTTTAAAAATTCGTTAGATACGTTCGTTGAACGCACTCTCGCGGTTTGAATAAAATATGTGCGGCGTTTTCAGCGAAGGGTAAATAAGAAGGACCCCGTTCTTTATTTTTTGTCTTTTTGTCTACTCAACGCGTAACAAATCCAAACACTAGTTTCTCTCAAAGAGTCGCGCAGCTGCCATCTCACGTGTTAGACTGCATTTCTAAAACCTTACGAATAAATAATAAGATCTTTGTGAATCTAAAGACCAGTAATAAATTATGATAGAAAGCAAAGAAACAGAAAAAAAATCTCCGCACACACACTCATAAAACCGATATAAGAATCGAACCCGCATCTTCCGCTTTGCCCACAAACGCTGACCACTAAGAAAGCAGCGCACGCCAAATTTCTTTATTTTATCTTTCCATCCATTTTATTTTATCCTTCCAACAACAACGCAACTCGTATATATATTTTTTTCAATATTTTTAACATAGGCATGCAATGCTAGGGCTTATTATAGCCAATACCTGAGAAAAAGGATGTCAATAATAACCGACGAGCAATAAAACACAATTTCTATATTTTATCTAATAATTTCCTCTGAATTTATTACGCAAAAACCATTCGAAATAAAACAAGTCGTGCAAGGAAAAGTTCGGCTAAGTTAAGCATAAAGATTTTCCCAAACTAATATTGATGATTGTTGCAATAACATAGTTATGAACGTATTCGTTTACAGCTTCAATCAATCGTCCTAGTTAGCGATTTGAACAAGTTTTCTCTTATTTATATAAAAGAAAGTTACAGTATTTATACTCATACGTACTTTTATATTGTGTATATTAAAGTTATTTATAATTAAATAATACAACAAAACACATAATGTTTCATAATAAGTTTTGACCTATGATTTTATTTACTGTGATTTGCACTAAAAATTTATTTTTATTATTTTCAGAACATTAAATGTTTAAACAAAGCGAGAATCAACATTAAAATTCATAAAGAAAAATAATAAAAGTTCTTATGAACTCCTGAAATTGTGATTTGAAAGCTGTATCCGGCAGGAGACCTCGACTGAACATTTTCTCACTACACTTTACCGTTTCCTCTTCTTATTACAGTCAATTTCGTAGGCGTTCCGTTTAAGTATGTCGCCTTCCGTTCTACGCTGCCGCTACTCACTCTCTATAAAAAGACATTCTTTTGACAAACGCCGCATGAACGAGGGTCTACACAGGCAAGAGTTGCAGCCTCGCTCTTCCACTTTAAATGGAGATTGTCATTATCTGTATGTCTCTTTTGTGTCTGATATATATTTACATGTCTTGCAAAAACAAAAAAGGCACTAAAATATTTAAATATATATATTTTTATCATTAAAGAAAGTAACGATTTACATCAATTTAAATTTAATCCGACAGAAATCTGTAAACACAAGATTTGTATAAAAATGTAAGGTAGAGACGGTTTGCGTTTTAATTCATTAGGCTAAGGACGGAACAGTGTCGAGGCTGCGGGAGATACGAGAGGGGAGGGTGCAGCAGCTACAGTGTTTACGCACGGAGACACCTCGTCGAGGTTCCTGTGGGCCCGTACACTCGTTCCTTGTCGCACAGCTTAGCGGGGAAGACTTATTCCATTAGGAAAATTAATGTTTTGAATTACTCGTGGGACCGGGCGAGGGCGAGAGAAATACGCCGCAAAGAGACCGAACTAAGAAAAAGTTCACTATTGTACAGAAAAATAAAAAGGGAACACAAAATTCATAGTATCGGAACCTTGCTTCGGCTATAGGAAATGATATTTTAGTAAAGAAAAAAATGAAAATAGAACAGCGTTATGAGGTATAGATTATTATGAAGTTATTTTCTGGTCACGTCCGTATGGCGCAGCCCGCGGCTGTTGCGTGCAGCTAATACTATTGGTTGCTTCACAGATTAGGGAAATTAAATAGTCTGCAGAATGTCCAACGGTTTAATTAAATTTATTTTACAAATTTAATTTTCGTACAAATATTTTTAATAACTGTACATAATATAAGCATATATACACAATTTTAATTATTTTTCTTCAATTAATATCAGGTTCAGCGGTAAAAATGTTGATATTTAGATTAATAAATAGCTTGCAATTGCTGATTGTAAGACTGTAAGAAGATTGTAAGAAATATTTCTGTAAGACCGTATTCGATCAAAGAAAGTTTTAGTTTTATCGCTTGTTAATTAGAAATTTTGAGAAAAGTACGAAATAATAATACCTTTAAAAAAGCTCAGTGAGGTGCACGTTATTCTCGTGGCAGTTAACGTATGTAACATGCAGAAGTGATAGAAAGTACATTATCATTCCATTGCGCAACAACGCGTTCCAACGTACCCGCGATGCTGAAATTCATCGCAGGCAGACGAAGGCGGCGCGACGTACGCCGAAGCTTCATTTCCTTTCAGTGATGGATGGCTAGTGTGTATCTTCAATAAGATTTATAATGGCTTGTCACATTCCAACTCCACACGATGTGTCACAGTTTACACAAACCCCGAAACCGGGGACAAGCATTCCTGTACGTGCCCTCGATTAATGCTCAGAAAACAGCTTGTATGTTAATATTTTGAGGTTGTATGTCTATTTTCCTTTCTTGAAGGGTTTCGTGAAGGACGACCTGTTATTATAGGTAATTGCGGTTGTTATTTACCGATGAAAAATTCAGTAGGCAGTCCATCCAATTTGTAAAATCAATTCGCTTATTTTTTGAATTTGTTGAATGCGAATTTAGTTATTATTTATTGTAATGTATATTATGTTCGTAGTAAAAAAATGTCTACAAGATTTTCCAATAGTAGCTGATGACAATCAATAAAGGATAAATTCTTCATGACATAGATTTATTGACTCTGATTGAGTAACATTACGTGTTCAAGCTTCCATCTTACCTCACATTGAATCTTATTGATGTCATCAGAGATTGAATCGTACCTACAGTAGGGGACAGTTAGCGCATTAATTGTATTTGACTTGAGATCGCTCCATCTATAGCTTCAAGGATCAACTCAGCATTCATACACATTCTGAGTTTGTAATCTGGACTTCTATCTACGACGAAATTAAATTTAAAAAACCTTCATTGTTTTATCCATATATTCCTAAACTGCTAGAAAATTTGAAAAGAAAAAGTACGTAATAAATAAAAAGTAGATAGGAATAAAATTGACCTAAATAAGAGCGGTAGAAAAGGCCACGGTTTTGGCTACTTATTCATGGAAATGAAATTGTACTACGTGCTCAAGAAACCTTAAATGTATAGACGTATAATGGTGGGTCTGTCTTTGACGGTAAACCGAGAGAAAATTTTCTTAAAAGGTTGTCCATAAGAAGCTTCAGGCTGACGGGAACGCACGCGACCATTACTTATGCATTAACCTGAGCCGCCTACGAAAGCGGTCCCTAGGGCGCGATGTTCACTTGGCCTCGGACCGCACATGAATCTCTCATTCAAATCTTAGGTATATAAAATGCTCATATTTTTCGAACCGAGTTAATAAAATTTTACGTAATTCGGGGAGATCATATTTATATGTAAATGTATTTGACCATAATGTTAATAGATTACTTTGACTTATAAACTACTTATATAAAACTAAACAAATAGGTTTTTTGTTTAAGTTAAGTTATTAATTGATTCTATCGTATTTAAAATATGTATTTATTTGTACGATTAACACTGTTTGTATTCATAATAAAATCCTAAGGATCGTAAAGTGGAACAAATTGAAAAGCAAGTGTTTTGTTTAGGGCAGGGAGGCACACTTAGAACGACGCCTCCTGAATTACGTACGAGGTCGGAGCGATCATTGTGGTCGTACCCTCACTGCCGCTCCAAATGATGCCTCTTTACATTTCAACCTAGACCGCTAATCGCATCAGTTGCGTTTCTCGGCTTTCAGTTTACTTTTTGCTCTTTCTGCATGTGTTTGTGGTTTTAATGTCTTTTGCCTTCACATCAAACTTTCTAAAAGTCACAAAGTAATTTTATTTATATTTTTGGTTTTTATAAAACATTTTTTATATCTAAATAGGCTTATATTATGTATTAACAAAATCAACGTAAATACTAATTCATAATGTGGCGTTTGTCTTCTTAAAGTTTGAGGCGTGTAAAGGCAAAGTTAATTTATTATACTCGTAGCTGAGATTAATTCAAAATTATTCACTATTTTAATAAGGGCTGTTAAATTGGAGTCACTGTAGGTAGACGGGCGGTGACACTCGCGCTTTATCTGATTATTTTACATTATTTACCTGTAATTAACATCGTCGCTCGGCTTCGCGTTGCTTTATGATGGAGAAAATTACAATATAATGAACCTTAATAGTCTACAAATTATTGTTGTATCTACACGTAGCGACCTATCCACTTAAATTTATTTAATTTTAATTTTAAGGTTTACGTTAACAACAATTAACAAATGAAATCTTAAATTTTTTTAGTTAAAATTAATAATATACACCATCCACCACCAATTAAACAAACAACTAAACACGGTATTTAAAAAAAATATATATATCGTAACCCGGAATATAACAACACTCCGCTTGATGTAAAGCTAGAGTGCGTTCCATGAACGAAAACAACTGCTACTACAGAGAAAACTCTACGGGTAGCAGTCGCCTCCGCTATGCTGGCTTTAGGAGACGACTATGCACCATCTAGAGTAACGGTGCATCCTCCTCTCGCTATTACCTGGCTACTTTTCAAACTGCTCCCGAAAAGCGACAAGGTCGGTTCACTTCACGGGTGTTACATTCGAAAGTGGTGGTACTACCCCAAGACGGCAGACTGGCCTAATAACCAACATCAGTCTGCCTACAACCTAACCTGACAAAGCTACCGGTCACAATTAGCGAGGTTGGAACACGGGTCCCATTGATCGTGAGTTCACGCGTCTTACCGCTAGACCACGGCCGCTCTGTTCCATCAATTATATTAGTGTATGTAATAACTTCCATATTACCTTTGTCTCTTTGTACACTCACGAAGAGAAATATGAATTTAAAGACATAGTTCACTTTTATATGTGAACATTTTGTCAAAGGAAAATATTTTAAATTAAAACTTTATTGTACCTAATTAAATGTTCCGAAGGTTATAATTAGTACTGTACAATTAAGTGTGCAATAGGTATGCTCACATGCTTCAGTTGTGTTAATCTAATTAGGCTGCTAATTGTCATGTGGAGTTCGTGATTTAGCTGCAAGAGCTATAATTCAAGAATGCATATATGACACTTGTGTATATATAAGTTAATATGTATAGATATAAGTTAACTGAAAATAATATTAGTGTCAAAACTACAAAATACTAAATGAATTTCTAATTACTAGTGGCGAAGACGGGATTTAGTTTGAATGTTTAATGTTCGTAAAACACACGAAATAATTGTTAAAAATATATCATAAATAAACAGTACAGTAGTTTCTAGAGTTTTTTTTTAGTAATTTGATTTATTTAGAACACCTAAAACGTGTTTTTTTATTTTTATTGCAGAAATTCGTCACTGCTCGCAAAATATGATAACGCAGTGTAGCCCATGACCGGAGATAACTACTACCACAGATAAATGTATATAAGTGGCAGTCTCCGCTATACCGGCTTGAGGGGACGAGTGTAAACTGTCCAGGAATAATGAGTTGGCCGAAACATGACTAAGTCACCTGAAATTGGTGGCATTACCTCGGGGCCTTATACAATAATTAACTCGAATTTGAAATTAAAAGTTGCTGAGCTGTTCATCTGTTTATTAATATAAAATGTAAAGTTTGTTTTCTATAGATATTTATTTCATAAGCATCAATCATAAGAACACAACACAAAACTGCTATACACAAGTGTCAATTATAGGAATATTAATAGTTGTCGATACACGCGTTTAATCACGTGATATCGGGTTTATTCCCCTACCGTTAATTTGAGACAAGCCCGACCTATTTTCCCGTAACAGCATTGGATTAATAAAATATATATTTATACAACATTATATAGGTATAATGTAGTTATATGTCTATAAAATAATAATCAAATAATACATGTGTCCCTAGAATTAATTAAGTGTACATTTTATCGAATGGTAACTTATTGCGCGTTGTTAGATATATTGTTTTATTTATTAGGGTTAACAAACAGCGGCTTATATGTATGTAATAATGAGTGGTAGGCAGATTAGTCCCAGTAATATTTTAGTCCCAGTCTGTCTTCCTAGAGTAGTACCACTACTTTCATCCGTAATAAGACACAGTTTTGTATCGGGAAGTAGCCATGATAAGAATGTGCCCTAATTTGGACGGTGTATATTTGTCTCCTCGATCCGGCATAGCGGAGGCGACTGCTGCCTGTTAACATTTCCCCGTGATGGCAGTAACATTGGGAGGAGTGTGAATATTATATTATAAAAAATTAGTCAATAAAGACATCAATAATATAATAAAAACAAAAGTGATTAATAAAATTCTTTAAATTAGAAAAGGAAAATAAAAATAAACGAATAGATTATTCTCTCAACAATATTTTACCGATATAAACTTCCATTCTGAAGTAACGTTAAGGAAGCTTCGCTCATAAGAACTTCCTCGGTACACATATCGTACGTTTTCCTTGGAAAAAGGAATTTCCGGATATTTAGGTTCCGATTTCATGACGACCGGACGTTCTGCGCTTACCAATAAAATACAAATGCATAGAGGAACTTACGCTATTTCAGTTATTTGATAAATCGAGCGAATTTATGTAAAAAAATATTATTTCCGGAGCATGTACCTACTTTTATTCCAAAATAATAAAAAAATACAGTTGACCTATTTTTACCACACTTCACTCGATGTTTACTTAGCCTCCCCTATGCCGTCTAGACGAGACAAATGTGCACCGTCCAGATTGATAGGGTACTCCTTATATACGTCTCCTTTCGGGAGCATGCGAGTGTACTGGAAAAACAGACTAGGCTAATAAGCATTATCAGTCTGTTTACCTCTCTATAAATATATAAGAACGATATTAGAATAGTAAATATATGTAATAAAGTGTCGCTTGTGGCTAAATATACAAGTAAGGAGGGCAAAGCTATTAGCAGTTTTAGCCTGAAGCGAGAGTGTCGGCTACCAGTCGTGTATCGTAGCACGATAGTATTGCCCATTACCCTGGGCCCTCCCGGCGACTGCACGATTGCATAGCCCACTTCTACACGAAAAGCATTTGAGAGTAGTGTCGTCCATTCGGCTTTATTGCACTATTTTCCGCATACGACAATATTTATGAATTAATACTCACAGCATGCCATAGCTAGTATTTTTACCTGAGAGTTGTACACTTTTAATAACGTAAAAATATAATAAAATAAAAACAAAATTACTTACTAAAGGAATAAAAATATACGAGTACATTCACATAAAATCTCAAAAAATAGTTCATTTTATTATCGCATTCTAACAGATGAAATCAACGAGTGTTTGAGCTTTTTTCTCTTTTATTTACTCATATTCAGTGATATTTTGTCGTGAAATATAGAATACGTTAGTTCACATTGCACAGTGGAGAATAATAAAGAACGAGGGAACGTCGAGCGGTACCTCTGTGCCGAACAAAAGTGCTATCGCTTTAGTATAGGGTCCCGCGGGCGACATTACTTCAATTATACACTTATTTGCCCTTACCTATGAAAGAACCTTAATGATAATCCAGTTTAGGGGGGATTAAAACTAATTCATAACTAAATTATTCAAACATTTATTTTAGAAAAGTTCATGTATCGTATGCCACCGAGTTAGATGAGTTTTTAAAAAGTCTATTATTTTAACCAAGGAACTTTATTTTTCATTTTTAATTTATCTCACTTTTTCTAATAAAACTTTGCTTAACTTTATCTTTTATATTTTTCAGGATATCTGAATTAATGAAAGCAAACTGTTAGACAAAATCTAATACTTTTAGCCTTAATACTTTTAATAGTAGGTACGTACAACAAAACCTTGTTAGGTTTTACTCGGTGACATTAATGTAAAATATAAAAGTATATAACAGTGTAATAACATAATACAGCTTCTTTCCTTTATCGCTATCTAGTAAAAAATAAAGGTGCTTTGGGACGCGTAACGGTAGAATGCTATTCCACTAAATTTACGACTTCGGCATCTTACAATGTCCGGTTTAATTAAACCTTTCCAAGTACATTAATATCAATTATGGTAATCCTCCCCAAGTGGGTTCAGCGGTCGGCCTTACACCGCGTGGATCTTGCTTCCTCCCCGTATATTCAAACTCTCCTGGATATAAAGGTAGATTTGTTTCTTGAATTGCTTTCAAGAAACTGCCCATTTAACGATTCGCTTAGTCTTTATGTAGCAATCGGCGAAGGTGTAGTATCGTTTAAAATATTTTACGGTTCTTAAAGAAACGCCAGTAATTAAGAAACAAGTACCTACAAAGCCTATATTTGAGAATGGCTTATATTTTATCCGACATTTGTTACAAATTAAAGACTTTTAATACTTATCCCGAGATTAGTAAATTTACATTGTGAAGTTGTTAAAGTTTAGAACAAGGCCGTGCTTCTTTTAAATGTCTTTGGGAAATTTTAATAAAACCATTAACTAAATTAAAAATTATATGCGACTTACCATTGCCTTTATTTTTATTAATTTGTTTCGGCGTGAAAGATTTGGAGCCATCGTGGTCACGGAGAGATTGAGGTGTTGTTCGAAACTATTTTTATTGTAGCTCGGCATGTGACAACACTCTGCCTGATGTAAAGCTAGAGTGCGGTCCATGAATGGAAACAACTGCTATTACAGAGAAATCTCCACTATGCCGGCTTGTGGAGACGAGCATGTACCATCCAGATTGACAGTGCACACTCCTCTCGTTATACATTTCAAACGCGACAAAGTCACACTAATAATAAAGTTTTATTGTATACTAATATTTGTCTATACTTGTACATAAAATATTTAATGCTGCAAATGTAAAAAGTAGTGATTTACAGTAAAGTAAAAACTCAAGAATATTATAAAATATGAACGTCAATATTTTTATTACGTATCAAAGGAACATTACGCTCAACGAAATAAAAAAAAACGCCGTAAGCATAAAGCTCGGATGTTGGCTAATAAAGGAAGCAAGAATCAGACTCTGTTACGAGACTAAAAGGGCGCGGCTTTATTATTATGACTCTAATGTCGGCACCATATTACAAAAAAATGTTGTTTTTTCTTTCTAAGAAAGTGAAAAGAAATGAGCTCTAAAACGACTGTTACATGCTTCCTTTGTTTTGTGGTTGTTAACTCAAAATAAAAAAAAACTTCATTAAATATTTATTTAATTTATCATTACTTGAATAATCTTTGTATTGAGTCATATGGTCGATAAAGCAATGAGAATGTTAGATATGTTTTATTACCTAAGGGAAATTCAGAATAAACCCTCATTTTGGTAGAGTTATTCAGACTTAAATCCAATAGCGAGCGCTTCCCATATGAGAGGAAGGTCATTCTAAATTAACCACAATCTGTAGAGCTTATTGCTTGTTCTTTGGTAACTAGGAATATAATTTGCAAACAATAATTGAAGTGCCAGCCCAAGCTCCGAAGCTACTAAACATCTACTAATTATCTAACTCTAAGAAAATAAACAATTTAAAAATTTCTTTTGCAAATAACTGTTTTTATATTACAAATATTTTTGTTAGTTGTAAGTAATTTATTAAGTAGCTATCTACGATGTTTAATATTTTTTTATTGGCATATGATAACATTCCGCCGCACTGCTACAGACAAATCTCTACAGGCAGCAGTCGCCTCAACTATGCCTGAGGAGACGAATATGCACCATCTAGATTGACAGACCACACTCCTATCGTTACCTGGCTACTTTCAAACTGGTCCCGAAACGCGACAAAGTCACTTCACGGGTGATACTTTCGAAAGTGGTGGTACTACCCAAGGACGCAGACTGGGATAATAACCATTATCAGCCTGCCTACCACTCTTTAATAGTGCCTATAGGTACTGAGCGACTAAAGTACACATAACGTTGACCGGTTAGAATTTAGCGAGGTTCGAACAAGGGTCTCATCGATCGTGAGTTCACGCGTCTTACCGCTAGACCACGGCCGCTCTTATATAAAATTGTTTTGAAAACTTTTACATCAATTTTTGAAAATTGAATTAAACATTAATAAATATTTATTTATTTGCCTATTTCATCCCATATCAAACAAACATTTGTAGTTCAAATAGCCGTATTTGTGTTATATAGGTATACCATCATAGATATGTTTGTAGATATATCATCAGTGATCTGGAGCTGCTTCTATTGAGTTATATCGCTTCAGCGAATCTGCAAAATTGATCTCGCTAGAGACAAGCTTTGATCGAGACAGATAATGTGGTAAATCGAGTATAATATCACAGGGTATCTGTTTAATATTCTTGTTAATAGAATGCATATTTATATGTCTATATATACCAACTCCATTTATCTTTTTTTTTGCAATATTCAATTATTTTACATAGGAATGTAGTTAATTTCGTTTGGTTCATACGTTTGCTGTCTTTAGCTTAAATAAATTTGCTGTTATAATTTTCAGAATTAATAAAATAAAATACTTGGTAAGGTTAATAATATTAAATAAATAAATAAAAGTGTAACTAGTGAAGTGAAACGAGTGAGTCGCGTTTTGCGATCAGCTTGGAAGTAACTGCAGTATAGCGAGAGGTTGACAATTCAACGGACGGTATATATCTGCCATTTTAAGTCGGCATAGTGGAGCACTCAAACTTTAAAAATCGTAGTAGCACTAATGTAAACTTAATACTACCTACAAATGGAGCAAGGTAGAGCGAGAACATTGAATTGTGAAATACGATTTTATATAAAAAATCTTTTTTAAACTTTTATTTTCTGTTCACAATTTCCTCGACGGTATCTTTTTAAAATAACTCTCTTATTGGAAAGTACTCGGAGTTCAAATGTACAAAAACATTTTAGGAAAAACTTATTTGAAGTAAGTCTGCAGTCTGAGAGCAGTCGTGTGCGGTCGGTAGCTACACTGGTAGAGTTCTCGTGGAGCAAGAGGTCTGATTGGATTTGCGGCATCCGTTTCCATTAACGACAGACGTTAAGCAGCCAACGCCTTTGCAGCCAAATTGGAACACTTCAAACTTCTTCGACACTAACTCACTAACTTTATGTAATTGTAAATTAGTTTATTTTTTGCATTTCCCGTCCTACTTATTACTAGTTAAGTGATTTTAAAGTTAATTTTAACGTTGTAGGTACTTATATAATTTGTAACGCAAATTCTCAGAGATACCTACGCGGTAATAATATTCATACATTTTTTTAAAGTGCCTCGGCATGTAACAACACTCCTAATGCCACCACAAAGAAATGTCTGTAGACAGCAGTTGCCTCTGCTATTCTGGTTTACAGTGAACTATCCACTGTTGACAGGGCACACCTTTCGTTATACGCGGCTTCTTACAAGCTGAAACTGAAACGTGACTAGGTAATACACGAGTGGAGGTTTACCCCAGGTCGGCGAATTGGACGAACAACTATCAGCAGTCTACTTGTAGGTACCTTAAAATAAAAATGCTATGTTAAAAGTACAGTATGTATGTGAAACACTAAGTGCATTTTATTTGTACTATAAATTGAAAATGGTGTAAAGTTTTAATTGGCGGTTTTAAAAAGTAAACTTGTAAAGCTTCTCAAACAAATCCTTACTTTCTCTTTTAACACCTAACCACTTTGAGAGTTCGTGATCAATCATCGCTTCGAGTCCCTCACAAACTTTTATATTATGTCACAATAAAGCGTTGCAGAAAATAATATAACTTATTAGGAAAATATTATATAAGTAACAAACTTTCAAACTTCACCCTAAATTTAATTTAACCTAATCGATATCTTATTACGGAAGGTTTTTTCTTTTGTCTTGGAATAATTTATTAATTTAATAGAACACACCACTTCGACAAATGGGTTTAGAAATAACTCTGTGTTGTAAAAAGTATCGACGAATGCTTTTAACTTACTAGTAGTTTAATTAAGGAATGGACTGTGTTGATAGAAAACCGTTGAAGTATTTCGACACACCAGTGCACTCAGCTCCATTTAACTTTGTTGTTCACACTCAGGGCGATTGTATCGAACCTTTCTACAAATGTGCTTCTGACACGTCATTTCAAATTAACAAAGTACTATATACTTTTGCAATAGTAGAAATTATTACAATAACAAAAGAAAGGGATTATTGTACTGTAGGGACTAATCTTGTTAGAACTTTGGAACAAAGTAGTGCGAGTTATTCCTTATATAAGGTATACAGGGAATATTAGTTAAGTCGCCAACAGAGTTGATTCCGAGTACATAGTCCATCACACTGATGGTAACTCATTAGTCAGGTAGCGAAAACTTTTCCCTTATTTGATTTTCTGATCAAATCGTTTCGCGAGAGTGAATTTTTATGTTTCCAAATCTAATTTTCTTTTATAGAAAAATTGTCGTATTATAACTTGTTTATCATATTTTTCAGTGTTTTTATTTGTCAGTAGAATGTAATAAAGATAGAAACATTTATCAACGAAGACTTTATTACGTCGGATACGTACACATAAAAGAAACTCTAATAAAATAAGTAAATAGTCTTTGAAACCTGATGTGATATAATGAATTAAATTATAACGTTCGTTTGAATAATATTTGTATCTACATCAACATAAATATGTAAGTGAAGTAATGAAAAGAATCTTACTTTGATTCCGAAAAAGAAACCTATAAAATATAATATTCGAGTTCAAATTAAATGTTCACCAAAACGACGTAAAATGACTTAATGCTTTTTCTGTGTTTGAGTTCCCTTTTTCAGTCTGCTTTTAATCTTCGCGGTGAAGTTTACTCACGGATGTTAGAGGGCTCACGGGCTTATTACCCTGAATGCAATTACTGCGGAGGCGCCGAGCGACGTTCGTTATAAATGTATGTGTTAACATAGCTAATAGATGACTTTTTAAGATTTATTCACACTAAAAACTTATGTTGTACATATACGAAAATTCGTAAAAATATTATGATTACAATACATTTATATTTCTTCATTATATTTCTATAAATGTCTTATAAAAAACTCCTTCATGCATTTATACTCAAATGTAAAAAAATAACACATAAAAATATGATATTATAATAAAACAACAAAAGCTATAGAAATAAGAATAACCAGATTTGTTTTGTGATAGATTATAGTGTTATCAGAAGTAAATAAAACATCGGCCATGACTTCTCACACTAAAGTAATATCTTACATGACGTAAGCCAAAAACGGCAACATATGGCCAAGACATCTTACTATAGATGCTAAAGCTGCCATAACTTTGTTTTCTTTGTTCGAATATAATAATGGAATGACTCGTGATTTTTCTACCTCTGGCAGAATAAATATAGGCAACGTGAAAATCGCATTCGAAGTAGTGCTGTGAAACTGTGGATCTTTATGAAACAAATATAATGTTACTTCAACAAAAACATTTTTAATAACTATTTATTATTTTAACTAATTTTATTTAATATTATTACTAATTTTCAAATCAATTAATTTAATTAGTGAATAATAACTGTCAACAATAACTAAAAACTTTAAAAAATATTAATTTCTTCAAGTAATAATTATGTCTAAACTAAAGCAGAATAATGAACAATAAAAGAAATTATTTAATAAAAAAAAGTTTATAATAGAATATAAAATGAAGGAAGAAAAATTGAAATAATAAGGTAGGTCTGAAGCGATAACTCATGTACCTAATCGATATCGAGTTGGGCCCATCTCACAAATCACGGCTCTCGAGTATCAGGCTGAGTGCGCGGGTGATACATTGCGTCGGATAAAAATATTTCTCGAGCTAAGGAACCTGTTGATATTAGATATGGGAGTCGTTCGACCTGGCCATACAAAAACGCAGTGCTGGGATTCTCGTAAATTATCGCCTTTATAATAATATTTCTCTGCTTCTCCGTCACCCACATTGAGCTCTATGAAAAATGAACGGTTGTACGATTTTTGTAGGAGATTATTTTTTAACCGAACTTACTTTGCTTCGAATAAATTTTCTAAAGGTTTCAAGAAGACCGTCTAAGAAACTACTGCTGATTAAAAATAATTTAAAACTGCTCCTGGACTAATTAAATTTAAATTTAAAAAGAAAGACACTTCATTACCTTCAATTCTGCCATTTTCAGACTTGGTCGAGGCTTTCAAGCCCATATATTTAGTGGGCAGGTGCAATCTCACCGTCTGATCGCTAAGCTAGACTATAAGATCTAATTAAGGTGGTATAAACTTTAACAGTGTAAACTAAACTATTTTCTACTCAATACCTACTTCAAAGGCTTTCACTGATAATAACTAAGATAGAATTTGCATCGATCTCAATGCAAATTCTTCATACTTTCATTGATGCCTTAGGTTTTGCGTGAACATGATTTAACTATAGAGGAGCAAACCTCATACATCGGTCATGAAAAAAGTGCTAGTCACCTAAAAGTGACTGCGGTCATATTTTCTCTCGCGTCACATTGGGAGCGTTATTACTTATCTAGTTGTATATATCAATGGGTTTAACCAATATAAAAAAAAAATTAAAACTGTTGTTGTATTTTATACGTCCGAATAAATTAATCAAAACAAACGCGATAGTAAGCCCCATAAAATACTTTATATTGGTTAAGCCATTCCTATTAAAAGTTTTGGGTTATACTTACTCTAGTACTGAATGTATTATTAATGAATAATGTGTATTAATAATCTAGAGGTTGTGTGTGGAAATTATTTCTAAACGTGTTTAGATGTTATAAAAATTAATTTAAACCATTTTTTATAAAGAAGTTTCTGTGTTGAATATTTACCTGTAACAAAAGAAATAAAAAATATTAGTATTGAAAAATATGTAATAAAATACTTGGCTATGCAATAACATACATTTCTACTGGACATAACAGAAGAGTTGTCAAAGAAAACGAGAAAACGTAAAAGTTGTTTGGCCATAATAATATTTAAAGGTTCGAGAAGTAATATTTGTAAAACTATTGAAACGAAAACTTTTAATGAGCAAGAAATCATTTTACTGAGTATTGCAATTCCTTTTACAGGCAATACTGTCGTATCTTATATCGAGCGAGTTGTTTGTTCATCCGCGATCCATCGTGTGTTTTCTACACACTGCACTCTCGTTCATTCTAAGCTTGCTCTTACGCTTCTCTGAACACAGCCTCCGTTTCTAATTTGTCTAACGTTACAGATGTTTCAATCTTCTATTAATGTTTTCTTTTTACTTAAATTTTATGTTTATTCAATTTTTGAGTAGCACGTAACTCTATTCGAAAATCGACAGTTACAAAATGCAATGAGGAAATAATGGTAGGTGAAAGGTATTATTTGTGCGTACAAAAAGAATAAGAATCTGAATATGCATGTGAATGTGGAGGGTGGCCTGCGTCTGTGTGAGCGGAAGCCACGAGGTAATCCTATCGTGTTTGAAACAAAGTGCCATGCCGCCGCAAACATTAAAAAAGAGCGAAAATGACATTTCCAATTTTCTACTGTTGCTCCCAGGCAAATTCATTTTATTTGTAGGCTGGGATTTGCGCCGCGCTGTCTGTCAGATGCCGAGGATTGGACGCGGTAGTTGGCAATATTTCATTGCCATCAAAGGAATTTCGTAACAGTGTAAAACTGGTAGATCTTTATTAACAAATAATTTATATTGAAGATTTTTCATTTTAGACGGATGTAGAAATAGAGTTCAAACTGAGCGTAAAAATTATGCATTGAACCGGAAACTAAAGAATTAAATGTATAATTAAATAAAATTAAATAAATTTTCTTTACTATTACAATTGGTTCGTCTTTTAAACTTTATTAATTAATAAGTAAAATATAAGTACATACAATGACCATAAACTAAACCCTAAAACTCCAGTATTTAATTTATTTTTGAACAATATAATATATTTAATTAATTAATGAATGTTACAATTAAAAATTTAATTTAATTGAGAATCGATCTCAGGAATTCCGCGTTACAGATGTCAAGATTATGAATTATAAGTTTACTAGAAGATCTACAATTTGTTTTGTAGATCTTTTGTACATACGGAACATTTGTATAAAAATTTGAAATTGTTGTTAGCATACGCTCGTAGGTATGTATGGCTTGATTTATTTGTTAATAACAAAAAGGAACCGTGAACAAGCCTGTGACAAACAAGTTTTACGGGCATCGTCTAACCAAAACGAATGACGAGGCGACTCACTCGTCGAATACATTCATGTAAAATTCATGTCGAATTTGATGTCGTTCCCCTTCACGGCGTTACGCGTCTGTAGTTAGATAAAAATTTATAAATTCAGGTGTCCCGATACATAATGATAAGTATTGGGGTAAATAAATAACACAATATTTTGTTTTTCTTCGATATAGTAGCTTGACATGTGAACACAATCTACTTGAAGTCAAGCTAGAGTGCAGTCTATGCGGAGACAACTACTATCACATATAGAAGGCATCAGTCACCTCCGCCATGACAGCTTAGAGAGACGAATGTACATCGTCCATTAACAGAAACAATTTTCTCGGCAAATAAGATCTACGGTTCTACTATATTGTGCACTGTCAATCTGAAATGCATCCGAGCTAAAATAAAAATAATAATAATAAAAAAGAGTCAAGAAAAATGAGAGCACATTTTTATACTTGTTTAGTAAATATGCGTCATAGAGAACGTTAACTGTTTTAATAAGTGACGGTGTATATCTTCTATGTTTGTATGCGGTCGACAAAAGCACACTTTTAATTAGTTTGTGGTTGCCATGACAGTCATATACTCCACTTTGACCCCAATACGCGACTAACAACTAAATTAGTTTACTAGCTAGTTATTGAACTGCATTTCAGGTTGAAGACATTCCAATAATATTTATCGATAAGCTATTTATATTATGCACAATTTATTGCTATTTATCGTTTTTTTTTACTTTAATATAATAGGAATATATTCTATTCTATTGTGGCATACATCTATAATATTTTAAGCATGTTTAAATAAAATGTATGTTATTATAAATAAAATTATTCGCAAACAAAATTTTAATTATTTCAAGTACACACCGACATAACAAATATTGAATAAATTTCGAACTGGGAATCCTTTTAAAATAAATTTTAATTATATCAATGAAAGCTTATTAAATGAGGGTAATATAAAATAGGCGTATAATACTCGAACCTACTTTAATATAGAACTTGGGAAGATATAAAATTTCCGAATCAGTGAACTGAATGGCTCAGTCTACAAAATCCCATGTTTTCACTGTATTATAATTGGTATACATGTGTTTGCATTCGATTGTCTGGACGAGCATAAAAAACGTGGGTTGTGGGAACAGTCGCAGCCGTGGACAGTCCTTCTTATTGTCATAATATATTGTCCAACTTTTCAAGGATTATTTTGAATTTTATTTCTATAGACATTACGTGTGATAATTACGAATATTTGTTTTCGAATGAATACGTTTAAATTAAGGTTTACGTTATTGTTTTATTTCATAGCAACTTCTCGTGTACGAATATGTCCATTACAATGACCCCTGTGTTTGAGGTATTATATTTAATCCTATAAAAGTTTTGCTAATTCAACCATGCTTCCATACAATATAAATAACAACATACCTCGCACATACACACATTCTACACGCTAACAAATATTAAGTGTGGTAGGCAGGCTTATTATTGTTTTTATATATAGGCAAGATGGTTATTAGCCCAATCTGCCGTCCTGTGGTAGTCAGTACCACCACATTCGAACGTAACACCCGTAGTAGCCAGGTGCTCATGTGTCTCCCCAAGGCATAGTGGAGGCAAGCTGTCACACAATTCTCTGTGATAGCAGTTGTTTTTGTATACGGACCGTACTCTATCTTAACATCAAGTTATCATATGCCGAACGAGCTACAGTAAAAAAAAGTATTTTGTTTCCCATTAGTGTGGCATCTCACAAAGCCGGCATAACGGGGGTTATTGCGGCCTGCGGATCCCCTTCTCTAATAGCAGTCATCTCTGTTCATGAATCGCACTTTAGCTTAAGAGAGTGCGGTTATTTGACGAGCTAAAATAATTTTTAAAAAAGTATTTATTATGTATTTATATTTAGTATATTACTGTATATCCAGACAGACTACTTTCGATGCACAATATATAACCCCATTATAATAATGATTATTATTATTATTATCCATAAAGCTCGCTTTCCACAAAGTCTTTAATATATATGTATAAATTTAACTACTTTTAACTGAGGAGCTTTGTTCAATATATTGAGATGAAAGCAGTTTAGCTTTGGGATCCTGATTACAAACCGCAACAGTCGGAAACAGCTTTGTTCTCGATGATAGCAAATTAGAGACTAATTACAAGGCAAATACCGCAATGTCACTGACGTACGTATCTACTAATTATGACAATCCGTCTAAAGCAAATCTATAATCATCTATTATTAATTAGCCAAACACGTCTTGTTTCACTATATTATTATAATATTATTTTTTATGTATAATATCTAAATACATTGTCTAGTTTTTTTTAATCTAGTCCGGCTCTGACATGCAAACGCATGACAGTATACTGAAAAAAACTGAGTACCAATTTGGCTAGGTAATTTTTAGCAAAATTAGTCGGTAATATACAACCAAGACTTATTCAAAACGTACATTACAACTTTGTCAATGTAATGTAAGTTAGCAAAGTTTAATTTTGATAAATCAATCGGTTGCAAATAGCAGTTACTTGTTTGTTTGTAGTCGTAACTTATTTTCAGTGCAAGAGTGCTGTCCATGAGTAGACAACTGCTAGGTATCTGATATGTTGACAGACAGCATCCCTCGCCGTTAGGTAGGCCTGAGGAGCTGAAACGTACATGTACAATGTATATTCCTCTCGTTATACTCAGTTGCTTTCGACTAGGATAGATTAAATGTCCTAAATTTTAACTGTTTTTCCCTTGATTATAAAGGATTAGTTTTATTAGGTTATTTTATCTAAAATACCCTAAGTGTACATATCAGGATATTACAATGCGCTAAGAATATTTTCGTTATTATTTATAAACATAAAAGTATCTAAAGTAAAGTCCGAGTATGTGCAAAAGAGGATTTGTATAAGAGTATGCAGGAGGTCAAAAGCAACTGAATCAAGAATTAGGTCACGAGATTCGACTTAGTAGAAAAGGTCTCTACAAGTGAGCCAGCTTAACTTAAAATTTCTGTTTTCCTTCCTTCTGATGCACATTGTGTTTTGAAGACTCTTACCAAGACCTACATTAGATATTTCTTTACTATTATTATATAAGAATTCCCACTTCAGAATTTTATTTACCCGGAAAAAAGTAATAACATATATACATTTTATTATTGCAATTTTTTGGTATATTATTATATATTATTATTATGAAATATGAACAGAAAAAACTTTTAATAAAAAAACTAAATCATTTTCAAAATATGCTTAAAAAAATATGGAACTATTTGTTGGTTGAATGAAATATTTCTAATAAAGTCTAACCGTAACAATGAACCGATGTGTAAAGCGCTTTTTGTGGGATTGAAAATTGCTTATTAAATAAGTAGGTAACGTATAATTCGGACGACCTCTTACAAAAGACCTCATATAATTACGTTTCGTATTCACTACATGAAAGTGACTTATAGTCGAACGAATTTTATGAATACCACTATAAAAATAAAATATCTAAAGCACTTTGAAGAAATTTTGAATAAAAGGGAAAATATATCCAAATTGGATTTACTGGTAAAAGTACTACAGAAAAAGTGTTAAGGTGAGTGGGGAATGTGCCATAGAGATTGAATTCACATGTGGCCCCTGAACAAGATGGATGGGCCGACTGCCTGAGCCCGAGGGCGGTGGTTTCTCCGCCTACGGGAGACGCGCTGCGAGCTTGCAACATACAATAATGCCTCCGGGGACATTTTTTCTCCTCCGTTTACTTTTGCAGCATCATTTTATGATACTAACCTGGATTATTTTAAAGTCATACTCATGAATCAATGCTATATATTTGTATAGAGAGAATAGGGAGTCGGTGTTATTGTTACTTTCCTTATTACGAAGCGAGTACGATCACGATATATCTTGGTTTGTAGCATTCAGCGCAAAGTCGTCGAAACGTAACGGGCATACTGATGTACGTTCTAAAAATTTATTGCAAGACCGAGAAGGAAGTATATCGCCACTGTCGCTGAATGAAAAGAAATGAGTTTTCTTTTACAAAGTGGCGCCTGACTTCTGCGGCGGCTTCGCAAGCTAACCTGAAACTTTCAAGGCTAAACCCGAAGAAGGATATTTAAATAATAGACATTTTACGAGTTTTACTTTTTTCAAGCTGGTATTTCCTTTAAGTTAATATTAAATAAGACAATTTAACAGTGATTTTTCATAAAACAAATATTAACGAAAGAACCACACAAATCTGGGGTTACTTTATTATATTATAATAGACTAATCTACCATTGAAATATAAAAACATTTCTTATATTTTCTTACAGAGAAGAAAATTGAGGTACGATTTTGATTATTCAACGTTCTGGAAATAATAGTTTGCGAAGGAGAGATAATAAAAACAATATTCACACAAATATTTTAATGCTTTGTTTTTCTGAAGATAAGTTTTCATTTAGTATTATGGATATTTCATAGTATATTGTTGTATTTATATAATTATTTAATAATTAATTAATGATAATATTGTGTAAAATATAGACGTTAATAAAACTGTAGTAGGCAGATTGATGATGGTCTACCGTCTTGGGGTAACATCCGTGCGTTTTAGAACGAAAATAGTGTGGCCGGCATAGGGGAAGTAACTTCTGTCTGCAGACATATCTCAGTGGTAGTTGTTTTCGCTCATATGGTCCCATGCCGAGCTACTATATATTTTAAAAAATTCAGTTTGTAGATCAATATGTGGATAGATTTCCCATAAGTTATGTCATTCGGTTGCAGCGAATGGGATACGAGTGAGAATTCGACGCGACGACTACGATGGGACATTTGTAAGCAATTTGTATTCGGGTGTGCACTCCACGCTCACTTTTCTTGCGACGTTCTCCGTGACGAGACTCGGTTGGAATAAAGTTTTGGCTGCACTTTTATCTTAGTTTAGACTGAAATGGTATTTATTTGTTCTATCATTTATTATTATTAAATAATAATACATTTAAATTAAATACAGTTTTATATTTTATTTCAATTAATAAACAGTATAAATAGTAAAAGATTGACTTAAGAAATAATGAATGATGAATGATAAACATTTACACTTTCAGTTGTTTTTTTTTAGATGAAAAGTAGCATATCTTCTACAGGATGGAATGTATCATCTTGTCAATATAGAAATCTGTTCAGCGGTTTAGGAATGAAAAAGGAACAAACAAACAGTTACATTCACATTTATAATATTAGTATAGATGTACGGTAATTATGTAATTAATTTCTTCAAACGAGTGAGGTCAATTGAAGATCTTATATTTATATAACAATGTTTTAGAACGGGAAGACGTATAGTTTACGATCAAGATATTTACTAGTGGTGTCTCCAAACCATTGCCAACAGAGTTTATTGCATAGACTATAAAAGTGCATTGACGTTGCATTTGGCAATAGCTACTACAAATCTTAGGAGACGTTACTCGTAATGTTTATTTGAAATTTATATGTACAGCTAAATTTACATATTATGATGGCGGTTCAGTTTATTACTGTATTACTTAATAGATTTTGTAATTTTAGTGTAAATTGTATGCAAAGTGTAAAGATATAAAGGTGTAAGAAGTCGTATGATAACATACTGATTCGGTACAAGTAGGTACATCTTATTTTTGAGATCATATTTTTTTTAAATTGCATTAATTTGTTACATTTATTGGTCCAATATCAACTACATGACATTATGATACTTTTATCTGGTAAAAAGAAAAACACAAGAAATCGTTGAAATATCAAAAACCAGCAATGAAAATGCGACATTTGAATAATTATTGGTGTCGCGAAGATCTCGCGAGAGGGTCGAGTGCGAGTGTGTTAGCGATGTTACGCGTCCATTGCTGATAAATAACAATAAATATTGTAATGGATTGCTATCTGTATTTTTACAGTCCTGATTATATTATATAGAAAAGCAAGTAAAATTAAATCATTGACAATAAAGTAATATGCCGTGTTAAATTCAGATGTTTAAATAGATTAATATAAATCGAGATATTTTATAAAACAAATTCCGCTGTCAACCTCACTTATATTGTGGCATAAAACATCATGATATCTGATACCTGCAAACAAATCGTTCATTATCCGGAAAGCCCGCGGCGTAAACGTTATTCCTGTCCGACGCATTTTTCGATAAATACCAAACAATTATCCGAAACGTAGCGAAACATAAATTTCACATGGGCCTCGGGGATAAGTATAGCTTTATGGAGTAACATTGTTGAACGAATATTTTACTCGCATTGAGTATTTATGAAGCGTAACTGCTTGTTTATGATTATTGAAAAAGTCTTGTGAGAATTCTTTTGTGTTTGTAACAATTACAAAGTTATAATTTAACATTAAATTTTATTGCAATAATAAACCCAATTTGTATGAACGAATAAATTAATATTATATTTTAAACGAGAGAAAAAATTACTAACTAGAAATAAATTGATAGTTTGATAACAAATAATTTATTACCTACTATACATATCTATTTTTTTTTCAAATAGGGATATCTATATGAGAAATACCACTTATTGACTCAGGGTGGTAAACTAGGGAATTTTTTATGTCAGATTTGCTTACGTTTCGTATGTTGAACATTCATTAGGAAGCGTTTTGGGCTTTTTAATTGATTCCCTAGATATAAGGTTCCCTGGGGATGAAACGGGAATAGGTTGGGAATTAATTTTTATCCCTACAAAAGGTTCCCCAGGGATGGAACGGGAATGGAATCACTAAACGCATAATACCAATTTAACGTAGGATAAGAAGTCTATCATATACCAAAAGTGTAAATTTATTATTATATTTTGAAGAAAATTCAAATTGAAAACATTTTAAAAATATTTAATAAAACGTCTGTGAGCTTATGAAACAATCATCGGAAAATTATTAATTGCATTACTTTTTCAATGAGAACAAATATTTTTTGATTGCATTGCGGCGAACAGCGAATGAAGTCCTATCGAATGTCAGTATTCTACGATCGGAAACAATGTTTGTTTTAAAATTGTAGTTGAATTCTCTATTTTATGCTTTATTAATTAAATTTTACTTCTTCTTTTGAATTTTAATCGAAATTACTATAGATAAATTACATATTCATGGTTAGTGTTCCAGTCTGTTGTACGAAGGTCTATGGATCGATTCTCGGTCGAGTTTAAGTGGTAGGCAGAGTGATGACGGTTATTAGCACAGTTTACCGTCACTGCTGGCGTTACTGCCACCACTTTCAAGTGTCGCGGGATCAGTTTGGAAGTAGCCAGGTAAAGCGAGAGAAGTGTGTACTATTAACCTGGATGGTGTATATTTGTCATCTAAGCCTAAGTCGGCATAGCATAGGTGAATGCTTCTAATGGAAATTTATCTGCGGTAGCAGTTGTTGTAAATGAAACCATTAACTAGTTTTAGTTTAGCTTGATGCATAACAGTTATGTGTGACTCTAGCTATATCTATTGAATAAAAATATTGTAATATAGTTTTAGCCAAAATGAAAGTTTATTTGTTTACAAAATGTTGACTGCGACAAACAAAGTAATGAGAGGAGAATGGTATTTATACATAGCTAGCGGTGGCTGCCGGTGTGTACGGCCGCCCTCCGAGGTGTCGATCCGTGTGAATCGCACTAAATTATTCCCGCGGGCTACAATGGCCGGTTTTAATGAATTTTTAATCCAATTACACGCGGCCTCGGCGGGTGAGAAATTTTCAGATAAATCTTCACGTTATTATGATATAATAGCCGTCTTATTCGTAGCTGACATTTTACCGCCTACGGAGATTACGATGTCATTTGTACTGAAAACAAATTAATTGAAATATTGCAAATTTCTGATAAAATACTACTTTTTTATTTAAGTATTCTGGCCCCTAGCCTTTTTGTGATCAATTTATTAAAATATTACGCTATTTAAAGAAGTAAGTGCTCGTATAGGAACTAGTGAGTTCAAAGGAAAGGCAAATTAAAAGTTTTCAGTGACATAATAAAAAATAATTCAATAAGAATATAAAGTGCTTTATGAAAACGCGATGCCAAGAAAAATGGCGTACGCCTGTTTCTCATATCTCGGATGCGTATACACATATTTTAAATCTTGAACAATATTAGAGCACGATATCAAAGGGTCGCGAAGTGCTCGAGGCTGAAAGTGGTCGCGACATGCATATAGGATCCGACATTATTTATAATCTAATATGCATGAGCGAAGAGAGGCGCGCGCCGCAGTGTAGGGTATCTCAGGGAGTAGGCCCTTTTAGCAAAATATTAAGCAAATAAAAGGAGAGGCGGCGGATGGTGGAGCGTGAATCTGGAGATCCCTAAACATTCTATCGGCTAGAGCAAACAGTTGGGGATTGAAATGTTTCAACAAACACTCCGGACGTAATGAGACTATTTTGTCTTCCGTGCCGGGCTTCAAATTGTGGATAAATTTTGTCCACTGTTTGTTTATCCGTCATAGACGTCGTGTTTTTGTTAAAGAACAACTTCCAAAGTCAATTAACAGGGTTGTTCCTTTTGTATTATTTATATGAATCTTATAAAAATATAAATGAAATATATAAATATAACCTGTTAATAGTTATATTTGTGTAGTGTTTAATAAAATTGTTCAGAAGTAGTGGTGGGGTCAAAAGAATAATTGTCACTATGTGAAAAGGGAGAAAATGTCCGATTATCTCTTTACGACGCTATAAGCGATGCTATTAAAAAGGGTCACTTTACTATCGAACTCAAAGTGAAAGTCGTCATAGAAGGGATCATATTTTGGTGCCGTAACACTAAAATAAAAATATCCATAAAACTGAGTTTCGGACGTGTGTGTACATAGACGAAAGATGAGGGATACAAGGAAATTGAATTAAAATTAAGAACCGCTCTAGGGTACTCGGATATTACAAGGAGTTACTAAACCGCCCTCGGTCATCTAAATATGTGTCAGTTAATATTATGCGAAGCTATGTAAGTGTAGGTAAATTGTTAGTGATATGAATATTTTAAGAAATTATTTAGGTAAGTATGTGAAATAAACATGATAATCAAAATATAAGACTAAAATATTATTCTTTGAAAGTTTTACGAGACGCAATACATTAATACTTTTTTGTGTAAAAGAGAGTAAGTAAACGTTTGTCCTGAGGATTCGTTACAAGCAGGAGTTGAAAATCCGCAGCTCGAATGCGACGACACGCGCGCCTTGCGTATCGCCCCGTCACCGGTCGCTTCGAAGGCCTTTCTACCATCGCATATGGTTTACGATGTCTGAATTCCTTTTTATATAGACGTAGATATATGTGAAAAGCAATATTCGTTTTATGTGAATTTATATAGCGTAAAAGTGCAATGGAAAATACTTCCTGAGTTTACATACAGAGCGGCAGTGGTCTAGCGGTAAGACGCGTGAACTCACGATCGATGAGACCCGTGTTCGAACCTCACTAATTATGACCAATGTAACTTTGTTATATGTACTTTGCTCGCTCAGTGCCTATAGGCACTATTAAAGAGTGGTAGGCAGACTGATGATGGTAATTTGTCCAGTCTGCCGTACTGGGGTAGTACCACCACTTTCGAATGTAACACCCGTGAAGTGACTTTGTCGTGTTTCGGGAATAGTTTGAAAGTAGCCAGGTATAACAAGAGGAGTGTGCACTGTCAATCTAAGATGGTACATGCTCGTCTCCTCAAGCCGGTATAGTGGAGGCGACTGCTACCTGCACAGGTTTCTCTGTAGTAGCAGTTGTTTCCATTCATGGACCGCACTCTAGCTTTACATCAGGCGGAGTGTTGTCACATGCCGAGCTACAATAAAAAAAAAATACATGTCGATCTTAGACTAAAATATTATCATGAAATAAAAATGAGATTGCAAGAAAATAGAACGGTCGCGTAAAAGTGTCCTAAGCGGTGACCCACATAATTAAGTTTTTCTTTTCATTTACAAAAAGGATTTGTATATCTAGGTTTTATCTGTACCTTACTTAGCTACTTACGTTAAAATTTCATTGGCAACTTTATACCTATGAAAACTTGGCTAAATTTTAATTTTAACCAGTTACACGCACTAGCTCAGTACAGGCATTTAAATATAAACTATTATATATAGGCAAAGTTACGAATGAAAATGAAAATAAATACTAAAATATATATAATAAGATTTGGCGAGGGTCTAGAGGTAAATGTTTTAGGTGCTAAGTGTGGCCAAATCTAAAATAAAAAAACATGTGTATTTTCCTGCAAAACTGAAACTTGCTGAAAGTTTTAGTAATATTTCGAAATAAAAATAAAAATGTTTAGTAACACTTGACTGAGCGATTATTATCCTTTGCCTTTAATAAAACAACAAAATAAAAAGTAAAACAAACATTCAACAATAAATATTAATATAACGTTACACATTTCATTGGATATAGCGGTGAAATATGTTAGATGAAATCGAGTGTATAAAGAATATTTCAGTAGACAGGTCGCTCTTCTAGTGAGAAATCTGTTTTCCAATGAAAACATGCAATATTTTATGAATGTATCCGTATTTGAATCGAAGCCCTACTGTTGGATATACTGATAGCAAACATATGTTTATATAAATATTTACGTTTGTAAGAGCAATAAATAGTTCACATTATTATAGTAAGAATTTTCATTCCCTGTAAAGTTATTGTTATGATTAAAGAGTGGTGGTTAGATTAAGTTTTAGTGGGGCTAAGATAGCCACAATTGTGAGCGTAAGTCCCAAAACAAAAAAAAAATTAATGGTGGACATATTATATATACAGTAAGATCCCGCTTTACGCGAGAGATACGTTCCGAAAAACTAGCATTAAGTGAAATTCGCGTATAAGGGGGTCACGTTTAAACATAACCAAAAGTCAGTACAAAATGCAAATCAATACATACTTTAATTCTAAAAACACATTGTGTAGCGTTACATTATGCATTATTTTTACGGAAAATGTATCTATTGTCTTATTGGTTGCGTTTCGTTTACAATCTTGTAAAATATTTTCATAACACGCAACACTTTTTTTTAAATTCGCGTAAAACCACGGGTCACGTAAAGCATGGTGTTACTGTATATTATTATATTGTTTATTAACCTAGTTTAAGAGTAACACTTATGACGTTGGAGGCGTTTCAGGATTATTTAGCTGAAAAATACTGATACCCTATCCGAAAGAACTGTTTCTAGTCAATCCGAACTCGCCTCATCAAGCCGGTACAGTGAAAGTGAGTGCCCGCAATAATTTCTTCGCTGTTTTACCGTCAGGCGTAGTGTGGTCACATGTCGGACTACCATAAAATTGCTATAATGGACCCATTTGGTTTTTATTGTAGTCACATTTACAGAAAAAAACTGCAATAAAATAGGGTCGTCAGATATTACTAGCAATTAGTTGATAAATCAATAACGGAGCATAAAATATTGTTTATTATATTATTGTTATCTATATTGCTATCAATAATATTACACAGTCGCCAACCCTTACCCTAAAATGAAAGTTAGTTTGAATGTTGTACAGTAATTTTGAGCTTCACTTACCGTCGATAATTGTCTGATCCTCTATTAATATTGACTCTAGTGAAATATTCAAGTAGGTATAGGGTTAGATTTGCTTTTATGGTTGCCTGGTTAAACTTTATCTTGCGTTTATTTACATTAGATTTATTAATACTGAAGGTATTTAATATTATCATAGAATGCGGATTATATCGATATCGATATTATCTTAATTTTTACAATTATTATTTAACATGGTAAGTATATTAGTTTTACGATTTATTTAGTTTTTTTTTCTAAAAGAGATTATCACCCTTGCAGCACAGTTTCAGTAATATTTCCTTTTTTTTTCATAGTCTTGAAGTGGGATAATTACTTAAAAATTACAAACATGCTTATTTTATTTCGAATCATTTGTCCATACTGACGCACACTTAATAGATAATCTACCATTATTACATACTAGCTGACGGTGCCCGGCGCTGCCCGGGTTTGTTCAAGTTATTGTTACACATAAGATAAAGATAATGCTTTATTATAAATTACCTATAGCTGTAACCCACAACTTATTTTAGACGATTTAGTTACATAATTAATAGAATATATTTTAAAGTAGTTTTAAAAAGAATATATTTTTTAAAGCGGCATGGTACCTCGTAGAGCTACACCCCCCTCCGCCCGCAAGCACCGCCTCTCCCTGCCTCGTCATCATACGTCATACGGCGCGTGTGAATTTTGTTTTCGAGTTATTTTAAAATTGTATTATCTTATAAGATGTTTATTGAAATTAGGTGATGTCAAAGACAATTGTGTTCACAGTTAAATACTCTTAATTAATAACACATTTATTTGGATAAAGATTAATATACCTTCCTCGATAAATGATCTATCCAACACAAAAAGATTTTTTCAAATCGAACCAGTAGTTCCTGAGATTAGCGCGTACAAACAAACAAACTCTTCAGCTTTATAATATTAGTATAGATGAACACTCAAAGAAAAACAAAAAAAAAATTCAATAATGGTATCTCCAGATGCAGCCAAAACTCTGTTTTATTTAGTTATAGAGTCGACGTTAATATTATTGTTTTATATTCATAATAATATAAGAAGTACTCGTAAGAATTCAAAATGCTTTTACCGCAGCAAAATTTAAATATTCTTTTCCACCAGTATCGCTTTATTAGAGCAAATAAGGTTCAGTGTAAAGATCGTACTGTACCGCTAACATAGAACCGCTGTAAGCTGGGATCGCACAGGGCAATGGGGCCGATGACTTCGTCGATGTTGTCTTTTAGCTTCGCCCAACTCTCGAGCTCTCAAAGCTAGAAAACGATTCAGTTACAAGATAATATTCTCTAGCAAAAATATTTTGTTCTCTCACTTAGCGAAAAGATTTTTGTACTCTATTTTCTTTTTAAATTCGTACAAATACGTAATCACTTGGCCTCGTAACATCTATTGTGTATAAATTTGAACTATACTATAATATTGTATTTTGCAAACCAATTATGTTTAGTGAAGCCCTAAAATAAACCTTCAAACAATACCGAATACGTCATTCATCTATTTTAGTTCAATGAAAGCATATCTACAAACCCGAATGTAATTTTCGCTTTGACATGCGGCAATGGGTAGTAAGCGTATCCTCGAGGCAAAAGCCGAGTCGCATCCTGAAACTGAATTCGCACAGAGTTTTGAAGCGAGCATCATTAACACGATCCGGTTTGTCGCCGGCGGGCGTATCGACTCGGTTCACCATTGGAATTGCGTAGCCTATTTCCAATTTGCGTCTATCAATCAAGAGCAATCTCGCTGAGTGGATTACTGGGAAATGAAATTTGCATAGGCTCCCGCGCCAGCGCGAAGCGGGCTGGACTTAACAGTTGTAGCCGGCTTGCTTGTTATTTGCCTCGCGCCGCCTGTGAAGTAACACTCAGTCCCTGTGGCCTCGCTTTGAATAGGCATGAGACACGAAGTGTTGAACTATGCCTGATAATCACTACCACAATCTCCATTATACCCGAATACAGTAACAGTTTTGTTAAAAACCCAATTCTATTAATACATTTTATTGAAAAGAGCAGTAGTAAAATTAGTTAAATATTAATTAAAGAAGAAATTTATGAATAAATTTGAAAACGGGATTTGAGCGAAAAATTAATGCGGTTATTGAATGTCAGTTGCGAGCAAATTGAAGTAACAGCTCAGGTACGCTCTTCATTCCTCCCCCTACTGATGTCGGTCGTGTTCGCGGCTCTTTGAGCAGTGTGCCCTAACCTCCCATACTACGCACTCAATTATGTTTTTAATTGAACCGTTTATGGCTATGACACGAATATCCGGCGTGCCTACCTTGCTCTTGTTTCATTTTATATAAAACTTTATTATGTAAATATAAATTAAGTTATACTTACATTTGCATACTCGTATATTCATGTCTTACATTTATATTAGACGAAAATAATCAATAGTATAGAGTATTGGCTACTACGAGATTTTATTCGTATTCTTATTTATAATGGATATAATTTAAAAATATATAATATTTTACAGGTGAATATTTTTATTAAAGGAATACAATAGTTTCTTGTTCGTTTTCACTTAATGAGTCAAGACGCGATCGAACAAAGAATGGTGTTTCAAAGTATTCTATTTAAAGTACTTCAGATTTTATCAGTAAAGTAAGTGAGTGTAGTCGTCCGCTCTAACGTCTTTTTCAGAATTGCCGTCTGAAAGGAGTCAGTGTTAAATGTTTGTGACGGGCGGAGAACATAAAGGGGGCAGTTGCACGAACTGCGAGGTGCTTGGGAACAATATCCGCAGCTGCGCTTCTAAACAGCTTTCTTTACGTTTACGACAAGGAGGTTATCCGCTCCCTTGACAGCGGATTCTAATGGATTGAGTGATTGGCGAACTGAGATTCAACATTCGCTCTTTTGTATCTTCGGAACCTATCGATCAACGTATAATTTAGTATTGTTTAACCTACTTGTTGTGTTAAATGAGAAGTATAACGAAGCTTCCAAACTCTTTAACAGTTCGCAGTGTTGCAGTTGAAGTGCTCTGGGTTCGTTTTATTTTATACTCCAGACAAAGAAGTGAGTCGGGGTGGACGTAGTGACTGCAATTGATGGTCCGGCCATTCACATCGGA
Source organism: Tinea pellionella (assembly GCA_948150575.1). Classification (NCBI taxonomy): domain Eukaryota; kingdom Metazoa; phylum Arthropoda; class Insecta; order Lepidoptera; family Tineidae; genus Tinea; species Tinea pellionella. The sequence continues at coordinate 2,978,837 of OX411252.1, forward strand.
GCGATTGCAAAAACAAAAGACCACCTTTCTACTCTTAGCAATGTTTCTTCTTTGAATGCTTTAGTTTTTAAAGAATAAAACATTTTATTACTTTATTGTACGAAAGCTTGCGTTAAGTAAATTCAACGAATATTTATTATTGATTTTTATTTTTATCACATTTTTTGGAATGTCAGCTGGCTGGTTGCAAATCTTGTTTTAAAAATAATCGAATTCTAGCCATTTACTCTAAGTATGTCGTTTTCCAGACGAACGAATTCGCGGGTAGCACCTGCTACGTGTTTTCTAGACATGAAGCTCCTAAAGAAGTTTTCAAGAATAAATACACCGCTGCATTCAATGTTAATTAATAACCTTAAACATTTTTAATTTCTTGCTAATGTCTTGTAATTCAACATAATACAAATTACTTTTTTTAATGATTCTTGATTTGAAATGTCTGATCTAATTAAAATCTAATCTAAGTAAAGTAAATATTAGTAATCATAAATAAGCAAGCAAGAGACAAATATAATATTTAAAACTCATTTATATTATCATACGCCTGATGGAGTATCAAAAGCATATTTGTGAACAAATTAGATTTCCATCGCACAAATTTAATATTACTTAATTTTGCACTTGAGTACACTCCAAAACTTCATTTTAATTATAATTATGAGAGATACAAATTTCACAAGTTTCTCTTTACAATTTATAATGTTTATTAGATGTCTTGTTTGCTTTGATGAACAAAATAACGGCGAAGGCGTCGATTAGGATTTGTTTGAACACATAATATTTATCAAAATTTTAATTAACATTTTTGTTATTTTGTGAATTTATGTTGACCTATATTATTATATATGATATGTTAATTTGTATTTATGCTAAATGGAATTGGATAACACCGTACATACAAGTTTCATGCCAACAACTTAAGCACAGTGAAACTTTAAACTAGGATTAAAAACATTTCGCATAAGCTTGAGATTTCACGTGAAGTTCGCGGAGCACATTAGCGGAATCTTTGGAAAGCCTCCTTAAATAATTTTAAAGAGGAATTCTCGTATATAGCAAGTCGTTAAGTAGTTTGAGGTTAACGGTAGTAGAGAGGAGGTGGCAAGACAGACGTCATGCCGGGAATTGCTGGTAATTGCATTTAGCAGCGAGGACATGCACTGGCAACGTCTCCGGCTTGTGTAGCCGCAGTTCCCATGCTACAGTAACTCACTTTGAATATGTAACAGCTTTCAAAATGAGAAATATTTAAGAATATTACTATTTTTTCTGCAGTCACTTAAAAATGCCTTTAATAGTTTGTTTTATAATATTAGACGATTTATCTTAACTTTAACTTTAAGTAAGAGAAAACAAGATAATACTAAAATTCAGAAGCAACGCAATCTGTGTTATTTCAACAAATAGTTTGTTCGCATAAATTTTACAGTAAAGTTACAACCTAAATTGTTTTAACTGAAAGCACGAAAGCGCTGTAAAACGCCGTAGGCGCGCTCTCTCCCGCCGCAGATACATTAGCACTAACCGCTTTTATAACTGAAGATAGAAACCATATGTAGTTAATCTCTTCCATGCTTCACGTGCAAATATTTAAAGAGCTTACCTAACGTGCTTGGAAGTTGTACGGAGCGAGTACAGGACCTGCTTCCGACAAATCATGGGCCGCTCTCGACAAGTTTGAAGGTTGTAAAGAGAATTATTAATTAATGTTTGCCATGTTTGAATAAGAGATTTAGCTATCCCTAAGTTGACATAATCCTTGCTTGTGTTAACATTTAGTGTAAGCAAATATACCTTTATCGCTAAGATTACATGGATTCAGCTGTTTTGTGGGTAAATTAACTTTATTTATTCACAGGTTACATAGACAAAAACTTTATGTTATAAGTATTATCTTATTTAAAATGTTTAATAAAAATTTAGAAACTTTCAGAAGGACTATTGACTATCCTCGAAGCGGGTAATTACTCCTCAACTGTAAGTAAAGTCACGTGCATCGTAAATATAGTGTATTTCTTTTTGTAATCATACCACAGAAAAAATAAATGAAAGCGAGCCTAGCGACGGATAGTTATGAGTCAAAGTGATTAATTCCGCTAGGTTCCTTCGGGCATGTGGAGCGCGGTGGTGGCGACCGGGTGGTCCGACGCGGGGGGATCATACGCGACATTGGTCAAAGCCGAAATAATGCGAGGACACGGCCCTATCGAGAGGACCAGTTTAATGTAGACAGCCGTCGTCTCCGCTTATTGTGCCCTCTATTCACGAGGAAACAAGCTGTCAAAGAGATGGCCTTGGTTCGCTGGAATTTGGTATGGACGTGGGTAATCACACGACTTTTTTACTTAAATAGTATCGAAAGTCGACATATATATATTTAGTTTTGTTTACATAGGTCAAAGGTATACAGTGCTGAAACGAATGGAAAATTTTATCGGCTTCAAACAGACGAAGTTTTCTTAAAGATTTTCACATCATCTTGAATAACTTTTCTGTAAAGTAATAAATTTCTTTGCATTTCTTTGTGATTACCTGAACCAAGTTTTATATTATCGGTGCTTCAATTAGAGTCGAGAAAATACTTTTGCAGGTTGGACTTCTTCATGAATTTTATTTTCACTTCCTTTATAGAGACCACAAGTTTCCACAAAGTAAGCTTTACCGGAAATGAATCGGAGCGTATTGTCAAGTGACGAAGAGGCCGAGCTCACGACTTCGCCTATCACTTGCAAAGCCCGTTATTTGCTGTTTTTCACAAATACTCGAGCCTCCCGGGAGCGGCCGAGAAAAGCGAGCACGGAAAAAGAGTAGGTGAAAAGCTTTATAGAAAGTACAGAGAAACTTGGAACTTTGAAGGTTCTCCTTGTATAAATAAGAACGGAAACTGCGCAGGAGGTATGCGAAAGGGAATCGCTGGGAGAAAGAACTCTTTGCTCTCCCCTTACTAAGGATTCGCTCGCTTATTTACTTCAATAGTCTTATAATTTGTTTTGTGATATTTGATAATTTATATGAATTTATTTATAAAATGTGTAAAATAGTTTAATTTTTAAATCATATTGCGGGAACTCAAGCCGCCTGATGTTAAGCTTAAATCCGATCCATGAGCATGAGATAACTGTTAACAAAATATATGAAAGTGGACATACGGCACTACCCGGGCGTTACACTTGAGAGTAGGGACACTATCCCGGGACGGTAGACTTAGGTAACAACCATCAGCAGTCTGCCTACCACTATTAAAGGATGTTATCTAAAATCTGATATCACCAAAGCAATCACTTTCTTGTTACAGCAATAAAAAACCATTTACCGAGATGTACTATCTTTTAAATTTAATAAAAAGAAGGCAAATGTTTTTATTTCAATTTGAATGGATATTTGTCGATATAAGAGGCGGTATTGAAAATAATAACTCCATCAGGGATGGATGCAATATTCAGCGAAGGACGTAAACGAGCGGCGAACTTCCTGTTTGTTGCAGAGTGCGGAAATATCAATTATCCGACGATAAAAGTGTGCCGGTTCCGTACCGCATCCACACCGCTCTATTAAGATACTAGGCGACTGACAGAGCTATCTCTTTGCATCCTATCGTTTAAATAGTAATATTAATTGTATCGGACAAAATATGTTTATACTTAGCTAAATAAACTACTTTTAGTTATACTCTTTTTTTTATTCTAGCCCGGCACGTAACGGCGGGTTATCTGTAATAACATCCCGTGGTCTAGTACTTGAAGGTGTGGACTCAGGATCGAAGAACACGAGTTCAAATCTGGCCTGTACCAGTGTAAGTTACGTCATATGTACTTTGGTCGCTCAGTGTCTATGGTTTAATATAAGCATTATTTAAATGACAGACTGATGATGGTTATTTGCCCAGAGTATAAACGTAACTACTTCGTAACGCGGGTGTAACTATTTTACAATTTTATTTATTCACTAGCTGTTGGTCCCCGGTGCTACCCGGGCTTATCAATTTAACAGCTCTCGAAGTATGAAAAGTAAGAAAACAATACCTCATATTTAACTTCGTTTCCATAGTAACAATAAACAATAAATAATTTCGACCAAATTTGATTATCATAAAAACGGTTATTGTGAGTTAATCTTAAAAGATAGACATATACTGTCGTGGACATTTTTTTAGATAATTTAAAGAGGAATAATTCTTTCATGCATATTTTTTGGGTATCTCGAACGGTTTTCGCAGCGCACGAAACGGAAGCCCTCAAAGATGAACAATATTCCCCGTTTTTTTTCCACATTTTCGACTGTTTCTTCGCTCCTATTAGTCGCAACGTGATGTTGTATAGCCTAAAGCCTTCCTCGATAAATGATCTATCCAACACAAAAAGAATTTTTCAAATCGAACCAGTAGTTCCTGAGATTAGCGCGTACAAACAAACAAACAAACTCTTCAGCTTTATTATATTAGTATAGATATAAATTATAAATTATTTACATTAATTGAAAAACTGATTGGTAAAAATTTTTGTGTTTTGTCAAAATTGAAAATTCTGTATAAAAATCTTTGAAAGCAGTTATTTAAATAACACATTAGTAAGTATGATTTAATAATTTATTACAGTCTGAACAGAAATAGATGTGCTTTATAATGTAATATAAGTAATATAATGTAATTTAAAATATCATGCACCAAACTATAATAAACAAATTGAAATTGTAGCAAAAAAAAAAGTTTTAACATTCTTATGAACACCTAGTTTTTGAAAACACGACCCTAGCACCCCGCTTGGGGACTAAATTACACCGTGTTTACCTGCAAAAAATTCGTTTTTCTCCGTACGAAAAAATAAACAATTAACACGATTACGTGACGTAGCTTCGTAACGCATAAAATAAATAACGATTTAAACAGTTATAAAGAAAATCTCCAAAGTATTGAATTGAATGAGTATTTTCAGTTAAATAACGTGATTACATCAATTATTAATATTATTCATGTAAATAATTATAATATTATTATTATAAAATCTAAAGGAATACCTAAACCAATAAACCCGTACATTCTTTTAAAAGTAGGTTTATTGCTTAACGATGAAATACAAAACGGTGAAGAAAAATCACTTCCCCGACCGATGCAGTAAATAATGATAAGTCCATAAAACGGCGAAATAAAATTTTATTTTCGTGATAAAATTGAATATCCTGAACGCATTCAGTGCGCGTAGGTTGCGGCGACGACAACGTGGAGTTCTGCCCGGACCCACTTCCCGCTACACTTCCTGAAATGGACTTTGACACTTCACGCTTTCAGTTTGTTTTTATTTCGGTTTTGAGCCTGCACGTACGCTCGATAAATTTCATAGTACTTAGGTAGACGTCACTGGCACTACTCCGCCCAGAAGCTTCTACGGCTACCGCCCTTCGTTAAATTGGGCGGTTTGAGTTTTATTAACTGAAATTATATTCTATAGGACTCTACCTAAAAAAAAAAGTTTAATTATTTTAATATTCTTGAATCTACTAATCTTATGTTTATTTAATTTTCACTATTATTCTAAATGTAGGATAAAAGGTATCGTATTTAACGTAATCTTAGCTTTTTTTCCTTTTAACATTTGTCAGTCCAGTATTTGTGAAAGGCACTTTAGAAATAGTTTCGCTGGGAACAGGCAAAGAGGCTTCGCTTTGCCTCTGATGTCAATCTAAATGCCATTTTATCGAGTGTATTTAAAACTTTGACTTCCTCTTTGACAAAGGGATCTGTCGAAATACTTACTAATTCTGAATTTTAAATTCAATTCATATTCAAATCTCGCTACGAGAATAATCGTAGAGTGTCTCTCTTTATGTCGTCCTGTATGTTCTTATTAGTTGTCTAAAAATTCAGGAGATCGCGATCGGTGAGTTAGTTGAGAGCCAAATTATGAATCTCAATATTACAAAGCAAGCGGAGGCACGGGGTAGAAGCCTTAGGGGCACGAAGGAGCGGCCAATCGAATATTTATGAGAGAAAATTTGCAGCTGATAAAACTCGGAAGCCCGACCTACAGCTTCGACGCCGCACCCTAATAAGCGGATGTTTTCTGTTTGCCACCCGCGTTTCTTTTTTATATATATAAAATATAATTATACTCCTTAAGAATTTGTTATTGCTGAAAAGTTACGAAAGCAAATGAATAGCCTTTTTGGTGTGCTATGAATGCTTGTTATAAAGTTTGAAACAATGTTTATGTAAAATGTTTCTTTATGCGTATTTCATTTCCCAATTTTATTATATTTCTATCATAAACAATTGAATTCCATAAAAGTTTAAGTGTCTCCTTGTGGTAAAAGTTGTGGTTGTAAATTTAATAATAGATATCACAAATATGTAATTTGAGACGCATGTCATAAAATTCGCTATTCCCTACCCAATTCCGAGATATTTGCATAAACGGGAAGGCACAAGACGTGACAATTGTTTAACTCACCAATATAGAGACCCGAAATGTTTCTGCATAAAAGTTGGAAACGATACGACACCATTCGCTTTTTGTGTGCTATTTTGGAAAGTCACTTTTCTGGTGCTCACCTCTCACTTTCGTAGGCTACTGTACTTCAGAAGTAGCGCGTTTTTCCTTTGCAATAATCATTTATCGGCGCCGCATTATTGGTGAACGTGATGCGGTTGGCTATTGCTCGTGGAAAAGAAACGCTAAAGTGGAATGGTCGAAATTGTTGCCGCCCTTTATACAGAAAGCCTCTTTACTATAACGAGCGTCAGGAGACTCTTTTATATTGACTTCGCTGTTTAGTTAACGGCTTACTGTCTTAATAAGGACTAAACTTTTGTAATCATTCTTTTATTTTAATCATAAAACAAAAAAAAAACAATCTAATTATACTACAAACACAAAGAGCTCCATAACATAGTTCCGACATACATATTTGAGGTTATTGTAACAATAATGATTGTAGACATGTAATGGCAGTGAGGTATTATGAAACTTTAGGCCGCATCGTTAAGAAAACATAGTAGGATGAAGGCACCCTTAAGCGAGACAACGCAAACACGCGTTCACAGGTAATACGATTAAGCGGCTTGAGCTTCTTCAGCGAGACATGAAACCGCGCTAATAAGAAACTCTTGAGCTGTAATTTTCCAATATTTCTTCATTACGTTTCACCGAGTTTCCGAGGGGCGGTATAGGTAAACAGCAGAGTAATAATATGTCTTCGCCATTCGTTCTACGTAAAACTTTCCACAGAAGCGGGAAATTTGATCAAGTCGTGATTAAAGTGGAGGAAATGTTACAAGAAAAATGAGGTTCTTTGGTGTTTTTGGTGTTTCATATTTTAACTTGTTTTAAAGTTTCTTTTCATAATATAGTTTTATGTAGTTATATAAAGTTTAACGTAAGCACTTTTCTTTGTAAAGAGAAAAGCTATTATCTTTTCAATAATATAAAAAAATGTAGAGTTAGCGATATAGTTTAATCGTAATTAATTAAGCAAATGAAACATGACATACCATTAAATTTCAGAAAGAAAATCCGTGATTAAATAAGATTTTGTTGAGAAATACCAGACCCCATTTTTGTGCTTCTAAAGCACTATTTTCCCTTATTCTACACTTTGTTCATCCAACCTTACGCGTCTTCTAACTGCGAAAGTTATTTATCTTCGGGCCTTAAAATAGAATTTAATTAAGTTACGGCGCGACATGCTTCTCGTGCTTGGAATTTACGAAAGTCGTAGAGAAGTCGATACAGAAGCCGGAACCCAAAGGTATATTACTATATGTTAATATGTATAACATGTGCTCATGTCACGTTTTCACGAAAATTGTTTTATTAAAAAATATGCAACCTATATAGCAAAAGACATTTCACTAACATGACGCAGCAGACGCGGCTGTTGTCTGCAGATCTCTTTCCGTGACAGCGGTTACCTTCGGTTATGGATCGCGTCGGTTTCGATCACGTGACGATGTAATGAAGCGTAAAACAACATAATGCTCATAATAGTTATTATCTTGTAAGAAACATACACAATTTAATGGTGTCAATTTAAAAGTCTTCACACCATTTAAACTATTCGAATAAAAGTTTATCACTGTTCTATAATGAAAACAAATGGCACAAAAGAACCTAATCCACAATTATACCTTTACCGATGTAGAAGACGTTCCGAACAAAATACATAATCCCCGAGCTCGGGAGGCGGGCGACGTATTACATTTGTCGCTAGATTCGCTACCATTTGCCCAAACTCGCCTCGAATACTCCGGGGATCTCAGTGAAGTTCGGATTTACTTTAGCGCGGGCCGACTGTCCCGCTCCTTTACTCGTTGGAGTTTCGTCATTGTTACAAGCGACTCAGAAAGAACTGTAATTCTATACTACTATTTCCGATAGGGAGAAATCCATATCATTCAAGTTTTTATTATCTTTGTACAGGTCAGTGGACCGGCCTACCTTCAGGGCAGTTCGGCGGGTTACTTTTGTGAAGATCAATCTTTGTGTTGGAATTTTTGTATTCAATATAAATAACATATATTTCATCGTCGAGTACTTTAAATAATAGTCATATAAATATTTATTCGTTATAATTTCAGTTAAATTACATTACCAATTTATATAGAAAATACGGCTTAATTTATTTCCTTTTTTCGATTTTTCGTAAAGGACACGACCACTGACGAAGATATGCCGTTTGATCTCCGACAAAAAATAAATGTGATTGCATTTTAAGCTTTAGAATTTAGATGGAAGTGGGTGGGTGGTGGTTTCTACCGAAGGGTGGTTGCAGGCGGAGAGTCGACTAATGGGTGTGATGGACCGCGCCTGATTGGACTTAATTAACATCTGGGAGCTGTTTGCCGACTACTACTAATACAATTGCTGCCGACCTACTGTGCATGCCGTTCGACGCCCTTTGACAGTTGCGGTTATATGTCTCATATGTAACCTTTCACTTTGAATTTTCTTTGAATGTAAGAAGTTTAAGATTTTTAGAATCATTGTGCTATTTTTTAAATTAAAGTCATGTTAAATAACTTTTATAATGAGAAAAAGCAATGTTGTAAAGAATCGACGAAGCAGATTTTAATAAGACAAAATGAAATTCTTCGGATGCAAGAGACTTTGACCTACCCCTGTACTGTTAATATGCAAAATTATTGTTTCCGCTAATTCCGAAATTAAAAATGCTATATATGCAGCCGTTTATTAAAGATTAATATTAGAATTCAAAGAAAATAAGTAAAATGAAATGAACGCATTTCGCTCACGTTGTTTTAACATTTCTATTTTGTCTGCTGTCAACCCTTATACATACTAAACATGCATTTTTTAATAAAACTGCATCGAAATAATCAAAACATTTTTCCTTTCTCGTAACAATTTTTGAATTGGACTGTAGATTTTTACATGAAAGAAAAAAATTCAAACCCCGAGAACAAAAAATGTTTTAAAAAATAAGCAAATCATTAATTAGAAAAACGGGAAACATGAAAATTGATAATAATAAAATTATAAATATACATATTGAATAAATACAATAAACTCACCCATAATTAGAATACCTCGTGTATCAGGACAACAGAAACTTATAACACCTCCAGACCCAAAGCTAAATTCTTACTTTTTCATTAATATGGTATTATCAAAATTTACTACTACACACTCGTATTACTAAAATTTGATAAATAAATATTTAAAAAATCGACCTAGAATCGAACCCAGGGCTTTCGCAAAATGGAGACGAAGGCCATTTCTTTACATTTAATTCCTTAATTATATACAGAGCACCATCTTTTTCGACCTTAATAAGAATACAGTACAAATAGCCTGTGGCATTTTTGCTTTTAACTGCTAACCCAGATGTAGAACAATGTATCGAAAAACTTAATTAAAAATATTTTCTGAATATTTTTTATTGTAGTTCGAAATATGATATTGCTCCGCCTAATATTAAGCTAGAGTACCTGCAGCAGTCACTCCCGCTATGTCATTTAGAGAAGACGAATATGCACCATCCAGGTGCATAACGTGAAGAAAGTGTTACCCTGGAAAGTGGTAGTACTGCCCCAGAACAGCAGACCTGGCTAATAATTATCATCAGTCTGCCTAACACATTTAAAGGCGACTAAATATTATTTACCCCAAGAACTACTGTTTTAAAACAAAACTTTTGAACGTACAGAATGTAAAATATACAGGTACGTGCCTACATACAATAATAAACTTGCAAAGTAATTTTTATTTTGTAAAGTCGTTATCTAGTTGTTTTTGCAATTCCATCGTTTTAATTAGACAATGTCTGCACCTGAGGCGATGTCGCTTTGTGTTTGTCCATCGTAGTGTAAATTGTGTCAGCCTTATCGGTTAATAGAAGGGCAGAAACACTATCGCTCCCCAATGTTCCAGCTACTGCGCTCGTTGAAAGGAGACGAGTGTGGATACCGCCTTAAGTTCCCACGTGTAAAATTAATTAAGGATTTAGTGTTAGGAGCTCAAGTACCTAACTACAATGTACGCGCTCATTTACAAGTGTATTACATTCTCTCGGTTATAGTATAAGTTGGGTATATTGCTTGATACTCTATCTCGTGTTAATATAGTTTATGAAAACGGATGCTGTTTCATGAAATTCGAGTTAGAATATTAATTATTGAACGTATAAACAAATACCTAATCTATACGTTTACACATGGGACTAGGCATCGCGCGGGACAATAGCGTTCCCACGAGTACTAATGCCTGAAAACGAATTGAGAGTGGGACGAGTTCATTGTAGCTCGACCATAAATAAGCATTTGCCTGAAGCTGCAAGGCGAGGGTGGAGGTGTCAGGTTGACATGGCATCGAGCTTGCGAACCCACGAATTAAGATCTCGTGTACACCCAAGCCATTGATATATTAAGTAATTTTGAATATAATATTTCAGATAATGTGTTGGTATTTGTGTGTATATAAAGAGATGTGTATATAATCTTATATAAAAAAATTATTATGATCTATATCATTCTAAAAGGTTTCGTTTTGTCTATTGTGTATATTTGTATGAATACGAGGATTTAGTGTAAGGGAGATGTATTTACAAATCTGTGAGAAACTTTATGCGGCTGTTTTCAGTACAAATGTGAATTGAATTTGGCGTTCCAATAAACATAGTAGAGAAATCTGTGAGTGCCGCGCTCCCTGTAATACAAACAATTTGCAAACTCAAATGATTCGGCGAACTGTCTCTTACGTTCAGACGTCGACCGTGCACCACTGTTGCACTTGAGACAATGCTACCGGATACTACACAGTACTACACATTTTATATCGAAAATAATAATCCCTTATGTGAATTATTCAGTGCGATTTTAAAACCTGTTACTAACTTTATGTTTAACTATTTATATTAAATTTCTATGTTAAAATATAAAATTATTTAAGAGTGGTAGGCTGATTGATAATGGTTATCAGCCCAGTCTATCCTGGGATAATACCACCACTTTCAAGTCACGTTTCAGTATTAACTTGAAAAAAAACAGGTATAACGAGAGTGGTATGCACTGTCAACCTGGACAACGACGGACGTTTCTTTATAGTCATGGACGTCTCTGTCCATAAATCGTACTCAAGCTTAACACGAAGTGAATTGTGGTCAGGTCAGGATGCTAAAAAAATTGTGAATCTAAAAAATATTATAAAAAATATTTTATATTGTATGTTTTTTTTGCTGTTTCTGCTGGTCGCGTTAATACACGTCACAATAAATGCACTTCCCAAGGCTCCCAAGCGAGCTTACGATTGTTATTCAATTCTACTTCATGAAATATGTATTTATTGTTTGCCCGAAGAAATTTCATGCTGAATATTAGAAATACGATGTGTCTTGACGATTATTTCGTTTTATCTATATTGCAAATTGCTATTTAGTATTCAGTATCGAAAAAAAATATAGCTATTGTGATGTTACTCACTCTTTGAACGTCTGTTAAACATATAATATGAAAAATCATAATTATGGGTTAGCAAATTTATTAGACACAGACTCTGCAAAAAAGAAAATAGAAAAGCAAACCTGGTTGCCTCGTTTAAAAGAAACAGAACTCGACCGTTTTCATAAACAACAAGACTTTTTCCTGTTTTGTCGGATGATATAGTGTAGAGAGCAGCTTCCGAGACTCTCTTGTAGCCAACATGGTTCATATTGCCTAAGTTGCTACCGCCTCGTATATTTCGATTATTTTCACATAAACAGAATGAACTTATCGAGAATCAGTATATCATGTGCAATATTGCAGCTGGGAATTGCGGCATGAAATAAGTTAGATACCGGCTTTATTGTATTGCTTTGTAAAGTGGTCTGCGGCCAGTCCACTAGCAAATGGATAATAATAAATCACATATTAATAAAACATGTTCAAAATTAATTGAAAAAAAAAAACTACAACGCACACGCAGGACCATGTACAAGTCAAAAATTATAATTACCAAATATAAATCGCAATTTCTTTTTAATAAATTAAAAAGATTTTATTCATAAGTTCATAATTTAAAGCATTTTGGCCGTCATTATCGCCGTGAAAATAATTATCAAAATTAACGCGATAGTAAACCTAATAAAATCATTCGTTCGTTAAAACATAAGGAAAATTTAATAACATAATAAACATTTACATTATAATTATGCATTTACGATTTTATGGAGTCCCATATCTTTCTAGATTTCTATTTCTAACTGATATTTTAATACGAGTGAAATGAATGTTTTTAAGCCGTATTTTATTATTCTCAGTATGAATAAAGTTTGGTAAAAGTCAACACGTTCTAACGATATATAAAATTCATAAACCTTATTGAATAGGGAAGCAATAAGGATGGTATTAGCAATATTTTCTCCCAAGACTACTCTATGCAGCTATCTGCATCATGAGTTTTTATTTAATCTGAGGGAACTGTATGTCCTCCGGTCTGTTTGTAAATCGCATATATCGCTGAGACTACCAAACATAATAATAAATACCTGTTATAAATTATCGTAAAATTAGACTTCTTATAGACATTGTAGACATCTAAGTATTTTATTTATGTAAAAATGTTATTAAAATATATTTATATGTACATTTTAAAAAAATATATGTACTTACTTAAAATTTACTTGCTTAGCTCACACCCTGTTCCAACGAGGTAGGCACAGACTATGAAGCGCCAACGACTTCTCTCTCTACTTTCGCCTCGACGACATCCATTACTATCCTACTTAAAATTTTAATTGTTAAAAAAATATAGATATTAAAATAATATTAAGTTAACCGTCGTAATTCCAAAAACATTCTATGAATAATATATATTTTCATTTAATCCAAAGTGCAGTATTTAGTGGGAGCGGACTGCAAAATATTTATGTTATAAATTTGTGTACAATAAAAAAATAATTAATTTGTAATTTAGTATACTCAATTCTTTTTTTTTTTTTTTTTTTTTTTTTTATTTTAGCACGTCATATGACCGCACTCCGCCTGGTGTTAAGCTAGAGTGCGATCCATGAGCGGAGGCGACTGCTGTCAGAGAAAGGGATCTGCAAACAGCAGTCGTGCCCGCTATGCCGGCTTAATGAGATGCCTCTTCACACTGCGCTTGAAGGATCCCATGTTATAGGAAGGGGGAAAGACGTGACTGGGAAGGTCGTTCCACAATTTGATGGAGCGACAGAAGAAGGATTGCCCGAACTTTTTTGTCCGCGAGGGGATTGTTTCGACGGTGAGGCGATGCATTCGATCGCCTGCACGCGTCGACCTCAAGCGATGTGGGGTAGGAGGGATTAGATCGTGGATTTCTGCTGAACATTCACCGTGGCAGTAACGGTAGAGCGCTGAGAGGGAGGCTATGTCTCGCCTGAGTTGCAGGGGTTCGAGACCCCTAGTCACCCTCTCATCGCCCACAATCCGAACAGCTCTGCGCTGAAGTGAGTCAAGACCATCGAGCACGTACCTCGCGGAGCCATCCCATAGATGCGAACAGTACTCCACACACGACCGTATCTGCGCTTTATACAGCAACAGACGCTGCGTCGGTGAGAAGTACCTGCGCACCTTGTTCAGGACTCCGAGTTTGCGGGAGGCAGTGCTCGTGATCGAGGCAATATGCCTCGTGTGACTCAGATCAGCGCAGACCTCCATGCCCAGGAGGCGGAGACTGTCTGTAACTACCAGCGGCGTGTTCAACAAGGTGGGGATGGGAAGGAACGATGACTTTTTCCCTGAGAACGCACAGGCCTGCGTCTTCCCGGCATTGAACTGGACGAGATTGCTCGTGCCCCAATTGGAGACCCGAAGAAGAGTCTCGTCCAGTTCAGCGACTAAAGACGCACGCATCTGTCCTACTGCATCAGGACCTGCAGAGGGGCGACTAATGTAACGCCCATGCACAGTGCTGTCGTCTGCATAGCAATGAATGCTGCCCAGGGACAGCATATCATTGATATGCAGAAGGAAGAGAGTCGGCGACAGCACTGACCCCTGCGGGACGCCTGCACTCACCGGCATGGACTCGGAAGCATGCCCGTCTATGAGAACGCGGATGCTCCGTCCATGCAGGAAGCCGGCCAGCCAGCCGCAGAGGCGATCCGGGAGGCCATATGCCGGCAACTTGGCGAGCAAGCCTTTGTGCCAGACCCTGTCAAATGCCTTGGAGATATCCAGGCCGACAGCCATGGATTCTCCGTGCCGATCCATTGCCTCACCCCAAAGGTGCGTCACGTACCCTAGAAGATCACCAGCGGACCGGTTCGGCCGGAATCCGTATTGGCGGTCGTTTATTAGGCTGTGATCTTCCAGGTAGCGGATCACTTGAGCATTTATGATCCGCTCCATGACCTTGCACAACATTGAGGTGATGGCGATGGGTCGGTAATTGGCAGGGTCTGATCGGTCACCCTTTTTGGGTACCGGTTGCACATTGGCCGCCCTCCACGTCGCCGGCACATGGCCTTGCGAGTAGGACAGTTTAAATAGGCGAGTCAGGACAGGCGACAGCTCAGCCGCACATTTTTTCAGAACAAGCGCTGGAATGCCATCAGGACCAGAAGCCTTTCGGACATCGAGGGACAACAGCACCCTGCGGACAAGTTGTTGCCGGAATTTTATTTCCGGCATATGTTGCCCGCAATGGGGTACTGAGGGGGGCGTGGCCCCGCCGTCCTCGAGTCGCGAGTTCTCGGCGAAGAGTTTTGCCAGTAAATCGGCTTTTTCCTTCGCCGAGAAGGCCAAAGATCCATCTGGACGTTCCAGCGGTGGCAGTGACGAGCGACAGAAATTGGACTCCACGGCCTTGGCGAGTCTCCAGAAGGGGCGCGCCCCAGTCGGGTGCGCCAGGAGTTCCTCACCAACCCGTGTGATGCGCTTGGACTCCGCCCTACGGAAAGCCTTTTTGCAAGACTTGGAGGCGCGGTTATAGGCTAACTTCAGAGAGTCAACGTCAGGGTCTGCGGATATTTTCCCCCTGATCCAGGCCCGATAGGCAGTGTTCTTAAGCGTCACCGCATCTAAACACCGCCTATCGAACCATGGCCGACGGCGTGTGTTACCGACGATCATGGACGAAGGTATGTAGTATTCCATACCAAGTCCAATCTCGTCGGCAACAGCAGCCGCGCACGTTGACGGGTCGTTGTCTCTGAAGCAGCGCTGCCCCCAAGGGATGGAAGCGAAGTAATTGCGCATTCCATCCCAATCCGCCGACGAATAGTGCCACACCTGTCTCCTCACCGTTGTGCACGGCGGCGGAGAGGGGCGCGGCACCGAGGTCGCCACTAGGCAGTGGTCCGAGGTACCCAACGGGGCGGATACCGAGACCACATACCCAGCAGGACGATTCGTCAGCAGAAGGTCGAGCATTGAAGGCTCCCCGTCCACAGTATCAGGTATCCTGGTGGGCTGGCTTACCAACTGTGTCAGATTATAACTGAGAGCGAAGTCGTGAGCGGCTCTGCCGGCGGCATTAGTGGGCAACCTCGACGATAACCATTGCTGGTGATGTGCGTTGAAGTCGCCCAAAAAAGCCAGTTCGGCGTTCGGGAACCGCTCTTGCGCAGAGTCAGTCGCTCGACTGAGGTAGTCAAACAGCCGAGCTGTCACAGAGTCATCGGTGTGGGATCTATATAGGCACATGTATACCCGAGACTGAGATCCCAGGTCGACATGTACCCACATAGTGGAAAAGGAGGGATCCTCCAGACAGCGCAGACGTCGACAACAGACGTCCGACCGGACGTACAGACATACCCCGGCTTTGCGGAGGAATGATTCTTCCAGTGAGTAGCCGGGGTAGTCTAAGTAGGACGTATCGGCCGGTCGGCATATCTGCGTCTCGGTCAGGAAAAGCATGGCCGGTCGTGCCGTCTCGAGATGGTGATGGACGGCACTCAGGTTGGAGTGGAGTCCGCGGATGTTTGCGAAGTCCACTCCAAAAGTGGCACCGGGGAAGTGCACCGCTGTGAGACCATATTTCCTATTATGCGCTGTCATTGAGGGTTTTTAAGGAGGGCGAAGAGGCAAAAACGAGGTGAGTGGGCAGGGGTAAGGCTGACAAAAAGCAGTGGCCTGCTTCATCGGTATTTGGCTGCGCTGAGAACGAACCGATCCGTCGAACGGAAGGGCCCCCGTACCCCCCCGGAGGCGGTCGCCGGGTCCCCAGCGTCCGGTCACCAATCGGCACGACGAGCCGCCCCGGGATTATGCGCCGCAAGATAGGGCAGCCTCCCGTGGTGGTTAGCCACGATTGGGCCCCTGTACAGTGCAGCGGGCGGCCAGCGGGACAACCGTTTCTACGGGTCTCCCTGGCCGACGGGTCGATCCTCCTCGCACAGCCAACGAGTCGGCTCGGCCAATGTTGCGGTCCGCCCGACCCCCACACACCCCCCTCGTTGTGATCCGGCTACTTTCAAGCTGACTCCGAAACGCGACTAAGTCACTTCACGGAATTTACACTCGAAAGCGGTGGTACTACCCCGGTTCGACAGACTGGGCAAACACCACCAACAGTCCGTCTACCACTCTAATTCAATTAAAATGCATGTAAGTACGTGTCACATAAACATTTTATATCTGAATTAATTCATCGCCTAATAAGGTGATGCATATTAAATTTTAAATTAAACTTAAGCCGTGACTGTTGGATAATAGTTATCTAAATTGTGTTGGCAAAGCTCGTTAGCCCATCCAGCCTGTGGTAATAGGATTAAATATTTAAACCCTTTTATAGTATAGTCAAAGTAGGCTTCAATTAAATAGATTAAAAACAATAAACTCTAAATTTAAAGGAAAATATTGCTTAAAAAAATATGTTCACGTTCAAAGCACGAGAATTTATTACAAAGGTAAATTAATATAGGCGTGTTTGAATAAGTACTCATATGATGGAATGAAGTTATTAGATTGTTGATGGAGGGGATTTTAAGCCGACCCTTTCATTTTAATTAAGAATCGCATTGCGAGCTACGACACATTCCTTTGCTTCAATGAGAAGTGACCATTCGCTGCATAAACAAAATAAAAACTTACTTTGTGAGTCGACAGGCTTCTTTTTATCAAACTACAGTTAATTTTATAAACTATTTATAGTTATATGAAGGAATTCCATACGTAGATGTAAGTTATAATTCAGCAACTTGTTCCATCAGAAACTATGCAAAACATTCAGGAAACTGTTGAAAGCGCAGCGTGAGTGTCGCGAGGATCTAGTAATCAAGATGCAGGGCGCGTGATTTATACCGCATCTAACTTGAAATTAATTCAAAACAATAGAAGGAAGGAAGAAGTCGTGCCGAGCCACGTTCGTGACGTTTTAATACAGCAGCGTTGCTGTTCGTCTAAGGTGGTGAGCAAGTATCACAAACCGCTTTACGGGAAGTCGTTATATATTATGTAACAAAGATGTGTTGCCTTGTCTCTTTATTGAATTAACCTATATTTGTATTTTATTAACATGGAAATATGCATTGGTTAACTTAATTTAAATTCCAAAAAAAAAAACATAAATCCATAACTTTCCAATTTGGAAGTCCTTATGACACATTTATCATTCAATGACAAGTGCTTAAAAAAGTAAAAGCTGGACATTTGTTGGGGCTATAAATTTCATTGTTGCAAAAACACCTCAGCAGTTTTAATATTTTAATCCCCAGCATGGAAGAGCATAAATTTTGTTTGGCGGTGTTTGATCAGAGACTCGAATGTTTCGTTGGGCGCGTGGGTTTGCATCGCACTCGCACACAGAAATGTGGCAAATTTATTCCACTCGACAAACACTCGACCGGCGCTAATAAATCAAAGACATTTTGTCAGGTATTAAATTTGTATCGGGAACAACACGAGAAGATTTCAACTAACGTTCTACTCGTATTATTATTATTAGAAAAGGTTTTGTAAATATTTGAAAGCATATTACTTCTAAAACAATTTTCTTTGAATTGGAAGCAAAATGTTAAATTGAATGTGGCTTCTTATATAAGCACGGTAGGTAGATCTATTTGAAGAGAATGAAGAGTACTAAGTGGATGGAGGTTCGCTATGCAGCAGCGCGAAGGCGGATGCATACGGTCTTCCGTTTTATATAAAATTAAATATTTACTTTTGCTTGCCACTATCCAAACAAATGTGCCGCTAGCGTAATGTCGCTGCACCAGATGCGATGTCTGCTCTCAGTCATATGTATGAACTTTATAACAGATTTATTTCAAATCAAAATTAACTTCACTTTTTATTTTACCTTTATCTCAAGATTTCCTGATAATTTCTTTCATTTTTATGACGCTAGTATCTTCTGAGGCTCTTTTCGACAATCAGAACGATTAATCTACTGTTCGTTTTTCGTGAGGCAGACTGGAGTAAAGACTGCAGTCACCAGATCTCTCGAAATGTTAAAAGGCCCCTAATGTTTATTTCATTCTTCAGAAGTAACTTAATACAAGTGTTACTGTTAACTAATTAAGAAATCTCCAGTATTATTATAAAGTGATAGGTATCAAGGACCGAGATGTCACTCAAAACGCTCCTCTCATGGCATACCTCGGCTCAGGTAATGTGGCATGGGAGTACTAACATTTTTGTGTTTATCATAAGGGACGAGGTTCTGTGTAGCGAGTGGCCAGTGACACGGGTCACACATGTTACATTGATGTGCTCTGAATATGAATTATTTAAACCAAAATTAGATATATATGTGTATGTATATCGTATACATCTCCTACGTAATGACATTTGCTAACTCAATTCATAATATTGTCAGTAAATAAATAATAAACAACATAACATTTATTTATTGGTAGGGATATTCATATTTACGATGTTCGACATTTAATTTCAGGGTAAAAAAGCAGCCCCAACGAATATTTGTCACAGGAAATGCCCTTTATTTACACAACCCTATATACTTTCCGGTCAAAGGAAAATTTCATTGATACGGTGCACGAGGGTGAACGAAGGTCTTTTCTATATACCCTACTGTAAATAAGAGTCATTTAATATTTGACTTTATGAATAGGTTATTTCGTAGTTGATCCGACTCTTCGCGAGGAATTCGTTATTGCACGAATTTGTTTGGAATATGAAGTTTGGGAAAACTTTGTCAGACAGTTTTGACTCCTTTAACATTGTTCCCAATTTTCAAACTTTTGGAGTTGTGTGATAGAAATTTTAATGAAATATAATAAGTGTCGCAATCAAAAGAAATGGAACATTGCAAATCCTGAATCAGATCTCTTTTCATATTTCACGAGTATTGAATAGACCCCACAGTCGTTAAGGTAACTGGGGTGGAGGACGATCTGCCTTCAAAATAAGATCGTAAAACGAAGAAAATTTTCATTACGATGCCGTGAAACTCGTATAATGATCGGACCGCTATTAAATGGCATTATCTGAGATGCGAAAAGCATAATCTGAAGCCCTGAATGCATAAAGAACTATAAAATGTCAGATATCATCTAATTGAAGTTGAAATAACGGCCTCTGGACTCGCGCACCTCGACATTAAAATGCCTACGAAAAGGTTACGATCGGAACGAAGATCGAGGAAGGTGTAAAATATTTAAATTTCTCAACAAATGACGACATTAAGTTATAGAGGTAAACGTTTAGATATTACAACAATGAATTAAATGTTTTATAATACTATATACTTTCAAAGTGGTAGGCAGACTGATGATGGTCATTTTCTCAGTACGCCGTCCTGGGGTAGTACCACCACTTTCGAGTGTAACACGCGTGAAGTAACTATGTCGCATTTCAGAATCAGTTTCGAAGTAGCCAGGTATAACAAAAGGAGTGTGGACTGGCAACCTGATGGTGCATATTCGCCTCCTTAAGTCGGCGTAGCGGAGGCGATTGTTGTATGCAAAAATTTTTCAATTGTTTTCGTTTATAGACCGCACTTTAGCTTAAGATCAGGCGAAGTGTTATCATATACCGAACTCCAATAAAAAAACTTGAATGATTATTATCTATTATTGTATCTTTTATATAAATACACATAATATCAAATACATAGTGATTTCCCTCCTAGTTGATCCTAGAAAATAGAAGATAGGGTATATTTTCCAAATTAATTCAAAGGATGAAAGTTCCTAGAAGCGTTACTAAGTTAACGCTCCGACGGATCCGATACATTGAATCGAAATACATGAATATGAACAGGGTAAGCAGGTCTTACTAGGTTATATTTATGTTAGTTAAGAAAATAGTAAAATTAAGACTGATATTTAAAATATACCAAATAAAACTCGTGTGAAGTACATAATATACGAGTATAAATACAATATCAATAAAAAAGTCATCAATGAAATGAATGCAGCTCTCTATATTTTAAAATAAATTGGAAATCCATATCAGAATATAACATTCGGGTGTCAACGGGTATGAAACCTGTGGTTTAATTGAGATGGTTAAATTGATAGCTTTTAATTGCATTCGCTTTGATCATATACTATAGTCATTATATAATAGTTATATTTTAAAGTATGTATAATCAACATATATACTATTATTATATGTATATATATATGTCGGCGCATGAAAAATATGTCATCTATTCAATGTATTACACAAGAATTACATCACCGGCAACACCAACCTACCCTCGTTAAAATAAAAGAATCGACGCAGGTGTTACAACACAGCTGCAGTTTGCAGGTGTTCCTACGCACGTGTAGTTTGCAGGTGTTCCAACGCAGCTGCGGCTCGCAGGTGTTCCAACGCAGCTGCATCTCGCAGGTGTTTTAACGCACCGTATAATTAAAGCAAAACAGGCAATATATAAGCAGGAGGCCCGGA
Organism: Tinea pellionella; assembly: GCA_948150575.1. Classification (NCBI taxonomy): domain Eukaryota; kingdom Metazoa; phylum Arthropoda; class Insecta; order Lepidoptera; family Tineidae; genus Tinea; species Tinea pellionella. The sequence continues at coordinate 3,000,117 of OX411252.1, forward strand.
GAAGAGGATCATTCTTACAACGGCGTTTGAACGGGATTCAATAATTTTAATTTGATATCAACGTATGATCTGTGTCAGTTTTAAAGTCAGTGTAACAAGTTTAATGTGATATTACAGTAATTACAAACAATTATAAAATTAAACGAGATTGAAGACAAAGTCGTTTCAATGGAGGATAATAGCTCGCAAGAGGTCAATGACCGTCCGTCATCTCCAATATTACAGCCAACTCTTAAAATTTCTGATATCAGAAGTGAAACTCAACATCACGCTCGCGGACCAGAAGAAACAGATCAGTCGTTATCATCTTTGGTTAACATAATACAGAACTTGACTCAACACCAAAGTGATAGCGTTAAATACAATAGTGAATTACTTGCTAAATTAATGACAACAAATGTGACACCAAGACCACGGCTTTCCGACGTATATATTGCGTCATTCAACCCAGATGGAGATGTTCCGATACGCGATTGGTGTGATCATGTGGATCGAGCTAAAGAACACTGGAACCTTACAGATTACGAGGTATGTAATAAAATAGCTGGTTCACTACAGGGTCGCGCTAAAGCGCTAGGAGATACTTGGCTTATTAAGTCCCAATTGTGGGTAGATATGAGAGCAGCACTAATCCAAACCTTTGAGCCTGAAGCTAGGTATTCGAACGATATTGTGAAATTCCGAAATTTCAAATTCGATACTACTAAACCGGCTGATTCTATTACGAGAGCATGGAACTTTTGGAAAAGGATTATGCAAGGCAATAAAGACACAGATGCTGTTGAAGCTGTCATAGGGTGTATAGATAATGACTCTTTGCGACTTAGACTTCTTTCCAGTAAATGCTCCACTGTACCTGAGCTGATTTCGATCATATCTACTACGAAGATACAGAACGATAGATCGGACGAACCACTCGCAAAGCGTACGAGATATCGATTCTCTAAGAATGAGACTGCGGTTCGTAATGTGAACTGTTACAAGTGTGGCCAAATAGGTCACATGCAGTCAGGATGTACTTCCGATGTGGTACCTGAAGTTAAATCACTAATAACGAAATCACCTGACAATATAGCAACAGTGAAAACCAAATTTTGCAATTATTGTAAAAAATCCGGGCATATTGAAAGAGATTGCTTTCGGAGAGCAAATGATAATATTAAAAATATAAACATAGCTCGAACAGAATCACTAATATGTACCCCGTTGAAGATTATTATTAATAACAATACCTATGTGGCACTGTTTGATAGCGGTGCTGACAGTTCTCTTATTCGAAGATCTTTTAGTATGTCCTTACCAGGAAAACGGGAACACTCCACATTATTCCTAAAGGGACTAGGTACAGGAGTGCCGGTGGCGTCGTATCAAAGTGTGACTATAATCTGCGAAATTTGCTCTATATTTGTTGAAATTAAATTTCATGTTGTCGAGAATCATGAAATTCCGTGTGAACTTTTAGTAGGATGCGACCTTGTAAAAACCCCGGGTTTAAATGTTCACATTAACAATGAGGGCGCAACTGTATCTAGAACCTCTAATATTATGAGCATCATTCCGAATAAATACCTGATGAATAACATAGATACAGACTTAGTGGATCAGAAAGACATTACAACTTTAAAACACTTACTCAAAAAGTATGAAGACATTTTTGCCTCTGGGATACCCAAAACTAAAGTAACAACAGGATGTTTAGAAATTAAACTTAAGGATCCCTTGAAAGTGGTTTGTCGTAGACCGTACCGAATGGCTCCAATTGAAAGAGACAAAATTAAATCTATAATCGACGAGCTTATTGCTAATGGTATTGTTCGTGAAAGTACCTCAGAATTTGCGAGTCCCGTAATTCTAGTAAAGAATAAGAGCGGAGATGATAGGATGTGTATAGATTACCGAGAACTAAATAGTAACACTGTGCCGATAAAGTTCCCCTTGCCAATAATATCTGATCAAATTGATCGTTTAGCTGATGCAACATACTTCATATCACTAGACATGGCTCAGGGATTTCATCAAATACCCGTCAAAAAGGACTCTATTCACAAGACCGCTTTTATTACTCCAGATGGGCTGTATGAATACGTTATGATGCCATTTGGATTAATGAACGCTCCAGCTGTATACCAACGGTCAATAATGACCGCGCTACGCCCGTATCTTAATGAAATTCTAATTTACATGGACGATGTCCTTATAAAATGCAAGAGTTTTAACGAAGGTGTCTTACTATTAGAGAAAGTGCTATATACTTTGAGAGAATCTGGTTTCTCAGTAAACTCCAATAAATGTATTTTCTTCAAGAAATCGGTAGAATATCTCGGTAATGTAATATCGAATAACACAGTTAAACCGAGTCCCAGAAAAGTTGAAGCCTTGGAAAAGTCGCCCATACCAAGGAATGTCAAGCAAGTACGTCAATTTTGCGGTTTGGCTAGCTACTTCAGAAAATTTATACCCTCATTCTCAGAGCGTATGATTCCTTTATATAATTTAACTAAGAAAGAAACAAAATTTTCTTGGACGGTAGAGTGCGAAAATGCAAGACTAGATGTTATTCGCAGGTTAACTTCTGCTCCGGCTCTTACTATATATCAAGACAACTTGCCAATAGAGTTGCACACGGATGCGAGTAGTACGGGCCTTGGAGCAGTCCTAATTCAAAAGAAAGATGGAAGACAACATGTTGTGGCCTTTATGAGCATGAGGACAACTAAACCGAGAGTAACTACCATTCATACGAATTGGAAACACTTGCAATCGTCCGCGCCGTTAAGCACTTTCGTCAATACTTATACGGACGATCTTTTACTATTGTGACAGATTGCAACGCCATTAAGTCGTCGTTACAAAAACACGAACTATTGCCCAGAATATACAGGTGGCTAGCATTTCTTCAACATTATGATTTTAAAATTGAATATCGTCAAGGAAAACGAATGCAACATGCGGATTATTTTAGCCGCAATCCAGTTTCTTGTATTAGCTTACTTAATACTACAGATTCATGGCTTAAAGTTGAACAACGACGAGACCCTGATTTATACACTATTATTAAAAGGATAGAACGAGGCGACAACATTGAAAATTATCGCTTGCATAACTTAGTCCTACAACGAAAACACATTGATGATGAACCTGGTAATAATCACTGGAAGAAGGTGGTACCTAGATCTTATCAGTGGAGTATTATAAACGCATATCACGCATCTCTTAAACATTTCGGATGGGAGAAAACTTTATCTAAATTGCGAGAAGAGTACTGGTTTCCAGAAATGACAAATACAGTTCGAAAATTTGTAGATAATTGTGTGATATGTAAAACAAGTAAGGGATCATCTGGTGCAAAACAAATACGGATGCACCCCATACCAAAGAAGCCGATTCCATTTCACACCATACATATGGATATGACAGGCAAATTGACCAGCAGAAATAATAAGCACGAATATGTTATTGTTACTATAGATGCATTTACTAAATATACAATGTTGTCTTACGCCACGGATAAAACCACTAAGTCCATACTTTTAGCTCTGAAAAAGGTAGTGTCACTATTTGGTGCACCAAAACAAATTATTAGTGATCAAGACACAGCATTTAAATCGGAGTTCGAAACATACTGTAAAGAGCAAGATACAGGGTTAAAAAAGTTGTCGGCAGAGGAAGACCAAAAAAGGTTGCACATGATCAACTGAGATTAGCTCCTAAGCCCGGAACTGTAACTAATCAGGACTCCGTGTCGGCGGTACCACGTGACCTGACAGGTGATGTCATGTCATGTGATTAACATTGAAAAGGGACATGGATGACAATATGTGAAATGTATTAAGGTCAGTATTGTAGGCTTTTTAATTGTTAAAGAGTCGACTGTGTTCATGTACTCAATTGGAGACGTTATCCTATTAAAGCCATTGACCGTGTTCTGGTTGGAGTGTGTACTCCCAGACATAAGTTTAACAGAGACGTTTTGATCTAGTCGGAGATGGTGTCTCCTAGACATAACGTTGACCATGTTGTTGTGTTCTGGTTGGAGTGTGTACTCCCAGACATAAGTTTAACAGAGTCGTTTTGATCTAGTCGGAGTTGGTGTCTCCTAGACATAACGTTGACCATGTTGTTGTGTTCTGGGTGGAGTGTGTACTCCCAGACATAAGTTTAACAGAGTCGTTTTGATCTAGTCGGAGATGGTGTCTCCTAGACATAACGTTGACCATGTTGTTGTGTTCTGGTTGGAGTGTGTACTCCCAGACATAAGTTTAACAGAGTCGTTGGTCTCCTAGACATGACACTGATTTGTAGCAAAGATCTAGTTGGAAGCGAAGTCTCCTAGATATAGTTCGTTAATGCTTAACTAAATTAAACAACTGACTTTTGAGCAACGTATTTTGATATGGTCAAATGATAAAATATGAATTACTTATGAAATATTATTCGGGGTGACACTTATAAAAGTGGCTAGTAAGAACTACTTTCTTCTTTATTTTATTTCAGGACATGTCGAGCTCGACCTGTCGCAGAATGGCCGTGTCGGCGCATGAAAAATATGTCATCTATTCAATGTATTACACAAGAATTACATCACCGGCAACACCAACCTACCCTCGTTAAAATAAAAGAATCGACGCAGGTGTTACAACACAGCTGCAGTTTGCAGGTGTTCCTACGCACGTGTAGTTTGCAGGTGTTCCAACGCAGCTGCGGCTCGCAGGTGTTCCAACGCAGCTGCATCTCGCAGGTGTTTTAACGCACCGTATAATTAAAGCAAAACAGGCAATATATAAGCAGGAGGCCCGGAGAAGAGGATCATTCTTACAACGGCGTTTGAACGGGATTCAATAATTTTAATTTGATATCAACGTATGATCTGTGTCAGTTTTAAAGTCAGTGTAACAAGTTTAATGTGATATTACAGTAATTACAAACAATTATAAAATTAAACGAGATTGAAGACAAAGTCGTTTCAATGGAGGATAATAGCTCGCAAGAGGTCAATGACCGTCCGTCATCTCCAATATTACAGCCAACTCTTAAAATTTCTGATATATATGGTCTGGCAGTCGGAGTGAACTCACGATCAGTGTGTTCAAATTTCTACATTATGACCGGTACCGATGTAATATTCTTGTATGTAATTTAGTCTCTCAGTGCCTTTAATAACAACACTAGCTTAGTATATGCATTTACATATAATAAATGAGTAAATATAAGTTTTTAAGTAGTCTTTGTAAAGAGAGAATTGTTGGTTACTACTGTATTGTATTGGCGACCCGACGTATCTTCCTCGTAAGGCGTACATCGTATAAACAGAACGCTCCTATCAACTCCTATCAAGACCGTAAGAGAATCAATCACTGAGTTACTGTTTTAGGGATCATTTTCTTATTTCGCTTTTATGTTGCCGTAGCCTTCATCCTTTAACTTTATGAAGCTGTTGCCAGCAGTTTAGATTTTTATGTGGCACTAAGCTAATGTATTGGATAAGTTTTTTCATCGCCCCGTGTTCTTGTTAAATAATGGTTTGTAAAATATAAAATAAAAAGGCTATAAAATTAATATTGGCGTTTCAGTTATAGACAATGCGTTAATGGATTGCCAGCAGTTTAATGTAATGGATGTACGGGCTTTAAAACATTTTCGTTGTACGATATTAAAAAACATATTCATTCGAAAATACTATAATAGTAGCATTTTATATAAAAAAAATTCATCCGCCTAATTTGCATAATTTGCAATTTTCATAAATGCACTAATATTTTACAACTGGGAGTAGGTATTTTTGTCATAAAAACAAGGCGACTGTTGGGACACTTCAGAGAGCGTTTAGTGTTTTATATGCCAAAGGGATTTATGTTATTACCGTCCATATTTCTGCGAACTGAAGCCGCTGAGAGGTCACGAAATCTCGCTGAAAGCTTCCTTCCTTTTCTTTCCGGTTAGTGCGTCTCTATCGCACTCATCCTGAGTGCTTTAAAGCGATGAATATTAGGTGCGGTGTTATTCGGGGCACGTAGACGGCAGCACAGCGCGCGCTGGGCTCATGAACTCTGATCCCTAACTGAGAGAAGATATAACGTAACAATGAAAAAATTCGCCACCCGCAGGCGAGGTGGAAGAGTTGCGATGACAACTTGGAACAAAGTTTGTAATCAGTTGTAACGAATTTATGTCGAGTGCGTGTAGAAAGTTGGCTGTTGGCAGTATGGGTAAACGTAAGAAGACATAGCCACGCGACATTCAACGAGAATCAAACTTTCATCCACTTTGCTAAACTTTCTTTGGGAAACCATTAAATGTTATAAAATATATTACGTTTAATTATTCGTGTGTTAACTATGACGCCTAACAATTATAAACCTATAATGAGAAGAGAAGACGTATAATGCAAGAAGTACAACAGCATGCGTATGCATTGTAATGTGTGAAACTATACAATCATTTTACACCTATGTCACGCATAAACTTAAAGAAAATCAAATTTAAAAACTGTGTTAAATTTCACCTTGAAAGTAATCTTCAAAAATGTACAACCACCCGCAAAAGGGCAAACATGTGATTCTTAGATGTGCTTGTACAAAAGAAAAAATAAAAACAAAAAATATTTAGTAGAATATTATCAAAAGATTTAAATACGAAACAACAAAGTCAGCACATTGAAACTCTTTAAAACACCATTTATTCAGTTTTCGTATTCCTTAATATAACCAAAGACTAAGCCAGCTAAAAGAAAGTGCACCTTAAGCAAATACGTGAACTCAATTTGCGAATAAAGTTTGGCCATTGAGTTGGCGCGGCACCGCTCGGGCGCCCGGGCTAGACTTCTTTACTGCACATTCACTATTACATAGTAACATTCAACCACTGTGCACTGTTTGTATTCTAATGTACAATGATTTAAATTTACCTAAAGCTTCCCTCAATTTTGTTTATTTCACTAGATTTTTTTTCATTCCAAAACTAGATTCATACACTGAATATTACGTAAGTATTAAACACGCTGAAATATACAGTCTAATAATTGCTCATAACCAGATACAAGGTAACTCGATAGTAAAAGAAATACAGGTGATAGAAAGGTGCTGTAACTTGCGAGAAACGTTAGATATTATTTTCATATTCTGCTAGTTTAAAAATATGAGTTTTTATTATCAATTACCAAAGAAAAAAATTAGGTAATTAATTTTTATTTATAGGTTTATTTTGTTTTTTTTTATTTACGTTTTTAAAATTTTATTTACTTTTTTTTAAATATCTACAGTTCACACAAATTCTAAAAAGATAGAATAATAATAAGTGATAACTAAAAATAACTTATAATGTCAAAATACCACCTATATGCATATGAAAATACCATCTAACATTTCTTGTAGATAACTCCTTCTATCAACAATACCACTACTTATTAAAGTTTTTTTTTGAGTTGTCTATATACAACTCGAGTTATAGAATTTTAAAAAAGTACATATGCACTATAGTCCAGATTCGTCTTCCCAAGCTGGCATAGCGGAGGCAACTTCGCCACACCAACAACTGTCTCTAGAAATTTATCTGTGGTAGCAGTTATTATTATTTTTTTTATTATTATTTTTTTCATTTTATTTATACTTTATAAATAGAACAATCTTGTGCCAATCAAAGCCCACATGGGCTTATTTGAGAGGCACATTTTTTTCTTTTTCTTTTTTTTAAACTTATTTCCGTTCAAGGACCGCACTCTAGCTTTACATCAGTCAGATTGTTGTCGTATGTCGATAACAAAAGATATAAGGTATAAATATTAATATAAGTTTTAATAACAGAGAAATAAAGCCGTTCTTAGAAATAAATGTCTATTTAGTATTTAGTATTGATACGTGACCTACCCGCGCCGTGGCCTGGCTTTTCTACGATCACTACTACGAGACTCTTTACCGCTACGCCGTAGACGAAAATATTACTTTCATTTACGAGCCTTGAATAATATTAGTTCTAAGAAACTTATTACTTTTCATGAATTATACTAATTTGGTTTATTCGCAATAAAGTTAGAGAACTTAAATATTAAGCAAAATTAATCCAAAATCCAATTAAACGAAGTTAAATGAATATTTTTGTAATAACACAGTTTAATTTAAATTAAATTATTGCAATAAACATATTATTATTGTAACATAATTGAAGTGACGAGTTATTATTGGCTTGGAGAGCTTATAAATAAGCAAATAAGTGACGTTCATTAATATTCATGGCCGTATTACCGAGGCCGACGTGCTGCTACGAACCAAAACAACTCACAGAGACCCGACGTCACTCAGGATCTATAGTAACCCACTCACTGAATCTTGTTTTATATTTTGGATATTTTACAGGCATTTTTAGGCATCAGTCGCCTTCGCTATGTTACCTTGGGGAGATGAATGTTCACCACCCAGTTGATAGTGCTGCTTCTCTTGTTATATCTAGTTACGTATAAACAATCACCTTATGGGTGTTACATTTGAAAATGATGGTACAACCCCAAGACGACAAAAAAGTATCAAATAATTGTGTTTTTAAAATATAATCGATAAAATGGTACGGGTAAAGTCGAAAAGTGGGAAAGTAATTAAATCCAATAAAAGTATTATTTTGGAGATGTCGATAAGTTTCACGCCTCTAAAGGTATTCAAGCTTCAATGAAATTCCAAACAACAAACTAAGCTTTGTAAATGATATCGGGACCATCAATCTTACATTAAAACCATTTTAGATGTCTCGTGACTGTCTGTCTATTGTATATATTTACTATTGGTCTATTCAATAGTGAATTATAGAAACATAAACATTGATTAATTATAATTTGTATCGTCCTATTTTTTTATACTAATGTAATACAGTATACAGATGTGTATTACATTAGTATGTGTTAATTTTTATTTTAAATAACAACTTTTTTTAAAGTTTTATTTAATCTCAATTTCTTCCTTTATGTAAAAAAAAAAACTGTAAAACCACTGATTTTTTTTTTAAATTCTGAAATTTTTTATGTATTTTGTATTTCTTTTAAATGATTCTTTAATAGAAAAATTATATGAAAAAATACTTTGAGCAAAGAGTCAAAGGGAAATACCATATTGATTTTAGTAGATGAAAATGTTTATTTATACTTATTCAGGAAACATGAAAAGTGCGAAAAGCTCCTCGGAGTGGATAATGTATATTCATTTGTCTTCGTTTCTGAGGCAATTCGCAAGGGTTCGGCTTAGGGAGGTTAAGGCGGGGTGAGAGGAACTACCTTTGGCCTACCTGAAGTTGCTTAAGAGAAAAAAACAATTTCGTTTAAGGTTTCTGTTAAGAGACTCAATTTCCGCATCTTACTATGAATTTTTTTTTTTTGCAATCTTTTAAAATGTTCAAATTTGGTGTGTATCTAGATTTTTTTTTCTTTATTTGACTTTGCAAGCATTATGTTAAAGATTATTATAAAAAAAAAGATTTAATCCACAATTTAAAATATAAAAACATCTATACTACATACATCTAAACTAAAATTTATTATATTGATTAATTTTTTTCCCCCAAAGCGACATCTGCAACCTAAACTTTGGTAATGTGGAATTTAGCATAATTCAGTTAAGTTTTTTCCAAAACATTATCCTGTTTTAGTGACTCTTTCTACACCGAAGCTTATGTAGACTTGGTTATTTTACGAGGTTTATAAAAAAAACTTTAACTGAAATTTGCTTTATCTTTCAAAACGAAATTTGAAGTAGTAAGAGTTTTATTTTATTTTGTTAACTTTAGGACAGCAGAGAGATGCAAGGATGCCGGATTTCTATAAAATAAAAAAAAATATATATAAAAAAATATAACAAACATTATAACAACCTTTACCGAGGCAAAAATAAACAAGAATAGCCTAGAGAGAAACAGTAAATTAACTCATGCAATCCCGGTTGACTTTATTTGTACTGATAAAATCTCTTTCTAGCTGGTGTATGATTAAAACTGTGCATAGGACAGCGTAGTTCCTAAGGGAAATCATCGGAGCGGGCGCACTGCATAATTAGCTGTAGCAAAGGCGTCTGATACAACAGCGACCGGTCAAATCGTCGAGGACAGACCGACACACTTTAATAGTGACACACACAACTATAATTTACCTACACGCATGACAAACAACGGAACAACAAAACAGAATTTGCCATAGTTACAATTATAATAGACGGTATCAAATTAATTATCCCTTTTGAAATTAGCTGAGGAATGTTTCAGATACAAACAATCAAGTCCAATTAGTTTTAATTACACGAAAGCTTGCTTCTTCGGAAGTTATGAGACTAAAATTGCAATAAAATATTTAAAACATTGTTGCACATTGTAACTTATGTTATACTCATGGTCGTCAACTAAACATGATTAGTAGAATTCCAAAAGGTAATAAAAACGAGCAATGTGCTTTCATTCATTTCAGTAAAGGTGGCATGTAACAAATGTTAGTAACTTGTCACAGAAAATGATTAAAAATAGCCTCTTTTTACAATGAAATTGCCATTAGGAAAGAGACATTTGTTTTGACTGCTCCTCGCCTAACTGCATGATTGATGGCCGCAGGAGACAATTTTTCGATTTATCATGTTTTAATGCGCTTTATGTATCTAATGCGTATTAAATTATAATTACTTAATTTTCACTAATTGAAACGTCTCACTAATTTTAATAAGTTTTAAGTTAATTTTAAAGACAATTGGATTAATCTAAGGAATCTTATTATTTTGGTCAAGAACATGTTATTACTGCTTTACCTTAATTATAAGGTTAATAAAACTTGAAAATTCATAAGCAGAAATTCCGCCAGACATTTACGAGATCACACGGAAGTAATTGTCGTTTAATAGGTAAGCTTTGCTCTAGATGCCACGAGTTAAATTGCAGCAGCTCCTGTCTGATTTATTCGAACCATATGCACAGACGCTGTGACAAGAGATTTGCTCGGATCTGTCTGCTACAAGGCACAGTTGCAATGTTCTTAGTCGTACGCTGAAATCTTACTAAATGTTCACTTAAATATCTTGTTTTGATCTTCGACAGATAACTTAAGTTCAACTTAATTTAAGTTATAGGTATAATTTACGAGCTCGTTAATAATAAGTTGTAATCCTCCTTGGTTATAATACAGGAAATAAAACAAAAATGTGCAAATTGTACCATTAATGCACACAATTTACATAAACTTTGTGCAAAAGACAGTTTTATAACTAAAATACAATATCTTCCAACCAACCAATCATCCTGCAATTAAGCTGTAAGAAAAGCAGGTGATTGGCGTTTTAGGAGCGCGTGATCTGTATTTTCTTAAGTAATGAATAAAGACCCTGTTAATAAATGTTCTATTAAGTAGTATCTGACTGAAGATAAGTTCCAAATGAATAAATGGTATACAAAAAATAATAATATGCAAATGTATTCCAAATACGTAATTCATTCAATATATATATAACCGAAAGAGAGTAATTAAAATGAGAAACTTCGTAACATATGTTAGTCGCAATTCTAGATTACTTTGTCATATGAAATAATTATTATTCAGACAGCTTGTGAAGATCTAAAATTCTCTTAAATGCATGCTTATAACAATACACGTAAACCCACGTCTCTTTAACGAATTACGTGCACTTAACGAGCGTAAATCTCATCATTTGGTGTAATGAGCTCTTAAACACAGGCTTACGTAGCAACAAAAGGATGGGCGTTCAGCACAAGACAGTCTGTTGTCTTCATTATATCAGTCTATCCTAAGGTAATGACGTGAATTGCCAACCAGCTTTAAGAGTATAATTTTCTGTTTAATATTGTGTTACTAAACCTTTAATACATGCCAGTATTTCGTTCATTGTGAATCTTACCTGAAACAAAAGAAAATATATTTTTAATATTTTTTATTTATTCATATACAACTATTTGTTGCCATTTCATGTCTAAACAGCTAAATAGATTTTGATAAAATTTAACAAGGCGGTTGATTGCATTCCGGGGAAGAACATGGGCTGCTTTTTGTTTAAACAATTAAGAGAGACATTTCATAAAAGATGAAAGTTTGTATGAGGAAATTATCCTCAATTATCCCATCATTTCTCAAGTTGAAATAAAACTTAATTATGTATAACAACAATCATAGTTAAAATATTTTTATTTAGAGAAAATTATTATACAAGTTTTTAATGATATTTAAAGTCTTATATATTTAATCTTATATTTAAATCATATTATATTTATTATTCATCTAATTAATAATAAACTATTCATTATTGCAGATGACTGTAAAAGCGAGATTGTAACTACATACATTAAAATATATACAACACGGTTCACTTTGATTTATACATGTGTACAGTTCTCTTCCATATCCTGTTACAGCAAATATATTGTTGCGCTATCGATAGTCAATATCCAATAGAGCAGTATGTACTGTAATTACTGAAATATAAAAAGCTTTTTCTTTCTTTCTTTTTACGGCATTACAAAAATTTGCCACTGTCAAACTCATTCGTCAATCAAACCTAGTTGAAGATAGAGGTTCCTTGACGCGTATAAACGCAGCGCGTGCTCGACGTACATAAGTGTATACGATGCGCAGTGCGTTTGTGCGCATCTAACAACCCGGCTTATTATATTTCGATATGAATCAACTTCTGCGCATTTACGGTGCGTTTATACGCATCATGAAACCCAAAGTTTAAGTCAAAAATAGCGGAATCTTCAGTAAAACTTTCAACCCAAAATAAAAATATTCGTTCTTCTATTAATTTTAAATCCCAGTTTCTCATACTCATGCCTGTACATGACACCATTATTACATTTAAATCATTTTACTTTTATTTATTTTTTAATCTTTTTATTTTTAAATAATAATTTTTATTTTAATGTTGATAAACACGTATTGGAAAAGGTACTATCTACCGATACCCGCCAAAACTCTATAAAAAGTTGGTCAGACGACAATATAATTATAAAGATGTTTAATTATTATAAGATGTTAGTATTTAGGACACGTGATACAAAATGATTTAACAGGAAACTACCCGCAACAAACACATATTTACTGCTTATAGACACGTTAGACCGAGCAGCGGTTACGCATGGTTCTGACGTGTGGTGTTAAGAGCATTACAGGCAACCGCTTAGTAAATAATATATGATGTTTTGACACAAATACCGCTGTTGTAAAGTCCTGCACAGATGAGAAGCGATGAAACGCCGGGGAGTCCTATCTTAGCAAATAATAAGGGTAAACGATGCGACATTTCACCAACCGAACCCTTTATGAGAGAGGGCGCACAAATCTATTAAGGATATTGTTATTAGAAGTGAACATTGCTACGCACCTATGAGGTTTGCTGTTTATGATACCCTGACCTTTATAATAATTAAATCCTATTATTAAATTGATTACGAAGTGTTATGTTGTCTAGTTTTAATAAAAACAATTTCTAAGTGATTATAAAATTAAAGTCTATTATTTAATAGAACAAAAGATATTATGCGGTTTACTATCGTGTTTATTTTTATTAATTTGACACGATACAACGTTTTGAAAGCTTTTCTGATGTGACGACGATGGCTGCGAAGCTTTCGAAACGTCGCATCGTATCTTTTTATTTTAGCACGTCATATGACCGCACTCCGCTAGAGTGCGATCCGTGAACGGAGGTGACTGCTGTCAGAGAAGGGGATCTGCAGACAGCAGTCGCGTCCGCTATGCCGGCTTAATGAGATGCCTCTTCACACTGCGTTTGAAGGATCCGATGTTATAGGAAGGGGGAAAGACGTGGCTGGGAAGGTCGTATCAAATTAATGAAGATAAATGAGATGGTAAGCATTTTTAACTTTCTAGTAGACCTTGGGTAATATTATAATTTTCAAAACAATGTAAAATATATCGAGAAAGGTGACACGATCGGATGTTATGCCATTGTGAGATTTCATTTCCTGAGCAACACACTGAGTGATGTTTTTGAGGGACACGTACGCTATCCAACATTTTTGTTTATACAACGAATAATTTCAACATTCAAAAATGAACCTTATAGCCACAACAAACCAAAGCTGGTTTTGTTTTAATAATATTCCGTGAAAGTATAGCATCAAATGTTTATATATGTATAGGTTGTAGTCGCTGTGATACATCACGGGGTGCGCTATTGGCATAGTAGCGTATGTAGCAGGTCGCCTCGATCGTAGCCCACCGCGACAGTCGCTCTCGGTCACATTTGCATGTAAATTGAATAACGACGACGTGGCTACGAGAGCTGGTCGTTCGTAGTGATCCGAAACGTCCCACATTTGTATAATTATATTTATTATTACGTATAAGTAGATATTGTAAGCATTATTATATTATAATAACTTGATTCTTTATAGATTTGGATAATACGATTAAAATTAAAGTATAGATTTGAGTTGAAATTCTAGTATACAGGACAAAAAGTTAATTAGCTATTTTGAATGCGAATTCGCAAATTAGACAAAGAGTTAGTTAATTCACATTTGTTTGCAAAGTTGATTAGTATTTTATTTTAATTAGTGTTTACGCTCCACGCCGGGTATCAAAGCTCACTGAAACAAATGAGCCATAGGATTAATGCAGAGACGGGCCATTAAATCTGGACGAAAAGCAGTTCCAGTGTTTGGTTTAAACGTTTGAATGTCTTCATGGCGACGGTTAACTTTAGAACGTGCTGAGAAAATTGAAGAGGATAATCTTATAGACAACGATATTGAACACAACAGAAGGAGAGAAAAAAGTACCTTTAGCTGTAACTACCAATCGCGATATAAAATGAGATTGAATATTTGTTTCATTCAGGGACAGTGAAGGTAGTTAATGTTAACCATTGTCATAGCTCTCTGTCTCGTTGCTGGAGACAATGCACAATTCTCCCAGCAGACATTCCTACAATAAAAGGTTTGCTAATGGTGTGTAAAGTGATTTAATCTACCTTAAAGTCTGGGCGACTGTGCAGTGGAACCGATTTTCTCGGTTTTATTGTACTTCCGCTTCGTGGGCCACGGAAACCGCTTTCATGAATATCCCAGTAGGTGACTACGCACAGCGATGTTTCTTTGAACGTGGAAATGCTAATGTAATTTGAAGAACTCAACACTTATGCCAGACACAAATACGTATTACTATTACCTTGTTTATTGTTGAAAAAAATCCTTTTTTATTCTTATTTACATTTTGGTTTAGATTTATTACGTTAAGAGTTGGAGACTGTCGTAACATATGAAAAGATTTTATTGGTTTATTTTACACTATCTTGATGAGATAAAAATAATGAAAATTCTTATTATTATTATTTATAATCTATGATAATGTCAAAATTGTTTTGGTCGTGTTCTAGAGGGGACCATCGCTCGTGGCGGGATAACAGCGAGGTCATTAATAAGCAAACTGTCACGATGAATGGCATGCCACTGTTTACAATGGAGGGATGTTAACAACCATATTTCAGTCGTAGCGTGTTCCTTAACTCTATAAGACATAAGCTTCTTGAGACAAATAATTTTATTTACCTCCTCCCGTCTCATTTTGAAATATTTGTTTTTATAATACAATATCTTGTTTCTAATTAGAACCCTAATTGACATTATTATGTACTAAGTATAAACTTAATTTTAAGTAAGTAACAAACAAAATTGTAAATTTAATTCAATTAGATGTAGATTAAACTAACACTACGTGTGATTTCGCATAACACAAACTAAAATTCAACAGAAGCTTCCGTACAAGCAAGCGAGCGATTTAACTTAAGGTAATAATGTTATGCAACAACAAGCAAGCTTGTTACAAAACTTTGTGTGAAAAGCTACTCGTATATTTTTATAAATCAAATAATAAAATATTTGACACCTACATAACCCTTTTAATAGGTATATCTTCCAAGATTTCCTTGTTACTTCTAGCTATTACCGAAGAACGTTTCTTGTATAATTGCATTTCACAACAAATTATAAGTTAAAATGAGCTAGACGAAACAACGGGCCGACGGAGCGTAATCAAGTAGTTGAGAAGTAGAATGAGCAAGAGCAGGTCAGGGGGTGACGGACAGTTAGCAACAAGGAAAACATGAATTGAACGAACAAGAATTATGACGAAGACGTTTCCGTACACCTTTTAATTTTAAACTTTTAAACTTTAGTTATCTACTAAAATTTACATTTAATTTATTAAAATAATTTAAATTAATTAAAAGAATGATAGACAGACAGTTGATGGTCTAGTTCGCCTAAATTGCAGACCCAAAATAATTATTGTTCATTTTTTTTAACATTCCTAAAATCTTACAATATTTACAAATACTTAACTTTAAATTTAATTAGATTTTTTCTTTTCGTGAATTCTTTCAACTTAGGTAAATTTTATTTAGGTAAATGTTTATTGTTAATTTTTGGCATTTTAAATGTTAAATTTGTTTTGTTATTAAATAAATTATGAAGAAAATAAAATAAAATTTTAATTATAATTTAACTAACAACAAATGTTGTTTAATTGTTTAGTTTTGTTAATATTTAATTATTTATCCGTAAATATTAAAATCATTATTCATGTAGCAACTGAAATTATACTATAATTAATACAATGAGCAGTGCATTTATTATATTCGTGTTTTGCAATAACGGCAGCGACAATATAATCCAAACTCATGTCCGGAATAAGTACGTTACAAAACGCTGTAGTGCGCGCGAGTATTCATTAAGTTTATTTAATTAATTTTGAAGTCCCAGTGAACATGTAATGTGATTAATGTAGGCTAAAATTTCAATTAATATTATTTTATAAATCAATGTATTTAATAAGTGGATTAACGTATGGATATAAGGATAAGAATCACGCAAACTTGAAACAAAACACCATATTTTTTTTCAGTTATATTATATATTTAATATCTATGTTTTTTTTTTATTTATTTTTTATTTATTATTATATATAAATTTATTACAATTGGGAATTGAACCTAAGCACCGCGTAACAGACTGACGCCGATGTTTTCGCCTGAAGTAAAATTTCTTTAGCCGAAAGCTGCGAAGGCTTATTTTTCTGTTTCGGTCACATAATAATATAATATTTATATATAAATATTATAATTAATAAATACGTTTTTCTTTTTCATAGTTAATAAATGTGTTTTTTTTTAATTTAAACCTTTATTGTCCATTTACATCCATAGGGATAAAAATATTATAAAAAAAATTATACATATTTTTAAGCTGACTACATTTGCCGCGTGGCGCTATCTTTAATCCCATTATATTATTTCTCTTTTCTTCTTTTTTTTGATAATTGTTATTATTATTATATCCTATTTGTAATAACAATAATTAATTATTATTAATCACGAATTTACTACAAACTTAATATCTGTATAATTAAAAGAAAAGCCAACTAAATTATTATGAGTATGGATAATATTAATGGATGTTTTGTTAGCATTCATTGCGATCCATCTTCATGATTGTGACGTATGGAAAGAACCCATGACAGGCGCTGCATAAACTTGTTTAAGCTTCTGATGAAAAACCAACAATTGAAATGAATGATCTGCACCCGGAATTCATTGGATTAATTAATTACGGAAACAATATTAAAATAATAATAATAATATCAAGCGACAGTGGCGGATTCGAATTCGAGTGTATGTATTACTTATGTACACACATGTACTTTGGTCATTTAGTGCTTACATGAACGAAGTACTACGAAGAATGAGAATTAATAATGCATGTAAAAACATTTTTAAAAGTATGTGGCGACATCTAGTGGGAAGTTTTAAACTAATCAATAAATACTGTTAGCATTGTTGATAATCGTCAACAGATGGCGCTGATATAAACAATTTACATATTAAAAGTTTATTAAATCTATTAAATATAGACACTATATTATTATTATTTATTAATCACAAATAGTCTGAAATTACATACCCGAGAACACAATGTATTAAAAACGTAATAGTAACGTATTCATCAATAAAATCTGTCAACATTGAAAATCACATTCCCCAACTGAGTGAATTATAGATTTTTATATTCCAATATTGAAATGTACGTAAATCTATCCAGCAATATAAAATGAACACTATTTTTTTGGAAATCCTCTCGACATTTTATTTTGATTATTTATCACTAAATTATTTCTTATTAAAACTAGCATTGTTGTTTTTTCTTAGAATAACCGTAAGTATAGGTTCACATTCAGTAAGATCCGAAATTTCCATAAACCTGCACGAATTAGTTGAAAAGCAGTGTCTTAGAGGTGAGGGTGGAGGCAATAATTCAATCACGGAGATGCAGAGCTAGTGTATCGAGTGCTCAGAGTGTCGTGTCGTGTCTAGTTTACAGTTTCTTGACAACAGTCCACGTCCCGGGTCGCTGTAGAGCAGTCTACAGTAACAAATGGCCCTTCCCTTCTCCAGGTGGGGCAGGAGATGCCAACATCGGGCAGAGTACTTCGCGCTCAATATATTACAGAGGCCCGTTCATTTCCTTGGGAAAAGGGGAGGCATAATTTAATACTATGCTATTCTAGTCCCCTCGTGAAAGGATTGCATTTTTGTGTAGAGATAAAACCGTATTATGTTTAGATTATGTGTCCATATTTTTGGCATAATGGCTTTTGTGAATTGTATTTGTATCATTTAATGTCACAAAGTCTCAAAGACGATATTATTACATTTACAAAACAAAAATTGTTTAGAAACAAATGAAATATATATCTAGCGTTGCTAGAGAATATTATTTATTAATATTGTTGTAACGTTTATTTTGAAAGTAGTTAGGACTTAAGTACAATGGTTAGTTCAAAAGTCTTCATAAATTCTAATTAGTAAACAGTTTTTATTCGCACCCAAACTACAGATTAATCGTGAGATCTAAATATTTATTCGTGATATCTAAACAAACTTCTCTTTCTTAGTTTTAAAGTATTCCTTAACCGTCCTTAAGTCTCCCGCATTCTTAATTTTAAAAATGGCCGCTTCAATTTAGAGGGCGTCCTAATTAATTGATCTGAAGATTCGCGGAAATTGCGAGCTCGCTTTCCCCTCACGTCCCCCGCGACCGACCCCTCCGTGTATCTTTGGCTTTAATTTAGAATTGTTAGCGCAAAGGGAATGCAATTTACGTAAAATAATTGTTTGATTTCGAATATTCCGACACTTACCCTTCCGCTGTGGACCTTAATTCGGTTTATGAAAAAGGTTGTACTTTGGTATACGACACGGGTCGTGTGACTTTTCATGGAACGAGTTCTTAACATAAGCAAATTACAAAATTGCTTTTCGCGTCGGAAAAGGAATATCGTACTGATTTTGAATATTCATGATATCTCATTTATGGTATAAGGTGGCGGCGAAATTCGTCAAATTTACGCATGGATGAATTTTCGTGATTGTGAGAATGGGTGAATGCGCGTCCTCCTTTTCGCAGACAAGTACATACATGTAACGAGATGTCATATTTATAGCACGAGCTAAGAGCAGAGTTGCGAAGTCACTATACAACATTTACCACCAGTTTCAGGTGCGCACTTCTGCTGACACTTCCACCTGAGATGATAATGTATGCAAATTAGTCGCAAGTTCTTGGGAACGCGGCGGGTACACGCTCGTCGCCGGGAATGTGTCTGCGAACGCGACTGTGTATCAAACTTGTTATTTGTGTGTTTTAAGTTGGTTGAGATGATTTACGCATCCCGGATTAGTGCCCCGGCACTCGGGCGTCTTACTCTAATTGGTTTTCCGCAGAATGAGCTTCAGGTGCCTTACAGTCTTTGTGAGTAACATGTGTTTCGAATTATTTTGAACGAATTTGTTATTGCATTTCGTTACTAGGCTTACTTACACAGTAATAAACGTGTATTTTGATTAAAAATAAGCTGTTGGATAACAAAATTACCACTCTTTGATAAAATTCGAAGTAAAATATTATCAAAGAGAAGTATTTGAAAGCTTTTGACAAATTACCTGAGAACACTCAAACGTTTTATTCTTGTCCATGTTGAGGTCAAGAGGCATTCTTCTATAGCAAAAAAGGAAACGTATTATTTACGAATCGCCTTAAATCGTACTGAATTATAATAACAAAAAGTTATGTCGTTTATGCAAAAGATTTCCATGAAATTGGTTTTGAAAACGAAATTAGATAAGGTTCAAAGGGACACTTTTTGTATAATTAATTATTCTGTATTCAAAGTTTCTTTCATTAAGCATACAATACGATTTTCTGCATTAACGTTTATAATTATTACTCGAATTGAGGCTGAAATAAAAACGGTTTTGTCAAATTCACGACGACCGCTGTGCGACGGAGCGTGACGATTTTAATGAATGTTTTGCGATAAATAATAGAGTTCGTTAGACGAATTATTCAACGCTTTAATAGAGTAGCTCCACATTGCAGGGATGCTATCTGATGGGATGTTATGTAATATCATATAAACAACACATTTAATAGAATCTAACAAGAACTATATAAAATTCCAGGAAATTTTCTCGTAAATTAAACTGGACAGGCAAAAGAGAATCTACGGTACGTTTTATAGACGTCACTACGGTTGCAGATCCTGCACTAAAACTAATGGTAATAGTTGAACCCAAATCCCTATTAGGCACCGTCATTGACCGCTCGGAACCCCAATGAAACTTACTCCGTTTCAGGATTTAGGGAATCTGACTCTGCCATAAGGTTACGGACGGGCTGAGACGACTTAAAACTTCATTTTCTCAACGGAAGGTTTATAAAAGATTAAACTTACTCCGATATCATCCAAGACTGATTGGAAAAGAAAGCATTATTCACAATTGCAATAAAATTATTCGCTTTTAATGCTAATCACATCTTTAAGTAATATAATAATAACGAATTAATAGAACACAAACGTTTATAATAATAGTCATAATTTTATTAAAACTCTTCAGCAATTTGGTGAATTGGCAAAACGATTAAGATTCATTATGCTTGTAAAGTTTTATCGTACTTGTGCCGCCGAGAGACGCTCTTCTCACTTCTTAACTTGTTCGGAAAAGTAATAAAGCATTTTGCCGGATTTGGAGTGCGCTAGAGATTAAATGTGCATTATGTCGGGCGTGGAGACCGTCCCATTGGCCGTCCCTGGTCTCAACCCGTCTAGCACGATGTCGGGAATTTGTACAAAACCAATATAGCACCATGTGGAACGTTATTTTCTATTCTATCACGTTTTGCTGTCTGTAAACTAGATTACATTTTAACTCGTATCTTTATTCAAATTCGATATATTTCAATATAAGAGTATAAAAGTGTTTTTAAGAGCTAGTAATCTAACTCTTCTTCAATTTAAGACGATCTTTATATGCAATTCTTAACTCAAAAAATGACGTCGCTTTCTTATATTATATGAACTCAGTTAAGTGCCTGAGATCGTCTCAGATTATTTTATTCCAAACATTACCATTATAGTGCTATCAGTAAGAATACCTTAATTTATTGTCTGAATTAATTTACTGAACCTAAATATATTTTGTAGTAGTCGACTGCGACGACTGTGCGGCCTATGGGCAGAGGTGACTGCTACTACAGACAAATGTTTGTAGATAGCAATCGTCTCCGCGACTTGTTGAGACGAAATGAGTATGCAGTGGCCAAGGTTATGCCTGTTTTTTGAAAGTGTATATAAAATAGCAGGATGACAATCTGCCTATAGCTATAAGGCACCATCAGTCTGTCTACAAAACAAATCACTATATACTATATACTCGTAAATCTATAAAATCGAAATAACGTAGTTCAATTTATCCTTCTGTATAGAGAGTATATAAATGTTACTTGGAATTAACATTGCAACAATGTAAACCAATCGATGACGAGATCTGAAATCCCTTTCACGGACAACTCTACCTAATGATAGTTGACAGTAGCCGAGTCAAATTCAGTCGAAGGACTGCGGGCGTTTTCAATGGTTTAAATGATTGAGTTGGGTGGCTGATCTGTCAAATCCATAATTACTTTAAACGTGTTAATTTATTATTAAAATTAATCGTGAGGCGCTGGATTTTATTAATACATTTCATTTTTAACAAAAACAAAACACAAACTCATATAAATTAATATATTTTTAAGAGAGAATAAATGTTTTAAATCTGAAATCTATACTATACTATATAATATTATAAAGCTGAAGAGTTTGTTTGTTTGTTTGAACGCGCTAATCTCAGGAACTACTGGTTCGAATTGAAAAATTATTTTTGTTTTGGATAGATCATTTATCGAGGAAGGCTTTAGGCTATATAACACCACGTTGCGACTAATAGGAGCGAAAAAACAGTCGAAAATGTAGAAAAAACGGGGAATATTGTTCATCTTTGAGGGCTTCCGTTGCGTGCGCTGCGAAAACCGTTCGAGATACCCAAAAAATATGTATGAAAGAATTATTCCTCTTTAAATTATCTAAAAAAATGTCCACGACAGTATATGTCTATCTCACTCACAATAACCGTTTTTATGATAATCAAATTTGGTCGAAATTATTTATTGTTTATTGTTACTATGGAAATGAAGTTAAATATGAGGTATTCTTTTCTTACTTTTCATATTTCGAGAGCTGTTAAATTGATAAGCCCGGGTAGCACCGGGGACCAACAGCTAGTAAACAAAGTTACAAATACAAATAATATGTATATAGCTGCATCGTCATTTTTTGAACAATAGAATCGTTGAGTCCATAACAATTTTTGTCTTCAAAGAGCTCCAAAATGCAGTAGGAAAGAGGAACCTCGCAATAGAAAAACGAGACGTCACGAGAAGAGCTTTTATTATTAGGTTAGACCGTCCGGGTAGCACGCCCGTCGTGCCAGTCCACTCTGCTCGACAGACGGCATGTGTGAACTATACTATAGTATAAATCCTTCAATATCACACATTCTTTATGTGTGATATACGGAATAGTGTTGTGCTATTTTTTCAGCAATATTCTAATGTTCTTTCATACTATAATCAAAGTAATAACTACTTTTATGTGATTAAATATTAAATAAGTATTACGTTCATAATTATAATATAGAATAGAGCAATTATGAAATGAAATTTCAGTGGCAATACTACGTCAAAGTTATTACTTAAATTTCTCAACTAGTGCTCGCGTGAAGCATAAAGTTATTCAGAACTGTGTTATTGACAATTTAACAAAGCTAGTAAGTAAAGCGTTGGAAGTATTTCACACCTTCGTAGAAGCAGTTAGGGTACTGTTGAACTGAGAATACGAATAAACAAGGTAACTTTTACCATTGTGCATTGTCAGATGAAAGCGGCTTTTATATCTCTATAAGTAAACTCCGAGTGAAACTCCTTAAATTAGAGTTTGAGGCGATGAAACCGTAGTTTTCAGGTGTACGGTAGAACACAATAGACTGTTGTGTAAATAGTATTACAATATACTAACAGGATTCAAAATGAAGTTGCCAAGTATGGTTGCCGCGAGGTAACGTAAACAAACTTTCTCACATCAATTATTTGAATATAATAATTGCTTTGTAACGTGTAAGAGGTGATTCTGGTTTAATTTGGAACTCCACCATTTTGAAATGTCGACTCTGTGTTATATCACATAGGCACGTGTGTGCATATCCGTCAATGGATCGTGTACACTATTACGAAGACAGTCAATGCAAATACCGACATTGCGTAATAATACGTAGTACCTACTTTTCGCTCCGACTTAGTAATATTTTTGTGCGCATAAAAATCAGTTTATTTGTTACATCTAAAGCTACGGACAGTTGAATTTGTAACGCGTATTGTTGAAATGCTAATATAAAATTACTGAAAGGCAATCTCTTGAAGTTTGCTTCAAAGTTAAACAACAAACATTATAAATTAGGAATACATTATTACGTCGGCGGTTGAAGCGCTCGCAGCGGCGGCGTTATCATTAGTCACCTCTCACCTTTATTTCTCGAATCGCGCAAGATATATGCGGTCGGAACGAGCAATTTTCCTCTGCCTTGCCGGCATACCTACGACAAAATTTATGGAAGTTTAAAACTATACTTTCAAATTATCGTCCTGCTCTAACTCGTGCAATTTACGGTCGTCGACGAGGGACGGCGCGCCGCGGCAACTAACTGTATTATAATTACAACATGTGAGCGAGTAACTACAGGGCTCTAAGGGGTTACGTAAATGTTCGCGGATCTTGGAGCCTCGCCTCTCTTGTTATGGATAAGCTTAACTTGAACCTGAAGTGCCTGGGTGCTACAAGAAAGATTAATTCATAAACTCCGCCTATATTTTAACTTAATTTTCAGGCTGATAAAGATACAGAATCTCGTAAACATAAATTATAAACTATTTTCAGTAACGTATTATTATTTTCTTTAAAATATTATGAGGATTAGTTTAAAACTTTTGTTTTTTTATAATACGTGTGGTGTTAAGTGGTTCAATAAAAATTTAATGCATTTTACAGGCAGGCGAGTAAATGAAAATAGATACGTAGATATGGAATAAAAATCATCTCTTTATTAAATTATTGGTATGTATATCTGAGAAGTATTATACTCTGTAATAAAATGCATATTTTAAATTATTCTTAATTTAGACGATCACTTATGTATTTATTAATTATATTCAACTACTTACTTAAATAATAATTAATAAAATAAATGCTTAATAATAAATGAATCACATGCGGGATGATGGACGTAGCAATGAAATTTATGAGAAAAGTCTGTAATGTAGTGCAGTACAAAAGAACATAACAATATATCTCGACGAAAATAACTAAAAATAAAGGAAGCAGATGATGAAGAAGGTGTGATTTGAGCGTGGATAAGGTCTATTAAGTACCTGATGTTGCAGTACGTCATGGACAGGCAGGAGTGCGACGCTGCGAGACTCTCACGCGAGTTGAAGCGAGACAGATATTATATAGGTCTCAGAGCGTCGTGTAAGATCGTTTCTGAAACTTCTACGACGTTGTCCGCTGTTTAGAAACTTTTTAGAAACTTCAAAAGTTATTAATTGTCTGTTTATTAGTCTATAATAGTAGATTATCGCGAATTAATTAAGTTAAATAATTTAAATCGATCTTAATATAACTAAAGACCCACAGGAGCTCAGAATCGAGATAAAGGCTGTAAATTTGACTGCATAAAATTTAAATAAATAGTGAAGAGAAAAGTTTTTGAAAGTATTGTCAATAAACGGCTGAGAGACGATGTAAGGTCATGAAGAGCCGTAGAGGTTGACTGGCGCGCGGCAGGAACGTCGACAACGGCAACGGCGGCAAGCAACAGGCTGCCGAGGGCGGGGCTGGGGCGGTCGCGGCTGCGCGGGTACTCTTCAGTTGCTATGACGACGCCTCCCACACGTTGCGACTCAATGTTTGTGATTACGTTTTATCATCAACATAATATACATGCACAGATTTCCTCGTAATAAACATTAAGAATTATGTTATTTTTCCAATGGGAAACACTCATAATGTAAATATGATAGGATATTCATGATGATTACAGCCGCACAATTATCCTCACGATAGGTGCACACTCATCTCCTTAAACCGACATAGGGGAGGCGACTGCTGCCTGTAGAATTTATTTGTAGTAGCAGTACTTGTTTCTGTTCATGGACCACACTCTAGCGTTACATCAGGCGGAGTGTTGCCATATGCAAACTACATAAAAAATAATCTTTAACATACAATTCTGTAATGTAATAATATTTTTTGTAGGATTATATGCATCAACAAATCTGTTACAATGTATTTCATATCGCTTTACCAACGCATATTGTAAATGTTAAATTCAGATACAATTGAAAATGTCAATCAGTGTCAGATTCAAAACCGTACGTACGCTTTGGACGATGAATTTAATTATTAAAGTAGGTATTGTATAGACTGCATCATTTAATAAGCAGTAATTAGAATTGTAAACATTATAATTTTATTTAACTTTAACACATACAACCTACAGTATTATATGTATGTTTTGTATAAGTTATGGTAGGCAGTAATAAGGTAGGCAGACTGATGATGATTATAATTAGTCCAGACTGCCGTCCTGGTACCACTACTTTCGAACACCCATGAAGTGATCACATCGCGTTGCCGGATCAGCTTAGAAGGAGCCGGCAGAAAAAGAGGAGCTGGCATAGCGGAGGGGACTACTGCCTGCGGAGATTTTTTTGTCTGTGTATCGCATTCTAGCTTAGAGCATCAGACGGGTGGTCACAAATCGAGTTACTATAAAAAAACGTATTATCACATGCATAATAATTCCTTTAAGTAATATAACAATTATGTAAATAAAACCTACATAGTAATATAACATTCAAGTAGAAAAAATAACATTTTTTTTTAAATAATAAATTTAGTATTTATTGTTTTTATATTTATTTTTAAGAAAACTAGTTTATTGTGGTGCGCCTGGCGAGCGCATGAATAAATTTTAAAAAAAATTTTAGGTCGATATTAGATGATATTTCCTACAACTTGCAACCTCCAACTTCGGCCCTATCTTGTTTCGTTCTGGAGTTATCGCGTTCCGGAACGGACGGAGCGGATTTTCAGAACATTTGGCATTTTATCTTAGGTCACTTCACGGGTGTTACATTCGAAAGTGGTGGTACTGCCCCAGGACGACAGACTATAACCATCATCAGTCTGCCTACCACTCTTTAATAATATGAAATATTAATAAATATAATATAAATAAATAATAATAAAATAATATGAAATCATTTAAATATAATCAAATGCAACATTTAAATAATGTATTTTTAAATAAATAACAACACTTTAAGCCATTATTACATTTCCAAGTGATCGTAGACTTTTTTGTGTGTGTAGTGTGTATAGATCTTCAATACAACAAACTTTAACATGTAAACAAAACAAATATACACAAGATGATCTGCATAATATTGGAAGCTTCGTTGCTTAGAATCTATTCCACAATAGACCGCGAGACCACAATAGCCCGGAAGGAAGATATTGAACTTGGCCATCTGCCGGAGATGAAACCTGTAACGTTGTTGCCATCAAAGATCTACCTAGCCACAAAATGTGTAACTATATTCAATAATAAAGGGAAATAAGAAACCATATTGGTTATGTATACGTAATCTCTTTGTTTATTTGATTATTTAAAACCGCCCTAACAACACGGTCATTAGCGACTACATCGTAATTATTTATTTTTTATTATCCATATAATTTGTTACAAATACAAATCTCTTTATAGTCTTTATTTACGTGATATATAAATTGTTATAAATATCTATAAATTTAAAAAAATCAAATACAAATATTATTGTAATTAATTTCTTTTAAGTAAGTTGATGAGATTTCTAGTGTTCTTACTACAGCAGTAGGGCAATAAAATACAGTTTTCAGTTATTTTTATTATTAATTTTCGGAATATGAAAAAGTTGAATTTATTATTACTTAATCATTAATAAAATTGAACAGGAAAAAATAAGCGAGCACACAAAAGCCTGAAATTTTTCTCTTAAATTTTCATCATAATTTAATAAAATACAGTTTGTTGAAAATAATAAAACAATTTAATTATAATGCTTTAGTAAATGAATATCCAAGACAAAGTTTCTCATTACAAAAATAAAAACTTGTAAGGCACCCAGAAAAGTATCGTTTTACCTAAGGTTTTGATTACACCAAAACTCATTTAGCTTACTAAGTTTCCTCTAATTAACATGTAAAAGTTTCAAAGTTATAGCTTCATTGAATACAGTTTCAGCTAACTTTTTGAGAAGAGGTAGAAACAGTGAAAGTGTGCAGACGGTATGAGATTACCTGCATTGGACGAAGCCTTTTATCTAAATGAGGGCTTGAAGTTTACTACGCTCATAAAGTTTTGGTTCACTCTGAATACGATTCATCGTAATCCACACAGAAATACCCCAAATATACTTTGTTGCAATTGAAATAGTCGGTCGATTAAAGGTTGTGTCCAACTTTTAAAGACTTTTACTGATGTTTTATAAAAAAAATTGAGTACTCTAAAATTAAATATATTTCGAACACATTGTATATTTTTTTTTAACAAACAGCTTTTTTATTATCTACAACAAAGTTAGATTGGATTTTTTGTTCAATTTAAAGTGTATAAAACGAGTTAGTTTCCTTTAATACAAAGTAAGGCTACTTCTAAGCAGATCCCGAAACGATAATTTACTACTGTTGTACTTTAAAGTGGTGGTACTACTCTAGGACTGAAGACTGTGTATAATCACCATCACTATTTAATTCTAGAATTAAAGTGTTAGCACAAATTATTTTTTATTAAATGATGCTCATGAAACTGTTAAAACTGTATTAATATTTAAAAGTAAAATTCTTTTATAAAATCCAAATTTTAATGCTAACAGAACTTTTTCATGCTTAACTGCATGTAACCCGAGGAAAATCTACGAATTAAAAAAGGAATACAAAAATTGTGCAGCCAGTAAAAAGGTATGTGAAAAGCATGAACTGTGTTTAATTCTTTTCCTTTTGGGAAGCCGACTGGAAATACGACTGAAATGGAAAAAGATGTATTTTATAAATAATACTTTTATTCAATTTTATTACATTAAACTTCAGCGTGTTTACACTGTAAAACTATTTGTTTTATAGTAATCTGACATGTGGCTACATTTCACTTGATGTTAAAATTGAATGCGGTCAGAAAAGTATCTGTCACCTGTCAGGCAGCAATCAACTTCCCTATGCCGGCACCGTTCAGGTTGACACGACACAATCCTCTCGTTATGTCTTCATAGGTGCTCGCAGAGCGGTAGACTAGGCACATTACCATTATCAGACTACCTACAACCACTCTTTAAATTAATGCCAATATTATACTCGTAATACCACAGGCACTGAACGACGAACGTACATATATTAATATTCATATAGGCGGTTTCTCCGCTAAAAATAAAATTAATATTATATTCCTATAATATATAAGTGTATAAAAATATGTAAGCAGCGTAAAACATATTAAAGTAACATATAATATTTATAATATATATAATTTGCGGTGCTTTAACATTTATATTATTAAAATTGTAATTTATTACTTTAATATAAAAATAAATTGTTGCCTGAGTTAATCATATAAACCGAAAGAAGATATGGCCGCTATCTATTTGAATGAGTGGCCCCATTAGAGTTACCTTGTAGTGACCTGCGCGCATATATCGGACTTTATCACGCAACTTGTGTCGTATCTAAAACTAACATAGTGGGAAGTTGGTGTGGAGAAAGAGGCGAATGGCGAGCGAGCTAAGCAGCAATAGTCGACATCTCCAGTAATGTGAGGACTCAGGTAAGATTGCGGAAAACTTTTACCCCCTATTCGACGAACTTCTTATATGGCCGATAAATTTTCGAGTCACTTTTACAGCTCGCCCTGAACATACGACGAAAGTTTAAAGTTTGCTTTAACGTCAGATACCCGATGAGAGCATTAAGTGGATAATCCCGACAAAAGGCTGGGATTTACTCGTTTAATGGAACCCTCGGAACACGTTACACAACTCTATCAACTTTAAATTGATTTAATATTCCTTCGACGAAAAAAAAGTAAGAGTATTTTTAGTTTTATATTTACACAATTTTTAAAGAATAATTATGTTAGTATGCACAATAAATAGATCTAAAATATATTAAGATTAAAAATACTCATGTATATTTTAAAATCATTAAATACTTAATATATCGTTAAAGTCAACACGTAATTTTTTCTGTTCAATTTTAAATATAATTTATTACGAAAACAAATCTAACATTTAATTTTACATTTCACTTATAAAAAAAAATAGAACCTTGATCGGGTTATAAATAGAAAAAAAAAACATCCATAATATGCATGTATTTTCTAAATAAAGTTGACTCAAACTTTACGTTCACTTAGATGTTTGTGTTGCAGTTAATTTATCAAGTCAGTTTCCTGTGAAACTAGACAAAAATAACACTATCGGGCAATGTATCAATACTTCTTTGAATTATTTATTACGAAAATTTTGGAACGTATAAAGAAAACTAGCTTAACATCAGACGGAGTATTGTCATATATCGAGCTACTATTTTAAAAAATACGTTTACGGACTAAAATAATATTGATTTAATCATTTATAAAAAATCATTTACTATCAAGCTAAGAATATGAGCTGATACAACTACCATCAGTGGCGGACCCTGGGTCGTCAGACTGGGCTAATAACCATTATCAGTCTGCTTGCCACTCTTTTCATTATATCTATATTCTGTACAAATAAAAATATATAATAGAATTATTTTTGCTTCAGGTTCGTGAGCTTCGTTGATCTAATTGAAATGCAAAGTATTCCGCAGGATTTCTGTAATATAATTTCTAGACAAACTGGTTACGTGAGTAGTACACACTTAATATTTTCTCTCAAGTAACTCATTTATTACGGGCTTATTACAAGTACGCCGCCGCACAGGGAGGAGCCACGGGCTGAAGACAAGTTGCCTTGGGAGCCTGCCACAAGATTTAAATTACGCTCTCGTGATTGTGAGCAGTTTGCATATCGTTGTAATTGGAAGAGATGGATTCGAGCGGCGTGAGTCTTGAATACAAACTGACTCTCATAGCTTCTTGGAATTACTGGGACCTGTTTAAATTAGCACCCCGTACGTTCTCCTATCAACCGATGAGTTAGTTCTGTTTTAATTTGAGAAAAAAATAATTTTGCGTATAAAATGTTATAGAATAGAAATGCCGAATATAATTCATGTCTCATTTATATGCTCCATTTCCTCCCTATATTTATAGAATATTTATTAGGGGGAAAATGATGGAAAAATAGATTTATAAGAAACGACAAGGCATGAATAGTGGCCCTTTATTGAATATTACATGTACTAACATAACATGAATTCATCCGAGATTATGTTATCTCAAAATATTATTTCGAATATAAAAATACGTCACTTAAATCTTCTTATAATCTATAATCCCCGTACCCGCAGAAAGCATACAAATTCAATTTTGTTTCTCAGTCGTTGTAATGAAATATTCGATTCAGTATGGTTATTCAGAATTTATGTTGTGAAAACATGGCGTTGAGGGCGCGTGTTATTTCGTATGCCGAGACTTCGGGGCGTTCAAGAGCGAGTGTGGATAATTTAGAGGATCGTTAGGTTGCTTTGAGTCGTGTTATTTATGAAGTTAACGACAAATAAAGCAGTTCATTAAGGTGTTTTGTTGCCATCAGCAGGTACATGACGAAAGGCACAATAACAATTACTACTATTCATCTATCAATTACTCATGAGATTTTGAAGTAGAATATGATTTTTCTAGAATTATTTGAAATTAGGATTTATTAGAATATATTGACAAAATATTAAAACACTATATTTTTGACAATAATAATACTAATTATGGTCGTGAAGGTACGTGAGAGTGGACAAATTAGTTTAAGATAGCGTATGTTTTTCCTCTAAAACTCTGCTCCAAGTTGTAAAGATTTCAACATTTTACTGGAAACAATTGAATTTGAAAACTGTGACTAGCAGAAAACTATGCTACATAGGCTCGCATACTGACGCAGAAAACATTTATTAAAAAGGCGAAAAAATAGTACATTATGAATTATTACATTTCTATCCAGCTTACAATTAAAACGAGAATTAATTTTTAAAAAAATTAATCGCTAGCGCCTCATAGTATCTGCCTATCCCAGTAAAGACTTAGGCGTGAACAAAGTAAATAATATTATAAAGATATTATACACATGTCGAATGTAAATCAGTCTTTTGTATATAAATTTTATATACAATTGACTAACGAACCATTGAATTTCAGAATTTATTTTTCCATGAATGAAAAGCAATAACATAACAACTCAATAATAACTCTAGAACTTAAGGTAATAAACATATTTATTTCTATACAATATTATTAAATTAGAATCATATATTTTATCAAATAAATAATATTGCGATTACATTAAAAAAATAACATACAAAATTATAATACTAAATTGCCATAAAGCAAAAATAAAAGAACGGATTTTTTCTCGAAAATTTAGTTTTTAATGAACATATCCAATCCGATAATTTACAAAAAGCCGGCATAATGGAGGTGACTACTGTCAACGGATGCCCTTCTCTGATAACAGTCATCTTCGTTCATGGATCGCACTCCAGCTTAACATCAGGCGGAGTGCGGTCATATGACGAGCTAAAATTAAAAAAAAGATTTACTGACCTCAATTTTCCTCAGTTCCCTGCTTTTTGGCCTATGTTCTACAATTTGGTGATCTTGCAATGCAATTAGGCAAGCACAGGTATGTTAATTTCACGCCAATAATACTACGTTTCATTGCCATTTCTCAAATGCCAAAACGGAATTTCTGAAGATTCCTCAAATATCAAGTTTATTTTCCATTGAATAAAAAAGAAAAACCAATGATTTTTTTATGATCTGAGTAATATCTTTCTATTGTTATAAATATAAGTATATCTTTTAAGTAACTTTTTTATTCGTTATGTTACTTTACCTTAAACTGGTTTTATGGTTTGTACGTGATACTTCAGGAAGTACTTAACTGGAGCTGTAAATTTGAGTAGTAACTAAACCTTAAACGTTGTTTATTAGACACATGCCCAAGGTGTAGCTCTACATATATCAAATACAAAGATAATACCATTAATCCTAAGGCTGTGATTTCAATTCTATCGAACATTATTTGTATGTTAAGGTACGAAACTACTATCTATACACTATCTGATGCCCGCAACTTCGTATACGTCCAATTAATATTATGCGTTCTACACGAGAAATTATGGGTTCTCCATATAAACTTCTATTTCATCTTTTTCAGTTTTTCAATATTTTTTATATCCTTATTAATGGACAATGCCCATTTTAGTTTCACTTGATATCTAATAGTTTGTTAACAAAACAATATTCTAAAATAATATCTTATTTTTTTTCATTAATTTATTTTAATTATATCAACATATTATTATAGAGCGGCCGTGGTCTAGCGGTAAGACGCGTGAACTCACGATCGATGAGATCCGTGTTCGAACCTCGCTAAAAGACCGGTACCAATGTACCTTTGTTATATGTACTTTGGTCGCTCAGTGCATATAGGCACTATTAAAGAGTGGTAGGCAGACTGATGATGGTTATTTGTCCAGTCTGCCGTCCTGGAGTAGTACCACCACTTTCGAATGTAACACCCGTGAAGCGACCTTGTCGCGTTTCGGGAATAGTTTGAAAGTAGCCAGGTATAAGAGAGGAGTGTGCACTATCAATCTAGATGGTACATACTCGTCTCCTCAAGCCGGCATAGTGGAGGCGACTGCAGCCCGTAGAGATTTCTCTGTGGTAGCAGTTGTTTCCATTCAAGGACCGCACTCTAGCTTTACATCAGGCGGAGTGTTGTCACATGTCGATATGCTACAATAAAAAAAATATTTAAAAAAAAATGTCGGCTTATTTCTCAACACTTATTAGTATAGATCTAAACATATATCTTTTATATGTACATATAATCAGGAAATGGGGATTTATATTTAGTTAAAATACACCTATACTGACATTTACAGGATTTGTTCAAATACAAGTGCTCGTAATTTTAGATAAACTAGCATATTAAAGGATTATTCGGCCCCAAAATGTCAATATAAAATACTGGAATATAACTAGATATCAATAAAGTAGATGAAATTAGCGCTCCCCTTGTCGGAGTCATGAAATGTAGCTGACGTTTTTTTTTGCCATACTTTTTGCTCCCGTATTTTAGGGCCGTTAACATTTTTACCGCGGAAACGGCAGCTTCGAAAACCTATATAAATTCTCCAGTGTGATGAATAGCAATATCCCAAGCTTGCTTATATTTTTTTCTCTTTCTATCATTCGACCGGATGCAGTAGTAGTTAATCTTTCAATTTGCAAACATTCGTGTTAAACTAAGCTATAAAATGTTTCTAAACTCATTCTGAAAGTAGTTTAGATAATTCTATAATAATTGTTAAACCATAAATACAGTTCAAGTAAACTGGGTAATAGCTTCATCAACCAAAAATAAACTTGGTATAAAACTAATTTAAATTCTAATAGAGTAGACCGATGATATAAAATTTTCATAATGCCCACCGCAGCTGCTGATGCAATATTAAATTTTAAATATCGAACACGCTTCTGTCGCGGGCTGCCCTACATTCAATTTGGCGGGAAATCTCTGTACCGAAAACTGCTATAAACCCGAATATACATGTCAATAAAATAACCATTTAGAGCTCCGTGAGTCTACAGATTTAAAGCGATCGTATAGTAGCGGTACGAAGCGGCGCGTCGTGCGGTGATTACAACCGTTATCGTCGGATACATTTATTGTTATTTGAAGGGAACTATTGTTTTATACTACTTTATTTTAAGTACTGGAGTTTCAATCTCTGTGTTATTGAGTCATAAAACTTAAATGTCGGTTCGTAAAAGTTAAAGCTAAAATTGTGAGTATAAATTAAATGTACATTTAACCTTTAACGTATGTAATAACATGGATCGAATGTAACGTGTAATTGAGTTATTCATGCGCAGTGTGGACATGGACAACTGAAAAGGTTCTTCTCGGTGGCGCTACCGTCGAAATCAATCGATAACAACGTCGTTGCCATGCAACGATCATCTTACAAAATAAACAATCAGAATCGGGGGCCGACTAAAGCAAATTTACTTTCTTATTTTATTACTTGTGCTAACATTTTAGATAGATATTATTGGATTATTTACAATAGCTACGTTCTGCAACATTGTTGAACATGTTTTTGTAGAGATTTAACGTAATAATAGTATCTAATTTTGGAATTGATATTTGTGTATTTTGGAGTCTTTGTGTTGGTGTAGTAGGTCGTGTGTGGCAAGATGGTTTTGATGCAGTCATGTGTTCCCAACATGTGCGGGAAGGACTTTCGACATTCCTTAAAATTACCTAGTCCTAATTATCCGTATGGTAAGAAGACAAGGAAACCTCGTTTGGTACCCGCATTCACTATTCAGGCTTTACAACGAAACACCAAAGTGATACCTCCTGTGAAGAGTGGTGTCTTAGATCCTCACCCACCTAAACCTACAGCGTTCAGAAAATGTTATTTGAGAGGTGAATTTCCAGTCACAATTCAATTTACCACTTACGGAAAACGTCTGGGCTGGAAGGTAAGTATATTATCTGAATAGTTTTAGTGTGGGATAAATTTTCTATTAAGGCGTATTTAGGACTTATAATATTTTATGCAACAATTTTATAAAGCATATACTTACCTTTTTTTACATGGCACGTCTTCCTTGGGGAAGGTGCCAAGGTTATCGCAAACTCTCCAGCCTAATCCTGGCGCACAGATTAACCCCCACGATTTTTCACTCGACGCATAGTAGATGAAGTATGGGTATACGTTAGCATTCATCTTCCGGAGCTCCGATGTCCCGAGCCCCGGGAGCATACATTAATTTTAAACAAAAATTATTGGTAATAATTTTAAAAGTATTTTAAATAAATAATAAGTAAAGTATCGTTTAATTATTTTAGGTTCCCGTCGAGAAACTTGATTTTCATCATTATTTACCTATGTTCTTCGATGGACTCGCGGAAGGAACTTACCCGTACAGTTTTATCGTAGAACAAGGGATCCACGATCTCGTCACAAAAGGAGCTCATAAAATTTTACCGGTTGTGCCCCAGCTTATTATTCCAATTAAAAGTGAGTTTTTTAGATTATTAGTAAGTTAAGTATTTTTATACATTTGACGTGACATTATTCATCCAAATTCAAATAATTTTAATAGTCATAAATAATATTATGGTGAAAAACACCACAAATGGTATATGTGATGTAAAGACTGTAGATGGAAAGATAGATAGAACAGAGGAATTTCGATGCGCGCCAACGACTTAGTCACTTAGACGTAGTTTAGCGGTCAGAGCATCCTGCGCCGAGGACATGGGGTCAATCCCCACCTCAGCTCAAACTGTTAATTTTTTTCTGTTATTGGAAAAAATAAAGATTGTTTTATACATAATTTTATAAAATGTAATCCCGGATTTTCACTTACACTTAAAGATAATTTTACTTACATTTCAGACGCTCTGAGCACAAAGAGACCTGCTGTCATATGTCATGCTTTGAAATGTATTCAAATGTTGGTAACTGGTTCAGATCGTGTTGGTGAAGCGCTGGTGCCGTATTACCGCCAAATTTTACCAGTTCTAAATTTATTCAAAGATAAAAACCGTAAGTATCACCTAATTATTATGTACAAATATATATGTAACGCGTAAGGATTTGTTATGTTTTGTTAACAACACCACAATAATCGTAAATCAATCAAATTTTGTGACATTGGAACGTAGTGCACAGTTTGAACGTCAAGTTAGCATTATGAGGGCGATTTGTTACAGTCGCGATAGCATCGTGAACTCTTCAGTATTGTGCTGAGCTCATCAACTGCCATCAATCACGTGGCGCGCCACGCGTAGTTTGCGGCTGCCAACGCCGAAAATAATTGACACATCGAGATGGGAGAGTTTCACAGAGTGGTTCGACGCTCACCGCGAGATATTGTTTTCGGGCTAATAGAGTTGTCGGGAAGAGGAGAGTAGATTAATTGCATGTGGGCGACGTGGTGTGTGTGGTGACAACAGACAAATTTCATAGCACATAGCCCCGTCCCCGACTAGTCGCGTCGGTGGAAGGACTCGACACCTATTCGCATTGTTCCCAAATTCTAAGCATGACCCTTCGTACAACAACGCGACCGTCTCAGTTTTTGCACTCATTTCGTAACCATGAAGCATTGTTAATGAACCTTTACTTGTTTAGTAAATAGTTGTGTGTCGAGCTTTATTCTATTTGTAAATAGTCTTAACTTTGTCTAATGGGAATAATTTTGTTTCTTTAATATAGGTTTATTTTATTTAAGCCCGGCGCTACACGCTTATAGCGCCGGCATAACATTATATTGTTTGCTACTAAATTATACTAATAAACTACAAATTGATAATTGAAATCTGTAGTGAGTAGTGATAGACATACACGTCAAATTTCAATATCAAGTTTAGCTGGTAACACGATAACAACATTCAAAAGAAGCATCTCCAAGATTGTAATAACACAGAAAGTTACTTACCATTTCTACTAAAAGTTAAACTTGTTGTAGGGAATCTTGGTGAGGGAATCGATGTTAGTTCTAGCAAAGGCGAGAATGTAGGCGACATGATCGAGGAAACACTACAAATACTAGAACGCTACGGTGGAGTTGATGCCTTTATAAACATCAAGTATATGGTACCAACATATGAATCTTGTGTACTTAACTAATAGTCCTAAATGCACGAGCAAATTTATAGTTTCGTAGCGACAAACAATTTTGCTGCTTTTGTAGATTACAAAAAAAACTGTCGCGTTTATTTCTAGTGTGTTGGTAATTTCAAAAGCGTTTAACTTTTGTATCAAATTAAACGCTACATTTGTTGTGTTGCAATTTTTTGTTTTGTTTTGTTTATTTTTTATATTGTTACATTAGTAGATATTATATTTATGATATTAAATTTTTGAGCTCAAAGTTGTGTTTCATTTAAATTTAAATTTAAATTATATTATAAAAACAAATTACATCATAGTTTACATAAATGTCTCAGACGAGTTACCTTCAACCTTCCTTCCATTATTAAAAACGTCAAGTCCCAGAATCGATGACTTCAGTCGTACAAATAATGATGGAAAACTCCGCTTAAAGCCGAATTCGATCAATGATTTTGTTTTACAAAACCCTCCAGCCTAATTGTTTTTATAAAGAAATCATTTCCTCTCTACCATAATAATTACGTCAACATTCCCTCAGAATACCTGGTTTTTCACCACTTTTAATAAAAGCTTGTTCTTTGTTCTCCTGGAAAAGCTTTTTATAAATATTGCAATTACCACTTTAAAACAATAAAATACTTTAAAAAACATAAATTGTAAAAGACAATTTTCTAAAAGGCAGCAGTGAAATAATCACTGTCTGCATTTGGTCTATTTCTTTTTTTATGCACCGATTTCATGGCAGTGCCTTTCTTTTAATGAGCACATAATGATGAAAAATATGGCATTAGCGTCGGGTCGGGGCGATATTAATCGGTGCAATTTTTCCGGGAGCGTTTATCGTTAGACGAAAATGTAGCAAAGAGAAGAAACTCTTAGTGCTTTATAGTGTTATTGTACGCTTGACTTCCTGATTCATTATTTCTTCTTACTTTTATTGTTATAAAAACTATAACTAAAGTGATAGTAAGTCTTATTTAATACGCTTTTTGCTTGTATTTAAAATATATTTATTAAATAATTACTACATAGTGAAGTAATAGATAAAAAAATAGTTAAAAAGCAAAACCAGCAAAGTGACTGCCTTGATTGCTTTCTTAAGATAAATTATTCACAGCAGAAGCGACTGGCTTTATAAATGTTGGTCGACTAAAAAGGTGTCGTCTTGGGGTGCGGCTGCGTCTGCTTCGTTGTGATAAATGTACTCTTAAGCCTTTGACCGAAGGAGACGGAGACTAAGTCAATTTATATTAATATTTACATAACACTGTCATTCATCTGCTGCGCTGATAGATAATGTTACACTGTATAAATGCTTTTAAAATATGTAAGGTATTTAATTAATGCATTGAGATTTTTAAGTACGAACAAGCGATGCTTTCAATATTTTTTCGCGAAGTAGTTTTAAAAATTTACAAATTTGCATATGAAGACAAAATAAAACGACCAATTTGTTTTTAAAGCTGCACCACCGGCCCTGCTTTTACAAAAGATTGTTTTAACAAGCAATGCAATAAAGTAAACGTTGCCTCGAGCTCGGTGCAGCGAGGTTTCGTGCGATGGAATAAATCGTGTCGCGAGCGCTCCGGCATCGCTAGATATAGCCACGGTTAGACCACTTTGCAACATAGCCTAGACAAATTTTGTACTAAGATAAGAAAGAAACAGGACAAAAGTAGCGGCATTACTCCGGATGGGTGGCTCCTAATACGGATTATACGGCGGAGAACGAATGACGACCCCGGCTACTATGCCCCTTTCTAGCAGCTTCCTGACGAATAATGCCGCTTAATAAAATAAATTGCAAACATTTCCTTAATAATAATAATGCTGTATTTATTTTCTTATTATTGACGAAATAAAATTGCAAATCTTAATCTTATTACAGTCTCACAAAACGTTTCGAAATATCCTCGTAAATAAACTTATATAAAATGAACAAAATATTATATGAAACATTTTATACTAAATCTGAGATGTACCTAATTATTTCAGTAACATGTTTAGGGTCGAGTAGGTACTAATGGATAATGTAAGCAGTCATGTTCAACAGAATGCAAGCACTAATTGGTGTCTACAGCTCGGTTAAATCTCATTCCAGTAGAACTGCATAATTAATTGACAATTAATGAAAACATGATTGTTATTATACAATTAACTAAATATTTAAAAAATATTAGAACGAAATTAAATTAACTCTCTCTCTCTCTCTCTCTCTCTCTCTCTCTTGTTCTCTATCTCTGGCTGATACAGAACCTAAAACAGAATCGTCTGCAGCAAT
Source organism: Tinea pellionella (assembly GCA_948150575.1). NCBI lineage: Eukaryota > Metazoa > Arthropoda > Insecta > Lepidoptera > Tineidae > Tinea > Tinea pellionella. Next base: position 3,039,740 of record OX411252.1, read on the forward strand.
CACTATGATGCCGGCTTGAGTAAATTGTCCATACTATGCACTTGCTACTTCCAAGCTCATCCATTGAAGAGTGGTCTTCAATTGTGAAAAAAAAAATCCGCATTTTAATAATTTAATTTAATAATATTGATAATTTTGTGTGATTCGTACATGTCCATCTTTATAGGTGACAGTTAATAAGTATATACCAATTTATTTAGGAATGTAGTTTATCATTTATAGGAAGAACCACGGGTTCTTGAAGATGGCTTCATTATTTTTGAATATTTGATAAATTATATAATCCTATTCGTTTATTCACATAACAAACAACGTTACAATACATAAAACTATTTGTATAAATTAAAAATAAAGTCAATAGGTGTATTGTTAGTAGGTATGTGAAATAAAAAAAATGTTTTCTGGTTATAAAATATTTGATAACCCTAAAACCGCTAAAATTCCTATTTCATATTCATAACATGGTGATTGTATATTTTTATACCATATCTATAGTTAGTGACAGTAAAGTCACGTCGCTTATTGTAGGCAAACGGGTGCCAATATTGAAACGTGCTCGTTGTTGCAACAAACTGGAGAATTCCAAGAGAAATACTTCTTAGTAAATTATATTCCTAGTTATATTTGTATTAAGCATTTATAAATCATTATTCAATAAAAGATAAAATTAAACGTTCAAAAAGTACTCGATATTATATTATGATTTTTTAGTTGTTTACCTTTATGCAATTGAAATGTTCCAATGAAAACATTCCTTTCATAGACCTGCAATTGTTTTTTTGTAAAAATAACCCCAGTTCCCTTTTATCCTCTTCCTTATACAACCGTAGCGAATGGAATTTATACCAAATATTGTAACTCGATTCAGATATTTTGATGTATCATTTTAGTACATTTAGTAAATAAAGCTTTGAGCATATATGAGTCGGGACTATGTGGAATTCCAATAAATGTTAGTAAACCATGCCTCGCTGGACTGTAAAGGGGACAGATTAATTAAGGCTCAATACAATTCATTTCAAAGGACGGCTAGTAATGAAAAAGGTAATGTGCGACAGTACACCGCTTGTGCATACATTTAATATAGTTATATGGTGGAATATTAATTGACTGGCTACATGAACGTAGCTTAATAAAGCCAAATAAGTTTTTAATTAAATATTTTGTACTATGATCTTTATAAGAGTATTAAGTTTCTTGTTGACTGTTATTCGTGGAAAAAGTAATAAATGGGGGGAGTTGTACAGATTTATTCTGTACATAATTGTGATATTTTACTGTGTATATAAAGTGTACACAATATGTCGAGACGATGTTTCCACCCCAATAATCTCAAAACTTGGTGTCGTCGTCTACGGCGCGTTGTGAGACCGCACATGACGGCTTGTCGTAAAGAATCATCAGATTATAATAAAAGATAAGAAGAGAAGACTAACTGGCAAAATAATTCACTCTGACTTTATTATATGTCTTCGCTCATAACTTGCTCAATATCTTTCTCATGTTTTATCACTTGTGCTATGCAGTCATTTTACTAGATTTTTTTGCTGATATATTAATTTATATAATAGACTGATTTTATTGATTGATGCTTCAATGAGAATGTAAGAAAAGCCAGCTTCATTTAAGGTTTTAGAGGCAGGTATTGTATTGTGACGGGTGTCGCATGTCAAGCGTAAGTTGCTTTTTGGTGGAAGAGCAGATTGGACACTCGTTACCGAGCGTCCGCGACCCCTGACCTAGATACCTTTGTGTGACGTTCAATCTCTTTGCAACGTAGCTACCTACCTGTATCCATATCTATAATAAATGTTATAAAACGATGCGTCCAATGACAGTGAAAAGCGTGTCAATTGGTCAACTTTAATAACCAATGAAATGTCGGTCGAGGCGTGGCCCACTTTATGGCATTTTGCCAGAAAGTTGCCGTCAGAGCACCAAAGTGCACGTAGCGCAGCGGCATAGCGCATAGGCCGTGGCCAGCTGTGCAGCAGTAGGCCCAGTGCCAACGAACCGCAATGCTTCCGCCCGTTTTCCAATCTCAATACTTCTTATTTACCAATACGAAGTCGTCTTTTTTTAAGATATAATATTTGCTCATGATGTTTATACAAATCGTTTCAGCCTTCGACGTGTATTTGAATGAAAAATATTATTACATATTTAAGTATACTGAATATTATTGTTTATTTAAGGTATGGATCCATTAGCAATTTCAAGTTACAACCTTTATTTATTTTTTCATAAATAATACCGAACATATAATATTACGTGTGGTACGCCTAATCATATTATTATTTTATTATTAAGTGAACAAAATTTCATATTTTCTAGCAATAGTTAAAGAACTAAGAAATGTTTAAGAACATCTTTGATATTATAAGAAAGTGTTAAACAATTCTTCTATTGAAGTAACTGTTGTGTAATTGGTTTTAATTGTTATAATTTGAACAATTGGTAAGATTGAAAATGCTTTGATTCTCTTTGACGAGGCGGTCGTGGAATCCTTGAGAACGAGCGGCGACGACGGCTGCGCCAGAACAAATTAAAGATCAAGTTTTGAGGAAGCCAAAATCCATTTCTACTTAAGCTTGTATTTCAATTTTGTTTGCCTGCTAACTGAAATTCAATATGCCTTAGCAGCAGGACTTCTTTTAATACAATTTTCTTTATAAAATTACTAGCCCGCCCAGACTCCCTCAATTGGAGATCAAAAGAAGTTATTGAAATTTTCATGAAATATTAGCCTTGAAATTCTGAAAGTATGATTCACAAACAATATTTACTTTTGTACGTGTAGTTTTGTACATGACATGGGTACAATTAAACATAGAGGTCATCGTAAACTAAAGCGAAATTTAAATCTAACTTAAGATATTAGGATTACGTAAGTCACATATAGCAGCTACGCGGTAAAATTTACAACCCAAAAGCTAAGCAAATAAGGATGCATGGTTTGACAAAAGATATACGGGAATTAGACCGTACCTACGGCTAACACAATCTTGGCTCGGTGCCCAGTTTGCGGTCATGAGGCGTCGTTCTTACACGACATGGACCACGGCGTTCTTTTACATAAACCGTTCCGTAATAAGAGCTGAGTGCAAATGCAACCCATTTATTAAGAAAAAGTACAAGTTAAAGCGGAGACGACCACTATTTGTAAGCATTTTTAGTTTTCATCTGAAGATAATTTTTCTTTACTGCGTTTTTATTAGACACAGATTTTTTTTAACACTAAAGCGAAGTTAAATGACTGTCATATACCAACACAAAGGGCTTGCAGTACACATGAATTTCTAGATAATCCGTATTAGTACGGACGGACGTGAGGCGTTGCGCGGTGCTATGATATCAGTGACCCTTGTCAATAGCCTGCATCGGACCCTATTGTACATACAACTTTAACGAGAATTATACGCAGTGTTGTGAAACAAAATTATTTAGTTTCAATATTATATAAAACTTTATTAATAATTTTTGTTTTGTCCTATGTTAATATTTTAAATATCCAATTAACAAATTAAATAGGTAACACAATAGGAGGCCTTATTACTGTGCAGCAAATTCTTCCAGGCAATCTATAAAAAATGGAGAAAATAGTATGATAAACTAAATCAATGCCACACATAAGCAATACCACACATACGAGATATAACCGTACGGCAGACTAACATTTCAAATATAAGTTTTCAATGAAGGGGCAAAGAGAGTATGCTCTGTTTACCTGGACTGTATCAAAGACTCATCAAGCTGGCAAAGCGGAGGCGACTTTCAGTAATTATTTTTCAGATGTAGCAGCCGTCGCTCACAGACCGCGATCTAGCTTAACATCAAACGGAGTGCAGTCACATACCATTACGTAAATGATTTATCTGTTTAAGTGTTTGTAAATGTGCGTGAGAATAGGAAAATAAAAAATGGAAGAAATTCTTTTGCCACGAGAACTCCACTAAAGATTTCAGGACAGTTTTCACCTCTTTACTAAAAACACCTGAAAATAAATATTGAAACCTGTGTTTGTAACTTTAAATTGATAAATAAAGATTATTATTATTCCGAAACGCGACAAGGTCACTTCAAGGGTTTTGCATTCGAAAATAATGGTACAACCCAGGACAACAGATATCATCAGTCTACTTACCACTGTAGTAAGCAAAATAATATATTTATTAATTAAATTCAATAACATTATTTGTATGAAATTAGTCATCACCTCAATATAATAATGAAATAGGAATGTGTGGCTTTATCATTTAATTAGTTTACTTGAGGATGCGTATAGTAGATACTGTATAGAGTTCTAGTTACCAGGTGATGACGACTATTGTCGAGGCTTAATCATATCTGGGGTTGATTAATTATTCTCTCAGAATTTGATAATATACATACATATTCGAATTATAATGGTGTAGCAATTAACTATAATATATGTTTTTATAAAGAAAAACCTCTAAATTTGATTTTTAATACTTAATCCACTGTAATCGTCTCCTTAAACCGGCATAGCGGGGGCGACTGCTGCCTGTAGAAATTTATCTGTAGTAGCAGTTCTTACCGTTCATAGACTGCACCCTAGCCTTATTTACATCAGACAGAGTGTTATCACAAGCCGAGCTACAATAAAACAAATATGATGCGCTAGTCTGTCACATGCAGGTCCTAGGTTTGAGTTTTTTCGAGTTTTTTTTGTATTTATAAATATATTATAGATATGATATTACATTTATACATTTATATGATATTGTATTTGTCTTGATACCCATGCAAAAGAGGTATCCCAGGAATAATTTAGCTAGTTTAGGAGTCAGGAAATTATAAATATGTATATAGGTAAATAATATCATATAATATATAGATATTTTAAGACAAAATAAAAAAAAAATCTTACTTTTTATTTGTTATAATATAATAGCATGACTGGTACGCTGTAACTCGGTATCTCGTACGAAGCTTTCTCAGCTTGCATGAATAATTCAGTAAAACTTCAACTACCCAACCTGTACTTTGCAAAAAAATTTTACTTTAAATCAAGTATATCATATTAACACAGCGTAAAGTTTAAAACTTTTCTTAAACAATTGAATCTGTTCCGTGTTTCTTTTTTATATTGTTAGAGTGCGGTTCATGAACACCCACAACTGCTACCATAGAGAGAGTTCTGCAGGCAACAGTCGCCTCCGCTTTACCTACTTGTACAAACGAATGTGCACCATCCAGGTTCACAGTGCGCACTCCTCTCATTATACCTGGATACTTTTAAACTGACCTCGAAACGCGACAATATCACTTCGCATTCGAAAGTGGTGGTACTAAACCTGGACGATTAACTGGAAAAAAGATATTGTATACATATATTTTTTAGTAAATACTGGAGTTGATATTATTAAAATTAAAAAAAGAAAAACAGTATTTTATATACGCTGTGTATACCTAAGAGGAATGTAACCCACGAACTCAGCTTTTTATTTCTTTAAAATTTTATAACTTTTCCTTTTAACTTATAATATGTACGAGTACCATAGACAACAGACATATTGGAATTACCTAGGATTGAGAACAAACCATTTGGCCTCTAGCTTATTACTAGTGTGCTAAACACTTCACCACAGATACCATATAACGATTAATTTCATCAGTTATAAATAAACGAAAAAATATATTGACATTATAATGAAAGGAAGACGAGCTCATATAAAATACGATATCTCCAAGTTATTACAAGAGATTCTTGATATAATCAGTATTATCTCAATATCCAATATAAGACATATCATGTTTGGAGTGTTCTCATTTTCACAAACGTTAGAACTAAGTAGAAGCTGTAGGGCGTGTTACGGTAACAGCCGTTGCTTGTTAACACGAGGGGGATGTTGACGTGGAAGGGTACCTGACTAGTGAGCACCAGCCCCTTAACGAGCCGCCTACGCCCCTGTTATTTAATCGCCTAACCTCGTGACTGCGACCTACTTACCTCTGATTTTCATGATGTACCAACAATATTCCTATATTTTGAACAGTTACATATGGATATTTATACCATATACATGAGTCCCACTATTCGTTGGAGAGTAAATTGTCGTATACGCGACGCGTACAATTTGAAGAAAAAAAATTTTTTTATAGTAAACGACATGTGGCCACCCTTCCGCTCCATTTGAGCTTAAGTGCGATCCATGGACGGAAACAACTATTACTACAGAAAAATGTCTGCAACCAGCAGTCCCTTCCACTGGCTTGAGGAGATGAAGATGCACCAGCATAGACAGGGCACACTTCTCAGTTCTCCTGTTATACCCGGCCACTTCCAAGCTGATCTCGAACTACTCGAATACTCGAACGTGTCTAGATCACTTGAAGGGTACTCGAAAGCATCATCGGTCTGCCTACCTTACCTTTTTAACTAAAAAATTGAAAAGTTTTCAATAATCTATATAATCTGTCAAAGTAACCCTACCCTAATGTAGTGTTTTGTTTATTTGAAAACAAACATTTCAATCTCTTGCTTCAAGCGTGGCATATGCTACATAATTGCTACCCTTTGCCGTGAGGGAGGTGAACACTACTCACTGAGTACTACACAAGAGGTTTTTATGCCTATTATCAATGAAAGTGCTTCATTACAAACTATTATAATATAAATTTTAATAAAAACATATAGAAAAAAGTTTTGCCGTTTGTAGCATAAGTATTGAAACGATGAATAACATGTCATTAAAAACTTTAAAAATAATATACCAAAATTCATTAAAAGCAAGCATTCATTGAAAAAGTAGAAATGGTTGAGTGAAAAGCTAAAAACATTAATAACTTGTACGATGAAGTTGTTATCGTTGCAGTATAAACTTACGTAAAAAGGACAGTTTAACGATGCGTTAACTTTAGAAAACCCAAATGTTATTAAAGCAAAAACGCATGTGGGTTTGTAATAAATAGCTCCGTACATTTCATGTTTTAGCTTTTTAGCTTAAATTGATGATAATAATTTGGTCGTATATCTTTTCTCTAATTTAATATATCTAAGCATATAACACTTTAGCTAATAGCATATTTATATATCAACACATCTTAACATACATTGTGTTTTAATGGATAACATACCTGTCTTGACCAAAGTATTATAGGTAAATAGAACAAAGAAATCTAAAGAGCAACAACAGATTTTATTCGTGTTGAAAGCTCCGTTGCCGTTGGCGTCAAAGCTCATATTACGTTCATTAGTAAGGTACGTAAACAAGCATATCTATAGCACTTTGATATAACAAAGGGATACCTACTTAAATATTTCATTAAACATATTATTTACAATGCCTACAGAAGGATCGAATATCAAAAGATTTCTTTTTTATTTTTATTTAAAATGTATGTTTATTTAGTTATTTATTGGTTGAGTAAATAGGTAGTTTGTATTCATTCACACATAAACCTCAGAGTAGTGAACTCTATAAAACGTGAACGCGTGAACCGTTTTGCTTTATGTAAATCGGAATATTTGCAGTGTTTACAGTTTCAGAAGTTTGGATAGTATATTTGCATGTTGGAATTTTACCTTCCCGCCAGGTCGGAGGTAATAGAGTGTCATCTTGAGATAATAAATGATCGTACTCTGTCCCCGTCCGCGGACTCGTTGTACCTATCACGGCGACGAGAGACACGCGGGGGTATCTATCTTATCCTTCAACACAACTTTTACATTTACCGTTTCAGATTATGGTACCCTATAATCTGCACAAAACCTTTTAGGTACCTACACTACGAAAACGATGAGACATTTTACGAGAATTTTGTCTCGTTCTGAATTTCTTTTTACATTTCAATATAAAAGAGGGAAATCTCATAAATGTGTTCGCATATTTACCTACGTAATACGTCTACTTTTTGTTTTTTATAAAGGAGGTAGTTATTGCTTTTCTTTTGAACGCTTCTTAAAATTAAAAGAATATCATTAAATAACACGTCAAAAGCAGAAGGAAATTTCAAACTTGGCGTCCTACAGAAATAGTAAAACCAATTGGAAAATGTAAGATTCGCAGTCGTCGGCAGTTACGCACCGACCCCGAGTAGAACACACGAAAGAGACAGGAAGTCGCTACAAAGCTCAGGAAATTGCTTATCAGAAGCGAGCAGTAATCAAACCGGTGCGCTCCAATCTAACTTCTCTGTGGACGTTATACCCCGGTTAATGAGATATTTCGCGAAAGTACACTCCCTTCAAATATTGACAAACTTTTCCCTGCTCTCCCGGTGAACGAGCACTTGACGTCGGATAACTTTTAACTGTCTTAGATAAATTAAGTGCTTTTTTAATATTCACAATATAAATATTGATGATATTGAGTTACTTACAAATACGAGCCATAACAGTAAAAGTTATATACGTGTAGGCAAAATAATAGCTGAACATAAAAATAAAATTCAATAGACGCCATAAATAAAATTAACATACAAACGATAGTGCATTATTCTATGGAAAAACATAAAAATTGAAATAACGTCATTATTGCATGAATTACGTTCTGAAAGTATTTGGATACTGGTATAAAGTAAAGAATGATTTTGCATGCATTTTGCATGAGCACGGATATTATTGAAAATGCTAAAGAATTTGAATATTCCGCTCCGGAGCTGCACAATGCAATGTGTCATAGGATATGAGCGTAACGACATAAAAGACAAATTTTATTATGAATTAGGGCCAAGCCAAATGTGTATGTTTTATGAGTTACATTTGGAAAGTATGAAACTGACGGATGCAAAGACGTCAGTAATTGTGTTTCATATGTTACAACGCGAGCTTCAAGATACCTACCATTTTCAAATAAAATTAAGTTACAATCGAGTTATGGATTGTACGGTGCACATTCGTCTCCCCAAGCCGGCATAGTGGAAGGAACCGTTACTTACAGACATTCATAATATACGTAGCAGCTATCCCACTCATGGAATCTTATCGCTTTATAATAAATGTTCTTGAGTAAAAGTTTTGTTAGAGAATTATTAGAACTTTTTCTTTTAATAGATTTTTATGAGCTTCTCGTTCATTAGTAAAGTTTCATCCAACTAATTTACAAAAATTAATGGTTTTTCATTAAGAGAGTTGAAAAGGTGAGAAGGTAAGATACTGCTTTAATAATAGATTTATTATCTATTTAAATTTTATAATATTAAACGGCCCCTAGCAAATCCAGATTATATAACTAAATCCTAATGGATGTTGAAAAGTCTACTGAGGTCTACTATACATACCTACTTACTTACATTGTAATCCGCTTTAGCTCTGCTCTAAAATATTTACAAAATAATAAACTTTGTAATAAGTTCATTGCAGCATTGGAATAAAAAGAGATTATTTAACATACCTGAAACAAAAGAAGAAAGAAATTAATTACAATATTTATTATAAGTCATGTCAATATTCTAGTAACAATTATGGTCCTTTTTTTTAACTTGGGGCAGCCTCGGGGAAGGTGCCAAAGTATGTCAGGCTTGTTGACGCCGCGTATACAAGTTGTATACGCGCAAGGTTTACGGACTAAAACTCCACGGTAGCATTCATCCAACCCAATAATTATGGTCCTACGTGAATGTGTCCACATGCATACATGCCATTGTACGCGAATGTCACAAAGCGTACGCAGATTCAGATTTTTTCGAGCTTAAATTTAAATAGTTAATAATCAAATGAGGAATAATTATAAAGAGTTAAATTAATTGAATTGAATAGGAGAAGGTTCTATGTTCGTGTTATTTTATGTATATTTACCGATTTTTTTAAAATGGCTGAACCGATTTCAATAATTCAAATTGTACTGTGTTGAGCTGCATTCTATAGTGGTCCCATATATTTTTCTAAAAAGCACAGTGTGCGGTTTTTTCAGAGAAGTACTCGATTTTGAAACCGACATGGAATAGCGAAGGCGTATAAAAATATATATACGAGTATAAAAAAACGAGGGTCTGGTAAACGGTACCCAATAGAAGAATTTCAAACGGGCTATAGCCTATAGGTAAGTATCTATTATATATAATGCAAATAAGAACTCTAACAAAGACAAATACCTTCAAATAAACCCGTAACCAACCACTTACCGGACAAATTCAATAGATTTCAATCAGATCTGAAAAGCATTTTCTAAGGTATTGAGGTTAAAAGCGTCGTGTTTATTCATTATGTTTTCGATATTGAGAAGACGGTAGCTAGGACGATTCATAAAGGACTTAGGAGCGTGGGGAGGATCACCATAGTAACTCGGGAGGGCTGCGCGTTGCCATAGTGTTCACTGCCTACGTCGTCGCTCCAGGGATCTGCCGAGTGGCGCGGATACAAACGGGGCCTTCATTAAAGAGGAGTAGGAAGCCGGACAACAAATAAACAGCCAAGAAGGACTACTTTATTTATCGAACATTATTTATTGAGCACAATTGCTTTCGTTATGAGAAGGGTTGGTTCTTTAAAAAAGACATTACAATTTTTGATAGCTTATTTTGGTTAGAAAACAAAGAGCATGTTTTTAATAAGAGATAAAGGAAAAATAACTGCTCTACTATTTATACTAAATAAGCTTTTAATTTTTTTTTTTTATTTGACATATACTCGTATAGTTATGAACATACTTATTATGAATATATGTATATACTTATACTTCATTTTATATATCTAAAGTGCTTGTAATATATACCAACGTTATAAATTAGGATCTGCTTGAAAATATCTGAAAAATATGAGAGAGGTTGCTACATCATTTTAGGCCGGCATAGTAAAGGTGACTGTTAGCCACTGACATTTCACCGCTTCGCACGTATTATTATGGAATATGCTTATAGCTTTTAACAATTTTATGTAAACAACTTCAGCAGGTTGATATTTTATATATTTACATATAATATAACACAAGCTATGATAATGTTGTAGAAAAACCGTCATTATTTGCGAATTATGAGGAAAAGGAAAAAGGGAGAAAGGAAAATAATATAATAATGTCTTCGTTGAGGACTCTTCGACATTGATTCGCAAGACATGTGTCTTCAAGATTTGAATTATTCCTTATTAGTACATTATTATTTTGTAAGGATAACCTTATCGCCTGCTAATATGAAAAATAACATACTACAAATTGCCTACTGACTATGTATTTGTTTGAATTTGTTAAACAAAAATAATTTAATCAATATTTTTTTTTACTTTTATTATTTTTTAATATTAAAGAAATTTACAAGCTCCAAGAGCGGTAGGCGGTCTGTCGTCCTGGGGTCGTACCACTATTTTCAAGTCTAATACTCGTAAAAACCACGTTTCGGGATCAGTTTGAAAGTAGCCAGGTATAACGATGTGTGTGCAATATCAACCTGATAGTGCACATCCATCTCTTTAAGCCGGCATAGCGGAGGCGACTGCTGTTTCCTGGTAGCAGATCTTTCCGTTCATAAATCACACTCTATCTAACATCAGGCGGAATGTTATCATATGTCGAGCTACAAAAAAATATTGGATAATTCTTAATTGTAGTATAATAAAGGCATTAATTAAAAATGTAGCAAACCTACATTGGGCACCTGGCGCATTAGATACCATACTGCCCGTTCGTGGAGGTCCTTAGATCGTAACACTGTCATGTGGAGGATACTGTTGGAGTTGCTGGTCACCCACCGAGCCCGTCCTTAGGTAGCCTAGTGTATTTCCCTGAGGTGCCCTAGCGTAAACCAAAACCAGCTAGGTGGGGTCTTTCCTCTGATCACACACTACTTTTAGAGAAGATCTGAGTGATCGTTTGGCCGGGGCCGGTGGCGGAGTTTCGTTGTCTCCTTCGCCTCGAGGTAGTCCCGGCGTTGTGCTGCTTGTTAAGAGATTTTCAAGTGTGTGCCCTGCCAACCTGTAAGTTTTGTCTCCCCAAGCCGGCATATGGAAGGCGACTATGCCAGACTACTATACAAAACTTTGTCTACAAATTTAAATATTAATATTATGTTGGTTTATATTAAATCATTTATTTTGAAATAAAAAAAAAACTTAACAAAAACAAAATTCTTTAAAACAGCGCCATCTGTTGGTAATATTGTGAATCTTCGCCGGTTCATGCGGTCGGGGGTGAAGGGAGGAACGCGCGAAGCTACCACTCGATGACAGATGTCGCCTCTTTCGGTCTACTGAATTGAGACATGAACCGTTTTTAGTTCAAGTAAAGTCTGCATTATTAAAGAGATGGCGCGGCCGTCGTTTAAATTATAGGCTTTAAAAAACTACATTTTCAAATTTATATTTAATTACTAGGTATGGTTTATAGTGAATTTATTACGGTCTATAATAATAGTTTAATTAAACCGTCAAAACATGAGACTATGGATTTGATTCAAAACTTTAACCATGTCATTAATATATGAAAACATAATTAATATGTCTTTATGGATTAACTAATAAACGTCAAACAAGAACGTTTAGGTTTAGTTAGCGGTTAGATATCCTAAATTTAGGGACCACTCTAATGTGTGCAAAGGGAAGATATGAACAGTCGGATTATCTTAATTAGATACAATGACCAGCAAAGTTCTATAACTTGTAAAGGTCATAGGAAAGCCAAATGTCTATTTTCTTTTATACAGTTTCCTTTATACATGCTTTGATTAGGATGAAGATAAACATGATTATTTCTTACGCGTGTATATTATTATCATATTTTTTTGGTACAATTTAACAACGAGAAGGAAACTTATGTGGGCCTAAATAGAAATTTGCTTAGATTTTTTTTCTCAGGTCTTAAATTCTTAGGTCATCATAGCGGTGGTGACTGATACCCGACTATTCGCAGACGTTTTCCATCTGTCTGCTCATAGCTTGACAACAGGCCTAACTACTACTATTTAAAAAAATGTCTGAAAGAAACGGCAACCATCTAGGAATCTTAATTAATAGTAACAGGCGTTACTTTACGGAAATCCATTAACATCGGGGATTGTGTACCAATTCTCACTGACATCAATTAGGAGGAATCTACTCTTAATCATTTAATCAATTACATTATTGATATGCAAGATCATTTTAAAAAGATTTTTGATCTAGTAATCAGTTTTCGTCGTAATAAAATAGAAAAGTTTCATTTTGCGATGCATCCATGACATTACCTCTCTCGCGTAATTTGTAAAGTTTGCGGTTTGGTGGACATTATCTACAGCGACGCGTCTAGCACCCGTAGAGAGCCGGCAGCGACAACTGCAATTTTGCATTCCCCTATAGGAATAAAACTAGGCAGAATATTAAAAGCTCAGTATATTTAGTTAGTATTTTCTGAGTTCTACTTTTAGCTATAACCATTCGGTAGTCACTTTTAGTAAAAAATATATCGGAACCCTAGATCAAATTGGCCTATCACCCGTTGGTTTTAGGACACACTGTATAAGTGACAATTGATAATGACTTGATCATAGTATATTTATTTATTTATTTATCTATTATTGTAGCTCTGCACATGACAACTAGCGACAAAAGTACATATAACTTCGAACACGAGTCTTATCTATTTCTCAGGCGCGATTTTTAAGTTGAATCTATTATGAAGTTGAAGCTGAAATTATTATAAAGTCACAATTTTAATAAATCGATAACACAACAAAATAAATAAATAAAAAATATTTAAAAAAAAACTTTTTTATCTGTCGTAAAAATTGAATATTATTAAAACCCATGTTGAATGAACCCATATTTAAGTCAAGATAAGCAAAAAAAAAATATTAAAAAAAAATTAATCACAGCATAATTCTGATAAATCGCAAACAAAATTAAACAACCTACGGCTCACTGAATGCAATTAGGTAAATCAATCAGACGGTTCTCGATTCAACAATCCGTCAATTAAACTCAATAAAAGATAATGATCGAGGTGAATGCATTTATTAAAATAGTAATTTAATTATTTGATAATAAATTAAAACATATTTTTATGCAGATATTAAAAAATTTAAAATAGTATAATAATTCCATAATCCCACCAAAACGCTTTTTTTTAGATCAAGTGGGTGCAAACCCAGGACACAACTAACAGAACTGGAATTGGAAAACGAAATGATATAGAAAAGGGGAATGTTTATCAACATAAAAGGTTCCTTATGCATGAAACGGGAAAGAAAGTTTTATATTTAAAATTACACAATATACGGATAATATGCATATGATATTAGAAATATTACGATATACCGTATTAATTTTTTGTTTCAGGCATAGAAATACAAATCGACCATGGAAAACCAAAAACCGTTTGTAAGCAAATTGTCAGTGTTGCCATTGTAAAAAATCCCACATTAAAAAAAAAATTAAAAATATATTTAATTTTTTTACACATTTTATTTATTTTCCTCTGGAGGCATATATATATTTGTATAAAAATAAAATTATTAATTTAATATCAGTTGAGATTAAAGACATACGTTGGGAACTTAATTGGTACCTTATCTTTTTGTTTATATCAATGGTTTCAGATATCTGGGTTGTTTGGGTTTGTAAGTTCACGTCGTCTTTTTCCTGGTAACATAAAGCATTTTAGTTTGGGGGTCATGGTATTCTATAAACTTAAGTAGATACCTACTTATAAAAATGTCACTCATTGTACAAATTAATAACAAAATATAACAAAATTGCTGAACAATCTTTAAAGTGTTAAAGTATAGTAAAAATTATCCGCGGGGCGAGGGGGCAGGAGTGTGCGCAGAACTTGCGCAGTTTGTCACGGGCATTTTGGATGAAGTCGTATACAGAGTTACATCTTTCTGAGTGAATCGCATCATTTATAACCCCAAGTTTAGTAGTAAACTTGATTGACAAAATGGTGAGTTCTTTTTCATGATATCCATTGGTTTATAGTTGAGATGGCAAATTCTTATGATAACTACCAGTTGAACAAATGCGATCTAATCTTGATATAGATACCTAGCTGGTAGCGGCTGCATTGCTGCTGCATCTGAACAGCTTTTCAAGGTCGTTCGCGCTCGTTTCGTATATTTCAATTGTAATTTATAGCAGATAAGTAATTAATTGGTACTTACATAGTATAATATAGAGCAGCCATATAAAATAAAAACAAAAAATATATTTGCTAATAAACGCTATTAACTTTAGATTCTATTAAGATTTTTTTAAATGTAAACAAAAAAAAAGATATTTTTATCTATTTTGTATTTATTTCATTTGTATTCTAAATTTCGTATGCATTTCATTAACAATAAACTAAAAATCGCGCTTATTTTTTTAATGTGTCTTTTATCACGTGACATGAAGACGCCATTTTGTTTTTTCTATCATCCTATTGGCGTAATACTTTTTTTATGCATGCTACGTTTTAAATGTCAACGACGCGCGCGACGAGACGCGAATTTCTTGACGTAAGGAGAGTTTGTTTTTTGTTTTGTAAAATGATATTGGTAAGTTTTTTTTAACTAACATTACTATTTATTTTTATTGTACATAATTTATGAATGAATACAAAATATAAATAGGTGAATGTTTTCTAATAATGTGAAATAAAAACGATTTAATCGGCGACGATGTACCTACATTGTTTGTTATTTTTAGGTCATGTAAATTTATTACAACTTTTAATAATTTATTCGTTGAACTAGATGCTAGTCTCTGTAGGTATATTAACTTATTGAGACCTAATTAGTATTTTATGTAATATTTAGTTAATAAAACATATCTTTTAAAGAAAATTATTTTTTGTAGCCTTCTTGACAAATAATGAAATATTGTTTTACGATTACTACGCTATAGACCGAGATGACGTCATTGTTGAAATGCGCTATTGTTATTGTTTTATTCAAGGCAAAGGGATCATTACCTATGCAGCCTAGTCTTCAATATTATAGTTTTTCAAGAGGCATTGCCTAGTTTTCCTCTTCTTTTTTTTTTCAATTAATTTTATTAAAAGCGTGGAATTTTTACTAAAACTAAAATTTTTGGCGGGAAAATAAAAACACACGCTTTTTCTATACCAAAATTCTCCCACGCACGTTCACGAACATTTATTGGATAATAATACTATGGAATCTAAATGGAGGCACAGGTGTAGATGTTTATTTTAATTATTATCAATTCAGTTTTAAATCTTTTTTAACCATCTTCAAAAATAGCAATATTTTTTAACTACTTTCTTTTGGATGCGATGATAATCATTAAAAAAAAAAAAAACAATTACTATAGGTTTCTATGCAAATTGTCTCGTCTAGCACCGCCTCCAGAATTAACTCTTCGGATATTGTTAAATATTTAAGTCTCAATAATTTTGAATTTTAAAAGTAATAAAAAAAAATTATATTATATTATTAAAATATTTTTTAAATTTGTACATATAAGTAAAGTTTCGAAGACGGTTTTTTATTGCCTATATTTTAAACGAATTAAAGTTCATTTTGGTTTAAATTTACACCGTCTACAAATAAATCGACTGAAAGAATAAAATTTATATTTCAGAATTCGAGTTTAATAGGGAAATATTTGCCACCTCAAAAAGATGACATGGCCCTCATCGAAGCCCCATCAATGATCGTGCCGTATCTTCACATGAGAAGTTCGATAGTACCATTTACGGAGTTCGTCTATGCATTAGGAATTCAATTAAAACACCAGGAATATTTGAAACAGGTGCAAATTAAGAAGGATAATAATCCTACCATCATAGTTCTGGACGATGACACCAATGATTCTAGTTATAATTCAGGTACTGTATGTATTGTTTAAAAACATTTTATTTTGAGCGACCGTGGTCTAACAGTAAGACGCGTGAACTCACGATCGATGAGACCCGTGTTCGAATCTCGCTAATTCTGACCGGTACCAATGTAACTGTGTATACGTACTTTGGTCGCTCGGTGCCTATAGGCATGATGGTTATTTGTCCATTTGCCGTCCTGTAATGTGTAACACCCGTAAAGTGACCTTGTCGCGTTTCGGGAATAGTTTGAAAGTAGCCAGGCATAACGAGAGGAGTGTGCACTGTCAACTCTCTCCTCAAGCCGGCAGCGGAGGCGACTGATGCCCGTACAGGTTTCTCTGTAGTAGCAGTTGTTTCCATTCATGGACCGCACTCTAGCTTTACATCGGGCGAAGTGTTGTCTCATGCTGAGCTACAATATATATATATACTTTCATAGTTTAATATGTGTATCTTTGTGACGTCATCAGTGCCAAGTTTGATGTCCCTTAAATACGTAATAATTAGGCTACACTATCCCTCGTACTGCTCGACTCTTTGATTATCTTAACTCTTTGATCATTTTTCTGCTTTCAAAAATTATGTAAATAAAACCCTTTGAAGGATATTTTATGCCTAAAATGTTAGTACACTTCTGCCAATTTGTTTTACTTGTTAGGTTATCTAAAAGCTGTAAGTAATTTGGCAGAAATAAAAATGGAGAAAATAGTGGGTATCATATCATGTTAAATTTTTGTCGCTAGACCTACATCTATACTATTCTATACTACTTGTGTTTCCAGCGAAGTGCAGAGAATTTATTTCTTGTTATAAGTTATGACTCATAGCACAATACTAACACATTTTTTGTTATTGGTTCTTTGTAGCTCGGTATATATGACATTTAATACTCCACCTGATGCTTAGTGCAAGCTTAAACTAAAATAACTGCTACCACATAAAAATGTATGCAGGCACAGTCACCTCCACTATGGCGGCATGAGGAAACGAATGTACATTGTCCAGGTTAACAGTGCACATTTCTTTCTCCCTACTTTTTTTAAGCACGTCATATGACCGTACTCTCCCCCTGATGTTAAGCCAGAGTGCGATCCATGAACGGAGGCAACTGCTGTCAGAGCAGGGGATCTACAGACAGCAGTCGCGCCCGCTATGCCGGCTTGATGAGGTGCGTCTTCACACTGCGCTTGAAGGATCCCATGTTATAGGAAGGTGGAAAGACGTGACTAGGAAGGTCGTTCCACAATTTAATCTTCCAAACTGTTCCCGAAACGCGACAAGATCACTTCACGGGTATAACATTGGAGAGTGGTGGTACTACCCCAGAAGCCATCATCAGTCTGCGTACCATTATTTAATTAAAGCCTATACCATAGGCACGAGGTTTGAACACGGGTCTCATCGTCCTACAACCACACGGCCGCTCTATTGTATACTTTTTTTTTTCTTTTTAATGTAATATTTTTATTCATCTGCAATTACATTTTGTGTTGTTTCTTCAGGTTTAAATATCACGAATAATAACTCTACAAAGCAGATCAATAATAACTTGCAGTTGACTGCAACCGAAATCCTAAATGTCGATGAGGACGATTGTATGAATACTCCATTGAACAAATTCTTTATGAATATTGGACTGAATCTGGTCACAGATTATGTTAAAAATGCACCAATAAATTCACGGAGAGGCAAATCCAATTCAAATAAAAAGAAGCAAAATAATGCTGACGGACTTTTATTTTGCGGCTTTTGTGACTTTAAATCCGATTCTTTGATCGTCTTAGCTAATCACATGAACACTCCACATGTTAAGTCTCACTTTTACAACGCGCAGTTTTGTTCTATGCAAAATGAAGTTATGGCTATGAAACCTGAATCGTTGAATTTGTCTATCGGTATTGTTCGTACGAATAAATACCTATGTTCTTACTGTTCAGCTGAATATAATGTGAAAGCGCGAATGGTACGCCATGTACCAATTTGTTACAGTAACTTTGAGCTGGATTATAATCTAGCTCCACTTTATCCTTGGGATCCACCTGCTAAACAAAAGATGGTAAGTTTTCTTTATATTCCAGCATGTCATCGCAGAGCGCCTGATGTTAAGCAAAATTACTAGTCTATTAGTGGAGACGTAGTAATTTCGGCTTTCGGCAGTCATCTCCGCTATACTGTTTTGAAGAGACAACATTGACGAGATTTTCAGCATAATGTGCTGTGTGCACTGTCAATCTAGATGGTACATGCTCGTCTCCTCAAGCCGGCATAGTGGAAGCGACTGCAGC
The DNA here is from genome assembly GCA_948150575.1 of Tinea pellionella. Lineage (NCBI taxonomy): Eukaryota > Metazoa > Arthropoda > Insecta > Lepidoptera > Tineidae > Tinea > Tinea pellionella. The sequence continues at coordinate 3,058,719 of OX411252.1, forward strand.
CCGTAGAGATTTCTCTGTGGTAGCAGTTGTTTCCATTCTTGGACCGCACTCTAGCTTTACATCAGGCGGAGTGTTGTCACATGTCGAGCTACAATAAAAAAAAAAAATAAAAAAATAATTTGTTAATTCAACAAGTCAGTCAGCATTTTAAATATGTATGTGTTGACCATTTTTAAGTCATAAAAAATTATAGGAAGAAAATTCATACTCTTAAAAATTCTAAAATTAGTAAAAAAAAGAGAAAACTTAAGTATTTTAATACATACTAGCTGATGGTGCCCGACGCAGTTCTGGTATTGTATTTAGTTTTTTTGCCCGATTTTGAATTTAAAATTTCATTTCGGTACACCATCCCCTACAACTCGTGGGAAATATTTCTAGCTGAAAAAAAATATCCAAAAACCGAATTATGCAGTTTCAGTTTTCATCAAAATCGACCTCGAGCAGGATGCTTTAAGTATTTTTCCCTATTTCACTTAAAAAAAATTGCCGCGTACCACCATTTTCAATCGCCTGTCTCTTCTGCTGTCTCCCAATAGTTAGCCGTGAGAATATGCCTATGCCTCTGTTTTTTTTTGTTTTATGTTTGTACCTCTAGTGTATATCTCTATGTGACCAAATAATACATTTTGCTGTTTCTTATTTTAAAGCAGAAGATGCCGTTCGAGCAGTCAATTGTGTGTGAAATATGTGATGGAGTGTTCCGTAATAAGCAATCCATGTGTGAACATTTGAGATTAGTTCACAGGATTAAGATCTTTGCATCTGACAAACAATCACAACCATTAAGATGTCATAAATGCTTACAAAGGTTAGTTTTTACGTTTTATAGTAGTAGGCGTTGTTTTGCGGAAATCTGTAACCAAAATTATTTACGCGTCGCTCGAAGTGGAAAGGACCACACGTCTCCTGAGGATACCACGTGGAGTGGCGAAACGCGTCGAGAGGTATTTGCATGTTGGTGAAGGGTCTAACATTGACAGCTGATGTATCTGTGTACCTACCCTCACTAACACTAATTAGCAGAGATTCGTTGCAAAGCAGTGTTTAAAAAATAATAAGATTAGTTTTATAAAAACAATCATTAAAAAGCGGCCGTGGTCTAGCGGTGAGTCGTGTGAACTTACGATCGATGGGACCCGTGTTCGAACCTTGCTCATTCTGACCGGTACTAATGTAGACAGACTGATGATGGCTATCAGCTCTTTCGAATGCAAACCTCGGGGAGTCTCCTCGAACCCGGCAAAGCGGAGGCCACACGTCGAGGTGCTTATTTAAAATACCCTGTGTTGTTATTTTTTAGATTTTACAGTGGCCGCGGCTTGGAACGACACTTGTTAGTAGCCCATTTACTGGTCACAGAGTATTGGAGAGATGCTGAAAAGGCAAAGAAAGATCATGGAACATGCACCAGATGTGGTTTTGTGAGTATACTGATTTTATACAATTTATTTATTTTTAAATAGATTCCTGACTTGTATTCTTACTTAGGTGTGTTAGCGTACCTTATTTATCTAATTATCTATTAGTTTCAAATTAACGCCAATAAATTGTTTGTTAATTAATATGTCCAGCATTTCCCCGTCGATAGGTTAAATATTAACTCATCAAACAATTGATAATACAAAGAAATATATGTCGACAGCAGTCCCCTCCGCTATGCCGGCTTGAGGAGACAAATGTGCACTATCTATTGTCAGGGCACACTATGACCGCTTTATTGCTAAGCTAAACACGAAACCTTCACAGTTGAAGTTGTGGTACTCCCCAGGATTGCAGACTGGGCTAATAACCTTTTTTTTTTTAATTGTAGCTCGATATATAACAACATTCCACCTGATGTTAAGCTAGGGTGCGGTCCATGAACAACTGCATCGCCACCGCTATGCCGGCTTGAGAAGATGAATGTGCACCATCCAGCTTGACAGTGAACATTCCTCTCGTTATACCTGGCTACTTTCAAACTGCTTCCGAAACGTGACAAGGTCACTTCAAGGGTGTTACATTTAAAAGTGGTGGTACTTCACAGAAATCAACGTTTTATAACTAAGTTTTATAAACGAAGAGTGGTAGGCAGACTGATGATGGTTATTTGCACAGTCTGCTGTCCTGGGGTAGTACCACCACTTTCGAATGCAACACTCGTAAAGTGACATTGTCGCGTTTCGGAAGCAGTTTGAAAGTAGACAGGTACAGCGAGAGGAGTGTGCACTGTCAATCTAGATGGTGCATACTCGTCTCCTCAGGCCGGCATGGTGGCGGCGATTGCTGTCCGTAGAGATTTCTCTGTAGTAGCAATTTCCGGTCATGTTGCAGTCTAGCTTTACATCAAGCGGAGTGTTGTCATATGTCGATCTACAATAAAATTATAATATAATTTTATTTCATCAATCAGATTCAAAACCGTCTCCTGCATCATCTGAAAAGTTTCCATGCTCTCACTTTGACGTCAGTACTGTTGACATTTAGATGCGCTCTTTGTAATACTGGTTTTAATAAATTTAGTGCATTCGAGCTCCATGTCTTGACGCAACATAAATTAAAGTCTAGATACTGACTAATTAAGTTCCTTTGTTTTTCTATTTGATTGTTTCATAACTTTATATATTTATCTACAGTTTTTCTATTAGATATTATTTGATTTTATTCTTTTCCAGTAGTTTAACATGTTATTTCTGTAACATAATATACTTATAACATTTAATAAAGATTATTGAAAATATTAGTGTAGTTTTTATTTTTCTAAAATTAAATATGAAATAGAATTTTAATCATAAGTTACGAAGAAAATATGAGATATCTATTAATTTCAATAACCATAATTCGTCGAGTATAATATGACGGGCTCTTGAGAAGGGCGTGCGTGCTCCTCCCCCGCTAGGCATTCTGAACACAAAAGATCTCGTACCCTCTCGCCAATATTTTCTCCTTCCGAACCATTTACACCTGGAAACTGGATTAATAGCTGTACTTTACTGAAGCCTGATATCGGTTTGAGAGCCCTTTGTGATTATTATTCTGTAGATAACCGTATTTTTGATGTCCATATTACTAAACCAGAGATTTCTTTGTTTTCTGATTTACTTGGATTTAACTTTTAATAATTTTATTTTTTCTTGCACATATAATATCTAAAAATCTAATTCTACACTAAACTTTGCCACGGGTACATTAAAAAGTAAAAAAAATAGATAAACTTAACCGAAAACATGAGCTAATAAATGGGGTTGTCTCGACTCAATTTGAATACGAAATCTTTTTCTTTCTACGCTGTGAGGTTTGTGTTGTTGGCCTTACTTAGGACACAGATTTATGTCACTAAGCAATGTGAAGAATTTCGGACGCCGCTGCTACCGGACACCAATGAAAAACCTACTTGAATGCGATAAACGAAAATGTGAGGTCGCGCATACTCGCACGCTCACCGACTCGTAGCCATTATTAACTTACTATCCTTAAGTTACCATGGTAATTTTTCACTCACAATGTTACCGAATAAAGATTGGACACCAATGTGCAATTTACTTTCCGAAAAATAAAAGCTTCACGAAAGACAATAAAAATAAAAATGAATCAAAGATCAATTCGTGAAAAAATGAATTCTGAAAATAAAATCGTATCTCTTCATCATTTCCGGTTCAACGCTCAAGTTCGATTAAAAATCCATAACTAATCACTTTATCGGAGTGGTTCGAGGCCGCGGCAGGTGAAAGCAATAAACGAACGATTCGAATGGTCGAGCACGTTGAATAATGGACATGTCGACCGCACCAAATCAAGCCCTCTACATCAGCAAATCGTCTGCGGTCATGTACGAGTTTGTATAACTACATGGTCGCTTATGACTGTTGTACTTTAATGGGAATTAGCGCGAGAGGTCACGCTTCAAAGTTTCCAAGAACGCGTGCCGGGTTGCTTATAGACAACTCAGTATTAAATATATACTCAATCTAAAATAGGTAAGTAGGGTTTATTGTTCATATAGTAATTTGTGACTGGTATGTGACCATATTCCGCTAGACGGTCCATGAGCGGAGGCAACTGCCACCACATAGAAAAGTTTGTAGGAAGCAGTCACCTCCACCATACCAACTTGAACAACGTCGGTGCACGTTCATGTTGACAGTGCGCATACGTCTTGTTATACCTAGCTACTTATAAACTGATCCTGAAACGCGACTAGATATGGTGGCAGACTGAACTAAAATCATCATCAGTCTGCCTACCATTTCTATGTATAAATTTAGGTATTGGTAAATTTACAAAATGTCTAGATGAAAAGTACCTATATGAAAACTTCTTTGCGGTTATCAAATAAAGAATGTTAGTACAGGTGATTTTTAAAGCAAGCAATCTTTGTGCAAAGTGTCGAAGGCGCGACCAATTCGCGCTTACATAGCCGTGGAGCGCCAAAAGCCAGGCGAAAATGCCAGACACTGTAGGTGTGGAGGCAAACATTTGTCCGCGTTCTCAACGTTCCTTTGTTATCGCCTTTGTGTTACGCGGGTGGCTACGGGCTGACTGGGCAATTTCCTTTATTCAATCATCGCCCCAGAAAACCTTCGCGAGGTGTTTTCAAAACACTATTGAAGTAGATACCCCTTATCTAATTTTATAATTAAACTGTTCAATAAATCCATTTCTGCTAAGCTTTGTAATCATAATTACTGAAGTATCAATTTTAGTAATTTATCGTGTTTATTTAAATGTATACAACAGCTTCTTTATTTGTTTATTATAAAGCAACTTCACTATATACCTACACTAAGAGTCATTTAGTGCATAAATAATATACTTAAATTAGAAGTCAACAGGGGCGAAGTCAAATGCCAATCGACAGCCGCCACCCGATCGAATCGAAAACAATATATAAGATCTGACGCTTCACTGTCACCCATTGTATTGAATAAGTAAAACTTATATGCTTCCAAAAATGTTTAATACAATAAATTCATTCATATTTATTATCTTGAAGGATCGCGTAAGAAAACCTTTCCCTACAGTCGTGTTACGCTACAATAGACTACGTCAAAAGCACGTAATTTTCATTCTAGCAAGCTAAGGAAGTAAAGAAAAACAGCACCGGTGGGCGCAAAACGTCCACGACGACAAAACACGGCAAGGATCGTCTCCGGTCTCGCCGATCTTCGTAGATATGCAAAGCACCACTAGCTTTCCCCTAGCGCGTCTCTTTGTAACGTGATCTTATTGTGTTCTAGCAATCCTTGTCTTACTATGAATACGAAAGAACTTATGTCGATTTAGGAATTTATTAGAAGCGCCTCGAATCGCTTACGATATTTTTATGCAAACCGCGATATTTGTTTTAGTTTAACGCAGGTTTGTGGGTTATTTGTATTGTTCAACGAGTAGGGTAACAATAAAATGCTAAAGTTTGAGATTCGACCACTAATTACAGGACTATAGTAAAATATCGGTATGTGTGTACAGAATATCCTAGTACCTCCTTACAACATTCATAGCGTGTTGCAGACGTATCGGCAACTGTCACAGCCACAATGACAATGACAAGTAGAAGATTGCATCGTTCGCTTGCAAATCCCGTTGGCTCTGGGACGAGATTGATCGGAGTAATTTGGCCGCGTTCGGACGCGGTGCGCTCACCGATTTATCTCACAAATACAATTGTCAATGATCCATAAAAGACATTATTCAACCCCTAACCGAGCCATCATACAAAATGTCTTCTTCCTCCCAAAACAAAAATATTCCAATTTCACTGCGCCTTTCTTTTTCTACAATTTGCATGTATTCGAGAAGTGCCCTGTTATTACTACGTGTTGTTGCCAAACTGTTCATTTATAACTGTATTGTTTTAAGATTGTAACAAGGATTTCAAGTTATAAATAATATTTAATTGCAGTTAACTTAAGTGTCTCGTCGTATATATCTTTCGTTATTTTATTCGTGACAATTGTATCTATTAGTACAGTTGAAGCAAACAGCTTATTAGAAAATCAACATGTGCTTCTGCAGAATCACATCGTGTCGTAAAATTATCGGGTTAATATATTTCACCGAGTACTTGACATTTTTCTTAGTAAGAATAAAAGCATTCTCTACTCATGACTAAATGGTCGCTGTTGAGTGTCGGACTGAAAGATTCAACTCTAGGTAGAGAGATATAGCTGCTCTTGGAATTGTATGCGAAATCTCCCGTGAAATTGACGCTCCGCCGTCGCGGCGTGTCTATTCTTCCTTCATTTCTCCAACGTTTCATAAAACGTGGAGTGGAATTGAAAATTTGAAAAATTCTTCATTTTATTTCTAGTTCAGTGCAGTTCGTTCACTGCCTTTCATTGAATTCACATTTGTGTGTTAACTAGGGGTTACATACATTGGATTTTTTTTTCAATAAAAGATTACTATTTTGCAGAATAATTTTATTTTCATTTAAGTCTGTATTCTCTGCCACCACTGTAACATGTCATATCATATATTATTATATATTAAAAGCTGTTACACCCGCAACTTTGCACCTGTATAAAAGATTCCTCGTACAAACTTTTCATCTCTCTTCATTCATCCGTAGAATGCGATGATGTATCTTTTTGCAAAATTTTATCGAAACCTGTTCAGCGGTTTAGGCGTTAAAGAGTACAAACAGACAGTTACTTTCACATATTTTATAATAATATTAATATAGATATATTTAAAGTTTCAATATATTAATCAAACAGTTCTGATTATTCATAATATAATTTTATTTATATAATATAGTTGGTTGTTTTTCGATAGTGAATAAATACCTTTCAAAGTCTGAATAAAATTTGAATCGAAAATTCTATTGGTACATTTACCCCTATTGTTTCATTGTCTGGTTGAGGGGCTCGTGTCGCACGACCGCTTGCAACGTTCTCGTATCAAATCCTCGTTTGCAGAAAGTATAGACTACGCCGAGAAAACTGTGGGAAACTGTTTTATGTGTGTGATACCGGCATTTGAATTGCTTTTTGTGACTCTAATATACGTGAAGGTAATTTTCAAGTGGGGAATGTACAGAGAATAAAATCTTGCTTTGATAGTACACTTTTATTTCCTATTTAGTTTTGATAGCGTCTATCTTTAACCACCCAATTTAAATGAATATATAAATTATTTTAACAGAATGCCTGCAGTAAACTTTTTTTACGACAAACAGAGAAAGATTTAGAATGGTGGAATTATTTTTATATAATTACTACATTTAATAGCTTGGATTATAAATTTATAACCACTCTGATTAATGTTAAGCTAGAATGCGGTCTATGAGCGAAAATAACTACTACCATAGAAAAATATCTCTAAGCAGCAATCGCCTCCGCTATGGAAACGATAAAAAAAAATGTTAACCATTGACAACAGTCCTTTATATTCGAGCTTCAAGCTCACAAGGGTGGTACGAGTACTACCCCAGGACGGCAAATGCGGCTACTACTGTGCTTAAATGTATGCCTAATATATTATAAGAGTACCTTGTGATGATGACAGCCTGGATTAACTGTTGATCATGATTTTAGTACCAGTAATGATAAATGCTTGGCAAATGGCAATAGAGGTTCCTAAGATGTTATAATTCACTCAGAGTGGATTTCGGAGACATTCATGGCTAGTTTAAACGGACAGTCGTTTGTAAACGTCATCTATAAATAACTGTATAGATATTAATTATAATATAACCTATTTAGAAGGTCCGACAGTGACAAGTTTTCAGACCGAGAATATAATAAATTCTCGGCAGAGACTGAGGCATGATAAAATATATAAAATGTTGCAATAATAAAACAGTTATTTTTATATTGAGCATGTACTTATGTTTTGTTTAAATTTAAATCGTATAATCCAAGACCATGACTTTACCTATTTGTGTAGATAAACACACAAGACTTATTAGTTCTATTATAAAAAAGGGTCTTACAGCTAATATTTCATTAGGTCATTTTCAGTATCGTAGTATTTTCTCATCGGGACCGAGATAAGCTGATACAAAGCAGGTGGCTTGGGTGCTAGGAATCAATTACCTGGCCACTGATTGGGCAATTTGTCGGCTGGTAATCCCTTGGACGCGCTGCCAGAAGCGCCACGATCAATATTCACTTAACGATCTCATCAACTAACTGTTATTTACTTATACTCGTATGATTTTATTTCTATAGCTAAAATTGTTCAGGGAAAAATGCTAAAATAACACTAATAAATAATGTATTTTTATAGTAGCTCGGCATAACGAGGGGAGTGTGCACTGTCAATCTAGATGGTGCATACTCGTCTCCTAAGGCCGGCATAGCGGAGGCAACTGCTGTCTATAGAAATTTCTCTTTAGTAGCAGTTGTTTCCGTTCATGGACCACACTCTACTTTACATCAGGCGGAGTGTTTCATATGTCGAGCTACAATAAAAAAGTGGCTTCAGTCGGCCTGAAACAGCTGCTACCGTAAGTAGTATTCGCCTCCGCTATGCCTCTCCTCTTCTTTCAGGCTGATCCTGAAACGCGACTATTTATTTATAATATATTTTACTACTAGGTACTTTTAGGACGACAGACTGGACAAATAACCATCATTAGTCTTATGTAATTAAATAAAATGTGAGAAAATGGAAAGCTGTGTAATCCAGTGGTCTGAGCATCCGTGCGTATAACAGAAGACTCATGTTTGATTCCCACATCTGGCTGTGTGAGCTGCAATTTTCGTTAAATTCCGATCATAATTTAATAACTGTAACATAATGTGTGAAAATATATTTTGACCGGGACTAGCGTCCTTTATATTTTTAACAAAATACGCGTTGTTATTGTTAAATATAATTTCATTTCATTTGATTCAATGCGGAATTAACGTTAAGTAAGTGTATGTCATTATAATAATGTAAATAAAAGTATTTTAAATTAATAAAAGCTTAAATGGGAGTTTATAAAAACCCTTTTAAAATTTCATTCCTGTTTTACATAATAACCTTTTGTAACGACTCAATCTACACAGGGTTGCGGACGAAAATCGTTTTATTATTGTAATGTGCTTACTACTTTAATACTTATTTTAAAAAAAAGATTTTTAGTAAGTAGTCTGTCATGTAGCCACAGTGCAGCGGAAGCGATCATGCGGTCTATGAGCGCGGACAATTACTAGCATTTCTATAAATCTACATGAAGTACATGAAAACAGAAAACAAAAACAAAGTCCAGGTTGATAGTGCACATCTGTATCATTATACAGACATCAAAAAAAGTCTGCGATCACTTTTTTTATTGTAACTCGGCATATGATACTTTGCCCGATGTAAAGCTAGAATGCGTTTAATGAACGGAAATAACTTCTGCTAAAGATAAATTTCTACAGGCAGCAGTCGCCTCCTTTGTGCCGGCTTGAGGAGATAAATGCGTACCTTCCAGATTGACATTGCACAACCCTCTCGTTATACTTGGCTACTTCCAAACTGTTCCCGAAACGCAACAACGTCACTTCACGGGTGTTACATTCGAAATTGGTGGCAGTATCCCAGAACGACATACTGGGCTAATAACATCATCAGTCTGCCTATTGCTCTCAAAAAAGGAAAAAACATATATTTTTTATGTTAAATTATTATTATCAAATGTAGTATTTATTGGTTTAATATTGAAAAAAAAAGTACATATATTTAAAATAAATAATAAAATTTTGAACAAAAAAAAATATCTACTTCTGCTACTTACTACTTGGCTACTTCCAAACTGATTCCCTGATACTAGGTAACTTCGGGTTGCACCTGACAGTGGTGGGCTTCGCACCCATAATTATACAATGGGCACTGAGAGAACAAAGTTGCATTGGTACCAGGTCGACGCCTTAAAAATATTTTTAAAAAACATCATTATGCGATAAGTTACAATGTAAACAAAAAGCAATTTGTATTAAAAATGACCAGCACTCTAAAATTAAATGGCATACAATACCTACACCAATTACCGGAGTTCCAACAAATTGTTACTGGTGCACGGGTGGCCTGTTATTACGGTTTTAGGTACAATTTCATGTAATTGAAAACAAAGTGATCATTACGCGAGAAGGGTGGCGTGACGTCATACTGTCGCGCCTATTAAGGCATGATTTGTATGAAAAGGCTTTTACGTATAAAATGTTCGAGAATTTACTATTTTTAAAATGTTCATCAGCAAGACCAGCTGTATGGTATATTGTTGCTTCATTTTATAAATTCCTAGTTTTCGTTGGTAGTATACGCGATTTTAAAAAAGAAAATACCTTCCTTAATAAACGGACTATCTAATGCAAAAAAAAAAAAATACAAATCTGACTGGATATGGGAGAAACAAATAAATATTATTTTTTTATATAATATTTTTCAATTCGAACAAGTAGTTCCTGAGATTAGCGCGTTCAAACAAACAAACAAACTCTTCAGCTTTATAATATTAGTATAGATTATCTTAGAAGAACATGTTAACCAGGTAAACCGACTAATAAAATTTATCCAATAACCGCAATTACTTTTAAATATTAGTATATTATAATTAAAATTAAGTATAAAAAAATCTCACAGCTTAAACTTTTTTAATTCAATTTTCATCACAGGTAATTACTTAAAAAGCCTTGCAATAGTATAACAAAAGGTGGCATATGTACCTACTTATTATTTACATGTATGTATAGACATTTATCTGGAAAATGCATTAAATGTAGGTACTTATATGTATATGTAATTGAATTATTTACTTAACATAGCTAATCGATGTTTCATAAGTAAATTTCCGCAAGCACTCTGTATAATTGCTAGTAAAATTAGTTAGTAGAAAGTTAAGGATTGAAGCATTTGACGACTATTGAAGTAGGCTCGAGCGTGAAGTAGAGGTATTTAGCCACAGTTCATCTCCGCTGGAACGGTGCACTACTGCGAGCGTCTCCACTTTCCATACAAAAGAGACGAGCTACGCTGTTCTACAAACTTTTACCGGCGAACAAGCCAAGGGTTTAATTGTTTTCCTACTTCATGAGCTGTGGAGAAAACTATATATGTGAAACACAGTCTAACTCCTGTTCGTTTTTTTTTCTCATAAGTATAGGAACAATGGTCTCTCCAGACTTTTGTTTTGAAGGAGCAAATTTTTAATTAAATCTTCCTCGGGCGTGCGCTTCCTTTTAAATCCTTCACACAATTCGTAAATAAACTACACGTGTAGATTATATTCGTTGCAGAATCTGATGAATATATTTTTTAAATATGTATTTATTTTATTATTAAATAACGTATTACAGTAAATGAAAGGATGCCCATGAAAATATTCCTAAAAAATACTACAACGTCGTTCGGTCCGAGACAAATAGGTACTATAAATTATAGCCTTCAAAGAGCGTTTCTTCAAATTATATTCTTTGTTGTGAAAGTGACTTTTCTTGGGCAGTGAACTCTGAAAGTCACGAGGCAAGGCTGCGGGACCTCGCTCGGATGTGTTGACGGCCGGCCGGCTTAAGCTCGTTTTTGCGAGTAGCTTAATGCAGTCTGGAAGGCTACAGTGACAAGGCAATTTCACATCTTTACATCTATTAAACTAAAAGGTTTATTTATAGCCCATTTTATCGAGACAGCAAAACTTTAATACTTAAAAAGACTTGATGTTAAGCGATGTTTACTGTAAGAAACACAAGATGCTACGCTTAGTAGTAAATTAGTAGCAAAATAAAGGTGTGTAAGAAATTACAGCGGTTATTTGATATGACACAGCTTTTTACCATAATTTGTCTCTAAGTAAGCGCCAAGCCTGTTATTATGATGAAGGGATTTTAACAAGAACTACACTTTGTTGGTATAAATCAACGTCAGGGAGCGCGTCTGCGAACACTTAAACTTTGGCTAAAGTAACTCTAGAGGACGTCGAGCGCGGCCTGTGTATTCATTAATTTAACGTCGTCCCGCAAAAACTATCATGTACAAAATGCACGTTATAAATCGATACGATATACAAAGTGTTTTGCCGACGGTACTCTGTGCCAAAACTGGAACGTAAAGATGAATGACTCATCGGGTTTTCTTTTTCATCACATTGATGGTCGCACAGCCTTTTCAAGTACCTCCTTTGAAATTCTATTATATTTTCAAAATTTATGCGCAAATTATGGTTCTATTTCATTTTAAATACATTTTGGTATGTTGCCAAAAATATTCTGTTATCATTATTATTAAGTTAAACAATTAAGAGTTGTTAAGTCAAAGTAAATGAGGTCAAAGAACATAATGAAATGACATCCTCGGGCCGTCTTCCGTTTGAAGTCCGGGGCCTTTGTCAGAAATATATGTTAATTTACTCAGCAAGAGGACTAACTTAGAATAAGATATTCAGAAGGGACAATGTTGCTCAGAATATTCAGCAATGGCGACATCTTGGTTAGCAACTCCTAACTTGATTATTGTATGAAGACAGCAAAATGCAAAATAGACAATGAGTGCCAACTATCAATATGTTAAGTAATACTATCGATAAATAGGACATTATACTGTAAAGCAAACTTATCATATTAACCAATCTATGTACGAGTTACAGCGGCGAAAGCTTCAATCTAAAGGGATGCCGAGATATAATAGGCACAAAGCTACGAAAAAAAATATTAATTTGAAATTTTAAAATATAGTTCATAAAGTTTTAAGTAATACCTTTGCATTGTTCAGAACACCGAAAATTACTATCAAGGATTTCTAAAATAGAATAATAATAACATTTATTTCAGATAATATCAATATCAGTCGTGCAAAAATTCAATCGCTTGAAAATTATCTTAGTGAATAAATTTATAATAAAAAAATATTAATAAATGTACATAAAATTTAGCATAGCGTGTAGCCATCACACTCTGGTAACTGCTGATGTCGGTATCTCGTAATTGCTGTAACAACTATGCGCTCACTACTTGTAATCACAAATAACTCAAAAATATTAATTAATCTAATATGTAAGTGATTGTTCAAAATAATTCATTTTTTTATAATAAAAAAAATGTAAAATAAATGGGTGAACATGTCCATAGAAGAAAAGCTGTTGACATATTACTCACGCTATAGTGGCGCGTCGAGCGGGCAGCTTTCACTAATGAATGCAAATTTCATTAAGCTACGGACTGTACACACGCTTTTTAATACGATAAAAAGGGTAAATTTATTTTTTAATAAATATATTTTGTTTTATAAGTAAGATAATTATAACAATATTAAAATCTGAATCAAACAGTAAAACAAATAATTAAGTTACAACACGTATTACTGAATAAATGTAATAACAAACTTCAGTTCGGTAATTAGCCTGAAACAGTCTGACGAAACGTGCAAAATAGTTTCAGTGTCTCGTACGAAGAACTAATAAAATACAAGTCGAAAGCAGGTGTGTACGTGACGAACAGTTAAAGTTATTCGCAATGTGTTAATTAGAGAAAGTTTATCTACTCTAAGGAGCAACTAGATGCGCTAAGCGATGCGACTTAGCCTTCAAGACGGCTCGAGAGGCACACAAAAGCTTCTCTGAGCTTGCAACGAGCGCAGAGGAAAGCTTCTGATTCGACTTTAACTTTGAATACGTTGCAGACATGTATTGTTTCCGCTGCAGTTGTGGTGCTTTTATATGTAGAAAATTAACTATAAAAATACAGAAAAGTAATTATTATCCTCAGAAATGTAAATGTAGAAAAAATATTTTTAGTACATTGCACGCGATTGATGTATTTATGAGCAAACAAGGAACTAAGATCTGAAGCCAAGATTTAAACGTAACCGGAGGCCATACTTCCTTTATGGATTCACATACATAGCTGATGTTGCTACTGGGCGGAATTTCAATTTAATATTGGTATAGATAAATCACTAGCAAGAAAGCCAGCACAACCGATGTTGTTTTAATGTGTCGAGCTCACGAGTCTAGACGACGGCCATAAGTTACCCAACAAATAAATAATGTATTGAATTATTAACGTTTGTAACGTTCTTTTATTCCTTGTTAGTTTATTTTTAATGTTATTTATTAACAACCAACTAAATATTTGTACGTTCGAAAATATAAAATACCTTGAAATTCAAACAAACATTCACAAAAATTCACTCTAATTCCATACGAGTATATCATCGACAGTTGTACAATAAACCACGCATATCAATTCAAACAAACCTAACAACTGTACCAGTCAGTAAACTCGTAATTTTGGGCGGCGAGTGACAGCGCGTGGGCATCACATACGTCACGTGGCTGTCAGTGGCGGATTACGTCACGAACGGGGCGGTTGCACAGTCAGCCCTAGCCCAAACCCACCCGGGTCATTTGTCGGAATATGCCATCGATTTCACATTAACTTCTTTTCATGCCATCGCCAAAATGACGTCATTGTTTCCTCCCGAACAGAAGAGGTTGATAAAGCATTTTTCAATTTTGCATATTGTCCTTGTTAGTCATATGATTGATCGATAAGTGATCGTTTAATGTCATGAAAATAACATCTGCAAATAGATTTACCCTAACAAATTATGTGGTATATGCTTTATGTTAACTTTGATGAGGATTGGTACGTTTCCATAAATCTCGGATTAATTAATGCTCGCTACATTTCCATTATCTCAATACGACTATGTGATGATACAATTAAATTCTGTCGGCTTATTATACAATTTATTTGTGTTCTCACTGATTATTATGATAATCGAAAATGTCCAATACTATTAGGTACACCAACATTAACTTGTGTTTAGTTGTTAATCTATATAAAGTCTGTACGAGTACATGACACAGAGGTAGGACAGCGACAAATAAATATAAACAAAAAGGTATTATTCATTGTCTAAAGATAATATTTACCAATGGATTATTTTTATTTCAGTTTAATTTCCGTATAGTCCCGGATAACGGTTTGCGGCAACAGAATGTGTAGATTTCATCAAACGAATCCCCCGTTTTCAATCACTGTTTGGAATTACTTTTTTTTTGCGCTTCATATACTTTCGGGTATACGCAGCCTCGTTTGCGCTCCACGTCCCGTTAATGTTCGGTTTATGTTAATATTATGAGAGTTTAACTATTCAGTTATTCACTTAACGTCAGTTTTCTTCCCGGCTGTCTTTTTGTATCGGCCGAAGGAAGTCAAATACTCAAATACTTACGGTATTTCCTTTTCCTTTCTGCGAGTTAAATTGTTTTTTGTCGTGCGCAGCCCCGTTCAAACTTTGTAAGTCGATTATAAAAGCACTGAAAACATTCATTTACAAACTCACCAAACTACTTTTGAATAAGAGTTGGAGACTAAATCTATTTATTCCGAGTCCTTTTGTTCGTTCTCTAGCTCGTTTTATTCAAATTAATTGTGAGTTTATTCAAGTTTTAGTATTTTTAAACATAATTTAGTCGGTTTGTATCGAAACAGCACGACAAAGGAAGAAGTGATAACGGCGGAAAGTTTACTCTGGTACCTTTAAATTGCTTGGGGCGTTTTAACTTAAAGGAATCTGAATATGGAAGCAGAAACGTAACTACGATGATCAGATTAGAAACAAAAACAGACGAAGAAATATAAAGTTATTATTTCTAACTTTAAATAACACTTACTGTAACCCATTTCCCTAAATTATATAAATATATTACTATATGTATACGTCAGTCAAAAGTGATACAAATAGGAAGTCGTTACATATAGAATAATATTTTATAAGTCTATACCTATATATCTAAAGTTTATTTCTTCATTAGACATTTGTAGCACGTACAAAAACATATCAAAGCTCACAAAATCGACCAGTTTATTACAAATTGATATATCTTTGTATTTTGTGAGAAAACCTAATTATTTGTAATACAATTAGTTGAATTTCGTTGAAGCGAGTGTTGCACAAGGTGGACACAGTGTAGGACGAGTCGAGGCCTCGAACGTGATCTGCCTTTAGAATTTCTGCAGTTGCATATTGAGGCAAAACTGCCAGACACGAGATTACAGTCAGGTACTCAGGTTTAATTTACACTAAGAATGTACAAGTAAATTTATACCGAATTCTGTATGTATTACATGCTACACCAAATGCTAATTCTTGAATACCAAGTTTATTTGAAATACTTACGGCTACGTACTATAATATTATTATTTCTTTATAATGTTCACATTGCATATAACTTTTTATAATGAGAGGATGTGCACTATCATCTTGGACAGTGCATATTGTTCTCCTCAAGCCGGCATAGGGGAAGCAATTGCGTGTATTTCACAGTGATGGAAATGCGATCGAAATGTATATACGGGGCTTTTATAAATTATTATTAATAGAATGTGATGACAATTGAATAGGAAACAATTGAGGCACACACAGCCTGATCTGCGGTGAGAATCGAACCCGGGTAATTTGTTTTTCCTTTCCTATTTCCCAATTAATTCTCTAGACTTCTAGAACAATGTCAAGCGGAGAATTTAAAAAAATATATTATTATTGTGTACTTAACACACAACTTAGTTAACCTACCTACATCGAAAAATATTATGAAATTATCATAATGATAGATTAACACATACTATTGTCTAAGTAGATATGTGTTCAAGCCATTTATTATGTACTCCATGAGCCACAATCAAACACACTGCTCAAAGCGATGGCACGCACGAATGCCAAATGTGTTCGCTGGTTGCATCTCACGCCCAGACACTTGCATCAGCCATATATTATTCAACGTCCCGGCTGCTTCCGATGCACAGCTGTAACAATCCGCCTTGACCGCGCTCAACCCCTTATGTCGTACAATTAAGGCATTTCAACCCAAACCCTATTAATATAAGTTGTCTCGTTTATTTAGTGCCTCAATTGCCTTCCAGATAACCTGTCTAAATTAATGGCTTCTTGGTACACGTATACAATGATTAAGTACGAAATAATCATATTTGTGCTAAGAAATTATGTTAGATAGTTTACTATAAACTATTAAATTAAATTACAATAATAATAAATGAAAAACGTTATAAAAACTTATTGTAAGTAATTAAATGAATTGATCGTATCGAGTACAAGTTTCATAGTCGAATTAAAACATCAACTTCCTATGACTCATTCATTTTTTATAGTGGACGTAAAGCTAAAGTGCGGTTTATAAGTGGAAACAACTGCAAGCATCAGTCGCCTATGGTGCGGCCTAAGGAAACGAATGTGTATGGTACCCGGTGCTATATCTACATAAAAGTAGTCAACAAATTGAAAAATAATATCTGAAAAACATTTTTCTTTTTTTTATTGTAGCTCGGCACATGACAACGCTCCGCCTGATGTAAGCTAAAGTCTCTACAGGCATCAGTCACCTTCGCTATGCCGACTTGAGGAGACGAGTATGCCCTATCCAGATTGACAGTGGACACTGCTTTCGTTATACCTAGCTACTTTCAAACTGCTCCCGAAACGCGACAAGGTCACTTCACGGGTGTTACGCATTTAACATGTAAAAATCTGGTACTCATACTCATCCCATAGACGTATCTTAATACAAATGTTTAGTAGCATACCCTTAGTGAAAGCATTAAGCCCTTCTCCTCGACTGTCAGCACTAGATAGCAGTCTTAATGGCTAATTCAGAAACCCATGGGCGGTTGTAACTAGTAGCCAATTGCGGTGCCCACTATTCCTAATGTTCACATAACCTATAATAGCCAGTCTCCCTTTTGGGATTTATAGGGGTCATACCATAACGTTCTAATAAAAATTTTCGTAAATTACTTCACTAACTCAGTATGAAGATTTTTATTTCGAATAAGATTTATTAAAGTAATATAATCTAACTAGATATTAATAAGAAAGCAAGTAAATGTTCGTAGATTATTGAACAATATTAATATATTATTATACTAATATATAGCTGCAATACCACTGACTGACTGACTGACATCAATTATTTCGTACTTGCCGGTATAGTGGAGGGTAGCGGTTTTTTGAGTCGTATAGAGGGCGTCCCAAAACCGTCGAGAAAAATACGACTTTGACCGGAAGTCGATTCTGGACCGGAAGTAGTAGCGATATCTCGGAAACGGGGCGAGTCAGGGCAGTCACCCCGTAGAAAAAGTTGTAGGGAATGCCCTATAATTTCGAAAACGATACTTTTTTTTTTCAAAATTGCTCAAAAAAAATTTTTCCTCGATCGTATTTATATCCTTTTCCCGCCGGTACGCCAATATGAAACGGAGCATGGCGGTGGGCGTGGCCTAACAGCATGCGCGACGAGGCATTTTCGGGACGAACGACCGAAACGGCTTTACCTCGGTCAGTCGGACGGTGAGCGCGGCCGCGTGAACATCGAATTTGCTCCGCGCGGCGGGCTTTCTTTTAAATATCTCAAGAAGTAGATACGTCAGAGTAACCATGTAAAGAACAATTTTGTTCAGTGTGACCAGCACTATTTTTTTAAATTTTTGTTTTAGTTTTTTTTTTAATTTTTTAAAATCTTCATATCTCGAAAAGTAGATACGTTAGCGTCACCGTGTAAAGACCAATATTGTTCAGTATGACCAGCACTACTTTTTTTTTTAAATTTTTGTTTTTTTTTTTAATTTTTTAAAATCGCCATATCTCGAAAAGTAGATACGTTAGCGTCACCGTGTAAAGACCAATATTGTTCAGTATGACCAGCACTAATTTTTTTTTAAACTTTTGTTTTTTTTTTTAATTTTTTAAAATCGCCATATCTCGAAAAGTTGATACGTTAGCGTCACCGTGTAAAGACCAATTTTGTTCAGTATGACCAGCACTTTTTTTTTAAATTTTTGTTTTTTTTTTTTTAATTTTTTAAAATCTTCATATCTCGAAAAGTAGATACGTTAGCGTCACCGTGTAAAGATCAATATTGTTCAGTATGACCAGCTATACTTTTTTTTAATTTTTTTTTTTTAATTTTTTAAAATCGCCATATCTCGAAAAGTAGATACGTTAGCGTCACCGTGTAAAGACCAATTTTGTTCAGAAACGTAAACGCTTTTAGATGGCGAGCTAAATATTTTCAAAACTGCCTAAAATCTATTCGATCTAATACGTTTTACGACAAAAAGGGCCTCCGCGGGCCGCTTGCGCCCGCGGCTCTTACCCAACAGCTAGTACTAATATATAGCTGCAATACCACTGACTGACTCACTGACTGACATCAATTATTTCGTACTTGCCGGTATAGTGGAGGGTAGCGGTTTTTTGAGTCGTATAGAGGGCGTCCCAAAACCGTCGAGAAAAATACGACTTTGACCGGAAGTCGATTCTGGACCGGAAGTAGTAGCGATATCTCGGAAACGGGGCGAGTCAGGGCAGTCACCCCGTAGAAAAAGTTGTAGGGAATGCCCTATAATTTCGAAAACGATACTTTTTTTTTCAAAATTGCTCAAAAAAAATTTTTCCTCGATCGTATTTATATCCTTTTCCCGCCGGTACGCCAATATGAAACGGAGCATGGCGGTGGGCGTGGCCTAACAGCATGCGCGACGAGACATTTTCGGGACGAACGACCGAAACGGCTTTACCTCGGTCAGTCGGACGGTGAGCGCGGCCGCGTGAACATCGAATTTGCTCCGCGCGGCGGGCTTTCTTTTAAATATCTCAAGAAGTAGATACGTCAGAGTAACCGTGTAAAGACCAATATTGTTCAGTATGACCAGCACTAATTTTTTTTTAAATTTTTGTTTTTTTTTTTTAATTTTTTAAAATCGTCATATCTCGAAAAGTAGATACGTTAGCGTCACCGTGTAAAGACCAATTTTGTTCAGTATGACCAGCACTAATTTTTTTTTAAATTTTTGTTTTTTTTTTAATTTTTTAAAATCGTCATATCTCGAAAAGTAGATACGTTAACGTCACCGTGTAAAGACCAATTTTGTTCAGTATGACCAGCACTAATTTTTTTTTTTAATTTTGTTTTTTTTTTATTTTTTAAAATCGCCATATCTCGAAAAGTAGATACGTTAGCGTCACCGTGTAAAGATCAATATTGTTCAGTATGACCAGCACTATTTGCTTTTTTTTTTTTTAATTTTCTAAAATAGCTATTACTCAAAAAGTACATACGTTAGCGTCACCGTGTAAGGACCAATATTGTTCAGTATGACCAGCACTACTTTTTTTTTAATTTTTTTTTTTTTATTTTTTAAAATCGCCATATCTCGAAAAGTAGATACGTTAGCGTCACCGTGTAAAGACCAATTTTGTTCAGTATGACCAGCACTAATTTTTTTTTAAATTTTGTTTTTTTTTAAATTTTTTAAAATCGCCATATCTCGAAAAGTAGATACGTTAGCGTCACCGTGTAAAGACCAATTTTGTTCAGAAACGTAAACGCTTTTAGATGGCGAGCTAAATATTTTCAAAACTGCCTAAAATCTATTCGATCTAATACGTTTTACGACAAAAAGGGCCTCCGCGGGCCGCTTGCGCCCGCGGCTTTTACCCAACAGCTAGTTATAATATATAGCTGCAATACCACTCACTCACTCACTGACTGACATCAATTATTTCGTACTTGCCGGTATAGTGGAGGGTAGCAGTTTTTTGGGTCGTATAGAGGACGTCCCAAAACCGTCGAGAAAAATACGACTTTGACCGGAAGTCGATTCTGGACCGGAAGTGGTAGCGATATCTCGGAAACGGGGCGAGTCGGGGCAGTCACCCCGTAGAGAAAGTTGTAGAGAATGCCCTCTAATTTCGAAAACGAGACTTTTTTTTTCAAAATTGCTCGAAAAAAATTTTTCCTCGATCGTATTTTTATCCTTTTCCCGCCGGTACGCCAATATGAAACGGAGCATGGCGCTTGGGCGTGGCCTAACAGCATCCGCGACGAGGCATTTTCGGGACGAACGATCGAAACGGCTTTACCTCGGTCAGTCGGACGGTGAGCGCGGCCGCGTGAACATCGAATTTGCTCCGCGCGGCGGGCTTTCTTTTAAATATCTCAAGAAGTAGATACGTCAGAGTAACCATGTAAAGAACAATTTTGTTCAGTGTGACCAGCACTATTTTTTTAAATTTTTGTTTTAGTTTTTTTTTTTATTTTTTAAAATCTTCATATCTCGAAAAGTAGATACGTTAGCGTCACCGTGTAAAGACCAATATTGTTCAGTAAGACCAGCACTATTTTTTTTTTTAAATTTTTGTTTTTTTTTTAATTTTTTAAAATCGCCATATCTCGAAAAGTTGATACGTTAGCGTCACCGTGTAAAGACCAATTTTGTTCAGTGTGACCAGCACTAATTTTTTTTTAAATTTTTTTTTTTTTTTAATTTTTTAAAATCGCCATATCTCGAAAAGTAGATACGTTAGCGTCACCGTGTAAAGACCAAGTTTGTTCAGTATGACCAGCGCTAATTTTTTTTTAAATTTTGTTTTTTTTTTAATTTTTTAAAATCGCCATATCTCGAAAAGTAGATACGTTAGCGTCACCGTGTAAAAACCAATTTTGTTCAGTATGACCAGCACTTTTTTTTTTAAATTTTGTTTTTTTTTTTTAATTTTTTAAAATCTTCATATCTCGAAAAGTAGATACGTTAGCGTCACCGTGTAAAGATCAATATTGTTCAGTATGACCAGCTATACTTTTTTTTAATTTTTTTTTTTTTAATTTTTTAAAATCGCCATATCTCGAAAAGTAGATACGTTAGCGTCACCGTGTAAAGACCAATATTGTTCAGTATGACCAGCACTAATTTTTTTTAAACTTGTTTTTTTTTTTAATTTTTTAAAATCGCCATATCTCGAAAAGTTGATACGTTAGCGTCACCGTGTAAAAACCAATTTTGTTCAGTATGACCAGCACTTTTTTTTTTAAATTTTGTTTTTTTTTTTTAATTTTTTAAAATCTTCATATCTCGAAAAGTAGATACGTTAGCGTCACCGTGTAAAGATCAATATTGTTCAGTATGACCAGCTATACTTTTTTTTAATTTTTTTTTTTTTAATTTTTTAAAATCGCCATATCTCGAAAAGTAGATACGTTAGCGTCACCGTGTAAAGACCAATTTTGTTCAGAAACGTAAACGCTTTTAGATGGCGAGCTAAATATTTTCAAAACTGCCTAAAATCTATTCGATCTAATACGTTTTACGACAAAAAGGGCCTCCGCGGGCCGCTTGCGCCCGCGGCTTTTACCCAACAGCTAGTATTAATATATTACTAGTATTAAATATACGACATTTAAAAAATTATAATATTTGTTCTCGTTTTTTACGTAAAAAGAAAAAAATATATATATATCTACAATTATTTTTCCGATTTGTTAATTTCAGTAAGTCGACAAAAAAACAAGAAAAATATAAATTAAAATATTATTTATGCCCAATACCCATAATACCCATCATAAAATAAAAAATAAAAGTTTGAAGAAGAATATAGAAGTTTTTAGACGAAGCTGCAAATTTAGCTAATGCTCTTTTTTATCATATTATTTATGCAATGTGGTGTTAATATGCATTAGATTCTCTAGAGAATCTAGTTTAATAACATTTTATAAAGAAAAAGTCATCGATTAATCCAATTAATCATTTAATCCATAAATATTAATAAAGTTTTATAGATGCAGTAATCGCCATAATTACACTTGCATTCCGTAAAACGCACTCGTAAACCAACCTAGTTAAAATCCTCCATCATTACGCTGCAAATTTAATGAACCATTTATGCTGTGCTTAAAAGCATTACTATTTTAATTATTCAGTCATTTTTAGCTCGAGGGAGCTCTCTCATCACGTCCCCTACATCAGGCAAGGAACGCATGTACACCACGTACAGACCGCAAGCAGAGATGGCGACGGTAATAAATCTCGTCTTAGCTATACGTTAGGCTAAGCGGTTCTATATCGCATGGCCTAGTAGTTGCATTATATCCTTTTGTCGTATGCGACAAACAAGTTCTTAATTACCATTAATAATCCCTGTTCAAACTATTTATTGCAAATTAGTCAAATAAAACAAAATAATGAAAAAAATGAATTTATTGTTATAATAATTACGTTTGAATAAAATATCGCTGACATCGGAAGTTTACCATCAACGGACGAGATTGTGGTGGCATGTGACGCGCTTCATGCATTAAGGTCGTGGCAAACCATCGTGATGAGCCGATGACAACGTCGACCGCAAGCCAAGATGAATAATGCCGATCTAATCGTGATATTATTTCATTATAACATTAATATTTGTATGCATTATTTAGATTCAAATAATAAAATTTAGCCTTAGTTCTTAGGATCATCGAAATAATCGATCGCAAATGTTTCATTTCATTTGTTTAATTCAGAAACAAACTAGTCATGGTTGAATATAGTTAATATTGAAGTGAATTGTTCTGTGAATTTAATTTTAATTATGTTTAGCTAACTACATAGTTTGTTAGTTGTTAATAACTGGAACAACGCAGCTTAGTAGACAGCATCCTTCATCTGATCTGCGTATAAACAGAGCGGAACACGTGCAAACTGTCGGATATTGCCTAACGAAGAGAATGCCTCAGCTACGTTTTATTTTTCGCTATTTTCCCTTGTTAAAGCAGTTACGTGTGTGTCGATACCAGGAAATATGTGAACGGCATCGAACGTGCTTCTTTCACAACTTACCCAATGAACGTTTCATTTTATAATGACTTTTTTTTCATTTGAGAATTTGTATAATTTACTTTATCGGACTTTGAGGCTATATGAACTCGGGAAAAATTATTTGTCAGTAAATGTTTTCCAATATAAAATATTGTTTTTAAAATTAAAAAACATTAAACAATAGACATTAAAACAATATACAAAAAGGCCTCTTTTCTGAAGTTACCTGTAGGTAATCTGAAGCCGGCATAGCGGAGGCGAATGTTATCTGCAGACATTACTCTGTGGTAGAGTTGTCTCCGCTCATAGACTAAGATACCAGGCTACTATAAAGCTAAAATGTAACAATTGCTGCCACAGAGAAATTTCTGCAGGTAGCAGTTGACTCCCCTATGCCGGCTTGAGGACACGAATGCACACCATTCACGTTGACACTACACACTCCTCTCGTGATACCAGACTACTTTTATCCTGAAAAAGTAGTGGCAGTGCTACCCTGGGACGGCAGACTGGGGTAATAACTATAATCAGTCTACCGGCCACTCCTTAATACGTACTCGTATACTCCATATCGTCATAGTTTAATACATAGCGACCCAAAGTACATATAACATAGTTACATTGGTATCATTTAGAATTTAACGAGGTTCGAACAGGGGTCTCATCAATCGTGAGTTTGCTCGTCTTACCGCTACACCACCGTCGCTCTGAATTTTTATCACACAAACTAAATAAAATTATTCAGTTTTATGGCCTACGAGAGTTACGCAATATTTCTATACAGTCTAACTGTAGTAGACAATAGCCTCTCAGTTGGAGAGTTTAGGAGTAGGATGATGTGGGTCACAATAAACTTTTGTAACAAGACAATAAAGTAAACATAACCCCCGGACGCTACACATGCAGACAGGAAGCTTTTGTTAGTATTTCACACGACAAAACACAACTGCGCCGGCTGAGTCCGGCAATTCCGGAACTGGCTACGCGAAATACAAGTACAGCCTACAATCTAAATCAATCTAGTTATTATACTCAAAACTTATACTTTAACTTTATAAATACATACCTTTCCGGTTTTGTTTTTTTTATTTTTTTATTTTGACACGACATGTGACCTCGACTGGCCTGATGGTAAGCGCAGTGGAGGTCCATGAGCACTGACGACTGGAGAACCGCTAACACGATGGCTCCAGTCGCCACTACTATGCCGGCCTGAGAAGGTGCTTTTTCACACTCCGCTTGAAGGATCCGAGGTGAAAGGACTGGGAGAACACATGGGAGGGCAAAGCATTCCACTTGTCAATTGTCCGACACAAAAAGGACGCGCCGAACCGTTTCGTTCGGCCAGCGATTTGGTCGACAAAATGTGGATGCTTTGTTTAAGTAATAATTTTTTTAAATTGTAGCTCGGCATGTGACAACACTCCGCCTGATGTAAAGCTAGAGTGCGGTCCATGAATGGAAACAACTGCTACTACAGAGAAACCTGTGCGGGTAGCAGTCGCCTCCACTATGCCGGCTTGAGGAGACGAGCATGTACCATCTAGATTGGCAGTGCACATTCCTCTCGTTATACCTGGCTACTTTCAAACTATTCCTGAAACGCCACAAAGTCACTTCACGGGTGTTACAAAGTGGTGGTACTACCCCAGGACGGCCGACTGGACAAATAACCATCATCAGTCTGCCTACCACTCTTTAATAGTGCCTATAGGCACTGAGCGACCAAAGTACATATAACAAAGTTACATTGATACCGGTCAGAATTAGCGGGGTTTGAACACGGGTCTCATCGATCAATAAATGACGATATTAAGTTTTAAGGAGAGGTATGCAGACTGGTGACGGGTCTTGGGGTAGTACCACCACTTTTGTATAACCAGTGAAGTTTTTTTTAAATTGTAGCTCGGCATGTGACAACACTCCGCCTGATGTAAAGCTAGAGTGCGGTCCATGAATGGAAACAACTGCTACTACAGAGGAACAGTCGCCTCCACTATGCCGGCCATGCGACAACGTGAGCTTGTCGCGTTTGTCAACCTGATGGTGCTCACTCGTTTAATTAATGCCCATATCACACTATAGGCTCATAGCGACAAATACATTGTTCC
Source organism: Tinea pellionella (assembly GCA_948150575.1). Classification (NCBI taxonomy): domain Eukaryota; kingdom Metazoa; phylum Arthropoda; class Insecta; order Lepidoptera; family Tineidae; genus Tinea; species Tinea pellionella. Next base: position 3,084,373 of record OX411252.1, read on the forward strand.
TAAAGCCCTATACTAGATCACGGTCGCTATTTAAACAAAATAATAATAATACTTTCACATAACGTGTTTACAAAAAGTTTATCCCAAATGAGATTATTATCAACATACTCGTACATTTAGCGTCTACGTTCTTGACCACCCTATCCCACTTTTGTTTGTCTTTTATGTGATTTTTCTTTTAAGACTATCTTTGTTTTATCTTGTACCACGTTTTCTTCTTACTTTATAATTAAAAGGTCTTTGCTACATATAAAAGTTTATACAAATATAATACATACAAAAGTTTTATATATACTTTAGTTTTTTTTTTAATTACAAAAATAATATAAAGTAGATTCTCTTCAGAGCGGCCGTGGTCTAGCGATAAGACGCGTGAACTCACGATCGACGAGACCCATGTTCGAACCTCGCTAAATTCTGACCGGTACCAATGTAACTTTGTTTTATGTACTTTAGTCGCTCAGTGCCTATAGGCACTATTAAAGAGTGGTAGGCAGACTGATGATGGTTATTAGTCCAGTCTGCCCTCCTGGGTTGTACTACCACTTTCGAATGTAACACCCGTGAAGTGACCTTGTCGCGTTTCAGGAATAGTTTGAAAGTAGCTAGGTATAACGAGATGGTACATGCTCGTCTCTTCAAGCCGGCATAGTGGAGACGACTTCTACCTGTAGAGATTTCTCTGTAGTACCGTACGATAGCTTTACATCAGGTGGAGTGTTGTCACATGCCAAGTTACAATTTTAAAAAAATCACAAAAAAAATCTAATATTTGTAGACACATTGATATCTACCGTCCCAAGATAGCACCACTTTCAAATGAAACATCTGTGAAGGAACCATCTTACGAAATAGCTAGGGTATAACGAGAGGAACATCCCTTTGGGCCGGCATAGTGGAGACGAATGCTGCTAACCAGTAGTGTCCGCTCATGAATAGAACTATAAATTGACATCCAACGGTGTGTGTTCGCATGTCGAGATAGTATAAATTTTAAAAATAACTGGTTTTTTTTTCAAAATTTTTTTGAAGTATAAGATTTCCCGACTCAAATATTATTTGTTAATATCGTCAAGAATATCTAAAATAGTTATCATGTCTCACAAAACATATATAAAAAGTTCCTGTTCTATTCAACCGCTATTACAGATCATGCCCCAACGTCGAATAAAAGTACAAAGAAATATGAAAGTTTTCTGCTTAAAAGCCGCATTACCCAAAGTAAACTCGGCTACTATAATCGGTTATGGACTTGTATTAGGTAGTTACTTCGTAGTCGTTTCTTTTAACGGTAATTGTTGGCCGCTATCGGGCTCAGTAAGGAACTGTACTTTGACGTTGCTCTTATACGTTTTATCTACATTATTTTTGCCATATATTATAATAGTTCTATGTTTTATATCTTCTATTAATTGGAAAATAGATAATTTATTTAATAAGCAAATAAACGATCCCCGCACGGATTAAAAGGTTTGGGCAGTCCATTTTATATCGTGCCATTGAATTGTGAAACGACGTTCTCGGCCACGACTTTGTTCCTTCCTACAACCAAGAATTCTTCAAGGGCAGTCTATCTGCAGATCTCCTTCAGTGACAACTGTTTGTGGGTCGCCCTTTAGCTTAACGGCAGGTGGAGTGTGGTCATATAAAAATAAATTAAAACTACTACTAAAAAAATGTCACATGTGTATAAGCAAATCAAAATGCCTTAGTTATTATTAAATTATGATGAACATCGAATATAATCAACACATCTTGAGACAGCGGTTACTTCTCGTGTCCTTGTCGGAATTCCTCTATTCTACTTTATCATCAGCAGCCCTTCCAACTACTGGATTGGCATCACCTATTTATTACGATAATATTCATAATTATCAGTGATTCTAATAAATCCTCATTGAAAGGGGTTCTTAATATTGAACATTTTCCCCTTATAATAAAGAAATAAGAAAATCGAAACATGACATCATTAGTGGTGGTACAATGCCCCTCATTAATAAACTTTGTTAGGGTTATGCGTTGGATGCTTGCTTACTCGTATATTCATTTACCTTCCGACTTGACTTGTGAAAATGCATAAGTCTAAATAAATATACCTATATATTTTTTTTAATTATAAATCATATGATTATAAATTATCAATGGCAATCAAGATTGAGAAGAAAAATACGACAATAACTCTTGGCAATGTTGTCCAGTTTCTTGTGGTTGCTTTTTTCGACCAAGCCGTTAGGAAGCCACATGTATTGTAAATTTTATTGTGACAATTCGTAAGTACCCTATTTGTAATATAGATTTTGAATTAAATTTGAATTGAATTGATGAAATTGTTATGTCCATGTCTATAACATTTTATATAAAAAAAATTATAAAGTAAAAGCTCGTGTAAAATAATTAACACGTACTGCGTATTAGTAACTTAAAAAGTATTAGTAAATGTAAAATTAAAAAAATATATATACGGTTGACAGAAAAAAAGTAAAAAACGTTTATATTATTTTAAAATATATATAGGTATTATTATTTGTAGACTTATACTCTTTTTCAATAGGAACCAATATTCTGGGTCGAGGTAAAGAGATGTGTTTTGTTGGTAGAAAGTTCGTCGTAGTGGGTACGAGTTGCCGAACCGTATTACAGGGTCTGCAGATAAGCCGAGGGGAGTTGCCGCTATAACAAACGGAACCGAAGTTTAGTACCCCATCCTGATTGATTTTATATAGCGCGATCTAAACTTTTATGATTAAAAAAAGTTTTAGAATTTCATTTTATGCAAATATAGTATTACTATAATCCCGGAGTTGTGTGAGTTTTTTTTTATTTGATTACATTAAATTTTTTATCATATTTATTAATAGCACTTATTACTAATAAATATTTGTATTTAAATTTAATTTACTTTCTAAGTCTTACAATAGAAGAGGCCGAAAAGGGTTGAAATGTAGAAATCGAATTCACCTTTATCGAACCGTCAATAAAGGCCCGACTTATTTCGTTTATCTAAGTGGTTGGGCCCCTTTTTACCGATCGTAGGCAATAACGAGAGAGCGCATTGCCCGGAGAATGGACACTCCCTTCATTACCCCCGCCCTATATGTACGGAGATCGATTGACTTTTATGAGTTCGATTGGATACTTTTATTACTCCTGGGAACGCTTTTCTCTTGTATGCTCTTACTTAACGAGTCAGGACTTGCATGAAATCTCTTTGTTCATTTTAATATTGACGAACGATGTAATTGTCTTTTTTGTTAATTGAGTTTAGCATTTGGGACACTAGACTGAGCGTTTATTATTTACCAATTCTGTTATTATTTATGTTTATACTACCAGTCGACGCGGAGCGTTCTGCTCGAAAATACAAAGTTTTAAAAGAAGCTCCCACTGTACCGGCCCACTTCTGTTTCACTTTTAAAAAGTATCCATGGTTACGAACACCGTTCAAGCAAAATAATCTGGGGAGCAGGATTATCGTCAAAGTTCTGCCAATATAATCAAAACCTTCATAAATTATACGCCCTAACCTTCCTTTTGAGTCTATGTATATAAATAGTATTCACGAAAATCAAATGAAAATCTCTTCAGTAGTTTCTAAGATCAGCGCCTACAGAGAGCGAGAACGCGGCGGGTGCAGCAAAATAAAAAATAAACAATTAAATTATTAAAAAGTTACTATTATTTTCTACCCTAGTTACAATTGATTAAGTATTACGTAAGCAATAAATTTAGTCAGAATTGTTTACTAAGTTAGGACAAACCAAGTTAATTTCCGATGAAACAGTTAAACACAGCGTAGCTTCACAATCGGGGGAACTATTCATCGCCAACTATCGAGTCCACAACTAAATCCAACGGATATCGAGAGGATTGATTCGTCGTTTAAAGTCGAATAGGCCGGAAATCGATTGCTTTGGAAGCTTTAGGCGGAATAGCCAGCAAAAGGCCTGCGCGAACGGAAATAACGCGCTTAATAGATTCGCCGAGCTGCACCACGCTGACAACTCGCTAATCTATTTATGAGGAAAACGTCCCTGCACAGGCTCGCCTCTCGTGGAATTTGCCTGTATTTTTGAGATTATTTACAGGCGGAACAATGTTACACACTCCAAGCACAGACCATTCTGAACCATTTCAAGAGGAAACTATTTTTTACTATGTTTGACTTATCTTTGTGTAGATTTTGACTTATTTACTTCACTTACCTGAAACAAGAATAAATTATTATTAGTGTTGTTCTTCTTTTTATATCTTTATTATATTATTTACTTATTCTATTATAAGTAATAGTAATTGTTATTAATTCATAAAGAAAAACTATTAGATGAAAACGGCTAATCTGATTAGAATGCTGTGCTGTTTCGTAATATTATATGAATTCATTATATATTCGTATTATATTAAAAAGATATTATATTATAGAGCTTGAACTGATCAGCAAGGGATGTTTTTTAAAGAGAAAAAAAAATGCGCCACAATGCAAAAATAAATATTGAAAATTTGATGTTCATAGTCATTTCCATCTAAGTTTTGTATCCAAAATCATGAGGCAGTTGCTAGTATAAACAGTTATTGAAGTTAATTGTCATTTCGAAAATGAATATGTGAATATTTTTAAAGATATATTTCGTTGCAACTTGTAATGGGTCCATTTAAAATGATGAATGTTCAACAGCCGGCGCAACGCGTGGACTTGACGTTCGCATTGACTGCAACAAAAACGCTGAAGCCTCGTTGACCTAATTACTAAGTGACTTTTAATAACATATTGCCGCCTTAATTTATCGAAATTTGATTGAATATTTTAATGTAATATTCATTAGTGTGATATTTACTTTTTTTAGTAAACACGTTGTGTTGACGCATATAAATTCAAGCGTTGAAACTACCCTAATATTTCCAAATTTATTCATCATATTTCATAAGGAAATGAAATATGAAGTTTCTAGAAATTGTAGATTAATTTACCACTAATATGTGTATGTAACAATGTTGGTAACAGTGAATTTGCATAATAAGTATGTTCGCGTGAGCAAGCGTTGATTGAACCGAATTACGATTTGAGGAATGGTGGAATTGCATTAGTTAATGGCTCGATAACCGTGAAAAACGGCATCGCTGCATTAGTTGGCTAGCCGAATAATGTTCGGTTTTGGCCGCCGAAAACTAAATTTACTGTAATTGTGATATAGTGCAACTGATTTCGGAATGCGATAAACTTATCGGGTTGCGCTCTGCAACCGTATGAATGCATTGAGTTTGCAAGTATAATTACCTCCTTAGATACTAACATTTCCTTTTTGTTTTTGGAAATGAAAATACCTATAACAATATTAAACTATGCTATTTTGATAGATTTGTGCAGTTTAAATTAACGTAACTATGTAGTTTAAAGCCGCAATAAATGGTCAGTTAACAATGTGGTTTTATTAAAAAGTATTGTTATGGTCTATTTGTCACTATTGACATAAATTACATAATTAAATAAAACAATCAGGCAATACCACCATTTCGAATGTAACCGTAACCTTGTCGCGTTTTGGGATCAGTTTGGAAGTAGATAAATACATTCGTCTCTTCAAGCCGGTATAACGGAGGTAACTGCTGTCTGCAGAAATTTCTCTGTAGTTGTTGTTTCCGTGCATGGACTACACTCTAACTTAACATCAGGCGGTGTGTTGTCATAATATGTCGAGCTACAATAAAATTAAAAATAAACATAGGTATAAAATGTTTAAATAATTTGTTAAAATAGTGAAAATTAACTTCTTTATTAAAATACTTATTTAAAATCTACCTGGTAACTAGATACATTTAAAAGGCATTTAAAAATTGGCAGTAAAATTAATCCAATGAATTATAGCTCCGCTTACGCCCGCCCGTTCCAATGGTAATTGCTTTCGTGAGTAAGAATCAATGAATAGTGTACTTTTCCGATCGCTACGAATAAATCAAGCAGCCGGTGACGTTCCAATAAGTTTCGCACATTGTTTTTAAACGTTATTATTGAAAATTTATTCCTTACATCTGGCGCTCTGTGGCGCTTGCTTTCAAAACAACAGAATCCATTACAATAGCGAATCGACCGAAACGCAACTGCCAATTTCTACCATAAAATTTCAAAAGTTTCATAAAAGTAACGTAAACGGACCGTCAAAAACATTTGACTTTCCTAAAAAAATTCGAACAAAGCAAAAAAAAATCTCAATACATGTTAGAAAATATAAATGTGGGTTAGTTTACTTTTTCCAAAATATTTAGTGGTAAAGTTTAACGAACGGTTTTTATTGTTTAATTATTAAAGTTGCTGACAACGATTTAATTTTGTGATCCCATCACGAAAAACCAACTAGGAGTCCAGGGGGCTATTATAGAACAATTTCGTCGAAATTGTGTTAGCAAATTTACGTACCTGATTAAATTTACTATAGCTATTTATGAACTAAAACAAACTGCAATCACGATGTTGATTACTAAGTGGTCCCCAGTTTAATTAGAGCGAATTCCCGGCTGGAATTGTAATTTACGATTTGTCCAATTTCAAATTATAGATACGTAAGTTATGGTATGTTAAATGAATATTCCAGCTTTTCAGTGGTCAGCGGTTTTCAGCTGTGAGTTATCGAGTTTAAATTTGACGGCAATGACGAGGCATGTCGTGGGTCCGAGCGATCATAGCTCCTACGGTGTCCGGCTAGCCAAAATCCGAATTAAACTGATGAATTGCGGTGAAGCCGGATTATTAACTTGTTTAATTAGGACTGTAAGGGACCGGTCGTATTCAATTTGTTTCCTCTACTTCCTGCTATTATTAATTAAATACTTAATAATACCACTTAGAATTTGTTTGTGAAAATTTTCAATTATCAAAAAACATTTATTTAAAGTACTAACTAAAAGCAAAAGACTACAATATAAATGTAAATAGATTAAAATCTCTTCTAAATTATCTAACGTATTTAAGAAAGAAAATGTAAAAACGAGCAACAAAGAGACGCACCTCACACCGCGCCGGGGGATTTTGTACCTCGCTTCATAATATATTTATATTCACTCAATGCTACCCCTTACTTCAGAACTTTAGTGAAAATTCTCTCAAACTTTGGCTAGCTACTCAAACATTCCATCTTAAGAAGGTCAACATTGCTTATTGTTGCTTAAGAAAAAAAAATAAAGGTAAATTTTAAATTAGGTAAAAGTTTTAACATTTAGGTGCGTAAAACAATTATAAATTTTACAAAAAAAAACCAAACTCGCAGGCTATAGTATTTCTATTACATTTTATTTATAATAATAATAAGGGTATTAAATAATTTATAGCGGCAATAACAGCGAATATTTGTGAAAGTTCACATTCTACAAATGGTAATGAAAATTTGAAATATTCTGGAGCAGAGCAGAGTCAAGCCGTACTCGGCCAGCCGTCCTATTTCTAACACTAAAATATTCATAACCTTGAAGGCCTCGCTTAGTAAGACCCGAAGGCGGCCAGGACGGCGTGTGAAATGGCCCCTTGTTAGACCAATAGCCGTCGTTTCTTATACTTATTGCTTCGTATTTGTCGGATATTGCCATATCAATACGGTAAAGGTGAAAAGATTATCTCGTCGTCGCTGTTCTAAAAATTATTCCCTTGTGTACCTTTTTTACTAATCTTTAATATTTTGTTTTATAAGAATAATATTTGTTTCTTTTTGTACTTGATGAATACTTCAGAGTACTTACTTCTATTAACAAAACTTTGACGAACTGTAACTATCACAAACAAAAGGTCAAAAACAACATTGACAAGTTAGTATGCTCGTAAACAAAAGTAAGCGCACCCGTACAAATACAAAATGTTATGATAGTGTATTTTATGGTTCAATAACTTGCGAACAGTGAACCTATATACAGCGTGTATGTTCTCCTAGTCTGCCAACTTCTTTATTCAATTAGGGGCTGCAAAAATTACTCTACAACTCATGAATCACTCCTAACTGCTTGTTGTATTATTTATTTATGCTAAATAGGTTTAAGCACACGTTTTCCTGCACCCTTTTAAGTTGTAACTTTTTCTTACTCTGCCTCTCTGAATATAGTCTTTTCTTTTACTTAGTGATGTAGATTCTTTGTCAATATTTAAATTGCCAACCGGGAAAGTAGCATGGCTAAGTTTTGTTTGTTTTAATTAAATACTTTCTAAAAATAACAACACTCCTTTGTAAATATTTACCTATGAACCTGAAAACTTAATTCAGATGGATTATTGTTGACAAACTAATTTATTTTCAATTAATTTTTTCGCGCTTTGTTTATTGAATTATTCTGTTAATTAGCAAAGTTCATCCATCAAGCTAGTTTTCTGACATCACTGGATTAAAGATGGAAATTAACTTTATGAATTCTCTACTCGTCGGTAAAGTTGCTCCTCGGTTCGAGAACTTTCCGACTCCCTAATGCGGTTTGCTCCTAATGATCGCGTTACCGGAGTTACTCGCCGCATCCGCACACTGTTCACCTCGCGTGATGGACAACTCGAAGAAAACTAACTCACCGGCAGCCTCGGCGGTATCGTACACAAAACTTTATACCTACTGATGATGAAAATTATCGAACATTTTACATCACAAAAATATAAATAAATAGTCATGTTTCTTCATGATAAGAGAAACTGTTCGGGAAAATACAGACCCTGACATTTTTGAAAGTCGAACACATTTGATTAATGGTGAATTCGCGCATCGAAAAAAGAAACGACAACAGAAGCCATTATTTCTTACCTACCTACCTTTCTTACCTATTACAATAATAAATGACTAAGCATGGCGACGTAATATTATGCAGTATTCATAAAAATTACTATTAATAGTATAAAAATAACCGTAATATTATTAGAAAAAAGGAAAACGACCACCTAACACGTCACAAAAACCTTCTCTTATCAAAGTACATGATCACTAAGCTTTTCTTCTGCAATCCTTCGTGACAAATCACAAGGTCATGACCGCGTTAAATAAAAATTATATTTTTTAGTTTTTTTTTTATTAAATCTTGTATGTAATTTTTTTATTGCATTTTTGTTCAGCTATCTTCATAATATTTAAATATATCTTATTCTACAATTATTATTATTTTAGTTTTTATGTTCAACACTGCTTCGCTTAGCTGAGTGAATGACTTTAAAACTGCTTAACCATAATGCTTCACAGAGAAGATATTAAAATTTAATGATACTTCATATGCAAATGAAGTTGCTATGACACTTTTCCACCAACTCAAGTTGTACTCACAACTACCCTTCTAAATTTATACAATTACCTTATGAAATATTCATTATAGGGTTGACAGAATATACCTTTATATGTATGTGTATATACACATATATATGTATATGTTATGATGCGATCATTATTATTATAAATTACGCTTTTATTTGTACATAGTAAGAGAAAAATTAGAAAATAGTTGGAGCTATAAAATAACCCAAAAAGGCAACATAATATCAATCACCGCGTAATACTGGGCGCGATCGAACGACGCGACGCCGACGCCACGTTGCACTTTGGTTAGACCAGCCCCTCGAGTCCAATTTGGGTGGCGCGGTCCCAGCTGGACGCTTAGGTCGTTCACTATCCTATAGCCGAGTCGAATACCGCAAAATGCATCGAGTGACACTAAACTCTTTGTCGTTTTTGGATTGTCTATTTAAAACGAACAAGGTCTGCGGTATTGTCCTTCTCTGAATACGCCGGGGATTTGGATCACGAATTAGAGATTACGTCTAACGAAATAAAATGGTTTCCTACATTTGTGTGTGTTTAGGATTGGCGGGTGGGCTTCGTGATTGTTTCATTTCATTCGTGCTCTTATTTTAGAAAAGACCTTTGTAAACATAGTTGAAATCAGATTGATTGGTTTGTTGAATTATGAACACAAAGTACGTTGTGAGAAATAACTCTTATTGTTATTCAAAAAGTCTCGACAACGAATCGGCCATATTTCAGGCTTAACCCTCTTCTATGTAGAATTCATGTTCGAAAATCAAAAAAGGAAATATTCAAAAGATAGTAAGCTAATAAGTTAAACCAACCCCAGAGATAAATCAAATATATGCTTGGCCGTCTCCTTTCTTTTTCTTGGCAATGTTCGTTAAGTTCAGTGGAAAGAGGCTCATTTCTTGAAAACCAATATACGATTGCAATATCAATAATCAATTCGTACATTCTTGGCAGGGGTTCAAGTCTATTACGTCTACGATATAAGCGATGCACATTCAAATGGATTGCAGAGAGCAAGACTCCTTTTGTTCGGTTTTGGCGAGATCTCAGCAGTGCATCTGGCCCGCCCCGAGTTTACTCACTTCACTGCTAAAGGTTCTACTAGTCATTCTTTTCTGTCGAATATTGTACAGCGTTGATGTTTTGTTTACTATGCGAAATTGTAACTAGTTCGCCCAATACACTGGAGGTGCAGCATTTTGATCGAAAGGGAAAAGTTCCACATAAAACTACGGTTCTTTTTTTCTGAAACTGGTATCTGTTTGATTTATAGAACGGGTCATGCTTTTGTATATAGTGAAGGCAAAAACTTTTTCATTCGTTAATGTAAATGTAAACATGTAAAATATTTAGATAGCGAAAGTTATAGCAATGTACGTACGAGTAAGTAGCGAGTTTCGCTTAGATATATTTTCACATGAATGAACAAAGTGGGCTCAGCTTTGCGGGCGGCGATCGTCTGAATATTGGCGTTCGTTTATGCAAATTTTTTAACTTCACCTAAAAACCATGACGGTGCACCTTTGAAGAGCTTTTTTAATAATATTACGAAAACCGTACATGTATTTTACATTTAAAAATATAAACTATTATAGTGTATAAATTATTATAGTTTATTTTAAACAATTTTATATAAGTTTTAAATACCTTAAAGAAAGTTATACATAAAAAAATATCTGAAAAGGTTGTCAAAGAGGCTTTCGTGATTTCAAAGCAACTCTTTCACTAAACTTTACGGAGAACGTAGAGGCGCGCGGTTCAGAATTTTACTGTCAAATAACTGTTTGGAAATATATGTATTTTATATTTTATTCCGACCGCAACTCACACAAATTGTAGATCAATTCACGTCATCCATATTAAAAAATACACATAACATAGTAAAATTGATACCGGCCAGCGAGATTTGAATACGGGTCTCATCGATCGTTAGTTCACGCCTTCTACCGCTAGACCACGTCAGCCTTTCTAAATTAGTTGTAACTAGGTAAATTAGGTTATGATAATTAAAAATAGTACTGATATATTACTGTAGTAATACTATTTAAACATAACTATGTCCAATAAAGTACAATATGAGTCCATAATGAATTTATCCATAAAGACGAAAAATACTCATCATTCCATGAAAATATATGTACTCGCCTACATTCCGACCAGGCGGCGATGTTATTAAAACACTCCCGTTTTATGAAGTAATATCCTTAGGGAATGCGGCTATTACGTATTATCATGGTAGTGCAGTGAAGTTAGCTGTAGGTTATTATATTATGGTCTCAGGTTGAGAAAAAACTTCACGCATTGAAACTCGCACGAATACGTTATTTCATGATAATAATTGTGGCGATTCTTTGATTATGACTATCTTCGCGCTAATATACATTGATATAAATCTGTGATCAATATTTCTGCTTTCATTTTTATAGTAAAGAGTATGCAGACTGAACGAGCGACTTTCCGGTTCTCTCCGATACCGGGTGTAAACAACTAAAACGTGGGCGACGAAAACGTTAATTCGAGGAAAAGGAGACAACTTCCCTAGCGCTTAACGCAATTAAGTTCTCTTATTCGAGTCTCCTGTAAAAAAAAAGTGTGACCAGAAGAGAAGCCCACGACGCTGGTATTGGTTCGCACTGGAGTATCTCAGGGAAATACCCTAGGACCGTCTATCCATTACCTGAGAACGCATCCGATGGGATGGGGACTACTATGATAAGAAAATTAATTTTCTTTTAAAGGGAAGATAATAGTTGGATAAAATCTATTATTATTATTATTATTGTAAGAGCAACAATAATTTTTAGCGAAGTGACCTTAGGGATCAGCTTGCTATCAACCTGTATGGTAAACATTCGTTTCCTCAAGCCGGCATAGTGGAGGCGACTACTGCCTGTATAAGTTTCTCTATGTGCTTTTTTCGCATCATTTGGGTGTCACTCACTAGTAGGCTAGGTACGTTGATGGTAAAGAAAGATATTAATAATGTTTCTAAGCTTAAGAATTTATTTATTTGTTGAGTTATTGTAAGTACGTAATATAAATTAACAGTTAGAAGCGTATTTAGTAAAATAGTTAGAATACTATAGTGTTTTTATAGTAGTCCGACTAATGGGTCCTTGAGCGGGGACAATAGCTACCACGTCGCTTCCGCTATGCCGACATTGACAGCACACATTCCTCTCTTTATGTTATACGGCACTTCATGTAAAAGTGATGACTATCTAGATACAAAGGACTAAATCATTCTGCCTACCACTCTTAGAAATTAGGAACTATTAACAAAATTACCGTCTACTAAGCGCTATTAGTAACAAAGGTCTATGCAATAATTATTATACGCTAAAATTTAAATTGAAACAAAAGGGTGTGGAAAAGCTAAAACGTGTAGGTAAGTAAGTGCCTCGCGGCTCAAACATGTCCCCTTTTATTTACTCGATAAAATCGCCATTATATTACCTTCAGTAAAGGTTTATTTATTTAATTATTTTACAACATACTCGTATACTAAGCTAGTGCTAGTATCTAACTAGGCGTCCAAAGTACACATTATAACATAAAGTTGCCCAGTTGTATGCACTATTAGAGAGTGGTAGGCAGACTGATTAAGATTATTTGTCCAGACTGTCGTCCTGGAATAGTACCACCACTTTCGAATCTAACACCCATGAAGTGACAGTTTGAAAGTAGCCAGGTATAACGGGAAGAGTGTACACTCCCAATCTAGATGGTCAAGCCGGCGTAACGGAGGCGACTGCTGCCTGTAGTGATTTATCTGTAGTAGCAAGCGGAAACAAGCGTTCATGGCCCGCACTCTAGTTTTACATCAGGTGGAATGTTGTCATATGCCGAGCTACAATAAAAAAAATACATTGGTACTCTACCGGTTACAGAGATTTGAACACGGGTCAGATCGATCGTGAGTGCTGGACCACGGCCGTTCTTTTTGTTATAATCTGTTGCTAAAATAATAATACTTATAGTTCTGATTTTTTTATATTTCAGAATAACGTCCATGATATAACTGACAATGAAACATAAACCGCAAACTGCAATTAATGCTAACTGTTCTCGACTAAAATTTAATTTCACAAGCGAGCCTAAAGCCAAATGTATACTCGGCCACTCATATTGTCTACACACAACAGTTTAGCTGGGCAATTATATTTTATTAGTTCCGCATTATACCTGCAGATGGTATCATAAAATATTTGACAATGAGCGGGCGGAGGCTCGCGTTACTTGCGAGTCGCTCGCTGTGAATTATTCCGCCGGTCTTTGCGAGAGGTCGTGCGACTTTTGTTCCCGCGGACTAGCCGCCTCGAGGATCTTTTGTCGATGGGCACAATAAAATTTTATCCCGGAAACCTATTCGCCGTTACCTTTTATTATAATGTTGCAGCTGGGATCCGGATACTTTTCAGTTGTTGCTGTAGCGCGCCCTTTGTTGTCGAGCATAATGGAGTCAAACCTTTTATTCCGCTTTCAGGTTTTCTAAGTATTCGATATATTGCGGCGTGATCCTTATGAAAATTTATAGTTGAGAATTCGCATTTATTATAAAATATTTTACAGAAACCGCTTCGCAATGCATTCATTTAAATACATTTTTTTTCACAATGATTCCAATAAGAATAAAAACGATTTTATAGACTTGAATAGAAATGCAAGCAATGAAAGCTTGGTTATGAAATGTTACCTACATACATACTATTACTAAAATCTCTACATTTTAAGTGTCGATGTCAAAGACTGGTCGGAATGCCTTTGTTACCCAAAGGGATCAAATAACAGTAAACTACTTTTATCGCTATAGAAAAATCTGTACATGAAAATTTTCAATCGTTATCCTTTTACACGAAAAGTTTTAGCGTATTTGTATCGGTGAATCATATTGTAATCCGTTTTTAAAGCTGTATTGAACTAGATTGAAAATTATATTACGTGGCAATAAAAAAATATATAATATGAAAAAGTAACGCGGGTGCTTCGTGAAACAGGGAGTTGGATGTATCAATCCATTACCAAGACTGACACCTCTCAAGATATATGTTGTAGATAGGGCAAGGTACTCGCGCCCATGTACGGAGCGCTACACAAGATCTATTGCCTGCGGACCCTAATCAATATCCTCGTGTTATTTGCCAACATGACGTTTTTATTAAATAAAAAGTGTACCGCGCATTCAGACTACCCTTATCGTAACAAGCAACCTCACTTACGCTCTCAGATATATTTTGCATTTTTTCTTTACAGTTGAAACTTTTTATTTGGGCCCACATTTTTTGTTATCGGGTGCTTTCTTTGTAGCTCTCTCATACTCCAACTGTAATAGGTGGACACGAATAAAAATGGTTTATCATTTTTATTTTTATGATAGTTACACAAGAACTGAAAGCCGCATATAAAGTTGAAGAGCGCCGCAATATAGGCGAATGAAAACGTATAATAGAAACCATTTGGTTTATTTTTAGTGTTAAACTAACAGGAGCATGCTAATGCATGGCCGTTGTTCGATTCGTGGCCGAACGGATTATTTACGAGCGTACTCGCGAGTTTGTGATTAAAATAGAAATGCGTTAGGCATTGGGTATGATGTGGTCGACCGCCCGCTATACGTGTAATCATTGTGATAACAAAACCAATGTTACACATCAAATTAGTGAACATTTATTATTTTATAAGAGCCAGTCTGCGTTTTACATTTGAATACAATAGGTAGATACGTCAAATATATAGATAGGTTTTTTTTAAATATGGTTGTCTAGTATGTAACCACGGTATATGCGTGGAGACGATAGTAACTGCTACCATTAGGCTGCTTGAGGTAACGAATGTGCACCTACTGTCTAGGTAGACAGTGAACATCTCTATTTGCAATAATCAGCTATTTTAAAACCGATCCCGAAATATGTCACTTCAGACAGTTTTTAAAAGTGGTTGTACATACTACCTCGAGATAGCAGACTAAGCTAATACCGTGATTAGTCTCTGCCAACATCTTTCTTGTTTTTATTTTTTTATTAATTGTTATAATATTAAATTTAAATAAAAAATTAAATTGTGAAGCACTTGATTATAGATAGATCGTGAAGTTAGGCCTAAATCATGCACTGCTAGTTTCCGTTTATTAATTTCTGACAGTGCACGCTGATCGAATAATTAATCATATTCGGTTTCGATGATGATATGGAGGTTTAGGTAATGTTTCATTTCGAATATCAATTAGTAATGATTAATAAAAAATGCTATTAATAAAACCGTTTTAGTTTCAACATTTCAACAAAAAAATATTTTACAATCTTCCTGGGACGAACTATGGTTTAGCGGTTGAAGGGATTCGAGTCAATCGGGAGACCCTTTTTTAAATCACACAAAATTCTTACCGGTACCAATGTAACTTTGTTACAATAATATGTACCTACTTTGGTCCCGTTTTAGCTTAACACCAGTGGAGTTACTATAAAAAAATGCAAAATGTATATTCTTAAAACTCACAGTAACATCTATTTTTCACTTAGATCTAAAGGATTATTTAAATCTCATATATTAAATACATTCACCAATATAAGTTTTAGTTGTGCACTAAGAAATTAACCACACACATTTCGTTCTACATTCATGGAGTACATCCATCAACATCAACCGAAATTTACTTATAGATGCTTCTACTTCAGAAGTCATAAATAGGAATAACTTTATACACGTGGCCAATCCGTATCCGATCTGTTACCCAACAACATTTTCAAATTAATTCGGGCAATACTGCATAATGAATTAATTTCAACACTCGCATAAATTTTGTAAATTTATTCTTCGGCAGTCAATAAATTCGTTCTCACGCAGTAAAATTTACCTAAGTTTCTTAAAAAGAGAATTAAAGACCTATAATAATTTACAATTCTAAACCAGCACACACTCCTCTCGTTATACCTGTCTACTTTCAAACTATTCCCGAAACGCGACAAGGTCACTTCACAGGTGTTACATTCGATAGTGGCGGTACTACCCCAGGACGGCAGACTGGGCTAATAACAATCATCAGTCTGCCTACCGCTCTTTAATAGTGCCTATACGCACTGAGTGACCAAAGTACACATAACAAAGTTACATTGGTACTGATCGGAATTAGCTAGGTTCGAACACGGGTCTCTTCGATCGTGAGTTCACGCGTCTTACCACTAGACCACGGCCGACCACATATTGCTCGGCATATGACAACACTTCTCCTTATGTAAAGCGATCTATGAACGGAAACAACTGCTACTATAGAGAAATTTTTACAGGAAACAGTCACCTCTGCTATGCCGGCTAGAGGAGATGAATGTGCACCATCCAGATTGACAGTGCACACTCCTCTTGATACTTCCAAGCTGTTCCCGAAACGCAATAAGTTCACTTCACAGGTGTCACTTTCAATTATTTTATTTATATTTTGAATTTCAAAAATAGTAATGATAATTAACCAATAAAATTGATATAAAAGTTGTGGCAGTTGTCAACTTAACTGTAAAGTAGAGCTCGCTGGTATTAAAATTAATTGTGGTGATAAAATATTGTATTGTATAGTATTGTAAACTGATTGCAACGGAAGGGCTGTTGATGGAAATATAGAATAGATCAATTTCACTACGATCACGTAAAGCGCCAATACCAGCTGCGTGCGTATTGTTTTCAAATCAATTTTCATTATAATTTAAAAAGTTATAAAAAAACCCAAACACTATCAATTCCATTTTATAATTTCTACACAATAGAACAGTTTGAATGCAGCTTTGTTTGAAGAGTGAACACAATGAGTCACTATACCGATGAAGGCTCTAATTGTTATTGAGCCTTTCGGATCAAATAACTCACTATACTAATTGTGACTGCTAATAGAAGCCTTCTTTTCAAATTTTAATTACTGCTCTTAAAGAAAACTGTTTGATTTTGAACGAAGCTTTAATATTTGGGTTATTTAAAGGTTATTTTAAACAGAGTTTCATATTTCTTCGTTATAAATTATTCCGCGAACGATAAGAACGTACTGGAACTCAAAACATTATAAAAATAGCACGTACTTTAACCTTTTTTTTTGTTATTGCGAAATGTTCTTGTACTTTTAAAAAATTTAAATGCAAAAAAAAACGGCCCGTCACGTAAAATAAATAATTTGCCGCCCTTCTAATTAATGCCAAAGACGAAAGAAAAATAAGAAATATATTTATAAACAGATAATCTCGTTAACATTGCTCTAATTTGTCAAGATGTCACCTCCATGCTTCCGAATTAGTGAGTGAAGTGTGCGTGTGATCGACGCGTGGTGACAACATAATGAAATATAGCATAAGTACTATAATAAATTACATACCAGTTCATCGTAGTAATTTGCAATTTGTGAGTACAGTAATGTGTCGTAATCCATGATCATTGCCTTCCTTTATACTTTTATTATCACAATAAAATCACTAACACACTACACGACACAATTCACAAATATTTTAATTTTATATTTTGGGTAAATCAAATGTATTTTTTCTTACAAAACTAACCGTCGATTTAAGACGCATTGGTCGAGTAGCGTCTGACGTGTACTCGCGTCTGTAAAGCTAAAATAAGACCAAATTTTAAACACAAATCGTAGGTGCTGTTTAGAAAGTTTATAGAGCGGTTACAACATGCTGACGTAAGCGTGCTCCATATTCGTATCCTGATTTATTTTTATGTGGAAACATTTACAGAATATTTTCTGTTTACTCTACTATAATCATCTCACACTATGATAAATCAATGTATATCATATACGCGTATATATTAGATAATATATATATTAAAATCCAATATTTTTAAAAAATAAATATAACCTCGACGTACTCGTATGTTGAAAACGCATCTGCTCCTGTCTCAGACAAAGTAAAACACAATATAATAAAAATGTCACACCCACCATGCTCTTGATATATACCCGCGTTATTCCGAAAGAGGAAGCGAGTTATAGCTTACACTGGACTCATGAGTTGTTTTAAACATCTATGTTTGTTTAATAATTTCACGGAACTATTTTCATTTGGAACGCAACAACTTTTTAATATTTTTGTTATTTCTGGACATGTACTTATACAATTTTACCATAGTAATATATTAAGTACATATAGAAATGATAATAGTACATATGTCTCTATTCAACACAATTATCACAAACTAAAAACTACCTAAATACAATAAAACGAATGTAACAAGAAAACCACAAGGAAAACAAATGAAAAGCTTTATTTTAGCAAACAAGGCAAAGCGCCCGGATAAAATGTTGTCCTGCTAAGCGAAACCATGAGCAAAACCGCAACAATTTATTGCGAGATGATTGCAAATTGCGGTCTGGCACGCAGCTGCATATGGTTCACGCACGACACGACCTGTTGAAGACGAAGTCCCTCCAAGCTGGAGCATTTCCAGTGCTTAAGTGAAATATGCTCAAATAATAAACGAGGACTGCCTGTATTATACTCGTTGTATAGAGCTTATCATTTACATTTTTCAATTTTCAGACCGTTTCGTGCCAAGAATGCGTGTTACAAGCGCTTGCGGTCGCGCCGATTCCAAAACGTTTGTCATTGTGTTGGTTTACTATTACTGTTTGCTTTCCAAAGTTTTAATGTTTTGAAATGCCATGTTAACAGCCGTAGCGTTGTTGTTTTCATTCTGGAATTTAAACTCGCATTTTGTGGTCTTTTGAGGTTGAAACAATTTTGATTAATTTTAATAAATAGTTTTGTTATTAGTATTTATGTGGCTTTAATAATTGCTGAATTTATTATTTCCAATAACATATTGATGTTTTAGTTATCGTCCAAATGTTTATTTTTAAAATAAGCACAGCAGATTGCAGCGCCATACTCGCTTACCAAACACAACCACGTATTTGTTATGATTTTTCAAAGATCACGTCCCGCATAACATATGTACGCGCGTTACTGTTCCTGAGGCAATTCCTATGAGGATCGAGGCCGCAGAAAATATCTTAGCCAAATTTTCGTATGAAAATATTATATCGTGTTGCGATATTCAGTAGTAGATTTTAAATATTACCGTGCCGTAATGAAAATAGATATAAAATATTTTTTTGTTTCAATAAGAGGAAATTTTCGTTTTTTGGTAAAACAATTTTCTCTACAAGATATTATTTGATATAAGAGGAGAACCTGCCGAACGACCCGTTTTCAAATGTTGAACTCTTCTTCGTATCGTGTTGCGCACTTACCTACGGCATAGCTAGAGTGCTATCACCAAACCTACTTATTATAATTAAGAAAAGTCTCGCATGTATTCTATTGTGAAATAAAAGCAGAGCAGTTACAATTAAGAAATGAACAAATTGTTTCTCTGATTTCTCTATTGTTACAAAGTAAAGTCGTTGAAACCTAAGAAATAGTCAAGTGTCAAGTGTTAGTTAACAAGAAGTACAGACTTTAATATTATTACAATCAAGAAATTTAATTTTCTTGACTCTAGAAAACTTTTACTAGTGTAACTTACATTTATTATTTTATTTTATTACGCCTTCCTGCAACAGCAAAAATTGTAACTCAATATAAAATTTATATGGCGCCTAAATATACTCTCGTGTGAGGTGTAAGTTTTTTTCTCTTTCATGTGATGCGTAAAGTTGAGTTTATTATCATGCAGAGGATTCTGTTCAGCAAGCAAAAGTTTATGTGTAAACATTTTCGTAGGTAAGCTGTATGAGAGTAGATATCTTCCACGCCCTGCTTCTGTGAAAACATAAATTTCTCATCCTTTCTAAAATGTTATGCATCTTTGTCACCAGTAAAATTTTATCACGATGATTTATACTATGCCTACGAGGTTGTATAGGATAAATATCTCGTACTTTTTTAAGAGAGAAAAAATACATAAAACACGTTAGGTGTAATACGCGAGGAACGCTTTTGGCGTCACACGCGCGCTCGATGTGTTAACCTTATTATTTATGAATACCGTTATGGGCTCAAAATTTCTTACGGTTGAATTATTTAATCTACTTTTCCATTAGGGTTTTTGCAAAATGACACAATTTATATTCAGAGCGCACTTTTGGTACTCGTGAGTTTGACTTTATGGGATGATTAGGGCTCAGATCAAAAATTAAAATACGGACGAAATGTATCGTATACGTTTTATGAAGGTAGAGAAGTTAGTAGCGTTTACGAGGATACACTCATTATAAGGGAACCCCTAATATTAAATTGCTTTATTTAATAAGAACTTTTATAAGATTGTAGAGGTCATATCCCTTTGACCCTTTGGGCAAAATTGTATAAGCTTCACCTAAAACGTCGAAGTGTGGTTCACTAAATTAAATTTTGAATGTGAATTAATTTTCAAAATACTCACCCCAGGTAATGTCCTTTTCTCATGAAGCGCCGTCTGTGCGTTCAACGCACTTTCTGGATTGAAATATGTCAAAAAAGCGCATCCTGCAAAGAAAATAAAAATAATTACATTAACTGTCAAAAAAAAAGTTTACTTTTTGCTCATTTAAAACTAACAATCTTAATCATATAAAATTTTAGAATTTACGAATGTTAAGATGTTTGTTTTCCAAGACGCCTAAACGTCTATGTTAGAGTAGTACCTATGTAGATGGCAAAATATACATAAAAATGAATGTTCCTTTGTTTGTTTGTTTGCGCTGTGGAACTACCAGTCTCATTTGAAATAATATTTTTGCTTTTTTTTAATTAGAAATCGTGGGTGGGCGAAAGAACGAGAACGGGAACGCTAAACAGATAACGGGCAAACGGATAAATTATACGCATACGAAATTGCGGGGAATAGCTATTAGAATAGATATTAGAATAGCGGGAGCTACTTTTTTACATATCGACTGATAGTAATAAAAGTTTAATTCAGATTAGCTTCATAAATTCCGAATCGTATACAAATATATAAAGAATTCCAATAAAGAGTTAAAATGAAATGTTTTGTATAGTAGAATTTAAATTTACTGGGCATTGGTAAGCTCTTTATAATTTATATGTTGTATTCGTTATTTGTATGTATGGTACAACGCCCTCTGTAGGATTACACGCAGACGCGGTTTTGTTTGTTGAGCCTCTGGACGGTAATCGAATGGGAATGAACTAACGATCGTATTACTGACGCACTGGTAACCCTTTCAAATAGTTAAAAGTAGCCCCATTGCATTTTATTCTTTCTGAATTTTTTCTTTTGTAATTTTTTCAGATAATTCTTGCAGGTTCTTCAATAGAATAGTTAGGATATTTTATTAAATGATTGCATTGTTGATATTGCATTGTTTTTTTTTAGTAGAATTCGTGTTGGAATTTATTTATTTTCGAGAAACAAACAAGTAAATATTCTTAACAGTTTCCACTGCTAGAAAAAAAGAAAGAAAAACTAGAGAGCATGCATAATGTAAACAAAAATAAACAATTAGTAGTGGAAACAATACTTGGTTAAGATAAAATAAAACGTGAATAATTATTTATCCTCTGCAAAGAATTCACGGCTTAGGATACGTCTTATCCCGCACAAATTAGGATTAAATATATCAGTATCATGGAATAGTAAAGATATTTTATTATATATTTTCCCAAACATATTCGTATAGCAGACTAGGCCATTAATTGAAATAAATTGCCTTGCTTGATCTCATGATTGAGATACATTTTAATTAATTTCACTGCACAAACCAAATGTATTTTGAACAGAATAAATAATATTGAAATCTTCCCATTTTTGTTTGTTCGTTGAAACGAAACTAATGAAATGAATTTCAGAATCACTCGTCTGTCGGCAACGTACATTGTATTGTACGCGCGAGTGTTGCGGCCCGGTGGATACTCTGCCTCGTAATCTGACCACACAACTGAGAAGTGGAGCGATAAACGTAGCGGAAACACCACACTTATATATAACTTAAATACAAAAACAATTTAAACGCGATGAAGTGAATAACATAGAAACTAAATGGGATATATGATTTGCAACTCGGATCGTACGTTATTTATACAAAAGTTAGTCAGGTATATGCCTGTCATAGTTCTCAGAGTTAGAGGAGTCGCACGACAGTTGAACCGAACTAAGCTTCTCGCTGATCTCATGGGATGGCGGCATTTCTCATATAGAGCATTCATCTGCTCGGCGCGGTCCAGCTGCAGTTGGAATAAATCGCCGCCGTCGCTTCCGGTTGGCGGCCATCTTGCAATGCGCTAACGGGTTCATTTCCTGCGCCTATACATTTCCGGTTTATTCCATGCTGCCAAGTCATATTTGCAACAAAAAAGTTGATTGTTTTTTAACTAATCCGAGAAGTCAGATAAACGAGTTGCCATATTTGCTTCAGTAATTAGAGTATTTGTAATTACACATAAAGTCAAAAAGCTGAAAATTAGTTTTAAATAGCTTGGGGCTAATTTAGGCGGAATAGGCAAATTTGCATCGAACTAGCCAACGCGGACGCGGCGCGGCAGTGCGGCGTGCGGTCACTAATTAGCAGTTAGCCGGGTTTTATTTCCGCGTCGGCTGCCGGCCGCACCTCACCCACTGTTATCGGAGCCTCTGTAATCTGCCTCTACAACGCCCCCTAAGCTTTGTCTGACCTTTCAGCCGTGCTATGTCTGCCACTACAGTTTGTAATCCCGCATTTTTCCAAATATTATCGTACTTTTGTAAATAGCAAATGCACACTATAATAACTATTGTTTTGTCCAAATATCACGAACTATTCGACGTCTTTGAATAGAGAAAGTGAGAATGTTTAGTGCCTCGAGACATTGAGCTATTCCTCAGTTCAGTCTTCCTTTGTCTTTTAGTAAATATATGTATGAAATGTGGTACTTATCTATGCTATGTATTATATAGTATGTAGAATTTGCTCACTATAGTAGTTATTATATTTATGTTATCAAATTAATATTATAAATAAATTTCTAAAAGAAAACAATATAAGATTTTTTAATAATATCTCATTAAAACTTTGAACATTTTATAAAATTTAAATCACTAATGAGGAAAAATGCCAGAAAGAGAGGTGATTCAAGTCTATAGGCGGGGAAAGTTTCCGTTCGCGAGATTGTTGAAAAGATGCACCGTTGCACTACCTGATTTTATTCCGACAAATGGTTATATGTTATCGGACATAGCTTTCAAATTTAATACTTATTCTCATTGTTATTAAGAGTAAAATGCCATGAACTAGAAATTAGCCGTATCGTTTTTGCTTTTAACGGAAAAGTTCCCTTTCAGCTTTACATTGTTGCCTGAAATTAGTTCCAGTCAGATGTCAGCCGAGAAGATATATAGTGCTCAATCCCAATTGTAGAGATTCAACCCACTCATGAACTTGGCTAATTATTGTTAACGTTCATTCACGTTCTATATTCCTATACTTATTGTTACTACCAACATAAATATAAACCTACACTTCAAAATTAAAGTTTACATATAACTGTATAGAATGTTCTGTGAGTAGTGGTATCAATGGGGTGATAAAGGGGGTCTATCTACGATAAACATTATATTATTTTTCTATAAGTAAAACAATTATTTATACAAATTTAAAAAAATATATAATAATTTTTAGAGAAATAACATATAATGAACCTCGTAGATAATGACCAGAATCGTGTTGATATCACTACTTACGAAACACCCTGTGAAATATTCACCATATAGATGTAGACTGGTAATTGTGTTAGGTAGATTCGTGTTGTACAATTATCATTTCGAAAGATATATGTAACGGCGCGCGGGTAATAGAACTTGCAATAAAAACATTTTATGTGTTATTACAGAAGTAATTTTACAAAAACATTTTTTTAATGTGCATACGCCATCAAAAGGAATTATATCTACATTCACGGTTCTGTTTTAATATACGTATCTACCGAGAGAGGATTAAATTTTCCGCAGATTCACGAAGACATGCTCAAAGAGGATTTTGTCTCGAAGATGTTAAGGCTTCACCACTTTACCGAGAGCGCAAAATTTTGTTATCACCCACCCTTAATTAATCACAAGAGTTTCTGAATTCACAGCAAGCTAGAAGCATGTTGGCGAAAATACCTAGTGTAGACGGTGAACTGTTCAGAATAGAATTTTCTCGAAAGAAACTTTGAGGTGACGGCGAAAGGACTAAAGTAATGAGACTTCCAACGTTACATACTCGTAGATACAACTATGCATCGTGCTTGTGAAAACAAACAATCATGCTGGTAAATTTCATTAAATTCAATCTTGGTTTCACACTTTTAAATACAAAATACCATTGAGATATATACTAGAGGAGCAAACCTCATACATTTGACATGAAAAAGGCGTAGGCCGTTTCAAACGATTTGACGATGTCAATCTCGGCTTACGTCAAGTCAAATATCAACTGACAGAGAACCTAAATGTGGCTGTGGCCATATTTTCTCTCGCCACACATTGGAAGCGTCATTGCACATCTAGTTGTATATATCAATGCAAAATACATTCTAAACTTATCTAACGACGAAACTGTTAATGTTTTTAAATAATAAATGCATTTAAATTAAATACATTTACGGTTTTGATGTAAATTACTCTTTTTAAGTTTACATTGCAAATATTTATTAGTCTTGAACTTAATTTATTGTTTATTCTAGCACGTTAAATGTAAAATAAACATGAATAAGTTAGTTATAACTTTTACAGCTACGGCCCGTGCCACTTCTTGTTTATACATAGAAATTGAGAAGGGAAAATTTCACACATCGCATAGCTTTTTAACAGAAATTCAAGACTTTGAATTGCATCGCATGTGATGAATACTTATGAGTACTATAATACTTTTATGATTTATTTTCAAAAAGTTTAAAACAACATTTTCTTTATGAAATAAACATGGTTTATTATCGCGACACATAAAATAATTTCTAAAGGTATAATATCAGTAATAAAGAGATGATGCGAGTAATGTGTCAATCTAGAATAATTTAAATGGTGCTATTGTGCCAGCATAGCGGAGGCGACTGCTGCCCGTAGAGATTTCTCTGTAGTAGCAGTTGTTTCCGTTCATGGACCGCACTCTAGCTTTACATCAGGCCGAGTGTTGTCATACAATAAAAAAAAAACTAAAAATGTCAAGTTATATTTTTATCTCGTTAGAAACGTCTACCACTATTTTAGTCTTTTCAAGAAGAGCCCAAGCGTCGCCACCACAAATAAAAAAGCAGAAAAAGCGAGTGTCCGCTTTAACGAGCTATTCGAGAGGAAAGTTGTTTCAGGTCATGAAACGAATGTAAATTGCTGTACTCGCGCGTGTTGCAAACTCCAGCCATTTGGTTAAGTAAGTTCTGAACTACGATGAAGCTATAAACTTGTGGATTTGGGGGTTTATTAAATAAAAACAATGTAACAACTTATTCATACATGCAACTCGGCTGGCTTAGTGAACTTTGTTAACGAAATGAGAGACGCTATCATGTTATTGTGCAGATTACACTATCCAAATTACATTACAAATAGTCGAGCTCATTAGAAATAAATTTTAAAAAGTATATTGTAATAATAATTTATTTTTAACTGCAATTCAAAAAATCGCCGCGCACGCGCAGCCTAAGTTGGGATTCAAACGCACTAACCGTTCTCGTGTTTGAGTTCTTCTTTCCATCAACAATTTCTCCAACTACTGGATTAGGTCACATATTACTAATTTTTTTCTATTCAATTTTCATCATAATTTCATGATAACATGGCATTAAACAAGTTTATTAATAAACTTATATTATTCCTATTATGTGCCTCTAGAATCTAGAGTCTAGATATTTATTATTTTCTAGTTTTCTACATACTATAAAACAATAATAATAATAATAATAATAAAAATACTTTATTGCACAGTGTAAAATCTGCAAAAGGCGAACTTAATGCCTTGAGGCATTTTCTACCAGTTAACCTTTGGTGTGGTGGAAAAGTGTTTTCGGTGCAGAAACAAAAATATAAGAATAAATAAATGAAAAATAAATAAATCTAAAATTATTGAATAAAGGCAAAACATAAGAATTTAATAATCTAACATGAAATATAGGATAAATATACATACATATACATTTTTTTTATTATTGTAGCCCGGCATGTGAGAACACTCCGCCTGATGTAAAGCTAGAGTGCATGAGGAAACAACAGCTTATACAGAGAAACCTATGCAGGCAGCAGTCGCCTCCACTATGCCGGCTTAAGGAGACGATCACGCACCATCTAGATTGACAGTGCACACTTCTCTCGCTATATCTGGCTACTTTCAAACTATTTCCGAAACGCGACAAGGTCACTTCACGGGAGTTACATTCGAAAGTGGTGGTACTATCCCAGGTCAAATAACCATCATCAGTCCGCCTACCACTCTTTAATAGTGCCTATAGGCAGTGAGCAATCAAAGTACATATAACAAAGTTACATTGGTACCGGTCAGAAAACCAGCGAGGTTCGAACACGAGTCTCATGGATTGTGAGTTCACGCTTTACTGTCAGACCACGGCCGCTCTAATTATGATCTTTTCTATTTTATTATAATAATAAAACTTCTTAAATCATTTATATGCATAATAAAAGCAAAAACAGTGCACTCACATTTCATAAATGTCATTCGTTTTAGGATCATTAAGGGATAAGCATTAGGTTCATTTTAGTATAATGCACCTGTATAACACATTATGTCCGCTTACATTTTGTGTGATTTCATCTACATTAGCTTTTATATTCGCACTTAATAGTGTTGTGACGTTAGTATGCACATTTTACTAACGGGTATCATGAGAGGTGCAAAGTTTTTATGATTTTAATGTGGTTCATCATATTTTAAGTACACGTACACTTTTTGGTTTAATTTATTTTAATTATACTGACGTATTTACTACACTTTACTGAATATTAATAATATTAAAGGAGAATGCCCATTTTTGGGCCCACTTGATACCTAATAATTTGGTAACAAAACAATATTCTAAAATAGTATCTTATTTTTTATTAATTCATTTTAATTATATCAACACATCATTTTCCAACAATAGATGATGTTTAATTACATAAAAAACAGATATCATCAATTATAATTAAATCATTTAATATAATAATAACCTCAAATATTGCATCAGAAAAAATCTAATTACTTAGTAACCCGGGTGAAAAAATTTAAACTGAATGGTAATAGGGAATGAAGAATTATTTTTCTACAAAATTAACTAAAAATGATCGAGAAACTCGAGAAAAAAATTGTGGGCCCATTTCTCTTAGGCGAATGGGCATTCTCTTTTACTGTGTAATATTTATTTATTATTAAGGATTTTTTCGTAAGGGTACGGGGTAAAATTTACACCATAAATGTTTTTGAGATTTAACAAAATCTTAAGCTACATTGTTTTAAAAGAGCAGCGGTAAAAATGTTTTATTCAATTCGTATTTTCACAAAGTCTCATAAAAGTCAGATTGGTCCGGTGAAAATATCTGGCAAGAAACTCGACAAAGTATAAATAATTAGGCTTTCATTTGACAAATTACCAAGAATCTTTCAGAGACAAAGTGAAGGAATTACGAGAATTGTATCTATTTGGCGACTGTCGTCATTTCTGTTTAAAATGTAGTTAGCAATATTTGTTTTAACGAAAAACATTCAAAGTATTTTTCTTTTCCCAAATTAAAAGAGAAGAAAAAAACAAACATTTCCGCCCTAAAAGAACTGTACCGGAAATGGGAAACACAAGAAATGTCTGGTTGCAAAGTGCAAATTGCCCAGGCTAAAAAGAAATTCGTGGTATTGGAATAAGAAGGAACAAAATGCAAGTGGCCAACTGAGGTGGACTGGCTACTGCAGTGTAATAAACAGTTAAACATACGGCCGGTAGCCGATCGTGCCGGCGATTGTGGATTATATTTTAGAAAAGTAACCATAGAATTTTACTTTTATATTGTTCCATGCTCATTTTGGTTTTTACATCGTATTCTCACGAAGCATACCCACCAATACTTCAATTTGCCCTTTAAAATACGATAAAGTCACACGAACACTGCACTCCATTTGATATAATGAACGAAGTTTAGCAGGCTTTTGAATATAGTCGGTCACACCGGTCTTGAATTTATTTACTAATCTTCTGTTTCTACAAATGTTTAATAATGATGGATTATTATCAATTATCTGTTCGTGAAAGTACGTGAGTGTGGCCACATAACACAAAAAAAGAACGTGTGTTTTAATTTTCTTTTCAAAGCTTTGCTAGATGTCTCATCGCTTTACAACAGCTTTTTTTTTTCTTGACTAGGACTCAGCATGATGCCTTTGTGTGATGTATGATACGTAATGCACATTTTTAACTTGATGCAAATATTTACTTTAAACTACTAAGGTAAAGGTACCCTACTAAGTTATAAATAAATATCACGCAAGAAATAAATAACTTTATAGCCTTTGCCTAAGTTTAAAAAAAAAAAGATTGTGACGTTATATCTGTCAGATGTTTTTGAACGAACTATTTCGGTTACCGTGTGTCTTACTTGAGAATTTTAACAACCGATTTATCCTAATAAAGTTTTCTTGTGTTTACGTACGAGTATTCCCACGCTTACAACTTATAATTTATGCATTGTAAATCATATATCTAAACGAAATAAAAGAACAAAATATGGTCGCACCATGATAATTAAAACAAAACAATAAACATTAGCAGTTTAATTAAGATGAAATATTACGTCGTATAATAGCTGTGCGTATTCCTTAAGAGTAAAATACAAAGTCCTCATAAGCCCTTTAATTAGGTTCACAAACTCTAAAGCCGAGATTTACTTTGACTTGGAAATACAACTTTATTTCTTTTTTCGTCGCATACAAAATACAAATCCCTGAGAATTTTCTTCGTAACTCATCAAAATGTGTTTGAGTTAGTAAACCGTCGGTTTTCATAAGTAAAACCTTAATTAACGTGGCGTGACTCGGGGTGGTTGGAGTTATTTTTATAGACGATGTGTTAGTTGAAGTTGTCGTTACGAATGTTTCGTCACCACCTCTCAACGTAATAATTTACTATCTTAATAGCATTTTTATTACTATTCATGGTACACTTTTGAAAAGGAAAAGTGTCTGTAATTATGGGATTGGGGCGTAGGAAAAGCTATTTGTCATTATTATTGATGATAATCAACGGCCACTATTGATTGTTTCTATAATTAGCTGCCTCTATTTAATTCGTTCTTATCACGAATCTAATAAACTTACAATTGAATTGCTTTTGTAGACATAATGAATTACCTACATTTTTTTTTCTAAAATTATTCGCATGTTTAAAAGATTTTATGCGGCTTACTATAGCGTCTATTTTAATTATTTTAATCCAAATTGTTTCGAAAACTATGACCTTTCGAATTAAATACGAAATTAATTTACTCTAAAATAATATTAAAAAATGTACTTTTTTATTGTAACTCGGCATGTGATAACACTCTAGCTTTACATCAAGTGGAGTCTGATAGATCTGCTACTACAGATAAATTTCTATAAGCAGTAATCGCCTGTTTTTATTTTTCACAATGTGAATGTATTAATAATAATAAGACTGATTTTGTATGATTTGAATGTATGATATGTATGTATGATAAGAATGATTTGTGATAAATTTTTATTCATGTGTTTATAAATAAAAGAAATTATTTAATTTAATTCAAAACACACAAATACGTGCATTATTGCAATCATACAAAGCTATTATTTCAACGAATACAAAATAATAAGGCTTGTCAACATTGCCTTTTATATTTCAGCAACACATGCTGAAAGCAATAGTTTATTACGCTAGTTTATAACTGCTGATTCGTGGCGACAAAACCCCATTTATTAAAAACCGATTTCAAGTAATTCAAACTGAAACGTTAGCAATTATTACACAAAGAGTCATTAAAAATCCATTCGTGGAATTACTATAAATTTCTCCGTTTATAATTAGAGAATTCCTTTTTAGAGCCGCGTCCTCGGCCAACAATTATTGTGGGATTACGCTGTAGACTCATAACTGCGTCCCGTCCCAGGAAATCCTGCTAAATAGCTTTAATCTGCAGTTCAAGGATTAAACGCACAATCGCATTACTTCTTAATGGCGTGTAGGTACGCGGCATAAGTAAGAAGGTATTTAAAAGGACCAAATAAATGCCTAATATAAACCTTATTTGTCCCGACACAAATAGGATAAAACCTACTTAATGAAACAATCTTATTATAATTACGGTAACATACTTTTGTATATCTTTGTTTTAATGTAGCAACTTTCATCGTTTGTCGGAAATTGTGGGGCAGTGATTACGCGAAAGTCCAGAGTTCGATATCATAAATATGACATAAATTATAATTAAAATATTATAGTATTAAAAAATAAACATTTGTTTTGTGTTGTCCTGATATCCGTTGTTCAATGTATACTAATTTGGAATCCAGCAAAATGTAGGTGTATTTTATTATTATTTAATTTCAATATTATCTTCTAATACCATCGTTCTCTAAATAGGTGTCTATAGCTTTTATTTCAACATCACCTAAAATAAAATAAAGGTCTGAGTGTATGTATAGTATATAGATATAAAACTAATTATAAAAAAATAAACTGTTAAACTTCATACTACCCGTTTAAATAAAAACATAGTACCTACTTACTATTAGCAATTTCCTTGAGCTATAAACTTCATTGCATCGTAAATTGTACGGAAACCCTTTACCGCAACTAATTAAGAAGACGTGACGTAATTGCGACGTGTAAGTATGTAATTTTTTAGTTATAACATTGTTTGAACATGATTACAGTAGCTTTTATAAAGTATGTAGTAGAACAATGGTAAACTAAAAATAGGTGTCTACTTTTCATGAATAAAGTATTATACCATCGTAACATTGTTTGTTACAATGTGCTAAGGACCAGCAGAAGGAGTGGAGCGAACGTAATTGGACTCCACAAAAAGGTCTAATAATATATTGATACGATATCCCGCTGAGTGAGCACACCCTTCTCACTTGTCGTCTGTGGACGCTGGCCTAATGGAACCACCACATGAATCAATAACTGCTGACCGGCTCATTACAGCGTTCTACTTTCAATCAAATGTTTTTATGGGACAACCGCTCCACTGAATGAGAAGATAAGGTTTATATTAGGATAAATCCTCTCGTTACATAAGGCTTTTAAACCAGAGAGCTGTAATAAAAGTGTCAAACTGTCCTTCCCGGAGAGCGTAATACGAAAGAAGGAGTGACGTTCAGTATTTTTACTGTCTTACAAATAGTAATTTGAAGTAATAGTCTAGAATTACAACGGCAAAGAATAATTGGAAAGCTTATATTCGAGGATGTTTTTCCAGAGAAACATTTGTAGAAAACTCATGCGATTATAAAAAACTCTTAACGGTAAAGGAATGTTCTATAATGATATTCCAAGAGGCTTCCCCTTTGATCTTTCATAGCCGTAGGCACAATAAAACCGCTAAGAAAGTCGTAATAAGTGATTTTTTTCCCAAAGTAAGGTCATAAATATTAATGATGGGGAAACATCAAAAATACGCGTTAAATTGCAAAAAAAATATTTGTTGAGTTTAAACCCAACACGTAATAATATATTATTCAATATTATTTTAAATTGTAATAAAGCTAGGTGGGGTCCGTAAAAAAGCATCATAGAAGGCTGGTTGATCATTTATCATCTTGAGGCGAGCGATGCAGAGTCCAAATCCTGACAAAGCCCTGGTCGGGTGTAGACAACAACACATAACAAACGGCTTCTGGAAGTGCAAATTCACAAATGCCGTGTGGTCGCGCCTATTCATATATCAACGTCGAACCTGATTTACGCGATATACCGCGGATCATATTTCTAAACGCCTTTCACACTGCACTAACAATACACAGTACAAAACATTATTCTATTTTAAATAATTCAATTAATTCGCAATAAGTTCGTATTAGATGATCAATTAAGTTTAGGAAAACATAAACATTATTATCTGAATATCAAAAAAATGTCAAGTGGAAAATTGCGCAGCGCAAAAATTGCTAAGGGATGTTTCCTTAATTTCCTTCAAGGGACAAAACGTAATGAAAAATTGGGAAGAGCAGCTACTAGAATAACATGAAATGTTATTAAAGGTCCTCATCAGATAGCATCTCAAGATAAACATCCGTTTTAATGACGGACCAAAAACAATTTCAATTTACACTTATAACTTCTCCAACAAAGAAATAAGAAAACGAAAGTAATTTCTTTTCCAAAACAACTTGAAAATGTCCTATATTTAATTTACTTTTGCCCCACACTATTGAGGTCCGAAACACATAAATGATTAAGTTAAAATCATTTACGTTTCACTTAATTTTAATATGAGAGATCCATGATTGTGTGCCTATATTTGCTATAAGTATTCAGGTCAACCGGAGCGTGCAAAGGCTGCTGCTAGCGTTGTATAAAAATGAAACAATAGTCGGGAAATGAAGACCACTACCATAGACGGATGTGTGCAGAGACACTATTTGTGAGAATTGCGATGTTATAGGCTCGCCTCTCTCCTTTATTGCTGGTTTTTTGCTGACCTTAACACCTCGATGAAAGCCGAATAGTTGTTCAGACTCTTTCGTACGGCAGTTTCTGTTTTACTTTTTTCGTTCAATCTGCCGATATTTGTCGTTAGACCATAAAATTGGAATTCTTGACTGTGAGATTCCGTTTGATACGGCCATTCTTTTATTACAAAATGTTTTTGCGGGTTTCTTTTTTTCTAAATGGACAAGGAAGAAAATTTAATTTCAAATGCCTACATATAGAAGTTAGTATTATTATTACAGAGAATGTTGCATTACTCGAGACGTTCAATTATTTCAAGTACCATAATAATATCATAATACATAAGCGGCTTTAAGTTACATTTCATTACAGGGGGGACAAAAGTGATAAGCAGTGATTTATACCGAGCTACAATAATTGGACAACAGACCCCACGGACTTCCATAAATCCACAGTGATGAAGGAAAAACTTGAGAACTTTTTGCGAAATGTTTTTTCTTTTCGGTAATTGCTCAAGTGGGAGTATTCATGTCTATATAATGCTGTCGGAATTACGCCTCCTCGGATTTAGGCCGCTTTTGTAATTTGCATTTCATTTTGCGTTTAGTTATACCTATGTGTTTTTCAGCACCATATTTTGTTTCTTTGCGCTTATGAAAAATGTTTTATGTTAAAAAGTTGCGGTTCTTTGCCAACAACCTTGAAAGCAGCTGGGTCGTGCTAAATAGGCTAATATGAAATCAGTGAATATGCACCTTGTTTACACAAAGAGTTTGCATCGCTAAACGCTTTAGCAACTAACACATAATTATGATTTCGTAATTGAATAACGAAATTAATGAAATGTGAATATTAGTAATCCTATGATAATTATTTAAATGGAACGTTAGACCTCTTTTTTTTTTTTTAAATATTATCAATAAAAAATATAAACAATAAAGTACCACCACTTTCGAATGTAACACCCGTGAAGTGACCTTGTCGCGTTTCGGTAATAGTTTGAACTTAGCCAGGTATAACGAGAGGTGTGTGCACTGTCAATCTAGATGGTGCATATTTTGCTGCTCAAACCGCCATAGCGCTGGCATTTGCTGCCTGTAGAAATAATCTGTAATAGCAGTTGTTTATGGACCGCACTTTAGCTTTATATATCAGGCGGAGTGTTGTCATATGCCATGCTACAATAAAATTTAAAAAAAAATTGAGAACAGTCACTTAATAAGTAACAGTAGTAACTTTGTAATTGCTATAGTAAATTCGAATCCTTTTATTACTATAAATATTATAAATTAGTTCAGGGCAGATCCAAATTAGAGTACTTTGTTGATAATATCTTAAAACAAAGTCGCCCTGAGTTAATCATGAACTTCAACTGATTTACATAATGTTTTCTTTTATCTGAGAGAGTAACTTAGCGTTGATGGAAATTTTCAGCCATGAAGGTTAGCGCGCAAACTTTTCTTTAAAGTTGTGAGTTATTAAGATAATTACTGTAACAATGTGGAAATAACATTTACGTTAATAATTAATATCTACGTTTTTTTATTGCAACACTCCACTACTACTAAATTTCTACGGACAACAATCGCCTCCGCTATGCCGGCCCGAAGAGATGAATTTGCTGTATCGGAATATACAAGTGTATCGTCCACATATTCGTGTCCTCAGGCCGGCATAGCGGAGGCGACTGCTGTTGGCGTAACAATCGTCTACGTACATAGGACTATTGCAATAAAAATTAAAATATAAAATCGTAACAAGCCAGTTAATCAAAACTAATAATAATAACCCCAAAATTAATTTGAAATCGATTTATTTAAATTACATAAATCAGAAAATCATTCCTAATTTTGTCGCACAATTTGTTCCTTTTTATTATTACGCTTGTGTAAGCAAACGATTTAATTACATGGAATGTATTGGGCGCATTGTTACAAAAACCGGGCCTCGTTTCACGGATAATCGAGTTCTGAATCGATGTATAACCATGCCGATACATTCTGCAATTTTACGCTGACTGTAAAGTTCAGCGGATTAATGAACTTGGTTACTTTTATTGGTGAATTTGCAGTAAAACGACTCTCAAATGGAAACATATGGTTTGAGATCGATTTTATTTGAAATTGATACAAGGATAAGCTTTTGATACAGATTTAAAATAATTTATATGAAACCTAAATTCTGACCGATAACTATCTATCTATGTAACCTATAGGCACTATTAAGAGTGGTAAGCAGACTGATGATGATTATTAATCTAGTCTGCCGTCCTGGGATAAGCACCACCACTTTCGAATGTAACACCCCTGAAGTGACCTTGTCGCTGTCACTGTCAATCTAGATGGTGCATACTCGTCTCTTTAAGCCGGCATAGCAGAGGCGACAGCTGCCTGTAGAGATTGGTCCGTGGTAGCTGCTGTTACAGTTGTCATATGCCGACCGACTCAAATTATAATTAGAATGAGCCCCGAATGTCTTTGGTAGTATACTGTTTTCTAATAGTACCCTGTAATTTACTTTTAAAAATAGGGTATGTAATTTAATGGTGGCATGTATTAATGCAGGCTGTCCACGACACGAGAGACTAATAAAAGGGTAATCACCCCTTTCACTTAGGTAACACACCCCACCTCCACCACGTGCAATGTAAATGACATCTAGAAATGCGCACTCGATTGTAAAGGTGACCTTTTATTTGAAGAACAAAAGCTAAACAAGGGTAGAAAGTACCTTACATAATAAAGACCTTATGGTAATTTTAATTAGATTTGACGCGTTAATTTTCTCCCAAAATTCTCCTGAACTTCTATATTTTAAACTATTTTTACTTCTTAATTCAACTATTTCATCGCTCATTATTATTAAGTTATGATTAAAATTTAACAAAAAAAAAAACCCGCCGTTTAAATATGCCAAAAATAACATAAAATAAATACAAAATTTTAATGCCTACACATTGTATGCGACCCAGGGTGCTATATGGTGGCACCAAGGTGTCGTTGTGGAGGCGAAGAAAAATGCGTGCGCACAGTTTGATAGTTTATTGCCAACTAATTACAATGATGATCGGCGCGGGCCGAATGAACGCGCGCTTATTGTGGCGCACAGCCGCGTGGTGTCGCTGTCGTCGACATGCCGCCCCTCTTTGAAAGCTCTGCTTCAACTTCGTGCTCGCTGTGGAGAAGTGGGCATATTTTCGGAAATGATCTTCGAATGATGCCAGCAGACGTTTTTATGTCGGCCACCCTCACGACTCCATCTCTGCCTGGGTGCAGTGCTGTGACACGTCCGAGCAGCCATCTTAATGGAGGAAGGTGGTCTTCTTTAATGCAGACCAGGTCACCGACCTTTAATCCAGGCGTATTAATTCTCCATTTCGATCTGGTTTGCATAATACTCAGGTACTCGTGGTGCCATCTTGTCCAAAAATGATGTCTCAGCTGTTCGATGCGTTGATGTCGTGTCAGTCTACTCATGGGCACATCAGTGTGGTCCGGCTCAGGTAAAGACGTTAATTTTCTTCCAATCAGGAAATGGCTAGGAGACAATGGCAATAGATCATTTGGATCAGAGGAAAGAGGGCTAATAGGGCGGGAATTCAGTATTGCCTCAATCTGTACTAATGTGGTGTATAATTCTTCGTACGTGAGGTGTGCGTTCCCTAAAATGCGTTTTAAGTGATGTTTCACTGATTTGACTCCTGCCTCATGAAGACCGCCGAAATGTGGGGAATATGGAGGGCAAAAATGAAATGTGATGTTATCTTGCGACATTGAATCTATTATTTGCGAATTGTTTTTAATTAGTTTTTTGATTTCATTATTGGCGCCCACGAAATTAGTCCCATTATCACAGTAAATATCGGAAGGCTTACCTCGGCGTGCAATAAAGCGTTTTAATGACAAAATGAAATTAGCTGTAGTCATATCTCCTACTAACTCAATGTGCATGGCGCGTGTTGTGCAACAAATAAATATACAAATATATGATTTGATCAGCCGAGAGCCTCGCCCCTTTTTATTAGATATCATGATAGGACCTGCGTAATCTACGGATGTAAACTGAAAACAATAACTAAGCTCAATTCTATGTGTAGGTAAATTTCCCATTATAGGTAATAATGATTGTCCGCGAAAACGTTGGCATGTTACACAATGTCGTGTTATATTTTTTGCTAAATCTCGTCCGCCTATAGTCCAATAAATTTCTCTTGATGAATACAGTAAATGTTGCGGTCCAGCGTGCATTAAAATTTTATGTAAATATTGAAAATATAATTTTGTAAATATATGATTTTTGTGAATTAAAATTGGGTGTTTTTTATTATATTTTATTAAATTAGAATTAAGAAGTCGACCTCCGACTCTTATTACCTGATTCTCATTATCAAAAAATGGATTTAATGATTGTAATGAATTTTTTTTATTTAATGTTTTGCCTACACTAAGTAATTTATATTCACTGGGAAACGATTCCTGTTGAGAAATGCAAGCGAGTTTTATCACGGCAGCTTTTAACTCATGAACTTGAATCGCATCCGTGATTTTTGATTTACTTTTAATGCATTTTATGAAACGCATGATGTACGCAGTTGTACGCTGCAAACGACTAAAACTAGAAAAATGTTTAAATGGATATAATTCTATTGTGTCTATAGAAATCATACACGTAATGTTATTCTTTACTTCTGGTAGCTGATTATTATTATTTAAATGTAAATTTGGCCATTCGGATTCCGATTGTAATAAAAAATGTGGTCCGTGCCACCAAAGATTATTATTAATTAGGGCGTCACAAGTTAAACCCCTAGTGAGATGATCAGCTGGATTTATATTAGTTGGGATGTGTCGCCAAGTATGATCGCGGGTGATGGTTTGTATTTCGCCAACCCTATTACGTACAAAGGTTTGTAATCTATTCGGCTCAGTGTTTAACCAACCCAATACTATGGTGGAATCCGTCCAAAAAAAACATCTATCGAATGTCAATCGCAATGAACTAAGTACTTTATTACTGAGCCTCGCGCCCAACAGCGCTCCACATAATTCCAGACGCGGTACCGTGAGCGGTTTCAAAGGGCTTACTTTATTTTTGGCACACAATATGTGAACGTACACTTGACCACGTTCATTGATTGACCGAATGTAGGCGCAAGCGCCGTATGCGCTCTCAGATGCATCTGTAAATATGTGAAGTTCCAAATTAATATAGTCATTGCAACAAACATTACGGTTAATTTTTATATTATTTAATTGTGATAATGTGTTTGTAAAATTTAACCATGAATTTTTTATATGTAAGGGCACTTCATCATCCCATGATATTTTTTGTAACCATAATTTTTGTAATGTAATTTTTGCTTCTAATGTAAAAGGTAAAACTAAACCTAATGGGTCGAATAGTTTTGATATAGTCGTAAGAATGCTTCTTTTGGTTATTTTATTATTTTGCTTAAAACTAATATTGTAGCAGATTTTGTCTGTAATTTGATTCCAATTAATACCTAAAGTTTTTGAAAAATCATCTGGACATAAATCATAATTATTTGTAGATATATCACTATTATTTTTAATTGTATTTAATATTTGTAAATTATTGGAACGCCATTTACGTAGCGGAAAACACCCTGTATTTAATTGTTTTGTTACACCGTTATAAATATGTATCGCATCTTGTATATTATTAGCACCGGTAATTAGGTCGTCGACGTAAAAATCTTTAGCGATTATAGTTTTTATTATCGGGTCGTCACATTCAATGGATAATTGTTTCAAACACCGTATTGCTAAGAAAGGCGCCGACGCGGTCCCGTAAGTTAATGTATTTAGTTCATATGTATTTAAATTATGAGCGGGTGTCTCGCGCCATAATATTTGTTGTAATTGGCGTTGTGATTCATTTACTTCTATTTGCCGATACATTTTCTCAATGTCGGCTGTTAATACAATGTAATGTTGTCTAAATCGTAATAATATTGAAAATATATCATCTTGAATGGTAGGGCCGATCAGCTGCAAGTCATTAAATGAGTATCCTGAAGAAGACTTGGCTGAGCAATCAAATACTACCCTTAGTTTCGTAGTCGTACTGGTATTTTTAATGACACCATGATGTGGTGCAAAATATGAGACTCCGTTATTATAAGAGGATTTTCTCATATGACCTAATTGTAAATATTCTTTAATAAATTGTGTGTATTGTAGTTTAAATTCTGCTTTAATTTTAAATTTATTTTCTAATGACAAAAAACGATGGTGTGCAATTTTATATGTATTTCCTAAAATGTCCGCTGAGGATCTCAAAGGTATGGTCACACTAAACCTACCACAAGATAAACGTTTTATATTTTTAATGAAATGTTCTTCGCATTGTGCCTCCTCAGGCGACAAATTTAGATTATTATTATGTATATTTATGTTGTCTAATTCCCAAAATTTTGCTAATTGATCGTTAATTAATTGTGTTTCGTTTATATGACATTGCACCGGGCCGTTATTAATAACTACTCCCCCCAGAATCCAACCCAGTTTAGAATTCTGAATAATAATATTTGATTTATTTACTTTAATTTGATTTGGTTCAATTAATTCCCAAAATATGCCATTGCCTAATAAGACATCTATTTCAGATGTTTTATAAAAGTCTGGGTCAGCTAAATGTATAGATTTTGGTAGTTTAATATTTGTTTTGTTTATTGGCCTTTGTGGCCATGGATTTGTAATTTGGGAAATAATAATGCATGTAACTTTAAATGAGTAATTTGAATGAATTGATTGTATTTGTAACTCACAACATTTTTTTGCAACGGATACATTTTTGTTTAAACTAGTAATTGTAGTGGTTATATTATGTGTATTTAAACCTAATGATTGGCAAAAACGTTCAGTAATAAAATTGGAAGTGCTACCTGAATCTAATATAATGCGCGCACGATGATTCATGCCGTTTTTTGCCTTCACGCAAACCTGTGCAGTAGATAATAAGCCTTGTGTGGACAGCGCTGCGCATGATAATGCGTGTACACTTTCAGCGCTTTCAGCGCCTTCAGCGCTCGCAACGCGCGCTGCACTGCGCTTAGACGCTAGACACAACAGACTATTATGCCTTTTATTACATTTCCTGCATGCACCCAATTTACAATTATTAGGTGCATGTGATCTTAAACAATTTATACACAGATTTAATGACTTTATTTTATTAATTCTCTGTTCATGTGAAAGATCCAAAAATACTGTGCAGTGATAAATATCATGCTCGACAGAGTGACACACGGGACATGAATATTTTCTATTATTTGATGTCGTCACTAAACTATGCACTCTTTCATATTTTCCGTTTTTATTATTCCTGCTTTGTTCTAAAATCTCTAATAAGTCTGCGCGATTTCTTAAAAATGTAATTATGTATTCAAAAGTTATTGTATTTAACGTACTACTAGTTTTAAGTTTCTCCCATTCGTGCAAAGTGCTTGTATCTAATTTAGTTGTAATTAAATGTATTAATAATGTGTCCCATTTATCGGTGGGTTCACCGAGTGAGGTCAATGACCTTATATTTTTTACAAAATTATCAATTAATCGTTTTAAATTATATGAACTATCTTTTTGTATGCTGTATATATTGAACAATGATTTCACATGATTTGATATCAATAGTTTTTTATTATCGAACCGATCGCAAAGTAACGACCAAGCGATTTCATAATTTGATGACGAGAATTCGATAGATTTAATAACAAGTAACGCACTGCCCTCTAGACAATTACGAAGATAATGAAACTTGTTAATATCACTTAATTCGTTATTTTCGTGTATTAATGATATGTATGTGTCTCTAAACTCGAGCCACTGGCTATAGTTGCCGTTGAATTTATTTAATTGTATTGTTGGCAATTTTACGCCCGCGCTTGTGTGTGTGGCTGCATCCCTTTCAGAGACGTTAACGCTGCGCAGAGGCGCTTGCCCGCCACGCGCGCCGAGAAATGACCGCAATGATGCAACAGATTTGAAAAATGTACTCTCAAAAAGTTCACGCTCCTTGAAGAGGTCGTCCGTACCATCCGATATTTCCTCTAATTCAGTCTGAACTTCGTTAAAACTTTCCAATAATGATTCTATCTTTGATAAGCGCATTTCAGCTTCTAATTTTAATTCATTATTTAATTCTTTTGGTAAATTGTTAACGAAATTCGCAAATAATGTAAGTCGCCCCTTGAAAGTACCGCGTTGTTTAATTAATAACTTTTCGTCACTCATTTTGCCCTTCTTATTGTGATTTATTTATTATATACTATTGTGAGGATAGAGTGTTGAAAAAGTGTTATGAATCTGGCTATGATTGCAAGTGTAAAATTACCAATTATTGATTTTTTGTTTATTTATCTTGTTTTTTTTTTTTTTTATAAAGTAAATGAATTTTTTTTTTTTTTTAATTATTATTATGTTTTAATTTGTTTATTATTTAATGAAATGAATATTTAGTTTTTTTTTTTTTTTTTTAATTATTATTATGTTTTATTTTGTTTATTATTTAATGAAATGAATATTTAGTTTTTTTTTTTTTTTTTTTTTTTTTATGTTTATAAAATTTATGTTTTATTTTCTTTTATTTGGTAGATTAATATTTGTTTGTATTTTGTTTATAATTTAAACTGGTTATGTATTGGTATTTTGATTTGTTTTTAATGAAATGACAAAAATTGTGTTTATGAAGGTACCTTGTGAAACATGTATATACCGATAATGTTATTTTTTCTATGAAATATGTTATATATTTATTTTATGTAATGATTATAATGTATTATTTGGTTAATATGTAGTTATTTTTATGGAATTGTTTATGCTGATTTTGGTATTTTTTGTATGTTATTTATTTTATTAGTTGAAAAAATGCATATAATGTTTTGTTTAGCTATGATCGCCTTTATTAATGTGTATTTATATTTTGTTAGATTAGCTTGTTAGTTAGAATGTTGTATTTTTGGATATTTTAATGGTTATGTTATTTGAGGTTATTTTTGTTATGTTTTTTGTTGTTACTTTTTGAGCAATTGGATGCTAAAAGTGTATGTTTAAATGATTTTGTTTAGTAAAAAATGATTACCCATATATGCTGTACCGATGAATGGATGAATGGATCAATGGATGAATTAATGGTTGATGAGTTGGATTGCTGTGCCTCGTACACTCTTGATGTAATGCCTCTCACAAACTTGCTGGATTTGTTATGATGATGAGAATGAATGATTTATTTCCACGCTCGAAGGACCATGTATGCGACCCAGGGTGCTATATGGTGGCACCAAGGTGTCGTTGTGGAGGCGAAGAAAAATGCGTGCGCACAGTTTGATAGTTTATTGCCAACTAATTACAATGATGATCGGCGCGGGCCGAATGAACGCGCGCTTATTGTGGCGCACAGCCGCGTGGTGTCGCTGTCGTCGACACACATCTTAAGTATTTGGTATTAAATTTACATTGGTACCGGTCAGCGAGATTTGAACACGTGTTTCATCGATCGTGAGTTACCGCTAGACTACGGCCGCTCTCAGCATTTATCTATAAAAAGTTTGTATGTAAAAGAAAAATCCAGAAAAAGTAGGGAAATCGACATACATCGTAATTATGAGCCTAAAAACTGTATACAGGGTGTAATTAACCGTAAAAACAAGATCTCGCAAAGTAGCATTGGACCTAAAATTAACAAACGTCACAAAGCTATCTGTTAAGTACGACAACATTCACATACAATGTGAGTGAACAAGCGAAATGAGACATCTCATAACTGCGGAATAAGAGTAGAAACACGCGCGGCGGGACGCGACTCGCTTGCCGAGCTGTTTCCCCCATGTTCATATACTCGTATAACTCACTTTATTTCAATCATACATTATGATGTTTGGTACGAGTACTATTTAAATCTATTATTTTTTAAAAATTAAAATCTACTCGATGACGCGTTATAAAGCAAAACACTAAAACTAATAAATAAAATAAATAAATAAACTAAAACCTTGGATCCTTCAAGCGGAGCGTGAAAAAGCACCTTCTTGGGCCGGCATAGTGACGGCGACTGGGGTCACCGTGTACCGCGGTACTCCAGTCGTCGGCGCTCATGGACCTCCACTGTGCTTACCACCAGGCCAGTCGACGTCACATGTCGCGTCAATATAAAAAAAAAAAAAAAAAAAAAAACATCTTATACTATAGTACATGTGATTCGCCTGATGTCTCTTTTTCAAGTTTCTCAAGAGGCACCAGTAGCCTCCCCTATGCCGGCTTGGGAAGACCATTCATTGACAGTGTACACTCTTCTAAGCTAATCCCGAAACGCGGCTAGGTCTCGTTACGGTTGTTACACTAGAAATTC
The DNA here is from genome assembly GCA_948150575.1 of Tinea pellionella. Lineage (NCBI taxonomy): Eukaryota > Metazoa > Arthropoda > Insecta > Lepidoptera > Tineidae > Tinea > Tinea pellionella. The sequence goes on from OX411252.1 coordinate 3,127,547, forward strand.
AAGTGTGTCGTAAATCATTAAAAATAGTCGCTACGACTTCTTGAACGCTATGTCGACTATGCACTGTAATAAAATAAAGAATGGTTAAATGAATAGTGTTCGAGTGTCAAGAGTAACGCTCAGAGGGAGTACGGACTCTCTGCGCCTGACACATATTAAATTCGCATCTACAGCGATCCCGCGGCCACACGATATATTGCGAATGGTGTATGTGTCACAGCACGCGTGTTCATTCGGCTTGTCCTTGTATCTAACCCAAAATATTTATAATAAATATCAAATCTATTCAATTAAAAGCTGAAAATATTTCATTTTGTTTTAATAAACGAAAAACTTTCGAATGTAACATCCGTGAAGTGACCTTGTCGCGTTTCGCGAATAGTTTAAAAGTAGCCAGGTATAACGAGAGGAGTGAACACTGTCAATCTAGATGGTACATGCTCGTCTCCTCAAGCCGGCATAGTGAAGGCGACTGCTGCCCGCACAAGTTTGTCTATAGTAGCAGTTGTTTCCATTCATAGACCGCACTCTAGCTTTACATCAGGCTGAGTGTTGTCACATGCTGAGCTACAATAAAAAAAAATTAATGTTTACATTTTTCTAATGTATTAAGCTCATTCAAGCGTATAATCATAGACATGTACAACTTGTTCATTCTACGTTGACACATACTGTTAATCAGACGAATCTGCAACGAAAAGTCTTAGTGGATGATTTTTTTAAATACTTGTATCACATGCACTTAGCGACTAAAGTATATCATAGTTACATTGGTACCGATCAAAATTCCGTCCTCTACCACTAGGCGGCCGCAAATGTTTCTAAAATAAACTTAGTTCTATAATAAATAGCTTACAATGTAAAATAAAACATATATTGTACAGTAAAATAATAAAAAAAACTTGTTAAAAATGTTCCTTAACTCTCTCAATTTATTCTACAGTCAAAGTTACAGTACTGGATTAGAAGAGCTTTCAGCGATAAAGTCTCTTTTGAAGAAGACAATGTTTAAATTTGAAACAAGAATTCAGTAGGTAGAGTGCAGTTCAATCCACTTATCATCGGACGAGTCGCACAAGTCGCCGTAAAAGTCCGAACAAGTCCGAAGGAAACGTGCCGAAAACACAAGTGCTCCTCTGGACGGTGTTCTTAAGAAAATAGATATGTATTTTTCCAAGAAGATACTCGTAAGATGAGTGCCTATGTATGAAGCATATGTTCCTATATCAAGATTGCTTGTTTCAGCTTATTTTCAGGAAGCTGTGTTGATAGTATTTTTTTTTTGTTGTGTTTAATTTCAATAACTTTAGAGAAAAAGTGTAAGAATATTTTTCGTTAGTTTGGAACTACATTAAACTTTAAAAATAAACTTGTTTAAAAATACCTGACCACATTTCGGACTGGCAACTTGCAATTTCATGTACAAGTATTTTATATAGAGATGACATTAAAAAATTCCAGCCGAGTAATTTTTCCCGGCAATTGTCTAATCGGCCCCGGACTATTATAATATTATTTTTTTAGTTATCATAACATTTTTTTTTAATATCAGCTATTGACAAGTATTTATAAATATGCACACAATATTATTATGAATATAAATTGTATATAAAAAAAAATAGGTCAAAAACATTGTAAAAACAACAAAACTTGAAAAATCCTTGCATTTGATGTCTGTCTACTCGAGTTTCCCAAGCTCTCTTCTAAACTTGAATAACTTTTATATTCCTTTTAGACTAGAGTATTGTTCAGTATTGATATCCACCTAAATCTCTCTTCCTTCTTTTGCAGTCGCAGGTGAACTTAGGGACTTACCCTTTGAATCGAAGGGAATTTGTTACTAAATAAAACTTATACGTCTTTTAAACGTTACCCTACTTTGTAAAATTGAAAAAGATTTATTCTTGATATATTAAATGTACATTTACAAATACAAATACTTTAGACCCATATGGCATTAAATTTCTAAGTAATTACATTTTATTGTAAAAACTAGGTGAGCGGCCGTGGTCTAGCGGTAGAGGACAGACCTCACGATCGATTGGACCCGTGTTCAAATCTCGCTAAATTCTGACCGGTACCAATGTACTATCAAGAGCAGGTGAACAGTCCCAGTTTTTTTTCAGTTTATCAGAATATTACAGTTGCCTTCTCTTTCTGATTGCACGTCATTTAGTTGTCAATATTATGAGGGAAAAACGAAAAATAATGACATGTAAATATCAATCAACTTGACATTGTCATTAAATTTCAATATTCAAAATATATAATATAACTATTAGATTAATCTACACACGTCAGTTGTCATAGCAACGTAAACATAAGTTATATTTAAAGCAGGAGCTGAGAGAAACATAAAAATATGCAAGTAACATTAGTCCTTAAGGTGGGACTGCTCCCCTGCTCTTGATAGTACATGCATTTAAAAATGTTATAAAAAGTTCACGTGCAACCATTTCAGATGGAAAACGTTTTAATACAAAAGAAATATTAGTAAACACAATTTGTTTGAATATTTCAATGTTGTCCAATATTGAACTGTTGAATGTGTCCCATTGAAAAAGGCATATAGAGCAAACAACAATTTCCGTTGTAGCGACTGGTTGTATAGCAATAAATAGTGTTTGGTTGCGGGACGGCGAACATTTGTGAATGGGTCTCCGATGGAAAATAAATAAGAAGTGCATCAAGAGTAATGCTCGTATCCGTCTGTCTGCGGTCTCGTAGCTGGCCGCAGTCAGAGTTATTGCCTAAATAACATGCTCCGCCATATAATGACTTCAGGGAGCAAAGCGACGAAGCACCACCGCTACGTTAAAACACCACACAAATTCATCATAAAAGAAAAAATCTCATTAATTTCATAAGAAAACGATATTATAATTTTTCACTAGCGTTTACCAATCAAGGAAGTTTAACAAAGTGAATTTCAATCAAGAAGGATGTGAACCCGATGGGAATAATATTCAACAATTTCATCTTCCAGTCCTGCCGTTTCTATGGGATCTATAAGTCGCTTCAACGAACGATAATTGAAATTTTCTTAATCCTCCAGTGTGCCCAGTTCTTTATATACGTAGTTAAATGATCGTTTATATAGAAATGAGAAAGATTAATGTTCTCCGGGCCATTATTACTTACCACTCGACGAGCATTTTAGTAACCAGAAAATACATTTTTATCTATTGACTGTCGGGGTGATATACGGTCGCGCAGTAGAAGTTTCCAATGCAGTTTGTCAAGACGAGTGAAAGTATTCGGTTCATGCCGCCGGTTTATAGCGCTGCTTAATGGCTAAACTTTCGTGAAGTTTCGTGTGTCTACTGTGTTTAAATTTTGCGATTTTCGTTGAATCCGATATATTATTAGTTTCTTTGAAAATTGAAATAGTTTTTTTTTTGTTAGTTTACACTTTTTATACGAATGGTTGTTACTTATATTACATCTATATCGATATATTAAACAAACTAGAATATTATTATGTTTGTAGTCTGCGTTAGCAAAAGGTCGTATTTACGGCGTAGTACGATTTAATCTAGTTCGTCCCTAGAACGATCATTAGCCAAACGTTGGTCTACGCTATAAAAGCCAGCAACAAAACATAAAAAGAAAAATATTTTATCAAAATTACTACGAGAGGTCTGCAAACAAGACATGGAATTGAAGGTACCGACAATTTTCCACCCGAATAAATAATAATATTTTTTTTTAGATTTTTTTTTATAAATGACTATTCTAAGCTAGGGCTTGTATCACAGGCACTGAACGACTAAAATACATATAACATATTCATAGTTACATTGGTACCTGATATCCATCAGTCCTGCAGGGATAGGCAGAGATTGACACTAAGTGGTAAGGTTTATTAAAAACGTCGTCTGATTCGTTATAGTAGATCTGCAATCGCATTCGCTACACCGGCTTGAGCAGATGAAGTTGTCAGAGCATACTCCTCTCATTATACTAGACTACTGATGTTACACTTGAGGGTGGTGGTGCTGGCCCCGCAAAAGCAGTTAAGGCTAATAACCATTAACCATTTCCCTACAACTCTATCTATTACATATTCGTATCAATAAATATAGAAAAAGAGTCTTTAAGAGTGGTAGGTAAACTGATGATGGTTATTTGTCCAGTCTGTCGTCCTGGGGTGGTACAACCACTTTCAAATGTAACACCCGTGAAGTGACCGTTTCGGGAATAGTTTGAAAGAGGCAAAAGTCAATCTAGATGGTACATGCTCGTCTCCTCAAGCCGGCATAGTGGAGGCGACCGCTGCCCGTGGAGATTTCTGTAGTAGCAGTTGTTTCCGTTCATGGACCGCACTCTAGCTTTACATCGGGCGGAGTGTTTTCACATGCCGAGCTACAATATAAATAAATACATTAAATTGTTATTATTTGAAGCGGTTACTGCAATCCATTAATTGTTAAATATTTTATTATCTTATGAAAGGATTTTAAATCGTTGTGGTTATTCGATATTTTGTCTACCGCATTAATTACCTCAATCAAACCGCGGGGATGATGGTCTCGGCTATGCATACTAACACGTTACGTTTATTTTACTCAGAACGTCGCGTCGTGTCAGCGATTTAACTACTTTTATTATTACTAAAACTTTTACGACTTCAGACAGTTCCAAATGACGAACACTAGAAAAGTCTATTCGTTTTCTTCGGAAAAATGTATCTACTAAAATTGTCGACAATAAATACCACTCTTATAATTCCAAAATCATCTTTATGGTTCGCCTGATCGAACTCGTCATGTAGCTCGGCATGTGACAACACTGCACCTGATGTAAAGCTAGAGTGCGGTCCAACTAGTGAAACAACTGCTACTACAGAGAAATCTCTACGGGCAGCAGTCGCCTCCACTGTGCCGACTTGAGGAGACGAGCATGCACCATCCAGATTGACAGTGGATAGCAAGGTCACTTTACGGGTGTTATATTCGAAAGTGGTGATACTATCCCAGGACGGCAAATAATCATCATCAGTCTGCCTGCCACTCTGTAATAGTGCCTATAGCACAGTTATATCGGTACCGGTCAGAATTTAGTGAGGTTCGAACACGGATCTCATCGATGGTGAGTTCACGCGTCCTACCGCTAGACCACGGCCGCAAAACCGCTAGACCACGCATCGAATCTCACTGCTGAAAAGATTTATTTATTTACATTCATTTAAGTTAAAATTTAAAAGAATTTCTTTTATAACAATACCTACCAATAAACTATGTTATAAAAATTCTTTCAATTATTTTTTTTACTATATTTCTATTCAAATTTAATTTTATGCACTTTAATCAGTGCCTAAAGGCACTATTAAAGAGTGGTAGGCAGACTGATTGATGAAGAAGCCAGGTGCATACTCGTCTCCTCAGGCCGGCATAGCGAAGGCGGCTGCTGCCCGTAGAAATTTCTCTGTTGTAGTACTTGTTTCCGTTCATGGACTGCACTTTTAGATCACTTTACACAACAGCTTTACATCAGGCAGAGTGTTGTCATATGCCGAACTTCAATAAAAAAAATTCAATCGTGACGTATACACATCGGGTGTTTCTAACAAAGCTGACACCCTCCCTGCATCACCCGCTTTTCAATTTGCAATCTCATTACTCCATGCGATCGATGTTCAATAGCCTCAACGCCATGCAGTTTCTTTTTTTTAAAACTAGATTGCTTTAGTCTTGCTTTAATCCTGGAGGGATTTTTATTTGGAAATTGTTATGCATTTTCACACAATATTTTATACTTATTTTAAACGAATAATAATATACTAAATTAAATAATAAATTACTGTGCAAAAGAACAAAATCAGCCCATGAAAGTTGTATAAACTAACAAAATTATTTTTAAGATCAAGTTATTTTACAGTAGCTCGGCATACATATGACAACACTCCACCTGATGTTAAGCCAGAGATATATAAATTACTTACAATTTCAGGCAGCAGTCTACACCGCTATCCAGGTTTGATAGTGCAGACTCCTTTTAAAACGCGACTACGACACTTAACAACAAAAATACTTCTACGTTCTTTCATCGGACGTCCAGACACCCGGAATCCATTTATGGTCCAAGTTCCAAAAGTACGTACGAGGCGTTTCGACAACACGTTCCTCGTGCGTACTGCGAAACTGTGGAACTCTCTCCCGGTGTCTGTGTTTACGGGCCTCTTCAAATTAAGGGTAAATAGGTACCTCATAGGCAAGCGTGCCAATTACCTTAGACCGCATCACTGCTTAACATCAGGCAAGGTGCGGTCAAACGTTTGGCTATTAAGCATAAAAAAACTTAGCCCACGCCCGGTTCCCACTGGGATAGACAGAAACTATGGAGCGCCAGCGTCTTCTCTCTCTACATACCACTTTCGCTTCACCTACATCCATTACTCCCCTCATGCATGCGCGTCGGTTGAGGGTGTTCCTCATCTGACCCTTTCTGAGGAGTTAACCAATCTGCCTGAGAAAGGTCTTACGCGCAATAAAAATAATAAATAAAATAGAAATAAAAAATAATAATAAAAGTAAACAGTTTTCTTCACCGAATATCATTATCATAATAAAATATTCGATAGTTTTATCACGTAGTTAATGGAAAACGTGTTATAATAAATTCAGCATTCTATCAAGTCTACGCCATTCTAGTCTAATTTTAAAGTCCTCACTATACACGTCACTATATCTAAATTTTGCATACATGTAGCCGCAGTCCGTCTGATGTTAAGCTAGAGTACGGTCCACAATCACCGAGAAATACGCACCTGCAGGCAATAGTCGCTTCCGCTATGCCGACTTAATGAGACGAGTGGGCACTGTTCAGGTTTAGTGGGAAAACTCCTCTTATTATACGTTGCTACTTCACTGATGCTATAATTCACTTCACTTGAAAATGGCGCGAATAAATATGGATAAATTTGGATCATCAATTGTATTAATTTTTTTTTCAAACTATTATAAATCACTGTTATATTATCCTGTAAACTTAAACCATCATCATTCAGCGTACCACTATTTTATTTATTTTATTTATAATAACAAAAACTTTATTGTTTAAACAATTATAAAAGAAGATTCAATACGAAGAGCAGAATTTCTCAATTCGTATATCAAAACAACGTACAAATAACATTAACGCGACGGCGAAACTTCTATAAAAGTCCAGTAACGTACAAGTCAACGAACCGTATAAAATATTGCAGTATATTATTTTAAAAAAACACGACGAATATTATATAATAGTCTTTGAAAAAAAAGCAATTTATAAAAGCAACAAATAAAGTTAATTGTAATTAAGAGCCACCCGTTGTTTTCTATCAAATAAAGAATCCAAACGATAACAAATTAATTACGGTTTGTTACTTTACTTCATATGAGTAAATAGATATTAAACGACGATATCATTATAATTAATCAACTTATACACACCCACGAAAACGATTTAGGAAATTATTAAACTAAAGGATGTTATGCTGCATGTTATTGCGATCATTTTTATTTCAAAGCTTTACAACACTCAGGATCACGGTAAGACTACGATCGCTGCAAAGCTTTCTAAACGTCAATGTGGGATTAAAATATTCAAAATATGTAAACGCCACTAAACATTAACAAATTATAATGAAAATAAAACAGAAAAAAATTATGAGGTGGAGAAAATTTGTTTGTGTAAAATCTGCGAAAATACTTGATAAAAAATATTTAAGTTTTTCTTAAATAAAGCGTCCAATGTAAAAATATGGAAAGTTGATAACCTTTGCTAATAACAAAATATTTTAATCAAAGGTTTATCTAAAGCTTATAATTCGTGATTGATAATTAAGCTGGATTAACTAAAGTCATACCTGATACAGGGGATTTCATTAAACTTAGTAACTGCTCTGTCATTAGGGAAGTGCTTGGTTCTGAAAATTAATATAGGACTTATATGAAGATGATAATACTATCATGAATTTCTAATAATCCTATAATTTTTTTTACTCACCTCTGCAGATTAAAGACATGGGTGCAGATTATAAAAATTGAATAGAAATGTAAAATTTAAAGTTACGATCTAGCGTACTACTATTATCACGTTACAAAAACGATTATTATTATTTATAAATTTATCTAATAAATTACTATATTTTAGGCGAAAAAGGCAATATCTTTTTTTATTTGTACTTGCGATAACTTTTTTTTAGCGATATCTTACAACTATGATATTACTTTATAATTATTTTAGAATATGGCACTAAAGACACGATTTATAATCGACTCCTATTTGACACCAAAACGAACTAAAATTTTGTACAGTACGCTTCTATGTCATACATAAAGCGCATCAATACCGAAAGATACTTTTGAAAACTTAATACACCAAACTTTTAAACTAAATACACCAAACAGTTTCCAATATTTTGGAAAAAACTTAAAACGAGAGCCCCTTGCCAGTTATATCAAACTAAATGTAGACAAGTTTGTGTTTATATTATTGTTTACGCGGTAATCAGATCGTGAACGTTGAAGGGTTGTTGGGGTTTCGCGACTTTTAAGCGGGTTCGGCTGCCGGTCGTGACTGAGGCTCTCGACTGCCGGTAGCTTGTCGCGGTTGGCCGTTGTGCTTCGTACCTAACGTGACGTCACAGAGCCATGAGCCGGCTAACCTAGCGAGTGGTGCGCAAGCTCGACTCCAACGAGCATGCGCCAATTCTCAAGCTGTCGCATGTGAGACACGTGATGCTGTCTGAAGCCGGTACAATATTAAACGATTTCTTTATGAAAGTACGTAAAATATAGAGTGAATATAATGAATAATCACTCTCTTCTTTCACCATCTATAAGTTGCATGCATTTATTTGAGTCCAAATTATATCTTCTTGTGTCATTTCCGAATTTACATGAACATAGCATCGACACAACTACAGTACATAATTTTATATTCACGTTCAGGGATTTAAAATAGCATTTTAAGATGGTATTAAATGAGATTTAGTTGTCAAAGTCAACTGACTCAGGTTACGTCTTGAGCATCATTCAAACTTGCTACGAGAGTCTTGTAGCAAGCAGACTACGTTTTCTCATAAAGTTTGATCCTACAAACCATTATCATATAACTTTCTTAAAATTCAGCACAATAATTTATATAGTTTACCTAAAAATTCTCAAAACTTATAAAAAAAAAACTAAATAATGGTTTTCGAAAACAAAGTGAAACTTTATTTATTAAGTTCGTTATACTGAAATAATGTAATATTTAAGCAACATAAAATGTAATATCCGGCTTTCCGAAACATATTAATTAACTCTGAAATAAGGTGTTTTATCGTGAAAATAACTTTTCGTAGTCATTTATTAATATCTAATACAAACGATTCATTAACTTTTGCTTAACACAAAATAATATTATATTATTGGCAATAGTTTAATTAAACAAAAGAACAACAACGAACTTTTTTTTATAAATAGTAAGAAAATTAAAACAATAGAATTTGTAGCGATTCGGAAAATATTAGAAATAACTTTTTTAATTATTTTTTTTGGGTATTCTTCGCCTCATAGTTTAAGAAACAAACTGTCATCTACTTTGTCGCTTGATCGAAGTGCTATAGTTTTTGCGAGCTCCTTATCGGTCGTGAATTTTCCTACACTTGTATTTATTTGAAGGTTAAACACACGTTTACAAGATGTTGATTTTGAATCAAGTTTATAGAGAATGTGCATTATTTTTAAGAACTAAAGTTTCATATAGAGTTATTTATTATAAAGAAATATTACCTTATAAATCAGAGGAAGTGTTTTAGTTATGTCACAAAACATAGCCGGATAATACTTATAGAGTGCAAAATCCTTTTAGTGAAATGATCCCCAAGGGTTTACTTACCTTAGCTCCTGCGTTTCTTATTCTCATTCGTAACTCTATACAAAGTTAGTATATTGTATTTACGCCTTTAAATCCCAATAGACGGCAGAGGCAGTACTTTTGAAGTTGTTTTTTTTACAGTTTTTCTGAATATTAAGATGTCTGAGAATAGCAGTTTTGTGGTGAAATGAGAAGAGTGTGTAGCGAGCCGGTTGTCAGTCGGCCGATGCACACTTCTTTTTATATTCCTGCTACTGCGTATTACCATAGCTACCACAGACTCGAATCATAAAATATTACTGAACTTTGTACAATAGATTATTAAATTTAATATAATTATCTACTAACAAAATACTTACATATTTTATTAAAAAATAATGAACGAAATTGAAAGGTCAAAATGTCACGGCCCTCGTTATATTTCGTAAACCTACCATTCGAGTTTGCGTGGGAGATGTCTGTACGTTGCTTACATAAGCAAAGAAGAGCTTCGAGCCAACACTTTGGTAGGTAATTAAGTAAAGAAAGCCGTTCGGTGATTGACACGCGCTTGATTACGTCGAACGGAACGCTAGGTCGACCTGAACCGACCCCAATCAAAGCCATCTTAGGTTACGTATGTCGAACGATGCGCCATTAACCCTACATACTCATATGATACAACCCCTTTTCTATTTAAGTTAATAATATAATTAGTTCAAAGATATTATATCATTTCATGAGAGAAATGTGTCTAGAATAGTATAGATGATTAAAGCTTTAATAATAACAAGTTTTATAGATTTTATAGATGTTTTCTCACAGTAGTCGTACTTATTGAGGTTTCTGCAAATTTTATCGTGTTTAGTCTCCATTATTTATACTTATATAATCTATAATGTCGCGATGATCAACCCTTACTCATACATTACTCGTACACTATTTCCTTATAAACAAGCTTATCTCACACGCAACCATACTGATAATAAAATATGAAGTTAATTTATGGACTCTTAGAGAAAGCGTCAAAATAGCAGAGGGTCACACTGTCTTATTATATATGCAGCTATATCACAGTGACATCTAAAGGGCACGCAGATTTATATTCGCCACGGGCAAGATCGAAACCCTTTGTCATCTAATGATAAAGATCTACAGTTCATAATAAGCTTTGTTTTCTTTGTTTTATATACTTTTATTTTATAATATTTTACTTTTTGTTTAACAAAGAATATTTTCATCATATTACAAAATATTTTTGTTTTTATTATTGCGTGATACATCACTACATTATCCATCCATCACGAAGAAAACCATTGACTTAGAAAAAAGGTCCATATTATATTACAATTTATTCACATGCCATGTAGGAAAAAGGATAACACAATAACAACGACGGTATTTTGTATGGATCTATGAATATTTAAATTTTTCGTACACTCATACTTGATTGATGCATAATATTTTTGTGCAAAAACTAGTGGTTAAAGGCAATATTGTTTTATTAAAAAAAACGGCAATACTACGGCCAACTTTTTGTATTAATTTAAATTAAATAATACCTTTTTGTTAGTAGAAGTAGAGTGGTAGGTAGACTAATGGTGGTTATTAGCCCAGTGGGGTAGTACCACCACTTTCAAGTGTAACACCCGTGAAGTGACCTTGTCGTGTTTCGGGATCAGTTTAAAAGTAGCTCGGCATAAGAAGAGGAATGTACACTGTCAACCTGGATGGCGCAATTTCGTCTCCTCAAGCCGGCATACAGAACTCTCCGTGGTAGCATTTGTTTCCGTTCATGGACAGCACTCTAGCTTAACATCAAGTGGAACTTTGTTATATTCCGAGCTACAATTAAAATATATATATATATATATATATATATGTATTCCGTATTCTCTTAAGCGCGGGAAACCACTATTAAATCGCAATAGTCGATAAAAATCTATTTATAGTTATAGATAAGTTTTTAATGTAATAATATTCACGGATAAAATAAGTTTATTTTTAATGGACGTTGCGAATGGATCATCCATTTCGTCTACAACTTATTGATGACATTTTAAACCAAAAATATACCTATAGAGATTGTAATCTTGATTGAAAAAAGAAATGGATGAAGATTGATTATTGAAAAGCGTTACCTCGAAGATAAAAAATATTTAAGCGAATTTAAGTGACAATTTACTGTCATTTTTATACGCACGCGTAGGTATAATAATTACAACCTAATGACATACATATTTTTACATCGAGCGGTAAAGTTAACGGTGTCGCTTATTTAGACGCCGACACCCGTACACGGTTGTATGGGCAATCATTTTCGTTTCGTTGAGCAGAAAACGTGAGGTGCATTTTTTAAGGTTTATGTTGCTCTAACTAGAACAATTATGTGACGAGAAAACTGGGAAAACTGGGCCGTTATAACTGGAGATCGTTATTGGAAATTATCATTTATAGAAAAAAAAAACTTAAGCTTTTTTACATTAAACTAGTATTTATCTCATAGGCACTAATCGACCGAAGTACATAAAGTATATTATAAATATAAATATGCAAGTATATTTTACAAAGGTGTTGAAAAATAGCATCAAAAATTTTTTTTTTGTATTTCAGCAGTTTAACATAAAATCTGCTAACAATATGTCAAGAGAAACACACACGTCAAATATTTCTGTGCAAATGTTGAAAATACGTCATAGCGTGAGGCGGAATAAATGAATGTATAAAAACAGTGAAAAAGAAAAAGCTCTAAATGAAAAGGCAATGCAAACGAGGACAAAGTTTAACAATTTTTAAACTTGCAAATGACAAATTAGAAAAAGCGGAACATTCAATTTAAATCACGAGGTGGTGAGTAATAATAGAAGCTTACTGCATAAATGCATTCGTTTCTACGGACAAATTTACTGTAGAAAGAGCTGCTATTTTTCTTATATTTTTACAGTGCAACCCTTACATGTGACGACATGGCACGCTATAAAATGAATTGTGTTTTATTTAATGTTAAATTTTATGAAAAGTAATCTATAATAAACATGAAAGTCATACTTATTTTAAATTTCATGTTAATGTTACATATGTTTTTGCAACTTTGTTTTTCCACATATATTTTTCTGATAAGTACACCATAAAAAAAATTGTATATCCGTCTTTTATGCATTCGCGCTACGTTCATAGGATTGAGTTAAAAACTTTGTTCAGTTGTTCGTGTGCCCGGAAGAAATATGTTTTTCTTGTAATACTTACATAAAAATGAATGGATATTTGTTTATTGAGCAATTCATTTTTTATTTTTTTAGGACTAACGCGAGTGAAAACGCGGATTACCGCTATACGTTAATATATTAAAAAGTTCAAAAGATCCTCCCAAAGACATGATCCCTTGGTGATGGATGATGAAGTCGATGGTAATAGCTAGCTAATCATATTTTTAGTATAATGTAAACAATTAACGGTTAAACAAAACTACAATAATATACATACTCCCCTGAGTTGCACTGTTACACATTCGTCTCCTCAAACAGGCATAATGGAGGCGACTGGTGCCTGCAAAAATTCCTCTATGGTAGCAGTTGCTTCTGTTAATTCTAACGCACTCTTGTTTAACATCATGCGGAGTGTTGTCATATACCGAGCTACAATTATATTATTATTTTGTCAATCACTATAAAAACTATATTGTTTGTTTATTGCATTGCCCATTGTAGCTTAATTTGGAATTTTAAAACAAAATATACGCCCGATTAATTTTTCGTGAACATTTTTTCGTTTTTCTCTGTGGCTATCGGAGTTGTAAATAGCAAATTAACAAATGAAAAAGAATATATGATGCTATGTGAATTGATATTCAACGTGTTAAATTTATGCAAATCTGGTTCAGCTGTCGAAACCGAGTAGAGTAGATAACAAATAAAAATTGAAGTGCTTTATTTTATTCCTATAAACCAACATTTCTGAATTCTGCAAAATATATTAATTAAAGAGTCGTGTTAAACAGACTGATGATTATAATTATAACGACTATAACGAGAAGAGTGTGTCTAGTCAACCTGCATAGTGCACATTCTACTCTTCAAGCCAGTATAGTGGAGACGACTCCTTCCTACACTGTTACCGTTCAGAATGTCGCGAGATTTGAACACGTTATACCACAGCCGCTCACATCAGTGACGAGATAAAACTATATTCAGAATATGTCTACCACTAATGACAGTTCATAGAATTCCGGCCAAATTAATAGAAAACACCGAACTGTAAAATCTATCATGAAAATGAAATCCATCTCTGATACAATTTGAACTGTAAACTCCAAATAAGTTGCAAATTCGCTTTCGGACCACGTCTAACTTAAGTTGCATGGATCAATGGGTTTACAAATTCTACTCAGGCGTTTCCTTTAAATTAATAAAAGTGACATATTTATTTTTTTATGTACCATACATGTACTAATTGGTCAATAGCTCACGATCGATGAGACCCGCGTTCGAATCTCGCTAATTTCTAGCCGGTAACAATGTAGTTTGGAAGTACCTAGGTATAACGAGAGGAGTGTACACAAATATAAATGGTGCACATCCGTCTACTCAGGCCGGCATAGCGGAGGTGACTGCTGCCCGTAAAGATTTCTCTGTAGTAGCAGTTGTATGGACAGCAAAAAAAGTTCCATAGTAATATTTTTTTTCCTTGTCCAATAAGGTTCGAAAAAAGAACTACAAATTTTACAAGAGAACGGATAAAAAAATATATAAAAGTTATTATTAAAATGAACTTATTTTATACGCTGACAGTACGATTGCCGCTTTGTTCATGTTTATTCTTTGTTTTATCATTACTGTGTATGTTTTTAACAGTAATAAAATATACCTATAAAGTAAACAAAACGAAAACAATAGAAAGTTAAGTAAACCTCGATCAATACGCATACCAACAAATAAATCTATTTCATAAACAAAAGTTCTTCAAACTCCACCGAGACTGTTCCAATTACCTATTTCAGTTTTCATTATCTCCGTACAGTTTTATTGTTGAGGACTTTCCTTGTTAGCGACGTGCAAGCTTCGTACAAGTTGAGAGGCATTTTCCGTTAGAATGCAGTGCTCGGGGTAATTAAACGAAAACAAGCATGCAGGTATCGTGACCAATTACGACGTTCATTATATTGCTATAGATACCTAAATATATTAAACATAACAAAATTTAACTCACCCTTATGCATTCCCGTGTGTTTATCTTTGAGCACGGTGAACTCGTAAATGCTCCCGAATTCCTCAAACATAGGTCGGAGGTCATGTTCCTCCAAATGACGCGGTATCTGCCCGATAAACAATTTGACAGCATCTTTTCCCGCACCGGGTGGCGCCCCTGTTCTTTCGGAAGGTGTCTGTGATGGCGACCTTTCACTCGAGGTGGACGCTGTGGCCGCGTGTACTGGAGTCGGTGGAGCCGTGCTCCCTGCTATACTAGCGCTTCCCGAACTCATTCCTGGTTGGGGCAAAATCGTATGACCCATAGAGTTAACTGGAGGCATATTTGATAAATTCATGATAGGATGCGCCATGGATGACGGGATCTGTCCCATTGGTAGGTTGTAGCCAGTGAATGCCAACATTCCAGGATTCATGTTGCTAACTAGCATGTCAGATATTTTCCTGTATGATTTTGTAACTTTATCACAGCACAGTCAGACTTTAGAGTGATATATATACAGCTATGAACACTAGTGGTAAATAAAATAACAGTAGTATATAGGGTTATAACTTCTTTTGGACGATATATATTTTTTCTATCTTAAACTAATTTGTACTCTGAACTTTTGTACTATACGTTAACAAGTTTCAACGTTTATTATTCAAACTAATTATATACAAATTAAATTCGTATTTATATTCTCCACAGCAACTCTTCAGTGTATCATTACTATCATAAGCTCGACATTAATGAAAGCGTCAACGGGATGCACGAAAATATTTACATTCCCCGGCTGAGTGAAATATTATTTTTCGCGAGCGAAGAGCGTCGCCTGGGATGAGGGGTGATTTGCACGCGCGTTGTATGCTTGTGTATGTGGCACGGGCGTGTGTGCGCATGTATCTTTACACTAGACCGGCCCCTGTGTGCGTGTCGTTCGCCTCTGTACGCACTTGTAAACACGGAGCACGCGCACCGGTGTGCGTGAGTTGTGCGTCTGTGCGCACCGTTCGCACGAAGCGGCTCGACAGTCGCGAGCTTGCGGTAATGCGTAATATTATCGATCGCTATACTAGCTTTCGTAGTACCGGCCCTCGTGTTCGCTCGCACTCTTCACGGCCGCTAATAACAATCACAACCGTCCGCACATCATCCCCGCCGGGACCCGACTCAACCTATTTCCGCACTCGCGGCTCGAAAAGTTCCATTGAAAATTTTAAGCACAGTTTTACTGCCGTCAATGTCTTTAAAGTTTTATTTACTAAAGCAGGTACATATGTATTTAAAAAGTTAAACTAAGTTTATTTTATTATATTAATTGGCACGAGGTACACTTTGAGCACTTTATATCAGGAAAGTTATTAGAAAAACAACTTATCAACGAGAGTTAATGGATTGCACCTTGCACAAATTTGGGTTTTTGTTGTAGCATAAGTAAACCCCGTGTTTGTGGTATCAACAGTACGGACTCGCACGCCGTCTTGTTTACAAACAAACCTCCACCAAAACTTTCACAATTTTATTAAACAGTATTTTTAAATTCAAAAATGTTTATATAAATTTTCACAAAAGTTACTCACTAATAAATATTGAAAGCATTAAAGAGTAGGTAATGTAAATAAATTTATTAGTTACAGTTCAAAGTTTGTTTAAGACATTAGACGGGAAACACAATTTTGAAATTATTATATTTTCTTACTTTTATAATAACAAATTATTAATAATGCGTTTGTTTCTTTCGTAGTTTTAAAAGTATTTTATAAATAAGTCACTTTATGTTCACACCTATTTATGCTAAAATTTTGTCCTTACACTTAACACACAACTTACAATACACTACAGAAAAAGGACGCCACAACGACGAACAATGACGCGACGAACAAACGAAAAGCACAAGACGACACGAAGTAAATGAGGCAACAGTATTGCCGTGTTTCCGTCTATATGCCTACATGTCCACTAACCTAAAATTCCCTCTCAGGCAGGGAGAACCCTCGCCATGAGTTTACGCGCGCTCCGCACGATGGGGGAGTTACGAATCTTGATAGCGTAGAGGGCGCTACGCCGCTCCCGCCACTCTGCGAGAGCGACGGACCATTTCCACTACGCCGACTACGCGCACCACGGATACATATTTCACTTTTCATGTAAATTTGCTTTATTTATAGAGCACGCTGATTAGAAATTCGCTCTTTGAGTAATGATGCCATCTGCTGTGCGCTGTATATTTAATATTGACTGGTTTGCGATTTTTGCGACTTAATTTATTGTTTTGATACAACGTTTGTGATTTTTTATGAATACAGACACAAAAACTTGTTTATTAATAAACAAACGTGTAACCCACATCAAACCTATACGCAAAAAGTTTTTTGCTGAATAATTTAGCAACCAAAAACGCTTAGGAGCAAGTCGTAAAACGGAACGCAAAATTCTGTATAAAAGGTCTTAAATGTTTGGTCCGACTATAACTCAACCACCGAAAATAGAGAAGGGGATATCCCGAACCCTTCCCCAGTCCCTCCCCCGCACGAGAAGCTGCCAGCTTCAGTAACGGTTGAATTTCAGGATAATTTTTTACAGTCCCATAATTTTGTTTAACCAAAGACAAAATTTAAACAATATTGTTACTCCTTTTTAATAAGTTGAAGTGCGCAGTTAAATACGTGATGAGTGTGATGATGAGTGCTTGCAAAGTCGCGTTATAAATAGCAGTAGCACACGGGTGAAGATATTTTGCTAATCGCATAAGAATATAACCATTTACATCGTAGCTATTAATCGCAAGAAGACGAAAGAATTGTATAATTCACTAAATAATTGCCCAACATCCTATATTCACCTACAAACACGTTGTCAAGTGTATTTATCAAGCACGCTCAAACTAAATTACCAAAGAGTCATTCCAGCGACTACGTGAATGGTTCCCGTAGTAGCTTCGCTACGCAACACGCGTAGCTACAATTTATAGAAACCTTGTCCTAGATAAAACAAAATTACTATTATAACATTAGATTAATATTATTTATAATAATATAAAATAGTTCAATATTTGTCTATGATATTTTTATATTTTTAGTAAGTGAGTAGATTACTTCCAAACTAATTCCTCCGAAACGGGATTATGTTACTTAACAGGTTGGCAGGCTAGGCTAACAACCATCATCATCAGACTACCTTCTACTTTTTATAGGTGGTTTTAGGCCGGTACCAATGTACAGTTTGTAGGTATAATAAACTAAAAGAGGTCAAATCCATTTACCTAAACTAGATAAAATTAGAAACATTAACCGTCCATCTTCCTTCAGTTGATGTAGTAAACTAACTATGTATATCGTAAGAGCCTTTGTCTACGTTCTGGGACTGTGCACACGTAATGGAGGAACTGGGACTATTTTGACAGTTTCAGTACTAAGTTTGCCTACCTACGTTGAAATGGCACAATCTACCCAAAGGATGTCAGGTTTCGACATGATCTTACCGTGTTATGGCATTGTTATTAAACAATACTGATGTTTCGGGAACATTTTATCTATATTGTATACAATTGTGTAAATTTAGAATTATTTATTTACGATTCTATCGCATTGTTAGAAAGGAGTTGATTTTGGGAAATAATTTAATTTGAAACTTTGGAGGTCTTTTGATGAGTTATAATTATTTAAATTTGGATTGGAGCGTATACTAGGTACCAAAATAGAAATTTGAATATAAAAAAATAATAAAATCATATTGACTTCGACAATATAAAGAAGAAGATCTCTAAGAGCGGCCGTGGTCTAGCGGTAAGACGCGTGAACTCACGATCGATGAGTCCCGTGTTCGAACCTCGCTAAATTCTGACCGGTACCAATGTAACTTTGTTGTATGTACTTTGGTCGCTCAGTGTCTATATGCACTACTAAAGAGTGGTAGGCAAACTGATGATCCAGTCTGCCGTCCTGGAGCAGTACCACCACTTTTGAATGTAACACCCGTGAAGTGACTTTGTCGCGTTTCGGGAATAATTTGAAAGTACTCAGGTATAACGAGAGGAGTGTGCACTGTCAATCTAGATGGTACATCCTTGTCTCCTCAAGCCGGCATAGTGGAGACGACTGCTGCCCGCACAGGTTTCTCTGCAGTAGCAGTTGTTTCCATTCATGGATCGCACTCTAGCTTTACATCAGGCGGAGTGTTGTCACATGCCGAGCTACAATAAAAAAAAGTCCTGGGGTACCACTTTCAAGTGTAACACCCATAAAGTGACTTAGTCGCGGATATAGAGGAGCGGAGAGGACTGTATGTTTTCAAGAAAGACGCAATTGTTTCTATGTTGTCACATTCGCGGGCTTTTAAAAAAAATATTTAATTTATTTCGTGACAAAGTGCGTATAATTTAATAAAAAGTTAAGTCAATTAAAATATAATAAATTAATATTTCGTCAAACACGTTCATATTAAAATGACGTAAGCATCAACAACATAGTTAAATAATTAAATTACAGTAATTTTTGTCCATATACTAATTGCGGTGTTTTTTATCAGTATTCAATGTCGTTTGTATTTGGCGGACGCACCCCTCATTCGTGATTCGTGACTATAAAAACACGTTGTACTTTCACAGGGAGGTAATTGTTGTTTCCTCGCTGGTACACCGTTGATTATTTGGTTAATAATTGTTGCAATTCGTGGTAAGTACAGGTGAGGACAAAGTACCACTGTTCAATATATGATTATTAAATTATGACTCATTTTACCCTACCTTGTGTCTAATTAGGTTTTTTATTTATTTATACGTATATAATTTTATGTTTACTGCTTTTAATAAAAAATGTTAACAAAAAGTAATGGAGTTGCGAATTATTTATTATCTTTATTTGAAACTAAAACTTATCAAAAATAAATATGGCGGCAATATTTTTGTGATGGTGAAATAAATCCCTTACATTTCGCAAAGAATGAGCAATGGAATATATAGCTCAATTTCATAACAAAAATACAACATAATTCCCAACATGGTTGTTGTCATCTGCCGCTGTTATCAGGACGTATTGTCGTAAGATTTTTTGTTTTAGTGCTCACCCCAACACAATCGTTACTTACACCAAACAAATAACAAGAATGTCACAACTTCATTTAAAAAATATTACGATAAAGGTTTATTATTGTCGATTAGAAGTTTAAAAATAAATTTATACCTGCCACCGACATTTTTTCTTACAATTTAAAAATATCTTTATTTCAGATCATTGATCTATAATAATATTTTTTTAGTATAAAAAACGTTTATCCTAATGTTGTAAAAATGAGCGATTAATAAATAAAGAAAGAAATAGCTACCTCATTCAGATGTACCTTGTGCAAATAGAATATAGTATTTAGAAATATTTAAAAACGTTATAAAGAATAAATTTAAGATGCAATCGTGCCCAGATTCCATTCGTAGTTACTTTCGACCGGACAGTACGTCACCCCATTTTGTCCGTCACTCAAGGTCATTGAACCGTTGTTGGGGTCGGGATTTCGGGACATTATTAAAACAGGGGTTCTTTCTTTTTGAAGAGTACTGATCGATACGGCATCAGGTTCTTTTACAATTTGAAATATTTTATCTTTTAAAAATAAAACTTTTTTAATAACCAAAATTATTTTGACATGAGATCCAGACTGTTAAACTAGAGTGCGATCTATGAACCGAAACGACTACTACTACACATACTACAGCAATCGCCTCCGATATGCCGTTTTTATGAGAAAAATGTACATCGTCATTATACCTGGCTAATTCTAAACTGATTCCTTAACACGACAGGTGTCACATTCGAAAGTGGTGGTACTACCCAAGACGGCAGACTGAGCGATGTTTGGTATAGTATGCATTTATATGTCATCGACAATTTGTCGGCAAAAAATTTACCTTATAATTACATCTATGTAATGATATGACTATGAATTAATACAACCTAGTGGTAGTAATTAATCAATAAATTAATTTAGATCGTCATTAACACTGAAACTAGGTTAGTTATTCGATGATGTTGTACCTAACTCATGCCCGGAATATGTATTAGGTACATTATCAAGAATTGAATTATTATATAATTACATACTCAAGTTTCTAGTACAGTTCCTTCTACACATAGTGTTTAATTTATAAGTCATGTGTATAAATAAATGAATACGCACACAACTTGAGCTGGTTTGTGGTTCGAACCCACGCCGTCCACTATGTTCTGACTACTATACACGGCCATTTAAAAATATATATATAATTATATTTAAATGAAGTACTTACTCAATATTAAAAGTATTGCTAAATATGTAAAATACTATCGATTTTCTTTCTACTCACTAAGGTTAAAATTGCTGCATTTTAGCTCCCCCTATCACATCTTACAAGAAACGCCATGTTTCCAGTTACCCTATATTGGGTGCTAATAAAGGTAGGGGCTCTATTTTGAGAGAAGATTATATGTACGCTTTTATCTTGTTCTTTTCAACATCAAAATTTACACAAATAAAAAAGTAAAAAAAATAAGCAAATAATTCTAACTTGAAATAAACAACTCACTCGAGTCTAAATGGTGTTTTATGTAACTTTATAATTGCATATCGTGTAAGAAAACTTATTAAAACTTCACGAAAGTTGAAGAAGTCACCTTGAACTAAGTTCTAACGATAATTTTCTTTACCAACCCTTACAATCCATTATTATCAGACGTATAAAAATAAAATAAACTAGTAAAAAAAGAAATTGCCTCCTCGAAACCCAAATATTTTACTACAAAGTTGCCAATAAAGGACGATAGTAGCGGAATGGAGGCTAAAGGATACAACGTTATCGCACCACACGCGGAGTCATATCGCATCGCTCGGCTCATCAAAACAAACGGAACTATGAACGTACGGTGAGACGGCACTTCGCAGATATAAGAAGTTTAGCGCACGAGGGCAGGGACGGTTTAGCCTTGGGGTGAATTGTGCGAGAGAAAATCGATAGTGCCACGCTTTCCCTCCCCACACGCGTTACTCAGTGGGGAATCCTTCAGTTGCCTCGCTTTTAGATTGACACCACCAGTAGCTCGAGCATGACAAACGGCAATCAGGTTAAAATTAATACCTACTCTATAATATAAAAATATTTTCTTTATAAGAACACCCTGTTTAAACTTATTTATATTTAATTTAACTTAATCGTTAATATTTTTTGTAATATAAGTAGGTTTTTTAAGTGCTAGTGTTGGAAAAATACGGTGGTTTAGGTACGGATAAAAAATCTTCCCTTCTAAAACCTTTCAAAGGTCAAGTTATTTTTGTAATGACAGAGTGGAATTATTTGAGTAAATATTTTTCTAAATTATTTACTTCATTAACTTTTAAAGGACAAAGAGTAAAAAATAGAACTGAAATCTTCAAAAAAAGTCGTGCTAGTCTTGTCTTGTACCGTGAACAAAATTATATATAGATGTGCTTACGTATATGTTTAAAGTATTGTCGCTTTTCTCTCTTAACATATTTTAAACTTTTTTATGATACCTTCAGTCATCTCCGTGTTCACTATGCCGGCCGGAGAAGACAAATGCGCCCTATTCTTCGACTGACTTCCAAGCTGATTCCGAAATGTGACGAGAACACTTGTTATACTTGAAAGTGGTGGTACAGCCCAGGACGGCAGACTAATAACCATTATCAGTCTGCCTATCACTTTTGTAAACTAGGAAATTTATTAAGCTACTAGTTACATTACTTTTTAAATCAAAATAAGAAACGACAAAAACGAAATTAGTCAAAAAAAAGATGTTTTGAACCTTCTCTTGAAATCTCGCTATGTACCAATTTAACTTTGTTTGAGTACTAAAGGTCTCTTAGCGCCTACAATACAAACAGTAAATTAGTATGAACGATAAAATAATATAATATAGCTGTAACATAAATAAACATAATGCGTTTTGACACGTACAAATTCATTTAAATTTAAAGAGTAAAAGAAATGCGTAAATGTTCCAACCAACTAAACCCTACCCCACATTAATAAAACACCAAAATCAATCAATAATCCATCAATAAAACCAAAGTGTTCGTACTTCTGTCAATAAACCGCGCGTTTGATGGATTGCTCCAAAAGTAAAATTGATATAAACACGATGTTTCAACATTACTATAAATGGTATACAATTGTTCGAAAATGTATATTTGCTCCTTTGAAGTATAATATACGACAAGAGTATTCTATAATAATATGTTTATTTTCTATTCAATATTTTTATTTATCTATTTCTATGTATGTATATTTATCCTATATTTCATGTTAGATTATTAAATTCTTATGCTGTTTTGCCTTTATTCAATAATTTTAGATTTATTTATTTTTCATTTATTTATTCTTATATTTTTGTTTCTGCACCGAAAACACTTTTCCACCACACCAAAGGTTAACTGGTAGAAAATGCCTCAAGGCATTAAGTTCACCTTTTGCAATTTTTATGTTGTGCAATAAAGTATTTTTTATTATTATATTATTATTATTTCGATTTGTAATAATTTGTAAATAAATTATTATTCCCCAATTTCTATTATAAAAATCTGTACTTAAATTATATGTAATGTCGTTATATTACATATATAAGGTAGTGTTAATTAACATCTGTGAAGTGGCGGAAGCAACTTGAAAGTAGCCAGGTGCAATAGAGAGGAGCGTGTATGTTAACCTGGTCACATTCGTTGTCCAAAATAATATACTTACAGATATTTCTCTATGGTAACAGTTGTCTTCGCTTATGGACCCAGTAGCGGCGCTAGGCGTTAGCGACTTCGACAACAGAAAACGGCCTCACGCCTGAGAATTGCCCCGCAAAAATAGTTAACAAGTTATGAAGTTTATTAATTGTGACATTTAAAGCTAAAAAAACTCATTTCATTGACTGCGGCCAGGTCTAGCGCCGCCACTGTATGCATCTTAACTATAAAAAAGTAAAGCCATACTATTAATTAACTGAGAGATTAAGTTGATAATATAATTTAATTAATATAATGTTATAAAGTTGAAGTGTATGTTGTCTTGATTGGCTATAAACGTTTAAGGGCGCACAACCTTGCTTCGGGTAATTTCCCTAGTTCAGGGTTGAATACGCCTCGTCATCCTGAAATGCTACACACAAACACTTTTGTGGGTATTCATCGTGATCAAACGGTAGGTAATAAAGATAGATTAATGGGCGTCCCTGCGTATTCGTGGATACCAATCTCTCTTCGTATGTTGAATTCGCAGTGTCTTTTGTATGTGAAGCAAGAAAAGGTCACAATCTCGGAAAGGATGTCAATAAATAAACAGAGCTATAAAAGGCCTGTTTTTTGGTGACTCAGACCTTTACAACATTCATGTTTAACTTTATAACAAAGTAATTAAATCTATAAATGGAATCATTTCATTTGTTAATAACACATTTAGGTACTGTTACGATTTTATCACGGACTAAAAGTGTTTACGACGTCAAAGGATAAAAGAAAAATATCTCATTTATTTAGAAGTCTGAATCCACACCTTGAGTTTATAATCTACACTATTATCATAAACCCGAACGTAATTCTCTCTGTTTGATAATTTTTTAAATAAATACTCGTAAATATATATATATCGTATATATATCGTATATAATATATAATATATATTTGGTAAGAAGATTGCATCCTAAGGAAAAACATGAGGAAAAAGGTGGAATATCAATTTTAGTCTACTTTGTTGTATCAACGTGGGTGAAAGGAGGCGACACGGCTATTTTATCCACATAAAAGGTTTCTGGCGCGTATGCCGAAAACTATATAAACGCATATCAAATAATTAAAATTAATTGTTTCCATTTTTTTTGTATCAAATATCTATAATCTATGCTGTGAAGAGTCTTGATTTATTCTGTTACATCTAAAGTGTACTCGTTTCGTGACAGCTAGAGATTTATAGCTCCACTTTTTTCTGCTTCAAAGGTCAAAGGCTCGGTATATCGCATTTATCTTGTAACTCATCTATGAGGAAAACTTCGGTTCACTATACCGTGTGTATCAGTGAATACGTCAAGGTGAGCCATTCGGAATGTTATTGCGAATACGAGTATTTGGCTTAATATTTATTAATAATATAAATTACGATAATATTATAACAAATAATATAACAAAACTTATTTTGAAATTATGATAAATATTTCAACACGAAAAAATCCTACCTTATCTCGGACTGTGTGTGATTTTTTTTTTTCTTTAAAATTTTCCTCATAATTTGATAATAAACAAATACAGATTTTTAATACGCCGTAAGACTGGTGATGGTTATTAATCTACCATCCTGGAGTAGTATCACCACTTTTAATTGTAGCACCCGTGAAGTGACCTAGTTGTATTTCAGAATCAATTTGGAAGTAGTCAGGTATAACGGGAGGTGTGTAATCACGGGTATTACGTTTATAATATTAGTGTAGATAGTATAGATTATTTATAGTTTATGCTTTCTTTTATTCTTCTTATCTACCTTAAAGTTAGTTGCCTAGAACAGATGCGTTTTTTTTTTAAAAAAGCCGCAGTATTATCATTTATTAAATGTTTTAAATATTTATTTATTTATTTGTTTTAAAAGCCAACAACGTAAACCTAGAGTATAACAAAAAAAAAAGCTTAATTTGTAATATTAAGGCCAATGATATTAAAATAATTATAATTAAAATAAAAAATGTATAATATAAATTCTAAAGAAAATTATAAAATACGATAGATCGTATAACCATTTTTAATTTTGATACTATTAAAATCTTTGGTTACGCCTCAACCCAGTGCGGGTTTTATTCTTTGTAAAAGAGCCTTAAGGTGTAGGCGCAAAACTGAACGGGACTATGGGTGTGACCGTTTTATTTTCCCATTTTCCGAGAATCGCTATTCGTTCGGCGCCCGGGGCCGCGCGAGTTCCCGACGACAGCAAAGGGGAAGCGCCCAGATGTCGCACAGACAAATTATTTACTACCATCCTTTTGTCAAAACCTGCATCTACATATTCGGCACGACCTGTGAGACGATATTCCTCTGCTCTTAAAATGTTTTTTATAAATAATTCTTTTCGATGCATACAAAATGTTTTTACTTTTTTTTTATCGGAACGAACTAGAAAAAGCGACATTGCATAGGTGTTGACACCATCTGTGTTCGATAAATTTAACCAATAACACATGTGGACAATTCATACATAGCTTTAAACTGAAATAACAAACGAAAGTCGTAAAAAAGTCGCAACCAGCTGTTGCAATAACAAACTGCGTCGTGCGCTTTGCCCTCTCTTCTTTAATAATTGTTTTAATAGACCTATCTAATGAAGTAATAATAGTAAAAATTAATTACAGAACTTAATTAGATATAATTATTTGTACTAGAGCCGTAATAGATTTCAGAAAACCGCGTTCAAAACAATAACTCATATGATATGTCCGCTCAGCGGCTGCTTTGAATTACACGTTGTAATGTTTTAAAAGTAAATTACGACAGTCATAGAGACTACATTATAATAAAACTTGCTCGCGGCGCAAGTTGACCGTATCATTTGGTATTCACAGTGCTCTCGACGCTCGGTCCGGTACGAAGGACGCATTTTAGCTAAATTGGTGAAACCATGTTTCGGGCCACGTGTGCTTTAGTGCCTGTTACTTTACTCAGAGTCGCTAGTCTCTTAGTAAAAAAATATATCACGTATAAAGTCTTTATTAATGTTACATACCACTTACATTTCGCCTTAAGTGAAATATTTCATCGTATTTTTTTTTTTATAAAACAGAAATTGGTACTAATAAAAAGTATGAATTTCACTACTCTCACCACTTCTCTTCCATCTAAAGGTTAACTAGTATAATAGATAATACCTTACGGCTTTAAGTCTACTCTTTATAAAAATTTTACAATAAATAAATAAATATCAGTCCTAAATGACAGACAATAAAAAAAATCGAAATGATTTTATGGATTAAATGAAGTTTGTTAGTATAAAAATATATAATAGAGAGCGACTAACCCCTATTCACGTATAGAGAGCCCTCATTAACAACCACTATTGTAAACAGTGTTACCAAACAAAATGTGTTTAACGACAGGACATTGTCGATAACAATTCGTGATTGTTCCTCTAAAACGCATTTACAATTGATACGAGTTTGTAAAGGTTTGTTAACTACGATTGAATTATATATAATGAAGCTTTTGATATTATATAAACATACAGGGTACTTCTTTTTTTTAAATTGTAGCTCAGCATATGAGTGCATATCAGTGTGATTGATGTAAAGCTAGAGTACGGTCCATGAACGGAAACAACTGCTAGTACAGATTAATTTCTCCATGCAGCAGTCGCCACGGATGTGCACCATACAAATTGACAGTGCACATTCCTCTCTCTCTCTCGTTATACCTGGCTACTTCCAAACTGTTTCCGAACCGTGACAAGGTCCGTGAAGTACGGGTGTTACATTCGACAGTGGTGGTACTGCCCCAGGACGGCAGACTGAGCTAATAACCATCATCAGTCTTCCAACCACTCTTTAATAGTGCCTGTAGGCACCAAAGTACTCGCGAACAAAGTTACATTGGTACCGGTCAGATTTTAGCGTCCACGACCACTCTAAAATTTTAAATTATATTTTCTCTATGGCCAAAAGTTGTTACTACTATATACATATTTTGTGGTAAAATTTCATGGTTGTATTCAATGGACGCAAATCCATGCCGAGCTCAAATTAGAAGCGAGCTGTTGTTTGTACAAATAAGTTTACTCTGGAATATTGTCAGTTGTTTGCAGATTGCTTGAATACAATACAAATTAATTAACATATAATTACGCAATTATTTAAACCAAAATTTTACAATTAATAATCATATAGTGAAATAATTAATGAAACAATAATAAAAATAATTTCATAATAATTGTAATGAGCAGCCATAATGATAGAGAATTATTGCAGTAACTCTATTTTACTGGTGTAATAATAAAGGAATAAAAACGTCGTGTAACACTAGCACCTTTCAGTTCCGCCATAAATCTAGCTCGGGCTAACGTACTAACGTTGGACTCTCTAGATGGAAAACGCACTAACTATCTCATGGTTGCGTGCTGTAATTTTATTGTGCGAGACATTTTTCCGTACATTTATTTCCTTTCTGGTGTGCGCTGGTGGCGGGCAAGTGAAACATAACAAAGGGCGCGGGCGCTCGCCGCAGTTACAATTTCCGAGCGCACTTCCAGTCCATTTCAGATTTTACAGTCCCCGAGAGATAAATGACCTCTCGCGTCGTTCGTTAACGCAAACGAAAATGTGTCGTAAACGCTACGCTTTCAATTAAGCCTAGTTTTATTTATGCCATTTTTTATTCGTGCACCCAATGTTAAGATAAATGAAAACAGAAATGCTCTTAATTAAATGAAATAAAAGAAAAATAAAATTGTTCGAAAATCGTCAGTATTCATTGAAAAATAAATCTCTTGTGCTAAATGCTTGTGGCAAAACTTTTTTGATGTAAACAAAAATAGTGCAAAATAATTTAAGTTAAAACATTTGAGATTATTTTTCTTCATTTAATTTAGCTCAGTCATTGCACATAATTGCATTGCGTGAGTGAGAGAATTGTGGCGGTATGTGCGCGGAAGTAACATGAGTAGGTACCGCCGACGATGCCTCCCTGAGTTTATTACCATGTTAATTGTGGCCTAAGGAATTACGACGCCTTCTGATGGAGTTACCTACAACAAAGTTCACCTGCATTGCGGACATTTTGAGTGAGATGTCTCGCCGTAATTAAGTAGCGAGACGTCCTTTGAGAGACGGACGTATATTATACCTCCATTTATTGGTTAAAAAATTATTCATACTTTTTTCATAGATAGAAAAATATTAAATTATAAACAACATTCTTATGACAAAAGTAGTGCCCTATGAACTGCGAACTTAATTTTTACATATTAAAAGACTTACATGTAAGGCTTTTGATTTATTTTACAATGTATAAATTACTCAAATAATTAGAATACCAAGTTCTCTTCGATTTTTTTTATTTATTTGATTTGAGCATAATTGCTTTTTGTAAATTTTGTTGGCAATATACTCTCATTTATTGAAAGGTTTTAGTTCTTTATCTATTTGTTAAGTCAAGGGCTGGGATTAGTTTCTGCAATCCATCTCAAAGAAGGCCTTAAATATAGCGTTATCCGCATCAGTTTTATGGCAAAGATATAAATTCCGGGTCGTTTATTTGCTTTTTAAAGACTCGGGACAAGCAACTAGGATCTGAAACGAGAGAGCTGGGAACACTGTAGTTACAATTTCCGTAAGCATTTCCCTGGCTTCGGATTATGTTGTACGGATGAGAACGAAAGATTTTCTATGAATAGCTACGAATATAATGTGATTCACGGCTTCATAATATACCTATAGATATAACAATTTTTATAGAACAACCAAAACAAAACGAGTTCTTAAAATGGTGGTAAAACATTTAATATGCGTAAATATATACAAAAATATATTGCAACTACATATTACAATTTTCATCGCTTTCCATTCAACGTTATTTCCGTCTCGATCTCAGATAACTGAAGTAACTGCGGTTGCATGTAAGCTGATGAGGAAGGTTGCATGTAAGAGGTCAGTAATAGGCAGCTTATCGGCGCCGATGATGCCGCTTCCGACTGTACCTCGACCATGTAATATCGGCTTATACTCAAACATTGATACAATCTAATATGTAAATTCATTATGAATTCCGATGTTCCTGCTCATGTTTAATAATAAAATTTGTTATATTTATAATTACTTTAAAATATACAGTTATATATGTCTCATTCAAAATATGCTTTCAGTGAACAGAACAATGTCTTATCTCGCTCGGAGGTTTGTATTTATGACCTGAAGCGGTTGTTGGAATATCGAACTAGGTCGTAAATCTGTTGGCAAAGCATTTCTAGAATGAGGCAGCGTCGGCGTCGCATCGGTCGTCGAGAGAGCACTTAGTACCGCGTTGTCCGTGTGCTCAACTTTACGGTCGCACTACCCCTCGTGTCGTTTATGCGCTTTTTAGCGTCTCATGAGCAAGTGAACACAACATCTCAGGAAGCAGCTGCGCTCTCGACGATAGCTGCCGTAATATTTTTCATTTTTAAAAGAAAACCTGTAAAAAATACTAAAACGAAGTATATGGAGAGAAACGAAACGGAACACCTGGGAAAAACACTTTCTCAGTTGACTCGACAGTTTATTAAATATTCAATACGACCAGGTAACTTTGTTGGCATTGAACGAAGCCAGTCTGGACATAATTTCGGCATATTTATACACAGTTTATTAACCGCGATCGATTAAGTATTCATGACTCGTTATGTGCTGGGCCGACGATCTAAATATTTTCAACAACAATTCAGTAATAAATAGATTAACTATTCGACAAGTATTCAGAAAATGAGACGTTAATGAACGCTATTCAATTGTGAAAATTCCATCACACCATACCTACCTGACTAAAAGATATATTGAGCGTACGGTACGCGTACCTATATATTATTTATTGGCATACCAGAGAATCTTCATGTAAAAAACATTGAGGTTATTTGCTTTATTGAAAATTGTTATTGAAGAAAACAAAACGGAGAAAAAAATCATGGAAAACACTTTTAAAATTAATATGTATGTGCGAGTGAGGAGTTGCCGTCGGTAGCGCCTCCGCCGAATGCGGGTAGCCCCCTCGTTCGCAAACGTCGGCTGTTATTCAATTTAAATTTCAATTTCGCTCGACTGTACATTTTGTCGAAAACTTTTTCCTTGTTTTACTGTAACACGATGATAATACCGAAAGTAATTTGACCGCAGAATTCGTGATACAAACGAATCGAGAACGTTTTTAGAATAATCCTTCCCGCCTACTCAAAAATTCTTTAAGAAAAGTAAAAGTTTTCTGTTTGTATGACTTCAGATTTAGGGATAGCGAAGTTTCATAAACTACTGTCGAAAGTTTTATGAAACAAATTTGGCACATCGAGGAGAAGGGAGTATAAAATGTAAGTTCTGTAAAACTTACCGGAGTATTCCTCTTCTAACATGAGCAACGCGGGGCTGTACCCCAAGGAAGTTAGTGCCTCCATTTGTGCCGGAATTGTGTCCTCGGACGCGAACCTGCAAATAAAAGAACGTCTGTCACAAACTTCTTTACTGCGTTCCTTATTTTACACTAAATTATTATTTGTGCTTTTAAACCATTATACATGAAATAGAATTTGAAGACTCCATGTATACAATATTGTATCCGCAAATTAGTTAATATAACTATTCTCAAACGATTATCTTTTATTTTTTATTATTTTAAATACTAGATTTGTTTTATTATTAAATCCTGGGCGTGTGTGTGCGTGGGTATTGATTTTTATCTATTTAATTTTCATTATAATTTACATCAGTATAAGAAAAATATTGTCGTTGACTACTAAAATATAAATATTTATCTGGTGGAAAATGCAACTGTCTGGGTTTTAGTTAGGGATATACAACGTAGCCTTTCATTACAAGTCTACTGAAGGAAGGGTAGATTGCATTGAAATTGAAGGCTTGAACTGAATACCAATTAATCGAAGTCTTTTATGCAACAGCTTCTACTATGCAATTTTTCTTTGACGCGAACCTCGTGTAAGGCTTTTATAAGAAAAGGACAGAATATATTACACAACCTTATCGATATTACGAACTATCGATAGTTTTAAATCAACCTATTCATTATAAAATTATAATGCTAATTTATTATTTACGAATTTTAAAGTAAATGCAAACATCCCGCAATTAGTATAAATAATCAAGTAAACTGAAATAATAAATTATGTTATGTAATAAATAGATACAACTTTTTATATGCCTGACATGTAAATACAATCCAACTGATGTTAGGCTATAAAGAGAAATTCGAAGCCAATTGCTACCATAAAGTAGCAGGTAGCAGTCACCTCCACTATGCCGGCTTGAGAAGACCTTCTATTGACAGTTCTGCTAATAATCATCATGCTGCCGACTGGGCTTAAAACCATTATGAGTACGTCTACTACTCTTTCAATTCATTAAAACCTTATTTTTTTTGTGTTGTACACTAAATAACTCGAGTTAAGTAAGTGAAGTTCATTATGACGAAGTGCTCGTAATGAGCGGCTACAAGATAATTGAGTTTTGATATCTGACACGAGTGTTGGCGGACACTGAGTATAACGAGCCGGTTCGCGCTCAAGAAAGGCGATAATTAAAAGTGTTTTAATGGTGCCCGCAGAAAGCTTCAATGAATTCAATTAAAATGTAAATTTCATCCCGATCACGGTCTAGCTCATCTTACAGACCGCCTTTAGTTTTAAAGTTATCGAGTGGGAACTTGTGCAGATACGGGATGAATAATGGAAAGCTTTATATTATTATAATCTGCAGTATAATAAAAGATTTTTGGCGGGCATCTGGAGACATTAAGTTATCTGTCTTGAATTATTATCCTAAACTTGTGTTTATTCGAGTGTTAATGTGTAATTAAGTGTTTGTGAGCGTGTGTGAGTGTGAGCAAACAATTCGAAATAAGAGATAAACAACGTGTGTTTTCATTTTCCCTCCAAAATACCGTTGGAAGTTTTAATAAAGATTCTACCATTTTACTGAAGCTATTTTTCACTTGACTGGGTCTATATCTGATTGTTTAGTGTAATGAATGAATGATCCGTGATGCACTATAGTATTAACTTAATGCAAATTATCTTCAAGCCGGCATAGCGGAGGCGACTGTTGCCGGGAAAAAAAAATGTCTCTGTGGTAACAGTTCATAGACCGCACTCTAGGTTTACACAGGCGGAGTGTTGTCATATGCCGCGATACAATAAAAAATAAATACTTTGACTCTGGCAAATTGTTATAACGCCATAACAAAAAAAAAGTATAGTATGCTTAGTAACCTTCATTATGAATCTGATTCAATATTTGATTGTGCCGATTTTCTAAAATTTTGTATAATAAGGCAAATTAACTCAATCCCGTTAAATGCAAATTGATGAATATTTAATCTGAATATTGATAAGCCAACTATATTTAGTTATGTCGATGTTTATTTTATTAGAAATCATTGTATACAGGATGAGCGGCCGTGGTCTAGCGGTAAGACGGGCAGTACCACCACTTTCGAATGTAACACCCGTGAAGTGACCTTGTCGCGTTTCGGGGATAGTTTGAAAGTAGCCAGGTATAAGAGAGGGGTGTGCACTGTCAATCTAGATGGTACATGCTCGTCTCCTCAAGCCGGCATAGTGGAGGCGACTGCAGCCCGTAGAAATTTCTCTGTGGTAGCAGTTGTTTCCATTCATGGACCGCACTCTAGCTTTACATCAGGCGGAGTGTTGTCACATGTCGAGCTACAATAAAAAAAAAATGTAATAAAACATATAATATAGCAAAATTGTTATACATCATACTGAAGCGGTACACTTTGTGATTAATTATTTTTTTTGCATATTTTTTTGTTATTTCTTCGTCCAAAATTGACTACCTAACAAATATTAGCATCATACATTAATTAAAATTACAAATAAAAAATTATTTAAAAATCATAAAACATCGGCGAAATATCTAGTTACGTGTACATTGCGGCGTGATAAAAATAAACAATACATGCAAATAAAAAAAAAACAATTAAAAAAATAACTTTCAAAAACGTTTTTGTATTGGTTGCGTAACGCACTAAGGGATCGCTACCTGTTTTGTTTTTTTACGTCCTGTATATTTTATTATGTTATAAAATACATTTTTAAAAATATATCAACATAAATCATTTAATAGCTAACACCTTTAAGATATAATACTTTAAGATAATAAGGCTAGTCAGCAATCCACATACGGAGAGGTACAATTTTCCAGTAGGCGGCAGACTCAGAGTGCAGTCTGGCCGAATGCAGTGCGCGTCGCGGAACAAATCCGATAACGCGTCACGCCGAAACTTGCAGACTCAATTTCACACGGAAACACGATTACTCTACAGGCAGGGACACGGTAGGAATCCGGGAGTAGCTGACTCGGGCACCTGAAACCGATCCTACTTCAGTCCGCGGCCTGCCCCGAACGTCGCTCCCCACTCGATGTTTACTTTTACTGCCTCGCCAACTGTGCCGCAAATTGCCTTTTATTTGTGTTTCGGTTTCTAGCATCCTTTGCTTTTTAAATCAATGTTATCCAACAAATCTACTTATAAACAAAATTAAAAGATTTAAATAAAATTATTGCTGTATTTCTCTATTATCCTAGTCGCGTTTCGGGAATAGTTTGAAAGTAGCCGGGTATAACAAGAGGAGTGTGCACTGTCAATCTAAGGTGGTACATGCTCGTCTCCTCAAGCCGGCATAGTGGAGGCGACTGCTACCCGCACAGGTTTCTTTGTAGTAGTATTCATTCATGGACCGCACTCTAGCTTTACATCAGGCGGAGTGTTGTCACATGCCGAGCTACAATAAAAAAAATATACTGAAAGTTATTATCTCTGCAACGTAGAGTACACACATAAAATAATGTAAAATATAAACATGAATAAGAGCATGAAGTGTACGTGCACAAACAGTTGCGCAGGTCATTAACGAAACAATTACAACTGCCCGCGCCGGCTCAGCCTAATTGTTATTATTTCACAGTCGCCCAATGACCACCCTATCGCGCATATCAACTTTATTGTCTAATAGAATTTTAATAACAACGAATTACAGCTATACGATGCATAAAATTTCATTGGCTGCAATAATGTGAAAACACGAAATAAATGTGGTCATACTATACGAGTATTGCATATCGAAATAAATTATAGCTATTAAACATGCAATACGAGCTATTATTATTCAAATACTATATTTAAGCTTTATAAAGTATTCACAAACACATAATTTGTTATTAAATGAAGAAGGAAAACCGAGAATTATTTTAAAACCTCTACATAAGCCCCACAAGTTTGCTTTTGAAATCCAGTTCGTACCACAATAATTAATGCAAAGTTAGTTTAACAAGAGGCCCGTTGCCAGAGCAAGTGTTCGAATAAGCGGCACGATTTGTAAATCGCACCATTATGAGAATGTATCGCGTTGGCATCGCATGTAGGCCTCTGTGGACTCGTTTCGCTTCTGGAGCCAAGACGAATACCCATATGTTGGCCGAGATTCTCGGGCCGCGGCCGCTAAGGAGGTGGCGAGAGAATAAAGAAGGGATGGGAGGCCGGGGGGCAATTAGGACCGCAATTAGAGGACAGTATGTTGCAGATTACGGCCGCAGACTCCCCCTCGGCAGCGATTCGCCAGCATTCTGGTGTTGCGAATAACACCGCTTGCCAACTAACTATTAAGACATCTCCGTTCGCGTAAACTCTCTGAGTGGCTTTATAGCGTTTCAAATTGCACTTGTATTTTTGTGTTAAAATTGCGGCGACATAATCTAAACGGATAACAGAGAGAGAAGTGGAAACGGTTTTAAGGATTCAATGGGAAGTCGCCAGATGGCGCGGCCCGATTGGGTGCCTGATGTATATTCAAGTAAAAAAAATGTTTCTCGAATAAAATTATTTATCTACAAATAATCCATTTCGAATAGAACCAGTTCAATATTTCATGTACCATGAAATCTGGCTAGAGCGGCGCTGTTCGTTGTATTCGTTTTAAGCGCGCTACAGTGGGAAGGAAATTAAATTGGATAATATTTTCCAGTGTTTGTGGTGATCTTGTTTTGTTGTGTGTTTTTACAAACATGCTGAATAAATACCTGCTTGGTTGTAACGGCCAGACAGTTTTTATCTGTTTTGCTGGTCGAAGCAGATAAATAAAAGAGTTAAGTTAGCTTTTTTATTATTTGTACATTATATCAATAATATTTCTAAATGCGTTCTACATATTTGAATATTAAGAACATTTAACCGCAAACATTTAATTTGATTCATATGGTATTATTTAAAAAATCTCATGGCAAAGCTATAACGGCAAGCTTCGAGATAAAACTTTTATTGATGCCAAACCTCTATAAACGAAATCAAATAGGTAACCTTCCAAGGGTATCATTTTATTGTTATAGCATGATTCGTATCTTATTATACTTTTTGTGCTTATACTCATTATATTTACTAAATGTATGAAACGCACACAAATTTGATAATTCACCGAATTATTTTTAAGACTATAAAAATAAAATCGACCTTTCAGTGAGAATGCGGTGTCGAGGATCCCGCGTTCACCTGCTCGCATTCAACTGCAAATTTAATCAGCGGCGCATGCAGCTTGATAGCGGAAATGCAACGAATTTCCCTTACCCACCACTCGTGCACTTTTGAAATCATCCGCTCTTCACCTCGTATTCAACGTGTTTTATTTGAAACCATCTGCCACGATTACAACAATCATTTTGACTGTTGTCGGTCTCTCTTCTCTTTTAACAACGAATTTCTAAAATTTAAGCTGAATTTCATTTTTATTTTGCGCTCAATTTTGAGAAGAATTTTGGTATTAGGTAGTCTGTCTGAGAGAGTATCTATAATACAAAAGAATTGAGAAAACTTTAAGGGACAATACATTTTAATATAATTAAAATGTTGTGACGTTGTTTACTTTAATAAAACAACACTGAGGTCTCGCCGCAACCACGATAACTGCAAAGCTTTTGAAATGTCGCATTGTTATATTAAAATACCTCATCAAAATAAACGCAAAAGTAAGACGCTTAAAAAATTGTAGATATAAATTCTTTTATAACTATTATTATTAACGTACACCAGTCATCTGCGTGTGGAGACAGACGTACGTGCATATTACATACGATGCGATGTAATAAATGTCAGTCTCAAAAATTCTTCCGCTGCAAAATATTTTATGAAATCTAAGCTCTCAGTATCTGGAAACTATCCGTGAAACATAACTCATAAATTTTGATAGCAATAGCGCGAAAAATAGTTTTGAGTGTCAATTGTTTTCTTTTGTTTTTGAACAACTATTATGACTCGTGAGCTCTGGCGGAAAAGTTTCGTTTCCACATACCGCGGTTGGTAGTTATGCTGCGGTGATTTTTTCCTGCTCTAGTTCTATCTAACCTTTACATGTTCAAGGTTTCATTTAGAATAAAAGACAACCTTTTTAATAATACAACACACAGACGCATGTGATGAAAATAATATATGACCCTGAGTTCTGAATGTAATTCTGATTGGTTTTAGAAACTATATTCCTAAGGAATAGCAATAGCTCTAGAAGCTTCTAAACTAACTCATAAGAATAAAAGTGAATGCAGATACTATGTTTCAGCCTAAAACATTCAATCAAAGCTTGTAATATCGCGTCGTCGATCGATTAAGTGGTCCTTAGGGAACGGAGGTCGACCTGCCCCTTAATCTGCTGAGTGCCTATTGAGAGCTTATGAACGTCAATACCCTGCATCGCTGCACTCGGCCGAGCTCTACGCTGACAATCAAGCGTCTACTATAACTAGCGTAGACAAATTAGGGTAACCATAAGTGTTTTTAAATTTGTTTTTTTTTTCTAAAGTTGTATGGCACCGCTATATTCCAAGTAGTGGTAGACTTAAGTATAACAAAAATTAATTATTATAAAATAAATTACTTTCTCGGCACTATTGGTCTACTTAGCGTGTAATTCTTTTATTTTGTAACAATTTTTCTGATGACTGTTTGTTGCCAAAATAAAATAAATAAATGAATAAAAAAAAAAAACTGGATAGATTAAGTATTGTGAATAAATAAATAAATATTACATTAATTATTAGAGATATTATTATGAGTGAGCTGAAATGAACTGAAAAAAAAAATCTGCGTACACACGACCTGTGAAAATTGAATTGTTTTGCACACGGCTGTTTAATTCATCATGATTTTATATTTTTTTTATTTTATATTATATTTAATATATAAGAAATCCATCGTGTTCAAATAAAAAATAATTAGACTTAATTTTTCCCATTTCATCCATTATAAGACATTAGATCATTGTCACCCTTTTATAATACGAAGTAATATCCCAATAACTAATTAATCAATCGAGATTATCGGTTCCAGAGATATTGGTTCACGTAACGTTATTAATGCAACAACTTAATATTTGCTTTGATCTTAATGCAATACTGTACACAATATTAGTTTTTAATCAAATTTCAATTGATCTGAAAGTAACCAGGTATAACGAGAGGGGTGTGCACTGTCAATCTAGACGGTACATGCTCGTCTCCTCAAACCAGCATTGTGGAGGTGACTGCTGCCCACACAGGTTTCTCTTTGCAGTAGCGGTTGTTTCCATTCATGGACCGCACTCTAGCTTTACATCAGGGGCAGTGTTGTCACATGCGGAGCTATAAAAAAATGAAAGGTGAATAACTCGCTCCATTTTAAAATTACTTTATAAATATTTTATTGTTAATTGTTGAGATGCTAATTATATTCACAACCAGTAGTCATAGTTTTTAAATGGCTGTGACAAATTCACTTCAATCGCAGCGTTGTTTCATAGAGAATGAATAATTTAGTCGTATTAACAGAGATCGCTCGCGCCACGGTTGCCGCGTCGGCTAGAACATTGAATTAGATGCACACGACTGAGCTGAGGTCCTCTATAAAATTAACAATTCTTATCACTGTTGCCGGTCGTAAAAGCGGCAGGGTGGAGCGCCGCCGTATCGTATAGCCAAGCGAATATAACACGCGGACAGACGACACTGGCAGTACATCGCACTCGCGCCCGTAAAATCTCACTATCGCGTGACTCGCGCTCGAGAGAAAAAAAGAACTTTGACAGCCGAGAAGGAACTAGAAATAAAAAACAGCATCCACTGTGGGGACATAAAAACTGCATTTTTACGATGGTACCGCTATAAAACTGAGTTCGTTTTCCTAAGTGCGGGAGCCGCTCTGCTAAATGATCACCTGAGCTTTATGCCGCCTACAATAAAGGATCTCGATAACGTTACTTCATAAATTATAAATAATGAACATGACCGTCATCTTCAAGCTGAAATACGAGCGGCCGTGGTCTAGCGGT
Source organism: Tinea pellionella (assembly GCA_948150575.1). Classification (NCBI taxonomy): domain Eukaryota; kingdom Metazoa; phylum Arthropoda; class Insecta; order Lepidoptera; family Tineidae; genus Tinea; species Tinea pellionella. The sequence goes on from OX411252.1 coordinate 3,166,617, forward strand.
AAGACGCATGAACTCACAATCGATGAGACCCGTGTTCGAACCTCGCTAATTCTGACCAGTACTAATGTAACTTTGTTATATGTACTTTGGTCGCTCAGTGCCTATAGGCACTATTAAAGAGTGGTAGGCATACTGATGATGGTTATTTGTCCAGTCTGCCGTGCTGGGGTAGTACCACCACTTTCGAATGTGACACCCGTGAAGTGACTTTGTCGCGTTTCGGGAATATTTTGAAAGTAGCCAGGTATAACGAGAGGAGTGTGCACTGTCAATCTAAGATGGTACATGCTCGTCTCCTCGAGCCGGCATAGTGGAGGCGACTGCTATCCGCAGGTTTCTCTGTAGTAGCAGTTGTTTCCATTAATGGACCGCACTCTAGCTTTACATCAGGCGGAGTGTTGTCACATGCCAAGCTACAATAAAAAAAATACATATTTAAAAAAGCATAGCGTTCCTGAGAATATTTTCTTAGAATTAACATATAATAGCAATAATCTATGTAATCTTAAATTTCTTAATCATTTATTATCATAGTATTTTAGGTCGCCATTTTATCAAGATATAGGTAAGTTTACGTTACGTTATTAAACTAACATAGTTAATTGAACCCCACAAAACCCATATACGTAGGTAATAATAGCAAATGAAGATGTGCTTCGAAAGTGTGTTAATATTAACATTATATAAGATGCCTTATATCCTTCGTAGTTTCTGCTATGAATAAAGGGTTGATTTGATCAATAATACAAACATTATTAGATATATCCTTCTTCTGTCGTTCCATCAAATTGTGGAACGTCGACGAGCCACGTCTTTCCCCCTTCCTATAACATGGGATCCTTCAAGCGCAGTATGAAGAGGCATCTCAGTAAGCCGGCATAGCGGACGCGACTGCTGTCTGCAGATCCCCTTCTCTGACAGCAGTTACCTCCGGTCATGGATCGCACTCTAGCTTGACAACAGGCGGAGTACGGTCATATGACGTGCTAAAATAAAAAAAATATATCCTGTATATATCATAAGTTGATATGATATATCATATTTCGTGTATATTTTTTTAAACTTTAGCTCAAACATATGACTGCAATCTGCCTGAAATTAAGCTATAGTGCGATCTGTTAGCAGAGACGGCTGCTATCACTGAAAGAGATCTGCAACAGCAGTCACGTCCGCTGTATAAAAAAGTTTCTAACCATATATATTGGTTTGTTTGTTTTTGTTAACTGATTGTTTTAGTATAGATTTAGTCAAAGCTTCAACTCGTAGTCTTAAGTTATACTCGCCTAAGTTATAATATTCACTATATTATGTTCTTGTGAGTAAAAAATAAATAAAGATATGTATATAAATTAAAATATATTTTAGAGAACAAAATTACCTATAAAACAATTTCTTTTGTAATCAATTTTTCACAAATCAAATCGCAGTAAAATTCAGCAGAATGTTGGAAATCCAAACTAAATCGAATCGGGATAAAAAGCTGCCAACCGTAGAAGGAACTGACAATCGGCTTTGGTGTAGACTAAAATGGTGACTCGTGCACATCGTAATATGAATATCCTTACACCTTGTTTTCAAAATTCTCTATATTATTTAATATCAAATAGTGGAGGAAATACAGAAAGATAAAATACATAAATTTTGACTCGTTCACAGATTAGTGTGTGTGTGTGTAATACGTGTGCAAAAATAAGGATGTCGGTTTGATTCCCATCACACATGGGCTGTGTGTACTGCGATTTTTTTCTGTTTAATTTTCTTAATAACTCAATAATAACAACCCCATCACTTGACGTTGAAGTTACAATAAAAAAGTATTTAAAATAAAACGTCAAAGATCGACCTCTGCAATCACAATGTTTATACACAAAGTAAACTATGAACCTCGTCCAGATGAACGTAAGTTAAACGAACAATAAAACTAACGATAGTGAAACTTCTAGATCGTGACCAACATACAGAGCTGCCCACCGGCGACCGAACTAGGTAAACAAAGGAAAAAACTTACAAAAACAATAGGAACCAGCTATAATTCTTAAAGCTGTCAGTATCAAAAATTTACGGCTTATCTTTCCGGACAGGTATCTTTGTTCCCCACACACCACGGGTCACGTTAAGGGTGAAAATAAACATAATATTTCTTATTTGCACATTATTATAATTTATTATTTATAATGTGTTACTGTTACTGTGTCTTGGGAGAAACTGCATGAACAGTACAATAACTGATCGATGTAATTGGCTGCTAATTAATTATATTTGCATGTTAAACTACCTTATATGATCAATCATTCCTAATAGATTAGTATTTCATTCTAGTATTTACACTTCAAAAAACTAATAAAAAATAACCGATAAAAACTTGGATGGCGCACAATTGTATAGCGGAGGCGAGTGCTGCCTGCAGAAAGTAGTAGCAGTTGTTTGTGTTCATAGTCTTCATAGACCGCACTGTAGGCGGAGAGTTGTATATGCAGGTAATAATTTAATGGTAGATTAGTTATGCGAATTAAAAAGTTAAATTTGTATTAATTAATATATTTTTAAACAAATTAAATCCAAGAATAATATTAGTGTGTATAAGAAAATAATCATACTTGGGATAGAACTTTTCTCGAAACTCTTGTCTGGCTTGAGAGAGAAAAATTCACCACTCTCCATCTTTTGCGCGAGTAACTCCGCTATGCTCTTATTACAGTGGAATTAGTTTTTGAGTCTGCAAATATAACTGTCTAGAGAAATTTACGTTGAGCATCTATTAACGACAAAAACTTTAACTACTTTTAAGAAAGTTTTTAGATTTCGTAGCTGTGGTAAATGAAATAATAAAAATACTTTACTCATGTATTCAACTTACTGCAACGTTGCTTCCATCATATTTTTTCACTTTAATCTGTAACATAAAAATGCATATATGTACTAATAGTTATTATTTAAATACAGGTAGATGTAAATATATACAAGTAGATGTGCAATAACGCTCCCAATGTAACGCGAGAGAAAATATGGCCACAGCCACATTTAGATTCCCTGTCAATTAGTATTTGACTTGACGGCAACATCAAGTTTCAAGCAGCCTACGCTTTTTTTATGTCAGATGTATCAAGTTTGCGCCTCTAGTATATATCTCTATGAATACAAGCGTTTTATTTTGTCATTATGTTTAAATTAAAATAACTATATAAGAATAAATTTATTTTATACTTCAACAATGCTTTAATTAATGGATTTGCATTTATAATTTAAAATGCAATTAATTACCGGTCTCTATGTTCAACTTAATCGTAGAAGTCGCACGCAACAAATAAATCATTCGTTTAAATTTTCTGTTGTAAAGACTTACGTTGGTAATGTATTTTAATCTTTAATGCCATACCATAAATTTATGTTATACCGTAATATATTATAATTTATTTTTAATTAAATTGAATTATCTAATACTTTTTATTAATTTATGGCGTATCAAAATTTATTTATTATTATATTATTTAATTGAAAAAATCAACAAGAATGGGGATGGAACCACGCCCGCGCCATTGGCGATTTACATGATCATGTCGGCATTTCTCTCTTTTATGTAAATATTTTTTGTCCTCGGGTGTTTATTACTATTTATTATTTTACGTCACATTGGTATCTGTGGTATCAATTATTGACTCTTAATCATATCATATCATCATCATATCAAAAATATGCATGATATAAAGCTGTGTATTAGAGTTAATAAATAAAATTAAATTTGAAAATGTAGAATATTTCATTTCTCTGATTGTTTACACACAAGTTGAAAAAGTTTTTAAAAAGAATCGCACTTGAAAATTCAAACATTTAACTAAAATCCGTAGCAGTATAAAATTTCTCGTCTCGCAGTCGGTTCACTTCAATAATAGTTTTGCAGGCATCGGCAAATTCTGGTCCAGCAACTTTCAACCAGCGCCGCGGCAAATCTGGCGGCAGATCTGCCCGGTGCCGCTTTCAACTTTAATTACTTTTTATTGGTTTCCAAACGGAAGTATATATTGGAAATAAACTAAAGCACAACGATAAACTTTGTCAAATTTTAAATACGGCGAAAACTATACGTTGTTTTTCATTATGTAATAATATTAAATTTATCATTCAAGATAACAAAATTCAATAATTCAAAACTGATTTTTACAGCATTCTGGTACTAACTATTGCATCGTGTACTTCAATAAAAAAGATAGTTGATTCAACATCGAAAGCGTGCGAATCGAAAACACAAATCTATGAAACCTACGAATTTATCACAATTGCTGCCGAATCGATTTAACGTGTTCAAGTAAAACCCTTTAGCTACAATTTGAGAATTTTACGAAAACTGTTCAATAAGAATTATTAGGGTGATTTTGATTTATGTCCAAAATAAAAGGAATAATAAATATTTATGTTTGCGTAGGTTGCTTTTTTATGTTGTACCTTTTATTATAATACAAAGAACACACACGCTTCATTAATGTATGTGTAAAAAGGATTAAATTCGGCTTATAAAACCCCGATGTCCACGATATTAAGCCTCGCCTGCAGCTAGATGAAGCTAAAGCCGGATTTATGATGTCCGCGACACACTAGAGATTGCAACTTTAATGATAGCACCATTATATTGTGAAGTCTTTGCGTTATTACCAACTTTTATTATAGTTCTATTTGTTTAATTATTATCATTGTGTAGTGTTTTGAATTCTATTATCCAAATTGTAGCTTTACTCATAGCGCCTGCGGGGGTAAAACTTGCTGACGGCCCTTTGTGCTTCACTTTAATCTTCACTTTATGTGTACAGTTTCTGACACCTTATTAGAGTTAGGTTTGCTGAAAGTACTCCAAAAATAAAATTCATTCTAAAAAGAACATTTAAAGAGTCTGCCATGCTTGTGTACCACCACTTTAAAGTGTAGTGGTATTTTGGGATTAGCTAGGAAGAAGTTGGCTATGAAACTCTATGGGTTTTTCATTGTCATTCAATACGTAACATATCACGTCATACGACTTGAACTAGAGAAAATAGACGTACTTAAATACTAGTAGAGAACAATTAATAAAATAAAATCAATAAAAACCCGACGAACTAACAAAAAAGGCAGACATACGTTTTTAAAACAAACAACTAGCCTCGTTTAATAACAAAGTTGCTTGAGGCAATATTGAGTTTATAATATCAAGTCTTGTTTGCCGAGCCAGATAGAATTGGACAAGCAAACCCAATTACATGTGCGGCGACTTGTTAGCCGAAGTGTATTTATCTTGCTATACCTTAGGGACAGTTTCTGTGAGTCTTTGCCCTCTAGACATGCATTTTACATATATCCAAGATGCTCTTTTGAAGGTCTATATACATAATCGTATAATTTATAAAACTAACACTGTTTACTTTTGCTAATTCAATTCAGTCATTATGTTATAATAGATTTATTCATGAATCCCATATTCAAAATTTCATTTTTTTTTTCAGATGTATGCAGTCTGATGATGGTTATTAATCCGGTCTGCTGTCCCAGGATAGTACCACCACTGTCTAGTGAAATAGCCGGTATAACAAGAGGAGAGTATCCTGACGATAGTTGCCTACAATCATTTCTCTAAGGTAGCAGCTGTTGTTTCTGCTGACATGAGCTCAAGTCTAGTCGGGCTACTGTAAGAAGTTATATGGTATTTTCCTAAGATTAATAAATAAAGTTTTAATACAATTAGGTAGTAGGTATATCAGTTTAAAATAAAACAAGCGAATTAGAAAGTTTTGCAACGTAAACCTCGACTCGCTTCAAATCTGGCAGACGCGAAGATCCCGAGCTCATGTTCTTTTTAATTAATATTACTTTGGACAGACCGTCGCTGGTGAACAAGTAAACTAGAAGTCATTAAAACTTTTAATAGCATAACATTAATCTTTAACTGCTGTCGATCGGTGCCACAAGTGTAAACGCTATCACACTATTATTATCATTATTTAAATTTTGAAAAGTTATTATGAACTAGTGTTCGCGCCAACACGCATTATGCGGCTGAATCACGTCTTTTCTTGGTCGCATAGCATGTGTGGGCGCTATCAACATTATATGAAACAGAATTGTCAAAAAACAACTGAAATCCGCGCCAGGATCCAACTCACCAATCAAAGAAACTGGTACCGATACAACTAGATAACAATCTTTAGATTAATAGTCAGCAGTTGACAAGGTAAATACCTCTCGTTGTACTCTCAAACTGGTTAACGCGTCATCGAGGCTACAATAGTCATATAAAGAGATAGTTAGACAATGGTTAACGTTATCAGTATCTGTAATTTTATTAAAATTTAACGATATATTTTCTATAGTTACTTTGTTATTTTCTGGATGTCCTCAAATTTATACCGGTATTTTGATTCCTGAGCATGTGTTACTGCGCAGCTTATTTCGTTTTGACGAACAGCGAAGGCGTAGGCGCAGTACGGACTATGACGCTACGGTCTACGAGCTACGATTCTTCGTAGTTTTCACGTTGACATTTGTAGACGCCTTTATTAATATAATCCATAATTTGAATAAAATTTATATATACCATACCTAAATTTAAATAAATATTTTATACGTTTTGCAATGGCGTATTTTAATTTTGATTATTTTGATAGAAAATTTCGATGACTTTGTACCGATCGTAATCACGGCCAGAAATAAACGCGATAGATAGTAAGAAACATAGGATCTTTTAATTTTGTTAAGTCATATTCGCATAAAATTTTTGTTTATTAAATTGTACATACGTAGTTTTGTGTAGCTTTTTCTTAGCATTTTTTTGGGGTGAGAAAAACTAACAATCTCTCTAAATGATTCTTTTGAAACTGAAGAACTTCATTTAACAAATTAACCAACCAGTTTCCAGCTTCATCAACATTTTACACTTGAACTTCGACAGTTAACAACAACCCTGTTTAAGCTTCTACTACAAACAATGTTATTTCATCACATTACATTTTAATTGTCTTCTTTTATCACATCTAACTCCTTAGGTATAAAACTTGGATATGTATACTTTTTTACAGTAATTCGGCATGCTATCACACTCTGCTTGACGTTAAGCTAGAACACGGCTCATCAACGCCAACAACAGCTAAACCAAAAAATGTACAAGCAGCAGACGTCTCAACTGTGCCGGCTTGAGGACACGAATGTGCACTGTCTATTGACCGGGAATATCCTCTCATTATACCTGGTTACTTCCAAGCTCATCCATTAAATTATTATATTAATATTTAATTTACTTTATATTTATTATTTATTAGTAGGTATTTTATTTTAATTATCGCTCGACATGTGTATTGTTATGTGTGTGTTACTTTTTACAATTTCAGAACATTACAAATAGAATCAAATGGAAAGTTCTTGATGAAAACCTCAGTCCAATTGTCAATTAAAATCAATTTTAGGTACTACAAAGTGCAATAGTTAAAGGACGTCGGCAATCAGGCGAATGGTAGTTTACGTGCGTGTCCAGAGCGACACACGGGCCTCCGCTCGTAGGTTTAATTAACACGAGTGACAGCCTGATGCGCGCCGCCGCCCGCCCGCCCGCCTGTGGCTGCAATATATTGTTCACTGCTCAACCATACGAGCACCGTTTTCATATACGAACTACACATACATGTGTGGCACACATTATATTGTTACACTCTAACACTACGAGAAACGCAATAATTTCAACTTCATCAGTAGAAATGCTTGCTTGTGGTGTATACTGAGAAATAAAAATGTTAGCTGAAAATAACAACTAATGAGCGTAAATACGAAAGGACGACAAAAGGAATATACGCAGAGATCCTGGGTTCGATTTCCAGTCACCAAAACAAGTCTTTGTTTATAATTTTATTAATGATAAATGATTATATAATATTATTTATAACTAGCTGACCCGGCAAACTTCGTACCGCCTCAGAATCAATAAATAAAAAAGCATTTCTGAACGACTTTTAATTTTAATTGATTTCTAAACGACGGGACGAACATCAAATGTTGGACATTCAAAACCAAAGGAATAGTTTCTAAGGGAAAGCGAAATTGTTGTTTTTACTATATTCCAAGCATTTTTTTTCATATTTACGCACCTTTTAAACCTTCCCTGGACTTCCACAACTAATTTAAAACCAAAATTAGCAAAATCAGTCCAGCCGTTCTCGAGTTTTAGCGAGACTAACGAACACCAATTGATTTTTATTATATAGATATAACATAATCAACTTATACACAGCATAGATGTATTATTAAACGACACTAAAACAAGCCATAAAAACAATCCCAGCTTATATAAACGGGGAAAATCATGTAATGTGGGAGAAAATTAGAATCTTACAGTGTAGTGGCAGTGGTGCAGTATAAAAGGTAAAAATGAGATTGAAAAATGCTCTCTTCACCGCGGCGAGTTGCGCACTTCACAGCTTTGAACTAATTATCCGGTGCGCTTACGGCACTCGCGTAACTATTTCACTAATTATTTCATCCATTGAGAACTATTCTTGGAACAACCCCATATTATTTTTAAAAGCAGCCGTGATCTAGCGATAGAAGACTTGAATTCAGGCCCGTGTTTAAATCTCGCTAAATTCTAACAGGCTCTGTATTTACTGTTTTATTAAATACACACTAACTTAGCATTAAAAAACAATACGGAAATTAACGTAAAATTAAAAAAAAAGATAATAGACTACGAGTAGTGGATATGAAAAGTGCAGCAGTTAAAATTCTAGGCCATAAGCTTTTAGGCGAGCGTGGCAGACGCCGGACAGCATTGCTAGTTGTTTGCTCTCGCCCGTGCCGCCAAATCGGAACTGGTTGACAATGACAACATGGCAATTGGATTTTCTACGCTTGATTCGGTACCAATACTTGATACTGTTCTTTATTTCAACTTTATTAAACATTTTTTCAATTACTCTTTTTAAACCTTTGACCGCCTTTGAAAACCGTATTTTTATAATAGTCCTTCTGATGTTAATTTAGCTAGAGTACGGTAGATGAGCAGAGACATCTGCTACCACAGGAAAACGTCTGCAGGCAAAAGTAACCCCCGCTATACTTGCTTGAAAAAACGTCTCAAAGTTGACAAAGCACATTTCTGTACAACCCGATTTTAAAAGGCAGTTAGATCACTTCACAGGTCTTACGTTTGAAAGTAGTGGTTGTCCCAGTACAGGAATTAGCTAGGCTAGACAGGGCTAATAACCTTCATCAGTCTTCTTACCACTCTTTTCTTTGTCTATTTATTAAGGTTTCGAAATGATTTTTATTTTTGCAATCTTGAATATTATTTCACTAAATTATTGATGTTAAATAAAAATTTATTGCTACAAACAATAACATGAACCAAGCAAAACGTTTAATGGAAAAATATAATATGAAATAATATATACTAACAACAAACATAAAGCGACAGTACGATTTCCTGCAATCGTTTCAATAAACCGTTTTAATGATGAGCAATTTCCATTGCACATTGAACGCGGACTATAAATTATTATGAAGTAATCAGTGTACAGGGAAAAGTTTATCGAGTGGCGTCATTCGCGGAGTCAGTAATTTATTTGATTTATTGCCAATAATATTTGATGGATCGTATTTCCAACTTTTCGGCGCGCAGATAACTTAACTTTAAATAAGTCTTTTATACACACCTTTTTGAAGGTATCTATGATTTATTTATACAGTCAGTAAAAAGAGAGTTAGTAATCCCGCCAACCAGAAGTTGTATACATACTGATGTAGTCAAAGTACTTCTTTTTTATTTTTGTAAACAATAATTTTTTGACATTTATTGATCTAATATCAATTGTATAACTAACCTAACAATTTGTCAAAGAAAAACACAAAAGATTATCGAAATATCAAAAAAAAAAGCAATGTGAATGCAACGAATAATACACGGCTTGTCGCGATCATTAAACTCATATCTGATAAAGGGATGGGCGCTTGCATTCAATTCAATTCAATTCAATTCAATTCAATTGAATTCAATTGCGACTTGATATTACATAAAAATCTTTTATAAGCTACTAATGGAAAAATATCTCGCAATAATGTCTTGCATTAGCGTTTTAGTGTTGGTAGAGTAACACTTGGTTAAAGAGATTGTTACCGTGATATTATCACGTCGAGAATTTCGACGCGGTCTCGTGAAACACCAATGGCTATGATCAGAGCATCCGCGCGAATTACAGATAACGTGGGTCTGATCTCCACCTCAACTGCTGGCAGCCTGTTATGTTTATTTTTTCAATAAACTTCATCATAATTTAATTTAATAAGAAATTAATAAGAAATAACTGTTAATTCGTGCTTATTAATAAAAAAAGTTTATATAATAAAGTTACCATGAGCATGTTACAAAAACTCTGAACATGTTCTAAGAATTATGTTGATAGACATCGTTAGTAAACGTGTACCTATGTAGTTGGTTGACGCCCGTCCTCGTCATGCCGTTTAATTAGAAATACACACGTCGCGACTATATGGCGCCATTTCCTAGCTTAGGTATTTATATTCCTGAAGCTATCTGACGTCATAAAAGTGTACTTATTGCACTCTAAACTTATCTGATAAAATTTCAAGTTTTGTAACAATTATATTTTGCCTCAGTATAACCTATAGCTTTTAATATTCCAGACCACTAAACTGTCTTTCCCCGATAACTAGAAAGAAAAAGTTGAACCCAACCATGAAATGACGCAGTTGCGTTGCGGGATCCTCTTGCGTATAGAAAAGTATAGCGAGGGGAGTGCGCGATGTTAACCTGTGTGGAATACATTAATCTCCTTGAGCAAGCATAACGGAGGCGACATCAGTGTTGTCGCGATGCCGAGATACAATAATAATAAAATGGTGAATATAAAATAAAACAATTAGGAGATGTAATTGATAGTTAAACCCGTTTACATTTTAAACACGGTTAGTAATTAAAGCAGATTCAAGAACAGAGGCAAGAAAGTTCCTAAACCTGACTTATGAATTGCTAAGTTTAGTGCATCGTCGTTGAACTCGATCCCACGGCCAAGGCTCTCCCTCGAGGATCATAACTTGTAGCTTACTAGCTCTTGTTACTACTATACATTGGATATAATTTTACTTACTTCAATTCAAAAGAACCTAGTATTTTTATAACTTTTTAATTAGCTTATTAGCCTAGTCTGCCGTCTTGAGGTACTCGTAGTACCTACCACCACTTTCACAAGTGACCTTTTCGCGTTTCGGGAACAGTTTTTTGTGTGCACTGTCAATCTAGATGGTGTACACTCGTCTCCTCAAGCCGGCATAGCGGAGGCGACTGCTGCCTGTAGAGATTTCTCTGTAGTAGCAGTTGTTTCCGTTCACGGACCGTATTCTAGCTTTACATCAGGCAGAGTGTTGGCATATGCCGAGCTACAATAAAAAAAAGCTCTACAAAAAGTACAAATGAAATAAAAGCATTATAAAATCTAACTATGTGACGAATAAGAATGGTGGACGCTTTTGTAATTAGGCAAAATTTCAAAAGAAGCAACTAAAAATTTGCCTCCTGATGAATATGCAAACGTTATATTTGCTCAGAGAAGGGACGTCCTCCCACAGCTGCCGATTTGAATTATTAATGTTTACCTCCACAAACGAATTCTCATCGAAATAAATAGAAGGAAAAACGAAATATTTCAAATTACCGTTGTCATGGCACACTTCACCCAGGTGCTTCAACTTATTATGTCAAGTTTCATTACCACTTGCCAACTTCCACTTAATTCATAACTTCTTTTTTTATCGTAGCTCGGCATAAGACAAGACCCCCGCCTGATGAAAAGCCAGAATGCGGTCCATGAACAGAATTACTACTACAAATTAATTTCTACAGACAGCAGTCACCTCCGCTATGCCGGCCTGAGGAGAAGAATGTATACCATCGAAATAGACTGTGACATGTTTCTCGTTATACCTAGCTAATTTCAAACTGTTGCAGAAACGCGACAAGGGCACTTTACGGGAGTTACATTTGAAAGTGGTGGTACTACTCCAGGACGGCAGACGGGGCTAATAACCATCATGAGTACATATAACATAGTTACATTGGTACTGGTCAGAATTTAGCGAGGTTCGAACACGGGTCTCGCTAGACCACGGCCGCTCTACTTCCAATTAACGCTAATACTTGGCAACTTACACTTAATTTATAACTTCTTAAATGAAATTTGTAATTTTCGCATGATATCAGACGCAAAAACAATTAAACTATTTGCATTACTTATGTTGCTAGTTAGTTCCAGTGACTTGGCACACGCAAATGTTCTAGCAGATAGATCTTAGAAGTTCCTAACTTTGGCACTTAGTTGTTGTCGAAGTTGCGAGTTAGGAGCGCGACCACTGCCCACTGTTGCAACGGGAAACTCTACTTGTGGTTTTTGGCTCCAACTTTAAATACCGAATTTAGAATTGTTTTAAAGCGAATGAAGTTCAATCCATACATTGATTAAATGCAATGACCGTGTCCAGACCTCGCTAAATTCTGATTGTGAAAATTCTTTAGTCTCAAAAATATCATAACGTCCCGGGACTATGTCCAAGTTAGTATCACGCCGGTATAGCGGAGGCTACATATCTTTGTGCCAAAAGTCGTCTCCAGTTACATGCCGAATTATTTTATATAAGTATAAACTAAATAATCAATAGAGATTTTGTGACAAGTTCACTAATGCAACCCGCAGTTCTTTAAATTAAAAGCTTTTACTTTATTACGCTTTTAAGAGCCTTACACGACTCTGTACAATGGCAAAGCTTTTTCTTACGTACTTATGACGCAGTATAACTAAGTATAAAAGAAGACTCAACGTTTATCAAGTTGCAAGTTAGTGAATTGAAAAATTTTATTAATGGAGTAGATTGAACTCACTTTTTTTCTATATATTTAATTGTGGTAATTTACAATTAAATTGGTTATTGTTACTGTTAATAAAATAAATCTATTTCAGGATCTTAGTGTATGTTTTTTTTAATTGTTTGGGCTATCACAATCTTCATGTTTATTTTTCTTTTTTTTAAATGCCTATATTTGTACTTGGACATTAAGCGACCAAAATATAACATAGTTACGTCAGAATTTATCAAATTTTAACACGGATCTCATCAGGCCGATCGAAAGCTTCCTCCTTCTACCGTTATTCCACGGCCACTCAAACGATACATATATATTTTTTATTGTAGCTCGGCATATGACAACACTCCGTCTAATGTTAGGCTAGATACTATTCAGGACGGCAGACTGGGCTAATAACCATTATAAGTCTGCCTACCGTTCTTGAAATTTTAACGAATACATTCAGCGGGACATTCGCCTAAATCCGATTTTCCATTAGCATGTTTTAAAGGAAAAGCTATATTTGACGTTATCTGTTGGGTAGCGGCCGCACGTGACAAGGGTCTCTGTTTCAAATCACAACCCCATACAACCCGTAACGACTAAACACATCGAGAGATTCGCAGACATCAGAACGATTCTAAACAAACAAAGCCACTAACAAAGGGACCACAAACATGATTTCTTGCATTGGAACGAGGCTTTATTGGATGAACGAATGCCCTTGAATTTAATCTTGATAAGATGCATAGATATACCTATATATGTACTTATACTTTACTATGTTGGTACTGTATTTCTGATTCGCTATACTGACATATAAATATGAAAGTAACTCTGTTTGTGTGTTACCTTTTTACGCCTACACCGCTATTTTATTAAATAATTAAATAAAGGTATAACGAGAGGAGTGTGCACTGTCAATCTAGATGGTACATGCTCGTCCCTCAAGCCGGCATAGTGGAGGCGACTGCTGCCCGCACAGATTTATCTGTAGTAGCAGTTGTTTCCATGCATGGACCGCACTCTGGCTTTACATCAGGCGGAGTGTTGTCATGTTGTCACAAATGCCGAGCTACAATAAAAAAAAATATAATTGCATACGTATAAAGCAAATTGGCGGACAATAAGTAGCACTCATCGTTATGTACTCAAAATTTCAATTCCTAAGTAATACACGTGTTCATACTTCACAATACGAGTAGATCATTCAATCAAGCCACGTTCAATTTAAATGTAACATCGTCGCGGAGTCATTGCATTAAAAGGGGAAGAGCTCGCACCAGTTCCCTGAGGACCTTTATCGTAGTGAACAGTACAGGCCAACCAATGCGCTTCTCCCGTTGGGTTGGACGCTCTTAATCTCACAAATGCTGTACCTCTACCAACACTCTAACAAAGCAAACTTTGTTATGTCAGATTGAAGTTATGTCGTACTTCAATTGTATAACATTTTATTTCACAGAGACTCATCTATTAATAATAAGGTTTATTTGGAGTGTCAAGTGAATGCATAAAGTTGTTTATTTCAAACTGAAATAAAAATAAAAGTGTTGACAATTCTAGCAAAAGAAATATTCTAAACAAAATGCAAGGCAATTTAAAAGAAACTCGTATAAATAAGTCTGAAGAAAGCTCCGTATAATATTTTAACTCAAAGTAATAATACACTCGTGCTACTGAAAATAATCTCTCTTTTGATCACAACGCTCGGGGCAGTTCTTTAATAACAATGTCTAAGAAAGATAATGTTCGAAGGAAAAGAGGTAGTTTTTCGCGATGACGGGTTTTTTGTTTTCAACGGCTCAGACCGGATAATAAAAAGTCTTTGCAAAAAAGCCTTCCCGCCAGCAAAAGAGCTCATTGATTATTTTCATGTTTCTGAATACAGAATCTTTGTTGATAAACCCACTTTTTTTCTAAAACAACACTGAAAAAAAATTAAACCTGTATAAAATATTACACCCCAATTGCCACTGTAAAAATAGCTTTTAGTAAAGCAAAAAATATTTAAATAAAAAAAAACTTATTACACAAATTACATTAATTTAAAATTAGGAAAGTAAAATTCGATTATTAAACATTAAAGTTGTAAAAAAAGTTTAAATGAATTGAAGTATAAACTGTATCGCACATAGTAAATTACCAACTATACATAACAGTCTCGTTATCCGTTGAAGCATTGCTCACTTTCAACAATTGATATTCCGAATAGAATCAGACGGCAGCAACTTGTTTCATACCTTCAATTTGCGACGTCTTCTAAATTACAAAGGTCTTCACGTAAATTGCTTCGATATTCGGGGACGCATGAGGCATGCCTAACTTAGTCACGTAGCTCGGAAAGATGCGTCAGCCTCTAGCTAACGGATCGATGGTGAAATTCCGAGGCGTGCGTATTTTTCATTAGCGGCGACTTCTTCGAGCGTGATCTTTGGTGAAATTAGGAAAATGAGGTGGGAGAGTAGGGCGCCTACTTTTAAGCTTTAGGTGAAATTCGTGCCTTGCATAATAAAAAGAAAATGTTCTCTCTGAAATCAAGGTGAACCTTTTAAGAAACCTTTCATAAAAAATTTGCAGATATTAAGTATAAAATGTTTTATTTTTACTTTTACTGTTTATTTCTTATTTTCTCGACGATGTTCCATTATTAAGGCATAAAGGCACGGATGTTGATAGCATCTGGCGAGCAGCAATCGAGTAGACCGGGACCAGACAATGTGAATTATCAATTGGAATTACGACTCGTAGCAACAACACAGGATGTTCAACGGATGCTGCGGTTTCAATGCACAAGAGTCTAAAGATTTATCTTTCCTAACTACCAAATATGTAAAGCTTTTAACTTGGTTAAGTAGTAAGTAAAATAATAAAAATAAGAAAGATACTTATAAGTATATTTTTAATAAAAAAATACTATTCTAAAACTTTATTTCAATAATTTATTACTTAACCGTACTAAAGTGCATCGTCCCTACATAATTTGAAAGAGTCCCACTTTACCAGGTATTAACTGCTCAAAGATAAGAACATTTCTTTCATTTTATTTTCCAAAGCCCGGTTTCGCCACGTCCTACAAAGTCGGTTTAACCCAACACCCATTTGATGCTCTCTCTCTCCCTAAAAGATAACCTTTATATACATATACAGGATATCTTTATATTCATAAAAAAATATAAAATTATAATTATTCAATTATGATGGAAATCGAATCGAACTAGTAGCTCAGTGGTTGGAGCATCTGTACGCAAAGCGGAGGACGTCGATTCCTACCATAGCCTAGACTTTATGTGCGTGAACGTTGATTTTTCTGTTCAACAAATAAATAAATGTTTTTCAATCTGAAACATAATTTCCAATGATACTGCTCATCCCAGCCTATTGTATTAACCAACATTAATATATTATTCAGTTTATTTTTCGCAACAAATTTTGATAATTAAATTAAATACAAAAAGTTTTAATTCATTTGTGATATCTCCAAAGACCCAGTTCTATTAATATCAATAACATCCATTTTCAGACCGACGACGACCTACCTAATCCCTAATGAATTATTCATGAAAGTTATTTTGTATTTAGTATCTAGATAGTCGTAACACAATAACGCTTTTAAAGTTTTATTAACGAGAATAATATTCACTTTCTCTTATTGTATAAAGTGGACAAGTTTGTTATCATTGAGATATTTTATTGTACAATATGTATAGACCCGGACTCAGTTTACCCTCGACCTTAATTTAAAACTTTTATTCAGAAGTTCAGTTGACCGCAAAATAATGCTATGCTATATATAAAATTTGGTCCTGATGTCCGATCCTTTGACATAATTGGTGCGTTAGTAATGTACTTTTCTATTTAAAGATTTTATCATTTATTATGTTCTTTTTTTTATTATTGTAGGTCAGCTAATAATACAATCGACACGCCCGCCTGATGTCTAAGCTAAAAAAGTACGGTCCATGAACGGAAACAACTGCTACTACAAACAAATTTCTACATGCAGCGGTCGCCTCTGCTATGCACCACATTACTCTCGTCATACCTACGTACAGCATTTTTTTTTCTTTCTGGCTTATTATACGAGGATTATCATAAAAAAACATGCATTTTTTCATAGTTCATATGAATAAATGTTAAATTGCAAAACTAAATCTGAATCAATAATTTCCCTACCAACAACTGATCACTCAGCACACCACAGCGCTGTTTACAGCACGAAGCTGAGCTTAACTAGGACTGTATCAAAGCTTCCAATGCAATGGGCTTACGTATAAACCTCCAGTAACAGCGGCCTGGCCATTATCAACGCGTTAGTAATTCATTACGCGACAGTTTCATTCGTTTTTGCGATGTTTTAAAGACCGTTTCATTAATACTTTTTGTTTGTGGTTTTGTTAGGGTTGGCTAAAATTTGTCTTTTGTGACTTCAATATTTAGGTTTAGTTTTGGTTTTATATTGATTAAATTACATTGAGTTTATGCGTATCCTTTTATAACACTCATAAAATTAAAAAGTTTACGGACTTTATGTTGTTCTTACGCACCCTCTCTCACATGTATAATGTCTAACATTTTATTCGCTCAATATATCACAAGTAAAGGTCAGACCACTTATGCACGTGTCAAGCTTAATGTAAGGGTTAAAAATATTTCTAATGTATGAAGCTGCAACAGCAATGGCACGTAAAATGTGAATACTTGTTAAATAGTGCAAATAAGTATATTATATATTATTTATTATTAAATTATGATGAAAATTAAATAGAAAAAAAATTAACAGCTTAGAGCACAAAAGCGCGCGGATGTTCTGGCCACTACAAATCCATAATATAATAAGAATACATGAATGTTTTTTTAGTTAGTTAAATTTTATGCATTTCAACGCACACATTTTTTACACGTCACGGATCGTACACATTATATGTGGCCTGACTATTATTTTATTAACGTTTTATATCTTGTCGTAAATTCTTAATTGTCATTTAGATTCTGTGCGCATTTTGAAAAGAAAGAGTTTACAGCGTGCATTCGTAGTACGTGTCCATGTCAAACATTTAAATAGACTTTGGAAGTCATTCTTTGCCAAATGAGGCATGAGCCAGGAAATTTCTCTTGAAACGACGAGAAACTTTTCAAGAAGTTTTGTTTTGCAAAGAAGTTGGTGCATTTATAGATGAGTGGCTATATGCCGATAGTATCGGTCGGCGCTACAGAAACTGCTACGACCAAGGAAAATTAATGTTTACTTAATAAGTATTATTACGCGCAGTTTATTTGAAGTTATTTTATATATTTATTGATATTGTATAAAAAAAAATTAAAAAGTATTAAGTT
This sequence comes from Tinea pellionella, assembly GCA_948150575.1. Taxonomy (NCBI): domain Eukaryota; kingdom Metazoa; phylum Arthropoda; class Insecta; order Lepidoptera; family Tineidae; genus Tinea; species Tinea pellionella. The sequence continues at coordinate 3,184,816 of OX411252.1, forward strand.
TAAATAATAATATTTTTATAGATATTCATTTATTTATTTATTTTTCAATTTTATTCCTACTACTTTTTTTATTTCTTTCTACTTCACATAAAAGTTTTTCTATCTATCCGAAATTCAGTTTGTATTTTATATAACATTCTATTAAGTTTGAATATTTTGACTGGATTATTAAAGTTAGCTACGAAAACATTTTAGAGTTAAAAGTAGCAATTTTTCTTATATGTTTTCATACGTAAAATATAACATAACAAGACGAAGCGAAAATTCATTTAAACAGAAAATTATCTTGAACTAAAATATGTACATGCTTACAGTAGACGTAAAATTGATTGAATGCCTAGAAACCGTATTAGCCTGAAGCGATCTCAGCGCTCGATGTAGCCCCGGATCCGTCTTATAAAACTGTGTTTACGTAAGAAAATGTGAAAAGCTTGTTCCACGATAATATCGTTATAAAAGTGGAGCCTAGTTTTGAACTTGGTCGTCTTTGGAGAATTCATAAATTTTTAGGACATATTCGATTGATCCAAGTGGGAATGGTGCTCAGAGTCTTACTGTTTGAAATACAATAGTGAACAGTAAAAGAAAAATACTTTCATCTCAATATTAAATTATAAAATACGATCAGATATAAGAGAAAAATTATATACAATATATGGCAATAAAAAGGTGTTATGAGTATGAAGTACCTTCATATATTGTTAGGAACATTTTATAGCTTTGAGACAGAACCGTTTGTAGCGAATATGGCGCCACACACATCGGCGTCGTCGCATCGTAAATACCTACATGCCTCTATAACACGCGTCAAACGTTTTCAAAGGTCGATACCACGTACATATAGCTAGAATGTTTCAATATTCAGACAATACTGCTAAATGATTCATAAATATAAAATAATCTGATTTAAAAATGTAACCCTTACCGTAAAGGTCACAAAAATAAATATTCATACTTCGTATAATAAAAATCAAAAGAGGTCACGCTTACAAAGCGACTACCTCGGGCTTTTATGAGACGGACAAAGGCTGCAGGTTTAATTAGTAGGCGTATGCGAGTAAATACGGAATTCACTTCCATTCCGTACGCAAGCTAATTATAATGCAAATAGAATTACATAATTTGTCGCAGTGCAAGGCGGCACGAACCTTATTGTTCCGCACGTTTTGTTTCTCACTTTAAGAAAGCTTTTCCGTATAAAGTGGCTCTTTGTGAAATGGCAACCATTCTCTATTAGGCACCGGATGAAGATATCATCTGGCTAGAAACGATCAGGCCACGCCCGCGATGAATAATTCAATCGGAATTACGACGCCCGCGAGGAGAGGGTTGCAGCAGACTCGAATGCAATCCAATGTCTTATATTCATTTGTTGCTAATGCAATTCTTTCAAGATTGCCAACCAGCCAATACATTATTATATAGTTTAGTAGGTGATCAAGAGTGTGAAATAATAAATAGCTTAATTTAACTTAAAGCAAACCAACGAAGTTAATGTTTACGAAAATTTCATTAAGTCTACTTATGAAAATCAATTCTGTTCAGTTCATTTGTTCTACTAACTTTATCTTCTATTGATTTATGATATTATAATCCGAGTATAAAATAAACCAAACCGGTAAGCTAATACGTGAGCGAGCTCAAGTTAGGTGGGTTTGCCAACAAGTTCTGTTATAAATCGCGGCGTGGCGGCGAGTGTGGTTCGCTAGATAGCGGTGGCTAGGCTGAAATTTTGGCAACGAACTCCAATAAGCGGGTTTCTTTAGACATGTCCCAGTATTGAAACAAACTTAGGTATACCTTAGATATCTCAAACCTTAATCTAAACAATGTATGACAATCGTATCACTCAGTTTCACATAAGCTACGAGGAAACAATTCCAATTATTCTCAGTTACCTCACTTGATACAAAACTATTTTCATCGTGTCCTACATATTGTTACGAGGTCGAATCAACTAAATCCTAACCTAAATTTACTACAACATAAACTACATAATATTATAGCAGAGACAACGCATTCAATGTATATTTCATAGGCAATCGTTCGTAAAATGATTTGCTTTCAATGGTATCGTTGTATCGAAATAACTTTCCTTTATTTTCCCAGGTTTGTAGTTGAACTTTCATCCTTAAATTAATTTTATTGTCGACATTTCCGTGGCGTTTTGTTTCCAAAAGGTGGTATTATATTTTATTGCACCATTAACACGTGGCCTTAGGTTTAGTGCCTTCTTAAGGTAGTTTACAATGATAAACGTTATTATAAAATGTTAAAAGTCATTATTTTTATTCATGCTACGGAATATTTTTTTCTAACAGCGGGGGATTTTTATATCTATAATTTTTTTACTTCAATAAAAAGCATTTCGTCCAATTAATATAATTAAGATATAAAAATTGCTGTTCTGTTTAGTTATTAAATTCTGGTCAGAATGAACCTAGATTCTAATACTATCTCTAACATATTATTTTATTTACAGATTGTAGTGTAATTATAAACTTTCCAGTAAATTACAGAGCTGATGGTGCATAATTAATAAGAGGAATTCCTAAACTTCAAGCGTGTAGTTACTCGTAAATTTCCGATAGTTTAAAGTGTTCTCAAGATGCTGTGTTAAGGCATTTGAGGCTTTAAAAGTAAGTAATTATATAATACAATCGAAGTAGCTTTCTATAATTATTTTATTATTATTTTACCTTAGTTTGTCGTAACACGCGTGTAGTGATCTAGTCGCGTTTCGAGATGTACGGAAGTTGCCAGGTGTAACACATTCGTGTCCTCAGCCGGCATGGCGAAAGCCACCACTGCCTGCAAACATTTCTGTGTCGTAGTAATTGTTTCTTAGTGTGGGTGGTCACATGCCGAGCTACTATAAAGAACTCTAAGGTTATCAGCTTACTATCGCGTTTATTTTGACTATTTTAATCCGAAAGTTTTTCAACTATCGTGACGAGATTAATTTATGAATTATTTTCACCTAGATAATGTTAAATGCCTGTCTAATTAAGGGTAAGCAAGTACGCATGAAAATATACCTAACTCATATTTAAATTTTCGCCTTGAAAACTAAATGTAATTATCAAAGTTCGACAATTAAAGTGTATTATAAAGTTCTTATGCAAAATACGTAAGTTTCTTAATAACATACTTAGTAGCTAATTTCACCCTGCGGTTTTGCCTCTTCCGTGAGAGTTCCCTAAGGATAAACAACGGCTATGATTCGATCTTTGCATAGTAGCAAATGGTGCCAATTTAATATATATTTAATTTATTTATGTACACTCGTTGTATATGTCGCTGCGACCTCAAAAACTTATAGATAAAGTCAAGCCGGCATAGCGGAAACGACTGTTGCCTGCAGACGATGATTTATCCGTGTTTGCAATCTTCTCTGTTAATGTCAATAGTAAAACAATTTTTTTCTCTTCGCCATTATTAGCACCGCCTTAAGGAGAAAAGTAGAATTATGGAGCAATAAACTCAAGAGACGTATGCGTTATAATTTGTTTAATGTACTAAATTCTGATCCAAAATATTTTATAGTTTTATAATTGTATTTATATTAAAATGTCAATCTCAATACTGTTTTAATTTTGTTAATTTTTATATTTAAGTTTCTTTTTTTGGCGAAAAACGTGTATTTATGATTATAGCGTATAGCAGTGCCAAGTTAACTCCTATATTGTTTACGTATTCTTTAATATCTAATGGAAACTTGAACCTCTTTTGTAGGCAACACGAGAACAGTCTAAAATTGCGAGGAAACTGTGTCCACGAAACACGTTTATTTAGGGCTGGGTGCCAAAACCTCGAGACTCGCAGTGGTCGGAGTTGCTCTTTAGAATTTCTAAATATTAATACTGTTTCATTATAGATACATCCATTTACATTATTATTTTAAACATAGTTATTATTATCTTGCATTTTTAAACTTAAAATTCTTATTAATATATTCGTAAATAATAAATTTCTAAAACCCGTCTTTGTGTTGTAATCCATGTACATGATATTTATGTAAATATTAATTCTTAATGTTTTAATAGAGAACAGACGGAGTGAAAGGAGATTCATGTTCGTGTATATTTTCTATACCTTTGTGAATGATTTCATACATATTTTATACAAGTTATTACAAACTATACATATTTTAATAATAATAAATATATATTTCACCTGCAAGTTTTACAATAGTAAAAGAATAAAGCCAGTAAATTGTCGCTAATAAAACTCAAAGTACCTACAACATACATCAACTACAGTATCTACATATTATATGAGGAGAAATGACGCGTTGCACAGCTACATGCTATTTGCATTTTATTAAAATCACAATTTTATTTTATTTTTGTGCAACGAGTCGCATCAGGCTCTCTCGGCTGATCGCCGGCTTAGAGCTACACGTTTCCCTGATTTCGTGTCTCGTATGAAAATGTATCTCCTTTCTTCAACGTTACGTATTCACTTTTGAAAGGAATGAGGCTCAATAAGAGTATTTTGGACTGCGACAAATACTATTCCTTCACTAACGGTGAAAAATTCATGTATGTTGACAAAATATTATGTCTTCCGAAGGGAATTTAAAGCTGCTAATATTATTCTGAAATAATTTTTTCTATAGAAATATATAAACCTTAAAAAATAAAACTGGCCAGTGATAGATAATTTAAAACATTTTACGTATAAAACACGAGGTAGGTGTAAAGACAGTTAAAGAGCGAAACAAAAGGGAATAGATTTGTCCTTGTCGTGTTCACCGAATGTCGTCTTTTTGCGGACAGGCATAGATAGGAGATATAGCAAGTTAATATGTAAGTATCCGTCGCAAGGCAACTAATGTGGAGGCGGCTGGTTCCGGGTTCGCCTTCGCGTCGCAGCGGCTTTTTGGCAGTGATTCATGATTTGTTTTGGCTATGAAATGTTCTCGTCCAAAACCGCTTTAAAAAGAGAACTTTTTGACGGCGCTGACTAATGGAGTTTATACGGTTTATGTTTCACGTAAAAATTTGGATAAACCCCAAAGTCGTAAAGTCGACAGACGAGGTTTATGTATTTTATCGTCTCTGTCGATGATTGTTATATAAAGTCGCATAGAGAAGTTATAAAAAAGTGAAATATACGCGAAATATCCATCGATTCGTTGGAATCACTAAACTTTATAATCAATTTTCCATCCGTATTTTATTAGTTTAATAAACATGAAATAGCATCATTTTCGGTTATCTATATTTCTCAATAATATTTTCTTGTAACACGCAACTATTTCCACGAATACAAAATATACTTTTAATTATTTAATTAGCTCAAGAACAAGACACATTTATTCGTATATTTACATAATATAAAAATGGAAAAACTAAACGAATTTGTAGGAGTCCCGTACGTCCCCAGATGCACAACTGCATGTAGGCGAAGTGGACATGAAATTATTTATGTAGAAAATATGTGCATCTCCATTTTCTATTTCAACAAAGTTTATTTAAGTCTACATACAAATGTTATTAACATTTTTATTATCACGTGGTATTTTTTTATGTATTACAAAAAGAACAAGCAGTAATTATCTCCGGTTTGAGGATACAAATGCATATACAGGTATTTTTAAGCTGATTCTGAAATGTGACTAGGAAGGTAACTTCACCAGTGTAAGACTCGAAAGTGGTCGTACAGCCCCACCATCATCAGTCTGCCTACCGCTCTTAATCCTTCGCCAACACAATTTTTTTTGTTTTATAACGCCACGGTTTTCAGAGAGAAAAATAAACTACCGCTCGTCAACATTGTGCGACATTTGCATTTTATTAAAATCACAATGCAATTTCACATTTACAACGGGCTCTCATAAAAGCCGATCGTAGTTTACAACAACTGCCATTCCTACGGTTGACCATTTGAATTTTTGACATGAAATATTATAATGAGAAACGTCGTTTTTGTTTCAATTGCATTTTAAAAGTTGATAAAGTTCCGATTAATAGCTGTGTAAACAAAAAAAGTGTCCGCAAATTGATTATTTTTTTAATAAATAAAATGAAATGAAATTTATTTACTTGCCGGAGCACTATTGAAATACTCTATCTCTCGACATGCAAAATTATAAAAATTAAAAGAAATTTTCTGAATTAATTAATAATTTTTATAAAAAAATATTGTTTTATTTTATTTAACTTTTTGACTTTGTGAAGCATATTTATTAATTATGCTTTTGCGCCGTTTGAACGTGAAAATTGAATAACCTCGAAAATTTGCAAAATAAATGTATGCATCTACAAATTCTATTGATGTATATGTACCAATATATAAAGTGTATGCATGTAACAGATCTCGCTCGGTCTATTCACATAGGTAACGGGGACGCTCTGGAAAGTCATCCAATAGGTATATGGAGATTTGAATGGAATCGAATCCTATCCGTTCTTTTCAATAGTATATTTTTTGTTTGAGATAAAACCGTTCATGTTGTGTATATTCAATATAGATACAGGTTACCTATTATAATTTAGTATAGTTGGCCTCTATGAGACCCGGATTCCTTTCCTGGACGATTTATTATTTTAGTTATTTTAAAAAAATCCAGTTTCCAATAGGAAAAATATATTCGCTTTTTTTATAGCCCTCCGCTATACCGGCTTCCAAACTGATCTCGAAACGTGACGTGATTACTACGTCACTTAAAAGTGGGCTCAGAACCGATTGCTTTGATTCCTATGATGATCAATTCCTATGATAAAAAATCTTCGTATATCAATTTAAAATGAAGGCAAAATTTATTAAATCAACAAAACTACGAAATTCAGTTAACTCTGTATCAGAAAAGAGCAATATTTGATAAATTTTAAATATAAAAAATAGATTTTTACTCTTTAATTGAAGTGAGCGGCCGTGGTCTAGCGGTAAGACGCGTGAACTCACGATCAACGAGACCCGTGTTCGAACCTCGCTAAGGACCGGTACCAATGTAACTTTGTTATATGTACTTTGGTCGCTCAGTGCCTATAGGCACTATTAAAGAGTGGTAGGCAGACTGATGATGGTTATTTGTCCAGTCTGTCGTCCTGGAGCAGTACCACCACTTTCGAATGTAACACCCGTGAAGTGGACCTTGTCGCGTTTCGGGGATAGTTTGAAAGTAGCCAGGTATAAGAGAGGAGTGTGCACTGTCAATATAGATGGTACATGCTCGTCTCCTCGAGCCGGCATAGTGGAGGCGACTGCAGCCCGTAGAGATTTCTCTGTGGTAGCAGTTGTTTCCATTCATGGACCGCACTCTAGCTTTACATCAGGCGGAGTGTTGTCACATGTCGAGCTAAAATAAAAAAAATAAAAAAAAAGTTAGAATTCATATCGTAATAAAATGTAAATCTATTTTAACGACTCATTAATTAAAAGCATGATGTATTGTTTATGGATAAATAATGCATCTCATACAAAATGCAAATGGAAACTAAACATTTCGACTATGAACAATCCGACGTCAAATCATCAGCTGAACAAACTGCTGTCACTAAAATAAACAAAATTGTTATTTATTCTGGCAGTTAAGTAGCGAGTGCTTTCCGTCTAAACGTGTAATTAAAGTCTATATCTATTTGACATGTCTACATGTAAAACTGAAATCATTCTACAAATTGAAATTACTTCATATAGAACCGTATAAATTAAATATAAAAAATAATTAAATAAAGTATTATATAAATATTGGAAGATAGATCTATTTGAAAATAGCTCAAGAAGGCTAGAACAAAAACAAAAAAAAGCCGTAATTTAAAAAAAAAGTCATATTTAAAAGTTGTTATGGGCCATCTTGAGACATCTTGAATTATTTTCCTAAACTTGTGTTTCTTCGAGTGTTAATGTGTAATAATGTTGGATTATTAACTATTAAGTGTTAGTGAACGTGCGTGAGTGTGGGCAAACAATTCAAAAGAAGAGAACCTGTGTTTCCATTTTCCCTTCAAAACTCCGTAGGAAGTTTTAGTAAGGATTCTACCATTTTACTGGAACAATTTTTGACTTGACTGAGACTTGACCTGACTGTTTAGTGTGATGAATGAATGACTCGTGACGCACAATATTATTAACCTGATGCAAAAAATATTTACTTTGACACTGGCAAATTGTTATAATACCATATAAATCAAAAAATAAGTTGAAAAAGCGACTTTTTTCATCATAATTTATTTAGTAAAATAAAGAGTAGTAAATGATGTAGTAGCCTAACGAGATCAGCTTGGTAATGTCCGCGTATAACCTGAAGAGTGTGATCTGTCAACGTGCACGGAGCATATTTCCTCCTCGAGCCGATATAGCGAAGACGACTGTTGCCTGCAAATATTCTTCAGTTATTTGCGCTAATGGACCGCACGATGCACTCTAATTTAACCTCAGGCATTTAACGTCACGTGGTTATTCTGCCTATCCCTTTCTTTGACTATTGTATAATGTATAGAGCCGCCGTGGTCAAGCGGTAGTGGACAAACCTCACAATCACCCCCACGTTCAAATCTCGCTCAATTCTGACCGGTAACAATGTAACTATGTTATATATGAAATGAAATGAAAATCTTTTATTAACGTAGGCATGGACTTGGCATGCACTTCGTCAGAATCTACTTTTGGCTTCGGAAAGGCATATGACGAGAAGACAGCCATAAGAAACTCGTCAATTATAGCCTGTGTTTATAATAACAAAAAAATATATAAATTCAGAAAAAAATATAATATATTTATAATTCTATAATTCTATAAAAGAAAATATATTTATAATTCTTATACATTATTTGTTATAAACATAGATATTGCCAGTTATGATGTCAGAGAAGTTAAATTCGTCGATATTTTGTACCAGACGAAGACGACGACGCTTCAAACAATATTGTTTATGTCTCGTATGACGACGACGAACTGCCTTTCTATATTACAAGAAAAATAACAGATACTGACGCCATTTATATCGCTCTTATGTTGATATAATTTAAGACAAACTACCTACTATTGTCTAGGTATATTAAAAAATATAATAAGCCTGTATTGACATTAAAAGATTTATACGGCTTACTATTGCGTTTCTTTTTATTGTTCCAAGCGTTAGCCGCACGCGACTCTACGAACGCCTACGCTTTGCAGCCATCGGTATCGTGTTGTTAAAATAATATAAACGCTATAGTAATGCGAATAAAATCTTCTAATTATTTTATTTACATATAATACCCAGCATGTGACCACACGACGCCTAATGTTAAGATTGAGCGCAGGCTATGAGCGGAAACACCACAGGCCCAGAAAACCCGCAGGCAGCAGTCACCTCCGCCATGCTAGCTTGAGTTAACAGTGCATCCTCCACGCGGTATTTTCGGCCAGATCCAAACTGATATCGAAATTTAATTAGGTCACCAGACGGGTGTTAAACTTGAAAATGGTGGTATTACTCCAGGGCGACAGACTGGGTTAATAACCATCATCCGTCTGCATACATCTTTAAAAAGTTAAAAGTTGTTCCCAAAAACATTATACAACTTTTTTGCTATAAATAATTTGACATCTGACGTGAAATTGAATCAGAGAGTCACCTAAATTAATACTAAAATAGTCATGCATAATTAAATCCCTAGTTAATTATATTTACTAAATAATCATAGGTGAAAGTTACGCATCGTGTTGTGTTAAGTCTACTGATCGATTCGTATACATCGTCTAAAAAATATAGTTGCTATATTAAAGTAAAAATAAGCAATAAAATATCACATGACTGAATGTAGCTAACGTGCAATAGCGAAAGTTTAATCAGAAATACGAAATGTTCTACTGCGGCACCATATAAAGCGCGTAATAATACTAAACTTACTTCTATGTAGAATCGATCAGCAATAGGATATGTTATTATCTTGGACCATTTGTGATAAAAAGTTTGCAGCAATAAAAGGGAAGGATTATTTTGTTTGTACACTCGAGTGGCGCGGCTTTTATATTTTTCAAGCCCTGTCTACTACACAGATACCGTCATCAATCATTCAGTTAGTGTGCGCTGCGACTGTCTACGGTAAACTGTCAAACCTACTCGTACGACAAATCACAAACATTTGCCAAAATTTTTATATGTTACTTATTTATAAAGTTATAAATTATTCCTAATGAAAATAGTTTTAAATCAATACACTAAAACTTAATTAAATTTCTTTTAAAAGTTTATTATTTTAATGTCACGCAGTCTATTTATTATTCTGGTATTAAGCTCACTCGTGTTAATATGCAGTGGAGAGTTTAAGTACTAAGTGTCGCGGTCACGCAAGTTCATTGATAAGCCACTGAGTTTCGTGTTTCAGGGAGGGATCGTGGTGGTAGGTCGTCACGTGGTGCGGTGTTCACGTGGCGGATGGCGCGTGGCGCGTCGGCCCGCTCGCCCCGCACTGAGCCGCCAGCTCTCGATGTTGCCGCGTGAGACGCGCGCCGCTAGCAGTTCCCACACCCGGAGCTATCGAACTTCACTATAACAAAACTACACATTCATCATATGACATATAAATTCAGACAATTTTCGAATTAAAAAAGTCACTCAGTAGAAAGCGCGCTCTTTTTGAAGGTTATATTTATAACCAGCGTTCGTGCGTTACTATTTCGATAGAACCATTAGAGATAACCATTAGGGTAGTTTTTGTAACTCGGTCACCGCCTTCAAGGTCACAATGAAAATGTCTTTTAACTTGTAGGTAAAAGAACACCATTTTTAAAAATGTTATTCTGTTCCTGCTTGCCTGTTATTTATGTGTCTGTTAGTTCTAAATAGCTACATGAAAACGTCAGCGGTTGTTTAATCCAAAATGTAAAAATTAATTTCTATCTTTTTATTTTATGCGTATGCTACGTTCATACGATCGAGTTGAAACTTTGTACCTGCAGTTGTGCGCTCTTCTGAATGAGAGAAGATTCGTTGCTGTTGCTTATCCAGGTAGACCACTTGACATGATAGCTATTTTGACCTACTTAAAAGGTTCTCTAAGAATGGAACGGGATCGCAAAATGCATAGCTATTATCGAACGAAGTTGCGGGTAACCGCTTGTAGGAAATAAAATTATAATAAACCTCTTTGTATTTTGTTTAATCCTTGATAATTAATCGACATAAATAGACTAAAATATTATGCCGCCAAACAGGGTAACTTGTGTAATAAAATTCATTGAAAACATTTGGGAAAACTGAAAATATAGCGCTTTTACTACGAACAAGCGGCGAGAGACATAAGCGGCGTCCCAGCAATCATTTTTTGACAATTAGGAAGTTGTTACAACGACCCGCCAGAGACTATTAGCGGACGAGCGACAAACTCCGAGAAGAACCGCCTAGTCACGTGCTCTCGATAAATTATACAAAAATTGCCCACAAAGGAGTGGAAAATGGTGACTTTCTACTCGCTCTTGGAAAAATTAGCAGGTAAGTGCTGGCACGGTGTAGATAATGAGGAAACTTCACTGAATCAATGCTGTCGAAGCTGGATACCCAATTTAGATATTCAAATTCCTTTCCTTTCATTAAAAAAAGGCAATGTCAACACGTGCGCTCGCTGTTTTCCTATTACGTAAAGATGTTTTAATGGACTCAACGTTTATTACCTGGAATAAATAGATAATAAGACCATGCAAATACTCGTAAATATCCTGTCATAATTAAAAAATTAAATGTAAAATAAAAATGTATTTCTAGTTTGAAGTTAATTAATCCATTTTGTACATAAAGGCTTTAAGCTAAATGGACTCTCACTAACTTGTTCAGAACCTGTCACAATGTGAGCCGAACACATTCGTTGAAAACTGCAAAATTGCAGTTAACTTAAATATTTCGTCGCATTGCGAAGTTAGCTTGTCACAAAAACTTAAAACAACTTTCAAAAGTTGTAACTTACCGAGCCAAGCATTCCAGCTGAATTCCCAGCACCCCACAACGATATACAACCTAATACTACAAACTATTTTTTGAACTTAAAAGAGCTATTAGTGAAATGGCGCTGGCGTTAACATTTTTACACAATTGCTTCACGCCAAGAGGAAAACGCGCGATGCACTCCTTACAACTTTATGTTAAAAATATGAAATATTTCAGCGACACCTTCTTGGCAAAGCCTACTACTTCTCCTTGTTTATTACTTTTATTTACTCGTTTCTCTGTAAATTAAATATTTAGACAAATCGCTAACATTTTCACATATCAATGTAATGTATATAAAATGTTATTGTTAAAAGTTTAATGGAACTCTATAAATATTTTTCGAATGGATACAACGTCGGCCGTGATCCAACTACATTAGCGACTACTGCGATCCTCTTTCACTAGATATTACATACAATTCACGAAAAAGACATTATTACTCGTTATCGCCGCACCGACCGAGCTCTGACACGCCGGAAGAGTTCGCTGCTAACCGCTCTTTTGTCTATTTATCTTCCATTCGGTTTCAGTTTAAAGTGTAGGGGAAAAGAGTTCTTACTGTAGAAAATTAAGAAAAAAGTAAACTTCCAACTCTTATGGTTAAAGTAAAATAATAGGAAAGATATACATATATTTTCATTTCATCGTCCGCGTCGTCACATAGGTTGTTATATTTTAGTACTGAAATGACTTTATTTTAATACATAATTATAATTGTCTCTTTTAAATTTACCACATTTTTATCTGATATTTTTTATTAATTTTTAACATATTAAAATTAATAGTATTAACTTGAATAGAAAAACGATGACAAAAGTCTGAGTCCGTGCGGGCAGATCTTCTGACTAAACTACACAACCATGGCGCTTTACGTGATCGTTCGAAATTCGTCTATTCTCTCTTTCCATCGACAACCCTTCCTCCATCCCAACTTCTGGATTGACGTCACTCTTTTTTTCTGTTCAATTTTCATTATAATTTAATAATCACTACATTTTATTTAAAAAATATAAATTCAATAAATATTTTTATTACTTATCTTCGGCGAAAAGTCTAAAAGCTAGTTACTACAAGTTCATTCAATTGGACTTTCCGATAGCAATAAGACTTTCGGAGCTCAAGGTCTTTTCATTAAATGTAACTGTTGCTCAAAAGGAAACAATCTCCAGTTAAGTCGCACACGAAATATCTACTAAGAGACTAAATTGAACTCTGCGTGTATCGGTTAATAATCAATTCAATTAAATATAAAAAAAATATACAACGTTAATGTTCCTATAAGGCGTATCCCGTGGCTCGCTGTCATTTGACCGTGAGTGACAGTCATAATGGGGACACTGTTGGAGTTGTTGGTCTCCCATCGGGCGCGACCTCAGGTGATAGATAGAGGGTCCCGGACATCTCCCTGGGGTACCCCGGCTTAAACCAAAACCAACGAGGTGGGGTCTCTAACACTCTAGCATAAACAAATCAGGCATTCACTTTACTGCGTACGTCACGCAGCGTACACGTAACTATGTGTCCTGTATTTAGGCAATTATTTTTATTAAATACAACTGCGCATTTAAAAGACATATGTACAAAACACAAGCTCGATGTCGCTGGTGGTAATCGCATCAGAGTGTGCAATAAACAACAATCTCCGTTTCGCACGTAAATTCTCATTTGTCGTCAGGCCACGAGACCACGCCGAAGCTCGAGCACGGGGGGCTTTTCACTATATTTCATAATTTCGCCATTGAAGTGTAAAATATATCCAGAGCATGACCGAGGATCACTATTTGTTAAAAAGAAAACTGAAAATTAAAGTTAACAAGCCAAAATTATTTCCATCCAACAATAAAGACCAATTCTGGTTATTAGCCCTGGGGCAGCCCACTACTTAACACCCGTGAAGTGACCTTGTCGTGTTTCGGGATCAGTTTGGAAGTAATCAGGAATAACGAGAGGAATGCACACTGCATTGTATTGTATTGTGTGCACTGTCAACCTGGGATGATACACTTTTGTCTTTAAGCCAGTACAGCGGAGGCAACTGCTGCCTGTGGAAATTTCTCTGTGGTAGCAGTTGTTTCTGTTTCAGTTTTTTAGCTTAGATTAAAATCAGGCGGAATGTATATAATATGCCTACAAATAAAAAAATCTTCCTATCTAGATTTACGTAGTTGGCACACATATTCTAATATAGGTACTATCAGCGAAACTGGTGCTGGAGCACTTTAGAAGATAATCGTCTAAGCTCACAAGAACTTTTTTTTTAACCAATTCTGTTAGGTTAGAATAAGCGAGAATAAGCTTGTTGAACAACACAAGCAAATTAGTCTTTAAGGTGGTGCAGCTAACTTATTGCTGATTGTACATTAAGATCAATTTGGAACTAAACCGAATGTAGAAATAAAAAGTGGGGAACTCTGATAGGGAATCAGCTCTACAAACTCACTCACTATATGAGTAAAGAACTGATAAAATTGAATTAAAAAAGTTTAAATATATACCAGTATGTAATTGATCAAAAACCGACCCTTACCCAGTCAATTTTTACTAGGCTTCATATATTTCAAGATTCATACATGTGTAACTTAATCTTTTGGCATTTGGGGTACGAGGCCTTTCTTAGACTACTTCCTAGATGTTTATCACTCATGTCACGTCTTCCTAAACTACGCGATGTATGCGATCTAATCGCCAAACGGAGCGCATCGTCCAAGGATATTTTTTGTGACATAGATCTCTTGGGTATGATATAAATTGACATAAGATGTAGGTGTCATAAGAAAACAACCCTTAAAGTAGGGGAAACTTTCTATATTTTTTATTGCATTTTAATTTTATCACTTTGGAGGACTTTGGACGTTTTATATTATACTAAGCTATCAAAGTACTAGCTAGTGAGATTTGAACGCGGGTCACTTCGATCCTATTTTTTTATAGTAGGCAACACTCCGCTTTATGATAAGCTATATGGACCCAATTGTGGTAGCAGATAAATTTCTCCAGGCATCCGTTCTCTCTCATTATATATCAAATTAATATTTCTAAATTAGTTTCATATTGCATAGAGAATATTTTTTCAGTTATTTTTTTAAATAATTTAAAACATATAAAATGGGCAATTAAATTGAAGTTGGTTGGCGCATGAGTATGTATTCTAAACAACAACAAAAAAACTCGGCATATACGTGGAGTGAACAGTTTCAAGTATACCTATATACCTCCACATCAGGTTTCAAATCAACGTTGCGTGGACAAAAAGCTCAAAGGTTTTTCATTTCACCGTCTATCTCAAAATACATTTTCGTACGACTAAAATAAAATTGTTTAATTTGAAACCAAATATTTTTCAGATAAAGTCTAAATATTTAATAAAGTTAATAAAGTTGCATTTGTGTTAACGAATGAAGGTCAAAGTTAAAAGCGAAATAAAATTAAGAAAGAAACTCGAAGAAAGAGGAAAAATGTGTACGATGTCTAAAGACTTTCAAGTGTAACACCCATAAAGTGACCTAATTTTTCAGGATTAGTTTGGAAGCAAGGGAGTGTGCACTGTCAAACCTGCTGGCATAGCGAGCTCAAGCCAGCACAGTGAAGACAACTACTGTCGTCGATGTGTGCGAAGGCGATTGATGCTCGTAGACATTTCAGGCTAGCAAGCTCTATGAAACGAGAATAATAGGATGAGGTTATACCCCCGATCACTCTACAAACTCATATGTTACACTTAAATGCATTAGGTTAACTATTATAACTTTGTAATATTAATGTTAATAAAAGCCTATGTCCAATAAGCTGATAGGTATTGAATATAAGTTTATATGCAAGAAACTACGTAGAAACTTCTAAAAGCATTTTTATTACCTCACATAAAGCATATGTTTAGGAATGTCATAAAACCTACGAGGTCGCTACCGTTCGAATTCTCAAGATAACGTGGCAACTATGTAAAACAATAATGGTAAATACCATTTACTCACATTGATACTATGTATGAATATTCATGTTTAATAAATAATATAGTCTTAAAAAAGCTACACAATTGGGAAGGTAAATCTGGTGGCTGTCTTTTTTACATATTTTTGGATAATATATATTAATTTAGTCGACACGTGTTTCTGGAAAACTTTTATAATTGCTTTGTTCTTTTTTTATTAATTTTTAAAAATTGCGATTGTAATATAGTAATCGTAATGTTTCGAACGGAACTAAACCATTGCCAGGAAACATAAAAACTAAATCCTTGTTAAATTATTTGACCAAACTTTCAATTTTAAAACATTTATTTTAAATAAAACATGGTGTTTATAATATACTATTTTGTTCATTACACTGCAGCGGTTATTTTACCATACACCACCTCTTTTTGTACACCAATGTCTATGGTCCGTCCGAAAAAGGTCGATCGCATGTCAATACAGTTTTTCAAATAACTCCGCGATTTTAAAGTTTTTTCACAGGTGAATCAAAAAATACATCTAATTGAAGTGATATCTCGAAATGGTTTTTGATTTAACGTGGGTTATTTTATGAAGACCTTGTCCCAATTTTTTTTAATATGTATTTATAAAGTGTAATATATCTTCCATTTAATTAATTAAATTAATAATTTGTATTTATTTGTATTCGCTCGGCGCGTGAGCAATGATCGTACTCAGTCTACGAGTATATTAAAGTATGGTCCATGGGTGAAGAAACAACTGCTACACAAACTACTAAACAACCCGCCTCCGCTATGCTAGCATGAAGAGACGAATCTCCAGATCGACGCCCCTTTATACCTAGCTGTTTCCGAGCTGTTCTTGAAACACTACATTGGTCGCCTTACGGGCATTACCCTAGCACGCAAACTGGGTTAACCATCACCAGTCTGCCTAGAAATCAGTAAAATTTTAATCGAAAGGCAAACAAAGCACATAAATACAATTTTATTAAGTTATTCATTGGGTTTTCCGCAAAAAATCCTAATTTTGACCTCACAAAGTATAATTTAGGAAGTTTGATTCCTTGCCAAAAGTAATTTCGCTACCTGCCGTTAAGGCGACGCTACGTTCGGAGGGAGTCCGCATTTCACATCTTTTGGCACAGCTTCTTAAACTGTCCTATGAGACTTACATTATTACGTGTTCTCTGGAATAATGCAGTAGTAAAATTTTGCCTATGTTACTACGTCTGGTACAGGTAGGCGTACTTAAGGAAATTACTTAACGACAGTTTCTAAGTTGCTTACTGGACGAACTAAATTCACCGGATAATAATTAATGGATACATTTCACCTTTTTTCATATTATTATTATTTTTTTATTTTTTTATTGTAGCTCGGCATGTGACAACACTCCGCCTGATGTAAAGCTAGAGTGCGGTCCATGAATGGAAACAACTGCTACTACAGAGAGATCTCTATGGGCAGCAGTCGCCTCCACTATGCCGGCTTGAGGAGACGAGCCTGTACCAGATTGACAGTGCACACTCCTCTCTTATACCTGGCTACTTTCAAACTATTCCCAAAACGCGACAAGGTCGTTTTACGGGTGTTACATTCGAAAGTGGTGGTGCTACCCCTGGACGGCAGACTGGAAAAATAACCATCATCTATCTGCCTACCACTCTTGTTGTTTGTTGTTAGTTGGAAAATGGGGGTTTTCGTTTTGTTATTATATCTGCCATCTGAAAATGTTTTTGCATGGACATTACGCACTCGGCCGCCGCATTACCGGGTGTTAACCGGGAAAAAACGCGATCATCACCGTCATTGTTATCTTCTCCCTCTATTTTCACACGGCAACAGTATACTGCCATAACTAAAGTAATTTAATTAATTGAAAAAAAAAAGATAAATAACACCTTCATAATAATAAAGAAGTAAATGAACCTTTGAGGAAAATGAAAATGTTTAAAATTCAACGCTGTGGTTAAGTAAATAAATCTGGATGATTTTTCTGTTTTTATTCGTATCACGCAATAAGATCTTCTTCAGGCTGCTCTTGCTGGAAACTTTAATTAAATATAGCCATTAAAAATATTTATAACTCTTTTCGCCGCCTTTGCGTTTTTATAGGTTTTTACGAGATAACATGCAAAGATTTTTTCTTCTTATTTCACACTATGAATTCTAGATTCTACTAAAAATCACACTTTTCGAGATAACTTCACTTTTTAATCCCTGAAGCGAATGAACTAATTATGCAATTATGCAAAACAATACACTTGACCTAATTATCTATAGCATAAATATTAATTAAAAAACACACATACATGCACATTCCTTTATTCATCAGCCTTTTATATTATAAAAAACACCTTAGTAGCTCGGCATGTGACAACACTCCGCCTGATGTTTACTGGGTTTACGAGCTTTAGCTAGAGTGCTGTCCATGAATGGAAACAACTGCTACTACAGAGAGATCTCTACAGGCAGCAGTCGCCTCCACTATGCCGGCTTGAGGAGACGAGCATGTACCATCTAGATTGACAGTGCACACTCCTCTCTTATACCTGGCTACTTTCAAACTATCCCCGAAACGCGACAAGGTCACTTCACGGGTGTTACATTCGAAAGTGGTGGTACTGCCCCAGGACGACAGACTGGACAAATAACCATCATCAGTCTGCCTACCACTCTTTAATAGTGCCTATAGGCACTGAGCGACCAAAGTACATATAACAAAATTACATTGGTACCGGTCTTTAGCGAGGTTCGAACACGGGTCTCATTGATCGTGAGTTCACGCGTCTTACCGCTAGATTGAAAATTGTATATTGCATAAATATGCATATATAAATATTGAAAAACACACATACACGCACATTCCTTTATTCATCAGCCTTTTATATTATAAAAAAAACTCGTATATTGGTAAAGTATTTAATAACAAATTATTTTAGTTATTGCATGTTATCTTATATAACATTTTTGTAGAAAAGTATTTTTTTCTCTATGCGTGGAAAAAATGTTTTTGTGCCGGACAACACTTGCATGTGACACCCAGACCCAAAACAAACAAAAGCTTTTAACACCACTTTTAATATCTATAGTTAATATAGTATTTGTTTCGACCGGAATGGAATACGGGGCCTTCGCATAACAGACTGGGGCGCCAACCACTGTGCCATTACCTTCTCGCGATCTTTCGTTCGCAATGTTTTGCAATTTCACAAAGCCGGCATAGTGGACACGACTGATGTCTGCAATTCTCCTTCTGTGATAATAGTCGCCTCCGCTAATTTATTGCACTTTACTTAACATCAAGCAGACTGATCATATGACGTACTAAAATAAAATAAAATGTATAGCAAATACATTTTTTCAAGAAAGGAAATAATATATTTTATATGTCGCCATATAAACACACCCAACTGCTTCCAATACTCTATATAATGTAATCACTCTCACCTTCTAAAAGGAATCTATTCAACCAGGAAACCTAACCGACCGATTTTCTTTAAAAAGGTTGTGGAATATACACGCTAAACCCTAAAAATAAAATGAACTTGTTGTTTATATATACATATTGTATAATACATACAAGACATTAAAATCATGATGAAAATAGATTAGAAAAAATTACTACGTATGAGAGAGTTCTGACCACTGAACTACTCTTCCATTGGCACTTTACTTTTGTTTATTTAATTTTCATCTAAAAATAATAAAATGTATATTGTAATAAGGCTAGTAAATCCGTTTAAACTTACAAAGTTCTAAGAAATTGCACTTTGTACTACCGTATCATAAGTTTATCGCCTGCAAATAGCCCATCAGAAGAACACGAAGCACCGCGTCTCGGATTCATAAACGAGTAGACAATCGCCCTTGCTATCCTTCAACATCACTAAACCTACATTGTAAGGTTAATGTTACAATATCTAAACGTATTTTATGACACGTCCGTACACATAATAGAATTATGTAAGGTATAATATATTATTTGTAATAGGTTAAACATACAAAGGAGAAGGCCCATTTTTGGGCCCACTTGATACCTAATAGCTTGGTAAAAAAAAACAATATTCTGAAATAATATCTTATTTTTTTAATAATTAATTTTAATTATATCAACGCATCATTTACCAATCAATAAATAATGTTTAATTACATAAAAAAACGATATCTTCAATTATTAAATTTCAATTTACACGTTCCTCGTGCGTACTGCGAAACTGTGGAACTCCCTCCCGGTGTCTGTGTCTCCCGACACGTGCAACATAGGTCTCTTCAAATCGAAGGTGAACAGGTACCTCATAGGCAGGCGTGCTCCACCTTAGACCACATCACTGCTTAACACCAGGCAGAGTGTGGTCAAACGCTTGCCTATTAAGCATAAAAAAAAATTAAAGCATTTAAAATAATAGTAACCTCAAATATTGCATCAGAATACATCTAATTACTCATCTAATAAGGAAGTAGATTATTTTTCTTAAGCGAATGGGCATTCTTCGTTTCACAGCGTTTAAAATTAGTCTTTGGAGATTACAAAAAGAGATTTTCTAAAATGTAACCTAAGGATAGAAACTACAAATTAGATTAGTTACGCTTTCTAGCTAATAAATAGATGGTTTAACACAAAATCGGTTCTCATTCAGTCAACGTCGACTCGACCGGCAGGGAAGTTTTAGCACACGGATTAATTGCATGTCCCGATCGTGTAATGGACACGTTTTGGTTAAATCATTTGGTCAGCCGCTTCGTGTACTATTATTAGAATCTTTACAAACTCGTGTATGTATTTTTAAATTAAACATATTTTCAATTCAATTAAAATCAAATTAAAAAATCGTATATGATGTTTTGGTAATGAGATAGAATGCATCTTGGGGTCCTCTCCCGATGACTTTTTATCTCAAATAAACTGAAGGAGTGATTTTTTTATGTAAGTTATTTTAAAAAAGGTAAAATAAATACAGATATATGATCGACCAAGGATTGACGGAGATAGTAAATGGCCACATAAGAAGTGTAAAATTGTGTCCAATAAATGTCTATTTCATTTCGCTGTCTTCCGCAAGAAGTCAATTCCATTGAACACTAGTATAAAAAATGTCAATAGGTTAGTGAGTTTCTGACAGTTTCTTGGCAAGCTGCGTTTTAATTACAAGGCATTTTTTACACGACGTCCGTTGTTCCTACCGCGAACACCCCGACAGAATAGTTCGATTTGGCTAGAAGCTCAGCAGTTTTTTGGCACAAAGATATTATACATTGTAATTTTATTCTTTCAATGGTCCTGGGGCTTTTCCGTTGTTTCTTTTCGATGGACGATCTTTTATGTAATTTCTAAAATATGTAATATTCATGGAGAATTCACTTTCAAATTACCTCGTTCTAGTCCTCGCCTTGACCGACCTCGGTTGAGGGTGCTCCTCACCTGGCCCTATTTGGGTCGTTGACCAATCTGTTTAATAAAAGCCATTCATTGCCACACGGTCAGATGAGAGGACGTTTACCGTCCCAAAAATTTAATAAAAAATATTTAATTGATATAATATTAAACGTTCTGTAAAGGTATAACCACATACGATTCGATAGTACGATAATGGCATGTATGTTCGCGATAAACGTACTTACAACAATGTTGAAGCAATATTTCACAATGTCTGTCTAGCTCGCATACTGCAACGATAAAACGGGTTATGGATACGAGTCTGAACCGCAGAACTCCGCCGTAGGTAACGTCATAAAACTCATATCAAAAACCGCGAGAACTTTCCTATAAGCCTTCGGGCGATAAGGGCATATTTTTATTAGATACTTCACTGAAAAGTTTACCTTTAAGAACGAGGAAAGTTAACAATTAAGGCTCACGATCACTAATATTATCGCCGTATTTTATAGATACCCGTATTCTTTAATGAGTTCTTGCAAAATATATTCTAAACTTATACAAAGTTGACACAGTTTGAGATCATTTATCTATTTTGCGTAATATAGATTAAAGTAATGATATAATCGTTGTAATTTAACACGAGTATATAATTTAGTTATGATAAATGTTAAATCTTCTTATAACATAACATTGCTCACGACAGTTCATAATTCAACACCTTCCTTTCCATTTGAGCTCGCTCATTATTCTCTAAATAAGATGTTTATTAAAGTCAACGCTGACAATAATTAGTACATTACAAAATAGCTCGTAAATACAAAAACATAAAGCACAATTTACCATTATTAGTTTTATAGGTAACCTGGGATTGTACTATAATATTCCGTAAACCACGAGCAATAAGTCTTTGTTGCGAATAAAAGCGAATATTCTCTAAAGCACGTGTCTTGTTGAATATTGGAAGTTTACAGTATTCAAAAAGTAGCCTGTACATTCACAAAATATAACAAACCCGAAAGCAAAGCCGAATCTTTCACAGATATTGTTATATTAGTTCATGACAAAAAAATTCAGTGTGTTTAAACTTTTTCTTATATTCTGCATGTACACTTGAAACTCAGACTATTTGTTTACAGCTAATAACAGAATCGATGACATAAGAAATACTAATAATCTAGTACCGAATATCCATTTCACATAACTGAACGGAATTTTACAGCTTTTCATAAAATAGCTCATAAGTTTATATGGGTGTTTTAATATAAAAATACTGAGGCACTTCTTGTGTCCCATATCGAGTTTCGTAGACGTGCCAATAGATTTCCTTTTAACTCGCCGTCTGAACGCTGAATTTTCACACCTCGTAATTCTAAATTAGATGAAAGCATTGCAAATATTCTGAATTTTACCTTTTAGCGTACGCTGTGCAAGAATACCTTTACAATATAAATTTATTATTAAATATTTAGGTTTGGCTTAAGAAATTTATCTCTATAAAATTTAAAATAAAACTACAAGAAAGGTCTTTTGTAGATACAAATAACACTATTATTTCAATTCAGTAAAATAATGAATGTGCAAAATGAATATAAGACATCACCGGGTGGCACATGAAAAATGTATAGTGATTACATTTACTCAGGCACCCGCCCGTCTTTACAAAGATTCAGCCGCTCCCTGTCGTGTCACTTGCCAAGTTTTGCAACCCTTTACTTACGTTGTATTTGACAGATGAATCGCACACCTACGTCATTATAGGGCTTATTTTATTTCAATGAACCTTTAAAGGGCTTATTAACCACTATCAAGTATAGTCACCTAGTCGCGTCTCGGGGTCAGCTCGGAAGTAGCCGGGTGTAACAAAAGGTGTGTGCCAGCTTAGCGAAGGCTACTGCTGCCTTCATATACTTTTCTGTGGTACCAGTTGTCTCCGTTCGCTTACAATCAGGTAAAATATGATCATATGCCAGTACTATATAAAAAAACTACCTCTAGGTATGTATACATAGGTACTACTTATTATAATTCATGAACTACATAATCCAGATATTATTAGCCAGACAGAAATACGATGAGCATTAATGTAGAAAAGAGATATGATTAATTGCTATACTTAGATCCTCTAGCAGCTGGGAACGAATTACTAACGCCTCCCCGCTCGTCGGCTTGTTAGACTATTGCATTAACCAAAATGTCTACTAAATTTGAATATTTAAACAATGTATTTTATACTCTTAACTATATATTTAAATGTACATTGTAAAAAAAGGAGTGACAAGTGAATGTTCATAAACACTTAACTGCCAATAACTACAGAGACAAAAGAAATCGTCTGCAACGAGGGCTGCACTCATGTTTGAGTGACACTCGCCTAAGTATAGCCTCTTTTGTGTTTCTTGTCACGATGCGTCTCTAAATCGTCTCATTGTCTTCCGTCGAGCGCCGCAGCCGTGTGGCTCCTTTCCAAATCCCCACACTTGTCTTTGTCTATCCTTACTCGTGTCAAAATATCTGATGATTGTCCACCGCTAATGTCTTTTGAATTTTGTAAAGCTGGTTCCTGTCGCTCTTTGATTTCGGGCATTAATATAATATTATTATACTTAGATTAATCGTATTTCAGCTGTCCTTTGTTCAATTATGTTCTTTTGTATGAACATGTTAATTGATTTAAATAATAGTAGCTTTTCCTTTTATTTGTGTAATAATTATGTGACGACCTCATTTCTTAATAATTTAGAAACAAAATGTCACGCATCAATTCGTCAAGAATCACATTGTTTTGTTTTTCTGAACTTTTTCACAAAAAAAGATTTACGAGTACATCCACGTCAGCGATGTCCAGTAAACAACATTAGTTTTGTTTATACTCAATACCCCCACAAATACCATTAAATCCTGAATTGCCTACCCTAAATCAATTACTAAAATATTTAATAATCAATATTATTTCTATTCAAATGTATAAGTATATATAAATGATTACATCGTGGCATGTTATATTGTCGAAGCAGATTGTCGGAGCATTCCTAAACAGTGGGAGGACAGCTGTAGCGACAACGTGTTGTACAGGCTATTGACAGTTTCTTGGCAAGCAACTATTTAATTACGGACCATTCTGCCAATTCTGTCGCCACTCATGGCCGCAAACAGGCTGCAGAGCATTTCGTTTTTGCTGCTTCGCTAACTTTTGGCACGAGCCAATTATTACGAGTAAAGGAACGCAATCTTACACGCCGCTTATGAAAGCTCACTGAACAATGAGGTCTGCGGCCTTCACAACGCTTTCGAGTGTACTCTTATGGTAAATGAATAAATTTCGTTATGCCTTTGTACAATACAATCTGATGTTTGATGTAGGGTTGGAAAATTGGGGTATACCAACCTAAATTTATAATTAGTGAAACCCTTTTGTTAAAACAAATATTGGCAAGTACTAATTTAATATTACTTAACATTATTTAAAAAATATATTACAATAGTAGTCAATAAGAATATCTAATCATATTCTCTTTTTCAAATTAAACCAATGTATTTGGTAAATTATTAATTGATATCTACTTAGAATCCGGAACTATAACGATACGATGAAAAGTAACGTTACTGCTTTTATTTTTACCGATATACCAAAAGGACACCGTTATTTTCATATCGATACCGAAAATAACGATTAACGTTATTGAATTTAACGATATTTTCTGGGATCGACAGCTTTATACTGGTATTCCCTGTTTATGATACAATATAAACCATGAAAGTAGCCAGGTATAACGAGAGGAGTGTGCACTGTCAATCCAGATGCTACATACAAGCCGGCATAGTGGAGGCGACTGCTGCCCGCACAGGTTTCTCTGTAGTAGCAGTTGTCTCCACTCATGGACCGCACTCTAGCTTTACATCAGGCGGAGTGTTGTCACATGCCGAGCTACAATAAAAAAAAAAGTTAAGTCTACCATTCTAGCAAAGTCGCTCACAATTGCCTAACATAAGTTTCATTAAAATTAAGCTTTAAGTTTGGGTGGCAATCGTCTCCTCTCCCTGTTTTCGGGATGCGACGAAAGCGCGAGCGGAAAACTGCCCACGCGCCCTCCATTTAATTATACTAATGTTTTTATTGTACAACCAGATGTGTACAAAGATACAGTCAGTAGCAATGAAGAGTTAAATATAATTAAATACTTAAGGAAACGATCGCGACGTAGTACACCTTTAGATATTGCATAAAGATATAATACAAAAATCGAATTTCATTATAACATTATTTTATAATTTTAGAGCGTTAAATTCTTCGCTCGAAATATGCAATTATTAAAATTTTTCATTTTGAAGCTGTCAGATTAATTCAGAAACTGTCGGGCGTCGCTGTTTTCAATGATAATGGACCTAATGAAAATTTACGTCAAATTTACATCAACGATAAAGTCCAATCGTATCTGCGACGAAATAAATATACAATTACTGTGAATTTACATGACATTCATTAATTAAAAACGTTTTAAATGTACGAGTGTCAATCGTGATTCAGGTAAAATCTTTACACAGGTAATGTTCATGGGCGTAGATAGGTAGAGGCGAAGTGGGCAATGTCCCCCTTAGAAAAGTTATGTTATAGTTTAAAAGCATAAAAATTCAAAATGTCCGTAAAATATCAAATTATTGAAGAAGCTACGGCCATGGTAATGTTAAAAGATTTAAAAAATAATTAAAATGATGACACTGAGTAATTATTTTAATTATTTTGCTATTAATTTTTGCCTATTAAAATTTTGGAGTTAAACTGTCATGAAATTAGATAGAAAATAATTAAAATCTACAAGAGCCAAAAAAATTAATTAAAAGGCCCGATGGACACGAAGGTGGGCACGTAAAGCGCTAACGAGTGTGTAGCCTAGTGGTCAGCTTTTTTTCTTTCTAGTTTTTCCTCTTCAATTTTATCATATTTTAATTAAACATAAAATGAGTGTATACAATATCCAATAAATCATCTCAAAAATGCACCTAACGACACTTTATGAAGATAAATTGAATTTGAGCTAATTCTAAACAAAGGCAAAACAAGAAACTTTGTAGGAGACAAAACAAGGCTGTCGGGGATTAATTAAGCACGCAGGATAATCTCCGAGGAAGTCCATTAGTGGAGAACATCACATAAAACAAAACAGTTGCCTGCGACATAATCGATACAGAGGGAAGACGACGCGCCACAAAATGGATAAATGTAATGTCATCCCCAAGCCAACGAAATGATGAATGAGCCACGATACTCGTCTTGGCACGAGGGCTCGATTCAGGTTGTCTTAGCTATTACGCGGAACTTTGATTTCGTTGCCGCAATTGATAAGTTAACCTTAGATTTTCTTCTGACCTACCTATCACATAAAAGTGTAAAAGAAAGACATTAAAATAGGTACCTACAAAATTATTAAGATTGTAGGAAGAATTATACAGAAATGGAAATTTATCTTTGTGTTTATTTAATATTCTTTAGAATTGTAAAATATTTTCTCCTTGACAAAAATCAACGTCTTCACGGTATTCGATAATTTTACGTGAATAAATTTTAATAACATCGGTAGAAAATTTTCTTTTGCAAAACATTATTATGGATATATTTGTATACCTACAATATTTATATATTACGGTTTTTTATTATTTCCTGTGGAAAAAGGCGTGACAATTGTTGTTGTCGATTATCTCTACATTGACACGTTCACGAATACATAGCGATACACATTAACACTCAAAGTTTGGATAAATAATTCAGAACTACTAACTCCAAATGCCCGCCAAAACTTCTTTCTTTTTTTTACTGTGGCTGTACAAAGGCAAAGGGGCCATTACCTTTTCAAAGAAACATTGTCTACTCTTCAGTTTTCTTTTATAATTTTATTTTTAGTAAAGCAGAGTATTCGTTACTTAACTTTTTCCACAAATTTGATTCAATTTCATAATTTAGTCTCTTTTATACCTACATAATTAAAGTTATTTTTAATCCGAAAACCGTATTATAATGTTATTATTTTGTAAGGATAATCCTATTTTACTTACAGAAGCTTAAGGTTATTTAAATTCATTCCCTCAGGGAGCTTCATTTATTTGATCCGAAAATCCCGATTATTGCCGGTCGTAAATGAGTTACGAGGCTTTAGATAGGTTACATATACCCACATCATTTATTAATAGCTTGGAAGATATAATAATAATAAAAACTGGTATTATTAGGGTATTACCATAAGATTTATTTACTTTATTATATGTACTATCGAGGCTTAGTGCCTATGGTGTAATATAGGCTGTATGCAGAGAAACCAAACAGAAATTTTCGCTTGGCTATTTTTTGTGAAGACATTTTTATATAGACATTTAATAAGAGAGAATACATATAAAAAAAGGTGTCGCAGATAGATTTCTACCAGCATGTCGTTAACACAGGCATTAATTGAAAGAGTGGGAGGCAGTCTAAGAATAATTTAGTCCCAGCTACAGTCCCTTCCAATTGTAACACTCATATAGTTTCCTAGACGCGTTTCAGGATTGACTTCAAATTTCTTTGTCGTAGAAAAGTCTCATTAAAACATGTACCGTACAATTACTTCTATAAAAAAGTTTTGAATTTTTAATTTTGTGTGAAACCCGGATATAACTGCTCGTTTACCTGATAAGATCTAGGTTTTTCCATCTAGTTATTTACCATGGTAACAAACATAATTCTAGACTAAAATAAACTCTGCATCCATCGATTTAGAGTCCAAAATATTTTAATGTATAATGCAGCGTAGCGTAATCGTCGATGCATACCTACCTATATATTGCTTATTCTTAGTAGGTAGTACATAGTAGAAATTGTTAAAATATTAAAAATTGTAATATTTTGTATCGTATTAAGTCTACACAGGGTCGATGCTTTACTTTGTATTTTACTGCGTGTGTGGATACATTTTATGGGCAGGTTAAAGCTACCTTAGAATTTACGAGCCGTACTCTACTACGAAACTTAGTAAATTATTCATTACTAACACATAAGAGTACGTTAAACCCGTGTCAATATAATTATTTGTGTTTGTTTATAGGTATAAAAACACTGAAGACTAAAGATAGATTTAGCAGTTTTTCTTTAGTAAGCCGGGATGACTGAGCTAGCTCAGCTAGTGCTGATAGCGGATTTAAAACGTCGACAACGGCCTAGTCTAGCATTTCATTGACGATTGTCTCTTTAGCGACCATTTAATATTTGGAAATACTGTAAATGTGTTTTATTATCTTTGTTTAAATGTAAACAATATTTAAGTTTAATTCTATTCACGGAACCAATTTATTTAATCAGATGCAGAAAACAGGATCAATGTAAAAGGAACAAAACAATATTCTAAAATAATATCTTATTTTTTTATTAATTCATTTTAATTATATCAACACATCATTTACCAATCAATAGACAATTTACACAATAGATCAATTACATAAAAACAGATATCATCAATTTTTAAAGCATTTAAAATAATAATAACCTCAAATATTGCATCAGAAAACATCTAAATACTCAATAACCCGGGTGAAAAAATTAAAAATGATTGGTAATAAGGAAGTAGATTTATTTTTCTACAAGATTACCTAAAAATCATCGACAAACTCAAGAAAAAAATTGTGGACCCATTTTTCTTAGGCGAATGGAAATCCTTTAACATGTTTAAAAAACATTATTAAAAAATACTTTTCTTTTTTTTTATGTGAAATGTGTGTGTGAAAACTAAGATAATAATATAATAATAATAATAAAAATACTTTATTGCACAGTGTAAAATCTGCAAAAGGCGAACTTAATGCCTTGAGGCATTTTCTACCAGTTAACCTTTGGTGTGGTGGAAAAGTGTTTTCAGTGCAGAAACAAAAATATAAGAATAAATAAGTGAAAAAAAAATTAAAAAAATAAAATAAAAAAAAAAAAAAAAGATAGACCAAAAGCCTTATTTTCTTCCAGATCTGTGTAAAGTTTCCAAATTTTTTATCGTCCTTTATTAGACGCAAATGAGCAAAAAAAGTAAACAAAATTAATAATAACGCATTTATTAAAAATTAAAAAATAATATACATTTAATTATTATTATTTTTTGTGAAATTTATTTGTGAATATAGACACAACCCCCCCTTATGTCAGCCTTCCACCAAGAAAGGGTAACGAGCGGGAAATGGCTGAGCGGAACTGAGTAAAATAGTTTTGCTTTTCACCAAGACTTGCTGCGAAACTGAGACTTCGGAAATACCTTTCCACCACGTTTTGATAAAGAAATAAAAAACCGTTAATAACAAAACAAATGCTTTATTTACTAGTTATACCTTAGTTGCTGTTTTTTATTTTTCACAAATTAAATATTATTTTTAAGAAAATAATGCCTATGTGCTTGTAACATAGACTCTGAGCGATCGAAGTACAACATATAACACACCTACACTCAAGGGGGTCGCGAGCCGATGGCCGAGGGGCAAGTTGATATGGAGGATGAGAAAAGTATGAATTGTAGGTAAAATCGAGAGCACATGAAGCTTTTCACTTGTAGTACTACGGCGATTGTAATAACAACGGTGCAGTCTAACGTGTAAAGCTACACGAGCTTTTGACTGTACAATAAATAAAACTTGTAAATAAGTTATTTATTAGAAAAATAGAATAAAAATAATTTGGGAGTTTGAATAGGTGTTTTGTTTTTGAAATTACCAGATTTTAATATTATGGTGGTCGACAACTTAGGCTTAGGACTTTGGTTGCTTTACATTTGACAACTTTTTCAGATTCTCTAAGGGGGGGGGGGGCAACTGCCCCCTCCCTGCCCCCCCTTGGCGACGCCCTTGCCTACACTGGAACTGGTCAGCGAGGTTAGAACACGGGTCTCACCAATCATGATTTTACGCCGCTAGACCACGGCCGCTCTGTATTTGTACTTTCATTCTTCTTAACAAAAAGAAAATGTGTAAGAAAAGTAGCTTAAAGATTTATTTACCCTCAACCGCTTTAATTATACTTTTTTATAGTAGTCCGGCTTGCATCCCCACATCCCGCCTGATGTTATGGTAGAGACCGATCCATGAACGGAAACAATCGCTATCGCAGATCAAACCGATATCAGCAGGCAGAAGTCACCACCGCTTTGCCGGCTCGATGAGACCCACATGAAGAACATAGGTTAATAGAATTTTATTGTACATACATATTTTATTTTAAAAAAATAGAAATATATTTAAATACAAAATAAATTGGTCATTTTCATATCAATAAAAAATAGTACAATATTTTATATTTAATCTATAAAATAATTACTTTTATCACTTAATAATGGAAAAGACCAGTTTTCTTTCGGAATCTGTGAAATGTAGAACAGCCGATATTGCATTCAGCATATGCTTTCTGCCATAATAATCCGTTGACATTAAATATGCCAAAACCACATTTTTCAAATATTCTAGATTAGCACCTTCACGGGATTGGCTTCGTCTTAACCTAAAATTAAAAAAAAAAAACATGTTATTATAATTATCAGTGGCGTAGCTAGCTTGGATCGAACCCAGGGCGGAACTCATGATCTCCCTAAGGATGGTATGTGTTCAATCCTTAAACCACATTGATTGGTTGGAGACTACCATTTACTGTCGTCAATTAAAATTTGGCGCCACTTTATCGGTATTTGATTGGAGCGTCGCTCGACAAACGAGAGCGCGCGAAATCAGTCGTTGAAACGAGTCGCTGAAAAGTGGTCGGCGGTCGATGTGTGTAAACACCTTTTCATTGTGCTAATTATTATTAAAATCAAGATTACGTGAATTATTATAATAAAATAAGGCTATAGTCTATGTGCATCGATAAACTATTAAAATTAAAGTTGTCAACAAGTCTGTAAATTGGTCATCTTCATCATTATCGGTACTTTGGTGTTGGAGGCGAAGAGACAAAGGTGAGTGGTGGTTTTCCATATTAAACAGCGGTTAAAAGGAGTATATGAACATAAATTTAATGGTCCTTCGAAAATACATAAATAACAAATTCCAGCGTCCTACATGTTTTGAAAAGTGTGTAACGTTTGCACAGTATGGTATCCCCATGGTGTTACTCTTAAACTATCGCTAAGAGATAAAAGTAGCCTGCCTATCCCTGTGGAACTAAAGGTGTGCTACTATAGATAAATAGTTACAAAAATGAAAAGGAATTAACTAGAGACCTGACTGAAATTTGCTTATTTTATAGTCAAATATAAAACCTATGAAGTGAGAAGGGTCACTTCTTGAATTATGCATCCTTCTCGAGCCGGCATAGCGAAAGCGGCTGTGGAGTGACAACACTCCGTGTGATGTAAAGCTAGAGTGCGGTCCATGAATGGAAATAACTGCTACTACAGAGAAACCTGTGCGGGCAGCAGTCGCCTCCACTATGCCGGCTTGAGGAGACGAGCATGTACCATCTTAGATTGACAGTGCACACTCCTCTCGTTATACCTGGCTACTTTCAAACAATTCCCGATATTTTCTAAGCTTAACATATCCAGGTACTAATATTGTTTTAACAAGGACTTTGGAATGAAAACAGTAAAATAGTTTTTTAACAAGTAAATAATAACAATAATATGTAAAAAAAAACTTGAATAAAAAGTAATTTTTGATCACTAACCTGTCAATCTCATCTTTCAATGTTCTTACGACTTCTTTGAATCTCTCCTTCTCAATGGTCGCTTCTCGTTGACAATCTCTGCAAGTATATTAACTTTTTATAATCAACACTATACAGGATCAATTTTGTAAGTAGACTTTCACGACTAAATCCTAAACTATAAGAGATAGCAAAAAATGCTCAAAGATCTCGAGGCCGATTTTAATGAAAACCAAAACTGCATCATTAGATTTTCAGAAAATCCATTTTTCTAGCCAGGAATCGAACCCGTTGATTTTGAAAAATAAAACACACACTGTAACCATCCAGTGTTGCTAATAAAGTGTTGATTTTTTTTAACTAATAGGGAAAAAAGGCAGGATGGTTATTAGCACAGTCTGCCGTCCTGGGGTAGTACCACCATTTTCGAATGTAACGCCCGCGAAGTGCCTTTGTCGCGTTTCTGGAATAGTTTAAAAGTAGCCAGATATAACGAGAGGAGTATGCACTGTCAATCTAGATGTACCATCAAGCCGGCATAGTGGAGGCGACCGCTGCCCGCAGATACTTGATAAAACTACGCATAAAGAATCTACGAGACTAGGTGAGATACTAAAGGACTTCACAATATTATGTGATAACAAGAGGTGTGCAGTGTCACTCTAGATGGTGCGTACTCGTCTCCTCAGGCCGGCATAGCGGAGGCGACTGCCGCCTGTAGAAATTTATGTGTAGTAGCAGTTGTTTCAATTCATAAACCGCACTCTATCTTTACATCAGGCGGAGTGTTGTCACATGCCGAGCTACAATTAAAAAAAAAGAAACTAACCTCAATTGTCCTTCCAAAATATGTTTATCCTTCCTTAATTGTGAGATATCCAGATCTTTTCTGGCTAATTCGTGCGCGTAGTGTAGCATATGCGGTGGCGCTGTCACGTCCTGAAATATACAAATCGCGTATAATGTACTAAGCAAGTCACCTCCACTATGCCGTCTTAAGGACAGTGAACTTAGCACACCTCTAATTAGTGTCGCGTCGGGGGTATTAATTATTTTATTTCTCTTATGTTTAGGTAAATTAATTAAAGTTAAATACATGATATGAGGGTTATTAGCCCACTCTGCCGTCCTGGGGTAGTACCACCACTTTCGAATGGAACATCTGTGAAGTGATCTTATCGCGTTTTGGGAGCAATTTGGAAGTAGCTAGGGTACATCGAGAGGAGTGTGCACTGTCAATCTGGATAGTACTATTGTCTGTAGAAATTCATCTGGTTTTCATGGGCCGAACTCTAGCTTTACGTCAGGCAGAATTTTCATATGCCAGAGCTACAATTAAAAAAAAAGAATAATACTAACCGATAAAACATTATTATCTCTCCAAACTCCTTCCTCGGTACTAACTTTTCTAGATCTGTCATTTCTTGATTTAATAATATTCTCCGTGTCTTCCAACAATGTTGAATATCTATCACGTTGTGTTTGCAATTGTTTCTCCAAGCTTTGTGTCCGTACTTTCAGTTCGTTCACAATGTCTTTATGATAATCTTTCTCATTTTTCAACTTCTGAAATAAAAAATTGAGGATTGTAATTACTAGAAACCAGCTAATGATAAAAAATATATTGTAGCCCGGCATATGACAACACTCCGTATGATTTGAGTGCGGCCCATGAACGGAAACAACTGCTACTACACATAAATTTCTGCAGGCAACAGTCGCCTCCGCCATGCCGGCTTGAGTAGAATGTGTGTATGAGAATGTTGACAGTGCTCTCCTCTCGTTATACCTGGCTACTTTCAAACTGTTCCCAAAACGTTGTTTATGTGTTTTAGAATATAATATGAAAACATATATAAAGTTTTTTCAAATAATTGTTCATTTATATTTTTATCTATTTTTATATAATTAATCATTATTCTAGAGCGGCCGTGGTCTAGTGGTAAGACGTGTGAACTCACGATCGATGAGACCCGTGTTCGAACCTCGCTAATTCTGACCAGTACCTAAACAGTAACTTTGTTATATGTACTTTGGTCGCTCAGTGCCTATAGGCACTATTAAAGAGTGGTAGGCAGACTGATGATGTTATTAGTCCAGTCTGCCGTCCTGGGGTAGTACCGCCACTTTCGAATGTAACACCCGTGAAAGTAGCCAGGTATAACGAGAGGAGCGTGCACTGTCAATCTACATGGTACATGCTCGTCTCCTCAAGCCGGCATAGTGGAGACGACTGCTGCCCGCACAGGTTTCTCTGTAGTAGCAGTTGTTTCCAATCATGGACCGCACTCTAGCTTTACATCAGGCAGAGTGTTGTCACATGCCGAGCTAAAAAAAAAAAAAATAGTGAATGTTTGTTTTACGCTAAAACAGCTGAACTGATAATTAATATTTATCTAATTATAAAAAATATAATATTAGAAAGTAAATTTACCTCTTCTAACAATTTTAATGAATCGGCTTTATCCTGTTTCTCTTCTTCCAACATCATTCTATAAGCTTCCAAATTTTCTTTCAATCCAGATATTTCTATATGTAATTTACCTATTTCATTATTTGCATCAATCAATTCGCCACAATGTCCACTATTTTCCGAAGCAAATTTAATTTTGTAACTTTCATAATCCTGCTTTAATTTCTCATAATCGTCTCTGCATTTCGTGTGTACATTTTCATAGCCTTCGATCCCAAAAACGGAGGTGACATCGATTGGACTGCCTAATTTTCCGTTTTCTATTATTAATTCTTTCTTTAATATATGTATTTTGTCTATAAGATTTTGTAAATATTCACTATCTGCTAATTTATCGTTGTCCGTTTCGCTGTTGCCATCATCTGAAAGATTACTCTTTTTTTTATTGTTATTATAGTTCGGCATGTGACAACACTCCGCCTGATGTAAAGATAGAGTGCGGTCCATGAATGGAAGCAACTGCTACTACAGATAAATTTCTACAGGCAGCAGTCGCCTTCACCATACCGGCTTGAGGAAACGAATGTGCACCATCCAGATTAACAGTGCACACTCCTCCCACATAATATTGTCTAGTCCTTTAGTATCTCACCTAGTCTCGCAGATTCTTTATGCGTAGTTTTATCAAGTAACTGATTATTTATATTATCTTTAAGTTGTTGTATTGTATGTAAATCACGTCGACGTTGCAAATCGTATTCGCCAATAGTCCGGGATAGTTCAGCCAGTTTCTCTTCTAATAGTGCGACGCGTTCCTCTTGTTTTGCACAAACTTTTCGCGCTGATTCTTCTGCTCTTTTGGCTTTAATTTGCTCCTGAATGTAAAAGATATTGTAAGAGTCAAAGAGTGATACGAGGTCTGGCGTCCTGGGGTAGTACCACTCCTTTCAAGTGCACGTGACCTTATCACATTTCGGTATCAGTTTGAAGTAGTCAAGTATACCGAGATGAGTCTGCACCTGGGAGCTAAAGTCAAAACAATATATGGGATTTGACCCGGCATATAGGAGGCGGCCGTTGTCTGTAGAAATGTCTCTATGGTAGTTGTTACAGCAGTAGCTACTTTCAAGCCGAAATACAACTAGGTAATTCGACGGGTGTTACACTTGAAACCAGTGGCACTATTCAGGACAGCAGACTGAGCTACAGTCACCAGTCTGCCTACCACCTTGTTTAATGCCTTTATTACGCAATAATAGACATAGAGCAACCAAAGTACATAGTTACATTGGTACCGGGCAGAATTCTTGTTGAATTTAAACACAGTACCGGTTAATCTTGAGTTGACGCCTTCTGTTTCTTGACTATGACATTTAAATTACAGTCTTTTATAGTAAAGATCAATATCTAATATTTGTTAATTTTATGTTTTAAATAAATTAACCTAAACTTCAATACTCAATTAAAAACATAATTTGACTAATTTACAAAAAAATTAAGATTCACCTCTCTAATAGCAACAGAATGACTCTGTTGCAACAAAGCCATTTTCTCCTGTAACCGCACCAACATTTGTGGGGTCTCTACAGCGCGGGCCTCAGCTCTTTGCAGCTTCCTCTGCGCTGCCTCCAATTCACCACTGAGATCACGAACACGTTTCTCCATCTCACTATTGGATACTGTGAATATTTCAATTATAAAATTAGGCTCATTAACAAGATTATTGTCAGCAAGAAAGGCTACATATGGATTTTTGGTAGCCAAAAACTCCTAAACTTGTGTTTCATTAAGTAATAATGATAGATTATTAAACTTAAGTGTTCGTGAGTGTGGGCAAACAATTTAAAAGGGGAGAACGTGTGTTTTCATTTTCCCTCCAAAAACTCTGTAAGAAGTTTGAGTAAAGATTCTACCACTTTACTGAAGCTATTTTTGACTTGACTGAAACTTAACCTGAGTGCTTAGTGTGATGAATGAATGATTCAATGACAATCATTATTAACTTGATGCTAATATTTACTTTGACACTGGCAAATTGTTATAATGCCAAAACAAAAACACTAACATCCTATAATTTCATGCAAACATAAAATAGGCATACTATAGGGTACACCATGCAAATAATATTAGCTGCAGATATGTGCATGCTTTCCCCCTTCCTATAACATGGGATCCTTCAAGCGCAGTCTGAAGAGGCATCTCATCAGGCGGACGCGACGGCTGTCTGCAGATCCCCTTCTGTGACAGCAGTCACCTCCGTTCATGGATCGCACTCTAGCTTAACATCGGGCGGAGTGTGGTCATATGACGTGCTAAAAAAAGTGTATTTATGTGCGTGAGTGCACAAGCGTGTATGTGTAGTGTGTAGTTTGTCAAAAAAGGCTTCAGGGCTTTGTGGTAAAATAACATTGAAGTTAAGCAACTAATAATAATAATAATAATAATAATAAATTCTTTATTGCATATAAAACACAGTTAAAGAAATACAAAATAATAAATAAGTTACTGCAATTGGCGGTCTTATCACTAAAAGCAATTTCTTCCAGACAACCAATTGATATTAACTAACCTTGTGTTTCAGCAGAAATAGCAAATTTATCTTCCAATTTCTCCTTGCTCTTTCTCTCTGTATTCAGTTTCATGTGTAATTCCCTGAAATCAATATGTAATAATGGTATAATATATTTATTTTTAATAGTAATGAACCACGCGCGTTTAAGAGAGGCCGTGATCTAGCGGTAAGACGCGTGAACTTACGATCGATGAGACCCATGTTCAAACCTCGCTAATCCTGACCCGTACCAATGTAACTTTGTTATATGTACTTTGGTCGCTCAGTGCCTATAGACACTATTAAAGAGTGGTAGGCAGACTCTGCCATCCCGGGGTAGTACCACCATTTTCGAATGTAACACCCGTGAAGTGAACTTGTCGCGTTTCAGGAATAGTTTGAAAGTAGCCAGGTATAACGAGAGGAGTGTGCACTGTCTATCTAGATGGTACATGCTCGTCTCCTCAAGCTGGCATAGTGGAGGCGACTGCTGCCCGCACAGGTTTCTCTGCATTAGCAGTTGTTTCCATTCATGGACCGCACTCTAGCTTTACATCTGGCGGGGTGTTGTTACATGCCAAGATACAATAAAAAAAAAAGTTATTCACTTACTTGAGCATGGCAGCTTGATCAACTCTCTCACGTTCTCTTTCTTGAATTTCATAAGCAACTTTAGCTCGTAAATTGTTCATTTCAGCCTGATGTTGCTGTATTAATACATTTGTTTCTTCCTTAAAAGCTGCTATTGATTTTTCATACTGTAAATCAATAAATAATTTCAATAATATGGCATATTTTTTGCTGGATTTAGCATGATAAGAATCAGCACACTAGACAACCTGAACAATTTTCACCATAATTTAAAATTGTAATGGAGATACTGTTTCTTAAGTATATTTTCTTATTAGAATATATTCAGTAAAAACTGCAATGTCAGAATAAACATTTAAAATTCCTAATTCTGTTTTCATTGTTTTTTTTATATGTGGATTGATAAAATTGTGAAAAAGTAGTAGAATAAATCGAAAATAAATACATAAGTATAATTTTAAGTAAATAAAACTAATATAATAATTTTTATTTATAAAACATTAAATTTTATATTACCCTTTCCTTAGTCAACTTTTTATCAGTTTGAAAAGCTTCCTCCATACGAGATTTCTCTGCCGTTAATGTGGAAAGTGATAATGTAAGTGTCGCCAAAGAATCACCTGAAAAGGATATTGTCTTCTTATGTGGTTCAATATCAAACGGTCAAACTTGGTCAAAAAATAGGATTATTAGATTATAGGATTAAGGAATATGGAAGAGCAAAAAAGGGCTCAAATTTTCGAATATTAGTCAATAGGAAATAGTTCTCTATTAGCTATCAAAAATACTAAAAATAAAAGGTGATAAAAATTAGTTTGTTGTTGTAGTTTTATTGTTGTATTGCGGCATATGACAACATCCCGCCTGATGTAAAGCTAGAGTGCGGTCCATAAACTAAAACAACTGCTACCACAGAGAAATCTCTACAGACAGCAGTCGCCTCCGCTATGCCGGCTTGAGGAGACAAGTATGTATTATCTAAACTGCACACTCCTCTCGTTATACCTACTACTACTACTTTCAAACTGCTCCCAAAACGCAATAAGGTCACTACATGAGTATTACATTCGAAAATGGTGGTTCCCCAAGACTGCAGACTGGGCTCATAACCATTATCAGTCTCCCTACCACTCTTCGCTAGTCCCTATAGGCACTAAGCGACCAGAGTACATAGTTACATTAGTACTGGTTGAATTTAGAGAGGTTAGAACACTGGTCTTATCGATCATGAGTTCACACGTCTCACCGCTTGACTACGGCCACTCAAAAATTCCACTACATTCAAGAATTGCTTCCCTGTCTTAATATTTAATATCTAATCCTGTTTATTATAAAGATAACATGTTCATAAAATTATTTGATCATAAATACACATAAGATACATTTAACTAGAGATCAGAAAATTACTTTTTATTTATGTTTATATAAATATTTGTACTTATTAGACTTTACATAATAACTATTACAAACCTTTTTCATTCTCATCATTATTTTTATTTAAGGCTTTTAAACTTATTTCCAATGCTTCTTTTTCTTTTACTAAGCCCTTATATGCAGCTACTACATCTAGAAGCAAATATAAAACTCTTATCAGTATTGCACATTGCGCAAACCGTGAGCGTTAGGACAAGATTCCGTCACACAATACGGTGCTGTACCGTTGATATATAGAAACAAACCTCGAAGACGGTTTTCGTATCGTTTTATTTGATCAGCCTGTGTTGTTATTGTCGATATTAATTCCTGTTTTGATAGAGATTCCATATTGTTCAAGTTCTCTGTCGCATTTCACCGTCCCAACTCGGCTTTGTTATACACTCTGCACACAAAATTAATTTGTATATGTTACAGTAATTCACTATGCTTAAAATATAAGGCAAGAGTAATTTTATTACAGTTTATAAAAAGCAGAAAACCCGACAAGGAACGAAAATCAAAAACCAAATGACAGCAGTGACAGTTTGACAGCAAAATGACAGTGGCTATTATCATAAGTACGGTTAGGCAGAGACATTGTTTTTACAACCATACAAAATTATTTACCCAAATTTAACTTCAAAGCATTTTTTTAAATTTAAGGTCTATATTATTGCTGCATTTCAGAATCTAACAAATGCAATAAATAATACTTAAACAAAGTCGAATAACACAATGATACTTTATTCTTACTAATTTTTAAAACTCCCCTAATATAACCCATATCCTACAGAGTCCGATCCCACACGCATCAGAGGACCGCTAATCGGACCGTATTTGTCTTTAGATAGCTGTTTCACTTCCTACAGAAATCGCATGCGTTCAATGATTCGATCGGACGCTGTGGGAAACGCCTGCCTGTGAAGTTGTGAACTTATGACTACAAGATTCCTGTACGATTTATTCGTATATGTAACTCCAATATATACCTCAAACACAAATCTATTTTATATCTTAGATAACAATAATTCTAATCAAAAATTTAGATACGACTTAAATTCATAAAATGCATAGAAACCTACAAGCAATTAGATAGTTAAATAACCAGCCACAATTTATTTAAAATGTAGTTAAGTAGAATTAAAACATATTTATCTGTAGCCTAGTGGTACCTACCTATAAGAATATTAAGTAATTAAACTACCCATAGAGTGGTAGCAAAATGGTATCGTAGGCCAAATAGGTAGGTATATACATAAGTATCTAATATAGGTAGGCAGTATATATAAATATAATTATTACCTACCCACCTACTCAAGGGATGAAAATATCGATCCACTAAAACCAGAAGCGCTCAAACTTCCTAAATAACACGTAGACATTTTGTTAGTTTTAACGAAAATGTTTTTCTGTAGTTATTTATATGTGAATGTCATAGTAATAATTACCCTGTTATTTTATACAGTATAAAACTTAACATTATAATAAAATATGCTGTACCCTTAAAATTTGGTACGCGACCCTATTGTGCAGAGGTCAATGAACTCGGACGAAATATATGACGATGTATGAAATGCGAAATAGGTAGCAGGGTTGGATTTTGCAGTTGCTGCGCTAGAATGGGTCATTTTAACTATAAAAATTATCAGATCACTGTTTATTTAGATCAAGTTTATGTACATCCAAAGTTTTTTACCAATGGTCATCGCAAAAAGAAATCTGGCAAAGTTTTAAAAGTGGCACAGAATTGATTTACAAATACGGCCTTTAGTCTATTCAACCCTAATATCAAACGGAGTGGTTGCTTAGGGGTGTATGCTTGGGGTCAGTGTCTCCTCCCGCTAGCGAAACAAGTTGCGCGCGCACGCTTTTCCCGAGTCACGCCGTTCGTAACGCTATTGAGTAATATTATAAAAAAGGGGATAGGGAAATGTAGCGGCCACGAGACACCCTCTTTTATCTTCTTAAATAAATTCGCTAGCAATATTGGCCATTGTGCCGCTAAATTTCGTTTTTAAAAATCTATAAGCATATTTCGTTTCGTCAAATATTCATTTTGTATCAAATGACCTATAATTTAATTAACTATTTAAAATGTATTTTTATAGTAACTTTCAATATGAGAGCTGGAGGTGCGATAGTCTTTTAGAAGAAAGTATATAGGTTTAAGGAAATTAAAACGGAAAAGAAGGAGAACAAATAAAACATAAAAAATATTATTGCTAATTTATTAGCCTATGATATTTATCTTTGCTACATCAGATTACATTCGTTGACATTATTTTGAAATGAGCTGTAAGCTAAATATTTAATAATAATATTACAGTCACCAGCAAAATCTTTGTACTCTGTCTTACAAATACTAACTACCGCCTAGGCCACACCCTTATATTACCCAAACCTGCCCAAACATAATAAACGAAAAAAAAAAAAAGAAAAGAAATTAAACTGGTTAGGATTAATTAATACATAAAGTGTTAGTAAAATTAATAGAAATTATTCTAACCAAAAAATACAATATCTTAACCAACTCAAAAAAAAAAAATACTAATACATAAGATAATGAACCAAAATGACGGGAAATGGGCCAGGTGTGTGTACAAATCCTTTAC
Organism: Tinea pellionella; assembly: GCA_948150575.1. Classification (NCBI taxonomy): domain Eukaryota; kingdom Metazoa; phylum Arthropoda; class Insecta; order Lepidoptera; family Tineidae; genus Tinea; species Tinea pellionella. Next base: position 3,226,266 of record OX411252.1, read on the forward strand.
TTTTGCTATGCTCTCCGCATGTTCAACGACACCACAATACACAATGATCTAAGTCTATGTTTATTAGCGATAACTTTGTAAGGTATGCCTCAGGCGTCTCATCTTAATACGCGGCATATAATATACAAGTGACTAGCATCCAGTACACACCATAAATATACTGTAAAATAATTGCGTGTGGTACAAATAAATAACTCATATAACATACAATGCTATCTCTCACTGGTAATAAGTTAACTAGGTACACCATACAGAACACAAAATGTAACTTAATTAAACACACTTAAAATTATACTTTAAACGTTGCGCAAACAAAACTGCTGACTAGTTTTCGTAGTTAAGTCAATAAATTACTAATAATTAAATCTTAACATTATTTAGCCTTAAAGAGTACAAAAAATATGTTTTAATCAAATGCATTTTTGTTCAGTTTTTATTGTTGAAATGAGAACGTTCGTCGTGATATGCAATGCTACACTATCATACGCTAACGTCAGAGAGAGAAAGAGCTGATTTCTACATATTACGGAAATTTTGATTATAATTACTATAGGTTTAATTTAAAGAATATAAAGATTATTAAAATGTCGAGTAGAGATATTATATTGAACTAATTAAATCTACGTTACAATACATTGAATAACATCAAATTAATTCTATAAAATATAAGTTAAATACTTCTATAATAAATATTATGTGGTAAATACATAGAAGAAAGTATTATTATAATGTAATTTAGATTAAATATAATGAATTGTTTATAATAAATAGAGAGACGTAACAAATTTATTTGCGATGTAAAAAACATGTTGTGTTCAAATGTGCGTAAACATTACATTAATTACCATTTCACTAAATATTCTATTCGAAAAGTATCAAAGTATAAATTATTATTAACTAACTTATAATTTAACTAAGTACTTGTTTTCGGTATGCCGGCCGTCACGGTAACAGCGAGACGCACTAGATTATAATACGTTATAATGATGAATCCTACGTTCATAATATTGCATAACACAATATGCACTAAATCTAATTTAATGAGGTATTGAATGAAGGTGCAATCGATAATTAATAAATAGTAGGTAGAGAAAAGGTGCTTTAAACTTTAAAAACGTAGGTTTAAGACCTACTGCGATTTGCGACAATTAAAGAATAAATTATTCTTTGAAATCTTATGCGACTTTCACCTCAAGAAGATATACAAAAGGAACGATTAACACTTTCCCAAAAATTTACGTATCCAGGTTAATATAATGTAATAATATGCATTATTACATGTAATTGTACTAAAATTCATCTAGATTGAGTTAAAATCGAGGCTAACTTATCGGCAGTCCTCAAAACGTCGTACAAAATACGTGCAAAATGATTTGATTTGAAAATATCTCATCCGAATTACACTTAACATCTATTATAATTACTGTCCTAAACCACTGTACGATGTTACTTATAAATTATTTCATTACAACTTTGAGTCTTGGAGATTCATTCGTTTTTTTTTTTATAACATTCATCACCATTGTATAAAGTTTATTGCTTCAATTATCATAATCAATATCTTAACTAAGTAGTTAGTCATGAAATGATTTCTGTGTTACACAACATTAATATCATGATAGATTCAAAATCTATTCTTTTCACCAAAAAATGGAGTGGCTAAGGACCGCTACGATGTAATATTTCCTAACTATAATCGAAACTTGTGCTACGATGTAATTCATACAACGACGAGCGACTTTTTTTATAACGATCGGATATTTATTGTACATTGAATTTTCTCAACCACCAACAAAAATTAAGTGGCGTACAAGGCGATCAATGTTCATTAAACGTAGTTATTTATCCCAATAAGGTTGTCAATGAATGAGACGATTTAAAATCTACGTAATTTAGGTGGGTTCACCATAACCTTACATTGCTACCTACTCAATGGAATCATTCAAATATGCCTCTAACAACTAGAGTACAACCTTAGATAATTCATAATCTGTTTCGAGATAAAAAATATATTACTGTGTGTTTCTATAATGCAGAAATATATATAATGCAAATTACACTTAAAACTAAAGCTGTAAATAATTATAATGTCTATATTTGTCAAATAGTAATACACATACAATATATTATTATTATTTAAATAAATAATCTGTTAATTTTATATTGCACAAATGAAGAAGGCAAATTAAATTCAAATTCAACTATAGCTATTGCGACTACATAAGCAATAATAAATAATGCATATAACTTAATATATTAATTTTAGAAATAAATAGCTTTATCCTTGTATCCACAACTCACACACATGGCAACACACACTACGAAAATAACAAATTTTCACTTTTCAATAAATTAAAAAAAAATTAGTAATGTCACTTTATGATTTTTGAACAGGATCCCTTTTTTAATATTTCTCTAAATAGAGCCAAAGAAAGTTCAAACAAATGAAATGCAATAAAAAGAAATCAACTTTTGCCTGTTCAAAATCAATAATCCCAATTGTAATGTCAACATTTTAAATAACAGACACTCAATTAATTTAACTATTGGACAACACTGATAAAAGTCATACAAAATTTTTGTCATGGTAAAAGATTCACAATATTAAAATATTAAAGGAAGATTATTGAGGATTCAACAATTGAATTTGTAATTATTACTACACACTTTGTGTATGATTAAGTCAACAAATGACTATGATGAATTAACACACACTGGGTTACTTTCGTCATACCCATTTTCTAATATTAATGACAAAAAACAGTCTATAACGAGGCCAGTGGCTGGAAAACAAATTTGATTATCTAGTCATTGTAAAAGTACTAAATGAGCTTTTTATATTGTCAGTTTATTATTATTAAGATAGTTTGGAGTCGACATGAAGTGGTCAATGACAATACAAATTTCAACTTTCATCATTAGCTAAAATAATAATATCAATAATAGTACACCCTCCCTTGAAGGGTTGTTGTCAACTGTACATATTATTATTATTATTAGTATGGATTGACTAGCGTGTTTCAATTTAAGATTTACTTTTATTTGTTTTGAAGCTGACTTGTAGGACCTGCCCGTTCAGAGAGTAACCATTCAATGATTGAATGGCGACAACAGCTTCCTCATAATTGGTCATCGTCACGAAACCATACCCTTTGCATTTGTTGGTGGCCGGATCTCTGATCACTTTTACGCTCTGCACGGCTCCAAATGGCCCGAATAACTGCCACAGGATGCTCTCCTCTGTCTCAGCTCCGATGTTGTACACAAAAATGCACCAACCAGAACCTCCGAGGGCATTACCTTGAATAAGAGGATCCGCCAAGGGAGAAAATCTCTGCAAACCTTTGTTGATCGCCAGCAATGCCTTTCCAGCAGGACCGACGAATCGTCTGGCAGAGGTAGGTGCCAAGTAAGCGGCGAGTGGTGCCAAAGACTTTGTTTGGTTGCTGGGGTTGTTGGCACATTTAACAGTTATAGGGCCACTCGCACCTGGAGGGATTGAACCGTTCAACTCACGAATTGCTGTCTCTGCCTCATTTCTCTGGTCATAGCGGATAAAGGCAACCCCGCGTGATGGTCCAGCCATATTAGGGTCTTCTCCTCCTCCACCTCCCCCTTGCATAAGATGACCGACTGCCGCAGCCGTGTTTTCATGTAGTATTCGAGAGCTGATGATCGTCCCATACGGACTAAACAGTTTCTCAAGATCCTGCTGTGTCATATATTTAGGTAACCCGGACACATAAAGATTGGCACCTTTGATTGCTTCAGAACTTGGGCGGGCATAAGACACTTTAATTACTTTATTTTGCAGACGGAGGCCATTCAATGTATTTACAGCTTTCTCAGCATCTTCAGCTTTGTGATAATTAACAAAAGCATAACCCAAACTCTGACCATTCAGGATGTGGTCAGGGAATACTGTCACCTTATCTCTAATTAGCTTACAACTTTCAACTTCTCCTATACTATTAAATAGTGAACGAATTTCCTCTTGTGACATTGTTTGAGGTAAATAATTTACTATAAGATTAGTTTTAGATTCGTTATGGCCGGGTTGTACCTTGCTTCCATTCTGAGTAGGCTGGTTCGCGTTCATCGCGTCCAAGGGATTGGCCATCATTTTGACTAGAATATTTTGTACACTTTTACAAATAAATTTAATTTATAAATTAATTTATTTAAGTTATTGCACACAGTCAAACAAAATCACTGAAACAGGCTGCTAATACACTACTTTCGCGTTGGTTGAAAGCGAAGCGAGAAAATCGATATAGTATGATGCTCCCTTTCGTTCCTGTTTCTTCCAGTAGATTAACTACACTTTAGCGTAAAAGATAACAGGATAATATAAACACAAAACAAAACTTTTTCTTTTAAGATTTTAAAGGAATATTAACGAAAAGTTGAAAAGAAATCAACCAAAAGCTTAGAGTGTACGACGTGCGACCTATTCTTGTAGGACCATTTCTTTCACTCACTTTCCTTTTTCGGGTTACCAATATATACATAAAATTTACCCATTTTTGTCACACGGAAAAATCAGGGTAAAAATCTATTTATTCATTTATTTGATAAATGCCGTGATATATTACTACATGTCTAGTAATTGACATGAGCAATAACAATTTAATAAAACAAAATATATAATAATGCTGGTATCTTATTAATTGTATCAATATATAATTTTATTGTATTTGTTTAATATGTTTGTAAGGTTAAAAAAATAGTATTTGTATGTAGTAGTACAAATTATGTTTTACCAATACTTATTTTATAACAATTAATTCTTAAAATGATAAGTCAATTATGATTAGGTACATTTTAAACTTACACATATAATGTGAAACGTGAAACATAACAATGACAACAAAAATATACTGTGAATTGATAACCTCCTCCTTTTGAAGTTGGTTAAAAAAACATTAATTCTGTTAATTTTTATTTGACATGTTTAAAAAAATAGTAATACATAAATAGATATCAATAAAATTGGGTATTAAAAATTTCAACGCCTAGCAACATTTTCGACTAAATAGTACCAACATAACAAAAATTAATGCAAATGTCTATTGTCTATAGTTTGAGTTTCAGTGACTTGTCTATGTTTGGCCGGGCAGTAGGCGCATGCGTACGCTACGTGAGGGGTGTGATGTTTTTTATTGCAGGTTTGGAATCTTAGCGTTGTATGAGAACGTGGTTTCTAGTAGTTGCGCGTAGGGTACCCATTCATTAATTTCTTTAATAAAAAATATAACGCTACACGTATGAAATAAGATTTCTATTAGAATCCAATATGACCACAATGCAATCAAGAAGTCAGCCTAAACCAGCTAATCTTTCTAAACATCGATTTTAGTCATGACTTTTTGGTTATGCCTGGGGAGCCTACAAATAATAAAATTAATCTCGTTTATTGTAATTTAAAAATATCATTTTCCTTCTGACAATTTAATGTAGGTGTATTAAAAACAAAAATGGATTGATCTAATCTTTAATTTTGCAAATTAGAAATGTTACTACTTACCTATTATGTCTTGGCTCATGGGATATTATTTTCGAACACAATTTTCAAGAGAATATAGTGAGATGTTGCCGATGAGCGTTGATCTGCTTTCGCGTTATTTCGCCATACCTAGGTACTTATTAGGGAAATTAATATGAAGCCTGATAATAATTATTAACAAGAAACACGCAACGTAACAAATAAACATTATGTTAGATACATACATAAATATACCTACTTCAATTTAATTTATATTTGCACGATGAAACTTGTTTTTTATTTTATCTAAAAAATAAAAAAAGACTACGTAAATCCCTTTTTAAATGTAAAGAGGTTTTTGTACTATGATATACATAATATTAGGTAGGTATTTTATCATGAAAAAGGTACAAAAGCTTGAATTTGTTGTAACTCACTACTAGATGGCGCTGCAGAACATTAACTTCCGGATTGCCATTGAAAATATAACGGTGCTTGTACTACAGGCAACCGGTTGGCTGCATCACCTTAAGGGATGTCTGCTTGTATTTACTTTTTTAAACAGCAATATTATATTGACTGGTCCGTTACATCCCTAACTGGTTAAAATTAAAGGGGCATTGACTTATGCTCCTGACACCAAAGACATAATCGTCTAAGTACCTACCTACTGCGACGTGAACTGGTTCAGTACCTACATCACCGAAACATCTGCTAAGAAAGCCAAAATATTTACATTATTTAAAAATAATCAAGAATAGAAGCGTGATACGAAATTCCACTTCGGACATCTTGAAGGCCATACGAAAGTAAAATGATAATTTTATCTATGTACCTACCTAGGTACCTACTGGGAATCTATGCATATTTAAATATTATATCTATTGATAAAGTTAACACAAAAAGATATAATAACTATTAAAAAGTTCAGAAAGGGTTCGGGAGGGCAATTCTCGAATTACTAGGTACATTCGATACGATTAGATTTATTGTATAGATTAATTGCTACATTTTTATAATCTTCCGTATCTAATTGTTTTCTTAAAAACGTTATTATAAGCAGATTTTTAAATTCATATTCATTTAAAATAAAGATAATTAGTAACTTTAGTGTATTATATGTATGTCTATTAAAGTTAACCAATGTCTTTTTAAATTATAAATTAAAATTTAAAAAAAAAACAGGCTACTTAAATCTACTAATCTAAGATCTCTATTATATACAATATTTATTTATAACAGATAGAAAAACAATTAAGTGTATAAAAGTAGCGTAAAGCACGTCCGGGATGCGAATATGCGGCCGTTGACAACAAATTGAGTCATACACGTGTACCAACAAGCTATTAGTCATTTCGACTTCGGTCTTTGACTGATTTTAAGTGCAAATCCGGTACACGCGTACTTGTAGTAATAGTTGACGTTATGTTGTAACTGTTTTGTATCAACCACAGAGCGGTTTAGTTTATCAAAAGGAGGACGCGTAATGTTTTGTTATGTTTTCTGGTACAATAAGTACAGGCGACCTTATACAATCGGTCATTTTTTTGGTATTACATAAGCATCGATTGATTTTGTTTGTTTCTATTATTATTTTGATAATATTTTGCACTATAATAAAACTACGTTACTACGAATGGTTACTATATTAAGTTATGATGAAAATTGAACCGGAAAAAAATATAATTGTGGTGTAAAACCCAGTAGTGACGTCAACCCAGCATATTCAAAGGACTGCCGATGGAAAGATTATAAAAAAATAAAAGCCCATCCTATTAAGTTTTCCTGGCTTCAGGAAAGGCTCCCAGGCAGACAGACGGTTTGCCAAACGATCGGGACGAAAAATTTTTATTAGTAAAAAGATTATAGTTAATTTACTTAAAGTCACCATAAAAGACAAAATTAAAAAATAATCTCAATAATTCTCAGAATCTAAATTTATAAAGAAATATGTTAATTTGAACAGTTATGTCGGCGGCCTTAAAATAAGTATTTAGTCACGTCGCGGCTTAGTGCGTTTCCAGTGCATCTGTACTCGTATATCCTACTATACACTTTGATTAATATTATATAATCACTGCTTGCAGCGAAATGCATGTTGTGATTTGTAGCTTTCATATAATATTTGAAGGAAAAAACCATTTTGGCAAATTATACAATACAAATAAACTGTTCAAACAATGATATACATTACATTGGCAAATAACAACTGTAAACGTACAAATTAATGACACTCATATTTCGACCTTTTAGCACTTTAATAATCATATTTGATTGCAATTACAAAGTAATTCCTAAAATTGTTGTGATAATTAATTGACCTATATTATAGTATAGTAAGAAGCGGTGACTGATTCAATCATTATTTTGCTTTGTTACAGATTATTACGTTTTCCTTTCCGTTATAGTACTCGTATAATAAATGCGTCATAAACAGACAAAGTTCATTGTTTATTAAATGTTAGTCATTTGCGTCTCGTAAGTTCAAAAGTTAAAGTTATTGATTAATTCGTATTGAGATCAAATACTCAATTACTTTTAATTTAAATGTTAATTGAATATTTGACCCAATCATATTAGTTAGAACCGTTTAACGATAACAAATAAACAAAGGAATAATTGTATGTAGGATGGAGTCTGGACAAATGTGAACGCTTGCCCAGAGTCCACCCGATATGCGTCGAGTTCGTCAACACAATGGATTTTAGTTGTTCGGAAGTAACCAGTAGGAATAAATTAATAAGTCGAAAGCTTAAAAAAGTCTACCTTATCAACATAAATAGTACATGCAACAACTGTCTGATAGGTGTTGCCTCCGAGCTTATGGATCGCCTTTAGCTTAAAATTAGACCGAGTGTGTTAGCATTTCGACTCACAATAAAAAAAGTATTATAAGCTACACGGATATGGGTATCAGGTACCTACCTACCTACCATATTTCCATGCAAAAAAAAACTAAGCGAAACGAGTTCTAAATTGATCTTTGTACCAGTAAGAGAGTTTAAAATAAAGTTCAATAACTTACAAAAACAATGTAGGTAGCGTGATATTGTTAGACCTCGTAGACTCAGCAAATATGACGCTGCAGCACTTTAGAATATAATCGTCTAAGCTCACAAGAGAGCTTTCTTTATTTTTAACCAATTATTGATGCTGATTATAAATCGACTTCCAAGAGGCCGAGAATAAGCTTGTTAAGTTGTAACAGAGTACAAGCACAAATAGTTTAGGACAGTTTAGGTGATACAGCTAACCTATTGCTGATTGTACCTACGATTACGAGTAAAAAGGAAGGTCATGGATTATCCGCTAAAGTCAATTCAGTATTCCAACTAGGTACTTATTATAATCGTCAAGTCATATGTATATACGAGGTCGATTGGGTACAATTATGTACGACCTAAAGCAGGTCTGACCAAGACACGGCCCGATGCTTGTGAGGCCCATTATCATGATTAAACAGAATAAACATGTATTTTGAAATATTAAGCTTATATTGAATCAAAATACAATAGCAAAGTTCTATTCATTTTGTGTTTGTATTAATTTTTTTTTAAATAATTCTTACGGCCCACGAGACTATTTGAGTTGACCCATTCTGATCTAAAGTATTATTAAACTTGAAAATTTTCCGGTTTATGCGTACTAGAATATTATTTAAAACAAAATATACGACATACATATCCATAGATAGTATAGGTACTTATTGCGTGCTGATAAAAAATGTAAACATATAACAGCCACGCAAATAAATTGGCGTGATTTAATACTGAAGGAAATCTGAAACAATAAAAATAAAAGCGCAACATTATCCGAAGATTAAAAATATACATTTGCAAGAACCCAAAATCCGTATGGCAGGCTCACTTTCCTCGAAGGCGTATTTTCATAATTTTTTTACGCTATTATAAAAATACCGTTTATTAACAAAAAAAAATCATATTTACCTTCCGTGTAAAGGACAGGGCCTGGAGGCATAAAGGATATGGGTATCCATTTTTCTAGCTTTCTGCGTATCCATAATCTCCCACCTACATATTTTACGCTTTTGATCCCGAGCTTTTATTTATTATCATTTTTAATATTGTACCGTGAACCCTTACCCACCCTTGTCACATGTCTATCTCAACACGAGGGATTAAACACAGCTGATATATTCCATTTATATTATTTTCTATTTATAACTAAAAAAAAATTCATCCCTTCTTTTCACTATGAAATATTTAAGTAAAACACAGAGTTTTAGCGGGCATCTGAAACAATCTTATTTTCCTTGTGTTTATTTGAGTGCTAATGTGCAACATGTTTGTGAAAGTGTGTAAGTGCGGGAAGCGTTGCAACTTGGATCAGTCTCTCCTTGGTTGTTTTACGTGAAGAACTTGATGCATACTATTTTTCAACTAGGAATTTGTTGTATTGTCAAAAGAAAATAAAACGCAATCACAATACAGTTTATTTTCTCTAATAACTGTGTTGAAAAAATACTGTCCTTAGCAAATTAAGGGCCGTAAGTATCATGTACAAAATGGCGCAATAGTCTTTTATGGTAGTTTTGTTTGGAAAAATAATTTCACAAGGAATATTTTGGGGGGATTGTGGGGGACGGTAGAATTAATAGATATGTACTTGTATAAACACTAAACGGGTCTATTCTAGGATACACATAAATATTTCCGAACGTTACGCACATGCTACCATAAAATCTATGGTCTGTATATCTACATATAGATAGGAATGTTTTATGTTAACACATATAGGGAAATCGGATGTTGCGTAGTAGCACTTCAATATGTGTCATCTATTTTTTTGAGATATAAGTAAATGAGAATATGCCCACTCGCCCAAGAGAAATGGGCCACAATTTTTTTTCTCGAATTTCTCGATAATTTTTAGTTCGTTTTGTAATAAATCTACATTCCTTATCACCAATCAGTTTTAATTTTTTTACCCGAATTATTGAGTAGTTCTACTTTTTTAATGCAACATTTGAAGTTAATATTATACAAGATGCATAAATAATCGATAATATCTTTTTTTTAAAAATGTAATTAAACATTTTCTATTAGTTAGTAAATGATGTGTTGATATAATTGAAATAAGTTAATAAAAAATAAGATATTATTTTTGAATATTGTTTTGAGATCAAAATAAGGTATTAAGCAGGCCCAAACTAACTAAGATCTGAAAATCTGTAAGGTGAGAGTATGATTTATTTTTACGTTAGGGAGTTCATTTATTGAGAGAGATTTTTGGGGGAAGTGTGTGAAAAGTGAAAAAACATGAATGAGAAAAGACAAATTATTCGAAATAGAAGACTGTATGTTTCCACTTTCCTCCTGAAGTTTTGACTTGACTGAAACTCGACCTGCCTGTTTTGTGTGATGAATGAATGACGCATGTTGCTCAATATTAGCTTGATACAAATATTTACTCTGACACTGGCAAATTTTTACAATGTTATAATAAAAAAAGAAGATAAGTTAAATATTTTATAACTATTTATATATTAAGATAAATATTATATATAATATTTGTTACAATATAAAGTAAAAAATGTTATAATAAAACTACTTTTTTTTTCATTGTATTATAGCTCGACACAATATGAATACACTCCGCCTAATGTAAAGCTAGAGTGCGGTCTATGACCGGAAACAACTGCTCCTACAGATAAACTACAGGAAATAGTTCCCTCCGCTATGCCGGCTTGAGGAGGCGAATCTGTACTATCCAGATTGACCAGACTATCCAGAAAATAATATACCTACGTTTTTGATTTCATTGACCGACTAACAAAACAAAATTATCACTAACCACTCGTTATCGTTCGCTAGTGTATTTTTAACCGTAATTACTTAATTTTGGACTAAATCATTTTTTTATTCGGAACACGCATGTAACTCTTTAAGTTTCATCTTTATTTAATTTAAATCAACAAAATATAAAGAACTATATCGGGATTAATAAGGAACTAGCAGAGTATAATTAGACGAGTGCGCGCGCACAAGCTCCTCAAATCAGCATAGCGGAGACGACCGCTGCCTGGCTGCATATATTTCTCTGTGGCGGTGGTAATATTAGCAGCGATACATTAACCAATTTACTGTGGTTGTTATTGTTTAAACGATAGTACAAATTTTTCAAGACATGAAAATTCGCTCTATTATTATTTAGTAAGCGATAATTTTTGTAGTAACCCAAAACTCGGGAATACGCTCATTGTTTCTGAGCAAAATGTTGTTGAATAAAATAATAAAAATAATAGTGAAGCCGTGGCTGTATAAGCTTTGTTCCCTTTGCCTTTTCAGAATGCATTGACTAAAAAAATCAATTTACATACATAGATAAATAACATGTATATTATTTTGTTTGACTGAAACATTTCTGTTATGAGTTATGACACTCAATTGTGAACCATTAACGCTAGTTAGAGGCAATCTGATCAATTGGCGAGTTATTCCTATGTTTACCAACCAGCTGTGAGTGATCTGTCATCGAATTACTCATTCTAAGAACCTAATTTGAACTTTATTTCGACGACGGAATGTTCGAAATTCAATAAAGAATTGTTTAGCCAATGTGTGCTTTTTGACCACAACCTCCCGCTATCTTATTTAGGTTTCCTTTACACCACAATATTACACCGTTATTACTCTACTTCCAAAATGAATAATAATTTCAGTATGCTGTACTATTTAAATTTAACAAATCGAGAGCAAAAACCGGATGTAGATAACGATCTCGTTACTCATCTGAGTGTGCTTTGTCGACCTGCCTCGTAGCGGAGGCGATCTATAAAAACAAATATTAAATAGTAAAAAAACCCCGTATAGATAAATACAGGATGTATGTATGTATGTATGTATGTATGTTATTTTTCTCTTGATGTCTCAAATAAAAGTGGACCTTAGGGAAATTCCGACGTCTGCTATTTCAGATCATTAAGAATTTATGATTTTAAAACACTTAATGTCTCTGCAAAGAACAAAAGCAGTTGAATTAAATATAACGACTTTGCATAAACGTTTAAATTACACGGTAATTTAATGTAATTAATAGATATAGCATAATTGTAATGTTGCAAGAAATTGGTAATTTGCAACTGATTGAGTATACAATATCACTTTTACCTTGATTTATTATTTCATAAATTATGCATTATTTTATTATACCACAAAATATAATATATAACCTAAGCATCTAGTGATGGCTCATGTCTTTTTTTTACTAAGAAACTTCAGTCTTTTACCAAGAAACTCATTCCTTATTTTCGTTTCTCTTAGGAGAGTTTCAAAGCATAGCATGCAGCTGCATGCAACATATTATTTATAGCTGTATGGGGTTTGCAGTAACCAATTCATGACCCGGAGCAAAAGCGGTCAACGTCCCAACTTCCAGCTTGACCCAGTCGGTAGCTAAAAACAGAATCTACTAATTTTACTTCCTGATATGTGAAGTATCTGCAATACGTAATTATCTAATTAAACAGCTTTACATCAGGCATCAGGCGGAGTGTTGTCATACGCCGTGCTACAATAAAAAAGTAAGGAAGTACAAATAAAACAATAATAATAAAAAATAAAAACTAACATTGCAAATAAAAACAAACAAAAGAATAAATAATAATTAATACCATTACAAGCTTATAGAAAACTTATAAAAAATAATAATAATAATATTTTATATATTAAGTATAATTATAATAAATAAATAAAATCGATTCCAAGCTTTTATCCACGAATCGAAAAATTAGTTTCATCACGCTTTTGTATATTTTTTTTGATTATAATCAATATAATTAATATAATAATTATTAATCAGTTTCATTCTAAATTGGATGTAATGAAAAAAAATCTAAAAATCCAATTGCTGAGTGGTTCCTAGAGTCAAACGTAGTTCACATTCATACCCGAAAACTGTTGAAGCCACATCCGCAGTGCGCGCTAATGTACTCAAGAGAGAGAGCACATCGCGAGAGAAAAGGAAGGCTATTCAATCGATGAGAAGACGAAAGGTATCGCCCCGTCTCCTTCGCGACGAGTACACATGCCCTCAGTGCACTCACCAGTTTCGCTTGCCAAATAAATATGAACCTAGAGATAGCTATGCGATATGTATGCCCGAGTGGTTTTGATGACTTTGAAATGCAGCTCTAATTGCATTATAACTAAATATACATGCGAATTAGTTTTATAAATTATGCCTTTATAAGACTCTAAGTGTGTAGTTATTGTGAAATAGTAATGAAAACTTTTTTTACTATGTTTGAAACGAGCAGTGAATAATGACAATCAATAGAAATGAAAATCGATTGTTTTGATTTAGTATAGTACATAACACAAAACAGCTGGGCTTTAGCATCATATCTGGATACTCTCCTCTCTGTTCGTAATCGTCGTACAAGTGGTTATAGTATAGGATATTTCAGTCAAGCGACGAACGGACTTGAGTTCGTTGTTCGTCAGTTTTGAATCAGTAGCACATGAACGTTTGCGAAGCGGTGGCGTGCGTTCGTTGCCGCACTATAATAAATTTGCTATTATCTTCAAATTTCGTTTCAGTGCATCTCTGTTTACTTATTTTATCTTTTTAAGTGTGCCGTGTTTGTTACGAACATTCTTGTGCTTCTTATTTTTTTTCTCCAGTTCTCAACCTTTGTTGTTCAGGTAATTATTATTTTTCACAATCGTTCAAATAAAAAGTTAAATATTTGCTATATAAGTTATATAATTTAAGTCCAAATAGGGAGACATAAATCAATTTATGACAACCTATTTGTTAAATTAAACTGATAGCTAGAAGAAACTTATATGACTGCCTAGTGCATGTAATTAAAGAGAAAATATTATGAAAATGAAAGCATTAAATATACAATAATGATAGCTTTATTTGAAACTTGAAACTAATTAGAATAAAATATTCTAACTGCTAAGGTTTCTTATTAAAAAGGTTAAAATCAAAGGACGTTGTTTTTGAACGCTGACGGGTTTCAGAACAATGTTTTAGAATTGTTTTTTTTTTGTTTTGAATTCTAATCCTTCTTTTAAAAATCATTTGATAAACAGCCGTGACATTTAGTCTTCTAGTAAATAGATTTAAGTATTTTTTAAATAATAGTTAAGTACGTAATCACTACGCCTGATATTAAACTACGAGCGAAAACAACTGCTGCTGCAGCTGCTATGCCAGCTTGATGAGACGATTCGTTGACAGGGCACAGTCCCCCCATTATACCTGGCTACTACCAACGGGACTAGGTCACTGGTTAAACTTGAATGTGATGGTATTATCTTAGGACGACAGACTGGCGTAATACCGGTCAACTGATAGTTTGTTTATTGTATAAATTGAAGTCACGACAATAATGTAACATACTGCAGTAGTATTGTTTGTATACATAAGTATATGTCTACTCGTAATGAAGCCCTAATTATTATAAGTACGTACATATATTATAGACTTTTCCATTACACAGGAAAGTGAGCTCATTTTAAATACGAATTGCCGTTGAATTTCTAAATATTTACATAGCTATTAGATACCTATAGATTCAAAACCGAATGAGATTTCTAATTTTTTTTAAAGTAAAACATTGTTGACTTTTTATAAGGGCCCTAAACTTTGTGTCTATGGGCCTTGGGTTACATGACGTTGGTCGACGTATGATGTCCTTGTATCATATTGTAGTTGATAAAGAATTTTTACGCGTAAAATAACATTACTGATACAGAATTTGAAAAATAATAAGTAAAAATTCGGCATTCTCTTGATGTATATTTATAATGTTTTCTTCTTAATAAATAAATAAGCAGTATTTTTTTTTACAAAAAACCATGTCATTTTTTGGAATTATTCATAATAATGTTAATATAAAAGGAGAATGTCCATTCGCCTAAAAAAATGGGCCCATAATTTTTTTTTCGAGTTTGTCGATGATTTTTAGTTCATTTTGTAGAAAAATAAATTTAGTTCCTAATTATCTATCAGTTATAATTTTTTCACCCGAATATTAGATGTAATTAGATGTTTTCTGGTGCAATATTTGAGATTATTCCACAAAGTTTATTCCATAAATTTTGTCAATATTTATTTAATTTTTTCATTGCACTGTAGATATCTCCGCTCACACCAACAAAGGTTAGCTGATAGACAATGTCAAAGTTAATGCCTTTGAAGCGAATGCTCGCCTATGTACGATCTTACATGTGCAATAAAGTGTTTTTTTTTAATTTTTTTTTATTATTATTATTTTAAATGCTTTAATAATTGATGATATCTGTTTTTTATGTAAGTAAACATTGTCTATTAATTGGTAAATGAAGTGTTGATATAATTAAAATGAATTAATAAATAAAATAATTATTTTAAGAATATTGTTTTGTTACCAAAACATTAGGTCATTTTATTCATTATTTAGAGTTAGAGCAATTGCTATTTCGACACCGATAATGACTACCTATATCTTTACAAAAACAATCAGTTCGTATATAGTCTACAGTAGCTTCAATGATAACAAAAGAAATACCTTGTACTTGGACGAATTAATCAACATTTTAATCGATGTCTTTTGTATTAAGAAGATAACCTATATACCTAATTATCTATCCTCAATACGTACGAAAACTTTGCAAATTACGTAATAGACGAATAGACGAAGAGTGTTAGGCAGACTGATGATGGCTATTTGCCCAGTCTGTCGTCCTGGGGCAGTAAAGTGACCTTGTCGCGTTTCGGAAGCAGTTTGAAAGTAGCCAGGTACAGCGAGAGGACAGTGCGCTGTCAATCTAGATGGTGCGTGCTCGTCTCCTCAGACCGGCATAGCGGAGGCGACTGCTGCCCGTAGAGATTTCTCTGTAGTGGCCGTTGTTTCCGTTCATGGATCGCACTCTAGCTTTACATCAGGCGGAGTGTTGACATATTATGTCGAGCTGCGAGCGGCAAAAAAAAAAAAGGGAATAAACCACTAAAATTTTAATGGATTTAATTTTATATTTATTTACTGTCCCATTAATTACATAATTAACTTAACCCTATTTTATTACCTGATACCCTGTCATAAAAACTTAATGTTTCATCAATCAAATCACCTAAATACCCGCGACGTACCTACACCTGTAGGTGTCCGGTAAATAATGGATAAAGTTAAATATACCTGTAAATACTACCTAGTTATAGTGCGGACTTAAATTGATTTAAAACAATACGTATTTATAGATATTTTAATCCATATAGCACAGGCGAAGTCTGTGAGAATGTGACTTTTTGAAAATTTACGTTTTATACACTCGTTCACATTATTGATTATTACGGCTACAAATTAAATAACAACCAATTCATTTTCTCCGGAAATAATTCCGATTATGTTGCATTGTTGACACGCATTACAATTTGTTTATAGTTGTATCAGTTCTTTCTTAATTTCCTTACCTAAATCTAAAAATAATCGGTTTATCGTTATTTAAATGACAAAATAATAAATGCTTACTGTAATGAAAACAATATGTATGGCTGGCAATAATTAATTGATTATTATCTAATTAAATAATTTAATTAATATGTCATTTGTACTACCCTACCCTATATGTACTAAGAGCAAAACTGGCGCTGCAGTACTTTAGTACTTCCTAAAGTCGTCTGAGCTCTTAAGAACGATATACGATACGTCCCTACACACGTTTTGCTAATTATTTTCTGAATGTGATTGTTCCATGCGATACAATTGTCACGCCTTTTTGTATTGTATTGTATTGTGGTTGTTCGATGTTCAAGCGACTGAGATTGAAAAAGCGCTATTAGTTCTTACGGTGTTGCAGCTAATTTATTGCTGAGTGTACGTGAATAAAGACTTGAAATTATTACTTTTAATTAATTAATTAATTATAGACGAAACCTTTCCCTAGTATGAACTCTTAATACTAGTCTAGCGGTCTGCTAGTAGAGTAGATCCGGTTATACGCATTTACTGAGAAAAACTTAAATACTCAATTGTAGATATTTTAAGGATTTTGTTTGTTTTTAAAGTAAAACATAAATATTACATTATCCTCACATCCTTTTTGTTTAATAACGTGTTCCTGTCATAGAAAAATAAGAAGGAAAATTTTTCTTATTTCGTATGAAAATTTAATCGTACGTCACGATTCGCAAATATTGAAACCTTGTCGACGTAGTGTCTGGTATAAGTAGTATATGCTGGGATTTATTTTTTAAAATTAATTTGTATGCGTATAGGACTATACGCTTCATAGATATTACGTGTGTTATGGCTGAGAATAACACGTCTGCCGTCCTGGGGTGGTATCGCTACTTTCGAATGTAATACCCGTGAAGTGACCCTGTCGCGTTTCGGGAACAGTTTGGAAGTAGCCTGGTAACGAGAGAAGTGTGCACGGTCAATCTGGATGGTCCTCAAGCCGTCATAGCTGAGGCGACTGCTGTTGTTGTTTCCGTTCGTGGAGCTTTCTAGCTTTACATCAGGCGGAGTGTCGTCATATGCCGAGCTACATTAATAAAAAAAAATCTATCTATCTCCAGCTCCTTTGTTTCCATATATGTATTACGTAATTTTACATGACTTATGTAGGTACGCTACCGTTTTATTAGATCTACTCGCATGACGTAAAAACATTGTACATTCCATAAAGTTATAATTTATATATAATATGTGTAATGTATATAATAAACGTGAGTTCCTAGCGAGAATATCTATGTCATTTCGCTATTAAGTGAAGTTCTGTCTGTCCTATTATAATGAGGACCGGCTGCGCTTTTAAATCTAGTTCATCTCCTTTTATTGATAAATAATACAGCACGGTTTTTACGTATAAACCAACTAAGTCTGGCTTAGGGCCCCACTCTTCAAGGCGTCTAGGGAGTCCATCACAAGTGATAATTTTTTAAAAGTTTTTTTAATTATTATTTTACATAAAAATTAAAATAAATAATAGTTGTTTAGCTATGAAATTGCCGTTTGCAGTACACGCCGCCATTTCGTACAAAACGGCAATTTCACATGTAATTTCTTTTTATTGTTTTAATTATCATATTGATATTTGTATGAAATAATGTAATTGTATTATAGATGGCGGGATCTATTTTGTATGAATTTCCAGTTTTAAAATTTTGAACATGAAATCAATTTCCGTACGTCGGGGGACTTGTATCTTTAATCTTCAGACAGCGCTGTTAACATAATATGTACAATTTGATATCTTGTTCATGTTAGATATGTTATGCTAGAGTGCGATTCACGAACGAGGAGAATTGCTACCACAGAGAAATGTCTATTGGTGTTATTTTTGAAATAAATAAATAAACAAAAAATAGTGTGTCAATTTAAAATTGATTATTTTTTCATACTAAGTGTAAAATGTGAAAAACGATCACGTAATAATTCAAGCATTATTATAAGTGATTGTTATAATATTTATGTTATTAAGATGTCTGCGTGTTAACGATTCTATCGATCGTGTAGGTGCGGCATGTGGCGTTTGAAATTTCAAGCACTAACTAGTAACTACAATAGCTAGACCAATTACGTCACGGTAACGTTACATAAACACAATTAGAGACTAACAAATAATATAATTAATTAGGTGTAATTGAAATTTGTTGTTATCCGCAACTTCGTATGCGCAACTATGCAACTAATTAGTGTTTAGCGTTCCCGTTTCATCCCTAGGGAACTTTTCATACGGATAAAATAGCTGTGCACTGCAGTTTCACTGTAATAAATGATAAAGTAAGAGATTTAATAAAAGAAAAAAAGATAATATATTTTACAGAGCTACAATAAAAAATGTACGGCACAAAATAAAAACATTTATTTAAATCAAAGGAGAATGCCCATTTTTGGGCCCACTTGATACCTAATAGTTTGGTAACAAAACAATATTCTAAAATAATATCTTTTTTTTTTCATTATATCAACACATCATTTACCACAATATACAATGTTTAATTACATAAAAAAATAATAACGCATTTAATGTAATAATAACCTCAAATATTGCATTAGAAAAAGTTTAATTACTTAATAACCCGGGTGAAAAAATTAAAACTGATTGGTAATAAAGAATCTAGATTAATTTTTCTACAAAATGCACTAAAAATTATCGACAAACTATACAAAATAATTGTGGGCCCATTTCTCTTAGGCGAATGGGCATTCTCCTTTTGACCTCAAGGCGACATAGCGGAGACGACTGACGTATGCAACTGTGGCTGCAATTGTTTTTTCTTGTTTAACTACAAAAAATTACCTGATTGAATTTGTAACTAAATCACTAATCTTAAAGCTCAGAAATGTCCCAGAAGACCTTAATAGTAGGGTTATCTTCCCCGGGCACATTTTCTTACATAATGTTATTTGTTACCTATTTTCCTTGTTCCGACACCAGCCATTATTCTGGTTAAGATTAATATTCGTTATATTAGGTCAACTAATCGGCATTCGATTAAAACTAGATCAGGGACTATTTAGTAAATTGTAATTTAATGTAACGAGAAATATGCAATCAATGATAAGAAACAACCTTGTAATCGCGTAACTAGTTTCATTGTTTTTATTAAAATAATATATTTTTTAAATAATGTTTAATGCTAGATTTATTATTATGAAAATACAGAAAAAGTCAATTAGTACTATCAAGAGCAGGGGAGCAGTCCCACCTTAAGGACTAATGTTACTTGCATATTTTTATGATTCTCTCAGCTCCTACTTTAAATATAACTTATGTTTACGTTGCTATGACAACTGACTTGTGTAGATTCGGAGAGGTCGCTCAGTCCTATAGGCACTATTAAAGAGTGGTAGGCAGACTGATGATCCAGTTTGCCGTCCTGGGGCAGTATCACCACTTTCGAATGTAACACCCGTGACGCGACTATGTCGCGTTTCAGAAATAGTTTGAAAGTAGCCAGATAGAACGAGAGGAGTGTGCACTGTCAATCTGGATAGTAGCAGTTGTTTCCATTCATGGACCACACTCTAGCTTTACATCAGGCGGAGTGTTGTCACATGCCGAGCTACAATAAAAACAATAAAATAATAATAATAATAACATTGACAACTAAATGAGGTGCAATATGTAAAAAACATATAGAAACATTGACAACAATATTGATCTCTTTTACTTATAATGCAATCAGAAAGAGAAGGCAACTGTAATATTCCGACAAACAATTTTGAAAAAAAAAACCGGGACTGCTCCCCTGCTCCTGATAGTACATAGTTAGAGCTGAAGTAAGAATCAAACCGTCGTCCTTCGAATTACGCCTCGGCATCAATTATTTTGTTAAACTAATAAAGAATCCGTGATGTTGGAGTAAAGAGTAGGTACTAAAGTTGCGGGTTAGGTTCCTTTATTAAAAGAATTGTATATTATGCACAACATTGTATTTTGAAAAATCTGTAGGGTTTTTGTCTTTCCCGGTACCTACATACGTGCTTTGTTTCTTTGTTCCGTGACGTTGTTTTCTTGAAATACATTTGCAATTTGAGATTGTCGCTTACTTCTACATACATACGTTTATAAGGAAATTATTTAAATGAAATATTATGTGTTTTGTATTGGGATTATCTTACGAGTAGCTGGCCAAGTAACCTACTAGTCGGACATTGGTTTTGTCAAGCCGGCATAGCAGAGGTTGTGGCAGATATATCTCTAACCTTAACACCAGTTTTTTATTATTTATAAAAAAATATTTAATTGTGGTCATTAGCACGTCCTCATTTACGGAAAATTATCACATGCCTTTGTTAATTGTTGTACGTACCTATATTTCCATATATTCAAAATTTAATACTTTAAACAAAAAAAGAGAACGGACTATTAGTGTATATCTATTTATTAATTTATTAATAAAATTATTTATTTTATTTTATTTTATTTCATTATATGTACAGCGTTTACTTTTCTTTGTTGTTACATAATACTTTGGTTGTTGGTACATAATACCTATTCATTTATTTTTTTTTCTAATACGTATTTATTTATTAACTAATTTTATATATTCTTTTTTCTTAATATTATATTGGCATTTTCGTTAAAATTGTTCTTGTATTATATTTTTACATTGTTGACTTTTTAAATAATATATGTATAAGTACCTACTTAAAAACAGAAGTGATAATATACGTTACCAGTTTCCATTATAAATATCTACTATGCTTACTTAGATACAAACGAAAAAACACGTTGTCATCATGATGCAAACAAATATACACAATTAATCTCATTTATTGGATTTACTAATCTCAGTCAGTGTGCCAGTGTCAGTCAGTAAAGTGTCAGAGAAATTGTTGAATTGAATTGAAACTGGTAAATTGAATAAATAATATCACATTTTATTTTAATTAAATCAATTTTTTTATGCTACCATGCTACGTCTAATGTTCAGCTTTATGCTGTTCATGACCGGAGAGAAATATCTACAGACAGCAGTGGCCTCCGCTATGTCAGCTTGAGGAGACAGTGCATACGTACTCCCAAGTTTATCTCGAAAGGCGATTATGTCACTTCACGGGTGTTACACTTGAAAGTGGCGGTATATGTCAAGTACCTACCTATGTATATATTATCTTTCGAATGTAACACCCGTGAAGTGACTTTGTCGCGTTTCAGGAATAGTTTGAAAGTAGCCAGGTATAACGAGAGGAGTGTGCACTGTTAATCTAAGATGGTACATGCTCGTCTCCTCAAGCCGGCATAGTGGAGGCGACTGCTGCCCGCACAGGTTTCTGTGTAGTAGCAGTTGTTTCCATTCACATGCCGAGCTACAATAAAAAAAAATCTCAGGACGACAGACTGGGCATTACATCATCAGTCTGTCTACCGCTGTTTAAATATCGTAAAATGACTTAAATCCACAAATAAAAATGCATAGAGATAATGAAGTTAATCATCGCAACGTACGAGTATAAGATTACATTTAATCTTACAATAATTGATGGATATGTGTAATTTAATATAATATTAGCTGATGATCCGCGACGTTGTCAGCAAAACGTAAAATTCCTATAAATAAAAGAGAATACCCATTTTTGGGCCCACGAGATACCTAATAATCTTATTTATTCATTAATTTGTTATAATTATATCAAAACATCGTTTCCTAATCAATATACAATGTTTAAAAACATAAAAAATAAATATTACTAATTATATTATTAAGCTTTTAATACAATAATAACCTCAAATATCAGAAAAATTACTTAATAACTTGGGTGAAAAAATTAAACTGATTGGTGAAAGGAATGTAGATAGATTACCTACAAAATGAACTAAAATGATCGTGAAACTCGAAAAGAAAATTGTGGGCCCATTTCCCTTAGGCGAATGGACATTCTCCTTTGTGATGATACCTCAATTAGTTCCGAGCATTATAAATAATTGATACCAAATTAAATTGAAACAATGTTTAGAATATCGCGATAATTATAATTCAAACTTGAGTGTTAGCTATTGTTTTTATAGAATTAAACATCGGTGCCATTTGCGCCTTATACAATAACCTAAGAAACGACCGGTTTGTAGGGGGATTTTTTTGTCCAATTTAATGTTTTTTATTTCGCCATAAGATTTTACATTATCTTTTGTTCTGTTTTTCGAGATATCGTGCTCACTTCCTCTCTAGATCAAATTTTTTGTGCACGCCTTCACTATAATACGAACTATCCTTAAAACACATCGCTAGCTATCATATTTTGGTCTGTACATCGATTATGAAGCAGTCAGTCAGGACTTTATAAGACAGACTTAAGTCAGACAGACTGGGAAACTGAAATTCTCTTTTTTTCCACTTACGTATATACAGAATGTTGTGAGGTTGAATGTACTGAATGGGTCGTATTGAGGTACCGGTAATGTATGAATACGTCGAAATAAGAATCAATTTGGTAAAAATTAACACTTTCTCTTAGTTTGCCGTAAATCATTACTTCCCAGAATTTGATCCTTATTAGCGACGCTATCAGACGCTACATTGCAATGTGCAAGCGTATGTTTTATTTTTCAAAAACAATGGGTTCGATTGGAAAATGGATCATCAAAATCGGCCACGATACTTCTTTGAATATTTTTCGCTATCTCTTATAGTTTAATAGTTTAGGTTATGGCCATGAAAGGCCATGAAAAAGTAATTTTACTCAGTAAAAAGTATACTTAGTGAGTATAACTACATTTTCATGGGCTTTCACGGCCATATCCTAACAACCTAACAACATATTGTACAGTCCTAATATAGTTTTCTAGTTCTTATTCAATGAAGGTCATAGCATAGGTCTTACAAGTAACAACAGAATATTATATAACAGAAACACTATAAGAGCTACTAATTATACAAATTTTAAGTTAACATGAAAGCCACCACTTTCGAATGTAACACCAGTGAAGTGACTTTGTCGCGTTTCGGGAGCAGTTTGAAAGTAGTCAGGTATAGCGAGTGTGCACTGTCAATTTAAATGGTGCATACCCGTCTCCTCAGGCCGGCATAGCGGAGGCGACTGCTACCCGTAGAGATTTCTCTGTGATAGCAGTTGTTTCCGTTCATGGACCGCACTCTAGCTTTACATTACGCATAGTGTTGTCATATACGAGTTACAACTGCTACTACATCAGCCAGCAGTCAGCTATCCCGGCTCGGGGTGACTAATGTGCGCTATTCATTGAAAGCGGAGTGTGCATTGTAAACGTGTGCTCCTCAAGTCGGCATAGCGAAGACGACTATTGCCCGGAGAAATTTCGCTCTGTTAGCTTGTGGTAGTTGTTTTCGTTCATGGTCCGCAGTCTAGCAAGTTGTCAAGTGCTGAGCTACAAAAAGAAATGTTCTATCTATTGACTACAATTAAAATAAAAAATATATTGTTATGGTATGTGAAATACATATTAATTATTGTCCTTGGACTTGTGTGTGAAATGTTTTGTTCACGTATCATCAGTATTCAGTGCGACGATCATGCGATACAAACTTGAACTTTATCGCGAAGGTAAAGTCAATGTCGTTATCGAGTGTAACAGACATTATTTTTTATCGGTCAAAAAGTGATTCGATTTTGTCAATCGGGATGTGATTGATTATAAATTATTGATATTTGCACGTCGAGGTATCAGAAAACATGATAGTTATAAAAACAATTTATATAGCAATCTTTAAATAATAGTTTACAAAAAGACTGATATGGTTTTCATTTATCTATTACCCCTAGTTTACAAGATACAGAAATAATTAAAATAATGGAATAATTGAAATTGCAATAATTAAAAAAATATATTTTGATTTGTGCATTATAATTTTACCAAATTGTTGCTAATATTTTACTACTACAGTGAAAGTTTTTTTTTATTGTAGCTCGGCATGTGACAACACTCCGCCTCATGTAAAGCTAGAGTGCGGTCCATGAATGGAAACAACTGCTACTACAGAGAAGTCTACTACTACCTGTGTGGGTAGCAGTCGCCTTCACTATGCCGGCTTGAGGAAACGAGCATCTACCATCTTAGATTGACAGTGCACACTCCTCTCGTCAGCAGTCGCCTTCGCTATGCTGGCTCGAGGATTCTAATTTTAACCATCCATTGACAGGGCACTATCCTCGTTATAGGTGTTGTTTTGCTAGACTTTACTAGACTAAAAATAACACTACTTAAAAATATAAAACATACCCAAACATAAGGAATAATTTAGAATGTTCTATCAATTGCCGGCTGGCCGTTTCTATTTTTGGCTCGGTCGCGTGGTTGGCTCCGTACGCTGCTGTACAGTCACAATTTGGACGGCATCGTTTGAACTTTTATAATTTAGATTATTTTATATATCGCCAAATGTCATCTATTTTTGCTAAAATATTAAATATGCAAATTACAATGAATGGAGTGTAGTACTATTTAGTATTTACGTAGGCGAACAAGTGTGAAACAACCTGGGGCTCAAGTCAAAATCCAATCGAATCGAATCGAGAACAAAATACATGGGATTTGACGTTTTGCTGCAATCCAAGTGAGATGCTGGGATCAAGTGACAACTGTGTGACAATCGTGTTTTGGGATTCGCTTGATGTGCGGCTCCAGGGTGCTAATATGGTGGCACCGAGGGGTCGTTGTGGAGGTCAAGAAAAAATGCGTGCGCACAATATGATAATTTAATGCTAACTGATTTTACATAGATGATCGGCACGGGCCGAGCGAACGCGCGCTTTAATGTGGCGCACAGCCGCATGGTGTCACTGTCGTCGACACTTGACCTCCGGGTATAATGAGAGTGAACCTGCGGCGGAAGTCAAAAGTCAAAGAAAGTTGTCACTGGATCGAATCGAAATCAAAATGTATGGGATTTGATTTGATCAGGTGACAACAATCTTTGGCATTTAACTAAGGGTGCATATCGTATCCTCAATCTTGTATAGCGGAGGTGACTGCATTTCTCTGTTATATTAATTTGTTGTCTATCTATAGCTGAATATCAGGCGGCATGTGGTTACTGTTAAAATAATATTTTAAATATGCTTATCACTATTACGAACTTCATTATACATATTGTGAATATTTTCGTGTATAACTAAATAAAAAAAGGTACAAACAAATATCGTCTTTATTTCAATGTGAATATTGAATCGAATTGAATAATTTCTCATATTTTTTTTGTAAAAATATATTTCATATAATTTAACATTGTTAGATTTGAAGTCTTGCGTGTCTAAAAGTTGAGTCGTAGGACGACGTATCAATTTTCACAATTTATACCTACGCCCTTGTTTTTAATTCAAGGGCGTAATTATTATGACCAAAAAAGATTATTAAATTGGACTTAGTCAGTACATCGAAAATGATAAAAAGATTACGCAAAACTTATTTAAAATCTATTTATAAACACACTTTTTTTCCATCATAAATAAACTGCGAACAGCTGTTTTCCTGAGTCCATTTGATGTGCTGTTTATGTAATTAATAATCCATTAACATTATTGTGAATTTCTTTTTATAGTCCAATTTACCTTGAACTACCTATTTGATTACCTACTTTGTACTTTTTACTATTTTACTTATTAAAATTCATATATGTAAATAATTTTTCAAACGTAATTTAAACAAAGTACAAAGTCTACTTCCCATACTTTGGATTAACTTCTTTGAAATCTTTTTAATGATTCGATATCTCTGGATAAAAAATAAATAAATATTATGCTATATTTTTTAGATTCGATATATCACGACTATATCACGAATTCTATATTGCGTGCTCGTAGTTTTTAACTTTCTCTATTACTGAATAGAAAAGCAAAGAGGTCAAGCAGCGACAGAGTAGATGACGTTTTGCTTCTCAAACTATCAAAGTAGCTGCACGTCAAAATGTTGCAGCTGCAAACGATTTGTAAAATTGATAAATTACAGTTTTTTTCTTTCGACCATTTCATAGATGCAATTTAAAATGGTGCTGTACTCGGACGAATTTTTAAAACAGTAACAAGCATTTTATTTTGATTTTCAGAATTCCTTTCCATGTTATAATGCTGGTGTCGGAGCGATGACGTCACACGAGCGTCCTAGTATGGAGTCAAAGGGTACTCAGATTCACCTACCACTGGTCGGCCGCAGTAGTCGAGGTGAACTTAATGATAAGGTCACTTACGTGTCACAAGTACGCTCAC
Source organism: Tinea pellionella (assembly GCA_948150575.1). Classification (NCBI taxonomy): domain Eukaryota; kingdom Metazoa; phylum Arthropoda; class Insecta; order Lepidoptera; family Tineidae; genus Tinea; species Tinea pellionella. The sequence continues at coordinate 3,253,397 of OX411252.1, forward strand.
CCGCACCCTTCACGGAGCCCCTTAACAATGGACAAATATTGGGGTGAGTATCGTAAAAAAACATCCATATATTCGCATTTCAATAATTGGATTTCTGTTTACTATAGCTACCAACTATGTTATACCAACTACTAAAAAATAACAGAACTTTTATTGCCATGCGCCTGAAATTCCATGACTATTTCAATCTATCATTAAACAATGATATATGTCTGTTACTTCGAGAGTCATTAATATTTAAATAATCTATTTGTAGACAACTGCTTTTATAAATGGATCCCAATGTTACGTATACGTGTTCAACTGTTCCCTTATGACGTCACAGTTCTCTCGCCAAACGATACATTTCTACAAACAATACTTAAATTATTACTGGTGACGATCGATAACTTTCGTTGAATGTTACGTCGACGTGCTAAGATAAAATTTCTTTGGCTTCTTGCCAACGAAATGTACTAGCTTCGGCTGAATAAATTAATACGTATATACTTACACATTGTTTCTTATAAAACATGTTTTTACATAATATCATTATAGTTCTTATTGAAATTTCAGCGGTTCACAAATGAATCTTTGTAATGGAGGAGCGGTATCTATCACTGGTTTGGTACCGAAAATACCGAACGGATATGGAGATCAGAAAAAGCCGATGGCTTCCTTAACTCACTTACCAAAACGTCCACCAGTTGATATAGAATTCAACAACTTATCGTATTCAGTAAGCGAAGGACGCAAGCGAGGTTACAAAGCTCTCCTAAAATGTATAAATGGAAAGTTTCGTTCCGGAGAGTTGACGGCTATTATGGGACCGTCTGGAGCCGGGAAGAGTACCCTAATGAATATACTCGCAGGATACAAGTTAGTGTTTTTATATACCGAGATTGTTTCTTTTGCCAAAATCTTTTTTTCTTCTTTATTAAAATATCGAGCTGGTACTAATAATTTATTTATTATAATTTTATTTTCAGAACTTCGAATGTGAGCGGATTGATACTCATAAACGGGAAAGAGAGAAACTTGAGACGATTTCGGAAGCTATCCTGCTACATTATGCAAGATGACTGTCTACTCCCACATTTAACAGTAAAGGAGGCGATGAACGTATCCGCTAACCTTAAACTGGGGAAGGATATGACAGTACAAGCCAAAAAAATTGTGATAGATGAGATATTGGATACATTAGGCCTAGTAGACGCTAGCGATACGAGAACTATAAATCTATCTGGTGGACAAAGGAAAAGGTTATCCATAGCTTTAGAATTAGTAAATAATCCCCCGGTGATGTTTTTCGACGAACCAACATCTGGATTGGATAGCTCGTCATGCTTTCAATGTATATCTCTATTGAAGTCTTTGGCTAGAGGTGGAAGAACGGTTATTTGCACAATTCATCAGCCGTCTGCGAGATTGTTCGAGATGTTTGATTATCTCTATACGCTCTCCGAGGGACAATGCATTTATCAAGGACAAGTACTCGGTTTGGTACCATTCTTGTCTTCAATGGGCTTGCATTGTCCTAGTTACCACAACCCAGCTGATTATGGTGAATATTTTTATTATAAATTAGTGTGAAACATGTTTCAGGTTGTCCTAAATTCAAAATATAGTACATTATTTTCTATTGATTTCTGTATTTGAAATTCCGATATCGAAACAGAATTCCGTATGACTAGCATTAAGGATTGTTTACAACAAAATGGCGATCAAATGTATCCGTTTACCCTGTTTATTGTTTGACTGTAGTTACATTGATGTACAACTTCATTGTTTAGAGCTTAGACTTTGGGTACGTGGTTGAAAAGATACGATAATTAACTTATCTAATTTTTACAGTCATGGAAGTAGCAACAGGAGAACATGGTGAATGGGTGCATAAACTAGTAATGGCTGTGAATAAAGGGAACTGTGGTCGTGGTCAAAGCACCTCAGCTATAACTCAACCACAAAACTCCAATTTTAACAATCAACAGAAAATCAAAGCTAATAATACTAATAAGGAAGCCAACCTGGAAATAGTTATAGGTACTTGTCGTTCGTTCTTTTTTCTTTTCATGGCATTGTGACAATTTGCCAGTGTCAAAGTAAATATTTGCTTCAAGTTATTGCGGAAATTAGTTGCAAAGTAGTGTTTGGAAAATAATTTAGGCGGCGTGTTGTCATATCAAAATCTAGATTATAACGAGCAAATCGACGTATATTTCATTAATAGATGTTAAAATTTAAGTATGGTGGGCCTAATTCCCATACAAAGAAAATTGTGTCCAATTTATTTTTAAAATTGCGAGCATTATAAATAATTTATGCTTATTTCTATCTACATTTACATTATTTTAGATTGTTATCATAATGATACACAGTTTCTAGTTATAACTAGTTATTTACTATTAACTGAGGCCCACTATCAATTGAAACATACGAATATCGTCATAAACGGGTCACGATTGATAGCAAATACAAAAAATATGTCAAGGCAGATTGTACGTTTATGTAGTAATTTGTAGTGTAATTTTTGTATCAAATTGTACGTGTCTGAGACGATAAGCTTCAATGTTAGTATCTAAATGCATTGCTACCCAAATGCATGTATTTATTGTAATGAAAACGGGTCTACATTGCGTTTTTTTGTTAATAGTATTTCGGCATATGATATCACTCCGCCTGGTGTTAAGCTAGAATGCGATCCATGGGCGGACAGAACTAATACAGAAATGTCTGCAGTTTTCTCCGCTATGTTCGTTTGAAAAGACAAATACGACTAGAAGCTCAATTTAAAAGCCAATTTACGGTTGTCACTTGATCGAATCGAAAACAAAATAAATGTATGGGATTTGATTTATTACTCAGGTGACAGTGAAACGTCAAATCTTCTGTTACTTGAATTATCTATGTTTATTTTAATAATAAGAAAATATTCTTTACAGATAAGCCAAGTTGCACTGTGATAGACATGTCAGAAACATCAGTAGGCAATCTAGAAAAACCACCACTTCCTAACGCGTCAAACCTCGCACCGGTCACTTGCACGACTTCCCTCTTAGATTCGAGCGAGAGTTTCTCAAAGAAACCGGTTAAAACTGGATTTCCAACATCAAGTTGGAAGCAGTTCTGGATACTTCTAAAGAGAACTTTTAGGAGCATCCTACGAGATCAGATGTTGACACATTTGAGACTATGTTCTCATACTGTGGTCGGTTTGTTGATTGGATTTTTGTACTACGATATCGGACAAGATGCTGCAAAAGTGATGAGTAATGCTGGATGTATTTTCTTCACCGTTATGTTTACAATGTTCACTGCAATGATGCCTACTATTCTAACATGTAAGTGATTTCACATATATTTAAATGCCTGCACTGAGCAACCAAAGCAAAAAATTCATTGTATCAATCCTTAAGAAGTCGCAAGTCAAGCTATTCGGACCCGGGCCCGAAATTTGGAGTCGGGGATTAAGGCAAGTGAGGCATTGGGCCAAATGTATGATACATCAGACAATATTATTATGAAAAAAAAACACATCCTATTGGTGGAGACCTCACCTTACGCCGTGACAGTGTAAATGTAAGCTTATACTTGGGCCTCTGAATAGTTAGTGACGGCAGAATAACAGCTATATTTGTTTTTAAAAGTAGTTTTTTAAAATACGATGATGTTTCATTTATGAGTACATTATCATGTCTTGAATAATTCAGTTTGAATGAAGATGTTGTAGTATTCGTAATAAAACGTAAACATAACTGTATTCTGTAAAAAAAAATTGATCGGTATTTTTTCCTAATTATAAAGCGATTTTAGGCTGGAATTCTTGACTCAACGTTTTCTTAGAATATTTTAGGAGATGTAATAATGAACTTCCTTAAGTGTCTAAGGTCGTCTTACTTGGTTTATTTTATCACACAGCACCACGATGGTGCTATAAGTACAACGACCATAGTTTATCACCTGACTTGTGCAAAATTGAGTTACCAGCCCTGGGTCACTATACTCAATTTCTTACTCTTACTTAATTTTTATTAACTTATACAAACGCAAAATACTCATAAATCCATTGATAAAGTCTTGTTTTTTTTTATGAAACAAAAATTGTAATAAAATACAAAATTATAAATGTACAATTATATTAATGTATGTAAATTACATTAGTACTTATTATGGAATATGAAATTTACCTTTAATGAAAACATACTATCGCTAATTAAATTTTGAAGAGTTATAATGCAAAATTTTAACTTTATTATTATTATTCCTATTTTAATTTTAATTTTTTTTAATTTTATTTTTTCAGTCCCAACTGAGATGAGCGTGTTTGTGAGAGAGCATCTGAACTATTGGTATTCGCTGAAATCTTTCTATCTTGCAAAAACTATGGCTGACCTTCCGTTCCAGGTAAAATTAATATAATATCTTATTTTAACGACCATTATTAATGATGTAGAAATATCTGATTACGTCAAAACATATGTGTTGTATTTATTACATTTTTTTATAATGGCGCGACATGTCACCTCGACTTGTTTTGATAAGCATAGTGAAGGTCCATGAACACTGTCGATTGGAGAACCGCAGAAGCCCAAGAATACTAATTAATTTATTTAACATAGGATATATTGGGTTTTGTTCAAAAATCTTATTTTGATGCACGACTCTTCTTACTTGGTCGGTGGTAAAGACACGTACCTGTATGGACAGCAAAAAAAATACACTAATAATTTTGTCTTTTTAAAGTTTTATTTTTATAGCAAAATATGCTAGCCTAATTGTAGCTATAAACTATTTAATTACAATACTCATTAAGCCGGCATAGCGGACGCGACTGCTGTCTGCAGATACCCTTCTCTGACAGCAGTCGCCTTCGTTCATGGATCGCACTTTATCATAACATCAGGCGGAGTGCGGTCATATGACGTGCTAAAATAAAAAAAATAACCTAAATACTAAATTCTATTCTATATCTTAATTTATTCCACAATCAGTCATATTTTATATGCTGACGGTACAGTTAGCGCATGCTGCCATCTTCAATTCAATTTATTATATTTTACAGATTGTATTTAGTGGCGTTTATGTGATAATAGTGTACTTCATGACGGGCCAGCCAATGCAGACAGACCGCGTGCTCATGTTCACAACAATCAACATTCTCACTGCTTTAGTAGCACAATCTTTAGGACTCCTGATAGGTGCCGCTATGAAAATAGAAACCGGCGTATATCTCGGACCGGTAACCACGATACCCGTAGTTCTATTCTCTGGTTTCTTTGTCAATTTCAACGCGATCCCTAGCTACCTTCAATGGCTTACCTACTTGAGCTATGTTAGATACGGATTCGAAGGTGCCATGCTCTCAGTTTACGGGTACGATAGAGCGAAATTGCAATGTTCGGAGGCCTATTGTCATTTCCGAAGTCCGCAGAAATTCTTAGAAGAGATGACGATGGCTGATGCTAATTTTTGGGTCGATGTCGGAGCTCTCAGTGCGTTCTTTGTATTTATTAGAGTAATCTCATATTTAGTTTTAAGATTTAAGTTAAAAATGATGCAGTAAATACATGAATCATGTAATTATGAAATTAAATATTGCACAAATGTTCTGAATGCTCGATTTTGGAGTTAAAATGTGATAATATTATAATATACTTACCTAGATCGGTTGCAATCGTTACTGCCCAATGTTAGAAGTGTGTAGAATGAGTAGAATAAACTGTCTACAATTAAAATGTTTACGATATTATCGAAATATGTATTAGCTTTATATAGGAAGCTAGAGTGCGGTTCGTTAGCGGAGACAACTGCTATTACAGCGAAATATTTGCAGGCAGCAGTCACCTCCGCTATGCTGGCTTGAGAAGGCGAATGCGTGCTCGTCCCCTTACGAGTATTACTCGTCGCCTTTCAACTTGATCTTGAAACGCGATTAGGCCAGTTGAAAGTGGTGGTACTACCTCATGACGGCGGACTAAGCCAGTAAAGATCATCACTCTGCCTACCACTCTTTAATGTATCCATAATAAAAGGAATAGGTATTTTTTTAAGGTCATATTTAGATTTAGGTTAGGTAGGAATAGAATTTATTTTATATTTTATAGAGAATTGGGCCCATGACTTAATTTTTAAGTTCCTTAAAAATAGCAATTATTAATTTAACATCGAGAATTTTGGGAGAAATTTGATTAAAATAAATACGTATCTGAATTTTTAAATAAAAATATTATATTTTCGCTTTTTGTAGATATTTCTAGGAAATCTCAAAACGCGCCGTTTTATACTCAAAGTTAATCAATAAAATATAGGCTTGTTTACATGAATAATAGAATATTACTGCTCAAAATATCATCCCTCAAGTAATATTTAGTTTTGTAATATTTAGAATTGATAATATTTAGAGATTATTACGATTTCATAATATTTCACGTTAAATCCGAGAATGCGTAACAATTTGAACATATCTTCACTATGCATTGGAGCGCGTTTGTACTACAACTTACCATTATGCGACTAAATATCACAAGAAAAATGTCATTAACATTATTAAGTAAAATATTCATCATTGTTATTGTAGCAACACTAAGGACCGGTATTTCAATTCTGACTTAAGTCAGGTGGTAAACTAAAATTTTGTTGTGTTAAACAATTTAATACGACCTTAACAACTTAATAAAGATCGTATAAAAGTAGCATGTCCCTTTAAGGGTAAAGCAGGTCTTGTTTTTAAGAAAGAGTTGAAAAACCGGCCTTTAGACACAATTTTTAACTAATAATGGTTATTAAAAGTGTTGGTAAAACTATAATTCTTATTCATACTTACTTCAGTATTTATTAACAAATAAACGACTGTGATTTTTTATTTTTAGTTTTATTATTTGTTTGGTTAATATAAACCTGAGAGGCAGCTTCAACTAACGTGTATACACAGGGGGAGTGGAGTATTGGATGTGGTCGAAGGTTGTATGTAGAGAGAGGAGTCACTGGCGCTCCATAGTTACTGCCTACCCCAGTAGGAACAGGACGTGAACTAAATTATCTCCTCATTTTAGGTTAGCATGAGGACTTGCACAAACATAAAATATCTAGATACGAAAAATTTACTTTAGGTTCTACCGTAACATCTTATAAGATTTTCTGCAATTTTCTACCATAGTAATATTAGTTGGCCTGATATTTTTTTTATAGTCGCTTGGAATGGATACAACAGCTACCACAGAGTCTGTAGGCGGTAATCGCCTCCACTATGTCAAAAAGATCTGCATTACGTCGACAGAAATGGAAGGCAAACAAAACGGTTCGGCGCATCCTTTTTATGTAGGTAGCACAATCGATAAATGCTTTGTCCTCCACGTTTTCTCCCATTCCTTTAACCTTGGATCCGTCAAGCGTAGCGCGAAAAAGCACCTTGGGCCGGCATAGTGTCGGCGACTGGGGCCACCGAGTACTGCGGTCCTCCAGTCATCGGCGCTCATGGACCTGCACCGCAACGTCGCATGTCGCGTCAATATTTAAAAAATAAACACAATGGAAATTTTACCAAAAATAAAACTTGAATGACTACTACGACTAATGATTGACATGCATGAGGGGATAGAAATCACCCCTTTATCCCTGACAAAATCTCAAGGGGGTAACGCCCTGTATTTGTTTCACAATATTGAAGGAATCCTAAAACCAACGGAACCAGAGCATGACTTTAATAAAAGATTCGCATTGTGATTATAACATACATTCATAGAAGCTTCTTTGTTCAAATGAGAACGTGAATGGAGATTACGAAAACAATTCCAATTCCTACTCTCACCTTAGTGGAGTATTGTAGAAATTGCTTTTTAAGTTTAGTACTCAGTGCTGCCATCTATGTGTTGTTATTAAAACTATGATGACTCCTAAACAGTTGACGACAAATTAATGTTAAGATGTCACGGATAGATGTCGCTACATGTTTTTCTTTAACAATAAAGTGGAATATTTTGTTCGCGCCTGGATTTTCGGATTGCTCGAGGCTGGAAGGAAATTATTATCCTCGTCCTCAAGGTTCAATAGTTGTAGACAGTGATTCCCTACATTATTATTGTAAAAATAAAATGTGTTTTGAAAGGTTAAGTAAAATGAAAACATGGTTTTTAGTTAAAATAACACTTCTTTTATTATTTAAGTATATTTTTTAATCTTAAAAAAGCCCACACGGCGTTTTACATTATCAGAGAGTGAAACCTGGGTTTATTACTAAATTATAATTTTACTCGAGTCTCTTTCAAAACTTTACACCAGTGTCTCTTTGGGGTAGGCAGATTATATGGAGCGCCAGTGATTCATAAATCTTTCTATGCGGGTACCTCATTCTTTCCAAGCAGTTGACCAACCTAATCGAGAAAGTTCTTTCTAGAGTGCGGTATCTAGGGAGTTTGTGCAGAAGAAAAAATAAAATATATTTCTAACAGTAGGTAAAGGCTTTAGCAAACATTGAAATTTTTATTGCGGTAATAATATTAAACATAATTTATTAAAAAAATATCCATAAAATATTAACTCGTATATTTTATATACTATTATTATAAACTATAAAAACTATATAAAAAAACTATTTTATAATGTTTTAGATTTTTTTATCTCATTCAATATTTTAATAATAATAGTAACATTATTCGAGCTACGAAACACGAATAAATGAATCTATTATTTTATCATTAATTCACATTTTATTTAATACAAGCCCGTGACTCAAGCGTCTAATTTATATTTTCATTGTAATAAAATTTACCAATTCGGGAGATGTATCTGGGGACAGCTATCTTTTTTACATATTTTTAAAATAATATAGTTTAATTTAGTCGACACGTGTATCTGGAAAACTTTTGTAATTGCTTTGTTCTTTTTTTATTAATTTTTAAAGAATAATGATTGTAATATAGTAATCGTGACGTTTCGGCCGGAACTAAACCATTGCCAATGAACAAGAAAAAATAATCATTTGTCAAAAGTTCAAAAAAACTTTTGATTTTTAAAAGTTCCTGTTAATTAAAACATCGTGTTTATAGTGTAGTTTTGTTTTAAAAATTACAATAGTTATTCGAATAACACATAACACAATAAACACACTCATATTGTTAGGAAATACAAACAAAAGATATTTGACAAACTTGTGAGACGACAACCATAGACAACAAAATATTCTACAAACCTGTTAGGTTGGTACTTTGTATTCTATCTTGTCAAACTGCCCGAAGAAGGTCATTACAGTCTTTCAAATATCTCTGCGATTTTAAAGTTTTTTCAGAGGGGAATAAAAAAAAAAATCTAATTGAAGTGATATCTCGAAATGGTTTTCGATTTAACATGGGTTAGTTTTTGAGGACCTTGCCCATTAATTAAAATAAATAAATAAAATAATTGTATAATATTGTTTTGAAATTGCACAAGAGAAATATTAATTAGGTTTGATCGAGTAGAAAGCGCATAAGCCCTTTTGCGCTCAATTCCTTACACAGGTTTCTCTATTGTTATAATGAAATAGTAGACCACGCTACAAATTCTCATTTCCTCGGTGCATAGGTATTATGTGCAAATACCTACAAAGACAGAGCACCTAGAGAACTTTACATTTAATTTCGAATTAGTCAGAACTTTGAATAGATACGAACAGCTAACATTTGCCGTGAGATTTGTAAAATATTAGTTTCCCCTAATATGTAGATGTCCGCAACTTCGTATGCATATATTAAGATTACACAAACCATATAAACTTTCCCCAATCTCACCAACTTAAGTTTTTTCCCCAAGATGCAATTATTATTTTTCTTGCCAAATTTTTTCCAAGGGTCAGGTTTAACTTAACATTTACAATATTAGTATTAATATAACGTATAAAAAATGTAGTTAAAATTTAAACTATCTCAATTTTTCATTATTAACTTACCTCATATTAAAAAGCAGTTTTACAGTAATTGTTTTCATTCCTCCATGACTTAGTCAAAGATAGTTAAAGTCTAAGATCGATCGCGTAAATTTAATTTTATAGTCTAATAAAAAGTCTATAAATACTCGTAAATACTTTACTATCGCTAAAGTAATAACGGGGAGCGATTTGCATTATATAAATCGAGATATTATCGTAAACATGAATTACGTATACAAGTTTTGGAAGAGATTTGTCAAGGGAACAACAATTGTACTTATATCGGTATGGCTTGCAAATAAACATAATTATTTTGGACTATTTTTTGTCATATTAAAAATATCGGATTTATCATAATAATAGTGAAATTTGAAGAGAAAAAGTTTACCGCCAACACCACTAAATTAGCGGATTCGATTCCCATCTCTGGTAAGACTGTTGTGTGCGCCTTGATTTTTCATAATTAGATAATAATAAATCTATTTTTTCGCTTTTTAAGTGATGTGTTTTGATTTTAAATTTACTAAAACACAACAAAGTAATTTTGAAATTAATCTTTTTTTTTTGTAAAACAACATCAATTTCGTAAGCTCTTTATTCTTATTTTTCAACACAGCACCAAATTAATCATGCTTCATTTCGTTACGTAACCTTCCACGCAGAAAGTATAACAAAAACAAGTTTAGTATACTCGGCTAGGATTTCTTCAACCTCAAGCCTTTGTTAAGAGAGACTCTCAAAATTGTCCACATAGTGCTACCATTTTATGCAGTGAACGTGTCTACTTTACTATTATGCTAATTACAAAAATACTAACATTTTATATGTTGTTATACAGTGCATAAGAAAATATAGGTATTTGTTTTATGGTATAGCGACATACATAGGACTACGGTCCAGCTTCTGTTAATGATGGAAGCGAAGTGTAAATTACACATGTATGGGTATATACGTACGCATATAATAATTAACAAAATAATAAATAAATAAATATATGTCATCTATAAACGCTCGGAGTTGTAGGTGAAGTGACAGACTCGCGTTTTATGATAAGTTTTGAAGCTATAATTTAACGAGAGGGCTATGTAACATTCGTCTCTTTAAGCCGGCATATCGGAGGCGATTGCTGCTAACAAAGATTTCTATGTAGTAGCACTAGTTTCCGCAAACAATCTTATTTACTTATTATTTTATTTATTTATTCTTATATTTTTGTTTCTGCACTGAAAACACTTTTCCATCACACCAAAGGTTAACTGGTAGAAAATGCCTCAAGGCATTAAGTTCGCCTTTTGCAATTTTTATATTGTGCAATAAAGTATTTTATTATTATTATTATACCAGCTACACCTACCAAGTCAATCGTTAACTCTTACCTAGGTATGTGATATCTGTAAATAACATTTGACAAGTCTCCCGAGCTTAATTAAGTAAACGTGTTTAATATATAGTGAACATTGTAGCTAGAGTAATTTTAATTGTTGGTTGCGCTAACTGCAACTAATCTAACTTATACGTAGAATTGCATTAAAAGGACATTTTGCTTCTATGTCGAACTGCCTGTCTCTCGGGTCGAAGTGAAGAGTGTATTGTATGTTAATAAACATTTGTAGAAGTATAGATCTATTTGTTTTTAGTTGGTCTTACTTTACAATTCCACGTTTACGCGAAACATCACGTGATTTAAAGCCTCCCATCTCCTAACTCCCTATACCCACGTAAACCTCATTAATTCACCTCAAGTTTCGAACAAATTCTAAGACTGACAAACGAATACGTACATTATAATATATAAGTTGATACGTAAACTCTCAAGGAGACTTCAATTGCGAATAAATTTCTTCTGATAATCACAAACAACAAAAGTTTGAAATTAGCGACGCACTTCATAGGATTTAATTAATTTATGTAAGTATTTATTTAATAAAGAAAATCTAATACTATACAGACGAATAATATAAATGAGGAATGAGCACTCTCTCAAGCTGGCATAGCGGAGGCGACTGCTGTCTGCAGACATTTTTTTTAAATTGTAGCTCGGCATGTGACAACACTCCGCCTGATGTAAAGCTAGAGTGCGATTCATGAATGGATAAAACTACTACTACAGAAAAATCTCTACAAGGAGCAGCTGCCTCCACTATGCCGGCTTGAAGAGACTCCTCTCGTTATACCTGACTACTTTCAAACTATTCTCGAAACGCGATAAGGTCACTTTATTTACTTTTATTAGAAAAACTACGTTTATGGACCGGCTTAACATCAAAGACTGAGACTTCTATAAAAAATCAATGATTTTCGTTTCACCTAGATTTAAATTTATAAATAATCGTCTAAAGAAATAGAAATGACCCACTGCAGTACTCGTATTTCCCACCGCATCCATTTCACTTAAGACTTCCCGCAATTCATGCTTCAAATGGATTTTAATTATATAAAAGGCACTCGTGTTATGAACATTCTGCTCATAAAAACGTGAGAACAATCGAAACAATCTAATTAAACAAACTAATTCACATTATACATTTATTTTATTCGTTATCAATAACATTAGTAGATCGTAGACATTCTATTGCTAGATCGGCCGCCGGAATATCGACGAAAAAAGCTACTAATGCACCTTTTGTTCCCGTTCTATCGCAATCCAAAAGGAAAATGTTTGTCTTGAGGTCATTTCTGAAGACTCGGTAGATAAAGCATGGATGTTGGGACACGCTAAAAATGGAGCGAGACCATTTTCTGATTGCGCAGAGAAAAATAAAATTTGGATGGAAATGGGGCTTTAAACTAGGTTGGCTATTGTCTTTTGAACGTATTCTTTTAATTCAGTATTTCCTCTTGGAGATTTTATTTCACTAATTTATTTCACAAATAACGCAAGGAAATTCATCATTACTTAGAAAAAAAATTAGATAAACATATTTTTTTTTTATAGAAAACTGCTACCACAGAAAAATATCAGCCGTTACCAGCCAACCTCCGATATGCCGCCTTGGTGTAGGTCTCGAAACCCTACTTCACAAAGGACGGCAGGTTGGAAATAACCATCATCAGTTGTAATCTATTTTTTTATGACTTTTTTTAGAATATATTTTACCTTTAGATCTACTTTAATATTACAGAACAACCAGCTCGTTCTAGAATCCCGGTGGGCATCTGGATGTAATCATGATTCCAATTTCTTCTTACTGACGGAGAAAACTTTGCAAGAACAAAAGTTGGATACTAAAATTTACTACTTACCGCGCATATTGCATATGGCATTACCACCAACCAAACCAAATAACTAGATCTGTTTCACCACTTCACCAATCTCATTCAGTAAGTCAAAAAATTTGAAATGTATTGTGAGGGCACAAGGTGCCCACTATGCCGGCTTGAGGAGGCGAATGTATGTTATACTGCCCAGGTAGACAGAGTACACTCTTCTCGTTATATCCAGCTACTTCGAGTGATGGCACAACGATGCAGAGCTGTGGACAGTTACCTTAACAAAAAATCGTAGTAGGTATAAAATAAGTTTTTTTTTTTTACTGTATCGCGGCATGTGACAACACTCCGCCTGATGTAAAGCTAGAGTGCGGTCCATGAATGGAAACAACTGCTACTATAGAGAAACCTGTGCGGGTAGCAGTCGCCTCCACTATGCCGGCTTGAGGAGACGAGCATGTACCATCTTAGATTGACAGTGCACACTCCTCTCGTTATACCTGGCTACTTTCAAACTATTCCCGAAACGCGACAAAGTCGCTTCACGGGTGTTACATTCGAAAGTGGTATAATATATTTAAAAAAAAATAAGTATATAAAAACGGATTTTAAAAGGTTTATATTACCCTAATGCTGGGTTAACTCCAATTTTCTTAAAGTTGAATATCCAATTAAGCGGGTTTACTGGAAAGGAAGCTATCATAAATTCGAAAAGTTTCTTAGAAAGAAGAGAACGAAAGTTTTACATGTAACAAGGAAATACCCTTATCAAAGTGCTATTAAACTATTTAATTCCACACTATTGTATTATAAACGTTTGAATATTAGGGAATAATAAAGAAGTCTGCTAGACTAATGATAGTTCTTAGCTCTGCTGTCCAGGGGTAGTGCTACCACTTTCAATTAGTGAATCAGTCACGTTTCTAAATTTGCTTGGAAGTCCGGATATAGAGTGCCCCGCCAAAGACGGTGCACATCTGTCCCTTCAAGCAGGCATAGCGAAGGCGACTGGTACCTGGAGACATTTCTCCATGTAGCAGTTATCTGAAATCAAGTACTGCACTTTTTTTACGAGGGTAAATCTTTGAGAAATATCTCCTGTTTGTGTCTCGGGGGAGACGCCGACGACGTCGTTTGGTAAAGTTACGCTTTCGCTTTCATCCGCGACCTCACTCAATAAAAACCTAATCCCGGGACTACCACTTTTGACTCCGGCACGGGTGGTCTTTCACTCGAGATCCTCTGAACGCAGAATGTGACCAGAGGAAAGACCTCCATAGTTTTGGTTAGCGTTGGAAGGTATCCCAGGCCCTCTACCCGGGACACGCGATATGAGAGACCGTAAACTCCAACAGTGCTAGACTATAATATAAATTAAATGACTTTAACGCATTATATTTTATTCGTTGTTTATTTTGAAAGTAACAAAGGATTGTAAGTTGAGAATGAAACATGTCTTTGCAGGAATACGACACAGAGGAATAATTTGACTGTAGCACTGCATACATCTAGATTTAGCTTTGCGAATTCAGGACACAGCATTGCCGCATTATGATGTAAAATTGTAGACAGACACGTTTCGTAATTATGTTTGGATAGACGAGTTGATATATTATGTAAATTACGGATAAATGTAATAAAGTTTATATAGCAGAAATATAAATTGTTTAGTAAACACTATAACGACTTGCGACTTTATTAAAACGAATATTCGAATAACCTTCATTAGTTATAATATACGCATATCTATCTCTTATTCCACTCCCTTTCGTCAGCATAAATCAATCATCTGGGTTATTCTTTATCCGTATATCAAACGTCTGCATCTAAATAGGTTCAGTCATTGAACAAACAACTTTTTTCTCTACATGATAAACCTGAAGTTAAACTGGAATATATATTTACTATGATTAGAGATAACTGCTATGACAGATAAATGTCGACAGGCAGCAGTCGCCTTCACTATACTGGCTTGAAAATATGAAACTTCCAAGCTAATTTCATACGCGACTTAAATGTTCGTTAATATTTGAAAGTGGTGGTGCTACTCCAGGACGGCAGACTGGGCTAATAACCATCATCAGATATTTAATATAAAATTTCTAATAGGAAATAGTTCGAGATTGTTATATAATTGTAATTTTGTATAATAGAAGGATGAAACATAAATAGATATGAACATTGTCATTAATTTGTAGAGAACACGTTGTAAAATATAATTAAACAATACAATCCTCAAAGGACAGGTAGCAGGTACTTTTACATAAAATATTAATTTGACATAAAACTCGTCTAAATGGAAACTGGTCGGATATACCGGTCGCCCATTCATTATTTATAATTAGACTTTTCATCGCCTTTCTTGTTAAAACGCTCGGTAAAAGAAGACGCATTAATCACACCAATTAGTGGCTTTGACTGTAGACGTAAGGAACAAAATCCAATTTTGTTTACGTTTACCAAGATACTACTATCCACGCTAATACTTACCTATATACATCGCAGGTTTCTTGCTTACTAGCAGCCGGATACTTCAGCGTAAAATATTTTTATCAAGTTACAAATTTAATGTTGTTGCAAACTTAAGACAGATAAAATAGCACCGTACCAACGACGATAAATCAAAGTTAATTTCTCTCTTTTTTAGCATCGTTAATCACTCGCTATCTCAACGTTCCTTAATATGTTTGAAAGAAGTTTACTTATTTATTTTAAAACTTATTAGAGCCGGTAACTCAATTCTAACTTAAGTCAGGTGGGAAACTAACTACTCATTATATAAGTCTATTAACATATAGAAAGAGAGCTACTTATGTCTCTTTTTGAAAATCGCAGACTAAGGTAGCCTTAAAAATTAAGAAAGGATTGAATTCCTCGCCCTAAACTTTACAAAGCGTACTTGATGCTGGTCAAGGATATGTGCGGAAGGTTGATGCGAGTAGGTCACTTAATTATGAGGAAAACTGTATATTAACTAACACACACACACACACAGATACATTATAAGAATTATGTTATGAGAATATTCTTGTCGGTAACTCAGGTGGCGCTTACTGATAATAGCATCTGTGTGGTCTAAGATTAAAACGACCTTAGGCACTTGAAGGTATGACATAAGATAAAAAATACAAGGAAGTGATTTAAGTAATCTTTTATTTGCACAGCTGAGGCGACTTCTGCCTGCAGATATCTGTCTGAGGTTGCAGCCATCTCCGCCCATTAATCGCATTTTAGCCTAACATCAGGCGAAGTGTGCGCTCACTATAAAGAAACACAAACATGTTTTATTCATTTGTTTTCCTAAAATAACATTTTTTTGTATAAAAAATATAATAAATATGTCTAACTTTTATGAGGTCAAAAGTACATAGGTTAAATGAAATTATATGAAAATCTAGTGGGTGTTGTAAAAGTTCACAATGGTGGTTCATGTAAGTTTCAGTAGGGTAAGTTTTATCTTCAGCTGTCGTATTTTTCAGAGCTTAGATAACTTTTGTCCCCACTCTTTGTCTACTTAATACTTCTTTCTTAATTTGTCACGTGAAAAATACATTTCTGAACTTTTTCTTTTGCTCTGATAAAAGTTTTTTCTTTATGGTATGCTACGTTAATGGCTCTTATTTTATAAGTTATTGCGTCATTGAAACTGATTTTTAAGAATTTTGCAAGTACGCAGATTTATTAGACACAAAATAGAAAATAATTAATGTTTTATTGTCTATCACGATAGCATCTCGCAAAATTAGTGTGACGCTATCCTTAACCAAAAACATTAATTTAAAAAAGTTAGATCCACAGAAGCATTTTGTCCGATATCGCTCAGTTAGACTTTTCTTAATGCCTGTACTTTGCTACAGAACTGATGTATACCTTGTGTATCTTAATGTATGTACTTTAGTCTGCCTAACATTGTATTTCCTTTCTAACTACCTACTTGTATATTTGTCTCGACAACACCTTTTATACCTACAGCTACATTGATACCGGTTAGAATTTTGCGAGATTCAAACACGGGTTTCGTCAATCGTGAGTTCGTGCTTTCTACCGCTAAATCTCTGTCTGAGTTACCTCTATTAAGTATTATCAAATTATGATGAAAATTCAATATTAAAAAAGATCGAATAGAGGAATTACGACGCGTTCATGTAGTGTGTGTAGCTCAGTGCCGGATTTAAGCATAGGCAACATAGGCAGTTGATTATGGGCCGCCACCACACCACAAAAAAAACAATTAAATCAATAAAGGCTCAGTAGAAACAAAAAAATACTGAGTTTCGTTTTGAATTTTGTGTTAGCCAACTTAAATATGAGGCTCTCTTCTTTACCTTGACCTTAATAGAAACTTTCAACAGTTAATCACAAATTATTTGAGGACCTCCACAACATGATCTGCCGTGCAACATGATTGGCCGCCGAAGTCTAAATCCGGCGCTGGTGTAGCTCAGTGATCAGAACATCCGTACATACGACGGAAGACGCGGTGTTGTACTTCCGCCTCCAGCGGTGTGTAGTGGTTTTTTTCTATAAAATTTTCACTATAATTCATTATTGACAACCCCTGAAGCATTTGAACATATGTTAAATAATTATAAAACAGTGTTAAAATAATCAGAAATTAAACTAAGAAAACTTTAACAAGTCTAAAGGCTAAATCATAAAATTATTCACAAAAGGGGATCTATTAAAATTTGTGGCAATTTGTTGCTAATTGTGCCTTTAATTTTTGGATAATTGTACACATTTTGTAAAAGGGAATTTATTGTTCTACCAATATAAACGTTGTAACAATACATTTAGAGGCGGAAATTGTTTGATAATGATAAATAGATTCACTTAGAAAGGCCAATGTTCGTTCTAATCTGGGTACATTAAATTATTTCCCCAAATATCAAAGCTAGTGCAAACTTTATAATGATGTTTGCACCATGCTGATGTATTAAATGAATTTTGGAAACTTGTAACAAATATAACAATGTCTTATATGACGTATAATAACTTGTTAAGGAGTTAATTATGTTCGTATGGTTATTGCATCACGTGTTCTAATCTCTCAGACCACTCGGTCCTAATGTAACTTTATACTTTGGAGTTTGGACGCTCAATGTCTATGGTACAAGCACTAGTTTAGTGTAAAGATGTAATGAATTGAAAATAACTGATACCTAATTGATGTATGTAACACAACAAACGAATGTAACATCCGTGAAGTGACCTCGTCGCGTTTCGAGAATAGTTTAAAAGTGGTGGCGACTGGCGGTATAACGAGAGGAGTGTGCACTGTCAAGCTAGATGGTACATGCTCGTCTCCTCAAGCCGGCATAGTGGAGGCGACTGCTGCCCGCACATGTTTCTCTGTAGTAGCAGTTGTTTCCATTCATGGACCGCACTTTAGCTTTACATCAGGCGGAGTGTTGTCACATACCGAGCAATAATAATATATAAATAGTTTCAACTTAGAGCTTGCTAAAAAGAGTGGTAGGCAGACTGATGACCCAGTATTGGACCAGTCTGTGTAACACCCGCGAAGTGACCTCGTCGCGTTACCGGATCATTGTGATCGGGTATAGTCTGTATTATTAACAGGCTGGCATAGTGGAGATGACTGCCTGAAGAAATTGTTTCCGTTCATGGACTGCACTCTAGCTTAACACCAGGAGGCTGAGCTACAATTTAAAAGGGGTAGTTGAATGGGTTGCCAATAAAAAATAGGGTGTGGGTTTGAATCCCACTTTAGCTCAGTTGCTGTTACAGGTTGTTGTTATTTTTTCTGATCGTTTAATCTCATAATTTAATAATAATAAATAAAAATCAATTAAAAACTTTAGTTATAATAACTTTTTAATTTGACCAAAAGTATGAGGGTTGATTACAATTTTTATTAATCTAAAACCCTATAAAATATAAAAAGCGAAGAGATAACGCAGAAATAAATAGCCATTTCAGTATTCTCATAAAATAATTAAGAAAAAGACCCTTTAATAACAATAAATAAGGGTAACTTCGAGCCTTCCAAACATCGACTACCTAATGCACATAATAACAAAACATTTAGACAATTTATTGTTCAGATACCTTATGATTGCCTCCCTTAAATATACTGCCTTAACCGAAGTTAAATGCCTATGATCATTTGTTACTTTGTTTAATGTTGAAATTTATTTTTATTAGCGTTATTTTATTTATGAGTTTCTATAATATTATATTTTTTTAAGTGGGATAATATTCTGTGGGTATCTTTTACGGTTTTAGCTGTTTAATATTATTTTTAGTTTTATATTATTATTGTTTACGCCTAATTTATTATATTTATTATTGTTATTATTTTTTTTATCTGGCATTATAAAAATTTGCCAGTGTCAAAGTAAATATTTTTGCAGCAAGTTAATAATATCTATTGTGCATCACGAGTCATTCATTCTTCACACTAAACAGTCAGGTCAAGTCTAAAATTGCTCCAGTAAAGTGGTAAAATCTTTACTGAAAGTTCACACGAAGTTTTGGAGGGAAAATTGAAACACAGGTTCTCTTCTTTTGAATTGTTTGCCCACACTCACGCACGTTCACGAACACTTAATGGTTAATAATCTACCAGTTAAGGAAAATAATTCAAGACAGATAAACTGACGTGTCAAGATGGCCGCCAAAATTCTCATCGGCGCTTATTTTTGTATTTTGTCATGTCCTTCGAAATAAAGTTAGTTGCTCATTGAACGCTGACCTGTTAGCATTGCATTTTGAGTTTAACCTTGCACCGTGGCAGCTGATTCTGGCGAGCTCATGATTGAAACAATTATTGTTTTATATTATTTAGCCGTAATTTTGTAGGATGATGTATTAGTGAAATAATACATAAATTCGTCTTAATTTTGTACACGTGTGTTATTGGTGGTATTACCACTTTCAAGTCATTCCGCGAAGTTCATAATGAAAATCTTATAATTTCTTTGGATTCAATGATTGAAAATAAAATTTAAAAGTCTACATTTAAAAAATTTAAAACTATTACATACTTACGATTCCCCACCTCAAACTTGGATACCCTGTAACACGTAATAACCAGACCTGAAACAGTTTACTATGATGAAAATTGTCAAGAAACAGCTTGCTAAGGTGGGAATCGAATCCACATCCTTCGTTTTGTAGTAAGTGTACTGGCCACTGCGCCACAGAGCCCGATCTTTATTTAAACTTAGTATCATGAAATAATCTAAAATTGATTACGTGGTTATTATTTCATTAAAGATACACTCGTTACTCGCGAGTCGCGCCTCTAATAGAACTTCTAAGCCGCTTATAACATTAGGTAACTAAATTGATCAAAGACGAACTGCTTCTGCTTATAATTACAGCAAATTATTAACCACTATCAAATTATATACAATTTTCATCAAGTGTTTATATTAACTTAAATAATATCTAAAACAAAAGAACAAAACAACTTAATAAGAATCATTTGACAGCATTTACTTTGAAAGTATAGTAAAAAAAGTACTTTAAATTGCAAATTAAAATGCATAGCTATTATAACAAACTTACATAGAAAGAGCTTTACAAACTTTAAGAATATTATCATCTTTGAATTTAAAAGGTTTCTTTTCCCTTTATCTACTGCTAATAGTTTCCATTATGAAATAAAAGAATCTGAGTGGCTATCGTAGAGCAGTTAAAAAAAGAAAAACACATCTCGTTGTTAACTCGATCAAAAGATCTACTTTAAGTATGTATATATAAATATAAATAATAGCTTTCTATCGTATTAGTTGTACGTACATCAAGCATCCTTTTATTGAATGACCGCAACCGCCTTCCATCTCAGACGCGTGAAAAACGCGCTGTGATTTATGTTCTCACAAACGGCTATCTCCAGATAATTTATAGCTCCTTCAGCCGCTTAGATGCATATACATACATATATATCTACAACAAAAACTAACTCTTGTATAGATTCTCCATTAGATACTTTTGTTTTAAAACTTTTTTTTTTATGTAGCTCGGCATATGACAACACTCCGTCTGATGTAAAGCTAGAGTGCGGTCCATGACCTTCTACTACAGATAAATTTCTACAGGCACGTCGCCTCCGCTATGTCGGCTTGAGAGGACGAATGTGTACTATTCAAATTGACAATGCACACTCCTCTCGTTATACGTGGCTATTTCTAAACTGTTCCCGAAACGCGATAAGGTCACTTCACGGGTGTTACATTCGAAAGTGGTGGTTAGTCCCCACGACGGCAGACTGGGCCAATAACCATCATCAGTCTTTCTACCACTCTTATAAGCTATGTTTATTTTTTATACATATAACTTTTTCTCCTAAGTGGCTTGCATTGTAAGTAGAAAATATCATATCATAATATTAGAGTAACTCTTTTAAAATTTAAAGTGAACCATTTTCCTTATCAAAAGGACTATTAGCTATGAAAAGTTTTATCTAAAAACATATAGCTTAGCTAGTAGGTTCCCAAAGTTGCATATATCGACCCTCCCGAATGTTTAAGCTGCCTATGTTAATTTAAAATTAAGACCCACAAGTTATTAATACACAATTTAATAAACAAAAAAATTACAATGAATATTAAGTAGTTTACAAAGTATAGAACAAATTCGGTACAGGACTGAGACAAAAAAGTTTGAGAACCTCCGTTTTAGTTTCAAATTATCTAGCGTTTTATATTAAACCATGGCACGCGCCTGAATGTTTCTAAAGTTATTATGTTTTTTTGTTTTTGTAATCGTAGCTAATAGATAACTATAACTAGAACCTATATTGTGTTACTTAGATGTTTTCACGTCGAATGATTCTACGTTGTAATAATAAAGATACCTTATTATCGTAATGTTAAAAGTTAAAGTTGTGTTAATAAAGTTTTAAAGATGAATATTTAATATACGAGTAAAATTATTATGTGTAAAACCACAGTGAACCGCATATATTTACAAAGAGTAGGTACATATATGTATATAACGTATTATGTAATATAAATTATTATAAAGAGTGGTAGGCAGACAGATGATGCGTTATTAGCACAGATTCCCGTCGACTGTAAAACCCGGGAAGTGGATGAACTAATCACGTTTCGAGATCTGCTTTGAAGTAACTAGATATAACGAGAGGAGCGTTTACTGTCAATCGATGGTGCACACTTACTTCCTCAAGCCGGCATAGCAGATGGGACTCTGAAGACATTTCGAACTAGTATAAAAATAATTCATAATCGGTATAATTTTTACGCAGAATGAAAATAAAATGTCCAATTATGATTGTTTGTGAGAAATATGATCAAGATTAAATACTTTAATATTTTTCGTTCTAATATCGTCCAAGTTACAAATACAATTTTTTTATACAACAAAGGAATACATTTGTGTAATATCGGACTTTAAAAACTTTTTCTGAATTATAACTTTCTCCAGTTTATCCTTAATTTAATATAAGTGCTTAACTTCCACGGAAATTCGATTTGGCTATCGTGGAAAGTTGATGCCATAATAGCGATTTAAATGTAATAGTCTCCTATAAATTAAAGTTCGTTGGAACAAGTTTCTGAGAGGGCGGGTACTTAGCTTTTTTTTAGGCGACCGTTAATCAAAGAATCGGGAACGGTAGCGGGAAAAAAAGGAAAAGATCTTATGTTGTATCCACGGGTATCGATCGTCCAACGATTCAGCAGCCCGTCTTTCGTCTTCGTCGATTTCTACTTACATATATTAGCTATTTAATTAAATTAAAAGTTAGCCGACGTTGCGATACATTGGTGTTTGTATGTAACCTTTTAAATGAGATATATTTTTATTTGAATCCTTTATTTACTGAAAGAAACTTAGGAGCCGTAGGCAGGCTTGTGATGGTTATTGGCCCATTCTCCTTTACTGGATTAATACCACCACTTTCAAATGTGATCAGCTTGGAAGTTAGATACATTAACCTCCTCAAGCCGGCATAGCGGAGGCGACTGTTGAGTGCAGACATTTCTTTGTGTCATGAAATATTTAGTTTAACGCCAACCGCACTCCGCTTGACGAATAATGATTTTATTTTTATAAAATTTAACATTGTACACTTAGACAAAGTAATGGGTGTTTTTTTTAGAGGTATAGAACTTTAAGTTGGCAACACTGTTTTAACTAGCGGCCATTTTGTCGGCTGTCAAGTGATTTGAGTTTAGTTTGGTTTGGCATTTCAACATGAAAAGACTGACGCCTGAACAACGCTTCCAAATTGTGCAAATTTATTTTGAAAATAATGGTTCTGTTCGAAATACGTATCGCACACTACGTCCATTTTACGGTCAACATAATCGTCCATTAATTCGACTAACTATGGACCGTTTTCGCACCACGTTTACTTTAAATGATAATACGCATCCACAGAGATGTCGTACAGTGCGTACAGAAGAAGCCATTGCTACTGTAGACCGTAGCGTAGAGGAAGACCCGAATCAGTCTATCCGCCAGTTACAGTCAATGGTGACCGCTATAGAGCCATGATTACTGACTTTTTTGTTCCTCAATTGCTGTGGTTTCAACAAGACGGCGCAACATGTCACACAGCTCGTGCCACAATTGATTTACTGAAGGAAATGTTTGATAACCGCCTAATTTCCCGTTTCGGACCCGTGAATTGGCCTCCAAGATCGTGCGATTTAACGCCGCTAGACTATTTTCTTTGGGGATATGTGAAGTCGCTAGTCTACGCCGGTAAGCCCGCAACGATCAACCACTTGGAGGACAACATTCGCCGCGTTATTGCCGATATACGGCCACAAATGTTGGAAAAAGTGATTGAAAATTGGACCTTCAGATTAGACTACATTTAAGCCAGCCGTGGCGGTCATATACCAGAAATTATATTTAAATTATAATGCCAAAAGATTATCTTTTGAATAAAGTCAATTTCATGTCAATTTTAAAAATTCAACCTATTTTTATTCCATTTCAAAGTTCTATACCTCTAAAAAAAACACCCGATATAAGCGTTACAGAGTACGCAAATAAATTTGGATTGAATAGAAAAGATGTGGGTGCTTCTCTGTATTGATGGGACCCGGATCTTTTGAAAGCGCAATGTTTGGCTGAGTGATTTTAAAAGAATGGAGGTTATATTATTGTTTAAGTTGTTTGAAAACGTATAATTAATGTTAAGACAGAACCGAATAATAGAACGCAAACGAATAAAAACTGTAACTCATTACAAGTTTAATAAGTGGTAGATTCATTTAGCTACGTAATTGTTCGGGTAATTATTAGCTCGTGTAAAAGCATTCAGCATTAAAATTACGCATGAATATTACAAGTTCAAGTGACAGGCGGACTACTCATTAATCTTAAAACGAGTTTAGCATTGTTTCCTTCTCGACCCTTCAGAGTCGAAAGCGTCATTTCCTAGCAAGTAAACGACAACATCACCCTGGGGCGTATGTAAATAAAGCATTATAATATTACGTTATGAACGTTCGCTATCATTACGGTAGGCACCAACACAATACACAATTTGACCCGAATCCGAGTCCGAACAATAAAAATAAAGTACAATCGTCTGTTACGCGTTATTAAAGATTCCGTTGATAAGAATTACATCATAATACTTTTTAATGTCCAAAAAAAACAAAACATTTTTGTACATTTCACGGACTATGTTAATGTAAAAACGACCCCGGGGCGACCCCGAACGACACAATAGAAACCTTCTAATTAAATTTCCGAGTCATAAATGAAGCAAATCTTTTACTAATTAAACAGCAACTGTCTCTTTAATTAGGTAACCAAATTATATCTAATATTAGACATTTAGAAAAGGAATAAGACATTGTTAAAATTAAATTGGGTCCTCTCGGAAGTAAATCCAGAGACAGGTAAGTCGGGAGATTACGATATAAGCGTCGCATTATTCAAAAACGAACACGTTCTGAACATACCCTCATCAAGGCAAGCACGTTCCCAATATCAGCTGTCGCGATGAATGCGTCTTCTTATCTGACATTATAAATACTTTGACGAACGATATCATTGCAGTGCATCTCTTTTAATAATAATAATTTAATTTAATATTAATTGTTACATTAGTCTAAAATGTTTTATATTCATGCCTGTTGTTAAGAAAAATTGAAAAAGGTTTTTGAATATAATTTCGCATGTTAAATGAAATTGTTATTTTACACACCGTATTTGCACTATAAGCGTTTTAATAATTTATGATGGTTTGTACTATATTATCTTTTTCACTTAAGTTACTGAAGTATGTCGTACTCGCTCGCTTACGTCGAGGAAGGATAGATCTTAAAAGCTTCTTTGTGTTAATCCTGGCCGAATTTGAAACGACGAAGGTTAACTGCAGTAAATTATGGCCGCATTAGTGGAGATTAGGACGTTTTACTTCACCATACTCCTATTTACGTTTATTTCACATTTCTAGATCCCAGTAATGATCTTTGAAATTTTATTACAATTATTATTACGTTATAGATATTCGATATCAAATTTAATTACCTAAACAACACAAGTCGTGTGCTAATATAAACTTTAATTAACATTTACTTCATTTAAGACCTAAAACGCTGAAATTATAAAGTTATAACCACATATTTCACACATTATTAACAATACAATTATTTATTAAAGAGTGGTTGTTACCGTCCTGGAATAGGCCCATCACTTTAAGGTCACCCGTGAAGATGTAGTCGCAATTCGGAATCAGCTTGAGTAGTCAGAGGAACCTGGATGGTGCACTTTTATTGTAGCTCGGCATATCCGGCTACTTTTAAACTGTTCCCGAACCGTGACAAAGTCACTTCACGGGTTCACATTCGTAGTGGTGGTACTATCCCAGGACTGCAGAGTTCTACCTATCACTCTTTGTCTCCTCAAGCCGATATAGTTAGTAAGTGATTAAAGCAACTGCTACCTGCAGACTCTTCTCTATGATAGCAGCTCATGGACCGCACTTTAGCTTAGCATCAGATAGATGAGATGGAGTGTATAAGTCAAGATGATGAGCTACTTAAAAATAGCGGATAAAAGTGTAATAAAATTGTGAAAGCGCTAGCGGAAAGGAGCTTCTCCTCCATACCGAGAAAATTATACTTCTGTCAATGTGATTTATATGGGGCGAGGGGTAATCTTAAGACAAATGCCGCATCTTATCCTCTGAATGCATATAAACGACGGAATCACACGTGGTGTTTATCGACATTACTTATACGAATAGGACCTACTTTTATCTGATAAATGTAAAACTTGCCTGCTGGCTTTGCGGAATAAAAAAGAGTTTATTCGTTCGCTTTTTATACTCTTTTATAATATATCTACATATAATACAATAACAATTATTAAGTGTAGTGTTTTCTTAGGTTTTAGGCGAGTTTGAAAGCGATAGTAATAAAAGCGCAAAAAATCTTTTATTTAGTTAATTATTAAGTATAAGTATACTTATCTGTTTTTTAAAATAGTCCCTATATGGTTTTTTAATGTTACCGCACTCTACCTGATGTGCAGAACCAACTACTAAATATATACCTAACTGGCTTACTAATTGATGTACTAACCAGTTTGACAGGGCAGTTCTGCTCCGCTCCTCTCGATATATCCTAACCACATCTATCACAGAGAAATTTGTACAGGCCACCTTCGATATAACGCCTTGAGGAGACGATATATATATATTAGGGTGTCCCAGACTATAATGACAAATTTTTTTTTTTCGAATTTGGATACGCATACCCTCTATTTTTTTTCTAAATGACTCTAATAACTTAAATACTGAATATTATCGCAATCGCATAATGATAACCCGTGCCGACTTGATGTCAAACGTTTGATATAAAAGTTAGTATGGAATCCATACAGAATATTTCAGAACTTTCTGTTAATTTGATAAATAAAGCCATGTTTAATGTGTGTCTTATATTTATTTAGCATTAATAATGAAAATGACATATTAATTACATTTTCTTTTCAAAGTTTTTTTGCTACAGTCAGGATATACCTGTCTGTGCTCTTGTACACAACGTAATAGAAATTGCTTTTGCTTCTCTTCAACGGTGATCAAGCCATGAAAGTCTTGTATTAACTTAAGCGCTCTTTCAGCTGTATTGTAAACGGCTCCAAGTGGTAGTATCTTCGTTTTAGCGTCTTGAAATGCAGCATTATTTGGCCATGAAGTAGGACACTCTTGGAGAAAACAGTCATTAATTTTGAGTCGATTGAACAAAAACTTGCTTTTGATGGAAACGAAGTCGCCGATGTTTTTCTCTGAAAAAGAAAGGATATTTAAATTATTATAACATCATTAATGTAATAAAATAAAACAAAGTTATTATTTATGAGACTAACCGTAAAGTGATTCACATAGTTTTTCTTTCGATGGTATGTAACGTTTACTGTGGGCAGATGGGTTTTCTTTAGTCAAGTTAGTGACCATTTTCACCTTGATTTCATGCCCTACATCATCGTCAAATAGAGATAACACAGCCACTTCATCTGTCAAATACCATAGTAGTTTTGTCGATACTTTCGTAAGCTTTCATGGCCTTTAAAAAGCAAAAGTCCTGGTAGGGTGCTTTTACTGCTAAATTGCATTGCAACCAAGGCTTGGCGTAGGATGTCATGAAGAAGAGGCAGAGCTGCCTTATCCTTGTTGGAAATTGTGAATTGAGAGCTAAGTAGATATATTTTTATTGAATAAATAGCTTTCGCTATCCATCGAGCTTGGTGCATGGCGCCGGGAAGCCGAATCTTAATTTTGTGCTCTGTATCTCCACCAAGAAATATTATTGAAAGCTCTATTAATTCTCGGTCGTCATCTCTAGCAATTTTTCAGTCAATGCAGTTCGGTAGAATTCTAAGAGTTTGTTAATTTCTGAAACTTCCAGACACTTTTCTGGATGATTCTGTATTTTCCCGGGATCTACATTTTTCCAGTTATCCCCAAACTTTTTGAACAATTTTCCCAATAAATGATGCACTCACGAGTAGTAAGATTAGCGCTTTCGTTGACACTTAACTTCACTTCACGTATATTATAAAACAAAACTGCCAGTACTTGTCGATTAGAGGGAAGTTTTGAACCGGTAATTTGATGTTTTACGTCTCCTATTGAAAATATTCCTTTATTGCAACTGCGTAACTCTAACGACATCTTGACTGAACGAAAGCAAAGTGTTTTCTAAGAAAACAAACAAGTAATTAGAAGAACTTTGATACGTTAGCTGCCGCGCGCCTAAGTATGCAAATTGTAACATGTTTGGATGCAAGTCGGCACGGGTTACCGTGGTTCTAAGTACATAATATTTTTTTTACAATTGTTTTGACACCATTCGAACAAAATAAGAGGGTATGCGTTATAAAAAAAAAAACTTTTATTTTTTTGGGACACCCTAATATATATATATATAATAGTCTCTTCACGAGTGTTACACTCGAAAGTGGTGGTACTATCCCAATAACAATCGTAAGTCTGCCTACCACTCTTTAAATACAACATTAAAGTTTTTACAATAAACAAATGAAAATACTTTAATAGCGATACCTACGTACGAATAATAGTAAACTTGTTCGCTTTACTAATAACAGTGGAATCCTGTTGCTGAACAAATTTCAGTTGTGAGTAATGAAAACTTGCCGCATAGTAACAGTGGGGATTTAAACTTGCTTTTTACAGTCCACTGACTACATAATGGCCGACCAATGTGCATTTTATGGTTGATACTAATTCATATACTTTTTATCGTTAAATTTTTTATCGCAACGTATAATAAAAACTCATTCGCGCTCTGACCGTCGCGCAGATTGGTCGCTCCGTCCGCCGCCTACGCATTGCGCATCGTACCGCGAGTGTCTATAGACTGAGGATGAACAGTACTTTCAAACGCTCGGTGGACAGCGTCGAACACGATACCACAACCCCATTGGCAGTAACGAGAATGCGATCTTTATCTGAGGGAGAAATCTCTCTAATAGAAAAGCAATCGCCGCCCAGGTACATCACTTTTCGTAGACATTGTGGCATTGTGGATGCCTCTGGACCTCAGGTCAATGAGTCAATGTCTTTTGAGAATAGAATTCTCGAGACTATGAAGTATTATTTCACCAAGCAGGATGAAAAACTGTCAACTTTGTTAAAAGAAATGGATGATATAAGGGAGGCTACAAAATTTCTGGGCCAAAAGTATGATGAACTTAGTACTAAAACTGACAAACTCGAGAAGCGAGTTCTGGAACTAGAAAATCGAAACATTTCCGTAGGCGCAGAAGTACATCGTCTGTCCAATCTTGAACGTGCCTTTGATGACATGGAACAGCGCGCTAGAAATTGCAATGTCGAGACAGGGAACATGCCGGAAAGACGAGGTGAAAACTTGCTACAACTTGCTGAACAAATAGGATCTCTGGTAAAGCAACCTATAGTCAAATCTGACATTGTTAGTGTACACCGCGTTCCACAGGCCAACCCGAAGAGCACTCACCCTAAAAACATAGTAATAAAGTTCACCACACAGACAACACGAGATAACTTTGTTGCTGCTACTCGTTTAAAGAAGGGCATCACATCTGAACAGTTAAACATTCCTGGCAACCAGCGTAGAATTTACATAAATGAGCACTTAACCATCAAGAATAAGCTCTTATTTCGGGAAGTCAGGGAAGCGGCCAAAAGAAATAATTATAGGTTCGTCTGGGTTAAACATGGAACTATACTGGTACGAGAAAAGGAAACATCACAGGTCTTTGCCGTTCGTTCCCTGGATGACATACATAAAATTAAACCTAAACCCCCCGCTAATACTAATGCTCCGTGTTAAGAAACTCCTTTTCAATTACATTATTATTTTTTCACATCATTATATATATAAGAAAGTCCAAGATATGCACATCCTTTTACAAATAGTTTTTCATAGTACCCTTTTTATTTACATTTACTGTTATACTTATGTTTTTTTATTATTTTGTTTACACTACGATTCCTTGTTATTTATAATGAATCTACCAGTCAATGCTATTTTAAAACTTTTAGTGGTGATGCCTAGTGTCTTCTGCGCTAATTGCCGGGATCAATACATTAGCTCTTTCAGTATTGTGCAACTATTGCTAGCAATCAAAAACAGCTTCTTCATATACTCATTAAATATATTTATTTGGGTATTACTTAGGTTAATATTATATTTAACAAGTGTTTTCTTTATGTTAATAATTTATTTTATTTGCTTAGACTGCACTTATGAATTGCCAGTAACATTTGATTTAACTTTTATAATGATAACTTGCTTTTTTAATTACTTTTTTGTACTCATTTTACAATTAACATTCCATATTTTTATCTTTATTTGTGTATTACTTAGATTAATATTACATTTAACATTTGTTTTATTTATATTAATGGTTTATTTTAATTGCTCAGACTACATTTATGAATTGCCAGTAACATCTGATTTAACTTTTATAATGGTAACTTACTTTTTTAATTACTCTTTTGTACTCATATATTTACAATTAACAGATAATTATAGTTATATTAAGAATTTATTTCTGGTAATTTACCATAATAAGTACGGGAACTATATGTACGTGCTAATGTTATATTTTTTTAAACACATTTTTGTATTTTTACAAGTACATTTAACATGTAATTATGGATATATTAAGAATTTATGTTTGGTCTTTTACTGTAATAGGTACCGGAAACATTGGCATGACCTAATGATATACCTTTTTAAACAAATGATCAATTGTGTATTTATTCTGTATCTATTTATTTATATATCTATCTACTTAGTTTATTTACTGTTATTTACCATGTATATTAATTACTTGAATGTTTGTAATGAATTATGTGTAACATTTTACCTAACCCCTAAACTATTAATATATATTCTTGAACTCATTTTTATAATGCATTTTAATTTATCTAAGTACATAATATACCACTCGGTTGTCTTTCCTACAAGTATTTTGTTTAATAGATTTGCATTTGCCTTTGCTTGTCATAATTACTGGGAGCTCTGTAGATGTCCAGTGCTCTTGATTTATGCCTCAACTTATCAGCCAAATATGAAATTAGATTTTTTCTGGTTCAATAATGGATAGTGGAAATAACTTGAGTATTTATTATCAAAACTGTAGAGGTCTTAGGACAAAACTTAACACTTTGTACATGAATGTTTTATCGGAGTCATATGACATTATTGTTCTCACTGAGACGTGGTTGGTGCCGGACGTTGCTGATACTGAGTTTATGGATTCTAGGTACATTGTACACAGATGTGACCGTGACCGCCTGGCCACGGGAAAGATGGATGGCGGAGGTGTGCTGGTGGCGGTGAGGCGGGACCTTCAGTGCCACAGGTTCCACTTGTCACCCACGCAGCCTATTCCTACTAATATTGATTATGTGTTACTAAAAATGCCTACCCCAGTTAATAGTGAATTTAATATCTTAACTGCTATCTATGTGCCTCCTAGTCAGTCATACGCTACTTATAAGTCATTTTTTGATGTGATTCAGCTCACAGTTATGGCAGATGCCGTTAGTAAATTTTACTTGATTGGTGATTTTAATGTACCCACGTTAATGTGGCAAGAGGTGGGCAATGGTATAAATACAAATAAATCTATACTCGAAGGCTCTCAGTTAGACAAGTATATACTTAATTTCACAACCTTAATACAAGGTATACAATATAACAATATTCCCAATTGCACGGAGCGCACATTAGACCTGTTTATCTCCAACACCACTGATTGTATTTGCCACAACGTTCAAAATCCGTTAGTCGCGCCTGACCCGCATCATCCCCCATTTTACATGCAAGTCCCTTTTAACTCGAACTGTAAGTCCATGAAACTTCGTCGTGATCTGGTAAAATATAGATTCATGGAGTCTAACTATGAAAGTATAAACGCTGAAATAAGTAATACTGACTGGAGTCGCGTGCTTGAACACTTGCCTGCGGAACAGGCAGTCGATTTGTTCTACGAACATCTGTATAGTATTATCAAAAATCACGTTCCGCAGCGGCCAGTTAAATCGCACAAGTTTCCCATTTGGTTTACACGACCACTAATTCATATGTTTAAAAATAAAAATGCTGCATGGATCAAATGGAAAAAATACAAGAATATTAGTGACTATGAAACATTCTCATTGTACCGACAAAGATTTAAAGTTCTCAGCAAAACGTGTTATGATACTTACATGAAGAGTGTGGAGGAGGGTCTGCGCTCTGACGTTAAGAAATTCTGGTCATACATACACCATCGTAAAGCTAAGAACACAATTCCAGACACTGTCTTTTACAAGAACAGTGAAAGTAGGGATCCTGGTGACATTTGTAATTTGTTCTCTCAATTCTTTCATTCTGTTTACGAGCCCACTACATTAAGAAATCACGATGTGCCCTCGGCCGAATCTCACGGTGACAATGATTCTGACTTAAATATCCCAACTATCACTATTCCTATGGCAAGTGTCAAGCATGAACTCAAAAGGCTCGACATCACTAAGTCGTCCGGTCCAGATGGTATTCCTCCTTTCTTTTTGAAGCATACCTTTGCTTCCATCTGCGTTCCCTTGTTCATCTTATACAATAAATGTGTAATGGAGGGTGTTTTCCCTAGGGTCTGGAAAAGCGCCAACATCATTCCTGTGTACAAAGGAGGCAAGAGGTATGACGTTGAGAACTACCGTCCCATTTCCCTCTTATCCACCTTGTCAAAACTTTTTGAGAGATTGGTCCACAACTGTATCTACCCGAGTTTGCACCACATTATTATACCTCAGCAACATGGCTTTGTCAAAAGGCGGTCAACAGTGACGAACTTAACTACGTATATGACATTTCTGTTCGAAAGTATGGACTCCAATGTTCAAGTCGACTCAGTTTACACCGACTTTCAAAAGGCGTTTGACAAGGTGGATCATGCCATCCTTCTGCAAAAAATAGCATTCAACGGAATTCGTGGCAACTTACTCCGGTGGTTTCAGTCCTACATTGAGAACCGTACACAAAAAGTGGTAATAAATGGCTTTGAGTCAGCCTCAATTTCAGTAACGTCCGGCGCCCCCCAGGGCTCTATTCTGGGACCACTCTTATTCATTTTGTTCATAAATGACATAGGTCAATGTTTCCACAACAGTTACTTTCTCCTCTACGCCGATGACCTTAAGGTTTACCGTAAAATCCAAGGTATTGATGACTGCTACGGACTTCAGTCTGATCTGGATCGTTTATCCCAGTATGTAGCAACAAATAAGTTAAAACTGAGTCTGCCCAAATGTAAATCAATAACATACACAAAAAAATTAAATACCTCAGTATTTCAGTATTCTCTATTTAACACTCAGCTGGAGTCCGTAGAAGTGATCAGGGATTTGGGCGTACTATTAGACTCAAAACTACATCTTAATGGTCACATTGATCACATTACCAACAGAGCTTTTCAGATGTTCGGTTTTCTGGTTAGAGCCTGCTCAAATTTTAAAAATCCGGTGACTCATATACATCTTTACAAATCGTTGGTTAGGTCCCAGCTTGAGTATGCAGTCACCGTCTGGAACCCTCACTATAATAAATACCGCACACAAATTGAATCTGTACAAAGAAAATTTCTGAAACATGTCAATTATAAATGTTATCATAAAAAAAAGTCTTATGCTGAATCACTGGACAGCTACAAGCTTCTTTCTCTCACTAAACGAAGACTACTTTTAGACGCAACCGTTTTTTACAATATATGTAGGAATAAGTTCGATTGCACATATTTATCTAACAACATTATATACCGTATCCCTAGCAACTCCACTCGCATTAGAAACATGCACCCTCATCATCTGTTCTTCCTGAAGAAATCTCGAACAGCGGCTGGTGAGCGTGCACCTTTAAGACGTCTTATGTCAACATATAACACGTACTTTAATGATTTAGACATCTTTGCATCATCACTGGGTTCTTTCAAATCTGGCGCGTCTAGCATTGTGAAGGCTTTGGAATTGGATGTGTAAACGTCAACATAATTTGTATCATTTCTCTTGTTTTTTGTTTCTTCCTCATACTACATTAATATTTATTTCTTGATAACTTTGTATAATTATTTTGTATAATTCATTGTGGACAATGTGGTTGGTTGTACTGTTACATATTTCTATTACTTATCTATGTACTAGACCTAAGATTTTACTGTACAACTGTTTTTTGTTCTAAATAAAGAAAATAAAATAAAATAAAAACTGTCGGTCTCTGTGGGACTAAGTTGAAGTTTCGGTTTCAGTTCCGGGTCGAAAAAAAAGCGTTTATGTTCTTGTTCTATCATAGCACAGGGACCCTAGTTCAGACTCAGGGCAATTTCCCTAATTTATTGTTATAAATGGGAATTTACCCATGTTTTTACATAGCCTATTCCGAGATCATGGATCTAGAGTAAATCTAACGACAAACCCTGAATGATAAGGCGATTCGTTGAACTAAAGTTGTTCGTTAGAAAGCGTTAAATATTTTGCTGGAATAGTGAGAGATTTACTTTTACAAATTGTAATAAGGGTTGTAATAGGGGTTTTTGTGTACAGTAAGGGTCAAAATGCTAGTCTTTAATAAGAGTTACAATCTACATAGTTTATTATATACTTTCTTTTATGTTCAGACCCTTGATGTTATGCGACTACCCAAAAATCCTACGCCCGCAGTAGGTAGGATCTATGCCGTAAAAGTTAAGTTTACTAAATCTTCAACCTCCGCTAATATTAACAAATCTCGTTTACACTAGCAAAATATTTATCTCAAGAAGCAAACTCGAGTAAATTGAATATTAAAAGAAAAAAAAACTATTTGTATTTTGTTATTTATTTGCAACGGAGTAGTTTCAGCAAACAAAATATGGGCAACTAACTAATTTTAAAATTACGGAGTAACTTTTAAAGTTGAATAAAAAACTACGAAAACGCTGGCTTGGTTTCTTTCTTAATTTAAAGCATTACTCTTCATCTTCGTTACTTTAAGTTTCCCCTTGGGGACGATAGATTAAACTGAGATAAAACGTAGCCTGCATCTTAAATAACCACTACTTGTGTGTTAACTATCTCCCGCCGCCAACTTCGTATACGTATTAATATTATGCTTTAAAGTTCATTTTTCATCCTTAGAGAACATTTTAACGTACCTTAATATCAGGCGGAGTGTGGTCATATGTAGAGCTACAAAAAATATACATATAACAGGCAATTAATTATTAATATGAAGATAAAGTTACGAACAGGCGTGTAGAATTGGCGTCAGACACTAAGCGCGCGTTTGAGATATACACACGTGATCAAAACACCAAAAGAAGCGTTTACACCAGACGTAGAGATGAGACGTGTCATACCAATTTGAGGAACGCGAAACAGACGTTAACGTCGCGGTGTTTGACGCCACCTCTATGTCTAGTGTTGTAATTATTAATAAAGTGAATACATGTAAGTAAATATATGTATCTATTATGAGACTATTTAATATTAAAGAAAAAAAAAACAGTAGGCAAATATGACAGACACATATTATTTCAAACAGTAGAACATATAGGTAGGTGATCAAATAATGCAAAGTTTTTCAAAAATAATTTAGAAACTCATGCATTTTATATTAGAGGTGTCAGCGCCTAATATCCTTCTCAAAGTTTGTACAAAAATTTTCATATACGCAATCCTAATATTTTTTTATAATTAAAACTTCAATGAATTTTTATCAGATTAAATTATACGGGCATGACTACGACCTAGTACCTGTACAACAAATTTAATTCCGGATTAGCTAACGAAGGTAGCAAAAACGTTAGTTTGTTGAAAATTTATCTCATTAAGTTAAAATAACAAGGTGCATAATACCTTAATTGAATTTTGGAAATTACTACCTATGTAGGAGCTTTGACTACACAGGCAAAAATAGGGTAGACAGCCTTTAGTAGACATATTTAACACATGTGACAAATATTGAATAGCGTTTTATATGAAATATTTTATATTGCGATTATTTTGTTTCGACGTTTATAAAGCTTTGCGGGAGAAGCTAGCAAAACGTAGCTTCGGATTAAATTAATCAAATAAAACGCGATAGTAAGTCGCATAAATTACTAGTAACGTTTATTTTGATTATTTGGATCCGACTGCAACGGGTGTGTGTCGAATAATTACACTACAATGGCTGGAAAATTAAACAGCACGAGATGTTAATTTAAAATTATTAAAATAAACGCTATAGTAAGGTACATAAAATATTTATTTATTTTGTTATCTATCCGGTAATTAATTCTTCATAATTCATCCAAAAAGAAAAAAAAAACAAACTGTAAAATCAACAATAAACAGAACGGAATAATACTAGTAGATAATTTAAAATTGCAAACGTTCCCATACCCACCTTTCACAAGTCATGAATCTCATGCGACACGTTGGTGTCACGTTTCTACTTTTCTGGAAAACCTGAAAAGAATAAAAGTCCTGTACATTCAGTGAGTTTAGGATATAGCTATGTGGAGTATTCTTGAAGCATTGAGATGTAATCAAGTATAAATTAAATTATATTTTAGCACGTCATATAACCCACTCCGCCCGATGTTAAGCTAGAGTGCGATCCATGAATGGAGGCAACTGCTGTCAAAGAAGAGAATCTGCAGACAGCAGTCGGGTCCGCTATGCCGGCTTGATAAGATGCCTCTTCACACTGCACTTGAAGGATGTTATAGAAAGGAGGAAAGACATGGCTGGGAATTATAGTACAATTAATATTATATGAAACCTATGAAACGACGTTTCCTACATACGTTAAGCATAGTGACAGCGACTGGAGCCATCGTGTAAGCGGTTTTTGAGTCGTCGGTGCCCATGGATGTCCACTGTATTTACTAACAGGCCGAGTCAGGCCTAGTCGAAGTTACATGTCGTGTCATCTTAAAAGATATATTGCCCCCACTTTTTGAAGCCTTGCCATATTTTAACGAAATCTGTTCAGCGGTATAAGCGTGAAAGAAACAGAATTATTTTCTTATTTGTATATTAAACAGAAGCAATAAAACATCAACAACTTGTCAAAGTAATTTTTTATACTTCTATAATAAAGTGATAGACTACAGAACACTTTTGTAAACGTAAAATATACCTACAAAGTAACAAAAAGTATATATTCGTACTTATTTGATTTCGGTTTGGTGGTTTTACTACGAAAGAGTCAAACTCACTTGTCTGAAGTGGCCCTTGAAAGTGCTTGTGGCAGGCTTACTGAGTGGGCTCTAGGTCACAATTTTCTCGTTGCTGCTTAAATTTGAACCATAGAGTCATCAATATAAAGTCTATAATATTAATAAATCATAAATGCCAAGCAATAACGTGGTGTACTTCTTGGTATATAAATGTGTAGATCTTTGTCTGATGAGATTTACACTGATTTTGTGAATGTACTGAGATTTTATATATAGTACGTACTTATATCCAGCTCCAAGGCCGTGCTCTATTCCGGGTTCAGCCTTCAAATTACCGGATTACTTTGAGTGATATTGATGAATGTTTTGTTAAATATATAATCCATACCCAAAAATAATAACATATGAATTAAAAGTATAAATAATAAATGAATTCATAAAAAATATCATAAATCATGATAATCCACGCAGTAGAAATTTTCTCATTGTTATACCATTGCCTCAGTAGCTACACGCGTTACGTATTGAAACCCATATATTATCTATGTGTATTAATTGAAATCATGATAATTTAATTGTGCTATTGTAACTTGATTCCACTCTTGCATTATTTATGTGGCAATATAAACGACTATTTGGGTTTGCTCTCTGAATTTTCAGTTACCCAAGCTGACGCAACCGAGGCGATGATCAATACTGATTTAAATGCACGTCTTGATCGTTCACATTCATGGGTTTTAAACTTCAATTTAGAAACTGAAAGATACAGTAGGCGAAAAAGAAATATATCGTGCGATGGAAAAGAAAATATCTGGTGTAGGATTAGCGTGGCAGTACAGGGATATAAAGAGAGAAGTGTGCCCTGTCAATGGACATTTGTTTCCTCTGGCTCGCGTAGTGGATTGCGATTTGTGGTAGCAGTTGGTTTCGCTCGTTTTGTTTCGCGCACTCCATCTAATTAACATCAGACGAAGTGTGGTACTATAAAAAAACATAATTGAAAAAAAAAAAAGCAATTTAAGCTAACCTAGTGCGTCGCTTAAACGAGAGTCATCTTTTAATAGCAGTGGGGTTAAAACGGGTAAAACTTAGTGACCCGTCCGAGGGACTACGGCTGGCTATAGGTTCGGTAATCGATTTCATATCATTAAATATAATTCAAGTTTGTTGTCGTTAAAGTGGTTACTTTCCAAACCACGATAACGCGCGTCGGCTTATTTTGGTAAAAACTGCGGAGATTGTGTTTAATGTGGGCGACGAATGGGGTCGGGTGGCGTCATTATGTAAATCAGTACACAGGGTGCGAGCTCGACGACGACGTCTCGCCACAAACGACAAGCTTTCCCAGATTGAGCTCGGCGGCCTGGCCAACGATCTATGAGATACCTGCGACCCGCCTCGTTGGATAACCTTCCTGCCTCACCCTTTATAATATTCAATATGGTTTCGTAATGAACATTATCTTTGCGGGAGCAATGATCGTTTTCTTTGATTTGGATAATGAAGTGAACTCGCAAGCACAT
Source organism: Tinea pellionella (assembly GCA_948150575.1). Classification (NCBI taxonomy): domain Eukaryota; kingdom Metazoa; phylum Arthropoda; class Insecta; order Lepidoptera; family Tineidae; genus Tinea; species Tinea pellionella. The sequence continues at coordinate 3,292,169 of OX411252.1, forward strand.
TACAAAATAATTAAAATTAAATTAAGGTAAAATATATTTTCAATTTTCAGTTCACATTTGAACATGAAATAAAAACGCTGACACGGTGACTCTGTGATCTCGTGTGAAATCTTGAATTATGCCGGAGTTTTCCGAGGTTTGCGTGGCCCATTTCGGTCCCAGGGTTCCTGCCATAATACTAATGTAGGTTTTCTTGCCGAATCCAATCGCGGTGAGACGTAAAATGCTGAGGCTTATCTATCCTTAGTGCGACATTGCCTCCTCTCGACCCCACATCTTTCTCTCTCGCCACCTCGTGCCTACAACGGATCCCCCTAATGAGCGATAAATATTTATTCTACTCTTGTCGAAATTGACTTATTAATGTAGTTTTTGTGACTCTCAAACCTTTGTTTTCATAACATTGTTGACAAGTATATATTGTTATAAAAATACATATTTATAACTATTTTCTATATTAAACTATTGACTTTTATTTAGATAATTTCTTTAAATTATTAATCATATAAGTAACTAACGCTCAAAGAACAATGCCAATTTTTGGGCCCACTTTATCTAATAGTTTGTTTAGAAAACAATATTCTAAAATAATGTATTATTTTTTCATTACTTTATTTTACTTATATGAACACATCGTTTACTAAACAATGAGCAATGTTTAATTACATAAAAACAGATGTCACCAATTATTAAAGCATTTAAACTAATAATAACTTCAAATATTGCATCAGAAAAAGTCTAATTACTAGAAATTACTCAAAAATCCTGGTAATTTTTTAAACCGTTTCGTGATAAGGAATGTTGATTTATTTTTTACAAAATAAACTAAAAATGATCAAAAAAATTGTGGGCCTGCTTGTCTTAGGCAAATATTTCCCCTTAACCTATAATATAATATCGGTTGGTACCCGTGTGGAATGGAACTCGTAAGTTTGCAGTTATATCCCAAAACTTAAAGCCAAAGAACATTGCTACTGTTAGCGACAAGCTCTCAATTTAGTTCGCTTTAGTAGTTTGAGCTGAAAGGTGCTAGTATAAGTTCAAACCGAATTGTTTAAAACTAATCTAATTTTATGTTGCTAATATTTTGTACGGGTGTGTAAAACGAAACTAAATTAGATTTCAAATACGTTTGAATGTATTTAGGTGCTTAGCTCATTTAATTATAGGTTTACCTCGTGAGATATGTCCTGTGTAAACCTTTTCTCAGGCGGTTTAATCGATATGTTTGTCACCGTGGTTTTAGACCGCGTCCTTTGAAGGCGACTCGATTTAGATTATAAATTCGTGGGAAAATGGTAACGAGCCGTCGACGCGACAAGAATCCTGCATTTCATTTTATCATTCTGGTGGCAATTCCTAACATTTGCATATCAAAGATAAACGAAACCTGGCACTTATTTCCCTTAATCCGAAAGGTATCAGTGCTTTTATTTAAAGTTTCTAATGAGAAATTACTTTGAGAAGTAATGACTTTACAATGCTTAGCATTACCCTGTTACTAGAACACTCTTGCTATATGAATACGATTTGCGTATTATTTCATTGAAGTCTATAATAAACATTACAACAACAAATGCAGCTGTTTCATATTGAAAATAATGTCCTGATTTCAAGAACACTAAACGGTGCCGCTTTGTATTTTATTTCAAAAAGGAAAATTGGTTTGCTTTGGCAGAAAAGTTATTGGATGTACTCATTGTTTTCTCTAAAAGTTTATTAATTTACTCCGTGATTTTACGAGCGAATGATTAGCTTTTATGGATAAAATTGTCATAATTATAAAATAAAGAAATAATAATAAATGTTATGAAAATATATTGCTTTGTATTTTGTTATTCACTTACGTAAATTCTTATGTAAAAGTCTTAAACCTTAAGCTAGTTTTTATGTGTAATTAGTTAGGAGAGTTAATTTATCCGACGGGCGCAGGGTTCATCCCAGTGGACTTTGTTCCCGAGGGTCAGCTTTATTGTGCGAATTGTTCGGCTTTTGCTAAAATGAAAGATCAAAGTAACGGCGGCAGTGTGTTACCGACGTATTTCGAGGCGCCTGACTCTAGCACCGACGATTACTTTGCTTTTATGTATAAAACTGTTTTCTTTTTGACGAGTGTACCTACATGTTTGCAATGTTCGATCGAGCGATTCCATTAAAGTTTGCGATAGGATAAACAATAACTTATTTTTAAGATAAAGGAGCGCCCGGAGAACCTTCCAGTAACTACTTTTAAACTATTTTCTGTGGATAATAATATCGTCTCGGAAAACATAGCCTACATTGTGCTTAAGAACATTTTGCTAATACATTTTTAGTATTATAATTTATTGCAAAATTAAGATTCTTAAAATATTATCTTAAAATTTCTTTTTACCAATTTATGAATTTAAATGAAAGGGGGAAGGAAGCCTTTTTTTTACCGAAATTATAATGTAAATTATACTCAAATAATGTTCTAATGAAGGGCTACGTAAAAATATTTACGGGCCCGCTAAATTAAAAATAAAATCGGTAAACGGCATAATATTAATTTTTTAAATTTCGAGTTTAGTTTCATACAAAATGGCTGTTATTTGACCTCCCGTAACCCCGTGTTTGAACCAGCACATTGATTAGCTTCTAACGACCAACTGTCTTCGAGTTTTGGCAACCGAGATAGACAGCTTCGCTCACACTGCGAGTAAAGGGAATCTAAATTAATTAAAACTGCTAAGCTAAGCTATGTTGAACAAGTTTTTGTATTCCATCCATTTTGGGACCGCGACGAAGTTTGATTGACCTAAACCGAGATTGATTAAAAAGAGATTGAAGAGTTACATAGACAAAGTTAGACTAATACTTTTATTTTACTTTTCTAAATTTGTTTCGAATTTTCTAATATTTTAGTAGTCCTAATTTGTCTGAGTACAGATTTACATTTACGCTCTCACGACGTAAAGTGATATCTCTTCACCATCGCTTCTTTTGAAATTTTACTTCGGCAGTCAAAATAATATTGTCCTATTGCTGAAGAGATCACAATTTACGCCGTGGCTGCTTCATACTTGGCCTTCAGAACTAAGCGCAACAGACTATTTGTTTTGGAGAAAAGACAGCGACAGGCAGAAGCAGAAACAAATAAGAATTATAAGATAAAATACAAAAAAATTATCCGCCACCAAATGATATTCCCACTATGTACATGAATTTCCCACAATGTACTAGTCTACATGGTTTTAACGCAGACTATGTCATATATAGCGTCCGGGGTCTACATCTAGCGGTAAAAAGCTCACGATCGATGATCGACCCGTGTTCAAATTTTGCTCAATTCTGATCGGTACTAAAGTAACTATGTACTTTGGTCACTTAATTCCTATAATACAAACACTAGCTTAGTATTAAAAGATAGTTGCAGTATTTTACATGTAATTTTTTTTCCAAAAAATTATACGCCATAATTGATAGTGGGCATTTGGAAATGTTAACACAGAGTTCGTTAAACAATAAAGTGTTATCTATAAAGTGTGAATGGTGCACAGATCGTATAGAAGTATGCGGCCCGAAGATTGAGAATAGCTTGAGATATTACTAACATTACGTGCCCCTATTTCCGACTAAAGAAGAGAAATACGAACAATCAAACTGATTTCAACAATCCGACACCACCCGATTGTCTTTCCTCTAAGTGTTTTATCTTTAGTTTTCTTGTATTTTTATTAATTATGATCTACCGTAGTCTAGCGGTAAAAGGCGTGGACTAATTAATGATAGTTATTAACCTAGTCTGACTACTATTTTCAAATTTCAAGTGACGCAGTTGCATTTCCTGAAAGTAGCTGTTTTCTCAAGCCGGCATAGCGGTGGCAGATTTCTTCGTTCATGGACCGCACTCTAGCTTAACATCAGGCGGCGTGTTGTCGTATGCCGAGCTACAATAAAACAAATGAATTGTTTGTTTATTATGGTTATCTGACGCTGTTAAATTTAATATAAATAGTTCACCAGGACATTACAATTCGCTCCAAATAAATCTTAGTGAAAATTTATTGCATTTAATTAATCGTTACTCTTGTTCAATATATATACAGCAATTTAATTTTGTTTTAAAATAGAATTAGATTAAAAACTTTTAACAATGTCTTGTAAATCGTTTTTCGTATACAATTCAACATTATTTTTTTCACATTAACATCCGTGAAGTGACCTTGTCGAGATTCGGGATCAGTTTGGAAGTAACCAGGTATCATGAGAGAAGTGTGCATTGTCAATGTGGATAGTGTACATTCGTCTCCTTAGGACGGCATAGCGGAGACGACATGTCATGTCATATGTCGAGCGAAAATATTATTTAAAGCAGCTGTCACTATCCCGGCCTAGTGCCTGATTGCACTCTAGCTTAACTTGAAAAGCAACATTCTGTATCCAAATTTATCAAAATAATAACATTATAGTATCTAATGTTACGCCACGTTACTATTAAAAATAACGTTGACTACCTATTTCAAAATAAAAATGAAACGCTTGACTTCCAGTTTAGAAATACCATCTAAATTCTATTCAGTAAGCCTTTGTAGTCGTTCAGTTGAAGGAAATAACAAAGTTTCGGATGAGGAAAACAAAAGATATCACGGGTATGAAAACTATCAAATTCATTCGATGCGAGGGTCACCATTGGATACTTTGATATAGGTAATCTTTCGCAATATTTTTTTTTCACATTATTTTACATTTCTATTATTTCCAAAGAAATATATATAAAATGAAGCAAACAAAATGTAAAGCGGCCGTGGTCTAGCGGTACGTGAACTTACGATCGATGAGGTCCATGTTCAAATCTTGCTAAATTCTAAACGGTACCAATGTAACTATGTTATATGTACTTTAGTCGCTCAGTGTCTATAGGCACGATTAAAGAATGGTAGACAACCTAATGATGGTTACTAGCCCAGTTTGCACCACTTTTGAATGTAACACCTTGACGCGTTTTGGGAAAAGTTCGGAAGTAGCCAGGTACAGCGAGAGGACTATGCATTTTTAATCTGGATGAATGTGTCATCTCCTCAGGCCGGCATAACAGAAGCGACTGCTGCCTGCAGAAATTTATCCGTAGTAGCAGTTGTTTCCGTTCATGGACTGCACTCTAGCTTTACATCACGCTCGGCGGAATATTGCCACATACCGAGCTACAATAAAAAAAAATGCTTTAATCCTTATTTTATTTTATTTTAGGGCTTATGCTCACAATCGTGGTGATCAGGAGGCCCATTAAAGCTTATATTATAGCATAAACAAAAAATAAAACAATAATAAAATATAAAATACAAAAAAATGTTAACCATTGATATATACAACTAGATGTGCAATAACGTTCCCAATGTGATGCGAGAGGAAAGATGACCGCAGTCACCTTTAGGTTCTCTGTCAGTTAGGATTTGACTTGATAGCAACACTGTCAAATCGTTTGAAGCTGATTGATATATCTCTATGATGTTAACAGTAACAGTAAAATGCTCGAATCTTTATAGAAACTTTCATTGGAATTTTGTAAGGAAAATTAAATTTCACGCTCTCCTATTTTGAATCATTTACCCACACTCACGCACGATCACGACCAATTAATGGATTATAATCACTCCTCTCGTAACACCCGATTACTTTCAAACTGATCACGAAACGCGAATAGGTCACGTCACGTAACACGTTACACACTCGAAAGTTGTGGCATTACCTGTCGTTAGTCTACCTATCACTCATTATTTAATGTCTATGTTATACTAAGGGAAATGAGCAAATGAAGTGCGTACAACAAATTTACATTAGTACTGGTTAGAATTTGGAGATATTTGAACGCGGGTCTCTCAAACGTGAGTCTAGGCAACGGCCGCTCTTTAAATTGCCGAGCTATTTTGTCTACGAATCTACTTGTTAAAGTGAACCATAAATGAACTGAGATATTGAAATGCTAGCTTAATACATCCCCGAAGACTGAATGCAATTAGTGTTTCTATAGGATAAACGCGTACTTCAATACGTCTAAATCCGTCTAATGCTGCTTCAGTCTTAATGTACTAGCATTGGTTTTTTAAGACTGATGATGTTATTAGTCCAGCCTGCCGTCCTGGGGTAGTATCACCACTTTCGAATGTAACACCCGTGAAGTGACTTTGTCGCGTTTCGGGAATAGTTTGAAAGTAGCCAGGTATAACGAGAGGAGTGTGCACTGTCAATCTAGATGGTACATGCCCGTCTCCTCAAGCCGGTATAGTGGAGGCGACTGCTGCCCGCACAGGTTTCTCTGTAGTAGCAGTTGTCTCCATTCATGGACCGCACTCTAGCTTTACATCAGGCGGAGTGTTGTCACATGCTGAGCTCCAATAAAAAAAAATATTTAAATGTACTAGGAATTTACGCCCTACTCGTCATACTTGAGTGACGTTACTTTTTAAAATTCTTATTTTCGCGTATTGTTTATATTCGTCTAATGTTTAGATTGTTGAAATACATATAAAAATGAATCAACTGTTTAGAAAGGGTCAGATGAGGAACACCCTCAACCGACATGCATGCATGCATAAGGGGAGTAATAGATGGGGTCGAAACAAAAGTGGTATGTATGTATGTATGAGAGAAGTCGCTGACGTTCCATGGTTTCTGCCTACCCCAGTAGGAACAATTTTTCTTTGTCTGTTTGACCCGTGTGAAAAATTACCTTTACATTATTAGGTTGCGCATATGAAGTTGCAGGCAATAATAAAATAATAGTTTAAATATTACATAGAATTTCAAACTCGTAATTGCGGTAAGAATGTATTGAAAACTCGATGCCAAATGCTCCCGATGCCTGCGATAGTGTCTTTGAAATAGACGTTTTCATACTGAAAAATATTCTTAAGAGAAGCGTTCTGAGGGAATTACATATGCCAATCAATGTTATCCTGCAATGCACAGAAGACCTGGATTAGAGTATTATACATTGTATTTATGCTCTTAATGCGATGTTAAACACTAGAGTAATTGAGTATTTTTTCTAGTGAGAGTATACGTATTAATTTGGTATATGTATTTTTTTATTAGTTTAATATTTTAATTATCTTAACAAAAGTCTATAAATTATAATTTGCTATCTATTAAGAGTTTAACGTTTGCAACAACCAAAATCGGCTTCGAGTCTCCTTTGATTATTTTTTCGCTATATACATTACGTATTATGTAATATATAATATATTGTTATTAAGAAAAAAAAAAGATTATATAAAGTCTAAAAAATAATAATTAATTTAGTGTCAAAAAGGGAAGATTTGTAAGTAAAATATCACATCCATCAAAGTGTAAGCGGAAGTGTCAAGTTCATGAATGAATCGTCGTGCATGTGATTTATTGTTGGCGGGAATGCTAACTGCTGTCTCCATCAATGTAAATTATTATAATTTAAATTGAAAATGAAAAGTTTCCGTATATTAACTCATACACTTAATCTTGGGCAACATCTTGTTCATAACTTGCTAATTTGAGTAGTATCACACTTTATGTCCTACATGGATAGCCGGAAACAATATATCCCCAACTTCTACATTTCCTTCTCTTATTATTATGTACATTATCACGCATTTTGTTTTACAGAGATAGGCAGGAGAAAGCTTTCATTCTTCTTAAACTTTAAGGTAATAATGGGCACATTATCTCTGATATGATATAAATACACTAATACTACAAACTAAGATAACCAGTTCAGGACGAGTACAACATAACCGTCAAGATTAATATAAGTACTAATAAATATTTGTATATAAATATTATGGGAATCGAATCCAGGTCCTCGCATATCCGGCTGGTCCCTAATGATGCCTATAATTATATATTGTAATGAATATAAAATCTATTAACATAAATATGTTTATGATATCGAATTAAACACAAAAGTAATTATTTAACAGAACTAATATTCATTCATATAGGTCTTGTAACGAAAACCCTCGAGTACAATGATATTCAGACCGGATAGCCGTTCTCTACGTCGAACTGTGGAGAGCCAAACTTATAGGACTGTCAATTTGATTTATGTTTCTGCTAGCGAGCAATCTTAAGATAAACGCCCTTTGCTGTGTTTGGAAATATAGGGATGCATGAGAATGAGTTTACCAAAAAGATATGTGTAGAGGTCATATTTTTATTTACGATAACATAAAAAAGAAATTTATCAAAGCTTAGACGATAAGATTTTGACGGGTATTTGATCCATTTTAATAATATTATAATGATTTCATTTCAAGTGAATTGAAATGGAATTTATTAGATATTTCAATTCTAGAGAGATTCAAACTGACGACTTATTAACAAATTGGAGCTATGGTTATGAAAATGACGCGTTTCATAATAATGTTGAAAATGCGAAAAGCACATAATGCTAAAGCACTATTTTAGACGGAAAATATATTACAAATTAGAAGCGGAGGTAAATATTTTGTAATGTGAGTTATAAGGTAGGAACATAGTGGAAATTCATTGTTTTGTGTTCACGTTGTCTCCATTCCTGAGGTTTTGTGTTCGTTGTTCGTAGCTCTACAACTTGTACTGTCTCCAGCCAATTTGTTCCCTGTAGAGACGATAAGTCCTACCACTACAAACAACAATTTCCTGAAATATATCAATATAGGAAGGAAACTAATTTTGGTGTGTGACGAAGTGATAAATTTAGTAAAGCAATTTAAACGTTTCGAACTGAAACACATTTTTAAAACGTTATATTTTAAAATAATAATAATAATAATAATAAATTCTTTATTGCATATAACACAGTTAAAGAAATACAAAATCATAAATAAGTTACTGCAATTGGCGGTCTTATCACTAAAAGCAATTTCTTCCAGACAACCAATTGATATGAAATAAATTGTAAGGAAAAGAGAAAAGAAAAAAAAAAAGAAAAATAATCTAACCGTTTTTAATAACTTTCTTTTTCAATATTAGCAATTCAAGAGTAATGTAAGTACACGAGAAAAAAGTGAAACATTAAAAAAATTAAATAAAAACGTGTTGATAAATGACATTCGAAAGAAACGGACGAAAAGCAAGAGGGGTAAGTTGTTGTAGCGGTCATAGCTCCTGGTGAAAATGGGATAGTAGTATGCGTTAAAGTGAGAAACAACTTTCGGCTATAAAGCTAACTTTGTTGCTCAAAATGTCGAGGGTGGTTCCCTTCAAAATTGAAATATTCGTCCCAACCTTTATTTATATTAAATGTATTTTGGCAAACGGTTTACTACTTTCCAATATTTCATATTACGCTGTCGAAAAGCAAAACTCTTGAGAATGGTACAGTGAGTTTCAGAAATCTGGCAACGCTCATGAGAAATTAAAATTAAATTTTTCCTATTTCCGAGTCTCTATATATGAAATAATATAATATAAATTATGTATGACCAGAATTGACCACTTTATTCCCGTTTCCTTCCAAACTTGATTAGGTCATTTCACGGGTGTTATTACACTTAATAACTAACCAAAATATGAATTATGTTAAATAAAGTCTTTGATGTTAATAACCTTAATCTCTGTTTGTCTCAAGTTGCATAGCGGAGGCGACTGCTATCTGTAGTCATTTCTCTGTGGTAGCAGTTCATGGACCGCGTACTAGCCTAAATATTATTTGGGTCTAATATTCAGGTTAAAATGTGTTCTATACAAAATGTTTGCAGAGGTAATACGACTCCAAACGTGTAAATGTATTTTTTAGTGTCATGATGTTGATGATGAAGAGAGACTGTCCTTTTGATACATCACCTAAAAGTTTTTGAAACACGTTTCATTGTTTTATAAAATGAAACAACTATTATGTGCAGAAATACTTTTATTATTTATAGCTTCAACGTGTTGTTTGAAACAATAGCTTTTTAAACTATATTTTTTTACTTCACATAAGACCGTGCATTTCTAATACTACTACTTTTTGGATCATAGCTGTCTCTCTCTACTGTCAGGATTATACGAGGCGCGCCGCGATGAATTTATGAAATATGTAAATGAGTGCAAATAGTACATACATATACAATACCCTGACATGAAAATTCTTGATTTTAGCATAGCGGAGGGGACTGCTATCTAATAGTGGTTGTTTCATGGATTTCACATAGTGGTCACAAGTCGTGCTATCATAAAAAAGTATTTGTAATAAATACGATCGGAAATCGAATCTGGGACGTCCGCGTAACAGAACGATGGAGCACTAACTACTGCGAGACAGGGACCGTAGAATTTTATTTATACGTACCTACTTGGTCAAATAAAAAATATGTATAGACAACAAATAAAATCAGAATAATATTGTTTAATTAAGATATTCTTTTACTAAATAAAAGATTTTATGCAGCTTACTAAAGCGTTTATTCCGACTAATTTGATTCATCTTTTGGCCATAGCTGTGTTAACATTTACACCGGGACAGCGCGCGTATCGTGTAATCTCTCCATCAATAGGATCACTTACGTAATTTTTTGTACCTCTATATGACGGCTTTGTAGCCATCGTGGTCGCAGATAGAAATATCTATTAGATAGTAAGCTAAGTAAGAAAACACTAACATGTTCATTTTAAAATACCTATTTTATTTGCCAATTTGCGTGCAATAAAGTAATAGTTGTAAAAAGTAAGCAGATGATTATAAAATATTTAATATAAAAAAAAACTTTTATTTGACACGTAAACTGTACAGCCGCGGCACGCCACGTCTTTAATCCTGTTCTTTATTTCACCAAGTAGAAGTAGTTAGAACAAAGTTTAATCACCATTAAGTTAATATCCATAAAACTAAAGTTTACTTTGTAAACATTATCAACGCATCAAAAAGTAACAAAGTTTCACTTAAATTTCTTAAATTCTTGCTTTGTTCAATTGTTGTGAAGGCGATGGCACTTTGTATTTTAGTTTTACGGAGGAGACGAGCATGTACCATCTGGATTGACAGTGCACACTGCTCTTTTATACCTGGCTACTTTCAAACTATTCCCGAAACGCGACAAGGTCACTTCACGGGTGTTACATTCGTAAGTAGTGGTACTACCCCAGGAGGGTAGACTGGACAAGTAACCATCATCAGTCTGCCTACCGCTCTTTAATAGTGCCTATCAGCACTGAGCGACCAAAGTACGTATAACAAAGTTACATTGGTGCCGCTCAGAATTAGCGAGGTTCGAATACGGGTCTCATCGATCGTGAGTTCACGCGTCTTACCGCTAGACCACGGCCGCTCATATTTTGGTTTCAATTATATAATACGCTTTAAGAATTAAATGATATACGGTTTGTTAAAAGTTTTGAAGCACAAGCAAAACTAGCACAAGCAACTAGTATAATAGCATCGTTCTGAAATCCGATAGTGAAAGTGCAAATCTTTTGCTGATACCATCAACAATTTCTAGACGAAAGATTTTATACATACGTCTCGCATTAGGAAAACTTACGGATTGGATCTCTTTCACATAAATCTACGTTTCATTTTACAAAAAAGTTTAAATATAGATGTTTCGATATAACATTATCCGTTTTATTCGACAAAGACTTATTCAAATATTGACGTTCAAAATCTTCTAATAAATTAGGGTTTCAGACGTTAATAAATTACTTAAATAAATAATTTTAAATGGGTATTTTTCTCAAAGTTAATTGTAATAATAGTGAAGATTTATTTGCATTTAATATTGAAGTATTTTAGGGTATGGTTACAAATGAAAGCTGAGAAGTTTGCTAATGAAACCTGTCAAGCCAATAACTCAATATAGGAAATAAAATCGTGGAATTGGAACGCTCCAGCATCTGGGTTTAATAGGAAAAGTTGGAAATCGCCAAAGTATGCGCAAACATTTAATTTATAACTACTCCAATTAAGCTCAGACTTTCTAAATTAAAGTGTATCATACTTTAAAAAATATTAAGACTTACGATATCTTTAAAAGTAGTCATTACATTAGAATATAAAGAATGGAAAGCAAACTGATGATGCCTATTAGTCCCCCGTGAAGTGACCTCGCGTTTCAGGTTGGCTTGGAACTAGCCAAGTATAACGAGAGAAATTGCTGTCTAGACTACTCTAGACGGCTAACGCTCGTCTCATCAAGCCAGCATATCGGAAGCTAATTCACTTAGGTAACACTATATATCTTAATATCAGGTAGACCACCACTTTCGAATGCAACACTCGTGAAGTCACTATATCTTATTTTGGGAACAGTTTGGAAGTAGCCAGGTATAGCGAGAGTAGTGTGCACAGTCAATCTGGATGGTGCACATTTGTTTTTTTTAATTGTAGCTCGGCATGTGACAACACTCTAGAGTGCGGTCCATGAGTGGAAACAACTGCTACTACAGATAAATCTCTACAGGCAGCAGTCGCCTCCACTATGCCGGCTTGAAGAGACGGGCATGTACCATCCAGATTGACAGTGCACACTCTTCTCGTTATACTATGTCTCCTCAAATCGGCAAATCGGCTGCCCGTAGAAAAAAAAGTAATAATTCTGTGGTAGCAGTTGTGTCCGTTCATGGAGTGCACTCTAGCTTTACATCAGACGGAGTGTTGTCATATGTTGAGCTATAATAAAAAAAGCGTTATTTCGTTTGTTAATACGAGTAGCATTATATATTTAACGTACATATACGTAGATATGTAGGCATTGAGGATATTTAATGGAACAAGTATGTCAGAGAAGCAATCATCGAGTGACCTCAATAATACAACAGATCATTGTCTCTGTATATTTGTTATTGCGATTATAATTTTTAGATATAAAGGACAAGCATCATTACAATGGTCAGGGACCGAGGATTTATTTTAATTGGATGTTCTTATCTGATTCGCCTTGCGGTTTTCTGTTACAGAATATTTAGTATATTTTCCAAGGAAACTGTAAGTAAAAATAAACCCCTACTCAAACAAAGGAATTTTCTTTTTACTTCAGTGCCATCGAGGCTTAAATTTTCATAATCTCAAACGTAGGATGCGATGCATGTGCTAACAATAAAAGAACGAGGGCAACTAAACATAGCATTACTCGTATAATGAGGGGTGTGTGTACTGTCTATATGGATGGTGCACATTCGTCCCCTCAGGCATAGGGGAGGCGACTGCTGTCTGTAGAATTAATCTGTAGTAGCAGTCGTTTCCGTGTGGCTTTATTCTGGCTTTATATCAAGCGGAGCTGCAATAAAAAAAAGTTGGGTCGAAAGTAAATGTTATATAAGTAAAGAAGAGAACCTGTGTTTCTATTTTCTCTCCAAAACTCCGTAGGAAGTTTCAGTATAAATTCTACCACTTTACTGGAGCAATTTCTGACTTGACTGAGACTTGACCTGACTATTTAGTGTAATGAATGAATGACTCGTGATGCAAAATATTATTAACTTGATGCAAAAATATTTACTTTGACACTGGCAAATTGTTATAATGCCATATAAAACAATAAAGAAAAGTAAGCGTATCGTCTTATTAATATTACTGAATAAGTTTTAATAAATTTGATTATTAATTAATTTATATTAAAAAACTTGTCTGGTCATTTTTAATAATAATTATTACTTTATTATGGTATGTAACACGAATAACGTCCAGCGAGCAATCCAACGTCACAAAACCACAGCTGCTGCCAATTAAAACTGACAAAAAATGGCTTCAGCTTTATCATTTAAATAATTTTTATTCTCTAAAATGGAAATATAAAATATATTTTTTACAAGTTTTCCACAATCAGTTAAATTTTATCTAAACTTTCGTTCACAAATTGTATTTTAAAATAAAATGTGCATTTGCTTTCGAAGGAGGCTCGGAGAACACGACAGGTGCACGGTGGAATTCGCGATGTTTCGTTTGATATTGGGAAAACTTTATCTTGTTTCAATTTCCAAGCGTAGAAATCGCTATATTTATGAGATAGCATTTCAAATCCCATCATGTAGGTAATCTGTGACCTGAACACATTTCGAGATGAGAGTTGCATTTGAAATTGAATTGGATTTGCTATTTGAGATTGAGGCTCCAACGAAAGACATAAACGACCTCATACCATTAACAAAATATGAAATACTAGCTGTTACCCGCAACTTCACGTGCGCGTTCCCGTTCCATCCCTAGATAATCTTTTAGATGGGTTAAAATAAGATTCCCTACGTGATTTTACTCACATTTATCTAAAAAAAAAAAACATAAAGAACTCAAAACCTTCCTTAACGTTAACGTGTAAGAATGTGTCCCTCCACACTCGCTAAGTTTTGCATTCAAGAATCGAGAACCAAGCGCGAACCCTTTGATGCCGGCCACGATCGGGAAGCAACAACGTGTAGGCGCGAATCTATCCACCTTGCGTTTCACGACTTTCGTGGTCATTCGCGGCGAGAGTGTAGAGTGCGCTTAACGCAAAAATAAATAAAAAAATATCTTATAACATATTCTTTCTTATTGATATGTTACGTGAAGATCCGTTCGATTACTAGTTTTGGCGGTTTAAATTATTTGCTGAAATTGAATTATGTCAATAACTATATAGTTTTCCAAATGGGTAAACTAGAAAGAGTTCAGGTGAAAGTAATTTATTTTTACAACTTAAAGTGATTTGTATACCGTTCTCGAGAGAGCGAGCGCCGCGTATCACATTTAGGTAATTGACTGGGCTTGACATGGGTCGCGTTCCAACATGTGACATTTGAAAAAATAAAAGCAAAAGACACAATTTTATAACTCCAAGTATAAAAAGTATTATTAAGTTGTCTCTAACATAAAGGCGAGACACCGAGGTTCATCAGTAACACTTTACGTGCTTATATTTTTCTATTATCTACCGTAATGTTATTTTATTATTGTGTTTATATACTTTATTATTTATTTTTTTCATATTTTTAAAGTGGGCAGGGCTCTACCTACTTTGCCTGATGGTAAGGTAGAGAGGATCCCATGGACGGACACAACTGCTACCAAAGAGAAATTTTCGTAGTTAGAGGTCACCTCGGTTATGCCCATCGCAGTACACTTTACTTTCGTTATATTCGTATGCATCTAAGCTGATTCAAAAACGCGAAATCAATTCCCAAAGGCCAAACTGGGTTTAATGACCACCATCAGCCAGCCTGCCTGTCAATCTTTAAATTAATTATGTGTAGACAAATTTAATAAATTGCTATCGGGAATAGATTCCGAGAGCCACCGTTCTGGTTGGCTGAACTGTGCTGGAACTGAAGGGGATTAAAACCTTTTTTCTTCATAACCCGTAACGAAATTAACTTAAAAAAATATATGTTAATCTACATATACAAAACATGTCCTCTTCACTTTAAAAAAATAAAAAATAGTTTTAAATATCATTAATATTCATGCAAAGTTTATTCATGCAAATATACCTGTATGTTTTAGAAATATATAACCATTTTTCTTCTAAACTATTAATAGCTAGGTTTTTTATATTCATCATGATATTAGACTATACAATACCTAGGAAATCTTCGGTTTATTTTTTTTAAATAACTTAATTTTTTTTTTACATAAATCGACACACAATCGCGTGAGCAACCCCTCTGTCGCCCAATAAATCAGTACGAGGTCAACGGCGTATATCCAGCTCTTGAAGAAATAGCACGCTAGCTACTCTGCTGTCGTTTAACAGCGGCCGTGGTCTAGAGGTAAAACGCGTGAACTCACGATCGTGTTAGTACCTCGCTAAATTCCGACCGGTACCAGTGTAATAATGTTATACGCACTTTGGTCGCTCAGTGCCTATAGACACTATTAAAGAGTTGTGTTAGGCGGTATGATGATGGTTATTTGTCCAGTGCTAGTAGTACCACCACTTTTGAATGTAACACCTGTGAAGTGACCTTGTCGCATTTCGGGAGCACATTGAAAGTAGCCAGGTATAACGAGAGAAGTGTGCACTGTCAATCTGCATATTCGTTTTCTCGAGCCTACATAGCGGAGGCGACTGCTGCCTGTAGAGATTTCTCTGTAGTAGCAGTTGTTTCCCTTCATGCACTTTAGCTTTACATCAGACGAAATGTTGTCGTATGCCGAGCTACAAAAAAAAAATCCTTTTATTATTAAGCATATTTTTTGTTTGTTTAAATGAGATTAGGTAGGTATCTAATTTAGTTTGCTTATAAACGATGTTTTCAATTATAAATTTTAATCGTATTATTCTCAAAATTAATAACATCAGTCCTCTTAAAGTTAATTAAAAGACGTCATATACAAAATCCTATTTAGAAGAAGCTCCTTAACTTTGTTTTTTATTTTTCATAAAAATATCTTTCTTCTCGGTTATAAAACGTTGAAACGCGAAGTATAAAATCTTCAGTATAAAGTGTAAAGGCACCATGTGATAAAGGCATGCTGGAGAATTGCAAGAATATCGTTGCATATACTTTTACTTTATTATCTTAAGGAGAATGGGGAGACTTCGCTGAGGTGTGATAATAATGTTCATGTGACAGAGAACATTTGCTATGCATGTAGCATGTGTAATGTTGAAGTTGTAAGCAATTCTAAATTTGTGTAGTATCGATATTGGCACCACAAGGAACTTTTATGAAACTGATAATATTATAAATGGTCACATTGTGGGAATATTTTGTTTTTAAATAATTCAATTATTTATTTTATTATTTATATTCAGACCGGTACCAATGTAAATGTTATTATGTTCTTTGGTCGCTCAGTTCTTACAGTATAATATAAACGTTTCATTTTTTTTTCATTTAAACGTTTATGATGGCTTGAGTTAGTCCTGGGCTAGTGCAACCATTTACACCTGTAACATAATTGCATTTCAGAATTACACTGGACTTAACCAGATATAACGAGAAGGGTGTTCCCTGGCAATGGATCGTGCATATTGGTCTTCATAAGCCGGCATAGTGGAGGGAACTGATGCCTGTAAACATTTCTTGGTCGTTTTTCATTCATGGATCGCATTCTAGCTCGACATAAGTCGGATGTCGGACTGCTATAAAATATATATTATACATAAATATATTATATTATGGCGTAAAACGTACTTATGTTTCTTTTTAATGCATATTTTATACAATTTTGAGAGCGGACGGACCCTAAATTAGCTTTGGTTAACGTGTCAGTAGCGTATGTAGATTGCTAAAAAAATAAAATTCACGCTATTATAATAATTTAAGGATGATCCATTAGGTGCTTCTCGAATATTGATGTTTTAATAATAATATACTAATTATGGCAGCGGACTCAAAAAAAAAAAAAAGAAAAAAAAAAACAATTTCAGTTTTAATATAACTTTACGTAAAATAGTAAGATTTATGGTAAACAATATTGTTGGTTACACAGTTTTGTAATATCAGTATTTCTAAGATCTAGGTTGAAATATTAGAATAATCTAGGTATTTCATAGAAGTGTCGGTGTGGCAAGCAAATATCGTCCAGTAGGCTACCTTATTTCAATTTCCGCTGACCCACAGGGTTGAGGTGGACCCTTGCCACGCAACGGAAGAACAGCACTTTATTTTCTTTCCCTTAGACCTTCAGTGTGAAATAAGAATTTATTATTGGATTTGTAGAGTCTCTCCCCAGCTGCGGCCTTACTTTATTGGGTTACTACTTCTGTTTCAAACTATTGTGAACACTTTGGTATTAAATCTTCATTGTTCTGGACTTTAAAGACATGCCTATTATTTCCTGTAATCATGTTTTAAATAAATTACAAGAATTTATGCGGTTTATTTTGATTATTTTAAACCGAACTCGTGACTTCTCGGCACCCTCGTAACATCGCAGATTTAAGTAGTGAAGTCAAACGTGATAATAAGCCTCACATAATCTTTTCATTTAGTTTTTAATAACATTCATTTTATAAAGGATATAAATTTTACTTGCATAATTTTTTTTTAAATCTCCGCAAGCAAATGTAAAAAATTTCCATGACGAATTAGCGTCGTTTTTTAAACCAGGCTGTGATTAAAGAATTTCTCGCGTAGTTTTACGTCAACATTTTTAACTTGTTTTGTAATTTTTCGCTAGTTTTTATGGTACGTTTTATCATAATAATTTTGGGAAGGTTTTTGGTATTAAATTGTTCCGTGTTTCATTAATTTATATATTCATTTGGAAAGGCTCGCAATTACTTTGCTCGGAGTTAATGCATTGTAAGAGTAGGCTTTTAAGTATGTTCGCTTTGCTTGCGTTCACTAAAAGTTGATTATTTAAATTCAGCTGAATCGGAATTCTTTTTCCTTTGGCTTTTCTGAATAAAGTGCTCCATGTAAATAGCTTTAGCATCTTGGCAAAGCTGCAGTAAAGAGGAATGTTTGTGTGGTTTGTGGGGAGTGAATGGAATAGAAAATGAGATCATTCTGTTTCCGTTAACGTTTTACAATATGTGCATTATCAGAGTTTTTAACATAACTACCAACTGTCCTTTGTTTTTAATAATATTGCTGCTTATTTTTTTATAAAAAGATTATGGTTATTAACCCACTCTGTCAAACTGAGGTAGTACCACCACTTTTAAGTGTAACACATCTGTTTGGAAGTAACGAGTATAACTAAAGGAATGTAACTTGTCAATGGATCACACAAATTCATGTTCTTAAGCCGGAATAGCGGAGGGAGTGCCGTCTGCAGACGTTTGTCGTAGAACTAAGTAGAACTTACACTAACTTAAAATTTTAATTAAAAAATATAGATACTATATTGAAGTTATTAAAGAAACGAAACGGTCTGGTAAAATGTGATAAATAATTTAATTAAATTAATTCTACCAAATGACAGAATTAATATACATAAAAAAATCTGGAGCTAAATAAAGTGCCTACTCGTCTTGTTGCTCTACATTTTGTGTATTGTTTATTCATCAAAAATTCTTTTTCACCGCTTCTCTCAAATAACCCTAACTTCCTCAGAGTAAAATTTCGCCTAGAATAAACCGCATTGCTAAAATCTCGTTACTCTGAACAAGGCTACACCTATTTGTTACTATAAAACGGGGTTGAATAGAAAATCAAGGGTGAATAACTTATTTATGTTTCTCCAGTTTTTGACGGAATAAGATTACGTTATTTGACGGATTTTTTTAAAATTATTATTATTTTAAGTCCTATAACCTAAACTAGTCCTTGTATTGGGAGTGACCAAAATACATATAACATAGTTACATTGGTACCGGTTGGAATTTAGCGAGGTTTGAACACAGGTCTTATCGATCATTTAAATAAATAATATGGACAAATAGAAGGACAACAGAAATATAATTTGTGGGCCCACTTAATATCTAATAGTTTGTTAACAAAACAATATACTGAAATTATAACATTTGTTCCGATCGAGAACGAACCTCGGTACCTTACCGACTGGCGAGTTAGCCAACTAAATAAAGCAACTTTAGTAACGAAATATCAAAATACTCGAAATTTTCTCAAGTCACTATCCGCCCATCCATTACTCTATTGATGTATAAATAATGCATCACTGTCAACTTCGTCAAGTTTCAAGTTTTAATCTCTTCATAATAACGGTTAAAAAGCCCCTGCTTTTGGAAAGTGTTTTAAGCTTTAATCATAAATAATAATATTTTTATTCAAAAGTTTGTGACCACCATCGTAAACTTTGGAACACAACAAACTGACATCCTTCCTTCACACTTTTCTTGGCACCAAACTCTAATAAATAGCATTTGAATTATCTGTATGTGAAGCCAAATTTCCACGTTAACACACAAAAGCTGAACTCCTGGGAATTGATACAGTACAGAGCATGAAGCTTAGCGGCTCTTTACCATTTGTCACACTTCACTCCACCTATTTGATGTTCAAATTCCGTCGGACTTTGCTAACTGCACACACACGTTTGTTCACACTATGTATACATTATTCTTATACTTATTGTTCAAATGTGAGTTTTTGTTAAGTATAATTTTCATATTTTCATACACTACAAGTTATACCATATTTTTAATCGACATATATATAATTTTGACCCTAACCTAAACTGGGAAATAAATACTTACTTATAATGAATACTTCTAGATTTATAATTTTTAACTGGTCCTGATGAAGTGTTAATTACCTACAAGTTAACGATTCATAAATTTTAACGACAAATTTTCTTTGAATGTTGTGGTAGTGCTTAGATAGAGAGAATAGAATAATTATATACTATGAAATACGCCTGGATAGCTGCCTTAGTTCTCAGGTCAAATGTCTGAAGCACTCGCCGGGATTCGAGGTCAGAATGTGAATATTCAGCAACCTTGTAACACAATCCGGTATGGTGGTTCTGATTAAAACTGTAGTATAATTGCTAGTGTTGATTGCATCTATTCATGTAATGCTTTCGTCCCTGAATAATATGATTGGATGATACGTTTCAAGGTTTCAATTACTCGTTTGTTTTTTGAAAGTTTACTTACCGTGTCGCCACGTCCGTCTTCTAATTTATTTAAAAGTATTATTGTAATAAATGTATTTTTGAAGCATATATTATTATGTTGTTATTTTAACAATAACATTGTTAAATAGTAGATAATGATAACATTTAATATTATTGTATTATATAAATTATATATTTATTTTATTTTTTAACTGGTATTGTATCTAGTTTATTTAAGATTTTTTTTCCATCAAAAAGTATTTTCAACAAATACTAAAAGTGCATTGGCCAAGCTGTCAAGCACATTCGATGCAATAACGAGTTGTGGGCGACGGACTCGTTCAAAGCAAACGTTGGAATCGAACATGACTTCTACAGTCTAACACCAATTACAGCTTGTCAAAGTTTTTTCATGCATTTTGGGGTTGCATTTTTTATTATATATTTCTTCAAAATTATCTTTAAGTGTAATATTATTGTTGTTTATAACACAAAACAACGAACAACGTTAAGCGCTATCGGCTATTTAGCATAATGATCAGGGTATTCGTGAGCATAGCAGAAGACGTGGGTTCGATTCTCACTTCAGCTCTGGCTGTGTGTTCGCGTTGACTATTTCTGATAAATTTTCATCATAATTTAACAGTGACAAATGTAGCATATGTACATGCTATAATATAATAAAAACAAGAAAAACAATGACTAACCATAAATTCAAACTGATAACTGCGACGTTTCGAAATTAATAAAAAAAAAAGTTAGTAAAATATATTCACACGGTGTTGTCTTAAATATTGGTTTTGATGATATTAAAAGAAGAAGCAAAACAAATATAAGTGAAGTTCGTCGACATAAGAAACCGGTATTAGAAGAGAAAGGAGAAGTAACCCCAAAAGTTTATGGAAAGTTTAGGTAACATGAGAGGATACTGAAACACACGACGACTGAATCATAAGTAGAGGGGTATTAGCCGCATTTCACAACTGAGGCACGTATTATTTGTGAGTTTGTCGCTCTAGAAGTTTGTTCGCGTTGAGACGACGAACCGAATTACGTGTTTTGCCATTAACAAATTTAACTAAGAAAGAAACTTAACTGGGATTCATTGCGCTTACTTCGAATGTTTGGGATGTTTGGACTTGACTGTTGATTTATTATAAATATATATTTATTATTTTTAAACCACATAGAGATCTTACACTTTTAAGCCACGTCAGAACTAGTCATGAGTAACGTACGCATACAGCGACATTTTTAATGTATGAGACTAACATATTTGTTATATGCGCATATGTTGCACTAACCTTAACTATATATTGGTGAAAAAGTAAGCAAGGATCGTAAATGTCTGTGCATATTTTTATATATCTAACATATATTGTTTTCCGAATCATTTGTTACCAATAATAAAAGGCAAAACAATATGTATTAAAAAAAAATCTTTTTAATAAATGAAAATAACGCCATATTCGAAGAGCGACTTCAAAAACAAAACAACGACATTAATTAAAAAGAAAACAATCCATTGTTTTATAACGTCTAATTAAAATAGTAGGAAACAAGATCAAAGAAAATTATTCCGAAACTAGGCCAGGCCAATATGTCGAATCCACATATTGCTCGGGGCATATTTCTACGATTGACTACGAATGTAGAGTCGTAGATCTTTGAATACGCTACGGCGTAGTTCTGTTCACCTACACACGGTACCTTAATAGTTGCATCAAAAAGTGGAAAATAGATTTCTTTTTACCAGGTGTTTATACGATTATTAATTTAAATTATTTAATATAGATAAATATATACTTCACTATAACCTACATTAATTTGATAGGAATGCATAGTTTGTTAAATAGCTCAAAATTATACCCATTTCGAAATATTTCATTAGAGAAATGAGCTTTTTAGGCCTGGCGCACACAGACGACATGGAACGATGAAAAGATGACGAATTCTAATTGAAATATTTCCTATCTATTATGAACCAGGGCCGTGTTGCGCCGGGTTTAGTATGTGGTTAATAATTATTTCATGATCAAATATTATTATAATTTTGAATAAATTATTAACATAGTGTCACTACAATTTCAATATAATACATTAACTCGTATCAATATAGATATGTACAAATATATAGATACTAAACATTACTTACAATACCATTCCTTCTCAACCTTTCCGATTCGTCCCCAGGGACAACTGAAAGGAATGCCCAGGCATTAAGTTCATCTTTTGCTATTTGTGCAATAAATATTTAAATAAAATATACGCACATTCCGCGTTTATTCGTGTATTCGGGGTATTTGCTATACGTAGTAGGATGCCATAAACGTTGGACTATATTTAGGTATAGATTTTAGTTCAAATTTACAATGTTCAAGATTTTTAGCAGTTATTATATTTTGTAGAATATGTAAAATTTTCAGATAAAGTTCTTTGTTATATTTTCTATATATAATATAGTATAATATTAATATGTGGGTAGGTTTAAATGTCTCCGCAATAAATACCATAGTCAGACACGCTGAAACTATTATTAATTGTTAAGAGCAAGTGTGCCAATGACAAGTGTAAAACCACAAGCGGAAATTTGTTAAGGGGATATACTGAAATAAGCCAGTTTCGGAGTTAGCTATGTGTCATTAAATACAGTATTTATAGTAAATATTATAAATACTGAACGAACTGGGCTTGCTCGTCTGAATAATATTTACAATTCAAATTGAGTAAAGTAGAATAAATAAAACTTTTAAATATTGAATTTATAATATAACTTAACAGTAGCAGTAGATTATTGTGGTACAATTTTACCATTTCCATTTAAAAATTTAAACATTACTAAACAAATAGTTAAGAAAAACATTATAAGAACGTATAAGAGTTACTCATAACTTAACTAACTTATATATTCCCTACATAGATAACCTGCATAATTCGTTGCAATAAACGTCATTTAAATTGGTTAAGCTGATGGAGTAACATTTAATCGTTCTAATTTTATTTGTAAATAATAAATTATAATATTTATAACATCCGTGAAGTGACCTTGTAGGGTTTCGGGAGCAGTTTGAAAGTAGCCTGGATAGCGAGAGGAGTGTGCACTGTTAATCTTGACGCTTAGCCCAGCATAGCGGAGGCGACTGCTGCCCGTAGAAATCTCTTTCTTAGAGATTTCAGAAGTTGTTTACGTTCATCGACCGCACTCTAGCTTTACATCAGTCAGAGCGTTGTCATATGCCGGGTTACAATAAAAAAAAATTAAACATCGAGTTCCAACTTTTTTTTGAGCTAATGCACACACAGGCGAACCTTTCATAGATTAAACCCTTCTAAGAACTGCTACCTCTTTAATCATCCACGGAAATATATTTATGGAGTATATTAAAATAAAAATCAATTTACGAGCTTACACAATAAAACAGGAATTCCAGAAAGTAGAATTTCAAGCTAATAAAGAAGTGAATCTTACCTTTCGTAGCGCAACAAATATAATTACTATTACTGGAACTTTTGCAACACAATTCCGACGTTTATTACGCAGTAAGTTTGTTTGATGCCTTCATTCTAGAAGTTTATAGTAGGCATAAAGCTACATAGTGTGTAATTAGAGATTGTACCCCTGGTCTATAACACGGCGGGTGTAACGATGTCCAAGATTAAGTAAGTCAGAATGTCACGTGGCAATAAAGATAATATACGTGTTATATGCGTGGAGCTGCTAATTGAAGAAAAGATTTTATGCGGTTTAGTGTGATTATTTTAATCCGACGACGATTCGAAAGCTTTCGCAGTCATGTGTCGTTGTGACTATGATCAATCTAAAACATCGAAACGTCGTTTTGAACATGAATAAATTAAAAACGTTGATATAAATGCAACGAACAAAACCCTTACTAAATACACAGAAAAGCTTTTATCACAACTTCTTATATCATCTTAACAACAATTGATATTGATATCTCAATATAAAATTAATAAGCTATGATATACTGTGGACAAAAATAAAAAAAAGAACTGAAAAACAAAAGTTATAAACATTATTAAAATCGAAGATTAATAATAGCGTATACCGTGTGTAATAATAGATCGTACAAAATTATATTTCCTAATTAACCTACTTCTTGACAACACTCCGCCTGATGTAAAACTAGAGTGCGGTCCATGAACGGTTGCTACAAAAACAACTGCTACTACAGAGAAATCTCTACAGGCAGCAGTCGCCTCCGCTATGCCAGCCTGAGGAGACGACTCCTCTCGCTATACTTCAAACCCAAAACACAATACAACACCATCTCCGTGTTTTAAATTAAATAAAACAACTTGTACACAAAGTTTTGAAGCTGCATCTGATTATTCTACTTAGCAAACTTTATCCACTCCTACAAGTGAAGCGTTTCTTCGAATAAATTGGAATTGATTATTATTTGCTATAGAGGTTATGTTTAGCGTAAATTGTATTTTATTAATCAATCGATGTACTCGTAAGTTATTTTGTGCCTTTTTAATTATACTCTTATTAAATGCATAGAAAAATAACTTATTAATTTTAAAAAGAATAGAATACAATTGTAAATAGACTGGACTCATTTACATTGTCAATTAATATACCACATTTGTCATCGGGAAGACTTCTCCGCAAAAAAATCACAAGAAATCCGATTCAATTGCATATTAGATGACTTTATATGCAGGACATTCTGTCAAAAAATGGTTGTATGGCCGAGTGAGTATAGACATAAGCTCACAATCGAAAACCCTTTGTTCGATATCTTTGTGCATCTCGGCCGACACCAAGTAAATTTAGTCACATAGGACAAAAACCGATATATGGCAAGAAACAATGAAAAATCTCCTAGTTAATATGAAAACGTATATAAAAATACTTTATATTAAAGTAAATACACCACATAAACCTAACAGCGACATGGAATTTCAATAACGTAAAGTTGAACAGACTACGCATTATTTATTATAAGTGCAAAGTTTATTGAAATTAAAAGTATGTAAGCGAGTTATTTCCCATTTAGCAGTCCCGGAATGAATACCTCACTGGAGTCACGTAACTGGTTGAATGTGCGGGCTCGATGCGAGTTCCCTTGCCAACCTGCCCGCGGGTAATGAGGAATATTATCACCTCCGAGCTACGTGCTTTGAGACTATACACCCCTAATACAGACCCCAATAAATTATTAACCCGCACCAACGTCATACCAAATGTAATATTTTTTAATTAATTAACTTTACTGGGAACATACCAACTTAATTCTTCTATGCAATTTGCACCTTTTGCTTTGGAGTCGTAAAATATATTAAGAAGAGAAAATTTACTCCTGCCAGTTACTATGGCCAGTGCTCGTGGAGGACGCCCCACCGCATCTCTGCCTAATCAGGCTCTTTAGAGATGTGGTTCACCAGTGTCCTCTTGAATTTCGTTTCGCATTTACTGTTGAATTTTTATTTAAAACCACTGAGGCGTCTGGTATTTCACAGTAGTCCAGCATATGACCGCACTTCGTCTTAGGTTAGGTCAGAGCGAGGTTTATTAGCAAATACCAATGTAAACAGGCAGCAGTAACCTATGCTATGCCGGCTTGATATGCAAACTTCTCGTTATATCTGACTATACCAATTCATGTGTATTACACTTTAAATAATTGTCACGTAATCGCCATGGACTTTCTTTAATTTATATGTTAACGCGCATATGATCGATGTTAACCACGGACATGTATCGGACATATCATAATCATAAAGACAAGTTTTATTTAAATTTTTTTATTTTACAATAACAGTTTAACAATTCTATTGCAAGTATTACTTATTCAGAATATTCATCGATGTAATAAAATTCTAGGAACCGAGAGGAAATACAATACATTTTAATAGCATTTCATTCGGAAATTCTATGAATGATTTTTATGGTATAAAATTTAAAGAAAATTAGATTAGTTATGGAGATTTCATTTTCAATTTACGTCTACTCTATCTACCTCTATTGTAACAGCATTTTGCAGTACTTTAGTTTGTACCTTTGTTTTTTTTAAATTATTTTATTATATTATATATTCATCATACTTTTAGAGAGAGATCTTAGAAACATAAAGCGTCGACTTATATAGATGTGGACATGTACATGGTACCTTACTCTCACATAATTCAAACTCTCGAATTAATCTGACTAGGGAAGCATAAATTGGAATAACACGTCGTCTAACACATTTGATATGTTTGAACAGTTGGGTATGGTTATGAAGGTACTATAATATATTATATGTTATTATAATGAAATAGATTCTATTATTATTGAAAATTTATTGATAGAGAATTGCAGGATAGTTTGATTTGATTGTAAATTGCATTTTTTTTATTTTTTGCGTACAGAATGAGGCATAAATTATCTTATAATAATATCTTGACCTCAAACTGGGATGTGTGATACTAAACGTAACAGGAAAAGATGATTATATAGACATTGAGATATATACTAGAGGAGTAAACCTCATACATTTGACATGAAAAAGGCGTAGGCCGTTTCAAACGATTTGACGATGTCAATCATGGCTTACGCCAAATACCAACTGACAGAGAACCTAAGTGTGGCTGTGGCCATATTTTCTCTCACCTCATGTTGGGTGCGTCATTGCACATCTAGTTGTATATAGATAGATTTATTTGAGGCAGACAGTGAATATTGTTAATGTCACGGAATTTCAATAGTTCTTCACAGTCAAAATGAATTGCATTGCTCGTCGAATTTTATGGCTTGCATGGATGTATAAGAGGTCATAAGATTATATCGAACCGTGAATAAAGTTAACAATGTAAAAGCATGGGTAATATATTTCCTTAGTAGGAGCTATAATGTTTCAAGCAGCGCAAAGTATCGCGGAGGGAGATTGCGGCCCAGAGCTGTCGATTCAAAGTCGTGGCGCACGGTGTATTGCTTAACTTCAATCTTCTTTTAAAAGCTTTACAACTCAGAGGGACCCAAGACGATATTGCATTAAATTTATTACGTGCTATTTTATGTAAAACATTCAAGGAATTTTTTAAACTATTTTTATACGATCATTGATCTGGTAACGGTTTTTGTTTTACGTTTTCAGTTCATGCCACACACGTTTTAAAATATCTGACTGCATGAGCATTATTAAATTATGATAAAAAATTGGATAGAAAAATTGTGGCGAAAAATCCCAGTCTGTGACGTCAACGCAAGGATTTTCAATGAAAAGATAGAATAGAGGAATTTCGATACAATTACGTCTCGTGGTTTCGGGCAACAGTGTGCAAATTGATTTTTTCTATTTGTATGGTATCACTGGCTGGCGGAAGGTATGCTGGATGGAGAAAGAAAGGTACTCACGTTGTGATACGGCTGCACCTATTTCCTTCTGTATCCTTATCGCTTGGTATCAAGGCAAGAAAGCTAGATCGATTTTATCTCGTTTTGTTTGAAATTTCGTCCTTTTTTTGTTGTTGTCGGATGTCCGAGCGTGTGCGTCGCACAGTAGTTGTC
The DNA here is from genome assembly GCA_948150575.1 of Tinea pellionella. NCBI lineage: Eukaryota > Metazoa > Arthropoda > Insecta > Lepidoptera > Tineidae > Tinea > Tinea pellionella. The sequence goes on from OX411252.1 coordinate 3,320,032, forward strand.
ACAAGAGAGCGGTGGCCACTAGAAGGCGCAGTTGTAGGAAAGGTAATTGGATAGAAGGGGACAGGGATGTTGCCAGCCAGCAAAATTACTAATTATAATTTTGTTAAATAAAAAATAATCTTTTCTGGTACGGAACACTATTAATTTTCTATTAAAAAGTTACACATAACTTCATATGTATTATTAGAAATAATATATGTATTTTTTATGAATATTTTACGCATAAATAAAATACTGTGCAAAATGTAAGCAATTTTAAAATTTAGCGAATAAATTTAATTAAGTTAATTCGTTCCGTGCTTACGTTGAAAATGTATGCAGCAAGTTTGCTTCGGGAGCGCTTTATGAAATTAAACACATAAATGATAAAAGTGAAACGTTTCAAGCGTGTAGAGTAACGTCTTCATTGAGCCAGGAAACTATTTTATTACAATGTTTTTACATAGATCCCACATAAAGGAAATTTATCGCGCCCAGTGAAGTTTTTACAGCCTCACCGAGTAATATGTGATAGGAATTTCGTTTTATGACCCTGTAGACATAATTGCATTTAATAGTCTGTACTAATATTATAAATATGAAGGTATGTTTGTTTGTTTCTCAATCATGCAAAAATACAAACGGCTGAACAGATTACGAACTAGGTAGACAATTGAACAAGATTTGGGGATATTAATTTTCTGATATTCATTGTACAAGCCATTCAAAAGGTTCCCTAGGGATGAAACGGAACGTTAAATATATATAAATAACTAAAAAATACTTACACATGCGAAATTGCAGGTAAACAGCTTGTATTAAGTTAAATAAAAATTTTAGAGTATAAAATCACCGACACAATAAAACTGATAATAAAACTTTGATGGTATTGTATGTAATGAAATCCAAACGGTCTACTAGTCAATGTTTGTTTCCAATTTACGATTGATTCTGTAAACACATTTTAAATTTTAAACAAACATAACGGTATGTTAAATCAACGGAGTTGATAACTATTATTTTAAAGCTTTGAACATGAAGGTATGAAACGATAAAGTTAAAATTTTTGCATTTCTAGCCAAATTTTGGTTAGATTAATATCAAAATTTAAATTTTTAAACACACATAACGTTACGTTAAATTAACGGACTTGATACCTGTAATTTAAAGCTTTGAATATCAAGATATAATAGTTGAAATATTTTGTGGATTTTGCTAAATTTTGTTTACGTTCTGATGGAGTTCAAGTCTAGAAAAGCTTTGTTATTGTGAAATTAGTTTTACACAAAAGAGGATAAACAACTAGCTACATAATACCTAACTGTGTATGAAGTGGTTATTCGAATAATGGGAATACAGAATGCCTCAATAGTAAAGCCTCGCTTTATATGTGTTTGTAGTTTGCTAACTCCTTTGATCTCGAATTGTTCTCTTAAACTACATTACGATGGTAGGCAGATTAATGATAGACCAGCCTAGGCATAGTCTGTGTCCTCCATCACCACTTTCAACTTACACACCCGTAGTAGCGTTTCGGGATCTACTAATCTCGTAAAAGTATTACAAATATTTTGACGATCTCTGTGGCGCAGTGATTGTGCATGTCAGTCTGTTATCCCAGAGGTCACAGGCAAGATTCTCGATCAAAACAAATATCTACAATACAATACAATACAATACAATTGTCACGCAAATATCTATATTATATTTAAAATATAAATTATGATTAAAATTGAACATCAAACAAATCAACGCTTTAGTATGTTTCGAATCCACGCTACGGCTACACTATTGGTGCTTCATGTGATCATAAAGACCGGTAAATATTTGTTTCGGGTCTGGGTGTTAAATGTTTGTGTTGTCCTTGTCCTGACACCCGTAGTAGTTTCGGGTCAGGTATTAATGGGGTCAGTGCGTTAATTAAATTATTATTATAAATCTTTTTATACGATAATAATTAATCACTGAACTTAATTAAATAAAAACATTTATAATTAATAAATAATGAATAGGACTTATATAACTCATTAAACATGTATCGTGTGTAATTTATAATTTGAAAGAGTGACCGAAATGAATTCATGTTTAACCCAAAGAACCTCATTATTTGAATAAATACACGTAAAAGTTTGTTTTAGTTATTAACAGAGTTTGGTTAAAGGGTTGTCGCTATTTACATATTTTTGTTACACTTTTACACTAAGTTTATTCAATATTTAATGTAAATACTTTGTCGTTTCCACAGCTCTACTGAAGACTTTGAATAATAAAACTAAAAAAGAATGATGTAAATAAAAAAACAAAAACAAACAATTAACTTCTGTTGTTTTTCATACAAATAATAATCCTTTCTATTATAATTAAAATACTTCGTAAAGTTTGTCCTTTATTCTGATAACGTTGTACATTTGAAAAACTTTCAATATTCGACTCACGAGTACGAAGTGATCGGTGGCAGATAAAGCCAAACATTTAAATCTTACTTTCTACAAAATACGTGGAATAAAGAAAACAATTGGCAAAGTTAGGTCGCTGAAACAAGCTTGATAGCAGAAATCCATCTTGTTGTCTTTGGAATGGCATCGCGTAATGTAAACAATAATTCACTTGGTCCTAAAACTGTTTCTTCTTACTATATGCTTACGATCAAATTCCTGTCTGATTTATATGTCGTTTTACTTTGACACCCTCGTACCGTGTGTGATTTATTCATCGTCTAAATTTATTGGAATGAGGCAAACTGAGTTGAGGAACGACAGAGTATACATATCGATCATAGTGTTCGTGCAATTACGATCTAACCTGACAACTGACCGTAAATATACCATTCACAGTATGTATTAAATAAAATAAACATATCCCTTGTCAATCAACATCAAAATGGGGTTGACGGAAGACTTAGATAAAACTTATAAATTAATTTACATTATAATAAGAGCGGAAGGCAAATGACGATGGTTATTAACCTAGTTTGCCCTCACCTAATGGTAGTATCAACATTTTCGAGTGTAGTAAAGTTCACCCGTAAAATATTGTTACTTGAAGAAACACAGATTTAGGAAAATAATTCAAGACCTATTGCTTCCCAAATGCTTGTAAAGACTCCTTTTCTTGTAGTTTTGTTAAAGGCGAAGAGTTCATTGCCCATACTAGGCAGCAGTCAGTTTGTTTTGCGCGAGGTTTGACTTGTTCGAGGGTGCGTGTTTGACGCGCTTTTGCCCGGGACAGTTGAGGTGTTTTTTTTTATCCTTTTCCTTAATTAGTTTAATAGTTATTATTGTGTAAAATTGGTGTTGTTTTGCGTAATTTTATGCTGCGCAAACATTAAAATTCACTCTATATGAGGCAACGGAAGCGGTTTTTTTTGTGGTTATCCCACGCCGCGAAAACGCTCATATTGTGCTGTGACCGGGTGAATTGCCGCCAAATACTCCAAGAAAGCGTCAAATTGTAAAACACCATTGCAATTTGATGCAAAAATATCAAGAATTTACTACTCGATATTGGCAGAATTGTCGTTGTTATGACATCTGAGACCATTTAACAAAAGAAGAGGACTTGAAGAGTTTTTGTTTAATTTCAAAGTCATAAATATTATCTAAAGTAGTCCATTACACCAAGTACATTTCTATTCATCTCAAATAACAAAATAAATAAGAGGCAGTTGTATTTAAATAAGTAAACTTATTTAGCAAATATTTATTTGACAGATAAAAGGTCTTCGCAAATAGCTGTCTACGTCGTTGACGCATTGGAATGTTAAGAATTCTGCGGTTGTTGGGTGAAAGGTATAGGGTTACTATATGAACCGAATATTGGATAACTCTATACATACTTACTTAGCTCACGCCTTGTTCCCACTGGGGTAGGCAGAAACTATGGAGCAGTCGCAGTCGCCTCCGCTATGCCGGCCTGAGGAGAGAGAGAGTCTGGACTGACAGTGAACACTCCTCTCGCTATACCTGGCTACTTTCAAACTGCTCCCGAAACGTGTCAAGGTCACTTCACGGGTGTTATACTCGAAAGTGGCGGTACTACCCCAGAACGGCAGACTGAGCAAGTAACCGTCTGCCTACCACTCTTTAGGCACTGAGCAACTAAAGTACATATAACAAAGTTACATTGGTACCGGTAAGAATTTAGCGAAGTTCGAACACGAGACTCATCGATTGTAAGCTCTCTCTCGTCTTATCGCTAGACCACGGCCGCTCATAAATTAATGAACAAAGAAAGTCCATATTCAAGACGCGAAAGATTTAACCGTTGTCCCTGTCTACCACTGTTGGGTTACTCTTTAACATGCACTGTGGAATTAAATTTATTGTACATTAATATTCAAATGAAATCTTAGAGTATATGCAAACAAACATATACCAAAAATGTACTTGCAAATATACGTATAAGCAATACAATCTTTCCTTGCGGTACTGTATGGGATATATCCCTAAGTCCCGGGATTTCACCAATCCTGCAACGAAAACCGTATCAAAGTCTATTCTATTCTTGATAACCTAACAACGTTATGACTATTTTAATTTTACGCAATACTGTAAATAAGTTCAAAGGTATTTTAATTGATTTACTACTAATTAATATTTATTTATATTTTGTGTCATAACAAATAGAAATTATAACAAAATTTAATTATTAGAATCATTCTTCAATTTGAAACAGAAAACTTTGACGTCTACAATAACTGGGTGTAAGTATTACCAACTCATTAAAATGTATGAGTCTTTATGGAGAGTGCCTGCGCGAGAGCTGGGCGCGGTATGGGTGTCCTAAAACAGTATGTAATCTACATTTCACAACTTTCTCTTAACTGGAACCATGTGGTGGCGTTAATTTTATAGAAATTCTATGTTATGACTTTAACATGGCATCTATGAACTGAAACTGCTATCAGAGAGAAATGTCTAGTAGCCTCCGCTATGTTAGTTTGAGGAGATATTATTCCTCTCGTTATGCCCCGGCTACTTCTAAATGAATTCCGAAACGCGATATATAACTTTACGGGCATTAGACTTAAAAAGTAGACCATTAAATACGCTCTAGGCTGTATCTACCCACCTACAAGTCCCTACAAGCCTTGGGCTATAGCTATCTACCTATGGCTTGATAATATAAAATTTGCACTCGGAACGGAGTGAACACCAATATCCCTCAGGATTTTTGTGGCCAGTTGAGCGAAATCCACATGTTTCGTGGCAATTTCTTACTACTTATTTTTTTATACTTCATTTTTGCACTATATTAATAAAATTCTGTTTAAAAATTAATATCAATTTCAAACAAAATAGACATTTTCGTTGAAAAAAATAATACAATATTTCAACATTATTCATGTTCAACTTTATGTACGATTTTTATGAAATTAAAACAGGAGTTTCTTCATCGTTCGACATTGTTTTCAGTGTAAATGTCGCCATATTTTCCGACCACATTTTATGCTTAACGCTCTCTGATTTTCTCTCACTTTTATATTTTTATAAATGTAACCATATTTTGCGGACCAAAAGCTCTGTTATTCTTACCACTTAACCACTACCATTGATAGATTAGAAGGAAAATAAATATTTTTTTATGTCTAAATTCATTCCGAAAAAAGAAAAAAGATTTCCGACCTTTCTAATATAATATTTGTGTCTAAATTTCTAAATGATATTAAGCCCAAATAATAAAGTGTTTTTGCTATAAAAACAGCATATTAAAATTATCAAGTACAGCGCTTTGATCGAATCTGAATCGAGAGAAAAAAAAGTTGCTTAAAGCAAACGAAACTGTTCATAAGGAAAGAATCGAAACGCATCGTTCGTCAAACGAAGTTCTTACTTACGGTGCGATAATAGACATGAGCGGAAAAAAACGAGATTCGATTCGGTTCGTTTTGAATTGTCTGTAGTGGACGCCAGCCTTAATACGAGCTTCATCACACTCTATAACATATTTGACAAACACTTAAAATATCACATTTGGCTTGGTATCGCACTTCATAATAATAACCCAGATTCTAGTTAAAATATTATTTATACCTAATAATATTGAATTATACATATTAAATCTCAAATTATATTCACAATAATACGCACTCGTATTACGCAAGTAATTTAGGAAATAATAACATAATAACAGGACTCCCCGCTTTATAATAGCGGGTATATTATAAATTACTCGTATTTCGTGTAGGTAGGTAGTACCGGATCACACGCTCGGGAATTAATATATTTCATTAGCATAAAAGTCAAGTGTTGAATTCACCCAATGAAAATACTTAGAATTTTTTTTTATAGTTTGAATTCGAAAATAACAGAGCCGCCGTGGTCTAGCGGTTGAAAGCGTGGACTCACGATCGAGAGACTCGTATTCAAATCTCGCAAAAATTCTAACCTTGTTATATGTACTTTGTTTTTTATACAATGCCTATTATATAAAATAGGCATTCGTTAGAGTGGTAGGTGTTGCATAATAAAACCGCTAAACATGTTGTAAAAGCAGATTGTATTTTAATATCCCATTTTTCAATCAACAACAACCCGAAACCATGGCAACGTTTCTAGTCCTTTTAGTCGTAAGGCCTAGGTATACAACAGTAGGCAGAATGATGACGGTTATTAGCTTAATCAACTACTGTTTCGTCGTCGAAATAAAACCTTCGAATTTTATTTCATTTAATTTTTAATTACCATCTTTTAGTTATTTCGTCGTCATGGTAACTGTCATGTCATTTTTATGTTTTTTAAAGTCTTAAGTCATTGACGTAGGTTAGGCGCCTCGACATCCCCACCCACAGTATTGGAACACCAATACTTAAGCTGAGGAGAGAACGTCTAACCTACATAGCTTTGTCACTGGTCGAGTATAAAGTCCTTGTCTAGTCTTAACGTCTGCTATGCGAACTCGTCCGTCACTGCCAGGGAACACCTTGACAATCAGTCCACGTAGCCAAAGGTTTCTTGGTAGCTGGTCATCAGCAATCACTACGACGTCACCTACTACAAGTGATTCAGCATGTCTGAACCATTTGTCACGTCTAGTCAATGTCGGTAAGTACTCTTTGATCCAACGCTTCCATATAAAGTCCGATATACGTTGGGATTCTCGCCAAGATCGTCGCAACAAGTCGCCATCATTGTAAGTACCCATTGGGCTACCTATGTTGTCAGTCTTAGGTAGCAGGAAGTCATTAGGAGTCAGGGGCAAGTCGTCCTGATGGTCAATTTGCACATAAGTCAACGGTCTATTGTTTACCATAAATTCTGCTTCAGCTAGAATAGTCATCAGTGTCTGGTCAGTCGGAGTCTTCGTCTTAAGAGTTGTCTTCATAGCAGTCTTAACAGAACGATTAAGTCGTTCCCAGCAGCTTTTGGGAGTCTCAAATTATTTATGAAGCGAAAAGTCCAGGCAGTGCTTCTTATCAATCTCTAATATAGGGAAAATCTATTGTCGTCGGGTAGATATACGTTAACGTCATCTGATACCGAGTAGACTAACTTAACTTCGGCATCAGTTGGCTCTAATGTCTGTTGGTCATTTTTGTCGTCATTCGGCCATGAACTCTCAGGGAGATATAGAAATTGTGGTCCTGTCAGCCACCCTTTGTCTTTAATAATAGTGTCACGAGTTGCGTCATCGGCGGCGTTCAGTTCTGTCGGAACCCAACGCCAATCACAGATATTAGTCAGTTCTGCAATTTCGCTGACACGATGAGCCACAAATGTCTTGAAGCGTCCGGCTTCAGATCGCAAACAACACTCTTCACAAAGAATCTTCTGTCCTACATTTGCAACTTTGTCTACTGGAATATGTCGCAAAAGCTCTTTCGAATTCGATGTAAAATTTCGCCTATTAAAACCACCCTGTGCATGAATATATATGACATTATTTACAAGTGTGATTGCTTCGTCAATCGAGTCAATGGAATGGATGAAATCGTCGACGTAATGATTATTTACAATGGCATGAACTGCTTTCGGATATGTCGGTTCGAATCTCTTAGCATTAAGATTCTTAACATACTGAGCTGATGATGGAGAGCAGACGGCTCCGAAACTCATAACGTTCAGAACGTATTCGTCGTTGTCCCAGAGAAATCGCTGAGCCTGTCGGTCTTCCTCTCATATATAAATTCGGTGGAACATCTCCTGAATGTCACCTATTACAGCAATACTATGACGTCGAAAACCTAGAAGTAAGCCAGGCAAAGAGAGCAGAAAGTCAGGGCCGCTGAGTAAAAAGTCATTCAGAGACGCACCCATCGACTTTGCCGCACAGTCAAATACTACACGAATTTTATTTGGTTTATTAGAATTATATACAGAAAAATGTGGTAAATACCAAGTCCTGTTAGTCTTAGTCAATTTGTCATTGTCAGACAGTTTAGAAATATACCCTTTCTGGAGGTTCTCCATGATCTTCTCCTTATAACATCTGAAAAGTTCTGGGTACCTAATAAATTTACGTTTTAGATTGTCATTTCGTTTAAGTGCCAAATTGTAGCTGTCAGGTAAGACAGGCTCGTCGTGTCTCCAAAGAAGCCCTGTCTCCCAGCGGTCACCAACGAGTCTCGTAGTCCGGTCCATAATGTCAAGCGCCCTCATATCCTCACGAGAACGAGGAATGTCAGAAGAAGGCTTAGTACCAAAACTTTCAGTCGAAAAAGATTGTCGAACCATGTCATTGAGTTCGTCACATGCGCAGATGTGTAACACAGAAACGTCATTCGGTGTCACAGCTGTCAACTTACCGTGAATGATGTAACCTAGCTTCGTCAAAGAAACCATAGGTGCGTCTGTAGGTCCCTGAAAAAGCTGTCGTGTTACAATTAGATCAATGTTGTCATGTCCAATCAACAGTAAAGGTCGTTCATTTACATTTACAAATTCATAATCATATACAAAATCATTTAGATAATCATATTTACAAAATAGTTTTCTATAATCGCACTTATGTATAGGTAACGCTAGTCTGTCTACTGTCCTTACACTAATATTCTTATGTACACTTTCACTATTACGACCGCGAATATCAATCGAAACGCGTTGTGAAGCACACTCCGTAGTCGACATACCAGAGATTCCCTGCAGACGTAGAGCAGTGGTAGGTCCGGTCGCTCCAATCCGTCGGGCGAGCGTCGCGTCGATCAGGCTGACTGTAGCACCTTCGTCCAGGAGGGCTGTCGTCTCCACGTCGCCAGCTGGTCCGCTGATCACGACACGAGCACATTTCAGTAACAGTGACCCGTCAGTCACGTGATTCACAGCTGCAGCAGTCGGAGTCAAAGGTTCTGCATGCAGCATTTTGTGATGTAAACTATCACATGAGGAACATTTTTGTTTCTTCTGGCAACCACGCAGTTGATGCTTCGATGACAGACAAGAGAAGCATAGTTTATTATCAGTGACATACTTCCATCGTTCGTCTATACTCATATTTACAAATGTGGGACAATCTCGAAATTCATGGTCACCCTTGCAGACTATACAAGACCGAGATTTAGTAATAGTATATACATTTTGTCTTACTTGTCTTTCGTGGTAGTTCTTCTGTGCAGGTCTCGAAGACACCGTGGGCGTGACGTGCACGGCAGCGTTGGCGATGATCATGAGCCAATCGGAGACGTCAGTCAGTGACACAGAATGTATTTTATGGTCTTGCAGATAAAATCCCCATTGTATTTTCAAATTCGATGGAAGTTTGCTTATTATTTCTTTAATTAGAGTAGGATTTCTTAAATGTCCGGATTCGTCAGTCGAAATCATGGTCGCCACAACATTTTGTATAGACGTAGCGAACTCTATAAGTTGATCGAAGTCATCGTGTCGGATGTCTCGCATGGATCGTATTTTCATGAGCATCAGTTCGATCAGATGTTCAGGTCGTCCAAATCTGAGCTTCAAAGTGTCGATAATTTTATTGACATTGGTCGCACTCATCAGCAGAGCGGAGACTGCATCACGCGCCCGGCCTCTCAAACACTTCGACAATCGGGCGATGTTTTCTTCGTCGGAGTAAGCACATAGACGTGTAGTCGTTTTGAACTGGCTGTAGAACAACGGCCATTCTTCAGCGTCACCAGCAAAGGAAGGTAGCTCTTTATAAGAAGTCTGTCGTGCTAAGAACTTACTGATGTCCGTAGAATAGTGGTCTGTCGACGTGGCTGCAGGCGGGATGCGCGGAGTTACTGGACAGGTGGGTGCATGTTGTGAACATGGAATATGTACAGATGGAGAATGTGATCTTATGCTATTGTTGTCGTCGTTTTCGTCTACAAATTCTGTCTGAATTTCAAGTTCTCTCGCGATAAGATTCTTTTCGACTTCTGCCATCCGTCTAGCTGCCTCCAGCTGCATGTCGAGCAGCTTTCGGCGTCGCACTGTCGTGGTAGTAGAAGCGATAGAACGAGTCGGAGAAGGTTGTCGTGAATAATTATGTGAATTATTACCCGGAGCATGGCAGTCGGCCTGCGAATCATCCATCACAGCGTCGTCAGTGGCTGTTGCGGTCTTCGTCTTACTTCGGGTCAACATCACTAATATTTGTCGGGACTTATTTCCATAGAACCAGTCGATCCGGTTCGAAGGACCATTTGTTTCGTCGTCGAAATAAAACCTTCGAATTTTATTTCATTTAATTTTTAATTACCATCTTTTAGTTATTTCGTCGTCATGGTAACTGTCATGTCATTTTTATGTTTTTTAAAGTCTTAAGTCATTGACGTAGGTTAGGCGCCTCGACAACTACCCTGGGGGAGTACCACCATTTGTAAGTGTAAGAGTGGAGTGACCCTGTCACATTTCGGAATTAGCTTGGAAGTAATAGAAGATAGTACATGCTCGTCTCCTCAAGCCGGCATAGTGGAGGCGACTGCTACCCGTACAGGTTTCTCTGTAGTAGCAGTTGTTTCCATTCATGGACTGCACTCTAGCTTTACATCAGGCGGAGTGATGTCACATGCCGAGCTACAATAAAAAAAAAAGTAGCCGGATATACCGCGAGGAACAGTGAACAGGGTGTCAAGTACGAGGTTGCACTTACGCTGTGACAGTGTAACGCGAAATCTCTCCACCAATCAGACGATATTATTTTGACCGTTGCATTTAAATAAAGCTCTCGCGTCAAATTTCACGGCGTAAATGCAACCTCGTACTTGGCCTTCTGTGCACATTTGCCGGTATAGCCGGTATAGCGGAGGCGATTGTTACTTGCAGACATTTCTCTGCAATGCCGAGCCTAACATCTCGAGTTACTTAATAGATCATAATATTTAGCCATGTCATTGACATATAAATTTTAATATTGCTTGGCATATTAAGCGTAAAGCATAAACCCAGCAAATATAGCAATATTTTTAATTTCGTTTTTACCACGAACGTTAAAACGTTTATTGACATATTCCGTATTATAAAATGTCATCTGCAGTATAAATTTTACAATTTTAAATATCATTAAATATTCAATTAAATCTTTATTACGTGATATATTCGTCAGAATTTCATAATTAAGTAACAAATTATCAAAAAATATTTAGTATTAAAATGAACAGGATTACACAGCTAATATCGTATAAATTTTTCATGTAATATCATTGTAATTAACTAAAAAAAAGAAAAATGTAACAACATTGAGCGACCGGCCGTGGTAGACGCGCAACACGATCGATGAGACCCGTGTCCGAGCCTCGCTAAATTCTGACCGGTACCAATATTACTGTATATGCACTTTGGTCGCCCAGTGTCTATAGGCACTATTAAAACGTGGTAGGCAGACTGATAATGGTTATTTGCCCAGTCTGGCAAACATAAAAAAAAGCACAAAGATTGTTTGAAACAGGTAACCATTTTAATTTTACGAGTGACTTATTGCAGTATTATCGGTATAGTAACATACAATACAAAAACTTCTGCCATAGTCTCATTCTGTCAAACAAGTCCAATGTTAACAGCGACAAACTTGTATATGTACTTTCAATTGTATTGTAAAGATTCCTACTAACTTGGAACTTACACAATAAGTTTTGGATCTTGTTGGCTGTTTAAATAGATAAAGAACGAGAGCGTTAAACTTTTCGTTTATAAACACATTTCAATATAGTTTATTAGCATGTTTTCTTGTATTCCAAACACAGGAAGTTTTAATATAGGGTTTTAATACCTATTTAAGATAATATCTATTGTACATCCTTTCTGGCGTAGTACCACCACCTAAAGAGTGACATTCATGAAGCATGTTGGTCGCATAACCAGGTATAACGAGAGGAGTATGCACTATCAACCTGGATGGTGCAGGTTCGTCTCGAGCCGGCATAGCGGAGGTGACTGCTGCCTGCAGAAAATTATCTGTGGTAGCAGTTCTTTCCGTTCATAAACCGCACTTTAGCTTAATATCAGGTGGAGAGGCAAGCTACAAAAAAAAGAGGATCCTATCTGCATTGAAAAATGTACTCGTATAACCCAATTAGCAAATTTTGAGTAAATAGAGCAATGTCATAATTAATTACCGTATAATTAAATAATGGTACACCTTCTTGCTATTATTTGTCATCCAGAGGTGGAAAGACATTGATTGATCTACGTACCCAAGGCATTTCTGGCCCGAGTTGTCGGCCATTATTATAGGATTTTCCTTGCTTGGATATTTTCTTTCGTTGTTTAAGCAATAATGAAGCACTTAGCTTCTTGAGTGATTTTCATGAGGCGTGCTGAATAATGACGCATAAATTCTATATTTCTCAATGTATTTTTTACAAACACATTTTTTAATAATAATCATCTTCATATTATATAAAGCTAGATTACCACTCATTCACTCACTGACTGACATTTGGAGGGCACTTGCTTGGGGAGACGAGATAGGGCCAAAGTGCCGAAACAAAGGTTGTAGGAATATCGAGACATTTTTTTTTTTAAATTTTTTTTAAACTACCTCCAAAACTAACCCAGCGCTCGCAAAGCGCGCCACAAAAACTGGTTATTATTATATGTACAGCTATAATTGAGTTTGTTGTGGTAGACTTCTCGTTATGGACCTTTCCGAAGCCATGATATAATCTGATCATGAGCAAGTGTATGCTAAGCCCATGCCAATCGTAATAAAATAATTTCATTTCATTACAAACCTCACCCTAAAACTACTTCAACCTATGCTCTATGAGTAGGTATCCAGGACAAGACCAAAACAAAACTGTTTATATTAACTAGCTGTTGCCTGCAACTTCGTATGCGTTTTTAGATCCCGTTACAACCCTAGGGAACCTTGATAAGGATAATATAGATGTGTCCCGCTGTGACGTAGCACCTATGGTTGGTATTCGATTCAGTGCTTATGGTGGTGTCACCCCAAGAACTAAAGAGTTAAAAGAAAAGCTCATCATAGTCTGATGCTCCCTAACTGGTGTAGTGTTGGGGCGGACTGCAGGCTACAGCACTGCCCGCGAAATAGCTTTCTGACGCATAAATATATTTTTTAAATAGATCGGACTGGTTGTTCTGGAACGGAATATTATAATATTAATAAGAATGTATATCGATCGCGAATAACCCGGGACATCTGCGTAAGAAACTAGCGCTAACCACTTTTCCATAGAGGTCAGTAACTTATATGTGTGAAAAGTTTATTTATTCGAGGCTAGAAACAATAAAATTTAAAAGACAATTAAAACAGTGAATAGCCAATTGTTAACCATAATGCTACTGAAGACTTAATGATGAAAATAGTGCACTTAAACAAATATCTCCTTTCTCATCAAAATTTAATATAAAAACTTTATAATTAATAATAAAATAAAATCTTTCGTAGAATGAAAGTGATTTTTACCCCAATTATTTGAAAGCCTAATTGACAAGGCGTTATCGAATATTTATAAGAATTTAAGTAGGCGGGTGAGGGTTCAGCCCTTACCAGGAAGTATTTTCAACATCTGGAAGGCCTCGCTTTCACAAAATAATAATTAAATTAACCTAATACCCGTCAAGCTTCTGTAAACACTTCTATTTATTATTAAATTATTTTTAATGTAATTTTTAAAAATCTATTAATTTAAAACCAACCCTATTTTATTAAGTTTGTAATTTTCACAGTTTTTTTAGTCTTTTAAGACGAGTTAAAACAAACGCATCAAGTGCTCGCTTCTCTGTAAGCCAATTTAAGCCACAGCACTCCTAAGTCAATTATAACGGCAAGATTATGCTCTGTCAATGGATAGTGCACATTCGTCTCCTGAAGAAGTTCTCTGTTTCAGTAGTTGTCTCTACTCATGAATGCGGTTACATTTTTTCTTTTTATTGTAGCACGTCATATGACAACACAACAACAACTGCTGCTACAGAGAAATCTCTACGGGTAGCAGTCGTCTCCGCTATGCCGGCCTGAAAAGACGAGTCTGCACCATCTAGATTTGCACACTCCTCTCGCTATACCTGGCTACTTACTACTATATACACGAAAATATAAAAAAAAATGGATTTGTTTAAATATAATATTTTGTATGAACGTGAATGCCGTATATTTGTGGACAAAAATAAAAACACACTCTGTATGTCATTCGTTACGTTCTTTGTTTGAAAATAATCATCAGTTTCAACTGCAGCGAATGATTCGATTTATCGCCTTTGGCTAGACTTTAAAGGAATTTTTCATTTAAGCTTGACCGCTGAATTTCTCTAATTGGGCTCAATCCTTGTAGCCTCTATTCAATAAATAATGTGTATAATTTATGTATATTTTCCTTTCTATTTAATTTTACGTCTTTTTTTCGCATTCATGAAGAGTTCTGCTATTATTACTTTGTAGGGCTGCATGGAATATCGCGTTACAAATTGCGATTCTTTATGACATACTTTCGATAATTGTTAAACAGACTATAAAATTACAAAATAATATGATTAAAAAAAGAGGTGTGGACGGGGTACACCTGACACAAGCGAAGCGAATTTTTTGTTGGATAGTCCCTTTGCGATATTGCACTTATTTAGATGTAAGATTACAGCGTGACATGCGCAGATATAACTGAGATTTATTATTTGAGATAGAGATAGTAGTGTAGACTGTAGTAGGGCTAGCATATCCCTCTCTGGTGATGGCGACGATCACGTTTTTTTCCCGGTTTATATTATGCAGGCTGAGAGTGCAAGCTTCGTCTATAGGTGTTGTAGTTGAATTCTGATAAAATTTATTGTATAAATCTCAGTAATTAGAATGAAATATTTATTGTTGCGATGGTAGATCTAATCGGCTACTAGTGTCACTCCTAGTACAATAAAAGTCAGAAACACGGCCGCGCGGTATACTGGATAAAAAATATGACCGGTATCGTTGGTAGAGACCGTCGCGTTGTGCCGCAAACATTCACAGTTGTTTATTACGGGCAATGAACGCAAACAAGCGTTGATTTATTGTGCTTAGTTCATCCATGCTCCTACACTCTCGCTTTATGCGTATTTAGAGGATGAAATTAATGTCATTCGAAAAATAAAACAAGGGGATATCAATTTAGAGCCTTTGTTATCCTCCTGCTTCAGGTACTGTTTAAATTAAATCTGAGTTTCATGTTATAATTTTTTACTGTTTATATTTTTTACTGACTTATACTAATATATAATTATGAAGCAACTTTGTTTGTTCTTTTTACTACTAAAACTAAAGTATATAAACTATTTTTTTCGATTTGAAAGATAAGGTGTTAACAATTTATTATCGTAGTAGGTTTATATATCATATTTTTATAAATAAATAAACAAACGATTCTAGAATAATGAATAAGATTTTTATTACGTCGCGATATATTAGATTACATACTCGTACATATAACATTGTATGTTTTTGTTGAGACAAAATTTAATTTCCGTCCGTGTTGTAATACATTTGACTTTGATACAGATTTCTTTACAGATTTTACCACACCGTTTATTTTTGTTGCTTTTTTATATTAAATCAAATTATTTCATTTCCGTTTGTGATGAAATGGAGTAAATCAACAAATAAAAAAATACTAAGTATGCATTATTGTAGTTGAAGATTTTCTTTCATTAACAAAATGGGACAATTTGACACAAATAATGAGGTTTGCGAAACATCAAGTAGATTCACAATTATTTTTAAACGACCACTTATATTCAATCGTATTTATTGAATGGAATTATTTCTTAATGTTCATGATTATTTTTCCAATAAATACCTGAAATCAAATATTGGTTATTTTACTTTAATGTTAGATTTATTTATAATTAAATTATGAACCTAAAACTTGTTTATAAGCTAGTTATCGTATCTAAGTTTCTTTAGAATGTCTTGAGTTACAGATAATAAAGATTAGGTTCTTATCCAGGATCCGAAGAGCTCATTTGAACCAACTGAGGCGGAATTAAAAGCTCACGATGCGCTTCCACTACCTTCTACTAAATCTCAAATGCTCAAGCATTTTCGTTCGATTATAAAATAAATAAGAAACTTCACTTTAGAGCGCACGAGTACACTTTAATCTGATAGATGTCATGTTTGGATATTTGAATAGTTCATGAATCGAAAATCACGTCGCAGCGCTCTACGTACATTTATCCAATTTCATGTCACATGCTCGTATAAGAAAACTTTCATCTAGAAACTTTTACACGATCTTAATTTGGCTTCTACAATAGAATACAATTCCGTTCATCAATCACGTCCATGAGTCACAGTTGATTAATGAAGAGGTCAGCGGGAGGTGCTTAAGTAGAAACTTACTTCTGACAACTTCTACCAACTCCTTGGTTGCCTAATACCTACTATTTAACATTTATTAAGTAACATTATTTATTAAGATTTAAATGTTTCCATCATCTAAAGTATTCGAACCGGAAATTCCATTACCATATCCAAACTTATTATATTAATATCAATTACAGTTCTGTTAAAACGGATTTGTTATCATTAAAGTTTCAAGGTTATAATATTATTCTATATAAATCATAATAGAATTAAAACAGTTATTTAATATCGACCAATATATTTAGATATAGAATAATTCATCATCATTAAAAGTGTATAGATTTATGTTACTTTTGCATTATGATTTATTAGACAATAAGAAAATGTAACAAGAAAATGAGGTTTTCTATATTTTTCGCGAGTTGAAAATAATGACAAAAACACATAATACATGTGGAGCAAGAAAGCTCTGACTTATACAATTCTTATAAATAAATATAGCAACGGTTAACTTGGAACTTTTAATACATATACTTTTCCCAGCTTCTAGAGAAATATGTTTAAACTAATTTGCTATAATTATGAGCGAGTGTAAGTATCCGTTGTAACCAGTGACGGCCTTAGGGGGTGGGGGCCGCTAAATCCAAGCGCTCTCTAGGGGCGCCCAGCTTTGTAGGGGCGCCATAAGGTCAGGGGAAAAAATTAACCAAAGATAAAATTTATTGTTATAGATAAAAGTAAATAATTTTCTATAATAATACTCCATGAATTTGATTTTTATTTTAATTTTAGCACGTCATATGGCCGCACTCACGCTGATATTAATCTAGAGTGCAATCCATGAACGGTGGCGACTGTTATCAGAGAAGGGGATCTGCAGACAGCAGTCGCGTCCGCTATGCCGGCTTGATGAGATGCCGTGTAATTTCAGCTAAAATGGACCATCTCAAGTTACTTTATCTGTATATTCTTACAGCCGGCACTGTGACTAACATCCATTAGACTCGCGGAATTGAATTGCAAAAATTTGCTTACCTATATTTACCATGAAACTGTGTCCATTGAAAAGGAGTCGACCCGAGGTGAATCGAATCGCGTCGGCTCGTTAAGTGCCTGTCTGACTGACTTTCCGTGATGGAAGCGCGCGAAAGAAATATAATTCGATTCGGCTCGCCTCGATTCTTCTCTAGTTCACCCTGGGCTTAAATCATTACTCGTCCCGGTTCGTAGATATTCGTATTTACCCAAATAACTATGTATTTGTATATCAGTAGCTATATATTTATTCCTTTACTCTATAGATATCAAACCCTTCAGCCTGGTTAATTAATTGATATACGTACGTCAATTAGGCATATCACTATTCTACAAACTACTTGTCTAAAGTGAATAGATATACAGTAACATGGTTCATCAGGTATAGTAGCGAATGACTAGAGGATGGCTTGTCACTGAATCTAATCAATACATATACAGCAATCATCTATATCACCGTGTCAGCCTTCACGACCTCCAAACTGAAGGAACGATTAAGGAAGATGAATGACGATGAATCACCCGCTAGGGTCGCGTACACACTCTACTATCTCAAACAAGAGCTCATAATGGTTATTATATTACGCGCTAATACATAATGTGTCATAACTATGTATATATGTATAAATAACATAAATATGTATAGATATATAGCTATATTTATTTCAATAACCATGCAACTTTTTTTATTGTAGCTCGGCATATGACAACACTTCGCCTGATGTAAAACTAGAATGCGATCCATAAACGGAAACAGAAAAATTATGTAGGCAGCAATCGCTTCCACTATGCCGGTTTGAAGAGACGAATGTGCACCATCTAGATTGACGGTGCACACTCTTCTCGTTATACCTGGCTACTTCGAAACTGTTCCCAAAGTCCTGTGTCAATATCAAATACCATTCTTCCTATTATAACACATATAATTAATTCTTCTCTCACTGCCGGATTGTTCCCTGAATTATGGAAAAATGCCCACATTGTCCCTATCCCTAAAAAATCGAACCCTAACTGCTTTACCCATCTACGACCTATATCTATATTGCCTTTTCTTTCCAAAATCCTAGAACGCGTAGTTCACCGACAGTTCAGTCTCTTTCTCAATAACTCTAACCTACTAAATCCTTTTCAATCTGGTTTCCGACCGGCCCACAGCACCACCTCAGCTCTCATCAAAATTACTGATGACATCCGGCTGGCCATGAATGACAAAAAACTTACTCTGCTCACTTTATTGGACTTTAGTAGCGCATTTAATTCTGTAGATCACGACATACTAATGGCGATACTACGATCACTCAATATTTCACAGAATGTGACACAGTGGTTCGACTCCTACCTTCGCGGCCGGCGCCAGCGTGTCCGACTCGACAGTGCCTTTTCCAACTGGTGTCCGGTGAGCGCTGGTGTCCCGCAGGGCGGAGTCCTATCCCCTCTACTATTTTCCTTATTTATCGATGCTATTGTCCCAGTTATTGCCCATAGTTCTTACCATCTGTACGCTGATGACTTACAACTATCGCTAAACTTCAATCTCGACGACTTGGGTGATGCTATAACCAAAATGAACCGCGATTTAGAGGCAATACGCATACGGTCAAATGAACTAGGACTCCTGGTTAACCCAGAGAAGACCCAGGTCATGATCATGGGTACCAGGTACATGTTGGACAAGGTTGATCTGGGTTCCCTCTCCCCACTTACTTTTAACACTGTCCCACTGTCCTTTTGCCAACGTGTTAAGAACCTTGGTCTACATATGACCTGTGATCTGTCCTGGGAATGCCAGGTGTCCGAAATCAGCAGAAAAGTCTTTGCCACTATGCACTCTCTTAAGCAACTTCAATACTTCATACCTTTCAAGGCGAAGCTTATGTTGGTCTCCACATTACTCCTTCCTATTATTGACTATGCTGACATATGCTATGCCGATATCAACGAAGATATGCTGAATAAGCTCGATCGCCTTCTAAATCTATGCATACGCTATGTCTATGGTCTGCGCAAATATGACCATGTCTCTCATTATCGCGAAGAGTTAAAATGGCTTAATATCCGCTCTCGCAGGTCAGTACATATATTGTCATTTCTTTATAATGTTCTTTTCAACCCGATGGCTCCTTCTTATCTTAAATCTCGCTTTGAATTTCTTTGCAACTCCCACGACCGCCCCCTCCGATCAACGCAAAATAACCAGATTAAAATACCAGCACATGCCACAAGCCGTTATGCACATTCATTCACTGTATCAGCAGCTCGTCAGTGGAACAAGCTACCACTGACTATTAGACAAGCCTCATCGATTGGAAGCTTCAAAAGCATGCTCACTAAATACTTTCTCCTAAGACAGAACTCTTCTTAACTCTTCTTCCTTTCCCTAACTTATATTGTGTATATTTATATTTATATTTGTATGTATATGTATATATGTATATTTGTATTTATGTATATTATGTTATATGATATGTATGTATTATATTTTAATAACTTAATCTTTTATTTTTACTTTATACTTCATTTATTAGCTTATTCTATTTATTTTGTCAATATTTATTTATTTATTTCATTGCACTGTAGACATCTCCGCTCACACCAACAAAGGTTAGCTGGTAGACAATGCCAAAGGCATTAAGCTCGCCTATGTACAATTAAGATGTGCAATAAAGTGTTTTTTTATTTTTTATTTTATTTATTTATTTAAGGTGGTGACGACAGGGACGGCGTACTGGGATAATAACCATCATCAGTCTGATTACCACTCTTTAAGTCTGACTATAGTCACTGAGTGACCAAAGTACATATAACATCGTTACCGGTTAGAATTTAGCGAGGTTCGAACACGGATCTCATCGATCGTGAGTTCATGCGTCTTATCGCTAAACCACGGCCGTCCTTAACTAATTAATAGATCGGTTTTCATTAAATTTCGTAGATAATAATGTGTAAAAAAAAGATAAAATACTCAAGGGTCCTCGTTGTCAGTGTGTCCTTCGTCAGGCAATCAAATAGCGTCACGAAGCTAAGAGGCTTAGCATAAAAAGCCTCTTGATCTTAATAAAATTAAAAACATTATTGTTAAGAATTCCTCGGAGGATCTACTAGAAAGAAACCTTATATACTTATAATATTATACTTTGATCAATGTTATAAAGATTCTCTTCGAGTACACGGAAGTATTCTTTAAGTAAAATTGCTTAGAATATTTTAAATATGCTATCAATATAACCTTTGTATAAACTAGTAATGCTTATAACTTATGTATCGCAGTTTAAAGTTAGTCATGGGAAATTTATTTAGTGGGGGGTATAATTTTTTGTATTTTTTTTTATTGTAGCTCGGCATGTGACAACACTCCGCCTGATGTAAAACTAGAGTGCGGTCCATGAATGGAAACAACTTCTACTACATAGAAACGTGTGCAGGCAGCAGTCGCCTCCACTACCGGCTACCACCGGCTTGAGGAGACGAGCATGTACAATCAATTGTGTATGTATGTATGTACAATTTATGTTCTAATTCTTCTTTGTTTCTATTTCTGCCTGTCGCTGTCTTTTCTCCAAAATAAATAAATAATAAAAAAAGAAGAAATAATAAAATAAACTAAAAAAATTCTTTAATGATAATATTATTACTTATAATTTACAATCATAAAAACAATCCATTGTCTCTGCCTATCTCATTTAACTTACGACTTATTTAATGTGATTTTTTATTGCTTTTAATTGAAGAAATATAATTCAAATAATATTTTTAACTTAATTTATTCAACGTTAACCAAACGTACCTACCTGTAATATTTTTCCGTCACGGTTTGACGTGTATGAAAGTATAAAGAAATGCTTTTAATTTTTCCGTCCATGATAACGTGGAAGATTTACTTTCCTGTCAGATTTGTTCTATGCCGTCAACTTATAAAAGTA
The DNA here is from genome assembly GCA_948150575.1 of Tinea pellionella. Taxonomy (NCBI): domain Eukaryota; kingdom Metazoa; phylum Arthropoda; class Insecta; order Lepidoptera; family Tineidae; genus Tinea; species Tinea pellionella. The sequence continues at coordinate 3,341,646 of OX411252.1, forward strand.
GAGTATTTTTACTGTTACCTACATGAATTCTACCAAAGTTAAATATAGAAGTAAGGAAGGCAGTAGTGTGCTATACGTATATATATTATTGTATCTCGGCATATGACAACACTCCGCTTGATGTAAAGCTAGAGTGCGGTCCATGAACGGAAACAACTGCTCCTACAGAGAAATCGCCACGGGCAGCAGTCGCCTCCGCTATGCCGGCTTGAGAAGATGAGTATGCACCATCTAGGTTTTTGCAAAAGAAAATGCTCATAGTCTTTATGGATAGATGATGGGGTAAAAGAAAACTACGTAACTATGCAGTGGTGCGCATGCGTGCTGAAAGCGGAAGACGTGGGTATGATTCCTACTTCAGCTGAGACTGTGTGCGTTGATTTTTTTCTATAATATTTTCATTATAATTTAATAATTATTATTTTATTATACCAAAAATTAATAAATAATAATGGATAATTAAGCTACGTAATGGTTCGAACCTGACACCTAACGGTGGATAACTTTGATTATAGGCGCTTATAGGTGGTTTATTATACAATTTTAAACTGTCTTTATTTAAATTACTGCAAGTTTAGAATTAAAAGGTATTTCGTCTGGCATCTATAGCATAAAAATAGAAAATTAGAAAACCCAGGTATGTTATTATTTCTCTTGCGTAAATTACTATAATATGAAATAAGTATTAAAGTGATGGACGTTAATGTTCTCTTTGATTTGCGAACTACTCACTCCATTTTGCCGAAACTAAGCAAAATATCGGTACATAAAAACATTTTTATTTTTCTGTTCATTTTGCTATTTTCGACATCGAGGTCAGAATTGAGAAATTATCTTAATGGAAAATATAATTCCGTAATAACTTGAATATGTGTTGTGTGTGTATAAAAATAGTTATAAGCTAAAATAAATTCAATAACAATTTTTTGATTAACCTAATTTATTGATTAACCTCATTATTGTTAAAAATGGCAGTAATTTTTAGGGCTCAAAAAACATTATAAACTTTTGTGCCGTCTAAAATACGACGTTTTAAGAAAATTAATTATAAGCTATTACGAATTAGAAACAAACACAAATTGGAATTCACCTCGCTGATAACGCACCTGCTGCCTCTTAGCAATAAGTGTCAAAGTTCAAACGACGAAACATTATTTAAAGATTGGAATAAATATTAATTTTACTTTATAAAATTTTAGTTATCGCAATTTCTCGTCGCTTATAATGGCAGACTTTTGAATTAATTGGGTTTATAGAGTATATACTGAATTGTTTATATAAAAATAATTCTGTCACCAGAATTTCCCGCGGGCTTCTATGGGGTAGTACTCGTATAAAGTGGACTGTATGTTTGTTGATCAAGAATTTTAATTAGTATTTTGACTTGTTGGTGGTATTTACTTTTTCCATTTTAGTTTAGTTAACATAATGGAGTGGAGTGTGCACTGTCAATCTAGATGGCGCATACTCGTCTCCTCAGGCCGGCATAGTGGAGGCGACTGCTGCCCGTAGAGTTTTATCTGTAGTAGCAGTTGTTTCCATTCATAGACCGCACGCCAGCTTTACATCAGGCGGAATGATGTTATATGCCCAGGTACAATAAAAAACAAAAGAGAACCAAGCTCTTTTTTTTTACATAATATATACAATAATATACATGTATATTTCACAATATACAATGTAATTATTATCATGTGTGTATAAGAAAATATTTGAAATTTCGGTTGTTTTTAGTAAGAAATTGTATATCAAAAGTCACGAATACATTTTGATGAAACATTCCTCGGATGTGTCTTCAAATCTCAGAGGTAATGTAGGCCATCAATCGTCACGCTACGACTAAAAGAGCTTAACTACACGAGAAAAAATTGAGGGGAGATATGAGAAAATTGATTTTTGTCGTAAGTACCTATCTAATTTTTTTGCTAGTAATTTTGTATAAACGCAAAACAATTTCAACCCTTATTGTAACTGATGAGAGATGAAATATAAAACTATAATTTTAATGGCTGTAAAACAACAAAACACGTAATTAAAATCTTTGTATATTATAATTGAAATAAAACGTTAGTGCTATTGTTGATTGCTGTTACATCAGCATTAAAGTGCGATCCATGAACAGATACAACTGCTACTACAGAGGAATCTCTAGAGGCAGCAGTGGCTTCTGCTATGCCGGCTAGACGAGTATGCACCATCTAAATTGACAGTGCACACTTCTCTCGTTATATCTGGTCACTTTCAAATTGTTTCACGAAATCCGACAATGTCACTTCTCGGGTGTTACATTCAAAAGGACGGCAGACTGGACAAATAACCATCATCAGTCTGCCTACCACTCTTTAATAGTGCCTATAGGCACTGAGCGACCAAAGTACATATAACAAAGTTACATTGGTACCGGTCAGAATTTAGCGAGGTTCGAACACGGGTCTCGTCGATCGTGAGTTCACGCGTCTTACTACTAAACCACGGCCACTCAATTTGTTTGTATACTTACACGATGATTCACCTCACTAATTGAATGTAACTCCGGCTAACGCTAGTACCGACACAGGTCGGCCGAATTATGTTAGAGGCCACTAGAGGGTGTTGTGGTAGCTAATCTTGACAAGTTCGGAGGACGCAGTAGATCCAGGTGATCGTGACCACGTCTACGGTAAAACATTATGAGCCATCAATCAAAAAGCGCCAATAGATTTATAAATAAAGAAGTAAATTTCGGTAAAATCACGACGAATAATATAATTTTACGAACGCGAACGTCGAACATATTCGGCGACACAAATTTCCTGTGAGCAAAACACTCGGGAGAGCTTAATTGATTTACACGCGCCTCGATGGCTACAGCAGTCGATGAGGTGCAAAACTAGTCAAAGTGATACCCGCGTATACCAATATCAAACAACTAACACCCACTCGACACACAACCCCCCATCATTTTACCTTATGCAGATATCTGTCTTTAAAGTAAATCTGTGTGGATTTAGGTTGCGACAGTATAAAACTAGTCAATGATACTTAATGTTTTAAATTGATCTATCGATATCGATATAAGAATCTCATCAGAATCCAACACCCTTACAAAACGTTTTCTCTTGTCCGAATAAATTGCTTTTTGGAGGTATGATCGCCAATTGTATTTAAGTATTAGTTGATACGGTGCGTTGTTGGTTAAACATGTATTATATCTTCTAGTTAATGAAATTTTCGATAAATAATTTTTTCGATATTATTATTTATATAAAGTAGTATGTTTAGTGTATTTTATTTATATATTTAATATATCAAACCTCCTCCGTTTCTCACTTATCTGAAGATCGGCTGGTAAATAAAGCCGACGGCTTTAAGTCCACCTTTTTTATCTTACAATAAAGAATATAAATAAATGAATAAATAATAGTTTATTAAAAACACGTTATTATATTATAACACTGTATTTTTCACAAAACGTTGATAATAATGGAATATGTTAGTTTCTTTGCTCTCTTGTGAATGGGGACTGCGCTACTCGGAGGCAATCATTCCTCGGATGCTTTAGCCCCAGTAGGCAAATAAGAATTTGCATAGAAAATGTGTCTTTACATTTCTCATTGTCCTATTAATTTCGGAATTTATTCTGTTCCGTGTTTTCATTTGGGAATTTAGATAGTGCTTTTTATTAAGTCTTGTAATAATGATTTAATATTATTTGTGATTATAAAATTATGGTGAAAATTGAACTGAATAAATAATAACCCTAGAATTTCAATATTGAAAACTTGATATGTATAACATAATTAGCCGATGTATCTAACTGCTTACTATACTATACATACTATGGTGTAATAAACCCTGTAATATGTGACGTCAACTCACCAATTGCAAGAATTGCTGGTGGAAAATAGAAGACAAGAATTTACAAATTTTGACACGTGCGCTCAGTGGTTAGAGCATCCGTGCGTATTACGAAGGACACTAGATTGTCGCATCGGGTTTTTTTCTGTTCAAAAATTATCATTGTTTCATAATAATATATAATATCTAAGCTAGGATTTAAATATAACAAAGAAGAACAAAAAAGAAAAATTAAAAATATTTAAAATAAATATTTTCGATAAATCAAAACTACTTGATAAGAAATATATTGTATTTTATTACTTTAGTAGTAATTATTTAATGAATGATTTGTTTATTAGTTAACAAACAAAGTTTAAACACAAAAACTGATAGAACTTGTTACAAACTGATACCAGAAACAAAACAATCTAAAACTGTTAACCTAAAACTTCATTAAAGTTTCATTACAATTGCCAACATTCCATTTAACAATGGTAGGTTACAAACTCTTGTAACATTTGTTATTCTCGTATAGGTTCTAAAACAAAATGTAAATAAAGAAATCATTTCTCAAATTTTTTAATGAAATAAAATTAATAAGTTGAAACGAATAGAATGTTAGAATCGTAGTAATTAAATCATTGTATCCGTATTTACTCGTATTTTTGTCTTACGCATTTCTCGTATAACTGATTTTGTTTTTTTAACCGAAACAATTTCTTCTTATATTTCTTAAATATGTTTTTTCTAGTGTCTCTGGCTTAAGATGTACGAAAACAAATGATATCACACATAAATATCTGCAGGCCGCTTCCGCTATGCTGGCTTGAGGTTACGAATCCATCCATTGACAGGGTACACTGTTCAGTGCAGACTGTTCTAATGACCCTCATCAGTCTGCCTACCACTCTCTAAATTATTATATTATGATCGCTAAATATTGTAAAATAGGGAGAGGAGTATGCACTGTCAATCTAGATGGTGCATATTCATCTCCTCAAGTCGGCATAGCGGAGCCGACGGCTGCTCTTAGATATTTCTCTGTAGTAGCAGTTATTTTCGTTCATGGACCGTACCCTTGCTTTACGTCAGGCGGGATGGTGTCATATTCCGAGCTACAATAAAAAAACAAGAAGGTAAATATTGCATTAAATCTGAGTTGGTAGTAACTAAATTTAATTAAAACTCAATAAATAAAATATGAATAAGGTGAACGTCAAAAATACTCCAGTTCTTTCTAAGGAAAATTACTGGAAAATTATCTTTCAGCTGTCTGCCTGGACGGTTTTTTTTACCACATGCAAAGATAATATATTTTATGATAAGATTATTATGTGGGTAATACACAATGGACAGTACCTATTCGTTTTTAAGAAACAGCTTACAACTAAATCATAAAAATATATTTACAAATTAAAATACTTTAAAGAAAAAAAAAATCTAGTTAATTTATTTATCACTCAGTTTAATTAAGTTCCAACCAGCTTTTTTTCCTCTCTGGCAGGTAAAATTACTGTTTTTAACTTGGAGCTAAGCTCTAGTTCATTATTAATAGCACCTCTTGAACGAATGAATAGGAGTTGATTCTTGAAGGAAAAATATTTCATTTTGGATTTTTGCCGCTTTCGTTTCACATCGCTCTTTTTAGATACTTCATCTTTTTCTTTCTTTTTTCGACTAGATTCATATCACGTAATAAATAAATTTGCTTAGTTTATTATCATAATTTGACAGCTCCCAAAAGTGGTTGGCATGTGTTATTATAAAGAAATGAGCTATGTTATTAAATAATGAAAATTGAATAAAAAATACTTCTTAGGCTGTTATGTGCATTTAGCATTTAAAATGACAAAAAAAAAATTAAAAAAAAAAAACAATAATGAGCCCTGCTTTCAGGGCTGCGGTAGCAGTTGTAACTAGATGTGCAATAACGCTCCCAATGTGACGAGAGAGAAAGCATGGCCACAGCCATGTTTAGGTTTGGTTGACGGCAACATTGTTAAATCGTTTGAAGCGGCCTACGCTTTTTTTATGTCAAATGTTGTAGTTTGCACCTCTAGTATATATTTCTATGGTTCTATAAATAAGTAAGTAAATAATATTTTAGGCATTTAAGAAAGTAAATTGTGCTGACCTTCTTTTTGATTGTATCCACAGGGATAGGCAAAGAATACTAAATAGATCTCCTCTATAATATGTAAGCGATACATCATGTTCTACCATTACGGGCTATTTTTTAATTTTTAATTAGATATATCGCTGATGCATTTATTTAATATAACAGTTTAATTTAACCCTTAAATGCATGCTTTTTTGTTTTGATTTAATAAAATATTATAGGAAATTTTTCATAGATTATGTAAATAATAAACAAAAAATTCAATTCCGTTTTTTGTAATGACACAAAGAAACACTCAGGTTTTCCAATAATTTTATGTGAAAATGAATGTAGACAATTGGCAACAATAAGCATTTGAGGGTTAAAGTAGTTTATAGGATACGATCAATATATTGTGACCTGAAAATTTTGACATCCACTTGGATATAAGCCAAAATGAGAAGGTGAGCCTTGCTTTGTGAAGTCTGAGAATTACTGAGTACACTTACCAGACTGCTCCGATATTAGTTTGCTTACTAGTATATACCTACGTACGCTCCCATACGTCCATTCATAATATCCATATAATATGTAATAGAGACATTACTAATTAAACTAAGAGATTATTAAATATTTATTTAGCAGATATTACATAATATAACATCAAATTGTAACAATGGACTGTCAATCGACAGCACATTCATCTCCTCAAGCCGGCATAGCGGAGGCGACTGCTGCCTGTAGAAATTTCTCTGTATTTCCGTTCATGGACAGTACTTTAGCGGTACATCGGTATGTTATAATAATTTAATAAAAAACTACTTTATATATGCTGCGTGAATTGACTCATTTCAGCAGGCTGTCATAGCGGAGGCGACTGCTATACATAGAAGACACTGTTCATTCGGACTATAAAATATTATTACATAAAAGGCTTAAATTTAAAAAATTATAATGTTTAAATATGTTAAGTCGTTTGTACTCGACGCAACGTCCAGATAACGTCAACCAACATGTCGGACCGATTTCAGCGTCCATGCATTTCAATGACCGTGTCTACGGTACCTTTTCGGCTAGATCGAAGGTGCCGCAAGTTGAGTCCGATAGTTTTATCGGTGTTTGTCTATGACAACCAATAATATCGTTTAAGAGTGGTAGGTAGACTAATGACGGTTATTAGTTCAGTCTGCCGTCCTGGGGCAGTACCACCACTTTCGAATGTAACACCCGTGAAGTGACCTTGTCGCGTTTCGGGATCAGTTTGGAAGTAGCCAGTTAAACGTGAGAAGTGTACACCTGCCTGCATTCGTCTCTTCAAGATGGTATAGCGGAGGCGAGTGCTTGTAGAAATTTATTTGTAATAATAGTTATTTCCGTTCGTGGACCACAATCTAGCTTTACATCAGGCGGAGTGTTCTCATATGCCGAGCAATATACATATACAATAAAATAAAATCGACGATCGTGCCTGTCCGTCTATCTTTGTGTTTGTGTAGTCCATTTATCGGTGTAGTGGACAAGCAATATCGGTGTCTAATACTGGAATCATCCGACCGCCGACATATCGTTGTTTACGTGAACTGTTTTAACTGTTATGAATGAACCAGTTCAGTTACTACGGGTATAATTAGTTCATTAAGTTACTTCTAGAATCGTGTTACCTTTTAATCTAAATTAATTGTATTTAATTACTAAAAAATTAACTGCACAGATTTGGGAAGTGAATAATAAAGAGGACAGTAATAAATTTTTAGACATTTCTCTAAACGAGGGTAATATCCAGGTGGGGAACTCATTCTGCGAAATGGTTGCATTTAGTAGCAAGCACGTAGCTTCCAAGGGACGGTTTACAGGTTACGAACACACAAAAAGGTGTTTTAATACCAGTTTCAGTACTTCAACATTAAATTGGACAAAAATAACAAAAAAAAAGAGGACTGCCCTTTGTAATAATATCATTGTTCTACGAAAGGAAATTAACAGCCGGAACAAAAACGATTTTTCATCTCAAAAATACCCATTGCGAAATCTTTTTAATCTAAATCTCGTGTAAATTTTGAATCAAAATGATTCATAATAAAGCTTATATTTTTGTGCCGTGTTTCGATATCAAGTCGTTCCTCAGGGATATTGTTGGCAGTCATGAAAGCGCATTTAAGATGAGTCTCATCTCCGTTCTTATATAAGGACGTGCAAGATGAATGTCCGTCTTTCAGGCGTGCGGGACAAAGCGAAGCGAACGTCCTAATCTCGTCCCCTTGCCGCGCCACGCCGCCGGCCAAGCCCCGCGAGTGCGTGCCTGACGACTCACTCCCGTTGTTTCCTTTTTAAAATGAAGCCATTGTGATATTGTACTCGTCAAAGGACAAAAGATTCAAGATTATTTTGTTCTTTGACTATAATTAACTTTATATATAATATAATGTGTATAAAATACTACAGAGAAGATAGAAGGAGCGGATATCTCTTTTCAATAATACCCTGCACGTAATAATCGATGTCAATTTCGATCCGACATACAAGTGCCTTCAAAAACCGATAACCATTTGAATAGATTGTTCTCGAGTAAAGACCACGTATGTAGATACTCATGAAAATGAAAGTTCGATAAACTAACATCGGTATTGAAGAAAAGATGATATCGAATTGATTCGATGGATGGGAAGATAATTATGGCTTTTCTATAACTGTTAAGATAATAAATCCTACATCCTTTCAAACGTAAATTTTTGGGAAAAAGTTTGTGTACAATTGTATTTTTCTACTTAACTTTTTCTAATAATAATATTAACTTGAATGTAAAAAAACAACTTCTCTCTCGGTTAGACGCCTCCAATAACATTTTATTTACATAAACATAAATAACATGTTTTATTAAAACGTAAAAAGATTCTATTCGCACTCGTGGTCGTGTGGGAGAAGCCTACGAGCGTACTTCCTACTTACTTGCTGTTGTGTATCCCACGGATCATAAACCACTTGTAAAAAGGGACTCCGTTGTAATGGCCTGTTTAATGAGGGTCAACACAATTACAAATGACGTTAATTGCTCCCTTTGGTAACTCTTCAAAGCCTTCATAGTAGTACGAATAAACTGGGAAACGAAAATATCTTATTTATATGCATTAACTCGCCCCGTATGAGGTATACTTCGACGTAGAAAAGACTTTTTGTGTTACGGTCGTTGTAAAACTCCATATCCTTTCACATGAAGGAAGATGAGAGTTCTTTCATCTGCATGCCGAACAAAAGAGCCGCTCTAATACTGTACTCAGGCGCCCGTCTGCGCAGCCTTCGTCGCTACTCGGAGCACCACTAACCTATTCATCTGGTCCTTAGCGCACGCAATATATGGAGTATACGTCGAGAAACACCTACTTTCAATGCAAGTTACCTTATGCAAATCGATTGTAAAAATTCGATGTTGATCGTAAAAGTGTTTTTTTATAGGATGAAATCTAAATATTTTTAGTACCAATTGATGTTTTTGTAAATAGTCGACATTGCCATTGGAATAAATGGCAAAATAGGAAGAAAGCTAACTATTTAAAGAGACCTTAACACAGAAAACCTCGTAAAGATCTATTGCTACGATTATAAAATGTCCACCGCAATTTCTGAAATCATTTGAATAGAGGGATTTCTCCTGGGATCCCCTTAGATGTTTTATTTCAGGCAAAAACGATTTCACAACCATGTACTGACTGACGATAAAGCTCTGATACTTACACAATTCTGATTTAATTTGAATATTAGTCCAGTCTTTATAGATTAACTAGTTTTATGTGGCTGCGTGCTAGTGCTAACAGCGCAGGACTATTCTATTATAATATAATAATATATATTTTGTGGCAATATTTTTTAGGGTGGATTTGAAAAAAAAAATTTTTTTCAGATCGATATTAGATGATATTTCCTACAACTTTTGTTCTGGAACTTTGGCCCTATCTCGTTAGGCCCTAACCAGACGGAACTGATTTTCGTATTTTTTCTTAGGTCACATGGGCCCGCCCCCTTTTTGCCAACCCCAGTCGAGCTTTATATAATATGACGTTTATTTGTCTGTTTATCCCGTATGCGTTTTGGAACGATCAGTTCTATTTGGGAAATTATTTCTGCATTGCCCGCAATTTTGTATACGTGTAATTATAATAATTAAATACGTTTTTGATTCCCGTTCTATCCCTAGCTTTGTGTTCGATGCCAAGAGATTTCATTCACGCTAAAAGAAAAACTGAAAATATTCCTCAATAAATTGTCTATCTAATACAAAAAGGATCAAACTCTCCAGCAAAATAAAGTTTAAAAGTATAAATATTAATTTTTTTCGTGTATAAAAAGCTTTATAAAAATTATTTACCCAAAAATGTACTTCGCCTAATGTTGGGTAATATTAATTTGGATTGCTCTAATAAAGTGTGTTACATGCGTGTAATGCGATGTTATTTAACCTAATAGCTGGAGTAAAATATCACACTGAAACCCTTACAGCATTATGAGAGAAAAAAGACCGCCTTCGTATCCGTAGTTATCGTTACCAAACAAGGTATATTGGATCAATAGAGACCCGTGTCTTATCTAGGAAACGCAACATTTAAAACTTTTATTGGTTTATTAAGTTTTTATTGTTTAGATTTTAGATTTTTTTAAATGTAGCTCGGCATATAACAACACTCCGCCTGATGTAAAGGTAGAGTGGGGTCCATGAACGGAAACAACTGCTACTACAAATAAATTTCTACATGTAGTAGTCGCTTTCTCTATGCCAGCTTAAGGAGACCAATGTGCACTATCCAGATTGACAGTGCACAGTTCCCTCGCTATACCTGGATACTTCCAAACTGTTCCAGAAACGCGAGAAGGTCACTTCACTGGTGTTACATTCAAAAGTATACCATCATCAGTCTGCCTACTATAATATGTCATAAGCATAAGGCGTCGGAATAACTATGTATATATATATTATTATTATATATGTATTAATTCACAGTAATTTTTATTCTGGCGTACAAGTAATGACGAGACGCTTCCATAGAGTATGATAGGCTTAACTACTACAACTAAATCACGCCTAAATGACTCTTAATTATATTGTTAATTAAAACAGAATGACAGACAAAATTAGGCTGGGAAACCCGCATATTCATACATAAATTTTGCAATAATTTTACATACATGAAAAGTACGAATTAAAAACGAATCTTTTTTGGCAGAAAATTTTACTTTTTATTGCTAATTAACTCCAACTCTAAATATACAAGTAAAGTCCATTCAGAACATTCAAATACTGATAAAATTTTTTAAAACAAAAAATGCGGTAAAATTACTTGTAAAAAATTGTGTTTTTGTTTCATTTATTTATTTACAGTTTCTTTAAACATCGCAGCCATTAGTAGCTACTATTAGCGCACTAATTTTATAAATTACACAAGTCTGTAAATTTCAGGAATTTTTATATATGAATTATAATTTAGGCAGTTTTTTTATGTGATCTGGTAAAATAATTTGTTTTATCATCAATATTCCGTTAACAGATACGAGCATTATTAAATTATGATGAACATTGAATTGAAAAAATTAATGCTCACGTAACAGACTGCGCGGTGTTGTATATGAGTTTATTTTTTGCAATAAATTTTTCATTTTAAATACAATTAGTAAAATATAAATAAATAGATGTGATAAAGTTACAATTCTGACATGTCTTTCCTACGTATTTAGCTGTTATTTAATAATTGTATTTAGTATTTAGATTGATCTCTTTTACGCGGTAGGGGTACCGTTTTCTAGTACAGAATTTATACATATAATAATGAATAAATTAATTAATGTATATTATGTACAAGTATAACATATTATTATTATTTAAATAATAAGATAATTAATAAGAGTAATAAGTTAATATTACCTACTATTATTAAGTATTCTTAAGGGCCCTATATTTCTTAAGCATATATATATATGATAGTTCGACCTTGACAGTGTGTAAATACACAAAAGACAATTATTTGCATATTACAATACAATACAATTGCATATTACGCCTAATTGAATTAAAATAAACAATAACTATGAACTAGATGTTTTTTTAAAAAATATTCGAAGAGTTTTCTCCGAGAAAAACTGCAACAAAAATTGATTCAGAGAGATTTTATTCTCACATTTATAAGAAAAAGAAAAAACCCAGCCAACACTTTATATTCTCTCATTCAACATATTTCTTTACACTCGCGAGTCTTAAAGATTAAATTAATTCTCTTTTATAATAATTATAATTAATAAATTGGCTTTTAATAAACAATATTTGCGCAAAAGTGTAATATGAGTGTTTGCGTTGTTTATAATTGAGAGGCATGTATAAACACTTAATTTGTAAGTGGAAATGTAAATATTAGAGAATCTGTGTTTATTAATAATCAAACTAACAAGCGAACTAGCTGAGATGAAAGCCCTTAACGCATTACTGACCACTTAACATATTACCTATGTACTCATGAATATTATATACCTGTTGATGTACTTTCTGTCATTTATGTCTCCCTCGGAGCCGGTGCAGGTCCTCATGAAATTTAGATAAATCTATCAAAGGAAGGTCGAATAATAATGTATTTGCGAATAAAAGCTCTATACATTTACAAAGGATATTTTGGTAATATTTAAAACAAAATAATATCATAAATAATTTACCTACCGTTTTGTTATTCAATGTGGTATTTTAAAGATTGTTGGGTAACAGTCATCTACTCCTATGCCTGCTTGCACCATCCAGGTTGACGGCTACTTCCAAACCATTCCCGAAACACACCACACACCTTGAAAGTGGTGAAACAACCGCGGGATAGCAGACTGGACTAATAATTACCTAATACCAAATATTATTCAAGAGTGTTTTAAATTCAGTCTTCGAATATAATATAGTACGTAAGTAATTTAAGCCTCAATGCAGTAGCCGAAAACGTTGCTACGAATTCTCTATAACCACTATTACGGAAGCAACGCGTAAAAGCGATTGCGCTCTAAAAAGCAACACAACGAAAACGTATTGCAACTTTTAGTATATTTTATGTTCCAAAATCTAGTGAGAGCAAAATGTGAAACCTAATACATTTAAATTGGCAAATTGTTGCTTTAAACACTGCTTCGCGTTTTATCTGTACACAGTGAACGAGAATGGCGAGTGTTACTTTTAATTGCCTTCTCTTCAAACAGAATTATATCTACAAAACAACAATACTTTTCGTATCAGCAAAGATAAGTGGTGGATTCGAAAACAGAAAAATAAAATCGCTCTCGATACCGAGTCGGGGAGAGAAAAGTGGAAAGAGGGTGAGCAATATGAGTGGAGAACTCTGGCCGCCTGCGCGGCGCCGTCGCCACCCCTCGTACTGCGCCGCACCCTTCCGCTCAGTCGTCTGCCACGCTCGTCGCCCGCCGCGCTATACCTTCGTCGCAACGCTCTACGAGAACCTGCGGTTCGTTACCCCCATGTGCTCGTCACACCAGACGGCACTACATCGTACACTAATGAATTAATTACACTCTTCAACAAATTTATATCAACCTAGTATTATGCATATAAGTGTATATTTTTAAAATAAATCGTGCTCGTAACAGTGAAGTTCGTGTGAAAAAAGTTTGGCGGTGACGTGTTTTTGATTGACTGGATTAATTACAGTTATAAAAAGCGTAAGTTCAATTTATTACCTAATTAAAAATAAGTCAGTGGTAGAATATGTTTAGTAAACTGTACCTACTCTGTGAAATTAATTAAATTTGTAAACAACCCTTGAGGAAAGGAAATAAATAATTCTTTGAACGTTTATAGCTAAACATTAATTACTTGTTGTTCCATTTTTATTAAAATGTCAATCATCTCAAATAGATACTTTGTAAAACAAGGATAAATTGACAATCAATAGGTTCTATACGTAGATATTGAAAAACGAGCTTAGAAAATCAGCGATCTCACTCCGCAAAGAAAGGGAATGAAAAACGAAGGAAACAACGTCAAGCGTAGACAAATACTGGAGGGGAAAAGTGAGGGTGAGTGGTGGAATGCGGCGTGGACAAAAACTACCTTACATAGCGTTCATGTAAGGGAAAATGCTAACAAAATTATTTTATCGCTGCAGCTTCTATATGAACGACCCTTTTGTAATCTTCGTCGTAAAAAGTAAATCTCCTTTGGTTTTGTGTACAAATATTTTTCATTCTAAGTAATTGCCGAAGAGGAAGTTTTGGAATTATATCTGAGAATTATGATTAATATCGGTTCAGTGACTTTCTGAAGGTTTAGGAATAAAATTAAAGCTATAATAACAACGTGTCACGGCTGAATTTGGTGATTCAATGTCGCTTTTACGTGGATTGAGAAGCCAGATCAGATTTTAAGAAGAAAGTCATGTTATTTTTTAATAGGACATAAGCTGATATTGAAAGCCTATTTCTGGATTTCGTAGTAAAAGCGATCAGAAATCGCATATATTTAAAAGTGGCTCTTCAGTTCAGACATCAGGTTTAGGATTCACACACGACTTTTTGAATTATCTTTTCTTTTATTATAGCATTGTAACAAGTCAGAAATAGCTTCAGTAAAGTGGTGGAATGGAGAGAGAATGAAAATACATGTTCCTATGTTATGATATTTGTCCACACTTACGTACGATCCCGAACACTTAATGAACTCCCTTTTGAATTTTCTGTTTATACTAAAATCTAAAAATACAGATGAAACAATAAGAAATATTTTGAATTATTGAAATACAATAATGATTTTGGACACCTACACATACTAATTTATTATATAGTTTTATTTAGAAAAAATATATATACGAGTATATCCTTTATTTTACATAACGAAAGCCATTTTTTATTTGAATTAACTTCAGTTATCTTAAGACAATAATTGAGCAGAACAATGTTATTATAATGTTTTGAAAACTTTGCGCGCCTACTTATGTTTTTCTTCAAATGAGCACGCGCTACTTTGCTTACTTTAGATAAAGTTTAACTTTATTCTAAAGGCATGTTCACAATGATACGTGGAATGCCGAACACCGTCTGTTGTCTTGTGTTTTTTTTTTAATAACATGAATAAGCCCTAACAACTTGTGTACGTAGTTTGTTATCTTTTTTCGACATATTAGTACGTGAAATAGTAGTTATTTACATACCACTATTTTAACCACTAAGCACTAGGTCAGATTTAGATTTCAACAAGAAAAAATCTAGACCACTGACTGGATATCAGGTAGGTTCACTACACTTCATCGTTTACACTAAATTTTATTAGCTTCCCAATTCACATACCAGATTACGTTAGATCGATAATACTTACTTGCCTAAACCATATATGTAGCGAGCATTAATTATATTTTTAAAAATATATTTGTATGACATGAATGGATTAGCTAACAATTTATGAAATTTATCTCATTTCTTTCAACATTTAATGATTGATTATTAATTGATGACTACACCAAAAAATTTACGCATTAAACCAAAATGTGATATGTTTTATATCTGACATGGCAATTTTATATAAAAAGTAACGTTAAAACTACGTTATACTAATTTATTATACCACTAAGGCGACTCTTAATTTTGTCGTATTACTTAGAATTACACATTTCTACCTTACTTACAATGACGTATCTTAATACACATTATTCTATATATTTTTCAATTTAGAGAGGAAGGAGTATATTTGTGAGAAGTATTCATCTATTAAAGCCGGCATAAAGGAGGCGATTGCAGCTCCGCGGTAGTAGTTATCTCCGCTTATGGTCACATGGTCACCCACTACAATAAAGAAAGAAGGCATCCAATTTGATTTAGTCTTGATTTAAATGAGATATAAATGATTTGAAAAGAAGTACATCTATACATTCCGAAGTATTATAAGAATAATAATAAACTTTAGTTGTCTTTTGCAAAGATATTGTATGCCGTCCCCTTTAATAAATAAAAGATCGATCAATCACAGACCAATTCTAGGGTAATCATTTATTATAATAGCTTTCTAACCCTAAACGGGGTTGTTATCTCTGAGTCTACCAATAATTTTATCTCACTGAAAATTTTCTGACGTTTGTTCAGTCGCAAAACTGTAATTAATCTCATTACCCAAATAAAGTTGATCCTTTATTTCTTTTTAAATTGGTTTTATGAACAATATTCGATTTCGCAAAAAATATTTTATTTGAGAAAAAGATTTTTTTAAATTGTAATATAATTGCTGCGGTCTAGCGGTAGAAAGCGTGAACTCACGATGTGACCCATGTTCAAATCTCGCTGAATTCTAAACTGTACCACTGTAACTGTGTACTATAATGTACTTTGATCACTTAGTGCCTATGATACATGAAATAGCTTAGTATAGCCATTGAAAAGAAATTATTGTAAATTTTGGTAGCATATCAATATTGTATGTAGGTATGTGTGATATTATATAGTTAGGTATATGAAATATAATTGATAGTTAAATTCCTTTGAAGCTCCGGTAAATTTCATAATATCGTATTGCCTTTATTAGTAAGCAAGCTGCGGCCATTTACCCGCTCCCTAATGATTATCTCACGCGTAAATCTTACAAAAGGGGCCGTCTTTACTCACAACTAACTGAATTGGTAAAATTGTTGGACCGTAAGCATTTAGATACTACTAGGTTTCCTGGAGTTACGTCCTTCTCAAATAGTTCAAGAATTCAACTACATATACATACGAACATAATTATAATGGTTGACGTCCATTAAGTTGGTTGGAGACCAAGTACTAAGCTAAGTTAGTTTACTATAACGCTTAAATAGTTTGCGGTCTGAAATATGGAAAATAAAACGGCTTTAGGCACCGAGTCGAACAAAATCGAATCGTAAAAATACGCTTACCAATATTCACAATTAGTCAGGAGCAGTCAAATCGGACC
Source organism: Tinea pellionella (assembly GCA_948150575.1). Taxonomy (NCBI): domain Eukaryota; kingdom Metazoa; phylum Arthropoda; class Insecta; order Lepidoptera; family Tineidae; genus Tinea; species Tinea pellionella. Next base: position 3,358,487 of record OX411252.1, read on the forward strand.
AAGCATCGGTCGTCAAGGGAATTTCCGACTACATTCGGTGCGATTCGCCTATGATGGACGTACGCAAATTCGACCTCGATTCATCTCTAACGCATGCGCGTACGCATGATGTCTATGAAATGTAAAACACATTTTCATATTTTTGGATATAGCTTATAGATATTTTAACACCAGATTATTATATCGCAGACGAATCCATTGACATTTGAAGAAGATAAATAATTATTAAATAAAATAAATCTTCGGCAAAAATAATATCATTTAAAAATTTTTACTTGTTTTTTTCTCTTTAATTCAAATACGTTTCATAAAATATTCCCATTAATAATATTTTGCATTATTTATTCGAAACAAACAATATTTCACATTTTTTCTTTCTTAAAATAACACACATTCTATAGAATCTGTATTATCTGTGTCGAGGGACTTTGTTTACGTAAAAAAATAATCTGCGTATTATGTTTGACGTTATAGACAATGTGGAAAATTATTATGAAAAAGATTTGCTCATAATAAATATACATATTATAAGATTTATTAAAATCTTTTTCATTGTTCACCAACATATTTATTTGTAGATTAAAATCTAAAATAAAACATCAATATAATATCCATGTAACGAAAAGCGTAAAGAAAAGAATCACTAAAAGAGTAGCAGAGGCAGACTGAACGGTGCAAATTCGTCTTCTCAAGCCGGCATAGCGGAGGCAGGCCTGCAGAAATTTATCTGTGGTAGCAGTTGTTTTCATGGACCGCACTCTGGCTTTAAATCAGGCAGTGTTGGCATAACTTGAGCTATTATAAAAAATATGAATTTTTTATTACACTATGGAAGGTTCCCATTACCACATTACAATGAAAAATATTTCAAATTTCATGGTACAGTTCAAGGACTATACTTTTATCTCTTATTACCTATAAAACCTAGAAATTTAGACGTTTGGAAACAAACATACAAATATATTTTTTTATTGTAGCTCGGCATGTGACAACACTCCGCCTGACGTAAAGCTATAGAGAGGTACATGAATAGAAACAACTGTTACTACAGATAAATCTCTACGGGCAGCAGTCGCCTCCACTATGCCGGCTTGAAGAAACGATCATGCACCATCTAGATTGACAGTGCACACCCCTCTCGTTATACATGACTTCTTCCAAACTATTCCCGAAACACAAGGTCATTTCACGGGTGTTACATTCGAAAGTGGTGGTACTACCCTAGGACGGCAGACTGGGCTAGTCTGCTTACCACTCTTCGGTACAATACAAATTATAATATCACTAGGATAGCATTTCTATCCTGATAACTCATTAAAATTTAATTATTGTTGACAATATTTTATTTTGACATACATAAAATTCTTCTTATGGCTTTTATTTTATTTATTGCAATTAAAAATATAAAATGAACTGACTGCTTTAATGAATACGTATTTTATTTTTAAAATATATTTATTTTCAATATTTCCAATGGCTCCTGCAGCAAATCCGACAGACACACTGTTAGCAAATAATAATTTTTTAGAGAGAATAATTCTTTAGAGAGACTTTTCATCCGTTCGGCTTTGTTATTATTATTTTTTTCTATTTCAATTCCTGTAGGATAATTTTTTTTATTAATTAATATATTAAATAGTCATTTATTAACTACCTATAACTGACATGTAGAAATGATCGTTTTTTTATGTAGGTATAGTAATTACAAAATTACGTGGTTTTTATGGTCTTACATCTTTTTAACACACTACGTTTATACCAATTTTATATATCAATGAGTCAAACATATACAAAGTTATTAAAGATGGAGCAATATTAAAATATGATGAAAACTGAACACGCACACAGCTAAGGTGGGGATCGACACCAAGTCCTAAGCTACGCACATAAGCTCTATGGCCCTTCACGTGTCCGTGTCGAAATTCCTCTATCTTTTCATCGTCAACCTTTCCAGCTACTGCGTCGACGTCACATATTATTGTTTTTTTCTTCTATTTAATTTTTATCATAACAATAATGTTTTTTACAATTTAATAATATCAAATTCATTCCCAATAAACAAAAAAAAAAAAAATTATACGTAAGTAAATTATTATAATAATATTTATACTAACAAAAATAAAGAAGGACATTTTAGAAAGTACAATAAATAATTTCAATTAACTATTGAAACACAAAAATGAGAAATAATAAGTTGAATTCTACAAAAACAAAATACCAAGTACACTCCTGTACTCGCTACAAAACTCCTGACAACGATGGGACGTAATATCAAAAAATATATATGTAAAAGTAAATAAAATTCAACGCACCCATCTACTGGAACTAAAATGTCGGAATTATTGAAATACGACGTGAAAATGTTACGCCACAAAATTGGGCTGGAGGTAAAAGTAGTTGAAAAAAAAAAACAATTGTACCCTTGTAATTCTGAAATGGGTTAGCGAAGACTTACCTAGATACATTAAATTCTAAGTTATCCTAAAAAGATATACTTGTATCTACAATATGTTTTACCTGTCTTCAATGAGCTGATGAAAAATATGTTTTTTTTTACTTTCTTATTTATTCTAATACAAGCGTAGGATATCATATTTTGAGGTCACGACATTGTATATTTACGAGTACTCCACAAGTATCCAAATTCATTTCGAAACGTATTTAATATGATCACAAACAACATTGGTTTAGTCACAGGTATTCCAGATACAGCTTCCTCATACAATCTATGTCACTAACTATCATTCCGTGTATCAAATGTCGTTAAGACGTGATTGAGTATCAAACATCTAAACATCTCTATAAAATAACTTTAATAATTCAGAGTCTTATAAGACTACTAAGTTGCTAAATCCGTTTGAAACTGGTCTGAAATTCACACTAATCGATCATTTCTATTTAAATTTCTAAAGCCCCTGACTGACGCCTCATTGGAAGTCGCTGTCAACTACTCGGTACGACTATTATCGCCTTCGCTAATGGATTGACCCCAGAGGTGACAAAGGACACTGAAATACGACGCCGCCTAGGTTTGCCTTTTAAAATAAAGTTTGGACACAAATTATTAGGGATTTGACACACAATTAACTCAATAAAATGTTGATATATTTCAGTCAAATAAGGTCTTAGCCTCATATTACTTATAAAGCCTAACTTAAAGTAAGAACATAATTATATCGAATACGGTATAAAATTTTTATTTAGTCTTGGAAAAAAAGGAAAAATCAGACATTTAATAAATTTCATTATTAGGAAAATTCTAACAATATATTGTATATTAAGACATATTTTAAACTCATTAGTATGACAGTTGCCGAGATTTATTGCATCAAAAATATACACTTGCTGTATTATACTTTTGTATTATATAAATTCAAAGCGGCAGCCCCTGTGACGCAGTAATTATGGCGCCATAAATATGTTATTGTAGGAAAAATAGGTAAGTTTTTGTTTCGGGTCAGTCCTGGCCTTAGTTTCGGGTCAGGGGATTATTTGTATACAATTTAAAAAGGAGTTGTTAAGTAGATATGTATACGTTGATTGTAACTGTTCATCAACACAAACATTTACAATTTAATATAAATTCCTTTTATATGAAATCTTTTGTAGAAATTCATTTCTGTGAATTATATTATTTGTTCCGTAAATAACAATTCCATTTCATGGCGCTTCACAGCACCCCGCTTTTTGTTAGTGTTCAAGAATAACCGCACGAAGAAAACATTTTCTCAGGTAAAACAGAGAATTTTACTGACTGGCTGAGCTCCCGTTGTAATCCCAACACAGACTTAAAGCCGAAGTGTGGAGGTTTACATTCATATAGATAATCTTTATTTCTATTCAACTAGAGCTGCTTCTGTTCCCTGTTTTATGTTGTACTTTCTGACAAAGCACAGAATAATAAACCTACAAAGATAAGCTTGCAACGCAACGGTCGGTGTTCTCTACATTGCATAATTTTCTACTGCGATTAACATTTTTAGATTGTTACAAATTGCTGCACTTTCGACCACAAAATTGTATAATAAATTTATAGACCGGTAGTGCCATGAGAAGACCCAGCATAGTGGAGGTGGTTGCTGCCTACAGGCCTTTCTGTTGTATAAAATATTCTAAAGCAAAATAAAAATTACTAATTTCCTGTAAAAAATAAACTGTGAGTTATATTTTATTTTCTATATTACGCCTGTTCGTTAAAAGCCTCTAATACCAGCTCTAAAAACCTCCTTTTAAACTCACTAAAAGAAAAACTAAGAGCTTTCACGTTTTCCTCGACTCTTAGAAAAACATTATAACCTTATACATTAACAAAATATCACTGATTCTCTTATTGACTTATAACGGAATCGTCGGAATTGCAAAGTCCACAAACTTGAAATTTGGGAGGCAGCTGGTTTCTTATATGACGTAGGCGTCCGAAAGGATTTCTAAAAATTAAATCCCTAAGGGGGTGGTGAAACGTGGAAAAATATTTTTTAATCAGACTCACTTGAAACTTATCATAAATCCTCTACAACATAAATGATGAAACCTGTGTTTCAGCATATTATAAAGGAGAATAGATAGTATGGGAAAACATTTCTTTTTCTTTAGATTTGCTTCTTTTAGCTTAGTATATGTTTATTAAAGAAGGTTTTAGGCTTTTTTTGGCTGTTTAGAAATATGGTTGGATGGAACGAGTATTGTTATCCCTATAAAAGATTCCCTAGACATAGGAACGGTAATGGAAAAGGAACGAAAACCAAACAAATAATATCCATGAATTAAAATTAAAAAAGTTGCGGACGTATTTCTATATTGTCAATGGTATATTTACAGATAAAAGATTTGGAAGCATTCAATTGTAAAATAACATATACGTACAGAACAATACAATACATTCGATTATTGGAAACAACACTTTATTGAAAAGGCTTCCTTCCTATTGCTTGTTATTGTTATATTTGTTATGTTGATTTCAATGTGATCAATCTGTGCACTGAACTATATGACGTCAACTACAATCGTTATGTTTCAATTTATTTTATTTTATGAGTGGTAGGCACTTGGTGGTTATCAGCCCAGTCTGCCGTCCTGGAGCAGTATCTCCACTTTTAAGTTAACAAGAAGTGATCTTAAGCCGGTATAGCGGAAGCGACTGCTGTTTAGATATTTCTCTTTGGTTGTTCCCTCCGACCGCACTCTGGAAATAACATAAATTTAAATATATATATTGGAGAGTCAAACAGCTTATTTAAATAATTAAATACCTAAATAAATAAACTTTATTTCAAAATACTTAAATATTGCACACATTTATAATGCTAATACCATTCGATACATTTTCTCTTAAAGTTAATTATTATATTTATTTGCAATGAATGTATGAAATGTGTTTATTTATGAAAATTAACAATGATAACTTTATACAATCACAAAAGCCTCGGAAACCTCCCAAAGAACAAGTACTACAAGCATGCCATTGCATAACAAAAGTATGTAAATTTCCGCTGAAATGCAAAGAGATTTTTATGACACTGCAAGATAGAGGACGGCAAATAGTAGCAGCTGAACAAATGTGGACTAAGTTTAGAATGGTGCATCCAATACCTACTCTAAGTTTTCAGATATTCAAATTGTCTTTGAAAGACTTTACATATACTGAAAAGGTCATAAGTACCTAGTTATTAATATTGAATTATATGTCAATGATTATAAATTATCAGATGGTCATGTTCATCAACTTTTTATTATGTCAAGAGTGGTACGAAGACTAATGAAGGTTATTAGCCCTATATGCTTTGGATAACTTTTAAATGTAACACCCGTGTAGTGATCTAATCGCGTTTCGGGATTAGCTTAGTAGTAGCGGAGTTTAAGGGGATGTGTCAATAATAGTGCACGTTGATCTCTCGCAACGACTGCTGCCTACACTTATCTGTAGTAGTAATAATGTTTCTGCTTAACGTGAAAGCTGAGCGTCCATACATTTTGTTTTACAACATTGTTTGAAACATAGCAGATTTATGTTGAAATTAAGTTACTTTATAACTTTCTCGGCACTAATTATTATTGCAAATCACGCAAACAAAAAAAAAGGCAGACCGTCCCGTAGTTCACCTTTAACCGCAAGGACAGTGTCTTATTATGAGGAAGTTGTTGCAGTTGTTGGTCTCCAATTAGGTCTTCAGTTGGTGGGGAGATATATCTGATTATTTATTATTTTATTCTATAATAACTTAATAAGTTAAAGCAATATATTATTGATTTGATTAAATGTGGGTTTTTTCTTCCCTAAAGTAACTTTTATTTAAATATATTTCATATCAATTATATCGTAAAACACATAATTGAAAGGGAATAAAAGCGTGGGTATGTTTATTTATTTATATAAGATGTGATTGGAAATTTTCATTGAATTTGAAATCGTTAGTAGATAACAATTATATGGACGACCGGAACTCATTTAAAACCTCCATTTGGTTACACGAGCGCTGACACCAAATTTGATTAAAGCATTTTTAGAAATACCAAGTTGTTTTGTTTAGGGATATAATTAAAATGTGTACTTCATCCGGATGCGAGGCGACCCAATCAGTCAGCCCGTGGGAAAAATTTTAACCCTTCGGCCAGTTCAGTTAAATTACACCCCGTTATTCACGTCTCCCTGATAATCCATTTTTGTCAACTTTATACGACCGACGTGGGTCGTTTGCTCTTGTAAATCTACTTATATTAATGAGCTATCGGTGCTTAAAATTTTAGAATATTAATAGGTAGGCACGCAGATTAATTAACATAATGTATTTTATTTTTAATTACAAACAAAGTTTAATTGGGGATAAAGTATCTATTACAATTAATGATTATAATAAATATAATATTTATCTAATACAGTTCTTTAGTCAAGTCGATAAAATTGCATAAAGCGAACTTAATGCCTTGGGAGATGTGAAAAGCGAGTTTAGTGCAGAAAAAATTATAATAAAAATGAATTTTTAACAATACCATATTTAATAATGTATACTCTACCCTATAAACATAAATATTTAACTAATAAAATAAATACATTTAATGATACTTTAATCACCGTTATTGAAAAATAGATGAGAAAGCCTCGTTAAATAATTAACAATGACTATGTATTTATGGTACGGATTGGCTACGGGTGATTAATGAGTTCTGTTTCAACTTTGACAGTCATTACTCAATACTTTCATTCATCTAAAATCATTACCATTTTAAAGTGTTAAAGTACACTTAGATCTGAAATATTTTGCGTTAAAGAATACCTCCCACGCATTGATTTTATTACAATTTGACAGAAATTATATTAAACTGGGGCCTTTATTAAACCAAAACGATTAGTTTCGTGTTTAAGGGGCGACGCCTAAATAATTTACCTTTTAAAAATAGTGTCAGGAGCTTTACCTATAATAAATATAGTTATCTAGCGATATCACCACATGAAATGAAATGGCTCATTATGAACGGGTAACTCTAGCCGCCCCAGATATTAGATAACAGTGCCGTAAGCATAATACTTAGGCTAATACAATAGCAGAATGTTCTAGAAGCATTGTTAAGTCTTCCTTTGTTGAAGTGACATGCCCACCTGTGTCTCAACCGTAAATAAATTAGAACCTCCCGTCATCAAAATCTAGATTTAGTACCTTATTACTTAATTTACTAAGCAAACTTCTAGAGTGGGCATAACAAATTATTAGTAAGGCGGATCCATAACATGGTTTTATTGGCAATAAAATGCCATTTATAATGAATTAAAACTGTGTCCATTGCATTTTTACATTATAGTGTTATTTTTAATTGTTTTGCATTCAGTATTGTGATTGGAAACTCAATCACGTGGAACTGTCATTCTCTTTAATATGTAGTACCTACATATAGTACCGTTCAGTTATCGAGCACCAACAGCTGGGATTTCAACAGAAAATATTGATTAAATGACATCAGAATTATATGGAAAAGGAGAGGAAATTAACAAAACTTTAACTCTGAAAGTGCATGGCGGTATTAGAGACCATTCTCGATCGGATTAATTTAAATTCAGCATTTTTGTACGTCCGCACTTTTTGATTAACTGCTTAGAAGAGATGAGAGAAGTCAGCGATGCTTCATAGTGGCTATTTACCCCCGTAGGAACATCGGCGTGAACTAAGTAAAAGTAGTAACAGAATAGTAGTATCATCTTCCCTAAAAGGTATTAAAGATAGAGACGAATGTCGTCCATTTCTTCTTTTACTTTCATTAATCTAGACAAACAAGTTCATCAGTTGTTGTTGTTTTTGTTTAGATACATTATACATACATATTGCCAACCTTGTATATAACTGCAAATGTAATCGTATGTGTATGGTTGGTGTGACCAATATTAATTGTTCGACATTTTGGTTAGGTTAGATTTGTATCGTACTTCTCTGCTGATTTACGTGGTGGTCTATGGCGTTCGAAATGCTAGTAGGACTGAGGTTTTTATTTTACTCTAAGTTGTATTGAAAATTTAATGATTCATATCTATCTGTCATCATCATCAGCTCGTTTTCTCCGCACACTAGGCCACCGCTAGGGCCTCTTCGCTCGCTATCAATCTGTATTAAATCAAGTTTACATATAATTCAAAAATCTTATTTACAAAAGCTTCCACATAAGATGTTCAGATAAATAAAGTTATTGTTAATGTATCCAAAAACTCAGGTAGGTTCGTTCAAGTAAAGTTATTATGAGCCTACAAGAGGAGAATAACAATTTAAGTTATTAAAAACGACCGTGATCTATCGGGGAAAGTTTTTGCCATCAACTTTTTATCTTTATTTATTTATGCCGAAATTTAAAATCTTGTAGGCGTTGCTATTAAAATGTTACATAGGTAAACATATTTTAAGTTAAACGTAATAAGAAAATCGGTGGTTGATTTTTCACGACGCTGTTCATAATTATTTTAATAAATAAAGATATAGATATAATATTTTCTTACTATCACGTTTATTTTGATTAGTTTGATCCTCGACAATTCGAAAGCTGTCTCACCGCAACCACGATGTTCATTGGCCAATAAAGTCCGAGTATATTAATCAAAATAAACGTTATAGTAAGCTAAAAATATTTTTAAATCAGTTCTATAAATAAATATTTTTATAAATGAAGATGTTAAAGTAAATTTTAAAAAATCTTAAATCTTTGTGTCCAAAGAATATGGGGCATTCCATTTGTTAAACAATAAACATAATGCAACCATTTGTAGAACAAGAACCTCCAATGGGAACATGTATGCTACATTATGGTTCTGTTATTTTTGTTGGACATTGGCTTTGTTCCAATCCTAAAAGAAATGAGGAAAGTAAAAATTATTTCCCATTTAACTTTCCAAATAAAGATAATCTTTCAGAACTCCCTATACAAGATGTATTCATAAAGAATAAGCTTCTTTATTTTTTTAAGTATACTTAACAGTTGACATTTGTAATAATAGATACAACTGATACCAACTTTGAAAATACACATCCGAATCCACTTGACGCTCTAATCAACGCTCTACGGAGGCCACCATAAAAAATATGTCTACGTATTTAAGTTTGTTTTATTACAAAGAGATTAAAAGTATGCCTTACCAATTTTTATTCATTTATTACATTTTTTTACGCGGGGAAATGCTTGCTGGCCCTTGAGGAATGTTATGTCGGACTTCCCAACTTAACGCTGGCATACCGACTAAAACGCCACAGTTCTCGCTCTATGCATAGTGAACGGAGTCTGGGTACACGCTAACGTATCTAGACTCCGCATGTAATACAAACATAAAAATAATAAATATAATAACTAAATGCTTATCGGTAATTTTTTACTCAATTTTAATATAGTAAAATGCTGAATTTGTTAATATTAAATTGTGATGAAAATCGAACCGATGTCACCCACTTTGCGCTCGGATGATCTGACCACTGAGCTACATAGCCATTTTTCTGTTCGATTTATATCATAATTTAACAATAACTTAATACTTATTCATGTTGTTGTGGAAGTGCGTGAATTCTGTCGATCAATCGGAAAGCAGGGTTTGATTTCCAACTTACATTTATTCCGGAGCGTAACTTTTCTTTTGTTTCCATTCCTCGGGGACTTCTGGGTTTTATTTAATTTGGGTCGGTCAGTTTCTTCTTCTTTTATTTTATGTCTTCGTTATACGGGAAAAATCAGTGAAGCGCACTGCGCTGTATGCTCCAATCAAAATTTTCATAATTCATGAGGGTTCTTGTTAATACGGGAATGTAAAATATCTTCTTATGCCTCGATATTCTCTTAAGTTCTTCAAAGTTTTGTAAGTATTTTTATTTAAAATATTTACAATAAACCGTCGCCAATCCACTAAACAGTTAAGAGAATAAGGTCGACGTGCGTTTTGTTTTCGCCGATCGAGCATTATGATTTTATTCTTTTTAAAAAATTAGATTAGATATTATATTTCATTATTTACTTAATCTTTATAATTAATATTTATTTTTGTTAGAAAGAAAGTGTAACAAAATATTTGTTTACCAAAAGATGCCGCCTTTGGCTCACAAAAACATCTGTTTTATGTACTTTTGTACTTATTCTACTGACTAAAACTACTAAATAGAAAAAAAATTAAATACCAAAACAATGAACGAAGAAAATAAATACAAAACTTTTCTAGAAACACGTGTCGACTTCTCTATTATAACAAAAAAACAGTTATTGTATGGAATAAAGAAAATAAAGCAAGTAACATGAAAATGTTTATGAATATTAGGGGTTGTTATTGAACACCAAATTGATGTTATCAAAAATTATTTACGACTTATTTCAAAGAACTTTGTCTCTTCCAAAGTTTAATTATATTTTCGTGTTGTATATACTTTTTGTTTCTCTCAGTGGCAAAGATTATTTAAATCTTAGAATATTTTATTCACTTTAAGCCGCGGATTACCTGAAATGAAATTACTAAAAGTTAAAAGGATTTTAATGTCCGCGGTGTAAAATAATTACTTCACTTAATTATACAAGAAAAAAGCAATTAATGAAACTGAAACGTGATAATAATTTAACACTTTATTTTTAGTATTTAATGAAGCGTTGTTTAAATTGTTCGATTTATTAGATTTGTTCAAATAGTTAGTTGAAACAAATACGGGAATAGAATGCCGGATCGCCTCGAGTAACTGACGTGCTAACCACTACACCGCTGAGCCCGTCAATTAATTTGTGACATATTAAAATGGTTAATTTGTTAATATTATATTATGATAAAAATTAAATAATAAAAAATAACACACACTATTGTGGCTACTGCCTGAGGTACTTTCTACTAAAATGTTCATCGTAATCTAATATTTTCCGAGTGAAAATTGATATAACGATTTTGTACCATACAAATAACAGTTCATAGCGGAAACTAATAATGAATCTAGACACAATGCATTAGGCATTCTGATTCGAAGCTTCAATGATTAATGAAAATACGTCATTGTTATGCGTGAGCACGACTCGAACTAGCATCGTAGTGACGACGAAAATGAAAAAACTACATATGAAAGCTATTCTGATGATAGCATATGAATTACATACGAATATTTATTGAATTAAATGAACAATAAAAATCATACGACCGTTTAGAGCGCCCGTGGTTTAATGGTTGAACTCACTATCAATGAGACTCCCGTTCAAATCTCGTTAAATTCTAACCGGTACCAATGTTATACATATGTTATATATATTAAGGTTGCTCAGTGCCTATAGGCGTTATTAAAGAGTGGTAGACATACTGATAATAGTTATTAGCCCGGTCTGTCGTCCTGGGGTAGTATCACCACTTACGAATGTAACCTGTAACTTTGTCGCGTTTTGGGATCAATTTAAAAGTAGCCAGGTCTCCCAAAGCCAGCATAACGGAGGCGATTGCTGCCTGTAGAAATTTATCTATCGCACTTTAGCTTCACATAAAGCGGTGTGCAGTCAAATGCCGAGCATAAAGTATCGATAAAAAAAATACGACTCTGGCTGCATCCATAGTTTGATTAAATGAACACTCATATGAGAATACAACACAATTTTGTTGTTTGCAGTTATTCTTTGCTAACAAAGTCACCAACAAACTTGAAATATCTCGTATTTTTCATCATATCAACTGAATGTCCTTGTATTAGACGTGAATATTTCTACTTTCATGTGCAAAGAAAGAATAAATGTTGAAATTTGACACTCCCAACAGATTCAGACCATTCCGTTTCTATACAAAGTTCGAGAAGAATCATTTTCAGTAATTTATTATTAAATGTCTGCTTTTGGCATCGGTCATTGGGGAAAGACCCTCTATATAAATGCTATTTTCAGCAGTATTCATGCGATTTTTTGCTATGCTGTAGTATAATGTGCCTATAGACAATAACCGACCTCTTTCACGTTGCATTTTTCTTTTTTTACAGCGGCAGATCTTTCCTTTCTTTTATTAATACTAGAAATAGGTGCCATTAAGAGTGAATTGCTATTACCAGTTTCTTTTTGCGACTGTAACTGGAATATTGAGAAAATATGAAATAGTTTAAAACTTGTTTTTGAAGTTATTTTTTTAATAGTAGTTCGTAGTAATAATAATTTGACATGCGCCCACACTCTCTCTAATGTTAAGTTAGAAAGCGAACCATAAGCAAAAATAACTGCTACCACAGATAAATTTCTACTGAAGCGGTCCCCTCCACTATGCTGGCTTGAAGAGAGGAATATGCACCATTCTCCAAGTGTATGCGATATCTGTTGGCTTAGATAACTTTTGTGAAGTTTATTAACAATAGTTATATTCAATAATGCAGAATATTCGCAATTGCAGTTGAGCTAAGCCATGTTCAGCTGGAGAGGATTACGAGTTTTGTTGACAATTTGTATGTACACAGTTTTGTTGATCCTCCGCCGATCTGCGATCAGAAACATTTTAGTTTAATTAAAATAAAAGTTGTAGAAACCAGACGATAGTGATAATCCACTCTGTCTGCTCGAATGATCGCTGAAGTGAATTTATGTCTCTCGATATCTGGCAAAAAATAATTTAATATCTTCTGAAGTGCCTCTCGTACTCGTACCTGAAAAAGTATTTTGAATGGCAAAAGTCATACTTGTACCACTTATAATATTATTAAAAGAAACCCACTCCCACGCCTTAGTGAACATAGATAGATTGTTGACGATGTCCTCAGGAAAGCCGAGGCCGAGTAATCCATTACAAGAACTCGCACCGGGAATCACCTCAAAGGTTTTTGGGACGTAAGCTTTTTATATGTATATATGGGACAAAATATGAAGTAATAGCGTATATTAATTATTCATACGTTTATTGCCCACATTTTGCTTATAACTATTGTGCTTGTGCTACCTGATTTGATTGTTGCCTTTTGTATCTGCAGTGGTTTATATGAGAATAATTTAACTCCCGAATTCAAATGTCTAAATTGAAATACTACGCAATGCGGATCCTCTCCGAATACATCGTATCCTATTTCTATTTGTTGTTTTTTTCTATCCTTTTTTTATAATTATACATTTAAAGAATTAAATTACAATAAATGTTAATATAATAAAGTTAAATGGATTCTAATGAAAATCTAACATATTAAATATATAAATAAGTTTACACAGTGGCCAACACAATCTCAGACGCGTATTACCGAATGCTTCTTCGTGTCAACACTCGGATGGTGTTGAGCCCGAGAAGCTTTCGGGCAGGCAAATTGTAAATATGGGCCACAAATCCTTCTACAGCTCAACACACCCACTGTGTTGAGGTAAAGAAGGGTTTGTGTGATGTTTAGCATATCACTACGTTCCGAATGCTTCTATTGCCCGACGCTGCATGCACCGCCTTCTTACCCCAAAAACTACAAAAGCTGTATTACGACTTCCTAGCTCCATTGAGAGAGTGAAAACTCCTGGACAGGCAGAAATATTTATATTTCATAAAAATATGCCCAGGAGATCCAAAACCATTAAAGCACAATCCACATCCACACAATGTCAATGGTGTTAAGAGAGTACAATCCGGTCGCCCTATAAATAACGAAAGAACCAAAATCAAGCAACTCATAATTTAGCAAAAAAAATACGTCTAAATTTATGCAATCCCAAATAGTTAGTTTTGATTTTTGAAGTTTTGTAATTTAATAAAAAACAATATAAATTATTATTTACATCCTTGACAAAAAAACCGTTAACTAGTATAGTAGATTTTAAAAATACGAGTATAGAGAGGTAATCATGGTTCACCCAAAGAAGCGTTCGGAACATAGTAATATGCTAAACATCACACAATCCCTTCTTTGCCTCAACACGGTCGGAGTGTTGGGCTGTAGAAGGATACGCAGCTCGTTTTAAGAATTTGCCTGCCCGAAAGCTTCTTTAGCATAACGCCATACAAGTGTTGACGTGAAGAAGGGTTTGTAAACACGCATCTCAGACCAGAAACAATATTTATTTTTGATAGTAATAATTGATCGGGAATTGAATCAAGGATTTCCGGACGCTAATTGGTAACAGAGACCATCAATTGTTATGAATTTGTTGTTAATAAGTAAGTTATCGTCGAGATATTTGAAAACCACATTAGATGAACGCGTATGTAAACACAAGTACCTACTATACCGCGATATGAAGTACAAATAAGGGTCTACTCTGTAAATACGTGAAGATAATGGGCAACGTGGCCTTGAGGTAGTATTTCAAACATCCTATATACACAGTAGCTTTACTAATTGCCTCCGGCGTGGCAACCTGACGTGACGTCGACTACGTGTACATTTCAACAATAAAAACTTCACTTTATTTTGTTTTTCTTCATTTGTTTTGTTATTTTCTTTAATTAGATATAAGTTTAGACAGTGACATAGATACGTCAGAGCAAATGTGTTCCTTAGATTGTGTACATACATGTTTTGCGGCTTAAGTGTGACGTTTTAAAAGCTTTGCTTCCAAGCTGGTCTCGGTTTTACAACAGACCAGCATTTGACCGCACTTCAACTGCTACTACAGAGAAATATCTGCAAGTCACCTCAGCTATGCCGGCTTGATTGATCGATTTATGTTACAAATCTTATTCTCGTTATATTCGCTTAATATGCATAATGTATTGCCAACCGAAGTGGTGCACATTCGTGTCCTTAAGCCGGCATAGCGGAGGTGAATGCTGCCTTGGCCTGCAGAAATTTCTCTGTAGAAGTTGTCTCCGTTCGTGGACTGCACTCTGTTGCCCGCAACTTCGTATGCGTAGTAAGCGTTTAGAGTTCCCGTTTTAGTTCCATCCTTAGGGAACCTTTATTTAAAACCCGGAACGTATACGAGACAAACGACGAAACATTTCTTTATATTTATTTGATTTTTGTAAATAAATTCACAAAATCGTTAAGAATATTTCAAGTAGGTACGATATTTCTTTCTCGTGTGGGTTTCCTAAGAAATATTTGGCTTTTTTCCAATTCAAGTCCTTTTTCGTATCTAAATCTAAATTGCCATATTAGAAAAAGGTTTGAATAAAAAATGAGGTTCTCAAAATGTTACATGACTTTCCTCTAGTAATTTATTATGAATATTTGAAAATTGTAGTGATTTACTGACTTCCGTTCTTTTTTGACAGTAGCTTTTAATTTTATAGGTAGGTAAGATACATCATTTTTAATGAAAAGTAAATAGAAAATTAAAAATGTCTATATAGAAAATAACCGATATAGATAAAAACATTGAGATATACGAGTATACTAGAGAAGCAAACCTCATACATTTGACATGAAAAAAGCGTAGCCTATCAAACGATTAGACAGTGTTGTCGTCAAATACTAATTGACGGAAAACCTAATAGTGACTGCGGTCATCTTTTTTATCGCGTCACATTACATATCTAGTTGTACAGACCAATGGATACAAAGGTTATTTTACTGAATCAAGTTATCTATTAAAAAACGTTATTAGAATAATATAGATAATGTGTTATACACAGATTTAGCAAATTGCGTGAAGTGACTTTGTCGCGTTCGGGAATAGTTTGAAAGTAGCCAGGTATAACGAGAGGAGTGTGCGCTGTCAATCTAAGATGGTACATGCTCGTCTCCTCAAGCCGGCATAGTGGAGGCGACTGCTGCCCGCACAGGTTTCTCTGTAGTAGCAGTTGTTTCCATTCATGGACCGCACTCTAGCTTTACATTAGGCGGAGTGTTGTCACATGCCGAGCTACAATAAAAAAAGCCAATAATGGCGCGTCCGCCTATTTAAAATTCCACAACGATCGAATCAATGCATGCAACTTCAAAGGAAAACATTACTACTTTACCTTTGATTGAACTAGCCTTTGATTTTATCCTTCTGCTGTCGTGCGATTTATTATTAAATAATCTTCTTCTTCTTCTTTTGTTAAATGGCCTCAGATGCCATAACAACGACAATTCTGCCAATGTCGAGTAGTGAATTCTTGATGTCTTTGCATCAAATTGCAATGGTATTTTACAATTTGACGCTTTCTTGGAGTATTTGGCGGCAATTCACCCGGTCACGTCACAATATGAGCGTTTTCGCGGCGTGGGATAACCACCAAAAAACCACTTCCGTTGCCAGCGCAGCATAAAATTACGCAAAATAACAACAATTTGACACAATCATAACCACTAAACTAATTAAGGAAAGGGATAATAAACACCGCAACCTTCCCGGGCAAAAGCGCGCCAAACACATTATTAAATAATATAAAATCTCATTGTTTTTTTTACTCTCGGGAATGGAAGGCATTTTGGGAAGGCTAAAGGATCAAAACCCATACAGCTACTGTTTTATGAGAGTTCAATTAATTAATTAAACGAGTTGTGTCGCAGTTGTAAGTAAAGTAAAAATCGGCGCATAAAAGAAAAAGTAAATTATATATAGTTATTTCAAAAACAGAGTTGTGCTCTTTAAAGTAAACTATATTTTTAACTAAAAAGTAGAAGTTTTCTCTACAGTTGCTATCTCCCCTTTATACAACTGATGTATCAACAGTACCTAAATACACAACGGTTTTATTAAACTCAACGCAAAATATGACGAAAAAGAAGAATTTTTATTTTATATCTATCTCGTTTAGTTTTCCAGACTTGTTTATATGTATAAAAATAATAAAACAATAAAACTCGTACTCGGCATGCAGACAATTCGTAAAAATTCGTGAAACCCACGTTCGATGAGATCTATGTTTGAACCTCCCTAAATTCTGACCTAACTATGTAACTTTGTTATAAGTACTTTGGATAATTTGGTTGCTCAGTACCTACGGGCACTAATAAAGAGTTGTAGGCAGACTGATTACGGTTATACGCCCAGTCTGCCATCACTTTCGAAAAGAACACCCGTGAGGTGACTATGTCGCGTTTCGGGATTAGTTTGAAAGTAGTCCTGTCAATCTCGATGGTGCACATTCGTCTCTTAAAGCCGGTATAACGAAAGCGACTGCTGTCAGTAGAAATTTCTATGGTAGCTGTTGTTTTTTATTATTGTAGCTCGACATGTGACAACACTCCGCCTGATGGAAAGCTAGAGTGCGGTCCATGAATGGAAACAACTGCTACCACAGAGAAATCTCTACGGGCTACAGTCGCCTCCACTATGCCGGCTTGAGGAGACGAGCATGTACCATCTAAATTGACAGTGCACACTCCTCTCTTATACCTGGCTACTTTTAAACTATCCCCGAAACGCGACAAGGTCACTTCACGGGTGTTACATTCGAAAGTGGTGGTACTGCACCAGGACGACAGACTGGACAAATAACCATCATCAGTCTGCCTACCACTCTTTGTTTCTATTCATGGACCGCACCTTAAAATTTACATCAGGCGGAGTGTTGTCATATTGTCGAGCTACAATAAAACAAAAGAATTATTATTGTTTAAGTGATATAAGCGCTGAAGCGCTGTGCGAATCGTATTTGGTAATCCTCGTCTGAATAACCAATAGCTCAAGACGATACAGTTTCGTCGATCGAAACTGTTTCGGAATACATTAACCGGTACTCACAATGTATTTTCAAGTATCATTATCTAAAGTGTAGAAGTTTGTGCTCGAGAAATTTGTTACATTATCTTTATTTATATTTATACGTATATAAAAGTGAAATTAAAGGACATTGTCTGGAAAAAAATTGAAGTGGGTGAAATAGGGGATTTGCGCATACGCAAACGTAAGTCGCGGGAAAGGCTACTAGTACTTAATATAATACAAACAGTACTGACACAAAACAAACAATATTGGGCAATCTTGCTAATATTTTTAAATAAAAAATTGTGTTATATTGCATTGAATTAAATTAAATTGCAAACAGAATTCTAATTTAAAAGAATTATCTAAATTTTCAGTAAACAAAGAGAGAAAAAAATTTAAGGAAAAAAAATGTTAAATTACTTTATAAGAACGCTTATTCATTGAATTTTTAACATTATTTTTATTTATTCAGTATAATTCGCATAGTAGATTTTGTCGTTGATATTAATTAATCATTCATTCCATTACCCTAACTTCATTTGTTTAAGTACGCTCTGATACAATTCATCATTAATCATCAACTCACTCCAGAGATGTCTCTACTAACTACTGTAGCATGAGTCGATCTTCCTCGCACTTTTCTAAAGTACGTCCTCATGTAACTAACCTAAGGCAGAATAATTGATTTGTAAATAAAATTAGGCGTCGGCCGACGACCTCATAAAATTATTTAACAAGTTAACAAGTGGATTAATAGCTAAAAAATTCGTTTAATTAACAGGGTACTGAAACAGGCCTTGGAAAACTGAGGTCGCCGACTTCAAGGTTCGTCTTCGTGCCTGAGTTGCCTCGCAAAACTTGTGTTATCGACAAGTCCGAAATGGCTTTAAAAAAATTTGGTGTTTATAAATATTTGGTTATCTAAGAAAGTACTGGATCGATTTTAATTTGATTTTCACAACCGCATAGTTTAGCTCAAGCGTTTTTTTTATTTTTCGTAACATAGGTTATAGGTATATCTAGATGTAAAAGATCGCAACATGTACAAATAACAATCATCATTAAGAGTGAGACCCTCATGGAAAAATACGTAAGACTGGAATGAGGATGTACATACGAGTACATTGCTAAGTGGGAAATCTGAGAACCGCTTTCTTTTTTCTTTTAGCCGGGATTTTTATACCTATACTCAGATGTAATATACACCCTAGACATGTATATACTATATTGTTACTGGCTGTAAGAATATGTTTGATACGGAAACACATCTAAATATTTGATTATAACGCTAATTAAAAAAAATATATTTTATATTATTTAATAAAAAGAAGTTGTTGGCAGTCTAATGATGGTTATAAGCCTAGTCCGCTCGGGATAGTGCCAAGTACTAACAATTTAAAATATAACATCCGTGAATTGAACTCGTCAACTTGGCCATGCATTCTGGCTTCGGTCACAGGCCGCACTGCACCGCATATAATAAGAAATCATAATATACAAAGAGTACCTACTTACAAAAACTAAGAGGTCCTAGTAGATATTTATAAATAATTATTAAAATCAATCAAAAGGTTAGTATTAACTTAATAAATTAACCTAATATGCAATAAATAAATAAATAAATTGATACAAATTTACTAAAATTAATAAAAAATACCTATTATGGTAATAAATTATAATTAAACAATTACAGACAAAATGACGGTTTAATATAATTTAATACTAAGAAGGCAAACACTGAACAAAAAATATGTAAAAGAAACATCTTGTAATTGTTATAGCTTTGCCGACATTTTCTTTTATTCATTAATTATTTTTGTAGTAATTAGGTCTTGTTGGTTTCGTTTGTGTTACTGAACTTACTGTTAGAAAAAATAATATATTTTATATTTACCAATTGATATTATACACATTCTAGACTTCAAATGTTTTTTTTAAACTAATTTTAAAAATAATGCTCATTCATATAAATATTTTTACAATGAATATTTCTTAAAATGGAAACTTGCAATCTGAACAATTTATTCAATTTGAACGAACGAAAATAAACTAAGTGAGCTCTAAAATCAAATATCAGATTACGTTGCCTACAGCCAGCCTTGATACGTGTGAGTAACATTATGTTTTATATTGTTTCAGATTTAATAAAGTCATCTCGTCGACTTCATCAATGTGAAAATATTCGGATGTCTTCAAAAGAATATGAAAATTCGCAGTCCAATAAATGTAAGGCTGATAGCCTTGTTATGTACATACTTCCTGCTTCCAGTGCTATCGTGTCCTACACAGTGCATTTGTAAATGGAAAAATGGCAAGCGATATGTGGAATGTATTGACAAAGATCTGAAACTCATACCGAGCGCACTAGACAGCGAAACCCAAGTTCTCGAATTCAGTGGAAATGACGTGCAAGTTTTACAAAA
Organism: Tinea pellionella; assembly: GCA_948150575.1. Classification (NCBI taxonomy): domain Eukaryota; kingdom Metazoa; phylum Arthropoda; class Insecta; order Lepidoptera; family Tineidae; genus Tinea; species Tinea pellionella. Next base: position 3,378,907 of record OX411252.1, read on the forward strand.
AGAAACTTTCCATAAGTTAGGATTGCTGGATCTACAAAAGATCTTCTTGCCACGATGCAAGATTCATAAGGTTGACAATCAAGCTTTTAAAGGCTTAGCCAATTTAGTGGAGCTTGATTTATCTCATAATTATTTAACTGTTATACCTTCGTCAAATTTCATTTACTTCCCATCATTGATGAGACTCTCTATTAATAATAATCCTATCACATCTATTAAACCGAACTGTTTTCAACATTTGTCCTTTCTGACCACCTTAGAACTCAGCGATTGTAAAATAGATTTGATAGAAAGTGACGCATTTTCCGGACTCAACCATATTGAATGGCTGAGGTTAGATGGAAATAAATTGCCAAATATCCAAGGAAATAATGTTTTACCGGATACTTTGAGAGGCGTTGAACTACAGAATAACAAATGGAATTGTGACTGCAATTTGAATAGTTTACACAAATGGTTACTGAATTTTAACAGACCTCACACAATAGAGCCTATTTGCTCAACGCCTAAACGATTGAAAGACAGAAAGATTTCCAGCGTCACTAATAATGAACTAGCTTGTTTACCGCAACTTTCGCCGACATCTGTGTACTTAGAAACAAATGAAGGTGGCAATATTACATTAGAGTGTCAAGTGTCTGCTATTCCTGAAGCCAAAGTCTCGTGGTGGTTTCAAGGTCAAGTTGTACAAAATGATACACTCATTTCACCAGGGTTTAGAATCATATATTATTTAGAGGAAGGCACTACAAATAAAAAGAGTGAATTGTACATATTAAATATTAATAATGACGACAATGGGACATATTCTTGTGTTGCTGAAAATCCCGCAGGAAAAACGCAGGCTAATTATACGATAAGAATAATCGTTAAAGAAGAGCCTGTTATAATTGTAGTAACATTTCCTCAGAAGCATGTTGTTATTATTATTACTGGGGTGTTTTTAATAGTTGTACTAGTTTTGTTAATAGTTGCTGTTGTTCTATTAAAATTTAAAGCTGATACTAAAACACGGAAGAAAACGGAGAGTGGAAAGGATGTGGCGTTAAGAAACAGAAATATTCCGACTTTGAGAGATAATTCCAATGCATTCGGTACGCTCCAGGCTAAGTCTAATGGAAGCTTAATTATAAACGCACAAACCCACCATGTTCTACATTATACTGTGCAAGGCAAGAGGGATTTCGAGAACACATCTGATATCTTTCCAGTCGGTGCTTTGAAGGGATATTCAGATAGAAATCCAGACATAATAAACGACGCTGAATCTGTGGCAAATAATACCCCAAATGATAACAGTCTGATGACTGTGTACAATTCGAACAGTAATGCCGAAGGATTTCAAGAAGAACCAACGTTTGCCGTGCCCCCTACGCGTCAAGTAACTTGGCAAGATCAACAACAACCTCTAAACAATGTCTCAAACTTGTCGCCGAATAACTTGAATAATTTATATCAACATTCGGTTGACGTACATTTAAACCCTGGTTGTTTTTTGGATAGCGATGGTTACCCGTATGATTATGGACTTCCAAAAGTTCCATGTAGATCCACAATGCACGCAAACTTTGGCCCCGTAGGACCATGCTATCAAACATTACCACATAATCGTCCAAAGGCCCAAAAATTATCATGTAAATTTGCCAAAGACAACGAATTTAATTCACCTGCATGTCCAACGGTGGAACCATTCAACGCGGCCAATGTTAGGCATACGCTCGAGGGTTACCCATATTCCCGAAACAGACAGCAAATCGCGTTTGTCGGCAACGGTACATTATTCTATAACGATTCAAATTTTGTGCCCTCCCCACCCGAGGGATACAAATCGGAACCAGTGGCCACTCAATGTTGTGGAGGTACGATGGTAGATCCATGTAATTCTTGGGTAAATACGAAAGGTACCTGCGCAGTAATGGTACCAGTTGGCATAGCAGACTCCAGTGTCGGTCGATGCTATCATGTCGAAACTAGATGTGTGGATACTCAAACAACAGAGCCAAGGTTACCAAACGAAAGTGTAGATATTAATTTAAAACCTAATCCACAAGTATCAAATACAAAAAAAGAACCGGAGATATGTTCGGAGAGTCCTGATGAAGGCTACGTTGGCGACGGAGTCGATAATGCGGATATTTGACGAAGGCGTTCATGCGAAAATGGCAAAGTTGGCCGACAGACATTAGACAGCAATAAAAGTGATAATACGACTGAATAAAAATAATATGGTGAATAGTTTTATAGTATTTTATATCCCTAATACAAGTGTTTTCGAATAGTTAAACTTGAAACAATCAAACGTAATTATTTGTGTTTTTTTTTTATTTCAACCTAAGGACATTACATTTTTTATATTGTATGCATCAGTGAAGTGCAAATGGGTAATTATAGATTAGTTTTATTTAATGTTGTAAATATTTTTATAAATACTAATGTAGTAAAATAATTCCATATGGAATAAATACTTCGTACGTTATAAGATATTAAATATCAGGGTACTTCCCTTTAATAAACAAGATTAATTTAGTTTAAAATTAAATTAACATTGTACAAATGACGGATGACTTGTTAGACCAAACAAATGAATTGTAAAAGAAAAAAATTAATCACAAACATGGGCCTCGAATAATATTTATTAACATTACTTTTAATATTCAATAAACGTGGCCTTAATTTAAAATTTCTTTATATTTATATGATTTTAGCAATTGCTATGTCAGTCTCTGCTCGAACGGAACCTTAATTAAACACTTATTATAATATTTTATACCCATTCAAATATTTCACTGTAATAAATAATTTAACTTTAATTGAAATGATACATAACATTTACAAAATAATATTTTACGGTTGTGTCAAATTAATTTCGACTTAATTTACACGACATTTGTTTCTGATGGGAGATATTTATTTTCAAAAACTTTTCCTTGAGTTCTGAATGAGTCAAATGGAAAAAAAACTTTGTATAAATTTGGACTGATTTTCTTAGTTTTTAATTTGATTCATATACATCAAGCTTTTATAAAAAAAAATACTCAATTTAATTTTATATTAAACCTACTTTTATACTTAGCTCAATTATCTTTAAGTTTATTTTCCTAATAAAAGATAATACCTTAGGCATTATCGTGTTTTCTTTTATAGTTCGTCATAATATGACCGCACTATGTCTAATGTTAAGCCCGAGTGCGATCCATAAGCGGAGACGACTGCTGCCACAGAAGGCGACGTCCGCTATGTCGGCTTAATGGTAAATTTTTACGAATAAATTTCATATTTTTATTAGTGCTCTTATGCAATTTTATTAAAAAAATATTATAAAACTCTAGATTTTCACTTCCATATCATATAATTGGATTCGCAATAAATAAAAATAAGTTACCAATAAGTAGGAAATTAAAATCAAATGTTAAATCTGTTGTAGATATTTTACATTGTTGCAATTTATGTTACTATTTAGCAAAATACACGAACCCATGTTAACAATGTTATATTAGAAATAATTGTAGATCTGCATGAAATTGAAATAAAAGATTTTTTTAATACTTGTTTTTAATTTTAAATAATAAGCAAATTATTCCGCATACGCGTCACCTTGGAAGATTCGCAAAAAAACATTGAATTTACTTAAAATATTCAAAATCACTTAATATACAAGAGTGGTTGATAAAAAAGACATTTATAATCCATTACAGATACCATAAATAAATCGTTAAGAAATCTTGGGTAATAAAGTTTTAAATGGAGTTTCAGGATCATCTGAATGAATCATAACTGTAATAAAATAATTTATAGCACATCAAAATAATTATAATCTCGTTTCAATTTTTATGATGTCGACAATATTTATGTACATTTCACTTTAATTTATTTATTATATATATATTTATATGTTTGTTATTATTGTAATTATTTTATTAATTTTTGGGATATTTAATCTAAGCTGAGATGGGAATTGAACCCGCGTCCACCGCTTTCCTTTATGTTAACGGACAATGCCCATATTTGGGCCCACTTGATATCTAATAGTTTGTTAACAAAACAATATTCTTATATAATATCAAATTTTTTCATTAGTGTATTTAAATTATATCAACACATGGTTTACTAATCAATAGACAATGTTTAATTACATAAAAAACTGATGTCATTAATTTATTAAAACATTTAATATAATAATAACTTCAGAAAACGTCTAACAACTCAATAACCTGGGTTTAAAACTGTTTGGTGATAAGGAATGTAGATTTATTTTTTTGTGTTTATACTAAAAATTATCGTTAAATTCGAGAAAATATTTGTGGGTCTATTTCTCCTAGGCGAATCTTCCTTTTTATTAAAATATTTGTATGTTGCACTTCTTTTGTATAAAACATCTTATTTTATATACGAGTAAAAGGTTTGTAGGATTGATTTATTAGATAAATATTAGTTAATTAATAATTCCAAAATAAATAAATAAATAATTTCAGATTATTATTTCAGTAAATAAAAGTAGCAAATTTATTAATATATTGTACAGAAACAAACGGAAATAATTCATAGTTGCGATGCTTGAATAAGTTTCCTCATATTTCACTTTAGTTGTAATTCAGTGGCAAGTTTTATTCCAAAACAATGCACTAACTTATCCGTTACACGACACTAATGGAACTTTAGTTAGTACATCACACACACAGGCACACAATATGATAATAACATTTTTTAATACAATGTAAAAAGACAGATTGCAATCCCTTTAACTTCGTGTTGCATTACTAATACTATAAAGTTATGTTGTAGGTACGTATGCACTGCTACTGGTACATTATTAAATAAAATATAAAATATCTATCATTTAATAATTAATTACAAAAAGTAATTTGAAAGACACACAAAAGCTCTAAATTAAAATTGGTTAGTTTAAATTTCACAAATTGTTATGGAAATTAGAATTAGCGTATTATCGCACTAAATAACAATGCATTTGCTTTTATAAATCGATTTCACTGGAATTCACCAGCTTATTTGTTATTATATTGGACACAAAATCTGACCATAATACGCGTGCATAATTTGTTTTCAATATAAAGAGACTACAACAAACACGAGTACAATAGGAATTTATCAATAGTATTAATTATTTAAATTGTACTCGTAGCTCGACATACGACGAAACTCCACCTGATGTTAAGCTAGAGTGTCATCCATGAGTGGAAACAACTGCTATCACAGCTGGCTTGGGGACAGTCACTTTCGTCTTCTTGATCCGGCACAGCGAAGGTCACTATTCTATAGTAGCAATTATGTCGCATGGGCCGCACTTAAAATCAGGAAGCGTGTTTTCTTATGCCAGACTATAAATTTAAAAAAAAAGTGGACCATGACCTTTTTTATAATAGCCCACAGCTGTTACGAATTAAACTCTAACCACACGTAGTCTTGCTGCTTTAGTATTATACGTATAGTACTTACTCGATGAGTATAAGTTTGTTGTTGAGTGCCGAGGGGTTCAGTGCGGAATAGTTGACGCTTAAACTCGAGCATTTCCTAAGGGATATTGGTATTTACCTACACGGCTGTTCACGTGAAAGTTCCATATAACTTGACCTAGAATACCTAAATGTTGGACGAGTATTCAGAACTAAGTTAAAAACGCTAGAAATAAAAAGTTACGTGGATAGTTACTGAACATGGGTAAAATTTATTTATTTATTTATTTACTTTAATAAAAATAAAAATGTATAACAAAAAAAAAATAAAATTATCCAGTAATAAGGCCAATAATAGGCTTAACATTATTATCTAAACATATCAAACATAAGAATTAGAAATCAACTAAAAAAAAAATAAACTCAAAACAGAAAAATATGAAATCAACATCAAACAAAAATAAATTGATTATTTTACAAACACATTTGTTTTCAATGAGGAGAAGGTAACTCAATTCTACTTATGTAAGTAATAAATAATAGCACAGTAATAATTCAATTCGACCTACTCGTGTGTAAGTCAGGAGGTAGACTAAAGGTCGTTTTACCGATAGCACCGCAATGGTTCTATTTGAAGTAAAGTAATTGAAAACGACCCTATGTAGGAAGAGTACTCATATACCTTATAATTAAATAAGGATTAAATTACCAGCCCTAAACTTTTACATTTGTAAGAAAGATAAAAAATATATAAAAAATATTTTACATCTAACTTTATTTAGCTTTACTACAGGCCGAGCTACAATAAAAAAAAATTGTGGCCTCGGCGTTTGACTACATTCCGCTTGATGTTAAGAGATAAATATCAGACAGCAGTCACCTCGACTATGCTAGCTCGAGGAGACTAATGTGCACCATCTATTGACAGACACTCCTCTTGTTATACCGGGTTACGTTTCAGATGATCCCGAAACGCGGCTAGGGTGACACTTCACGGGTTATTGCACTTCTCGGCTGACTCGGCTTCTAACCATTGGCAGTCTGACTAACATTATTGAAGGATTATCTGAACTATCTAGATGAATAAAATATATTATTTTACTATAATATAAATGGTTTAACGTCGATATTGAATAACAAGAAACTTTGAGAAGTTTATGCTTCTACAGTACTAAAATATATCCTTACTTGGAAGCTTACACGTGTGGTGACGTGTGAGTTGAGCTACAAATAAACGAGCTCAGAATGTGTGAACGTACAATGTTGACAGGTAAGAGGCTTCTACAATTCCGAGATATTTTCAATCGATCATAACGCAAGGCTTTAAAGTAGATTTTATCTTCTTCTTTAAAATAAATCTTTAAAAGAAATGATGAATTTTTGATCGTGTTTCTTCGAGGATCAATGTATAATAACTATAAATAACCTATATTATAGGTTATAGGTCCTATAAGATGATTTAAAATATGTATTCGACTACGTAGATTATAGGTTCCGCAATTGAGAAGCTATGGCCACCCGTTGTGCGTAAGGTGTGCCGTTTCACCGCAGCCACCCGATGTCTCCCAGGAAGGACAAGACACTCTTCATATTCCTGCACACTTCCGGGAGACTCCTTACTGCTGCCTCGACTACTTTACATTTTTTTTTATGTTTTCACAACATGTGACCTCGACTGATCTGGTGGTAAACTCAGTGGAGGTCCATGAGCACTAGTGAACCGCTCGCACGGTGGCTCCAGTCGCCACTACTATGCCGGCCTGAGAAGGTGCTTTTTCACGCTCCGCTTGAAGGATCCAAGATGAAAGGACTGGGATAACACTATAAGTAATTAAAGAATGAACTAAATGCTATATATATATATCACTAGAGACTCCAATGGGCTTTGCCTTTAATAAAACAGAAAGCGATTAAAAAGTTACGAAACATTTAAATAGGTGCTTAAAAAAGTAAAACCGATACTAATTAAAATATTTAAACCGATACACGAGTATATTAACTACATATTCATTGACTCAAAACCACGGCTTTTAAATACTAAAGCTCATTTATAAATAATTGTTTATTTTGCAATACTATTACTTACTATATAGCTGATTAAGGAGGACATATATAACTATCAACAACAACTGTAACCCTTTTCAAAGCAAATGTATTATTATTATTAGTGTTGTTTATTTTTACATATTCTCGGCTGTAGCCGGTTACTAACATGTTCGCAGGCCTAGGTCAAGGGAACAGTATTGGTCGGATGGTGAAGTGCGTCTGTTTGCAAGAATTTGCGGACAATTCTGAAGGTGATAAGTATGGTGGCCTTCTGTAAAGCTATATATGTTTGTGGAGATAATTCTATTGCTTCGAGGGATGGCTGCAAACTTTTCGGGATTACACCAGTTGCGGATAAAACGATGGGGACTATTGTGACTTGGCACATATGCCACATTCGTGCTATTTTATCTTTTAAGCTATGCCGGCTTGATGTGACCAATGTGTATCATCCAGCTTGACAGTGCACTCTTCCCGTTATACCCGGCTACTACCAAACTGATCCCGAAGAGTGACTAGGTCATTTACTGGTATTACATTCGAAAGTGGTCTGTCTACCACTGCTATAGACACTGAGTGACTAAAGCACATATGACAGTCATGTTGGTATCGGTCAGATTTGAACACGGGTCTCATCGATCACACGTTCTACCGCTAGACCATGGCCGCTAAATACCATCTATTACATTGTTTGAAATGTTAGTTTATTATAAGCAATTTGTATGCAGATTCATATCTACCGTTCGCGTGATTCATTCATCTATTGTTATCTTAATTTATCATTTAACATGCCTCATAAACATTTTAGTATTTCGGAAAACTCGCAGTTTCAATAGAAATTATGACATAGGAAAAATAAAGATGAAATAATTCAGAAAAAATTAATGTACGAAAAGGATGTGAACGACAAAAAAAAAACTAATACAAAATGTTTTCCTGTTTCTTGAACATATTTCAATTTACTTGTCGACAAATTGTAATGCGATCGATAAATATACGACCCAAATATTTTCCCCTCTTTTTAACATATCGAGTCAAGTCGTACCAACACATGGCATGGTACATTGATTCCTTGGATATGGTAATGTAAAAATCATATTATTTGCACTCATATTCCGGCTTAAGTAGGTTCTGAGTACTATCATTTGTATAATAATAAATCTTCATGTCATCTCCATTAATGAGTGAGCATTCATACTGCATCGTCATTCCTACATACAATATATAGATATATCTATTTTAATAAATAATAAAATATGGACTTTGGCACAGCATAAAGGTCACTCTTAGCTCTTAAAATGTACTCTTATCTAAATAGACTGATAGGTTTCCGTAGTTTTGTGCTTATCGCGTTTATTTTGATTATATTTTTAATTCTAACGATTTCGATGTTTCAAATACATTGTAGCCATCATGGTTATCGCGACTAAGTAAGAAACACATATACTTACCGCATAAAATATTTCAATTTAGTACAGTAATCCTAATCACTATGCCGGCCCTTCATGGTCAACATCATGATCATGTTGACTGCAACTAGTTGAAAATATATTATAGACAAAAAAAATATTTTGAAATAAATTTAAATATACGCAATAAATAAATTTTAATTATTATTAATACGTTTTTTTTTAATATTACCTGTCATCTCGTATAGGTATCGTATAAATGATTCATTAATACATAATAGTTAAATAAAAGTTTAATTGGTTAAAGTGCTCCCTGATTAATCGAAAACATAAATCCAAACTACAGCCAAATACAACTCAATCAATTTCGCTTCACATGTAACGGTCATTACGCAAGCTTACACATGCTCGCACTACCGCTAACCAATGTTGAAACACCCTGTGTTATATTAAATACAATGGGATTCTCTATTGAATATCTGGGTAAATAGAAGAAAATTATTAAAAAAAAAAAAAACAAAATATATAAGCAACGGTAATGGAATAAGTTAGTAAATTCGTAGAACTCTCAATTGAACAACTATAAAATAATTATATATGATCGATATTTAAGAGCGGCCGTGGTCTAGCGGTAAGACGCGTGAACTCACGATCGATGAGTCCCGTGTTCGAACCTCACTAAATTCTGACCGATACCAATGTAATTTTGTTATATGTACTTTGGTCGCTCAGTGCCTATAGGCACTATTAAAGATTGGTAGGCAAACTGATGATCCAGTCTGCCGTCCTGGGGCAGTCCCACCACTTTCGAATGTAACACCCGTGAAGTGACCTTGTCGCGTTTCGGGAATAGTTTGAAAGTAGCCAGATAGAACGAGAGGAGTGTGCACTGTCATTTCTAACTTCTACTTAAATCTTTTATGATTTTCTTAGAAATTTTAAATTGGAATTAATTCCATCTAGATATTAATTTTATAATTTACCTTAAGTTATTAGTTCAGTTGAGCATTAATTGATTGTACTGTCGGGTTTATCCGCTGCTTTCTCATCTAGTTACTTAAACATAGTTTAATAATTTGCTTACCTTTTACTAATTTATTATTTTTAAATAATAAATTTATAATTTTCTAAGTAACAAAATTTTGTATTATTTATTTAAGAATTTATTGATTGATAAAGAAATTCAATATTTGTACGTTAGCATTAAGGAAACAACAACACAATCATAAATTGTAATTTCATACGTATTATCTGTCTCAAAATGAAACAATAAAATGTGATCGTTATTATAATTTTCCTTCGTTTTTATATTTGTTCACATACTCCAAAATAAACACAATAAAATTGTACAATTTGTTTTATCATTTTTATGTTTCAGTCGTGCAAACTTTAATTTGACATTTTTTATACGATTATACAAAATACAAGAATATATAAATTACAGCATTATAACTATGGCTACATTAAAGGTATCGCTCGAGTTAGCGTTTAAAGTGCAATAGTATTGACGTTAATAGAATAGCGCGTTAAAGTCTTGGCGACATTAATGTAATACAATACAATACAATACAATACAATAGTCACGCCTTTTTCCCACAAAGCATTAACGTAATGCATTAATTAATATATTAACGTTAAACATTAAGTTAAAATTGTGCATCATATGCCTTCGTTAATCACATAAAACAGCACGAGCAGCCTCAATTAAAGCAATATAATTTTTCTAACACTTCAAACGAAATTTTGGAGGGAAAATAAAAATACACGTTCTTTAAATTATTTTGCCACGCACGTTCGCAAACACTTATGGATAATAATCCATTATTATTACACGTTAACACATCAGCAGATGCCCGCTAAAGCTCTCTTTAAGTCGTACTTTCATATTGTTAGAAGAAAATATTATGATTTTATTAAAGGTTATATTAATTCAATTATAATTAGACGATAAAAAAGAATGAAAATTAGAAAATATATTTAGAAGGGAAATGGTTGAATAATCTTATAAAATGGCAAAACATTAAAATTGTCTCTGCCTAAGAGAAGAAGCTGTCTATGGTATTTATTTTTGAGATTATTACATTTTCGTGAGGTTAAATCGCCAAGAGTTCTTGACCAATTAGCTCTATGAACTGAAGATTACATGTAACACAAATTGTCAAACCTTTTCTCATACAATTAAGTACTTTTTTGACAGTTTTCTTTCCATTCATTTTCTGAAGAAACTACGCTAGCTATTTTATTATTAAAGTTACAGTCGGAGACGTCCGCGCCACTTCACAAGTGAATAAAAAAATAATTTTAATAAAGTAAATATCTTCATCAATAATTAAAAACACTCTGTTTTATAAATGAGATTTAAAATTACATAACAATAATTTTCAAACATTCTAACGTTTTTTCTTACAAATTAATATTCAGATTTCTTTAATAATGCCTATAAAATGCGATTAAAGTATCCAGTGATATAGGTACTGAACAAGATATTTGGAAGATTTGAACACGGAGTTATAAATTGCAAGTCTATACCAACTCGGCCACATTCGCTCGAGAAAGATCGGTAAAGGAATTTGTCTAATTATTTATATTTTTTACTAATACTTATTATAGTAGTTCTACCTAACCCCAATCGAGTATAAAAGCACAAAGTAAATTAATATTTATACTGCAGTGGGTGAAGAACCAGTCCAATTCTTTTCCTAGCTATGTTGTGTACAGAACTATACTCCCCCTTGTCAACTAGAAGTTGAAAGGTTATGTTTTATTTATACACTCTAAGTAAAGAAATAGACTTTCTTACTTAGTATAAGTTCCGGGCAAAAAATACAAGTTGTATAAAAAGTTATCTTTAATTTATTTGCTTCGGAATGTACTCGTAGGTAACGATGTGTGAATGTTTATCTTCCAAGCATGGCCAAAACGCTGTATCGATGGATACTGTTTGGTATAAATCACGACGGAATAGACGAAGCTACTTTTTAAAATACTGTTTGCTTACAATACCTCTCCATAGTCTTTAACTTAAACTCGTATTATTACGTTCAACTTCAGCGATAATAGACTAGACTTTTTATGGCTAGAAACTATCTCAATTTTCGATTTAAATTCTTTATTATGAATACATGTATACTTCTCAGTACATTTTAAAGTTTAATAACTTTGCACTTTGGAAATTTCAAAGTTACTCCGGTTTCATTTATTTTGAATATATAGCGGTAAATATTTATACCAATTTCGTTGGTATAATATGTGCAAAGCCCAACTTATTTCATCATAAAATATTGGAGCGAAGCTTTTGTGTACCGTTTTATTTGTAACTGTTTTAACAAAATACTTATACGTATAATAATTAATTCTTCTCCAAATATATTTTCCTTAATTTAATATAGTAAATAAAATGAATGTAGATTGTAGGTACTGCTGTTTATAAATAAATGGATTAACTAAAGTAGAAAATAAATATTTACCTAAAGAAAAGTCGATTAAATTTTTCCTTTATTTTATCGACGCATTTTACAATTTTTATTGTTATTCTTTTTACTAATAACAATATAAATATTTTAAATATCTACTTCTATTCTCTTGTACTTTTAAATTTATAAACACTTAATCTCATTAAAAAAAATTCGCCCTGTTATACAGTTACAGCAAAAACCCTGAAAATATGTTCCTAATTCATAAGAATACTTCCACCAACTGGAAAGCGAAACCAGGACTTTTTAAAGAGCTAAAGCGGTAAGTAACAACTACTCGGTCGCAGATAAGTATTTATATAAAAGCCGAATAATTTATTAGTAAAGTTTAAGTTCGCTTCAGTGTGTCCAAATAGGTCACGTACTCAATTACTAAACGTATAATCATGATTCAAGAGTGTTGTATATCAACAATAACTATTGACACTATTGTACGTTCTAAACTAAACTTTTAGGAATGTGAAGAGGGTTCGAGCTCAATGATCGAATTAACATTTGTAAAATATAATTTTCTGTATTATATACAGTATACTCAATACATTTTTTTAAATTATGTTCAGATTTTATTTGAATTATAATAATTTATATTTCTATATCTATAGAGATAGCAACAACGGTTACATGAAAAGATATAACTCAAAATCGTGACATAAACGATTTAAAGAAAATAATCAATAAGCCATAAACACTACAGACTATAAAATAATTAAATACCACTTTTAATGAACCGTTTACTAGCTAGAGGAAAACGTAAATTTTAAAGTATTCGACAGTAACTCTCAATTTTGAACAGAGAGTGAGCTCCAGCACGTGGAAAAATTGCGAATAACGTAGTCGTTTGAACACATGAAATGACTTTATAGTACCTTCATACAAACTAGATTTGAATGTCATAGTTGTCGCATACGAACTTGTTAGTTATTCATTCGGTGATTCGGTGATATTTCTTGAAATCAAATTAGCTATTTGAAACGGACTCGGACATTTCATATCAGCTCTGATGGATGCATAATTTACCTTATTACTCTTGTTTGCGTAACCAGCGTGTCAATAACATTGAATGCTATGTTTCTGTTGCTCAAAATCAATTTTACGAGTATACTAGTGTTTCTATATTTTAGGTAAGTTAATCAACATAGCACAAAGGAAAGCTAAATTGAAGTAGCAATGGGCAGGGCATGTAACATGTAGAACTGACTGGCGATTACGCCGAAAGGTTTTTTTAAAACAAGCACATCGTAAAGCGTCTATCAGGTGCTGGATGAACGTTTACAGGCGATACTAGCGTTCAATAATTGAAGTTCTGCTGTGGAGTTCCTACGGCTGTTTTTTTTTTATAATAGCTCAGCATGTGGCCACACTCCACCTGATGTTAGGCTAGAGAGTAATCCATGAACATAAATAATTGTCAGGCGGCAGTAAATCAAAATACCTGTGATATTTAATATTACCGCCCTCATATATAAGTTCACCATGTTTACGCTGAGTCTGCAGTATCCTGTATCAATATAAAATTGCTCACTTTATTTGGCTCGCGACGAAGCGAATACAGAAAATTGCAAAATAAAAATCTTCCGAGAAATCGTTAGTAACGTGGAATCGTGGAATACCCAAGAATTATAGAGGAAATAAATATGATTATGTTGAAATCCATTAAATCATATAGAAATCAAGCATTTATTATACATATATTAAATAGATACCACTGGTTTCCCGACGGGATAGAGCGTAGAACCGAAATATTCATATTTAACGCCGTTTGTGTGTGAAATTGTATCCGAACTTATTCATCCGTTAAAACGTGATTGAGTAGTCAAAATAATATCAATTTCAAAATCACCTTCTACGTCTTCTTCTTTACCATTTCATAATTATTTAATCGAAAGAAAAAAAAAACGAAAAACTATTATTATTACTTTTGCTAAAAATTAATTTTGTGTGGGTAGACTGTGTCAAGTTGCCGTCGCATCGTGTGTATACGTGATAATAGTTAATTAATAATATAAATTAAACAAATAAACAAGAGTTTGTTAATGATAACTCAACGAATATTAATAGCTTTTGAATACATAACAATTTCATATCATTAATTTATTAAGAGTAATTTTCAAACAACCAATTATGTTTCACAGTAGCTTTCAAAATGAGTAATTATGGAGAAGGAAAAACGATTATGTAAGAATAAGGCATTGAGGTCTTCCTTTTATAGCACAAGGTCGTTAATAAAAGTAAGTACGGAAACTTATTTAAACTTCTCCGTACTAAAATGGAGAACCGCCTTAGCTAAATTAGCTTTCAGCGCCGGGTGCATACAAAACTTACTCAATGATTGTAGTTTTACATTTGCTTATTGTATTTCTTATAGCAACTCGCATTTGTATTAGTGGATCGGCGGGGCGTGGAACCAAATTGGAAACATTGTCATTATGTAAAATTTCTTTTAAAAAAATGCACGATATAGCGTTAATATACATTAATAGAGTTATAGTAATAACTACAACTACTTACTTATGTAAGGGCTGACACACATTTGGTGAAGCACAACATAGCAAGGATATTTCACTGCCAAACCATTTCATGCAAACACTAGACCACGATAGCATTGAAGCGACTAGAGGTTACTGGCAGTGAAAAATTATCTTTGCTGCGCCTCACCAGATGTGCGCCGACCCTTAGACAGAGACTATGGAGTGCTAGCGGCTTCGATACCACTTCCATTACTCTTCTTTCACAGTTATAACATAAATAAAACAATGAAGAGTAGCGATACCTTTTAAATACCTATTAATGATCGATGCGACCGACGCCTCTTGAGAACAGTGAGTTTTTTTTTCTATAGTAGACCAGCACACTGACAACTTATACTACACTCGTCTCCTCAAACCGACGGCATAGCGGAGGGGACTGCTACCGGTTTGCTGGCCTGGTAAAATTTATTTATTTATTTAATATTGGTATTCACTTCGAAAATGGTCGATTAGATATATAATATAAAATGCAAAGTATAAAAGTTCAAAATCATCATCCCTAGCAGAGTACACGGCATGGCATGAAAAGCAAGAACCTAAATTAAAAACAAAATTAAAATTTAAAAAAATATCTTTTTTTATGATAAAATTGTTTCTTTTTAAAATTGACTGAATAATTAAGTCAGTAAGTAATTCATGGCTGATATAAATAATAAATACCGTCCAAAAAACTAAACCGATCAAAAAAAAAATAGAATCAAAAGCATTTAGATGAAACAACTATGAAATAATGCGCGTAGGAAAACTTAACGAACCAAATAAACCAAGCGGAAGCCTGTAAGAACTGGCGTGAAAGACGAGAATTTGAGTAGAAACCTACTTTTTTTTAAGAAACATAATCATTGGAGATTCAGGTAGACATATGTATATGTCGATATAAAACAACATTGAAATGTGACGCAATTTCAGTACTCTGAGCAATTACATTTCTAATAAAAAATAAAAAGGAAAATTATTCATAAAGTATACCCAATGGATCCCTTTGTAAGGTAATATCAATCGGTCGATCGACTAGCAATATTGGCATAAATTAAATAACGAAATCCCGGATCGTTGTTATATTATTATCTATAGATATACCGTGTCTCGAATTTAATATTGCCAATTTAATTAAAGGCGCGACCTGAACAAGTACAATTACAGATTTAAATCAGACTCTCTAACATCAAGAAAATTAAAATTCTTTCTTCGTTTTATCGTTTTTGTATGAATGTAATAGTAATTTCGAGTAGGCTATTAAAATGTATTCGTTTTTATAAATTCTGTTAGGTGAGGTGAATAATTATGTGTTTTATTACGTGTAATAGGATATATAAGCGTTTGGATATCACGAAAGGAATGTATAGTAGGAATGGCAAAATGTAATTGTTAGCCACTGGCTCTTGCTCGCCTCGGACACAATCACTCATATGCGCATGCGACCGTGAAACAAAAATTAATATCTAAATAAAAAATCGTTCAAATTCCAATTATGTCATAGAGCATAAAGTAAGCCTTGAGGCACTTTGGATGTCAGAAGACTTCTCAAAGTAACTGCAATTTTGTGACAATTTTATACAAGGGACGAGAGGAACAGCTGCAAATCTCGGTCGTTTTGTAGGAAGTCTTTTGTATGGGTGTCTATCTCTATTATGTCTATCTCTAGAATAATTTTAAACAAGTGACGTCATACAAAATACGGTTCACTCTACCGAATATTATCGGGAGACGAATGTGCACCATCCAGTTTGACAGGGCACATTCTGAAAGTTATACTCCAATCGTCGTTTTGAATAAAATGTGCATGTTAAAAATTAGTCGAACAAAAAAGTAAGTAACTCAAACCGACAACGTCCGGTACGTTCATTAGTCCTTGTTGTTGATACTACTGATTGACATTCAATCCACATTATAACGAATTCGCAAAATTGTTAAAATCACTACTACTTCCAATACTGCCGCCCGCTTTCGCGAAATAAATCTCTTTCGTCCATCAATAATTTTTTATTCTATTTTTTTTAAAGCAACCACTCCTTAATTTTTAAACTACAGGTTGTAATTAACTTCACCTTTGCCTACAATGATTATTAAACATCAAATTAATTTAAAGTTAGGTGCCTAAATAAACAAAATGTTCAAAACTAAAAGTTATGCAAAGCAACACTGCCACCTCTACTAGTATATTATTAAATTTTATGTAAACTAAAATTCAAATAGTATTGCAACCCATAGTCTCTCGTGACAAGGACTTGCAATCGATTCTCTCGATGCCCTGAATACAAATTCACTAGTATTTTGCCTTGGTTCGTGTGAAATAAAATAAATAAAAGCGGGCTTAGCATTCGGGAACGACAGTGGCGCCTCCGACACCGTTCCCGCTTGTGCCTCGCTATACCGAGCTTTAAAAGACATGTTTACGATCTAGTAAACTGCCCCGCAATTTTTCACTGGCGACTTTTCCTGTCCGTGTTAACTACACCGCCTCATTTTACGCAGATATTATATATTTTATTCGTTTCTTGAGACTGTTTTGTTCTTTTTTATTATACCTGTTTAAAAGTGTTCAGATTAAATCGCAGAGAATATTTCTCTGCTAGTTTATTTTAACATCTTTTTTATTTCCCTGTTAACAATTTTTAATCCTACACACAGGTCGTTGTATTATTTACATTTCTATGAAAGGCCAAAACATTTAAACAAATTATAATAAAATGTATACACATTACTCGCACTTTTGTCAGCGAAAATAAAACAAACAATTTAATCAGTTAAAATAAACAATTTAATTTCTATAGGTTTATTTAGGGCTTAGGTAGAATTTATCACGGCTAGTGTACGAGCGTTATCGAAACAATACATTGACCTCGAACCTTTAAAACAGGGACAGTCCTTTCTATCCCGCCATACAAAGATATATCATGAAGCCCACAAGGGTACGGTAGGGGACATGCGACCAATTGTCATAAAGTAATAAAATATACATTTTATGCAGCTTTTGTCTTTGGACAAAAGTTTCCACACAAAAGATACTCTACGAATATCACATAATCCAACATGAACATGTGAAACTTAATAATTTTACATAACAAATATACGATTGAACGATGTTTAAATATTTAAATCACGTTTATTCATGATTATTTTTACAATTAAATACACAAATTATTTAGCAATTAATTAAGCAACTCTATATTATAGGATGAGCACTTAAAAGTTTGAAACTTCTCGCCCACAGATGTTCTTCATAAATTATCAAATTAATACCGAAACTCGAATTTGTGGAAAAGGTAAGAAATCGTTTACTAGAGTTAAGAACGTTACGTGAAGGAATGTAAAGTGAAACCTGTCAAAGGCATCCGGAAACTTCTATTTAAATCAACGTAAACTTCTCAAAGTGATTGATTAACGCTCATGAAGAGAAATGGAAATTCAATTTCTATATTTTATTTAAAACATCTAATAAACTGATGAGCATTAAGAATATTAAATGTTTTAATAATAGAATATGACGAAGCGAAAAGGGTCGGGGTGAATTGCATTTATTGAAAATATAATAATATGAATGGAGCCAAAAGTAGGTATAATTTCTGAGATTAACCACTCTGAAGATGATATAACACAAATACACACTAGCTAAGATAAATACACTTTAAACTGAACAAAAATACTCATTCAAACCGACATTAACGATATTTTACTCTATTTTCAGAATACTATCTTCTTTTATTCTTATTTTTAAAAGAGGTTCATTATCCGTGGACAATGAACTGACGCTAATGACCACAGTATACTATTCTTTGTAAATTAATTCTTCTCTTATATTCCGATAGAATTCATAAAATGAAAGTATATAAATGTGGGTAGTTTGGTAGGTCATTATCACAACTACAAATTGTGCAATCAATGTTGAAATCAGTAATGAATTGGCTTCAAATACGAGGCGATAGCGAAACGTGAACACATATGCTTGTAATTAAAATATTTATTGCTCAGTCAGCCACTGCGATACTGGTTTGTTCCATAATTATAATATGAACAGTGGCATGTTGTAAACATGAACACTAATTAATAATAAACAAAGTTATCTTGAGCCAGACGTGCACTAGAGAAGAATCGAAACCCACTGAATCGAATCGCATTTCATTTACACGGCATAAGTTATAAAACAAAGGATATTTTTTCACACAAAGTATGGACAACAAATTTAATGTAATACCTACTTAATTAATGATATAGTAATTAATGTTTATCAGAGTATATGAAAATTAATTATATGGAGCGATTGAAACTTATTAAAAAAGAAGATTAAACGCTGTCCATTTGGTGTATTTATTTATCAATATATGTGTATCGTAAGCCAGCGAATCAATCGATCTCTGTTCTCAGTCAACTGAAATGGCGGTGTTACAAGCTAATACATTCGAGGTCGTGCAGATTAGACACAAGGCGAGTCAGACGATCTCCAGTCGAGTGGAGAAAATCAACATGGGTACAAAATTACGAAATACTCTAACATATAAACGTGCAATGCAATTTTGAATGCAAGGATTCTCTATTTTATTGTTAGTAAGACGGTGAAGTAAACAACGATGTCATGTCCCTTGTTGCTTTCTGGAATATTGGTTACCCAAATGCGCAAATATAATATTTATATTTGGCTTGACGCTGAGAGACGCTAGAAATATTGCAATGGAAACTATATTCGTTGGGAACTGTAATATATAAGCTGGAAGCTTAGAAACGTTGTGGTAACAGACATAAATGGGTCAGGCTTCATGAAAGTTATACAAGTTTTGTCGATAATGAGTATAAACTAGCGGTAAGTTTCTGCGGCTGCATCTAACAGCGACATAGCGACGATCTTGTTGTCAAAAAGCCACAGTATCGCATCCGAGTCGTGTCGAGAGTGAGGCTCATATTTGGCACTACGCCAAGGTTCGACGGGTGGGCGGTCAATAGTCGACTCGTCTATGTTTATGCGCGGTTTAGTTTCAACGTGTTTCAGCCGCCATGGCTTTAGCTTATAACACCCATAATATTAATATTAGACTATATATTTGCAACTAATCAGTTAATTAACAAACAGAGAGAACTCAAATTTTACAATTCGGTTTCTTCAAGGATAAAGTTCAAATAGTTTGTATGACCTGTATGGCCGTATCTAGTAGATATTTAGTTTTCGCGATCACGCTTTTCCCTTCGATAACAATTTTTATCCACTTATTTCCTTTATCGCTGCCTTGCATGTGGTTGTTAAACCGATATTATAGGGTTCGTCGTTCATCCGTGCTATATTTTTATCAATTTAAAAAATATATTTTATCTTTTTTCCTCAATCCAATTTCTTTTTATATGTAAATAATAACATATAGTGAAAAGTGTATGATTTGCGTGCGGTAATGACAAAAGCCAATCATTAAGTGGGTTAATAATTATGCCGAAAATTTGTGAACGATAAATAAAGTTATAGAAGAGTTAATAAAATGTTTCACATTTCGACAATTTGCAAACGCCGGGGAGCGTGAAACCTGCTGACCCTTTTACGATTTATTATCCACCTCCACTCCTGTCCAGCAATGAAATGGATATCTAAAGCTAATTTACGTCGCACCAATTCAAATACCTTTCCCAACAAAAAACTGAACTGATTTTTTTGTCCGGCTGTCCCACTTTAGGAGGTAATTTTATTTGCAAAGAACACGTTTGTACGTGATTAATAGCTACATAAAAAAATATGTAAATGAAATTTGTTTCATGTAATCTTCGAAAATAAAATAAAGAAAATTATGTACTTTATTAAATTTATTTTTCTCGAAAAATGACCGACGAACATAAATTTTGAATGTAAAAAACGAGCAAAATTTCGAAAACTCAGTTTTATTGAAACATTTTCCTTAAATAATATGTGTAGGAATCACAAAGAAAGCTCTAATAAGCTCCTTGAATGCCTATTCAATAGAGAAGATAAAAAAAACCGTACCCATAATATATTACAAAAAGTTGTAAAGGTTTCATTTGAATACCCTAAAAAAATTGTGTTACAGTGTTTTCTAATTTTATTTATAAAGAAAACCAACCGAAACCTCAGATATTTTGTGTATGAATAACTTTAAACGTACGCATCGCATTACTAATTAAGTCGCTTTAATTTTAAGTAAGTTTTTCTTCAGATCAGTTTTCTAGTGCATATTATTTATTATGTGTATAAGATTTAGAAAATCCTTTAAAATTTTTCTTAATATAATGAACAACAACACAAATGAAAGCGAAAAAAATATTTAATATTTTTCTGATTAGGTAAGTATTATATTATATTTATTATTATTTGAAAGGCGTATGTCGTCTAGCCTAACATAATAAGGTAATAAATGTCACCTTGATTCACTTTCATCTCAATATCGTGTTTATATTTATACCAATAATAATCATTTGTATTACCTGATATGGCGCTGAGAAAAATAATTCTTACAAATAATATTATGTATTTATTCCGTCTTACCGAAAATCTTTTCATAGCTCTTTTTGGGTATGTTTACGATCGACCTCTGTGCTCTTTCTCGACGTTTACAGCTGCCCTCGCCTTAATAATTTCGACACCCTACAGAGTATTTGTTCCTAAAACCGGTAATAATTTAAGCGTTGGAGCCACTCAACGTCTGCAAAGGAATCTAATTTAAAGAAAATATCCCTTACGAAATAAAGGGCGTTCGATTTAGTATTTCACAACTTCTGTTGTTACTATTTCTAAGATATGAATTCATAAAAATTTAATAGAAAAAATTTACCACGCACAAGACATCTTGAGCTGAGAGAATCGTACCCGTGTGCGCGCATATGATCCATCCAATGTTCCATACAGCCATTAGCGATTTACGTGACCATCCCAAAGTTCTTCCCTTACTACTGCTAGGTTTAGTCTAATATTTCTGGAGTTTTTACTAGAATTAGTACAAACAAGCTCTACTTTCCAGTAGAGTTATTTTTAATTGTATTTGAATTGATACCTACCTAATTTAATATGCCAAAAAATAACCAATATGTGATTGATAGATAAATAATTTATATTGTTACCCGACCCAATTACCTACATTAATTAATAAAGTTAACGATCTCAATAACAATTTTAAACAAAGCCTAATATCGGTAAATAATATGGAACGAACAAAGGTTAGCTACAAAGGTTTACATGTAAAACCTAAACGGGTGAATGGTTACTGATGAATATAATATGACATACAATTGGATTGACATTGGTTCTGTTTGTACGAGGCATTTTATTTACTTTATAAAAAATGCATTTTTATTCTGACACGTAAATAGGAGTCGTACCGTGAAATCTGTGTGAGATATATTTTATTTATTTTGTATTATACACATGACAGAAGATATACAATAAAAACTATTATATATAAACGTTACTAACAATTGTGTTTTTTTGTTGTAGCTCGACAAATGATAACACTCCGCCTGATATAAACCTAGATTGCGGTCCACGAATGGAAACAACTGCTACTACAAATATGTCTACGGGCAGCAATCGCCTCCGCTATGCCGGCTTTAGGAGATGAATGCGCACCATCTAGATTGACAGTACACACTCCTCTCGTTGTGTATATCAACATGTTTGTATTTTATATTTTAATGATAAGATATATAATTTATTCCGAGTTAAGCCTATCAGCTTTGTTATAGTAATAACCAATACACAGTAATGGTCAGGTCACATATTATTATAACGCTTGAGCTCTTATGAAAGTCTGTCAATTTCGTTACGAATATATTTAAACGCGTACGTCACACACATATGTGCCCTGACCTTAACACTTTTCCAGATTAATCATAGTGATTATAACAAATGGGATTATATGAGGCAAATATCAAAGTATATTTTGATTAGATTCTAATTTGCGGTTAGTATTAGCTGTTAGGTTGTGCGGTCGACGGTGCGTATGAAATAAATATTTATCTCTAATCCCGTTTATCCTGAATTTATACGCAACAAAACTACAAAATTATGTATTTAGTGTTACGATTTATTTTAACCTTTGCAATTAATTAATTACTTAAATGAATAAAAATTATTGTGTTAAAAAAACGCCCGATACAAACGATAGAGAGAATGTGAGCGTGGAGATTGGTAATAATTACGGTGACGATTGCGTTTTTTACTAGTTACGTTCGTTCTGAAGTTTCGCTTTAAAAATTATTTGGGTGACATCCATGTGCATAACAACAGCTGCCACAGTGAAATGTCCGTGGTAAATGTGGCGCACACTTACTTCTCCTTGTCTAAACTAATCAGTCTGAAGTGGTAAAATAAGTGGTAGCACGAGTACTAATTGCCCTGAAACGGCAAACTGGGTTAATAACTACCATCTGTCTACCTGATAGAAAGATATTCAAGATGTCTGTTAAGTTGTACGAGTAAATACAGGCACTCGTAGTTCTCTATCAAACTATTTTTTCGGTCTGTATATTCTACAAGAATTCTTAAAGGACCGTATCTATTTTATTGACAAATAACGAAGCGAAATTCCATTGATCTCAATACAGTCCAGTTGCCGGAGAATTTCAGGTGAATTTTTGACATAGAGGCAAGTTTTTTTACTGATTCCTAGGTATTTATTGCAGTACACGATTTTTGGGAGTCTGGACATTCAAAGTGTAATTTAATTTTTATAGTTGGCATTTTTATACATTTATTCATGCACTAAGAAAATAGCTCCTTACGAAACTTAAAAAAAAGTTCAATGTATTATATAATAATTCTTAAATTGTAAATAGCTTTCAAAAATTGAATGTACTGTAATTTATGTAATTTATACACCATTTTATAACATGAAAATATATTTTTTTAATTATGTGGAGAAATTCGTTACAAATACCCTGGCCCTAGCTAGGGGAAGGAGCCAAGGTTCGAAGTATTCAGTCTAGCACTGAAAACAGCGAGCCCAACGCCTCAATACGACGAATAAACCATTCTACCTCAGAAGTCTACTATTTCTTTAGGAAAGTGTCTATTACCGGTCTATTAGTTTCTTATGTTCACGTTCCTTTTATTTCATAACAAAAAAGGTATTTCAAATATTACATTTTTATTTATTTTAAAGTGGAAACCACATTAGAGAGCCGCTACGTGGCAAGGCTGTATATTCGCCAGGATGCGACACGCGCCGCGTCGCCTGTGGTGCGGGTACTGTCATACCACTTCACGTCGTTAAAGTGCGGTTTCCACTTTATACGCAGGCTACTCTGTAGTCAAAATCCCTTCAACGGGTAACAAACAAAATAATTCGTTAAACACAAAGTTTAAGTGTCTATTATAAATCTCCTCTCCACCGTATAGCTCAATGTATACTGATATTACATGGAAATATTTGAAACTCTATATAGAAATTTAGTACGGATTTGCGGTTAAGTGTAATCAACTCGCTATAATTTAAATTTGAGCCGCAATTAGAAGAGCCGAGTTTACAACTTACTAATATGATACCGAAATATTTCATGCTGTTTATCAATTATAGTGTAAGTAAGTATGTACTTATTACAAGTATCCTGTACACGTTGAAATGTAAATGATACTCTATGTTCGTAAGATTAATCGATATAACCACAATGTTAATAACCAATAGGGTCTTCCGAACAACATTTCAACCATCTAATAAACCAAAGTTAATATGATTAATAGTTAAACACTAATAGAATTGAATAAAATTTAAATATATTTTTGTAGCTTATAAGTTTATTTGGAGGACGCCTTCAATTATTTTTACTACATGTACTAACTGCTTGTATCACAGCCATTGAGCGACTAACATAATTACATCGGTACCGGTCAAAATTTAGCGAGACCTGAACACGGATCTCATGGATCGTGAGGTCCGTCCTCTACTGTTAGACTGCGGCGGCTAATTATCGCGTGTCGGGAATAGTTTGAAAGTACATCAGACGGAGAGTTGTCACATGCCGAGCTACATTTTAAAAAATAGCATCAGGCTTTCGTTATGTTTATACGCTAAATAAAAACGAAGAGTTCAACCTAAATAATATGATGATATATGTATATTCGTCTCCTCAAGCCAGTATAGGCGGAATAATCAAAATTAGAGTTTAAGTTTAGTCCAGATGGAAATGTCGGTTTGGGACAAACACTAATTGTAACAATAACAAAACGGAATATCGCGTTGAAAACAATCTAAATCCAATTGAACTTTGCCCATATTTTAAGAATCGGGAAGATTTAAAGTTAGTTGGGGAAGAATTTTGAATATTTAACTAGTAACTATGTTAAACGCGCCGAATGGACTGTATGTATAATTGTACATCTAGGATGGGGTGATTACCAATCCATGAGTGGAAACAATTGCTACCACAAGGAAATGTCAGCAGACAGCAGTACCGGCTTGAGGAGAAGAATGTGCACCTTCCATTGACAGGACTTTTTTTTTATTGTAGCTCGGCATGTGACAACACTCCGCCTGATGTAAAGCTAGAGTGCGGTCCATGAATGAAAACAACTGCTACTACAGAGAAACCTGTGCGGGTAGCAGTCGCCTCCACTATGCTGGATTGAGGAGACGAGCATGTACCATCTTAGATTGACAGTGCACACTCTTCTCGTTCTACCTGGCTACTTTCAAATTATTCCCGAAACGCGACAAAGTCACTTCACGGGTGTTACATTCGAAAGTGGTGGTACTACCCCAGGACGGCAGGCTGGACAAATAACCATCATCAGTCTGCCAACCACTCTTTAATAGTGCCTATAGGCACTGAGCGACCAAAGTACATATAACAAAGTTACATTGGTACCGGTCAGAATTAGTGAGGTTCGAACACGGGTCTCATCGATCGTGGGTTCACGCGTCTTACCGCTAGACCACGGCCGCTCTGATTAATTCTTAACTCTTTAATTTAAATCACATTATATGCAAAATCAATGAACAAATAAGGTTAGCGTTTAACTCTCTCATATATCCGTTGCCTGCAGTCGCAATCGAGCAATATGTATATTGTATACCATGTAGGGTTACTGTATAACTAACTTAGAGCTTAACTGTTACGTATTTGTCAATTAGAAGTGGGATTCCGCAATCCTCCACAGACGTAAATTAATTCAGTATTCCTTTGATGGCTTCAGACGGAAGTACCTTCAGAACGTCAAGTATGAAAATGTTACAGTAAGAAGGTTGAGTATTTTCTCAATGCTAAATTTAAAAGTTTATTCTTCACTCACAAGCTCTTCCAAACTTACTCGTATTTTTACTTCGCTTTTACATTAGAATTTATGTGTTTCTCTAATAAGTATTAAGAGTTTTCTAATATACATTTTTTTGTAGCTTGAAATAATATATATTATGAAAACACTCCGCCTGATGTTAAATTAGAGTGCGATTCGGGAACTACGGAGAAATTTCGGCAGACAGCAGTCACCTCCGCTATGCCGGCTTGGAGAGACGCGTACGCACCATCCAGGTTGGCAGTTCACATTTACCACATTATAGCAGACTATTTTCAAACTGATCCCGAAATGCGACATAGTTACTGGTGTTACACCTGAAAGTGGTGGTACTACTCCAGGACTGGTAGACTGGGCTAATAATCATCATCAGACTCCCTTTAATTAATGTCTATATACCATAGATATATTGATACCGGTCAGAATTTAGTTAGGATAAAAGATGTCGATCGTTCACGAGTCATACCGCTAGATTACAGTCGCTCATTTATTTATGCACGTGGAATTTTATTTTTTAATTTTGGTACTAAAATATTCTAACTGTTCCAAACAACATTTATTGCACATTCTTATAAATCAGTGACTGGAAAGCAGGAATGTAACCTTTGTTTCCACGTTTATATGCTGAAAAAAAAATTCACACGGCCATGGTTTAGGGGTTGTAGTATAATAGTATATTCGTCTCCTCAAGCCGGCATAGCGGAGGCGACTGCTACCGGTAGAGATCTGTGGTAGCAGTTGTTTTCGCTCAGACATCACTCTAGGCGAGTTGTGCTACTATAAAAATGTATACAGTCCCCAGACTAGTTCCGATGGGAGAGATTTGCATAAATAAAGTTATTATTATTATTATATTATTATTTGCTGATTTTGTACATTAATATCACCTCTGCGTACAGCGCACATTAGATATCCGTTGAAGCGTTAACACAGTCTCAGTATTTGCTATCAATCGTGGCGCGTCTACACTCCGCAGTTACCCTCCCAATAGCCTAACTTATATCCAATCGCGTTTTAGTTTAATTATATTACCCATACCTATATATAGTGCCGCCTAGCCATTGGCACTGTAACAAGGCATTGCTGGCTCATCAAACACTTTTTCGTCATTATGTTACAGACAATCCACTGTGTGTAGATTGCATAATGAACAGTCTCTTAGCCTTCCTGGGAAATATCGAAGGGCTGCAGAAGATGTGCGGAACAACGAGCGCCCATAGTTGCCAATCAATGTAACGCCGGAAACTGGTCAACGACAATATGATTGGTCGGCCGAACTATGTCTGAATTACTCTAGATGCCACTAGAGGGTGTTGTGGGAGTACCTATCTTGACAGGTTTATAGAGACAACATTCACGTAATCGTGATCAGTGCATTCAGCCGAACGGTATTCCATGATCTCAGCCAGCAAATCAAATAATGCCCTTATAGAATAATATTATTTAAACAATATGTGTTTAGGCTCTGGGTGTAAATCGTTCGTGTTGTCCTTGTCCTGATGCAGTCCCCATGGTGCAGAGTATCCTAGTTTTGGGTCAGGGTTTTACATGTATTTGGTACATGAATTTATTAGAATAAATTAGTTTTAGACGAATTTATTCGAAAAGTTGTTTTTTCAAGAAATAATTTCTTCTTTATATTTGGAAATAGAAATCTATTTTTCCTTTGAATAGGTGGTAGTTTGAAAAATAATTTATATAATTTGGATTACCTATTCATGTTTATTAATCCCAGATTATTAACAAAATGTTTTCAGAAAGCAATTTTTGAGCATGGTAGGCAGACTGATGATCATTAAAGTCAGTATTTTTGTAAAATCATGGCTCAAGGGGGTCAAATAGGCGATAGTAAGTTTGTATGGGAAACCCATCATTTCTCAAGTTAAACGTATAGTATGAATAAATGCATTTAAAGTCGCGAGCAACAGCTAGTATATTATAAGTAATTTTTTTTATTGTAGCCATTGTATGGGCACTACCATAACCGTCGGGCGTGCATGAAGAAAATTGTGGATGTGAAGGAAGCGAGAGTGTTGTGTCGGGATCGTGGTAAGTGGCGTTACGTTGTCTCTGCCTATCCCTGTAGGAAAAAGGCGTGACAATTGTATTGTAGCTCGGCATATGTCAACACTTCGCCTGATGTTAAGCTAGAGTTCTTTTCATGAACGGAAACTACAGGCAACAGTCACCTTCGCTATGCCGACTTGAGTCGTGCACCATCCAGATTGCACACTTCTCTCAGTATACCTGGCTACTTTTAACTGTTCCCAAAACGCGACAATGATAACCATCATCAGATTGAATTTTGTACTAAATTAATGTTTTAATAATTATTAGTTTCACAGTTTGATATTACTCATACAAACAGTAGTTATATCAACATTTCATATTATATTTTGCTAACGAACGATGGATTTATTCTATTTTTAAATTGAAAGGCAAAATTAAAAGCTTTTTTTGGTCCAATTACAAGTTTGTTTTAGTTCAATATTCCGGTGCTATAAAGTTTTCCTTAATCAAGTAATGATTGATCAGCGAATGGAACTTTATTTAGTAGCTCAGCATGTGACGAAACTCCGACTGATGTTAACTTAAAGCACTTTCTATGAGCGGAAACAACTACGACTAGAGATAAATATCTATCTGCAGTCGCAATTCATTGTCTTTATAGACATTCCTCTAATTATGGGCTATCTTTATGTTATGTTATATATGATTTCCCACAGCTGTTAAAGGGCTGCCTCCTCTCTTTTAACAACTCCCAGCTTGACCTCGTGTTATCGATTGCAAGCCCACGTCAATACTAATCTGACCACAGTCGCTCTGAAATATGCTGAATTTTTTTTAAACTTCTTAAATCTTTTTAAACAAGATTTGAAAATTAGTATGTAATCATACAAGTATATAAGTATCATACCATTTATATAAATAAAAGGTACTAAATTCAAGATTAACATAATATTATGATTCTCCGTGACGTCATATAATCTCAATAAATTATAGAATTATTCTTATAAAATGCTCGCAAAATTACATTTAAATTTGTTTCTTAATAACCTTTAATGAAAATTGGATAGAAAAATAGAACACGCACGCAACAGCCTGCCTTTTTCAACTCACTTTTCTTCAGCATAATTATGTAAATTAAATAAAACATAATGAATCTAGTGCTAAATAAATTTCGATAACTGATAAATTCAAAAACCGCCAGATTAAATTATTCGCGACGTATTTGCAAAGCTTAAACCGTGCACTCGTAAAATATTGTTACTATTTTGGTTTAATACAATTAAATTATAATACAAATGTAAATATTTATAAAATATCCGCTACATTGGTTCTTCTTTGTAGTTACATAACAAATATATTTATAATTACGTCCATATGTCAATATTTGATTTATTTGTTTATCATGGTACAATATTACTAATAAAAACGAGATAACATTAGATTCATAATTAAGTAGTTACATAATCCCACGTCGTTGTCCTTCCAGAGTAAGCAGAGACTATGAAGCGCTAACGAATAGAGATCTATTTAAACCTTTCGTTCTCCTTACTGAACCTTCCTCCGAGAGGACAGTGATTTGATTTTTATTGCGGTTCGGCGTATGACAACACTCCGCCCGATGTAAAGCTAGAGTGTGACAGATGAACAAAAACAACTACTACCTTAAATAAATATCTGCATGCAGCATTCGCCTCCGATATGCCGGCTTGAGGAGACGAATGTGCACCATCCAGATTGATAGTGCACACTCCTCGCGTTATCGTAATAATAAAAAAAATGCTCACAAATCACGTAGGTATCTTATAAAGTTTTCGTTTAATATACTATTTGATAGGCCATAATATTGTATAACCAGAAATGGGTCTATTATATTGTTTTAAATAATGCCTGTACTAAGCGAGTGCTTGTATCACAGTCCGTCTCCTCAAACTGGTATAGCGGTACCTTAACTCGCGGCAGTCTAACGTTGAAAAGAATAAAAGCAGTGTTTAAACATATATGTACATTTTATACGAGTATACTAAAAGTAAAGAGATGAAATGTACTTTTAGTTTCACAGTAGATTTTACAACATTATAGAGTGAGTTGATGACACATAGAACAATGGTAATAGCGGGAACGAACGTTGGGGAAGGTTTTAAGTGGCTGTTGAGAAAAGTGCTTCTTCGGTTTAACGACAACATTGAAGTTTAAAGCTATTCAACTTTTTCTGAACTTCTAATAATATAAACCCATTAGCATAATTGGATAAGTGTATCCTTAAAACACGTTCAAGTTAATTTCATTTTTGTCCCTGTACAATTTTGTTTAACTGCATTTATAAATTTTACGAGTACAATGCCAACCGTACTATTATTATAATATATGTGTATATAAATGAATAAATAAAAAACAAAAATACTGTATTTATTTAGTAAAATTTATGACTTTTTCTACTCTTTCCGAAAAGAGTAAAGCGCAGTGTGAAAAGGCATCTCATCAAGCCGGCATAGCGGACGCGACTGCTGTCTGCAGATTGCCTTCTCTGACAGCAGTCGCCTCCGTTCATGGATCGCACTCTAGCTTAACATCAGGCGGAGTGCGGTCATATGACGTGATAAATAAAAAAATAAAATATATACATATATATAATATATGTGGAAAATATGTTGGAAATGCTAGTTATTATGGCCCAGTCTGTCGCCCTGTAAAAATAACGAGAGCCCTGCTGACCTGGAGAGTGCCGTGCCGAGTTCCAAAAGTGCTAGGTTGTGGCTGCTCATCGACCGCACCCACAATATTATATTTCATTGATGATAACTATTTTGTAAACGATATTTTGTTTCTGTATGAATTTATAAGATAAATAAAACCAGAATTAATTCGTATACTCTGAAAGGTTATACATATTTTCAACGTTGTAAAAGGAGATTTTTGCTACTATTATGCTTTTAAATAAACCTAACTTACGGCCTTTCATTCAGCAATATTTTAAAGTTCTTTATGTGTTCGACGTATGTTTTTTATTTTTGAAATTCTCTTGCAGCTACAAAATTCATTCGAGTTGCGATATCATTCGTAGAATAGACACAAAACTGTACCAATATTTAGAATAGCAAATTCGTTGAAAAACACATTCAAACTCTATCATTTCAATATTTCAAATTGCACGACAGTACTGCTTAAATAGCAGCTGTAATAAATATCATAGAAAATGTTGTGCAATTTTTTAAATACTATTTTCTAAAAATATAAGCTTGGTGTAATGTAATATAAACTTTTTTAAAAAATTATATATTAATTTATAATTATGAATTAACAGCTACGGATTGCGTAGGGCAAACCGGGGCACATGCCTCGTAAGTAGATCCTCCTAGTAAATATTCATAGGTCATTTTTATTTTTATTTTAGCACGGCTTGATGATATGCTGAAGAGGCATGCGCTTGAAGGATCCCACATTATAGGAACGAAGAAAGACGTAGCTAGGAAGGTCGTTCCACAATTTGATGGAACGACAGAAAAAGGACTGTCAGAACTTTTGTTATTGTAAATGCGCCAAATATACATACAAAATGAATTAAAATTTCATATGCAATTTTAAATAGTTAATAATATTTTATTACACAATGCTGGAAACGACATGGGAGTGTATTTACTTGCGATTTATTAATATGCATAACGAATAACGATCGACTAAATATACACCGGCTATTGTTGCTGTGTTAAATATTAATTCAATTTTTACACCATCTTTTTAACAAAGAGCTGTGATAATCTAAAATTGGATGTACTGTGACCAACAAATTGATTAATTTCGCTTTCGATAAGGGATACTCTTCAGATTATTTTGATCAGATATATACTCGTATATCCAATATATGTTAATCTTTCAAATAAATATATATGTATTTAAAATTTGGACTACTATTGAGTTTCGTTTCGGGATCTAGGTCTAGATCAAATGACTGAAAACGAAGTTTCTGTCAATAATTCTTATGGTTTTTCGTTCACAAAGCTAGTCGACGGATTCGATTGAAATACAGTCCATTCGTAATTTGATTATTTGATCAGAGTAACCTAAAGCTTCGTTTGTCGTGACCGGATCCAATGAAACAAATAACGAAACTGTGGTGGGCCTCCGGCTTGGAAGTAACGTGTAACGAGTGGAGTATACCCTTTCACGGTGCACGTTCGTTTACTAAACGCGAGAATAGTGGTGATATGCAGACATTTATATGTGGTTGAAGTTGTCTCCGCTTACAGACCGCATACAACAGGCGGAATGCGGTCACAAGCCGAGCTGCTAAAAAAAGAACTGAATAAATGAAATACGTAATGTTTTTTGTTATTAATTTATTGCACTGAATTTGTTTTATCAATAAATTATGATGTGAATTGATAAATAAAATACACAATTAACCTGAGCTTTTTTTCTATAGCATTTTCAGCATATTTTAATAATTAATATACAAAGTATTTAACGATTTAGAAGTTATTAAAGCCTAACAATAACTTGTGCTCCGGGCGCTTCTGTGTTTAGTGTATATACGTAGGTAGTAATAACAAATTAACCTCAGGTGTTATACCACTTCTCGTGCAGATCCTCTATCCTACCTTGCATTATAAACACTGACACGTACAATATCATACAAAATTAACAATCTTTGTTTCTACTGAATTATGCAACAGACAACCTAAAATTAATATTTTATAATATATAATTTTATAATAGATTGTTCAGCTACTTTTATATATAGGCGTCAAAATCCGTTACCATGATTTTTTATCACCTAAGCTTAAGCTAGAGGATCTAAGCGGAAAGAAATGCCGACTTGATGACGGATAACTACTATCCAGGTTAACAATTCACGTGTATCTCGTATCCGGTAACTTCCAAGCTAATCCTGAAACACGACCAAGAAATTTCGCGGGTTTTACATCAGTGGTGGCGTTATCGCAGGATGGCAAACTATAGTCTGGACGAATGATAACGCGTGCCCAGACTCCGTCCACCATGCGTCGAGTGAAACACCGTGGGTATTTAGTCGGTATGCCAGCGCTAGGCTGGAGAGTCCGACATAACCCTGGCACCTTTCCCAAAGTCCAGGGCATCTGTAATTGAGATTTCCCACGTAAAAAAAAGATTGCAAACTGTAGATACCTACAGGAACAAATAGTTTACAAAAAATGCATAAAATAAAGTCTAGGTATGAATAACAGTATCATACCGTCACGTACATTTAGCCTCACATTTAGCGTCTCAACCCTAGATTTATGTAGTCAAATATAAAATGGGTACCTAGTAAAGATTCATAAGTTGCGAAGTGGAAGTCAGTGTGATATTCTGAGTTCTACCGCACGAGCCATAGATATAAGTGGGGTCGTGAGAAAGGACAAAGGAGTAATAGCGAGTACTACGTGACTTTTGAACAGTATCATTACATGAACAATAATTTGATATCATTTTCGAATTTATAAAAAAAAAGTTTTTTTATAGTAAATATTTATTAAAATAATTAATTTTATAAATGATATGGCTGTGTGGCGCTGTGGTAGGCGCCTGTTACACGGAAGTCCCGGGTTCGACTTTCGATCGAATTTATTATTACATACTATCTGAAAAATATTTATTTCGGGGGTTTCGGAAGGGATTTCTTAGTTTAGGATCATTATAAAATAATATAAAGCCATTAGCGTATTTGACATATTTTGTTATAATTTTCTGCTTGATTTATATTAAAATAAAAAGTATAATTATTAAATATTCCTGACTTATACGGGAACAACTAGAAAAACTAACTAAAATAAAAAATACTTATGGCTTATTTAGATAATAAGCGGTAAACAGTAAGTCTTTAAATTGTGCCAAAACATATTTTACAAAATTATTACAACATAATTTATATATGAATCGTTTTTATAATCGTTTTTATTTTAGAGAGTAGACATGTAAGAGCTTGGTGTCCGCAGTCGCGTCTTCGTAACTCGTAATCACCTTACCAATCCGAAACCTCTCAATTTGCTTGTCTAGCTTTATGAGAGTTACGGTCTGAGGACTTGTGTACCAAAAGTTTTAATTATAAATTTATAATTCATGAAACGTACTGTTTTTAGGTAGGAAGTAAAAATGGATCGTCAAAGTAATTTTAAATTTTGGATAATGTATAAGTTAAAATAAGCTATTTACTGCTGTTTCCTTATTCTGAAAGTTTGACAAATGTATTATGGAATATTGAATAATAATTTAATATTTAAAAAAATAAAAATAAAAGATTAGATCTGCCTTGATCATAAGACCTAGGCCTGCATTAATTACATAGGTGCATAAATCTAAATATATAGTAGACCGGATAGCTTAACATCAAGTGGAGTGCAGTCGCCGCATGTCGAACTTTTGTAAAAAAAAAATTGATAAAAAAGATGGACAAAAATGTGTCCTGTGTATACGTTTATTATATTACTAACATTAAATAATATAATTTACTTGTTCAAACCAAATTTGAGACCTCACATTGTTGATGTCAAACTTTTCGTCTAACTCGATACTAAACTAATTTATTACCACGTAACTCGATTAACCTTTCATTCCCGAGCGCTCCTTTGAAATGCTAAAAATGTTATCTATAAATCTTTTTAAGTAAATAATAGCCTTTATTAAATAAAATTAATAATTTATTTGTGCGTAAGAAATGAAATTAATTAAGAGAAATGTTATACAGGCTGCGAAAAGACAGATAACAATCCCTTTAACAGCGTGTTACACTACCAATAGCAAATAAAAATCAATTTGTTTTTTTTCCTGTAATAAATAAACAGAACTTTCTGTAAGTTTTTTTTTGTTCACGGGGTTCCTATGGGGTTGTATTTTTACATTCTGTATATTATTAGGCAAAGGGCAATAGGGCTGCAATCACCAATATTTTACAATCACGCATTATCTTTAAACATTACATTGCTCCACACCGAATGTGACTATTGGGAATAAGTTACTTTTTTAGTGCCTTATTTTTTATTTTATTTTTTACTTAAATTATTTTGGTTTTAAAGTCCGTAGTGACCATAACTGTCGAGCAAGTATGAAAGGCTTGAATGGATGGCAAAGGTTTGAAAGAGATGTTTACGAATGGTAATCAATTTTCTATGTTTATCCCTTTAGAACTAAACGCATGCGTATATGAAGCGCATATCTATACAGTTTATTATAATAGTAAAGTAAATATAGTAACTATTAAACAGTTTAAAGAAAATGAATAATAAATCGTTTAGACCCTTATTTAAAGAGTGTTGTTAGTAAACATAATTTGTAGTTCAAAAACTATCCAGAGTATTAGAGCGAAAATGGTAAAGGTTAGAAAAAATGAGAAGGAAAATCCTTTGACAAATCGAGCAACCGTTTCTGGCCAGAATCAGACGAAGGCCCGTGACCGAGGGGCATAAATCAACTGGCTTGCTACATGGCACTTTCTGGCCGGCTAGAGGAAATGCCTATATGGGCATCTATCTATATGTATAGGGAGAGGATATCACGGACTACCTCCTTCGCACTTCTTGCCCTTAATAAGATATAGTGGCTCACGGAATCAGAGAATATGTTTTATTTGAGTGCTATGAAAAAATGCAATATATCCGATATTATGAGAACAGTAAATTCTTGACATTTGAATGTATTACGTGTTTTTGTATCACTTCACATAAATGTCTATTATTTATTATTTATTTTCAGCCTTTGTGGGGTAGTGGCTAGCGCGCTGGTGTGTTATACGAAACGGGTTTGATTCTCGGTCAAAACATTTATTTAATTGTAAAGTAATTTTATATATGTGGAAGTAACGTTGTCTGTTTCTTAAAGAGCGGCCGTGGTCTAGCGGTAAGACGCGAACTCACGATCGATGAGACCCGTGTTCGAACCTCGCTAATTCTGACCGGTACCAATGTAACTTTGTTATATGTACTTTGGTCGCTCAGCGTCTATAGGCACTATTAAAGAGTGGTAGGCAGACTGATAATGGTTATTAGCCCAGTCTGCCGTCCTGGGACAGTACCACCACTTTCGAATGTAACACCCGTGAAGTGACCTTGTCGCGTTTCGGGAATAGTTTGAAAGTAGCCAGGTATAACGAGAGGAGTATGCACTGTCAATCTAGATGGTACAGGCTCGTCTCCTCAAGCCGGCATAGTGGAGATGACTGCTGCCCGTAGAGATTTCTCTGTAGTAGCAGTTGTTTCCATTCATGGACCGCGCTCTAGCTTTACATTAGGCGAAGTGTTATCACATGCCGAGCTACAATAAAAAAAAATACTTAACCCTACACCGCTGAGCATGTTTTAATAAAATCCTTGGAAAAAACAAACTACATTTTGTCTAAAAAAAATTTAAGCGTATGAAAGTTTGTACAAGCCACCCATCATTTCTCAGATTAAACGCATAATACTAACACGGCTATTTTATTATAAATATGAGATTATTAAAGAAAACAGACTGTACAAGAATACCATAGAGACCTAGACTAACCTACCTATACGAATGAATACTTTTACATGAGTGATAGAGTGCGCTTATTTAGTTGGTATAGAGTGTTTGGCGCGCTTTTGCCCGGGAAGTTTGAGGTGTTTTTTATCCCTTTCCTTAATTAGTTTAGTGGTTATTATTGTGTAAAACTGGTGTTATTTTGCGTAATTTTATGCTGCGCTTGTGAGTAATTGTGGAAACATTAAAATTCACTTTATATGAGGCAACGGAAGCGGTTTTTTTTGTGGTTATCCCACGCCGCGAAAACCCTCATATTGTGATGTAACCGGGTGAACTCCCGCCAAATACGCCAAGAAAGCGTCAAATTGTAAAACACTATTGCATTTTGATGCAAAAACATTAAGAATTTAATACTCGACTTTAGCAGAA
Organism: Tinea pellionella; assembly: GCA_948150575.1. Lineage (NCBI taxonomy): Eukaryota > Metazoa > Arthropoda > Insecta > Lepidoptera > Tineidae > Tinea > Tinea pellionella. The sequence goes on from OX411252.1 coordinate 3,415,882, forward strand.
TTGTCGTTTTTATGACATATGAGGCCATTTACCAAAAGAAGAAGAAGAAGAAGTTAGTTATATCAATTACTTGATGAAATGTTTAATGAAAGTAAATAAACGGAGTACGTAAACATCGATGTTCTTGTGCTCTCTTTCCTGCTGCGTTTCCATTAAAAAATTATTAATAACATGAAAAGATACCATAGGAAATTACATCAGTACCAATAAAGATATTTAAAATATTCTTCTTATATTTTTATCCTAATAGGTTGATTTGCCTTTTCCAATTAGAAGTTCAAAGGGATGACAATCCGGATAAATCAAACTAAATAAAAAGATGTCGTTTTAGGAAATAAGGTTAGAGGTATTTGACGATCTTTTGCGTTGTACTTGACCTATTTTATTGTACACGAGTGTGATTTTCTCCTTATTATTTTTTTTCTTAAGGAAATTCATATTATCAACATCTTACATAAATGTCGAACAATATTTATCATTCTCTTGACAACCAGATGTCTAGATATACATACAATGACATTAGTATTATATAGGCTTTGTCAGTATCTATTAAACATTATGTACTTACGTTTAGTGTTTTCTCAGATTTTGCGTGATTTTTTTTATTGTAGCTCGGCATGTGACAACACTCCGCCTGATGTAAAGCTAGAGTGCGGTCCATGAATGGAAACAACTGCTACTACAGAGAAACGTGTGCGGGTAGCAGTCGCCTCCACTATGCCGGCTTGAGACGCGCATGTACCATCTATTAACCATGTTTTAACTGAATAAAACATTTGCGTTTATTTTGATTATAACGCTCCGTGCGAACGTTTCGAAAGCTTTGCAGTTGTCGTGGTCCGGGTCGTTTTTCTTTTCTTATAGTAGCTCGACATGTGACCATTTTCCATGTCCTGATGTCAAATTAAAGTGCACTTCATGAGCGAAAACAACTGCTACCACACATAATTTTTTCCTCTCCGCTATGCCGGCTTGAGGAGACGAGTATGTACCATCAATTAACTCTTCTCGTTATATCCAACGACTTTTGTTGATGAAGTTGATCCCCAATCACTTCACGGGTGTTGTACTTGAAAGTGATGGTACCACCTCAGGAAAGGATGGACTTGGACTGGTCTACTAACCATCATCTGTCTTTATAAACTACTAACACGTTTTGAATGTCTAGTGAAGTGAATGTTTTATTTGTTTAAGAATCATACTCGTCTCCTCAGGCCGGCATAGCGGAGGCGACTACTGCCTGTAGAGATTTTTTTTATTGTTTCTCTGTATATGGCAAGTCAACACTCCTCCTGATTGGGTGCGGTCCATGAACTACGCCGGCCTGAGAAGACGAGTATGCACCATTTAGATTGACAGTGCACACCCCTCTCGCTATATATTTCTCTGTAGTAGCACTACAAGTAAAAAAATTAAATAAACAAGCATACATCAATCAACGACAATTTTCATTTATCTCCTCCACCTAAGTAAGTAATTAAGTTTGTGCGAATGAGAATTAAATTTCTCAATTACGGTGACGTATGACATTGTTAACTTGAAACATTTGTAGAAACGTCTAATCAAGGATCTTTAACTTAACCGAAAGTACAGTTAAATACACATTTTCATGCAAAGTCGTCGGAAAGAGCCTCCCGTAAAGCCTCTCCTGAGGTTATTTCCAGAGAGCTTAGTTTTAATGATCAATCGTATATATAAACGGATTAGTCAAAAGGTGCTTTAACCTTTGGAGAGCTGCTGCGAATATACGACCTCATAAAAACTTATTGCACTACTTCTTGGCAAAAGCCAGCACCAGGGAATTGAGAAGATAATACATTATGAAACCATAGCCAAATTGTAGATTAGCTTTTGTGCTTCATCCAGCTGCACTAACTTTTTTATAACTACAACTTTCAATACGAAATATTTAAGTTACGAGATGAAACTTAATTTTTTATTATTATAGCTCCGCATGTGACAACACTCCTGACCGATAGAGTGCGGTCCACGAGTGGAAACAACTGCTACTACAGAGAAATATCTACGGGCAGCAGTCGCCGCCACTACGCCGGCTTGAAGAGACGAGCATGTACCATCTAGATTGACAGTACATACTCCTCTTTATATAGTGCATACTCCCGTTATACCTGGCTACTTCCAAACTGTTCCCGAAACACGACAAGGTCACTTCACGGCAGACTATTTCCAATCCGAATATATTTCAATGCTATTTCAGTAGGTACAGTGTTTAAGTTCCATAGAGCAGTTCTTTGAAATAATCCGATGAATAAGCGATGTGCTCTATTCATGACGGGTATCTGATGTGGGTACGGGATCGGCGTACAAAGCGATATTGGATACCTAGTACCTATGTTAATAGAACCTCATTATCTATCGGAGGTCTTCACTTATCACCGTTATTACGTTGTCTTCGGGTTTATTTGCTAACGTAACATATCGCATCAAAACTAAAAGGCATTTTTTTATATATCAAGAAAAACTGATACATATTCGTTCACTTGACAAAAAAGTGGATTTTTTAAGATAGTATGTGTTGAAATACTATGGATATAGGTCAAGTGCATTGTTTTGCATAATGAGCTGATCGTAATATTTGAATCAGGGTTCTAGAAAGTAGGTTATATAGAATTTAGTGCGCGATTTTTTAGTTAAAACAGTTTCGATGTAGGGTGCAAGGAATATCGTTAATGTTAAATAAATAAAATTCTCACATAAAACAATTAGGAAAAACGAGTATAATTTGAGGTCGTAATAAATTGGCAGAAAGAAGAAGAAAGAGGCAACAAAGGCAACAACAGAAATATTAGTGGCGCGCGCTCTCTGCAATTCTATTCTATTCTCGTTTATCTTTTCAACACGTTAGGTTGTAATATTAACACTGGATTTGTTATAAAAAGATTACGGACGTAAAACAAACAGCATTACGGCTGTCATGGCTGGGGGAATGATTGATCACCCCTCTGTAGCGTGCGTTGACAAAAACATTTTCCTATCTGTGGCTTCACTGCCTATGTTTTTGCGAAAGCGGCTACTTAGAGCTTTTGTTACGGGTTACGCCCGACGCTGCGCCCGTGCCCCGTCTCAGTGAGAGACTGCGATAAACTCTCCTAAGAAAAATTGCCTGCCAAGCTTTCCAGCTTTTTGCCCATCATTCTACCTGATCTCTGTAATGGAGACACTAAATCAAAGTTTTTACATCTGTGTTCTATATCGCTCAGTCAGAACGTTTAATCCGGTTAAATTAGAAAGATAAGAAACAACTTCGTGATCACTATCTATAAGAGTGCAATTAAAATTAATTTCATTTATCAATCACAAACTAATTCATTATAATAATGCGTAGTAGATAAGTTATAAAAATCGCAGTCCATATTTGCGATGAAAAACGAGGATTTAAAAGAAAATTCTATATTAACCTAATTTACATTAGTTATACTTTTTAATAAAACCAACCAACGGTTTTTACTCGTGTAATTCGTTACAATTTTTGCAATATTGTTCCCAGAGGAGAGATAGCGTATACTCGTTACGGTTTAAGTAACAACATAAAATTTGTGATTTTGCCTCAAGCACTTGATAAATTCCACCCTAAATAAGTAAATTACAAAACGTTCTTGCATTGCGTGATTAAAATCGAATTTAAAGCTAACTCTTCATTTAAAAATAAAATCTTAATATTACATTTTACAAATTCGTTTTTACCTAAAATATTCTTTAGTGAACACTTGATTTTTTTCATCAATCTTCCATGAATTCGCTAAAACAGTAGTTATGCAAAAATCACCTTTATGTATTGAGATTTAAAGTTCTTTATGGCGGTTAATAGCGGCGGAAATATAGATATAATTTCTCTCAATAACTTGGTAATAACTAAGGCGTGCTCCATCGTCGAAATAAGATATTTCACACATCCCCCGTGAAACCTGATCCGGGCGCAAAGATGTTTATCTAAAACGTTTATCAAAACACATCAAACATTTAGCTGAGTATGATGTATAGGAGCTCAGGGAGTCAAAGTATAAGGGTGGCCTTCATGATAACACGCTAATGCGGTTGCCTACGTGTATATGACTTTACATAATTAATTATAAAATAAATAAGCAAGAAGATAATAATTAGCTAATTTTTTAACTTCCGGCCATGAGACTTTGTTATTCTTTGACAATAGTATCTATGGTATTAATTAAATGATTGGTTAGCAGACTAACGATGGTTTTCACCCGATAGTACCACGTGAAAAGTTTTTTTTATCGTAGCTGGGTATACGACAACACTCCTTTAACCTGATGTTGAGTTAAAGTGCCATAAGGGAAACAGCTGCTACCTATGCCGTCTTGAGGAGACGAATATGCACCATTCAAGTTGACCGTGCACACTCCTCCCGTTTTAGCTACTTCCAAACTGATCCGACTAGATGACTTCACTTGGCTCGGGGCGAAGGAGATAACGCTTGGTACTCCACTACCGCGTCCGCCCGCGCGATGAAAGGTCAGGTCTTCTCTGAAAGCAGAGTGGGACCCGAGTAAAGACCCCACCTTGCTGGTTTTGGTTCGTGCCGGTACCCCGGCAGGGAGGTATCCCGGGACCCTCTATCCACCACCTAAGGACGCGCCCGATGGGAGACCAGCAACTCCAACATTGCCTCCCATACGACACTGTAACTCACGATCAAAGGATCGCGAGCCACGAGATAAATATTTTACCTACTAAATATATTATTAAGACGTCATTACAGCACTGAGCACAGTACACATTGTTACGACTGTTTAGCTTTAATACTTGAATTTGTAGGTTTTGGCCCAATCTTTTAAGTTTTTTTTTTGTTTTTCTTGTGTATCATTATTTTATTTGTTTTTTTTTTAATATATATATTTTTTCTCTTTGCTTTACCGTTGTCGGACTTGCATTAAATTTTTATTGATTATAGTACTTTCTCGGCACTATTGGTTTACTTAGCAAGTAATTCTTTTATTTTGTAGACTGTTTGTTGCCAAAATAAAAAAAATAAATTTATTTGTTGTTTTTGTTGTTTTTTTTCTTTCATATTTATTTTGTGAATACCTATTATTTATAATTGTATAATAATGTCGGAATACTTGTAACATTAGATAAGTCTTAATTAGGTTTATTCATCTTACACGAATCCCTTTAATATTTACCGAAAATGTTATTTCTTTGATAAACACGCGTCTGTTGCAAAGATATGATTTACGAGTGGTATGTGTTATGAAGACGTTAACTAACAATGACGAATTTGGAAATTCCTACAACATAAAGTAACATGCTGCGTAATAACTAATCACAATATTAGAAGCATTTATTTATACAATATTACAACATATTATCATTTACTACAATTTCACTAATAAGGTTTTATGGTATCTCAGCACAATCACACTCGCTAGTTAGACTAGAGTGCGGTCTATGAGCGGAATCCCGTCCCGAACTGCTACCGGACAGCGCTTGTGGAGTCGAATTTACACCATCCATTGACTGGGCACACTGCACTCGGGTTATACCTTTTTTCATTTATTTTTTATAGTAGCTCGGCATGTGACAACACTCCGACTGATGTAAAGCTAGAGTGCTGTCCATGAATACAGAGTAATCTCTATAGGCAGCAGTCGCCTCTACTATGTCGGGCTAGGTCCTAGGACTAGGTCGTTTCACGGGTGTTACGTTTGAAAGTACCATAGTAGCACTACCTCAGGACGCCAAGCTGCCTACTGCTCTTTAATGTAAACTTATTTATATTAAAAAAGGCGTACGCCATACGCCAGATGTGACTGCACAACGCTTGATGTTAAGATGCGAGTCGCGCAATTGCTACAGAAACATATTTAAAATGAAACAATATAACCTAATTGTGTTACACGCATTTAGCAAAAGTTAACACAAGTCAAACGCAGAGTTAAGAGTTATGTTCAATAACTGAACAATTTATCGGTATCAAGAGAGAACAAAGTTCTCTCGATGAATTTGTATGCCGCCACCGATCCTCACAAACTCGACGTGCCTCGACGATAAATGCGACCACTCAGTTAAATGGACCACCCTTGGGGGCTGACCTGTCTGATAAAACTGGCTAATATAACTTTTTTATCAAAACGAACTTTTAACAATTTTCATTTATGGCCACTTGGATTGACTCTCCTAAATACGTCGGGGGAAGAAAATCGTCCGAGTATACTTCCTGAAAAAGTTATATTAGCCAACTTCTTGTCGCTTAATATTTTTCAAGTCCTTTTCTTACTCTCTAATAAAAAAAATTGTTAATTGTATCGCAAGAATCATAGACTATAAATCACAGAAATAAGCAGTCATAGTCATATTTGTCTATTTAAAAATAATCTACAATTTTTTTATCGCAACATTTTCCGTAAATCGTTGCTATAGATAGGAAGTAACTGGGAGGACACCCGTCAATCCGAGCAATCAAATAAAATCCTGGCTTATGTAACCGCCGATAACGGCCACCCTCACTCCCACCACCTACTGCCACTTTAGACTCAATTATATTGGCGTAAAAAGTAGACGGTCAGCGAAAATATATTCAGCGGTAAAACTTACAATGTTTCATAGAAAAGGGTTCATTTAATTTATATTTTAGTGGGTAATCAAAAAGTATAATTCCTGCTACAATGAGCTAAATGCAGAACTCCCCGAACCTGATATATTTTTTAATAAAATCACTCATTTCAAAAGTATACTTTTCAAACATTTTGGTTAGTTTTGGTTCCCCACTAGTTCTTTTTTGTCTATTATTATTACATGTATATTATTGTCATAATGGGTCTGTAATTTTCATATTGTTATAGTTTAAATATATATATTTTTTTAATAAGTTTTAAAACCAATTATAAATATTAATAATTATTATATGTTGATGGCAACTATTCTTGCGAACGTTGTGTACACCAATAATTGGCTGGTACATCAGTTTTTATCTTATAGAATAAGTTATAGTTCAATGTACTCGCTGTTGGTGTACCTAATTTGTATAAATAAATAATTTTCTTTATTACAATTTTTGAGTTTTTTCTGTACAATAAATCTGATAATTCAATAAGTAATTTATCAATAAATCTTTTAAATTACTCAACTTGTAATCCAAAAAGACTAATCAGTAAAATGTCGCAGATCTAATTAATAGAACAAAAAAAAAATATTTATGAGAAAATTTCGATTTTCTTTCTGATATTAATTGCAAGAATAATTTTATTTAACTCTACTCTCTAACTAATATTTAATAACAAACTTTTTCAATCAAAATATAAAGCAAATTGATTTTGATTGTGCTTTAAATAATGTCCTGTCATAGCTGCAATGTGTTCCCAATTTACACGAGGGACCCGTTCCAGTTTTGAGAAATAGATTATAATAGTCTCCTCCAGCATACACAAATCTGTATTTCGGTTTGTCGTAAATTACAGATTCTACAACTTCCAGTGGCGAAATCTGCAGGGTTAGGTTTAATATTAGGTATATTTTATAATTATATACACCATTTTCAAGTGTAACGGTCGTGTTCAGCTCGGTAGTAGTGCGCATACGTTTCCTCATTTCAGGATAGTGGAGGCGACTGTTCCTGCAGACATTTCTCTGTGGTAGCAGTTGATTCCACGCAATAACAGCGGAGTGTGGTCACATACCTAGGTTGCAGTAAAAACACTTTAAATCACCCTAAAATAATTATTTGCTAATTAATATTAATGTAGCGTGAAACTGTAGCGATATCAACTATAAACTTATAGCAATAGATTTGAACTTTCAGTCCCATATGGGTACTTATCTATACACATGTATTTCACGCAAGTTTTCCGGAAGCATTCTGAACGTCAACATGGGAAACTGAGAGAAAATAAGCTGATAAAATATTATGTAGACAGTTTTGTCGAAAATGGCGGGTCGTTGCGGCTGATTGAACATTGCCAACGAAAATGGTCGCTGTTATTGACGTGTCCTTTATGATTTTCCAAAGTTTCGTATTATTTTCACTACTTAGATAAATATTTCATAAACATGCTTTGGGTTCTGTTAAATGCTGCACAATAGATGCCATAAAATGTCGGCCAATTTAGCGAAAACGCTCGAATGCTTTCGGAAATTGCTTCTAACGAGAATACAAAACAATATGTTTGAAATAATGCAGTATCTAAAATCCTATAAAAGTCATATATTTTCAACGACCCATGTGGTGCTTTCTTTCTTTCTTTATAAATATTTATTTTGTATTTAAATATGATGAAGAAAGAAACTGTAAAATGTAAGTAGGTGTTTGTTTCGGGTCTGTTATATGTTTGTGTTGTTCTTGCCCTGATATATCACAAAGCATTCTAATTCGGGGTCAGGACATTGTATATAGGTATTATCTATCTATTTGTTTATTAAACAATATTAATATAGAATTAAGATCTTACAATTGAACTAATGAAGTAGACAGTAATGAATAAACGGAAAGTTTGTCTATTCGTAAGTTGAAAAGATCCTTTAAATTAAGGTTGGGCACGTGTCAAGGTCATGTCAGTGTCAGCTTCGTAAAAATATTCAGTTCAACTAAGTAACTTTTGAGTTGACTTTCTACGCGTACAAAATTCAAATAGGCAACGCTGTTTCTCTGAGGTTGTTCGAGTTAGGGACCTACGATTCCCGGGTGGAGTGTAGGGTTTTTTAGGTTAGCTTTCCTTTTTAGATAACCTATTAAAGAGTATTTAAATTTGTTTTTAGATAAGTCAATAAGAAATTGATTTCTCAAAAAATCTAAAAAAAAAACAAAAAACTGTTTTCACGTCTATTGAAAATACCTTTTACACGAAGTCTAAAGTGCTTTCAACCATCGAATTCCCCTTAGTCCTTTTTCCAAATGCTCTTAACAGAATTACCGAATAGTTTGACCATAGAAGGTTTACAAAGTACAAGAAATAAACTAGTTTAGTCACCCAAAATGGGTTAACTGTTGGATTTTATTTAGGATTTGGAAAAGTTATTAAGCCTTTTCTATGTTACCGTTTATACCTTTAAGCACGTATTTTTAAGATTTTCAATTTATACATATTTAACAATCCTTAAAACCGCTAGGTCACGGTTATTCTTCCCGTAGCCCGCGGTCCTTTGACCCTACATCGCGTGGGCGGTGGCGGTAGCGGAGTAGCAACCGTTATCTCCTTCGCCTCGAGCCAAGAGCAGTAGTCCTGGGGTTGGACTGCCGCTTATTTACTTGGCTGCAACGACCAAGCGTTGGTGAGGTCGCGGATGAATGCGAAAGCGTGCCCATGTCCTCACCATATGACGTAGAGAGACACGGTGGGGGTTTTAGTCGTGTATACGCGGTATTAGGAAGGAGTCCAACATAACCTCGTCATCTTCCCCGAGACGGCGAGGTATCTATAAAAGATTTCCCCAACGTAAAAAAAGGCCACGGCTATTACTAAAATATTTTTGTACATGATACCTAATAAGCTTTAAATTCACATCGGTCAAACCTACACATTAAATTTATAAAACTTTGTACTAAGTATTAGCTTCCAAAGTCGAAATTTTACCAAAATGTTTCATTGCAGAATGTATCCAGAATGCAATCACGAGTAATTAAATTTCGATGCACTACGAACCGGCATTAGCGTCGATATATACTGTAAAAGCCTTTATACATTTACACAACCCTTGAAAATTACGCTTTCATTTCGCTATTTGAAGAAATGAGTAGATTTAAGTAATAGTTATAAGTTAGATTTAATTTTTTGCTAGATTATTGTTTAAGGTAGATGGGACTGATGTAAGCGCACTGTAAAAGTCCCTAAATATGTCCCTAAAAATGAAAAAAATAAATATTATTTTATTATATAATAAATATTATAATAAATTAATCGCAACAGACGATCGATTACAGGTTTTATTGAGGTCTAAATTAAACTCCTCTATTTCACTATTCGCGACCAAACTTTGAATGCGTTCTAAAAGTATGTATTACATAATTTAGGTATATTATATATAAAAGAGAAGCCCTGACTGACTGATCGATTGACTGATTCATACATAAGCGACCTGAAATTTTAAGGGTAACTTCGTATTAAGAAAGGATTTCGCAAAATTTGGATCTGGACCGGACGTAACGGGGATATCTTGAAAGCGGAACGAGTCGGGCCTATTATTCCGGATCGAAAGGTATAGAGAATATGTTGAAATCGGACTTAAAAAAAATTCCTCATACAAAACGATCGTATGTCGATCTTTCTCATGGGTATGGAGAGAAAAATTTTCATACTTCGAGAGCTATTAACTTGATAAACCCGGACAGAACCGGGCACCATTAGCTAGTATACATGTCTAATATTATATATAAAGTTTTTACCTATACCAAGTGAAACTTAGTAATGTATAGGATGTTTATTATCATATAGAAAATTTACCTTCATCATAAAAGTGATTCATTTATTCATAAACACGTTCCCTACATCATAAACACTTATAACCATGAAACAAATACATATATATCTACAAAACTATAAGATATAATAAACACAATGTAGGGAAACTAGCAAACATAAATAAATTCTAGAAAATAACAAGAAAAAAGTAAGAAAATTATATGAAACCAAACACAAAAATAATAAAAACAATCACATTAAGTTAAATTATAAGTAATTCATTTAAAGTAATTATATTTTAAAGTAATTCAAATATTTTGCGATAAATATTTACAATACTATCTACAGTAATCACACTGATGATGATTAATAGATTTCCCCATGACGTTAATATGATAGACAGATAAACGGATAGAGAATCTATTGATGTGATCTGTCATTGAAAAAAAATGATATAATTTTATTCTCACGGAGTTGTAGCTCAACGTAATGTCGTTAGTAGAGGTATCGATGCGTTAACAGCCTAACGAGCCGAAAACTGGATATGAGCATATAACTGGAAATTCTTGGACAAATCTCATATCATAGTTGTATTAGAGAAATGTCCAACGTAACGCTAAACGTAGAGTTGAATAACTTTTAAAAATGTGAACCGTCTAAAGTGAAACAAAGAGAATAAAACACCAGCATGCAGTACCATCTCATTTATGATATTACTCCATTCATATCCACGACCGAGTTTTTATGACATTTGCACGAAATGAGCTGTAAAAAATTACGGAAAGCCTTTTCATATATTTTTTCATAAAAACCCGTCAAACATACTATAAGAAAGACATTTGTGTGTGAGAGTTTGCTTATTCAAAGCTTAATGCAGATTTGACGTCAAAATTTCAGGTCGAGCTTTCGGGATTCGCTCCAACACGGCTGCCTCGACCTGACTTAATGAGACTAAAGTCATTAAAACTGTCTGTGAGCACACGTCCCATAAGATACATGTTGTGACCATCTGAAGCACCTTTTATTTGCGTTTATTATAAAATAAATTTTAATTGATATTTTAATGATATAAGTATTCTATTAGAATCGTTATAACTGATGCATAAAAGTACTTTTAAATTATTTATTGTTAAAACTTAAAGCAAAGAAAATTTAAGTTGTGAATATATGATATCGAGTTTAACATAATATTATATAATAGATATATTTTATAGCATCACAATTTTCACTGTTCTACGCTTTAAAATCTTGTTTGTATTTTATGTCTGCATTTTTCGATTTTAAACTCATGTCAGTTTGCTATATAATATAAAGCAGTTAATAACATAGTTTTTACGAGAGACTATATTGCGAAACATTTTCTAAATTGGGGCCATAAAACTAATCCTCGTTTAAAATTTGCGAGATTACGTCAAGGGTCAATAAACAAGGGCTGGACAGGACGCGTAAAAGCCCTAATACCCGTAATTCAAACAGTCATGAGAGGGCCAGATAAATATCGAAAATAAAAGTTCTCTTGTTACAAGACCGTACAACCTTCTTCAACGCTGAGACCTACTGCACACATTCTCGGCTAATTAGGTTTATCTTGAGATTGTATGTTTACAAGCAGAACAAAACCGCCATACAACCGACATTATTTAAATAATGGAGGGAGTACATTATCAGAACATACCCATGTTACAAAGAAAGCGATAGACGGCTTCGTTTACAGAAAATTGTGTTGTTTTTCATTATACCTATATTATGTATGAGTGTTCTTCAAAGTTATTAGAGACTTTGTTTGATTTTATATGAAGTATACAGAGTTTGTCCGGAAAGTAATAGGACTGAGTCGATTTAAAAAAAATTATTGGACCAATCGTTACAATTCTTTAAAAACTTTCAAAATAGGCTCCTTCTGCGTCGATGCAGCGCTGCCAGCGCGATCTCCAAGCATTGAAGGCGTCACGGAAAGCATTCTCCGGAATAGCCTTGACAACCGCGGTGCAAGCTGCTTGTATCCCTCTGTCGTCTCAAAATGCTTGCCTTTCATCGGCCTTTTCAGCCGAGGAAACATGAAAAAGTCAGGGGAGGGCCAAATCTGGGCTGTAGGGCGGCTGCGGAAGCGTTGGGATGACGGCCGTGGTCAGGTAGCTGTTCACAATTTCTGGTCGTCAGTGAGCGCTTTTGGGACCATCTTCGCGCACACTTTGAGCATGTTCAAATGCTCCGTCACAATGTCATGAACCACAGATTTTGGTAAATTTAACTTCTAGGCAATTAAACGAATACTTAGTCGACGGTCTGAGTTCAAAACTTTGCGCACACGAGTCACATTGTCGGTGTTTGTCGAAGTCGAAGGTCTTCCAGCACGGTCTTCATCGGCGACCTCTTCCCGGCCCTCCAAAAAGGCCAGGTGCCACCGAAACACACCACTTCTTGCTAAAGCAACATCTGGGTAAGCCTGCTTGATCATATCAAACGTCTCTGTCGCAGATTTACCGAGTTTCACACAGAATTTAATCGCGTAACTCTGCTCTAACGAACGCTGCATTTTCGGCTTGCACCTCTCACAGAAACATGTCGCGCGGAAATGCCTGTCCTGACCCTCCAGGTGCTCGGAGACAACTGACCGGCTGGTCGTTCGTTAGCTAGGAAGGCCCTCTACCGAATCTAGTCGGTGCGCGCACGCTCCGAAGTATAGTCGCGGCGGAAGAAAATCAGTCCTATTACTTTCCGGACAAACCCTGTATTAATTAAGTTTATTTCAGGTTTAAAGTTACATAACAACACACAATAAATGTTTGAATAATATGTTTGGATTAAATAATTAATATAAAAAACACACTACACTTATACTTTTTAAATCTGGCCCATGAGCAGAGACATCTAACACAAATAAATATTCGCCTTCGCTATGCCGGCTTTCTTAGGTCACTTCACGACAAAACTTTAATAATACCTCTAGACAGCAGACTGAGCTTATAACACCACCAAGATGTTCTGCCTATAAGTCTTTATACATAATTATTTCCGTAAATAAAGAAAAAATAGAAAAACAAAACAATAAAAGTTTTTATTTTTCCTTCCTATATTTATTGTATGCCGGAGATTAAATATTATAGACAAACTCAATATCGTTTTTATAGAAAATAAACTATTATTTCAATTCAATAACTACTCGTATATCGTATATTTATTATTATTTTGCAATCAATGAGTATAACGGAGCGCAATTCTCGAATGCAGTAGACTTAAAACGTATAGATTCATTTCTACGAATTGTTTAGCAAATAGGATTTTTTTTCCTCCGTTAAGCCATTTGAGTGTGATCAAGGGACAAACACACACACTTTCACATTAATAATATTAGTACTTATAAACCAGGTGCTGTCACAACATCCCTTAGGATTTGCTAAAATAAGAAGTTGTTTTAACACAAAAATTACTTCCGAAGCGCATACGCGACAAAGAAACATTCATTTTTATAATTAAAGATTAAAGGTGGTTTGCACCAAAAGGCCGGTTAAAGTAACTTTAACTATTACCTTTACGTTAAACGTTTACATATACTCCACACGCGTTGCAATATCGTGTAAATTCAAATTGTTATCGTTAAAAGGGTGGCTGATCTCGAAAAATAATAGAAAAACATATTTGGCTTCTTTTCAAACATTTGACGCTAGCAACATTGGTTTGACGATTACTTTAACTTTAACCAAGCCAAGTTTCGCTGGTTACGGTTAAGGTTAAAGTAACCGTCAAAAATGACAGGCGTGATGATGGTGCAACTCGTGTGGCGTAAATATACACCATAATGTAAACGTAACGGTTAAAGTAATAGTTAAAGTAACTTAGGTTTGAAGAATTTTATTAAGCTCAAAAGAATATTTAAAACATTCGCGCTATGAGCTTTTAACAAAATGTATACTTTAACCGGCCTTCTGGTGTAAACCACCCTAACCATTATATTTTATGGTTAACAATGTAAGTACAATGTCTGCAGACTGCAGTTACAACTTTATTATCCATTTATGTTCAAATTTGGATGCATTGTGCACATAGTCACGTGTCTTGTTCCAGCCAAACTCGACGAATAATTGAAGCGGGACGTGTCATCCAAGAACAGCTACATTATGTATATATAAAAATATCTTAGTTTTCTTATAGTAGATTGACATGTGATCACACTCCACCGAATGATGAGACCACAGAGAAACGTCTGCAGGCAGCAGCAGCGATCGCCTTCGCTATGAACAGAAAGCATAAACTTTATAAAGCATAAACCAAACCGATCTGTAAACACGACTAGTTTTCGAAGACACTTGCAAAGTCTGCCTACGCCTCTTTTCGAAACATTAAACATTTTTCTTTTGGGAGATAAAAATTCCCTCTATATCTTGGGATACCGCTGCGTTGCGGATAACATTCATTTTATTACTGACATTTCAGCCTCGCATGTTTGAGAGTATCGGTCTTGATCAAATACTAACTCAAAACTTGTGTTATTTCGAGTTACACAGCCGGCATAGCGGAGGCGACTGCTACGTTGCTATTTATCTGTGGTAGCAGTTCCGTTCATGGAATGCACTCTAGTTTTAGAACAGGCGAAGTGTTGTCATTTATGTCGAGTTACAATTTAAAAAAAAAGAAGATACCGTGTATGGGTTGTAACATTGCGCACCTTATCTTCTCCATTGTCATTTGAGTCATCGTCATTTGTCATCTTTTACGCTCTTCCGACTCAAACGCCTCAATATTCTGCTCTAAAAATGCCATCAATCATGTTCTTTTATTCATAAATGCATTCTTCATTATCTGTGTATACAAAAAACTTATTCCAGAAAAACAGTATACTGTTCAATAAATGTTTCTTTCCTCTATAAAAAAAAAAACAAAATGCTTACAGAGTTACAAACTTTTGCCGAAGACCTGCCCTTAGTATTTTTATCTAAACGAAAAGAATGGAAGCCATCTCGTGTTTACTGAAAGTGGTTTGTTTGAAAAGAGTAATTCAAACGTACATCGATTTATCTCTAAAACACGTTAATGTCACATAAAATTAAATTATGACAAAAGTTGTTGTTGTCTTGTTAAGTAAAATACTGACCTGGGATGGTCGCGTCTAAGGTTCGTGAGCTTTATGACCCTGAAGGGTAATATCGTGTTAATTTAATTTGCATCAATGTGAAATTGCTTTTTTAAAACAATTCTAATGTAAAAGCTTCTGAGACTTCACTCATTTCTTATGCTAATTTTATATTTAGTTCTGCGTAATTAAATTTGCCTATTCTACGCCTATTAATCGTAAAATAATTACGTTTTATTTGTATCACGATAAGGACAACACAAACATCTACCCAAAAAAATTGCTTCGACCGGGAATCGAACCCGTAATCTCCGCATAACAGACTATGTTAGTGTGGCGCGCTACAACCACAGTCACAGAGGCTGTCTATTACACACTACATCTACAAATATTTACGTTACTATTTCTTACTCTAAGACATTACTAGCAGAATTTTACTGTTAAAATTTTTCACTTATTAATTTTTTAAAAGTCGTCGAAGCGCCTCCTGAGAATGCCACGAGGAGTGGCGAAACGCGTCGAGAGGTTTTTGCCTGTTGGTGAAGGCTTTAAACATTGACAGCTGCAGTGACTGTGTACCCTCACTAAGATTGATTGGCGGAAATTAGTTGCAAAGTAGTGTTTAAAAAAAATCCGCAATGCAACGCCTAATACTATTAAACATATTAATAGTTTTACTTTATTACTTATTTAACATTTGCTTGGATATATTATACGTCAGAGACTTGTAGTTATTAAAAAATATAATATTCATATAAAATAAAATATAAAAGATTTTCTTTCTTCTGAAATATTACTGTTAAAGGTAATGCCTATTCAACAGTTTTCGTGACACATTTAGCTCCTTCGATCTAGTTCCCGCGAACTTTTGTGATTTTCGATGACAATGGAAAGCACACTTCCTCTAACTGTCGATATCCAAGTCATCGTTAACGTGCTTCGTCTTTGTTCGCTGTTTTACTTTTATATGAAAACAGGTTCATTAAACCTTTTTTTATTTATAGAATCTTTATCCTCGTCTATTATATACGTACATATTTTCTTTATTGTACATTTTACAAGGCTGGACTTGCAACCCGAGACATTATCTTTTTTTATATAGTTATGCATATGACAACTTTCCTCCTGAAGTAAGTTAGAGTTCGATTCATGAACGGAAACAACTGCTGCCACAAAGAAATTTCTACAGGCAGCAATCGCATCCGCTATGCCGGCTTGAAGATACTAATGTGCACCGCACCCTCCAAATTGACAGTGCACCTCCTCTCGCTAGCCAGGTCTTCCAAACTAATCCCAAACAAAAATTATCTGTCATATATGAGTATTCACTATTTCTCTATAAAAAGTGTGTTTCTCTAAAACACAACTTTCACACCATATACCCATTCATCATTCATATAGGAGCTGTATGTGTGCGAAATTGATTAACAAAACGAATAGATACTAAAATCGATGAGAATAGATTCCAAATCAAGTCAGTGTAAAAACGTTTCTACTATGCAATATTTTTGCGCATATTGTACGTATTTTATTATTTTCGATATATGATCTTGTACTTGGAGGTAACCTAACACGAATGCTCTCATTATATCGACTTGAATTTGTAATGTAAGGTAACCTTCATCATTATTATATCTTCGATTTTTCTTTATAATTCGATCCAATTAACTTATATACATGTTTTGTGCTTCATCAAAGGTACAGAACAATATTTTAATGTAATGAAACATTTTTATTTTTAACAATGGCTTCAAATACTTAAGTCATCTTATCATTGAAAATGCCAAAAATTAATAAAAAAAAATCGATAATAGGAAATACCCATTGTTAAAATTGCATTTCTTATTAACTGAGAGAAAGGTTTCATATAAAGGATAATAGAATGTTAGTCATTGGTCTTTCCAGAGAGCTAAATTAACGACTTTTTTCCTTGTAACGTACCTACCTAAATTATTATGAATCAAATTAGTGTCTTTTTATATTAGTTTTTATACAATACTATTCCGTTACCCGCAACTTCGTATGCGTTTACACTGCGACTGTAAATGAACAAGTTATTGTTATTTGCAACTAAGTTACTTTGTTCGGAGGGAGGCTGCAAAGTTTGTTGATAAAGTTGACTTCTTTAATTTTAAGAACATATTTCTGCCGCTTCATGAGCGACCGTGGTAGAGGATGGACATCACGAACGATGAGACCCGTGTTCAAACCTCGCTAAAATCTGACCGGTACCAATGTAACTAACTTCGTTTTCTAAGTGTAACTTGAGGAATGGATTCCGCATACAAACTGTCATCTCTTATGTCCTTGCCCAGAATGCTTACCTTGCCTATAGAAATTTGATTTTTTTTATTGCATCTCGGCATGTGACAACACTCAGTCTGATGTAAAGCTAGAGTGCGGTCCATGAATGGAAACAACTGCTACTACGGAGAGAAACCTGTGCGGGCAGCAGTCGCCGGCTTGAGGAGACGAGCATGTACCATCTAGATTGACATGATGACTGTGATGCACACTCCTCTCGTTATACCTTGCTACTTGCAAACTATTCCCGAAACGTGACTAGGTCACTTCACGGGTGTTACATTCGAAAGTGGTGGTACTACCCCTGGACGGCAGACTGGACAAATAACCATCATCAGTCTGCCTACCGCTCTTTGTTCACCAGCGCGAAAAGGTAACAAACAGACAAGAGTTACTTTCATATTTATATATTAGTAGGAATGTTTTCTCTTGAGTCTTGAATGACATTTATCAGACTATAATTAGAACTTCGAGTTCCTATTTCTAGTATTATAAGATCAAAGTAACACGCTATTGGATTAATCTGTATCATACGGATGACGCGTTCAAAGAACATTTGCTCTATTCACTAATAGATAGATACACTTTAATTCCAATTTATGATTCAAATACGAATCTACAACTAAATTTTTTTTAGTTAGTTAGGAATTTAGTTAAAAGAAAGGCCAACGCATACGTCAATACACACGGAAAACTATACTAAATTAAGAATTGAAACCATTTTAAAACAACGTTACTTATACAGAGTAATAACCCATCAACATTTTTAATTTAAAAAGGTAAGCCAATGGGAATCAGCTCGTATGAACGCTTGCCCCACTGGTACCTGCGTTTATTACCTTTATGGATATGACACAGACAATACATTTGACAATCATGCGCTTTATACATAATAAAACAATGAATGTTTCTTTGTTTGTCCCGCAACATCAAGTCCGATTTGAAAAAATATTTTCTCGTGACTTTTTTTTTGGATTAACGGGCAACAGCTTTTATACAAAACACCTTTTAAACACAAGTTACCATAATATTATAATTTAATTAATATCGACTGAAATCTTTAATGGACCAGGTTCTTGATTAGTGAGCCTTCAATTAAATACTTATCCCTTTGCAAACATACATTATACTGGTAATTTTAGATCCAAACTACCTACCTGTTCGCAAAACTTCATCTAATTCCGCACAGTCGTTGAAGCGTGATTGGGTAATAAACGAACGAAATCGTTTCAACTACTTTTGGCGTTTTGAAACGATGTTTTTATTGTAAGTACTTCGTGACTTTGGGAGAGGCGTGTAGGGAATTTCTCTGCATTTATTTCCTTTTATAATGAAAATTAACTTTTAAAAAATCAGCCTGAACTGAAGGCTTTTTCTTTCAATTTTCATTATGACATCAAATTCAGCATTTCAATTGACGTCGATGCAAAATAATTTTATGTATTTAATTAAACAATAGTGAAGATAAATGTCTGGAATGAATGGAAACCGTCTGCCTCCCTGGGGTAGTGCCACCTCCCAAGTGTAACACCCGCGAAGTGAAATAGACGCGTTTTGTATCTGCTTAGTTACCGAATAATTATTAACTGTTTAAGAATGGTAGGAAGACTGATGATGGTTATTAACTCAGTCTGCCGACTACCACTTTCGAATGTAAGACCCGTGAAGTGACCTTGTCGCGTTCCAGGATCAGTTTTGAAGTAGCCAGGTATAACAAGAGGAATGTATAATCCTCCCTTACCGACTTCTCACTTACCCAAAGGTCGACTGGTAGATAGAGCTCAATGGCTTTAAGTCCATCTTTTGTAAATTTTTGCAATAAAGTATACAGGGTGAATTTTTCAAGTGGGCTTTCATGGCCAAATCCTAAACTATAAGAGATATCGAAAAATGCTGAAAGGAGTCTCGATGCCGATTTTAATGAAAACTAAAACTGCATTAATAGATTTTTGATAAATCCATTTTCCCGGCCAGGAATTGAACCTGTTGATTTTGAAGAAAAAAAAACCACTGTATTATTGCACCATCTGATAGTGTTCCTGATAAGGATCAAATTCTGGGAAGTAATAATATACGGCAAACCAAAGAAAAGTGTTGATTTTTAACAAATTGTCTCTTATTTCCATTTATACATTACCGATACATTGATTGAAAATCATCATAGCGATTTAAAGTCTCGCGCTCTTCCAGGTTAAATGAAAGGAAAGTCTTGATTTTTTAGCAAAATCCTGTTTTTTTTTTAACATTAAGTAATTAAATCTTAATTAATCAATTATTCAAAATGATAGCCATTATTTTCAATACATAGCTGAACTCGACGCCTCAAGGAGTGTACTGCATTCCACATCACAAGGTTATTGATTCCGTTCAAAATATTCCCTAACGCTAGTTTTAAGTCATCAATTTCATTGTACGTACATTTGTAAATTTCGTTTTTGACATGCCCCCCGAGAAAATAATCAAAAGGTGTTAGATCTGGCGGTTATGGCTTTTAACCTCGAAGAACGCGAGATTTTAAATCAAAACATAATAAATGTAGTAGGTAATGTAAATACATGGTAAGATAAATACATGGAAATAAGAGACAATTTGTTAAAAATCAACACTTTTCTTTGGTTTGCCGTATATCATTACTTCCCAGAATTTGATCCTTATCAGGAACACTATCAGATGGTGCAATAATACAGTGTTTTTTTTTCTTCAAAATCAACAGGTTCGATTCCTGGCCGGGAAAATGGATTTATCAAAAATCTAATAATGCAGTTTTAGTTTTCATCAAAATCGGCATCGAGACTCCTTTCAGCATTTTTCGATATCTCTCATAGTTTAGGATTTGCCCATGAAAGCCCACTTGAAAAATTCACCCTGTATATAAATAAATAAAATAAATGTGCCTTGTCAGTCGAAGATATTCGTCTCCACAAACCTGTAGCCATTTCACTGTGGTAACAGTTGTTTCCGTTCATAGACCGTTAAGTTATATTTAACATCGGGCGGTATTGTTACCTATCTGTATGCAGAGCTACTATAAAAAAATTAGAAAGAAGCCTCACACATTTCCGATTGATTTCCCATCGTTTTAATTCTATTTCAATACTCGTGCCAAGTCTCCTAATTGGTTAATTTTAAAATTTTATGAAATTCTGAAAAGGATTCGTTCGCCTTGTGCCGTATGATCGGTTTTTCCCAATGTGTGCATTTTCTCTCTGATAAAGTTTTAGAGAATGTATTTCTACTCAGGAAAGCTATACCAGGGAAATCAGTATTTGAAGATCAGTTTTAAAGTTTGTACGTGTCAAGATATAAGAAATAAAATGAATACATTAATAAAGTAAGTACTTACTCGTAAATTAATAAAAAAATAATATTATTAAGAATTATATTTATTAGTAACACTTATTATTAATTACGTAATATGCTTAAGTATTCCTTGCCGTATAAGAGTTTGACACTCGGATGTAGGTAAAAAATGTCTACTATTTTTCTTTAATAATATAACATCGCCATCTTCCAATTCTAATTTACCGTAATCTACGAGACATAATACTTCAATTAACAATGATTTAGGTGGTTTAAGATTTTCTGTTAAATCTATACCATTATAGCCTATATCTCGCCCCAAGGAGCGCATATAGGAAGCGAGATTAGTGGAATATTTTGAGAACCATTCGTATTCGTCGTCTGATATTAGTTCTCTAACATCTCCAGGCAATACCGATCCGAATTCCCATCGCATAGTTTTGATCTTGTTCATCCTATCGTAAAGATAGGCGAGTACACATCTTTTGTTCCTCTCCAGTGCTGCATGCCTCACTTGAACCGTAGTCCACAGTGATCTGTTCTCGGTCGTCGCGTTACTGAAATTTCGAAAGATTTTATCAATTATTTTGAATAACATTATGACTTGTGTAATAAATATGAAAGCTTATTCGGTTAGGTTATTGACCCAGTCTGTCGTCCTGAGGTAGTACCACCCGTGAAGTGACGCGTTTCGGGATCAGTGTAGAATAGTCAGGTATAACGAGGAGTGTACACTGTCAACCTGATTCTGAATAGCATAGACGACTGCTGCCTCAAAAATTTATCTGTAGTAGCAGCTGTTTTCGTTCATCGACAGCACTCTAGCTTGACATCAGGCGGAGTGTTATCATATACCAAATTACATAAAAAAAATTCTTTACGAAACAACCGACCGAAGCGTCTCGTCATAGACGCGCACGATTATAAAACAATTATATAGGTACAATGCGAGGCTTCGTTCGATAGTCGTCCGTACTTTATTCCAACACAATATTTTTTGTAAATACAATTTATACGTAACAATAACATCATGGTATGGTAAAGAGAGAAGTCGCTGGCTCTATAGTCTCTGCCTACCTCAGATTTTAACGAACATGTTGATATTTAGTTTAAATACAAAGAAGTATTTTATAGCAAAGGAAAACCCTTTTTTTAATAGGATACCTACATCATAGGGAAAACACATGAGAGTGATTTTAAATAATATAATGTATGACAAAGTTATACATCAATTACTATTGAAGTAAAAAAAAATGAGCAATATTGAAAATTATTATCTTAAAAATATGTATAAAATACTTTTATTATATTTATTACACTAAAATATGCTATTGATTTCTCAAAGTATTAAATATAAAGCATTATTACTTAGTTCAATAAATATAACAACGTGCTTTAATAGCATTTTAGTCCCATAAATTATCTAGTCCGATGTGGCTTTACGACTAAATTAAGTTGTTTAAAATTTTAGTTTAGTTTAGTCGTGTGTACAACAAAATCGACACCATTATACGCGGTTATAATCATCGTAATTATGAGCGTGAGGTTTCAATTCACATCATCAGAACCACTCATAACCATTGAATTTATATTTATTTCTATGTAGATACTAATAATTAATTAAAAGAGAAGAGATTGTATTTAAATAGGAATAATAAACCCAATATATGTACATACACACGATTGCATTTCCCCTAATAATATTAGATCTAACAATAAAATATCATACAACGCAGTTCTTTATCACACTCTTTTGTCACTAGAGTAGTCCTGAAACGTGCCGGTAACATTTTTGCGTTAGTATTATTAATGTAAGCATCAGATTACATACAAATTGTATGGAAATACATTTCATTAAATCTGACTAACTTCTGCTGCTGCGATTTTTTTCTTCCGATACAATGAAATGATCCTTACATGAAACTGAGTCGAAAAACCGCATCAAAAAAAATCCCCAAAATGACTCATTTTTATGGACAACTCAAGCTTGACCAGAAAAATTATTATGCCAAATTCGCTTTCATAAAGAGTAAATGGTTCCTAAGACTTCTCTTGTGGTTTAGGATTTTCCCATACTGTCCCAGTTAAAAAAAATTACCCTGTATAAAAATTAATGTTTCTTTGTTTGTCTTGTACACGTTTCGTAACTACAAGACTTCTTCTTTGTCAGACTTTTTTTTGCGTCAAATAGATGGACTTATGATTGAGGATGGTTAAGGTTTTTTTTTTTAATTAGCGTGAGTCATGAGCGGCGCGCGCGTCTATTTTATAAGGTTTCTTAAAGACGGGACAAGAACGTCAAACGCCTAAAATTAATTATACGCAAGTAGTTGTGGACAACAACTTATATTGTCTAATAATCATGTTTTTAAGACATAATATTGTAGTATAGATATTTTCTTTTATTGTAAGGTCGAGATTTTATCACGAATCACACTCTCGCTTAATATTAGGCAGAGTGCAATCACCAGCAAATCTACTATAAAAATAACAATTTTTATTTGCTTAATTGTTTTGCCTATTTGTTGAATTTAAAAAAAAAACAGACACATCACACACATCCTCTGAACCTATTTTTATATTTCTTGATACGTGAATTCAGCTTACAATAATTTAAATTAGTTTACTAACAATTAACATGAGTTGCTAAGCATCCATATAAACAGGATGGCATTCCTTTCATACTGTGTTTCTCACGAAAGTCTAGCCACTCACACGTCGCTTCACCTTCGACTAGTTTCAATCCAATCACTCTTTTTTCTCCACTTTAAATTCACTAAAACAGCCTTGAATGACTATCAGCAGTTTCCACACAAAAAAAACTTTTTCATTTATTTCTCGGTTTTATAATCATTATTATGCTGCAGCATGGAACTCACAATCGTTGGGACCCATGCTCAAACCTCGCAAATTCTGACTAGAACCAATGTAACTATGTTATACATACTTTGGTCGCTTGGTACCTGTAGGCATAATTAAAGTGTGGTAGACAGACTGATGATGCTTCCCTTTGGTATATAGCCAGCCTTCGACATGTTAACAAGGGTGCGTAAAAAAAATCATATTATTTGGCACAAAAACATAATTCAAACGCAAAGTTCCAGGCAAACCCATACTAGGTGAATGTGTATTACAGGTACCAGTTCTCTTTCTATATGGTTCACTCTGTTTAAGATAATGGGTGAATTTAGAAATTAACAATAATTATTACATTACATTCTTATTAATATAAACTCAAAAACAAAAATAATTAAAGATTGATATTAAAATACCTAAGTAACAATGTAAACAACTTAAAGTTATTTTACTAAACTAAACTAAAAATTTAAAGTTATTAAAATGTAGATACTTACGCATCATTCATATTTAATTTAAATAGTAAATGCATTTCTTCAAATATTTGACGAAGTTTATCATCCTATAACAAAAAAATAAGAATAATAACTTGAACAAATGTTCAAGGAATATTTCAAAAATAACTTAAATTGCATTTCCTGTCTAAGTTAATATATGAAAACCTTCTCGGTATATCCAATGACACATCACAAACCACAGTAATTATGTGGTAGAAATTCCCAAAAGTTGCACAGAATGAAAATTTTTTACAAGGAAAAACAAAGTTCATTTAGAATCAATCAAAGTTTATTTAACTTATGTGCCCAGCTTTAAATAATGATGATAGTTGTGCTTACTAATAATGATGGATACAACGAGTAACGAGCAAAAGTAACACTTACGTTAAACTGATCTATTGCATCGTGATTGCGATTTGCTTCCTTTAACAACTCTACTACTTTTTCTGCAAACATTATTACACCCTAATACAACAGATTTTCAATACTAACTACAATATTTTGAAAAGGAAACCAACAGCTAGAAAACGGCATGACAACCAAAACAAAGTTCTGTCAAATTTAGTTTTAAACATCGTACTAGGCAATGGATATAAAGTATACTATGACAGTTTTACTTATAAATAAATCCATGCTTCCGCGACTAGTGGCTGAATCGAAGGGATCTGGGTCTTTCCATAGATGACAACAAAACTCACTCTGCGAGTTTTGTTCTTATGAGAAGGGACGTCCGAGTGCTAGTTTGTACGGGACGGCACAAAACATCATAATTAAAATTAGCTTCAGCGTGATCGGTCGCTAGCATTTGCTGATGCTAATTCGTTTTCACCTACAAATACTAGAACGATGTATATTTGTTTATTGGTGTCGTAACAGTGTGTGTTAGTGCGACGAAATTGTAAACAAGTAAATTGATAGTGAAGAATGATTCGTATTTAGTTTAACTAATTGTATAGTGTCTTAAAGTGTTAACCTTGATTATCGAAGTACCCCAACGTAAACAATAAATCAACAATGAGTGTAAAAAAAGATTCAGAAGCATTACCAAAAGTGTCAGATGACGATGGTTTCTATTCAGGGCCTCTCAGCGAAAGGGAATTGTTTTCTGAAGAAATAGTCGACGAACCTCCTAAAGATAGTAATACTGATATTAGTACAAAAGTAAACCAAACCGATGCAACACAATTGGATAGTGGTTTGGATTTGACGTTATCAGAAGATTTAACTAATATTCGAATAAGTGATACGGGTACAGATATACAGAGCATTCAACCACTAATTAATATAACAGATGAAAAGAATCAAGATATACCTCCGTTAGCTGTACTATTTCAACAAGATGATGATGGTGATACGTAAGTACAAATGTAAATTACTTAAAGCAATATAGAGATTGTAATGGCTGATAAAGTTTAAGTTTATCGATACATGCCCATGTGTCAGTTATATGTAAATTTTCACACTATATTCCAAATATCAGTAAGAGGAAAATAAACAATATTCTTACCAAGTTTTTTATTCTATTTTGAATATACATATTTTTATTTTTTAAATTATTTGTTTTCCCTAAAACCGTGGCTAAGAAAAATTTTGTATTTAAAAAAAAAAATCTCTTTTTTTCTCACTTAGATCTTCTGACTCTGTTTATCCAATTTTTACAGATTTCATAAATATATAACAAAATATGTCAAATAGTAACAGGTCTTATATTTTATTATACAGGCAACTACATATAGCCGCTGTTCATGGTTGTGAAAAATCTGTGAGCACGTTAGTCAGAGTTTGCCCTGATAAAGTATGGCTTGACGTCCCTAATGACTTTGGACATACAGCCCTACATCTTGCCGTACTAAGTGGACACGCAGTATTAGCAAGAATGCTGGTAATTGCTGGAGCATCTATTAGTATCAGAGATTTAGCAGGAGAAAATCCATTGCATATAGCTTCTTCTTCCGGAGACGTAGCCTGTATAAATGCACTATTGAAGCCAGTTCCAGAGAAACCGCAAATACGATCAGCAGTCTTAAATCAAAAGAATTATAATGGTAAGTTATATTTAATTATATAAAGTTTTTTTATGGATAGCTTGGCATGTGACTACACATCGGAAACAACTGCTTCCAGAGAGGGAAAATAAATGTCAGCTCGAGGAAACAAACATGTACCATTAATTGACAGGGCATACTCCTCTTGTTAGACGGCTACTTCCAAACTGATACTAAAATGTGACTAGCCTACTTCACTGGTGTTACACTTTAATATGGTGGTATTACTTCAGCACGGAATACTAATAACCATCATCAGTCTACCTACCACTGTTAATATGCTTAATAATTCTGCTTATTATTAAGTTAGTCTATGTAAGTTTACATAAAGACCATTTATTTATATGAAATCATAAACTTAAATGATATTAGTCAGAAGCTATGAGAAAAGAATAATTATCTATAGATCATACTTGGAAATAAATACTTTAGGCGATTCCCACACTGCACCGCATCACGTAGCGTAGCGCGGGAGTGCGTGTTCTTACGTTGTTTGCAAGTACATTTGTTTGTATAGAAAACACGCGTAGTGCAACACACAGAAAACGCATTCACGCGCCTACATGCGGAGAAACACCGCACCCCCGCACGTGGGTGCATACCGTGTTTTGCAGTATCATGCGTGATTTTGACAGCGACTAGACGTGCTATTGCGAAATAGATCTCGATATCGATCGATTTATATTCGATTTAGATATCACCACCGCTAGCTGATGTGAAATGAGGCCTCTAGGCCACCGCATGACTATACTGCAGCTCCGCGCGTTTGTGCGTAGAAATCTGCATGAAGATGCATATCTGTGCACTCCCGCACCCGCCCCGTAGTGCGGGGCAGTGTGAGAATCGGCTTAGATTCATAAAAAGTTTAGATAAAATTCTATTCTCTTTTCATTATTAATACTCTTAATTCAAAAAAAAACTATTTTCTCTCTATATAGAAAGTATTGTCTAAAAAAAAGTTAAGTAAAATTTTTATAGGCATGTATGTATACCTTATAAATAGAACGTAAAAAGTTATTGTTTATTATTATTTTCTGCAAATAGCATAAAGAGTAATTTTAACACTATACAATGAAGTGATAGTACAGTCTATAAACGTAGTTTCTAATCAAAGTCGCGTGTTTGCCTTTAGAAAAAAATCACGGAGATGTTGCAGGATGTGCTGACTGTATAATAACTCGTTTTCCTTGCATTTCTGGCATGGGGAAAGACATTGTTTACTACTTACTCCATCTTTACAACAAGGCCGTATTATCTTACGTCATTTACGCTATTCAGACCGCAACAATACAAACTTTGCATGTGTTTGTAGCTACAGTTGTAACATAATTATTATATTTTATAACGGCATTTTTTAAACGGCTGTTTGTCGACCCGCGACTTGGTACGAGAAAATACGAACAATTAACGAAGGAAACACATTACGTTTCTATTTAAAATTTTAATGTACTACCTCTATCTTGGCTTTCAAATTAGTCTTGTTTAAGAACAATTTTAAAACACAATTTTCTATATTTTATGGTTTTTATTTATCATTAGGAGCGCTTTAGGTACTTCGGTAGGAGACACATATCTTAAAAATTATATACTCGTATATTCTGAAGTAATACACCAGCTGAAGAAGGTTAATGGTAGTCCTTAGTCCTTAAATTCGTTGCCATTTTTGCACTGCGCCCAAATGTAATATTATTTGATCACTTCATATAAGATTGTTGAAGAATACTCGTCTTTAACCGAGTCATCGATGTTATTTGCGTTTGTGATGTAAATGAAATCGTGTGATTGGCCTCTTATAATGTGAACAAATCCATTTTTGTCAAAACAACTATTTTAAGATAATTTTATCAATTGCTCTAATCAACTAAATCTAAGAAATGAGATTTTTTTGTTATTATCATTAAATTATGAATGATGAAAAATGAATAGAAAAATTCATGTACGAGTTCGGTTAATTAGCAATGAACTCAGGTGCAAAGTATAAATTGATAGTATTAATTATGGTAAAAAAAAACACCATAATATGTGATGTCATCCTAGCAGTTGGAAGGGCTGTGGATGGTGAGATAGATCAGAGGATTTTCGACGCGCTCACACGCTGTGTAGCTTAGTAGTCATTAATGTACAAAGTTGAGAACATGGGTTCGATCCCCATCTCAGTTTAGGCTTAGTTGACTTAATTTTGTATTGTAGCTCGGCATATGACTACATCCCGCCTGATGTTAAGCTAGAGTGCGGTCCATGAACAGAAACAACTGTCGCCTCAGTTATGCCGGTTCAATGTTCAATTTAGTAAAATAATAAATCTTCAAAAGTTTTCCCGTGAATTATATTACTACAAAGAATAAAAGTCAAGATAATTACAATTAGTAATTAAATATAAGTAGGTATGCGAGGGAATTTGGGAAATTCTAATTGTGCACTCATTAGGATCTGCCAATCATCGCGCCGGTATTTATATTATACAGTGTTTGGGTTTTTACCCAGACACAGTTTATTTGTCTAAAACGACGTAGAAAATAAAATTCTGTATTTACATACATACATTATTCTTGCGGCAATTTCGTTATTTAGTATCGCGAATGTGGATTTTCCACGGCAATTTATTTATTAAAATATAACATAGAGGTAAAACTTTGTTACAGCATAAAACTATGGTATACATAATACAAATAATATTAAAAAATTCAAGGCGGAAAATCTATTCTATCATCAAAATGACTTATTTATTTTTAATTTTATCTTTACCAGTACATCTAGCATTACTACTTTTTCTAATTCAAAACAACAAATTAACTATAAAACGTGGGCAAATACGCAAACGACCAATGATCAAGTATTTAATGACAAATTGTTTATGAATGAAACCTACAATGTGGTTGCGCATCGTCGTCATGCCATCCACACGTGATTCGTGCTCAACAAGTTCTTGTACTCCGACGTAGGCCGCTTATGTCACAATAATTCTTAACTAGCTGGTGCTCGGGTCGCTTCCGTTCACGTAGCCATGAGAAAACTCCGATGTTCACGCGGGCTGTTGAATCAAACTGCAGCGTTCGTTTGGATCAGTAACCGGTCGTGTTGTTGCGCGTTTGCAACCACACGCCAATTTTTGGGCTTTCCAAATTACGTCGACGACCGAGCACTGGTGAAAGCCATTAAAATTACTCGAATACGCGTTCGCATGGCTAATAATAGCTAAAGAGAGTTTTGCGGAAGTTATGTAGGTTAATTTTTGTGGGTATTTTAGTTGTAAACCGCAAAATATATATTTATTAATATTTTAATTGGCACGATTTACCTTGCTATTGTTTTCAGTATCTATTATTTATATTAAACGGTTAGATAATACCTACTTAAGCATTTATTTTTAGAGAACGCTCGATCTTAATACCGTTACTCAGTTACTCTGTCACTATCACTTTTATTGGCATTATGATCTAAAATTAGACACAAAATGAAGTCAACTTTATTCGGCCTTTCGAGTTGTCGGGAGTTGTAAATGTTTTTGGAAAGTCCATGACCGCAAAGCACCCTATTGTACGTTATACCAACGTTCGGGTTATTCCCGCGTGAAAGTTTCCTCGCGAAACCATATTCGAAGTCATTGGATAACGATGAGTATAATGATTACGGGATTTCCAACTCCACACGGCCCCACATACTCTACTGTATAATGGAATTTTGCGATGTTTTGCGATCTCAGATAAAACACAGATAGTGAATTGTGCTTTATATGTATTACTTATTATTTCAATTGATTTATTATACTTTTAAGTCCGTATGTGTATTTAATATTTATACATATACATATTATTGAATCAGGGTTGCCAAATGTCTGGTTTCTAATTTCTGATTTTTTTATGTCTGTCTGGTCTGAAGAATCGCATTTAACCAGACAATAGTACCTATGTAATTTTACTAAGATAAACTTTATCCTGTTTTTTTTTCTCAACACATCTGGCAACCCTATATTGAATTAATTGAATTAATTTATTATTAATTAATGTCTTATATTCCTATACATCACTTGGTAGAATATATAAATTTGGTAGATTTTATGGCATGTGTAGCTGACAACCGGATTTTCCCTTAAATGGTTGGGTTTTTCAAAGTTTTGAATAAACTATGCTATCCAATAATTTGTTATCAAGTTACTATACCTACGAAAAACTATTCAAATAAATTCCACAAACAATAACCACTCTTTGACTATTGTTCTTAGATAAATCGAGTCTGAAAAAACCAAATATTCATAATTTGAAAGTTTTCTTCCCACAGACGTACCTACGTTGTTTAGATATTGTATCGTTTTATCTAGAAATCGTGGATTGGGCGCGAGATATCCGTAACTATATTTGGTGAGGAGAGTCGGAGTTGGCATGCGTCGCATTGTTGGGAAAACCCCACTGAGCGCGTGCCCTCGCTGCCTCGGTCCAGCTACACACCGCTCCCCTCGACTCTCGACGTCAGCTGACCGCCTTAGCCTATACATTGCGCGCAATACTATCGTACTACACGTGGATTATCATTCCTTTACGTCAATATTGTTTATGAGAACATTACTTGTTTTATTATTGTTATCTATCAATGATAAATACCTACTATAAAAATTCCATACATTAAACAAAAGCTAAATCTGGTGTACTTTATGAATACATGAAATTCATTAATCTATTTTGATAAAAATTGAACATTAGGTACCTACTCGTTTCTTCAAGGATGACAACCGATAGTCTGATAGCTTTTTAATATATCGTTTTTTGTTTTATTATTGTCTAACAGCGGATTTATTCAATTTTAATGCAATTATTATTGATTCGGATGTTCTAATCTACCTTGAACGTCCTTCTTGAATTGGCACGGTTTCAACGTTTGGTGATATTAAAAAATCTAAATCAACCTCATTCCTGTTCCTAAAATAACACGAAGCTGGCCATCTATTTGAGTATCGATCAAAATAAACATTCTCTGCTGCCTTTATTTTCATTCCTGATGTATTTTCCCGTATTACGTGCTTCAAAAGTATTTATTTGTAATAAAACAATGAGTCAAGACTCTTTATAAATGTTCTATTGAGTTGGGAACCTTTACAATTAGTAACCAAATTTCTCAGAACTATTTAACGGAATTTTATCCTCGCTTTTTAATGTGGGTCTTCCCGGTTACTATGAAAGGAGAACTCAGAAGCGAAAATATTTCTCACTCTATTTTGCGGTCGACCATTAGCGTGTTGTTAAACAATTTGTATTTCATAATAATGAAAATATAATACAATTATTTGTATTATATTTTTAATTTTGTTAATACAAGGATAAATTATTTGATTTTAATAGTAAACACATTTCATACTTTCTACCATCCAAACCATAATCAATACAAATAAAGTCTAATTAAACGACTAAAGCAATTATTAAATTATGAATAGATAATAATCGCCAATGATCGAGATGTGTGGCCTATTGGTTATTTTTATTTAATTTTTAAAGTATTATGTGTCTTTCCAGGTCAAACTAGTGCACATTTAGCAGCGATGGCTGGTCACGTGGAGGCTCTGAAGACCTTAGTTTTTTACGGTGCCGACATCAATGCCCGGGTAATTAAAATTTATTATTCACAATTAAACGTCAACTGAAACATTGCAGCAATTGCTTCATACACCTAGTGGGAAAATCCAGTTAGACCAATTCATGCTAATCAGTCCTTGCTGATAACTTTGTAGGTACTATCGTTGCGGGTTTTTTTTTCATTGTTTCTACATAGATAGGGCTGTCATAACCCAATTTACTGACGCTGCACGAAAACTTCCAAAAACTTAGCAATTTGGGTGAAATCATATTTTAAAAAAATTACAACCTAAATTTATCATATTCTTGCACATTTAAACAGTGTACTTACTATTTATTTAGTAATTGTTTAATCGTCAAAAAGTACAGCAAAACAAATCAAATATATGCTTGGAGGCAATTTACGATTAAATTTTTTTATAACATCTGTTTTAAGTTTTCGATTAATCTTGATTCCCCTGACACAAACACCTTTTCCGGACGGCCCGCGAACCCCTTGCGAACTAGGACAAATCTGGGGAAACCCGAACGGAGGCATCCTATAGACCTCGCTCACCTATTACTGTTAAATAAATATAATATGTAGTGCTTAAATCGAGCAATTTCCACTGTTTCTTCCGCGCGTCACTCCATCACCGAGTTAACTGCAGTTTTTACTTGATACATGCTAAAATGGGAGAAAATAAAATACATTTAAAGGAGTAAACATGAGCGGTTGTGGTCTAACGGCAGAAGACAGATCTCACTATCGATGAGACCCGAGTTCAAACCTCGCTAAATCGGTTAGAATACTATGTTGTAACTATGTTATAATGTAGTTTGGTTCGCACAATGCCTGTAGTACAAGCTCTAGATTAGAAAAAAAATCAAACAAAAAAACCTTTATCCTTTACTTTAACAAGATATTAAATACATACAATACAATACAAGGTATTAAATTTATTTCAAAAATAAAAAATTAAATTGAAAAAAAAAACTATGAATTTCTGTACGCTAAAAATTCTTGATGTTTTATCATTCTTTGATGAGATTTCCTTTCCGTTTTGCACCACAGTGTGGTTTCCCATACTTATGTATGACTGTATCGAGATTTCTTTAGGGTTTCGTCATTGTTGTTTTTTGTTTTTAAAACTAATCTCGATTTGGGTTTCTTGTCAGGTATAGTTTTGGGAGTTTTGCCAAAATACATATTTTCCTCTAGGGTAAGCGGAGACTGGAATGTCAGCAAATTGTCTTACATACTACCTTCTTCACATTCACATCGCTTAAGGATGTTCTTCTCTCGCCTACTCGATCAGTTGACGAATCTGATTTTTTTTTACGTACGATAAATCTTTCGTTAATCTTCTTTTATGATCGAATTTTATTCAACATAGTACTCGTAAATAATATAAACTAAATAAATACAATTGCGTTGTTTTAAGTAAAATGTCAATAGTTTGAGAGTGTACTCATTAAAACCGCGATAGAATAATGGCTTATGAATTAAGTAGTTAAATCGGGCGTTTATTCGCGGAAATTATTTACAGAAAAGGCCAAATGTTAATTACTTTGAAACAATGTTTTTTTATTACTGGTTTTCTTTAAATACTTCCTTGACATTACTTACTTCGTATTTACTTTTGATATCTTTCGACTTAACTTGCGGTATTTATTAACTAATTTGTTTAATTATATAACTTTTTTAGTGACAATTTATAGTGAAATGTTTAAATTATCCCCGAAACATGAGTAATCGTTACAAATTTTTTTTCCTTTCTTGAAACATTATTACTTTATCTCCTTGACGTTATAGTGAATAATTAGCTACCTATATTAATAATAAAACTGCATAAATAAACGCCATAGTAAGAATTATAAAATTATTTCATTGTACTGTGCTAAGCTGTGTTAGTGCTGAGCTACCAAAGTACATATAACATAGTTATATTAGTACCGGCTAAAATTTAGCCCCAGTCGCAAGAAAGAAGTTTCATAAACCTGGATTTATTTTTCAAAATAATAAATATATAATTTTGAAAAACATGAGTTTATGAACGCGCGTGTTTGAACAACCTTGCATTTTATAACGGCTTGATATAGTAGATTAAGTATTACAATATTGGAAATTCCATATTGTTGTTCAAATTGTTTTCTATTTTATGCGCAGTATAATACACTATATTTACTCTCTGATGACCTATTTTATGTTGGTAAACAATTTTGTTATACAAGTTTTTATATGTCGGTACTTACTTCCCACTGAAAATTAAAATAATTTACGTTTTAATCGTTTAAAATAAAACCTATGACACGGCAGAACTTTATAATAGTTAATTATTTTCCCGCACTTAAGGTAAACAACACAAAACAAATCAGTAACAAAGATAATACAAAAAAATAATAATGTTAGCAAAATTGAAGATAGTAAATTAAAACATCTTAGAAGTCCAAAAAGAAAACAAATGACGTGAAAAGTTGTATTTTTTTTATATTTTTTTATTTATTTATTGTCGTGTCCACCATGATCTATGCATTTTTTGACAAATATTCATTAATATATAAAACTAGATGTGCAATAACGCTCCCAATGTGACTCGAGAGAAGACATGACCACAGCCACGTTTGGATTCTCTGTCAGTATTTGACTTGACGGCAACATTATCAAATCGTTTGAAGCGGCCTACGGTTTTTATATGTCAGATGTAATATACCTCTAATATACAGGGTGTATCAGGCACCGTGTGTAAATTATGTATGTTTCTACAAGGAAAAGGTGGACATTTTATAAAAAATTAATTTCTGCTCAGAATCACTTACTGAGTCATCTCTTGAAATTTTTTACACGTTGCTCGATACACCTTGTATATCTCAAATCTCAATGCAAAATAATCTTATTTCTAATCTCAGTTTATGTTATGAAGTTGAAACTTGAAAATTGCAATTTTTCCAAAGTATTTACGATTGTGTACTATTTGCACTAACGTGTTTTTTTCCTCATTATAGGAAGGACTATGCGGGTGGACTCCGTTACACGTGGCTGCGGTACGAGGTCACAATAATGCAACAGAATATCTCATTGGACGTTGCACGGGTGTCTGGCTCGAAGCTAGAGATTACGCTGGCCGTACACCGAGACGTGTCGCGGCTGAACGTGTCAAACATATTTTTAATTCTGCTGATATCGACCTCTTCTCCAGCGATTCTGAAGAGAGCGAAGATGATGTGAGTATTTGTATTATGATGATTGCATAAGTTCGTGCCAAATATTGGAATCTAATTTTTTTAAATTATGAATTCCTGTACGGATAATTTTTTTAAATTTACAAATGATAATAGAAATGTCAAATTCGTTAATATTTAGGCTTCACATGGTAACAAAATTATAATCTGTTTCTTTTTAATATTTTGCCTTTCAAAGGAAGATTACTTTTTTTTTAATTAACGATGCTTAAGTCGATTATAAATATTGCACTTACGTTATCGCAACTTAGCAACTCGATGACCTGTCCTTCAATAATTTGTAATCCACTCTTTAAGATTGATAGTGGATATCAATAGATGTCCTAATTCGTGTCCCAATTATCTAGATTTATTATTATTTTGTCAATAATAAATCAATGGCATTAAACTAAAA
This sequence comes from Tinea pellionella, assembly GCA_948150575.1. Classification (NCBI taxonomy): domain Eukaryota; kingdom Metazoa; phylum Arthropoda; class Insecta; order Lepidoptera; family Tineidae; genus Tinea; species Tinea pellionella. The sequence continues at coordinate 3,451,505 of OX411252.1, forward strand.
GAAACTATTACACTTTAAAAATGTTCAGCATAGTGGGAGCGATTATACTGTATTCAAAATTATAATATATAAATTAATAATTTTTTTTTTTTCTCTTTCAGAGTGACAGCAATTTATTTGAAGAACTTCTAGCAATGCAAAAAATGGCTTCCGTAGCATAAAAAAATTAGAATAATATAAACTGTAGATACAATTTTATAACTCTCATCTTTATCTATTTTCTGTCTGGTTAAGGGCCTAAAAACAATTCGTCCTATTCAAGGAAGAAAGTCATAATATACATAGTTCTCTTTGGCACTTAAGTCTTTTTGTAAATTGGATGTTAAACTAGCTGCCATATTGTAAAATAAAATTGGAAATATTAAATTACCTCTTTAGTGCCATTGCATTTGTTATGACTGTGTTCAGACTGAGCAACTTTTGTTTCTAATATAAAAAATATATTAAAATTGTACAAGTCTCCCAGTCTGAACACTGCTTAAACTTAAAACATATTTAACCCTGTCAACGATTTATTTGCTACATCAAATATTATTACCTATTTTCTTTACATACTATAACTCTAATTGTATTTATAAAAATTGTTTCAATAAATTGTGCAGTTAATTATTCAGTTTTCACTTCTCTGATGAAGCTTTTTTTTCTTTTGCTTTGGGGCTAAAATATGCCACTGCTTGGCCATTTGGTCACAAACTTCTTATCTAAAAATGGCCTGCAAGATACTGCATTTTTTTACATTTATATATGTTATATACACCGTAAATAAGTGCAAATATCACCTAATCTATCTATTAGTACATAAATAAATCGTTGAAAATCAGTATAATCTAAAAAAAAGTGTCAATATTAGACAATAATACTTAGTTAGTAGATTTCCAACCGGTTTTCCCTAAACACTTCACGACAAACTTCATTTGTATAATAATCATTTAAATTAACTTTTAGTTTGTAAACAGGAAATCAACAATATTTTTATGATAAAATCACTCAATGTATCAAAATGAAATGCTGCCAAATTAAGACATTAAGAGAGATTTTCCTGTTGCCTTCGAAGTTTCAATGCCTCGACCACGATTTTACGCAGCAATGTTTACTACAAGTATCTGGTATAGGCAGGATTTCTGAAAACTTATGCCATGACAATTTTATACAAAATTCATTTAGAAATATAAAACTTAACAATGTCTATGTCTATTTAAAGTTGTCGCTATTTTAAATTTAATTAAATTAAAAATCTGATCAAAATTTTACTTGGTACATTTATTTTTATGGATTTCTATTTTAAAAAACTGATATAAAATGATATACGAAATGCCTGTAGAAATTTATTGGACCGCACTCTAGTCGGAGTGTTATCATATGGCGAGCTACAATAATATATATATTATAGTGAAAAATATACCTAGATAACCTTGACATTGTTAAGTTACTAAGAGGTCGTATGTCACTGTGGTCGACATCCTAATATTGTTTCATTAATAAAAAATATATATATGTATATTGAAATTAAAAGTATATTATTAGCAATTATCATTATGTTATATATTATTCCTTTTATTGTATACGATTATTGTTTGATTTAACTATTATTTTTTTATAATATTCAAAAATTAATTTATATTTCTCGAAACGAATAACTTTTTATCTACAAATTTCCTTTTTTTTTTAAATCATTGTTTTGTTTAATAACTTTTCACTACTCATTCACAACAATTTGTAAAATACAAAACTAATCATTCTCTACATTATTATAGAACAATTGAAATGAAATGAAAATCCTTTATTAACGTAGGCATGGACTTGGCATGCACTTGTTCATCGTCAGAATCTACTTTTGGCTTCGGAAAGGCATATGACGAGAAGACAGCCATAAGAAACTCGTCAATTATAGCCTGTGTTTATAATAACATAAAAAAAACTGAATTATAAATCCAGAAAAAAAATAAAATAAAAGGTTTTTGTCTAACTCGATCAATAGTCGTACGAGTACTAACACACATGGAATTTGACGTTTTCGATTCGATCATGTGACAACTATTGATTGGCTTTTGACTTTACCCTCCTCGAGTGCCTAGCTTAACTTCAGGTGGAGTGTAGTGCCGGGCCACTATAAAAACGTTATTACATGACTGTAGAAAAGACGTTATTCGTTTCAAAAAGTTTAATTCTCGCTTTATTTTTTTTTTGAAAACTTAACGGCTACACGATATGTCAACGTTTCTTATAATGTCTACTATGTTGGAACAAGTCAACGACTCAAGGAAGGGGTTTTCTCAAGTACAGAAAAATTGTTGACTACCCTGTAAGGGTCAAATATATGTAATTTTAAATAACGACAAGTGATCGCCTTACTCTAACTTTGTTTAAAAGCAGTAGTGAAGGCCCGTTTGTTATTATTATCCATATAAATTATAAATTATAAATATAAAAATATATATTGTTATTGTTTTAGTATATTTGTACTCAATTTCTTCCATAAAATAGTGGATAATAGAATAAAAACTTCTTTAATAAATATAACCTAATTTGTAATGTTTTGGTGTTTTATTAAAGGCAAAGGGATCTTCGTCCATGCAGCCTAGCCTTCTTAATCCTCAGTTTGCATTTTTACTTTTACATAACCTCCACTGAAGTTTTGGAGGGAAAATTAAAACACATCTATTTTTTATCGTTTTACTACTCTCACAACATTTACAATCACTTAATAATTCATAAACTGCCGCTTATTTCAATAAAAAAAGTTCTAGAAAATTATTCGCAAAGCAGTGTTGCCAGGATTTCTATTTTTTTTATATTGCAATAATTTCATCAAATCAAATAATTTTAGGCCACCTTTAAAATAAATAAATAAAAATAAAGGGTCCTTATTCTGTTACAGGATTGAATAAAAAACAATTGCGTAATTTTTTTAACATTTATTGAAGATTAAAACATTTAAAATTGGAATGAATTAAAGTTGAATTTTTTTTTATGCAAGCATAGATCAAAATAGCTTATGCCAAAATGTATGTGCAAATCTCTAATAAGACGCCCATAATATTTGGTTTTTTATAATCTAACATAATCCTTTGGTGATTTAATTAAACAATTAAAAGATTAAATGGAATGAAAAACAATATTCATATAATAAAAACAATAAACTCGAAAAATAAACTTGTTTCATAAATAAGACATCTAAATCTAAAACAAAGTATAAAGTACCTATTATGACCATTTCAAAAAAATTGTTATTGGTTTCACCGAGAAACTATAACAAAAATATAATTGTGCTTTATATTAATCCAGATCTAGAAACATTATATAGGCTATGTCTAAGACTAAATAACATTTCAAACAAAATTCTTACTCAATACTATCTATGCAGTGCCGGATTTAAGCATAGGCAGTTGCCTTTAGGCCGCTACCACACCACAAAAAAAAATCGATAAAGGCTCATTAGAAACAAAAAAATACTGAGTTTTGTTTTAAATTTCGTGTTAGCCATTAATTTAGTTGCTCTCTTCTTTACCTTGACCTTAATAGAAACTTTCAACAGTTAACCACAAATTATTTGAGGGCCTCCACAACATGCTCTGCCTATGGGCCGCCGAAGTCTAAATCCGGCGCTGTATCTATGCATAACTTTATTTATAGTATCACTTAAATTGTTCTGCTACAATATCAATTATGGGGCACTTACCGGGTGATTAGAGATTTTTTTTATACGTAGAGGGGACCCATGCGACCTCCGAGAATACGGAGAGAGAACGAGATGGGTCCAAAGTTCCGAAAGTTGTAGGAAATACCCTCTAATTTCGAAATTGACGTTTTTTTCAAAAAAAACCTTTTTTAAAAACTAACTACCCACAAAACTATCCCTGCGCTTTCAATCTAACGTTACTACCCACAACAAAACTGATATTCGAACTTCAACCTTAAGTTCTAAATAATAAAGTTCAATTCTTCATCAACAACCAACTTCTTAATCACAATAGTTTTATTCAACAACCAACCGTGCATTAATGTATACTACTTGGCCAAATAAAGGATTCCTGCGGTTTATGAACTGCTAACATAGACAAATTTCTACAAGCAGAACCCGCCTTCGCTATGTCGGTTTGAGGAGACAAATGTACTCCATCCAGATAGTGCACACTCCTCTCGGCGTACCTCGCTACTTCTAAACTGATCCCGAAACGCGACCTGCTTTCACGGGTGTTACATTAGAAAATGGTGGGACTACCCCAGCACGGCAGACTGGGCTAATAACCATCATCAGTCTGCCTACCATAAAAAAAAAAAAAAAAAATGTGAGTTTCGCTGGTTCCTTTAGTTCCAAATAGTACTTACATAATAAAATTGACATTTATAATCTTAGCACCAATCATTATTAAGGCTGGCGTTGACTAGAGACGAATCGAGGCACATTCGATTCGTCTCGGTACGGCACCTTAATGGACGCAGTTTCAATGTATAGGTAAGCGAATTTATATTTTCTAACCTAAATATGGCAAAGTGATAAAAAAACTTATCATTGCATAAGCTCGTGTCGGACTTGTTCTGTACTTGTAAAATAATTAACATTTTAACTTAATTAAATTTATAACATAAAGTGTATAAATATATAAAATAAATATATACAACTAGATATGCAATAACGATCCCAATGTGACGCGAGAGAAAAGATGACCCAGTCACTTTTAGGTTTTGTATCAGTTAGTATTTGACTGTCGACAACATTGTCAAATCGTTTGAAGCCGCTTACGCTTTTTTCGTTTTTTTTAAATTGTAGCTCGGCATGTGACAACAACCCGCCTGATGCAAAGCCAGAGTGCGGTCCATGAATGGAAACAACTACTACTACAGAGAAATCTCTACGGGCAGCAGTCGCCTATGCCGGCTTGAGGAGACGAGCTTGTACCATCTAGATTGACAGTACACACTCCTCTTTTATAGCTGACTGCTTTCAAACTATTCCCAAAACGCGACAAGGTCACTTCACGGGTGTTACATTCGAAAGTGGTGGTACTACCCCAGGATGACAGACTGGACAAATAACCATCATCAGTCTGCCTACCACTCTTTAATTTCATGTCCGATGTATGAGGTTTGCTCATCTAGTACATATCTCTATGCATAAATATTGACACCAACTTCTGCAGTTATATTATATTGTTGCAAAGACATAAAAGATGCTTTTCTTTTTAAAAATAGCCAAGAAGAAAACTAGAATAAAACTGCATAAAAAAAACAACCAAACCTACTTAAAATTGGTCCACAAACATAAGTATAAATAAATATTAAATTTATAAAAATTAAAAGTTTGATTTGGAAAACTGATCCATAATAATTTATTATGATTTAAAAAAATTCTAATAACAATCTATCTACAAGGTCCGAGAATAACTCAAGATTTGATAACATAATCTCAAGAACCTGACTAAAATCATCAAATTTCCGTATAATAAGTAGGTCTATTAATCTTTAACAAATCAAACACATTTGGTAAAATATATGTAGTGTTAAGTCCTATTAACGCATAGGTGAAATATTTATAACTCAATTCGACAATAATTTTATTCTTATTATCCAAACTATTTTCAGAATTCCTCAATTTGTTCTTATCTTTGCCGAGTAAGGCGCATATGAAAGCATAGGAGACAGATTTAGCGATGCCCCTCGTAGCTATGATACCACAAAAGCCCAGAATAGTTCTTAAAATCGTGCAACCTAACATTTCTTTTGACGGCCATATGATTTGGTAAGGTGGGTCTTGATCTGCGGCAACGAGATTACCTAGTTGGTAGTTTATCCATGCACCAGTGAGAATACCCGCGCACACGCTTACTATCAAGGTTGTGTCTCCTCTGAATTAAAAAAAAATAGATTGTTTTATTATGTAATTCTATGATTCCCAAAGTCTACATATACCGCCAGGGGACGACGCCGCCCTGGCGACTTGCAAAATGCGTGTCTTCTTCGTTCTTCATGTTCTTTGCTCTTGAAAGTGGTGGTACTACCCCAAGATGGCAGACTAGGCTAATAACATGTTTAATAGTACTTTGCGAAAAATCATAACCAAAATTATTTACCAAACACTACTTTGCAACTAATTTCCGTCGGTAAAGTCGTCGAAGTGACCACACGTCTCTAGAGGATGCCACGTGGAGTGGTGAAATGCGTTTTCGCATCTTGGTGAAGGGTCTAACATTGACAGCTGATGTGACTGTGTAGCTACTCTCACTAACATTGATTACCGGAAATTAGTTGCAAAGTAGTGTTTGACAAATAATTTTGGGCTAATAACCATCATCAGTTCGCCTACTACTCTTTAATTAATGCCTATATTATAACAATAATACGCATATAACTTAAGAGTGGTAGGTAGAATGATGATGGCTATTAGCCCAATCTGTCGTCCTGGGGTAGTACCACCACTTTCGAATGTAACACCCGTGAAATGACCTTGCTGCGTTTCGGGAACAGTTTGGAAGTAACCAGGTATAACGAGAGAATTGTGCACTGTCAATCTGGATAGTGCACATTCGTCTCAAGCCGGTATAGCGGAGGCGACTGCTGCCTGTAGAAATTTATCTGTAGTAGCAGTTGTTTTCGTTCATGGACCGCACTCTAACTGAGGTGGAGTCTTTGTCATACGCTGAGCTGCAATATAAAAATATATATAGTATTTTACCTTGTTGGCGTCCATTTATCAGCGTGTGGATGATAAACAATAACAGCGATAGATAGTGATACTAGAAACAGTGGCGAATAACTTGATGTTAGGAGAACGCCATCTAACCAATCAACTAACGGTATTAGAAAACACATAAGTGCTGTAGCCAATAGTAAGCCTGCTGCTATATCCTGAAAATCCAATTATTATTTTTTAATTATAATTTATTGTAGATATAGCCAGTATTTTGATACTGGAATAAACAGACTAGACTGTTCGAAATTACCTTAACAACAAAAAAGATTTAACTTTATTTCAATTAAACAAGACATGTTTTAGAATGCACACGGTATAGTCTAGAATTCAGATAAGCAATTAGGGACAGTATACCAATATAGAAAGAAAAATAAAGACTAACATAATGCTTTTGACTTAAGTTCCAAGTAGTTTTCACGTGAGGGGCAGAAATATAATTGGAGGAGTGTGCACTGTCTACCAGGGCGGTGCACATGCATCTCCTAAAGCCTAGCGGAGGCGACTGTTCAGTTGGCAGTTATCTCTGCTCACATCAGGCATAGGACAGACACAGTAGAGATACTATTTAAAAAAAAAGCGATATCTATTTTAAAATAATTTTCGAGTATTAAAATAATATTGTTCAATAATATAATCGTAAACACTCAATTGTAACTCCGGAAATTCGTATTTGTGCTCAATTTTAGTAATAGGTGTGACACAAAAAAACATCTGCCAATATCTATTCATACATTCCATACATACATTCCATACATACTTCTCATAAAAACAAAATCAAAACATACCAAAACACTATGCATCCCCAAATAGATTCTGCTAACACAAATTAATGTACACCAAGATAGTGCAATAATCACACCCAAATAAATCGGATATTGGTATCTATCCATTGTGTATAGCAACACTGAAAATGGTATAGAGACACCGACCATTGCATGTGTTGACGGCATACCATATTCTATAGCCCATTTTTCTTGTAATTTTTTCACTGGGTAACCCGGTCTGGGCCATCTGATTACATCTTTAAAACCTTGACCTGCAATTAGAGAATATTCAAGGTTAGTGTCGGAACAAATGTCGTGGACAAGGCCGGAACTCTCGCTTGTGTGACCCTGGGGCAGAAAAGATACAGTTTTTTTATTAAGCTAGGCATGTGACAACACTCTGCCTAATGCAAAGCTAGAGTGCGGTCCATGAACGGAAACAACTGCTACTACAGAGAAATCTTTATGGTCAGCAGTCGCCTTTGCTATGCCGGCCTGAAGAGACGAGTATGCACCATCTAGATTGACAGTGCATACTCTCGCTATACCTGGCTACCGCGACAAGGTCACTTCAGGGCCGTTACATTCGAAAGTTGTGGTACTACCCCAGGACGGCAGACTGGACAAATAACCATCATCAGTCTGCCTACCACTCTTTAAAGTCATTTTTTCGTTTACTTGGCTAACTAGAATTTAGTGTAAAAATCAATGACAATACCCATTTCTAGACCCACTTGATATCTAATAGTTAACAAAACAATATTCTGAAATAATATCTTTTTTTTTTATTAATTAATTTCAATTATATCAACACATCGTTTACCAATCAATAGACAATGTTTAATTACATAAAAAACAGATATAATAATAACCTCAAATATTGTATCAGAAAAAGTCTAATTACTCCATAACTTGGGAGTTTTCCTACAAAATGAACTAAAAATTATCTTAAAACTTGAGAAAAAAAATCGTGGTCCCATTTCTCTTAGGCGAATGAGCATTCTCCTTTACGACTTAAGTTTGTATAACCTTAAAGTAGGCCCCTAGAATTGAGATTCAACTTTGTAAGCAACCTAACCAAATAGAGCTATTACATGAATCACTTTTCAATGGTTAATTAACAGACTTATGCACGGTTACGTGTTCAACAAATTCAACGATGACTGTTCAATTGATATTCTATTAAGATAATTATTAACCATGTAATGAATACATATTGTTAGTCATAGTTTTACTTACAAATTCAGTAGGAAAATGCGACTAGATTTTTTATGCCTGCACTTGTATCACTGAGCGACCAATGATATAATATGATAGTTACATTGGTCAGAATTTATGATTGAACATGGCATCTCATCGATCGTGAGATCATCTACCGCTAAACTACGGCTGCTCATTCTTATTCTAACTAAAGTTTGTGCTTCCTCAGAGTACCTACTACAGAGCTCACAAAACGTTTTTAATTTGACTGCATGCATTAATATATATTTTTTTTTATTGTAGCTCGGCATGTGACAACACTCCGCCTGACGTAAAGCTGGAGTGCGGTTGCTGCTATTACAGAGAAACCTGTGCGGGCAGAGTCGCCTCCACTATGCTAGCTTGAGGAGATTGGCATGTACCATCCAGTTTGACAGTGTACACTCCTCTCGCTATACCTGGCTACTTTCAAACTATTCCCAAAACCCCGAAACGAAAACCAAACGAAAAATTTCCATTTATAGACCACACTCTAGCTTTACATCAGGCGAAGTGTTGTCACATGCCGAGCTACAAAAAAAAACACTTTTTGGTACTATATGTAGATAACTTAATTTTTTTATGATATAGCAAAATCTATTAGTGATAAATAGTATGATAGAAACCCTTGACCCAGCATTAACATAATTTTCCTAATCAGGGTTTAGCGAATTTCTTATCTCTTAGTCATTTCAATAATTTTATGATTCATAAAGATAAAATTTATGTTAAAAGTAAATAGTGGTACATATATGATGTTATTATCTTTTTTCTTATCTATATTATCAATGGTAAATACTCATATATGTTATAGTAAGATCATAACACCTGTTTTATTGGGATTAGACCTGATAATACTTAGAAAGGATATTATTTTACATAGCTAAAGTACTCTCTTAACATAATGCATTTTTAAATATATTTTTTAAATGTCATATTATTATTGATTTTAAATTCCAGTAGACATCTCAAGATCTATATTGTATTTTATTGATAAGAATATTGCAAATTGATAATATTCAAGACTTAAAGAGTTAAGGTTCCAACCAATAAACATTTTACATAATATGTGCAAATTGTAGTGTAAATATTGTTACCTATATACATAACAACTGTCCACACCAAAACCACTCGTCTGCCAACTGCTCCATCAATGTTCCAGAACCAAAATGGAATAAATGTAGCATAAAATATTTCATCCCCCAATGCGGTACCAATTACAAACAAATAATACCAAAATTTATTATTAATTAAACAGACTATTTCTTCAGAGGGCTGTGAGTCTGCGGACGTATCCGTTTCATAAGATGAAGAAGATTGTGAACTTGTCGATGTATTGCTCGGGTACCTTTTATGCTGATGAATATCATTAAATTCGTCTTGAAGGTCTGTTCGATCGGAATAAATCACTTCCCCGTTCGCAGATTTATTAACACTATCAAGACATTGTGACTCTTTATGTCTTGTATAAATTACACCAAAGAAATTTTGAATCTTAACTACGAGTAACGGGTCATTCAAACATTCTATAAATTTATCCCACATTTTAAAAGTCTAAATCGAAAGCTAAATCCGAATAATTAAAAGTTTTGTACCAAAAAGAAAAAAGGCGAAGTGACAGACGTCCGACCGCGACCGAGCGAACAGCGAATTCTTTTTAAAACTGTATTTAGCATGGCTCTGGTAACGATTTTTTTTTAACTAAAAGTAAAAGTTTTTCTCAGCTTTATGCTGCTTAAAATCCATAAATCTAATTTTTGTCTTAAAAATATCTTTATAATAAAAACAATATAAACATCAACTACGATTTGAAAAATATATTGAATACATGCGATTCAAATCAATCACATAAAATGAGAAACCGCGCCAAAAATACAAAGTCTGACAATAAAGAAATCACGTTCAAATAAATATTTAAATTGCATTCATTTTTATTCTAGAAAATATTAGTAAATAAAATAGTCCTAAAAAACTCTATATTCTTTTATATTTATATATCAGTAGTTGTAAAGTAGTTACAAAAATTATTTATATTTAACTTGATTTTTGTTATAATGTAATACTATAGACAAGCAACATTGTTTATGGTGGAAAAATCGAAATTATATTATTCTTATTATGGTAGCACTGAAGCGTCGTACACGATAACCAATCACGACACAGTTCAGTTTTTGAATTTTGTTGAAGGTGGGGACGTTCTACTGCCGCCATATTGAGTTCGGCTGTGAGTGCTAGATGTGATTATTTTGCTAAAATTATTGTGAAAGGACTTTTGGACACTTTTTGGATTGAAAGAAGTTAAGGTAAATATAAAATCAACATTAGTTTTTTTCATGATTTTGTTAGTTATGGTTTAATTGCATTTAATTTCGTTTCCACGTCTACCGGCATGTCTAGTTTTAAAATTCGATGTAAATTCATAAATTGCAACGGAATTTATTATAATTGCTTGTATTAATAAAAATAAATTACTAAAATAATTTAAATGTCTTAAGTAATGAAATAATAGACTAATTGTGTGCGACAGACACATTAAATGTGTTGTTTTATGTTTCCCGAGAACAATGGCCTGCGAGCATCGCATCCAATGCAGGTAGAGATAGCTCGCATTTCCTGTTTAACTATACGTTTGGATAATAAGAATTGTAATATTGATCTTTAGTTATTATATTTGTTTAGTTTTATGTTATTTCTTATTAACTTTGTGTCATTATTCGTGGAGAAAGGTGAATCATCAGCGTGAGTAACAAGGGAGACAATGATCGAGTACAATAGGGGTGTGGACAAATTAATGACAATGTCTACTTAGGTCCTTAAAGTATTTTAATGAATCATTCAATTGAATAATTTTCTAAATTAACACGATTTAATACGGCTTTTAAAGTATTACGCTCCATCGATTCCTGACGAAATAATTTGTACGTGAAATATGCAAATGTTTGTACCTACTACTTTATTTTTGCTAATTAAATGTTTACTTAATTTACGATGGCTTGTTGTTTATCAACATAATCAAAAATTATATTTAACTAACAATTATTAAATGGTAATTTAGTAAGTAACTTTTTTGAAATTAACAATTCCTAGAATTAATATTAATTATTAGTTCTTGGAATTTTTGTTCGAACGGTTTGTATTCCCTATTGGTATAATTAGTGTATTTTTAATTATAAAATTATAACCCTGTGACACTTATGTATCCTTTAGGATTAACAAAAACGCACCTACTTTTTGCATGAATATTTTAATTTTACATACACACCTCAAAATATGTATAGTACCTATACAACTTAAAAATAAATATAATAAATTTTGAGTATAATTTGAGTACTACTTAATTAATTACTACTTAGCAAGTAACTAAGCCTATAATTATTGTAGATAAAGACATTGTTCCTCAAAGTTAACGTTTATTTTAATTTTGAATTTTTATTTTAAAACGGATCATCAAAAAGACCTAATAAAAAATAATTTATTGTAAATAAGCCTTCTTGAGTTCTTTTCCATTGTCTAATAATTCCACAACTAGCTTTGGGAAGCCTCTGTCGAAGAGAAGGCCACAATAAATTCTACATCCGTAGTTCCCAACTAGTTTTTTCAGCGAACCAGTTCAAGAAAGAACTCAACTTTGCATAACCCATATAGCAGAAAGTTATTAAAATATAATACTACAACTAGCTTTGGGAAGCCTCTGTCGAAAAGAAGGCCACAATAAATTCTACATCTGTAGTTCTCAACTAGTTTTCAGCGAACCACTTCAAGGAAGAACTCAACTTGCATAACCCATACAGCAGAAAGTTATTAAAATATAATAATATTCGAAAGGAAAATGCCTAGTCGTCTAAAAGAAATGGGCCCAAATTTTTTTCTCTGGTTTGCCAATGAATTTTAGGTAATTTTGTAGAAAAATTAATCTACATCCCGTATCCTACTTTTAATGTTTTTACCCGGGTTATTGCGCAATAAGGCTTTTTGTGATGCAATATTTATTAATTATTATATTAAATGCTTTGATAATTGATGATATCTGTTTCTTTTTTTATATAATTAAACTTTGTCTATTGATTGGTAAATGATGTGTTGATATAATTGTAATAAATTAATGAAAAAAATTAGATATTATTTTAGAACTTGTTTTGTTAACAAATTATTAGATATATGTAGATCTGAAAATCGGCATTGTCCTTTAAACTTTATTAAGTAATCCGATGCAGTAAAACTAATTGGAAACCATTGCTTTACCTATAAAAAAATAAAAATAACAACGATGAACAGTTAACATACCCTGTCAATTAAGAACAAAACTTATAGAAGGTTAAAACAAATAAATAAACAAGATTGGGACAAGATGGGGAACTCAAGCTTGACCAAAAAATTGCTATGCCAAAATTGTTTTAATAAAAAAAAATCCGAATGGTTCTTAAATCAGTTTCCCTGTAGCTCTTATGGTTTCAGATCATCTCAGACTGGCTCAGTTAAATAAAAAACACTCTGTATAAAGATTAAACTTTGAATAGCTTTCTAGTAACATAATTGTTCATCATTTTGATTGTAATTGTGTAAGGCAGTTAAAACATAGCTAATTAAGAACATGTTTTGCTAATTATATCATTTATGAAGTTCATAGATCGAAAATATTATTGGTCTTTGTCTAATGGAACAATGATTTTTTTTTCCATTTGTTGCTAAAACATTTAAATTGATTTGTCTAGATTAATATCAACAGTAAAGCTGAAGAATAAATAATTTTATTAAAGTTATTAAGAGCGGCCGTGGTCTAGCGGTAATACGCGTGAACTCACGATCGATGAGTCCCGTGTTCGAACCTCACTAAATTCTGACCGGGTACCAATGTAACTTTGTTATATGTACTTTGGTCGCTCAGTGCCTATAGGCACTATTAAAGAGTGGTAGGCAAACTGATGATCCAGTCTGCTGTCCTGGGGCAGTACCACCACTTTCGAATGTAACACCCGTGAAGTGACCTTGTCGCGTTTCGGGAATAGTTTGAAAGTAGCCAGATAGAACGAGAGGAGTGTGCACTGTCAATCTGGATGGTGCATGCTCGTCTCTTCAAGCCGGCATAGTGAAGGTGACTACTGCCTGTAGAGATTTCTCTGTAGTAGCAGTTGTTTCCGTTCATGGACTACACTCTAGCTTTACATCAGGCGGAGTTTTGTCACATGCCGAGCTACAATAAAAAAAAAGTTCTAACTGCCTAATAGATTCGTTTGTTTCTCGTTTACAAATAAAATTCAAGGCATTATTAACTGCTACTGTGTTACATTAATATCTACATGCAGCAGTCGCTTCCGCTATGCCGGCTCGAGGAGACAAGTGTGCACCATCCAGATTGACAGTGAACGTTTCGTTGTATGCGGCTACTTCCAAGCTAATAGCGAGACTATTAGGTCACTTCACGGGTGATAGATACACTTGAAAGTTGTGGTGACTTGTTTGCTACGATTGATTGAAGCCCTTAAAATGTTACACATGCGAAGCCGTGTAGTACCTAATGTGGATAAATAACAATAGTAATTCTTGTTCATAAGCGTTTTATTACCTATTATTTTCTTGTCATTCTTCCGTTTCAATTAATTAGATAACAATTATAATAATGAATGTATTGAGAGATTGGTAGTCAGACTGATGATGTATGGCCACCACATTTAAGCGTGACACTCTTGAAGCGACCTTGTCGCATTTCGAAAACAATTTGGAGGTGGCAAAGTATAGCGAGAGGAGTGTACACCTTCAATCTGGATGATGCATATTTGTCTCCTTGAACCGGCATAGCGGAGGCGACTGCTGCCTGTACAAGTTTATCTGTAGTAGCAGCTTTCGTTCATAGACCTCACTCTTGCATAACATCAGGCGGAGTGTTGTCATATGTCGAGCAACAATAAAAACGTTATATTTCGGTATCAGCTTGAAAGATGATGCACATTCGTCTCCTCAAGCCAGCATAACGGATAGGACTGCTAGTTGACCATTCATAAGAACAGATTTCTTATTTGAAGGACAATGTCCATTTCTGGGTAGACTTGGAATAAAACCATATTCTAAAATAATGTTATTTTTTGATTAATTTATTTTAAATTATATCAATACATCGTTTACCAATCAATAGACAATGTTCAATTACATAAAAAACAGATATCATCAATAATTATTAACCCCAAATATTGCATCAGAAAAAATCTAATTACGCAATAACCCGGGTAAAAAAAAAAATCAAACTGATTGTTGTTAAAGAATGTAGATTTATTTTTCTACAAAATGAGCTAGAAATCATCTTTGTCGATGATAAAAGATAAATTTAGAAAATAATTGTGGGCCCATTTCTCTAAGACGTATAGGCATTCTCCTTTGTGGTAATTTTCCATGAATTCATTTCTGACCAGCTCTATCTAGAACTAATTAAATTAAAACAATAAATTACATTTATATTGTTGTTTTGCGATGGTTGAAAGCTGAGAATAATAATTACCGGTAAGATAGCCTCCTTTAGTAATATCACTATATGCTATTTGTGCATCACTTTAGGTATGCAAGTGTCATTGGTTCTTTGATAAGAGTACAAGCTCCGTATTCTTAACAAATATAATTATAAATGTTTCATACGCTTATTCTGAAACTAACACAGTTCGATTTAAAAAAAAATGCATTAGTAAAATTGTTATTTTGTGTTTCCTAAATGCATAGAAAGAGCGCACCGTGGTTTGACGGTAGAAACCGTGAGCCCATGTTCAGATTTCTAAATTCTGACCGGTACCAATGTAGCTTTGTTATGAGTACTTTGATACCAAGTTCGTGGTAAAAAAATAAAAATTTTGGCTATTCGTAAGAAATAACTCGTCGTTTTTGAAATTAATAAACGTAATATTAATAATTTTCTATAAAAATGCGTGCGGCGAAATAGTAAGTTTATGTTGAAACTATTTTTTTTTTAATTCAAATTGGTAGTTCGTTCTTCAAAAACGCATACGCTACAAAGAAATAGATTAGTCAAATTAAGCGTGTGTGATATACAATAGAGAGTTGAGTAAAGAATCCCAGTGTACTCAACAAAAGCACAATCAATATAAATCGCACCTCATTGAGTTATCAATGAAACTTAACAGCGACACAAAGCGGGCTAAATTGTCGTGAGTTCCGGGTGCAGTTCACGGTTCATGCTGGTGGCTCGAGTGTCACCGCGGTGGTCAGTACTTGTGGTCGCGATCCGCAAACGTACGCGATCGATTTTCCACTTAACGTATACAATGAATACCTACATCGCCCAACGGCACTCGTTTCGTCTCTTTCAATAATATTCTCGTATGTTCTCTCGAAAGTAACCCTCGATAAGATAAAAATAACTTTATTTATATATTTGTCGAACTCAAATTATGTAATTATGGTTCAATGTAACTAAGTTTTACTATCGAGTGTGTGGAGTTCTTCACATCCTGTGTTATAATTTGTAAATGTTGTTATCTCATTTTCAATCTTTATCTTTTGTTTATTCTCATAATGCTTTCAAATAATAGTAACATAATTACTTTTTTTTGTTTTATTGTACTATAACTAACTGTAGCCCGCAACTTCGTATGCATATTAAGATTAAATAGCTTAGCCATGCAGTTTCTGTTGGAGAATGAACTCTTTTACTAATTTATTTACTGTTTATTAATTTATTTACTAATTAATTTTAGTTTATAAGTATTATGTTCTCTTTTTCTATCTGTATTGTCACTTTGAATTACAACCTTTTGACGGCAAGACGAAGTTTCTTTTACTCCGATCTGTTTATCCTTAATATAGTCGAAATAGGCAAGTTCCTACAGTTTCACCATAATGCTGAAATCTTTCTCAATTCTCCTGCAAAAATAATTCCAAAACGCATACGGTTCGAACAAAAGTAAAAAAATATTTAGATACTTATTGGAATATATTTTATCTATATTAATATAACATTTAGATTCGGTTTAATCTAATAATTAAAAATCTTAAAATAGCAAATTATTCTTAGACAATATAAGCGAACGTTAAAACAATACAAATTAGTTACACACAAACATTTAAAATTCGTAAAGAGCGTGCGTGTTTTCGGTCACCGGGCGCTTCTGGTTATATCGATCCATCCCGATACTATGTGACCTTGAGTGCGTATACGCAGTCAAGGCCGCGGATTCGGCTCGTATCGGATTTGACGTCGAGACTCTAGTAGTTAAGTGGTTTTTATTGTGCTTTCAACGACAATAAGTTCGGGCTCACCGCTCTAACCAAAAAAACTTGACTAGGGAGCGTAGTGGGAGGATAAAAAAGGGTCAGTCACCTCTGTGCGTGAACCGATTTGGAATAACTCTACATTTACGCTTTGTGAGCAGCTCAAACAATGATGGAGATACGCGTGGTGATTACACACATCGTTAAATAACGAATTTGAACTTGATTAGTTTCCATCCGCACTAAACACGCATCGTGCATGCACGGGTGTCCGACGTTCACTTGGAATGCTCAATCGTATATTATATGTATAGTATGAAACATACGGTCAGTATCGGGCGTCTACGTATATATACATATAGACACAGGAAAGTTGTCCCGCTAAGCTCGCCGTATAAAGCCACTTCGCCACGCTCTTCGTGCGTGCAAGGCTATCGTGATGTTGGGAGCCCTAATGCATCAATTTGTCTCGGATAGTTTTTGAGTTTGTTATCGTCCGATATATTGTATTCGGAAGCGATGAACGTTTGCACGGAGATAAGGGCCGAGTAGTTAGTGAGTAATATCTCTGCTATTTGTGTCTGTATCGAGTGTAAACGAGTTGGATAATGAGCGATAACAATGATGCTCCAGGAATTCGGTTCACTGCTAATGACCGATGTGGCGCCTATGAGTAAAGTGACTGGACGTTCGTTAGTCTCGATTTGTTCTCGGTCGATCTGGTGTCCACTGCGTGTATTTAATATAATATATTGTCTGTAAACGTCGCGTGAGTTCGTCAGTTGTTCGTCTTTGCGCACTCCTGGCGAGAGCGTTATTTCGGTTGCATTATTTTAAGAGACTATAGGCAGCACCGTGACCCAGTGACTCGATCTGCATTCACTACGGTCTCACTTGCACCTGGATTATTTTTAACCGTACTGTTTACTATAATATTTATTAGTTGTAGTGTATATCAATGACTGAGTGAATACAATTTTTTTTAGAAAGGAGCATGGGTGCAAAGCAGAGTAAGCGTTCGGTCGATATCAGCGGCAAGGAGGCGACCGAGGGTATAGGCGATGTAGCGTCTGCGGGAGGTCCCGGTAAATTGGAACCATTGGCGGACGCTGACACGCTCAAGCCGCATCTTAATGGGGATGCTCACATACAAACCCCTGGAGAGGTCACCGTGAGTATTTATAATATTTATTAAGGTCCAAACTTTTTTTTTTATTGTAGCTCGGCATGTAACACTCCGCCTGATGTACAGCTAGAGTGCGGATCTAGAATGGAAACAACTGCTACTACAAGAGTGCCGGCTTGAGGAGACAAGCATGTACCAACTAGATTGACAGTGCACACTCCTCTCGTTATACCTGGCTACTTTCAAACTATTCCCAAAACGCGACAAGGTCACTTCACGGATGTGTTACATTCGAAAGTGGTGGTAAGGACGGCAGACTGGACAAATAACCATCATCAGTCTGCCTACCACTCTTTAATAGTGCCTATAGGCACTGAGCGACCAAAGTACATATAACAAAGTTACATTGGTACCGGTCAGAATTAGCTAGGTTCGAACACGGGTCTCATCGATCGTGGGTTCACGCGTCTTACCGCTAGACCACGGCCGCTCACGTATGATCCTGAAGGGTATATTTCAATTTGTAGGACAAAGAAAAGCAACTGGAGAACGGTACACCAGAAAATGAAAAGGATGCTACAACCGAGAAGGAGCAGATAGCTCAAGAGGAGAGCAAGGAGCCCGTTACGAATGGAGAGTCAGAACCGAAAGTCGAAGAGAATGGAGAGTCCACTCCGGCCGCTACACCCGAACAGGACTCCGGCAAGAAACCCAAGAAGGAAAAGGTATACTAAACAATATTGTTGTTGAACAAAAAACTCACGTGTGGGATGATGAGAATCGAACCCGCGATTCTCTGACCACTAAACTACGCTGTTCACGTGACCGTGCCTAAATACTATTCTTTGTTTTTTTTTTCCTGTTCACTTTTCATCATAATAAATTCAATATCTATCGTCGCATAAGAAATTCTATTACAAAAGTTAATAACAACGGTGCATAAATATTTGTAAGTGTATTAGTAATGTTTACGTAGATAAAAATTCTGGGAATTATGCCCTATATAAATATTTAAATTATAATCTGGGCCAAAGTAATACAACAGATAAAACTATTGTAGAAAGTTTACAGTATTGATTTCGGTTTTTTTTCTTCCTTATTTTTAAATTTAATTTTTTACATCTATTATAGTATGTCGTAATATCGTGGTTTTCCCACAGGGCTTCAACGTGACACAAAATTTTACACAAACATTAATCATCATGTTATGGAAACATTTAATTATTTAAGTTTTATTTGTAATTCATAATAAAGGAGAATGCCCACTTGATATCTAATAATTTGTTAACAAAACAATATTCTAAAATACAGTGTAAACTCTTTATAACGTTATCCTTTATAACGATAAACTCCCTATAACGTTGAAGTGAGCCCAACTTGGTTGGTTTGCGTTAAAACCCATATATTGAAACACTCTTTATAGCGATACGCCATTCTCTATTACGAAGAAATGTGTTCATATTTTTAGGCAGTAAATATTTATTATCGGTATTATTGTTTATGTTATGTTATCAGGTAACAAAAAACTTTGAAGCTCCGAAACATCCGATGTCGGTCTAGCTTTTGTTATCCTTAATTGCCTTGAACACGTGCAGTAAGACGCATTGTTTTCTCGGAAGTGATGGTCTTCGACCAAGCATACTGGGTACCTATCGTATTATCAGTCGTAAACCTACTTTGAAACTGTTAACATGGCCAGTAAACGGAAAGCGATTAGTGTTGACGAAAAAGTTTGTGTGATACGTGCGATTGAAAAGGGTGAAAAGAAAAGTGACGTTGGAAGGCGTTTTGAACTAAGTCAATCCACTGTTGCTACCATTTGGAAAAACCAAAAAACAATTCTACAGGCGGCGCTGGAAGGAAACTCTTCTAAAAAATTAAGAAAGCCAAAATTCGAAGACTTAGATCAGGCAATGTTGTCGTGGTTTAACAATCAGCGCCAGAATAATGTACCCATCTCGGGGCCAATTGTAAAAGCTAAGGCTGAAAAGTTTGCCAACCAACTTGGCATAATTGACTTTAAAGCATCTGAAGGTTGGCTCGGAAAATTTAAGCACCGTCACCAAATTACGTACGGTAAAATGAACGGAGAGGCGCGGGATGTCGATATTAATGTGACTAACAATTGGATTAGTACAGTATGGCCTAAATTAAAGATGAAGTACTCACCAGAAGACATTTTTAATGCAGATGAAACTGGCCTTTTTTTCAAGTTGACTCCCGACAAAACTTTAAAATTCAGAGGGGAAAAATGTGTTGGAGGAAAACTGTCTAAAGAGCGTATTACAGTTCTAGTGGCTGCCAATATGAGTGGCACAGAAAAAAGAAAGCTCTTAGTTATAGGCAAATCGAAAAACCCTCGGTGTTTCAAGAACATAAAACAGTTGCCAGTTACGTACAAAGCAAACAAGTCAGCTTGGATGACATCGCAGATTTTTGAAGAGGAAGTGAGAAAATGGGATGCTGAATTAAAATCACGGAAAATCTTGCTTCTAGTAGACAATTGTCCTGCTCACCCAATCATATCTAATCTTCGAAACATAGAGTTAGCATTTTTCCCAGCTAATACAACCAGTATTCTACAACCAATGGATCAGAGTGTCATTAAAAGCATAAAGGGCCACTATAGACGGAAAATGTTGATGGATATGATCGAAACTGACGGCAAGGTCTCGATCAACATGCTACAGGCAGTGAACTTCTTATCAAAAGCCTGGGAAGAGGTAACAGCAGCCACTATCCAACATTCTTTTCGACATGCTGGATTATGTAGTAGCCAAGAAACGAACCAATTTGACAGTGAAGACAATCTACCACTGAGTGAATGGATAAGCCAGTTCGACATACCAAACAATTTCAACGAAGATCTACAATCGTACGAAAATATAGATGAGGATGTAGCCACAACTGGTACACTTACAGATGAACAAATTGTTGATTTAGTGTCAAAAAGTCAGGAAACACCCGATAATCAAGATGAAGAAGATGATCAAGTGGACAAAGCCGAATCACCACCAACAATTCAACAAGCCCTAGATGCCGCTAAGTTGGTAGAAAAATTTTTGCTGTTTAATCAAGACGATTCCACCACACATCTAGATATGAATAGAATACATAAAATAATACAAAACAAGTACTGGCATAGCAAAAAACGTCAAACAAAGTTATCAGACTATATGTATAAACAATAATTTATAATACATACATATTAAAAAATCTTGTTAATATGGTTGTTTTTTTGTTCACTCCATATAACGAAAACTCTCTATAACGACAAAAAATGCTCAGTCCCTTGAGTTTCGTTATAAAGAGTTTACACTGTAATATCTTATTTTTTTAATAATTCATTTTGATTATATCAACACATAATGTACCAATCAATAGTTAATGTTTAATTACTTTAAAAATAGATATCTTCGTTTATCAAAGCATTTAAAATAATAATAACCTTAAATATTGCATCAGAAAATAACTAATAACTCAATTACCCGGGTAAAAAAAAATTAAAACTGATTAGTAACAAGGTAATAGATTTATTTTTCTACAAAATTAGCTAAAAATCATCGACAAATTCGAAAAAAATGTGAACCCATTTTTTTTAGGCGAATGGGCATTCTCCTTTGTAATTTTCTTGTTTTATTGTCAACAGGTGAAGAAGAAATGGTCGCTGAGATCAATCAGTTTCAGCCGCAAGGACAAACCGAAGCAAGAGAAAAAACAAAAGGAGGAAGAGTCCAAAACTAACGGGGAGCCCGAGAAAGTACCGGAAGAGGTAAGTGGAATATAATATCCGGCTTTAGCATTAAAACGCGATATTCAAACAACGTGCAAATTGTGAATCGATTTAGTTATTTCGCAGCCATAAAAAACACAATTCGAATGTACTAAGAATACAGATGGTTAGCGCAAATTCACAACATACTACAATACTTTAAACTGATGAACACGTGTGGCGATAAAAAATATTACGTTCGAATATTAGCTGGTTTTGGGTCAGTTAAAAAATAAGTCATTGACCTCGCGTTCGTGCGAATTAACAAGAGTAGTTTAGTAGTATGTACATGTCTATGCGCACACGCACACTAGATACATAAAACATCTACTAAACGGTGAGTGAAAAAAACTACGAAACTATTATTGATAATGTCACCCACTTAGAGTCCTACACATATAAACATAGATCTCTTAACTATAATTACTCCATTCGCATTTAGCACGCATTAAGTTTTTAAATTATTATGGTAATTGTTATTGAATATATTCTCCAAGAGTGGTAGGCGAACTGATGATGGTTAGCCTAGTCTGCCGTCCTGGGATAGGTACCGCCACTTTCGAATGTAAGACCCGTGAAGTGATCTTGTCGCGTTTCGGGAAACAGTTTGAAAGTAGCCAGGTATAACGAAAGAAGTCAATCTAGATGGTACATGTTTGTCTTCTCAAATTGGCAGAACGGAGGCGACCGTTGCCTGTAGAGATTTCTCTATAGTAGCAGCTGTTTCCGTTCATGGACCGCACTCTAGCTTTACATCAGGCGGAGCTACAATAAAAAATATTCCAGTATTTAGTCAGTGGAAAATATTTTTTTAAAAATTTTGGTGGAAATATAAGGAATGTTAGCATAATAAATAGTACACTACTATTATCTGTTAGCATGTAATTAAGTTTTTTGGTTGTAATTTTGTAATCAATCGTTTAACGGAAGGTAACCAACCGAGTGCGAAGCAGATCGTCTGACCTTGCGGCCTCTAACAGCCCGATGGAAACGTCGATTTCTATGACAATGCTTACGGACGAGTGCGAGCGTTGCACTCGAACGACGTGCGCATTAGAATTTAAAAAGAGATGTTATGCCCGTGTCGGCCGGTACGCGAACGTTACGGACTATCTCACTTGAATCGCAGATCTCATTGTCACTGTCCTTTGTTATTACCGTACATGGCGGATTGTCGGTACACGCATATGTCAGGACATGAACTACCTGCATGTATCCACATGTTTGTAATGCGCTGTTTTAAAATGATACATAGGTATAGGTAACTATAAAAAATTAACATTGTGAAATCACGATCGATGAGACCCGTGTACGAACTAGTACCAATGTAAACTATGTTGTATTTACTTTGGTCGCTTAAATTATCTTACTATTAAAGAGTGGTAGGCAAAAAGACGATGGGTTATTAGGTGCACAGTCCTCTCCTCGAGCCTGCATAGCGGAGGCGACTGCTGCCTGTAGAGATTTATCTGCAGTAGCTTTACTGCTAATAAAAAATGAACGTTCAAATGAAAGCATGCCAATGTCCAATTGAATTAAACCCCACGATGCTGACATCTTATTCTCATGACATCATCACACCGGTAGTTTAAAATTCAAGCAATTAAACAAGCACCAAAGATTAGATTGTCATTGGAGGATATGACTTTTATCTCGATTAGTTTTTTATTACCTACGACTCATATTATTTTGTTTTGGCTTCGTAACGTCGTTAACATTCCGGCGTAGTCAATAAGTTAGCGGATGCAAAAAGAATAATATGATTTCTGGAAGAACTTGTGTGTAGGTGTTTGCGAATGTTGCCGTTGGCGTGGGTGATCCGGCACCCCTCGAACCTCGCGTCCCTCTCGCCAACTGCACTCTGCGAACCTGCGCCACTGTGATTCACATTATAATAATAAATAGATTCCCCGCACTTATTTTAGTACTCGCTTGAATTGATTTTTTTTTTAAATGTAGCTCTTCATATAAACACTCCGCCTTGTGTAAAGCCAGAATGCGGTCCATGCTACTACAGATTAACTTTCACAGGCAGCAGTCGCCTCCGCTATGCCGGCTCATGCCATCCAAATTGACAGTGCACACTAGTCTCGTTATACATGGATACTTTCAAACTGTTCCCGAAACGCGACGAAGTCACTTCGCGTGTGTTACATTCGAAAGTGGTGGTACTACCCCAGGACGGCAGACTGGGCTAATAACCATCATCAGTCTGCCTACCACTCTTTAATAGTGCCTATAGGCCACCAAAAGTTACATTGGTACCGGTCAGAATTAGCGAGGTTCGAACACGGGTCTCATCGATAGTGAGTTCACGCGTCTTACCGCTAGACCACGGCCGCTCTGTCTGTATGTATATATAACCATCATCAGTCTGCCTACCACTCTTTATTATATATTTGTGTTAGATGTAGTAAAAGAAAACCGGAAAGTAATAAGTACTTAGTGAATTGGTGTAACTGTAATTCATGTAAAGTGGGTTATCTGCTATATACATCGTGACCTTTTTCTATAGATCTTTCAAACACTTTCATCTATCATCATCTTAAAGTACCTTTAACGGTTAACGTCTGTTATGATTTTATATTATGCCTCATGATTGGGCCGGTTTTATTTCTTATTGTAAGTGATATGTATTATAAATGTAACGGAGTTAAAAATATAACACCGTTTATTATAATTTAAGATGTAGGTACATATTTGACGACCTCTGTGACGGTTAGTGCGGCAGTTTGTTGCGCAGAGGTCCCAGGTTCGATTTCCGATTTAAATAAATGTTTGTTATTATATTATTGTAGATAAATATGATATGGTTTCGATTTTATTTTTTTAGAAACAAAAAAAACTAGGATAAGTTTAAAGTGCCGTGTTGTAGTGCCAGTTTGCCTTTTATTTGTATTTATTTATATTAAATAGACAAAATGATGCAAAAAGAAAGTCGTTCATAATAAATATTCTGTTAATGTTAACGGTGATATTATTATCGCAAATTGTTTTGTGTTATACGTATTGTGTTACATGGTTACATGAAACAATGCATGTTTGCACTCAAATAGTTGTTTTTGAAGAGTGAGGCCGGGCGGCGGCGCTGCGTAACCAGAAACATCGTCGCCCGCTCCTATTTCATGTTTACAAATGAACCGTTATTATAAGGCTTAACCATATATAGCTACGTCAAGAAATATTTTCATAACATCGTGTAAGTTCATATTGTTCGTAGCTCGGCATCGTTCAGCGCATCCTTTTTTTTTTTTTGTCATTCGCACAATTGATAAATGAAATGCTTCGTCGTGTTCTCTTACTCCTTGGAGCTTGAAAAAGCACTTTCCTGGGCCGGCATAGTGATGACGACTGGGACCGCACTGTGCTTACCATCAGGTCATATCGACACGCTACCCGAAGCAAATGTTTCCGTTCATTCCATTTTTATTATACGTGCATCGCGGGATCTTGCAATTGGATGCGGTGGTACTACTCTTGGGATATTAACAATTTTAAGAGTGGTAGGTAGACTGATGATGGTTATCAGCCCAGTTTGCCGTCCTGGGATAGTACCACCACTTTCGATTGTAACAGCTACCTTGTCGCGTTTCCGAAACAGTTTAGAAGCCAGATATAAGGCTAATACTTAATTAACGAGAGGAGTGTGCACTGTCAATCAATTCATATCCTCAGGTCGGCATATCGGAGGCGAATGCTGTCTGTAGAAATTTATCTGTAGTAGTACGTTCATGTAGTTTCAATTCATGGACCGCACTCTAGCTTTACATCAGAGTGTTGTCACATGCCGAGGTACAACAAACTTTTCCGTTCATTCCATTCCATTACTCGTGCATCACTTGGATGTGCTGGTACTACTCCTAGGATATTAACCATCAGTCGGACTGTTACTCTTTAATTTTTACGTACATATTATAATAGGCTTTTCTAATTAACATGCGTTGTTATCAAAGAGTCTTTCATGAAATCCCTATATACCTTACAAGTATTTAGCTATCGATTGTAAAATGGCTTTGTACAGGCCCATATTTGTATTGATGGACAAAGGATCCATTCATTCGGTTTATTTAGCTAACAGTGTTGCTTTATGGCAACAATAAAGTAACAATCGAAATATGTTACTGTATAGGGGCTCCGTCCGACAAACACTTCCCCAATTTGTAATTGTTTACTAATAGAAAAATATATCTAAATAGATTTTTTAACGTACATCAAGAGAGAGTTAGTTATGTGAATTAACCTCTCGATGTGGGGTTGAAGAATGCCTAGACGCCTAAGAGAAATGGGCCCACAGTTTTTTCTGGAAATTGTAGATTATAATTATTTTAGTTCATTTCATAGGAAACTAAATCTACATTCCTTATCACCGATAAATTTTAATTATTTTGCCTGGGTTATTGAATAATTGGTATTTTTCAGACGCAATATTTGAGGTTATTATATTAAATGCTTTAATATTTGATCGTTTGTGTTTTTTATGTAATTAAATATTGTCTATTGATTTGTAAAACGATGTGTTGATATAATTGAAATAAAATAATGAAAGAAAAAAAAAAAGATTTTAGTATATTGTTTTGTTAACAATTTATGAGTAGAAAGTGGGCCCAAAGATGGCTTTATCCAAATAGTCAATATGCGATCTAATATAGGGGTAGGCAGATGTCAAACACGTTAGTTAAACTTAGTTACGTTTTATTGTCGAAGTTTTAATTTAATTTTGTAAGGATATGGTGTATAATATGCATCATGGAATGCGTGAAGAGGCAGTGAACTAACCACTAGCGGTTGACTCCTTGTTCTGATACAAATTTATTTTAAGATATGTGTAATTTGCTTCCAGCGATCAAATATGAACTCGTACTAATGTGAAATCGTTATTTTGCATTAATAAATTGTTTATTTATTTAAAATTGAATAAAAAAACAGGCAACAATAATAAAACAAATAAAGGGTCATGTGAAGAGCTTGACGGCAATGTAGCTTGGCGGTTTGAACATCCGTGCACAAAGCGGAGTACGGTTCGATTCAGACTTCAACTTAGGTGGTTGATTTTTATTTTTATAATTTTCATCATAGCGATGCCAGCCACCAAAAATATCTCCAATTGTAGTCTAAAAATTATCTTTAACAAGGTTTACGCTTTACCAGTCTCACTACGAGTCTCTCTCTAGTCTACGAAGATTTAGGACCCCTATCTATACCTTCCTAGACTTACATGTAATAGAATTTGTAGGGGCCAATGGTAGCCCGGAATAAAGCGGAGTTGGCCTGAGCGTTGATCCTTGGAGCGCGCCGGGGCTAAGTCAAAAGCCAATATACAGTTGTCACTTGATCGAATCGACAACAAAATATATGGGATTTGACGTTTCGTCATCACCTGGGTGACAGTGAAACGTTTTTAACTTTAGCCCCTGTTCTCGCAATGTTTATTATTTATATTGTTATAAGTGACTTGTGATTTCGGAACGAAACCTCTTCTTCCCCAGACGGACGATCTAATACAACCTATTCGAATGCACACTGCATTAAGATTATTAATTTAACTTTAACTTAATATCACAGATAGTAACCAAATCGTTTAAGAGAGAGTCCACGTCCATATAACAATTTCTTAAATGAATAGATAATTTATTAGGTAGTGAAGAGTGTGAGACAGGACGTTCAACTGTGTGATAGAGAAATAGGTGGTCACGAAGCGGAGTGCATCCTGAGGTGGCGAGATATTATCTCCTCCGTTATTTATTGCCTGAGCAAATTATAATCTAGCAACTACCAGTCTCGACTTAGGCCTGCCACATACAGTCGGAATATTGAATCGAAAAATTCCCTTCGTAATACCAGTTTTGGACTTCCGACTGTGTATGACAGGCCGCGACGGCAAATTGTTAACTATTTTTATTTTGTATGGCTAATAATTGTTTATAAATAATTCTACATTGTTTTTTTTTTCTATTTTAGTTTAGAAATGCCTTTTTATTTTTACATTTTTATTGCAGTAGAAAGTTACGTTTAAATTTTCTTTGTGTTAGGGAAAGTGGGAAGTGTTACGCTCAGATTTTTATGGGTTCTAGATTCTTTTTAAAGAAACAGAGTACGAAAATGTGTGGTTTGAATAACAAAATATTTTTAAACAGTGGTAGGCAGACTGATGATGGTTATTTGTCCAGTCTGCCGTCCTGGGGCAGTAGTACCACCACTTTCGAATGTAACACCCGTGAAGTGACTTTGTCGCGTTTCGGGAATAGTTTGAAAGTAGCCAGGTATAACGAGAGGAGTGTGCACTGTCAATCTAAGATGGCGGTACATGCTCGTCTCCTCAAGCCGGCATAGTGGAGGCGACTGCTACCCTCAAGGTTTCTCTGTAGTAGCAGTTGTTTCCATTCATGGACCGCACTCTAGCTTTACATCAGGCGGAGTGTTGTCACAAGCCGAGCTATAATAAAAAAAAAAATATTATTAGAGAATAATTTCTAACATTGTTTGTCTGTTTTGTAATATGTTTTTGCACAGTTATCTCTTAAATCGTATAATACATGAGTTATTATAATTCAAATGACAGTTAGAAGTTTTAGAGCGGAAAATCATTACCATAGTCGCAATAGTGTCTGGTGACTCATAGCTAACCCGCGGCCGCCCGCCCCCCTATGGTTAACATTACCCATATTGCCTATACACACATATTTTTTGCCACCTACACCTCTACCTATATTATAATAGTAACAAAGAAACTACTCTGAACGTTGCACAAAAAATCAACCGTATATTTTCGATAGCATGTTTTTTTTTTTTTTTTTTTTTTTATTGTAGCTCGGCATGTGACAACACTCCGCCTGATGTAAAGCTAGAGTGCGGTCCATGAATGGAAACAACTGCTACTACAGAGAAACCTGTGCGAACAGCAGTCGCCTCCACTATGCCGGCTTGAGGAGACCAGCATGTACCATCTAGATTGACAGTGCATACTCCTCTCGTTATACCTGGCTACTATCAAACTATTCCCGAAACGCGACAGTCACTTCACGGGCGTTACATTTGAAAGTGGTGGTACCCCAGGACGGCAGACTGGGCTAATAACCATCATCAGTCTGCCTACCACTCTTTAATAGTGCCTATAGGCACTGAGCGACCAAAGTACATATAACAAAGTTACATTGGTACCGGTCAGGATTAGCGAGGTTTGAACACGGGTCTCATCGATCGTGAGTTCACGCGTCTTACCGCTAGACCACGGCCGCTCTTGAATGTTTGCCGTGTTATGTATGTTCTATATTAAAATAATATATTGTTTTCTAAATTCCATTGTAAGGATATTTTATTGTTATCGGTAAAGCGTCGTGCTTGTAAACAATTACTTCTGTGCAGAATTAGACAAAGCCATGTCACACGTTCACCGCTAGTTTCCATTACCAAAAATGAGGAGCACATTGTTCTTGTTCCGGGTCGCCAACGATCATTATGTCTCTCTTGACCTCCTGTCCCGCTCGCGCATACACTGCACGGGGGTCGACGAACCCGATAACTGGTTACCTTTATAATTGCTATGTATAATATTATTTACATAATATCGGCTCTGATCACAAACGCATCTCGGCAAGAATCGACCGTGTCGCTTTGGCACTGTTTGGCAGACGAACGGATTGATATTGCGGCGCCGAATGCTGTTAAAGTTGACAATGGTTAGGTATTAGTTCGATATATGAAGCGTATCTTTATACACCAGTAAACAATCCCGGCCTTGTACTCCCATATCGTTTTATTGCTCGCCGCAAGCATTGCGGTTGTACTCTGAAGTTTGCTATTTTTGTCTTGTCCAATGCAAAAGAAATGCAACAAAATGCACTAACGAATGATGCACTCGGTAGCCAAGTTTATTAATTGACCTTAACGTATATTCATTTCGCATTATCATCAATATTTAAATAGTTTAAATACTATAAAATAATACATTTTTATTCGGGAAAGAGCCGCACGTGTTCGTATCGCCAACCCTATTAGGAAGCGATTGCAATATTATATGTCACTCTGCATGAGCATAATCAATGAAGGATAACGACATAATTTAAAAATGAGCACCAATCGTCCGTTACGAAAAATGTTACTATATATTACATTGAGATTGACGGAACCCCTTCAGTCGTCGTTGTGATATCTTAAGATAAACAAGCTATAAATTAATAATGGACGAGAAGGTATAATTATTTGTCGTAGTACTTTAATTACAAATACTACAGTGTTTTAAACGAGTCTCCTCTCATTTTAGGCAACTGAACCAACAGTCGAAGTGACGGAGAGTAAGTCAGAAGTAGAAATCACTACTACTGAGAATAAAGACGAGAAGACACCGGAGACACCGGAGACTGAGCCTCTCACCAATGGCAGCAGCGCTCCCGAGACTCCCAAAGAAGCGACACCGATTAAGGAAGAAGCGCCTGTTGCTGTCACTGAAACCATTCCTGAGGAGCCCAAAGTTGAAGTGGAACCAGAACAACTGCCACTTAACGGTTTATCTCTAGAAAATAAAGAGGATCTCCCCACCGAGGACGACAAGAAAGTCGAAATTCCTGAAAGCAAACCTGAGGAACCGACTCCTGCGACGGAAAGCGTTCCTGTACCTGAAATACCCGACAAATCAGAGGTTTGTGTCGACAAAACTCCATTACTAGAATCCAATCCTCCACCGCTTCCTGCTAATCCACCTCCTTCTTCAGTGGCTTCCTTCGCCGCTACAACAATGGCGCCACATTTAACTGAAAACACGCTCATAGATAACACAACAAATTTGGACATGTCTGCACCACTCACCGCCACACCAGATAACACCGATAATAACATTCATAACGCACCAATTGTTACACAGGACGATTCGACCAAAAGTGAAATTGTTATAAATACTGAGGTCAGTGTCGAAACTCCAATCTCGATCAATGATGATTCGAAATCACGTGAAAACGAAGAAGCCGTCGAGGCCGACGTGTGTCTCAGTGAGGCTTCAGATAATGCTGTCGAATCAAGCCTCACTGATGCGCCAATGGATCCTATCAAACAAGAACTGCCTACACCTGAAATCGAATCTCCTATTAAAGAAAACGACAAAGTCGACTTAGTAGCAGAGGTCGACGACAAAGTTGAGAAAGAGGTCATGGACAATGCCATTACCACCAACGGATTCGGCGATTCGCCCATAAATAAAGATTTTCAAGGCAACGAGTGTGATAAAGAATTATCAGGAACTGACAACGCTACGGATCTCGAAAACATTACAAAGAAGACCAAAGACTCGACTCTAATGAACGGCGAGAAAGTAGAGTACAACGGTAACATGGAAGCCATGGACATTGACACGGAGGAACTGTCATCGAGCCCGGTGCCTCCGCCAGAAGCCGCACACGAAGATAGTCTGGCATCCGAGTCGTTCCCGCTGCCGCCCAGCGAGTGTCGCTCCGAGTCCGCCGCTACCAGCCCCGAGCCCGAAGACGCCGCTCAGGTGAATACTTAGTAGTGGCGCCTTGCATGGATTGTCGATAACCGGACGACCGCGAAACTTCGACGCCGAGAGACTCACAACCATCCCGTCTCCTATTCCTTGGCTTGTTTTCTTTATTTATTATCCATACTGTGCGCTCGCGAGGAGCATTTTCCAGAAATGTTTCTTACCAACATTACTAACATTGTTCGCTTACATCACTAACTTTGGATTTTAATGCACTAGGCTTAGTTTGGATTAAGATTTTACTTTCCAGTATTCATTTTGAAGCTTGACTCGTACTTT
The DNA here is from genome assembly GCA_948150575.1 of Tinea pellionella. Taxonomy (NCBI): domain Eukaryota; kingdom Metazoa; phylum Arthropoda; class Insecta; order Lepidoptera; family Tineidae; genus Tinea; species Tinea pellionella. The sequence continues at coordinate 3,483,077 of OX411252.1, forward strand.
GTTTTATTTTATAACACGTATATCTTTCTCGATGCAGTTGCACCACAAAAACACTTCACAATACTTCTCACTTGTAAATTAATTTATATTTTTAGTCCATGATAGTGATAACAAACTTTTTACCAGATTTTTTGTATTCTCTGTTGGATTTTGCTCATCACTGCATCCTTTCTTAGTTACTTTCCAATGTTAACAATTTGTGGATAATATTATAGTATAGTTTGTATTGTATTAATTTTTTGTAACCATTATTTAACAGATTTATTTTTGAAGGTGCGCCCGCGTGTTGTCTTTTTGGAATCAAAATTACTTCACAAAACTTCTGTGTAATGTATAAATATAATTTTATATTACACACAGTATCTTAGTAGATATTTAGTATTTCAGTTAGATATGGCCAATTAAGTATTCTATGGTTTTTTATTACAGCTGCTTTTAAAAACTTTGCAAATTGGTAATGTAATTTTTAATGAATTTCTAGGAGATCATTACAGTAGCTGACAAGATGGATGTTGTGGTGCCAGAAGTCGTAGCTGATGTTCCATCTAACGATATCATCACGGTATGTTGACAAACCTTTCTTGCTGATTTGTAATAAGATACAATCTAGAAACGCTTTGAAGAGACTGCTATCCGATTGTTTGTACCAGATCTGGTTGAAGTCTGTTATTATTAACTATTGTGTGGCCGGTGGACGTTGGATCTGTAATAATTGGATGGTTTTTTAAGGGTGTTTTAATTTGATTTTATTATTGAAATATCATAGACTACTATTGAACACATTATCGATGCAGCGAAACCTGTCATTTTTATGAGTTTTGTTGATTTTCTGAATAAATAAAATAAACATATTGCTATAATTGTATATGTTGGTTGCAGGGGACGTCGACCGAGGTCGCAACAAACTAAGCGACTCACATAAGGACCCGGCCTCATCTCTCTATGTCACTCTCCATTTGGTGTGATGTCGAACTAAGTTCGATTATTATTATTATCTACTTTATCATGTGGATTTGAGTTCTAAAAGCGATCCGTTGATTGAATGATCTTATAGACTAAGTTTAGTGTGCTTCGCTTTTTTTTTTTTTGTATAATTAAGATCTTTTATGCGATTTATTCAATAGGGAGTTTTTTTTTAAATATATATTTATAATTATATACAGAATCAAATATTTGTACGACGAGTAGGCAGTGAACGGTGCGTTATGTTGGTGCCATTTTAATGGGGGTGTTATTATGACGTGATAGCAAACCTATTCATTTACTAAAAATACCCTGTTTTTTAGTTTAGCGGCACATTTATGATTATTTATTCAGTTTGATTTTTTTTTTTTTCAATTATGGACATGATTTCTTATTAGTTTATAATATTATGGTAAAAAAAAAATGATTTCTTATATTTTTGTATGTTAATTTGTCAGTACATGAATGTTGGCAGGTGGTCATATAACACATAAATGGGGGTGGCCTGCAGTGACATCTGAAGTGGGCAGCGGTGGTTGTAAGGCATTGCATAGCACAAAGCCTTGTTTGCATTATCTTTGATATTAAGATTATAAGGTATACCATTTGAACTATTAGGAATGATATTATATAAACTTATTTTAGTTTATGACTAATGCTTATGTATATATGAGGAATATTAAATTTCAAAAGTTTGATCCAACATCTGTTGATAGTATATTTACTGTAAATTTATAAGTTTGAAATCGAAATTATTTCTTTAAAGTAATATTTTATGAGATATGTTTTGTGCACTGTCTTATTTGCCTCTCTTGATATTATTATTTTAAAATAAGCTCTCTTCTATATGTATTTAATGCAGCCTAGTCCTCTCGGAGATCAATTGACTTTCACATAAATTGTATAATGAACTTCAGCGAGACGAGAGCACCATACTGTATCTTGCGGTATTCGCACTCGTGTCAGTATGTGAAGACTGAAATTTACTAACAAACATGTGGCGATAATGACCTTTTATCAGAGCCATTCGATATTATAAAATTAGCACCCGATTTTGCCAAATTTTTGATACCAGTAATTTGATATGTGGCCAAGTTTATATCGATTCAGGACTTACCCTTAGATATTATGAGAATTATACATTTTTTTTATGCATATACAATATTATAATCGTTAGATGTAGTAGTTTGTGTACCATGTTAGTGAAGTTAGTTATTGTGCTACGCCTCGACTATATTGTATTTACTCGCACATTGTTCAGAGTAATCGGGTATGCATTTGTTATTGTCTCAAGTACTCAATGCATACTCTGCTACGACTCATGATGTGCAAATTAACCTATATTATAACATCTAGGTGTCTCTCATAAGATTTGATATTATTATACAAGTTGTGACGTTCTTTTTTATATTGTGTCCAATGATGATGATCTAATAATCATTTTTTTGTAATTTTATACAATCTCATGTAGCACTGAACTAGGTGGGAGATTCGCTCCATAAAGTTAGTTATAAATTGTGAGTGAGACATTCCATATCATAAGTTCAATATTCGAGGCGAGATTTAGGGGGTGTAATTTTAACATTTTTATCTATTTGAAATATCGTGTATTCATGTAGATTCATCATTTTACATCAAATATTGTCATGAATGTTCGGCAGTGATTATTATACCAAGTTTCTCCATTTTTTAGGTTTACTCTCAAATATTATTTGTAAATAAACTGCATGAAATTTCTTCGAAACATTAATATTTACTTTTACAATGAATTTGAAATTAATTATTTTGTCTTAAATATTATTGGTATTTATGTTATAAATTCATTAGTAATATGTAATTTTTCTATTTCTTAATATTATGAAATTTGATGTGTGAATGTCTCTTACCAATAAATAAATTTTAAAACATGTTTGTGTTTATTTTTCCTTCTCTATGTTTTTCTTAAATAATTGTGGTGGTAAGAGTAGAATTGTCGGTATGATGAGGTAAAACAAAACAATGATTGTGGTTAGGTTCTTTATGGAAATATTTCTTACATCTAAACACAGTAAACAGTCAAGGGTATTGGACAAGTCCCTGGTCAGTTCAGGATCAGCTTGTGAAGTAGCCATCTACAACCTCAGTAGTAGCATCAACCCGGATAGTGCACACTAATATATCTTCTCGGTCTCCTAAAGGCAAGTTTCTGTGGTAGCACTAGTCTCGGTTACGATTTTATCTGGAGACCTCAGAAATTCGAATAATTATTGCGTTAAATCAGACACAGTTAAAGCTTCAATTTGGTACCACTTTCATCTTAAGCAACACTCCATTTTAATACAAACCTAAATGTAACTAACCTATTTGTAATGGGCACAAGGATTTCTGCATACAAACCTAAATCTAACCTATTCGTAACGGGTAGAATTCTGACAATTAAATGTAATTGTGTATTAGAAGTGTCTGAGAGCCTTTGGTACCGTGTTTGAACTAACCGGGACTGATTTAACCCAATAATTATCCACTGGAAGTATCTCAAAGTTTAAGGTCTGTCCTCTAATAGCTAGCCCTAGTCTCCGCTCATGGGCCTCACTCTAGCTTAACATCAGGTGGATTATGTGTGGTTACTACATTTTAATAACCTTCCGGAGTTTAACATTTAAATTAAGAACAATCAATATCCTCAAATAAATGTATTAAATCCAGCAATATGTCTTTCTTCATTTCATAAACCGTATCACTACATTTCTTTGATCTTGAAGTGTTGAATACCAGCTGTAGCACTGAATAATTTAATGATTTTAAGTTACTAGTTCCAAAGATTAGCTTCAATGCCCAATCAAAATTCATCAAAATATCACCAGCCCCGCTATTATGGTCTAATACAGACTCAAACATTAGTTTATTGCATTTATCATCAATACGTGATGTTAATATATCAAGTTTACCTTTCTCTTGCGATTTGTTTTTAATTGCATTTTTAATTCTCTCGATGTTGAATTCATTTGAAATTAATATGTCCTTTAACTCGGATTTTGCCTGATCTAAAATAGTAATTGGTATCTCCACATCAAGCGTATTCTTTTCAAAATAAAGATTGTCCAGAAGCACAGTTGCAATCTGAAATTTTAAATCAAAGTTGTCTTTTGTAATTTATCCAATTATTTAAATAGTGCTCACACTACAGACGTACCTTATCAAAAACTTCCAAATCGTTTATTTCAAATAATCTGTCCATATCTATATAGGAATGAATATTAGTTTATTTTGACTCCACTTCCCCTTAAAAAAACAACGAAAACTCAACACATGTCATTTTTTTTATACGGCATTGTAACAAATTGCCAGTGTCAAAGTAAATATTTTTTGCATCAATATATTGTGCATCATGAGCCATTCATTCACCACACTAAACAGTCAAGTCAAAAATTGCTCCAGTAAAGTAGTAGTAGAATCTTTACTGAAACTTCCTACGAAGTTTTGGAGGGAAAATGTACTTGCATAAACTTACGTACAATCGTGTCAATAATATGAGCAATGAGCATAGAGGTAGAGACGTACAGTGGGATAAAGAAAAAAAAAAGGTTATTTTAATTAAAATTATTTATTTCAACTTGTGTAATTTCTTACAAAATAACCATAATACTACCTACGAATATGCATGTCTATTATTTTGTGTCGCAGTTAGAAAAACTTATGAGTAAAAATAAAAGCACAAGAAAATTAAGAGATATTTACTAATTACCAAACATGATACAACGATTAGTTTTGTTTAGGAGTTTCTACAAATCTTCCTCGATAATAAAAAAAATCCGGCAAGTCGTGACATTTTTAAAAACGAAATAGGTACCATAAAATAACTTATTATTGTTGTTGTACATTTGTGATGAATCCTAAAAATAAATAATGAATAAAAAGCACTTTATTCGAGAAAGTTCATTTTCAATTTTTTTTTTACTAAATAAATATTAAATGCAAGATTATATTTATTTATAATTATTTATAATTTCTAATATTGATGTCAGACTAAACCATTTCTATAAATATATATTTCGAGTTATTAATATGTAACAATTTTCTTTATTATTATATTTTTTAGCACTCAACAACAGTCTTGTAAACTGATTGGCTATTATTATTTATACACCAAGGATTATGCATTTATAACTCCATATTAGATTAGTAGACTAATTTTATTATGACTATACGGGCCAACTAAGAATCATTTTGCACTTGCTGTCACAGTGCTGCCAGAAAAAAATGCAGATTCTTTTTTTTTCTTTTAAATATGAATTTAACTACTTAAGTTTTACGAGTAGTAGTTACACATTAGAGTAGATTTAATGTGTTTTTTTTTAAGTGCAAAGCGGAACGTAACGGCGCGGCGGCGTCAAGATATTAATACTCTTATTTGGCTCGCATAGGCACGTATAATAAAAAAACGTGTCTACACTTATGTAAATATCAAAATAACATTCCAACTCTTTTTTACAAGACTCCCATTTTAAATATAATACATATACAAAACTATTAATACATCTCAATAAGGCAAGGAGAATAAACCAAAGAATTAAAAAAAAAAACAATTCAACAGTAATTTTGGTCGTTTTTCGATCTTCTATGTTCCTATGCCCTACAAATTTACAAAATGCAATGAACACAGTGTTTATATAAACGTTTGAACAAACTAATTCACAATAATCAATTACCATGTACACTAACATGACATTAAATATCATTTATCAACAACTAAAATTCGAGAATACTAAATTGTGATTAATACTAGCACTTTTACTTCCATTTGTATTAAAATTTAAAAATTTAACGGTTATTCTACAATTTTAATAAAAATGCAAGTTAAATGCGCTAGAATTACTGCCCTAAAAGGCTATGTTCACATTAGGCTGTATGCTTGCAGCCGTCAAGCTGTAAATCGGCAAATAATCAGCGCTTTTTGATAATCAAACGAAAAGCCGACTGAGTCGTTCTTAAAAATTCAGCAATTTTTACTAGATATATTAATAGAGTACGTAGACCAAACGCACTAGTTAACGCATGATTTGTAGCGAATATATGCACGAATGAGCATTTGGCATCAAACTGTGTACAGGGTGCCGATATGAACCGAGCTCACGGTAAGTACTTGAAAAATTTTAAACAAAATATTCAAAAAATTGAAAAAAAATCATTTTTTTTTAATTTGTAATTTCCAAAAAAATTTGAAAAATTTTAAAACAAAATATTCAAAAAGTTTAATTTAATTTATTTTAAATATAAATAATGAATTTAATATTATTTATATTAATTTTAATTATTAATTATTTATAAATTAATTCCCTGTCGACTTGATCGTAATCGGTACAAGCTTCATGGTGCAAGCAATCGGTACGGCTTGGTATGAACGGTCTACTAAAATAATATTCTGCGCCAATGTAAACATAGCGCAAGGTGAACCAAAACATTATTTACATAGCACCGCCAAAAGAAATAATACAAGAAAAAAAACTTATTAACTAAATTAATTTTAAGTATTATGTGCATAAAATGTCCTATTATACTAAAAATTAAAGTGTGTAGATAATTATTTATTTTAATACAGAAACTTTACTGCGGGCAAAGTATGAATTTACATGGTGCTGTGTTCTGTGTTTCCCAAACGAGTCCCTGTGGGCTTTGAGCGGCACAAAAAGAAAAAGAAAGGGAAAGTTTCACTTAACGCGGTGACAGCGTTAAATGTAAATTCATACTCAGACCTCTTAACAATAAAGTTAATATAAGGGCGGTTTCACATACGAGACACTAGTTATATCAGGCTCGTCGTTGAATGTGAACTCAGCGTTATATTGTCGGTTAAACATTAACGATGATATCTTGGAATCCTTTAAAAGTCAATCTCTAGGGAATTCAGGAGAAATAAATATGAAGTATAGTGAAAAAATGTCAAATTGAAACCACAAAAATGGAGACCTTAAACCTATAATAGAGGCACGGGAATCATTAATTTTCTAACTAATATTTGTACATATTTATAACCATTACTATTTATATAGGGATGTAACTTACCTTTACATTTAGGTATCGATATATAATTTTTATTTCTACCAATTTATTATTGCTTAAATACAACCCTATGGTAAAGACATGAACGAGTCGATTTGCAACTACGTTCATCAACGACGCATATTGTCCTCATAAAAAACACACAAATAAAATAATATATTTAAAAACATAAAACAATTGAATAAACTGTGACTGCTTTATTGAAACACACTCACGGTACTGGGTCCATACATTTTAATTCAATCAACTACATTAACTGGCTAATAACTAAAAGAAGAAACAATGAAAAACAAACCGTATTCATATTTAATAGAGTCTATTAAACAAACATTTAATATTCCATTCCATTAAATAAAAAATTGTTGCTACACCTCGTCTATTTTTTTTTATCACACGTTTATAAAGTTCCGTATGTTTTGAGTTGCTTTCTTGCAAAATGTATTCTGTGCGCGCGTGAGTCGATCACCCTCGCGGCAGTGTTTAGTTTATGCTTTCCTGAGGCGGGCGATCAACTCGCGCGCGCACAAAAGTAAGACGGGCGGCATTTATAAAATGTTTAATCTCTTATACGGATTTTGTACTATTTCTTATATAAAAAAGTATTTTAAAGCATCGATCACACTGTTTGTTCATACATAATTCTCATTACTTTACTCTTATGAGCAAATTTTATCACCTCGACTTGCATAATCGTAAAGTTTCTCTCGTAAATATCTTTAAATAAATTTGCAACTCAAGTGTGTTACAATTAATATTTTAATTTGAAACATCAGCATTTATTAATATTATGAACACAATTTCGAATATTATTCATATTTTAATACAGAGATCAAATAGAAACTATTAAAAAAAAAATTACTGGGCATAAAACATTGGCAAATATACTTTTCAAAAAATCACACACAAAAAGAACAATAATGCAACAAACTGTTTTTAAAAACACAAAAACAGCTTCAAAACCTCGAACCGAACAAAAATTAACTACAAGACTACAAATTCAATAAAAACAAAATATAATTGTAATTAAAAATATTTCATTCAATTTATGAACGATCATTTTTGCGATAATCTGCCTAAACCAAAACCCTAACAAGATAGGTTTAAGTACATCTATTGGTAAAGACTATTAATTTAATAAGTATTCCAGCCGCCATTTTGTAATTATTAAGTACAACAATACATTTAAGTAACTATTTATCTAAAGTAACAAAAATGACTGAACGTTCATAAAATGAAAATGAAATAAGGCCCACTGTCCAAATGTCTCGTAATAATAACGTAGTAACTCCATGAACAGTGAGACTGATTCTAATATTTTTATAAATAAGGATCAAAACTGAACTCTATAAGAAAAAAACAAAACGTTAAAAGAAAACATTAATGCAGATGTAAAATTTATTAAATTTTTAAAGTTGTATACCTGTAGAGTTTAGTTTTATATTGAGCCTTATAACCTTTCCAATTAGAGCGAAAATCCCAAACCTTCTATCGTACAGTCGAGCACAAAAGTATTTACTCGAAAAAAAAAAACAAATAGATTTAAAATTGAATAATTAGTTTTAGTATTTAAATGAGAAGCACCGGGTACATGTTTTTACTTCGGCCGAGTTACAGGGTCCCATTTTTAAATACTATATAAAATAAGCTATTACTAACTAAGATGTTAAGTTACTCAGTCGAGATCGAGTACTAAAAAAAATTACCGAATACCCGGCGCATCTCTACTATTTCCAAATCGAGTACATTTTTATTCGATTTTAATTAACAAGACCAGCATCCTTAGCCATACCATAGAAGATTGAGTTTTTATCTCTTAATAATTCTTCGGGTGATGAGAATTCAACAAGTTGCCCGTGATCGAGTACCATAACACGTGTGGAATCCATTATTGTGTTCAGACGATGCGCTATTGTCAGAACAGTGCACGAAGCGAACTCCGTACGGATTGTTTTCTGAAATTAATAATACATAATAATTTTAGACTTACGAGTGTGACAGAGTGGTATTTTTTAAAAATAACTACTAAACCAGTGATTGTATCATTGGCACCGAGTGACGAATGTACATACGAGTATAACATACTTATACTGATAACCTAACCTAACGAATGTGACAGAGTGGTATTTTTAAAAATTAATGACTAAGCTAGTACTTGTATCGTGTGCACCGAGCAACAAAAGTACATATAACATACAATTGTAACCTAACGGATGTGACAGAGTGGTATTTTTTAAATACTAAGGTAGTGCTTGTATTATGGGCACCAAGCGACCAATATACATATAACATAGCTACATTGGTACCGGTCACAACATTGATCGTGAGTTCACGAAAAAGAAACGTGTTTACGATATCAATACCTGTATAAGATCATCTGTTTCAAGATCAACGGCGGCAGTTGCTTCGTCCAGTATCAACAGTGGTGTTTTCCTAAGCAATGCTCTTGCTAAACAAACCAGTTGTCGTTGTCCCACTGATAAATTCTCCCCACCTTCAGACACCTCGTGTTTGAGGCCTGCACTCAAACCTGATGACAGAAAAATCACCATCATCAATTGGCACGCCTTTTTCTCACAGGGATAACGCCACTTTTTTTATTGTAGCTCGGCATGTGACAACACTCCGCCTGATGTAAAGCTAGAGTGCAGTCCATGAATGGAAACAACTGCTACTACAGAGAAACCTGTGCGGGTAGCAGTCGCCTCCACTATGCCGGCTTGAGGAGACGAGCACGCACCATCTAGATTGACAATGCACACTCCTCTCGGTATACCTGGCTACTTTCAAGTATTCCCGAAACGCGACTAAGTCACTCCACGGGTGTTACATTCGAAAATGGTGGTACTACCCCAGGACGACAGACTGAACAAATAACCATCATCAGACTGCCTACCACTCTTTAATATAAAATGCTTGCGAAATATAACCAATATAAAATGTTTAAAATATTTAAAATGCATTTTATATATTCTGTGCCGTAGCTATTTGATGTTTCACTATAATGATTTGCGATAATAATTAGTGCTAAGAAAGTTATAAAATTACTTAATTTCAACATAAATTTGCTATGTTTCAAACAATGTTGTAAAACAAAATGTAGTGACGCTCAGATGTTGGCTTTCACGTTAATGTCAAGTTTTATTCCCGTTTAGAAAAAAAATACATCTGAGACTGGAAGTAATTTGATCTCCTTCCAAAAATCCATTACAAGTTTTAGTAAAGATACCTCTCTTATTACAGTTATTTTTGACTTGACTGAGACTCAACCCGACTATTTTATGTGATAATACTATAATAATAAGAAATATAGATACCATTAACAAACTTCTTCAAATGCGCGTGTTCCAACGACCGCCATATCTCATCATCTGTATAAGCCTCGAACGGATCCAAATTGGTCCTCAGCGTGCCCGCAAATAGGACCGGGTCCTGCGGTATAATAGTGATGCGCGAACGCAATTGATGCAGACCGATTGACGATATATCGATACCGTCAATCATTATTTTTCCCTTCATTGCTTCTACGATTCTGAAGTAAAATTATAAATATTAAAATCAGTTCTAATGAAGAGACAACATTCTTTTTATCGAGCCGGCATAGCGGAGGCGACTGCTGCTTGTAGAAATTTGTCTGTAGTAGCAATTGTTTCCGTTTATGAACTTAGCTTAAGTGTGGTCATATACCGAGCTACAAAAAAAACATTTAAAATAATAGGTTTTTTATACATTAATTTATGTAAAGTAGCTCGGCATTTGGTGACCCGGGGGTCATCACATGCCATCTGATGCGGTCCATGGGCGGAAACAACAAAAATAACAGGCATTTATGCCCTTGAGGCTTAAGAAGACGTGCGCATACCATCCAAGCTGATCCCGAAACAAGACTGGGGCACTACACGAGCCTTACACGACTCCAGAGCAACTGGGCTGGGCGCTAATAAGCGCCATCACTCTGCCTACCACTCTTGAAATATTGAAAGTAAACAAAAATAGTTTTAAAAAAATTAATAAAACAACTTTACCTAAACAATCCCAATGTAAGTGTAGATTTTCCAGCACCAGTGCGTCCCACTATACCGACTTTGTCTTGTGGGGCTATTGAACACGTGATCTCTTTGAGAGCTGGCTCAGCGCCCTCTCTATATCCTAATGTAAGTCCTTCCAACTGTACTGCACCAGTTTCGGGCCACGTTGAGCCAGGGCCGTTGCCTTTAATCCATGCAGCCTCCTATAAATTTATCGGTATTTTTTTTTGTCAAATGGCATATTAAAATACTGGGTTTGTTAATTATTAAATTATATTGAAAATTAAAAAAAAAAATTGACATAACAGCCTGAGCTGGGTCGAGGATCGAACCCATGTACCCCAAAATGTATTTAATTTTTATTATTTGTGTGACCATAATTTTATTTTTTAATTTTTTCATAATTTTTGACATTTATTAGTCTTATATCAACTACAGTAACACCCCGTTATGCGCGGTTTCGGTTTTACGCGAATTTCAAATTTCGCGCTAAAATGGCTTTTTCAAATATTTATTCAGGTTTGGACATATTGCAGAGATGATGACCGTATTTTAACCGCGTATCAATGAGTAAAAAACAGTGTTGCACGTTATAAAAATATTTTACAAGACCGTAAACAAAACGCAACCCAGAAGACAATAGATACATTTTTCGTACGAAAAGCTGATTTATGCCTAACTTTGGAGCTTGGTTTGTCCTATACACGACTAGCAGATAGCTAAATAGCAGAGAACAGCGGATATATTATTTAAACAAACCTGTTCAGTTTCAGCATATTCCTTAATTCTCTCAACTGCAACTATGTTCGTTTCAACCTCAGCAGTCATCCTCACCAGCCAGTTGAGTGTTTGTGTTATCTAAAAAAAAGAAAGTAAACTTGAGGTCCAATTGCACCAAAAGGTGACTATTACATTTTACGATGACTTTAACGGTTACGTTTACATTTACTCCACACACGTTGCACCATCGTGTAAATTCATATCGCTATCGATAAAACGGTGGCTGGTGTAATTAGGAGTACGTACAGTTACGGTTAGCGTTAAAGTAAGCGTCAAAACTGACATATTTTTCTTTTCAAAGCAGTTCAATTTTAATTTTAACCATTACTTTAACGTGAAAGTTAAGTCATGTGGTGCAATTGGACTTAAATATAGTAAGTAGTATTTGAAAAAAAATTTAATAATAAAAACCGAACTTTATTGATTCTCTTGCTATAAATAAATTTAAAAAAAAATTACGTAATAAGGTACAAAATAATCAGTTTACCTGTAACGCATAACTGACAGAAAGCCCAACGACGCCAGCGTTAACATTATCTTTATTAATAACAGCAAAAATTGCAGAGAAGAAAATAATTAAATTTCCAATCATCTCCAATCTCACCGCCAACCATCTGTTAGCAATACAACTCGGATAATAACACGATTGATTGTGATCTACTCCGCGTTCCGACTCTAGAATGAATCTGCAAATAAAAAATATATAAAATTATTAATACGTCTATATCCCACAACAACTGCTACAGCAAAGAAATGTCAGTCAACAGTCGGCTCCGCTATACCGACTTGAGGAGACGAATGTGCATCATCCCGCCTTTCAATCTATAAAACCTAAAGTAGACTGAAATTAAAACAGACTTTCGCTTCATTCTTTATTAACAATTAATATTTAAAGTGAAGTGACCTTAATGGTGCATATTAGTCAGGTCAAGTCGGCATAGTGGAGGCGACATCAGGCGGAGAGAAAAAAACAAAAAAATCAATACTAACTTTTCCATAACACCATAAGCTCTGATAGTGGAGGCACCAGTGATACTCTCACCAAAGTGTGAATAGATAGGAGACCTAGATATAGACTCCAGCCTCTTCAATTGTCTAGAAGTGCGAACGTAAAACCTTTGCACGACATAGTATAATATGCCAATAGGTATAACCACAGACATGAATATTGGCGTAGAGAAACTCACGACGAATAATGTACCTAAAACCTATAACGCGATAATAATTCACATTAAATTCAAATTAGAATTAAATTTAAAAAAAAAACAAAAAGAGGAAGATAAGTGAACTGGAAACTAGGTCTAAGGTCCGTTTGCACCAGAAGGCCCGTTAAAATTACTTTAACTATTACATTTACATTTTGGTATACATTTACACCACACGAGTTGCACCATCGTTGCGCCTGTCATTTTTGACGTTTACTTTAGCGCTAACCATACCAAGCAAATCTTGGCGGCTGGTTAAAGTTAAAGTAATTGTCAAACCAATGTCACTAATGTCAAATGTATGAAAAGAAGCCAAGAAAAACATTTCTATTATTTTTTCGGGATCAGCCACCCTTTTAACAATAACAATATGAATTATTGTGACGAGGATTGAGAAAGGAATGCTTCGATGGTTTGGGCACTTGGAAAGGATGAACGAAAGGAGATTGACGAAAGGAATATATAAATCTGATGTGAATGGATGCGTTAAACAAGGTAGTTTTCCGAACAAATAGGAGACATCCTCATGAAAGCTGGGCTGCCTAGTGCCCATAACCGTCGGGCGTGCATGAAGAGAATTGTGGATGTGAAGGAAGCCAGGGTGTTGTGTCAGGATCGTGGTAAGTGGCGTTCCGTTGTCTCTGCCCATCCCTGTGGGAAAAAGGCGTGACAATTATATTGTATTGTAATATGTATTTACACGATATTGCAACGCGTGTGGAGTAAATGTAAACGTTTAACGGTTACGTCGTCTCCGTAAAAGTAAGTTCTGGTGTAAGTACGTAAGTAAACGAGTGACAGCATTCCGTCTCCCTCGCGTTACAGTCTAACATCGTCTTTCTATCTTTGTCTCCCGCGCATGAGTATCGATACTGTAAGTGTGTAGTTGTATGTCTGGTCAAATTTCAATAGTAAATACGAAAGAACGGACCGTACCTTCCTCCTTTTGTTTTAATCTAAGATTGTAATAGCAGTTTGAATTAAATAGGGTTACCATGCGTCTTTTATAAACCGGACCTACAGTCAAAAGCCAATAGACAGTTGTCACAAATCACGAATCAAAGAAAAAATACATGGGATTTGACGTTTTATTTATGCTAAAGGTGAAAGCCAACACCTAAGCGTCCATACATTTTGTTTACAACATTGCCTGAAACATAGCAGCTTTATGTTGAAATTAAGTAATTTGATAACTTTCTCAGCGCTAATTATTATAGCAAATCACTATAATAAACAAATAGCTACGACACAGAATATATAAAATGCTTGTGAAATATAACTAATATAAAATATTTAAAATGCATTTTATATATTCTGTGCCGTAGCTATTTGTTTATTATAGTGATTTGCGATAATAATTAGAGCTGAGAAAGTTATCAAATTGCTTAATTTCAACATTAATCTGCTATGTTTTATACAATGTTGTAAAACAAAATGTATGGACGCTTAGGTGTCGGCTTTCTGAATCTTAATAGGCAAACGTTTGACCGCACCCTGCCTGACGTTAAGCAGTGATGCGGTCTAAGGCGGAGCACGCTTGCCTATGAGGTACCTATTTACCCTTAATTTGAAGAGACCCGTATTGTACTTCTCGGGAACCACAGACACCGGGAGAGAGTTCCACAATTTAGCTGTACGCACGAGGAATGAGGAACCACAACTGTCGATTGGTTTCTAACTTTAGCCCCTACATTCTTATAGATCTTACAGAATTTAACGAGATGTATATTTTCTTCTTTTTAACTTAAATCGCTTTTTATCACTTGTTTTAAGACTGATGTGTAGACTGATGAAGTCGATGAAGAGATCCGCTCGAAGGTGGCCAACAGACGGTGCACGTTCGTATGCTTAAGCCGGCATAGCGGAGGCGACTGCCACGTGCAGTGTGGTAGCAGCAGTTTCTGCGCATGGACTCCACTCATCAAGCAGAGTGTGATCAGAGCTGCTACAACTTTTTTTTTATATTTAGGTTATAAAAGAAAGATGGCAACCCTAAATACGATTACGTGTAGTAAAAACGAATCTAATTATTTTACAATATTACTACTAATTTGGGATCAGTTGAGTTTAATAATAATTAAAACAAAGTGCAAATAAAAAATTAAAAATACATAGGACATAATACACAGTTATGATTTGACAGTTTATTTTACAATTACAAAAAGAAAAAGCATGATAAATATAAGTAAAAAACATAATCTTCTAAAAGGTAAGCTAATACACTTTCATTTCTCATAACTTATAGGCACTACAACTTTATAAACCGCATTGTCCTAATTAGTAATCGATCGTGCAAACTTGCAGCGATGTCGACGGAATAACAACTTTATGCTTGTTACATTAGGTATTATTTTCTGTGCAATCATACGCTGCAAGTCAGCAGGAAAGATTAACTCAGGATATCGTGTTACAGCGGTATAATAATGATAGTGTATTGAAGGGCAGAATTACCTCGAAAGTGCAATAAATAACATCGGCCGCCTCGAATGGCAGCGAAGTATCCAATACATCGATGTCTTTCGAAAATCTAGAAACAATTCTGCCGATCGGTGTAACTTCGAAGAAATGCAACGGAGCTCTAAGCACACCGTATAGTAAATGAGCATGAAGGATTTTTGCCGCTCTCCAACAGCCCAAATAAGGAGTAAGGTCCGCAATTAGCGAAGCGATTGCTGTAAAAACCCCATTATATAATTTCAAACGAACTGTGCAGAGCTGTGGTCTTTTTTTAGGACTTAAACGATGCCTAAAAAGCCACGGCAATATTCCAAAATAACGTACATTATTATTATGGTCAAACATCAACAAAACGTAAACAGATAAACAATATAGAAACATTATTAAATGTTATTATGTTACCCGAATTGGACGCATGAATTCCAACGATATTATTTAAAACAAAACAAAAACACGATAAACCCCAGCTGACAAAATGGTTAGACGGACAATAAATAATGAATACATAAATAATATTCTATTAAGGATAAAATTCGCTAAGGGATTGTGCATGGATAGCTTTTTGGTGCAAAGGTAAAGCGGTGATCTACAAAACAGCTTCATCGATTACACGCGTTATAAAAATTATGCATATACCTCAAATACTTAACTGTAGCTAAAAAAAAAAAACGGCATCTAAAGAAAAAAAGCCATACTAAAAACACACTTACACCTCCTAAATAAAATTCAACAGCTCCCTCTCGATGCAAAAACGGACATAAGTAACAATTTTCGTGAAAGGTGCACGAATAAGCTCAGTACGGTTACAAATTTATTAGCCGCTTATGTCCTTTTTACCCTTTAAAATAATTAAACATAAACCCAAAACTGATCCCAATTGTAGGTAAGTCAAAATGTTTATTGTATAGTAAAAAAAAAACTGAATCATACGAGATTCTTAATGCAGCTGCGTCTTATATGTAATAGTTAACTTTAATCAAGAATCATCTACAGTTACGTACATTAAGGCTATGTATGCAGCGAATTTATCACTGCTAAGCCATTATCAGCTTTGGAAGCGTTAAAATAACGTTGAAAATTAATTAACACAACTAACCCCCGAAACCTCTAGTTAATTTATTTTCAACAATATTTTTTTAAATTTTAATTTCAATAATTTCACTCGATTAGCACGAGTCGACCGGCAAACAGTGAACAGTCAACTGACATAGATTAAACACAGCCAAAGATATAGAATAAGAATCAAATAAACTGAATAAATAATTATGAGATACTGAGTTTATATTGGTCAATTTCTGACAGACATTTAAATATGTTTCTTTGCTAGAAAAGTAATGAACGTTTATACTTTCCATCCACAATAAGAAATATTGTGTTAAAACTAATAACATAATAGTTGAATATTGATTAAAGTTAAAAATTAAGATAATCCCTATATTTTCGTACCGCAAAGAAGGTAGAGCTCCATCCTCGCAACGTCATCGGGAGTTCATTATCGAGCACATCGATATCTCTGCTGAAGCGGTTCAGTATTCTGCCAACTGGTGTGCAGTCGAAGAAACCAATACTCGGTGCGCGCAATACTCCACCCAATAGGCCGGCATGAAGGATACGAGCGGCACTCAAACACCCGAGGTACAGCGCCAATGATGATATTGACACCGACAAAACTAAACGAATATTCACTCAGACTGAATTCTTTTGTTATATTGTATAATTTAAAAACACAACTAACTACAATTTTAGTCGGGTGCGGTTAATTTATAACATAATAAAAAGTAAACGAAATAATTCAGACATGCATGCATATCCATTTACAGATCTAACTATAATATTAAATAGCTTTCAAAAGGAAGCAAACAATAAGGCATTCAAATTACTCTAACTTCAGGCAAGGAAAGGTATTTTCCCAATTAATAATTCCCAATTCTTTCCCTCACCTCCAGTTTGTGTCCCAATAATTTGTTAGTAAACCACTTACGTTCGTTTTATAGTGTTAAAAATAAACTCCAATGTTAATAAAACATAAATATAGAATACCCCACAATAATTGTAATACTGATAAGATTACAAATATTTATTTACTTGAAGAAGTCATGCATCTTTCTCAAAACTATACATAAAGCTAACATAGTTTTTTTTTTAATTTGGCATAAAGACGATTTTTCCAATTTTAACAATGTTAAAAAAATTTTTAACAAGGGTTGGAGAGAAGTTTTTTTTCTTTTTGTTTTATATGGCATTATAACAATTTGCTAGTGTCAAAGTAAACATTTTTGCATCAAGTTAATAATATTGTGCGTCTGGAGTCATTCATTCATCACACTAAACAGTCAGGTCAAGTCTCAGTCAAGTCAAAAATTGTTCCAGTAAAGTGGTAGAATCTTTACTGAAACTTCCTACGGAGTTTTGGAGGGAAAATGGAACCACAAGTTCTGTTCTTTTGAATTGTTTGCCCACACTCACGCACGTTCACGAACACTTAATGGTTAATAATCTACCATTATCACACATTAACACTCGAAGAAACACAAGTTTAGGAAAATAATTCAAAACAGATAACCTGACGTCTCAAGATGGCCGCCAAAACTTACTAAAGTTACTTTAAAAAAAAACAGATACTTTTTATAAGGCATCCTTCCAGGTATCATACTGTTAGGGCGATTACACACTATTGCAAGCAATCCTCACAACGTGTGACACGTGATAGATTATTTAATGGAAAATTACACACGATGCATTCCAAATTACTCGGTCGTAAGAGCGCGAGCAGAAAGAAGTCATTTGAAAAAAAGTGTCGTTTCCTACAACTTTTGTCCCGGAACTTCGGCCCTATCTCGTTCCGTTCCGGATATATCGCGGTCCGGAACCGACTATCAAAAAGTTTCATTTCGCTAATCGCTCGGCAAGTGCTCCAAGAATCGAGTGAGTGGCAATCGAGCTTTATATAATATGATAGTTAGCTTTAAATATAATTTCGCAATCCATAAGAGAAATAGGCATGCAGGACAAGAATTATTCAATTTACGATGTATCCATTATTTATGTAATTATGTGTTAAGACATAGTGAATTATTACTAATTACACTTCAATACTCATTGATTAATAGATATTATCCAAGACATAATTTTAAGAATCCCATGAAAAGTATTTTCTTTTAAGATTACGAGAAGGTAAATGGGCGCAGATAAGTTCCACTATTAATGGAATAACTTGTCCCATGTGTAAATACCGTAAACATCGTGCGGTGACTCACCTTGCCCAAGTCCGAGGCCACCGTAAACACCGAGATATAGATCTCTCAATCCAACATTCACTGTACCATTTTCGTCCATCTGCAAATATAAAATTAACATGTATATAACAATAAAACTGACAGAGATTGAAACTGATTTTTTTTTTGCAGCTCGTCGGTCCACAACTGCTACTATAGAGAAATCTCTACAGTCAGCAGTCACCTCCGCTATGCCAGCCTGAGGAGACAAGTATGCACCATTGACGGTGCACACTATCGCTATACCTGGCTACTTTCAAACTGCTCCCGAAACGCGACAAGGTCATTTCACAGGTGTCATGGGCATATGACAACACTCTGCCTGAGGTTAATCCAGAGTGCGATTCATGAGTGAAGATAACTGTTATCACAGAGATATGTCTGTAGGCAGCAGCTGCCTTCACTATGCCGGATTTAGGAGACGATTTTGCACCATCTATTGAACTCCATAACGAACGCGAAGTCACTTCACGGATTAAACATGGTGGCAGTCTGTCTATCGTTCGAATTTAATCTTTTTTGAATAGTATGCTATAATTACCATATTAGGATCGCTGGACCATTTCGCTAACCAATAATTGGAACCGATTTGGAATACTTGCAATACAAGATTCATGAGAACAGTGATTGCGGACGAAAACAGTCCCACGCTCATCAAATAATGTTTGTATACGCCCCATTTTACCTAAAAAAAATGGAAATAATAAAATTAATTCGAATAAAATGTAAAATAAAAGAAATATTGAGAGGGAATATAAATGCAACTAGTTTTAGGTGGCGCACTTCGCGATCGATGGGATGGTTTTTTTTATTTTTTTTTTATTTTAGCTCGACATGTGACAACACTCCGCCTGATGTAAAGCTAGAGTGCGGTCCATGAATGGAAACAACTGCTACCACAGAGAATCCTGTGCGGGCAGCAGTCGCCTCCACTATGCCGGCTTGAGGAGACGAGCATGTACCATCTAGATTGACAGTGCACACTCCTCTCATATACCTGGCTACTTTCAAACTATCCCCGAAACGCGACAAGGTCACTTCACGGGTGTTACATTCGAAAGTGGTGGTACTACCCCAGGACGACAGACTGGACAAATAACTAGGTAGTTTTGTAGGTAGTTTAAAAAATTTTTTTGAAAAAACGTGACGATTTCGAAATTTCTGTATGTATTGATATAACTTAAATAAATTAATGAAAAACAAAAATATAATTTTAGAATATTGTTTTGTTAACAAACTATTAGGTATTAAGTGGGCCCATAAATGGGCATT
The DNA here is from genome assembly GCA_948150575.1 of Tinea pellionella. NCBI lineage: Eukaryota > Metazoa > Arthropoda > Insecta > Lepidoptera > Tineidae > Tinea > Tinea pellionella. The sequence continues at coordinate 3,503,093 of OX411252.1, forward strand.
GTCCGTTTAACACGTAGATTTCTTGGCGGCCATCTTGAGAAATCAGGTTATCTGTCTTGAATTATTTTCCTAAACTTGTGTTTCTTCGAGTGTTAATGTGGGTGAGTGTGGGCAAACAATTCAAAATTTACATTTTCCCTCCAAAACTCCATAGGAAGTTTCAGTAAAGATTCTACCACTTTACTGGAGCAATTTTTGACTTGACTGAGACATGACCTGACTGTTTAGTGTGACGAATGAATTACTCGTGATGCACAATATTATTAACTTGATGCAAAAATATTTACTTTGACACTGGCAAATTGTTATAATGCCATACAAAAAAAAAGAAGATAATAATGTTAACCATAATACTTACACTGCCAGTTTCAGCCTTTTCAGTTTCAATTAATTTATTATTCTCCTTGAGATCATTTTCTGATGGTTCAATCGTGTTACGTCTTTTCACACTATTGCGACGATCACCTGAAATATTACTATTTACCCTTTAGTTAAATAATCATTACTAGTGACCCCTAAACGCATTGTTTATTGTTAGTAAATCTTAATCCACATATACCACCGTATCGTACCACTTTTTTTGTGGTTCATATGTGGGCGGAAAGTGGTATGTGAGAGTTAAGCAACCACAAATTAATCACATACAATGATGGATTTCGGCGTCTGTGGTCAGTTTATTGTCGGCGACAGGTTACAGTACCGGTAAGGATATTCAAATTTAACGGTATTTTTACCAGTTTATTTTATAATGTTACTTTTAACGGTATATTCTTTTGTATCAATACCAAATTTATACCAGTACTTCGGTAAACAACCAAAGTTCGGCTTTCTCGAATACATTTCTTCAGAGCACATTTTGTTGGGAATACCCTGCAGGATTGTCTGAGAGATATATATTTTTTTATTGTAGCTCGGCATGTGACAACACTCCGCCTGATGTAAAGCTAGAGTGCGGTACATGTATGGAAACAACTGCTACTACAGAGAAACCTGCGGGTAGCAGTCACCTCCACTATGCCGACTTGAAGAGACAAGCATGTACCATCTAAATTGACCGTGCACACTCCTCTCGTTATACCTGGCTAAGCTAGGGTGTAAAAAGACAGTTAGCAATTTTGTTTAAACTTAAGTTAAAATAAATCGTTGTTTTTCTTGTATTTTCTTCTAGTATATTATTATACGGTGATAAAACTTGTACATACCGGCAGCTTGGTCCGACTCAGATGTACTTTCGGAGAGTGAGCGTGCGCGTTGTAATTTATTTTGAAACTCTGAACCAAATCTGGATTCTAATTCTTGTTTTATTTCATCGAGTTCTAAAAATTGCAAAACGTATTTTTATAGTACTCCGTCTGACGATTATAATAATCTCTGTGACTACAGGCAGCTATGCCGGCTTCACGAGATGAGTTGAGTGCGGGCGCACTTCGAAATGCGACTCACTTCAGGGGTATTAAGATAACAACGGAAGTTTTGGCGAGCAATTGGAGATAATGGGTTTATCTTCTCTTCTGTTTGTTGCCTTCAATTGTTTTACTAAGCTTCTGTTGTTAATAGATTATTAATAATTCAAGAAGCATCAAAATATAAGACTTTTCCATTTATCCTCCAAAACTTCCGAATTGGGGAGGTGTATCTAGTGACAGCTGCCTTTTTACATATTTTTTTAGATTATATAGATTAACTAGCTGTTGGGTAAAAGCCGCGGGCGCAAGCGGCCCGCGGAGGCCCTTTTTGTCGTAAAACGTATTAGATCGAATAGATTTTAGGCAGTTTTGAAAATATTTAGCTCGCCGTCTAAAAGCGTTTACGTTTCTGTACAAAATTGGTCTTTACACGGTTACGCTAATGTATGTCCTTTTTGAGATATGGCGATTTTAAAAATTAAAAAAAAAACAAATAGTGCTGGTCATACTGAACAAAATTGGTCTTTAAACGGTTACGCTAATGTATGTACTTTTCGAGATATGGCGATTTTAAAAAATAAAAAAATAATAATTAAAAAACAAATAGTGCTGGTCATACTGAACAAAATTGGTCTTTACACGGTGACGCTAACGTATCTACTTTTCGAGATATGGCGATTTTAAAAAATTAAAAAAAAAAACAAAAATTTAAAAAAAAATTAGTGCTGGTCATACTGAACAATATTGGTCTTTACACGGTTACGCTAACGTGTGTACTTTTTGAGTAATAGCGATTTTAGAAAATTAAAAAAAATAAATTTAAAAAAATAAAAACAAATAGTGCTGGTCATACTGAACAATATTGGTCTTTACACGGTGACGCTAACGTATCTACTTTTCGAGATATGAAGATTTTAAAAAATTAAAAAAAAAAACAAAAACAAAAATTTTAAAAAATAGTGCTGGTCATACTGAACAATATTGGTCTTTACACGGTTACGCTAACGTATCTACTTCTTGAGATATTTTAAAAAAGCCCGCCGCGCGGAGCAAATTTGATGTTCACGCGGCCGCGCTCACCGTTCGACTGACCGAGGTAAAGCCGTTTCGATCGTTCGTCCCGAAAATGCGTCGTTATATTTTCATTGCGCGCTCTGAACGGGCGGATGCTGTTAGGCCACGCCCAAGCGCCATGCTCCGTTTCATATTGGCGTACCGGCGGGAAAAGGATATAAATACGATCGAGGAAAAAATTTTTTTTGAGCAATTTTGAAAAAAAAAGTATCGTTTTCGAAATTAGAGGGCATTCCCTACAACGTTTGTTCCGGCACTTTTGCCCCATCTCTTTCCGTTTCCGAGATATCGCTACCACTTCCGGTCCAGAATCGACTTCCGGTCAAAGTCGTATTTTTCTCGACGGTTTTGGAACGTCCTCTATACGACTCAAAAAACCGCTACCCTCCACTATACCGGCAAGTACGAAATAATTGATGTCAGTCAGTGAGTGAGTCAGTGGTATTGCAGCTATATATTAGTACTAGCTGTTGGGTAAAGGCCGCGGGCGCAAGCGGCCCGCGGAGGCCCTTTTTGTCGTAAAACGTATTAGATCGAATAGATTTTAGGCAGTTTTGAAAATATTTAGCTCGCCATCTAAAAGCGTTTACGTTTCTGAACAAAATTGGTCTTTACACGGTGACGCTAACGTATCTACTTTTCGAGATATGGCGATTTTAAAAAATTTAAAAAAAAACAAAATTTAAAAAAAATTAGTGCTGGTCATACTGAACAAAATTGGTCTTTACACGGTGACGCTAACGTATCTACTTTTCGAGATATGGCGATTTTAAAAAATTTAAAAAAAAAACAAAATTTAAAAAAAAATTAGTGCTGGTCATACTGAACAAAATTGGTCTTTACACGGTGACGCTAACGTATCTACTTTTCGAGATATGGCGATTTTAAAAAATTAAAAAAAAAATATTAAAAAAAAGTAGTGCTGGTCATACTGAACAATATTGGTCTTTACACGGTGACGCTAACGTATGTACTTTTTGAGTAATAGCTATTTTAGAAAATTAAAAAAAAAAAGCAAATAGTGCTGGTCATACTGAACAATATTGATCTTTACACGGTGACGCTAACGTATCTACTTTTCGAGATATGAAGATTTTAAAAAATTAAAAAAAAAAACAAAAATTTAAAAAAAAAAGTGCTGGTCACCCTGAACAAAATTGGTCTTTACACGGTGACGCTAACGTATCAACTTTTCGAGATATGGCGATTTTAAAAAATTAAAAAAAAAACAAAAGTTTAAAAAAAAATTAGTGCTGGTCATACTGAACAATATTGGTCTTTACACGGTGACGCTAACGTATCTACTTTTCGAGATATGGCGATTTTAAAAAATTAAAAAAAAAACAAAAATTAAAAAAAAAATAGTGCTGGTCATACTGAACAATATTGGTCTTTACACGGTGACGCTAACGTATCTACTTTTCGAGATATGAAGATTTTAAAAAATTAAAAAAAAAACTAAAACAAAAATTTAAAAAAATAGTGCTGGTCACACTGAACAAAATTGTTCTTTACATGGTTACTCTGACGTATCTACTTCTTGAGATATTTAAAAGAAAGCCCGCCGCGCGGAGCAAATTCGATGTTCACGCGGCCGCGCTCACCGTCCGACTGACCGAGGTAAAGCCCTTTCGATCGTTCGTCCCGAAAATGCCTCGTCGCGGATGCTGTTAGGCCACGCCCACCGCCATGCTCCGTTTCATATTGGCGTACCGGCGGGAAAAGGATAAAAATACGATCGAGGAAAAATTTTTTTCGAGCAATTTTGAAAAAAAAAGTATCGTTTTCGAAATTATAGGGCATTCCCTACAACTTTCTCTTCGGGGTGACTGCCCCGAGTCGCCCCGTTTCCGAGATATCGCTGTCACTTCCGGTCCAGAATCGACTTCCGGTCAAAGTCGTATTTTTCTCGACGGTTTTGGGACGTCCTCTATACGACTCAAAAAACCGCTACCCTCCACTATACCGGCAAGTACGAAATAATTGATGTCAATAGATCAGTGAGTGAGTCAGTGGTATTGCAGCTATATATTAGTACTAGCTGTTGGGTAAAGGCCGCGGGCGCAAGCGGCCCGCGGAGGCCCTTTTTGTCGTAAAACGTATTAGATCGAATAGATTTTAGTGCAGTTTTCAAAATATTTAGCTCGCCATCTAAAAGCGTTTACGATTCTGAATGAAATTGGTATTTACACGGTTACGCTAACGTATGTACTTTTTGAGTAATAGCGATTTTAAAAAATTAAAAAAAAGTAGTGCTGATCATACTAAACAATATTGGTCATTACACGGTTACGCTAACGTATGTACTTTTTGAGTAATAGCGATTTTAGAAAGTTAAAAAAAAAAATTAAAAAAAAGTAGTGCTGGTCATACTGAACAATATTGGTGTTTACACGGTGACGCTAACGTATCTACTTTTCGAGATATGGCGATTTTAAAAAATTAAAAAAAAAAAGAAAATTAAAAAAAAAAACAAATAGTGCTGGTCATACTGAACAAAATTGGTCTTTGCACGGTGACTCTAACGTATCTACTTTTCGAGATATGGCGATTTTAAAAAATTAAAAAAAAAATTAAATTAAAGTAGTGCTGGTCATACTGAACAATATTGGTCTTTACACGGTGATGCTAACGTATGTACTTTTTGAGATACGGCGATTTTAAAAAATTAATTTAAAAATGATTTAAAAATTTTTTTTGCCCGATTTTGAAATTTTTTTTTTATTTCGCCATAAAATGACATTCTCTACAACTTTCTCTTCGGGGTGACTGCCCCGTTTCGCCCCGTTTCCGAGATATCGCTACCACTTCCGGTCCAGAATCGACTTCCGGTCAAAGTCGTATTTTTCTCGAGGTTTTTTCGACACCCCCTATACACCCCGAAAATTTCACCCCTGCACCCCCCCGGCAAGTACTAAATAATTGATGTCAATAGATCAGTGAGTGAGTGAGTGAGTGAGTGGTATTGCAGCTATATATTAGTATAATAATAATAATAATAATTTAGTCGACACGTGTTTCTGGGAAACTTTTATAATTGCTTTGTTCTTTTATTATTGATTTTTAAAAATTCCGATTGAAATATAGTAGTCAACGCGGTTCGGAAGACACTAAGTTATTGCCAGTATTAAAAAGTAACTGTATTTATGGTTATTGTTATGAAAGCTGGGCTGCCTAGTGCCCATAACCGTCGGGCGTGCATGAAGAGAACTGTGGATGTGAAGGAAGCGAGGGTGTTGTGTCAGGATCGTGGTAAGTGGCGTTCCGTTGACTCTGCCTATCCCTGTGGGAAAAAGGCGTGACAATTGTATTGTTATGCATTTTTTCGACTTAGACTTAAGTCTGACCGAAAAAGGTCGATAGCGTGTCATTACAGTTTTTCAAATATCTCCTCGATTTCAAAGTTTTTTCAGACAGGAATCAAAAAATTCTTCTAATTGAAGTGATATATCGAAATGGTTTTCGATTCACCATGGGTTAGTTTTTTTTGGACCTTGCCCATTAGTAAAGATAGCGTCACTTCACTGAAACTAGAATGAAAGAAAGAGATACCTTCAGCGGAGTTAAGTTCAGCTTCATTGAGATGATTCAGTAAAAATTCAGAGAAAGCACCCTTTTTATTTAACAATTGCTGATATGTGCCAGCCTCAGATATTTCGCCATCCGTCATAACTAATACCATGTCAGTTTGTGAAAGGTACGACACGTTATGGGTGACCCAAATTCTAGTTTTATTTTTTAACAAACCATGAGGCCCTATGACCTGGAACAAAAGAAGACTTGAATGAGATTTAATGAGCGTACGAAGTTTTGCGACCCGATTTAAAAAAATTTTTTTTTTAATTGTAGCTCGGCATGTGACAACACTCCCCCTGCTGTAAAACTGGAGTGCGGTCCACGAATAAAAACAACTGCTACTACAGATAAATCTCTACAGGCAGCAGTCGCCTCCACTATGCCGGCTTGAGGAGACGAGCATGTACCATCTAAATTGACAGTGCACACTCCTCTCGTTGTATCTGGCTACTTTCAAACTATTTCCGAAACGCGAAATGGTCACTTCGCGGGTGTTGCATTCGAAAGTGGTACTAACCATCATCAGTCCGCCTACCACTCTTTAATAGTGCCTATAAGCACCGAGCGACTAAAGTACATATAACATGGTTACATTGATACCGGTCAGAATTTATCAAGGTTCGAACACGGGGCTCATTGATCGTCGGCCGCATATGAAATGTTGTATGTTATGGCCGTTGTATGAAATAAAATAATCTAAAACAAACTAACACAAGGAAGCTCATATGTGTCCCAAAAATATTACAAGCGACTTATATATAATTAAGGAAGAATAGAACTTAAGACCCAGAAAGGAAAAAAAAAAATATTTGCATCTACACGTAATAGATAAGATTTTCTCACATACCTTATCAAATATATGTTTTCCGACATGCGAGTCGACAGCACTAAGTGGATCATCAAGGTAATAGTTATCAGCGTCGAAGTACACAGCACGAGCCAACGACACTCTTTGTTTCTGGCCACCAGACAAATTTATACCTGAAATTATAATTATAAGAGAAAAAATATTAAATAAACAGATAAACAAAAAAAAACGAATCGAATGTAACACCCGTCAAGTGACCTTGTCGCGTTTCGAGAATAGTATGAATGTAGCCAGGTATAATGAGAGGAGTATGCACTGTCAATCTAGATGGTACATGCTCGTCTTCTCAAGCCGGCATAGTGAAGGCGACTGCTGCCCGTAGAGATTTCTCTATAGTAGCAGTTGTTTCCACTCATGGACGGCACTCTAGCTTTACAACAGGCGGAATGTTGTCACATGCCGAGCTACATTTTTTTTATTGTAGCTCTGCCTACCACTCTTTGATAGTGCCTATAGGCACTGAGCGACCAAAGTACATATGACAAAGTTACATTAGCGAGGTTCGAACACGGGTCTCATCGATCGTGAGTTCACGCGTCTCACCGTTAGACCATGGTCACTCTATAGTATAGTTTATTTAACTTTTTTATACTATTTTTATATTATACTTTTTTCTTAGTAAATTATTTATATACTCATATATATACTTTCTTTATTGTCCTTTAAAAAATCCTATTTTGGATGCGATGAAGCAACTCCTGTGATAACAAGTGGTACTGAACAGCGACTGAAGGCTATCCAGCGACTATCGTACCACTCCTGAGTCTATTTAATTGTGTGTCGTATGCAATAAATCGGCATGAAGACTGAAATCGTGTATTATCGTACCGCACGAACGTAACAATATATAGAAGAATAGTCAGTTACCTTTCTCCCCAATTTCAGTTTGATCACCACCCGGCAACACTTCAAAATCAGGTCTCAAGGCACATACGTTAATAACATTTTGATATTTAACTTTACTTAAATCCCTTCCAAACAATATATTATCTTGCAACGTGGCGTTTTGTATCCACGCCTGTTGTGGCACATAAGCTACACTTCCAATTGTATTAACTCTACCAGATACTTTGTTCATTTCGCCCAAAAACGCTGATAATAAGGAACTCTTCCCTGATCCGACGGCACCGACGACGGCGACCAAAGTGCCTTTTGGCGCATTGATATTAATATTTTTTAATACTAATTCGGAATCGTCATCACCCCACGTGAAGTTACCGTTTTCTATAACTAGTGGACTAGCTGAAATTAATAATACAAAATACTTTAATAATTTAACTTGTCCAGTCTGGCGTCCTGGGGTTGGACCACCACTTTCGAATGTAGCACCCGTGTAGTGGACCTTATCGCGTTTCGGGAATAGTTTGAAAGTAGCCAGGTATAACGAGAGGAGTGTGCACTGTCAATCTGGATGGTACATGCTCGTCTCTTCAAGCCGGCATAGTGGAGGCGACTGCTACCCGCATAGGTTTATCTGTAGTAGCAGTTGTATCCATTCATGGACCACACTCTAGCTTTACATCAGGCGGAGTGTTGTCACATGCCGAGCCACAATTAAAAAAAAATAGGTACTGCAATGCAATACTAAAACACTACATAAACTTAATTCATATGTACCAGTTTCCAATCACGTAACAGCGATTGAAATGTGGACCATATCGACCACTTCTGTGAGTAGGGTTCGGTTAGCATCTATTTCGTGTCCGACAACGACTGTTTGCCGTCAGTCGCGAAACAAATGAAACTCATTTGGATATACCAAACGCGAAGTTTTTTTTTCGAATCAGACAGGATGATAAAAAAAATATGAAAACTTTATTGTGTTTACAAACTAGTATCTGTAGCCCCTTCATAAATAAACTAAGTCTCGTATGTATAAAATTTGTATTAAAAACATTAATGGAGTGGCCGTGGTCTAGCGGTAAGACACGTGAACTCACGATCGATGAGACCCGTGTTCGAACCTCGCTAAAGACCGGTACCAATGTAACTTTGTTATACGTACTTTAGTCGCTCAGTGCCTATAGGCACTATTAAAGAGTGGTAGGCAGACTGATGATGGTTATTTGTCCAGTCTGTCGTCCTGGGGTAGTACCACCACTTTCGAATGTAACACCCGTGAAGCGATCTAGTCGCGTTTCGGGTATAGTTTGAAAGTAGCCAGGTGTAACGAATGGAGTGTGCACTGTCAATTTAGATGGTACATGCTCGTCTTCTCAAGCTGGCATAGTGGAGGCGACTGCTGCCCCCACAGGTTTCTCTGTAGTAGCAGTTGTTTCCATTCATGGACCGCACTCTAGCTTTACATCAGGCGGAGTGTTGTCACATGCCGAACTACAATAAATAAATAAAAAATTAAATATACTTACGATCTTTAGAATCATGTTCGACTGAATTCTCATCTAACTCTTCACAATTCATAAATCTATTCAATCTTTTAATACCAACTGATGTCTAAAAATATATTAAATTAACACATTATTATTAAATTTTAAATCTTTAAAAAAAAAGCAACACAGAAAAAAAGCATATTAGAGTAAATTTTCAGAAAGTATCGATGCAATTTTGAAGTTTAAAAAAAAATTAATCTTTAGTGGCATTCATTACCAACACCTATTTATTACAAGAAAAATGATTTTTAGTGACATGCTTACAAGAAAATTAAATTGATTTGCATCTAAAAATATAAATACGTGAACAAAAAAAAACGCATTTTTACATCGTTTGGAGATTTAAAAAAATGTATCTAATTGTTACTTTATATTTATCATTAGTAAGAAAAAATTATTATTTCTATTCAGGTAATTTATTACTTATACGTAAAAAAATTCCATCCAATAAGTCATCGAGAAATCCTCTCCAAACAACAAAAAACAAAACAAACACACACATACATAAATAATATATAAATTGACTTACTTGTACAATATTCGAGATAACGTTAGGCAGCATGGATAGTGGAAAACGTAGAATGTTGAAAAGTGATAAGGAAACGAAAGCTTTTTGACTGTTTAACACCTCTGTCTCATTTGTCAATACATAACAGCCAAATGATACCAGGGAAATCTACGACACCGTTCCAATAATCAAAGTATAAGTAATGTATACCCATGCATTTTGTCATTTTAATGAGATATAAAATAAGCATCAGACCTATATTCTTTTAGAATTTGTTTATTACTTCGCAACATTATAATTTAGGTCTCGTTCGTGTCCTGCCCACCCTTTTACGTACCATATAAATACTACAGACATTTTTTTACCGGCAGACAATGATTACATAAGAAATTACATAACAAAATTGTCATATTTTGTAAGAAAAAAAAAAGGTTTATCTAATCAGATCTTATCATACGTCAAAGTAATTTCAGGCAATATTCGAGACACGAGATCAATAGTGATTCACTTTAAAGATACAAAGAGTATCTTAACATCATTATCTAATAAACAACAAATTGTAAAAGAATAAAAATCTGATGAAATAACAGATTTGAAGCATTAAAAATATTACCAATATGTTTAGTAAAGTGTATACCGATAACTTTTTATTAGAAAACTTTTTTCTAATATTATGTTTATCTCTAAATTAAAATAAATAAAAACTTTATATTGTTACATGTGCTAGTCTTATAACTGGGTTACAGACATCAGTGCCTTCCCTATTTTAATACTAAAAAAATATATTAAAATAAAGAAAAGCTACTGGTATTGAAATCAAAAGATACACTTTACAAAACACAAATACACGTTAGATAATGTAAAATATTGTTAGTATCATAAATGGCTGCAGACCAGAACCAATAGCACAGAGCTAGAATAGCTGGTAGGTATTATATTCTACCTCAATGGTCGCCACAACAACCAATGGCAGAAGACCAAGTGGTAGATGCATGGTCATGAACAGAGACATTGGTACAAAAATTTCCTCAGCTGTTAATGGCTTGGGGTTTGTAACCACATACGTCAAAAATGTAAGGAAGGTCACCTTGAACAAAAATTGTTTTTTTTTCTGTATTAGCCCGGTGTTAAGCTAGAGTGCGGTCCATGAACAAGAAACAACTGCTACCACAGAGATAATTCTGCTGACAGCAATCACCTCCGCTATGCCGGCTTGAAGAGGCGAATGTACGCTATTCAGATTTGCTAGTGCACACTTCTCTCGTTATACGCAACTAGGACACTATCCCAAGACAGGAGACTGGGTTTTTTTACAATACTTAATTTACTTTAGAATTACACTAGTATACAAAAAACTAGGGCAGTTTTTCTTCTAAACCGATTAAAATTAAAATCAAAACTTGTGTTTTGATAATCAAAATAATCTAATCATATAAACAATGATTAAATACATAAATTAATGTAATTACAATTTGGACAAACGTATACATTGTAAAACAATTATTTAACAAGATTGCCTACTTAATGACATTGGATTGTTATCTTTATAATCAACATAAACTTAATATACATAACACGCAATAAATAATAATTGTGACATATAAAATATTTTTTCTGATTATCAAACATCATTTATATAACTGTGCAGATATTTATTCTGTAGGACTTTAAAAAAAAAATCCTGTATCGGTAGGAAAACTCGGCATATGACAACACTCCGCCTGATGTAAAGCTAGAGTGCAGCCCATGAACGGAAACAACTGCTACTACAGACAAATCTCTATGAGCAGCAGTCGCCTCAGCTATGCCGGCCTAAGGAGACGATCATCTAGACATTCTTCTGCACATACCTCTCGCTATTCTGTCGTGTCGTCGACGATTTTGACAGGTGTGTTTTGTTAGCGGCGCCCACACGCACTATGCGGCCAAGACATAAAGTAATTTTGCCGCATAATGCGTGTTGGCGCCAACAAATCCTATAGTTAGATCAAAAGAAACGGAGGAAGATACGTTACGCACGACTAGAAAGCCGGCCTCGCATACTAGGTCTAACTGACACACGTACGATGCGGTCTAGCAACGTCTTTTTATCTTTGTCTCACGTCGGTATACAATGTGGGTAATTGCGTGTAGTATAGTAGACAACAGAGAGCGTGACGTATTTTTCTCTTTCTCTTTTAATGTAAGGCCCTATTTAGCTTGGATCAAGTTGTACGAGTAAATAGGAGATCAACTGAATTTCAGACCTTAGAATAAATTAGTTATAAAACTACTTATTATAATAAAAATTAAAACTAACTACTCACCAAGAACGGAGCACACGACCAAATAAACGAAGTGGCAGAATTTAAGTAAGCCGTCTGTTTCAGTACTTGCATTTCCCTATTTCTAATTTTTAGAATTTGCTCCTCGAAGCTAGGTTCCCATGCGTACATTTTTAATACCTGTAATTATTTATTTTTTCTTCTAAACAAGTCGCCTCCGCTATGCCGGCTTTAGGAGACGAACGGAACATGCGCCATGGCTAGACAGGCTACTTTCAAACTGAATCCGAGTGAGTGGGGTCACTTCACTTAATTTGAAATCGGTGATACTACCCGACCATATTGGGTCAGTAACCATCATCAGTCTGCCTACCTCTATTTAAAATATACATAATAAACATTATTTCTTTCCTTTAAAACCAAACTTCATAATTTATGGATGACGATTACTTTTTTTTTAATTTAATTTTTTTTTTAATTAATTGACAAGATTCTTGTCATTCACCTTTCATGGTAAAGTTTGACGATGAACAAGTGCGTGCTAAGCCTAAGCCCATGTTTATTTATTTAGACAAATTTATTATTATTTATAAAATAAAATATTATCATTAACTTCAACTGAAACTTACCTTAATACCATTGAGTACTTCATTCATAAGTTTAACTCTCTCATCTTTGTATTTCATTTGTCTAATTTGTAATGTTTTAACACGATTAGCTATAAAACTGTTCACCGGTATGAGAATTATCATAACAACAAGACCGGCTAGGACGGACGGACCGAGGATATCCCAAAGGAAATATAAACTTAGAGCTATTTGGAGTGGAGCTGACCAAATCATATTCAAGTAGGCCATTAATTCGAGGAATCTAAAATAATAATAAAAAATTATATATAGGAACTAGTTTTTTGTGGTTGAAAGAAAAAAAAAGAATTCGATATTAAATAACATTCCCTACAAGTTTTGTTTCGGGGCGACTGCCATATTTCGTTCCGTTCCCGAGATGTCGCGTTCCATCTCTCGACTCTCGGAGAGAAACTCTCGACGTCACGGAATCACCCTCTATACGTCTTTTACTGTCAATCAGTGATAGGTAATCGAGCTTTCTACGTGTACACTATGAAGTTAAAATAGATTACTAAAAACCTTTGTTTTAATGTTCAAAAAAACAACCTAAAAACCACATCATACGAATTTTAATTGAAAAACAAAATATGATTATGATGTCACGACTTGTGACCTCGACTGGCCTGATGGTACGTTCAGTGGAGATCCATGAGCACTGACAACTAGAGAACCGCTTGCACGGTGGCTCCAGTCGTCATTACTATGCCGGCCTAAGTGTTTAAATGTAACCCTAAGATCCAGAACTATATCAGTCGGTCAGTGTCAACACTATAATCTTGATGACCTTGAATTTCGATATTTCTCGCAATTTTTTTTTAAATCCTCCAAATCCAAGTATAGGCTAGATAAGAATAACGTTAATCATTAAAAAAAAAACAAAGGAAATCTTTAATCCAAATTACTGTCTACTACAAAAGATACTTTGATCCGCAAATTCTGATAAAAATGTATTGATTACCGAACGATATGCGAAAGATAAACTGATAGGTGTTCATGAAATTTAATCTTTAATAGGTTATAATACTCTACTTAAGCTTGTTTCCATGTCACCAACCAACACGTGTACTTAAGACTAGAGTCCACTTTCAAACTACCTTACAAAAAGGCCTTTACTTATTTCGACCCTTAAATCTTGATGGATTTTGATGTCAATTGGGGTGGTTTCTAGTATTGCAAATTTTGTATTTTTTAAAATTGATATGATTTAAGATTGATCTAAAAAAGAAAATATCACTACATAAATTTCAAAAATTTTCATGAATAATTTATTATCTTTAAATAATTCCCAATTATTATACCTGGATATCCAATTAAAATAGGATTTCGATCAAACGTAGATTATTCTGTCCACAATTAAATAACTAATCATGAAAATTTATTAAAGTTTAGGGGTCGAATAAAGTTAAGGCCCGAAAGTCGATTTCGCTGCTAAATTTGCGTTATAACTATTCACTTTTGATTTTTGCCTATAGGGCTTTAAGGGGGTCCTCCCTTCAATACATATACCATATAGATACACATAGGTTGGGTATAGGTGTGCCCCGGAACTTATGGCATTGAAAAAATAATAATTAATGTGATTTTCACATGGTAACAGGAGTTGTCACCTGTCATATCAAAATAAGAAATTTGTTATCGTTTACCGAGATTTTGTGATTTCTTCTTTATTTTAATTAAAATGTCTAAAAAGCCCTCATTTTATTACCCCTATTTGCTATGAGATTTTGGTAGACTTATATGAAAGCATATTTTCAAATATTAAATTCGCGGCTTGAGACGTCTCTCACGAATCCAATTCAAACTGGTGCATAAAATTTTACGATGTTTTGCGCAAATATAATATAAACAATGCTATCATAATTATCATTAGGTACTTGTCGAGCAAAATACGCATAACAAGCTAATTTAGTAGCGTTGAATAGTTAAAGATTCCGACGGTGTTCAATTCGATCATTAAAGTTAAGATTTTGTATATACAGGCGCGAGATTTTAAATCAAAACATAATAAATGTAGTAGGTAATGTCTAAATACATGGAAATAAGAGACAATTTGTTAAAAATCAACACTTTTCTTTGGTTTGCCGTGTATCATTACTTCCCAGAATTTGATCCTTATCAGGAACACTATAATAGTGGTTTTTATTTTCAAAATCAACAGGTTCGATTCCTGGCCGGGAAAATGGATTTATCAAAAATCTAATAATGCAGTTTTAGTTTTCATCAAAATCGGCATCGAGACTCCTTTCAGCATTTTTCGATATCTCTTATAGTTTAGGATTTGGCCGTGAAAGCCCACTTGAAAAATTCACCCTGTATTTAAATTTCTAATAAAATAAAACAGAGTACGGCCTTTTAACGGAGCATAGACTGCCACAGAAATGTGTCTACAATACATATGTCAATCGCCTCCACTATTTTTTTAATGCTTAGTAGGCAAACGTTTGACCGCACCCTGCCTGATGTTAAGCAGTGATGCGGTCTAAGATGAAGCACGCTTGCCTATGAGGTACCTATTTACCCTTGTAACAACTACAAGAATCTTTGAGTTTTGTTCTTCGAGACCCCAAGATAACGACCCACCTGTCGGTTACAATTGGCGCCCAACGTGGGGCCCGAAGAGTTAAATTTTGGCGCCCGAACGCGGGCCCATCTGTTACCAATTGACGGCCCAACGTGGGGCCCGATGAGTTAAATTTTGGCGCCCGAACGCGGGCCCATCTGTTATAAATCGGTGCCCAACGTGGGGCCCGAAGAATTATATTTTGGGGCCCATCTGTTACACCCTTAATTTGAAGAGGCCCTGGTACCTGGTAACCTTTTAAAATATTACGTGATATTTAATCTATCAATATTATAATGTTAATAGAGTTCATAATAAAATGTTGACCTTATTACACTTTATCATTGTTTAACATTTATGTTTACCTTTTCGCTATCAAATAGCCTTCACAATGAGTTGACAAATGAACTCTCCTCGTATGTTAAAAATTTGACAATTAATTATATATTAAACTCGCGATTATTTCCGCTTGTTTTTTTAATACAAACCTACAACGAGGCCATTGACCTATCTCACTTATAATTTTCTCTTCGCGAGAGAAACTGCAAATTTTATGAGTCAATAGTTGCTACATTTTGTAAATGAACGTGAATTATGAATTATTAACTTTTTTTTTGACTTTTTACACTTTTCGTTTTAAAACAATGGCTCGTAATATATGAGATGAGATACTTAAGATTTCAGGGCCGGTAATCCAATTTTTTTTTTATTGTAGCTCGGCATGTGACAACACTCCGCCTGATATAAAGCTCTAGAGTGCGAAACAACTGCTACTACAGAGAAACCTGTGCTACCCAGTCGCCTCCACTATGCCGGCTTGAGGAGACGAGCATATACCATCTTAGATTGACAGTGCACACTCCTCTCGTTATACCTGGCTACTTTCAAACTATTCCCAAAACGCGACAAGGTCACTCCACGGATGTTACATTCGAAAGTGGTGGTACCACCCCAGTACGGCAGACTGGACAAATAACCATCATCAGTCTGCCTACCACTCTCTGAGCGACCAAAGTACATATAACAAAGTTACATTGGTACCGGTCAGAATTAGCGAGGTTCGAACACGGGTCTCATCGATCGTGAGTTCACGCGTCTTACCGCTAGACCACGGCCGCTCCTCTTTTTCGGTAATTCTTCGGTAATCAATTAATAAAACGACCTCAGTCAGCAGTTAATGATAAAAAGTTACTCAAATCGTATCCTTAGAATATTTTAAGTGCAAGATCGTGTTATCTACAAGATAGTTTACTACCTAACGATAGTTTACTATCGCCTCCGCTATGCCGGCCCGGGAGATGAATGTGCATCATCCATGCTTCTCGTAAATGCGAATGACTCGAATAAACTCACCTTTGCGCATCCACCGACATTAAATTGACAATTTCACCGACTGTGGACTCCTTTCTCGCACCATTGGACATCCTTAGAGATTTTTTATAAATTGCGCTCGTAAGCGCCGATCTTATACGCATACCGACTAAGTACATTCTAGTAAAGTAATGGGCCAATAGGAGCGTTTGCACTATCGCTGTAGCCAATAGGAGACCGGCGTACAAATACCCGCGCCACGACGGTTCGTCGCCTTCCACGAAAGCGATCAGCATTCTGAAATTAAACGAGCTTATAAAAACCTCCGCTATGCCGGCTCAAGAAAAAGAAAGTGACTTATCTATTGATAGTTCATATTTTAAACACTAAATATTTTATCAAAATATTACTTAAAAATCTAATCCTATTTTTTAGATGTAGTATGTCGACATATGAAAACACTCCGTTGATGTTAAGCTAGAGTGCGGTCCATGAACGGAAACAACTGCTACTACAGAGAAATCTCTACAGACAGCAGTCGCCTCCGCTATGCCGGCTTGATGTGCACCATCCGGATAGACAATGCACACTCCTCTCGTTTTCACAAGATTCGAGTTTAAAATGCAATAAGTTGCAACTTAAGGTCTACCGAAGAATGACCTTTTTTCTTACGACCTCGACCGTTGCACGGATAACTAAACAAAATATTCTTGCGTGAACTAAGCATAATCATTATTATTAGAACGAATACAGGTTTTATTTTTGTATTTATTTAAAAAAAAATGTGTTTTTAAGAATCTTTTTTGCTATAAACGTGTAGTTTTAATTTTTTTTTAACTCCGCTTGATGTCAAGCTAGAGTGCGATCTACGAACGGAAACGACTGCTACCACAAAGAAATTTCTGCTATGCCAGTTCAAGGAGATGTACACCATCCAGACCGACAGTGCACACCTTTCTCGTTATACCTGGCTACTTCCAAACTATTCCCGAAATACGACAAAGTCACTTCACGGGTGTTACATTCGAAAGTCATCATCAGTCTGCCTACCACTCTTTAATAAATGCCTATATTGTACCATAGACACTAAGAGACCAAATTACAATGGTACCGATCTTACGGTGAGATTCGAACACGGGTCTCATCGATCGTGAGTTCACGCGTTCAGCACGGTTAGAGCGGAAACAATTGCTACCAAAAATAAATTTGTGGGTCTTTTATATTTGTCTTAACATAAAATATTTTCATAAACCTTTTAAAGTAAATTTACCGTAAAATCTGCGGCGATATGAACATTAAAATATCGTTCACTAGTTTCAGCAATGCACCAAAAAAGAATTGTGCACCAAAAGCCATACAAAGCGCGGGAAGTATTGATGCTTTTTTCTTCTCGACCTGCGGCTTAAAATTGACACTCGCTGACGATTTGGTGAATGATGCATTGGCATGATTCGATCTGGAATATAATTAGCATGCATAAGCTCACATCTTTATCTCTCCAAGGTAAAGAAGACTGCTTCGACCACACTGGGACCGCGAACAGTTTTATATCTTTTTTTTTATGCAATAGGCAAGCATTTGACCACACCCTGCCTGGTGTTAAGCAGTGATGTGCTCTCTATCTCTCTCTCATCTCAGATATCTCTGTCCTCTCTCTCTCTCTCACACACACACATCTCTCTCTCTCATCTCAAAATAATAGAAAATTAAATACGTAATAAAATGGTAAATATAAGTAATACAATAATAATTCGTTCTATGAAATCGATTCATAGAAAATTATTTCAGTTGTCAAGGGACTGACTAGTGAAAATCGGTACCTATGTATCTGCAATGTTTTTTACATTTATTTTGGAGTTTTTGTTTACCAGACACATCACAGCCCTATTGAACCTAGACTTTAAAAAATATATAGATTATGTAAACAAAAAAAATTAAGACAAAAGGGGTGGGAATCGCCGACTTTTCATTTGTTCAATTTCAGTCAGAATGCGCTAAGCCTCTCCTTTCGACATTTAAATCATTCTATAATCCAATAGAAAAGAAGAAGATTTGCACGTTAGTATAATAGATAAAATAATAAAATTAAACAGAAAAAGCAGAAATACATACACTTCACGTTTCTTCAAAGATCTCTGCCAATATTTATCAAATTTATGCGCTACTTCGGCGGACGCATCGCTCGGATTGAGTGCCCACAAATCGCTTTCAGTCAGACTTCTTTTAAATCCAATTAAAACGAATGGATCAAACCAACTAAATGTCAAACGACTTGGGAAACCCGATGAACTCTCTGGACATTGGTCCTGGAAGAAAAAATATAACTACATACATATGTCTACACGCAATGCAAGGACTTCAAATCACAGTTAGGTGTGCAATAAAGCTGTACATATGTATTCTTTGTTATTTCCATATTTTTAAATCAAATTGTTATAATTTAAATTTATTCAAATAGTCCGAAATTACAGCACGCCAGTGTATTGTATGTTGTTAAACTAAACCAAAAATATACATTTTTTAATGTACGAGTATAATAAAGTTTGCATCAAACGAAGATCGATCTCTGGCGCACGTTGACCATAAATAGATAGAGAAAGCAGTTTATATACTAACTGTACAAACATAAGAATTTAAAAAAAAACACATATTAAAACTCTTAATAATAAATTTCATTTAAAATTCGACATAGTTAATGAAAAACGTTTAATTTAATAGACTATTAAACTAAATAATTACATGTAATTGGTTTTAAAAGTAGGCGCAAAACTGTTGTGTTTTATAATTCTAAAGTAACTGTAATCATGAAACTTACCTTAACAAATTTATACGGCGTGTCTCTTGGAGGCAAATCAGCAAAACAGTTCAATATAAACATAATCACAACCAGAGTATAATATATCACATAACTTATGAAATAATATTGAACATTTTCATCTTTATCTTGCATTTTATTATGTAAAACGATTTCATCTCTCAATTGTGGTATACCAGCTATTAACATTAACAGCCAGAAGAAGAATAACACACCAGACGATCTCATACCATATTTTCTATTATAATACATTAGAGTACCAGCCAAACACTGAAATGGAAAGATTTTTTTAAATAATTTGAATCCTTCACCCCGTGGCAGGGCATACACAAATCCTAAACGACATCCCTTTTCGTTGAACATTATTTTATTGATTTTACCGGTATTCCAAAAAATACCGATATTAGATAACGTTACCGAGATGACAAAATGGTGATAAGAGATTTATCTTTATTTAATAGTATCATCGTTTAATGTTAAAACGGTATATTTTTTGTAACGTATCTTTTAACGGAATTTTCTGGGTATCGATACCAAAATTTACCACGGTCTCTCCATTCTACATACTTCTTTGGTCACTTTTACATTTATAGCTCATATAAGTACCTTAATATAAGATCGTCCAATTAAGATACTAAATAAAAAAAGACTGATTTCTGACAATGAAAATGAAATATTTTAATAATAACATGGGCATGGGTATAGCATGCACTTGCTCATCGTGAGACTCTATCATAGCTTCGGAAAGGAATATGACGAGAAGAATTTCTATTTATTTTATATTATTTATTTCAATTTTAATTTTCACAGAATCAAATTTAGAGGACCCACACTGCCGTCCGCGAAGCCTGTCTTGTGGGTCCAAAAATGTACATAAAAACTGAATTTTATTTCGGAAAAAATAAAGCTATGTAAAAAATTATTAACCATGAATTATAGACCTTGGATAAAATATATTTCTAACCCACAGAGATACCAACGCAAAAATAAAATTCTCTCATCTAAATTTGACGAATCGAATGAGCTATGGACAAGCAAAAAAAAAAGTAACTTTCGCATTTATATTATTACTTAGCAAACAAATTAACTTTTACTTTCAAGTTAAGACTATGGCATACTAAATTAGAGTGGAGGCTTTAGTTTAACATCTGAATAAATTAATTCAATTGTTTGTTCAATAGGTTGTAAGGCAACACGCCTATTTTAGATTCTCTTTATGATACAGTTCGTAATCCATTTAAACATCAATATTCTAGTCTCAAGAATGGTAGACAGGTTGATGATAATTGCTAAAGAAAATCTGAATTTCTGAATTTCAATATAATTATTATTATTACGCAGCGACTATGTTTTATCGCACTGACACCCGAGTATATTTATTGCAATGTTGCCATGCTAAAAATATAATTTTGCCCAAAACTAAAAGATACCAGGAATAAATATTTAAATCAACAATAATATTAACTTAGTCCACTTTCACCATCAAGGTTAATAAACAATCGAGAAGCGACCTAATCGCGTACTGCGATGTATGAATGAATGTACACTGTACATGGTTAACATATTAGTTTCTTTAAGCCGGTATAGAGGAGGCAACTGGTGCCTGCAAATATTCGTTGGTAGTAACAGTTTTCTTCACGACACACTAAGGAAGAAAGTGTCACGAATACAGACAAACTTTTGCCAAAACAGTTGTTTATTGTAAAGCAACACAGACGTGGCGTCGCGGCAATTAAGGTCAACGCTTCAATCCCAGTTCGTACGATACGGTTCAGTGAATTATTTATAAAAGGTGGTTCGAGTGAAGGAAGAGAGCTCATAGAAGACTGGAAAGGCAAATGTTGTCATCTTAAAATAGTATAAATAGTTACATTTTGTATTCTTTTTTAAAACTGAAATCATTGCTCTGGATGTGTCTTGCAATTTTTGTATTGCATATTTTGAACAATAAATGTATTATTATTATTAATTGTTACAAATCTATAATTTTATTTTTCGTATTGTTTGTAATTATATTTTTGTGGCATCACAGAACTCACAAAAGACATGGATATCATCTAAAGAAGGACATATTAGGCAGAATAAAATGTCATGTGGTCATTGTAATAGAATCCAATAATTAAAAATGATTATTTATTTATTCGTTTCTCCCGTATGCGTACCGAAACTGCCTGACCGATTTGTAAAAATATGTTTCCTTTTATTGAAGAAAGCTTGAAACTCATTTTTATAACGTGGGTGAAATCGCGGGACACAACTGTTTTATCCGTATAAGGTTTCCTTGGGATGGTACGCAAAGAGGAATTATTATTTCTATAAAACATGGATCGATAACGGATGGAGAGCTATTATATGCACACGAAGTTGCGAGTAATAAATAGTCTAAAATAAATCTTGAAGTTAGAAATTAAATATCTTATTTGATAAAAGAGACAGGCTACAATATACGTACGTTAGGCTACGTTATTCTATGTTCAAGATTAAATATAGTATTACTGAGCTAACTGGTTTGGGACACTAACGGTCACTAGGCTCCAGGTTTTACAACTCCCACATTGATTCAGTTTTATAAAACAAGCAGACTTCGTAAACAGACATGGTCGCTGCGCATACAAAACTCGTTTGGAATAATTATATTTAATAGTTCTGGACCTATAGGTGTGGGCTCTGGGCTACACATTATAGTAGGACTACACAGTATAGGCAGTTCATGAGCGGAGACAACTGCTATTACAGAGAGATGTCTGTAGACAGCAGTCGTGATCGCAATACCGTTTTAAGGAGCAAATATTCACTTTATTCACAATTACACTTTTCTAACTATACCCGAACGCTTTGAGATCGTTTGACGCATGTTACACTTAAAATTAGCGGTACCACCCCAGGACGGCAGATGGGATAATAACCATCATCAGTAAGAAACCACCACTCTTTAAAGTTAACTTTATTTTTAATTTGGAATCTCGCGGTTACTTATTAAGTTATTTACGAAAAAAAGATTCCGCAATCAAATCAGGTATAAAACGCCGCAAAACATATAATTTTGTGAGCCAAACCGATGCTTATGGAATTAAATTATTGAAGCGCTTCTGTTTATCTCATCTCTGTACATACAAGATGTAATTAAGGTAATAATGTAGCAAATTACTATACTGCTTCTTGGATTATTTAATTGTAATTTTGTACCTTATGAGGTATCTGTATAAGAATTTAAAACTGAACTTATGAAAGATATGTTTCTGGAATATTTTCAAAACTGTTTCATAATAATGTTCAATATTTAACAACGAGTACCCGCGGAAGTTAATTATTATTTATATAAAATATCGTAAAATAATATAACGTAATCTTAGTTTAAATAAAAACTACCAACAATTAAATTTATTGTTAGCGTTTGTCTTAGAGATATTTTTTAAAGTGTTATCAGACCGCTATCTTCAAAACCACGTAGGGATATTGCCGAAATATTATTCATACCTATAGATGACTTGCAATGAGAGTCACTGATAGGAACCAGTCATAACAGTAATAATTATATAACCTTGCGGTTTTATACTTAATTCTCTATAGGTTAACCTTGGGTGGGTAACATCGTTCACTTTCAATGATGTAATCGTAATTTTTTACTCCCATCAACTTATCGAGTTTTAGGAATCACCTAGCAAATGGGTGCGTGTATGTTCAAAGCACATCGTTTTTCCGGTTCAGTGCCTTCTGCCTCTCTTAGCACGAACAAACTCTCAACTAGGTATCGAACGGATTTGCTTCGGATCGAACAACACAGCATAACATAACTTTATTTTAAACGTTTTTTTTATTGTAGCTCGGTATATAACTACACTCCGTTTGATGTAAATCTCTACGGGCAGCAATCGCCTTCACTATGCCGGCCTGAGGAGACGAGTATTATTATATTTTTTTCTAAAATTAATAACTTTGAATCACCAAGTATTTACAATTATCTATTTCTCTGACAATCCTGTTGTGGTAAATGCGTTTATGAATCGTGAATGTGTTCGTGCTTCGGGGGCAGCTCTAAAGATCTTGCTTTATACCGTTCCGTTGGACTGAGAAAAAAATGTTGCTATCACCGGCGAATAGCAATTCTTAGAATTTATACACAAAAAATGTGAGGCTGTTTTAACTTCTAAGTCTAGGTTTTCAACGTCTTTTTACGAAGTAATCTATATTTTAAAAAATAATAATATAAAATTGAAATGGCGCAGTTATTTAAACGTTAACACTATATATTATTCAAATCATAACTACATTTTCATGATGACAATACAAAAACGCTTCTTCTCACCACCTAATGGAGTCAATTAATATTAATATTTAACATAAACTAAAATATTAATCACACGATAACTTAACAAAATTACTTTTATTTGTACCAATGGTTATTAGTAACAGTGGCCTAGGGGGTGACTACGTGGACTCACGAGATTCTATTTAAAAATACCTAATAGCTTAGTGCCATAATATCTATAATACTCTTTAAGGTGAAAGCCAACACCTGAGCGTCCATACATTTTGTTTTACCACATTGTTCAAAGCATAGCAGATTTATGTTGAAATTAAGTAATTTGATAACTTTCTCAGCACTAATTTATTATCGCAAATCGATCGTGGTAAAACAAAATGTATGGACGCTCAGGTGTTGGCTTTCACCTTAAATTAAGTATGGTAGACAGAACGATTATGGTTATTAGCCCAGTCTGCATGCACATCCGTAGTCGCGTCTCGAAAGTCAGTTTGGAAGAGAAGAGACTTGTGAACGTGAACGTTATCTTCTCAAACCTTCGCTGCGACTGCTAGCAGCAGACATTTCTTTACGGAAGCAGTTGTGCTGGACTGCACTCTATAAGCCAAGCCTAGCGTGGTCACAATCCACAAGCCGTAGTTTTTTCTTTAAATTTTTTGGGTAATATAATAATACTAGACTAGATAAATTATAATGAAAATTGAAAAAATACTTACAAAAGTTAAAATCTTAATAATCGGGCTATAGTAATCGACTTCGTAGACTTTATCGCCGTTCGAGGAGCCATGCACGGTGATTCCCAAATCCACAAATGTTATTACAATGAGTAAACTCGTGAAAATCGATTTGCTAATATTTAATATATTCCATGGTATATTTCTTTCTTTGCTTTTTAAAATATAATAGCCCTCGAAGAACGACATGAACCACAAAAAGAGGCAGGGGACCCAAACCAAGACCGTCTTCTCGAAGCATTGCGTAACTCCTGGCTGATCCGTGTACCATGTTACATTTAAATCCTGTAACAAATAATATAAATTATTACCTATACATATAGCTTTTTTTTAATGCTTGCTCTAAGCTAGTACTTGTATCACAGGCACCGAGTGTCTAAAGTACATTATATAACATAGTTACATTGGTACCAGTCAGAATTTAGCGAGTTTTGAACACGGATCTCATCGACCCGTTCTTTACCGCTAGACCACGGCCGCTCGATTCACTTTAGTTGCGAGCACCCGACGCCGAGCTGTTGAAGGTGTGTACTTACAATTAATTTTTATAGTAGCGCCACATTATGACCGCACTCCGTCTAAATTAAGCTAGAGTGCGGTCCATGATATTGTATTGACAGTACGCACTTCTTACGTTTTACAATTACGTTTAGTCACAATTTCATCGGTACAGACATAAATTTGTTATATGTACTTTGGTAGCACAATGTTTATGATTAATATGGTAGATAGGCATTAATTAAAATAATGATAGGCAGGACTGATAACGTTTATTAGCCCAATCCGTGTATTGACTTTAGACGCGTAGTTAGCGTAACTTGGGGTTAACCTATATAGCGGAGAGGAGTTTGTCTTTTCTATAATATATAGACTTAGAAAAGCTGTATACTGTACAACTGAATGAAATATCTGTTAAAGAGCTAAGTACATAATAGAACTGTTAATATTACTCAGCCTACATATAAATCAAAATAAATTATAACAATATATTAAACAGCTCTTTGCTTCTCTTTAACCAGTATTTACCTACGTACATCAATTCAATTGTGCGATACATCTCTATTCGACATTCTCATAACAAACCGTATACCACTAAAGTGACCTTAATTAATGTTTATTTACATACAAATATAGTCCCTATCGCTTTGTAACGAGTTTAATATGGACATTAGTATCTATTAAAGTTAAGATGTACGTTTTAAAATGAAGTAGGTTTATACCTAGACACATAATTAAAATTGATCGACTATTCGTATTAATTTTTTTATTTTATTATTAGAATTTCTGTTGTAAAATGCAGCAATTCGGCCCACGAGTGGCGACGAACTGAGACCAAGATCGCGCTCATATAGTGATACTCCAGTGGCGTTTGATGCATTTTTTTATAAATCAACACCTTGTGAAAAAGTTTTTTTAGTAGAATGAAGAAAAGACGCTAAAAATAAATGTACTGTATAATGATGACGTGATATTTTCTTTTGTGTGTTAATTCTGGAAAGATATTGTGCACAAAAGGGAGTATTTTTCAAGTTGAAGCCAGAAAATTTATCGATTTAAATAAAAAAAATATATAATATATAACTTTTACAATATATTAATATTGTCACCGAGAAGTAATTCTGCATTTTATAGACACCCTGTTCTATCAGAAAGGTAGATAGAGAGGGAGAATCAAAATAATTACAATAAACCAAATTTTTTTATTTAATAATTTTACATAGTCTTTCTTTGTTAACTGATGTTTACATTGTTTTATATTGTATTTGTTTTGTTTCAGAGGGATTTACGCATCGTGACGCAAAGTTGCACAACATATTGAAAGAACAAAGCTTATCATCTTTACAATTTTTAAAAGTAATGTAATTTGTTTTACGAACACATCGAGTTAAAGTGCTCAATTTGCATGATTTTAATGGAAATACCCTAAGAATATAATACTACATAGTACCTACTGTATATAGCAACCATAAAAAATCAGTAAGATAATATTTTTATCTGATATCTACAATATGATAATATGGGTCTTGTACAATAAAAGTTAAATCAATATTAGCACTGATGTTAACATCAATTGTTGAATTAACAAAAACTCTACCCTTAACGAGCACTGGAAACTTTACACCAGAGTTTTTCACAGTGGGAGTACGTGACAGGATTTACGTCACGAAAGCGAATCGATTTGATTAAAAGAGAGATTAAATTACTACTAAGAAAACTAACCATATTTTGGCTCCTTATATTGGACAGAATTTGCGAGAATAACAATTCCATCACATTAGACGCATTTATTTTTGTCTGTATTGCATTATTATCAAATTAAAACAAAATATGTAAGTACGGCTAAAAGTTAGAGTAGGCACCCCTACCAAAACTAATGTGTTTTGAATACCTAAATAATTATTTCTTAATTCAACATATACATAGTTAATTAGCAAACCCTATTATTTCCTATGTTTTAAAACATTAATATTTAATTTAAATCCCTTAAATTATGCATGCAATAACCATGCAACTCGGTCGCGTGCTAGACAAACAAGAACTTGTAATGTATATTGCCCATCTCTATTGTTAAAGGTACAAACAAAATCGCCTCACAAAGCCACCCTATTTACACGGGTTAAATCGCGAACGAGTAACTCATTTGTTTCGAAAATGTTGAGCAAATGGCGTGGGATTCGTACGCCTGCGACTGAGCATTTTACGGACGATTTTATCGAATGCCGCCTGTTGTCACACACCAAAAGTAGGAGGCTAGTGAACTTGGTGAATGATTTTAGTCCTAACAGCCAAGTGAATTTTGCCGTGCGACGGAAACCTACATCAATTAGGAATTTGATATGAAAAAGGTCATTAACCTCATAACCCCGAACAATACTTCCCAGTTACTATTATGATGTGATTCAGTTATTAATATTATCATGTTTTCATTAAGTGATTAATAACTGAACAAATCTACTTATCAGTTTTAAAACAAGTGGGCAAATTGAGAGATTAGTCGAGCAAAATATTTGTGTTTACCATAATGTTACTTTGTTAACTTTTTTCTTTTATTATTGTAGCTCGAGTTATAACTGATGTAAATCTAGAGCGCGGTCCATCAACGGAAGCAAACGCAACTACAGATAAATTTCTACAGGCAGCAGTCGCCTCCGCTATGCCGGCTTGAGGAGAAGAATGTGCACCACCCCGATTGACAGTGCACACTCCTCTCATTATATTCTTTAATTGTAATAACTAAAATCTCGTGTGAGAATTGCATAGTACTACTTAACAATTTAATACTTTTCAATAGGATGTTCCTACAATAACATTTGCCTTTAATGATTATGTTTAACACAAAAAACCAGTTCCAGTCATGGGCATGAGACTATTAGTCCAAATGCCTAAGGTCAAGGACATGATGGTCAAGAATGTTTATATGTTAAATTATGTGTTTATTAAATATGAATCACAGAGTGTTTGTATGAGAGAAATCATTATGTATGATATAAGTCTTGTAACTGTTGAAGAAAACTGCTTAGTAATGCTTATTATTGTGTTTAAATTGTGCGTCTTAATTATTTACTGTATTTAAAACCTATTTGGCATCCCACTGCTGGGAAAAGACCTCCCACTCCCATTTTGTAATTCTCTATAGGGCGCTTGCGACCTCTCTCTGTGTCCAAGTGTCAAGCTTGTTCCGCCATCTTCATCTAAGTCTGCCGAGATATCTTTTACAGTCTAGAGACTGCTCTATGATAGATATACACATGGCAAAAGTCACCTGCACAGCTCAACTTAAGTTTGATGACTGTTTGAATTTCATCATTATAATTATTTATTTAATATTTAATACACTAATAGCTGTTTCAAGTTCATTCTTGTAATCAAACAGGACGTTTTGTTTGCTAGTATTTCGAAATAAGAAAAATATATAGATAACAAAAAGTGTAATATCATCATTTTTATGATGAAACATTTTAAAGACAGACTGATGATGGTTTATTAGACTAGTCTGCCATACCCATGACGCTGCACACTGGATATTGAACATTTGTCTCCTTAAGCCGGCATAGTGGAGGCAACTGCAGCATGCCGAGATTTCTAGCGGTTATTTCCGTCAATGGACCATACTATAACGTCATATGTGGAGATACAATAAAAAATTGTTTATACTATTAAAAATTATTAGAATCTCATATTCTTGCATAATACTTATTTTATACAAAATACTATAATTTTCATGTGTTGAATAAAATATAAACTTTTTACACGGACTTTTAACCTGGTTCAGGAGATAATGATTCATCTCGACTATATTAAATAACATCTAATAAGCACTAATTAAATGATGACTCTGCCTTTTTGTTAAATTATGTTTTGGTTCAAAATAATGTTTAATAACAACACAATAAAGTTAAGTTTTGTTGTGCAATTTATATGTATTATTAAACTTAAATAAAACTTTCACCCTAAATCAAGTTTTATTCAGTTTTTTAAAAGTAAATAGTTATTGGGAGTTTTAAATTTAGATAACTTTTTAACCCAAAGATTTTCAAAATATACTTCTGAACAATGAAGTACATAATATTAGAAGAATTATAAAGTATATTTTTTCAAGAAAATGTAATTCAAATACATAGGTACCTACTTCCAAAATAACTAATATTTAAGCATCAATTAACTAGCCTTTCTGGCATTGTTTATTTATCAGATGGCATTGAAATCCCTGGATCTATATTTAAAACACTTGTATTAAGGTCTCTTTAGTTAATAGCTTTTAGATTTTTAGTAAAAAATATATTTTAGTAAAAATACAGAAAGTTACATTTAAAATATTTTGTTTTACCCACAAAAAAATAATACATACAATTCGCTATTTTTAAATGATACATTTCATATTAAAAGTTAAAAAATATAACAAATAAAATAATAATAATTGCCACAAGCACAATGAAGCAAATTTATTCGAAAGAACACTTACCCAAAACTGGGACCCACAGAAATTATCCATTGAAGAATTTAACGACATTATCAATGAAATACTGAACCAACCACAAACTGTAATATTATATTAAAGTCCCCATGAAACTCAATGGGATATTTACACAAATTATAAAAGAAAACGTATCGACGCTTTGTGATGCAACCACCCATAAAAGTTACAAAATTAAGTATTCTGAAATATGGAAATATTTAACAAAGTTTCGGCAGTGACAGCTCACTGACTGCCATTTACACTCGCTGGCTCAAAATTCGCTCAAAATTGTTCAACCAACGCACACGCTCACCCCACTCTCATTCATTCGAAAGTGAAGGAAAAACGGAAGCTGTCGTTCATATAATTTGACTTTTAACTCATGTGTTGCCAGTTTTTGAAAAATAATAAAGGTTATATAATATTATTTAAAATTAAAATGAAATGCACCGTATTTAAGATATGGAAGGTAAATACGATAATATAATGTTTTCTTTTAATAACAAATCATGTAAATGTTTTATTTATTTATTTTAGTTTTAGATCACGATTTCTTCTTGATTGTAGATCTTGACTCATACATCACTAATGTCATAATGTCATGAAATTCCTGAAATCTGAAGTTTACGAAAAGAATGCGTATGTAAGGATTATTTGTGCGCATATCGCGTTACGATTTCACGGCGTAAATGCAACGTCGTACTTGGCCCTCAGCTAAAACAACTTATGACTTTTTAGATTCTTTCCTTTTCATACTTCGATGATTATGACACTTGATTATTTTGAAAAACTATAATCACCGTTTTTATTATTGTCTTGAAGAATATGAAAATAAATAACCACCAAACGTGGTGTTAAACCTTAAACTTCAATAAATTTTATGTCTTGCAACACTTAACTGACAGCTGTCAATGGGCGACGCGTATTCTGGATGGGGGTTTACGGCATTTTTTAATTTAGCGAAATAAGAAAGAAGTATCGACAGGAAGTTTCTCTGTACTAGTACGTAATATTTGTTTTATAATTTAATGTAGCGAAATTCATATTTACTCAATTTAATCATATGTTGTAGGAATTAAACATTTAGCCTCAGCAAGCGTCCGTCCAGAATGGCTGAATATTTGGCGGCTATATTTGGTACAGAAAAAGATAAGTAAGTTTATTGTTACTCGATTACATTTTTCAATCGATATTTGTTTGTTGTACGTGTAGTAATATTACATTGTCTTGTAAAACTTGTATAGGTTATGTTTTGCAAATTAACTACTCTAACCTCATGTATATCGCTTGTAGCACATATGCACTCATAATGAGATATTTTGTAATAATTTCAGGGTGAACTGTTCATTCTACTTCAAAATAGGAGCATGCCGTCACGGGGACAGATGTTCAAGAATTCATAATAAACCAACATTTTCACAAACTGTATTATTACAAAATCTTTATGTCAATCCACAAAATTCAGCAAAATCAGCTGACGGAAGCCATTGTGAGTACAACTTTACATGTATTTTTTAAACTAATAATTGAAAATACTCAGTATGCTGAATGTAATTTTTGCCTTTAACTATACTAGAATTACAGGCTAGCTGTTAGAGGATAGACCTTAAAATTTTGAGATACTTCCAGTGGATAACTATTGGATTAAATCAGTCCCGGTTAGAGTTCAAACACGGTAGCAAAGGTTCTCAGACACATAAAATTAATTTAAAAATCACTTTTAATACATAATTACATTTAATTGTTAAAATCCTTCTACCCATTACGAATAGGCTAGGTTAGATTTAGGTTTGTATTCATTTAATGCAAGAGCCGAACGAAGCGAGGCGATTGCCATCCACCAATCCTTGTACCCATTACGAATAGGTTAGTTACATTTAGGTTTGTATTAAAATTGAGTGTTGCTTTAGATGAAAGTGGTACCAAATTGAAGCTTTAACTGTGTCTGATTTTACGCAATAATTATTTACTCGAATTTCTAAGGTCTTCAGATAAAATCGTGACCGAATTATGTCCAGATATCATAGATATATCATCTAGATATCGTCCACTATTGCCAAATAAGTATAGTTTAGCTATGGATGTATAAAAATTTGGCTTATATACTTTTGTTGAATGGTTTTCACAATTGATGCATTTTCTGTAGCACATTTTGCAAGAGACAGTCTGCAGCCACTCAATATCTTCCAGGGAGACTAGGATGCTTGATTTTTTTTCAAACCCCTAGATACAGATTGTCAAATGATAAAATAGATAATAGTGTCGTTCCGTTGTCTCTGCCTATCCCTGTGGCAAAAAGGCGTGACAATTGTATTGTATTGTAAAATAGATAACACTCAGTGTACATTAATTTAACAAAACATTTCAGTGGTGGTGGCTAATGTATCTGATGAAGAAATGCAGGAGCATTATGATAATTTCTTTGAAGATGTATTTGTGGAATGCGAAGACAAATATGGTGAGATTGAAGAGATGAATGTTTGTGATAATCTTGGTGACCATCTTGTCGGAAATGTTTATATTAAGGTATGTTTATAATAGAAAATTTTATTTATACCTATCTTTATTTAATATGTCTAGTAAAGATATTGTTTTTGAGAAATAAGTAGTTATTTTCTCACAAATACAGTAGAATCCGTTTATTATGACTCTGTCTATATTTTCCAACCGCTTATTATGAAGTACTCTTTCACTGTGGAAGCTATACGTATGTGGAATGAGTTACCAACGTCTATTAAATCTTCACCTTCTCTCCCGATCTTTAAATCTAAACTTAAATCCCACTATCTATCTTTCTGAATTAGGTATTTATGTAATATATATGTATGTATTTTATTGTATTATATAGTATGTTACTATTATATTATTATTTATATCTTTATTATAACTAATTTTAGATTATTTAATATTAGGTACTTCTTGACTGCATTACCCGCTTTTCTCTTTTCCTTACAATTTATTTAATATCAATTGGTTGTCTGGAAGAAATTGCTTTTAGTGATAAGACCGCCAATTGCAGTAACTTATTTATGATTTTGTATTTCTTTAACTGTGTTAAATGCAATAAAGAATTTATTATTATGAAGTAATTACACAGCATAGTTTGGTTTTCATATAAAATTCTTTATAACTAAGTTGGATATAATGACTTCGCTTATTGTGACCCGTTTTTAATAAATTGCATCCAGTTATAGTGACCGACATGATTCCTAACACCTTCGGCAGTGTTTGGGAGAGTCATGTGATACCCGACTACGTTTAGCACGTGCATGGCTTTTTTGTTTTTGAGTCTCAGTTGCAACGTCTTCTTTACACAATAGTATTAGAGACTGTAGAAATTTCCCTGTAGTAGCAGTTGTTTTTATCCATGGACCGCACTCTAGCCTAACATCAGGTACAACCACCTGTGCTATGTGCTAAACTATAATAATAAAAAAATGTGTTCCTTGTCCATTTCTATTTTCCTACAATGTCAACTACTTATTCCATAGTTTCGTCGCGAGGAAGATGCAGAGAAAGCTGTGAATGAACTGAATAATCGTTGGTTTGGTGGAAGACCTGTCTATGCGGAGCTTTCGCCAGTGACAGACTTTCGTGAAGCTTGTTGCCGCCAATATGAGATGGGAGAATGCACACGCAGTGGCTTCTGTAACTTTATGCATCTCAAACCTATCTCTAGAGATCTTAGGAGGTGAGTGTTTAATAATCACATGTAATAATTCGTAAATCTTGCGAGAATTATGATCTCTTGTTCTGTTGGATGTTGTAGTGTAGATTCAAAAAGACTGCACTCCACAGTTATATACAGTGTATACTCGATTTAACGACAAACTCCTTAAAACGTCGAAATTACCTGACTATAGTTGGTTTACATTGTTGTCCATAAAATGATACACTTTATGTAGCATCACACCAACTCTAAATAACGACCACAATATGTCCTTATTAAACAATAAACAGTACTTTCCAGTTGCCAAAATTAATAAGAACTGCAGCTGTGTACATTCTTTTGTTTGTTATTTTGTTGCTTTATTGTCTAGCCCGTATTTACCTTGACTGTCGGCATCATACGAATCGAAGATTTTGTCGTTAGTTTGTTATGTATAATGTTATATATACTTTATTTGTAAATAATATTATATTAGTAAAATAGTATTGATTTTTCTTTTCTCCATTTAACGACAACTCCCTATAACGCTATAAAATGCGCAGTCCCTTCAGTGTCGCTATATAGAGTTTACACTGTATTTCCAGTCGTCTCTGATATGTTAACTTGATGAGACGAGTGCATGGTTCAAGTTGTGAGAGCAATGCCCTCTTGTTACGGGTGTGACAAGCTGAGTGACTAGAATTAACATTGATGAAACTTGAAAAGTGATAGTAGAACACTCCAGGATAACAGACTGAAGCTGACTATCATTATATTAATTACCAATCTTTAAACTTAAAAATAGCTTCCCTATAAGCAATCACTGAATAAATCGTATTTCCCAGGTACTTATACTCCCGTCGTTCGGGCAAGGGCGGGGGCGCTGAAGGTCCTCGCGGTCGTCGTTCTCGCTCCAAGTCCCGCGAGCGTCGCCGTCGGTCCCGGTCACGAGACAGGCGCAGGGAACCACGGAACCCTCGCCCCGGACGATACTAAGTAATGGAAAACTTTTGAATTGTTTCGCCAAGTTCAATCAATATTTTTTGTAAGAGATGTATAATGTTTATATTAGGCTCGCCGAATCGAATCCGATCGCATAAATTGACTTATTATGAAACAGTTGGTGATCATTAAAAAGGAATTCATGACTTGCTGCTTGGCAATGCAGTAGAATTTGTCTACGATGTACGCACGCGGTAGAAATGCGTCTGATTCCTCTCTAGTGGACCCTAGCACCTTTGTGAAAAATGGGTTAACTTTAATGTTTTTTTGTGAGAAATAATATTTTATTTTAAACTTCACTACATTAATAATGCCATGCATGCATTCCAAAAAAATACTTATGATTCACAAAAGATTCGTGATTAATATTGGCTTAACTTTGTTGAATATAAGAAAGGTTTAAAATTCAATTTAAGTTAGTATATGAGGTGTCATAATTTGATATGAAATAAATAGGTAGTTTAAATTGACCAGTTGTGCTTTATCATCAATGTACTGTTATCTTTTATTGGTATTTATTAGTGTTTTTTTTTAACTGGGATATTATGGGGATTTTTTTTTCTTCTGATACATGAAAATGTGTCGAACCGCATTTAAAAAAACGACCAGAATGACTCATTTTAATGGACAACTCAACTTTGACCAAAAAATAAATACTATACCTAAATTCCATACTAAAAATAATAAATTTCATGATAATATTTCCTAAGACATTCCCTGTATTTCATATGGAGTTCCCCGTACTGTCTCAGTTAAAAAAACACTATACAGTTTGGATATTTCAAATTATAATGGAAATCGAGAAAACAAATTGTTCAATTCTCATCTTAATTGAATAATGACTAATTCAACATTTTAATATAACAAAAAAAAACATAAATAAGGTTATTTTAATAACTAAGATTTTGTGTGTTGTATCGTAAGAATAGGTGGCCAACAAATAATGAATTCTGATCGTTTTTCTTTCAGCTTTGTTTTTAGCAAACTATACTGATTATTCCAAAACATTTTGGCTAAAATAAGAAAGGTTTTAATAAATTCAAGAAAAGAAAAATACTTTTTTAAAGAATATAAATGATATAATCTGAAATTTAAACAAAGCAATATCACAGTTAAAGTGTGGTCAACATTTTCCTAGACAGTCGGCGGAATTAATTAAAATAAATGATTTTTATTATAATAAGTTGTTCGTGTTTATTTATCTGATAATCCGTGTATAGTCCTATATTTTTATGGTATTTAATGAAGACGCCAATTTCGATGCAACCTGATTCTTCTAGTAATAAAGCTGATATCTAAAATTTGATGGCACAATATTGTGGAACAGCCTGTATAAATATAATAATATGTTAATTTTGAGACTTTGGCCGTTTATAAGAATAACGTGTTCAAATAAAAGATTAATTACTTATAACAGATTTTGATGGTTTATGATTTCTATAACTGTCATCAAAATTGAAATTTAAAATTATTGGTTTAGGTTTTTGACTTTAAACTGTACCTTAAAAATTCTTAAAATGTTCTTTAGACCGATTATATGTATATGTACGGCGGCATACGGAGGTAATTAATTTGTACGCCTGAATAGAAATTATAATGGAGATCCATGTGCGAGAGTAATAGACAGACCGATGATGGTTATCAGCCCAGTCTGCTATCCTGACGTAGTACTACTACTTTCGAATATAACACCCGTTAAAGTCAAAGTTGTCACTTGATCGAATCGAAAACAAAATGTATGGGATTTGACGTTTCGTCATCACTTAGGTGACAGTGAAACGTCAAATCCCATATATTTTGTTTTCGATTCGTTTCGAAGTGACAACTGTGGATATGCTTTTGACATGAGCCCCTGGTCGCGTTTCAGAATCAGTTTAAAAGTAACCAAGTATAACGAGAAGAGTGTGCACCGTCAATCTGGATTTTTGGGCACAATATATTCCTTAAATTTTAATGTTAGCTCCTTGTATGAGACTATTCGTCTGAGTTAAACGTATTAAGAATTTGTATACCTTTCTCACCAATTAAGTGAAGAAACCGAGCTAGTTTTGCTATCAGGGTCTTCATCCAAGCGAGTAGCTACAATAAACACTTTAAAAAGTCGATGCCACTTTCTCCAGTTGTTTGATAAGTTTCCATCCGTGATCGTAGGATTTAAGGTGCCCGTCAATGTTTAATCCGGTTGTTTTGGCGGTATATTTCTTAGACATTTATTTATTGGAGAAAAGACAGAGACAGGCAGAAATTATGTCCGCCGCCAAATAAATTTCTCACAATGTAATAATTAATGTGCACTTGTTTTTAAACAAGTTAAAACGCAGTTCGGTCAATCAATTCAGTGGCAATGGTCGTTATGTGATGTCGACGCTCGCTGTCGTTGAGGATTTTTTTTCATGTTGACACAACATGTGACATCGACTGGCCTGCTGGCTTATACGGTGGCCTCGGTCGCCACTACTATGCCGGCCGGAGAAGGTGTTTCACACTCAGCTTGAAGGATCATTTACGGCCTTTCGTATTTTTGTTTTAAAGGCCGCACGTGAATTAGTCAACACCCAAAAAAATGGGTGTCGTATATATCTTTTGTCTCGACACACGACCCTTTTTTGTGGTACATGGTGGTGAGTGGTACGTGTGGGTTAAACTCTAACTGTAATTTCCAGTAATTTTTATTCAGACGTACAGAATAATTACATATGAGATTTATTATATCAAAACGTCGAGTCTAATATAATTAAAATTAAATTGCTTTTATAAATAAAACTACATTATCTATTTCCAAATGTTTTGCCTATCCCAAAACATACGTAGAGATGTAATAAACAGTATTTGCAAATAAACTTAGGTCCGTGTAAAATTAGATACTTTCTAAAAAGTCGACTATATTTTTATGCCAACGATGAAATTAAGAAAACAATGTTAAAAGGTAGATTTTTTACTCAATATCTGGATGTAAATTGATTATACAAATAATTCTTTGGTTTAATAAATTTATTACATAATAATTGGTTGTTTATATTACGACGGCTTTTGTGGCAGAGTTGTTAGCGTGCCATTCTGTTTTGCGGAGGTCTGGGTGTTGTTTTAGTCCTGATACTCTGATAGTGCAGGGCACTTTAGGGTCGGGGCATTGCGTGTATATTTTTATTCATTCATCATGTACCTATTAATTTGAAGACATTGGCTGGATTGTAACAAAAACTACTAAGTAATTCTAAAAATATTTATTATTGACTTATTTAATACCTACTATTACTTCGACTTATTCATTTACTTTATTAAAGTATTTGTTGTGCAAATTGGGGAGGTGTCTCTGGTGACAGCTATCTTTTTTACATATTTTTTAGATAATATAGATTAATTTAGTCGACACGTGTTTCTGGAAAACTTTTGTAATTGCTTTGTTCTTTTTTTATTAATTTTTAAAAATTGCGATCGTAATATTGGCAAACCTGAGGATTCGTTCGGAACTAAACCATTGCCAATGAACAAAAAAAAATCGTTTGTCAAAAGTTCAAACAAAACTTTTGATTTTTAAAAGTTCCTGTTAATTAAAACATCGTGTTTATAGTGTAGTTTTGTTTTAAAAATTACAATTGTTATTCGTATAAAACACTGTTGTTGTTAGGAAACACAAACAAAAGATATTTGACAAACTTGTGAGGCGACAACCATAGACAACATAATAATCTACAAAACTGTTAGGTTGGTACTTTGTATTCTATCTTGTCAAACGGTACGAAAGTCGAAGTGAAAGGTCGAAGACGGTCATTACAGTTTTTCAAATATCTCCTCGATTTTTAAGTATTTTCAGACGAGAATCAAAAAATTCTTCTAATTGAAGTAATATCTCGAAATGGTTTTCGATTCACCATGGGTTAGTTTTTTTGGACCTTGCCCATTAATCATTTACTAAGTTAATTAAATTCGAGTATAGTTAAAAAAGTAAGTTCTGTAATCTCTGCTTAATCTATTAGAATACATACTAAATTACAGTCTACAGGAAAGCTAGTGAGAATTTTACTTAACGCACTCGCCGCGTAAAGTGAGTATTGTTCACCAGTAGGATCCTTATGTTCCAAACTTTACCTTGACTTAAAATACAATTGCCTGATTAAAGGGAGGTACTCACTTAAAAAAAAAGTGAGTTAAAAGTCAGTTTTTTTGTTAATTGACGAGTTTCTTGATGAAGTCTTCTCACCATAAGCCTTGGCCCTAAGGTCAAAAGTCACTTGTCACTTGATCGAATCGACAACAAAATGTATGGGAGTGTTTGGCGCGCTTTTGCCCGGGAAGGTTGAGGTGTGTTTTTATCCCTTTCCTTAATTAGTTTAGTGGTTATTATTATGTAAAATTGGTGTTATTTTGCGTAATTTTATGCTGCGCATGTGAGTAATTGTGGAAACATTAAAATTCACTCTATATGAGGCAACAGAAGCGGTTTTTTTTTGTGGTTATCCCATGCCGTGAAAACGCTCATATTGTGACGTGACCGGGTGAATTGCCGCCAAATACTCCAAGAAAGCGTCAAATTGTAAAACACCATTGCAATTTGATGTAAAAACGTCAAGAATTTACTACAAATGAGATATATATTATATTACTGAAGACATGGCTGTATGGGCTTTGTTCCCTTTGCCTTCCCAGAATGGGAGAATTAACAAAAAAAAAATGTATGGGATTTGACGTTTCGTTAAATTCCATACATTTTGTTTTCGATTCGTTCAAGTGACAACTGTAGATTGGCTTTTGTCTTTAGGCCCAGCTAGAGTCCGTCGATGAGCAAGCAAGCAGCTAAGCCCCATGCCGATGCTAATAAAATATTTTAATCTCATTAAAATTCCCACTAAAGTCACACCAGTGGCGGATTTACAGATTTGCCGCCTGTAGGCTATTCAATTTTTGCCGCATCTGAATTTTGATACCTTAGTCTACAATCATATCAATTACATTTTCTACCAATAAAATTCCAACTTTATGATTTGTGCTCCATCATCCTCGTTACATCCCGTATGGTTAGTATCATTGAGAACTAAGGTACCGTGTCAGATCCTTGATTATTTTTACAGCAAAGAATTATCAAAAAACATTAATTTTGTAAATCTAAATAAAAAAATTATAAACTAAATCTGCCGCCCTAGGCCTGCTCAGTCTGCTGGTAAATCCGCCACTGGATCACACACACAGTTTCATTACATTTTAAATTACGGCTTTATTGCAAATCCCTATAAATATCATCCCAAAATTTCATTCTGTCCGCGTAAACATTTTGAATACATTTAAATGTATGTCCAATAATATAACAATATTGTTCATCTTCGGAAAATGGCCTCCATTCATCCAGTTCATCGGAATAATTCGGGTTTCTGAAAAAAAAAAGTTTATTTGTGAAGGTATTTTAATTTTATGAAATGAATTTTTCGACTTTTGTTGACATTCGTGGCGTAGTAGTTAGCGTGCCAGTCTTACGTGGAAGTTCCGGATTCGATTATCGGTTGAAACAAATATTTTCTTTTATTTACGTCAATATTAATTGTATGAATCGCTTTGCCGCCTTGAAAACTTTTATTACAAGTTTCATGTGTGATTTTTTATAAATCATTGTCATTAAACGCTGTAGTAGTGACCTGTTCTGTGCATAGTGGAGGCAGGTACCTTCCATATCAACACTAGGTGGATTTTTGAAGATTTTTTTCTAAAACGTGATATTGGCAAGTTCCTTTTGATGGTTTGTCGCCGCGCATCTTGTGATTCGCTTTTTTTCACTTTTGTCTTACTTTTTTCATTCATTATGAGTTTTTTCCTCGGTGACCATGATATTAAAAAATATCAGGACTTTTTGACTGCTAATTTTATTATGTGATTTTTAATTCAAAGCGGCAAAGGGTCATTTTCCTGATACTCATACTGCAGGGAATCCTTATTTGTTATAAAAAAAAATTGAAAAAAAAGAAGAAAAAAAATTTACCAGTTTTATTTTTCAGTCCTGCCAAAGATTTTATTGTTAGTGGTTTTAAGTTATTACTGCGCAAAATTAAATAAATTATATTTATAAAATACATACCCGTTACGAGCAAAATTGGTCCAAAACGATACAACTTTATCTATATTTTTTTTAGCATCCGTAGTAAAAGGTACATCCAAACAGGTAACATTGAATAAATAAAACAGATCATCTGAATGACAAACTCCTTCCACGCACTCCATTTTATATTGCTTCTTTGTGATATTTCGTTCAGTTTCAATATCAAATCGGTACATATACGCTGGAGAATACTTCGACACGTGTCTTAAGAATCTGCGTATATTGTACACAAACGCTATATCAGTGTTCAATGTTATCACATCTTGCAAGTTATTAGACGTTAATTTAACATCGTTCAAGTAAAACTTTAACACTTTCTCGCCGATATCTAACACATCTTTCGGAGGAAGGACAAATTTTAATTCACGTGTCACATTAAATTCTATATGATCTAATCTCCGTTTGAGACTGTTCGGAAAGTCTCTAGCCGTCTCTATGCCTTCGCTCGATGTAAATCCGGCTAAAATTGGGATATGAGCAAAGTCACCCTTTAACACGAGACTCGGTGGTGATTCTTCGAGAAATTTTTCAACTTTTAAATTAGAGTTCTCGATCACGGGACCGAATATCAAACTGTCACATAAATCTCTAATATCAGTATCGAGTGGTGCCAACGATATATTAACTAATGACGTCACGGGAACTTTTCTCAAGAACGCCAGTAATTCGTTCATGTCATCTGTTTCTTTTCCCAATAAAATTCCGAGTTGTTTTGCTCTTTGACGGGGATACAGGCCGTAACTCCACTCGTTGAGGCAGACACCGCTTTGACATATCGCTTTATGGAATAATCCATCGCTCATTTTGGAGACGACGTGCAAAGAAACCGCCGCTGAACCAGCGCTGCATCCGAATAAAGTCACGTTGTTCGGATCTCCACCGAAAACGGAAATGTTTTCTCTGACCCACCTGAGTGCCGCTACTTGGTCTTTGAGACCTGCATTGCCGGGCACTTCATCTGTTTCTAAGCACAAGAATCCTAGGACTTCGAGTCTGTAGTTTATAGTTACCAGTACGACATCTTTGTCAACGATAAATTCGGGACCATAAAAGTCTGAGT
This sequence comes from Tinea pellionella, assembly GCA_948150575.1. Classification (NCBI taxonomy): domain Eukaryota; kingdom Metazoa; phylum Arthropoda; class Insecta; order Lepidoptera; family Tineidae; genus Tinea; species Tinea pellionella. Next base: position 3,544,245 of record OX411252.1, read on the forward strand.
TTCCAGAGCCGGTGTAGAAGGCCCCACCATGTATCCATACCATTACGGGTGCTAATTGTCTAGGGTTGAGATTCTTAGTATATACATTGAGATATAGACAGTCTTCGCTACCGGTCTCAAGGCGGTCGAGCCGGCTGTTATATTGCGGACAGACCGGTCCGTGTTCTTTAGCATCGCGTACCCCTTCCCAATTATCTGGCGGTTCCGGCGCCTGAAATGTGGATCAAACTTAAACTACTAAAAATATAAAATTATTACTAAATAGTAAATTGTAATAACGAAATTGGCAGATACAGATGCCTGTTATAATACAATGTACAAGGTCGTTCGTGTATGGCACGCATTACGTATTTGTCTACTAAAACATTCATTACAAATTCAATTCAATGTGAAATTACAATGAATTTAGTATTAATAGAGGCTACAGTACTATTTCATGAATATGTCGTTACCTTAAAACGAAGATCCCCTATTGGTGGTTTAGCGTAGGGTATTCCTTTAAACGCTAAATAGTTCAAACTATCATAAACACAAAGGGCTCCCTCTAGTTCCCCTTGCGATACCTTGACGCGGGTCATTATCAGACGGTGTTGGACACTGAACTAGTCTGCCGCAGAAACAAAATCACGATCTCGTAACTACAATAGATCAAAGTGCAAGCGTTATTAAAGTATTATGAAACAAAAAAATATAAACCGTCTAAATTAAAAAGCATAAAAAAACGTTATAATTAAAATATTATTTATACTTTTTTTAACAGAATAACATTGAAATTTTGCTGTGTATTTGTGTAGTGTAGAAATTGATAATTTCATTTTATTATTAAATTAATAAAATAATAAAACAAATTTAACATTTAGAATGCCAAAAATTAATAAAAAATAACCGGGAATTGATAATTTCAGTGCGAAGTTTGAAGTGCGAAGATTTGGTTACTCTTTTGTTATAGTTAGATCGAGAGGACAGTTAGAATCTATAACTGTACTTGTGTGTCAATACACTGAAGTCCAAAGTTCATTTGTATACACTTCTCTTTAATGTTAAATTAATATTTGCAACTAAACCCGAGGTTAAAGAGAAGTATCTAGTACTCTATAGGCTCTGTCTACCCCGGTAACACCATACCAGGCGTAACGAACTAAGCAAAGTAAATAATAAAGTTAAATACGAACAATTTTGAAACTTTTTTTAAGTTCAGATTTTTTACTTAATTTTAATATAAAAGTTTTCAAACTTTCAAGAATATATATAAACAAGAATTTAAAGTAATCCGACTAACTCAAACTCAAAATTATTGAATTATAAAATTATTAGAAATTTCTACGTAGAAAAAATTAAATTAACGTTGATTATAGTGGACAATTAATGTAAACTACAAAAATATACATCATAATTTAAAAAAAGGTTTTTTTTTTAATATGACGTGACCATACTCTGACTTTAAGCTAGAGTGCGATCCATGAGCAGACAGAACTGCCACAACTGTCGCCTCCACTATGCCGGCTTGAACAGACGAATGTGCTATCTAAATATGATCATTTCACGGTTGTTAAAAGTAAGTTTACAAATTCTAACGAAACTTACCAATTAAAAAATGTAAAAAGAATACGCGTGGTAACACTTTTTATGCTTTTTCACTCACTAATACTCTCTAAGATAACTACTCGTATTTCGCGCGACTATATTAATTTTAACAACTCATAAAAACAAGCGTTATCTAGGGTTGCCACTTTAATATTACAAAAAATATGAATCGATACAAATATTTTAATAAATCTATTATCAGATTATATAATCATAGAAAATTGGTTAGTTATGCAGTATATAACGGTGCTTATTAGATATTAGTCGATAGACACATTGTTGGCGTTTAGTATTGGCTATGCCGGGGTAGTACCGATACCCGTGAAGTGATCTACTCGCTCGACTCAAGAAAGTTGTAGGGTCGTAAACACATTATTAAAAAATAATAATTACCAACTCGCCTTTTGGGATCAACTTGGACGTAGCCGAGGTAGCACATGGACCTCACTTTTGTTTAACCAGTGACGTAGCATGGGTGTCACCCGGGATGCTTAACTGGTGGAGACCCGGGGTGGAATTTGTAGCGGTCACTGAATAATTTGGTTAAAATTTTGACGGTCGGGTGTTACCCCCAGACTGATGGCCGCCGGGGCGGTCCATCCCCGCTGCTTCCCTACTATAAAATGTAGTATATTAAGGATATTATTTTTGGATTGGATTATTGAGCAAAAATAATGTAGTAGACAACCTTAGTGATAACGTTATCGCCTTAGACGTCTCTTATCACGATAATTTCTTGTCGTATGATTACGTATTATATTTCTAACTCTTAATTATTGCAAGTCATTGTAATGTATTGATCATCAGGCATATTGCGGTCACATTCTGTACTATAAAAATAAACAATTGTAATTTCAAAAATTTGTCTTATTTTTTAATTAAGGCGTAATTATTATAATTAAACGTAGGTCACTTTAGATAACGAAGACGGAGTAAAAAGTGTGAACACAAAATATAATCAAAATCCGGAGTGACAGAAAAAAACAAAACATCTAAAACCATATATCTTTTTCTTTTTTTTTTTTTTTTTTTTGTTAATTCTCCCATTCTGGGAAGGCAAAGGGAACAGAGCCCATACAGCCATGTCTTCAGTAATATAATATGTCTTCAGTAATATAATATATATCTCATTTGTAGTAAATTCTTGAAGTTTTTACATCAAATTGCAATGGTGTTTTACAATTTGACGCTTTCTGGGAGTATTTGGCGGCAATTCACCCGGTCACGTCACAATATGAGCGTTTTCACGACGTGGGATAACCACAAAAAAAAAACCGCTTCTGTTGCCTCATATAGAGTGAATTTTAATGTTTCCACAATTACTCACATGCGCAGCATAAAATTACGCAAAATAACACAAATTTTACACAATAATAACCACTAAATTAATTAAGGAAAGGGATAAAAAAACACCTCAACCTTCCCGGGCAAAAGCGCGCCAAACACTCATATCTTTTTCTTTTTGTTTTATATGGCATTATAACAATTTGCCAGTGTCAGAGTAAATATTTTTACATCAAATTAATAATATTGTGCATCACGAGTCATTCATTCATCACGCTAAATAGTCAGGTCAAATCTCAGTAAAGTAAAAAATTGTTCCAGTAAAGTGGTAGAATTCTTACTGAAACTTCCTACGGAGTTTTGAAGGGAACATGGAAACACAGGTTCTCTTCTTTTGAATTGTTTGCCCACACTCACGCACGTTCACGAACACTTAATAGTTAATAATCCACCATTATCACACATTAACACTCGAAGAAACACAAGTTTAGGAAAATAATTCAAAACAGATAACCTGACGTCTCAAGATGGCCGCCAAAACTCCCAAACCATATATCAATATGTGACATGCTTCAATATTCAAATCGTAGTGCGCGTTGCCAATAAATAAATTATTTATTTATTTATAGAAAATTATAAACGCTTCTTTATTTTAATTTTAAATCCAAAATACTTTATAGTTATCGTAACTAAGTATACAATTAATATAATTAATTCAAATAGACCAGACTCCGTAAAAACTAAAAAAATAAACACAACTAAAAATCGGTGCTGCTTTCTACCGTTGATCGCAAACGAACAAATTTTTGGTGTCAAAACATCTTTCATTGTAGCTGAGTAATATGTTTTTCTTTCCTATTTTAGTTTATTTTGTATTTAATTTCAAGTTGTTTCAATTGTCAACACTTTCTAATACAATCCTCTGTCACGCGCCAGTCCGTTACTCGGAGATCTCGGATTCAATTCCGGATTTTTTTTTTATTGTAGCTCGGCATGTGACAACACTCCGCCTGATGTAAAGCTAGAGTGCGGTCCATGAATGGAAAGAACTGCTACTACAGAGAAACCTGTGCGGATAGCAGTCGCCTCCACTATGCCAGCTTGAGGAGACGAGCATGTACCATCATAGATTGACAGTGCACACTCCTCTCGTTACACCTGGCTACTTTCAAACTATTTCCGAAACGCGACAAAGTCACTTCACGGGTGTTACATTTGAAAGTGGTGGTACTACCCCAGAACGGCAGACTGGACAAATAACCATCATCAGTCTGCCTACCACTCTTTAATAGTGCCTATAGGTACCGAGCGACCAAAGTACATACAACAAAGTTACATTGGTACCGGTCAGAATTAGCGAGGTTCGAACACGGGTCTCATCGATCGTGAGTTCACGCGTCTTACCGCTAGACCACGGCCGCTCATAAATGTGTGTCATAGTTATGTTTGTGTTGTCTTTGTCCTGATACCTAAATTACTGGAATACCCTAATTCGAGGTCAGGGCATTGTATCTATATGTATTTATGTATATTTACTCGTCCAAATGCTATTAGATATATTTCCTTTTAAATCGTAATTTCACCAACTTCCTCAATATCTATTGTCTTTACATGTATTGTACTGGATATCATCCCCGCGTTGTATCAGAATAAAAGGGAAGGAAATACCTCGGGGCTAATATCGAGGGAACACACAGAGGATTTACACGGATCTTAGTCATGTAATATAAGGACCTACGTATTTAACAATACTTGGTTGCAAAACATTCCTCGAACTTGAGTCTCGAATAAAGGTTTTTGACGGCTATCTTGAGACGTCAGGTTATCTGTTTTGAATTATTTTCCTAAACTTGTGATTCTTTGAGTGTTAATGTGCAATAATGGTGGATTATTAACCATTAAGTGTTCGTGAACGTGCGTGAGTGTGGGTAAACAATTCAAAAGAAGAGAATCTGTGTTTCGATTTTTCCTCCAAAACTCCCTAGGAAGTTTCAGTAAAGATTCTACCACTTTACTGGAATAATTTTTGACATGACTAAGACTTGACCTGACTGTTTGGTGTGAGGAATGAATGACTCGTGATGCAAAAAATATTTACTTTGACACTGGCAAATTATTATAATGCCATATAGAACAAAAAAGAAAAGAAAGAGTCTCGAATAAAAACACATATATCTTAATTCGAGTTAGGTAATGTTTGATTTTCTCGGATTTATTTCCTCTTGCTTCGGCCTTTCGCAGTCAGAAAGCGAGAGTCGTTTGTCAGTTCTCTTGATACGAGCACTTAGTGGCGTACGAAATAATGACGATTGACAATGCCAATAGAAAACTTATCAAAAATAATACACAAAGACATAGTCTCTCGCATTTTAATACGATTTTCAATTATATGCCAACGATTGTGTGTTGATACGTAATTCCATTGTGTTTGATTTCAATACAAAATGAATACATAGTTAGACATACTTGTGTATAGGTTTCTCTATTGAAACAAGAATAATTTACTCTAGCATTACAAAATTTGGTTTAATAATTTCCTGAAATACGATTGAGGATGATGAAGTTTTTTTTTACCGCAAACTGCTTGAAATTGGACTAGAGGGTAGACCGACGACGTGAAACGTGCCCGTAACATTTTTGCTTTAGTATTATTAATGTAAGCATTAGATCACTTACAAATTGTATGGGAATACATTTCATTAAATTTGACTAACTTCTGCTGCTCTGATTTTTTTCTTCCGATACAATGAAATGATTCTTACATAAAACTGAGTCGAACCGCATCAAAAAAAAAATTCACCAAAATGACTCATTTTTATAGACAACTCAAGCTTGACCAGAAAAATTACCATGCCAAATTCTAATTACCATGACAGAGAACCTAAATGTGGCTGTGGCCATCTTATCACTCGCGTCACACTGGGAGCGTTGTATCAATGTCGTAAGGTTAACAATACACACTCGTTATACCGGATTATTTCTCAAAACACGACCAAATTAATTAATACCTATATTATAGCATAAAAATTATTTTATTATTAATAAAACTTATGCACAAATAATATAATTATAACTTTTGCAACTCATTATTATTTATTCATCGCGCATCATGTAATCGGATAATTTATTTTATATAGAAAACATGTTATATATAAATAAGAATGTTTTTTTTTACTTTCTGTTGTCGAGGTAACGTTTGATAGTGACATTATCTATTTTTTCATCCATTATTGTTTTAGGATTATTTGTAAATAACAGACACAAATATATGTTGTGTATAGTTATGATATTATCGCTGGCATTTGATTTTTAGCCCGCGGCGTTGATCTTGATCCCTCACCCTTTCTCCAGTGAACCGATCAGCCCTCTTTCTTTTCATGATTACGATGTTATCATTTCACTACATGTTTGAATTCAAATGAGAATTTAGATCTAATAAGCTAAATATTCGTCCTCTTCAAAAACAAATATGTTGTTGCTATGTTGCTAGGCATCTTGTTGCATAATACAAGCTCGCTGAGAGTTAATCTAGACATCATAAGTATCAATTTATTAAGAGAATTGCGTTGCCAACGACGTTTATGTCTACTACAATAATGATATCGGGATGAAATACGAATATTTTATTTTATGAAACGCTACGTTTTATGTAGGTAAAGTATTATACTGTAACCGCAGAACGGCTTTAATGAAACTCACCGCACGCCGAACTGTCCGAAAAAGTCGTAATTTGTAAATTTATTTTAAACTGTTGCATGTTAAATAGTCACGATTATTTCTGTGTATTTATAATTGCAAATTGCAGTACATTTTAATATTAAATTATAAAAAAATACAAAAAAAAGCGGCTTAAAATTATTTTTTGGTCATTATTATTTAATACAAATAAATGATAATTGCAGTACATTTGTTAGCTTATAGGATTATCTAGAGCAGTGGTTCTCAACATTTTTTTAATGCGGCACACTTTAAAACGATTTAAAAATTTGGCGGCACACAAAGAAAAAGATAAGTTTAATAACACACTGCGTAAAATAGTTTATGGTAATAATTTTAAATGTGCTAAATAAAATAATATGTACTACAAAAATAACAGTACGTTTATTAAGGGATTAATTACAAGTTAATAATAAGAATACTTGTAATGCAATTTTTTTTTCTTTAAATCATATTATTTAATAATATTAACATAATTATATTATCTAAAATTTTAGCGGCACACTTTTAGAATTTTGCGGCACACAAAAGTGCCGCGGCACAGTGGTTGAGAATCACTGATCTAGAGGAATATTGGCTAATAATGAGATGAAATAAAAACGTTTGATATCAGCCATGCGGTATGATGCTCCATAATAAAAAAAATGTGCACAAATATAAACGCAGTACACGCTTACCATAATTCTTTTAAATTGCATTTCTTCTATCATAATTTATTATAACAATTTATTCCAGAATAACATAATATTATCTTAACAAATACGCAATAATTATAATCAACGTAAAAGCATAGGACTTATGGTAAAATAATAAGTTTAAAATAGAATTCTTTAATCTGTGAGTATCGTAATTGTAGCAAATTGCCCAATACCTTAGGGATGTATTATTGCAAGGGGAGAGATCATTTCGTATTTATTGGCTTTAACTACAAAGGACATGGGCCCTTTCATAGAATAACACCCGCCCCTTATACTTGTACCTGTGTATGTCGATATAGTGATATACGGGCACTAGCCGCATAATAAAAATAAAAAATGGTATTTTGTAAAAATAACTAATTTTCGGATGAGTTACCATTTCGAAAGAAACGTCCAGCCAAAACCTGGAGAACCTTTAAAAAAAATCCGGAATATTTATTCACAAAATAATAAATAATAAATGGGCAGCGCCGTTTTACAAGGATGACGGGGTCAGCGAGGGATGCTTGATTTTCCGTCTAAGTCAAAAATCCGGACCACACTAGACGGAAGGTCCGGACAAATTCGGACGGATAGTAACCAAGATTGATTGACGTTTAATATTCGTTTCCAAAATGGGATGACTTCGATAATCTAAGAGTCTAAATAATTTTCTGAGCTTTGTCATTGCGTAATTTTAATTGAATTAAATTCTCACTCAAAATAATTTCAGATTGACAGTGTACACTCCTCTAGCTACTTTCAAACTGTTCCGGAAACGCGAAAAAGTCACGTTACGAGTGTTACACTCGAAAATGGTGGTACTGCCCCAGGACGGCAGACTGGGCAACCACCATCAGTCTGCCTGTTACTCTTTAATAGTGCCTATAGGCACTGAGCGATCACAGTACATATAACAAAGTTACATTGGTACCGGTCAGAATTAGCGAGGTTCGAACACGGGTCTCATCGATCTGGTTCACGTGTCTTATCGCTAGACCACGGCCGCTCTAAAAAATTCCCATATTAAGAAATTATTTCCCAGTTTTTTTTTTCAATTTTATTTAGGGACCTTTAACCCGTCAGATAAGTACTATTAGTTTTAATTTAGGATAATTACTTATGAATAATACGTTAGATTTTTTTATAAACATTTTTAGTTATTTCTGATTAAAAAAATGAATGCAGAATATTTATGTAAAAACAACTTTTCTATTATTCATACAACACGGAATGTTCATATACTGTTTTCTTGTAGATAAAATAGCGTAGGGGTAGCATTCAATTACAATACGTTTATTTTATCCCAGAGGGAATTTCTAAATAGTGCTTTTTGTTGATAACGGTTATAATATTTAAGAATTTTAGTGAAGTGTTGAGAAGAACAGCAAAACGAGATTTATATTGTTTTGCAATATTTTAGTACTATTATTTTTTTTTTTTTTTATTTTAGTACGTCATATGACCGTACTCCGCCTGATGTTAAGCCAGAGTGCGATCCATGAACGGAGGCGACTGCTGTCAGAGCAGGGGATTTGCAGACAGCAGTCGCGGCCGCTATGCCGGCTTGATGAGATGCCTCTTCATACTGCGCTTGAAGGATCCCATGTTATAGGAAGGTTCCACAATTTAATGAAACGACAGAAGAAGGATTGCCCTAACTTTTTCGTCCGCGAGGAGATTGTTTCGACGGTGAGGCGATGCATTCGATCGCCAGCACGCGTCGACCTCAGACGATGTGATTAAACATTGTTTAAGAGAATAAACACGATTACGCATTTTGTTTTTAAATAATCCGGCATTTGACTGCACTCTGCACTGTAAATACTAGACTTCAGTGTCCATGAGCGGCGAAAACTGAATATAAGTATCACTATGCTAGATTGATTAGAGGAATTTGTACCGTACAGTAGTACTTCCAAAACGGATTTAAAAGTGGTTGTATTGCCCTCAAAATATAACAATGAATCGACTTCTAAATATTTTAAATTGAATATAAAAATAAGTAAAAAAGTGATAAAGTACAGATTTTAATTAAATATCTGTAATGTTGCTGATAGTTGCGGTAACACAACAATGAAAGCTAGATCGTTATTGGAGATCGTGAGCCAGCTGAGTCTAACAATAAAATGGAACTAAAGTATGCAATAACGTCCTTTACTGAACAATTGCATTATCTTCTAACTTAGTATACCTAAGGTTATGAGTTTTTTTATTGTTTAATTTTCAAAAATCAAAATAATTATTTAACTCTGATGTAGTACAATTATCCCTGTTTTGATAACTGAATAATATCTATATACAAAACCGGAAAGTTAGTTTGTGCCTTAAGGTCTTAGGACAACGACAATATACAATTTTATTAATAAATTTTACAAATATTTGTTTCGACCGGAGTACGAATCCGACAATTCTTGATTAGCACGCTAATGACACACCCAAGGCAATGAATAATGAGATTTTATAATTTGTAAATGTATGTTGTATATTTGTAATAATAATTATTGTTACATATTATTTATGTAATTATTGTTAAAATAATCACGAATATATTTTAAATAAAATAATAACAATAATTCAAAAACCTTAATAACAGAAAGGTACGAATTCAGCAGAATTCGTCCCGAATCTCAATAATAACCGTCAGCAGAGAAACGTGTCTCCAAGCCCTTTTACCGTCCGTAACAAACGTAATTATCTTACAGCTACATTTATAAAAAGTTTGAATATATGCAAATCTCGACGGCCATGAAGGGGTTGTCTAAGAAATATGTAGGTGGATACTGGGACGATTCATTTCAAATGAACTTCTGTGACAGCTGCCACCAGTTTCGACATGGGTTACCACCCTGTCTGCAAATCGACAGCGGAATACGTTAGATATCTAAATTACTCGAAGATTTAATATAAACAAGTGGCAACTAAAGTTATAAAGTCCCGTTCAGCTGTCTGAATTTGGAATACGAAAAAGAAAATAGGATTTCTTGGAGATAAAAAGTATCATAAACCATTAAATATATTGTGGGAACAACGTTCTATATTCTTAAACAACATGTAATTTAGTATTTATTTAGCATGTATACCGGGTAAGTGTAATGATCAGTTAATCCCACTGCCAAGAGATTCCCAAGCTAGATTCTATCACCTTTGGATTTAACGTATATTGCAGTATTCATGCAATAGTGTAGGAAGAGGATTTCCCAACGGGACCATGGAAATAGGATGTAGAACAAAGCACATCAAGTATAAGACGCGTTGTTTGTGGTTTCTTTGAGAATCCCGCTTTTCACTTTTTCCCAATTCGAAATACACAATGGGTTGAAAGGATAAAAATATCTTATTACATTTACATTTATGATCTCTTCAAAAATGTAATAAAGTAAATGTACAAAAGGTAGTAATAAATCTTTGGAAACTTCATATAGCTTTCGGAAAGCTTTTTTCTCGTTGATAGAGTATACCAAATAATATGTCTGTAAAGGAAAAGTAGGCGCAGAATTACAAGGTATTAAAACAACAAAGGCAGTTTAGTTCGGTCTTCAGCGACACAAAGGGTTTGATCACGAAAAGTTCCAACAAATTCGACGCTTAGATTGAATGGACGGAGATTTAGTAACATCAATCAACCTTAACTTCTGATCTCTTTACTTAACTGGCATCAAAGAATTTTAGAAAATTGTGCATAAGCACCAAATTAGAACGAAGATTCTGTTAATGACAAAAAGTTGCCGTAACTTTAAACAAGCTCGTATTGAGCGCGTTATATAATTAATTAATCAGAATTCTTATTACAGATTCCTATTACAGTCTGTATTTTGTTAATAGTGCGTAATTTGTCTGGTTATTTGGCAACTATGCTGCCTCGAAAATTTCAAGTGTCCAAATTCGCGGACTTAATGACGCGCGCTCTTTCTTATCATTAATATATAGCGACATAAATATGGAGTTGATAATGTCGTATTTTCACTGTTGAATGTAGAGCTATAATTAAGTGAAAGGAACAATGGGCGCGTGACAAACAAAGCTTAGCAATATTGTTGTTTTGTAGGTACCTCTCTCTCGACTGCAGTTACAATGTTGATACAATCATTTTTATTACTTTAATTATGTCTCAGTACTAGAAATACTTTATGGTGCTAATTAATACTGCTAATATTAAATTATATATTTTTTATTATTAAAGAATAACAGATGTTCCTGGGCAGCTAGAAGTGCACGAGAATTTTGAAAAGTTAAATCGAGTTCTTTGGTTTTATTAGTGTCATAGATAAGTTTAACATTAAAGGCGGACTTTGGCCGACCTCCAACGAAGAACTAGAGTTTTTATTATATCTGCACTCACAGTTTCCGGATGATGCATAGCAAACGCGTTGCAGCGCCATTTATCAAGTAGGTAGGTCCCTCCTATGTATTGTGCGCGGACGTGCGGTTATATATTAAAATATGCAGTTTTCAAAATGTAAATTCCTTGTTTATATTGTAAATTAAAGTAGTAAATTTAAACAAATTTCCACACCACTGACCGTGCCATTTCACTTTGATTAAATATTTAGAGTACTAGATACGAAAATCTACATCATTTTGAATAAAGTTTTGTCTTACCAAATGGTGACTAAGGATTATATTGCTTTGTTAGTTTATTAACTTTGACTATTGAAATAATTATTCCATTGGATATCATATTATCAATCAATCGAATATCCGAATAATTTCGGCCGGAACCATTGTTACGAGTGTAATGTTACTCACATATGATACATTACATATGCATTAAAATAAAATTGAATAAAAAAACTATTCGCTTGAAATATAATACAAAGATGAATAAATTATATTTTTTCCACACAACTCGCTACATGATGCCATGCAAAGTTATCGAGTACTAGATATACATTAAAAATATATTATTTACCTATATCATTTTAGAGCGACGCGACCATGACTGATGTTAGGCTAGAGTGCGGTCCATGACGGAAACAACTGCTACCACAGCTAAATTTCGTCCCCGCTATACCGGATTAAAGACACGAATGTGAACTACCTGGGCTCGCGTTTACGAATCAGCTTAAAATTAGCCAGGTATCACGAAAGAAATGTGTACTGTAATGGATGGACATTCGTCTCTTCAAGCCGGCATAGCGAAGGGGACTAATCGCGCTCTAAATCAACATTAGGCGAATTACAAAAAAAATATTGGATGTTTTAATATTACATACAGCTAGGAGGTAAAAGGACAGCCTTTAACCAGGACTGAAACATAATGCTCTTAAATAAACATAAACGCAAAGGTATTTTTTTTATTATTAGCTTTTCAAAACTTTTCAAAATTGCTGAAAGAAGACGCCATGGACGCTTCGTTGATCTGACGCAACACCAGTTCCCACCTAAACTCAATGCCAGGAGAACTGATAATGACGTCTTTGCATTCTCCGTTAAATACACAAGAATGTAAATATCGCTTTGTTTTCGCTAATAAACAATGGAATAATTGAACGAAATAAGGTTTTGTTGAAATATATAATCTCAACAAAAATATACACTACGATTTAGCTTCTGGTTCCCAGGATTGCTAGCTATCTTTTAACATAAATGTGTATTATACAGGAATATAGACGTGTTGTTATGCAGTGAAATTCGTCGCTCCTGATAGCCCTAAGGGAGTTGTTTACGTCACCCTACACACGGCACGAACAACTTTAATCTAATTAATTTTTCATCTTCCTCATGAGATGGAGGGTTCCCTTGTCAACGTCCGTGAGAAAATCGAGTAGTGGCTTTTCTCTAAAATATTAAAAGATGCTGAAATGTTTCATTAATAAAACTTTACAACTAATTGTTTCTCTTTTACAGATGAAAAAAGTGGTACTTAATTGTTCTTTTTTTCAGAAGTCTAATAAAGAAAAAATGTAAATAATTTATAATATGGGAAGTTGTAATATCGAAAGAAGCTTTTTCTTGTAGCAAGTCGCATCCGAAGAGCCCCTAGTAATTTATAAATGTAACTTTTTTAATATTCTGTATCTTGTTTATTATGTTTTTGTGGGTAACATAATATTTTATTAATGAATCCTTTGTTTAAAAATTGTTTTTTCTTTTTTTTAAAGATTTACCTACATATAAATTAAAATATATTAAATCCAAAACCATGACCAGCATAGATGACCAAAGCGTCAAAGTGTAACATACTTTTGTGATCAATTTTTCAAAGTGAATAAAGTTGGTAAAATAATATCAAAATCTATTGTCTTTCCAAACAACGCTACTGACCCTTCGCACAAAAAAGCAATGTTTGACGGCGGAATTTTTCTATAGGAATTCGAGAACCTGGCTCAACAATCTCTTTCGTTTTCGTTTTTCCAATGGAAGCAATGTCATGTGAATGTACAGCTGGAAGATAAGTACCACGGTCTGTTAATCCGTACCCTATCCTAAAATATTCTCTCATCTTTTTTTATTACTCTCTCACATAAATCTTCAAACAGGTGTAGATACTTATTCCGTTTACAATAAGGGTTTATTTTCACTCGACTCTCACAAACAAAGCTTACTGAAGACATGAAATAAAAACGAGCAACTGACAAATTACAGTTACATATTTTCTTTATTTCCATTGATTCTTTTATTATATTTAATTTAATATTTCCATAACTAAAGCAGGAATGTATTTTATTTTTGGTAGGAAAAAACGTGTTGTCACATGCATACTTTGTTTTATATTTTTAATCGGACTTTCAACAAAACCGTTGAAGTTATGAAGCGGTATTGTTTCACAGGCCTCAACCGGCATACTAAGCGTCATGAAAATTACGCACGTAGCCAACGAGATTATCATAAAAATGTCCTGTGTATGCTGCCGTGTAGATTTTAACAAAATGTTTTGTATTTTGTTTTAGATTAATTTTAGTGATGTTATGTAAAATGATCATGCTTCTTTGTTTTCGTTATCAAAAGCTAATTTACTTGTTTTTTATTGCAATCATCAAAATTGCATTTACACATCCATATCCTTAATAGTAAGTTTTCTAGTTTAACTATAGAAAAACATATGCTTGTCTTTTTAAAATTTTTCAAGGTGTTAAATGCAGATTAAATAAGGTTAGATTTTAGGTAGATGTTGCATGCAGCTAGATAGGATGTCTAATCTGGTGCAACATTGATATTCAATAGATTCACAGTATTGCAACTCTACTCTCGAACAAGCTTTTGATTGAAACTACTAGATACAATTTCTGCTGTATTTGTAATAGGTAGGGATAGTATGGTATGTATACATACTCGTACATTATTTAAACAGAAATTACACACCTATTATCGCGATAGATAGTTGCGTATATTTTTTAAAATTAGCTAAATGATGGTCGCGCATCCGCAAAACCAAAGGAAGATAATAATAATAATTAAAATTTCCGATGATATTTTAGCACCCTTGGCTTTAGTTGTCTGTGAAATAGTACGGATGAACTTTCGATATAACAATAAAAAGACAATGACGCAGTGAGTATGATACCCTGAGGATATAATAATGTGTTTGTAAGTGAATTGATGAGGCTTGCTAAGCGTCCCACAGAACAGCTAGGGGACTCCCCTAGCTACCCCTGCGAGAGCACTTTACTGATAGGTATACCATGTATACTATTTGGCATTCCTTTGGGATTAAGAGGGGAGTTAAATGAAAACTGGTCATGTGAAAATTGCTTGCGCTGCTTTTTACGCGTCGCCAGAGGCAATTTAGACAGTTCTGCCTTTGTTTTCACAAGCTTTTTTGTTTTGAGGTTTGAGAGGGCGTTCGTGAGATGAGAAAGGAAAATTGAAGAAAAATTTAATCAGCATCAACACTCGATTTTTGGCAATTTTCTGTAATATTTTTTTTAAATTAAGATTTCAATGTTATTTATAATAAATACTTTTGTAGTTGTTTCGTTTGATGTTAAGCAGGAGGGCGGTCGATTTATGAGCGAAGAGAGATGCTACCTCATCGAAATGTCTGAACAATCGTCTCGGCCAGGCCCCAGGAATGTGCCCCATCTATGTCAACAGCATACACTCTTTTATATCCAGGTACTTTATATCCCGAAACGCGACTAGGTCGACTAGAAGTGTTGCATTAGTAAACAATGGTGGTAAACTGGGCTATTAACCATCTGTCTACGACTCAGACCTGCATTTACATTTACATAGATGTAATCATTTGTAAAAAGTACTTTAGATAATAAGGATGTACCAGTAGAACACACACTCTAATAACTAGGGATGTAGATATCTTTAAATTTCAACATACCGTGGGCTTTGAACTTTCCGTATGCCTTTAAGCGATAGCTGTATTCAACCTATATGAACATGTGTATGTAGAACATTCGTTTAGCGAGATTAATTCTTGAAACGTAAATTTTAACTTTTTCGCTTTGCATTCAAACTTAGACGTGAATCAAACATCTAGACTTCTACTTTCTAGAGTATCTCCGTTCCTAGTTAGATGTTTATAATAAAACGTGAACTTTATACATGGTAACAAAATTTTTTTAGTATGCTTAAAATATAAAATATTTAAAATGTAATATAATTTAAAATAGATTAGATTATTAGATGTCGTGTGAATTATATAAAACCAATAGATATAAATTAATAATTTTAAATATATTATAATGCGGTCGTAGGTTAGTAGTAAAAGGCTCACGATCGATAAGATCCGTGTTCAAAACTCCCTGAATTCTGACCGGTAAAAAAGTTGTATTATATAACTAATACATTTTTGAAACAATCATCGAGTTAATAATATTTTTTCTATTATACAATGCAATTTTGTTTTTTTAAGTAAATAAAATTTCCCTAAAAAGTGCTTGTGAAATGGAATAGCGTGCTAAAACTAATAAGTTAAAAAATCATATTTTTGAAACAATCAGCGAGTTATTTGTTTGTATTAATATTCCATTTCTTATTTTACAATTCAATTTAAGTAGAGGTTTTTAAAAACATTTTTCACGATACGCGTACGATAGTTAAATTTAAAATTTTGTGTATGTTATTTTAATAGAATAATAATAATATTTTAAGAATATCTTCTGATCTTTTGTAAGTCAAAGAGCGGCCGTGGCCTAGCCGTTTAATTGCCGATCGTGATACTTCCGTTCAAATCTCGCAAAATTTTGGACGACATCATGTTATAGCTTCTTAGATCGCTCAGGGTCTATTTTATTAATTAAAAGAGTGGTAAGTGATGATGGTTATTGGCCCAGTCTGCTATCCCCAGGGCGTTTTCAAGTACCTATAAACAGCCTCTTGTGTTTACATTGTCATAATATCCATATGTGAAATAGTAAAGGTTAAAATTTCATTTGTAATAATATTTGTGAACAGATTACAAAGGCTGTGCCACACCATTAGGCACTCTGCGTAACGAACGCTAAAAGGGAATTAGGAGAACATGTTATTAGTTTTCCCTTTCTTATATGATGAGAATGGGTTGAAGGGTAAACAACAAAGAACATTATGTGGAAATACATTTCTTTAATTTTTTTATACGCACGTAACTAAGTACTTATCTTTTTCTATTGTAGCTCGGCATATGAAAACACTCCGCCTGATGTAAAGGTTACTCGTCTCCTCAGACGGGCATAGCGGAGGTAACTGCTATTGTAAAAAAAATCTGTAGTATCTGTTCATGGACCGCTTTACATCAGGCAGGGTATTGTCATATGTTGAGCTACAATAAAAAATATATCAGTTCCGTATACGTTCCGGAACTACAGTCCTATTTGAAAAGCACTTTAGTCTGTATATTGAAGAATGTTTTAGGTTTTTTTTTATTAAAGCGGGTGTACCGCGCGGGACAGCTATATTTTATCTATATACATAAGACCCCCTAGGGAAGGAAAAGGATAATTTGAACGCATAATATTACACAGTTACGAATATACAAATATTAATTTAGATAATTCCGTATAATCTTTGCTTTTCCTAAGATGAAATTAATCAGTACAGGAAATTACTTAGTCTATTTCGCTAAATGACAAGCCGATTTCAATTATACTTCTCCAGTCTCCTCTATATTGAAGTCCTAGTTAATTCCCTAATGATTTGTTATCCTATTAGGTGGGTTAATTATGGAAATTAAAAATAGACATTTAATCAATTAAGAGTGGGAGACAGCCCAGTCACCATCCAGGGGTAGTACCACCACTTTCAAATGCGACACCTGTAATGTGACCTGGGATCAGTTTGAAGTAGCCAGGTAAAACTAGAGGAGTGAGCACTGTCAACCTGAATGGTGCACTCCTCAAGCCGGCATAGCGGAGGTGACTGCTGCCTGCATACATTTTTATGTGCTGAGCAGTTGTTTTCGTTCATGGACTGCATTCTAGCTTTACATCAGGCGAAGTGTTGTCATATGTGGAGCTACCAAAAATAATAGTTAAAATTCTTTTCACCACCATCTGTGTGAACTATCATTAGTTACTTGCAGTTAGTGATAAGTGGTTATTAATCTGATCATCCCGCGGTAGTACCGCCACACCCGAGAAACGAATATAGTCGCGTTTTTAGGTCTGGCAAACATCACTCTCTCTAGAGGGTAAACACTCGTTTCATCAAACCAGCATAGTGGAGCCGATTTCAACTTACAGTTGTAGCAGCGTGCCGATATACCATATAAAAAAGTGCAACGTCTACAGTTGATAATTTAGTTCAGCTATTTATAGAGAAATGATTGTATCAAATGACAGGGGTGCGTTTGCTTTAATGAATTATTTAATAAATAATTAATACATTTACATGAATATCTAATCAGGCGACTCCACTGCTTTTGCACGCCAAATTATAGAGTACTTTGATATTACAAAATTGATACTTTTTAAATTGCAGCTTGGCATATGATAACACTCCGCTTGATGTAAGATTCCATGAACGGAAACAACTGCTACCACAGAGATATTTCTACAGGCAGCAGTCGCCTCCGCTATGCCGTCTTGGGGAGACAAATGTGCACCATCCACATTGGCTGATTCCGAAACGCGACATAGTCACTTCACAGTGTTACATTTGAAAGTGGTGGTACTACCCCAGAATGGCAGACTGGACTAATAACCGTCATCAGTCTGCCTACCACTCTTTAATAGTACCCCTAGGCACTGACAGACCAAAGTGTAGTTACATTGATCAGAATTTAGTGAGGTTCGAACACAGGTCCAATCGATCGTGAGCTGTACCGCGTTGTACCGCTAGACTACGGGCACTCTCTAAACCTCTCTTTACATGTTAATAAGCTGTTGTCATTGATGGTGTTTCAATAGCTTATTGAAATATAACAAATTCATATTTTAATTGGGTTCTGAAACGGAATCCACTTTGTGAGGCTCGCTCGGAAGCCCCCAGGGTATACCCTACTCACGCTACCTACTGTCGATATCTGAATGTCTTCACTTTAGATTCAAAGTTAATTTTAACATTTTATTTTAAATTTGTGATATATAAATAATGTCTATTTTACTTAATCGTACTTTGGTCACTTAGTGCTTATGGTACGATATAGATATTAATTACAGAGTGGTGGGCAGACTAATAATGGTTGTTAGCTCACGTTGCCGTCCTGGACAACTCTTTACTCTTATACTTTAACTTCGAACTCATGTATTGACCTAGTCGCGTTTCGGAATCAGTTTTGAAGTAGTTATATAACAAGAGACGTGTACACTGTTAACTTGAATATTGTCTGCGGATATTTCTCTAAGGTAGCAGTTTCTTTCGTTCATAAACTACACTTTAGCCGTTGGGCTAAAGTGTACAACAGTGTAGACAACATCAGAAGTGTTGTCATATGCCGAGCTACTATAAAAAATATCATATTAAATCTTTTTTTTTTTGTTTTATATGGCATTATAACAATTTGCCAGTGTCAAAGTAAATATTTTTGCATCAAGTTAATAATATTGTGCATCACGAGTCATTCATTCATCACACTAAACAGTCAGGTCAAGTCTCAGTCGAGTCAAAAATTGGTCCCGTAAAGTGGTAGAATCTTTACTGAATCTTCCTACGGAGTCTTGGATGGAAAATGGAAACACAGGTTCTCTTCTTTTGAATTGTTTGCCCGCACTCACGCACGTTGACGAACACTTAATGGTTAATAACCCACCGTTATCACACATTAACACTCGAAGAAACACAAGTTTAGGAAAATATTTCAAGACAGATAACCTGATGTCTCAAGATGGCCGCCAAAACTCTTAATCCATAACTTTAAAATAATTAATGATAGAGGGTGTACTATCATAAAATAATTTTGCTGTTAAAAAGTTAGAAACGGTATGTTGACTTTGTTGATCGATGGGGAACTTGTAATTGCGAAAACGGTTTATAATTAATCTCGTCGCCCTCCATGTATCGGAGTGTCGGTAGTCATCGTATGATGACACAGCTTTTTGTAACCCTACGTGAGTAGAAAAAAACAGGGAAAAATTGACTGCAGTTTCAGTCTCAAATACCAAAAATCTTTATGGCGTTATTACTTGAATTTAATTGGAATTACCTAATCGTGATATAAAATAACAAAAATAAAAAAGAAATAATCAAGGTCTGTCAACGCGTCCACAAAAATTTAAAACGTCGCATCAAACTAATTACACGCGATAGTAAGCCGCATAAAATCTTTTCATTCGCGAAAAATCATCAGACACGCGCCAATGACGATTTATCAAAATTATAAGCGATATATTTAAACAAAATTTAATTTTCTAATATCCATAAATCTTATGAACTTATAGGCAAAATAAAAATCTATTACAAAATGTCCCCTCCAGAAAAGAGTAAAAAATAAACAAAGAGTAAGTACACCCTCAAGACATCGTTATTTTTGAAAAAACTGTAGGGTGAATCTGAGGCTAAATAAAGGGAACACATATTTGTTCATGGGGTTGCGCGATTGTAATATCCTCATAGATATATTTATGGCTTTTCTGAATAAATTCATCTTATAAGTTAAGTTGAATATAAGTATTTGTTATGTGAAAATGATTAGATTGGCCATTTAGATTTTGAACGATAACGGTTGGTGGTTTAATTAATATTATTAATAACAAATAAACTTTAACAAAAGTAACTTTATTGATTAGATTATTCTATTAATAAACATATTCCTGTGCAATTAGTGGATACCTATACCAGCTCCTCGATTATTATATTCCCAGTAATTACAGAGGATCGATAAGGAAATATCACAGGCTATTTCAAGAATTAATTCGAAAACAATTAAGTGCATTTAATAGTCGTGATGAAATAAAACTGCCTCTCATTATTAAACATTGTCGTAATGAAGAGACTATTACGCAAATTGTCAATGTTAATTATTGAAACGATTGAAAACCATTTCTTAGCCGAAACGAGCAATTTAATTACAGTCAAGAAACTTGCACTTTAGCAAAAACAGGGAAATTTATTATTTTTAATTTAGTTTTGCCCACTATATCAATTTTAATTTAATAATCCGAGCCGGCAGGCGTCGGGTGCTCATTAAATTGGTGAAGATGCACCACCCTACAATTATGATCTTTCGTTCCACTTCTAATCCATTATCCGAATGCAAATGACGCAGACCCTCCTATCAAACAAAATGACATTATTGCGATATTTGAAGCACGGTATGGCTGTTGCATAAATTTAGTCAATTTGCGTCGTGCGAGGGATAGTAGACGTCAGTGGCTCGCGGCACCCTTGCTCGATCATTGTGTATTTATTAGGGGACCGGCAAACGAGGCGCTCACCACTGCAGCCACTATGGGCACGCACGGGCAAGCAGACGAACCCTAGCAATAAATTCGCAATCCCGCGCTCTCCTTCAGCCTCTTTATGCCGCAATGAAAGCTTAACAAAAGCCTCATTCCGACAAATTTCCATGTTTTATCTTGTGTGTACGAATACGTAGATCGTTGATCCTTCGGGATAGGGCACGAATCCACATTTTTTGCATGTAATCGGTATCAATACAATATTGTATGTTTTTGTTAACATAGTCATTGTTTATGTCGTGTAATAATGTTGAAATATAAAAAACTCAATTTTTTTTAAGAACCACTTTTTATAATTAAATAATAATAGCTATCAGGTAGATAGAAGTTCAAAATCGATTTAGCCTGGTAATTATATTGTTTTTTTACTGAGTTTCGATTTCCAGGTGGCCTTCGGTGTTCAGGTAAGCGTTAATGAAAAATTACCTACTCTCGGATTCATGAAATCTCCATTAATAATTCAGTATTATTTTCATACTTTTATTTTCTACTACTCAGAAGAGAATTGTTTGAAGGTGATCCATATTATCCCGGAGAAATAACCTGATATAAATAAAATATTTTACTTCCTTAATCTTTTACTTGTGAGGAATAGAAAGCATACCATTGTCTCAAGAATTCCAAACCGCGTACGATATCTCATATGAGAGAGGAAAAAATCATAAATCATCGAATTTTCTTACACTCCATTAAAGTATACCATAAATCTTTAATGTTTCAAAAAAGGCAATATTTCATTGCATATATGATGAAAAAGAAATATTAAGAGCACCATCAAACAAAATCACTAAATATTCACGAGAATAATAATTATTATCAATATGCGTAAATTATGTAAATTCACAATTTACGTAAATAAATAATAAACTACATATTTAAATTGAGATAGTAATGAAAGAAAGGTTTACGTTACATTATAAAGCGAACTAAAACAAAGTACATGGACAAAGATCGAGTAGAGATAAGAAACAAATCAAAGCCTTCAAATTAGCTTTCTAAGCTTCCAATCTTGCATTATTGCCCCCGAGTAATAATGGACCATGGTAAGAGGCTGTATCCAAGCAAATCTACAAAATATAGTGACTTCAGAGGTGAAAGGGAGGATCTATACGCGAAATGAATACAGAAAACAAGTTTTAAGATTTAAAGAAACTAACGAACGAAACGACTTTTATTTTTATGAACTAGTCAAAGAAATTACAATAAAATGTTAATTTATAGGAGTATAAATGTTTGAATGGAAAAGCAGTTTTTTAAATGTAACTTGACACGTGACAGTCCACAACACACTTTGCTTGCTTTGCTAGAGCGTGGACTTGATCTGAGACTACTAGTACCACAGATAAATACCACCGCTTTGCCGGCTTGAGGAGGCGAATGTGCACACGAGAGCGGTGGAAGTACATATTAATTTTTTAATTTCAAGATCATACATTTTTTGCACCATTTAGCATCAACTACATAATATTATGGTACCATTATTTGATTAAAAAACGGCCGGGCGTGTTTGAAGTGGCGCTGTATGATGAAAATTTAAAAATAGCTTTGGAATAACGTATCCGTATTGCTAGTGTAACACATGGTTAAAGGAATGTCCACTGTCCTTTTACACTCTGTATAAATAGTTGAAAATTATGGGAGTAATAGGTAAGTTATACAATAAAGTTGTGATATTGATTTCACTAATAATCCGAGATATTAGCAATGAATTAGGTAAATGTGTACGCATATATCTTGCCGCAACATCTTCTGACTGATAAATTATTAAATTAGTTCCATTGAGTGCTTACATACTGTCTCCAGTAACTGTAGCTCTTTACTAAATCAATAAGCTTATTGATATTAGCGTATCTCGAATTTCTTGGTTAATTTATACAAATAAGTTTATACTCGGCTTTTGATTAATTTGCAAGTTATTTCGGTCCCTTCTGTAATGTAATAACCAACTGATTTAGAATAACAATATACGAATTTAAATTTTAAATATATTTATTTTTTGTTGTAATTTTTGTCATATTCAAAATTATGACAAAAAATTTTTTTTTTAAATTCTGTTGGAAATTGATCAGTATCAAAGCGATAATCGAATTCGTATCTCTACTTTGCAGTTGTGATACAAATTTACAACATTAGTAGGTTTGTTTTTTTGTTATTTGTAGCATATTCAAATACGTACTAATTATTAATAAATTGAACTGAAAAATAATCTGTGCAATATCAACATGATGAGGCCGTGATTTAGAAGTAAGATTTTCACATTTCTTTAAAAAAAAAATGTAATTAATTTAAAATAAACGTAATAAAATATGGATGCTGTTATCCAGTAATCAAAATTATAATTTTATTTAGGATAAAAGTCTAAATATCATGAAGGATGAAAATATACTGAACCTTTTGACTATTTCCACGTGAGGAGTACTTTGATAGGCTTCCTCGCCTTTCGCATTAAGTCGTAAACTGCATTCATTCATAATGGATGAAAACAATTCGCACGTACACTTCTGAGATTCGCAATTTTTGTTTCATTAAATTAAGAATTTTTGTTATTCAAGTACTGGACAAGACATTCTTTTATGTCTTTGTCGATTTAATAAATCTATTTTTTATAATAAATAATATAGTATTGGTTATTAAATAGGTCGCAATTTGTTATAACAAGAATTTTATCTTTTAAAAAGAAAAATAAAACATTTTAAGGTGTTGAAAATTGAAAATCGATTACAAATTAATGTAAATTAGGAGTAAGTGAAAAAGGCTTTTAAAAGTAGCTCTTTGGGCGGCTGGCACCGTGGCGCGTATCGGTGTCAATAAATCTCCTAGATCTGCGGGGGGATGAACAGGCGTGCTGCTAAGGGTAGGACGGAAGCGGCAGTGCCGATTCAAATTACGCGAAGATCGTTTCAATAACGTTAATGTTCAGTATCGGCGAGGTCATCGTCGACACTAAAATTTTTTATTCAACAAAATGGCAGCTATTACCGCGGTCGGGAAGAAAGCAATATTGGGGAGGAAACGGTTATTATCTCCGCCGACCAGAGGGTCTTGGCACCCTCTCATTATGCAGATAATTACAAACATTCATTACAAATATTGCATTAAGATTATTAAAGGATAAATTTATTGATACAGTTTTGGGTTATTTGTTTGTGTAATGTTTTCAATATAGACTATACTAACAAAATTTTCTCTTTACTTCTCTTTTCTTATCTTTTATTTATTTAGAAAACTTTATTGCACAAATTACGAAAGGTCTTTTAAAGGTATACGAGTATTATATACATATTATTAAGTATATTACCTTATAGGTATATATAAAATATATTATGTATTTTGTAATAGGTAACACCTTTTATTTCGTGTATTCAAGTCAAAGGGATTATTACCCATGCAGCCTTTCATACAGTTTTTGAATATGTTGCCCACGTTCACGAACACAATAACGATGCACCATTATTACACATTAACACTTGAAGAAGCACAAGTTAAGGAGAATGAGCCAAAGCACTTAAAGCAGAATTTTGGAGGGACAATTAAAACACTTAATGGATAATAATCCACCATTAAAACACATTAATAAACACGCATTTAGGAAATAATTCAAGAGCTACAAAATGTATTTGATTGTATAGAGCACCTAGAGCCGTCTATATCCAAAAGAGTCACGTTAGAAAAAAAATCTAAATATCTAATTATTTTAGACAATGAATTGTTAATGTCAAAAAAAATATCTGCTGCTTATTCTGGTGGTGGGTTGTTTTAAGTAAACAGGTTGTAAGTAATATAGTAATTTTAAGCATGTTGGTACACATTCTTTTGGAAGGGTACTGCTATGTATCGTAAATATTGTAATCGTCTAAGTTTAAGTCTACTGCTTTTCTGTTTTGTGTATAAATAAATAAAAAATATTGAGTTGAATGTAAAGAGAACTAGTTGCGTTTCAGGATCGGTTTTGAAGTATAATAAGCGCAGTGTGTCATGTCAATGGATGATGCAAATTCGTCTCCTCGAGCCGGCATAGGGATGGCAGCTACCTACAGACATTTCTGTCTTTGTGGAGTAGTTGTTTTCGCTCATGGACCGCACTATAACTCAGACCGAAGGGGCAATTCTGGAATGTAGTAGATTAATTTTATCAATAGAAAATCGGCATACGAAAATTCCGAAATAATGTTATTTTTAATGTTAGAAGTTGTTTAAAATTATTTTTAAAATTTTGATATTGCAGTAATAGAACGCTATACATTCGAGAATTGCACCTCGAGTCACATGCTGAATTACTATATAATAATCATAATTGTGTAATCTATTTTCTATTTGTATGAACTAGTTTCAAACTAGATCACTAAAATGTGATATTCGGATAATTCCATGTGGCGAAATACAGGCGTATGAAGAAGTTTTGGTAAAGTTCGCGGATAACCAGCCAATAATTGGTTCGGGTTTTCTTGTTCAAATTGGAATACTTCTAGTTTTCTGTTACGTCAATGATACGTTGATATTATGATTATATACAAAAATAATCTAAGTTTGTTTGTTAAAGTCTCATTACATCAGTCTTATTGTGTACGTCGCAATTGGGTATTTAGTGAATAAATAAAAAATACAATTAATAAAAAATAACTTTTCTTATGTTGTTGTTTTTCAGGACAAGGACTACACAAACATAAAACACTCAGATCTCAACTTTTAATTATACTTGTAGTCGCTGAATTAATTTTTAAATAGATTTATCTAATTTCATAAGAATTTTCTGTATTGTTTTTTATAATTACATTTTTTTATAATTATTATTAATCAACATTAATTGTTTTTTTTTCTGTGTGTCTGTAATTAGGTTAAGTTTAATTTTCCAGATAAATTTATTATTATTTCAGTAAAATTCAATTTTAAATTAAATATTTATAAATAAATATGCCGCAGAGGCCGAGAAAAATATTTATTTTGTTAATATTTAAATTTTATTTTACGATAAACTGACTTATTTACTGACTTAATTTGCTGATTGCTATTTTATTTTTGAATAATTAATTTATATTTAAAGTATGTACTTATTCTGTTTACTTACGCCCACACACGCCTTGTCCCAGCGGGGTAGGAAGAAACTATGGAGCGCCTGTGATTTTTCTTTCTACATACCACGTTCGCACGGGTGTTATTCTCTTCATCACATCTTCTCATTATTGAGTATATTCTTTTTGTTTAGGTAATATTATTTTTTGTGTAGATAATTGTGGTAACAAATATCTATCTACGGATACCAAAATAGTGTACAATATAGCAGTTTTATTTGAATTATTAAATTATAAATCGATATGTAGGTAATTTATAGATGCGGGCAAAATATGAAGCCAGTTTGGGTAAATTGTCATAAGTTGAGTAGGGTTTATTGCTGTAAAGAGTGGATGGACATCATACATTATGTATATTACTCATACGTTTACAAGCATGTGTGACATAAAAAAATTCAGTGTGGTGTAATAAAATTCTCATAATAAAGAAGCATTTTCATACTGTTTACAGATATTATTATTTACCCGTAAATTTCTGGGATACGGACGAGGAAATATGGAGTCAATTACGAGCGATTGTTTTGAGAAGACATCGTAAAAATATCTATCTCGTCTTATAGGAATATCATCGAGCAAAATACTGGTCGACAAGGTTTTACATAAATAAATCTATTTCTTTTTTTATAGTACCTTCACATGTGTCATTTCGCCAGACGTTGAGTTTGAGTGCAATTTGTGGCGTCACAAGCTTTATTTTTAGAAATTATTTATTATTTTATAATACATGCTTTTTATATATCTCTCTTTGACAAGTTTTTTTTTTATTATTTCCTGACGTCACTGGAGTGGGACCTCCTACTAGAGGTCTATGAATGGAAACAACTGCTATATAGAAATTTCTGCAAGCAGTAGTCGCCTCTGTCATACCCTGCTCGAGGAGACGAATTTGCACCATCCAAGTTGTATTTGGTGACTTCCAAACGCGAAGTCGCTTCAAAGTGGTGATCTTCTCCAGGACAGCGGACTATCTATGTATAAAATATCATGTTTTTAGACAAAATTATAACAATAACATCGGCGTTAGTTTTCATTGTGTACTCTTTGAATTTAATTTATGTATTCGAGAAATCTCAACAACTTATATCCATAAATCAAAGTTTATTTTTGTTTCCGTTGTTAATATGCAGTTAGAGAGTAGTCGCAAAAAGTTTTGAACTTTAAAGAGCAGAGGCGGGCGGCCTCTTGTATTTTGCATTTCCGCATAATGGATTGTACTGTTGAGGTCGGAGCAATAGCTGCTGGGAATGTCGATTAATACCACGTTTGCGTCTTGACTCGATAATTTTATTAAAAACTTAAGCTAATATAAATAATAAGTCTGGTTGCATGGAACTGCGATCGTAACCAGTTATGCCTTTTGTGTGACGCGCCTCTCCCTCCTCCACCGTGCAGCGCGAACGCTCGGAGGACCGACGAACCGGTTTAGTTGAACGTTATATAAATATATCGCGGCCGTCGTCCGTCCTCAGTTACGCGGGGCTACGGAAGGAGGACCGTTTGACCGGCGAGGTGAGGATGCAGCCTGCGAGCGCGCGTCGTGGTTTCGCAGTGGTGGTGTTGCGTGACGTCATCAGCTGGACCTTCGCGTTTCTGGTTTCTTTTACAGTAGCGTCTTGAGTTGTGACGTCACGCCATGATCCACGCTCATTGGTTGAACGCGTTGCGGGTTACGCCATGCACGCTGTGTCGCTGCTGCGCTCGCTTATTACTCGAGCGCGTTTGCGTGTTCACTAGTGATGTTGTGGCGCAGCTACAGTGCTCTCCCTCAAGCGAAGCGTACGGGTGCCTTGATAACCCGTCCGTATCTCGACGTCTTCGCGGTGTTATTTGCCTTTTGGGGTAGGCTGCCACCGCTTTCGTTTTCCTCGTCTTCCTGCAGTATGTAGGCCGGCTTTAGCCTGTCGATGGATACGTTGACAACTTTTGCGCCGACTTGTAGTGTGAAGTACTTGTCGCTTCTTCTTACCACGCGATACGGGCCAGAATATGGATGCTGCAGTGGCTTACGCACAGCGTCGACTCGCATGAAGACACTCTCGCAGGTGTGTAAGTCTTTGTGGACGAAAGTCTTCATGTTCTTGCTGTGAGCTCGTTGTACAGGCCTGTAGTTGCTTATGACCTGTCGGAGTCGCTCGACGTAATCGTGTGTCATCGGCGTTGTTGTCGAACTGGCAACGAAGAAATCCCCGGGTAAGCGCATAGCACTGCTGTATGTTAACTCGGCGGGGCTAGTGTTGGTGTCTCCTCTGGCGGCTGCGCGAAGCCCCATGAGGACAGTGGGTAGCTCTTCGGTCCACGTGCTGTTGTTGTTGAGGCGTGTCATGAGCGATGTTTTGAGCGATCGGTGCCACCGCTCTACTATCCCGTTGCTCTGCGGGTGATACGCTGTTGTGCGGATTTTCTCTATGCCGAACAGTTTAGTCAGCTTTGAGAATAGCTGACTTTCGAACTGCCGGCCTTGGTCGGATGTTAGAGTGGCGGGACAACCGAACCGTGCTATCCATGTTTCATATACGGTCTTCGCTATGATTTCTGCGGTGATTTCGGAGACTGGTACCGCTTCGGGCCATCGTGTTCGACGATCGATCATTGTGACGAGATACCGATAGCCCTCTTTAGAGGTACTTAGCGGTCCTACAATGTCGACGTGTAGATGCTCGAATCGTTCTCGTTGCGGGAACTCAGTGATGTTACTCACGGTGTGTCTTTGCACTTTGGACGACTGACACTGCACACAATTCTTCGCCCATGTCCCGACGTCCGTGTTCATCCCCGGCCAGAAGTATTTGTCCTGCATTATCTTTCTCGTCGCGCAGATGCCAGGGTGACTTATATCGTGCACCGCTTTGAATGCAGTGCGACGATATTGTTCAGGTAAGTACGGTCGAACTTTTGCTTTTGATGTTTCGCAGTACAGCTTCCGGTCGGAGTTGGGTATCGTCAACCTCTTCATTGTTAATCGCTCGTTTTTCAGGAGTAATGGTGTGAGCGGATCTTTTTCTTGGGCGTGAGAGACTTCATCGTAGTCGAATGTGCCGGGGCAGCTGATGGTATCGATGCGCGAGAGGGCGTCAGCTACTATGTTGTCGCTACCGCTTATGTGGCGTATGTCCGTCGAGAATTCGCTGATGAATAGTAGCTGTCTTGTTCTTCGCGGAGTTTCACTGCTCGATGGTGGCTTTGCTAAGGCGTAGGTTAGCGGCTTATGATCGGTGTAAATAATGATCTCGCGCCCCTCGAACATCTTCCTGAAGTGCTTTACTGCCATATATATTGCCAGCAGTTCGCGATCGTATGTGCTGTATTTTTCTTGCGCGTTCGAGAATTTCTTGGAGAAATATCCCAAAGGTAGCCATCTTCCGTTGAATTTTTGTTGCAAGACGGCTCCTGCGCTCCTGTCTGATGCGTCGCACATGAGTGACATTGGCGCGGAGGGGTGGGGATGAGCGAGCAATGCGGCATTTGATATGCTGCTCTTGCATGCTTCATATGCTCGTGACGCCTCCTCTGTCCATTGTATTTTCGTTTTGTCCTTTTTCTTGCAATTATGGAGATAGGCATGGAGTGGTGCTTGAAGTGATGCGGCGTTTGGAATACTGTCACGGTAGAAGTTGAGCATTCCGAGGAATCTGCGTAGGGCTTCGACATCTTCGGGCTTAGTAAAGTTCGTGATGGCTTCGATCTTTTCTTGTGGAGGTTTAATACCGTTTTCAGAGACGGTATAGCCCAAGAACTTGACTTCATCCTGTCCCAGGACACACTTCGACGGGTTTATTGTAATCCCGAACTTGTTCAATCGTTGCAGGACTGTGCGCAGGTCTTCGGCGTGCTGATCTTCATTTTGTGATGCTATGATGAGGTCGTCGACGAAAGGAAATACATTGTCCAGTCCAGCAAGCACTTGATGAATAAAGCGTTGGAAAGTCTGACCTGCGTTTTTGAGTCCAGGGCACATACGCGGAAATTCGAACAGTCCGAAAGGCGTAATGATGGCCGTCTTTTCGATGTGCTTCTCATAAACTGGCAGCTGCTGGTACGCTCTGTTGAGGTCTAATGTTGAGAAGATTTTCATGCCGTTCAGGTGGTACGTGAAGTCGCGCAACCGCGGTACAGGGTAGCGGTCGGGTGTTGTTATCGCGTTGAGCCTTCTGTAATCACCGCACACGCGAATGTCACCGTTCTTCTTGGGGACGACGTGGAGTGGACTCGCCCACGGGCTCTTGCTGGGTCGACACAGTCCCTGATCCATCATCACTTCGAATTCCTTCTTCACGGCGAGGTAGCGATGCGGCGGTATCGGACGTGCTTTGGCGAAGAGTGGACGTCCTGTCGTCTCGATTAGGTGCTCGACGTTGTGCTTCGGGCATGCTTTCATCGACGAAGGCCTGGTGACGTCCGGAAATTCGGCGAGTATTCGGTGGTACTTCTGTGCGATGTCGATAGTGCGCAGAGTGGGCTCCATGGAAGTGCAGAGTGTCGCTCGTGTAGATAGCTTGGTCTGCTTGTCTACTAGGCAGCGTCCTGCTAGGTCGACTAAGATCTGATGGTGTTTCAGAAAATCGGCGCCCAGTATAGGTTTGCTGACTGCTGCGATTATGAACTTCCATCTGTATGGTCTTCGCAAGTTGAGATCGAGCTCCAGAGTTTTCTCACCAAACGTAGGGATGACGCTGTTGTTTGCTGCGTACAGATTGAATGATGTCGGTGTTCCTTGGGATCCCTTCCGTCTGGGTATTACTGAGATGTTGGCGCCGGTGTCTATGAGAAACGATAGCTGGGTATTCTTGTCGGTGATGAATAGACGGTGCGGTTTTGTCCAATCATCGGATCCCGTCGCGTCCAGCGTGGGTGATTCGTTGGCGATGAAACTGCACGGTGGATGGCATCTTCGTGCTTCTTGACCGAATCGACGGTGATATCGACAGCACGCGAGGTTGCTTTTGCAGCTTGCACATCGTGCTGTCTCTTGGTGGCGCGGTCTCGACTGTGATTTATGCCGACGGCGTGTCTCGGTATGCGCTGTGCGATCGTTGCTTGGCCTGTGCATCTTCAGCTCTGTGATGTCGCGGCGGAGAGCGGCAATCCATTCGTGTAGCACGCTGATCACCAGGTGCGTTTCTTCTTGCATTTTTCTGTTCGGGGTCACCACTGTTGAGGTCGGAGCAATAGCTGCTGGGAATGTCGATTAATACCACGTTTGCGTCTTGACTCGATAATTTTATTAAAAACTTAAGCTAATATAAATAATAAGTCTGGTTGCATGGAACTGCGATCGTAACCAGTTATGCCTTTTGTGTGACGCGCCTCTCCCTCCTCCACCGTGCAGCGCGAACGCTCGGAGGACCGACGAACCGGTTTAGTTGAACGTTATATAAATATACCGCGGCCGTCGTCCGTCCTCAGTTACGCGGGGCTACGGAAGGAGGACCGTTTGACCGGCGAGGTGAGGATGCAGCCTGCGAGCGCGCGTCGTGGTTTCGCAGTGGTGGTGTTGCGTGACGTCATCAGCTGGACCTTCGCGTTTCTGGTTTCTTTTACAGTAGCGTCTTGAGTTGTGACGTCACGCCATGATCCACGCTCATTGGTTGAACGCGTTGCGGGTTACGCCATGCACGCTGTGTCGCTGCTGCGCTCGCTTATTACTCGAGCGCGTTTGCGTGTTCACTAGTGATGTTGTGGCGCAGCTACAGTACTTAGCAGTTGATCTCATATTCATATTTTTGACATAAAAGTCGATTGGATGTACACACGCCTAGGTAAAGTTGTGAAATTCAGTCGTTTGCATTCAAAGTAGCTATACTTTCCCTTTTTTCATCGGAGGCAATATCGAAGAATGAGCATTATTTGCATTGTGATGTATTCATAATCATAAAAGTTTATGACCCTTCGTGAAATCTTTGCAATATATGAATTTTTATTTTGAAATTAGAAGGGGGAAATTACAAATCAGGTTAATTCTCAGTCACTTATCGGTTTTCACGCTTTATTAGAAAAGATCCCTTGAGTATCATAATGGTTAGCTTCAATTATAGTAGGTCTGACCAACACGCGGTTTCCATGCAGCGAGAATTATCATTATAAGTTTTATTCTATTCAACTTGATTTTTATAGCTGTTTGCTATTTGCTCATCTATTATATTGAATTTAAATAAATTTTTTTAAAGATCATGTTTACCTAAACCGACATCACGCGCCATCAAAATGGTTCGCGAGACCGTTTGGGTCAGCCAGGCCTGACTTTAAGGAATAAATCCTGTACACCAACGAGCTGTATTATGTATGAGAAGTTTCCCCAAACTGTCGTCCTTTAAGAAGCGTATATTGTAACTACAGGCAAATTTCCTTGTACCTAGAACTTTTGTGTTAACGTTCCAAAAGAGTTTTTAGATACGATATCTGTCTTGTCTTTCCTAAGGGAACTTTGTTAAAAGTTTTAATCGTGCCACGCGTCTAGGGAATCTATGGCACGTGAATTAATGTTTACGAAAGTTGTCGTGTTTGTGTTTACTGTTTATGCAATCTCTCAAATGTAAACAATTTCTTTTTAATATTTATGTAAACAGTTGTACGCATTTTATGACTCTTATACTAATAAATTCATGTTATGTAATATATATTTTTAGTAGTAGTCCGGCATATGACTACAAACTGATATAAGCTCGAGTGCAGTTAATTGTTATACTTGGCTACTTCAAAGTTAACCCCAAATAGAAACTCTTTGTATGTAGGTAACATATTTTTAAAATGGACATACATGCCTACCAATCTACTTTTATAATTGTGTGAATTTTAAATTCTTAAAATTATTTGTGAAAAATGTTAATTCTAAATATAAAATCTTTTTTTTTATTTTGAGTAGTAAATCGAATCACAATTATTCGTACAACAGGATTTTAAAAAAAAATTACTAATCCTTTTTTCTCTGAAAATTAAAAAGTACAGACAGCAACGTAACAGAATACATATTTAATTTAGTTTATTTAAAAAAAAAATAGGTAAAACAATTCACTCATTTTAATAATAAACATGTGTACCTAGTATATTATATGCAGGTAAATTATGGAAATAGGATATGGGCTGAGATAGAAGCTGTAACATCAGACAGAATTTGAGACCATTGAGTTATTATGTAACTCAATGGTTTAGACATACATTCTAAACACAGATGGCCGCAATGCTATTACTATAAGTGGTTTAAATCCCAAGACAACTACGAAAACAGTTTTAAAAGACGCGACCTATGAATGCGGAAACGTTGGCAAAATACACAAATTATATATTCGAGCGGCTGCAACCACCCAGGTGTCTGTCAACTCCTATGAATAATAATTAATTCGATCAGTAATGTAAAAATACAGCGACTATGTCTCGATGCGGGTTTATTTATATGAAAAGAGCTAGAAGCAGCAAATAGAAATAGGGGGTCAATTCTTGCAGGGCTGAGACTGGATGAATGGGAATACGTGCCCAGACTCCGTCCACTATTATTCGTCGAGTAAAACATGGTGTTTTAGTCGGTATGCCAGTGTCAGGCTGGAGAGTCCGACATAACCCTGGTACCTTCCCTAAGGCATCCGTTTCACTATGTGGGGCCACCCTTGTTTACCATTAGTTACATTCTTGAATGTAGTAGACAAACGTATTTCAAAATTAACTTATTTCAAAAAACTTTCTATATTCAGAAGTATTCTATATCAGATATATATTCTATATAAAATCTATATCAGAAGTATTAAAGATTAACTTTAAAATATACCGATATGTTTATTTAATACAATTATGAATTTAAAAGGTTGTTTAAATTTATTTTAATAATTATGAAAATGCAATAACATTACAGTCGAGAATTCTCCCTCAGAACTGATTATTCTTTGTGAATATTTTATACTTGCTTTTATGATTTTAAAGATTGATCACTATTTTCTAAAGTCTTAAACTATCTAATCATAACATTACGTTATCTAATCATAACGTTACATAACATAAACGTGTTTTGGCTTTTGTTTTCTAGATGTTAAAAAGTTGGTCCGTTTGTTGTATAAAATAATTATATAATTAATTAATGAAATTAATTTAATTTGCATCTTTTTATACTTCAACAAAGATCTATTTGTTCAAACGTGCACTTTGCTTATGTATTGTGTATCAGATTTTTATTTATGTCCCTTTACCCTCGACCATGAAGAAGTATAGAGTGGCTCCCTGTGGCGACCATTATTCGTTACCCGTACATTAAAAATGCCATAAAACATTGACAATTCCACCATCTGGACTTTTGGTCAGAACTAAATACAAGCCAATCATTTAACTAGATACAAATAATTCTTTCATTTCGTTCAGGTAAGCAGGTAAGCTTCTTTTGTTGAATAAATGCTTATTTGAACGTATTTCTTTTTAATTTTTGGTTCTATAGACATTTTTTGTATAGTATCCTACCCAATATAAGACCACACTACGCCTAATTGCAACGACGAAGCAGCAGTTGCCACCGTTATGCCGACTTAAATGTACAACCAATTAGACGAATGTTCAACTTGTAATGTCCAAGAGCATATTCCTCTCGTTATATCCTGCTACTTCCAAACTCTTTAAATGCGACTTCACGGTTTTGAAGTAAATCTTTTAAATACATAGGTACATATACATATATACAGTACGAGTTTTTCAAGTGACCAAATCCGAAACTATGAGAGATAGCGAAAAATACTCAAAGGAGGAGATTTTGAATAGCTAATAAGGAGCAAATTCTGGAAAGAAATTACTTTTTTTTTATTGACAACATTCCGCCTGATGTAAAGCTAGAGAGCGGTCCATGAACGGAAATAACTGCTACTACAGATAAATCTCTACTAGGGGCAGCGGTTGTCTCCGTTATGCCGGCCTGGGGAGACGCGTATGCACCATCTGAGTTACAATAAAGCTAGCCTAGCTACAATAAAAAAAAGTATGCGTCCCTCGTATAACTATTTTTATATTTAGTCCACTTGTTTGGGCGTGTAATAAATGACGCGTGTCATGATGAATGTTGCATGAATCGGTGATATTTGGCAGCTAGGGGGGGCTAGGGGGACTGTTTCACAGACTAATACAATGCAACGCTTCATATTCAAAGAGTGCATTCAGATAATTTACCACTTTGCAATGTTGGTCAAATAAAAAATAGGTATACATTTTATTAATTTGGTGTAACAACTCGTATAAAGTGTAATTACATATTATACTAAGAAAAAGAAGGAGTTGCATTTCTACAAAAAAAAAAATATTTTTTTTATTGTCAAGCTACAATAATAATATGACTAAACAATAACAAGCTAAATATGACTAGACTCTGCCTCATGTAAAGCTAGAGTGCGATCCATGAACGAAAACCACTGCTACTACAGAGAAATCTCTATGGGCAACAGTCGTCACCGCTATGGCGGCTTGAGGAGACGAGTATGCACCATCTAGATTGACAGTACACACTCCTCTCACTATACTCGCAAGACCACTTCACGAGTGTTACATTCGAAAGTGGTGGTACTGTCCCAGGACGGCAGACTGGGTAAATAACCATCATCAGTCCGCCTACCACTCATTAATCTTTATAGGCACCGAACGACCAAAGTACATATAACATAGCTACATTGGTACCGGTCAGAATTAGCGAGGTTCGAACACGGGTCTCATCGATCGTGAGTTCACGCGTCTTACCGCTAGACCACGGCCGCTCTTTGGTTAGTAATAATTTTTTTCCTAATACATATGCCATGCGCGAACTCCAAAGTAAATAAATATACGAGTATGTATTACAAATAAATATTTGTATCAACCGGGAGCGGGTAATAACATTTTATCACTGATAGCAGGCACCTCCGCTATGCCGGCTTCAAGAGTTGAATGTACACCATTCCTTGCATATCTCGGATCATCAGTCTGCCCAGTAAAAGTGCTTAGAGATTTTGTATATATGTATTTTACTTAAATAACCAGTTATTTTCTAGGGCGCCAAATAAATAAGAACGAAAGTAGCTGCGAACCAACTCGCAGCATCCATTTTCTTCAGGATGTATGGTAGTAATTCGAAAACCTTTTTGGTAAGTTGTTATTCTTTAGTACCTACTTCCCGACTTGTCTTTTCTTCAGACAATCATTATGTAAACAGAACAGCGATAATTTTAGTTTTTTGGCTAATTCATGAACGTTTTTTTTTTGTTCGAGGGACAAACATGGCTAGTTCGTTGTTTTGCAGATTACATAATAAATTGGCACTTAATATTTTTAGGAGGGTGAAAAGGGCAGCTGCAAATGATCTACAAACTATATTTCATTCGGGAAAAAAAGAAAACTTAGTATAAATAAATAGGAATCAACCTTTTACATTTAAAATAAAAATATTTCGGCTTAGAACAATAGAATAGAAGACGATTCTCTTCTTATAGGTTCTTTACGATGTCAACTACATATTTTAAAATGTAAATTGTTATTAAAGAGATTAGAAAGGGTCGACTAATAATGGTTTGTACTCTGACGACCTAGAGTTGTATCATTTTCAAACACAAGTGATGTAACCTGATCGCATTTCGGGGTAAACTTGGAATTAACCGGATATACTGAGAGGCGTGTCAAACCATCCAGGGTGCAAATTCGTCTAGCCGGCATAGCGGAGGCGACTGCTGCCTGTGCCATCTCTCTGTGGCAGCAGTCGTTTCCGTTCATGGACCGCATAATAGTCATAAATAAGTCAGGCTACTGTGAAAGAAAATGTATTTATAAACCCAAGTCTTTCCAAGTATGATTTGTATGTATCCACTGTACTTGGCGTCGTACTGTCTTTCCTTTTGCGTCGACCTTTATCGTGAATTATTTTTTGGTGAATTCAAATCGTAAGTAATATCTACTCTCGAGTCCGTCGATATTTAAGCCCTTTGACTTCTTCCAGAAATCTGCTCCATTTTCTTGAGAGGTCGTTTTATCCCTCCATAAAAATGAAATATGTAGCAATTCTCAGAGTGTCACGTCTCACGACTATTTAAACTGCTCTCGCGAACAATTGCACGGAAGTACGACAAATGTTTAATAGTTTACCGATTAAAAAGTTCTATTCAATTGAATTTCAATTTTTAATAATTTCAAGAAGTATTCTACTTTTTAATCTTGATTCGATTTGAACTTGAGATAAAATTGTTTTTATAGAATTGATTTCTCTCTTTAAAAACTCACAAAGGAGAACGCCCATTCGCCTAAGAGAAATGGGCCCACAATTTTTTTCTCGAGTTTGTCGATGATTTTTAGTTTATTTTGTAAAAAATAAATCTACATTCCTTATAACCAATTAGTTTTATTAATTGACTTTTTGTGATGCAATATTTGAGGTTATTATTATATTAAATGCTTTAATAATTAATTGATGATATCTGTTTTTTATGTAATTAAACATTGTCTATTCATTCGTAAACGATGTGTTGATATAATTGAAATAAATTATTGTAAAAAAATAAGAAGAAATATTGTTTTGTGAACAATCTATTGTATATCATGTGGGCCTAAAAATGGGCATTGTCCTTTATATTAATTTATAAAGTATATTTATGTACTTTATTCTATCTCGAAATAACTCGAAAAGAAATATAAAAATTAACGATACTTAAGTGCTACTTAAGAAATAGAGAAGCGAACAACGCTCCGACAATAAAAACCATTCAAATTTTGTTCACTCCATGGAAATAAATCTATTATTTTCCACATCATGTATTTTTCTATTCTTGGAGAAAATGTATGGGTTTTTGGTTATGACACTTTAGTACATTACTGACACTATAAAATTACGTACTTGTTTTTATACGATACGTTTACTTGCAGCTTCATAAATGACTCCCAACTAACTTGCCTAGACGTCCACCATACTGAGGTTTTCTTTTAAATTTATAAAATACTAAACATGTTATTACGAGTATAAGCAGATTGAAAAAATAGTATAAAATTTCAGATAAAAATTCTGGGGCAAATTAAATCGATAAAGGCTCAGTAAAAACAAAAAAATACTGAGTTTTGCTTTAAATTTTGTCCTAGCCAACTTATTTAGTTGCTCTCTTCTTTACCTTGACCTTAATAGAAACTTTCAACAGTTAACCACAAACGATTTGAGGGCCTCCACAACATGCTCTGCCTATGGGCCGCCAAAGTCTAAATCCGGCGCTGGTAAGATATGTGGTCAAGGCAAAGTGGTATACAAAGGAAGAAGTAACCGGCTCTCCATAGTTTCTGTCTATTCCGGTAGGGTAGATTATGGTATTAGGTAGATGTTCAGGCTATTTAAAATATGATAATAAAAGGTTTATTGCATTTATATTTAATGTTTCGGTTTGGAATGAAGTTTTCCTTGACATTGTTGATAAGTTTATTACAACATCGATTACATACAACCAATAATAGCTATTGACCAGTAAAAGTTATACAAAAGTGTTCAGAATTTAATGGACCATGAAAGAAATATTATGGCAGTTTCTTCCCTGAAAAAAGGAGTTGAGCAATAACATTTATTTGTGTACAATGATATTTTTTATTATTTTTTTCTATGGGAAATAGCTACATGATATAATTTTAAGTTTATTCGTGTAGGTAATAATTGGTAGTAAATATGTACAATTGAGATTAAAGTTATCTATAACCTTAACAATAAAATATATTTTATTTATTTAAAGTTTTATAAGTTAATTGAAACCTAGGATATGCATAAAAAATTATATCATAACAATTATTTTTACGTACCAGAATAAGCGCTCGCCTCCCCTATGTCCTCTTAATGCTGCAATGGCGATTGCGCGAGCGTTTGAGAGTTCCTGCGGTTACTTCACGCGTCGCTGCTCGTCGAATACTATCGTGGTGTTTCAAACAATCAGAGTTAGGTATAGTGGTGAACAAATTACCGTTTTTTTCTTTTTTAATAAGTTAATTTATATCTTTTATTTTGCCTTTTATATTACGTAAATTTTAATGAAATCGAAAGTAAAATTTGGGTAATTTATATAAGTGATTTGGGTATATTTTATCTTAATTCAATAAATAAATAAATACAATTACGTAA
Organism: Tinea pellionella; assembly: GCA_948150575.1. Classification (NCBI taxonomy): domain Eukaryota; kingdom Metazoa; phylum Arthropoda; class Insecta; order Lepidoptera; family Tineidae; genus Tinea; species Tinea pellionella. The sequence goes on from OX411252.1 coordinate 3,583,417, forward strand.
AAAAGTTACACATAATTATAATTGATTAAAATGATAAAGTTTGTATATCCCATATATAAGCGAAAATTTCATTATGTCTTAATGTATCTTCTAGGAGAACAGTATATTGTGACTCCGGTATGTAGTTGACATCTCATAATCCTGACGTAATGGTCGGATTCGGGTAAACTGCGAGCAGTAATTGTCTTTCACAGGTCTTTGAATACTTCGGTTTTGTGTATAGAATATAGTTGATAGCGATAAACGAAAACAAAAATATAAATAATACAATGTAAGATTTATCTGAATAAATGTTAAATTTCTCGATCTTTCTATAACTTTTTTCTTTTCTACTAATTTTTTAGTCAATAGGAAATCGTTTCCTCAAAAGATTTTTTATTTTTTATTGTAGCTCGGCATGTGACAGCACTCCGCCTGAGGTAAACCTAAAGTGCGATCCATGAACGGAAACAACTACTACGGCTTGAGGAGACGAGTATGCACCACCAATATTGACAGTGCACACTCCTCTCGTTATACCTGGCTACTTTCAAACTGTTCCCAAAGCACAACAAGGTCACTTCACAGGCATCATATTTGAAAGTGGTGATCGGCAGATTAGGCTACTAGCCATCATCAGTCTGCCTACTCTTTGGTAGTAGAAATTAAATGAATGGGCAAGGTCCAAAAAAACTAACCCATGGTGAATCGAAAACCATTTCGAGATATTACTTCAATTAGAAGAATTTTTGATTCTTGTCTGAAAATACTTAAAAATCAAGGAGATATTTGAAAAACTGTAATGGCCGTCTTCGACCTTTCACTTCGACTTTCGTACAGTTTGACAAGATAGAATACAAAGTATCAACCTAACAGTTTTGTAGATTATTTTGCAGTCTATGGTAGTCGCCTCACAAGTTTGTCAAATATCTTTTGTTTGTGTTTCCTAACAATAACAGTGTTTTATACGAATAACTATTGTAATTTTTAAAACAAAACTACACTATAAACACGATGTTTTAATTAACAGGAACTTTTAAAAATCAAAAGTTTGTTTGAACTTTTGACAAATGATTTTTTTTTTGTTCATTGGCAATGGTTTAGTTCCGAACGAAGCCTCAGGTTTACTATATTACGATCGCAATTTTTAAAAATTAATAAAAAAAGAACAAAGCAACTACAAAAGTTTTCCAGAAACACGTGTCGACTAAATTAATCTATATTATCTAAAAAATATGTAAAAAAGATAGCTGTCACCAGATACACCTCCCCAATTCCACCAATTGGTTGACTTTGCGACGCGGCGCGTTACTCTGGAGTGGTGAGACTGCGGGGTGAAACTACAATCACACTTGACTATTAAAATAATTTAACTAATAATAATTATGTATTAATGTAGTGTTCACACTTTGAGTTGCAGCCCAGTTTTTCTGACCAGATTTTAAAACATATGTATGTGACTTTTTTCGGCATCCAATTAAATCAATGTGATAGAAATGAATGCAGATGTTTTAAGTCTACTTCATTCGAGAATTGCATTTGTTTTCGTAACTCGTTCTAATTCATACCCATCTCCCTTTGTTAAACATATCTTCTATTACCAACATAATAAGGGTTGTATTTGTAACTTTAAAGCAAATCCATGAAGTGAAATGAGGCTCTAAATAGAAGATTGATTGAATCGTCTCTCTATTCATGTGCGACGTTGATAAGCACGACTGCAGCGTTGCGTGTAAAGAGATGCATTGAAAATTACTTTAGGAATTTATGTATATCTTCAAGTTTGTATATATCTCGAGGGGTCAAGAATCACGGAGATGAGACCCGTGTTCGAACCTCGCTAATTCTTACCGGTACCAATGTAACTTTAGTCACTCAGTGCCTATAGACACTATTAAAGAGTGGTAGGCAAACTGATGATGGTTATTTGTCCAGACTGCCGTCCTGGGGCAGTACCACCACTTTCGAATGTAACCCACGTCCTCCGCTTTGCGAATGACTTGACCACTAAGCGACACAGTCGCTCCACGTGACCGCTTTATCTTTCCACCAGCAGCCTTTCCAACTGCTGGGTTATTACAATTACTCGGATTTTTCGCCACAACTAATATTAGTAAGCACTTTGCGGTGAAGTTGAGAAGAGTTACAAAAAATATATCAAAAATTTATACATAAATAACTCGTTATAAAGATATTACAGTTAAGTTTTTCTCTTCATAGAAAAAATAAAGCAGCTTCCACATATTTTTGACCTAAACTAGGCGGAACTAAAAACCAATCACGCTATGCCAAAGTAGACAAAGTTTGAGCACTCAATTTACATAGTGAGGGTGGAAGGAACACTTTTTGTAACTCTAAATTGAAAACAGATTAGTGTTTGCAAATATCGAGATTACAATTAGATTGTATAAGCTTAGAAGGATTAAAAAATAATGAATGATGGACCCTTGGACGTACAAAAAGTAACATAATACCTATAAATAAAGCGTTTTGGGAATAAATCAGTATACAAAGTTGAATTCAATCACGAACAATGCCTACGGTACCCTGTACTAGGTATCAAGATATGAAGACATTATAAATAAATATTAGAAGAATTTAATTTTTGTTTCGACTGGGAATCAAACTAGGAACCCTGTGTCACAGACATGCTTCATAAACACAGAGCAACAAAGGCCGTCCAAAGCTTTAAAAAAAAAGTAATTAAATGCACAAAATAAATATAAAAAATGTATCCTCAAAACCGCAATAAGTTTGTTGTAAAAAAAAATTACAATAGAATTCATAATATGTTAAAAAATAAAAACATTCAATCAATTTGTAAATAGATAATAAGCATCTATTCTTGTTTATGCTTGTTAAATTGTGTGTAGGTACTCTCAATTAAAATAATGTTTTACTTTTTAGTGATTTTAGTGTTTTATTTAGAAGTCAGTTCAATTCAGTTATTTTTTAGTGGTAACTGTAGCTTTATTGTATGGATAACATTCTAAACGCGCTGTTCAAATGAGATGTGATGAGTAGCGGGCTTATAGACAGACACTCGAGTTTTATTCGATAAAAAATGAATTATTAAAATCAATCGAAACAACCCCTAATTTTCCACCCTTAGAGATGGAATATTTTCTTCTTTAAACGGGACCAATCCCAAGACATAATTTATCAAACAAAAAAAGAATCATCAAAATCGGTTCACAAATGGCGAAACAATCCTTAATTTTCCACCCTTAGAGATAGAATATTTTCTTCAAATTAAAACGAGACCAATGCCGACATATACTCTATCCAACAACAAAAAGAATCATCAAAATCGGTCCACAAACGGCGGAGATATGAGGGAACAACACCATAAAAAAAATACACGACGAATTGATAACCTCCTTTTGAAGTCGGTTAAAAAAGACGCGAGCCACCATGAAGATTCAAACTCAACGTTCAAAAAGTGCTGCCATCTCGCGGAGAACTTGTAAATTTGAATAAGAAGGTACGCGCGCGGTCGAGCCACGCACAGAAGTTAACGTCTGTCGTGTTTTGCTAGCTAGCTGCCCTTGTCTTGCGCATGGGACGGTTTCAGTCAACTCGTTGCTCGGAATACAGTTGACTAGCCTTGGTTTAGCCGTGGAGTGGTGGTGACGTGTTCGTACGGCGCCCACAAACCGTAGTAGTGCGTAAAGTTTGCCGTATCACAAGTTTCGAGTGTTATAGTGGAATTTATATGTGTGTAAATAGTAGTTTTAATTGGCATATTGTGTTTATTGAATGTGTGTTATTAAACTTTTGCTGTGTAATGTGAAGATAGTAAAGGTTTAAAGTGAACTACTTCTACTATTAAAATACTGTTTGTATTTTGTTCAGTTGGATTGACAAAGTTTGTGTTTTACAATATGCATAAGGATTGTTAACTCTGAGAAAGTGTCAAGATGGGTGTCAGCTGGCTTTCACCGGTTGCTTTGCTGTGTATCTGTGCAGGTAAGAAAGATTTTAAAATAATATTACAACGAACAACGGATGTTTAAATGCATTGTATCGTACATCGACACTGTATTCATATAGGTGCAATTATAAAATAGGTAATTAAAATTATAATTAGGTATTTACCTAAATACCGAATTCTTTTTTGTTTCCTTTAATATTTTTTATAGGAAGTCCGCTAGATATTCTAGAATGCGGCCCATAAAGAAACAGCTGCCTCCACGGAAAAAAATGTATGCAGTCGCCTCCACTATGCCGGCTTGAGGGGGCGAATGTGCACCTGTCGTTATACCCAGGTTATCGTGAAATCTGACAGATCACTTCACGGGTGTTACACTTGAAAGTATTGGCTACCTACCTGAGGACGGCAGACTAGGCTAATAAACTAATAACCATAATATTTTAGGACAAAATTATCAAAGGAGAATGCCCATTTTTGGGCCCACTTGATACCTAATAGTTCGGTAACAACACAATATTCTAAAAATTTTTTTTTTTATTACTTCATTTTAATTATATCAACACCTCATTTAACAATCAATAGATAATGTTTAATTATATAAAAAACAGATATCATCAATTATTAAATCATTTAAAATAATAATAACCTCAAATATTGCACCAGAAAACATCTAAGTACTCAAAAACCCGGGTGAATAAAATTAAAACTGATTGGTAATAAGAAAGTAGATTTATTTTTTTACGAAGTAACTAAAAATCATCGACAAACTCGAAAAAAAAGTTATGGGCCCATTTTTCTTAAGCGAATGGGCACTCTCCTTTATATTATCTACCTAGGCAAAAAGTTAGGTTTGACTTATTACCTAGATTTAGGCAATAAGCACAGTCTATACTCACTGTTTTGTAGGTCTCTCTCTTAAAATACTCGTAGGTAATGTATGTTAATTAAAATTATAGGCTTGTAGGCTATAAATCTAGGATACCTATTAAATCGCGTTTCGGGAATAGTTTGAAAGTAGCTATTATATATATATAACGAGAGGAGTGTGCACTGTCAATCTAAGATGGTACATGCTCGTCTACTCAAGCCGGCATAGTGGAGGCGACTGCCACCTGCACAGGTTTCTCTGTAGTAGCAGTTGTTTCCATTCTTGGACCGCACTCTAGCTTTACATCAGGCGGAGTGCTGTCACATGCCGAGCTACAATAATAATAAAAAAAACAACGTAATAAAAAATCTAGGTAATGAACTAACTATAGCGATACTCATTAAATACCTACAAGTGAATGGCGAACTCATTTAATAAAATATGTACAGTGATTCTCATCAATCAAATCTACTATTAAAACTGTTAATAATGACTAGTAGGTAGGCATTATGAATCAGGTATAAATAACTATTATTTTTATTTTTTTTATTGTAGCTCGGCATATGTTAACGCTCTGTCTGAAATAAAGTTAAAATGGAAACGACTCCTACCTACTACAGATAAATTTATACAGGTAGCAGTCGCCTCCGCTATGGCGGTTTCAGGAGACGAATTGCACCGTCCAGATTGACAGTACACACTCCTCTCGTTATACCTGACTTTCCGATTCCAAAACGCGGCTACTTCACTTCTTGGATGTTACATTCGAAAGATAATCTATCTATTAATAATAATACTAAATTCGATACATATAGGACAAAGGTGCATATACAATATGTATCCCAATGTGTATGACCACACAAACTTCTAACGCCCAATGGAGACCAGAAACAATTTAAAAAAAAATAGGTATCCACATTTTTATTATTTAACCGGGAATAAAACTCGGGACAAAGCCACAAAAAATTTAAAAAAAAATTAAACAAGAAAAAGCTTATATCGACGCCTCCGAAGTCGCTGGCAAATATCTAGGGTGCCTAGATAATAAATATTCTAAATAGGTTTTAAAAATCTTGATGGTGTTATAAGTTGATAAAGGAAAGAACAATTTGCAAAGAACTCCTCTATCAGACAAAGGTAAATGGAATCTTTTATAATCTTGTCACCCTCAGTTCCTCCTTTCCACTTCAAGTAGTTTTCAAAGCGTCATAATTTTATAGATAAAGCAGTAGGTACATTGAAGAAATCTAGGTAACGTTCCGACATTCCAAAACCTCGAGAAGAATAACAAAATAAAACGTTATTGAAACTGAACAATAAAAAGCAAAGAGCTGTAAAGTGACCTTGTTGCGTTTCGGGATCAGTTTGGAAGCAGCTAGGTATAACTAGAGGAGTATGCACTGTCAATCTAGATGGTGCATATTCGTCTCCTATAGCCGACATAGCCGAGGCGATTGCTGCATGTAGTAATTTGTCTGTAGTAGCAGTTGTTTCCATTCATGGACCGCACTCTAGCTTTACATCAGGCGAAGTGTTGTCATGTGCCGAGCTACAATTTAAAAAATCAGACTAATAATTAAAATGTTTAATATTAAGGATAGTTATTAACATACAGGCCAGTGATTCTCAACTACTGTACCGCGGCATTTTTGTGTGCCGCCAAATTTATGTTAATATTATTAAATAAATTAAAAAAGAGAAAATTCGCATTACAAGTATTCTTATTATTAACTTGTAATTAATCGCTTAATAAACGTACTGTTATTTTTGTAGTGCATTATTTTAATTCGCACATTTAAAATTATTATCATAAACTATTTTACGCAGTGTTATATGGAAGTAAATAATTTTTAAACTTATCTTTTTCTTTGTGTGCCTCCAAATTTTGAAATCGTTAAAAGTGTGCCGCAACAAAAAAAAAGGTTGAGAATCACTAACATTGGCAATACATTCAGGATCTACTCGTCTATACATCTAACTAAGTCATCAGACTAAAAATACGTTACGTTTTGTAAACGGTAAATTTGTATCTCGGAAAAAGGGGGCAATAATGTGCAGATCTTTCTTCTACCTGAACAAGATAATCTTTTAAGAAATTGACTAGAGAGGATCAATAAACTTTATGCAACCACTAAAAATGTAATAAACTTTAATGCTATGTGGGTTTTCCAATTACTGAAATATGCTGTGCTTTTTCTACTTTCATTCAGCTTTCAGGTGCAATGCAGTTTAATTGGTTGGAGTTTTCATGTACTGCGGTTTCTATGGCCGCATTGTATTTTATATTTTTGCTTTATGGAAATTGCTCATAAACATTGCACATATCAATTGCATTAATTTGCAATTAATAAGTCAGAAAATGCAAAAATATCTTATAATACTAGACAGTACGTTAATGGTGGACAGTTGAAATAAGTTTTTAGGCTTCCTCTACACAGTAGACCGTGATGAGCCGATAAAATATATCGGTCATCAAATTCACAATTTACGAGGCCGCGCACCACGAATGTCCGAAAAACCGTTAACTATGAAACGTGGACGTGAACATGAACGTCACACAATCGCGTGTGCCTAGTGTGGAGGGCCCCTTAGGTGTTCTAAAGAAATCAGTGTTTAAAAACTAGCGTGGTGCTCGTAGGCTGGCTTGCTATTATAAACATTTTTTGTATCACAGCGAGAGTCTGTGTGTACGCAATACAGCTGCTCGGTAAGCCGTGCGCGTCATTGTGTGGTAATTTGTTCTCTCTGCGCTCGCATAGGACCGTTACGGTTGTGCGATAAGGACAACATATACCTACATAGTTTGCATTGTAAGAATCAGTGTTATTTGCGCATGCACTTGTAGTTAGGTAGGTAACTAGCTGATGCGGGTAGGCAGTCTCTACGAAACAAAATAGCTCAAAACCTTTGATGAACGGACTAAATATAACGCAAAAATATTTTTTTCAAATAGGACTGGGTATTTCACAACGTATTCATAACTATATATATTTAAAAGATGGGATTTAGATATTATTTTTGAATGGTTTGATGATTTATAGTTCAGGTTAAATTCTAAGGGAGTATTCCGCACCTATAATAATACCAATTATGTTCTCGATCTAACTTCTCAAGATTCCCATTGACGCACAAAGCTATTTTAAGGACCGGGTTAGAATTCCGTTTTGTACGTACATTTTCCCTTCACACTCGCTACAATAGGCTGCAATATTGTAGTAGCAACATTACTGTTGCAGCATAAATAAGTTATGAAAAAACAAAACACATAATTCGGTAGAATTAACATTTTTTAGAAGCAAAATTCACAGCCTGATTTCTTGAGGAGACTTCCATTGACACTCTCTCATTATGGACTACTTCAAAGTTGATTCTAAAATAGATCGTGGTAAATGGCGTTCCGTTGTCTCTGCCTATCCCTGTGGGAAAAAGGCGTGACAATTGTATTGTATTGTATTGATTCTAAAATTAACTGCACGGGTGTTACACTCGAAGTGTTATCCTAGGACGACAGACTGGGCTAATAACCATCATCAGTTTGCCTACCACTCTTTAATTAATGCCTATATTATATCATAGACAATTAAAGACTAAAGTTACATTGGTACCGGTAAGAATTTTTGCGAGATTTGCGGCATATCTCTTCACGGGCCGCTTTAGTGATTTAAAAACTTATGGGCATAATTATAATCAATTAAGGTACAATAAAATTTAACAATTCAAAGTTTCTTGGTTTATTATTTATTCGGTGGAAGTGAATATAACAGGAGCATGGAGACGTATTATTTCACTTACAAACTCGTAATCTGAGCTTTACTACTGCGGTTAACATAAATTGGACGTTCCTGACATCTGCCTCATTTTAAAAAAGCTTGAAAAACCATTTTCCCTCGCCCTCTCCAACTCGTATTTCTCGGGAAGCGTACTGGTCCAGAGAATTTATTTGTACATATATTTAATAAAGAATTAACACACAACACGTGTTACAGTCATGTTATTCAAAATATACGTGATTATTATTTTGCTAGCAATTCGCAGTCCCTCTTTAAATAATTCACAAGGTTTTATTTAAATGCAAAATTTTAACTATTATTTTAATTAACGTTTATTATTTTAACGTGAATGTATGACTGTTTGTTCCCCAGTAATACTCAAACGGATGGACATATCTTGAAATTTTCTATAGAGCTAGATTACGAACTAGAATAGCTTATTAAAGGATTTTGTGGGTAATATCACTTTCAACCCATTTTAAAAGTTCCCTAGCTAGACGTTACTAATTATATATTATAAAGATGTGGATAGCAGCTTGTATTCCATTGTTTTTAGGTGTAAATAGTTTATTTCATTGTCGAAACGTACACGAGTGATAAATATTGTAAATTTAATTCGACTCAATTCACTTTTATATAAATACGAGCGCGGTATTTGTTTATATTATAATTTGAATGAATAGTTAGTTGTTTTTTTGAGAGTGGTTAGCAAACAGATGGTGGTTTTCTGCCGTTCTGGTGTAGTACCACTACTTTTAAAGATAAGATCTAGTCGCGTATCGGGATCAGCTTGAAAGAAGCTGGGTACAACGAGTTATGTGCCCTGTCAAGCGTCTCCTCAATCCGGTATGGCGGAGGCGACTGATACTCTGAAGACATTTCTTTGTGGTAATAATTACCATATAGAAAATTATCACTAGGTAATTAAAAGTTACTTTAAAATAATAACAATAGAAGATGTATGGGTTTCATATGAACAAAGTTAATAATGAAGTGAGTGTTGCCAGTAATTACCTACCTAGTTGGTCTTGTTAATCAGTTATTAGTTAACAAGTTAGTAATAAAATCAGCTTTTTGTCAATATTAACATTTCCTTTATTGTTCCTGATGTGCCTGAAGCGCTTAACTTCTAAGTTAATAAAATATTCACCCAGTTTCCTCCTACTAACTTCTTTGGGCTTACGTGTAGTACCTATACTTATTTCCCCGGCACTCCTTTGGTTAATTATTACTATGAAATTGTAATTAATACCTATTTTCAAACTAACTCTTGTTCACAATTATAATTAATATTGACTATAATAATCATTACTATTAAATTGAAAATGAAAACACACAATAACCGATAATTGAATTCGAGTTGCGTCAATTAGCAATGAATCTAACTGCAAAGTAGAACTTACTTCAGGAGAAAAAACTTAGTAATGTATGACGTCAATCCAGCAGTTTGAAGTGGTGGTGTAGCTTGGTGATCATGGCATCCGTGCGCAAAGCGAAGGACATTGGTTTGATGTGGGGAACTCAAGCTGTTGTGTGCGCGTTGAGTATTTTGTGTTTAATTTTCATTATAATTTCATAGTTCTTCAAGCGCAGTGTGAAGAGGCATCTCATTAAGCCGGCATAGCGGGCACGACTGCTGTTTGCAGATCCCCTTCTCTGACAGCAGTCGCCTCCGCTCATGGATCGCACTCTAGCTTAACACCAGGCGGAGTGCGGTCATATGACGTGCTAAAATAAAAAAAAATAAAAAAATAGTTTTTTAATATGCTAAAAAATAATTTAAAATCGTGCCATAATCGCTCAATTGCGGAAAAAGAGCCGCCGAAGAATCTAATCTACAATCATTGGTAACAAACGACATTTACTGTACTTAGAAGTTTTGTTTTTAAAACGGCAGTTTTTGTGGAACGCTTCGCGAGCGCTGGGATAGTGTTGTAGGTAATTTAAAAAGAAACAAAATTTTGAAAAAAATAATTTGAATTAAATCGATTTCGAAATTAGAGGGAATTTCCTACAATCTTTGTTCCGGAACTTCGGCCCTATCTCTTTCCGTTCCGGAGTTATCACGTTCCGGAACCGGACGAAACGGACTTTTGGAACATGTCGTGGTTTTGGGTCGCATCGACCTCCTCTATACGTATCAAAAAGAATCACCCCTTTAATCCCCCCGCAAGTGCTTCATAATTGCTGTCAGTCAGTGAGTGGCAGCTTCGAGCTTTATATAGTATGATGATGATAATTACGAACCATAAAGTTGTTTTTCGAACGAGCAAATCCTCTATGCCCAATTGAGACAAATTCCGTCCTCGAGCTAGGAGAAAGAGCTCTTCATTTCCAGCGGAAGATCGAAAGAAAGTTAGTAAAGTACTTTTCACCTGCGTGCTTCGATGCGTGTCCGAATTAAGGGCTAAATAGGTACCTCCTCCTGACTGGAAGGGGTTTGTTTTATTGCCGCCGGTCTGTAGCTTTACGAGGCCGCCGAGTCCCTCAACAAGGCAATTGTGGCGAAAGCGAAATAATGAAATCCCTTTCTTTTTTTATGTACTTACCTACCTCGGTATTCATTTATTCGAACCTGAAATGAAATGAAATGGAACCTGTCATTCTCTCTGGATAAAACATAAAGCTAACTGTTTTTGTTTACAAAATACTGCCCTTGTCTCTTTCGGGATGGTTCATCAGTAACGTTTAAATTAAATTAAAGCTTCTGTTTTGTTACACCACTAGAATAGTTTATCCGTTCTATAATTTGTTCAATATTTTTCTTATTTCTTATCGATTATTATTTAACAAATATTAATGTTTTTACCTCGCTATGTTATCAATCAACATATCAATACAAAGCAAAGCAAAAAAAAACCGCTACATCATCGACTGTTAAATAAATGTTTTGCTTGACGTTGATTTTGGTAGTAGATGAAATTTATTTGGTTTTGTCCCAAGGGATCACTTCCGGACTATTGGATTGGAAGTTGCTTACCTAACTCCCACATTATCCCTATTACATTTTCTTATTAATTAAAACAAAAATCGAGGTATTTTTAGAGACTAATTTCTCACTCTATTAATGGAATGAAGCTATTTCTAGGTTAGACTGAAGACTTATAAAACATTAATATTTACGAGATTGGTTATACTGTTATACACGAATGGAGTTTTTTCTTCGCATTGACATTAATTATACTATTAAAGTGGCTCTCTGGAAAGAAATTAATGCAGTAACAAGAACTGAGTGAAATCAAGTTTAACAAAACCAGTCTCGCCACGTACAGGTGTGCTGGCATGTACCTACTTGATGTGTTAATGCCGAGAAGGAGGGAGATGGATAGACTATGCGGTTTAGAGATTAACCATGCAGATTGATATTGTCTTTTTAGATTCACAAATAGCCAGACGTTACTCGTACTTCACTCACAACCTAGCAATGTATGCCTTTCTTAAATATATTTTTTTTAATGTAAATCTAGAAAAAAAGTCTTGCCTAAGCAATTTCTATGAAAAGTTTAAATTTCGCACTGTAAGTGAGCTTTATTTAAAGCTTTTTTATTTTACCTCTAATAAATTTGAAAAATATTTAGTAATATATTATAAAACATTATAATACAATAATCACATTTATAAATCACAAACATTGGGGATAAAGATTTGATTTAAAAAAAAAATTAATACTACTTTGCAATTAATTTCCGCTAATCAATGTTAGTGAGGGTAGGTACACAGTCACACCAGCTGCCAATGTTAGACCCTTCACCAATATGGAAAAACCTCTCGACGCGTTTCGCCATTCCACGTGGCATCCTATACGACTGGCCACTGATTTTTTATTTTTTTATCTGAAAGAAAATCGCTGATAACCCAAAGGGGTTTTTTCAGCATGAATGAGAGGTGGAATAGACGTGAAGCGTCCGCCGGAGAGGAGGCAGCAGTAGAGTGAGAGTGGGAGTGAGTGACCGCTGAATGAAAGCTATATGGGTGAATATACGGTAAATGTATTTTTAGTGTTCCCAAGTAAAAAGTTAAGTATTTGAATTAATATTAAATAGCGTACAACTTCGTAATGTGTATGTATGTATAATGTTATGGGCCAGAAGAAAAATACATTTTTTTAAGTTTTATAGGTCCCAGGGGAAAATGTGTGGCCAGGGGAGTGACACCATGGACAGGGTAGTGACAAATCGGGACAGGGAAGTGACATCCTATTAGAATTTTGATATGTTAAATATGATATATATATCAATAAAAGTTGTTGCTTATTAATGTTTACTATTTTAATTAATGAAATTATATCAGTCTCAAGTGTTAAACACCATGTTTTTTAAATTACGAGTATATCTTAACATGAGATAAAAATAATGAATTTGAATATAAAAAACCTAGTTCAAAAAGAGTTCCATTGTTACCACATATCTTCAGAAAGGTCACTAAGACATCTCCTTCTTCTTCGTCAAAATCGGATGAGCACACGGCGGCATATCTGTACTCCTTTTTATTTTTGTATTATTGATCATATTGATCAACGACCGCCAATATGGATTCAGGTCGAAGCGATCAACTAGTGATCTGCTAGCGCATATTATGCATGCTTCACTCCAGCTGTGGACGGCCATGGAGAGGTCCTGGCAATTGGCCTGGACATCTCCAAGTCATTTGACAGGGTCTGCCACAAGGCCCTTCTTTCTAAGCTCGGAGCTGGTAACCGGCCTTCCTCCGGCTCTTCCTGACCGGCTGTGTAACTAGATTGCCGACTTCCTGCATGAATGCTCCATCCGCGTATTAGTGGATGCCGGCGTACCTCAGGGTACGGGTACCTCGGGTCTGGCATTCATTGCTATGCAAACGACAGGGCATGGGCGACAAATCACACTTTACCCCGCTTCCCAGTCTTCGTAGCACCACCCTTGGTACCTCGAACATACCGGACATCCTAAGGATGTCGCTTCGCTGCGATCTGAACAATAGGGAATGTGATCCATTAAAACTACGTCTCGGAAACTTGGCATCCTGAACAAGGTGCGTCAGTTCTTTGCGCCGGAGCACCGCCAGTTATTGTACAAGGCACTAATTCGCTCCTGCGCGGAATACTGTTCGCACCTTTGGGACGGCTCTGCCAAGTATCTCCTTGATGCCCTGGATTCAGTGCAGCGCCGAGCTGCCCGAATAATAGGCGACTCAGAGGTCACAAGGAAGCTGGAGCCCCTGCAACTTCTCAGGGATATAGCGTCCTTGTGTATCCTCTATCGCCTATACCATGGTGATGCTCCGAAGAGCTCTTTAACTTTATTCCTACATCCTCTTTCCACTCCCGTAACACCCGCACTGGGCGGGGGAAGCATCCACATTGTGTCGACAGAATCGGAAGCCGAACAAAACTTTTTATGTCACTCAATCGAAAAATGGAATGCTTTGTCCTCCCACGTGTTCTCCCACTTCTTTAACCTTGGATCCTTCAAACGGAGCGCGAAAAAGCACCTCGAGCCGCCATAGTGACTGCGACTTGGGCCACTGTGTACTGCGGTTTTCCGGTCGTCGGCACTCATGGAGCTCCACTGTGCTTACCATCAAGCCAGTCGACGTCACATGTCGCGTCAATATAAAAAAATATATATTTTGTGCTTCAAGAACAGGAGGCGGTTCATCATTGTCAGACGAAGGCGGCGTCACAGAGCAATTTTCAATAGAAATGCCAGGGGAGTGACGCCAGGGTAGTGACAAAATCGCTAATAACCTCAAATTACAGCTAAACACGTGTGTGTTTCTATACTTTTATGCAATTAGCTCCTCTGGCTCACAATTATTATTCTTTTTTACAAATCCAAATCTATGTAACAATAAAATGTAAAAATATACGCTTACCAGGGGAAATACTGCATTGACTGGCACAAACAGGCTCTGGGACACTGCAATGACTACTGCTGCAACGCCGATTTGTAAATCCTCGCTGCGTTTGTCTTGTTGCTGTCTTCACTTTGTTCAATATACGTTTGTCAAGATTAAACGTCGGCATTAACGGTTTTGGTCGATAATTTTGCCTTTAAAGTTCGCCAGGTGAGGGGTCACTGTGTTAGTGGCACCAAAACTTTGTTATTATTGCTACGTTTGATAATATTTTTTTTACATTTATTTCATGAAATTATGGTATATTTTATATTTAGTTACATAATTATCCAGGAAATATCATTGTAGGATTTATATAAAAAAATATATGAACAAAGTTTGTTAAAATTAGGCAGTGGGGTCAGCCAGGGGAGGATACATTTTTACTACTTATTATCGTTTAATGGTCTGAAGTGATATTGTTAGCGTAATTTAAATACACTGCCTCAATAAAACACGATATTAATAGTTACTTTAAAGATATAGGATAATAAATAAATTAATTTTGGGTAATATTTCTGATGGAAACGCTACAATACAAATACCGTATATTCACCCATATATACCCTATGTCACCATTAACTCCCCACCACTTACGTCACACTCTAATTACAAGCTTAAAAAATATTTAATAATGATGAAGAATTGAAGGCGACCTGTTTCTTCAACAATGTAAATGAGTTATTTTTATTATTTCTAATTGTTCGAACACGGATAGTCTTAAAGATTTTTCATACGTATGTAGAATTGAAAATGTGTGATTATCAGGAAGCGAAGTCGAAGCGACCACACGTCTCCTGAGGATACCACGTGGAGTGGCGTAACGCGTCGACAGGTTTTTGTGTGTTTGTGAAGGGTCTAACATTAACAGCTGATGTGACTGTGTACCTACCCTCACTAACATTGATTAGCGGAAATTAATAGCAAAGTACTATTTAAAAAATATCTTCTAAACGCCTAATATACTATTAAAATATTTGATATTTCCTTCAAAAATTATTCGTTATACTTTTTAAACGACACACGAAAATTTCGTGCATTGTTATACCACAATCATGATAAAAACCTATTTAATTTATAAAAACTTTTTCATTGACAATAAAAAGCAACATTTTAAACGGTCCTAATCAGGACAAAGAGTATAATTTATGGTCTAGATTATGCAGATAGATTTTTAGATAATATTTAATAAGCCCATGGCACCGACTAACGTTTCCGAATGTTTGTTTTTGCATTGTTGACACGAACATCGATTTGATAATTTTATGCGGTCGGAAAGCCTACTAAAGTTTTAATAATTTGAACCTTATTGTTATACATTAAGGTCTAAACTGTAGTTTCCTATAAAAACAACACAGAAGTCATCGTGCTTGTTGGTACAAAATCTGAATTGAAGTACCAAATCCGTCTGAAACGTCATTAGTACCAGCCATACAGTTCTTGTTTGAACATTGCAGAGGCAGTTTTGCAGTGAGATAAGCTTTGCGATTTCCCGTAAATTCTTAGTTCGACTCTAGAAATGATAATATTTCGCTCGATATTCAACTACGTCATGT
The DNA here is from genome assembly GCA_948150575.1 of Tinea pellionella. NCBI lineage: Eukaryota > Metazoa > Arthropoda > Insecta > Lepidoptera > Tineidae > Tinea > Tinea pellionella. The sequence continues at coordinate 3,599,398 of OX411252.1, forward strand.
AGTTTCAAAGAGTTTAACTTTGCACTTTAAATAGATGCTTGCTTTTAATAGATAGAGAGTAGATCAAAGAGATTCGTTAGTATTCTTAATTAGAAATATTAATTCAAATACCTAGTAAAGGTTTCAATAAATTAATTGATCTTTAATAATCATTTATTTAATAATTAATGGTTAATTAAATTATTGCTAGCTACATTATGAAGTAATTCAAATTATCATAATAATATTTTAATTGAATAACATGAATATTATTAGTTCGGTTTTTCCAGTATTCATGCATGTTCATATAAAAGTCATTATCTTCTTTAAGAATAGTTTGCCTGTTGGTGTTTCACACGTTTTTTTTTACAATTGGACTTTCAAAATACGCTAAAAGTAAAATATAAACGAAAAAGTCTACGTAAAGTTGATGAACATAGCGACCTAACAGAATTTCTTAAGAAATACTAGGAGAGTCAAAGCTTTGAAAAAATTACCTTCGTCATAACGCCAAGTCTGTTCATTGAAGATTAAATCTACTGAATTATTCGTTAATGTTAACAGTTAACTACATAGTAAAAAATATTACGTTCATTTTAGCTATTAACCGTACAAATATGTCCTTGTGGTCGTAGGAATCGTTAGTCAGAAATATGTATAAAATTATAACCAAAATGCTGACCTGGTTTATCCGGAGATGTCACTTTCCTAATAAAACTGATGATTAATTACAGTAATAAAATAAGTAAAAAAACCTAATTTTAAAAGGACCTCGTATTTCGGATAAGTGAATTATTATGTTGAGCACCTTTGTTATAATGATTGATAGCTACTACGTATTTAGTAAATATAGGTAATTTAGAACTTATCGTACAAAATAATGTATGTAAGTACTTATAATTTATTTGTTATATTTTATACTGTAAGAAATGAAAAGTGTCCATCAAATAGTTTAAAATATAAACTTAAAATCATCATAATTTTGAAATTATGCTCGACGTGGGCGTAAGAAGAAAGTGACAATTCGTGCCTATGCTCTGACGACAATGATTTGTACCAGACCCTTTAGAACTGTTACATTGTCACATTGTCACTTCCGTACTCACGAATCCTAATCGCTATATTAAAGGCAATTCAATCAATGTGATATAAATATGAATAAATTTCTAAAATTACATTTACATTAACGTTCTGTCTAGTTTAAATCTCAAGACTAACTGAAGATGCCTGGCGCAGCCCGAGCTTGTCAAGTACCGGAACTATGACAATTTTTCTCCCCATACCTTTTAATCTCGCCTTATACAAGATAGATCAAGCCGGCATAGCGAACCCGAATGCTGTCTGCAGATTCCCTTCTCTGACAGCAGTCGCATCCGTTCATGGATCGCACTCTAGCTTAACATCAGGCGGAGCGAGGTCATATGACGTGCTAAAATCAAAATAAATATAAAAAAGAGCTAGGCAGAAGTATGATCAAGGAACGATCGGTTTTCTGCAATTTTTGTTCCGGAACAATCGCTTAGAAAGGGAACTATTTCTGAGATATCACGGTAATTTCTGGTCCAGATAAAATTTTTTGCAAAATCCGTTCTTAGTGCACGTGTACACTATCCTTAAAATTTCGGGTCGCTGTCGTTGTTTTGACTGTACGTTGATTATGAACCAGTTAATCGGTCAAGACTTCTTTTATATTACAGATTATATCTGGGTATTATTATTATCAATTTCTTGGGTACAATAGAGTCACGAGTTTACGAAATTTAATTCGTTAGTCACGTTCTAATTGTAAAAACAAAGTTATTAGCAAATTCATCACATTTTCTTGCTACGTGCACTCATTATTGGTTTTGGTTTAACCACGTAATGTGGTATAGTCTGGTTATTCAATTTACAAACCATAAATTTTATGAAAATTATTACGTAACAGTTGTTAATTTCTATAATTAGGTTTATTAAAATTTCTTGATACCTAAACATTTAGATATTAAATCGTTTAAACTTTAAATGTAGACGAAGGCTTTATATTTGTACCAATGAGCGCTTTCAGGATTTAGTTCCCAGTTTGATATTGTCAAATATTTGCATAGTACCGATATATGATGATGGTTATTTGTCCAGTCTGTCGTCCTGGGGCAGTATCACCACTTTCGAATGTAACACCCGTGAAGTGACCTTGTCGCGTTTCGGGGATAGTTTGAAAGTAGCCAGGTATAAGAGAGGAGTGTGCACTGTCAATCTAGATGGTACGTGCTCGTCTTCTCAAGCCGGCATAGTGGAGGCGCCTGCAGCCCGTAGAGATTTCTCTGTGGTAGCAGTTGTTTCCATTCATGGACCGCACTCTAGCTTTACATCAGGCGGAGTGTTGTCACATGTCGAGCTACAATAAAAATAAAAAAATATATCATAGTCCATATTTCCAACGGTGCAACTGTAAATCTGTCCTCAATCTAGCTTCAAAGACGACTTATTATTAAATCCTTCATGAGTGATAGCAGCCGAGTGTATCACATCACAGCACAATGGGTATGATTAATCCATTGATCTGAATACAAAGACCGGGTTCGTCGGTATTAGTGGAACCGACCGATGCTACCCGGACAAGTGTTTCAAATTTTCATTTCCTCACTTAAATTTGATTTCCAACGACCCGTATCGTTTTGCTTGAGCGCACAGGCCAGCTCGTTTTCTTTTGACTTGGTTCGCTAAGGAATACTTCCACTTGCGTGAATCAAATTTCTATATCTATGTTTCATTTGCAACACCTTTAAAAATAATGTGATAACTATAAAATTTCTCTTCACTAATAGAATCTTTTGATTTGTTTTTTTTTTATTTTATTTCGACGGTCACGGCGTAAATCTAAACTCGTACTAGGGCCTCTGAACACAAAATACTATAACAGGAAATTAAGTTAGGTACTTGCAAAAAATCTGAGCCCGTCTATTGTAAATGTCATTTCCCCCAAATCAAAGACGTCGTACGTACATCATTTATAACCGTCCATCCACAAAACGACAGTGGTTGTATCTTTCGAAGTGCCAATACGCCTTATTGCTATCTCTCCGATATAAACACGAGCCTTATAGTACGTACATACATACTGTGTGATTTCGCTGAAGTATTTCCTCGTTCAAAGGGTTTCTTTGAAGTTTAAGAATATAATTTAATTCCTTATTTGTTTATTGCTTGAGATATTAAATTAATAAGTATTGATTTGATTGTAATTCGTAATTTATAAGTCACAAATACAGTTTTACTTTTAATTTGAGTTGTTGTAGTGTAAATCAGTTGTATAAATTATAAGGTATATGTTAAGGTGAAAGCCAACACCTGAGCGTCCATTTTAAATATTTTAAGCATTTTATATATTCTGTGCCGTAGCTATTTGTTTATTATAGTGATTTCCGATAATAATTAGTGCTGAGAAAGTTATAAAATTACTTAATTTCAACATAAATCTACTATGTTTCAGGCAATGTTGTAAAACAAAATGTATGGACGGTCAGGTGTTGGCTTTCACCTTAAGTATGAAATTGTTTTTCTTGACTATCACATTCATGTGAAGAAAAAAAGATTATAGGCGACGTCTCTTGAAAAATGTAAACATTACTGTAGTGTAAAGCTTTCGAATGTAAAACCCGTAAAGTGGCCTTGTCGCGTTTCGGGAATAGTTTGAAAGTAGCCAGGTATAGCGAGAGGAGTGTGCACTGTCAATCTAGATGGTACATACTCGTCTCCTCAAGCCGGCATAGTGGAGGCGACTGCTGCCCGCGCAGGTTTCTCTGTAGTAGCAGTTGTTTCCATTCATAGACCGCACTCAAGCTTTACATCAGGCGCTGTTGTCACGTGCCGAGCTACAATAAAAAAAAGAGTAAGCTGCATGGGCTTTATTCCGCTTTTAAGTATACCGCCTGCGGGAGTGTCTCGGGATCAGTTTAGATGTAGCCCGGTGTAACGAGAGGAGTGTGCACATTCGACTCCTTAAGCCGGCATAGCGAAGGTGACTGCATACATTTATGAGGATAATACCATGCCAAAAATGTAGACTATTTGTTTTATGACCATTATAACTACGAGTCTTTTGTGGAAAACATCCGTGACCGTAACAGGAGCTGATCTTTAAAATATTGGTAATTTAACTTATGATATAAGTTTCATAGACATGAAAGGAGATTTTGCGATATGTATAAGAAATTTTATTACATTTTTGAATACTTAGTTACCTTTTATTTTCTTTTCCTTTGTCCTTGATAGAGAGGAAGTAATTTCCGGTTTGTTGAGTTTTGGTAAATATCTTCCTCCTATTCGATTTAAAATATCCGGGAACTTTGTTGAAACTGTAAATAATTTCAGCTCTATCTAATTATATTATAAGAATAATAAAAAAAATCAAAACAAAACATGCTTGAAAACAATCAAAAATTTAAATTTAAGAGTGGTAGGCAGACTGATGATGGTTATTAGTCCAGTTACCTTTTATTTTCGTTTCCTTTGTCCTTGATAGAGAGAAAGTAATTGGGGAGGTGTATCTGGTGTCAGCTATCTTTTTTACATATTTTTTAGATAATATAGATTAATTTAGTCAACACGTGGTTCCTGTTAATTAAAACATCGTGTTTATAGTGTAGTTTTGTTTTAAAAATTACAATAGTTATTCGTATAAAACACTGTTATTGTTAGGAAACACAAACAAAAGATATTTGACAAACTTGTGAGGTAGCAACCATAGACAACAAAATAATCTACAAAACTGTTAGGTTGGTACTCTGTATTATATATTGTCAAACTGTCCGAAGATCGAAGTCAAAGGTCGAAGAGGGTCATTACAGTTTTTCAAATATCTCCTCGATTTTAAAGTTTTTTCAGACAGGAATCAAAAAATTGAAGTGATATCTCGAAATGATTTTCGATTCACCATGGGTTAGTTCTTTTGGACCTTGCCCAATGCAAACTCGTGCTTGCCCCTCTGCTATTCGGGCTGTTGATTTTTATGTATTTAATTTTCACCATTATATAACAATAAACAAATTAGCATTGTTAATGCTAAATTTAATAAAAAAATAAGAGATAATAATTTTATTCAGCTTAAATAAAACTGTTAAAGTCACATTTTGGATAATATACTCGTACATATGTTATTGACAAATGAACGAGTGTTGATTGTCAAACAGCGAGAAGCCGATGTTTTAATACTTAATGAGTTGTTTATCATTTATTACTGAAGTAGTTCGTTGATCTATATTCAGTATATTTCGTGATTTACATCTATTAACTCAAAATTATGCCCTAATTGCATGACGAAGTATAATTTATTTGTAACAGTTTTAAGTCATGAAATTTATATACGAAATATCGATTATTTTGACGGTCATTTTCTTATAACAAATAATGTGACAAATACACCCATCTATTACGCATTTATATTGTCTGTTTGTTTAATAAATTGTCGTTAAAGTATGACATTTCTTTGACGGTTCCTCGGGACTATTAATTTATACCGCTTTCCTATTAAATCTTCAATCGTTCTTCCTTTTAGTTTCAGTCTGGAGTATTAAAAACGGTTATTAACCTTAATCCCGAGAGCAAATTACATTTTCCAGAGTTTCAGTTTGGTTATAATTAATATAAAAAATCTAATTATCAAAATGTAGAAAGTATTTTTTTTTATTGTAGCTCGGCTTATGACAACACTCCGCCTGATGTAAAGCTAGAGTGCGGTTCATGAACGAAAACAAGTGTTACCCCAGAGAACCCTCTACGGACAGCAGTCGCTTCCGCTAGATTGACAATGCACACTCCTCTTGTCATACCTGGCTACTTTCAAACTGTTACCGAAACGCGACAAGGCCACTCCACGAGTGTTACATTCGAAAGTGGTAGTACTACCCCAGGACGGCAGACTGAACCTAATAACCATCATCAGTCTGCCTACCACTCTTGAAATTGATATATTCTAAATAAATAAAAAAATACTCGAAGTTTCATAAAATATGTAATTAATTACTTAGCGAATATATTTATCATGTAAATAAATATGTAACTATCGTAGAGGTATACTAGTGGTATAATTTATTTTACTGTTTAATGAACGTGTCGGTATGTATGACGTATGTATGTTAAAGTTATTATATAATTCATTCGTCACTTAGCAATTTAATGCTAAGCTTTTTAACGGTGCCGTTGACAATTGTTATACTCCATTCCCTATATTCACATTCACGCCTCAATTACGTAAAATAATGAAAAACATTGTAGATGAGTTGTAGACACGCAACCATATTTTATGGAATTACGCTAGAGTTGCCCGCGGCTTCGTTCTTCATAAAATTATACCAATTTTGTTGCATCATACATTCCTACTTATTTGATTGTTACGATCCTGGGAAACGCAAATTTACAAGAAAACACGTTTCTGAACGTAAGACCTATAAAAAAACCCTTTTTCAACGTTATTAAATTATGATAAAAATTGAATAAAAAAGAATCATTGTCTTGTCTTATTCGTATTTTACCTGTGAGGGCCGGTAATTCAATTCTATTATAACTTAAATGAGGTGATAATATTATACTGATAATAGTGCTCAGTAGTAATAGTAAGTAAGCGAAATAAAGTTCCCAATCTAAGACGAACTTAGGGAATTACTAGGGAAGTCCATATTCATCTTGAACGGAAGCAGCTCCTACAGATAAATTTATACAAGCAGCAGTCGCCTTCGCTATGCTGGCTTGAGGAGACGAATGTGCACCATCCAGATGGACAGTGCACACACCTCTGTTACCTGGCTACTTATAAACTGTTCCCGAAACACGACAAGATCACTTCACATGTGTTACATTCGAAAGTTCGGCAGACTGGGCTAATAACCATCATCAGTTTCTCTACCACTCTTAAATATTCTAAGAAAGCGAAATATACTTTGAGTTAAGTATTTCAGAATTGAATTTAATTCTTAAAAGTGTATCTTGAAAACGCATTAAAACATAATTGTTCATCATAATGAATAGAATTGTTTTATTAATTAAAATTGTGGAGAGCAACTCTGTAAAGGAAACGTTTTATTATAAAAGAGATACTTAAAACAATGTTGTATCTAGTGTGCTGGTATCAGCGGTATCAGGTTCCATAATATTTCTTGTTTATAGCACAATAGACACGTTGTTACTTATACTTTAAAAAAACTCGCAAGACTGTAGTGTACTTTAATTTAACGTCATACGGTTCAATTTACAACTCAATTTCATGTTACAATAGTTAATATGTGTGTTAGGTAGTCGATACAAAGGGTGATAGTCTGCTTGATGTTCCCACGAAGTTCTTTAGTCCGCCTAAGGCCGTATTTTCGCACAGGTTTCAACTGACATCTTATTCTTTAACACAAACATTTATTGAAAAATCTTCATGGAGGAGAATACGTGGATCCTTTTAGAGGACGTAGTCATCATTCATCTTTAATGCTCACTTTCACATACATAGATGATTGATTCAAGATAAATATCTACGATGACAGGGTAGATCTAAAATAAACTCATTGGAATAGGGTTACGTTGGCTGAATTGTGAATGAAGCAGGCTGTAACCAAAAGTTTTAAATGTTTTGTATTTATAGGTTTTCGATTTTTCTACATGCAGCAGAGGGCAAAGTATGAGTTTACATTTACTCTGTCATGGCGTAAAGTGAGTTTTTTGCGTCAATAGCATCGCTTCACTTGAAGTTTTTTAACCTCCGTTGCCATAATATTGCCCGATTGGTAGAGAATTGTCACTTTACGTCTTGCAAAATCTACATCGTTAATAAAAGACTTTTCAATAAGGCATTTGATGTTTTTCGCATTATTTAATTTGTTGTTTATTGTTATTTAAATATTGTCAAAAGTTGATTTTTCTCAAAATTTTGTTTTAACGAAGTGTTTTAAGTTAATCGTAGACTTTGATTATAATTAAATTTGAAGTTTGAACGTTACAACAACGGTTTACAGTTTAAAATGAGTTGTTGAAATTATAAAGCTTGTGCACCCTCGGGCGTTCAGGGTGAAGACTACTTGAAGAGAAAATTACTTTGTACTATTTCCTGACTTTTGCGCTACTTTATTTCTATTACCACTCCGTTTCGCTTCATTCGCGTTTTAATCTATACTATGTTTATATTATAATAATTATACTTCTCAGAAATAATTTTAAAAACCGTTTTCGTTGCAATAATTTACGCCATTGTTTTCGTTGTATTTTTTAGAACTCACTTTTAGGCATAAAAAAAGTTTGTTTTTTTTAATTTTGTGAAATAACGGTTTCTTATTGAATGATTAGACTACGTGCTCGAAAAACGTACGAACGGGAACTGAGGATAATAAGGTTTTCAGTTGGCTCACGATCTCAACCATTCAACTTCCGAAATCGAATTTATTTTTTTATGTGGAATACGAGAATATGATTAATTCCATGAAAGAGAGCCATTAAAACAATTTGATAAGAAAACTGTTTGCCGGTCAACACATTTTCTTTGTTAACTTCGTGTGAAAAGTGTCACTTAACTATTTATGTTTGAAAATAGTTATTATTATGATATGATTACTTTATCGTGGAACAGTAAAATGTAATAATATATAGCCGTTTACTTTCTTTGTTTAGAAATGTCTAAGGTCAGCGGTCGGCAACTGGCGGAAGAAAAAACTTATCCGAACCCTCCAAAAAATTACAAGCCGACCCCTGGTCTAAAGTATTGAAATACCTACTTAGTTACTTTGAAATATAATTATCACTCAAGAAGTCGGGACTTTAGTTACTTTCATAGTTCAAAGACGTTTAGAATATCCTAAGATAAAGTATATATATACCTTATCGAGTTTTACATCTAAGGTAGATGGGGTTTGACAGAATTATTTTTACAAGGCGTCGCTACACCGGGATCGTAAAGGATTTGATGTGAATAGTTTATTAGTGTAAATCCTTGTTAAATATTCACACGTTACGAGGTTGAAAATATTTACAATCCGAATCAGATATAGGGTTGACTTAAAGGCGTTTGCTTCGGCCAGCTTATTTTTGGGGCATGAATAATGACGATAATCAAATATTAATATATTCAAAAAGCTTTTCTCATTGTTTATTAATTTCAGAATTAATGGAACTATGTAAATTTCTTTTATTACAATTTAGAATTTCCTCATTCCATTTTTTTTTTTGTAAAATAATTTGTGTAAGATTGAATAATTAATGTTTGTCGTGTTACTGACATATGGGACCACCAAAAACATTACCGGACCGCTATACTATTATTATTTGGTAACAATTTTAAATCTATGAAATTACGATTTATTTTCAAAATGGAATTGATCAACGATTTTATACGAACAAGATTCGTTTAGTCAGAGCAGAAGCGGCAAGAGACACGTACTTCGACCAATAAACTTTTTTCTTGTAATAAATACTACGTGATGGCACGTAAGGTACCCATTTCTACGCCGAAGTGCTGTCCAACAATCTAACGTACAACAGTTACCTCAATGAGCATACAAATAAATAGCATAAATTGTTTCTGTTACACTAAACATGTTTTCGTTTTTAGTTTTCTCTAAATATAAGCGCAATAACCCTTGTCAAAGAAATTCCCGTTTATTTTTATTAAAAATCTTATTTAAAACTACAAAGCATAGCGAATAAATTATGTAAATGAAGAATTCCCGCTGTAAATAACAATAAAGTCACCAAGACATTATGTACTTAAACGTCTTATTTTAATCTCGAACAATGTCACCACATAGATATTAAATTTGCATTTTTATGGCATTTTAATAATTTTACATCTAACTATATACGTATTATTACTTATCTCACGTGCTGTTCCCACTGTGGTAGGCAGAACGTATGGAACGCCCGCGACTTCTCTCTTTACATGCCATTTTTGCTTCGACCACATCCCTCATGCATGCGTGTCGCTTGAGGGTGCTCCCACCTGACCCTTTCCCTTTGGAACCACAGTTAGATCCTGATGTCCTCCAGGGCTTTTTTTTTTGTGAGAAATATATAATAATAATAATGTACTATTTATTGCTTAATTTTTTGCAGACAAAGCATCGTACAATGAAAGGAAACTCGTATTACCATCCGTCATTATGGCAACACAAATTTAGCTAAGTAAATATGTACGGATATTAAACATCCTTCCTACATCGCTGATATAATCAGTACAAGTCACTGTATTCTCCCATTTTTTTAACATACTTCGTTGTGTTTGAATTACAGCTATTACGTACATGTCTAACAATCTAATTAGCTAATTAAGATCTTTGTGTTTTTATTTGTAATTAGTACTCGTATATGTACGAGATCTACTTACAGTTTCTTCCAGTTAATCAGCTCACGACTTTCATAAATAAATACTGGTACGTCTGGTTCGTTACCAAGAACAACCACTTGTAGTTTTTTGGCGAAGTGTCCACGTAAACACAAATATATTTTTTGTACTCATCTTTTGTGTTCAATGTGCTCCTTTATTAACAAAGGAGTAAGGTTCACAATCGTGTAATCTTTCTTGATAATCAAGTACTTCACTATTAGGTGGATTCTCAGTCTGAACTCGTACTAGCTACAAACTTGCCAATGCTTATATTGCTAAGTGAGCGTTTTTAGGACTGTTTAGTTTTCCTATCTTTGTTTTTTCTTGGTTCTGCACTTTGATTTTACAAAATAAATAGACCCAACGTTTTGTTTCCTATACTATTACTATTTTGTTTTTATTTCATTAAGTTACAATTGAATATCCATTTAAAGGTAAGAAATATATTATAATAGTAGCCATTTAAAACTGAAATCTGAATTCAAAAATTCCATTTATTTTTTTAATCGACGAAGTAAACTGTAATATGAAACTTTTCAATTGATATTTGTTTTCAACATTTTAAATTTACGAACTCTAGTGCTGTAACACTAGTTTAAGTTTAGTGTTAGACTACAAGGGCGTAGTGTTGCCAACCCATTTTGTAAACTGATCAGCCATTCCACTCCACTTGGCAGACACTGCTTATAAACGCAAGACAGGTCTTACATACTGACGCTCGCTAGCATTCCTTACAAAAATATCCGTCTTGAATTAATAATTAAGCGTCAAAGGCCTCTGGTAAGAATATATTTTCAAGTCCTTTTTACTTTGCTCGTGTGCTGAGTAAATATTTACTCGCTCATTGTCTGCATTCTGTCGCCAACTCGTTACTTACTGAATTTGTTTCAGTATTTTTTTTTTTACTTTGACATTTTCGTTTGTTTCAATAATAATAATTATAATACATATAATAACGTTCTTTATATCAAGTTTGTCTTAGATTCGTTATTACATTGTTTTAACCGTAGCATTTTTTCTCGTGCTAATGAGAAAACTTTTCACTTATAAGAAACGACCTTCTTGCGTCGAGAAAGTAAACAAGTATTAAGCGTAAAACCACTCTCTTAAAAAAATTGTTATGCAGGCAGGTGTTCGTCGGCTGAGTCTTCGTTTTTTTGTGTCTTAAACAGAGAAGTGTGGTTAAGTCGAAAACGTTGTAAGAAGTCATTTAACAATGAATTTGTTTCAAACTTTAATTTAAAAGTACTGTTTTTTTTTTAGATTAGCTTTCTGCCGGTAATACTGAATAAACATGGAGATCTGAGAAATATTTCTCAATCGGATACCTACCTATAAAATATTTTATTCTCTGCTTGTACCTACCTACTCAATATTGAAAAAGATTTGTTCAAAAGTAAACCTTAATGGAAAGAGAATTGCGCCCTAGAAAGATAATAGTTTTTTTTTTATAACTGCAAGTATTTTTAGTAGAGTCTACTGAAATACACACTTGTATTATAAAACATGCGAAAAGTGAAAGGTGTAGCTAATTTTGTTAGTATAACTTGCCTATTTGACCAACTTCGCATCGTGATTTGAACGCGACCGCACTCTTTCTCTTGCGCCCGCGCCTACTTCCATCCATACCTTGTCCGTTGCCATTACCTGTTCAGCCGGTTGTACGCCCTCTTCGCCCGCATGCGTTCTCTCTCATTCTAACATATATTTAATCGATCTTATGTCTCACTCTAAGCTGTGTAACGCTGCAACGCTTTTATCTACTTGAAACACAATATGGTCGTTTTTGTACCTGAGCTGAGAGACCAAACAGCTCATGGCATATTTTTGAGGTAACTGTTTGTGTAAAACCGATTCTGAAATGACAAGATGGTGTAAATGTTATGGACAAAGACAGGCATTGCCACACTACGTTTGCTGAATATTGGTCAAAATCAAATTCCTAATAATATTTGCTAGAAAGTGTTATACTTAAATATTTATGATGAAGACTTTTTACGTGCAGGTATTCTCGAGGAACTTTTAAGTTAATTTAAATATGAATACCTACTTCGCTCCGACCAGTATCGACTTTATGAACTTTGACAATTTCCTTAAAGATCTCAAAAAGGAAATAAAAATCTGACATCGCTGCTGGATTCAGTAATGAAATTCCGCAGTTACCCATCGATTTTTAATTCGAGTGTAGTGGATTTTTCCAAATATGTTACGTTCAATTTACATATAGCTTGTTACGGTTTTGGAACATTGAACCAAAGGTTTGCTGCATCTAACCTATATGTATCTTTTTTAGCCTGAAAGAATTTGGTAGAACGTCGCATGGTAATATTAATGTGCCACAAGCAGCTACCCGGCTGGCATCCTCGGCGGCGGATGTGCGGAGAGAAGCGCGGGAATAGGGGAACGCTACACATGTTAGGTTTTTTACACAAGCTGCAACGCCACATGTGCGCATTAGTTAAGTTCACACTTCAAACGCCCGTTCCTGCACCAAATATTACTTGATTTCTTCCGCTTCACGTCTATTTTAGCCACAAGCGACGCATTCTGATAGTAAAAAATTTAGATCATTAAATAATTTTACGACAGTTCCAGATATTTCTTTCATAACTCTGTAGAATTTGGAAAACCTATTAAAATTATGTAATATAAATAGATATGGACATCATTGAATAGAAGATGTTTTATAGCTATATCTATAGGTGTTTGAGGAATCTAAATAATATTTCGCGTTTCGTTTATCAAAATGCAAAAAATAGAACCCTTGTCATTTAGAGCAAGCGCTTGTCTGCTCCAACCGTCGCAGGCCTTTATCTCTGAGAATATAATAGCTGAGAAATGTAGATAAAATCTGCCGCAAAAATAGTTAAATCAATTTGCTTCTGATATTATTGAAAATAATAAAATCAGAGATTGTAGCTTAGGATGAGAAAAGTTGTGTATCTAAATTAATATTGAACTTAAAGCTGTTAGATTCTTCTATATTTTATATTTTTTACAGTTGACTTATTTTTTAGTCCTCTCATACTTATAATCGAGCAGCACAAAATTTCGCTTACGCCCCAGGTAAGTAAGCATTCTCCGTAGAGAGTCACGTTTCTAAATACGGTTTTTTAATAATAAGTATATCAAGCTAAGCGAAATTTGAGTTAGCGAAAAGGCCCCTCGGGGCAGGTACCTACAAATCGATCTCCTACAGATATTAGTTTCTCTTTTAACGCCTTTGAAACTCTATAAACAAATATCTTTACTCAAACTCACTACACATCTTAACGCATATGAAAATACAGATGTGGATATTTTGTAAACTAGTTTGGGAAGCTAGTATATTGAGAAATACCAGTACATATAAACTTTGATAAAATAAATAAAGAAACTACGCTTCATAAACGTTGTTTCGCAGTTTTCCTAAACCATTTTAAAGTTTAATTGGGTTCGTTGCTTACTAACTGGGATAAACGGCCCTTTACGGAAATAACATTTCCATTAGTGTTATGTCAGAAATTTTACTGAAACAGCCGACTTCAGAAACAACAGAGGTAAATGTCTGGTTTTTAACTTTAAATAGGTGGTAGGGTAAGGTTTGCTTTTGTGATTGTTTCAAATCTCATCTTTTATAATTATACTTAAACGTGCACGAGAGGGATAAAAGGAAGCGCCAAAGAGGAGTCAGTACATTTAATTGCCATTCTGGTTTTTATTAGATTAAATCCGGGCGTTAGCACATGTTCTCACTTCTATTTTTCTTGTACCGTTGTACTCGTCTATTGATAGTATAGCCGAGTTCGTTTCGATAATAAAACACTTTGGGAGTTATACACTTATGCTAATAAGTAGATGTGGAACACACAAACCATTGCTACATTTCGAAGGCATTAATGAGGCCCTTAAAAACTTAACCCAATATTTTAGGCATAAAAGTCTATATTTCTGTCAAAAGTCGTTTACTAAATAGCTAATTTATAACATCTGAAGCCGGTATAATATTCCCAGTTGGGGAATTTAATTATTATATATTTGCAAAAGGATTTCTTAAAACAAAAGGTAACGAACTGAAAATTGTAGTCTTATCCTCAATTACCTTGACTTCGTCTGTTCTGCCACTTATAAGCTTAACTTCAACTTTCTTCTTCATACTCCTACACCTTTGGTATGCAAAATTTTATTATTATAAGGTAGAGAATGTCATTCAGAAAATGTCTCCATTTTATAAACTTCATACGTACTACATTGTTCACTGCAAATGTGTTTTTTACTCTTATGTGTTCACTTTTCATGTTCTAAACCGAGAGGGACGTGCACTGTTGTTTGGTTAATGTCTCAGAAAACTTTACGATATTAGCGGTTAAATCTACGATGCTGTCGCGACTTATTAATTTTAGTACATTTTTTAGCAACCACCCAGGGTAATTATAGTCCATGTTAATTGTATTCAAAAAAAAATGTGAAAATGTATTTGGAACAACACAGTAACAAAGCGATAAAGAGTGCACTATATTCCGCTTTGCATCAGATGGATGCTGTCACATGCCCGGGCTCTAACAAAAATGGATCTACCATCTCACTTAACATTTTTATCTCAAAATGAAGTTACGTTCTGTGAATTTGTGTGCACTATCAATCCATTATCAAATAAAAGTTTCCTTTTATGTTACCGATTCAATAAGGAAAGTTTGAAACTTGTCTATCTAAAAAGGGGAACTATCGAACTCGAGTAAATTTTAATAAAAGAAGAGGATGTATCACACAACGATGATTGACCGATAGCAGACGAATAGACGTGTAAGCCAATCAAGATTAACACCATTATTGGCAGCAATGACTTTCGGAAGTACCAATTTGTTAACATTCGGGTGTGGATCAATATGTTCAATTAAATTCGGGTCAAGTGTGTAACAGATATAAAGTACGTCACCAGAGAAACTTTTAGGCTTAATACAAATTGGGGGTTTGACTACATTAATTATCAAGCATGTATCAAACGTAAGGTGTGTATTATTCGGTAATCAGCACGTGCCCTTACACCTCACGCTAACTGTCGATTAGTAGCACATAAAGTCAAGCCGGGACATTGGTACTCGTGTGCCGATTTATTACATTTATGAACCCTTTAATTATAATTATTTATGACGCGATAATAACCGCGCCCGTTCAAAAGAAAACAAAATATTAGCTAAACGACGAACGAAGGACACGAACCGCCGGAGGTTGAATCGCTTTTGTAATTTGTAATATTTATACATATTTATAGGAAAATATTTTCATCTTTAGCAAAATATTTAAATTATACCTAATTCTTTGTACTAAATATTAAAGTTACAACTTTGAACCAAAATTGCCACATGAAAGCCATTAAAGACTTTAGGCATGGCTTTAATTCCATTAATTGAAACAATTATTTTCATCCCAACGACACTAATTTTAGAAATGTGTGTTAATTCTACACGTTATTTCATTTGCTTTCCTCTTTCAAATGTATGTTTTCTACTGTTATATACTTATGTGATAAATACGTATCTAATTGCTCACCATACCTCGTTGAACACTAAGATAATAGTAATATGCGCTGATTTCTAACAAAGACATGAATACGTTGTAGTCTACTTGAAATTTTACTATAGAAGTTACATAAATTTTTTACTAAATAATTGTTCGACTCGATAAACTTTTTGTGCACAATTTCTCAACAATTTTAATCATGTTCTAATTTAGGGAATAACATTTTCGTGCCTACCTTATCATGGTTGAAATAGCCGACTAAGTTGTCGCTAAAATTTGGTGTGAAGATTTACACTTCGCTGAACGAACAGAAATTAACGCGCGCTTTGTTTACTTTATGTCAAGTTTCCTTAATAAATAATAATAAAAAATAATATGGTCCCACTAAAGTAGCAATATGTCTGATCACAAATTGTTGACCTAGAGATGGGCTTAAAGTTAGATTTTATTTGTATCGTAACCTTATAGACCAAATTACGACAGATTGATACAACAGATGAAAATTATTTTTGACGTGTTTTATCATATTATATTTATGTATAAGGAAAATTACACACGCATTAGGGAATTATTCTTTCTATTGTTCAGTCAATCCTGGCCATTTATGTTGGGTTATTAGATAATAGATACTTTATTAGAAAGCGTAGTCCTAAATCAACAATAAATAAAACTAGATCGTAAATCGCCAACAATTAGCATAATCCGATTAGAAATTTGCTTTGTTGAACATATTTTAATATTGTTTGTTTTTGGTTTGGTTTTATGTCCGAGCCCTGACCCTTACCTTTATGTATGTAGGTGTATGTATAAATTACTTTAATACATTCATATTTAAGCGTTTATAGAATGTTGTGTACCAGGTTGTAAGAAAAACGATAATAACTTAGCGATAACCTAGGTACCAAGAGTTCGAAAGTTCATATGCCGAGCCACTTAACATAGATCATTAAGACTTCGAGGTCAAATAAACAACATATCTATCTACATGCAGACATGTTAGTTAGCGAGTCGTATGGTCGCAAGCTTGGCGACTTGCACTCAAGTGTGTCGAGTTGACTCGAGGGAACGGTCACGACCGTTATCGACACGGAACCGGTATGGATTGTGGATACCTTTGCACACATGCCCACTTAATTGGCTGTATACGTTCGTAATAAACTTGTATTTTCAATATATACCTTCTCCCTTTATGTATAAGTATCACAATATCGTTGGTAAATGAATTTGTAACCAGAGTTGCTTTTGTCACCTCGATCTCTTCTCAGTGCGGTCGCATTACGGAGCGCGATGCTGGCAAATTTGTGAGCTTTTTAAAAGTATTTCGAACGTGAAAGCAAATGAACCCGAACCGGATTCAATTCTTGCTGAGCATTTCATTTAAATTGTTGCCTGAAAGCACTTCGATGTTTCGAAAAAGATAAATACGTACGATTAATTAAAATTAAAAAAAAAAAACGAGTACGTTCTTAATTTTAAATGTATTTAAACCGTGCTTATTTTACTATTCATACCATATATATACGTTTGCGTTCATATGACGGCGGTTTTTTCGACATGATGCCAGATGCTATATAGCTTTCAGCAGCGTGGTTTATCTTTAAAACTGTCTGAAGTTTATCGTTTACGTACCTACTGCATCTATTATCAGACTTTGAATTATGTTGTCCATATTTCAATTTATATTATCGTGAAAGAAATTTATTCTGTCATATTGCCTTCATTTGTCAGTGTGTGGGCAATGTTGCTGGGCACGTGACTTACATATTCTACGTGTCCTCTATCAGTTAGATTACATCATATTTTACTATTCGGGAATAAACTGATTTGTTCAAAAATTCGGGTAAAATGTAATTTGTCAGTTTCAATTCGCCTTGAAGATTATGAGTAGACTCTAATACACATTTGAATATAAAACAGGACTTCTGATTGGTTTAAACAAAACCGAGGTCATAGCTTTGTCGACATTAATGTTATTGTTATAATATACGAGTACATTGTGATTTAAATGTTTCATAATTCATGTCGGGTTAGATTGTATGTGTTGCGGGTAATAGTGAAAATTATACTAATACCCACGATAGTTAAAAGTTTCAGAGATTAAGTGGATCATTATGTAGTTTGTGCCCTGACATTTATTTGAGGAGAAGGGTTTTAGTACATCCATATAAATGCTAATAAATTTTAAACGTCTAAAATCGTCAGTGTTATAATAGAATCCATTTATATGCAATCTATTTAAGGCGGTGATTATGCGACGTTTTAAATGTGGTTGACATTCACTAAATCGTCCTAACTGAAAACTAGCTTCGATTGCATAAAGATTCAAAATAATAAAATAAACGTATGAACTAAATATTTGGGCCAACATAAAAAGCGTCATGAGACGACAGATTTATGAAAAGCTTGCTCCTTAGGCCGCAGTCGCATTGAAGCGGTTTTTTTAACGTTTCACTCTCCCGCCGTACCCGGGTAATTGCTCCTCCGACTGTTGACAGAGAAGATATCTTAAAAGAACGTCGCCGCGCCGATTTGTAATATAATTTGTTCCCTGGACTATTTAACCTGAATACTAAAAGTCTCCGTGAGCCTTTGACACAACACCTTAATTCTTTTGCAAATTACATTGTAGGGTAGGCTGAATGGTAGTGTGAAATTTGGTCGATAAACTTTTGCGGCTTTATCTTGAAAGGATTTTCATACATTTGTTTTTAATGTGCCATCTTTATTGACTATTATTCTTATGTTATAATTACGTTTTCCTCTACTTGTAAATTATAATAATTGAAGATATTTACAGATTTTTCAACCTTTTTAAAAGCCATTTTAGTAACAAATTACAAAGATTTAAAATATATTCGCGTTACCATTATACTAAAAACTGTGCACCGAGTCTCGTGTTTCCTATCTACCCTTTAAAAAATACATCAACAAAAAAATTCAAGGTACACAGAGATTACAAAATTAAAGAGGTGTAGGTATTATAAATCTTATTACATTGAAATAAAGTTTACAATTCAAGTTAATATGACATTTAGTATCGTCGCCCCTCCTTGTAGATCGTCGATCCCTGACATTATGTGTTCAGCTGTCGATTTGTATGAAACAATAACCAATGCTATTGTTATAGATTGCACTATTTACCAAAGCGGACGTTCAACTCTTCAAATATTCATCTATGAAAACAAATCCATAATTCCTGTATATCGTTTAATGGAAAGCTGACATTTCATTTTACAAAACACGCGTGTCGTGAACCGTAGCCATTTTAATATTAAAAATATATATACTAGTTAATATAAAATATATATTTATTTACGAGTAGTTATGGCATTTTCTTACAAACGTGAAAGTTTGTTGTTTCCTGGAAACTGGTATGGTGTACTTACTAATACGACTTTTGCCATAAATTTGCCACATTTGTAATACGAGTAGGTATTTTGGTACCAAAAACTTTACATAGATCGATTTCCTTTTTATTATATTTATTTATTTTTTGATGTCTATGGTCAATTTTATTGCTAAGTTAAATAGTGTTGAGTACTTGGGTGGGCACTGCAACTGTGACCTAAATGACAACGTCTACATGCAGTAGCATACAATATAATCCAATTTAAATAGTATGCCTACCTACATATGCAACTGCGTAGTAACTATTACGTAACAATTGACTTCCTATTCCTATGATTCAATTATTTGAAAGTTTATTGGTTTCTATTATAGAAAATTAGTTCTTTGGTCATATAAATAATAGCTTCAATCCCGTTCTTTCTCAATCAATGTCTTTGAAAAGTTTTAATCTTTAAAACGTTTACACCGGTACAGCGTTCCCTTAACTATGCAAGCTTATTTTTAAAATAGTATCACATCTCAAATATAAAAATTCAACAATACAAAATACGATCTACTGTTCCGTTGTAATCTTTTAACACCTTTTTTGTGTAGAGCCTTAATCCCGAGGTTCTTATTTTTTTAAAACCTTTTCCTTATCGTAAAGAATGCTTTTGGGCTTACGAGAGCTTGAAACTGACGGTCAGTGGAAGGTTGTCAAACCGGTTCTCAGAAAAGCACACGTGCGCTGTTCACGAATCTATGCCGCTGGGGGCCCACCATTAATAGCCTAACTTCAAAACTCGCTATCTGTATAAACTTTCTACATATTATACTCTTATCAAATAAATAGATTTCATTAATTTAAAACGTATTCGGACCCTAACAAGTGATATTAGTTTTAAAATGCATTTCGTTTGATATATATTTTAATTTTAATTGATATTTTAGAAAGTGCAATCATATCTTTTAAAACTCACAACAATAGTATATTCAGAAGTTTGATATACCCCGTAGCGATTTTGTTTGCCTAGTGGTGGGGTTGCTGGTTTGAACGTCCGCTTCATCTTTAAATGACTAAGAGGTGACTTTTAAAAAGCTTTCATTTCAAAAGGCCATAAATTATATTATTTATATCCGTATCGAGTATGAGTAAGAATATTTTTGGGTTTTCTCTTATGATCTCAACGGTCGGAATTCAATGGACTCAATTCTGAAGAACTAATTCTCTGACTAAAAGACTTAAAACAACTTTATAAAAGTAATCTTTTATTTAACAATTAAAAGAACATTACTCGGATTTTCGCTACATAAAAGAATTTTATCCAAACACCACACCGACATTATTAAATTTATATTAAAGAATCATTCCTTTTTATTTTCCCCTTGTAATTGAAAGTGAACAAAATTCTTTGCTAACTAGGAGCCTTTGAGACTGATGTCTTACAACATTTTATTGTATGTTTTCTATTTTGTATTGTATTTTTATATTTCGAGGGAAGCTTCATATTTTGATCTAGATTACTAAATGTTTAGTCCTGATACAGTTCCTATTCACGGTTGCCTGATTTATAACTCGATTTTGAAATGGTGCGACTAGTTTATTAATCTGCATATTCCGCATGTAGACATGTAGCCATAGCATAGTTGATTGGTCACACTAGGTCTATGTATTCATTTTAGGCAATGACGGATTAAATATGTATAGTGCCCTAGGCTAGCACCTCATTAGCCCCTATTTGGCGAGCAAAGTACTGTAAATATCAAAAGCAGCAAAATTTTTTTTTTTTTTTTAATCTCTGAAACCTCAAGCTCTCCTAGCAATTGTCTAGTTAGCTTGAAGAATAATACTGATTTAAGGCCTTAAATAAACGCTTTGGTTATGTTAAGACCTAGGTTATATAAGACACAATTAACAATCTAATAATGAAGGATAGTTAAAAAGAAGAAAACGTTTTAAATTAGATACAAAAATATCTAGAATGTGGATTTTAAAGCATTATGCTAAAAATAGCTAACTCTGTTCTGAAGTTAAAAGTGCAAGCATAGCACTTAAGTTTAAATAAAAATAATCTTTGTATGCTTTAGCTTTACGAAGTTTTTTAATTTCTCTTAAGAAATTTATATTTACATTTTGCAAAATGCAAGTTTTCAGTAAAGCAAGGTTAGGAATAACAATGTTTATCTTGCTCTGTCGTACTTACGAGAGACTGAGTGTCATTCGCTACTATCTCGACGAATATTTTACAAAGGCTTAACTATGTCATCAGATAGCAACTTTGTTAATTAGATACGTACTTTATCACGAGATTTTTAACGCCGATGATTATTTTTTGTGAGCATTTAGAAGATGGTGGTTATTGAATGGTGCGGGGGTGGCGACGGGGCGGCGCGGGCGCGGAATTCTCTTCTTTGTCTATTGTTCAGCCTCCCAGCTACTGACAATCGAAAGTAACGCGCCCTGATTTCCGGCAACACTCACACAGCCTACTTTCTGATTGCGTCGCCACTGCTACCTCGCGTCAACATGACACTCTTTATTCATATGACAAGTACAATATTTTGAGCTATAACATAAAGCAGTAAGATTGATAATTGTAAACACGAACGACTGTCTTTTTATGTATTGATGTATCTTTACTCAGAACATAGCCATTCCCACAATTAATTGTGAAACTTTAGCACGTAATGCGATAGTTAGTGAACTTTGTATTCTCGTTTGACCCAGTGTCGTGTTTAAAAAGTTCCGCATAGGTGTTTAACAGTAAGTACGCATTGTTTTGTGCTAATTAGTGCACGTTTCTGTATTGCACTTTGAATCAGCGAAGTCGCTAAAAGGAAACTTTTATTCGTACTTTGTTATCGTTATGATTAGGTTAGTAAATAATGATATAAAGACGTCGAGTGTGTTTGTGAGTTGGTTCGAGTTTAGATTGTGGCGCACGCGACTAAAGTCGTTGACCGTATACTCAACCTTCAGCAAGCGCCACCAGTCGCTCACTTGCAATCAGAGAGAGACGACACTATGTACCTACTTAGGTATTAGTACTGCAGTTATAGTATAGAAACAATATTTTTTTTTTTTTTATTTTTTTATTAAATATATTTTTTTACATTTCCGTAACAAACTCGTATTGAAAAGAGGCTTCAACAATTTTGTAAAAATGTGACGTGTGACAGTTACTGCACTCAAATTCTTTTTATATTATTAAAATGTTATTATTATTATTATTTTATTGTAGCTCGGCATGTGACAACACTCCGCCTGATGTAAAGCTAGAGTGCGGTCCACGAATGGAAACAACTGTTACTACATAGAAACCTGTGCGGGCAGCAGTCGCCTCCACTATGCCGGCTTGAGGAGACGAGCATGTACCATTTATTGACAGTGCACACTCCTCTCGCTATACCTGGCTACTTTCAAACTATTCCCGAAACGCGACAAAGTCACTTCACGGGTGTTACATTCGAAAAAGGTGGTACTACCCCAGGACGGCAAATTGGGCTATATAACCATAATCAGTCTGCCTACCACTCTTTTAATAGTGCCTATAGGCAAAATTCTGTTTGTTTTTTATTCTTATTAATATATAAATCTATCGCATTCCATCTTAACAAAATTCATGATAGATGATATCCTAAGAATTGCTTATCAGAACTAAACAGTTAGGTAGGTTATGTCGTATTACTTTTTTTTTATAAACATGGAAATAACAGCGTTTCCTCAATTACAAATGATCAAAATGATGAATAACGTTTCCCATGTCTTGTGAGAAAACTGGGGACATTGTTCTCTCGTTTTCATGTAAGACGGACCCGAGTGTGGGTCTACATTTACGCTATCACGGCGTGAAGCTAGCACTCGCCACCAATATGATCTCTTCATTTAAATTTTGTTAACCGATAACAGCGGCCGTGGTCTAGCGGTAAGACGCGTGAACTCACGATCGATGAGACCCGTGTTCGAACCTCGCTAATTCTGACCGATGCCAATGTAACTTTGTTATATGTACTTTGGTCGCTCAGTGCCTATAGGCGCTATTAAAGAGTGGTAGGCAGACTGTTGATGGTTATTTGTCCAGTCTGCCGTCCTGGGGTAGTACCACCACTTTCGAATGTAACACCCGTGAAGTGACTTTGTCGCGTTTCGGGAATAGTTTGAAAGTAGCAGACATGCTAGATAGAACGAGAGGAGTGTGCACTGTCAATCTGGACGGTACATGCTCGTCTCCTCAAGCCGGCATAGTGCAGGCGACTGCTACCCGTACAGGTTTCTCTGTAGTAGCAGTTCTTTCCATTCATGGACCGCACTCTAGCTTCACATCAGGCGGAGTATTGTCACATGCCGAGCGACAATATTGTCTGATTTGTACTCTTTACACCATGAAAGCGTAAATGTCAGATAGCCGATAAAACGTTGATCAGATTCTAATTACAAAAAGGTTATTTATATGTAATGAATAGAAAATAAATTAATATTATATTAATAAATTCTATATAATAGGGATAGGTATCTATAGATAGATATATAAATTAATTACGTTTGCCGGCTTATTTCCATTTCATGTTTTTTTTTCCTCCTAATTTAATACTTATAGCAAGTACCTACGATTTTTAATAAACTTAAAAGACATCTGGAGGGTCATCGATTTTTGTTAAAAAAACAAATACTTAATTTTGCTATCTCAATAGTAGGTACTAATTTTAATTGTGATAAACAAACTTATAAACCCAGTGTAAACAGATGTAACAACCGTGAAGTCACTGCGTTTCTGGACCACTTTGTGCCCTGTCAATGTTGTGAACATTCGTCTCCTCAAGCCGGCATAGCAGAAGCGATTGCCGCCTGCAATGTATAGTTACTATAAAAAATCACTTTTGGACGTAATAGGTCATTGATATATACAACTAGATGTGCAATCCAATGTGACGCGAGAGAAAACATGGCCACAGCCACGTTTAGATTCTCTGTCAGTTAGTATTTGACTTGACGGCAACATTGTTAAATCGTTTGAAGCGGCCTACGCTTTTTTCATGTCAGATGTAGGAAGTTTGCACCTCTAGTATATATCTCTATGTAATTGATTAATAAATTTTTCAATTAATCAATGAATCGAGTGGTGTCACATCACTTCACTCTTCACCTGGTTGTATGATTAAAAATATGTATATATAAAAATTCGAGAGTACTAGAATCAAGTGCCGTGAAATTTATTATTAAAAAACATTATCAAATTATGTACGTTTAACTATGTGTTGTCTGGTAATGTAATGAAGTGTTGACTTCTTAGGTTCGTGTGGGTAGGTATTAGGTTTATTGTGATTGCCTACCTTAATCATATTTTTTTTATTGTAGCTCGGCTTGTGACAACACTCCGCCTGATGTAAAGCTAGAGTGTGGTCCATGAATGGAAACAACTGCTACTACAGAGAAATCTCTACAGGCAGCAGTCGCCTCCACTATGCCGGCTTGAAGAGACAAGCATGCACCATCCAGATTGACATTGCACACTCCTCTCGTTCTATCTAGCATGTCTGTTAAGAATTTAAATAAATTACACAATTTTGTTTTATTAGAATTATCGAGTGTGTGCGAGCTAAGTGGACTTTATTTTAGATATGTTGATTAGAAATGGTACACACATGTTGGCAAAGGCATCTAGAATAAGGAAAATAGGACTCACCGTTTGCGTGGATACATTGTTTCTCAATATAACGTTATTTTACTCCAATTTTAGTATGCGCACGCGCGGCTAACCTTCGTGACACTCGTTTACGCGATTTGTTTTTAATCTGGTGCTGGAGAGGAAGGCAAAGGAATTAAATGCCATATAGCGCAACCAACTAAATTAATACTAATTTCAGGTGCGAACAGAGTACTCACGCTCACTGGCTTGATCGAGCTTGGACACAATTATATGAATTAATAAAGTGTCCCCATAGTCTGTGGGTCCAAAAACCTAATGATTTGAGTGTTTGCAAGTTTTTGTTATATGTGTCTATTAGCTTTCTAATCGGTGATGGTGATTCTTTATTTATTGATGAATTGAATTGAACATTTATTCACTAATAAACGATTATTATTGTAAGGGGAGATTACTCCTTCTACCGCTAGACCATGACTGCTCTTGAATATTACTATTTGAATCTATAAAATATAAAGGTGTCACGAAAAGAAAAATCGTTACCGAAGATTGTTGACCAACCCGTGCCCAGCCAAACCTACACAATATTTGATTATTAAATATGTAAACAGTATACCAGTAAAAGTAGCTTGGTTCTCGGCTAATGGCTATTTATAACTATGAGGTAGTTAAAGCTTTTGAGTGCCACGTCTTAATTTTTGGTGATTTTATACCTTTTTTATAGTCTGGCATGTGACCACGAACCGTTCATTGATAGGGCACACTTCGCTCGTCATACCTGGTTATTTCCAAGCTGATTCGTCTAAAACGATTAAATAACCCCGGGACGACAGATAAACTCTTGTCTATTAACTCACAGAAAACCATAGCAAAAAACAATTATTACATATTTACTTTACTCTGATACCGAGGGATACGAGGCTGGTCAACTTTTCGACTTTGCAGGACACTAAAATATATTTTTTTATTATTGTAGTTCGACACATTATCACACTTCGCCTAATGTCCCCTCCGCTTGTTGGCTTGAGGAGACGAACTTGCACCTACCAGACGGACAGTGCATAATGCTCTCGTTATACCTGTTTACTTCCAAACTTATCTCGAAACCAGAAAAGGTCACTTTACGGGTATTCGAAGTATAATACAATGCTGGTCTACTTTCTAACTTTGACTTAACTAATTCAGGACACTCTATATAAATGTGAATGTTCAGCAGAGATCCAAGAATTAAATCCTCCTACCCGATCGAATGCATCGCCTCCCAGTCGAAAAAATCCCCTCGCGGACCAAAAGGTTCGGGCAATCCTTCTTCTGTAGTTCCATCAAATAGTGGAACGGCCTTCCCAGCCACGTCATTCCTCCTTCCTATAACTGGAGATCCTTTAAGCGCAGCGGACGTGACCGCTGTCTGCAGATCCCCTTCTCTGACAGCAGTCGCCTCCGTTCATGGATCGCACTCTAGCTTGACATCAGGCGGTGTGCTGACTGCTAAAATAAATGATGAAAACGTGCTAAAATTAAAAAATAAATAGTGTCATAGTTCACAAATTCTAAATAGTCTCCATCTACAAATATTTGTAATACTCGTAGAAGTAATAATCCATCAGATCTATACATATTCAGCTTATCGTGTCACTTACACTATAACTTACAAAATACAGTATCTTTCTTTACTCCGACTCCATACATCATACATATTATATGGAGGATTATCTATGGAACGAGGGTGTCTTCGTGATAACCCCTAAGTCTCTGTCATCGTGACTTGAATGCTGTAATTTTATTTACGATATCGATCAATGAGACCGGTTTAGATAAGTACTAGAAAAAATATGATGTATTTCTTGTAAATAAACAATAATTACAACAATACGTATTATTAAGTTATGATGAAAACGGAAACTTTAACAGAATAATAAAACCTATTAGTGATATTACGAGTTGTGTCAGTTAGCAATGAACTCAACATGATGTGGTCTAGCGGGTAGGTAACGATCGATGAGACCTGTGTTCAAATCTCGTAAAATCTTCGGTACAGCGGTGACTGTTGCCAGAGATTCCTCTGTAGTAGCAATTATTTCCGTTCATGGACCGCATTCTAGCTTTACATCAGCCGGAGTGTTGTTTTTTGCCGAGCTACATTTAAACAGAAAAATTGAGCATAATAATAAGTCCAATTATTGATACACGAGTTGCATCTATTAGCAATGAACTTAACTGCAAAGTAGAGGTGAAATAAGTCAGTCGTCACGTCAGTCTAACAGTTGAAAGCCTATATAAAGTGATGCACTAATAGCTGTGTAGTCAGAGCACAAAGTGGTAGGCGTGAATTTGATTCCCTCTTAGCTCAGGCTTTGTGTGCGCGTTGAATATTTTTGTTGTATAATTTTTATCATAAATGAATAATAAACAAATCCAGCATTTTAATGTGACAAAATTATTTTAAAAAAACTCGTCGATCAATTCCTTGTCAATTGTTACGCCTTTTTACCATATACGTTATTAGCGTTAATAATAATAAATATTATTCTCTTTGTTTCAGTATTCGGTCTCGTATTATCTGAGGAACAGCACGATGCACGGGAAGGTGAAGACGTAACATTGCAATGCCGGTTTACACCTCAATCTTCACCCAATGATGAGTCACTCACATACTATTGGGTACGAACGACAACGGTACACGACAACGTCGCTATAGGGAACATACCACTTCAAACCAATTACCAGTAAGTACTAATTGAATCTAAGTATCGACCTATTGGTAAAGGGTCTAATTAGTCACGGATATTTATCTTGGACAGTATGGTGTTTACATAGCGGGAACGGCGAACGGTAAATACATGAACTGAATCTTCAATACCTTATGTCGCAGAATTAGGATTTGTTAATGCCTCATTTTTTATAGTATGCATGTTAAGTTACCACAGATAAATGTTTGCTGGTAGCAGTCGCCTCTGCTATCCCGGTTTGAGAAGACAATGAGACCTGCATACTCCTCTCGTTTACTTTAGACTTTAGTTTTATTTGTTTAAAGGAAATATAGAAATAAAATAAAGTTATAAAAAAGACCCACTTCCCACCATGAAACATTTTAAATAATTTAGTTTAACTACCGCGGAATTAAAAATAAAAACAACTTGTATAACTAGCGGACCTGACAGACGTTGTCCTGCCAGAACGTTGACTTGCCTTGCTATTATTAGAAGGTTCAGCAAACATTTTTGCACATTCGAATTTTCGATATACTATATACCTTAGTGGTTATACATATAAGTGACGTTTAAATTGACTTTGTCATTTGTATCTTATCCTTTTTTGGCATTTTAAAAAAGTATTGGGAGATGGTGAGGTGTGAAATTTCGGAGTTATAAGTTATGTTTTACGAAAAAACTCAAAAAAATAAATAGAACAATATTGCAGCGCCATCTACGGGTCTAATTGTAGATCAAACCATCCAGGGACCCCCTCAAACACACACAAAAATAAAAATCAAAATCAAGCCGGTTAGGAGGAAAATGAAAATATTTTCATGGAAGAATTAAGATATACAACATTTTTAAAAAAGTTTACGCAAAAGTTTCGTAATTGAATCACGTTTTACTATTTGCTGTTATTTAACTATAGATAGATTTATAAGTAAATACAAATTCGTCATAGTAAAGGATGAAATTAATTTAAATGCTGTACAAATGTCTTACAAAATACTTAACTGATTTTACTTCATACCAATTTATTAGTTATGTTGTACGTTAATTTCAGTTTAACTAAAGTTTTAATTAAATCAAATCTTCATCTGTGAATAAGCCTTTACTCTGTACCTTGAAGACGTTTGGGCAATTAACCCACTGACAAGTTAAAATAAATTTAATTTGACAAATTACTGTCCTTAATGTTAACTTGACAACTTCCATCATAACCTAACGTGGGTTTTGATGTTAACCAATAATATTTACAATAAATTCAGTTTCTTAAGTATTTTAATAATAATTTGATTACAATTATTTATTTAAATGTAAATTTCTGATTAACAGACGCGTATGAATTAGTATTTGTCGTTATTTACCATTTAAGAGCGGCCGTGGTCTAGCGGTAAGACGCGTGAACTCACGATCGATGAGGCCCGTGTTCGAACCTCGCTAATTCTGACCGGTACCAATGTCACTTTGTTATATGTACTTTGGTTGCTCAGTGCCTATAGGCACTATTAAAGAGTGGTAGGCAGACTGATGATGGTTATTTGTCCAGTCTGCCGTCCTGGGGTAGTACCACCACTTTCGAATGTAACACCCGTGAAGTGACCTTGTCGTGTTTCGGGAATAGTTTGAAAGTAGCCAGGTATATCAAGAGGAGTGTGCACTGTCAATCTAAGATGGTACATGCTCGTCTCCTCAAGCCGCCATAGTGGAGGCGACTGCTACCTGCACAGGTTTCTCTGTAGTAGCAGTTGTTTCTATTCATGGACCGCACTCTAGCTTTATATCAGGCGGAGTGTTGTCACATGTCGAGCTACAATAAATAAAAAAAATAAATTTATTTCAAACGGTACACAATATACAATCTAAAACATAATTGTTTGAAATTATTTATATTTAAAGTTTACAAAGAGTGATGTGAAATGATGATTATAAGCATTTTTGAATGTAATCAAATAAAACGAGCACTGGCAATCTGTGATTTTAGTCGTCTTCCCTCGTGGGCTGTGGCTCTAGCTAAATATCACGCAGAATATGATCTCATATCGGTCTATATAGTATATAGAACAAAATTATACATATTTTATGTTTGTAATTTCCACGTAAAGGAAATGCTATAAACGTTGCATATGTGCTAACGTTTGTTTGTTTGCATATCTAGAACGTTCCCTACGATGTTACTTTGTATAAACACACAACAGGGAAATGTTATTACACTGTATAAACGGGCGGTTACCATTCAAATAATATTTTCTTTTACCCTCGTCCATCAATAGGGTGGTTTAATAGTTTTGATTCTTCAGCAGCTTTAGCTCTTTTTTTATTCACACTTTTTACTATAATATTAAAGATAAAGTTTCCGCAGCCATTAGTCGTCTAGAGATAGGTACGCTAAAACGTTCCTTAAATAAAGCAATGTTTCGGGCAGGTATTTTAATCGCATCTTAACTTAGATTAACCTTCGTTATACTTAAGCAATTTAAAGGCCAAAGGGTGGTCACGACTGAATTTAGCTTGAACTTGAACGAGCTGCCTAAAATATATTAATATATCATAATTAAAATGTATAAGTTTGTATGATATTGATTGCCGACTAACTTTGACATTAATATCAGGTTTAATGTCAAAGTTAGTTACCAATCAACATCGTAAAACTCGTCTCTGAATACGTAACAACTTGTTATTGAAATACCGAGCTTTAATCCTGAATTCGTTAGTCGAATGTGTTCGAGTGCACTCATTATTTATTAGCGGTTGCAAGCGGCTCTACGCTTTTAACCGTTGTTGGTTCACGTTTCAGGAAGTGCAGACGTAAATAACACTGTTTTTTTAAATGTACACGTTAACATAGTCTGTTTATCATTATTAGTTTTACTTTAAACAAAATCTCGTTCCTGGAAAAACTGTTTACATAGTACCGCTGCGATGCAACAAGCTACTGAAATATATTGCGGTTTGTACTCATATTTTCAAATGAAAGTCGCCATTGTTTAATAATTTTTTCTAGGAAACGTATGTAAGTTGATATAGCGACTTGTGTTTTGAGGCATCCAGACCTAAATTGAATCAAGTTCATAAATAATTATACTGAAAGTTCATTTGTTATAAATTGTTTCTAATAAGCAATAAATAATAAGAAATATTCAATAAAAATCTATAGTTGGCAGGTATTTCAATTTGATTTAAGGACTGATCTATTATGGTACAGAAAAACAATTGCTTAACCAGCAAGAATCCATAGGTCGTTTAGCAAAAAAATGGACTTTATCCATTTTGATTCTAATCGCCTCATTTCACGCTCAATCAAATATATCCAAAGAACATTATACTTAGTTCGTCTATACATGTATACCCATATTGTAGTGATTAGGGCAATGTGTGGGAACACAGGGCACTATTTATGTTTCGCCAAGCTTCACCAACCTTCTACCAAGCGTAACTACGTGAGCGAACTGACATTTTGATTGTTAAAATGGCGGGCTTGCGGACATAATAATATGTAGTTAATAGTAGTTATACTACTCCTATTATATGTGGAATTGCGGATTTGTTAATGTTTAAAAAAATAGTATTGATTATGTTCGTAAATGAAAGAATAAGCGATCAATGTTAAGAAGCGTGAATTATTGTTTTTTTTTAATCTTACTTAGCTCTATCTATAAACTCCATATGATGCTAAGTTAGAGTGCGGTCCGTGAACAGAAACAACTGCTACCACTGAGAAGTGTCTGTAGACAGCAGTCGCCTCCGTTATACAGGCTTGAGAAGACCTTTGTTGTAAATTGAATCAGTAGTGATCATGTAGTGTTAGTTTTGGTATAATTTAGAACAAAATAGAATCAAATTTAGTTGAAGCACTATAGAGGAGAACTAAAAGAAAGAGGAAGTTTGACAAATGGTTGAAGCATTTCTACACTAGCGCTTATTGTTGGACATTCACGAATGAATGCACTCGACGCATTCGAACAAAATATGCCAAAGCCAATGTAAGGAACAAAGAATAAAATCTGCTTTATTTCCTAGTTCACACATCCATCAATATTTTTACCGTACCGTCTATGGAATATGGTTTTACCTGACGACCCATTTTTTTGTAAACGTTACTTTTTTTATTATATATTTTTTTTCTTTACATACTTCCATAGTTTATTAATCAACTTCGTATTCGGAACAACATGTTCTGTGTCGGTAGAGTTTCGGTGGCACACAATTTTCATCAATAATCAGGACATAAGCTATCAGTTTGGCTTGGTTTTGACATTTGGAAAGTCGTTTCCCCCTTTTTAGACATCATGCTTCGACAAAATAATAAAAAAGACTACTTTTGCTGTTGTTGGCCGTAGTTTACGGAGTGAAAATTTAAATGGAACCAAGTTTTTCATTACGATGCGGAAAGTGCTGAATACAGAAAGCTTCTTAAACTTTTTAAATTTATGGAAAATAGTATACGTTACTCGTACTATGGACTACGAAATTAGCCTCACGAGTCATTGTTTCCCAGAGTATTATAATTGTAATAAAATACAAGAACTTCCATTGTAACATTTTTGCAACTAGCTTTAAGACGAGATAGGCAGAATTTATGAATTCTGTGTCAGCGCGGTGCATTCGTGCACTATAAAATCTGCAATCACGTCGACTTTTATTTCGTATATAAAAGAATAATTACTACGAAAATTTTCACAATTTGCACAGATTTACACTGTTCGGACGTTTATTGCCGTAAGCATTTTGGAGCGTGATTGTCAGACAGTATATATACATGACTAATTCTAAATTGGACATTCTAAAATGCAACGCCATCCGAGGTCGAAAGAAATACCTCTTGTGTATAATATTAAAATGACTTAAACTTTTGAAAGATCTTTATTATTATTATTATTTTCATTTTACTATAATATAACTATTCTCGGTCTGTAGCCGGTTATTAACATGTTCGCGGGCCTAGGCCAAGGGATCAGTACTGGTCGGATGGTGTGTTTGTTTGCAAGAATTTGCGGACAATTCTGCAGGTAACGCTATGTACGTTTGTGGAGATAATTCTATTGCTACGAGTGATGGCTGCAAACTTATTATTATTAATGTTTTTTGAAATGTCGATACAAAGCTAGTGGCAATAAATTTAGCCAGATTTGAACACGTGTCACATCGATCGTGAGTTCACATCTTCCGCTAGACCACGGCCGCTCTAATTAGCCATATTTAGTCTCTATAAAAAATAGATCTACGAGCATATAAGATGTATAATTCATAGATAAATTCAATAGATATAATTGGCAGATGTTTCCCTCATCCACTTTTGTTACAAATTCGTCCCTTTCATAATGAACAGACGGGAATAATGCCGTGGCAATTCGTTTTCTTACATACATTTTTAAGTATTCTACAAGGAAATTTTTAATTGAATATGCTTAGTTTATCTTACATGCAAACAAAACGAGGCGCACTGCGACACATTTTAATATGTATGTCGTATTTACACATTACCTACCACTGCAGCAACAGTTTAAGTTGAATATTTTTCTAGACTCGTTTATTTGTTATTGTTCTAAAAATGTTAATTGACATTTTCACAAGTATCGGTTGAAGACGTAGTGGACACACGATGGAGAGACCTGTGTTCAAATCTCGCAAAATTCTGACCGATACTCGTACCAATGTTACTTTAGTTTTTCTGTGACTATCTTTATTATAGGCATTAATTAAAAAAGTGGTAGCCAGAGCGACGATGAACCACCATTTTCAAGTGTAACACACGCAATGGCCCGTGACAAGTCGGGTTTCGAGTCTGTACAGAGGAGGTGACTTTACCTGCAGACATTTCTCTGTGGTTGCAATTGTTTTTGCTCATAAACCGGGCCCTACTAAATCACAAATAAAAGTATTTTATTTGTAAGACCACGACGAATGGGAATAACTTCTGAAAATAAATACTACAAAAGTAATAATAACAACAAAATACTTGATACTTGAGTGTTGTGGTAAAAATATTTATTATAGTGGGTATTAAACAAAGTTGACAAATCTAACTTTAGCGAAAAGTTTCACTTTGTCCAAAGTTCGATAGCAGCGGGACTTTTCCACAGCTCTCCTTTGAAATCTATTAAGTAGTCCGAAGCCTCGTATTATCTCTCTACTACGGTCACGTTGGGGTTCAGCTATACTTTAATATACACCCGCTGTGCCACGTCCGTCGTGTCAATATTTTAATCGAATTATATACATTTTATTCTTCTGATTTTTTTTAAATATTTGGTGTCAAGTTTAATTTCTGTATCTTATATTTTACTTCTTTTCTATGTTCCTATTACTGGCCTATCTATGTTTTTTTTCTCTAAATAAATATATATTATGCCCATATTCTGTATTTTATAAGTTTGTAGTAATTACGAGTATTTGTAGCTATATCTTTTTGTACTTTATTTTTGAATAAAAAGAACCAATATGAAACGCCAAGACAAACCATCTTATTCGCTGATTTATTAGTGTAAAGGGAAAATTGTAAAAAATATCTATCAATTAATGTTATCATTAATAGCGTTTTGTTCAATTATACGCTGAAAGAATATACCTATTCTTGTTTATTATATGTATATATAAATATACCTAATAATAAATATTACCGATACCTACGAATAAACGGCCAAAATCATATTTGTCGTAATAAGAAATTAACTTGAAAGATGAAAAAGGTCAAATCCCCTGTTTCTTGTTTCATAATAACAGGCCTAATTAATTACATCTGATTTGCTTTTAATTAATTATTTTCATCTCATAATTTATTTTCTTATTTGCTTTACAATTTTGTTGAGAGTTTTTTATTTGACTGATTATACTTTAGGTACCTATATGGGGTGTAGAAAGACAGCTAGCAATTCCGCAAACCAGAATTTATATGCAACATACGGTTTCTTGACATTTATTGGTCTGATATCAACTACATAATATTATGGTACTATTATTTGTAAAAAAAAATACAAAACACCATCGAAATATGAAAAACTAGCAATGTGAATGCAAATATTAATATTGTCGCGATGGCCTCATAGCACGAGCGACTTCTTTCAACTCCAGCTGATAGACGGCCGATGTCGACCAAAATCTTAAAAAAGCTAATATTAAAAAAAAAACTTTGCAATCACGTTTTAGCATCAATAGTATAAATACGTGGTAAAAGGGTTAAACCATCATCAATCTGCCTACTACTCTGAAAATTCCCTATCACGTTATTTCATAATTCAACACTTTAATAAGAATCTAATTAGATGCAGACGTACGATTAAAGAATGACATCTATTTATTTTTGTGTATGCTAATAAAGTAAATTTTGTCCGCAGGCTATCGTATTCTCCGCAGGACGGTCGTTACGACTTGTTGATATCAAATGCCTCCTACGAAAGGGATAATGGGAAATTTGAATGCAGAGTTAAGGCTGGCGGGTCTGGCCGTACCCTGCACGCACAGGCACACACACTAGTGGTATTGACACCACCACGACCACCTCTTCTCACTCCGGGACCCCATGCTCATGCACAAGAAGGACGGGAGATACAGCTATCCTGTTCCAGCTCTGGTGGCTCTCCTGAACCTACTATCAAGTGAGTATTACCTTGTATATTTTTTTATCGACCGCTTTATTAAGTTAGGGTGACAACTGCTGCTTCAGCGAAACGTGCGAGAGCGGCCGTGGTCTAGCGGTAGTGGATGGATCCAACGATTGGTGAGACCCGTGTTCATCAGACCTCACAAATTGTAACCGGTACCAATGTCGCTCAGTGCTTGTGATTCAAGCGTTAGTTTAGTACAAATATTTACAAAAAAAGTCTATAGGCAGCAGTAGCCTCCGTTATGCCGGCTCGAGGTGATGACTGTGCACCGTCCATGTTGACTGGATACATTCATGTCATTATACCCAGTTGCTTCATCTCGAAACACGACAAGTGACATATAGTATAGGAATAGTCCTGGGACAGCAGTCTGGGCTAATAACCATCACCAATCGTGTAACACCCAATTATGATCTTAACTGTTATCTGTACTAATTAGCTTAATTTAAAATGAGTAAAATGATAATTAATTAAAATGAGATGATTTCTTGGAAAAAAAACAATGTTAAATCGCGTATGTATACTGCATCTGGCTTATGTACTTCCAAGGGTAGCAACATTCAATAATATGCATGCTATAGAATATAACTTTTTAGAACCTTTACACAAAGTGATTGGATTGGTCACGCTGACTAATGGATGCAGTCGATAGCGTTTCGTTAAATTTTTTGTTCATGTCGCATCAATCTATTGCAAAACGTAACTAATGGCATTTGTATGATAAAAAGCGTCGGTACCTTGCTTTCGTATAACTGTCGTCCACTAATGTCTAATTTAAATATGGACGTATAATAAGAACGGAATGAACGGAAAATTTATTGCGGGTAGCGTGTTCGTTTTAATTATTTGTTAGATACATGGATACAAGAGCGGCAACATGTATTGCTCCGTCCATTACTTAATACTTCCATGGTTTGGACAATGTATGGCACAGGACGATACGATACTATATTATGTTAGGCTGTCAACACTGGTACTCAAGCGCGCTGTACACCTAATTATAATTTAACCTAGTAGAAAATAGTATAGGACCTCGATTTCACCTAATCTAATCTAATAATCATTGGTACAAGGTACCCTGCAAATAATTCGTTTACACGGGATAATGAAAAAAAGATCGTGATCTTAATGCGGGTACCATATATTTAATTATTAATTCGCCTGTTGCTTTAGTTTCGTGTGTAACTTTTATTAGATTTTTTTTTTTTTTTTTTTTTTTTATGCTTAATAGGCAAACGTTTGACCGCACCCTGCCTGATGTTAAGCAGTGATGCGGTCTAAGATGGAGCACGCTTGCCTATGAGGTACCTGTTTACCCTTAATTTGAAGAGGCCCATATTGTACTTCTCGGGAAACACAGACACCGGGAGAGAGTTCCACAGTTTCGCAGTACGCACGAGGAACGTGTTGTCAAAACGCCTCGTACGCACTTTTGGAACTTGGACCATAAATGGATGGTACCTCTCCGGGTGTCTGGACGTCCGATAAAAGAAAGGGGACGGTAGAACTAAGTTGTGTAGCTCTTGCGCACACTCTCCGAAATGTATCCGGTAAAAGACCGATAAACAGGCGACGTTTCGTCGGTGCTCAAGGCTTTGTAGCCGAGACTTGACTAGAGCGTCATCGCCTATTAGCTTCTTGGCGCGCCTCTCGATCGACTCCAATGCCGCAAGTTGGTATTTGGCAGATCCATCCCAAAGGTGAGAGCAGTACTCCATGCAGGTCCTTACTTGCGCTTTGTACAAATACAAATACAGATAACCTTTAATTTAATGATGTGTCAGGGTAGAGTTTGTTATCCATTATTTCCCAAATTAATATAGTGCAATATTATTTTATTTAAATTATTACGTCAACAAAACGTAGGTGTTCTTGAAAATATTTTAATATAAATTTATATCACAAAGGAAAACCCAATTCAATTAAACTGTGATGCTAAAAAAAGTGAGAATACTTTATTGAAAAATTGTTTGTTAAAATTAAATTTACTTATTTTTTATTATGTTTTATTTTTTTGAATAATAATTTTTATTAAAATGCTTCCTGATAAATGAATAATAAAGCTAATAAGAATACAATGAATTAGATAGATATTTGTTTAAAAAATATTGTTTCATGTTCTTTTACTTATTTTATATCATTTTCTTTTGTTACATATATGCCTTTAAGTCAATTATCTATAATATTATTGCTTTGTCGACTTAATAATACTTTTTTATATTATCATTATGTAATGAAATAAGAAAAGTCCTTTCTGAATAAAAATAACATTTCTCGTAAATATAACAAAAACAAAATAAAAATAAAAAAGATAAGAGAGCACGTTACAACATCTTTTATCATAATACCTTTAATTAAATAATTTAACACAAAATGGTCCATTGTACATGTATGTAATTGAAAGGGTCTGGTTATCTCTATATCATATAGCTAATATTCAATTAGCAAAGGAGAAAAGGTCAATCCGATTCTAAAGGTTAGATATTAAGGAAGGTATTCGCGACTAGGGCTTTTCTGGACCATAATAACTGAGCCGGGACGACGTTAAACGTCCATAGCCTTAACACTACCAAAAACTTTAGCCTCTCCGCTCGTCGCTTGACCAAAAACCCCTAACATAAATTTCGTGAACCGCAATTACAGTTGCTTCAGTACCGCTCTGTTGTAAATGGTTACAAAACTGAAGGCCTCAACTACCTTTGAAATTTCCTGAACTCGTAATTCTCGTTAACCTTTATAAATATAGTATGCTTTATTTTCTATCTTCATACATTCGGCGGGTTTTGGACTAACTTTTATAATATTTTATGATGCTGATCCTACATGATACTTGTATAATGTTTTGCGTGACTGGAATTCACGTATAAAAACTGCATCTGTATTTTGGTCGCTACGTGAGTGGAATCAATTTTCGGATGTGTTAAATGCACCGTCACATTCAAATTGACAAGCTGACGGACATGTTTGATTAAAACCCCGCTATTAAAATACTTTCTTTACCAATTTTAACACAGCGGCTATTTACGTACAAAAAGTTAATTAGCGTTCTGTTCGTCACTCTAAAAAAATATCCAGTTCATATTAATAATAAAGTTTAAAAGTGACTTGACAATATGCAACCGCTAAGTGATTGCAGAGAAGCAATCCATCTCTAGGGCATGTGTAATACATGAACTCGCTTCAGTTAATATAAATCGATCCTTATTCATTAGAAAGCTTGTTTATCTAAAGAAACATTTACAATTGTAGTATAACATGATTTGTTGAATGCAGGTGGTATCGTGAGGGTTCATCGTATCCTGTGGAGGTGGTGCTGAAGAATGCTAAATCGAGAACAGAGGCTACTGTTGCAACACTCACACTTGTACCGACGCGAGATGATGATGGGGCTGTGTACCGATGTGTGGTGTGGAACAGAGCAATGCCGCAGGGAGAACAACTTGAAACCTCTGTGAAATTAGACGTCAACTGTAAGTCTAATATTTATAACAAACATCTCTTATTGACATCTTGTACTAACTACCAAGATTTCTTTTTGTATCATTTATTTACTTGTCATGTCTATATTTATATAATTATTGTTTATATTTGTGTTTCTCAATAAATAACCCTTCGGCTTGTAAATGTCTACAGAATAATAATAATGAATTTAGGAACAATAACGTTAAAAACAACGACAAATTGAAATTGGTAAATTCATGTTTTCTTTGATAAAATTGCGACTGGAGCCACCATGTACTGTGGTTCGCCATCACCTGGCCTATGGTACGAGGAGGCTAAGTCAAATCAATTGTTACACTGTCACCTAAGTGATAACGAAACGTGAAATCCCATACATTTTGTTGTCGATTCAATCAAGTGTCAACTGCCTATTGGCTTTTGACCAGTCTAGATCCCACGCTACCATTTCAAAAATACAATGTTAAACGCCTCAAGTAATAATAGCAGTTATATTACTACTAAAAACGTACATCTTTTTATTTAACCCGTGGATAAAAGTACAACATTTCTAATTGCCTAAAAGGGTACAGGAACGAACACGTCAAAATGTTGCTAAAGATAGTTGTTTCTGACGTGCGGGTATGTAAATAGACCGCAAACATGAAACGTCGTATAAAAGCTATCTTTATTATGGACGAATGTTTGGATCAATAAATACAACATAAATTTTAAGTAAGGTTAAATCTTTATGAATAATGAAACAAATGCCTTTAATTTCGTTGATGTCGTTCATAATACAATAGGCATATTTAAATAGAAGCTTGATTAAGTGAGAGAAGCAGAAGTAAACAAAAATAAGCATGGTATGGATAGGAAAAGGCGCGTTGAAGTTAGATAACGCTTAGAAAGTACTAAGTAGAGACAAAAGGCGAAAAACACAAACTCTCCGTCTAAGTTATTAACATTAAGTAATCCAGATATTCAGGGAACACCACGCCCTCCTTATTTCTGTCGAGCGAAATAACAGAAATTGTTGAACTTTGTTGAAATCGTACATAGACTTGTGCCCTTTTCACATCATTGACTTCACGGAAACTTGGCTCATTTTCGCGAAGTACTTTCTCGACGGATGAAAGAGACATTTATTAATTTATGATAATGAAGGGTATAATTCGTACAAATCCTGCGGATGTTTTTATAGCTATTTATTAAAGGCGATTTTTATTTATTTACTAGGTAAGTAGGGCAAACAATTATAATTCTGCTTTGTCAGGCTAATAATTGTCCGCAGATTAAATCTGGATCGGTCGGATTTAAATAAAAGTTTTGGGTAACCGAATGAAATAAGCATAAAATCTGTCTCTATTAGAAAATTTTGTTAAATTCTTCGATTTTAATGTTCCATTATATAAATGTAGATTTCCCGTGAGATTTAAGGTTACAAGGATAATGTTGTTTTGTCTCTCCTTGCATGCAATCTAAAGCTGAATTTGTGTGTGTATTTTGTGCGGTGTTTCTATCGACCATGAATTGAATTAAATTAAACGTCTGTGGCCATTGAGATTGTCTAAATAATAACAATCGGATTGCGTCATGAAATGAGCTATTGTATTAATTTCGAAAATAATATATTGCTACTGTTATTGTGAAAAACTAGAAACAGAACTTCATTAAACAATACTATTAAAGTTATAAGTTTTCAATGAAGTATTAATGAACATTGATTGAAAATCTTTGTAAGGGTCTCAAAACATGTCTCTTCCTTTCATTCAAATAGTAAGGAGGCTACCAAGATTACTTCCTTTAGGAGTCATTCCTGTTGAATAGTAGCTAGACACGCTACATTTCCTGTGCAAAGCCGCCGGGCTTCTCACTCGAATCTTGACCTAGGCCTTTGTTAGTATCCCCTTAGGAAACTTAAGGTTTGTTTGTCCTGGTTTAGCACAAAGCAAATATTATGACTCTTTGGAATTCTTTATCGTAAAAGACGACGGAATGTTAAGTAGAAACCATTATGTTTTCGTCAACACAAGTGTTTTGTAGCAGTTTTGTGTGAAATAGAGACTCGTATAAATATGATTACTTACATTCCGTATTCATTATTATATTTTTGAATTTCTGGTTGTGGCAGCCTTTGTTATTTGTTTGTTTATAGGACTCTTTTGAAACTATTTATATATGTGGTGGTACTTATGTTTCTTTTCTGAAAGAAAAAAGGGATTTGTTTTGGTTTCACATTATAAAAAGCTACCTTAATAATAACTCGAATAATAAATAAGTCCTAAGAAACAAACAGTTAATCAAGTCCAATGACATTTAAAAGAACAGTAGTAAGCTAAAACTATGAGGTTTTTGTGAACTTTACCGAGTACTTACATATTTATTGATTACATACAAGTTAGTTAGGTTCTTGTAATTATAACCGTAGACTGGTTACCACAACATTTAATAAGGATCAAGTTTTGTTATAGTGTAAACCGCATATTATAATTAACTATTTGATTAAATACTTGGTATTAACAAATTATGATGAAACAGAAAACAAAGCAACGCTCACACAATAAACAGCTCAAGCTGAGGTGGGAATCGAACCCAAAACCTTTACATTGCACACGGATATTCGGACTACTGCCGTTAACTGCTGCCGTACGATCACATATTTAAATGGTTTTTTTTATCATAATTCCAACCAAGTTCATAATTTTAATATAACTGATAATTAGAATTACATGTCTTTAAAATAATCAATACCTATGTTATCTAACATAATTATCGTCTTGTTTTTTAAAGATGCGTGAGAAGAAACGGCTCTTGAGTACGCGTTCCTTCTTTTATTCCACACATGTGTTTAATCAGAGGCCTGTTGAAATATATTCTCACAAATTTTACTTAGAGTAGTACGCGTTTAATAATGTGTTTATAACAGCTCTACGGCTTTTATGTTATTAAAAGCTATTAAGTGGCTTTTAAAAGAACAATAATAATTATATTTATTTTGTACATACTCGTATTGAATTCTATGCATAATTTAGTTCCGCTAACTCAACAAGTTTGTATCTTTTTGCTGTTCTTTTGTACTTAAATAGTAGTTTTATATTTTTATACCGGCTTGAAACGATTGTGTACCTGACTGCTTCCAAGCTGATTTCGAAACGAGGTTAGGCCAAGTATAGTTGAAATAAATTATACAAATTCCATGCGCAATTAGGAAATGTAATTATTTTTTAATAAATCTCAAAATACATTCAAAAAATCTTGGTAAACGCTATCTATTATATTATACCATAAAAATTAATTAAACGAAGAGAAGGAATTCTGATTTTTTTGTGTTCCTAAAACAAGTTAAAACACAACAAAGGAATTTCAGGCTCTAAACATTAATCTATCCGTGTTATAAAAAGATGATCTATTTCTTGTTGACAATTAAAGCGGTTTCTTATTTGTTTACTGACGGCTAGCGGACTATGATTAATGTATAAACGGGCAACATCAAAAATGAGGACTGCCTAGCTAGCCTAAACGGCATCCGGAAGTTTGTACCGCCGGATTTTCCTGTTTATTTTACTTCGCAATCGTTGGGTCTGCTTTCAGTTATTCATCAGCTACCTACAGCAACGTACTCGAACGATTGACCTAAATGAAAAGATATTTGCGCCACGTTTTATACGAATACATACCGATGCAGGCAGGCCTGTTTCCTTTCATCTCTTTAATGGAATATCACTTCCTCGACAGTTAACCAATCTTATATTTAGGTCTATGTACATATACATTCCATTATACGATAATGTTTATGAAATTTATGAAAAATGTTTATAATTATACTACGTATATTAGCCGTGTAATACAGACAGCTAATCGAGATGAATAATTATATCGAGACACTAATACCTAAAGAATGAGTTTTCACTTGAATATCCGCGGGTAAATATGAAGAAATACTATGTGCATTGGGTAATCATTGATTTATGATATTAGTTTTGCATTTTATTACTTTATTATTTCGACGATGCAATCTGTTATAATGAACATGATTTTATAGCAAACATGTGCATTAAAGTTATTGATCATAAAATTTGTGGCATAAACAGACATAGCAGAGATTTTTAAATATACCCCTGCTTTTGTCTGTTAAATTCATGAATTCTTTGAAGTCTGTAAACTGACATCAGCCTGGCAAACTCAGCTGTACTTCATTGCAAGTAATTTAACTATAGTTTGTTATGTAAACCGTGACGAGCGTTAAGCCTGTCTGTGTTACTTTACCTACCTATTATTCAACATTTTCATTGTTACC
Source organism: Tinea pellionella (assembly GCA_948150575.1). NCBI lineage: Eukaryota > Metazoa > Arthropoda > Insecta > Lepidoptera > Tineidae > Tinea > Tinea pellionella. The sequence continues at coordinate 3,642,219 of OX411252.1, forward strand.
AGAGCACTTGTTAAAACATAATTATAATATGAATAAATAATAAAAACTCTGTAATGCGTGTTATTCAAATTAATTACGAGTTTAAAAGAAAGTTGATTCATTTGTTCAAGTTCTAATGAAATATTTTTGTTTCAGATTTTCCTCGTGTCGAAGTCGGCCCTGAAAATCCTTTGAGAGTGGAAATAGACGGCACGGCAACGATGGATTGTAAAGTTGATGCTAAACCGAAGGTGAACAGTGTGAGATGGACTCGTGATGGAAAATTCGTGTCTAACTCATTCACACATACAGTCCAAAGTGTCACCGTACAGGATGCTGGCAAGTATACTTGTTCAGCGGACAATGGACTCGGACGTCCCGGGGAGCGGGAAATTTACCTCGACGTATTGTACCCTCCCAGCGTAACTGTACAATCAAAAACGCACACTGCCGAGGAAAATGGAACGGTCGAGATTCGCTGCGAAGTTTCCGCAAATCCTCAACCCATTTCCATAGAATGGACTATGGACGGAAAGCCAGATTTTCGTCAAAACGGAGATACATTGAGACTGATTAAAGTTAATGCTGAAGCTTCCGGGACTTACGTTTGTCGTGCTACGAATGTGATATCACCTACTGTGTCGGGCAAACGATTAGAACGAACGGGAACGGCATCGGTCGCAGTATTAGTACGACATAAGCCCGGTCGTGCACATATTAGTCCCGACAGACCTATCGCTCAGGAGGGGTCCGGCGTCACACTGACCTGTTCCGCTAAGCCACCGGGTTGGCCTGCACCACAGTATCGTTGGTTCAGAGATATCGACTCGTCGGATGCTAAACCCGCTGTGCTCGCAACTGGGAACAAATTTACAATACCTAGCGCCCATCTCGGCAGTGAAGGTGTTTATCATTGTCAAGCTACAAATGAACTCGGTCATGGTGATATGTCCTCTGTTACGTTGGAGGTACACCAACCGCCCAGGTTCCAAGCCAAATTACAACCGCATGTGACGAAACGGGCTGGCGAAAGTGATTATTCTGTAACATGTAGTGCACTAGGAAAGCCGAAACCTACAATCAAATGGCTCAAAGACAATGCTGAGATTAAACCTGATCCTAATCTATACGAAGTGAAGACAGACATCACCGAGGGCCGAAACGCTGTTTACAATGTTCAGAGCACTTTAAGATTCCACGGCCGGGCGAGACAAAATATTAACCAACTGTTACCCGAAGACAGAGGGGTGTATTCTTGTGTTTTTGAAAACGAAGTTAAGAAAGTCGAATCTACGATGCATCTGAGAATAGAACGTTAGTATTTATTGATATTACTAGGGCCTATTTAATATGATATATATTTATTTATAAAACCGTTTTATTTCAGACCAACCAATCATAATAAAGCAACAACACAAAGTAGCTTACGATTTGGAAGAAGTAGCCGAGATAGCTTGTCGCGTACAGGCGTATCCTAAACCAGAATTCCAATGGTTCTTTGGCTCCAACACTGCAGCCCTGCAGATGTCATCCGACGGCCATTACGAAATCAATACTACTACAGACAGTAACGACTCATATCTTAGTTTGCTTAAAATTCGAAACATAAGGCAGCAAGATTACGGTGAATACTTCTGTCGTGTTAAGAACTCTTTGGGTCATATCAAACCAGGGTTTAGATTACAGCCTAAAGGTGCCCCAGAATCACCTACGGAATTAACCAGTTTTAAAGTAGGACCTACATTTGTAACCTTAACTTGGGAGGCGGGATTTGATGGCGGGCTTACAAATACTAAATATTTTGTGCGATATCGACGGGTTGAAGGTGGTTTGAAGGGAATCGAAGCAGAAGGTTTAGGAGAAGAATGTATGGCTGAGAGGGCCAGAACTGCCGATTGGTTGGAATACGATTGCGGACGTTTCAATCCATGTAATGTAACGCGACTGGATCAATACAACTCATATCTTTTTAAGGTGATTATTATGTGTAGTTAGAATTTTTAATTTATAATGTATTTGTGAAAAAAGTACTTCGAATTTTTCATTAAAATTTAGTCTGCCTTGTTATTGGAATCAAATAAATCCTGAATCTGATATTGTTAAATTATGATGGAAAATTAAATGGTAAAAAAATCAACACGCACACAGTAGCCTGAGCCGAGGGAAGGGGCGGGTGGATAGGACCCACCCACGTGACCGTGTCGAAATTCCTCAATTTAATCTTTCCATCAGCAGCTCTTCCAACCCAGGTCTACTTTGCACTAGACTTACTTTTACTTACCGTGTGTACGCGCATATAATTTAACGATAATAAATTCAGCATTTTAAAATACCAAAAAATAATCGATACATCAAGTCATAAATCATTAATAATTAAAATATAATATCTTTTTTTCTTTTAACATTGAGTCGAGTACCATTTTAAAATTACTAACATCGTTAATTTTTTTTTCTTTCATTGCAAACGGTATAGCATCTGAGTTATAATTTCCAGGTAAAAGAGCGAGTTTGAATTATTAAGCTTGTTTTTTTGAAATCGTGTTTTTGAGTGTGTTTTTGTTTTAGTTTATCCCACGCCTTGACTATCGCACATTTGTTTTTTCTATCCAACTTTTCATTTTTCGTTTTAAAAATTTTATAATATTAAAATTAAAATTTAATTGCAGGTTAAAGCTGTGAATACGAAGGGCCATAGTAATTATTCGAATGAAATTACCGTAACGACTAAAGTTGATAAGATTCCTGCCCCGGAACAAGTGACATATGATCCCAGTACGAGGACAGTCGCTTTTAGCGTCGGAGCGACTTGTCTATCGCTAATGGGGGTAGCTGAATCTTTAGTTGAAGGTCGAGGTACTTCCCCTTCATGGCAAGTTGTTGATACAATACCGTTAAGACTCTCTGGTTCTATGGTAACGTTTCAAGAAGCTGTTATAGAACAACCGCCTGTTGTTAAATCTGCTCGTAGTAATGGCAGGTCCCTTTCTGACCATTATATGGACGATTTGAACCCGAGGCTGCGACTTAAATTGTGTCTGCGTATAACTAAAGATCATTGCAGTGAATATACTGAGGCTGAAAGTAAGTTTTTATTATTATTACTTTACAAGTTTATTAGTTTATTTCTAAAGAAATAGGAATTTGGCGCGCATCCGGAAATTAAGAGCGGCTGTGGTCTAGCGGTGAGACGCGTGAACTCACGGTCAATGAGACTAGTGTTCGAATCTCGCTAAATTCCGGCCGGTACCTATAGGCACTATTAAAGAGTGGTAGGTACACTGATGGTGGTTATTAGCCAAGTCTGCCGTCCTGGGGAAGTACCACCACTTTCGAATGTACCACCCGTGAAGTGACCTTGTCGCGTTTCGGGAGCTGTTTGAAATTAACCAGGTAAGCCAGGCAAGAGGAGTTTGTACTATCAATCTAGATCGTGCATACTCGTCTCCTCAGGACGGCATAGCGGAGGCGACTGCTGTCCGTAGAGATTACTCTGTAGTAGCAGTTGTTTCCATTCATGGACCGCACTCTAGCTTTACATTAGGCGGAGTGTTGTCACATGTCGAGCTACAATAAAAAAAAATCTGTAGTAGCAGTTGTTTCCATTCATGAACCGCACTCTAGCTTAACATTAAATGTTTGTTTCAGTTGGTCCATCCTACATAAAGGAAGCGTCCGCATTAACTACAGCAACTTTAATTGCTATTATTGTTTCCGGCATAGTTTTCTTATTATTCTCCGTCTTACTGTTCATATTCTGTCGATGCAAGAAGAACGAAAGTAAAAAACATAATTCTAAAGATTATGAAATGGACGTTAGACCGCCTATAGTAACGCCACAAAGCCAAGCTCCGCCTCCTTACTATCCCAGTACTGGTATGGAAAATCAAGCTTTAGAACATTCTATGGACTTGGCTTTAACACTAGAAGATACCAAGGCACCAGTTTACGTCTCTCAGGGTGGATATGCACATCTACATCCTCCGTGTGGACAAAACTTAACTAATGGTGACTGTAAGTATTTTTAATTACTGTATATTTATTCTTAAAAGGGTAGGTAGAATATTTTTAATGACGAAAATTAAAGTAGAATGCCCATTCTGGGCCCACTTGTAACTAGTTTGGTAACAAAACAATATCTTATTTTTTTATTAATTAATTTTAATTATGTCAACACATCATTTACCAATCAATAGACAATGTTTAATTACATTAAAAAACAGATATATTTAATTATTAAAGCATTAAAAATAATAATAACCTCAAATATTGCATCGGAAAAATTTAATTACTCAATAACCCGGGTGAAAAAATTAAAACTAATTGATAATAAAGATAGATTTATTTTCCTATGAAATGAACTAAAAATGATCGTCAAACTCGAGAAAAAAATTGTGGGCCCATTTCTCTTAGGCGAATGGACATTCTTCTTTAAATTTTAATAAAAGAAAAACTTAACTATTTTTCTTATGGTCTAATCAAAGGAAACACGTACTTCATACGAGGCGACGAAACAAAGACACATTTCAGCAATCGCGAGCGAGTATTTGTGCAGAAAACTACTCTACGTTTTCATACAATTTTTTTTTAATTTTTTGAAGTGTAGAATACGTGTATTCCTTCTTTAGACGTACTAAAAACGGGAAATTCAGTCACTAAATTAAAAAATATATTCCTATATTACATTCGCTAATCAATGTTTAATTAATAAATAATTTTCTTAACTTGAAACATAGTTTGATGTGAACAAAAATTTATAATAAGCAAGTTTAAGCTAAAACTTTGTAATTGGACGAGTACGCGCGAATGCACGTTCAAAGTTTAGGCGTCTCTAAATAAATGTTATGTATTTATATTAATTTCATATTAATATTTGTCATCGTAATTACTTTGGAACTTTCATTATATTAGACGCGTTGTACGTTTTCTACGTGACACATGACAGGAATAATTTATTATTAAATTGTGATGAAAATTTTATAAAAAAAAATTGATTTTGAGCGGCCGTGGACTAGCGGTAACACGCGCGAATCTATGATCGATGAGACCTGTGTTCGCACCTCGCTAATTCTGACCGGTAACAAAGTAACTTTGTTATATGGACTTTGGTTGCTCAATGCCTATAAGCACTATTAAAGAGTGGTAGGCAGACTTATGATGGTTATCAGCCCAGTCTACCGTCCTGGAACAGTACCACCACTTTCGAATGTAACACCTGTGAAGTGACCTTGTCGCGTTTCGGGAGCAGTTTGAAAGTAGCCAGGTATAGCGAGAGAAGTGTGCACTGGGCAATCTGGATGGTGCACATTCGTCTCCTCGAGCCGGCATAGCGGAGGCGACTGCTGCCCGTAGAGATTTCTCTGTAGTAGCAGTTGTTTTCGTTCATGGACACCGCACTCTAGCTTTACATCAGGCGGAGTGTTGTCATAGTCGAGCTAAAAAAAACGAGGTAATCATCACATTCCATCATAGAAATATACTGTCCACTAGGCGCGTTGCCGAGTATTCATTGAAAGGCCCAATGGCAGAGTAGCTTTATGGTTAAAGTTACCGTGCGCAAAGCGGACGACGCGGTTTTGAATTCCACCTCAAACAGTTGTTTTTTTTTTTCTGTTAAATATTCATTATAATTTATTAATTAACAAATTCAGTTCCAACAAATGCATTTTCCAGTGTGCTAAAAAAATATATTAAAAAACTAATAATAAACAGTTTAATAAAATTTTATTAACTATAAAGGAGAATGCCCATTTCTGGGCCCACTTGATGCCTAATAGTTTGGTAACAAAACAATATTTTAAAATAATATTTTATTTTTTTATTAATTCATTTTAATTATATCAACACCTCATTTACCAATCAATAGATAATGTTTAATTACATTACACAATTACATTACATTAAAATAGATATCATCAATTATTAAATCATTTAAAATAATAATAACCTCAAATATTGCACGTAATACGGCTCTAATTACTTAATAACGCGGGTGAAAAAAATTAAAACTGATTAGTAATAAGGAAGTAGATTTATTTTTCTACAAAATTAACTAAAAATCATCGACAAACTCAAAAAATTGTGGGCCCATTTTTCTTAGGCGAATGGGCATTCTCCTTTGATGTTAGTTTCTGACGAAGTTTAATTACAACTCATTAATAATTAATCTCGTTTAAAACGCACATGCATGATCTTTTTTCTTATCTTAGAAACTTTTTTATTTAATTAAATAATTTAAACTTTCATTATTATTATTTTTGTGCTAACAAAAGGACTAGCTGTTCATATAGAAGGTAAAATAAATTAAAGAAATGCATGTCGCTTATTTATATTAAAGTAAATCGTTTTATAGTGTTTTGCGTTTGCATTATTATCACTTTAATTAAATCAATTTAAACAAGATTTTTTTTTAAAGAGTGCTAGGCAGATTGATTTTCAAGTGATACCCGTGACGTATATACGTGACGATAATGTGACGAGTGTGCACTGTCAACGTAAATGGTGCGCATTCCTCTCAAGCCGGCATAGCGGAGGGGACTGTTGATTGTGCTAACTTACCTTTAAACGCGGTGTGTCTGAGATATTATAAAAAGAAAATTACCATATTTCGCAGGGCCTAACATGGGATATATGGAAAACAGTTATACGAACTCTAACAATGGCGGGAGTGTGAACTCGCAAGACTCATTGTGGCAAATTAAAATGGCGGCGAACAACGGCGTAAACATGCCGCCATGTCAGCAGATGTTGGATAGACAGAGCAATTACGGCTACGATCCGATTGCTCACGGTGGTTACGGCGCGATTGAAGATTACGCCGCCTTCCCTCACTTGACGCACCCGGGTCAAGTTAACGTAGCCGATACGTATGGGATGCGCAGCCAAAACCCATCACGTCAGGAGTACTGCTCGGATCCGTATGCATCAGTTCATAAGCCGAAAAAACGTATGGATCAACATATTGGTAAGTTTTTTTTAAATTTTAGCTCAGTACATGACAACACTACCTGATATAAAGCTAGAGTGCGGTCCATGAACATCTGCTACATGTAAATTTTGTCTGCATGCAGCAGTCGCCTCCGCTATACCGGCTTGAGGAGACGAATGTGCACCATCCAGATTGACAGTGCACACTCCTCTCGTTATACCTGGTTCCTTTCAAGCTGCTCCCGAAACGTGACAGTCACCTAGTACTCCAGGATGACAGAGTTATTAACTGTCATAAGTCTGCCTACCTTTCTTTACTTATTAATATAAATTCGTTTATAAAAATTATAATACTTATTACGTATCCCCCCTAAATCGCTTTGCGCTACTCATGCATTATACCCGCCAAATGTGGCTGTACGGGGTGTGTTCCCTATGCCTTTCCGGAATGGGAAAACCGAAATAAAAATTTATTAAGTAAAATGAAGAAATACGTGTTTCTGATATGTGTGATATTCGTTGATAGATAAGAGAAATAGATACAATGGCGTACGATTGCGATAAACATCGACATCTATCACGTTGAGCTCAAATGTGGACGTGACTTTGCAAAGTAATATGAATGTAGAATGTTAGTAATACGTTGGAAATCGCGGAAAATCTTTCTTTAAAACGATATCTGCAATCCACAATGGATTTAACGTTGGTTAAATTTACTGCTTTTCACGAACTTTTATGAACGGTAATCTTTTTTATTGCACTGAAAAAATACTTTCGATAATCATTCTTTTGTTTATTACGTTTGAAGTTTAATAACTTTTATTATTTATTTTATTCTTTCTACTGTTATTAACAATGTAAAACAAAGAAAGTGAAGGCGGATTAATGATGGTTATTAGTCATCCACAGTAGTACCACCACTTTTAAGTAAAGTGACCGTTTGAGTCGGCATAGCGGAGGCAACTACTGTCCTCAAAGTTTCTCTATAGTAGCAGTTGTTTGCGTCCATGAAACACACACTAGTTTGACATCAGCCGGAGTGTAATATATTTTTTTTTAATACAGAATCTCCGTACCATGAAGTGAGCGGCCTTCCTGAAACTTACCGTGTAAGTAATGCTGACAATGGTCCAGTGCCTGCTGATGATAAGCCGCCACATCTAAGTTTAAGCTATGATGAAAGCTTAGAGTCAGGTTATTCAACGCCCAACTCAAGAGCGAGACGTGTTATTAGAGAAATCATCGTATGATCCCAGCCCTTCTGACTGAGTGAGTAAGTGACGTCACAGAACAATTATAATGTTGCATTAGTGTGTGTCAACGTTTTTTGAAATTTTACGAATACGTAAGTTTTTTATTATACAACTTAATAGCTCATTTTTTTGTTTAATACTCAATTTAGATCCTAATTCTTTCGAATTGTTTTTGATATAACAAGAATTAGGTCTTCAGTACTGTGATTTTAATGCATTTTACCTGCACTCAAAGTACAAAATAATCATCGACATTTCTTACAAACTTAATTTTATGTGACGGTTAGTAAAATGTTATTTTTATTGTTTATATTATTATTATTGTTTTCGATGATAACCTCATGATATTCCCAACGGCAATTTTACTTAGTTAATATATTTTTTTTTTTGTTGAGTATGTATGCACTTGTACCTAAATGAAAATTTTATAAAGAAATGTACAGTCACTTGTAAAAGCCCTTATCGTGCTAAATTTAGCCGGTGGGATCTATTATAAATTAAAAGACGAAATTTTCTTGAGAATTTTGTTCTTTCTCCCCCTCATTAGGAGCTTTTAACTGTAATACTAAATTAGTTGCTATTTGTTACCTTAATTTATGTAAAATTAATAAATTCAAAACAACAATTTTTCTTTCTTTATATAATATGTATATTAATAATTTGCTACGTTCGGGTATCGTACTCGGAACCTCCGTACAACAGATGGGCGTGCTAACCACAGATAACGTCAAAAAAAATTCGGTGAAGAACTTTTGTAAGTGACTGTACATTTGCAATAGCGTTTGATGTTTTTTGCTTATATCTTTTTGTGGCGTTTATGATGTGATTGCAAATGTCAATTGTGATAGTAGAGTTCTAGGTTTGTTCCCGATTTCACCACCGATTCTTACCCACTGGGTGTAGTGGGGATATCGGGAATAAATCAAGTTCTGGAGTACTTTTGAGACTTATTGAGATACATTGACGCTAGTCCAGATTGTATTCTTATAAAAAAATATATGACCATAAAAATGTTGTTAAATTTTGACATGTTGATCACAATTAGATAGGTTATTGATATAAAAAAATTTAATAATAAGAATTTAAAAAGTAAAAATATTTAGTTATAATAATAGAATATAGTTATTTTAAAGGGACGTTTTATCTATATATATTTCTTTTCTAAACATCTTTCTTTTTTGGTTTCACGATATTACTGAGATATTTTTTTGCTTTGACGAATATTAAAAAAAGACTATAAAGAAAAGAGAATGTACAAAAGGCTTACAGAATAATGAAAGTTCTAGAAATTACTAAGAAATATTGGTAAGAAATTAAAATGAGTAAACACTTTCCATATTTTTATTTCTTTTGCTCTAAATATTATTATATTATTTTACATAGAAAGATGTTCTTCGTGAACAGGGTGCTATTTATATGAAAAGATTTATTTATTTTCGAATATATCGTGAAACTGAAAATAATGAATTTATCCCTTTTTTTTTTTGTTAATTTTAAGAAGTCTGGATTTATTTGTAGTATATATAGGTCTACTTGCACAAAGTTTTTAAGGATATTCTTATAATTTTCCGTCTGTCCGCGAGAAATTGATATTTCCCGTGTTCATTAGTTTTAGATTTGTATTCGTTTAAAAATATTAATTAATAGGGCCATTTTCGATATTTTTTAACTATAAATGTATATAAAATAGAGAATAAGTAAATATTATAGAATAATAACTTAAACCAAAATACTAAACTTACGAAATATATATATATATTTAAACAGAAAATACAATGTTAAATAATATCGTTACAAAACGTATTTGAAGATGAAAACTTATTTACTTTTAAGATGTCTGACAATTTTTTTTTAACAATATCTTAGATATTTATTATTTTAACATTCAAAGCAAAAAAAACTACCCCAAAAACTGTATTTCATAGCAATGCCCTGAGGTTCTTTTTAATTAGAAAAATCCTTTCTCCCGTCCCAAAAAAGAAGACAGATTTTATTCGAGCCTCGTTAAAGTTTAGTATTTTGATACAGTTTATCTTTTAATTAGATTATAATTATTTTATGTTGAAATTTATTTCATATACGAGCTTAAATTAAGAGTAAACGGGAGTTGCATTAGGTAAAGACTGTCATAGGTTAAAAAAACGTGTAAAACTCTAACCTACTCTATATAAAAAAGTTATTGGTATTTCCATGATTATTAAACTTCAACATCGTTTGAACGATCACCATGAAAGTTTTCACGTAATTGATATACGATATCTGCTTTGTTGTGTATCGCTACTAGATGGCGCTGCAGCACAACAAGACTTCAACACCATTTGACCGATCACCATGAAAGTTTTCACATAATTGATACATATCTGCTTTGTTGTAACTCACTGCTAGATGGCGCTGCACCACAACAATAGACCGATTGTACACAGGTAAAAACAACGTCTGGTATAACGATTATAATACGTAAAAAAATTGTTTTTAATTACCTATTAAATTTTTTGTAGTTCATCATATACATGAACTTGTTCTGTAACAAACTTTACTTTTACGAGTGCCTACATCAAGGCAAGGATTAACGAATTTTGCCCGTACTTGAAGCATTGATAATCATATTACCCCAAATTATGTTATATCATCTACGTTATTTACTACGAAACACGAGCGAAGCAAGATCTTTGTTTAAATTAAATTATGTTATGAATATAGCTTTCTACACACAAGATAATTTACACGAGAAATGTACGACAAAATTGTCTCATTTCTAAATAAACACATCATTGCTAATACGGCGTTCCCATAATACGCCGCTAGATGGCGCTGTCTAGTATTATATTATTATACATTTCGATAAATTCAGTTTGCTGTCCTGGAATTATACTGGGATTGTAGCAAGCTGTAACGAGAGGTTCTGTCACTGGATGGTGCACATGCGTCATCTCAGCCGGCATAGCGAAGGCGACATTTGGCAATTGTTTCTGCTCTGGAATTATTTACACTACATCATCAGACGGAATATAGTCACATACCGAGCGACTAAAAATAGTGTGAAATGCAAAGTTAATTATATCTTTATTTATTGATACTATAATTTGTATAATTAAAACTAGTTTTTTGTGGCGCGCTTCGCGAGCGCTGGGATAGTTTTGTGGATAGTTTTGACAAAAAAAATATTTTTTTAAATCGATATTAGATGACATTTCCTACAACTTTTGTCCCTGAACGTTGGCCATATCTCGTTCCGTTCCGGAGATATCGCGTTCTGGAACCGGACGGAATGGATGGAAAAAATATCTATAACCCCTCGGCAAGTGCTCATAATTGATGTCAGTAAGTCAGTCAGTGGTAATCGAGGTTTACAATAGTATAATAAAAAATAATGTTTAATTAAAACATCTATCGTGCTCTTCACAATCGATTAAACAAACAATGTTAAGCACGCCGCGCTGTCAGTATTTGCTAATCGAATGGAATCGAATTAGTCTTGTTTGAAATTCGAGGTGTTCACCAAATTACTTTTCTTTTTTTTTTTCTTTTTTATTGTAGCTCGACATGTGACAACACTCCGCCTGATGTAAAGCTAGAGTGCGGTCCATGAATGGAAACAACTGCTACTACAGAGAAATCTCTACGGGCTGCAGTCGCCTCCACTATGCCGGCTTGAGGAGACGAGCATGTACCATCTAGATTGACAGTGCACACTCCTCTCTTATACCTGGCTACTTTCAAACTATCCCCGAAACGCGACTTTTACAAATACCCACCTGATTCGTCATAATTTATAATTTCTCAATTAAAAAATTATACAAAGTTTAATAATTAAATAATTTAATAATAATTAGGCAGACTGTTGATGGTTATTTGTCCAGTCTAACGTCCTGGGGTAGTACCACCACTTTCCAATGTAACACCCGTGAAGTGACCTTGTCGCGTTTCGGGAATAGTTTGAAAGTAGCCAGGTATAACGAGAGGAGTGTGCACTGTCAATCTAGATGGTACATGGTCTCCTCAAGCCGGCGTAGTGGAGGCGACTGCTGCCCGCACAGTTTTCTCTGTAGTAGCAGTTGTTTCCATTCATGGACTGCACTCTAGCTTCAGGCGGAGTGTTGTCACATGCCGAGCTACAATAAAATAATACTGACTTTAAGATCGGCTATGGTCTAGCGATAGTAGACGTGCACTGATGATAGATGAGACCCGTGTACACCTCGCTACTTAATAGTGGTGGTGACCAGTACTATTGTTATATGTATGTTGGTCGTTCATTGCCTAGCTTAGTACAGACATAAATATCATTTTTCGAATTCAAAAATATTTATCTTTTTAACTTCAACTGCAATTAATTAACGAATCCGAACTTAAATTATCTATTGAAATATTGGTATAATAATATCTAATAAACGTCTTAAGTGAACAAATTAAATGTCTTAGAGAAAGTTTAGTAGGTAGCTTAATTAGTTTGTCTAGCGACGGGACGCGTAAAATTTCAACAGTAGAAAATATTTCTACACATTTACTAGAAAACATTTTTTTTTATTGTAGCTCTCCGTTATTTCACAACACTCCGTCTGATGTTAAAGAGCGGTCCATGAGCGCAAACAACTGCTAATACAGATATATTCTGTAGACCACAGTCGTCTCCACTATGCCGGTTTATGGAGACGAATGTGCACCATCAGGCACACTGCTCTCGTTATAACTGACTACTTCCAAACTGGTCCCGAAACGCAACAAGGTCACTTCACGGGTACACTTGAAAGTGGTCCAGATCCAGGACAACAGACTGGGCTAAAACGACCATAAGTCTGCCTACCACACAATGCGTATTAATAAAACAATATTTTTACAAAATTACATTATATCATTTAAGTTTTTAATATAAACAACGTTGTTAAATATAAGCCCTTTACACATGTTTGCTTATTAACATTGTAACAGTTTTTCAGTGTTAAAGTAATTATTAGCTACAAACTCAGACTATAATCGAGTCCCACACAAATCAAAAATTTGCATAAAACTATTTTTAGAATAACAAACATTTCAAAAGATTAAGTGGGAAATTGGAAACACACGTTTCTATTCAGAGTTATTCGCCCACTCACTTTTACTACGTAATAATAATTATTTATTACGCACTCAAAACCGACGAATTATTTAAAACCGCATATTTGCTCAACAATATGATAGGGTTGACAAAATAATGTTAAAGCTAACCCTAGTCGTAAATATGATAATAGCATTCCGAAAAGCATTCGATTCAATGCATTCGTCTTCCTTCCTTCCTACATGTGTTAAGGGCTTAAACGGAGAAATCTGTCACCTGTTGTGGTCCTAATCTTGCCATCTAATGGTTCGCTTGGTTAATTCACACAGGGACCTAACTGTATACTCGTACACTATTAGACTTGCTACTTGAGGAAAGGATATTGATCTATTTTCAAACTTATAATAGCTTTCTAGTGCTAAACTATTTTTTATATTAGCCTGGCATGTGATCTGCAGGCAGTAGTCGACTCCTCTATGCCGACTTATGAATCTACAGAGACTATTTCCACACTAAATGATAATGTTACAATATTACAAGCACTGATTATTTTATTATTGTCTTGATAACATAATTTATTTGCAAAGGGTCGGACCCTTAAAATAATTCGCAGGTATACCTCATTGAAAGAAGTGATAAGTTCACCTTGTCTGAGGTAACGCATGTTTTATATTGAGAAAAATGTAGTGGAATAAGTGAAGATGCCGAATAGGGTAGCGCTATAAACACAAACGATAGACAAGAAAATAATATCACAACTGAAAACTCTGTATTTTTTTTTTTATATTTGTGGGAGTTATTTGATTTACTGCGATCATCTGAATACTGTCCACTAAGCCTGTCAAGAATAAGAGTACATTCAGCCCCCTCTACAGGCATGTAAAGTAATCAAGACATAGTTCGGTCGACCAATCATAGCGTCGAATATTAGCTTTCGGCGTTACATGAAATTAGTGAGGTGAATATAATTGAAATCATAGAGTACTACGCGAATAATTGATTACGTTCTCTATCGTCGTATTTGTTTTATGTAAGCTAGCTATTTCTGAAGAAGCTTTTTTATTTTTATTACCTAATCCTAATATCAAATAAAATTGTAAATACACTTTCTAAATAAAATTTATGTTATTATAATTTTATAAAATAAATAAAAGGTATTTTCATATACTTAATTATGATTATTATATCACACACAAAAGGATATTTCGTCTTTGTGCCGGGTAATTCAATATATTAAACATATTATATTATTATACATTTACAACTTTGTACTTTTACAGAATTTTCCATACGGCTCATTACCTATAGGATTAAATATAAGATCTCATTTCTTTTGTTTATCTAAAAACGGATTTTTAATTATAAATTTAAGACGCTTTCAGACAGTTGATATCGGACTCCTCTTCCGTTAGAGCAGTGCGCTTTTTTGGACACAATATTTGGATACAGCAGGCAAGTAAGTCAGTATTGACCTCGAGTGTACAGAACTGGCTTCTTTTCTAAGCTAGTAGGCCATTGTATAAAGCCAGGCAAATTGAATAGCATGGAATTCTATTTTTTGAGATAAATTATTCGGTGGGTCGTAACAGCAATACGATGTAGTGCCATCCGCACTGCTCCGACGAGACAGCACTCCGGTATCAACTGTCTAATTTAAAACCGTCTTTATCGTCTGTCAAAAAATTGCACTCTCGATATATTGAAATCTTTTTGAAAGTGCCAAATGTGGACCACTATTTAAATGTTAACGTAACCTTATTTATAATGTTTTATGTGAACATTTTAACTGAATTGAAAGATTTTATGCGGCTTTAGTAAATGTTTTGATTAAATTGATTTGATTTCTCTCATAAAACTGATGATACTCCAGGGTTTTGTTAACTTAAAAAAGAAACGAACAAATGGGACGAAGGACGCTCAAGTATTTCCTCGGCCACGATGGCTGCAAATCATTTGAAATATCTGTTTAAATTAATCAAAATAAACGCGATAGTCAGCCGCATATTCTTATAATTCCGTTATAAGATACTTTTTCAGGGTGACCACGTAGTATTAGTTTATATTCACGTTATTCTAATGTTTAGTTTTGCCTATTAATAATTGTAAATATGGGCACCCCACCTTTATTGAATTTTAATATTTTCATTATTATTGTAAAAGTATTAGATACTTCATGAAATATCATCACAATATAAAATAGGAAGTTATATTTAGGTTAATTTACATTTTGTATTCCTTTTTTTATTATTTTATTGAATATTTTACTACAAATCGAGATTTTAATTGTTTTACTAAATAGTGTAACTCGATTTGTGGCATATATTTCTTTAATTATTATTATTTTCACTCTAAGTAGTAAATTACGTTTGCAAACGTATCTCAGATACTTTAAAATGATTTCTCAATTTTCAAAGTCGCTGAGTTATCAATAATGTTAAAACTATTAATTAATTAAAGTTAATAATTAGAGCTATAATAATGTAATGTAGTTATAAAGAACTGATTCATATTACAAGCCATATTTTTAATTATAAGTATCGTTCATGCCTTTGAGATTTTATTTTATAACTGCCGGGGCTAACGAAAATACATTGTAAATATATTATTATTTTAAGTTCAAAATACTGTAAATAATGTTCTAATTCGAAATATATAAGAATTTGTAATGAAAATGTGTTTTCTTTATTTCTTTCCTCAATCATAAAATATAACCATATTTCTACTTTTCTCCATTGCTGTTTACAAACAAATCCAATTAAACAGAAATATGAAAATCTATTGATTCAATTTATTTTATGTTAACTTTAATCCCACAATTTTTGTACGTGTATGGCAACACTTCACCGCATGTTATTGCAGTCGGATCCACTATGAGGGCAGACTCGTTATAAGCTGCTCCACGAATGTCACATGGCTTAATTTATAAATCATTTACTTTATATAGACTCTTAAGATTAGGGTAATTTAAAAATTTATCATTTTCACATTGAGTATAAAGCACTTGATGTGATGTATTTAATGAACCAAAATACAAACAGAATCTGTGTAAATAGTGCTTAATTGAATTGCAAACTTGTTCTTAAATTAATTGAATACTTAAGAGAATTCAATTAAACATAAAGCAATTGTTTCATTAGAAATACAACCACAATAACTGAGGTAAGCAGTCGTAATAGTTTTAATTATACTTTAGTTTACAGCAGCATTTCATTAGAATGTAAGAAAATTTAGTTAGTATTTATCCCCTACTCTAGCATTTTTCACCTAAACTAAAAATAATAAATATTTTGGATAAAGCGAGCCCCATAATTTTTTTTAAATTTCGTTAAATTCCCAGGCCCGTGAATAATATTAATGCCAAAAAATTTCGAAATAACATTGCAAAGTTTAAAAGCGCTAAAACAATGCCAATGTTGTCTTTATGTTTTAATGTTTAAAATGATAATATAAAACCAAATTGTTTTTAACATGTTACATGCATAATCAGTATTATTATTAAGCGAAATTCTTAGTGTTTTCTTTGGTAAAATGTTTTAAACTTAATTTTTATGAATTATTAAGAAAATTCATATTATTCATAGCCAAATCCTAAGAAGAAAACTGTTATTCGAATAGATTAAAATTCCTCTATGGCGTAGTGAAGCTACAAAGTGTTTCCGGGTTTGATTACCGGTCGAAAGTAGATTTATTAATCTATTTTTTGAAAAAACATAATACGTATTTTCAAGTCATAATTTCAAAGAAAAAATGTTTCTCGATTGAGTGCCATGTATTTAGGCATGTATTTTTATTTTTTATGTTTTATAGATAGAAATATAATATAGCAAATAAAGCTTGTTGAGAAAAGATCAGGTAAGAAGTACCCACATAACCTGATGACGTCAACGAACGTCGCAACATATGAAACTAATGTAAAATAGTAGTAGTAAAATACGGCTGATGGTCCATAGTCTCTGCCTGCCCCGGTAAGAACGCGAACGTGAGCTTGCAGTAAACAAGGGTTATTTGAAAATGAAACACGAGTTTTGATTACGAATTAATATTTGAATTTCCTCTCGATATCCAAACAATATAATTTTGATTGAACGAATTGAAATCAGTTGTAAGGAAACAGAAGTTCTATTAAAGTCAAACAACCCACATTAAAGACACGAATCGGCGCTTATATGTTTTAAATACGTATTCCTCTCGGCTTATGGGATCATATATCGCGGTATTCATGTCAATAGTGGTCTGGAGCACATCTGCAAAGCTTGGCTTAGTTTAGGTCGCTCTGAGATTCCGATATAATTTACGTTGGTGTAGCCGGTTTATATCTATTGTACTCATCGAATACAAGGCATTTTGTAGCGATTAAATTCCAAAATGGTAGCGGATTTTTCAAATTGAATTTTAGAGGTGTTACTTTATCTCGAATATTTTTATATTCAATTCCTGTGAGGATTTTTCCAATAAACCGCAAAGTTATTTCATTTGTTACTGGATTCTGTCCAAAAATAGGTGAAAATTGACAAAACATTTCAATGTATCGAGGCCTATTGAGAATGTGTGGATAGGTACATTAATTTTGATTTGGACATTTGCCCAGTAGGCCATTTTAATAATAATTCGTTATATATTGCATTTACAATATATTACATAACCTGCGTGCATTTGTAATGTATTAAAAACTCTGTAAAAGAGCTCACATATTATTTAAACCACGTGTCATTGCGTCCATATGTCAGTGTTAATGTGTTAACAGATGATCGGACTGCTACGGCTTTTATGTACAATGGAACAAAATTAATAGCTCCTGTAGACATTAGCCAAGATGTGTGTCAACTCACCTTGGTGAATTGTCCCGTATAGCTTGGGATCTGCGTGTTATTATCTTTTTTCTACACAGATAAAAGAGTGTAACGGAAATATGGTGGTCGCGTTCACACGTTTATATATACATATAAACTCATCAGTCTATTGACATACGTAAGTAGATACATGTTCTACATTAATTCCATGAATGTAGAAGTTTCCTAACGATGTTTTTCTTTCTTCGTATGAGAAATAAGTTTCGAATAACTAATTGGCAATACAAATACGTTTTAATGTGTTAAACTAAACGTTTTAAACAAAAATATTTAAATAAGCTATAAAATATTCAAAGAATTATAAATGTTAAAAAAAAATAATGAAAAGACATTATTAACAAGGCTTTGGATTAGAAAGCGGCCTCATTTAATAATGGTGTAAAAGTAAATGAGTTGATTACATTAGGCACCCGCTCTCTGCGTGGATCCCGACCACAAGCCCGCGGGCAAGGCGGCACCCTACCCGACCTGCTATTGACAAAGCTTTCATTAAAAACATATTTTATTTAGCTACCTCTACTTATTTACCGTCTTTTCATTTATATACGAACTTAAATGCAGATGTAATTACGACGGTTTTTAAAGTTTGTCATATACGCTATTTCCAAAATATGTGAATTGTATTTTAAATTTAATCGTTACGAAATTGATATAATATTTATTTCAAAATATTTTTCATGAATTTGTGAAACGTAAGCAAAATCTAGCTGCTTGTAGACATGTTATGCTTAAGGGCGTTTGTAAGGGATGGACTCTTAATAAGGTAACCATGTACTGAAAATGGTGCCCGAAAGTTAAAGAACATTACGTTACTGCGCAATAATACTTATTACAGCCGTTGAAAAGTTTTATCGTGGTAGTTTTTGTTTAGTATGGGAAAATAAATATTTTATAAACTAAAAAAACTTATCTGTTTTTTTTTTCATTATTTATTAATACTATATTAACATCATAATACGTTAATTACGCATGTACACACAACTTATACATTACAGTGCCGGACGTTCTTAAAATCTGACAAATTTCTGAGTTACTATGTAATAAATATTTAAAACGGACTTCGGACATACAAACACGGCTACTTATTAACTATCCATTAAGCGACATCTCTATGAATTTTACAAACTACAATGGCAAATAAATTGTAAGCCATTTGAACTACGGTCTCAACTGTGGAACTTTAGGGTTTTTATCAATTTAAACGGTCCCGTTAATTTGGGGACAAGCGACCCTCCCGCCGAGTCTCGTCCCTTAAATGTTAAGTCATTATAATATTAAGGTCGATAGAATCGCCGCAGAAACAAAAGGATCATATCGTATAATTACGTAACATCAAAATTAGCTAAAGAATACCTCTTTATACCTATGTATTACATTTTCTTACGGTTAAAAAGGTTTGGGTTCTTTCTCTGTCCTTTTATCACGCCTTTTCTCCTTCCACCAACCTGGGATTCTTCATAGACAAGGGAAAATCTTCTGTAGCATCAGTCACCTTTACTTATGAGTAAAATGGAGCGGCCGTGGATTTGCGGTAGGACGCGTGATCAAACCTCGCTAAATTTTGATCGGTCCCAACTATGTAACTACAATGTTATATGTACAGGGCCACAGTATAAAGGCATTAATTAAAGAGTGGTAGGCAGACTGATGATAGGTATTAGCCCAGTATGCCATCCTGGGGAAGTAACACCACTTTCAGTTAGTTAGTTATAACGAGAGAGGTGTACACTGTCAGCCTAAATGGTGCATATTCGTCTCCTTAAGCCGGCATAGCAGAGGCAACGGGTGCCTGTAGAAATTTCTCTGTGGCAACAGTTGTTTCAGGCGGAGTGTTGTCATATGCCGAGCTACAATAAAAAACGAGATGAAGTACGATTATGTGACGTTCTGCGATAAAAATAATTACAAGCTACATTCTACAAGCTGGAAGGAAGCTTTTCCTTTACATATAATTTTTGTGTAAATGTCGGCATCGGGTTATTTAACAAAAACCTAACTACTCGTATATTATTAAGTTTGACCTCTACCACTAGTTTATAAATAGGTTAGTCATGGGTCGACAATGTTTTGGAAATAATTTTATAATGTTAAACTAATTAAAATATGATAATAATCTACATTTACAGTTCTTAATTGTTGACTTTAGGTAATTAATTGATTGGTACAGTTTGATAATAAACTATGATTTAATTTAAGTTTTTATTTTTGTAGTTATTTTCACGATATAAAATTAAATATTTAATGCTATGGAATTTATTTTTTAAATAATAGGTACATATATTTTTTTAAATTTACAGGGCAGTGTCGAGTAAATTTGATGTTCTCTAAACCCTAAAACAATTTTCACTGTGAACATGGATTGAACGAATATTACAAAAAATTGATTATGGGTAAATAAAAGAATCAGTAAAGTAAAAAATAATAATTAAAAACTCAAGCTCGATGATAAATTGTACTTCTTGACAAATTGTAAAAGTTTGTCTATAGCAAAATATGCAAGTCATCGTAAAGGTCTATTAGCGGGCAAAACGTCACGTTCTAATTACTCAGTGAAATACCGATTAGGGCTTATAACCCATCAATATTACCGCAATTTTGACGCAGTTCGTATCTATCCAAAACTATGTAGCATATGCCACACTCCGCCTGATGTTAAGCCCTGAGTACGGTTCATGAATGGAAACAACTGCTATTACACACAAATTTATACAGGCAGCAGTCGTCTCCGCTATGCCGGCTTGTGCGTGCACACTTTAGTCGTTATACCTGGTTGTTGCCAGACTGATCCTGAATCAGTCTGCCTACCACTCTTTAATAATGCCTATAGGCACCGAGTAGCCAAAGTAAGTTAAACTATATTTTAAAATATAGATACTAATTAGTAAGAGTGGTAGACAGAATAATGATGGTTATTAGATTACCACCCTGGCCTTGTCCGTATTTCAGAATTAGCTAACAAGCGGCCAGAGACGAGAATAATGTGTCCTGTCAACCGTCCGCTGCTCATTCGCTTTATCAAGGCGGCCTGCACAGCAGAGACAACAGCTGTTTGCAGACACATCTTTGTGCCAGTTATTCCAGTCCATAAGCCGCACTCTAACTTTATATCACTGCGGTCTCATATTGAACTACGAGCAACCAATGTAGAGTAGACTGGACTTATAATGAATTTACAATTTAAATAAAAATATAAATTTAGTTTATTTATTAAACTAATGTCTATAAAATAAACAAAACCTTACCAAAATGCTATCGTCAATGTGGGCGGGGAGATAAAGACGTTAGTTGCGTGTATTTACGTAAAATTATTCATACAAAATATTTCTTTTTCCATTCTCTTATTGATTTAGTTTTATCATGAAAATATAAAGTAACGTTTTTCCATTCTGACGGGGAATACAATTGAAAAGCTTATCGAATAAAATGAAGTCATCCTTTCGTTTACGTTTCCAATCGGTGACCCAGACCCCCGCTGAAATCTCATTTAACCCTATAGTGAGGTCCAAAGTCCCTAAAACCAATAAACATAATTCTATTCTGTTTTAAATGGGGAGAATCAATGATAGAAACATCTAGTTCCCTTTCAAATATACATATTATATTAAGACTTAATTTAGTTAGTTACTCAATATTAAACCTTATATAATTAATATTAGGTATGAAAATTCCAGATTTTTTTTTATATTTTTGTTTTTATTTTACTTATTTGTTGTTAGAAAGCAGTGATCAATAATATTTACGATTTTAGGAACATTTTTCAGGTAAGTTGGCACAGTTAATTCTCATTATGTTCGCTCAGATGGAGATTTGGGATCCCTTTAGGAGACATTTAAACAAAGTAACAATCTTTTTCGAAGTTTTCATACAGAAATTGCGTAATATAAATTTATTTCATTGCAAATTTTCCTGTAAAATTTTCTCGCGAGGGCAATCTAAAAGTGGCTTTTACGTCGGCTTCCGTTATGAAAGAATCGTTCAGCTTTAACGGTTTTTTCATAAGTCTTCTCTCGCGACTCTTACTTTAAATTTTAATTTATTAACAACACTTAATAGAATAAATTAATATTTTAAATTCTGAAATAATTATGAGAGAAAAGTTTATATACTTCGGGAGCTGTTAACTTAATAATCCCGGGCAGCGCCGGGCATCACTAGGATTATATAAAAAAAAAAACTGTTTACGAAAACGAATACGCACCGTTAAGGTTTGCTGGTTCAGGTCTACTCGTTATGGTCAGCTATGTCCAAGCAGATCTCTTTTAATTAATGTTTATGTTTATACCAACGGTACTGAATGACCAAGTCGAAGACTAAATGGTATAGTCTTAAATTTTGTGAGTTCTGAATACAGATCTCTCGCTAGTCGCTCAAAGCATGAACCCTTTAACCCCGAGCCACGGCTGTTGTTAACTTACCCGTTAAACACATAAATATGAAATAAAAGTGTTTCCTTGTCGATAATACATCATTGTATTTTACTCGTAGAACAGTCGTTTTACTGTAATTTGTGTTTGTTTCTTAAACTCCCAGTTATTCGTTTCTTTATCCTGTAACAAACGAGGAGCAATTCGCAAGCTCTCTGTTTAATGTAACCCTCTGCTGAATGTTGCCGGATGCGTCGTAAAAGGAAAATATGAAGCAATTTAAAATTCAATTGCTGGGGAGCGTACGCGAGAGATGGAGGTCGGCTCTGTGTGGGAAACAAGACGCTCTATGCAGTTTTAACACTATGTACCCATGTTATATACATGTTCATTAGAGAGGAATGATTAGAATACAAACTAACTAAACATAGTTACCATTTATTTTAAATATATTGAATTTGTTATTATTAAATTATTGTGAAAATTGAAAAGAAAAAAGGCATCGATGATGGTCATGGTGATAGAGGTGGGAATCGAACCCACGCTCTCTGCTTTGCACACGGATGCTTTGACCACTAAGCTACATAGTGATTGGCACATCACGTGACCTTGTCGAAGTTCCTCGGTTCAGGAATTCGACTGTTTAGCGTGATGAATGAATAATCTGCGATGCCCTATACTAATAACCTGATTCATTAATTTTGACAATAAACTTTGACACTGGCACATTGTTATAATTCCATAACAAAAAAAATCTACAACTACATATCAGTTGATTTTTTTATTTTTTTTTTATTTTAGCACGTCATATGACCGCACTCCGCCTGATGTTAAGCTAGAGTGCGATCCATGAACGGAGGTGACTGCTGTCAGAGAAGGGGATCTGCAGACAGCAGTCGCGTCCGCTATGCCGGCTTAATGAGATGCCTCTTCACACTGCGCTTGAAGGATCCCATGTTTTTTTTTTTTATATGTTGATTGGTTGATCCATCCAGTGATACATTTTTTGCTTACTTTCTTCAACAGTATAATTTAAATAGTACGCAGACCTGAAATAATATAATACAGTTGGCAACCCTATTTCAATGCTAATTTGACTATACGCCTGACGGGTGGTCTCATTCGAATTCTATATTGAAGTTTAATATAAGCGATTTATTAAGAAATTATGATTTTCTGAAAATATTCGTAATAAAATTATTTATTGCCCAACTTTCTGTTGTAAATTGTTATAAGTATATAAATTATTAAAAGTTCTTGAATTCAAAGCACTTTTATCCTTAAAACTTTGTACAAGAGGTCGTCGTTTTTTTCAATTTACTAGTTCAATAATGTTATTTATGATTATTGAAATATTTTGAAGAAAACTTTTGTTATTAGATGCTTTCCTGTTTATAAAAATAATCGGTTTAGGCCCATTATCCATTGAAACAGGCTATGTGCATGTTAAGTATTGATTGATTGTAAAAACTCTTAAAATTTACAAAAACTATTGGTGGCAGGCATGTCGTTTCGGGATTGTACCACCACTGTCAAGTGACGCTCTCGCAATTCGGGATTAGCTTGGAAGTAGCACGTTCGTTACATCAAGCCGGCATAGTGGAGGGCTCGTAACGACGTGACGCAGATCTGCGGATAGCGGTCGCGCCCGCTATGCCGCTATTCAACGCGACGCGACACGTCCTCTTTGAAGTACTTTACAAAATAAATATTTAAAACTGGTAATGGAATTAATTTAGAATATAAAAAAAGAGAAAATAGTATTCAAAAATGTGTCGTCAAACTCATGCCTAAAATGTACATAAATAATAAATTATATTTTCTATTAATAAATAATTCTCGTGTAGATATTTAATAAAATTGTTTTTTATGTTTCACTTGAATAAAGTTTGATTGATGGAAAAATTGGGTTAACAATATAACGTATAAATAGGCATGTGTACGTTATAGAATATTAACTGGAATTGGACAACTTTTTTCTACCGGCTATATTGTAATATTATCTTCAAGATATTTTTAAATATTATTTTGTCTGGTTTCAATAATGACATACTCGTATACTATTTATTTTCGAATTTCTATAACATTTGTTTCAATAAAATTCTACACTAAAATATCAAATAAAAACTTTTTCAATCAATAGATTTGTTACAACTTTATTAAAAGTTTTTATTTCCCATCATCCCAGCTTATCTTCTTTATATATAAAAAATCAATGTTGCTTTACTCGTTTGTTTGTCCCCGTATACGTGTCCGATTTTTTGCGTTAGATACACCACTTTTGGATTTTTTTAAATCGCTTTAAAATATTCCCTCTACATTCCCCTACACAGGAACTCTATACTAATTAAATGCATTATACATTCTATTTTTCTATCTAAAGTATTTAATTAAACATTTATGGTCATCCTAATTATTCAAACTATATTATTTTATTTGTACTATCTTATAATATAGAAATACTTGAAATAAATGTAATCTCAGTAAAATTATATATGTAGCTCATTGATAAACATTTTGGTTAGTTATCAATTATTTCGTAATTTTATTTGTCTTTAGAAAATGTCAAACAATATTTTCTTTCTGTTACCAATAACCCTTTTTAGTAAAGGATTCGTCAAGGGACAACAATAATGACAGTATCAGTTAAGGGAAGCCGAAGTATTTAAAAGTTTAAAAGAAAGGCATCATTGCTATTTAAAATATTGCTTTATTTGAAAAGAAAACACTTTATTATTATATTACCTATACAGGGTGTCCCGTAAGTAGTGGTGTCAACGGTATTTTACAGATAGAGGGGTTCAATATCTAGAATATAATTTGGTGATTTTTTTTTATACCCTCTGGTTTAAAAGTAATGACATTTTTAAAGAATTATCATTTTTTCCCCCGTTTTATCACAAAATAATGTTATAAAAATTTGTTTACAATTATTTTCACTGATATTTTTATTTAAGTGGGTTGAGAAAATACAGGGCTTTCTAATTAAAATGTTATTTGTAACCAATTAATAACCATGATTAAATAAAAAATTAAAATCTAAACAAGATTTAATTTATCAAATTTTAAGCAAAATATTTAAACGAAGCTGGTGTAAAAAAATTGTATGTAAGGTTACGGGACCATTATTTTAAAAATATCTACAATTCATACGGATTCTAAAAACGTATAATAATGATCACTATCATTTTAATTACAATGTTTTTTCGACATAAATACAACAAATGGGCGTCGATTTTTAATAATGTATTCCCATAACAGGACGGATTTTAAGAATTCTTATAGTCGGAAATTTGTACTTTTTCACGTCTTAACCTACTGTAAGATATTAACAGCTTGTAGTTCCAACCTTATTTTCATTTCGGTTCCTTAATTTGACTTTAGTGATGTTCAAAGAGGGGTAGGCAGACTGACGCCTGTTGCCACTCATACTTCATTCAGAGATTACGTACCTAAAGTACATTAGGCAGAGTGTAATCACATGCCGGATTACTATTAAAACAAAGATTATTAAGTAAATTATGGTGTTTTTTTTATTGTAGCTCGGCATGTGACAACACTTCGTTTAAATATTTTGCTTAAAATTTGATAAATTAAATCTTGTTTAAATTTTAATTTTTTATTTAATCATGGTTATTAATTGGTTACAAATAATATATTAATTAGAAAGACCTGTGTTTTCTCAACCCACTTAAATAAAAATATCAGTGAAAATAATTGTAAACAAATTTTTATAACATTATTTTGTGATAAAACGGGGGAAAAAATGATAATTCTTTAAAAATGTCATAACTTTTAAACCAGAAGGTATAAAAAAAAATCACCAAATTATATTCTAGATATTGAACCCCTCTATCTGTAAAATACCGTTGACACCACTACTTACGGGACACCCTGTATATTATATTATATATACTATACTTTACCGGCGTGTATTTTTATTTAAAGCGTTTAAAATGGAAACCGATGATAATTTATAATCAACTTCTATGAACCAAGAATAAAACATGTATTATTTATTAAAAGTAGAAATATTTATCGTAACTAAAAAGTGTAGAAGTATTAAATATGACCCTAAATAAATATATTGACACGTATACCAATAATAACATCTATATTTAAAAACTGACATAATATTGTAATTAATTTTTATGTAATTTTAATCTTTAATTTCTATATTTTACTTTTAATGAATATATGAATAATATTTGATGTGACACGTAGTGACTTGGCTGGCCAACAGCTGTAGACTATGCTGTATATAAATAAATAAATAAATATAGCTTATGCCAACCCTTATTGTAGGAACAGTAGGCGTAAAGATTAAGAAGAAATGCATAAAATATTTTACGTATTCTTATTCAAATGTTTCTATATTTCAACCAAATTTATAATTCAGTGCGTTTAAAAGTGAGAATTATTAATTTCCCTAACGGGCGCCAGTCGCTAAAACATTCATCTCGTAAGATGAAAATGTTTCAATTTCAACCAATTTACAATTGCTTTGCATTTCGTGGATTGCTTTTGTTTTTCTGATTTATTTTACCAAGTTTTTATGACATTTACAATGCCGGTATCCATTTTGACGAAGTTTTAAAGCAAATAAAAATAAAGAAAAAAGTAGAAAATTATCTTAACACATATGTAAAATAATAATTTTAAATCACTATTTTATTACAGCGTTATTTATATTTTATTATTAAAATCAAATAATTGATAACAATAATTAATACAAATCAGCTGACGGCCTCTGTGACACAGTGCTTAATAAGCCAATCTGTTACGCAGAATTCTCGATCGAAACGAATATTTTTTTATTAAATTACAAATAAATCAACACAGACACTACAGCCTACGTTGAGGTGGGAATCGAACCTACGTCCTTCACGATTTTGTCATCCTTTATCCAGATTCGTATGGCCCCTGCGCAATTAAGTAAAGAGTGGTAGGCAAACTGTTGATAGTTTATTATTAGCCCAGTCTGCCGTCCTGCGGTAGTAGGTACCACCACTTTATTAGATATAACGAGAGGAGTGTGCACTGTCAATATGGATGGTGCAAATTTGTCTCCTCAAGTAGGCACATATGACTGCTTTCTGTAGACATTTATCTGTAGTAGCAGTGGTTTCCATTCATTTTTCCGCTCTAGCTTTGCATCAGGCGGAGTGTTGTCATATGCCGAGTTACAATAAAAAATGTTTTAGGTCTGGTTGTCATTTATTTATACGGTTGTGTTGTCCTCGTGATGTCCATAATATATTTATGTAGACAATAATACGTATTCTAGTTCTGCGTCAGGGTTATCGTGTACCTAAGATCATCTCACTCAGGTCATATGAATGAATTATAATATTACAACAAAAATATGCTACTTGTACGTCGTAGAATATGCAGCATCTCATAAGAGCATTACACTGAATTACTCACACAGAGACTATCTAACTAACTATGTTATTCTATATAATAATTAAATTTTTTAAATATTGACGCGACATGTGACGTTGACTGGCCTGGTGGTAAGGACAGTGGAGGTCCATGAGCGCCGACGACTGGAGAAACGCGCCACACGATGGCCCCAGTCGCCGTCACTATGCCGGCTTAAGAAGGTGCTTTTTCACGCTCCCCTTGAAGGATCCAAGGTTAAAGGAGTAGGAGAACACGTGTCCCCTCCCACGTGCATTCTATTTATCGATGTGCGACATAAAAAGGAGTTTTTTAATGATTGTACTAAGCTGGTGCTTGTATCAGAGGCAGTAAGCGACTAAAGTGCATAACTCTGTAGTAATAGTAACATTGATACCGGTCAGAATTTAGCGAGGTTTGAAGAAGCGTCTAGACTACGACCGCTCTTACTGGCATTATATGTTTGACTTAAAGAATATAAGGGAAAAATATGTTATAAAGATTAATTAATGTAAATATTAAATTACGATTAAAATTAAATATAAAAAAAGAATTGTCATGAAAAAACCGAGTATAATATTTTGACGCAGTCACGTAAGCGTGTACTATTAATTATTCTGGTTTGTTTTCGTGTATTAGTTTAAAGAAATTAACCTCGATAATAAAATTGTTACAATTTTTTCAACCTTCGTACGTTATTACAATTGAAACAACCATTAAAACCTATTAAAATGAACTTAAAAGGAAATTGTTCTCTTTTAAATTAATTGAACTACAGAAAAAAGTATTAAATTATAAATAATAAAATAGTTAAAGATGTGTAAGACTTGATCGAACATTATTTGTTTGCAAAATACAACGTCGAGTGACGAGGACACTGATCGATGGGCACAAGTGGAAGCTTCTGGAAATTACAGAACGTTGATAATCGTTGAACTGTTTATTGTACCACTATAGTAGTGGTTAGTATAGGTAACGATGGTTTAATAACCATTAACCCAGTCTGCTGTACTGAGGTATCACCACCACATTCGAATGTAACACCCGTGAAGTGACTTAGGCGTGTTTTAGGATCAGTTTGACAGTAGCCAGGTATAACGAGAGGAGTGTGCACTATCAATCTGGCTGGTGCACATCCTTCTCCTCAAGCCGGCATAACAGAGGCGACTGCTGCCTGTAGAAATTTTCTGTAATAGCAGTTGTTTCATGGACGTTCATGGTTGTACCTACAATATTAAGTACCTAAATTTTTTTTAGGTATTTTCACAAGTTTTTGTTTCTCTAATTTTTGTTAATTAAATTCTAATGTTAATTTTAGCATGCCCCACCATACACATCTATTGTGACATGTAAAAAATAAATAGAATAAAAAAGTTCTTTGTTATAAATAATATTAATTTTTACCCGAAACCATGTATACGTATATATTAGAATTTTGCGTTTAGGGTTCCCGTTACATGCATAGGGTATCTTTTAAATCTTTTTCTCGATAAAAGAGCTCTGAACCGCATGTTTATTAAAAAATATCGTGAATTTCAATTTTTATAGCTCTGTCGGTTTACATTGTTTAAAAACAATTACTTACCTAGCCCTTTACGTGCGATATTTCGTGTTGACATCGCGAACGTGTCGTAAAATATCGGTTAACCCCGCTTTGTTTACAATGTTATGAAACTAGATGTCTAAAAATAACGATGTATGAAAACCTATAAATGTAACTTTTGTATAAGTACTAAGTATAGTTATTTACCTACCTTGTAGAAAGCTAATTTTAGAGAACAAGAACCTTTAAAATTTCAACATATCAAAACTATGTATTTAGGTTTTAGTATTAAACCCAAAACTCCATAGTTTCTAGTAAATTGTCAATTTTAATCTATCTATGAACTGTATATAATGTGAGGTATATATTATATTATTCGATTTGTATTGATTAATTAGCTTTGATATTTGACACGCTCAGGCTTAGTAGTGCATTCGATTACATAGTGGTACATTTTTTACACTCTTGTTTTTGTTTTATTGTAGCTCCACCTGATACTAGCTAGGGTGTGGTCTATGAACGGATACAACTGCCACTACAGATACATTTCTACAGGCAGCAATCGCCTCTGCTATGCCGGCTTGGTGAGTCGAATGTGCCCGATCCTCAATTATCTATCGTACTCTCCGTCTTTCTCCCTTTATCGTGTTTCGCTGTTGTTTTTTCATTGTTTGGATGGAACCTTCCTATAACACGGGATCCTTCGAGTACAGTGTGAAGAGGCATCTCATCAAGCCGGCATAGCGGACCCGACTGCTGTCTGCAGATCCCCTTGTCTGACAGCAGTCGCCTCTGTTCATGGATCGCACTCTGGCTTAACTTTAGGTGGAGTGCGGTCATATGACGTGCTCAAATAAAAAAAAAAAAAAGAAGTTTTATGTATAAATAGGCTCCAGAAAACACACCCTAAAAGTTTTTTATTTAGAGTATTATAAATATTTATTATATTATTAATATTAAAACAGCAGAAGCTTGTACGAGGCCTAATTTCTTCTTATTAAAAGTCATGTAAATTGATGTTTCTTGGAAATTCGTGGCATTTAGCTAACTATAAGTGAAAGTGTCTTATAAAAGTTTATGATCGTTCGGGCTTCACTTTGTCTCGGCTCGTGACTCTACCTAACTTTTAAATACTTCGACCTTCAACTGAAATTTAATTCTGACAAGTGCCTCTCGACTCGGAAAAATATTTATGAATATTTTCTATGGGTTGAGAACAAAATAAGATGAAAGCCGATTCTCATACTCTTGAATTATTTTCGTGGAGGAGTTGATTATAGCTTTATAGCGAAGATAGTCAAACAATGAGGATTCACCATTCAAGTGTCGTTTTCACGCAAACAACTTTTTCCACCACTCTCAAGTTTAACTTAGCAGTAGACGGGGAATAGGAGTGCGCACTGTCAACTCGGATGATCACATTCGTCTCCTCAAGCCGGCATAGAGGAGGCGGTTGCTGTGTGTAGATTTTTTGGCAGCAATTGTTTCCGTTCATGGGCCGTACTCTAGCTTAGCATCAGGCAAAGTGTTGTCATATGCCGAGTAGCAATAAAGAAAAATATAAGTTGTCTTAAACATTTCGCGTAGAAATGTCAAACTCTTTAAGGTTTCTGATTACAGCCTATACGCGCCTGGGATCTCTTTAGATAACATTTGTTCCACTTTCAAAGTAGATGTATTAGTAAACCAAATGAATTTGACATTAAGATGGGTTCAAAATACTTTAAAAATGTATAACAAATAAGATAAAACTATTAGTAAACCTTTATTGGTGTTTGTTTATTCTCTGCAATTCCCTTGTCTAATTTCGACGACTTCTAACTTTTAATAAGATTGTTGAAGAAAGTTACTTTTACGGAAATGATGCTTGTCATAACTTTTTATTTTTTTATGGTATAAAGAAAAACGTTCTCTAAGAAATTATATTGAAAATATTGTTCATATCTAATTCATATACTACTTAACTCACGGCTTCTCCTACCAGGATAAGTAGAGACCATGTAGCGCCAGCATCACATCCATTATTTTCCTCATGTATGCACGTTAGTTGAAAGTGCTCATCACCTGACCC
Source organism: Tinea pellionella (assembly GCA_948150575.1). NCBI lineage: Eukaryota > Metazoa > Arthropoda > Insecta > Lepidoptera > Tineidae > Tinea > Tinea pellionella. The sequence continues at coordinate 3,673,641 of OX411252.1, forward strand.
TAGGGATGTTCCTATATCTACTCATACAAGTAGTACTCAAATCATTTTTCGATAGTACTCTTATGTGTCTCCGAAAGTATCGATAGTAACTCATATCGATACTTTTTAGATTTTATTATGGGATTGATATAATAGCAAAATATACTTAGGAGTTAGTCCAGATTCTGTGTCCTACAGGACCGAACGAAAGGGTAGGGCTAAAAAAGTATAGCATTGATTCAATACTAAAAGTCGAAACTCGTATACTTACGTATTCGTATTTGCTTGTATCGAAATATCTCTATCTGACCCTTTCTGAACAGTGACGTCTTCCTAGGGCGCCCCCTTCCAATAGTGAATGGCACTTTCGCAAGATAAATATCAGTAAATGAAAATAAAACTTCAATTACTTTTTTTAAATGGTCAATAGACCGTCGTTAATTTTGTCCCGTCAAACAATCTCCATTAAAGTCTAACTTCATTAAATGTTCACTATGACATAGGTATCCGTACCCGTGCTCATTCATTTTATCTAATTAAATTGACAGCTCTGAATTTATGAAGCAAGGACATTTCCGGAGATCTGACAGCGCGTAACAACGATCTCGGCGTTTATCGTTCACAGCTACATTAATTTAAGTACTTAACCAAGCGAATAAACTAGTTTATTAAAATCGAGCGATTGAAAATCATGGTCGACGGAACCTGGGTTCAAATCTCGCAAAAATTCTAGCCGGTACTTCTATAATGTATTATACTTTGCTCATACAGTGCCCATTACATTAAGAAAGTTACGGCAGGCAATATGACGTCTCACCGTCGTTGTACCACCACTGTAACCGGTGCGAAATGTCGCGTTTTGGAAGTAGTGGTAGAAGAAGAGTGGTAGGCAGACTGATGATGGTTATTTGTCCACTCTGTCGTCCTGGGTCAGTACCACCACTTTCAAATGTAACACCCGTGAAGTGACCTTGTCGCGTTTCGGGGATAGTTTGAAAGTAGCCAAGTATAAGAGAGGAGTGTGCACTGTCAATCTAGATGGTACATGCTCGTCTCCTCAAGCCGGCATAGTGGAGGCGACTGCAGCCCGTAGAGATTTCTCTGTGGTAGCAGTTGTTTCCATTCATGGACCGCACTCTAGCTTTACATCAGACGGAGTGTTGTCACATGTCGAGCTACAATAAAAAAAAAAAAAAAAAAAAGTAGCCATGTATAATGAGAAGAGTGTGCCTTGTCAACGATTGTGTACACTCGTAGTTCACGAATCGCATTTTAATTTAAAACATCAGGCGGTTGAAAACATGTCGAAGTACTATAAAAAATCAAAAAGAAAATCATGGCAAATAAAATTAATATTAAAAGATTAATTTCTTAGGTGATGCGTGATCACAACTGCCATTGAATAGTAATGACTGAAAGTTAAAATATTATAATTAATTAGGTCGGACTATAAAGCGAGCTCGTTAATTCGAGTTTTTAACCGCCTTATTTTGCTTTCCGGTGAGGCTTCCGCTGACAATTCAGTTAAAACAACGTGACCTAACACGTTTTTTTTTACGAGTTCGCATTCTATATACATATCGCATATACAATTTTACATTTGGTGCCGTTATTTTAAAAGATGAAAGAAATGAAAGCCGTATCGTATCCAATTTCGAAAGACCATTGTTTTGGTAGCTGGTTCGTTTAGATAACGAATAAAAAAATAGTATATCTAGAGTTATTTTCACAATTCCTGAGTACCTACAGATAAGTAAGTATACGGACTTATTTCTCTGCTCCCATGTTAATGAAGAGTGTAAAACTGCAGCAATTTTTCCACATTTCCTTCTTTTTCCGGGCTTGAATATTCACGAAATGCAAGTTTTAGAGACCCTCGAGCATGTTGCATAATGGTCTCTAAATTACCTACTTTGTATACAATCAAATTGAAAATTATTAAATGTTACTTGGATTTCTTTTTACGACTTTGTTTACTGCGATGTTAACATGTTAATTCTGGGAAATGGTAATTAATATCAGTTTTTATTTCTCACCACGATTTTGATTGAAAATATTTTACATACCATTTTTAATAAATATTCTCGAATCAGTCATCTAAAGTTAAACCTCAACAAAAATGTTTTATTAATATTTGATATCTCGACATTTTTAAACGTTCGACTCCAGTGCCTTTTTTCACGGACAAATTCGTGTACGTGAGAGAAATGGCAAATAGGCAAATTGAATTGAACTTGGTGCTTTTTCCGCCCTATCATATACGTGATCCGGAGAGCTAGATCAGGGCCGCACCATTGATTCACACATTCTCTTCCCATTAGGATAACATCTATTTGATGCTATGTGCTAAAAATGAAAAAGAGCTCTCTTCCGATTCGAATAGATACGTATATCTGAATTTATTACATTCTGATGAAAATGTATTATTTCTATCCTTTAATTTATTGTGTATTTTATGTACAATTAACTATAATATTACTATATACGAGTGTATTGGCGTTTATATTCGCGTCTATGGGTTAGTATTTTTTGTCCTGGGTCGGATTACATTACTTAAAATTATGATGAATAACCTCGCAGATGTGCTGGCCCTCTCAGAAAAAGGATTTTAAAAAACATAACCATAACAGCTTGGGAGAAATATCCTTTTTACAAAAATAATACATTTTAAAAACCAATTGTTTTCCCCCATAAATAATTGTGTATGTATTTTTTAAATGTATTTTTTCCGAGAGGGCTTGCCTCCATTATAAGCACTCCTCGGTTTATTCAACATTTACCGGACACCTGTATACTGAAAAGAGTATTTGTTTAGGGTCTGGATGATATGTGATTGTCTAAATACCCATAGTACCAGTATAGTAAAGGGTGTCCTAGTTTGGGGTCTGAGCATTTATATTATTTCCTTTTAAAGTGCAAGACATTTTAAAAACTTGCTTGAGATCACAGTATCTTAAATAATATAGATGTTAAAAAGACAGAAATATAATATCAAAATTTCTTACTTTTTACAAGTGTTATTTGCGTGAAATGTAATTAAGTCCAACCCGACTGTTATCAGCAGCTGGCAGTGAACCTAAACCGTTATGTACGACATGGCGACATCCCACCAACTTTTATTTTAATACCTCAAGTATGCAGATTTTCTTACATTGTTTCACTACACTATACATGTATATGTCTCAACGAACACTTTTTACTTTGTCTCAGTGCAGCGAAACAGAACCCATTACTAGGGGATTTAAATCCGCTAAAAGAGGAGTTCGTTTGTTAACCCAGAATTTATAGTGCACCTACCGGTGATATTTTTTTAAATCTCTACACTTTGACATAGGCAATTTTAATTGGATCGAGAATTTTTAATGATATACTCAGAAGTTGTAAGAGCTCGAAACGCTCCCAGCGACTAATTGATTTTAACGCTACATATTTTAGCTCAAAGGTAGGCTGGAGTACAACAATATTAATAAAAATAGATAGGTAATAGCAATTTATTTGACTCTTTGAATTCTGTTATCATGTTAATAATAAAATAATCGATTTTGTTTTATGTTTTAATGATTTATTCGTAAAAGTTTAAATGAATTAAATAATAATCGTACAAATTAATACATATACACTAATATACAGTATACCTACAATACCCTAACCCAAACTAGGATACCATGGGTATCACGACAAGAACAACACAATCATAATACCCATAAGACTAAAAATAAATACATACTATGTTGGAGAATGAACTCTTTTGCTAATTTATATTACACACTGGCCATTCGTTACTGGTTTAGTTTATAAATATTATGTTCTCTTTTTCAATCTGTATTGTCACTTTGAATTACAACCTTTTGACGGCAAGACGAAGTTTCTTTTACTCCGATCTGTTTACCCTTAATATAGTCTAAATATGCGAGTTCCAACATACTAAAAATTAATAATTATTGACAATCATTATTTATAACATAAATAAATAACACTATTTCCACTGAGAAGCCGACACCTCCGTGTTAAACACTGAAACCTCTACACCACGAAGGCCATCAATTGTGTCTCATAAAATAATTAAATAATTTATAATTTGTGGAAAATAAAATAAGGTTAGTTTTGCCAGGTGTGAGGTACAAATGAAAAGTCAACTTTTTTCACTTAAAAAAATCTAAATCTTAACTTAATTAACAGAAATCTCAGCAACGTTTAACATTTGACTTAAAAAACGTGTCGTACAGAATATGAAAGAACTGTTCTTAATTAAAACTAATAAATATAAACGTTGAGCCGTCAGTAAAAACACAAAACAACTGAAAGGTGCTATTCCTTTTGAAATAAATTAACAGAACTTAATTAAAATATTGTTTGGAACTACAAAACTTTTTTTTAATTGTAAACAATTCGCCTGATGTAAAGCTAGAGTGCGGCCAATGAACGGAAACAACTTCTATTACAGATAAATCTCTACAGGCAATAGTCGCCTCCGCTATGCCAATTTGAGGAGACACATTGTCAATACACACTCCTCTCGTGATAACTGGCTATTTCCTTACCGATTCCGAAACTCGACAAGGTTTTGAACATAAATAAATAAGTATTATTGAAGTATAAATTATATTATGCGACGTTTATTTTGATTAATAATTTGACGTTTTGAAAGCTTTGCAGTCATCGTGGTCTAGTGGTCTAGGACTAGGGTGTTGTACATGCCCAAATTGTAATTTTTTTGAAAGTTAACAAACTGCCTTTGATTAATTTTAATTTGATGAGGGTGGATTGTTCAGAGTTTGACAGTAGAAGCTGTAGTAGTTTGTCAAAGTTGGCGTTTCGGGCTTCAGCTTGGCTATGATTGACGTCCTATAATGGTTTGCGTCTACTAGGCTCGCCGAAACGAATCGTAAAAATTCGCTTATCTATATTTACTCCGAATCAGTATCCATTTGGTGATGACATCGCTCCCCAAGCTCACCAAGCAAATTCGATTTTCGCACACGGAGGAAACAAGATTCGATTCAGCTCATCTCTAGTGGACGCCAGCCGGTGCTAGGTACTCGTAGCTACATAATGTTGCAGATTTTGCAGTACCCATAAACTATGCTTAGCCTTAAACGCTTACGAGTACTTATTATACCCACACGGGTTGCGCGATACTGATAATCGTATGATCCCACTAACAAATAGCTTTTAAAGATTTTGTTTATAGTTATAATATTTATTATTTAAAGTACTTAGGGCGGCCGTAGGATAGCGGCAGAAGACGGATGTCACGATCGAAGGGGCCCATGTTCAAATCTTGCTAAATTCTAGCAGGTACCAATGTAACTAACTATATTATATGTAGCTTGGTAGCTGTGATACAAAAATTTTAATGTATAGATGTGTATTATTATTTTTCGCATTTATTTTGTTTTATTTGGTACATATATATTCTTCTTCCTTTATTATCATCAAGTTAATCACACAAAACAGTCAAGTAAAACATGGCTTTAGTAAAGTGATGGAATCTTTACTGAAACTTCCAGGAGTTTTGGATGGATAATGAAAACACACGTTCTCTTATTTTGAATCTCACGCACGTTCACGAACACTTAATGAATAACAATCCACCATTACTATCTACAAATAATCAAGACCAGATTCCTGCCAAAAGCCTTTTTTTTTTCTTTTTTTTTATTGTAGCTCGGCATGTGACAATACTCCGCCTGATGTAAAGCTAGAGTGCGGTCCATGAATGGAAACTACTACAGAGAGACCTGTCCGGGCAGCAATCGTCTCCACTATGCCGGCTCGAGGAGACGAGCATGTACCATCCAGATTGACAGTGTACACTCCTCTCGTTATACCTGGCTACTTTCAAACTATTCCCGAAACGCGACAAGGTCACTTCACGGGTGTTACATTCGAAAGTGGTGGTACTTCCCCAGGACGGCAGACTGGACAAATTATGATCTATGAATCCTTTTGATATTTTTACATATGAATTTTATATTACGCCTTTCTTTCGTGTGTTTAAAAATATGTTATTTGAGTTATAAAGAAATAGATGAAATAAGTTATCATGTTTACGTTCACATGGTGGTTTACCCTTTTGTTTTTCGGCTCGGAGATTTTTTGCTCTCCCAAAATTGTGTTCGTGAAAACAGGCGGTAGAAATAATAAAAATTGTATGCAGTTAACCGTAGTTTACAACGATCGTAACCACTATGGTGTAAATAAAGTAAAAGAAATGAATTAAATTATTGAAAATTTTGCATCGCAAATTGACGTCAAAGACAAAAGGTCATCGACCCCTATGGTTCACAGTTCCTATGAACTGCTAATTAAAAATAATATCTAACAAGAGTGCAATTAATATTTTAAATTCCAGACTGTACAATGTCTATGAATATATATAAGGAATAAAGTGTGTTCATTTGATTAATTTCGATCAAGCAATATTCGCACAACGCTCTCAATGTGACGCTCAGTTAGTATTTGACTTAACGGCAACATTGTCAAATCGTTTGAAGCAGCCTATGCTTTTTTATGTGTGTAAAGCTATAAAATTAAGTGTTTTTTCGAAGTGTGTAAGAATTAGGAATTTATGGAAAGTAACTTTGCGTAGTCTATAACATTTTAGGCAAAGGATAAAGCCTCAAGGGTGTTGGCTAGCCATCCTCTTTACGGAGGCACGCCTCGTGGGCCCGATGTTTGGGACATGTTTATTTATGTTTAAATCGACGATGCTTAAGTCCCGTCCGCAGTTTTCCATTGGGCATTATTGAAAAACATAGCTTAAGATAATGCTCATGAAAGTTTTGGAAGAAAAAATAACTAAGTTTTGAATAATAATAATAATAAATTCTTTATTGCATTTTTTTTAATTGTAGCTCGGCATGTGACAACACTCCGCCTGATGTAAAGCTAGAGTACGGTCCATGAATGGAAACAACTGCTACTACAGATAAATGTATACGGGCTGTAGTCGCCTCCACTATGCCGGCTTGAGGAGACGAGCATGTACTATCTAGATTGACAGTGCACACTCCTCTCTTATACCTGTTTTTTTTTAACTTTTAACTTAACACAGTTAAAGAAATACAAAATCATAAATAACTTGCAGTAATTGGCGGTCTTATCACTAAAAGCAATTTCTTCCAGACAACCAATTGATATTAAATAAATTGTAAGGAAAAGAGATTTGGATAAGGAATGTGATTAAAGAAACAAATTGATCGTGCAAAAGCGGATGGTAGTGGTGGAAGTCGGCGCCATAAGACCTTTCTCTATCGGATTATTAAAGTGCATGCACGAGAAGTATTATGAATCAAACGAAAATAATTAATTACGCAGAGAGTGGCCATTATCTAGCAGTAGAGAACTTTTAAAGAGTGGTAGGCAGATTGATGATGGTTATTAGCCCAGTCTGCCGTCCTGGGGTAGTACCACCACTTTCGAATGGAATACCCATGAAGTGACATTGTCGCGTCAGGAACAGTCGGGTGTAACGAGAGGAGTGTACACTCTACACTGTCAAGCTGGTGCATACTTGTCTCCTCAGGCCGTCATAGCGGAGACGACTGCTGCCCGTAGAGATTTCGCTGTAGCTAGCTATGTTATGTGTACGAGTACTTTGGTCGCTATACAATACAATACAACTATAACTACAACTATTTAATTAATTGTTTATGTAAAGAAATGTAAACGTTCGTGTTCCACAAGCTCTGCCTACCTTAGGAACAGAGGCGGGAAGTTAAGGATAGATATAATTTTTAAATGTATTTAGTTGTGTTTTTTTTTCTGATCATTATTAACAAAAGGCCCAAAAGCTGATTATTAAACCCGCTGACAATACGAGTAAAAGGAATAATGTGAAAATGATGGTATTATTGTGACATTTTCCGTATCAATATTACAAACGCCGATGACACATGATAAATTAACGAGCATAAAGAAATGGCGCGTTTCGGTTGTCATCATCCACGCGCTGACACCAGCGGGGAAATTCATCTATTTATATCCGGGTTAAGAAAAAAATTTCAAAAGCTATTATTTGTTATAATTATAACAACGGTAAATCTTTCATTGACAGCCTTCGTGATGATTTGAAATAGCAATTTGTATTCACTGCCATTTTCTTATAGCTATGACGGACGGACTTATTTAAGACGAAATTATTTTACGAAAAACTTTAAATATGTGTATTTTTCTTATTGTAGCTTGATGTAATAATGACAACACTCCGCCTGATGTTAAACTAAAGTGCGGTCCATGAACGGAAACAACGGTTACATTCGGTAGTGGTACGGCAGACTGGGCTAATAACCATCATCAGTCTGCCTACCACTTATTATTATTTTTATTTTAAAACTCCTCGCGAAAAAAATATTAAGATTTAACCAAATCTAAATTAAGACAAACGCCTTATCATTATATAATTTGTAACTACCACGCTCCTTTTGGTTTAATTTTAACATTTAGCAAAAATATTTTTATAGAGGGTGATTATCGTCAGCTCTCCTAATACTTAGGAATCTGCGATTACAACGGAATTGGCATTTTAGCGTAGTCTCTGTAGCTTTAATTTAGAGCCCCCAAGTGGTCTGTGCACTTTGATAAATTTTATTTTATTTTGTTCTTATTTACTTTACTTCAAACAAGTCTATCTTTATACCTTATAGTTTTTAATGTTCAGTTTTCTGGTTTCTGCCATCGGACATCTTTTATAAGTCTTAATAGTATAATGTTCGTAATATTTTTAATACGTCAAATCACTCATATTAGTCAATCAATCATTATTCATTTAAAAATTATCTTCAAGAAAATATGTTATCTGAATAAGAGTAATCTTGTATTATTTGTGGATTTTATAGATTTTATTATTCAAAACGTTTTGTAATAATTTAAAATATATTCATTAATATGTAATACAATTTTAAAAGAAAGAAATATTAAAGTATATCTCAATTTTTCTACGTAGAAAAAAATATAAATTATTTGAAAGTAAATTGGAATCCTACCTCACCTTTGGCTGTTGATTTTTATTTTGTATTCAATTTTCATTATAATTTAAGTAGCATTTAAACTGCCAAAAATTCTTTAAAAATATTTTCGTAGTATGAAATATAAACCACGGTCAAGTCAAGCTGTGCTCGACTAACTTCGTTTATTACATAGAAGCAAAATACGAGTATAAGAGAACTTCAATTCTCTTCAAAGTTTTAAGTGTAAATATTAAGGCCTGAGTTTGTTTTAATAGCCTTTACGAATAATATTCACATTTCATACTTTAAATTAAATTCTAGAAGAAAAAAAAATAGTTCATAACTTTTTTAGTCACGGTTTTTTTAGCTTTTAATTTTATACCTAAGAAATATATTTTTTTACTTCGACTATATTATCTAAGTTTTATCACAAATTTTTTTATATCGAGATTCCAATACACTTTCAAGTATAGGTCAAAACGCAATATTTTCTCCTCGTTATCAAGTTATCTCGCTCAATCAGACATCTGAATCACAAATATTTATAAAAAACTAATATATTAGTTTGCGGGCCTTCGCTGTTCTATGTATGTTTTGTTCTTGTCTTGATAACCATAGTACGAGGTTTACCAAATATAAAGCCATAATTTAAGAGTGCCTATCACACACGGATGATGGTTATTAGCCCAAGTACAACGAGAAGAGTGTGCACTGTCAATCTGGATGGTACACATCCGGCATAATAGAGGCGACAGTTACCGTAGAAATTTATTTATTGTAGCAGTTGTTTCCGTTTATGGATCACACTCTGGCTTTACACCAGGCGGGGTGTTGTCATATGCTGAGCTATAATTAAAAAAAACCTAAAATACACTATAGTATTATTCTAGTGGATTTACACCAATAAAACTTAGACCACAAAGAAACAGGTTAACAAAAAACATTACTGTGTTTAGTAAGAAGATAAAACTTTGTAGTAAGTTTCGGTACTTGAGAACGATTTAAGTTACAAACCCCGAAGGCGACTCTGGAGTCTTCTTCTAAGCCGCTCTTTCAGTTATGTACATAATAACATAACATTAAGTATTTAGATAAAAATAAAACTTTACCGTGAACAAGACTAATAACATTATGTGTTCTTTCTTGATACAAATAACATGCAAAAAATGGAGTTTGGATTAGTCCATCTTCATCTATCTTCAAATTCCATTTGCATCTTTCACTAAATAAAGAAAATCATTATTTAATTTCTTGTTTATAACATTACAATAAACTACAAATAAATAAAAAACTAGATTGGCACACTAGATCTGAAAGAAACTAAGCAATCGAGGAAATGACTGTACAAGTTGCTCCATTGAGAGTAGCGCTGGCATTCATTGTCAGCTACAAACTACCTCACAATGAACATTACGGCAACTAACTCCACTACGAATCCAAATAAATTTCATTGCACACTATAGTTAAATATAGTTAAATTAATAAGGTCGCGTCACATATGATTGTGTACGAATTAATGATTATATATTAATGCACTATATGTTGCCTAAACGTAAAAGAAAAGAAAACACGTTTGTATAATAAAGATCAAAATTGTAAATGGTGGCGCGACAGCTATTCCTTTGTACTAATAATGTATATAGGTCAACTGGCCGCCCTTAATGGGAACAGTGGCGTGAGTGTAGGCACTGATAACCTTATTACAAAAAACACAAGATTGTAGGGTTGTACGCAGAGGGAGGTATAACACAAGCGAGACAGGTAATTTATCATATCTCTAACAGAAGTTAACGTCAACGTGTGTAATTTTCCTTGAAAATACCATTTAGATTTTTTCCCTACCTTCGCTTCGTACACAATGTATACGCGCTGTCTTTCGTTCAACAGAGACGAATAGACAGGGCGTCGATAGATTTGTATTATTCAGAAACCGTATCGATATAAATCTGTTTACTGTGCGAAGTCTATCGGGAAAGCATTTCATCTCGGCCTCTTCTTATATTCAATAAAATCGTTCATTCGCACCGAATGCGATCAGTTCGCATCAATTTTATGTCTCACATTTTTGATGTACTGCTTATATATTTTTTATTTTATACAACCAATGGCGGATTATCCTTTAGGCAGACTTGGTACGTGCTACGGGGACGATGAAAAAAATGCACATAAAAAAAATGCACAAAATAAATCGTCGGTTTTTAAAAATATTTATAGTATTTTTTATATAAATTTGTATTAAAAAGTCGCTAGAGGCGTCGCCGATGGGATGTTAGTCCAGTCTACCGTGCATATTAATTTAATCCGCCACTGTTTACAACTGTATGCATCAATGTTTTTACTGTTTGTGGTTACTACTGTTTCAAGTATTATATTATAATAATATAAGTTTCTATAGAAGCTAAAGAACATCTACATTATTCTACATAATTAAACGATTCCGATTCTCACCATCATTTTAACAATTCTTTTTCAAACTCGTTATGTAAAATGTAACGATTCTTTCTATCTTGCCTAGATATCTTAACATCAGAGAAAGACGTTCGCTATCATGATACTGGTAAAAGCTGACTTTTAATCTTCTATTTTTAGAAATTTCATATTCAACAATTCCGTAATTATTATATCTATTTTTAAATATACAAGGCAGATATAATCGTGAAAACATCATCTTATCCGACTCTAATAGGCCGCTCCATTTGCAAGAATAAAGTTAGCAACAAAGTTTTGAAATATTCTTTTCAAGATCTGCGATAACTTAATGTATCTTCTATATGTATTGTGTTCTACAATAAGATTTTCTAGGTATACTATTATTATTATCATAGTTTTCCCTTTTTTATACCATGAAATGTGAATATATTTTTTATGAAAAATTTTACTTATGTTTGCTTAAATTGGTATTCATGTTTTTAAAAAAATAAAATAAAGAATCATATTTGCGTTCAAGTTTTTATACTTATATTATTATATCGTCGGTTATAAAAGAAAGCACATTATACATACACTATAAATTTCAACTAAGTAAACACAGAGTAGAAGATGCTCATTTATATCTTTAGCCCGAGTTTCTTCAGTAACGTGAAAATGTAAATATTTTGTTGTCTAAAGTTGCGCAGATGGGCATAAGTTTGCAGAATTATTAGCGCTCTCGAATAACCATGTAATCTGACAGATATATATGTGAGAAACGCTCTCACTACATGTCTGAGAGAAATTCATACTTCCGCAGAGTATGTGTGTCATGTCGGGAAGAGTAATTATCGCGTAGGTACGAGCGCGGGACTAATCTTTGAGGGTGCTCTTATTAATATTGGTTGACGTCAAATTTTGTGGGTCCCACTAACGATCATGAATATATCACTGAGCAACTGTATATCTTGATATTAGACATTTACACCTGCATTATAGTCACTAACTAAATAGGTCCGCCTGAACGTCTATTTGTATGATATATAGCTGATGATATCAATGATCACTATTTGCTTACAATATGTAGTCGAATTAAGTGTCTGCAGTGCAAATTACTACTCACAGATCCCGACTAGTATTGAGTCTTTTAATTAGTAACATGTTAACTAAACTTTCAGATTTCGACAAAACAAAAATGTTGCAGAAAATTTTGTTCTCTCCCAGTTCATATTTTTCAGCAGTATTTTTATTTTTATTTTATAATCAAACACTTCAGTAGGAATTGTATATTTTTCCGGATTTACCGACAAGTTTAATCTCGTTAATTTTTTCTGAGTTCTCTTTTTGTGACACAACTTTTAAAACTGGGTTGATTTTCATGCAAAAACATGGTTCGTTTTATTCAATGTTTCACAATGGGTTAGAAAGTCAATACTAATTAGAATACGATGCGGTACTATTTTGATAAGTATCTTTCTTTGCTTTGCTTCCGTTTCTATTTCCTTTTTTTAATTGCAAATGTGTTTTATCCTTCAAAATATTAGTTCAAATGAAAATATAATTATAGCAACTGTAATTAAAGCATAACAGACCTACCTAGTCCTTAAGGACACGCTTAAAACTTCAAAACCCTCTGAAGGAAGGTTCTCTCAAACAATTGATTTAGGTGTGTTATTGATTTCTTGAGGGGAGGAACTACTTAAAAGGGTACCCCTTTTAGCGGGCATCTTAAATTAATTATGAATATTGGGACCGTCAGAACGTTCACTTTGACGATTGCTTTAAATTGATACAGGTTTCTAGAAAATAATATAATATGTTGACTATTTTTTATTAAAAATTGTATTATAATTCAGCTATTGGAATTATTTTGAATTTAAAATAATTAATTTACTGAAAATTTATAATCTAAATTAAACTTCATGATTTTACTAATGTTACGAGACAAAAACCTTTATTATAAAAATTTAAAATTTTCTCTTTAATATTCCGCTTTGCTATAAGAATCCATCGCATAGAAAAATGTAGTCATTTGCTCGAAATTGTATTACCCTTTCACGACAAATGTTTAAATTTACGTTTTAGTTTTTATTATGTAATATTTCTCTCGTAATAAATTGAATTTTCCGTGTACAAGAAAAACATCTCAAAGCCGGAATTTTCAAGTTGTGTGAGGGGAAAATACGAGTCTAACAGTTTTTTTTTTCTTTATAAATGTCACACTTTCACTTCTCCCGAGACCACCGTGAAACTTCTTACGAAAACAACTTTATTTAAGTACCTAACTAAGTAAATTGATATGAAACACCAAATTCGATAATTACCTTAATTTTCGTCTCTAGCTTAACATCAGACCCCACACTAATATAAAACAAATAAATTATTTTTCAATAATGCTGACATTATCAATTAAGTCGTAAAAGCGTCTTCTTGGCATCCGTTACCGAAAATTCCGAACTGACTACGAATTCCGGAAATTCCTCCTTCACTGAACGATTATGCACTTGACGTGTGGTGAGATGTATATCTCTGTAAACTTTTGTTGAGTATTTGTCGATTGGTAAATATCGGTAAAATAAGATCTTAAATAAATATTTTATTTATATGATTAAATTAATGAATTTTATTTACATTGCCGCTTTTAATTATACAAAGTGCAGTTTGTTTTTCAGTTCTACCATTCTGGGAAACCAAAGGGGGAGAGAGTCTTCACAATCACGTCTTCAGTGTTGTATTTTCTCCTTTTGTACATCAAATTGCAGGTATTTCAATTCGATGATCACTTCCAAGTGTTTAAATATTAACACTCAAAGAAAATCGAGTTTAGTAAATAATTCAAGACCGTAGTAAACCTACTATCCCCAGAAGCTCGCCAATACGCTTTAATTTTATTTAAATAAATACAATATTAATTAGGCAACGGTTACTTTTTTCCTACATTTATTTATTATTAAATTATTATAAAAATTGAACCAATAATATAATTAATTTATTTATTTTAAGGTAATCAATAGTACGCCACGCCTTAATAACTCGAGTGGTATTGCAGGACGCAGTTTTGGTAACACCAACTCCTGATAATCACACCGAACGAGGTAAGGTTATTGCCGGACAAACGGATGCAGATCTAAGAATACTTTATGTGGGATTTATTTTTGACGCCCAAAGCCTCAAAGTATTTCTCCAACTCGCCTGTCCGTCTGTGAACGCGATTTTGTGCGAGCGAGAGGAAAGACTTTGAGGGAGACGGCGAGATTGCTTTTAGACGGAAGGAGAAAGACGTGTGTTGTGAAGAAGTTGTATTTGTTAAAATTTATGTAAAAAGCAAGAATAAACGGTGATATTTGTAGAATTGCCTTGTTCTTTGAATCCGCCTGCTCGATAATCCCACAATTTTGGGGGCTCGTCCGGGATCGAGCAAATAAAAACGGATTTAAAATCGGGGCGACGCCGACGCATTGTATGGTACGCGTGTACGGTCGCGATCATTAAGAAGACGATTTTGAAGATAAATAATAAGCAAAATGTCTAAGACGAAAAAGCTGGTGAGCGTGGAAGAGGAAGAAAGTGGGTGTTGGCCACGTGCTGACATCCCAAGAATGTCGTTTCAAGATGTAGAAAAATCCATGACCACGTTTTCTGGGGATGATTCGTATCCCGTATCATCATGGATAGAAGAATTCGAACAGACAGCGGTAATTATGGGTTGGAGCGGTATCGAAAAGCTGATGTATAGTAAAAGACTGTTAAATGGCACAGCAAAGCTACTTCTGAGATCTTTGGGCGGTGTGAGAAGCTGGGATACTTTGAAAGAAGAGTTGTCGGAAGAATTTAGCTATAAAGTAAATAGCGCAGTGGTGCACAAAAGACTAGCAGCAAGAAGGAAGGCGGCTGCGGAAACCCATCAACAGTATTTTCTTATCATGAAGGAGTTGGCGTCACAGGGAAATGTGGAAGACGAGGCACTTATAGAGTATGTTATTGATGGAATTCCAGACTCTGAAATTAACAAAGCCATGCTGTATGGGTGTGAGACGGTGAAAGAGTTCCGTAAGAAGTTGGACATTTATAGTCGTATCAGGAAGAACAGTATTGAATCGGTAAATTATAATAAAACTAAACATGTTGGGCGACAGGAGAGATGCTATAACTGTGGCGATACTACTCATAAGGCTCAATCATGTGAAAAAGGTGTCAAATGTTTTCGTTGCGGACAATTTGGACATATTGCGCCTGATTGTAAGGTGGCGGTGAAAAAACAAGCTGCCCGATCATCAACTGCTATGTGTGTACAAGATGCATCATCATCGAGTGAACCACCAGTTGCTGAGGAGGAGATTGTGCACATCGCTGCTACAGCTGTCGGACAGGATGAAACGTGTCAGAAAAAAGAGTGTATGAACAAGTCGGTAAAAGAGTTTGACATTAATGGTGTTAAGGTTAGTTGTTTAATCGATAGTGGAAGTGATTTAAATTTAATATCCTCTGAATTATTGTCTGAATTGAATGTGTTGTCATATGAAAAAATAGGTTGTTATTGTCAGGGTTAGGTCAAAGTAAAGTTTATTCTTTAGGGAAGTTTGTTACTCAAATTAATCACAATTGTCATAGTTTTAAGGTTACTTTTCATATTATTCCTCATTTGGCAATGCCATACAAAGTTATTTTAGGACAAGAGTTATTGTTAAATACTACTGTAATATTTAATGAGGGTTGTGTTACTGTTTGGCCAAAGTTTCAGCGGAGCTGGTTGATAGAAACGAGTTGTATGTTAAGCGAACGACCGGTATACTACCGTAAAGATGAAAAGATACAACAGAGAGTGAGTGACGTTATACAGAATTATGTAACGAATAACCCAACCAAGGAACCACCGATTAAGATGAAAATAATTTTGAAGGACGATATACCAGTTGCTTTAAGACCCAGGAGATTGGCATTTTCAGAACAGGGAGAAGTTGAAAGACAGGTAAAAGAATGGTTAAGAGATGGTATTATAAGAACAAGTTTTTCAGAGTATGTAAGTCCGTTAGTACTAGATAAAAAGAAGGACGGTTCTACGAGAATATGTGTGGACTACAGGCTTATCAACAAGAAGATGATTGATTTAATTAACAAGGATTATTACATAAAAGACATTGAAAAGAAGATAGAAGAATGTATTGCAACATGCATCCCATGTTTATTAGCTGCAAGGAGTATGACACCGTTTGAACTCATGATTGGTGTTAGAATAAAGAAGAAAGAAGACTTGAGAATTTATGAAATGTTGCAAGAAGAGAATATACAATATTTTTGTCAAGAAAGACAAAATAGAAGGCTAGAAGCGAAAGCGCATATTTTAAAAGTTCAAGACGAACACTCGAAGACATATAATAAAAAGAGGAAGAAAAGTACAAAGTATAGGGGAGGTGACATTGTTGCCTTGAGGAAAACACAGTATTCTACACATGCCAAGTAGTAACTAAGTTTAATGTTTGTTTAGATTGCTATTTTAGCTTAAATTAATGGTTTATTTTGTTGTGTTAATAGTAGATTTTAATAGTTTTGATTTATATAAGTTAGTATAAGATGGTGTTGGTAATGTTGTTAGACAATAAGTTTTGACTGCAAGTTTGTATGAGTGATAGGGGTAGTCTGGGGTCAGACTAATGCAGGATGGCCGAGCTGTGGGATTTATTTTTGACGCCCAAAGCCTCAAAGTATTTCTCCAACTCGCCTGTCCGTCTGTGAACGCGATTTTGTGCGAGCGAGAGGAAAGACTTTGAGGGAGACGGCGAGATTGCTTTTAGACGGAAGGAGAAAGACGTGTGTTGTGAAGAAGTTGTATTTGTTAAAATTTATGTAAAAAGCAAGAATAAACGGTGATATTTGTAGAATTGCCTTGTTCTTTGAATCCGCCTGCTCGATAATCCCACATTTATTATAATTGTATATTAAATAGTTTATTATTTTTGTGTCACCTTATGTATCCACTTTTTCTTTGCATCTCTTTGTACGTAGAGTGTGTCCAGAGGTACTTACAAAAAGTTTTAAAATTAAAATAAACAAAAATATTACGTGACATTTAGCTCTGGATAACCGCAAAGTTTTGTCTTACAAAATTACATAGAATATAAAGAATATGTTTAAATTAGTCCCAAGTCATAAGCCTCGTAGATAGAGATTCGTGAATTGTCGAGCGATTCTGAATGTATAAACTTCATGCAGCAATTTTCTTCCTCTGTATTCCTCCATAGCTTTCCTCGGGGTGCAATAAAAGAAAAGAATTGAAACAATTTAATCCTCGAACTGCTTTTTTATGTTAGGTTCGTATATATTTTTTTAGTTACAAAGCAACTTTTTGTGGATAAATTTTTTTACTAGATATGCGTAATTTTCTATCTGCTCAACATGCTCAAATAATATAAATAAATAAATTTATGAACTAACATACAGTTTAAATAATCTGCCAAATCCCAAAGGCATCCTTAATTTTATGCGACAAAAATAAAGAGGTTTTGTTAATAAATATGAAAAATATTGTATTAAATTCAATCTGAACTGTTGCCAACACAGTACTGTTTAAAAATAATCGTTTTTTGTTTTCAGTATATGAAACAGTGTGATACTCCCTTGTAAAAATAATTTGGCCACGCCATCTCTTTTCGTATATCGTTAGATGAGTCCAGGGACTAACTCTATTTTATATTTATCAGTTTATATATAATATGTATTATTGTATATGTATAATATATATATATATATATATATATATACAGTACATATTATATATACAGTTATACACATACCCTGTTAGCATCATCAACTTTACAAAATTAATTAGCGACTTAACTGAAGCATTTATTCCTAATTTAATTATTAAAATTGAACCAATTAATAGTTTATGTTTGTTAACTAAACAATTATAATCCTGAATAATATTTTAAAATATGTATAAACAAATATTTATAATTAATTATTATGGTAAGCGAAGTAGGTATATACAATTTAATTTACGTATATACATCCTGTTTTCCGTACTTTCAAACAAATACAAATACGAAGGTTTGTTTGTTGTTTTTTGGTCTTCTATTTTTCTTGTCGTTAATTATTATCTAGCCTACTAATGTATACATTGTTAATACTGGTAAACCTGTCATTGTTAGTACTCCTTAATTAAGAATTAATAGCAGTAAAATAATTTTACTAAATAAAATAAAATAAATCAGTAGGAATTATTTATTTTTTAACTTGTTTATTACAGTTGCTTTGGCATATTGAAGTAATCAGGTTGTTATTAAATTATGATGAAACTATCCCCACGAAAAATCCCCACACACACATGCACAGTTAAGGCGGCAGGAACGAACCCTCAAACCAGTCTCATCTCCCGCTTTGCGCACGGATGCACTTGACCACTAAGCCGCATCGAAATCCTCTATTCTATCTTTTCATCGGCAGTCCTTCCAACTGCTGGGTTGACGCGATATTATTGGATATTTTACAATTTGATTAATTTTATTATTTGCTCTAAAAATTAAATAGGTGGAATTAAATATTAGAGTAATATAGAGGAATATATATATATGTCCAATAAGTAGATATTTACATTGTAAATGTATTCAGGTATTATTTGGTCTATATCATTCTCGGAATCCGTATCGGGCCAAAGGATTATTAACTACGAACACGAGTACGTACAACGTTGACAGAGCTTATGTCTCCGTTGGCTGTCGAATATATACCTAACACTATGTATCGGTATGTTATACCAATTCTCAATATTCCTGCTATTCGACACACAATGCCCTATATAAGGGCTATAGCCTAAATTAAATCCATTAAAGTTTACAGCGTGTCATTTGTATTCTTTTTACAATTATAATAAATTTAATTAATGAACAATTAGTGCTACATAATTAAGCGGATTTTTTTTTCTGATAGGTCGGCATGTCACCGCTCTCCGCGTGATGAGGTCCATGAGCGGGGCCAGCTTGCCATAGATAAATGTGCACCGACGAGATTAACAGTCTGTCATTATACCCGATTACTTTGAAATTAATTCCGGAACATAAAACTAATAGTATCCCAGGACCACAGACTGAACTAAGAACCATCTTCAGTCTGCCTACCTCTCGTATATCGCAAATATCAATATAAATCGCATCGGACGTAAAGTCTAATTTAACTCTAGTTTATATAATAATATTTAAATTTTTACCTATTTATACCTATTTAAATGTGGCATTAATATGTAAAAAAACCCCTTCTAATTTAATAATATGCTTTATTATATCCACTATGATTATCCAAAGTTTTGCATGCCGCAAAAGGTGGCGAAATATGTGGACAAATTGTAACTCATTTAACACCCTTTTTTTACTAATACCATGTTTCAAGCAATAAAATTTCATTTCATTTCATTATAATCTAATTTTATTTTGATTCTAATCTAATTATCTATCAATTGTCTAAGGAAAACCTAAGCGCTTCGTTTATAGTAACTTAAGTTTAGAATTTCTTGAGATGCTTGAGGTGTCCTCCGCTAAGTTAGACTGAAGAAGTGTGGTCTTCTTCTAGAACAACTGAGAATACAGGAGTAACATACGAATAATTCCAGGACCGCATTATCTGATATATAAACCCAATTAATCATACTTGAGCCTTCCTACCTCCTCTATTTAGCTTGTATGTAAAATAGTATTACCGGACGTTGAGCATGGCTCAGTCGCTTTGTACTTCTATTTAAGTTTGTTTACGGAATTTTGGAAACGGTTTCATGATACAACTAAAGGTGTGACGTATTATTAAACAAAAATAAATTACTAACAGAAAAAAAACCTCAGTTGAGGCGTGAATTGAACCCATGTTCTCCGCTATACGTAAAGATGCCCTAACTACTAAGCTACACAGCGCTCGCGTGATTATCGACAGCCCTTGACTTGAAATCAAATAACTGTTTTTTTACACTACAATTAATACTAGCAATAACTACTTTGCAGTTAATGCCATTGCTAATTAGCACAAATCGTAATATTAATTTTATTTATGTTTTTATTAAAATATTTGGCAACTTTTTTTATGACGTCGAACGCACAGAATTTTTAAAGAACTAAACTTAAAAAAAAAACAAAAACTTTATTCTTCTCTAGTTTTTATCAGATTTTTTTTATAAAATTTTGATTACAATCTATTTCAGTTTTAATTCCATCTATCCATTTCAATTTAATTTCAGTCGATGAACGGAAACAACTGCTACTACAGAGAAATGTATACGGGCAGTAGTCACCTCCGCTATGCCGGTCTGAGGAGACGAATGTACACCATCCAGCTTGACAGTGTCCACTCCTCTTGCTATACCTGACTGCGCCCGAAATGCGACAATGTCACTTCACGGGTGTTACGTTCGAAAGTGGTGGTACTACCCCAGGACGGCAGACTGGGCTAATAACCATCATCAATCTGCCTACTACTCTTGTGAATTTTCTTCCCACCTATTACTAACTCACTTAACTACTTTGTTGTTTGTTAAAGTTGTTTCGTACAAAAATATATCAATCTAAATACATATAATAGTTGATTTTATTTATCATTATTTAGAGTTTACTAATTGGTCAGGAGATTCAATATAAAAGAAGAACTTTCTTTAAAGTTACGACCTAATTCATAAATCCTTTACGGGGAGCGCCTTTGTTAGAAGATGTAAAAGTTTTTAATTAAACTTATTCCTTGATGAGGCCGTTGTTTGCGAAAGACCGAGGCAATGGTTAAAGGTAATCCCGTCATGATAAACGATTAATTATAATTAATATCAATTATTTTATTGGACATATTTGTTAGATTAGACGTCATTTCCACAAACGAAACAATCAAGCAAGACGCAACGTAATTGGTTTTCAATAACTGCACGTACGAACACAAATTCGATTGTTTTAATGGAATTATTATGATGACTAAGATAATTTAAATTAGACACTATTTGCCATTATGGAAATGTGTGTTAGTTGATTGAATGAAGTTGAATCTAAAACATATTTCAAAATATCAAATATTTTATGTTCAAGAATTTAATACATTTTTTTTATTATAGCTCAGCGTATGACAACACTCCGCCTGATGTTAAGCTAAAGTGCGGTCTATGAACGGAAACAACCACAGAAAAATTTCTGCAGGAAACAGTCGCCTCCACTATGCCGGCTTGGAGTACATCTAGCTTGACAGTGTACACTCGTTATACCTAATTTCAAACTTAACTTTCAATAGAGTGGTTAAATAAATGAGGTATAATCAAGTAGATAAGCAATAACGCTCCCAATGTGACGGGAGCGAAAAGATGACCGCAGTCACGTTTAGGTTTTCTGTCAATAAGTATTTGACTTGACGGCAACATTGTCTTCAACATATATATATATATATATATATGAAACCGTGATTGAAATCTATTTAAAGATGAACATAATAACATCAATATAATATAAATTTTATTTAAGTCACACCAATACACCTACTCTTTAACATTCAGAACTCGCAGAAAACTATTCAGAATATCCCTTATTGCTTTGATCCTTTACGACTCTAGTAATTTATGTCCGTGTTAGCGGTCGTGCGAAGTCACTTGTTAGACCCTACACAAGTTTGTTAGTTGTTTGCAGTCTATTATATTCATTAAGAACGATTGAGATGCTTTTAATTTACTTTTGTTTAATTTGCCATCAATATACACCTACACGTGTTCCTTTGTAGGTTTCACTTTAATGCCCGCGAACTCGAAGCACTGTGAACGGAGCGGTCTTGAGCTCGCAATGGTAAACTTCATAAAAGTGCTTCCACTAAAAGAGTTTTTTAGAGTAGCTCGGCATGTGACAACACTCCGCCTGATGTAAAGCTAGAGTGCGGTCCATGAATAGAAACAACTGCTACTACAGAGAGACCTTGTCCGGGCAGCAGTCGCCTCCACTATGCCGGCTTGAGGAGATGAGCATGTACCATCCAGATTGACAGTGCACACTCCTCTCGTTATATCTGGCTACTTTCAAACTATTCCTGAAACGCGACAAGGTCACTTCACGGGTGTTACGTTCGAAAGTCGTGGTACTACCCAAGGACGGCAGACTGGACAAATTACCATCATCAGTCTGCCTACCACTCTTTAATAGTGCCTATAGGCACTGAGCGACCAAAGTACATATAACAAAGTTACATTGGTACCGGTCTTTAGCGAGGTTCGAACACGGGTCTCTTTGATCGTGAGTTCACGCGTCTCACTGCTAGACCACGGCCGCTCTCGATCGAGTGAACGGATCGGGCTGAACGAGTTCGAACTATTTTACTCAGTTCCGCTCATTATCGTTTCTTGGTGGGGCAGACATTAGAGCCAAGTATAATTGTGTTAGGTTCGAGTTTGAGTAGTTTCTTTCGGACCTCAAGCCGACATATCGGAGGCGACTGGTGCCTGCAAACATTTCTCTGTGGTGACAGTCAGTTTCGCTCATTGACCGCGCTAACATTAAGGTCCGTCTGCATCAGAAGGCCCGTTAAAGTTACTTTAACTATTACTTTGACGGCGACGACGCGGACGTAACCGTTAAACGTTTACATTTACTCCACACGCGTTGCAATATCGTGTAAATCATATTGTTATCGGTAAAAAGGTGGCTGATCCCAAAAAAATAATAGAAAAACAAATTTAGCTTCTTTTCATACATTTGACGTTAGTGACATTGGTTTGACGATTACTTTAGCTTTAACCAGCCAAGATTCGCTGGTTATAGTTAGCGTTAAAGTAAACGTCAAAAATGACAGACGCGACGATGGACGACGTGCAACTCCTGTGGAGTAAATGTAAACCATAATGTAAACGTAACGGCTAAAGTAATAGTTAAAGTAACTTCATATGCCGAACTACTATATAAAAAGAAGGATTTTTATTTTTTTTAAACAACTGCATACCACTGTGATACTAGGTACATACTACAAATATAATGAAAGAACTCCTTTTCTTATAGGTACACACTAATTCACCAAATTACCATAGCGGAGGCAGGTACTACTATACTATTATATAAAAAAAATCCAAAGATTTGGTTTTATGCGGAACGATCTTTAAAACCCAAAAGTAATGTACATCTAACTTCTTAAGGGAATTGGGAAACACAACTTTGTTGAATTTCTAGAGATGTGACTGAAATCATGATTTTGTATGCAGTGTTCAGCATCGGGAATGGCGGCGAAATAAGTCAATGAGAAACATACATTTATAAAGGAAGCTGTTATCAGATAAGTAAACTTTATAAACGGCATAAGTTTTGTCAGAAATTAAGGTCGGGTCATCAAATTGGTCCTTCAGGCCTCGCTTATCCAAATTTATGTTTATGAAAGATAATGTATATCAATTTTGCTTAAATTTGGTTGTTTTAATTGAGTTATCGTCAAACTTTCTTATTACTTATTCGAAATTAATTGCCCCTATACAAAGTTTAACTTTATTAGTATATCATTCACGTCGTTATTTTGAAATAGGATAGATAGAACGAGTGATAGATAGGCAAAGTAAATACGATTGAAATTTCTTCGTAAAACTAGATAATTTCTTTTCTTTTTTAATTAAAGACTATCGATAAGTAATGGGCGGCACAGCCTGTTCCTGTAAGCTGGTGCTTAGTGTCTTGGCAAGGTACATCTTTATGGACCAATAAATAATGTCATTATAAATTGTAGGATGGTAAAGAATAGAGATATTTATTATAAGAAAATGTTAATGTAAATATGAATTTTAATTATTTTTTTTTATATTAAATCTATAGACTATACATATATGTTTTCCACAATCATTTTTACCCAAACGAATATCCTTGAAGGTTTTATTATCTAAGATTCATCATAGAATAATTTTCTACATAATAGTCACCTTTTATTTTAGTACCTGCTAGCATTTTAACATTATAAATCATAAGACAAAATAAGCTTTTTTAAACACTAAAGTTTAATTTTAATTTTGTAATGTGTGTGTGTTTTTTTGTGACAAGACAAAAATAATTAATTTATCTTTTCTAATTTATTTATTTATTTTTTTCATAGTATTATATCAATGTACCAACATTAAATCAAGATAATATAGGGCATTGCGAATAAATTATTTATTCAAATTATCAAGTCAAAAATAGTTTCAGTAAAGTGGTGGAATCTTTACTGAAACTTCTAACGGGGTTTTAGACCCACGCACGTAGCACATCAAAGAAAACTAAGTTTAGGCTAAAAGTTAATTCTAGACAGATAATCTACTAGTTGCCAGCCAAGGCTCTTATTATCTATATTTTTGATGTGACAGATGTTCTTAATGTCTTAAATTCTGTAATCAATGTTTTATAATATTAGGTCGCTCAGTGCCCTGTGACGGATTTAAAAAAAAATAAAGTAAAAAATATTATATACGTATTATTGTTTGAACAATATTTACTTCTATATGTTTTGTTTTTATTTTAAATAAAAAGATATTAAGATAAGAGCGTAAGAAGATTAACAACGTGGGTTTATGAACGATCAATAACTTTTTTTAAACCAAATAAAAATACCTGTTATAAATGCTAACAATGTTTATTATACAAACGAGGACCGGGCATAGGTCCGGCCTTTTGCACGAAGCGGAAATCCGACGTGTGATAATCAGTTAACATTATACATTCAAGAGAGATGACTCAAACGAATAGTCCTGATTATTTAATTGTATTAAAGTAATTGATAAATAAAATTAAAATAAAACCACACACAAAAATAACATTAAAGAATAATAAGTAATTAAGTTTTACCCGAGCTGCAAATAATTTATAAAAAAGTTATAGAGACCGTGGTCACGGCCGAGATGATAGATGTGGGCTTCCAATCGACACACCTTTTATCAAATCCCCAAAAATCCCAGTCGGTATCAATGTAATTGTAACACGTATATGTGTACTTTGATCTCTCAGTGCCTAACGCTAAAAAAATAAAAATCTTTCATAATTGAAATCTATTCTCTTCTTATTCTAAAAAAAATATAGATATTTATTTTAAAAAATATATAGATATACAAATATCTAGTAAATAATAGAGTAATCAAGGCCGTTGTATATCAATAACTTTTTATCAATCGCAGACAACTTTTTATCATCATAATACATTACTGTAGCGCAATCTATTGGTATTTTGGTGAAAGATAGATACATACTCCTAAGTTCATGTTGTTTTCGTGCTCTCTAACGTCATTTCTTACAAAGATTTGTTTCCTACATCATAGATGGCGCTCTCTACCATGTTTTCAGAAAAATGCACATTTATTAGTAAAATAATTAATTAGAATAACATATTCAGGCAGTAATTCGTATCAAATGAATTTATTTATACGAATATTCCTGAATAAATCAACTATTGCTTGTACCTACCTATGTATTGATCTCAAAATGGAATCATTGCGCATGTCATGCCTGGTATAATACTGACTTTAAGATTACTGCTTGGTTTTACCAGTGATAAGTAATATTTTGTTTTCAACAACATAGGTAAATAGAGTAGAGTTGTAAATATCTAATTGTTTATTTAACATGTAACGATAAGTTATTAGTTTGTTAACGCTTAGTGTTAAAGATGGGTAACATACAAACTGGAGATAAGCAAAAGACTGGCAAGTCACCAGCCAAGAGCAAGAACTTTATAAAAAATTTAAACAGGAAATCACCAGGGCGAGATAGTAAAAAACATGGACGCAAGAAGAACGAAACCAAACGTGGGGTCATCGATAGGGAATATGATAAAACACCAGATTCCGATAACGTCGAACCTATCGAGGCATCCGATAACGATACGGTCGAGAGTACATTCAAAACAAGCGAAGTGGTGGGGACGGACATATGGGGGGAAAGCCGCAGCGTACACTCGCAGCGGGCAGATGTAACGGTGCCCACCTGCCTGCGGGACCAGCCGCGGTCGACGACCCGTGTCGCCGTAGACCTGCTCACCGAAGCGAAACGCACTCCCACGGACGACTCCAACTCGGACTCCGTCTTCACCGATCCCCTCACGCCGCTCGGATTCGCCGCGGAACTCAACCAGTGCTACTACTCGGCCGAGAGCGACAGTATCGAGGATCCCTCGAGAACCCTCACACCGGGTCGCGACCCTTCTCTAAAAATGCCACTCAACGGGACATGCGATGTCGGAGGCGTATCTCCTCCACCCGAAAATAAAGAAAAAGAAGACGTCAGTGACACTACAGATGTAAACAATGACAAGAATGACAATGAAAGGGTTATGGGCTCAACATTTTCGATATCGAGGGGAGAGGAGCTGGAAAGAATTACTCATGAATGCAATCATGATTTTAAGGAGAATCGTCTGAAGGCGTGTCCGGGACAGACCTCGTTCACTTTGTCTAAGCATAAAAAAGTTGAACTTTCGCCGGCAGTTCGTGAGCCCTCAATACTCGACAATAGTAAGTGACTTCCTACCTTTGTTCTTATTAAACCTGATTGCTGGTATACGTTGTGATTATATTGTTCTCTTATATGAATAAATTTACCTTCCTCTCATTAGGTATTTAAAGATTAACAAAAGAATCTCTGACAAAAAGAGTCACTCAAACCTTGAAAACTCTCATGTCCGGCGCGCTGTAGTAATTACGTACCACTTTTTTATGATGGTATACAACAATATCAGCGCGTGTTTATAGTATTAACCTTGAAGATGTTTATAGTATACAAATATTTTAGAGTCAGCAGAACTGCACTCATCCTGTTTGATGTCTTTATCTACATATAATCCACCGTCTTCTACCTATGATGCACACATTCTATTATAATCTAATAAGTAGTTTTTTTCTTTGTAGGTATCTTGTTTTTAATTCACATTTCTACTGGTCAGTAGAACGTTTCGGTTTAGAACAATATTAACTTCTCAAATTGTGTGTTTTTATAATGTTATTTTCATTACTAATTTTATTCCAATCTAGACAAAAACGCAAAATATTTATTAATCAGACACACAGAATACCTATCCATATAATGTAATTAAGTTATAATACTTATAATACCGACTTATTCAGGCATAATCATATGTATTATAAGCCGAACATAGTTTAGATACAAGTGACTTAAACACAGCCCTACTCTAGTTAATAATAAAAAAAAATCTAATTACGTGTTTTTGCGCGCGAATATTAACTATCGTACTCAAACTGTTAATGTACCTATGTTTTGATGTTAGGCAAACATTAAGTAGACTGTAGAGCACTAATTCTGCTTATTTAGGCATATAACATACTTTCCTATATTTTTTATCTTGATAAAATTAGATATTGCGAATTTTATCTCGAATTAATATTTATCTATCTGAATATGAGCTCTAATACTAAAATTAGCTTTTAGGAACACTAAATTTAAAAAAAAAGAATTTTCTTAATCATCATTATTAATTGTCACGCCTTTTTCCACGATTCTGACAGAACTGCCTCGCTTCCCTCATTCTTTATATACTTAAAAATTTAAAAAATATATATAAAACTTAAACAGGATTTAACTTTTACACGTACATAAAAATTAATTCGACAATATTTTGTTTTATAATAGGCCCATTTTTCATACATTATTAAAAATATGCATGCATTTACGTGAAGTATTTTCTCATATCATTGTCGTACATATGCCAATTCTGTTATCACCAACTAGGCTAAAATTGACGTAAAAATCCTAAATTTATTCGTATTTTTATAGCTATCTTATATTTCAAATTAAGTTTCGAAAGCTTTGCATCATTGTCGCGACTAGAACGAATATATTCAATATATTTAAAACACGATAGTAAATCGCACAAGAGCCTTTAGCCTTTAATTTATAATAGTTTATAGATATCTTTCTGCGACTTTATTTTGAAGTTTTAAAATAATCTCCAGAGATTTTTTGTAGAAAAAGCATTTTCGACACTCTCGTCTACATATATTTACATATTTTCAGGCGCCGAAAAGGAAATCCGTCGACCAGCGAGTCTCAGTGATGCACCATTAGACTCAAACGTGCTGCGGAAAGTAGCGTCTCTCACTCTTGATAAAGCTCAAGAGTCAAAGGTTTCAAAACCTAAATTCGTGCCTGAAAAATTGAACTTCCAACTTTATGAAAAATTTGAAGGTATTCGTTACTTTATCTTTAAAAAAAACAAAAGCTTAAACTCTTAAAACGCTTAAAGTTTTAAAGTCATGAAGATTGAACGCTTGTAATAAAACTGTAACGCCAAGTCAAAGATTAAGGTCGCGATGATAGCGTCTTCATCTTGATTAATTAATTCATTGCCAACATTTATCAAAAAAATCGATAAGAGAATAAATATGTCGCTTATCTCTTATCTATTATTACGAAATGTTCAGTATATTCCGAGATTTCGTGAGAATAACTTTGGTGTTATTATAGCCTTAAAATAATTTTAAAATGCAGTTCGCGACAACGAGAGTTTATTTTACGCCCTCGTCAGTGGCACAATTTAATTATACAAAATTTATGCAAAATAGAGGCAGTGCTACTGCATCAAATGTTCAAGATATCGTTACTGTTTTGGGATTACATCATGAAAATACTTTTATAGTGAAAAAACATAAAAGTGTAGTATCGGAAGTAACGCCTAAGTTAAAAAGTAATAAATTAGTGCCCGTATATCGTAAACAAAAAGTACTTAAATTCAAATTAAAAATTTTAAACAATAGTGTTATAGTATTTCTAAATATAAATAGTGATAACTGGAAAATTCGATATGATATTAATTTTAAAATGGGTATTGTTATCATATCATTCTTCGCTAAAAATTACGTAAATCCTTTATACACAATTAAAATTACAAAATATTGTTATGGTAAGTAATAAAACATGGACAATTCTTATTCTGGATTTGTATAAATTAAATAATGCGCTATAAAAATTAAAACTTATACCCTATCAATAGTATACCCAAGTCTATGCATCATTAAAAAAATAATTGTCAAGTGAAATGTCAAAATAGGTTTCGTTTTCGTTTACTATTTTTATTAGTGTTTACTATTTTCAAATAGTTTCGAAATATTTTGTTTTTAGAAAAGCGGTGTTTTTAAAACAGTCCACTTTATCTACTAGTTACTATCATCAAAATTACAATAACATGTTAGTATATTGTTACAATTTTGATTTTGTTTTCATGTAAACATTGAAAGTTTTTGCAGTGCGGGCTTCATCTTAATTTTCCTGAGTAGACAAATTTATTTTTAATGAAAATATTTTTACATTAGAGTAAAAAAACCTTAGTATTTAACTTTTGACTTTTAATATACACCTGCATTATTATTGTTATTTGATAGTTGATATTATGACCTCGAATTTGGAATGTTTCTAAATTCTTAGACAGACTTTTACTTAGAAAACTGACAAATATAAAGTTTCATTAATTTTTATATAGAAGATGTAAGTGTACTTTTTCAAAACTACGTATTTAATACAAAACATTTGCACTCCACAATCATGGTATTTAATTATCCTTGATTTTGCAAAATGTGATAATTAGGAATGTTTTGTGATTAGGCTTATTGGTATATATTAAACATTTTTAACTTAAATTACAGAACTAAAAAAAGTAAATACATAATTTAAGTATGTTTTTCAGGTCAGATGCTACTTAATTGGTTCATGTCTTCAGTGACAGATAATTCACATTTGAACAACTTAATAAATATACAGGATTTAAAAAATATTGGTATTCAGTATTGTACGCATCTTCTTGCCGCTGGAGTACTTAGACAGATTTCTGATAAAGATGCACCCACAGAAAATATATTTAAGGTATTTATTAACAATTTTACTAGTTTGTGTTGTATTGTTTCAGTCATGGGGTCATTATAGTTTAGGTTTTTCTAGTGCATTTTATTATTCTTTGCATTGCACACATAATATTTGTAAAAATAATTGATTGTGTTTTATTTAATAGTTAGAAACTTATAAAATGTTTCTTGGATCACTGTTTGTTAATTGCTGTTTTTAAAAATCACACAATAATTGATTATATTTTAAATTATCAAGTAAATAATGTACAAATTATTACCTAATTAATGTTATACAAGGAAAACTGCACAAAATTTTAAGCAATGCATTTTTTCAGCCAAATTTAATGTATTATTGGGCCCACATGGATGCACCAACATTACAGCCCATAACTCCGGGTAAATTACAAATGTTAAAATGGCCACCAGAAAGAGATCCACTACTATACAATGCACAAGATAATACACTACAAACTATAGACAATAATAAATCTATGACACAAAATAATAATGATGAAATAAATAATTTAAATGAAGCTAGAGCTACAATATCACAATTAAAACGAAGACTTCATGAATTAGAAATTGAGTTAGAAAAGCACAATATAACAGCTCAAATACATTCCCTAAATAGTGATATTGAAAAGAGTTTCAATGAACTTGAAAGAGATAATAATAAGAATTTATTTAGTGAACAAATAAGTGTAGTTAATAAAGAAACTCAAACTTTGAATGGTTCAAATGAAATATTAGATAAGTCGAATAAAACTGTGATAAATTTACCTGAACATGATTCTCATATAAGAACAAATGTAAATAATGATATAGTATTAGATGTAAGTACTGTCAAATGTGTTGATAATAATAATTTTAATGAAAAATCTATGAATTGTTCAGTTCCTAATGATTTGAGATCTGAGAACTTAGAAAATTATTGCAAATTAAATAAAAGCAGAGATTTCAATGTGTGTGAGAATTCTAAATATGTGCCAAAAGAAGATGAAGACAAGAATGTACCTGTTAGTCCTGTGAATGATGAACCACCACTTGAAGTGTTATTTATTTCACCCAAAGTTAAACAAGCAATGATACAAGACAATGATACTCAAAAAGAAACAATTACTTCACCAGTATCAAAGTCGCCTATCAAAGAGGAAGAAGCGCCTCCCCGGCCTCCTTTGCCCGAGTCTCCAACAGTTCCTCCCTTACCAGAAATAGCACCCTCCACTCCTCCAACACCAGGCATCGGACCACCACCTCCTCCACCTCTACCAGGGGATTATTCTTTGCCTGAACTCTTGCCAACTGACAGTCTATTACCCTGTCATTCTACAAGCATAGGCCCTCCACCACCACCGCCCAAAATTCCTGTATTGGACTCTCCACCTCCGCCTCCGGCAATGCCTGAAATGGTGCCTTCACCCCCTCCAATGCTTGGAGTGGTTCCTACGCCTCTGTCCATGCCTGGGGTGGCTCCTCCACCTCCGCCAATGCCTGGTATGGCTCCTCCGCCTCCACCAATGTCTGGATTGGGCCCTCCACCTCCACCAATGCCAGGATTGGGCCCTACACCTCCACCAATGTCAGGATTGGGCCCTCCACCTCCGCCAATGCCAGGATTGGGTCCTCCACCTCCACCGATGCCAGGAATGGGTCCTCCGCCTCCACCGATGCCAGGAATGGGTCCTCCACCTCCACCGATGCCAGGAATGGGTCCTCCACCTCCACCGATGCCAGGACTGGGCCCAGCTCCACCACCGATGCCAGGTGCTTGTCCAGCTCCTCCGCCTCCGCCTCCTATTGGTTTATCACAAGCGGGTCCTGGACCGCCTCCTCCTCCGCCTATTTCTGGTCCTGTTCCCTTTCCGGCACCTCCTGTTGGTGGATGGAATCCTCAAAGAGCTAGTAAGTGTTTTCTAATTTTGATAATTATTTCCTCCATGAATTTTATTATTATATATCTTGCCATTATTGTTTTCAGCTTTAAGAAAAAAACCAATAGTACCAGTTACTCCTATGAAGCCATTATATTGGACACGAATATTAGCTCCAACCGTAGCACCTGCGCCAACAAGTAAAGAAACTGAATCTAGTCCATTAAAACCTCTTTGGTTGGTGAGTATGTCAGGCAATTAACGGACCCTTAAGAACCTCCAGCTATAGCAACATTATTTGTTCAGGAAATTGAAGAAACAAATCTAGACAATATAGATGAGTTCACGGATTTATTTTCAAGACAAGTGGTCAAAGCGCCTGTTAAAAAGAAAGTGGAAGTAAAAACTAAATTACAACCTGTTAAAATATTAGATAGTAAACGTTCGCAAAATGTTGGCATTTTAGCACAAAGTTTAAATGTACCTTTCTCCGAAATTGAGAATGCTGTATATAACTTTGATACTTCTGTTATAAGTTTGGAGGCTTTACATCAAATTTATGAATTGGTAAGTTTATATTCTTTTATATCTATAAACGGACCTTTTGAATAAATATGTAATAAATAATTGTTTAGGGTCTGGGTGTTATAAGTTTATAATGTTCTTATCCTCTTCTCTCTTGTTTGATTCTCTCATCTTGATTCTTGATTTTCCGGGCTGGTTTCCGCACGCAGACCCACTATGGGGGTCCCTGGTGCGTCCTGCCGTACTTATACAAGCCATCCTATCTCCTGCATGAGGGCCAGTACGCCATCGACGTTCCGGCACGCCTCAGGGAGTGTTGACGATGTCCTAAGGAATTTCCTTCTCAGTGCCTCAATGCTGCTGCATTCCAGAAGCACGTGTTGCACCGTTTCTTCCTGTTCCAGACATCCTCTGCACAGAGGGCTGTCTGTAACATTTATATTGTAGTCCTGATACTCATACAACATTATGCATACAATACCCTAATCCGTAATATAGGATATCTGATTTATTTTAATGCCTATGCATAGTGTATGTACCACAGGCAATGAGTGGGCAAAATACATATAACACAGTTACATTGGTCAGAATTTAGCGAGGTTTCAAAACGGGTCTCATTGATTGCAAGGTCCATTTAAGCCAGAGCCTAAAACTTGTTTTTTATTACTACTGTCATTACAGAGAGCAACAAATGAAGAGATTACATTAATAAAACAACATCTTCAAGAGAAACCTGACATACCGTTAGATAAACCAGAAACATTCCTACATGACTTATCAACTATTTCAAACTTCTCGGAAAGAATTTCCTGCTTTATGTTTCAAGCTGAATTCGAAGAGGCGATCAGCACAATAATGCACAAATTAGATAATTTAAAACATACTTGTGAGGTTAGTTGTTAATTATTTTTAGTCTCTCAATGTCTTTTTGTGTAATATAGACTTAGGCCTGACTGATTATAGTTTTTAATGCAATTGCCATCCTGATGTAGTACCACCAGGTTTCCATTGCGTTTCGTGATCAGCTTTAAAATAACAAGAGGAGTGTTTTCTGTCAATCTGGACACATTTACCCCCCCAACCTGAAATAGAAGAAGCTGCCTACAGACATTTCTCTGTGGAAATACTTCTCTCTGTAGAGCCTGGCTGCTGTAAAAAAACTTAAAATGAATTCATTAAAAAAATTATATTGTTTTTTAGTTTCTAATGAAGAATGAGCATCTTAAA
Organism: Tinea pellionella; assembly: GCA_948150575.1. Classification (NCBI taxonomy): domain Eukaryota; kingdom Metazoa; phylum Arthropoda; class Insecta; order Lepidoptera; family Tineidae; genus Tinea; species Tinea pellionella. The sequence goes on from OX411252.1 coordinate 3,707,387, forward strand.
AAATTATTTGCGATAATATTAACACTCGGTAACTATATGAATGGTGGTAATGGACAACGAGGACAGGCTGATGGATTTGGATTAGAAATATTACCAAAACTTAAAGATGTCAAGGTAACTAATATTCACATGAAGTTCATAAAACTATAATCTATAAACTTTGGAAATGGAACCCTTTAGTCTCCAGTCAGTCAGTCAGTGTTAAACTGTCAATCACTATACTATAACTATAATTTTTTTGGATTTAGATAACATTAAAATCGCCGACATTTTCTCTTTACTGCCTTAATTCATCTAAATTCATGGACATCCAAAGCATATTCTATATTTGTTTAAAACAATGTTGCGCTCATATATTTCAGTCAAAACAATCAAATGTAACATTACTGCACTTCATAGTGCGTACATACACTAAGCGTTGCGGCGGTGTACTATCGGAGTCGTGCGTGTTACCAGTCCCGGAACCTGGCGATGTAACGAGAGCTGCCGCATTGGACTTCGCAAGCGTTGCTGAACAACTTAAATTATTGGAAGTACAACTTAAAGGTAACTTGTATCATCAAGAAGTTCTATAAATGGTACATTCAGTCATGGGTTAACAAAACAGCATCTTTATAGCTTTTGAAGCAAATGTTTACGAACATAACATTAAATTCAGTGAAATTAATCAATAATACCTCATTATTACTTAATTATAAATTTTAGGTTGTCAATCAAAAACAAAGAAAATAATAGACACTGATGCAGAAATATTAGCGACCATAGATGAGGCGCATTTAGCAGATCACCAAAAACGTTTAGATGTCTTCAAAGACAAAATGACAAGTTTCTTGCAAGCTGCTGAAGAAAAAATAAAAACAGAAAATGAGAACCTACAAGATTGTAAAAATAAATTTATGTCAACAGTTAAGTTTTATCAATATACACCGAGAGGCTGTAAATTGGAAGATTTCCAACCTGAAGATTTTTTCTCATTGTGGACGTCATTTTGTAGCGATTTTAAAGATATTTACAAGAAGGAAGAACAAATTGCTATTAAAGATAGGTAAGTAACGTTGTAGCATGTAGCATAGCAAGTAGCGTGCCACCTGATGTAAAGCTATAGTGCAATCCATGAGCGGAAACAAGTGCTACCACACATGTCTGTAGGCTGCTGTCACCTCCACTATACCAGCTTGGGAAGATGAATGTGCACCGTTGTTGACAGGACACACTCATCTCGTTACACCCAGCTACTCCCAAGTGATACTTCAACATGGCAGATTGATCTACCAGTCATGAATCCAGCCTAACAATCTTTAAATTATCAAAAAAACAAATTCTTTCAACTGATATTTAGAACTGGTATGGAATATCTGCTTCAATGTTGACTTTGTTATTATTATGCAGGTTAAAAGAAGCAAAAAAACAACGAGACGAAAAGCGAACAAGTACACAGCCGAAAAAGGAGGGAGGCCTCAAAGCAAGACTGCAAAAGTTATCCAGTACTACGAAAAAAACTTAAATTATACAATATTTTTATTTTTGCCTAAAACACAGGGGAACATTTGAACAATTTTATTGTATTATTGTAAGATTATTTGCATAAGTTTGTGAAAAAATTATTGTAAACTCGCACAAATTGAATGCAATAAAATTTATAATATTTCAGACTTAAAAATTTATAGAGATTAGAACACGGGTCCCATCGATCACGCCTTCTACCGCTCATTATATTGTACAGCTTTTTATTTTAGTGTATACAGTATGTTGTGTACCATTTTTATTCATAAGCGATTTGAACAAGGAGTTTGAGGAACTTAGGTCTGCAGTTTCAAGTTTCAGTATTACGATAACATGTTAATTTTCCTATTATTGTTGTAATTTTTGTATTGATGTTAAATAAAAATTTCAGTCAACTCTGATTGGTGACATTCTTATGGCAAATTTCAGTTAAAAAATGCTATTGTACCTGAATTTATTTGTGCATTTGTCAAGTAACAATGCCTATTACCTATATTATAATTTTTTACTGTAATAATGGTGCTCAAATATATTTAATTGAAACAAAGTTCGTTTTGTATTCATTTATTTTATAAACAATCTAAACATCTCTCTTTCCATATAGTTTTTAGATTTTTACACATTTTCTTATTATTTAATTTGTGTAGATTTAATAAATTTTGTTTTAATGTTTGCCATTGCATGAAACTTAAATGTTTTGTTAATGATTGCTTATCGTTTTTATTACGGTAATTATCTTCATTTTCTATAAATAATTGTAGTAATTTCACATTTGTTACTGAACGAATGTTATGATATGATACTTGTGACTTTGTGTTTGTTTCTGGTGTAGCTTTTTGGACCAGTCTTTCCCTACTTACTGTCTCGCCAATATCTTGTCTAGATGCCTGTATTTCTCTATGTTCTGGCTTATCGATATCTTTTATAGATTTTTGGACCTGACTATTGCTACTTACAAATTGGTCAGTATTTGTGGTTTCTGTAGGTTCAACTTTCATTTCTACAATTTCTGCTTTAGTATTAACTTCATTTAAATTCTGGACATATTTTGAGAAATCAAAGTTATCATTATCTTCCTCCTCTGTCAAAATTGATTCTACATTTACAAATTTAGTAATTGACCATTCAAATCTGCCTGCTTCATCAATTTCACTCATGTTTATATATTCGCTTAAGTTTTTTGGAAGTTCATATTCCTTTAGAAATGGTATTCCTTTAAGTTCCAAAATATTTAGGAATCCATATAGGTCTTGGTACCATTTGCAAGTATGTTTTAAAAGTACAGAAGATATTGACCAAATTCTACATAGATTCGCATAAGGCATGAGTGACATCCAATGACTCTCGCCTCTTTTTATCCTGTTTAAATAAAATACAGCAGATTGTTTCGCTGTGACATATATCTTTGAGTTTAACATTGCAAATGAAATCAAGCGTATCAATATATATTGAAGCATCTGACGAGTTGGTAAATATTCATCACTATCATCTATGAAAGAATTGAATTGGTCGACATCTTTTGCTAAGTTTAATACTAGATATCTTCGTAGACATGTATTGACTTTCTTAAATTTGCGATATCCAATGTCGTTACGGAACTTTTTATCAAATCTATAAACAAATCTGGACATAATAGCACCCTCTTGATGCAGTGGGGATTGTTTTTTTAGAACTCTCAATATTTCTTCGCAAGTATGTTTTAAACTTTTCTTATCTGTAAATTAAGGACTTTTAAGTTAGTTTTAAGTGTCTGAGAACATTTGGTACCGCGTTTTAACTATACCTGGGACTGATTTAATCCAATAATTATCCACTGGAAGTATCTCAAAGTTTTAAGGTCTGACCTCTAATAGCTAGCCAGATTTTGTTATCTCATTTGCTTTCTTAAATTGGAAATAATCCTAAAGTTTATTTGTACTTACCAACATTATAAGTGCATCGAAAAGTGTGTTGTGGAGGTGGTAAAATATTCCTGTCGTTCCACGGCTCCATTAATTTCTTCAATAAATAGATCAAAAACAGGAATTAGATGAGAAAATCAATTAGTTTCAGTTTCTTCCATTCGCGGCTGTCTGCCTCGAGTTCTTGAGGTTATGCAAATGTCATTGTTTGTTGTTCTTTTTTTTTGCAACTAATAGCGTAATAATAATAATGATGTATTATCTTATAAGGTGTTAGTGAAAGTGAACAAACTATTTGGGACATATTCTTTTTTTGGTTGTGTAGGTTACGAGTAATTTGATGAGGCTGTGTGGGCTTTGTCCCCTTTGTCTTCCTAGAATGGGAGAACAAAACAAAAAAAAATTGTCAAAAAACAGCGTGACGTGACTTGGTGGGGCGAAAATAAACCGTAAAAAGTTAAAGTTAACTTTCTTCGTTAATAAAAATTAGGTATATTGGTAAACTTTTGTAGATGATAATAAAACATTATCATTCATACATAAAAGTAATCTAGTTGATGTGCCGCATCGGTTTAAAATACACATCAACTTCGTTATTTTTAGGTCGTAATATAAAGGTGCGTTCCGAGCCGGCAAGCAACTTCTTCAGGAATAATGCCAAAAAACAAGAAGAAAAATGATACTTCTAGCGACAGCGACGAGGGCCCGGTAGACGTAAGTGCTTTATGTTAGTATGTTTACGTATGAGAGAAATTGCGCTTATAATTTTTGGCAATTTTATTTATGATATATTATTTTACCGCACAGCGTAATCCACCACCAGAAAAGAAAGCCAAAATGGGAGCAAGAACGGAAGATAAAGATCCAACCTGGGTTTTGGAGGGTAAAAAAATGGTAAAAATCCGAGACTTTAAAGGGAAAATGTATATTGATATAAGAGAGTTTTATGAAAAGAATGGTGATATGTTACCGTCAAAGAAGGGGATTTGTTTAACTCCAGAAGTTTGGAGAAAGTTATTATCACTTGGTGATGAAATAACTGAAACTATGAGCAAAATGTGCTGATTTGTTTTAAACTGTGTTGTTCCTGTTTGATAATATTAAAGTCATTCATGTTCTATATTTGTTTATTATTTTGTACCTTTATAACATTACAATATATATTGCTAAGATTATCAAATGCTTGGTTACATGACAATAATTACAGTACATATCAAATGTAATTCTTAGAAAAATTAATGAAACCCCTCAGAGCTTGTTGCTCGAGTCTACTAAACCTAGTCTATGAAACTATGTATCTGTTTTCACCAAGGCGAAGTAGTGTAGTAGAGCAGGCAAGGTGATATAGATTCATTTCATACTCCACATAGCTTCATCCCTTCAGAGCTGGTTTGGTCCTCGCATAGGTATGCATAAAGTAATAAACCCCTAAAATAAAGGGTAATAAAGCCCTCCCAGTTCTATTGAATTCAATTTCGTATATAGATGCAAGTTTCGACTACGTAATATTCAATCAATTGGAAACAACTATGTTGTATTGGATATAATGGTTTAGATTCTTTAATTATATCAGGATTAAGTAATAAAACCAATTTTAATTATAGCAAAAACATATATTTTATAATATTATTGCTTTTTTATACATTGAGCAATTTTATTAAATAGGTAATAAATAATAAAATTTATAAAGAGAGCACTTGATTAAGATCATTGATTTTTATAATTATGCACCAAACACCAATACTAAATTTTTGTGCTCTGTTTTTGTGAAGTGCTAAGTTTGTACCTAATGCCTTAAAAATTAAGAACCCTCCCTTCTAACATTTAATTGTGCGGTTAGACCTTGTGTCTTATTTTCATAATTAAATTATTTTACGTGCAGACTAGTTCACCTAATATGGTGATTTCTTATATATTTTTTTATTAGGCGCCACTTATGTTATGTTATGTAGACTTGAGGAGACGAATATGCAACACTCAGGTTGACCAGTACTCGTTCCTTACGTTATACTCTTCAAATTAGTCTCGAAACGCGACTAGGTTACTTTGCAGGGTTTTTGAAAGTGGTGATACTACCACTCCGTCGGACCGGCAGGCTGGGCTAATGACCATCATCCCTCTGCCTACCACTCTTTAAAATCTACCACCTTTGGACTCATCTAGTTATATCACTGGGTTGACACAAAATGACTAGGATTTATGTCATGTTACAATCTGGCAAGATATTTACATATTATTTAAAATATACATCGCATTATAAATATTAATATAATTAAATAAGAGATTTTTTAGTCAAAACAATACAATATTAATAATAATTTAAAACTTAGATATAATAGTCAATTTTATAAGAAAATAATACAGTTGTCATTATTAAAATAATTCTAAAAGTTGTCATATCAAAAATTTATCTGGACGGTCTGTTATTTAGTCTGTTCTGTTAAAATATAAACAACAAAATACAATAATTTGTCAAGACCTTCAGAAGCTGTCGAATGTAACCTGAACTGATCAAAATATGACTAGTTTTTATGTGAAGTAGTCTTCGGCCTGATCTTGAAGCATTCTATGTCGAAATGAGCAGCTAGTTGATGAACCTAAAACCAAAAACATATTGTAAATAAAAACCTACCACATACATAAACACAAACAAATGTAGTAAGAGAAAAATGCATTAAAAAGGGAAGACACTGATGCCTGTAATATAGTCATTTGACTAGTACAGGCTTCAGAGTTCAACCGAACTTGTATTTATAAATTATATTTCAAAGTTTTTATTTATAAGTATAATATAATCCTATTGTAGGATTTGTAAGTTTGTTTTGTTATTCTATAGCAGGTTAAATCTGCTTTTAGAATAAATTAACTATATTAGGGATACCGTCTATGTGCTTGCATGGCATGTGGCCAAACTCTGGTACCACTGAGAAATGTCTCCGTTTGAGCGGCCGTGGTCTAGCGGTAAGACACGTGAACTCACGATCGATGAGACCCATGTTCCATCCACCTCACTAATTCTGACCGGTACCAATGTAACTTTGGTATATGTACTTCGGTCACTCAGTGCAATATTAAAGAGTGGTAGGCAGACTGATGATGGCTATTAGCTCAGTCTGCCGTCCTGGTGTGGTGCCACCACTTTCGAATGTAACGCCCGTGAAGTAGCATTGTCGCGTTTCGGGAGCAGTTTGAAAATTGCTAGGTATAGCAAGAGGAGAGTGCACTGTCACTCAAGATGGTGCATAGTCGTCTCCTCAAGCCGGCATAGCGGAGGCGACTGCTGCCCGTAGAGATTTCTCTGTAGTAACAGTTTTTTCAATTCATGTATCTCAGGCTTTACATATGCTGAGCTACAATAAAAAAAGTAAACAGTTCATATTTTAGTGAGCAAAGAACATTGGGGCATGCAGCTAGTATTTTAAGTAACTTACCACACAAGCTCCATAATAAATATGAGATAAACAACATACAGCGCATAATATTGTTAATAACAAAACCTCAGCGGCCGCAGACAATGATAGTAATAATACTGCCAAAATTACTGGAACATATATTCTTAATAATGGATTGAATGCTTCACAACGAGTGTCACTCATCTGCGCTACTATAAGACGACACTGAAAATACACATTTTTTATAGTAACTCAACATGTGACAACACTACCTTGCAGATGAGATGCCATCCCACGCACGAGCGGCCAGAGCTGCTCAATTGCGGAAAAAGGCGCCGGCGAGGAATCTACAATGTCTGCAGAGAGCAGTCGCATCCGCTATGCCGGATAAAGGAGACAAATGTGTGATTTTAAGCTAGTGTGGTCAATGAATGGAAACAACTGCTACTACAAAGAAATTTCTGCAGACAGTTGCCTCCATTATGCTGGCTTGAGGAGACGAATGTGCACCAGGTTTACATCGCACACTCCTCTCGTTATAGCTGGCCACTTCCAAGCGCGACAGTGATGGTACTTTCCCAGGAAAGCAGACTGTCTCAGTCAGATGGGCTTAAGATGGGCTCACACAGAAAATACAAACATCTTGCTTAACAAAATAAGATTGATATTTATTTATGTTACTTACATTAATATTGGAAAATATAGAGCCAGTGAGAATATAAAACAATCTAGGATCACGTGTAATAATATCATTCTTAGAGTAATGTGCCCACAGTGCACTCAGTCCAAATAAAATAAATATTGGTATTAATGGACGAATAGCTTCCGAAAATGGACGCATTTTTCCTGTGCCGTCACGGTATGATCTGTAAAAAAATAATTGTAAAAACCGTACCCACTTTATTGTTAAGCTAGGCGCTGTCCGTGAACAGAGACGACAGCTGCCACAAATATATCTACAGACATGAAGCGTACCGTAAGCGTAAATGCCACCTCCTTTGATCCCAAAACGCGACTAGGTCACTTAACAGGTGTTACACTTGATTTGTGACTCCCCTGTTGTACATTTCGCGTAGCAATTCCAAACTTTAAGATCATTAACATTACCGCAGACGTTCAGACTTAATACCAAACCGACATAGCGGAGGGGACTGGTCGGGCACCAGTCGCAAGTAGTAATTTATTTGTAGTACCAGGTATTTCCGTTTATGGACCGCACTCTAGCTTAACATCAGGCGAAGTGATTTTTATGATGGGAGAATTCAGCATTAAGGCGGGTCCCACTTAAATTCCACAACCTCACTTATATCCCAGGCTACATGCATTGAAAAAAAAAGAAAGCAGTTTCCATGCACATAGTTCTGTAATATCTATGACAACATACCATGCTCCTAATAAAAACTTACTGAAACTTACTTATAAATATTCCACAATATAATTGTTTGACTAGTAACAATAGCTGATACATATAACATTATTTCAAATAAAACTCCCGGTGTAAAACCACCTAGTAACCTCACATTCCATATACCTGGACCAAAGATACCTGTGAATAACAATACCATCCAAGTGCCCTGAAATATATAACAAAAGAAGTAACAAAGAGTATTAATTAACTATACATAATACTAATTTAAATTTAATCTCAATTGGAAAGTCCCAAAAATGGACTATATGCAGAACACAGTTTCGAGAATAGTTTGAAAGTAGCCAGGTGGTACAGGCTCGTCTCCTGAAGACGGCATAGTGAAGACGACTGCTGACTGTAGAGAGTTCTCTGTAGTAGCAGTTGTTTCCATTCATGGACCGCATTCTAGCTTTACATCAGGCGGTGTTGTCACATGCAGACCTACAGTTAAAAAAAACTCAAATTACCTTCCCTGATGTTTTAGGTAATGATGAATACCAGATATTTAATTCTACTACTAGTCTACCCTTTCTGCTTACCCCTAACTATCGTGAACAAATAGATATTGTAAAAAAAAACTTACATTCATAGTAAAATCGTAACCCCAAGGTAAGAACATAACACCAGTGTTATATTTCTCCCAATGTGTAAGATAAAAGTTAACAAAGATATTCCACAATGTATAAAAAAATCTTACAGGACTTAATTGACTTCTGAAATAAAGGATTGTTTTTTTATCAATAATCGTAGGACGCTAGGAGTTAAGAAGACCACCTTCTAGCTTTAACATCAAGCGGAGTGAAGTCAAATTCAATCTACAGAAATAAAGGTACCTTCCAAAAAGGCTGTACAAGCACATGGGTATCAATACTGTTGAGAATGAATCCAGTCCATGATCAAACAGTTCACCAAGGGGTCCACTGGTACCAGTCCTTCGTGCCTGTTTACCATCAATGCCATCTGTAAATAAATATTAAGGTCTTTTTTTAAAACTTGTTATTTTTTATAGTAGATAATAGCGATTTTTAGATCACAATTTCTTTAATTTTTTATCTGACATAGAATGTGCTAAGTATTAAATAAATAGACGACACAGTGAATCTACAAGACGCGTCATTGTGAGCAAATACCGACGGCTAACTATCCACAGAGGCAAATCTTTCATTGTTTTAGTCATTAGTATCTGTAGTAAGTACTTGGTATATAAATTTTCTAAATATTTCAATCCACTGTTCAATGTCGCCTTCATGGACGGTCGGCCTTTCGTGCTGCTAGTGCGATAACTAAACTGCCTATTGGTTATGTCATAGACTTCGTGATATTTTGCCATTATGCGGTTTTAGTTTAGTCGAGCGAAAACATGCAATAGAACACGATTTAAGTAGTCATATTTAAACTTGATCTATTTAATTCTTAAGCTTTGCTTTTAAAATCTTTAAAATGGTATCAAGTTATCCCTAAAACTAAATAAAGTCGATTTAGATCTCTAATAATATACCACATTAAACATTATACCGCTATACCATTCTGCTTCAAGTGAAAAGGGTTATAATATCTGAATAATGTATATTTACCAATTAAATAAAAAAAGAATTGCATTATTTACAAAACAGTTTCAAACATTTTTATTAATATTTCAACAGCAATATTTCACAATTATTGTAAAACTAATCTTTAAATCTTAATTATATCTTTTTTTCAATAGAGTCATAGTATTATTAAGTTAGTACTTTATAAAAATCTTACCTAAAGTATATGCTAAGAAGAGATTAACAGCAGATATAGCAAATACCCATCTAGGTATATGATTGTCATCTGTTAATGCATCAAATCCATAATCATAATATGACAACAACAAAAAATTTACAACTGTCAGTAAAAAGCCAGCAAATGTTAGAAGGTTAGGTGCCACCCATAATGGACAAAACTGTAAAATTAATTGTTAGATCTTATTAGAATACAAAACATTACATATAGATTGACTGCTAGACTGTAAAACACATGACTTGGCTGTAACAATTGAATAAATAAAACATATAAAACAGTAAAAATACTTAGTACGGTCGCGAACTTTAATTTAAGAACTGTCTTAGTGCGAAATTCACCTGACATTTACACCATTTCTTTGGAAAATGTCAAAAGAAACTTAGACTGGTATCCGAAGTAAAGGTAGTACTCAGAAACCTTAAGACTGACAATGTTATGCAAAATCTTTGGCAGGTGGGTCGAAAATAACCATTCTCGGCTGTACCTAGCATCTATATAGCTCATCTTAGTAGAATAAACTAGATAAAGAAAGTGAAACTAATGGAATACTTTGTCAAATGAATCAACAATTACACTTCGGAAAGATCAAGAAATGATCAGGTTCCAACAAAAAGTGTGTAATCAAGACTCTGAATATAGGTTTGCAATACAATGTTAGTTTTAAATATACACCTTTTAAAATATTGTTGCAATATCAATATGCTTTGAAACTATGTACTTTATAGTCTCTCAGTGGCTACGATACAAGCACTAGCTTACTGAGGGGATGTAAAAAATCGGCCATAGTCACGAGTCAAGTCATTCCATATAGTAATGTTTTAAATTAGATTAATGCTATTATTACTACTATACTACAATATTAACATAATAAATTATTTTAAAGTTCTGTCTGCCCCTCATTATTGCAAAGACAATGTGACAGTGAAGTCACATTTCACACTTATTCACAAAACTAATATTTAATTAGCATCAATATTTTAAGTTATAGGCAAATATAAACTTATTTTAAGCATTTATCTGTATGCATTCTATTATTTTTTAAATTTGAAAAACATTTGTTAGGGGTAAACAGAAGATAAATAGTGGTTATTAGCTTATAAATAAAAATCTACTATATGTACATAAAATCAACACAATAATATTTTGTAGATTGATACAAGTTACACAACTTACCTGAACACACCAATCCCAGAATGGATGCATAACATATTTGCTAAGTATGCATGTGTCTACACTTTTATACTGAAAAACAAATAAACAAAAATTTTATTAATCACAAAACTAAAAATCAATAAATCCGCCTAAAAACATTAACTAAAATACATTCTGCAAGAGCAATAAATAATCAAGCAAACAATAGAGGCATAAACATTACCCTTGGAGTTTTAAATAACAACTTTAGGTATAATTAAAGTGTGCAATTTACTATGTGTAAAAAAAACCGATGTAGATCATCCATAACAAAAACTAAACATATAAATATAATTTTCACGTTTACTGATATGTTTTTTACCTCATTCTCTATGAGAATTTTCTTATTACCTGTTATCGATTCCAATATAAATTGAATGCCGTAAAACACAATAGATTTTAAATTAGGACATGCAATTATTTACCGGATATTTTAATAAAATGCTTCACTTACCTTGTATCTTTCGAACCCCTTTAATTGTTCATTACTTAAGATTTTATACATACTTTTAAATATTTTATAATATCGATCGCCTGAAATTGCGACTTTCTTTGAATATTATTGAATAATATTTGAATATTAATCTGACGTCTCACTACCGAGAGTCGCGATTCAACCACCAATAGGAACAGAAAAATATTGAAAACACCGAATCAAATCGAATATTCTTTTTCTTATTTTTTTTCTCCAACTCTAAAAGGCAATGGGAACTAAGCCCATATGGCCACGTCGTTTTTTTAAGGCAAAGGGTTTTTGACCATGCAGCATTGTCATTAAAAGTAAGGTATTTATTTTTATTAAACTGATGGATCTTTTATTAAAACACACACGGCGCTTCACTATTATTACACATTAACACTCGAATAAACACAAGTTTAGGAAAATAATTCAAAAGTGATAATTTAATATCTCCCGATGCATTGTTTTTACGCAGGGGAAACCTTTTAACTCGCATGTCGAGGAAAACGACTAGATGATGTGGGACTCCTCTAGACTTCCCAATATTAATTTCGCACCAGCCACACACAGCACTGGGTTATTAGGCCCAGACCTCATCGGGAAGGAACACCATTTCAAACAAGTAAATGAGCGGCCGTCTAACTCCGGGACTATCGCTCTCGGCTCGGGGGAAGAAAATAACTGAATACTCCACCACAAGAGTCCCAAACACTTAAATGTGCCTAGTGCAGCGAGTTCTTGTTTGCTTCGTTCGTAATGCCAAATAGTGCCAGCATAATAACGGTTGTTCTGACCACTAAGATATACAGCCATTCGCGATTCATGCGACCACACCTACATTATATCTAATTATATTTCCATCTGCAGCCTTTCCTTTCATTGCTGAATTGACTTCATGTATTACTGGGTTTCTTCACTCAACTGGGTTACACAGATTGCGTTTAATTTCTTTTAGGCGTTCCAAATTAGGTTGGTTAGGGTAGTTATAGATATTGTATGTCATAGCTTTTGATAACATTTTTTATCAACAGTTATTTTTATCGTTTAAAATTATTCCATAGGAAAATGTTTACAACTTTTGGAATGCAATAAATGAATACGTATATTATAATAGTCTAATATGGGTCAGGGATAACATTTTAACAGCAGATACAGATACAGGATTCAAATATTCACTTGTAAAAAAAAAGAACAATGTTCTTAAAATGTACCGTTTTCGTTTTAAATAAGTTTTATTTTATACTAGACGCGAATCTATGCCAAAATTTAAAAAAGTAAAAGCTTACTAGAATCTAGGGTTGGCGCGCATTTGAATTAGGTAAAATTCATAAGTTCAAGATATTTGCAATTATGTAAAGTTATCGAATTGATAGAGGGGCATTTAATTTATTAAAGAATAAATTTTTCCGCTTTAATAAATGAAGGCATATCCGCAATAAATCAAATACCATAGTTGGTGCCAGATAAAAATAACTTTATCAGTAAGTAATCAGAAGACGGCCCATTACAAACAACAAAATAAATAATAACTTCAACCATATCGCAAACTTATGATATAATTGTTAAATGATTGTTTTCTCAATCGATGTCTTATTTGCTACGAAATTTTCATAGAGATAACTCGTTTCTGCGACACATCGTGCATGTGAAATTTTATTTTATTTTTATACAAAATGTTGCTTCGGAGGAAAACTAATATTTCTAATTTACGAGTGAATTTAGCTATGTATTCAACGACTAAGGTTAGTGTTTATAACCTTTCTTTTTTATACTTATGTACATAAAATAATTTATAATTAAATTGTTTATTTTTAAATGAAAGTTCAAAGTATCTGGTAATATGCACATTTATGTATTGTAGGTTATCGAAAAGTTCATAGATGCAGATATTAGTTTGAACAACAATTGTGTTTATTGTAATTAATGATTTAAATAGCTCTCTATTTATAACACACTATCTAATCTTTGTTAAATAATTCGTTTATAATGGTGTTATGTAATACGTAATTATATTAGTTTCCGGTAATAAATTTTCAAAATAAATAAGAAAATAATAAGAAAGAAATAGAAAAAAAATTAAAAAGCGTGGTCTCTAAGCTCTCTCTACCTGTCCTTTTACCAAATGTAGTACTTAAAGATAGAAAAATTCAGTCCGTGCAATGAGCACATACAATAATAGTATTTTATTTTTCTAAAACATGAATTACAATGTTTTCAACGATTGCTTTGGTACTCACTAATGGAAATTTTATTTATCTTTTAATAACTTCAGTATAATAATTTAATTGTGAATGAATTTATCATATTATAATCGTTTGATTGCTATAATTATGTACTAAGCGCGATAAGAACTTACACTAGATTAAAAATACTTATAATTAGGCATTTATCTACACAGTATTTTTTACTTATAACTATTTTCTAATGAGTGTAACTGGGTGCTTATTTTTCTTTTGGTTAATGGCAGCTATAGACATACGTATCGAATGAATCTTTGTCTGACTCAGCTAAATGTATTATACATATATATTCATGTATTATTAAAATTATAAAAAATAGGTAGTTTAAAAGTAGATTTAAGTATTAGTTACAAGTTAAATTAATTTTTTCTGTTTATTATAATAACATTTAGGGTATGATGGGATTGATGTAACTAGTCCCTAAATAAAATAAAAAAAAAAATATAATAAAAATAAAAGTACTATCAAGAGCAGGGGAGCAGTCCCAGTTTTTTTTTTTTCAAAATTGTTTATCGGAATATTACAGTTGTCTTCTCTTTCTGATTGCATTATAAGTAAAGGAGATCAATATTGTTGTCAATGTTTCTATATGTTTTTTTACATATTGCACGTCATTTATTTGTCAATGTTATGAGGGAAAAACGAAAAAAAAATGAAATGTAAATATCAATCAAATTAATCTACACACGTCAGTTGTCATAGCAACGTAAACATAAGTTATATTAAAAGTAGGAGCTGAAAGAAACATAAAAATATGCAAGTAACATTAGTCCTTAAGGTGGGACTGCTCCCCTGCTCTTGATAGTACATGGTGCCAACTAAGCCGTTGCACCAGTACTAAACTTAAAGCGTTCAATGCCATTTTTTTACGAATATATTGGTGAATTAAATTCTGAAACTCTTAATTGTGGGCCGAACTAATTTTTAAATAGGCCCTCGAATTAAAAAATAATGTAATTTCTTACCCATCATTGAACCATGACTAATTCTGTCGTGTAGATCCGAGTGATAGGTACATTTATACGGATCTTCCAGTGCATTTGAACCTGGTAACGTTTGGTTGTGAACCGAATGATTATACCCACATAACAGTATAGAGCTATGAGAAGTGTTTTCATTTTATTCGTAAAAATATGCCAAGGCTTTTTATTCGCGTATCTGACCATCATTCTTATCGTTTTAATAAGGCAGTAAATTAAGTGTTTCTATTATAGTTATCTATGAATTCGATAATAAACTTGGATAATTATTTTAATTCCTAAAACACGTGGTTTTATCTTGTTATTCACAATGTAAGAAAATAAGTCTTCCTGCGACCGCTCCTTTGCCTCTAATTAACCTTCAAGCGGGCGCGCGTAGTCGAATCGACCGCGCTTAGTACATTTTCGTTCATATTATTATTATTACCCATCACATTTATTTCTCATTTCTAGTAGCCTGTCGCTATTTCATTGGGAGTAAAATAAAGTATAAACCGTCGCTCGGGGCGCTCCCCCCACTCCACAGATCGCAATTGTTTTAGCCCCGGTGCAGTCGTCGAAAAGACTACACGCGCCTGTCGTCGAAAAGGTTACGCGCGACGCTCAACGCGACATACCCTCGTTCACGCTCGTAGTAGTTCTTCGGCCATCATTCAATATTATCGAATTAAGCTTGAATTTTTTTATACAAAATGAGTCGTGGACGGTTACCACAAAGTGTAATACTCGAGGAATTACTAAGAGAAGACAAAGAAGAGAATGAATCAGAGATCCGCGACCGGAAGGCTCACGGAAGATGCGGGCACTCGTAGGAATGGTGTGGAGGTGACAACATTTTCGCAAGCCTGGAGTTTATTCATTTCAGAGAATATTATTGAAAAAGTTGTTAGATATACCAACGAATTTATTCAAAAATTATTTGCAATCAATGTTATATGGACGAAGAAACTGATTCTGATGAAAACTAAACCAAAGTTAATTAATTTTTATTCTTATTTTGTAATTTTTATTATTAGACTAGGTATATAAACTAGTCTGAGATATGTAACAGGGTTTTGCGTTCCTAATTTTTGTTTTGATTCAAAGAATATTTGAGTTATGTTAATTAATTGAATAATTGTTTCTTTTTCATAATATTAATTACTTTTTTGACAAATCAGACTTTAAAGACATTGATAATATATCTGAGTACAAATAAATAAATAAATATTGAATAATTAGTGCTTCATTTCTCTTATTCATCCCATAGGTCTTTTCGGTTACGCGCGCCCGCTCCCGTTACAAATGACCGCGCGCCCGCTTGAGGGTTAAGAAAAAAATATTGTAAAAGTTGTGAGTGTTAGTTTGTATACCTAATAATGATGGATTTATTATTTAGTAATATTATTTAGAATAATAAACGTAGCCATTGCAAATGTTAAAATTCAGTTAAATTCTCCAGATAGTGAACCGAGGCGCAAAGAAATTTAGCTGGTGGGGCAGAGGCAGGGAGTTATGGAAAAATATTCTTAATTTATTTCGAGCCCCGGTACGCTTTCCTATTAATATAAATTTATATTTATAGTTTTTACTAAAAGTAAATTTAAAAATTCGCTGTACTTTTGAAAATAATCAAAGTTTATTTATTATTAAGCTAATTTTTTTTATTATTTATTTGATAATATGAAAAAGTTTGTCATATACTTACTCGTAAATATAGTATAATAAAATAATAAAATGGTAATATTGTTATTATTAAATTGTGATGAAAATTGAGCAGATAAATATCGACGCGCACACAAACAACGAGCAAGCTTAGTGACTCGTTGATTGTTATTCGGTTCAATTTTCATCATAATTTATTTAATAAAAATATTTAAAGGAAAAACACAGTAAGTATATTACGTAATTATAAACGCCAAAATATCTAACGGCACGACAAAAAAATTGAAAAAAAAAACAACGATTAAAAAAACAAAATATCTTATCAATTACATCTATCCATTTCAAGTGTGCACAATGCACATAGATACTTTATTTTATCACATACTACGAATGCTATGTCAATTATAAGCATCGAATAAGTAATTAAACGATCATAACGATAAAATACGCGTGTGGTATGATAACACATCGTTAGCAACAAAACATTACTTATCAATTTTTTTTTAACATTATCACAAATATTTTTTTAATCTAACTTATTCCACTACTCGAATTATTAAGTAGCTTAATAAATAATTAAAACAATTGAATTGGAAACAATGATATACGTTTGATCAAGATTGATGAATGAAGATTTTATTCGTATAAACTATAGGTAGAAGAGTTGCTCGTAGAAACATCGGATTTCGTAGCTGGCTACAATTTAATAAACTGCATGTATTGTTTTGTACAGTTGAAGCCAGTTTGATGACTAACATAATCTTTGGTTTTATTACATTGTGATTTTAAGTGATAATGCGTTACGTATATTTTTTGTACAAAGCTATAAGTTATATAAATAATAGCATAGTAAATGTAGCATAAGCACTTATAGATCAAAGTACATAATAACAAATATAAAAGCCCACATTTATGCCACAGCCACGACTTTCCCATATTCTAGTAAGTAATGAATATGATTTCACCTATTACTTAAATTCGGATGTTCGTCCACAGCGTCCTCGTGTTATAGCAATAAGACGAGAAGACCAATCAGTCTGGGAACGTCGTGCACCATTCGCACCATCCAACGTTAAACGTTTCGTAAGGGAAGGTGTCAAAGTTATTGTACAACCATCCAATCGGAGAGCTTATCCTATGCAGGTAAAATAACAATTATCATACATCATTCTTTAAAGCTACACGTGCTTTACAAAGGCATATAGTAATTCCGTGAGCCAGAAGTAATATATCACAAGTCGGCATAGTGAAGGCGACCGTTGCAGCTTATTCAAAATATCTTAGTTAATTTCAAAGATCATGAGCAAAATTAAATATTTAATGAATTTCGTTTATAGTCCTACATAAGTGCTGGAGCAGTAATCCAAGAAGATATAAGTGAAGCGGATGTTATATTTGGAGTGAAACAAACTCCAATTGACTTGCTTATACCTAACAAAACCTATTGCTTCTTCTCTCATACTATTAAGGCTCAAGAAACTAATATGCCGATGCTGGACGCTATACTAGCTAAAGTAAGTGGACAATAAATTTTACCCTGATCCAAAAATATGAAACATAGAACAAACAATGAGCGGCCGTGGTCTAGCGGTAAGACGCGTAAACTCACGATCGATGAGACCCGTGTTCGAACCTCGCTAATTCTGACCGGTACCAATGTAACTTTGTTATATGTACTTTGGTCGCTCAGTGCCTTTAGGCACTATTAAAGAGTGGTAGGCAGACTGATGATGGTTATTTGTTCAGTCTGCCGTCCTGGGGTAGTACCACCACTTTCGACTGTAACACCCGTCACTCCTTGTCGCGTTTCGGGAATAGTTTGAAAGTAGCCAGGTATAACGAGAGGAGTGTGCACTGTCAATCTAAGATGGTACATACTCGTCTCCTCAAGCCGGCATAGTGGAGGCGACTGCTGCCCGCACAGGTTTATCTGTAGTAGCAGTTGTTTCCATTCATAGACTGCACTCTAGCTTTACATCAGGCGGAGTGTTGTCACATGCCGAGCTACAATAAAAAAAAACCCGAATTAGTGATAGGGACATCTAACATGAAAAATGAAGATTTGTGAGATATCCAATGTAAAGGTAATTTTTGTAGTAAAGACTAAAAGAAAACTAATGAGAGTAAATACTAATGAATTAAGGATTTTGGAGTGCGAGAGAATTCCATCTAGATATACCACTTTCGCCTCGACTACATCCTTTACTCTCGTCATGCAAGCAGCTCCTCCTTTCCGAGTAGTTGACCAATCTGATCGGGAAAAGTCTTGCGAATAGAATCTTGACGTCATCTGTGTTGTGTCCCAGTGGTTGTGGCGCCAATCAGTTACGCATAGGTCCCGATATATATTTTTTTTACAGAATATACGTCTAATAGACTATGAAAAGTTAATGGATGATAAAGGAAACAGGGTAGTAGCTTTTGGAAAATATGCTGGTGTTGCTGGCATGGTTAATATTTTACATGGAATTGGGTTGAGACTCCTTGCTTTAGGTCATCATACACCATTCATGGTAAAGTATCCATTTCGACTATAACATTCAGGGAGCAGTCAACGAAGATACATCAATTGATATTAAATTACAGCATGTAGGGCCATCCCACAACTACCGTAACTCAAGTATGGCTCGTCAAGCAATTCGCGATGCTGGTTATGAAGTATCGCTTGGTATGATGCCAAAATCTTTAGGACCATTAACTTTCGTCTTCACTGGATCTGGAAATGTTTCACAGGTAACAATATAATTGGCCTTGTCACGAATTTATCTGAAGCCAAAAAGTTTAATTTTAAAGAATGGTGTTAATTATAGGGAAGTCAAGAAATATTCCAAGAATTACCTCATGAATATGTACCACCTGAAATGCTCAGAAAAGTAGCAGAACATGGAAGTAAGTTTAATGATAGCTTTTCCTGAGTAATTTAGATTGAGACACTAATAAGTACAATTTTAACAGGTCCTAACAAAATATATGGTTGTGAAGTTAGACGACGTCATCATCTGGAGAGAAAGGAAGGTGGTGGTTACGATCCAGTTGAATATGATGAGCATCCAGAACGTTATATTTCCATATTTGCACAAAAGGTAATAAGAGTTTTACATTTTATTTATTTATTTTAAATAGTATAACAAACAGTTTACAAAACACAGTAATACAAGAAAGATAATACACAGATAAATGCAAGTCAAATTTTGTAAACCTAATAGTTATAAATAACATTTGTTAAAAAGAACAATATAATTACTTATTACAGAAACAAATATATAAAGTTAGGTGAAGTAATATAAATAGTATAAAAATAATTTATTTAAGATTAAATTAAATTCATATTTAAGTATAAAAGTACACGTCCAGACTGAAAAACACTTATAACATTTCAGATTGCACCCTACACATCTGTATTAGTGAATGGTATTTACTGGGCAGTTGACAGTCCAAAGTTACTAACAATTCCTGATGCCAAACATTTGTTACAACCGGCTGATACTCCATGGTTACCCAGAAGTGTAGGTGCACCAGCCTTACCACACAGGTATTATACGAAATGATCTAATATATAAGGAAGTGGCGCATGAAAGTAGAATAAATCCTTAACATTAGGATTTATAAATTTTCAGAATGTTAGCCATTTGTGACATATCAGCAGATCCTGGCGGTTCAATCGAGTTTATGAATGAATGCACTACTATCGACACACCGTTTTGTTTGTATGATGCTGATAGAAATAAGGACACTAAAAGGTATTTATAATTACAAATGTATAATTTTATTAATAATAACGTATATTATGTTGCATAAGTACTTATAATAAATTTCATAATCCCTTTTCAGTTTTAAAGGACCAGGAGTGTTGGTATGTTCCATCGATAACATGCCAACACAGTTACCAAGAGAATCAACAGATTTCTTTGGAGATCTACTTTTCCCTTACTGTGAAGATATTCTAAAGTCAGATGCTACTAAACCACTTTCAGAACATGATTTTTCACCAGTCGTTCAAGGTGTAAGTACAGTTTTATTTTAATTGAAATACTAGCGCTCTTTTACTACTGGTTATAGGTCTCTTCTGTGTTCGGTTCATCCAGTTGTTGTGAGTCACCACTCAAAAGTTCAAATCTGGTTATCAGTTCGAAAACATATTAGGTAACCAGCCTGCTGACAAACAGCCTATGTCAATCTTTTTTCTCTTGCAAATAGGTTCGTTTTTTATAGTAGTCCATCATGTGACTGCACTCCGGCTGATATGGAGAGAAAAATCACTTAAAAATTTTTTCTCATTCTTTTAATTTCAGGCTATCATTACTAGCAATGGAAAATTGACTCCATCCTTCGAATACATAAATGATTTGAGGTCAAACAACTTGATGTAAGTTTATTATTGTTATTCTTTTTTATTAGAAAGTGATTTCTAAATATTATTATTTCGTTTATACAGAAGATCACGCCATAAGGTGGAAGGTGTAGCACAAGACAATCAAATTGTTATTCTTGGAAGTGGTTTAGTTTCAGCTCCTGTTGTTGAATATCTTTCCAGGGAAAAGAATATTGCTGTAACCGTGGGTATGTATTAACTGAGTCAAAGACGACAATATAGACCACGAAAAAATTCTATATTCTATTCCTATAAATTTGTAGCATCACAAATAAAGGAAGAGGCAGACGCTTTAGCCGAAAAATATGGAGTCACGTCAAAATATTTGGAAGCAAACGATGAAGGCGCTTTAAGACAACTTATAAAAGGTTCTCGTTTGGTAATTTCTCTTCTACCTTACGATTTACATGGTATTGCCGCTAAAGCTTGTTTGGCTGAGAAAGCTCATCTTGTAACTGCATCATATGTTACTCCTGCAGTTCAAGAACTACATAAAGTGTGAGTATATTTGCAAATATAGAGTTCTTTACTAACTTTGTCTAAATCGTAAATGTGTCCATTAATGAATACCTTAGAAGCTAGTTTTTGAAATATTTTTTACGTTTCAGCGCCGACGAAATGGGATTAACATTCTTAAACGAAGTTGGTTTAGATCCTGGCATCGATCATTTGTTAGCTTTAGAGTGTATTCATGATGTCCAAAGTCATGGTGGAAGAGTCGACTCATTTGTTTCTTATTGTGGAGGTAAATAAAATGGGAATATGATATTCTGTAATTTCGTCCAATAGTATAATAATAACCTTTATAATGATCAATTAATTAAGGGTCATGCGTCAATGCAGAAAGGAGTCTTATCTCAGCAAACTCACATAGCGGAGGCAACTAGTATAAATAAAGATATTCGGGGAAGAGTTTTTACCATTATACATATAATAATAACTCTACTCTGTGGTTTTCACCAAGTGGGAGATGTGTAAATAACGACTAACCACTTTCGAATGTAACACCCGTGAAGTGACTTTGTCGCGTTTCGGGAATAGTTTGAAAGTAGCCAGGTATAACGAGAGGAGTGTGCACTGTCAATTTAAGATGGTACATGCTTGTCTCCTCAAGCCGGCATAGTGGAGGCGACTGCTACCCGCACAGGTTTCTCTGTAGTAGCAGTTGTTTCCATTCATGGACCGCACTCTAGCTTTACATCAGGCGGAGTGTTGTCACATGCCGAGCTACAATAAAAAAAACTCTGATTCATTAGCGGCTTAGGTCACAGACTAACCTGTCTATAATATTCAATTCAATTTAATAATATTTGGAGAATGGTTATAAATAATTATAGTGATTTTTTATGATTATTAAATCTTTCTATTTATGTATAATATTTATTACATTGTTGATATTGGAGGGAGTCTCAAAGGAAGTGCAACAATAATTAGCTAAGATCATCTCTTTAAATTACAGGATTGCCAGCTCCAGAGTTCAGTGATAATGCTTTAAGATACAAGTTCTCTTGGAGTCCACGTGGTGTTCTGTTAAATACGATTTCTGGTGCGAAATACTTAAGCAAGGGACAGGTATAAGAGCTTGCTTTTTAAAACTTTTTTAAACTAAAAGAATTAATTAATATTGCAAACCACCTTAGTAAAGTAATACATAGATCAATTTTGTAATCAATTATTCGTATTCAGGTCGTAGAAGTAATGAGTGGAGGCGAGCTGATGTATGCACCCAAAGAGTTGGACTTTCTACCAGGATTTGCCTTCGAAGGTTTCCCCAATAGAGACAGTACCAAGTACGCTAAACTTTATGGAATTGAAGATGCGCACACTATTCTACGTGGTACCATCAGATATAAAGGTGTTTAACAATTAATTCTATGGTTTCTTTGAATTTTACATTATAGTTTGACAGTAAACATTTGTCTACACAAAGAAAAAAGGAAAATGCCTACATGGATAATGGGCTTAAAAAGCGAAAATGAACTGATACTCAATTTTAACCAATACTTATACTATACTATACTATACTATACTATACTATACTATACTATACTATACTATACTATACTATACTATACTATACTATACTATACTATACTATACTATACTATACTATACTATACTATACTATACTATACTATACTCCGATCGCTTGTAAATCTAATCTATCTAGATCTAGATGTAACGCATCAATAGATATAATTTCTAGGTAGACGCGACAGTTGATCAAGGTCCTAGCAGAGTCGTTATCTTTCCAAAATTGTCCAAAATTATATTTTTAATTAGTAAACTAATGTATCGATTGCTTCACAGGTTTTTCTGAAACAATGAAAGCGATGCAACTATTTGGTCTAGTTGATCCTAACCCACATCCATCTCTTCATCCTGATGGTCCTGAGATTACATGGGTAAGTATTTCACTCTATTTTTAAACAGCTGAATCGATATTTATATATGCAGAATTTATGGTTAGAATTATATTGACTAATATAGCAGTAATTTAAATAATTTATTAGTGATTTTTTAAAAATTATTTCAGCGTCAATTCGCATGTGAACTTGTCGGATTAACAGATAGTTCAATATTCTATGAAAATCTAAAGGGTCGTGTCGTTGAACGCACCACCACTGTTGGAACAGCTGCACTTGAATCCTTAGGACTCTTAAGTGAATCAAAAATTGTTAAGAAAGGATCACCTTTGGATACTCTTAGTCATTATTTAAGCAAGAAACTTGTACTTGGTAAGTAACAAACTAAAAAACTGTTATTTTAAGACTAATTTTTGTTGATTTAATTTTGAGAAATTAAAAACAATAAAATATTAATAGGTAAAGAGGAAACTGACATGATAGTATTAAGACACGAGATAGGAGTAACATGGAGAGATGGTCAGCGTGAGAGACGAGATGTTACTCTCGCTGTACGAGGTGACCCACACACTCACACTGCTATGGCCAGAACTGTGGGACTGCCTACCGCTATTGCTGCTAAAATGGTACTCGATGGTAAGAACTATTTATTTATTTATTTTGTACACTATTTTTTACTTTGACTTTATTAAATTCGCAAAACAATGACTTGTTTTTTTTACATTTTATTATTACTTAATCTAATCTTTTTTATTCGTTAATTCTTTCGTTTTATTATAAGATTATCTATCCGTTTTTTAGTTAATATGAACTATTATTTGAGTAAAATAATATTTTATTGATCTGAGACTTTTATCGTACTTTTACTTTTATCGATTTAAAAACATGTTTTTTAACTTTTCAAAATATTGAAAGTGGTAGACCGACTGAAATGAAATGAAAATCCTTTATTAACGTAGGCATGGACTTGGCATGCACTTGTTCATCGTCAGAATCTACTTTTGGCATATGACGAGAAGACAGCCAGAAGAAACTCGCCTGTGTTTATAATAACAAAAAAAAACTGAATTATAAATTCAGAATATAATAATAGTCGTAACTAATTTAACAAACATAATTTAACCACAATATGGGGCATTATGGTTATTAGCCCCGAGTGCCCTCCTGGGGCAGCGACACCACGGATGGTGGCCTAGCCGCGTTTCGGGATCAGCTTGGAAGTAGCCAAACATAACGAGAGGAGTGTGCCCTGCACATGCATCTCCTTAAGCCGGTCTGGCGGAGAGAACATCTGTCTGCCAACATTTAATTGTGGTAGCAGTTCTTTTCGCTCATGTACTGCACTCTAGCGGGGTGTGATAACTTGTCAAGCTACTATAGTATTTACTAGAGATAATTAGGGTCGGAAATATTAGCTTCCTTTCAATAATTACAGATTGTAACTTAGAAATTGTTTACAGGTGAAATTCAAGAACGTGGTGTAGTACTACCATTTTCTCCCGTCGTGTACAAATCTCTATTATCTAGACTGAGAGCTGATGGGATTGTTGCTAAAGAAACCACTACACAACTCAATTAACGTGACTGATTCATTTAATTATCTTGAATTTATAAATTTATTTATTTATTTGCATCATGTTCTAAGGCCCTTAATTAAAAGTAAATTATTAATTTATTTAGAAGTATATTCATTTAATTCACAATTTATTTGTATTTCTTTTTTGTTTTGTGATCTGTATCAGATGTAGTAATGTTAAAAAAGTTCAGCTTTCGAAGAAAATCTACGCGTATTATTTAGAGATAATTAATATTCTACTTTTTATTGTATAAATAGGCAGTCATATTTTTATCTTTATAGTTGTCAAAGTGAAATGTAAAAATGAAGCGTGAATTTTATTTAACAGTACTATATCCATTAAAATATCTAGGTAATGTTGCGTTTCTATGATTAGATTTATAAATATCTTAGTGATACATAATATCTATATGTTCATAAGAACGACTTTTGCACGTGACTGTATTTAGGTATTATCTAAATGTGTTCAATACTTAGATTAATAAGTTAATTGATAATTGTGATCTAATTTTATATTAAATTTATTCAATTTTTACACATTTGATTTTTTTATTATTTATATTTTATCCAATATCCAATTAAACTGAAAAAAAGTAGGCAATTACTACTACATTTAGGGCGGGACTTACAAAAAATAATCGAACAAATAAATAATGTAATCACGACCAATAATAAATGAAAAATAATGTGCAGCAGTGATGACACAACGAGGAAAAAGGTTTGACACATTTATGTCATTTTTTATATAAATTTTTGCTAACCTAAAATGTTTTATCAAATGACTTGATTTGCGCGTTTTCGAATATTTTTTACATTATTGTTTTCATAAAATCTTTTTACCAAATCTCGATTGTGATTTTACTTAATACCTTGTCCAATTTTTGATCTGCGTCAATCTTTACTAATGATGTGGTTACGTTAATAAACAAAAATGGAAAACGACCCAAACAACACAGTAAGTAACTAAATTATAATAACTGAGAGCCAACAAGTATAATTGGAAAAATATAGATGCGTCAATCGAACTACATATTTACAATGCTTGTAATTATATTATCTATTTTTTATTTTATTTACGTCATGATAATTAGTAAACAACAACATGCAAACAAACTTTATCTATTCTGCGAACTTAAACGCTTAATTTTTACAATAGGTAATAGGTACCTTCTGTAATGATAGAAATAATTGGCGGGAATATTAAAATCATTTTGAAGTTTTCCTAGGTTTTGCGTGGACATGTTTTAACTGAAGTTTTTATACGACTTACTATCCTATTGCGAATATTGTGCTTAATTTTGATCTTACGCGAAGTCAAGAGCTTTTTAGTTATCCCGGTCGAACGTTGGATCAAAATGAGGTTGATAGAATAGTGAACCGTATAAAATCTTTTAATTCGGTTAAAACTATTATTTAGAATTATGAATTAAATAATGCATCAATACAACAGACGGCGGGTCGCGAGACGGGCCGTTGCATGTCTGTGGCGGCAATGCAGGCTCTGCACCGGTTGAGGGAGAGTCGGCTGCTGTGCGACGCAATCGTACGAGCTGACGATGGAACTGCCTTCCCAGTGCATCGCGCAATACTCTCCGCCTGCAGCCCATATTTCCTGTAGTTATCTTTTGACTTATTAATTCATTTGCTTATCACACTGAACATTAGGCAACCAAAAAGTACAAAAACAGAGATTAATTGTACAAAATTGTATCTACAACTTTTAGATTGATGGACGACATTATTATTAGACATGCTACTTGAATTTAATCAATTAATTTAATAAAATTAAAATCGATGAGTTTTTGTGGCGCAGTGATTAGCTAACGTGCCATCGGCGTGTCTTTCTAGCATTTCCCGGGTTAGATTCCCGGTCGAAATAAATGTAACATAAAAAACAATATTTGTAGCGAGTGTTCTTCTCTACAGCATAGGCTATCCTAATTTGGGTCAGGGCATTGTTTATATTATGTGCTTTTATATACAAACTTACTATTATTATATCTATTATCAACTAAAATCCACAGGGCTCTATTTACCACCACGCTACATTCTCGCGAGCAAAGTGACGTTCTTATATCAGGTGTGCGCTCCGAAATATTACTTCTTCTGATAGAATATGCGTACCTTCGTCGGATAGACGTGACAGATTCTAATGTTCACGAGTTACTGATGACCGCTGATTACCTTGCATTCTTGGGAGTCTTACAATTATGCTGTGATTATTTGCGCACTTCACTTAATCCTATTAATTGTCTTGGGATTATGATGTTTGCAAGGCAAGTTTATCATTTATTTCTTATTAATTTGTAATAACTACAGCCGAGTCGACCGCTGCTTGCGAACGCCAGACATTTCTCAGTAGATGTCTCCAACTGACCGCAAATGTTCAGACTGTGCTACACTATTTATATAACACGATTCACGGATATCGGTGTCCTGAGAGTGGATGATTATGTTTTAGTCAAACCAGACACGTGCATGTGATTTCAATTTGCACGCCGCGGATAAGATTTATTTTTACATGTAAATTATGTAACGTAAAGAAACGAGACTTAGATATTGCACTAAAAATTATATATAATATAGGTTCTGACCATCTGTAGCATTTTTTCCCGAGGCTCTGATGACATTTAATCCGCTACTGATTCCGGAATTTATCAATAATAAAATATTCTCTGTATTAAATTGATAGATAAGAGTAACGTTAATTATTGTAATTATTTATGTTGTTGTATTTGCTTTACTATATCTTGTATTTGTAATCATGACCCTGCTACTTGCAAGAGGTAGGGAAATATGTTTCAAATGCTAGCAATGATAGTCATTTTTAAATGTAGTCAATTTGAAGTGAAATTCGTGTTGCATGTAATAAAATCTGTAAAAAAAAATGTTTTCAGGAGAGCTTTTTGCTATAAACTGGAATCAGATGCTAGGCGACATCTTTTACGTTATTTCGTAACGGTTGCGACACAAAGCGATGAATTTCTACATCTTTCTCTCGAGGAACTTAACTCAATAATTCTTGAAGACGAATTGAATGTAAAAACTGAAGAAGTTGTATGGGAAGCAGTATTACGTTGGGTTAACTATGAACCGGATTTACGTTGGAAACATACTGTCAAACTTATGGGTAGCATACGATTAGGCTTGCTCGATACACAAGTAAATATTTACTTTATTCAGTATCTCGGAAAAACCCTAATTAATGCTTATTTTTACCAAATAAATTAATTTGTTTAATTATAAATAGCTTTATAAGTTATTAAATTAAGATGAAAATAACATTGATGTAAACATTGATTTAAGAGTGGTAGGCAGACTGATGATGGTTATTAGCCCAGTCTGCCGTCCTGGGGTAGTACCACCACTTTCGAATGTGACACCCGTGAAGTGACCTTTTTGCGTTTCGGGATGTAGCTAGGCATAACGAGAGGAGTGTGCATTATCAACCTGATGGTGTACATTCGTCTCCTTAAGCCGGCATAGTGGAGATGACTGTTGTCTACAAAAATATATCTGTGGTAGCAGTTGTGTGCATTCATAGCCCGAACTGTGACTTTATATTAGGCGGAGTCATATACCGAGCTAAATTTTAAAAAACTGACTGCTAAGCCGTATAACCATTATCATATTATAAACAATATTTCAGTTTTTTTTGGAAAATGTAAAAGATCACCCTTATGTAACTGGAAATGAAGGATCAAGGCCAATAATAATTGAAACACTAAAATTCTTATACGATTTAGAAATGATTGCTCAACGTGATGGTGAAGTTGCTACACCCGAAATTGCTCGTCCACGTGTACCACATGAGGTTAATTTCTTTTATATAGGGTACAAGTATTTTTTTTTTGTATTTTTTTGTATTTTTTTTTCTTATTTATTGGTACATAAAAATAAGATACTTTTTTTTTGTAAAAACAAAGCGTTGAAATACCAAAAACAAGCAATGTGAACGCGACAATTGACAAACGACTGGTGTCACCAAGTGGTGGCTTCATGAAAGGGCGAGGGCGTATATTAGCGAAGTTACGCGTCTATTGCGGCTAGATAAAAATAAATATTTCATGAAAATCTTAAAAAAATAACTTGCTACAGATTTCTGTCGGCATGTAAAAAAACACTTCGCCATGAGCGGAATTAACTGCTACTAGAAAGAAATATCAACAGGCAGCAGTCGCCTCTGCTACGCCGGCTTGAGGAGATGAATACTCTATAAACAAAATTAACTTTTGTACTGTAATAGTAGGCGCGCTTATCGATCAAAATATCATAATTTATAGGCAAATAACATAAAAAAACCTAATTATTATTACAATTAGTATTACAGAGGAGATTTTTTCATCCCATTTACTGATAGATTTTTCTCGTTTTTCGTTTTTAAGTTTAGATGATCTAAAAAGTCATTATTAAAACAAAACAAATATTTTATTATTCAGGTATTATTTGCAATTGGTGGTTGGAGTGGTGGATCACCAACTGCCTTCATAGAAACATATGACACCAGAGCTGACAGATGGATAAAGGTATAATTATAATATCTTACAAAATAGCCCCCCATGTACATCTTGGCTTTACTTTATATTGAAAGTGTGTCCACTAAGAGACATTATTTACGGATATATATGCAATATTTCTCTATAAGTACTGTAAACCGCAGAAGTTAACATGGCACCTGACATGACGAGGGGTCTAATCGAGTTTTGTTTGTGTGCCTATTAACATTTGCTGTGTTTAATAAAAAATTATAAAGCCCTTTTCATGTAGGAGTTACTAATTCTTCTCAGCATTTCTGTTTACAAAATTAATTACGGGGGGGCTGATAGAATAAAAAAGAATTTTAAAACTACTTTCTAACAAATAACAAAATAGTTATTATTTGATAACAGGTTGAGGAAGTTGACCCAGCAGGCCCGCGAGCGTATCACGGGACTGCCGTGCTAGGGAATTGCATTTATGTTATTGGCGGATTTGATGGCATGGATTATTTTAATTCATGTCGATGTTTCGACGCAGTAACTAAGAATTGGCGAGAAGTAAGTAAATATACAGATTATTTTTATTGGCTTATACTAAACTAACCAAAGATTCGATCAGTGCATATACAGGGTGTATCGGGCAACGTGTAAAAAATTTCAATAGATGACTCAGTAATTGATTCTGAGCAGAAATTAATTTACAAAATAAATACTTTTTTTTTATCCAAATGTCCATTTTTCCTTGTAGAAACATACATACGAGTAATTTGCTACAAACACGTGTAATCGTTGTGTCGGCAGGCGGTGCATCAAACGAATGACCTTGCCTTTGATCGACGCCGACAACCTATGCCGCCTCGCCTTTGTGCTCGCGCCGACAAGTCGTGTGCGGACCCACCTGCAACGGCTATTCTGTTAGTTGCCGAATGGCCGCGTAACTATGTACACGTGCGCGTATTCGTAAGAAATAACACTAAACGCGACAATGTCACTTTCGAACATTGAACTTTGTGATCGTTCTCTTGTGTGGAGAAAGTGGTGGAAATTTAAGTGCTACCTTACGTTTGTGGAGAGAACGGTATCCTACACGATTCCGTACGACACGTATTAAGAATTGTTCAAAATCTTGTGTGGAGGTTATTATGTGCGCGCAAGACCTACACCCGTATAAGCTCGCATTACATTTTGCGAGTGGCCATCTCGCTCCCCAGACTTAACGTCCTGTGATATTCAATTATGGGGAGACATAAAGCGGCGCGTGTATTCTGACAGAGACGGTCAGGTCAACGACCGCGGTGAACTTCGTAGGCGGATTGAAAGTATCACTGTGTTTAGCGCGAATTTTGACCACCTGTTATGAGTACCATAGACACTTTCCGAAGATATTTTTGTTTTTTGTAAGTAAACTACCTAATCATTGTGTTAATAAGTCAATTATACTAAAACACTTTTGTTCTACTACTTTCTCAATAAATTATTTTTTATGACCGCTGTACTTACGTAGTTTCGTAGCGCTCGATGTCCACGTCGGCCGGTCCATTTATAGACATTTTGTTTTTGTCATAATACCATACACGAGAATTTTTATTTAGTAAATTTATTTTTTGAGGGGTGATCACCCCTCACTTAATATTTACCTTAATTTTTTTACACGATGCCTGATACACCCTGTATAATCTATAACTATAATGATATTTAAATGTTAAAGTAACTATATCTGTTTGTTACCCTTTCATATCGTTGAATAAATTTAGATAAAAACAAAGGTAAATATATCTATTACCCAAATATGTTCGCGTAAAACCTAAGAATATAAAGCTTAATTTTATCATATTATTTAAAAAGTGGTAGGCAGACTGTGAATGGTTATTAGTTCAGTCTGTTGTCTTGGGGTAGTACCACCACTTCCAAATGTAACACATGTGAAGTGATCATGTCGCGTTTCGGGAACAGTTTGGAAGTAGCCAGATATAACGGAGTGTGCACTGTCTATCTGGATATATATGTATATTCGTTTCCTTAGACCGGCATAGCGGAGACGACTGCTGCCTGTAGAAATTAATCAGTAGTATAATAGTTGTTTCCGTTCATGGACCCCATTCTGGCTTTACAACAGGCTAAGTGTTGCCATATGTCAAGCTACAATAAAAAAAAAATCTTCACATTTCACACCTTGTAATATATAATAAAGCTTGAAAATGTAAGAAAATATTAATTTTATAGTTATAGCAAAATTGTGATTAATAATTATGATCAATTGGAGTTATCAAAAAATTTGACTACGATATGCATTTCAAATAAAAACAAAAATTTATTTATATTTCTGCTTATCTTAGGAAAGTATTAAATTTTTATATATTTTCCATTGTGATTTTGATTACGTTATTTTGTATCTTAATTACTGTTTATAGTTATTTATTTTGTTTTGTCATCGTTGGTTACTTCATTTAAACGAAATATTTTAGCATAACAATACTCATTTTTGGGCCTACTTAATATAACAAAACAATATTCTAAAGAATCTAAAATAATATCTTATTTTTTCAGTAATTTGCTTCAATCATATCAACACATCATTTATCAATCAATAGACAATGTTTAATTACATAAGAAAAAAAAACAAATATCATCAATTATATTATTAAAGCATTTAATTTTTTGTTTATTTATTTTGGCAACAAACAGTCATCAGAAAAATCAGTTTACAAAATAAAAGAATTAGGTACATGCTAAGTAGACCAATAGTGCCGAGAAAGTACAATATAATCCTCGATACAATAACCTCAAATATTGCATTAGAAAGAGCTTAATTATTCAGTAACCCGGGTAAAAAAAATTAAAACTGATTCGTGATAAAAAATGTAGATTTATTTTTCTACAAAATAAACTAAAAATCTCAAGAAAAAAATTAAATGCCCATTCGCTTGGGAGAAATGGGCGGAAACCTTTTTTCAAGACGTTAAAATGGAAGCAGTCTCGGTTGACAGCCATTTTCTGATCCCGAAATGTGGCTAGGTAACTTCATTTGAAAGTGGTGGTAATATCCCATATTGGCAAATAAGATTAATTAAATAACCTTTATCAACCTACTCTTTTTTACATGGGGATATCCCAATTATTGATGCCACTTAGGGCTCTCCAGCTGGCATACCGACAAAAACACCATGGTATTTCACTCGTCGCACTTAGTGTGGGAAAGGGCACACATTAGCGTTCATCCGTCGAGTCTCGGCTGCAAAGCCTTGAGCACCGACGGAATGTCGCCTGTTTGTCGGTTTTTTATCGGATACATTTCGGGGAGTGTGCGCAAGAGCTACACAACCTGGTTCTACCGTCCCCTTTCTTCTATCGGACGTCCAGGCACCCGGAGAGGTACCATCCGTTTATGGTTCAAGTTCCTAAAGTGCGTACGAGGCGTTTTTGACAACACGTTCCTCGTGCGTACTGCGAAACTGTGGAACTCCCTCCCGGTGTCTGTGTTTCCCGACACGTACAACATAGGTCTCTTCAAATCGAAGGTGAACAGGTACCTCATAGGCAAGCGTGCTCCACCTTAGACCACATCACTGCTTAACACCAGGCAGGGTGTGGTCAAACGCTTGCCTATTAAGCATAAAAAAAAAAAAAAAAAAAATCCAGATTTCAGACTACTCTACTCACCAGTCTACCTTTTTTATGTGAAGAAAATATTTTATAGACGTTTTGATTTACGTCGGCCTACCTACTTATAATTTTTTTTATAAATTCAGGTTGCACCGATGAACTCTAGGCGTTGTTATGTGTCTGTAGCAGTATTAGGAGAGACAGTATACGCTATGGGAGGTTACGATGGTCACCATCGACAGAATACGGCTGAAAGATTTAATCATCGTACGAACCAATGGTCTCTGGTTGCTCCTATGAATGCTCAAAGATCTGACGCGAGTGCTGCTGCCTTGGATAGTATGATTTTTGATTAAATTGGATATAATTAAACTCTATGTAATCGTTAAGTCGTGTTTTCACGGAAGATTTTTGTCAGTTGTAAAAAATATATTTAAAAAACGCTGCCATAAAAACATAAACAAATGTGGGTTATCAATCAACCCATCTGCTCGTTATTTTTATATAGGTAGTAACAGTGCCGGATTTAAGCATAGGCAACATAAGCTATGGGCCGCCACCACAAGCGACACCACAAAAAAAAATTAAATTCAATTGATAAAGGCTAGTAGAAACAAAAAAATACTGACTTTTGTTTTAAATTTTGTGTTAGCCAACTTATTTAGTTGCTCTCTTCTTTATCTTGACCTTAATAGAAACTTTCAACAGTTAACCACAAACGATTTGAGGGCTTCCACAACATTCTCTGCCTATGGGCCGCCGAAGTCTAAATTCGGCGCTGGGTAGCAGTCTGGAATATAACCGAACTCCGTCTGATGTTAGCACTAGAGTGCAGGTCATGAGCGGAGACTGCTACTAGAGAACTGTCTAGAGGCAGCAGTCCCTTCCGCTATGAGTGACGGTGCACACTCTTCTCGTTATATCTGGCTTCTTTTAAGCTAATCTCTAAACGTAATGTTTACATTATTTTATTTATTGTATTGTTTAGATAAAATATACATAACTGGTGGATTTAACGGCCAAGAATGTATGAACAGCGTTGAAGTGTATGATCCGGATACGAACCAGTGGACCAATTTGACTCCAATGAGGTCTCGAAGATCAGGGGTCTCTTGTATTGCATACCACAACAAGGTACCTAGGTAGACCATCTTTTCACTATACTGTGATGTAGTTAAGAAAATATAACACAATATTATTTGTATTTTTTTTTTGTTTAATAAGGGTCTACTCAAAGCCCACGAAGTTTCATTTTAATTTTGATCGTAACCGAGAGTTTTCGTTATTTCGCAAATATTGTATTTAGCGAGTGTAATTTGAATAAAACTTTTGACCGCGAATCGAATTTCTGAGTATCTTGGAAATAACCAATACTTTATTATTTACTAGAACATTCTACTTTATTTAGGCAAATGTATATTTTTTCAATTAAATAAAAATGCTTTTATGCGTTTCAAACAAAGAAATATATCTATAAAATAACAATAAGCAATTAATTAAAATGTGCTCCAGTACTTCCCTTTAGGTTGAAATTTTTAACGGATATCTGTGTAGACTGGAGTCAGTCAGAACTACTATTCTCCGTGAAACTTTTAAATTACAAACCCCACAATTCTTTTAGATATACGTAATTGGAGGCTTTAATGGAATATCAAGAATGTGTAGCGGTGAAGTTTTTGATCCAGCGAGTAACTCATGGGCTCCAGTACCCGATATGTATAATCCACGAAGTAATTTTGCTATTGAAGTTATCGACGACATGATTTTTGCTATTGGTGGATTTAATGGAGTCACCACTATTTATCATGTTGAGTGTTACGATGAAAGAACTAATGAATGGTTAATATATATTTTAAAAATTTCATTTAACGATTATGGGGTAGTTTTTTTATCCGTGGTTAAGCTTAACTATACACTATAACCTATAGTAAATATTGTTGTAACCTATAGTTGTATTGGATTTGGTTAATTACTGATTAGTTTAATTACTGGTCAAGATTGAAGAAACTGTGTTGACTATTGTATCTATCTAATCCAAATAAGTACAGTCACCATCAAAAATATCAGGACGTAGAATAACAGACCCAAACACCTAATGAAATGAAACTTTGTATTAATAGGATAAAATTCTTGTCATAATGACAGCTGTGGATTATTATTTTTTAAACACACTGTTTTATTACAACATATTCTTTGTTATTCCGTTAAAAGTCCCGATTTTAATGCTGACCGTACTAGTCGAACACCATAATAAACAATGTGCACAGATTTTTGCAAATAAATACGTTTTATTATTAGGTACGAAGCAACTGATATGAACATATATCGTTCGGCGTTGTCGGCATGTGTTATCATGGGGTTACCGAATGTGTACGATTACATTCATAAACATCGTGAAAGACTGATGGAAGAGAAACGACAGAAAATACTGCTTTCGGAAACTGCACGACATGGACAACATCGTACACCATTACCTGATGTTAGTTTTATGTTAAAATCGACTTTATTTTGTTTACAACAAGGTCTATTTAAGGAGTGTGCCCGGTGACACGGGACTGGTGCATATTTGTCTCGTACAAGCAGACATATCTCTGTTGACTTCTGTCTGTAACTTACATCAGGCAGTGTGGACTGTACTGTGGTCACATGCCAGGCACGGGCAGGGCAGAATAAAAAATACTGATCATATTTATTGAGACTTTTGAAACAATATCGTGACGTCATCCAAAGGTTATCTTTCGGTCTGAATATTTTTTGCGAACTTATTTAGTTATCTATTGCGTGATTTGCTTGAAATAATATTTATTACTATTATTATTACAGTCATCATTACAACGCCTATTTATAAACAGAGTTCTTTTTGCATATCTAAGGTAAAACCTGGGGTAGGATCACCACTTTCAAATGTAACACCCAGGTATAACGAGAGGAGTGTGCCCTGTTAATCTAGATGGTGCATACTTGTCTCCTCTAGTCGGCATAGCGGAGGCGACAGCTGCCTGTAGAGGTTCCTCTGTAGCAGCTATTGTTTCCGTACATGGACCGCACTCTAGCTTTACATCAGGCAAAGTGTAGACCTGAGACTGTTTTTCCACTCTTTGTAAAAATTATTACATAGTTAGCCGTTAATTATTTTTCTTTATATCAGGTCCGTTTATTAGAAGACAACGATGAGAACATGTTGGAACAATTGGGATTAATGGAGAATGCGGTTAACAACAACATACCAGTACCACCACCACCAATGCCACAATTACAAATAGACGACGATTTGGAGCCGCAATAACTCAAAAGCCAATATTTAAAAAAACATTTAAATTTTTATTTATTTAAATTTTGTAGTCTTTACAATGATATTTATACGAATCTTGTGATATTATCATTTAAAAATCATCTAATAATTTCTTTTAGATCAGTCTTGTTACAGTTTGGAATCTTATAGTTTTTTTTTGTAATAATAATAATTGTATTGAAATATATTTTTTGTTTTATTAATCGTTTTAAGGAAGTTTAATGTGTCAGAAATGAGATATTGAATGTGGACTTTGTAGTGTTTTGATTGATAATGCAATAAAACTAATTACGTAGTTAGGTCACGAAAATATCCTAAATATTAAAAAAAAAGTCGTTGCCGAGTATATGAGTATAGAAGACTTTCTGGTTAAATTCAGTTGGCTGCTACAAAAAACAGTTTTTATAAAAATTTTACATATACGTTGAATTTTTAAATAGTAGTCCTACAACCGCAGTGTGAAGAGGCATCTCACAAAGCCGGCATAGCGGAGGCGACTGCTGTCTGCGGATTCCCTTCTCTGATAGCAGTCATCTCATGTTCACGTTCTCAGTTCATGGATCGCACTCTAGCTTAACATCAGGCGGAGTGCGATCATATGACGTGATAAAATAAAAAAAAAGTTTTTTGACTGAATAGAAAAACAATCTAGTTCAGACTGTTGGTGTGTCAAAAAACCGATAATAGTCATATACAGGGTGTATCGGGCAACGTGTAAAAAATTTCAAGACATGACTCAGTAAGTGATTCTGAGCAGAAATTAATTTAAAAAATAAATACTTTTTTTTTTATCCAAATGTCCACCTTTTCCTTGTAGAAACATACATAATTTACTACACGAACGCGTAATCGTTGTGTCGTCGGGCGGTGCATCAAACGAATGACCTCGCCTTTGATCTCGCGCCGATAAGCCGTGTGCCGGCCCACCTGCAACGGCGGTCCACGTCGGCCGGTCCATTTATAGACCTTTTGTTTTTGTGATAATACCATACACGAGAACTTTTATTTAGTAAATTTCTATTTTGAGGGGTGTTCATCCCTCACTTAATATTTACCTTAATTTTTTTACACGTTGCCTGATACACCCTGTATATATATATATATATATATATATATATATATTATTTGTATCTTAGTACGTGATAACATTCCACCTGATGATAAGCTAAAATGCGATTCATGGACGGAAACAACTGGTACTACAGAGAAGTTTCCTCCCCAATGCCGGCTTCAGGAGATGAGTGTGCACCATCCACATTAATAATGCACACTCTCCTCGTAGCTACTTCCGAAATCCGACAAGGTCACTTCACGCCAGTTATATTCGAAACTGGTAGTACTACCCCAGGACGGCTGCCTGGGCTAATAACCATCATCAGTCTGCCAACCTTTGAGATGATATGTTATCTTGTATTATTTTCTTAAACTTGTAATTCTTCGAATATCGGTTTGTAACAATGGCCCAATAAATCCAATAAATGTGAGATTTCATTTTCCCTCCGAAATGTTGGAAGTTTTAGTTCCATCACTTTTTTTTATTTTAGCACGCCATATGACCGCGCTCCACCTGATGTTAAGCTAGAGTGCGATCCATGAACGGAGGCGACTGCTGTCAGAGAAGGGGATCTGCAGACAGACCCGCTGAAGCTATTTTTGACTTGAATGGGAATCGACTTGACTGTTGCGTGAATTTGCCAAATTACAGTTGTAGAAGACTTAATTAACGTTTTTTATGCCTATATTGAAATTAGACAGATTATTGCATCATATAAAATGCGGTAGTATAGTGAATAGCAGTCTCGACTGATAATATATTGCTTTTTAAATAATTTTTAGATTTCTTTTTTCAAAATGTTTATTTTTCGTCTAATATAGATTTAAATAGTAAATAAACAGCAATATATAACATTTTAAAAAAATTGTTATGCTATAACAACATATTCTTATCTAATTATAAATAACATAATCTAAACACATTTTTTTAGTCTTTGGTTTTAATCATAATAAAATTGTTTTACATATCATAATTCCGATCTTTAATTTCAGATCCGCAGACCGCTTCACTTATAGTCGCCGCCTGAACGAGAGATCTGTAACCGTCGTTCTCGACACATCTTTGCCAAAGCCGTTCTGTCCACGCGACAGCTGTGAAACACGCCCCGTTGCTGATAAAAGCGCGCAATGTCACCGCACCTAATCCACGCCTCATACACGCCCATCCTTCGTTACGTATCGATTTCGTAAAACAATCCCAAGCGCCAGAATATTTTCCGACAATGTCACCTTGAAATCTAGATTTGACTACATCTATAGGATACAAAATGACCCATGATAGAGCTCCAGCAACACCGCCAGCGGTAAATACTCTTGTTACTGATTTATCACCACGAGTCATCGCTTCATAAGAAGAAAAATATATCGCGAAGGC
Source organism: Tinea pellionella (assembly GCA_948150575.1). Lineage (NCBI taxonomy): Eukaryota > Metazoa > Arthropoda > Insecta > Lepidoptera > Tineidae > Tinea > Tinea pellionella. Next base: position 3,745,988 of record OX411252.1, read on the forward strand.
TGGAGCGTCGCGGACCATCGTGACTCCTAATCCACGAAATAGCGCTTTGAACCCTCCTGTTCGCAAAACATGTCGTGCCCCCGACCAAGCTCCTGTTGGCATTCCTTCGCCAGATTTGGCTAATTGTTGTCTTGTTTTTACCAGTTCTACAGGCGCACAAGCAAAACTCTGCATGAGTCCAGCTGCAGCTCCGGCCGTGGCATGGGTAAATAAGGAATGTGGGTTCGGTAGAGCCCGGCGCGAGTTTCCGTAAGCACCGAATACGATAGCATTAACTACGGCTATACCTCCAAGAGGTGCCCAAACCCCACGATACGCCACAGATAAAGTCCCACCTTTCAGTAATGCTTTGGTACACTCGAGAGCGCTGCCTCGCCCAGACTGAACGTGAACTTTTAACGTATCTAACGGATGACCAGCAACTATTCCAGCACATCCTACAATTTAAAAAAAAGAATTATTATCACAAATTTATCAGTAAACCAAAATAATGTTAATAAAACAAATTAATATCTCACCTCCTATGCATCCTGCCATGAAATCTAAAGCCATTTTTAAACAACGAAGTTAGTGAAGATCTCAAAACGGATGCCTGGAAGAAAAATAATGCTTAAGTAGATGATAATTGATATATTAATTACAATTAAATGCTAAATATATCTGAATAAAGTTTAATAAACATACCCGAGACGAGCTATATTGTTTACAAGATATTCAAGCTTCATTGTAAGATTAAATTTCTAAGTATTATTTATTTGTATTTTATTAACATAATAAGTAGCAAATGGCCACATAACTGACACTGTTCAGAGATTGGACAACAACTAAATATTATTTCACAAAACATTATCAGTATTCTTATATCAATTTAATTACCTATATATTTATAAACTTCCATCTCCAAAGCTGTCGACCCTATGTTCGTAAATGACCTTTAGATAAGAATTTCCGCAAAAAGATTTTTGTTTTCTAAAAAATTACATTTACCAATTTAATTCTACTATAAGCATGCTACATTCATAGTTTCTAGCAAAGTATTGGTTTGGCACTTACCTTCCTCAAGTTCAGATTAAGTAATCGTAATGTGAATTAACACTGTCCCCGCTTGAAGTTACTCCAATGAACATATTGATAGAACAGGATGAAATCAGATATCAAATGTCCAATCCTGAGGTCTCTTCGTGCAGTTGTGTACGTTCGAGACGGACTCCAGTATTGTTTATCACCTCGGGTCAGTGTTATCTGAAGGGGCAATTACAGTTTGGTTCTGGATAACACCTAAGGCGAATCTTTCCATTCTTTCTATTCACACGCATTTTATTTAAATTAAAACATAATATTTAATATTTTTTAAATGTTTTTGTAGTCGTTTATCCGAATTTGTTATTTTATTCCAAGTGTCCGAACGTTGTTAATGGATGTCCCATTCGTTACATTAAAGATTGTTTGTTTATGATAACAGTCTCTGACGATTGTAGACTTTACTTTAATTATAATTGCTATTTATAATATAATTATATAATATTTTTGTATTACGAACTTTTGGAGTTTATTTATCTATTTTAATTTAATACTATAATCAAAATTTTATTAGTCAATCAATAAAACACAATTGTGTAATAAACAATTATTTTATTATTAACATAAATAAGTGTAACTTGCAAAAGATTTATACTATGTCGTTTTCTTTTTCTAAAATTCCTCATCTTCTTCAAGTATTCGGGGCAGGAGTCCTTCAAGAGCAGTCATATCTGGAAGCCATTCACAGCTAGTATCTTCGGATGAGCAAACCTGCATTATTAACACTAATAATTAAACATTGCTTTGAAGTGTCAACGTATCCGTTATTACGGTTCGGTTCAGAAAATAGTAGCCAAATGAATATTTTTATTTTATTTTATCATAACATAATTATATAATTATACATGAACGCCTGGAGAAAAGATATTAGTGGTTATATAAGTGTTTTTTTTTTAAAATAATTAATGTAATGATAAAAAATGTCGTTGCCAATCTAAAAAAAGCGGTGCAGCGGTGGTGGACAAAATATAAAAAGACAAATTATAATTTGAAGTAATTATTACCTTACATTTACAGTTCTTAGCTTCAATATAATGGTATACTTCAGTGCCAGGCTCCACATCCGTATCACAATGCTTTAGAATAGTGGACGCGAATATTCTGTCACCATGTACGCAGACTGGATGATGTGACTCCTTGTATGGAAACTGCCAGTCCGCTATCTATTTATAAACATTTAACTTTATGCATGATCGTTCTCCTGGCCTAAGTTAAAGTGTTGGCTAATTGATAATTTTTTTTTATTGTAGCTCGGCATGTGACAACACTCCGCCTGATGTAAAGCTAGAGTGCGGTCTATGAATGGAAACAACTGCTACTACAGAGAAATCTCTACAAGAGGAGTGTGCCACTTTCAACGTGGAGGATAGTGGAGCGGAGCTGGATTTTTATCTGTGGTAGCAGCTGTTTCAGATGGGTCGTTAACCAGCAGTGGGATATTAAATAAGTTCTTATAAAAATAATAAATTAAAAAATATAAAAACACTGAGTACCTACAAAATTGGTAGTCATGACGTGGTTCAAAAATATGCAATAATAAGCAATGAATCACCTAATTGACTAAAAGGGGTTGATAATAAAACACGAACTACCACCGCGGTAAGTATTTGGCGAAATATATTCATAAATATTGATGTGTTTATGCCAACTGTTAGTGCCTAACCCATATGTAAAATGACGATTTTAATGAAGCCAAAGTTGTTTGACAAATTACCTAAATTTTTAAATTAAAAAATTGAAAGTTGCAAATATAAAAATATGGTGATGTAACTAACTACTTCATTCAGTATTACACTTTTTTATAGTAACTCAGCTAGTGATCACACTCGACCTAATGTTAAGCCAGAGTGCGGTCCATGAACCAAGCTGGCGGCATACGCATCCGTTTCCAACTCAAATTCAGGAGACGACTATACACCATCTAGGTTCCTGAGCATACTCCTGTCTTTATACCTGGTTGATCTCGAAATGCGACTATAGGCTCAGTTCGTTTGTAAGCGGTTGTATTGCCCCCAGGACAGTAGACTGGAACTACTGCCTTAAGATTCAATAATATTCAAAGATTGTATTCTTTTTATTTACAGAACAAAGACGCCGTTCAAAAGTACCAATTTTTCTTATTTATAGTAAATACGGCTTAAAAGCTTACCTCGTAAGAAAGACAATATCCCCAACAAGATAATATCTTAACTTCACCCCAGCATCTTCTTCCATTCAAATCAGTCTGTATGGCTTTGTGAGTGTAATATCGAGGTTTACACTTCGAGTTCACAGCTTTAGTACTTGCTAACAACATTGTTGCGGTTACTACCATTAGAATCATATAAGAAAAGTTCATATTGACTCTTCTGAAATCTTAAGGTTATTATTGTTATTATGATAATTGAATAGAAACAGTTCTGAAACCCGCGGCGGGAATCGAACCCGCGTCTTCTGTTCTACGCACGGATCTTATATCTACTGAGCATTGACAGTTGCATATTACTTAGTTTTACACCACATTATTACGCTGTATATTTTTAAAAATACTTTGGCGTAGACAGGTACACAGAGAGCAAGCTACTTTTCTTGTCGCTTCAGCGGTTAATCGAAAAGTCTCTCTCATACATCCTTTCCATTTAAACTCATAACTGCCACAACAAATCTTTTTTCACTTTGGTTGTAATTTTCTTATCGATACCTATGTTAGAATCGATATCTTTATATATATTCAAAAGCATTGGAAATGTATAACTAATTTATAAACTTGGATATTTAAAAACCATTCTTACGTACCTCTTAGAAAGCTCACGGTGGTCTAAATGACGCCTTTTATTAACTAAACTTCTTATAAGAGAACTAGGACGTTAAGAATTTATTACGATTCATTTCACATCTCGAGAATTGTTTTCGAGACATTTACCTCTCAATTGTGCAGTCAAATGCTGAATAAAGCATAGAGAAAAATGAGATCTTACATTTGAATGTTTGTCTTTATGTAACATTAAGTCTAATGTATGAAACTTTATGATAATGATGTATACAGTTGTTCACAATATACATACATACACATTTTTGAAAACAAATCAAATCAAATTTATTTTTTATTTTTTTTATTTATTCATTTTATTTATACTTTATAAATAGAAAAATCTTGTGCCTCTCAAAGCCCACATGGGCTTATTTGAGAGGCACAGTGATTTAATATTCTTTGTTGCTCAACGTTCTTGTAGTACTTAATTTATTTAAAATCATCAGCTTGTGCAACAAAGTCGTAATTTTATCTATTTTATTACACTTTATTTTATATACACTATATAAAAATTTAAATAATAATATACAAATATATTTTTTTCTAATTTTAATTTCTAAAAACTGTCCCAAAAAAACATACTTAGATTTACGAGTATAGCAATTTAAAGTTTAAATAAAATTTTAAATTCAATTCAATAGTGGGATTCATCAAATCATGCCTTACAACAATCGGCCAGTTTGTGATAAATGATCTACCTTTAGATGCCACTACTTGCACAAGATTCAAATAATAATAATTTAATGAATATAAAAATTTAAATAATAATATAATTAATTAAAAGAAAAAAAAATCAAAATCATAATAAGTGTGTTAAATAATATGTATAAAGTTTTATCTAATGTTATTCGCGATAATGCTTCAATTATAAGATTTTATGCGGTTATAGCTCAATGAATGCAAACCTTTAGAAATCGCGTGAAATTAAAATAAACGTTTAATTAGGTATTATTTTTTACATATATAAAAAAGAAAAAATATATCAACAATGCACACGAGTGTACCCCACTCCCAAAGTAATAAGTAGTTAAATTTCATTATGTTTCAAGACTTTTGTCACCTACCAACCTCCTCAAGTCAAAATAATTCAAATACCAATCATACAAATTAAGTTAAAATTATAAATAACATGTGATAAAATTAACAAGAAAATGCCTTTACTAAATAATGAGATTTAAATTTGAACCAAAAAAAGTCATTAAAAGCGGTGAAGCGAAACAAATTGCCTCATTTGTGACAAGTATCCTTCTACTCTCTGGTGATTGGAGTTTTACCGAACTCCAAATGCGGCTAATTGCAAGTCCTTTGCTTTTCATTAGTGATTATGTATAAACATTATCTATATTTAGCATATTTGTGATATGTCACGTGACCACGCTTCTATATCTAATCTATATACTATATAAAATCTATATCTACGATTACTTATTACTTTTTTTTTATTTATATGCACAGGCTATAAGTGTTTCCTTGTGGCAGTTTTTTCGTCTAACGCCTTTCCGAAGCCATGGTAGAGTCAGACGATGAGTAAGTGCATGCAAAACCATGCCTCTGCTAATAAACTATTTTTTATTTCATTTCATTAAGGACGTTAAAGCTCTCTGCGATAGTTACCGTTAACTTCTTCCTACATTAATAAATAAATAGTTCATCTTTCTAATATAACCGAAATTAATTTCGTCTTTAATATCTACAGTTATTTTTAAAAAGTAGTTAGATATTTTCAATAAAACCCCAGCACGAAAACGAACTGAATGAGTCATTTGTGTATGTAAATAAGCTCAAAACCCACGCCCATTCGTCATTTGCTACAATTAAAGGTATTGTGCTGAACCATATTTGTACGTGCCCTTATTCGACACAAATTGTAATTTTGCGAGATTATGCTTTTTAATTCTAAAACAGACGTGCCACAGAAACTAATCTCTGATAAGAAATTAAGAAAATCAAATAATTACAGAAAATATAATAATTAATTAACTATACCTACAGCTTTTCTTATTCAATGTCAGCTTTAAAGTCAGTCTGTTAAATGACTCTTGCAAGAAACCGTAATGTATCTATTATACATTTATTTTATTTGCATTATTATCCCTACGAAAACTTCAAGAAATAATACAATGAATATGTGTTGTTTAATAAAGCAAAAATAAGACAATAAAATAAATATGTAATTAAATATTAACTAAGTAATTAAATTTATTTAATTAAATTTTATAAATTAAGTTTTGCTGTTTATTATTATTCTATGATAACATCGTATGTAAATCAGTAAGGCATTAGTCTGGTGAGTTGCTAGATCACTGACTATGGTGTGAAACCAATTACGGCAATGGGAGCGCGGACAATGTACACTGGACTTTGTTTATTATGTCTGATATCAATACTTTATTGTTAAATTACTCAAGTATTTGCATATTTTTCGTCTAATAATAATATAAATACATTTACTCCAAACTATAATACCCTGTAGGTATCAGGACCAAGACTACACTTTGTAAAACATAAATTATTCAGACCAAAAGCTTTTAAGTATACAAGTTTAAGTATTTATTTGTTCCTTTTGAGAACCTGAGGACTTGCGCATTACATACAGATGCGCTAACCACTGCGCCACAGAGACCGACATTGAAGTTTACAAAAAAATAATGAATAGAAATCTAAACCATTATAATTATTTTGTAAAATTAATAAAGATTTATTTAGAAGTTTCATCAATCAATCGTATTACTTGGCTCTATTTATTTATTACAAAATTAATGGCACTATTTAAATCCAATCGCAACACTTTAATTTAATATCGCGAAAATTAGTTGTTCAACCCTTTTTGGGCAAAGTTTAAAGCTCCCGTTATTCCGTTGCAAGCTTCTGACCGAGTGAGGCGGTTCTTGCGGTTAACAACGCTTTTAATCGAAATGAAGTTATTTTATTTCTAAAATAATAAAAATGTGTTAACGTGTGCAGTTACAACTGTAACTTATTATAATTAAATGCTTTGTTATACATATAGGTAAGTTATATTGTTTATTTTTCTATTTAATTTCTATACTTAAAAAAAAAATTAAATTAGGTATAATTAAAAAAGTTTAAAATCATTTTTCATCATTATTATTTTAAATATAAATAATAAATCTAAGATCTCATCTTGAGATTTCGTCGCTTGAATCTTTAAGTAGATGATGTAAACAATATTTTTAAACCACAATGGTTTCTTGTAGTGAGTGTCATGTTACGTTGCAAACGATTAAAAATGATTCCCACAAAATACCTAGTAGTGAAAATTTACCATATCGTTACATCGGCACGCTAACTTGTCAAAAAGTTCGTAGGAAACTTTGTATTTTTACTCATTCATGACAAACGAAATTCCTTCGTAGCTTCTACGAAACAATAAATTAATAAGTTTTGTTTTAGTAATTAAAAATATATTTTAATTTTTAATAGACATATTTATTATTTTTTTATTGCAATTTTTTGGTATATTAAAATGCAGGGATAATAAAAAATAATAAATAATGCGTCAATGGTGGTCATTAGCAATGTCAAAGCTTGTTAAGTGTTTTGAAAAAAAAACCGGGAAAATCAACGCGTTCACTGGTGCGCAAGGACGTGGGTTCGATTCCCACCTTAGGCTGGGTATTTTCATAATTTAGTCGTGTTTTAATACTTTTTTCTTTTAGATTAAAAAAATCATGTAAATCAAAACTAAACTTATGAACTGTTGCTACAATGTTCTATTCGCTATGGATTAAAATAATTGTATTGCTTGAAATATTATGTTTTGGTGAGTTGTTTTTTCAATAAGTAGTTACTATAATATTATCGATTGATTTTTGTTATGTACCTTAAGAAGCAAAAACTAAATATTTCTCGGTAAAAAATTATGTATTGTATGAATTCTTTTTTTTGTATGACGCGACAGATTAACCTCCTTTCCTTAGCTTCATTTGAGTACCGAAAGCTAAATTCTAAAAAAAAATCCTATAACATGGGATCCTTCAAGCGCAGTGTGAAGAGGCATCTCATGAAGCCGGCATAGCTTACGCAGGTCCCCTTCAGCACTCGTCTCCGTTCATGGATCGCACTCTAGCTTAATATCAGGAGAAGTGCGGTCATATGACGTGCTAAAATAAAACAAAATAAAAAAATTGAATTAAGCTGGACCATTAATTATGAGTGTATCTGTTTTTTCAGTGCCACCAACATTTACCCTGACTCTAATAGAAATTAGCGTACCCAAACATTTACCTATAGGTACACGTGCAACTTTAACCTGTGAATGGCAACTGGGTCCTACTGATGTATTATACTCAGTCAAGTGGTACAAAGATGGGAAAGAATTCTTCCGACATATACCGAAAGATTATGAACCACGGAGAAAATTTCAATTGCCCGGTGTTTTTGTGCATGTATGTTCCTTTTTATAGCAGTCCATTTCGTTCAGTTAGATATTAGATAGCAGTCACCACCACTATGCCGGCTTCAGAAGACGATTAATGTCATAACGTGTACTGCATACTCCTCTTGTTAATTTCGAAACACGACTAGGTCACTTCATACCTACCTATTTGAAAGTGGTGTACGACCACAGAATAACAGAGGGCGGGAGGAAGTTTACGTTTACGCCGTGATAGCGTATCGTGAGACCTCTCGTAACCTCGTAGGCCTCTGATTGGGCTAATATATTGACACATAAATTGATAAAAATTACGTTAAAACTTAAAACCTTTTTCCACATTTCGTAGTTGACATATAATGCTTATTATTGTTTATTAACTTTGTAGTCATTTAATTTTTTAGGATTCAGACGAATTAGGATCAAAGCTGAAGCTAGGACCTGCAACTATAGAAACAGAAGGTCGTTATAGATGCGAGATCTCCGGTGAGGGTCCACTCTTCCCTACAGTCTCTGATCATGGAGATATCATAGTTGTAGGTCAGTCAATAAATAAAAGGAACCTTTATTTAAAGTGACCACACGTCCCGATTTTGGCGGGACAGTCCCACTTTTTGGTGGACTGCCGCATCCCGACGATTTTTAAAAATGTCCCGCTTTTTAGAAAATATCTGCATTTCTTGTTTTAAATGTACTGTAAAAATGAATATAAAGAAATAAAAAATACATTTATAAAAATACACATAAAATGCATGCATGTTTATTCCATTACTTATCATAAAATTTTAAATAAAAAAAATTAATTTGATTAAAAATCATGATGTTCAAATTATTATTTTTTACAAACATTTTTAGTTACCAATAATCAATAATAAATACATTTTTGTACGTATATAAATGTATACAATAAAATATACATAACTAAATATAAATAATTCTCATTTCATCCCATTTGTCCCGCTTTGTCTCAATGAATGGTCACTTTACCTTTATTCAAGATGAAAAGTACGAGTAAATCCATTTGTTATTTCATTTTACAGTATTACCAAATACTGGCCCAATAATATCTGGTTGCCATCAAAAATACAAAGTAGGAGACGAAGTAATCGTGAACTGTACTTCAGGAAGTTCACGACCGGCTACCAAATTGACTTGGTTCATTAACGATGAAGCTGCAGCCACAACAGTAGCCAGTTACCAACCGCAGTATGACGGAAAAGTGACGAGTATGGCTAAATTGCAATTTGTACTGACTGAACGACATTTTCATAGGGGGAGTTTAAAACTAAAGGTACGCTTAAGTGCTGAAAAATACACAACCACGTAATATGGAAATATTTAATTTTATTAAAGGAGAATGCCCATTCGCCTAAGAAAAATGGGCCCACAATTTTTTTCTCGAGTTTGTCAATGATTTTTAGTTAATTTTGTAAAAAAAATCTACTTCCTTATTACCAATCAGTTTTAATTTTTTCACACAGGTTATTGAGTAATTAGATATTTTCTGATGCAATATTTGAGGTTATTATTATTTTAAATGCTTTAATGATATCTGATTTTTATGTAATTAAATATTGTCTATTGATTGATAAATGATGTGTTGATATAATTAAAATGAATTAATAAAAAATAGATATTGTTTTGTTACCAAACTATAATATTATGTATCAAGTGGACCCAAAAATGGGCATTCTCCCTTTGATTAAACTTAAACATAAATAAAATGCTTGTAAAGAATTCGACACGATCACGTAAAGCACCAACGCTTATTTAGCGTGGGTTGAGGATTTAATATTGTACACGGTATAAGCCTCGATTAAAGAAAAAAAAAAAAAAAAAATCTTTCTCTTTGCTCCCGCGTCTTTTTACCTGCGTCTTTTTAAATTAATTTGTAAGTGTTTTCAATTTGTTTCCACAATAAAAAACCAACAGGTTATGGTCCCAGGTTACACGAAAATTGAAATATCGGTTGCTATTCATGTAACTCGTAATTAAAGTTCATGATGCAACACCTTCAAACTACCACGCGGTCGTCGCTTGTTCCTGATGCACCCGCTATGTTTGTTGGAGGTAATGGTGGAAGTAATTTTGAGAAGCTGGAAGGCATCTCAAATTATGCTTCATGGAAATTCACGATGCAAATGGCGCTGACGCTTGAGGGACTTTGGGGTTGTGTTGATAACACCGACGGTGACATAGCGCGAGGCCAACGTGCCTTGGCGCGTATATGTTTAGCAGTACAAACCACCTGCTACCAATATTTGCGAAATGTCAATTCTGCCAAAGCAGCTTGGGAAAAGTTGCGCGATGTCTTCGAAGACAAAAGTTTGTATCGGCGCGTCTTGTTGTTACGACAAGTTCACCGGATTAACTATAATGACTACAACAGCATGAGTGCGTATATAAACACCGTTATGCATGTTGTATATCAGTTAGCAGACATCGGGCGCGTAATTGAAGATGCCGAGGTGGCAGAAATACTCTTGAGCGGCTTACCGCAGGAGTACGACGCATTGGTGTCAGGATTGGAGTCTGCGTGCATAACAACGTCACTGTCTAGTGAGTTGGTGAGGACCCGCCTACTACAGGAGGAGTACAGGAGGACAGAAAATGATTCGAGTTTGGCGTTTGTGAGTAAAAAAGTCAAAACTGTGCGCGATCAGATGTTGTGTTCTTATTGTAACAAAAGTGGTCACTTAAAGAATAAATGTTATAAATTAAAACGTGACAAAAGACAATCAAATCAACAACAGACTTTATTAACTACAGAAAGTGCATTGCTCACTAAAAATTGTGCTAATCAATGGATCATTGATTCCGGTTGTACGTCCCATATGTGTACTAATAAAGACATATTAAGTAACTACACGAATAAGTCTAATATTATAGCTATTGCAAATAGTGATACTATACAAAGTTCTGGTGTAGGTAATGTTAGAATGTCATTAAGTAATAATAAGGAATTTACTGTACAAAAGGTGTTGTATGTCCCACAATTATCAACTAATTTAATGTCTGTAAGTAGATTGGCTCAGAATGGCATGACTGTAGTGTTTACAAAAGATAAATGTGTAATTTATAGTACATGTAATGTTAGTGGAAACTGTGTTGGTACAGGTAAACATGTAAATGGTATTTATCAGCTCAATAATAAGGTAATATCTGATAGGCATACACAAGTGAACTCTGCCACACTCCTTCCCCAAGGGGAGCAGGTTCAGAGTGCGACCGTGTTGCCGACCACGACCTGGCATAGGAGATTGGGTCATCTCGGTATCGGAGGTATGTGTTCTTTGAGGGATTCAGACGCTCGTGGTGTTTTGTTTCGTGTTAGTAAACGGGATCCACTTAGTGAATGTATACCGTGTCTCGAGGGTAAACAGGCATCTAAGCCGTTTCCCAGTGGTGAGGCGAGGCGTGCTTCGGGACCCCTGGACTTGATACACTCTGATGTTTGCGGACCCATGCCGGAGACCAGTTGGGGTGGTGCCAGATATTTTGTAACATTTACAGACGACCACACTCGGAAGACATTTGTATATCTGATGAGGAACAAATCTCAGGTAATGTCATGTTTCCTTCGTTTTAAAGCTTTTGTTGAAAAACAAACTAGTCTGCTAATTAAATGTATCCGGTCAGATAATGGTAGAGAATATTGTAATGAGAAGTTCGATACTTTTCTTGACAGAGAGGGAATTGTTCATCAAACAACTGTGCCGTACTGTGCTCAGCAGAATGGTGTTTCCGAACGTCTTAATAGGACAATTATGGAGAAAGCTAGGTCGATGCTGCAGGATGCAGGTCTTAGCCGGCGCTTTTGGGGTGAGGCTGTAACGGCTTCTGTCTATTTAAAGAATAGATCTCCCACCGCCGCCTTGGCTGGACGGCTACCTGAGGAGGTATGGAGTGGACACTCTGTTGATCTCACCCACCTTCGTGTGTTCGGCTGTGTTGCATACTCTTTGATTCCTAAGGAGAAACGGAAAAAGTTAGATGCAAAATCTAAACTGTGCATCTTTGTTGGTTATAGTGAACACTCTAAAGGATACAGACTGATTGAGCCATCCAACCCCAGTAGAGTTTTAATTAGTAGAAATGTAGAATTTTTAGAAGATAAATTTTATAATGATATGACTACTAGTCTTAGTGTTAAGAATAATGACCGTATCTTATATCAATATTATAATAATAATTTAAATCTAAATGACATTTCTAATAATAATAATAATAATATTTTGAATAATGAAATTACTTCGAATCCCTCATCAATTTCAGGTGAAGTGCAGTCGTGCAACCAAAGTGATGCAGATGAGCAAAGTTTGTCTGATGCTCATGATACTGATGTGGAGATACACCGTGAGGTGATGACGTCTCGTGAGTCATCATCTGGAGGGGAAGCTGTGATTCGTCCGGATTCTGTGACCGTCACTGGCTCGCCTGTTCACGAGGGGATAGCTGTGACTTGTCCAGACTCTGTGACCGTCACTGGCCGACCCGTTCGTTCCACACGTAGTAAGCCACCTAGCAGGTATGACGACTTCGACTTAGCAATGTATACCCAAGGTCAACCTGATGAACCGCTTACGTATGAAGAGGCCGTTAACTCCACGCACTGTGACCAGTGGAAATGTGCTATGAAGAAGGAGTTCGATTCTCTTGTACAGAATAATGTATGGAAGTTGGTAGAGCGTCCTGCGAATACCAACGTAATACAATGTAAGTGGGTATTTAAGGTAAAGTATGATACAGCTGGTAATTTTGACAAATATAAAGCTAGATTAGTAGCCCGCGGTTTTTCTCAGAAAAAGGGAGTAGATTATACCGACACCTTTTCGCCGGTAGTACGTCACTCTACTATGCGGATATTATTGTCGTTGAGTAATGAACTAGATTTGGACATACATCACCTTGATATTGAAACTGCATTTTTAAATGGGGATTTAGATGAAGTAATTTATATGGAGCAACCCGAAGGTTTTGTGTCTGATAGGAACAAAGTTTGTTATTTATTAAAAAGCATTTATGGCTTAAAACAAGCTAGTAGGATATGGAACTTGAAGGTGCATTCCATTTTAACAGGCAACGGTTATACACAAAGTAAGTGTGAACCATGTGTTTATATAAGAAACTGTAGTAGAGACAATATTAGTATTATAGCTATTTATGTTGATGACTTTTATGTGTTTACAAACAGGAACTCTTCTATGACCGAATTGTATAATGTACTACGAAAAGAGTTACAAGTTAAAAATTTAGGTTTTTTGAAGAATTGTCTTGGAATAAGTGTAAATAGAGATAAAAGTAAAGGTATTTTAAAGTTAGATCAATCGAGCTATATTAAGGATTTATTAATAAAATTTGGAATGCAAGATTGTAAGCCAGTCTCTTCACCTATGGTACAAAATTGTAAACTATTGACGCCTGATGTTAAGGAGAGCTTAGACGATGATACTTACAGGTATAGACAACTGTTAGGTTCTCTTATGTACTTAGCTGTATGTACACGCCCTGACATATCTTTTGCCTGCAGTCAATTGAGTCAGTACAGTCATAATTTTGACAAAAGTCATTGGCTTGCCGCCAAACGTATTTTGCGTTATTTAGCAGGTACAATAAACCATGGTTTATATTTTTATAAATCGGATTTATTAAGTCTGTCTGCTTTCACAGATGCAGATTGGGCTAATGACCCTCATGACCGTAGATCTTATACTGGATTCTTGATTAAATTAGGCAGAAATACTGTAAACTGGGAATCTCGTAAACAGCGAAGTGTAGCTCTGTCCAGTACCGAGGCCGAGTACATGGCAATAGCCGATGTGTGCAAAGACTTGCTATTTGTTAGAAGTTTCATGTCCGAAATTTTGTTGAGATCGTTCGACAACATCGTAGTGTATAATGACAATCAAAGTGCGATCAAAATTTTGGAATCTAAGGACTATTGTCATAAAAGGACAAAACATATAGACTTGAGGTATCATTTTTCGAAAGACCTTGTACGTGACAAAATCATAAATGTTAAATATTTATCCTCTGAAAATATGATAGCAGACATACTAACAAAACCTTTGGGTTGCATTAGACATAGTCAATTAATTGACGATATGAATATATCTTGTATGACTACGTAGTGTAGTACCTATTGTATAAGTTACTATTGTACTATAATGTTATTTTCTTTGATGTATTATTGTTTTAATGTGACCGACTTATCAGTGTAAGGGGAAGTGTTGAGGATTTAATATTGTACACGGTATAAGCCTCGATTAAAGAAAAAAAAAAAAAAAAAAATCTTTCTCTTTGCTCCCGCGTCTTTTTACCTGCGTCTTTTTAAATTAATTTGTAAGTGTTTTCAATTTGTTTCCACAATAAAAAACCAACAGTTTTGAATCCCTCAGCATACTGAGCTCCTATCTGCTTTTTTATATATTCAACATTTAACGAGTATAAACAAATGCAGCATTTAAATACAGTGTAAACTCTTTATAACGTTATCCTTTATAACGATAAACTCCCTATAACGTTGAAGTGAGCCCAACTTGGTTGGTTTGCGTTAAAACCCATATATTGAAACACTCTTTATAGCGATACGCCATTCTCTATTACGAAGAAATGTGTTCATATTTTTAGGCAGTAAATATTTATTATCGGTATTATTGTTTATGTTATGTTATCAGGTAACAAAAAACTTTGAAGCTCCGAAACATCCGATGTCGGTCTAGCTTTTGTTATCCTTAATTGCCTTGAACACGTGCAGTAAGACGCATTGTTTTCTCGGAAGTGATGGTCTTCGACCAAGCATACTGGGTACCTATCGTATTATCAGTCGTAAACCTACTTTGAAACTGTTAACATGGCCAGTAAACGGAAAGCGATTAGTGTTGACGAAAAAGTTTGTGTGATACGTGCGATTGAAAAGGGTGAAAAGAAAAGTGACGTTGGAAGGCGTTTTGAACTAAGTCAATCCACTGTTGCTACCATTTGGAAAAACCAAAAAACAATTCTACAGGCGGCGCTGGAAGGAAACTCTTCTAAAAAATTAAGAAAGCCAAAATTCGAAGACTTAGATCAGGCAATGTTGTCGTGGTTTAACAATCAGCGCCAGAATAATGTACCCATCTCGGGGCCAATTGTAAAAGCTAAGGCTGAAAAGTTTGCCAACCAACTTGGCATAATTGACTTTAAAGCATCTGAAGGTTGGCTCGGAAAATTTAAGCACCGTCACCAAATTACGTACGGTAAAATGAACGGAGAGGCGCGGGATGTCGATATTAATGTGACTAACAATTGGATTAGTACAGTATGGCCTAAATTAAAGATGAAGTACTCACCAGAAGACATTTTTAATGCAGATGAAACTGGCCTTTTTTTCAAGTTGACTCCCGACAAAACTTTAAAATTCAGAGGGGAAAAATGTGTTGGAGGAAAACTGTCTAAAGAGCGTATTACAGTTCTAGTGGCTGCCAATATGAGTGGCACAGAAAAAAGAAAGCTCTTAGTTATAGGCAAATCGAAAAACCCTCGGTGTTTCAAGAACATAAAACAGTTGCCAGTTACGTACAAAGCAAACAAGTCAGCTTGGATGACATCGCAGATTTTTGAAGAGGAAGTGAGAAAATGGGATGCTGAATTAAAATCACGGAAAATCTTGCTTCTAGTAGACAATTGTCCTGCTCACCCAATCATATCTAATCTTCGAAACATAGAGTTAGCATTTTTCCCAGCTAATACAACCAGTATTCTACAACCAATGGATCAGAGTGTCATTAAAAGCATAAAGGGCCACTATAGACGGAAAATGTTGATGGATATGATCGAAACTGACGGCAAGGTCTCGATCAACATGCTACAGGCAGTGAACTTCTTATCAAAAGCCTGGGAAGAGGTAACAGCAGCCACTATCCAACATTCTTTTCGACATGCTGGATTATGTAGTAGCCAAGAAACGAACCAATTTGACAGTGAAGACAATCTACCACTGAGTGAATGGATAAGCCAGTTCGACATACCAAACAATTTCAACGAAGATCTACAATCGTACGAAAATATAGATGAGGATGTAGCCACAACTGGTACACTTACAGATGAACAAATTGTTGATTTAGTGTCAAAAAGTCAGGAAACACCCGATAATCAAGATGAAGAAGATGATCAAGTGGACAAAGCCGAATCACCACCAACAATTCAACAAGCCCTAGATGCCGCTAAGTTGGTAGAAAAATTTTTGCTGTTTAATCAAGACGATTCCACCACACATCTAGATATGAATAGAATACATAAAATAATACAAAACAAGTACTGGCATAGCAAAAAACGTCAAACAAAGTTATCAGACTATATGTATAAACAATAATTTATAATACATACATATTAAAAAATCTTGTTAATATGGTTGTTTTTTTGTTCACTCCATATAACGAAAACTCTCTATAACGACAAAAAATGCTCAGTCCCTTGAGTTTCGTTATAAAGAGTTTACACTGTATATCAAAAATTAATTTAAGCAATAACCTATAATATTAAATTTCTTTCAGTGTTTAGCTACTCTTGGTTCAATTTATTGGAAAAGTTATGAAGAGAGCGCGATGAATGAACGAATTGAAACTTTTGCGTCCGTAAATAAACTCAGAGAAGAAAATATTTTACTAGCCCCTTCGAGTGCTCATAAAACATTACATCAATTAATTGTAAAAACATTCACTTTTATATTGATTTATAGACAATCCTGTATAATTTATATTTAAGTTTTATTAAAATAAAATAAAAATCGATTTCTGTGTTTTTTATGGTATTTATTCACACGAGCATAATTTTATCGCGTGCCATAGCCGCTGAAATACGAAAGAAAATCCTGTGAGGACCCTATAATCTACAATACACCCAGCGAGCTTTAAATCGCTTGTAAACACACAACTATTAAAGGTCGATTTCACAGGTGTATAAACTACATTGCGTGAAAATCAGTCCTCATGGTTATGTATTTTTATTTTTAACTCAACGTTACTAAACTTTAGTGATGATAAACTTTAGTGAGAACATGCGCTAGTGCAAAGTCACTACGCATCCGCGCTCGAACTCTCCCAGTGGACGCTTACTTAAAAGCGTTTTGCCTTATGAATAATTTAACTTAAGAAAGTAACTGTCAAATCCACGTCAAATCGCTGTCAATCACTGTTGGATGGCGCGGGTGGTCGTCTTTTTTGTTTATTTTTTTAAAATTTAAGTACAAATTTAAATCTAAATTATAAAAAGTGCAAAAAAATAAAATCCAAAAAATATATACAAATATAATGTCTAACCGCGCACATACAAAATCTAAAATTAAAGTGTGTAACAAGTCCGTTTTTAATTTTCAAGATAAAAAAGCAGACGAAAATGAATTATCCATAGGTCTAATAAAATCCGCAAGGAGGACAGGACAGCTAAGTTTATGTAACCGAGGATTGGGATCCGGTAAGCTTAAAATACAGTCTATATAGGAACTTCCCTATTACGTAGTTAATTAAAGCATCAAGGCCGTTGTTTATAATAGAAAAAACAATCGTGTTTATTATTTATAGTTCCGGAAAATGTGTGGAAAATTAATGAGCTGAATATATTGGAAGACACTAGAGAAATCGATTTTAGTAGGAGTAATGATCACAATTGGTGGAATTCTGAAGCACTCAAAATGTTGGATATAAGTTCTAATGCAATCAGTAATATACCCGCTGAAGTTAAAATGTTACAGGAACTAGTTACATTTAAGGTTAATGATTTTTTTATACATCTATTAAGTATTTATCTATGTGTATTCTTAGTCATTTTATAGTAATTGTTTGTATTTTTTAATTTCCTCAATTTTATTATTATTACTTTACTGCACTACGAAATCACTGATCACATTTCCCAATGGTTAACTGACAGAAAATTCTGAAAGGCATTGCCAAGTTTGTCTTTGAAATTTTATATATTTATTTTATAGATTATTATTTCATCTCTACCTACTCAAATATTAAAATGCTTCATAAAAAATAAAATCGGTGCAGACATTTTTTTTTACATGTTTTAATAAATATATATTACAATTATATTGCAGCTTCACGACAATGCCTTGACAGAGTTACCTGCAGAAATTGGTGAATTAAAGTGTTTATCAAACATGAGCCTGGATTATAATAAATTAACAAAGTTACCAAAGGAATTCTATAAATTAACAGAATTAAGATGGCTGAGTTTGTCGCATAATTGTATTACAAGTGTTGAGCCTGATTTTGGAGATCTTGTCATGCTTACTTTCTTGGTAAGTATAACTTTTTAATGCCTGTACAGTACGTCACAAATTCCTTGACACGGCAAGGATACTCCGGCATGTGTGCAGGAACATGAAGCCTCTTGTTCTTCCTGAAAGATATCAGGTGGCTGCAGTGATATGAACCACCTCACCCACAATGAGCGGCCCTAACTGCTCAATTAACATTGTTTCAAGATTTTTCTTTCTGTTAAAGACTTGTATTTTTTGTGTATAATATAGAATTCTTATAAATCAATTTTTGTAGGATATATCACACAATAAGTTGACATCTCTACCACCAGGAATGGGGTATCTTGTAAGACTTGTTGAACTTAATCTTTCACATAATCAACTCGTAGAGTTGCCACCTGATATTGTTAATTTGAGAGGTATTTATTTATTTTTATACTCCCTAAATATAAGATTTAACTTCCGCCTCGAGTTAAGAACGCTGGAGGTAGTGGTTTGCACATGTACAATCACATACGAAATTCGTAAAACAATGTAGATTTTTATTTAATATGGTTTAAATTGATAATATATTTACACTTTCGATGTTGACTATATTTGGTCGACAAAGAAAGCAACGTATACGCAGCTAATGAGTGACAAGGATAGAGTTATTTGCGCCCATTGTATCTCACTTCATACTACTAAACAAACCTACAAAACATCAGCTTTCTTAATTCGTTGATATATAATGGTATAATAACATTAAGATCTTGTGTCATGTGTCATCAACATAGTATGGCTATTCATTGTCTCAATATATGAACAATATAGATATAACAATAAACAAAATCATTATCCAAGTGATGCTAAATAGAATGCTAAAAAATAACTAATATGGCTAAAATATGTACCTATTTTTAGATTTAAAAAAGCTTAATATTAACAACAACAATTTAAAACAATTACCACCATTGGGTGAATTGAGAAAGATGGAAATTCTTGAAGCTAATCATAATGATATCTTTGAATTACCTGATTTCTATGGATGTGCTGCTTTGAAGGAAATATATTTTGCTAATAATTATGTAAAGGTAATGGTTATATTTAGATTTTAATGCTTATTAAATATTAATTTTGATGAAAAATTTGCCAAGTTGTTCTCAATGTGGTCACTTTGAAGATAACATCTGTTGCACATAGAGCTCTTTAAAAAATAAATTGAACCTATTTTAAATAGAATATATAGCTCTTGGCTGAATCTTTTTCTGGTCCGAAGCCTTAAATCTGTCCCATGTGTTTTCCCAGTCCATTCACCTTGGTTCCCTCAAGCATAGTGTGAAAAACCAGCTTCTCAGACCAGCATAGTAATGGCGACTGGAGCCACCGTGTGAGCAGTTCTCTAGTCGTCAGTGCTCATGGATCTCCACTGAGCTTACCATCAGGCCAGTCGAGATCACAAGTGTGAGCTTGTATGAATTAAAAGTTTAATTTCACATACACTGAACAGAATGACATGAAACTACCCGCATTTACATAATATGTCAGAGTTAACGCCGTAAATAATAGGCAGACTGATGATGGTTATTAGCCCAGTCTGCCATACCACTACTTTCAAATGCAACACCCGTTACACCCTTGTCACGTTTCGGGATCAGTTTGTAAATAGCCAGGTATAAAGCGTCTCTTTAAGTCACTAGGCTGCCCTATAGAGATTTCTCTGTAGTAGCAGTTGTTTCCATTCACAGACTACACTCTAGCTTTACATCAGGCAGAGTCTTGTCATATGCCAAGCTACAATAATAAAAAAAGTATAGGATTATAATTTTACATTGATTCATCTGGGAAGGTTATTTTAAAAAAAAATCTAATTACAGGAAATTACGGAAGACTTCTGTGATCAGATGCAACATTTAAACGTATTGAATTTAAGAGACAATAAGCTTGAAGTTATTCCTGAAAATATATCGTTGTTAAAGTTGCTGAAACGCTTTGACATCACTAATAATGATTTAAATAAGTATGTATTTTTGTTACAACTCTAGTATCCTTTTGGGCCCCTGACCCCACTGTTCGGCATTTACATCACAGTTTTAATGTTGGATTCCTGAGTTGAGAACCCCTGGTATAGGCAATAAATATGTATATTTAAATTTCTAGACTACCAAAGAACTTGGGTCTTCTATCTCAACTCCAAAGCCTAAGTATGGAAGGTAACAGATTGACGTCAGTGCGTAATGACATTGTACGCGGTGGTACTGATCGCATGATGAAGTATTTACGAGATCGTTTAACTGATGATCCTGAAGAGCATAAAGTACCTGAAGCTGAATGGCCTGATAAGTAAGTTATTTTATATTGAAAATTTTGTATGAAACTGATATTTAAAAAAGTAATTTACTGTTTTAATTTATTCAATTCAATAAGTTATTTATTTCATTGGCAACATCCTGTTTAATTTTATTCTATTTACTTAGGTCCATTTGCACCAAAAGGCCCGTTAAAGTTACTTTAACTATTACTTTTATGGGGACGTAACCGTTAAACGTTTACATTTACTACTCGTGTGAAGTAAATGTAAACTTTTAACGGTAACGTCACGGTCAAACGGTCAAAAGTAATAGTTAAAGTAAAGGCAAAGTTAGAATGAGTTTATGTTCCATGGGGCCGGTGTGCATTGTAGACGAAAATCCCCAAAAACAAAAAGTTACTATTGAAATGGGTGTATTATTTTTTTATTTACAAACATTTTATTATTTCGTAGATACACTCTAAAAAAGAGTCAATCACTCGTGTTAGTCGGTCGTCAGTTAACAGAAGTGCCTGATGAAGTGTTGGAAGATGCAGCTCATGCTGAAGTTCATATTATAGATTTGACTAAAAATAAACTTGCTAAAATACCTTCAGGGTGAGTACTTATTTACATTCTTTAATTATAAGTTTTACTTGTTTCTAATCTGGGTTGCAACGGCACACATAGTGGATGGCGTAACCCGCAATTGCGTTTAGCCAATGAGCGTGGATCACTTGCGTGACGTCACAAGTAGCCAGAAGGTGATGTGTTTGTATTGTCTTTATTCATATATATTTTTTAATTTCCAGTGTAACAAAAGTGTCGGAAACATTGTCTCAACTAATACTGTCTTCAAACAGCATTACTGACATATCATCAGATTTGAGCCTTTGTCACAAATTACAGTTCTTGGATCTGAGCAAAAACGCCATCGCTGAGTTACCAAAGGAGCTTGGCCACTTGAAGGAGTTGAGAGAACTTGTTATTTCTAGTAATAAGTAAGTTTTTTTTTGTTTTTGGCATTATAACAATTTGCCAATGTCAAAGTAAATATTGTGCATCACGAGTCATTCATTCATCACACTAAAGAGTCAGGTCAAGTCAAAAATTGCTCCAGTAAAGTGGTAGAATCTTTACTGAAAGTTCCTACGGAGTTTTGTAGGGAAAATGGAAACACAGGTCCTCTTCTTTTGAATTGTTTGCCCACACTCACGCACGTTCACGAACACTTAATGGTTAACAATCCACCATTATTACACATTAACACTCGAAGAAACATAAGTTTAGGAAAATAATTCAAGACAGATAACCTGACGTCTCAAGATGGCCGCCAAAACCCCCAATAAGTATGCTTCACTATTGATTAGTTGTCCACCTCAAGTAACCTCAACTTCATGGAACAAAACGGTTCGGCGCATCCTTTCTGTGTCGCATAATTGACAAATGGAATGCTTTGCCCTCCCATGTGTTCTCCCAGTCCTTTCACCTTGGATCCTTCAAGCGGAGCGTGAAAAAGCACCTTCTCAGGCCGGCATAGCCGGCGACTGGGACCACCGTGCTAGCGGTTCTCTAGTCATCAATGCTCATCCCTCCACTGAGTTTACCACCAGACTAGTCGAGGTCACATGTTGTGCCAACATAAAAAAATTCAGAAACTGTTATTAAACATAAATTAATATATTAATATACTAAATAACTTTACAAAGCCCCCTTGGCCCAGTGGTAAAGAAATTAAGTACATGCAAATTCATATGTATTTTAAAGCATAACTTAAGCTCAGCCTGTCTTTTGTTGTGACTTAAAATCACGAACGTAATCTAAGCTGGATAAATATTAAATAATTTTACTTTTTATTCTTAAAGGTTTTCAAAAATACCAAGGTGTGTCTATGATATGGAAAATCTGGAGATATTGCTGGCAGCTGAGAATCAGATTGAGGAGATAAATGTGTCATCGGATGCTCTCGCTAAACTGAAGAAGTTGGCTGTACTTGATCTGTCCAATAATAGCATTCTGACTGTACCACCTGAACTCGGAAACTTCACACATTTAAGGTACACACTACACATTAATTTCTACATAATTTGCATCCTCAAAAAGATGTAGAAAATTTTTATTCCCCGCATCAGTTCAGGCTTTTGAGTGAGTGATTTATTCAATGAAATTTTCATCGAAATTGAATAATAAAACAATTTTTAAAAAATCTTTTTAAAGCTTAATCTAATGTACGCAATAATAATACAAAATTACAAAAAAAAATGTATATAGAAAAAAGGGAAAACAGAAACAAAAACTTGGGCAATGTTTCGAATGTAACACCCGTATAACGGTATAACGTGTAGGTAGGTAGGATAACGAGAAGAGTGCACTATCAATCTGGATGGAGCATATTCGTCTCTTTAGGCCAGCATAGCGGAGGCGGCTGCTGCATGTAGCAATTTATCTGTAGTGGCAGTTGTTTCGAGCTACAATAAAAAAATATATATATAAAACAAAGAAGAGAAAAAAATGATCAACCTAAAACTCATTGAATAAAAACTACTCACAATAAAAAAATATTATAACATGACAGTGCCTGCTAGTATTTTAATTTGACAAAAACTAATTTAAAAAACTAACCAATTATTATTGTTTCAGATCATTAGAGTTGATGGGCAATTGTTTCCGTCAACCGCGCCACGCCATACTCGCTAAAGGCACCGCGTCATTACTATCCTACCTCAGAGATCGCATTCCTAAAGAGTAACTATACCAAAGTGTAACGAGAGGAAAGTGCTATGCTAATTTGACAGCCGCACACTCAGCTCGCCCCATCTGGCCGGCATAACAGAAGCGACTGCAGCACTACATGCCAGACTATTCATAATAAGAAGCCCACTAACTCTCGAAGCGTATCGTCATAGGCGCGTACAATGTGATACGATAAAGCTGGCATTACCGCTGCGGCTTTTTCTGTTGCCATGAAAACCAAAGATTAGCGGGGGAATTATGTAACTCAATAGACATCGTTATTCTCATTGGCCCGCTGACTAAGGCTGGTCGAAGCCTTAGTCGAGATGATTGAGTTACATGATCATACCGAAGAAATATACAGGTGTAAAAAGATAGCAATAGCAATTTTTTACGCTAGTAATACAAAAAGCAATTCACAATGTTATTATAACAATGCTAAGGCAAGCGCGCCCACCCGTCTATCAGCTGTGAGTTGAATAACCGCGAGCACGATACGAGGCCGATATTTTAATGATGTTTTGTGTTTTTTTTTTTTTGGACAAGGAATGGTACCATAATGTTATGTAGTTGATATTGGACCAATAAATGTCAAAAAAAAAAAATGCCGCATCAAAGGTCCAAGTATGAGTCATTTACGCCGTGATAACGTAACGCGAGAGGTCTCTACTAATCAGACAGTTTTATTTTGACCGCCGAAGTAATAAAAAAATAGATGAAGCCTGATTGTGATTGGTGATACAACTTCTGGTTCGCGAGATTTCTAGCTGTCTTTTCACACACTGTATAAAGCAATTTTAAGCCTTTGTTGTGCCAATCATTTTGGCAGTCTTTATTTGTAATTTTAAATGTTGATTTTTATTATTAACGTGAAAGCCAACATTTGAGCGTCCATACATTTTGTTTTACCACATTGTTTGAATAATAGCTTTATGTTGAAATTAAGTAATTTTATAACTTTCTCAGCACTAATTATTATAGCAAATCACTATAATAAACAAATAGCTACGGCACAGAATATATAAAATGCTTGTGAAATATAACTAATATAAAATATTTAAAATGCATTTTATATATTCTGCGCCATAGCTATTTGTTTATTATTGTAATTTGCGATAATAATTAGTGCTGAGAAAGTTATAAAATTACTTAATTTTAACATAAATCTGCTATGTTTTAAACAATGTTGTAAAACAAAATGTATGGACGCTCAGATGCTGACTTTTACGTTAATTTATCTTATTTATTACTTTTGTTAATTCACACTAAACAAAGTTTAGTTAATATTTATCATATATTTTTTTTAAAAGAATTTATTTTATGATATTCATATTACTTAGGTTGTGACATTTGAGTATTAAAAGGTGTTCATTATGGCGTTGTCTTTTTGGGGGAAAGTAGTTTACAAATTACTAAGTTTTTGGTAAAAGATTGGGTGTTGGTATATTAATACTAAAATAATTTAAAAAAAAAAAGCAAAATTTCGGCTTCGTTTTTAAGGACCCACCAAGCAGACACACCGGGGGGTCTCTAAATACTAATATGTCTAAAGATCCACTAACTGGTGAGGTCCATATGGACTATACAATTTTATATACTCTGGCACCCATTAAGAAACTTATATTAGTTTTTAAGACAATAATTTCTCCCACTAGTGTTGTCTTGGTTACCCGTTAGCCTTCAGAGACCCGCCGGTGGGTCTACTTAAGGACGAAGCTAAAATATCTGCATTCGAGTGAGTATATTAGCACTATATTGCCATTCTACTCGCACAATTAACGCTGTGTGATTATTTTTTTTTGTAAAAATTGTTGCACTATGGAGTGTTAGCTTGCCAAAAATAAATTCGTAGTTATTTACATTATTACCTCTATAATTGTGATCACAAAGTAATTTAAGAATAACTATTGCATGGGTACCTGAATTATTAACTGGTGTATAAATGAAATATAAAAGGGTCGATTTTTCAACTAATAAATAATATGTAATTAATAAAATCATTTAAACCAGGGGTGTTCAAACTGCGGCCCACGAGCACCACCACGCCTTTCCATCGTAGTTTATTAAAGTAAATCATACGAAATATTCACATGTTTTTTTAATAAATTCAAAACGATGTATGTTTGTTGAGTTAGCTAAGTTTTAGGTCCTTTGAGACTTAGTGGAAAAAGTCAGCCTGACTTTTAGGCAAAAAAAAGTTTAGAGACCACTGGTTTATTTGTAGACACTCTGTTTTTAAACAATTATCAAGTATTTCAAACTTTGGGTTTCGATGGAGTTTTTAAGTTAATTGCGGTTGTCTCGATCTGGAAGTTAATCGTAGTTTAACAAACCGACTCTATTTGAAGTAACAAAATTACTTCGAATGATTACGAATAATCGATCCATATTTGCCAGCAACAGAATAGGTATAAAGTATTAAACCGTATGTGCCACATAATTTATAAATAACATAAATATTTTGGTAATTAAAGCAATATTGATTAAAATACTAGTCACCAAATTTTGATTTTTAGACTTTCATAGTGATTTCTAGTATAGTTCTATTTTTAGATGTTTTAAAAAATTTCTTTATTTTGTATTTATTGGGTGTGGCTCTGATTTTAGCTTAAGCCATAAGCACTAATAAAATAAATTAGTACTAAAAGGTACACATTTAAATTTATTTATTTTTTTCATAAAAAAGAGCCTAAGAAAATGTTAATTAATATTAAAAAATGTTTATTACTACATGCATGTAGTGTTGTAATTTTTGCACATACTTTATTGATGTATCTTATTTTTATTTTTAAAAAGCTATTATTGATTATTGTAATCTGTATTTAATTCACACCTGTGATTAAACGCTTTAATTGCATTTTTTGTTTTTTTTTTTAATTCTGTACCTATATCCTATTGGGCCACGATGTGGATGTGGTGGAAGCCAGCGGCTTGTCTTGACCCTGGCCTAAATTTTATATAAGTATCGACAACTGAAAAGGAAGATTTTTTTCGATATTATCACTAATTTAGTATTTAAATTGTTGTCAAATTAACCTTAAGTATTAAATTGTGGTGAGACAGGAATTGACGTGCGATGCCCAATACGAATTGACCTGGCTCCTTTCAGACTAGGACAGTTATCAACAAATCTAGGTTTTTTTAATGTAGCTCTGCATGTGACAACACTGCGCCTGATGTAAAGCTAGAGTGCGGTCCATGAATGGGAACAACTGCTACTACAGAGAAACCTGTGCGGGCAGCAGTCGCCTCCACTATGCCGGCTTGAGGAGACGAGAATGTTCCATATAGTATTTATTATAGCTGCGCCTGATGTTAAGTTACGAGTGCGACGAAAATAACTACTACCACACCGACTGCAGGCAACAGTCGTCTCCGCTATGCCAGCTTAAGGGGGCGAATGTGCACCATCTGGGTTGACAGTGCACAACCCTCTCGGTATACCTGGCTACTTCCAAACTCCCCCCGAAACAAATTCACTTCACAGGTGTTTTTACATTTAAAAATGGTACTACCCCAGACTGAGCATTTAAAAATTAAGCCTTTTTGAAAAATCAAATGAACGCAGGCCATAAAAATGCGATGCGATCGAGTAAGAACGATCTTCTTCATATTAGAAAAAAGTTTAGACGTATTTATAATTTGCTTGCATGAATGCGGACCGGAGAAATAGTGAGATCCATTTTTTTAATGCCTGTACTAAGCTGCTGCTTGTATCACAGGCACATTGGTCAGAATTTATCGAGATTTGAACACGGGTCTCATCGATCGTAGATATTATTGGATAGTTCTAGGTCATTGTCGTAATAACTTTGACGACTGCTCCCAATATTAAAGTACAATAAGACCAACCCAATGCTTTTATACCATTGTTAGTTTTGCAATTGGAATTAATCCTGTCGACAATGTTCTATACAATTTATACAGATACAATGCCCTGACCCTAAAACTAGGAGACCCTGTCCTGTATCAGGACAAGGACAATGCAAACATAATATACATTGAGGTTTAGATTTAAAAATCCTTAGTTATTCGTATTCATTTCCGTAATAATTATCTAGAGTTGTAAGTCAACACTATCTATACTCCCCTCCCCTCTTCACGCGAAAATCAATGAAAGACCCTCCAGGGACGGCACTAGCAAGTATTTCAGGTGGTGATCGATCTCACTGCTGCACCGCGGCTCTACGTTTCAGTCATATAAATTAATAAAAATATTATTTGTTGGGTTAAGTGGGCCCCTCCCCGCACCTCGGCTACCACTGTGTATTCAGCTCATAATAATAACAAACAAACAGACTCACATTTATAAACATTTACTTAGTAAAGATAAACTATAAATAGATAAATGCCAATTTTTTAAATAATAGCTTATTTATAATTTATTTGAACAATTTTGAATCCATTAATAAAAAGTTAAGGCGCTGGACTCTGCAATCTGTTTTTTTTTTTAATTTTATGATTAATGTGCAAATGTGACCCTTGTTAACAATAAGATTGTCATACAATCATAGTACAACGATAATAGATATCTATCAAGCACTCGCTATGCATCGCTGCTCATCTATTTGCATAACAATTATTACGTTTTATTGTACCAGCAGTGTAATTAACATACATTTTGTGACGCATAATTATAGTTGCTGAAATTTTTAATAATTTCTATATAATTTATCGAAGTTGTAAAGATATAAGAATACGGTAAATTATTTGTTTAAATATATATATTATCTTATAAATAAAAATAATATAAAGTCACAGTCTTCAGCGCTTCTTGTCTCTTGAATAATATTTAAAAATTTACATCGCCTATCCTAGAAAACTGTATACCTAAGAAAGTATTGGAAGATTTTAATCGGGACCGAAAGTGACCGTGGTCAATAACATAAACGAAAATAAATCAGAAATTGGACGAAATAATTTCCCCAAAATTTCGTTTCTTGATCATACTTCTGTCTCGCACATTTATTTCTTTTCTTTAGTATTGTTAAATACTAAAGTCTGAAATAATTTAAAACCTTTTTTGTAAAATTACGCGTAGAGCCATAAGCGAAAACGTTCTTGCAATTTGTGAATGTTGCAATAATTACCTAGTTTAAGTAATGCCAGCCATACATCCACAAAACAAAAATACATCGATTTATGACAATTTGAAGGAAATTGCATGTTACAACATCAATGACGGATGTTTTAAAATTACATGCAAAATTTGCCGGATAAAAGTTTGAGGATAATGAATACCTATATTTTTTTTTTTTGTTTTATTTTTTTTTTTTATTATTATTTATTATTTTATTTTTATTATATGTATATTATTATATATTAAATACAATTATAATATTTTGTGATAGTGATTTGCCCGTATATTTCTTGCGAAATGTTATTAACTTGTACGAGTTATGTACATAGGTACTAAATATTTACATGTTTAAAAATAATTATTGTGAAAGCTGTATTACGTAAATAGCTCACGTTTTTACTTGCGAATGGGGTAAACAGAGATTTTGCTTGATTAGACTTGATTTGATTTTTAAAAATATATAAATATCTTGCGAATACGTAATTACTCCAACTTTACTTAAAATTTGGTATTCGGCAGTGAGATATACCAGTATAACATTGTCTGATTTTTTATTATTAAAATAAAAACTGAAAATAGTTTAAATGAATGATTTAATTTACTGCAAATTAAAAAAGAACGGTTAAGTAAAGGGTCCGCTATATTAATTAACATTTATTTTATAACCTTATAAATTGTAATATACAAAAATATAAAAAAATAATTAAACAGTGTATAAAAATGAAAATCAATAAACAATTTGAAGTTTTGTACATAGCAGGGAAACTTAAAGAATTCTATGATATTAAAAAGTTGAAATAAGGAGCTCGGTTTCGTTTACCTCATTCGACTATAATTTTGTGACAGTGTGCCACCGCATCATTGTAATTTGTTGCCTGTAAAGTCATAATAAATAGCAAGGTCGTGTTACGTCGATGGTGGGGAGACACATGACAAACTGCACTTACAATGCTTTACATCTTCAGTTCATTTTTACGCTAAAACCGATAGAACCGTTTCATTTTTTTTTATATTTAAATTACGCGTTCGTTAATAATGTGAATCGACATACTAGAAGTGTTTAGGGTAATTAATATTTTATTAATAATTTCAAGTAGAATTTTGATTAAGTGACTAAAAATCATTATTTAAAGTTAAAATAACAATTACATACGTAAAATAAAGTGCAATTAACACTGTACACGAATGTTATGACCCATTAATTACAAATATTTTACATATCGTACCCCTAGATCAAAAATAACGTCTGTAAATGATTGAAATTCTTAATTTTGTATAATATAATGGTCGGATATCAGTTTTTCTTAATGTTTGAGTTAAAACAGTTTTAATTTAGAAGAGCGATATAATCAGATGTTACAATTGATATTAATAATATGCAATGAGTCGATGCAAGACTGGCGAGTCGCACGAAACCAGGCTCTTTTGTTTAATCAGGTGCCTAACATCGATTTGATATTCAAATTGTTGTTCCAGTCACGAACACGTTACATTACATGAAAATTATTGTATTTCTAATTATAATTTATCATTACATTTTTGTTAAAGGAAAATGATGTTCACAAGTGACTTGGATTGTAGATAATTTTAAATATTTTATTGTATCTGTCGATTACATAGTTGAGTGATTTGGCTATGTTTGCTTGGGAATTTTTTCTTGCTGTCGGACTCCTTATTATACCATGTAAGTTGTAATTAACTTTAATTTTGTTTTATAATGATGATCATTAAAATTTTAAATACCTACAAATAATAAATATTCATTTTTTTTTTAATTAACCATAAGTTGAGTTATACGTAGTTAAAGTTATTGGCAAATCTAAAATGTTCGGCACCACGAAATTTTATAATGCTGGTTACTAGCAGGGAGAAGGCTCGATCCAGTCAGTAGGAAGTTCTAGGCATGAAACCATCTCACAATGAAGTTCTAAATCCTGGTAGTCTTCGACTCTGGAAGTTAAAGCTTCCTTTGTATTGGAGAATTTGAAATAATCAATAAAAAATATACGTTATAAAAATACCGCGTTTTTTAAATAAAAAAAAATGTTTTCAAAATTGCATTACAATGTTTTCAAAGCCGTAATTTCTCTAGTTAAAGTTAAAAAATCCTGTATTAGGAGAGATCCGCCTCTTCCAAATAAACGTTTATATTTTGTGTTACTATATTGAAATATTTGACTTTACATTAATTGGATATTTATTTAGTTTAATATATAAATGGATATTATTGTTTAATAAATCTAATGGCATGTTGAACTGGTAATTATGTAGTACGGTGAACTTTATTATCGCGTGAAATCCTAGTTCACCGTGAACTGAGACAATACCAGCCTTCTAACAATCGAATACGCCATTACAATTTAATAATATATATTAGAGGTCTCTAGCATTTTCTATTTAATTCACATTTTATTAAAATTTAAGTACTACTATTACTACTTTAAGTACTAAAATTTAACTACGGGGCAGGCAATTTTTTAAGAATTTTCATTTGTATAAATTGACAGAAAAAAAGCAAAAATATTAACTATTTTTTACATACAATAACTCTAGTTGCATTTTTGAAAAATAATTTAAATTAATTATTCAGTCTTCACATCTTTGATGAAATTCGACGTCTTTTTTTTCAAACTTCCAAACTTTTGACACTACGGGGCGAAAATAGGCCACTGCATAGCCATTTGGCCACAAATTTATTTAAAATATGACCTGATACAGAGTAGGTACGCAAAGACGGGTAGGTATAAATTAAATCTCTTATAATGTTACCTTTATGTTAAAAATTATTATTAATGTGTTTATCCCGTGTGTGTGTTTTATCTCTATAATAGTTTGTTAGGGTTAAAACGCGTAATAAATTGCGGCAACTACTACTCGTAGTAAGCCATAATCTAAGCAACCTGAACATAGGCGGATTAAGGCCTAGGCAACCTAGGCACGTGCCTAGGGCCTGTAATTTTTGGGGCCCGTAAATTAGGTTTTTACGAAACGCAAAGTATGTATCATATGAAAAATAGGCCCGGAATTACAATGTTGCCTAGGGCCCGCTTTAGCCTCAGTCCGTTACTGAACCTGAAATAATACTACATCACGGGGCAACAGCAGTCCTTCGAGCAGGACCAGTAGATCACTATCCCAAATAATTAATACTTTTTTTTAGCAATAAACTCGCAATGTAGTAATGGTCAAATGCTTACATTCTCGCGATGGTCCGGCGTGTCCCCCGAGAGAGTGGCTCCTGTTTTCGTGTATGCAGCTCGAGGTGACGAGCTTTCTTTAGCTGCAGCATGTTTAGCACGTTGTAAAGATCTGCCAGATTGTAATGCAGTTACCCTAACACATGGTAAAGGCCACTGTTATGGTGTAGCAGCCTCGAAGAATATGATCTTAACTGTGGATAACGATGCAGCTTATTATGAGAAAATTTGTTTAAATTGTGAGTACTTTTAAGATTTTGTAAACTATGAAAAAAACGTGATCATCACTGTCAGCGTTAACATCTCTTCCCTTTTTTTTATTGTAGCTCGGCATGTGACAGCACTCCGCCTGATGTAAAGCTAGAGTGCGGTCCATGAACGGAAACAACTGCTACTACAGAGAAACCTGTGCGGGCAGCAGTCGCCTCCACTATGCCGGCTTGAGGAGGCGAGCATGTACCATCTTAAATTGACAGTGCACACTCCTCTCGTTATATCTGGCCACTTTCAAACTATTCCCGAAACCGCGACAAGGTCACTTCACGGGTATTGCATTCGAAAGTAGCGGTACTACCCCAGGACGGCAGACTGGACAAATTACCATCATCAGTCTGCCTACTACTCTTTAATAGTGTCCTATAGGCACTGAGCGACCAAAGTGCATATAACAAAGTTACATTGGTACCGGTCAGAATTAGCGAGGTTCAAACACGGGTCTCATGGATTGTGAGTTTACGCGTCTTACCGCTAGACCACGGCCGCTCAGAGCTAGCATATATATATAGAGCTAGCTCCTCGAAATAGTTTTTTTTAAATTATATCTTAAATTACAGTACCTAAACGATGCGATCGTAGATGGTGGTCATTAGAGAGCACTCCTGGATACAGACTGCATGCTGAAGGGAGGAATATGAAAGTTATACTGAATTCAACTGCTCATGAATGTTATGCTTCATTACTGACATTGTCAAATCCAAGTCTACGATATAGGTAGAACGTTTTTTTAAGTACCTAACATTTTTTTTATTTAGTCTTATTTTTCTTTAGCTTTATTATGTTTTGTTTAAGTTGCATTTCTGGCTAGCGCTTGATTAGAACTAGGGATCTCGGTTTTGGGTCCACGTTTATAACTATAATTACCCTTTCACGGACAAGGGCATTAAAAAAGGAGTCATGAGGGGTATCACCACTTTCGAATGTAACACCCGTGAAGTGCTCTCGGGAACAGTTTGGAGGTAGTCAGGTATAACGAGAGGAGTGTGCACTGTTAATCTAGATGGTGCATATTCGTCTCCTCAATCTGGCATAGCGGAGGCGACTGCTGCCTTTAGAGTGTAGTAGCAGATGTTTCCGTTAATGGACCGCACGCTAGCTTTACATCAGGCAGAGTGTTGTCATATGCTCAGCTATAATAAAAAAAAGATGAAAATTTGTTTAAAAAATCGTTAATTTTGGATATTTTTCTAGATCAGCTCAATGGATAGCTTCCGGAGAAGATTTCGATGCGGAACAAATGCGAAAAGACGACAGTCTTACTGGCAATTGTATACTTAATACTGAAAATAAATTTACTGAACCAGAATCCTATAGAGTTGCCAACTACCACACTTTGTATATTGAAAATCAGTGTCAGCATGATTGTGAGGTTTTTTAAAATACTTTTTTATTGTAGTCAAACACTACATGACCACACTTAATCAGATACGGTCCGTGAACGGAGATAACTGCAACCACAGAGAAATGTCTCCGCTGTGCAGGTTTAAGGACACGAATACGTACAGTCTGCTTCCAAATTAATCTCGAAACGTGATATGGTAACGTGGTATCAATCTAATCAAAAAATTAAATTAAATAATAAATAAAAAATCTAAAAAAATAATGCCTACTAATGGGCAAAGACGATAAAAAATTAATTCAATAATATAATTATTTCAAATATTATCTCCTCTATTTTTTTCCTGCTTTTCATGCAGTGTAAATCTGTATAATATAGTATTTTTTTTATAAACATTACATTACATACAATTTCAGATCCAGAAAAAATCGATCGTTGTTCTTATGAAGAATATTATAATCAAACATTAAAACACGTAGAAGTGTCGTTTAATCAAAAAACCAAAGATGAAGTAAGTCATGCACGTAACAGCTTGAACTGATGTGGGGTTTGAACCCACGTTCTTTTTTTTTTATTGTTACTCGGCATGTGACAACACTCCGCCTGATGTAAAGCTAGAGTGCGGTCCATGAATGGAAACATCTGCTACTACAGATAAATCTATACAGGCAGCAGTCACCTCCACTATGCTAGCTTGAAGAGACGAGCATGCACCATCCAGATTGCAGTGCACACTCCTCTCGTTCTATCTGGCTACTTTCAAACTATTCCCGAAACGCGACAAAGTCACTTCACGGGTGTTACATTCGAAAGTGGTGGTACTACCCCAGGACGGCAGACTGGACAAATAACCATCATCAGTTTGCCTACCACTCTTTAATAGTGCGTATAGGCACTGAGCGACCAAAGTACATATAACAAAGTTACATTGGTACCGGTCAGAATTTAGCGAGATTCGAACACGGGACTCATCGATCGTGATCTTCCCTATCTAACTACTAAACCATCAGCGCTTCAAGTAACCATGTCGAAATCTATCCGATTTATTTTTAATATCTGTTTTTATATTATTTTATGACTTTGTAATTTAGAATCATATTACAAAGTCTTATAAATAATATGCTTCTTATGACTCAATTATAAAGTATATATCTCAATGTGATCTCTGGTAGTTAAATTCTCAAATGACTAGAGGAAAACTTCTTTTGTAAAAAATATATGATTTTTTATAAGTTACTAGGTATTTAGACTAATTTAGAGCGACCGTGGGCATGTGGGACTATCTATCGTAGTTTTTAAAATAATTTTAAACAACTTTAACACATATACAACAAATATTTTTCAGAAATAAAACACTACTTTTGAAATAATTCTAGACAATTTTTTATGTACATTGCCCACGGACGCATACTATTAATATTTAATTATATACCACGGTCCGTGGAGAATGGACTTTATGTTAAAAATACTATTTCAGTGTAAAAAGGCATGTGAATCCGAAGAACACTTTGTTTGTCGTGGTTTCTCGTGGCGCCAACGTGATGTCACTAATGTAGGCCTCGGTGATTGTTCCTTACATAGTGAAGACCTTCTTACAATTGGATCATGGCTGATGAAGAAAGCACAAAATACATTTTATTATAGAAGAGTTATTTGTTTAAACAGTAAGTATTTTTAAGTTAAAATAAAAAATTGTTGCAAAAATAAAAAACTATTTTCAAAAAAGGACATTGATGTCTTAAAATAGATGATGGGACAGAACGAATTTGAGGTAAAGTTTTGCAGCTGCTCAACCTTGATCCAATAAAAATACGAAATAGTATTATATTTTTAGTTTTGTTTTATCCATTGATGGTCTCCTGCCCCGATGCAGTTCAGTCTTAGAGCACCTACCTACTTATATTCAATTCATTATTATTAGTTTTACTAACATGACCATTTATATCTTTAAATGGACATTAATTTATTTGAGGCAATAGTAAAATCCATAATAAGTAAAAAACAACGTTTTATGACCAATGTTTTATGGTTTATGTTTTATGGTTAAGTATTCCTCAACTGCCGTGTCCCTAATAGCGGATTAAACATGTCGGATATGCAAACACAAATTTTTTCGTTTACAATATCTTTGCGATCCCCTTTACACCTCGCATTCTTAGGTACGTGTCTTGTTTGCCTAATATATACGGTACGTTCTCTGTTGTTTACTATTGAAAGTGAACCAGATACACAACTATGCGCCCAGCACACAACTCCCAGTACCGATACTCATGCACCGGGTAGAAAGACGTGGCCAGGCTGCAACGCAAAGCAGACAGAATGCTGTGTGTTAAAGTAAGTCAGTTAGACCTAGTCTGCGGCGTCCACTTTTAATCGTGCGTAACGTATTTCTCTTTTCGTTTTAATCTATGCTGATATAAAGGATATTCTGCTACTACGTGACCTTAAATCTGATACATTAATTATAATTATTATATGTAATTATTAGTTTCAGTGCAATGCAGTGACACTCAATTAACAGTAACATATGAACCTCGTGGTACATTTCGAGGTCGAGTCTACGTGCCAGGTCGGGGGGATCAATGTGGTGCACGTGCTAACAATGGCAAAGTACAATTAAATTTACCACTACAAGGAAATTGCGATGTTAATTTTGCACATGCTCTTAGTAAGGGACCTAATGGATTAGTTAATAGGTATTTATTTATTGTTACACGCGATTATCACCCTTAATTATGTGTGAAAGGTGTGTGAAAATCTTCGAAATCTTAACCCTTAATTTGATTTTGTCAATTTCGTGCTGAAAAAATGTTTATATCATGGTTTCCGTTGCGAAGGTGCATGGTGTACATTTTGAGTTTGAGACCGATTGAGAGTGCACATTCCTCTCGTTATGCCTGGCTATTTCCAAACTGTTCCGAAACGCGACAAAGTCACTTCATGGATGTTACTTTCGAAAGTTGTGGCAGATTTACTTTATAAGATTTAGAAAAATAGTAATCTAGTAATATTTTCAGAACAATGGCATATGTTACTATTATGATACAGAACAACGCTATCATACAAACAGCTGGTGATCGTTGGGTGCGTGTGGGGTGTTCACCGCAGAAAAGTGCGCCCGCGCAACAAGTACAGACTGCTATCGCTGTTACTGTCAATTCGTAAGAATTACACCTGACATTTTTTATACGTATAACAAGTACATCAAACCGTATGCACGATTAACCCTTCGTGTGTCTAGGAATTCTGTTTTGTATATTATTCCTTGAGTTTTTAATCAAATTTAATATAAATTATTTTGGAAACTTCATTATCTTTCAAATTGAGTCAAAGTTTTAGTTTATTTTGTTGAGAATATAACAAATATTTATTATTAACGTTTTCTAAGGGCGGCCAAAATGCACGCCGCGTTAATCAAAATCGCGAGTCAATCACACGAAGGGAAAGGAAATAAATAGGAAACGTCGCAGTGGACGATTCATAGAGTATACAGTGGCGGACTAAGGCTAAAGTGGGCCCTAGGCAACATTGTAATTCCGGGCCTATTTTTCAGTCATGATACATGCTTTGCGATTCGTAAAAACCTAATTTCTTGGGCCCAAAAAATTACGGGCCCCAAGGCACGTGCCTAGGTTACCTAGGCCTTAGTCCGCCCACGAGAGTATGACAAAATATTTAAAATAACTCAAGGATTTGTTACCAACAAGGGAATAAAAGCCAGCAATGTGGTGGTTTTTTCTAATACATAGATAAAAAATTCGGCTAAATGAAATAGACCCACAATTTTTTTTC
Organism: Tinea pellionella; assembly: GCA_948150575.1. Classification (NCBI taxonomy): domain Eukaryota; kingdom Metazoa; phylum Arthropoda; class Insecta; order Lepidoptera; family Tineidae; genus Tinea; species Tinea pellionella. The sequence goes on from OX411252.1 coordinate 3,783,184, forward strand.
TTGAGTTTAAGATGATTTTTAATTTTTTTACCCGAGTTGTTAAGTGATTAGACTTTTTATGACTTTTGTTGGGTTGATTAGGTGCAATGTTTGAGGTTATTATTTATTATATTTAATGTTTTTAATACATTGACATATACGATATACAGGGTGTCCCGTAAGTAGTGGTGTCAACGGTATTTTACAGATAGAGGGGTTCAATATCTAGAATATATTTTGGTGATTTTTTTTTATACCTACTGGTTTAAAAGTTATGACATTTTTAAAGAATTATCATTTTTTCTCCCGTTTTATCATAAATTAATATTATAAAAATTTGTTTACAATGATTTTCACTGATATTTTTATTTAAGTGGGTTGAGAAAACACAGGGCTTTCTAATTAAAATATTATTTGTAACCAATTAATAACCATGATTAAATAAAAAATTAAAATCTAAACAAAATTTAATTTATCAAATTTTAAGCAAAATATTTAAACGAAGCTGGTGTAAAAAAATTGTATGTAAGATTACGGGACCATTATTTTAGAAATATCTACAGTTCACACGGATTCTAAAAACGTATAATAATGTATTCTATCATTTTAATTACAATCTTTTTTCGACATAAATACAACAAATGGCGTCGATTTTTAATAATGAATTCCGATAATAAGACGGATTTTAAGAATTCTTACAGTCGGAATTTTGCACTTTTTCACGCCTTAACCTACTGTAAGATACTAACTGCTTGTAGTTCCAATCTTATTTTCATTTCGGTCTTTTTCTTTCATTTAGGAATGTTCAAAGAGGGGTGGCAGACTGACGCCTGTTTCCACTGATACTTCATTCGGAGATTACGTACCTTAAGTCTATTAGGCAGAGTGTAATCACATGCCAGACTACTATTAAAACAAAGATTATTAGGTAAATTATGGTGTTAGTTTTTTTTAATTGTAGCTCGGCATGTGACAACACTCCGCCTAATGTAAAGCTAGAGTGCGGTCCATGAATGGAAACAACTTCTACTACAGAGAAACCTGTGCGAGCATGTACCATCTTAGATTGACAGCGCACATACCTCTCGTTATACCTGGCTACTTTTAAACTATTTCCATAACGCGACAAAGTCACTTCACGGGTGTTACATTCGAAAGTAGTGGTACTACCCCAGGACGGCAGACTGGACAAATAATCATCATCAGTCTGCTGTTGTTAACTTTAAAGAAGCTGTTTATGAGACATGTAATAATAATGAATATGAACTACGCCAAAAATTGAATATCGTGTCCAAAAGAATTAAAAATAATCAAAGAGCCCCAAGAAATATCAGGAGAATCTTTATTAGAAGATGTCGGTTATGCATTAGAGTTAGACATCTTGAGCATTTACTTTAATAAATTATTTTCTTATCCGTATCTATTTACATTGGTTTTATTGGAATTCGCATAAGGAAATAATGATTTTTTTTCTACAAATAGTACTTTGTTGCTTGTTTAACTTTGAAAAATTACTTTAATTAAAATGACAGTGAACATTATTATACGTTTTTAGAGTCCGTGTGAATTGTAGATATTTTTAAAATAATGGTCCCGTAATTCGTTTAAATATTTTGCTTAAAATTTGATAAATTAAATCTTGTTTAGATTTTAATTTTTTATTTAATCATGGTTATTAGTTGGTTACAAATAATATTTTAATTAGAAAGCCCTGTGTTTTCTCAACCCACTTAAATTAAAATATTAGTGAAAATAATTGTAAACAAATTTTTATAACATTAATTTATAATAAAACGGGGGAAAAAATGATAATTCTTTAAATATGTCATAACTTTTAAACCAGAAGGTATAAAAAAAAATCACCAAATTATATTGTAGATATTGAACCCCTCTATCTGTAAAATACCGTTGACACCACTACTTACGGGACAACCTGTATATTTATGTTTTAATAATTGATCATTTGTTTTGTATGTAATTAAACATTGTCTATTGATTCGTAAACAATGTGTTGATATAATTGAAATAAATTCATAAGTTAATATTTTAGAATATTGTTTTAGTAACAAACTATTAGATATCAAATGGGTCCAAAAATGGGCATTCTCCTTTTATTAGTTTATTATTTATTTTCAGAAAACCTACAATAATAAACGAGGCATCGGCTTCATACTCGAGTACAGGCGGTGCAAGCACAGTATTCAATAACAGCCAATGGAGTCTGCCTCCACTTACAATGTACGTTGTCAGGGCTGATTCAGAGACGGGTGATATAGACAATGTTGTCTCACTGGGAGAAATATTAGAATTAAGAATTGAAACCACAGGTAAGCAATAGTAACAAAGTGCAGTAGGCAGACTGATGATAGTTATTAGCCCCGTCTGCCATCCGTGAAGTGACCTTGTCGCGTTCCCGGATCACTTTGGAAGTACCCTGGTATAACAATAGTATATAGTAGAGGCGATTACTGCCTGCAGACTGTGGCACATCTGTGGTAACTCAAGAAGGGAGCGCAACATCAAGTGCGGATTTAAAAATTTAAACGCTTTTAACGATTTGTCAGAACAACAGTTACGGGAGAAAATTATTTAGTTGAATTGTGTGAATTAAAAAAGTGCATACTCCTCTCGTTATACCTGACTACTTCTAATCTGTTTCCAAAACACGACGAGGTCACTTCACGGGTGTTACATTCGAAAGTGTTGGTACTACCCCAGGACGGCAGACTGGGCTAATAACCATCATCAGTCTGCCTACCACTCTTAAACTATTTAACGCATTCCGGTATCCTCTCTATTACTCTCTTTGTGAATTTCTCTTTTCAGAAGCAGCTGAAATTGAAGCATATCATTTAGTCGCTTCTTCAAGACTTGGTGACAGTTCTGTTTTATTACTTGACAGTCAAGGATGTCCGACGGGACAGGTATAATGCTAACATATCATTTTTTTAAAGTAGAGCACCACAAGTGATCCCCCACTGTTATGGTAATTCATAAGCGGAAAGAACTGCTACTACAGAGAAATAGTGCAGCTATTCGCGCGCAGTCAGGAATTATCTCCGCTATGCCGGCTTTACATACACTGCTCTCGATGATTTTGATGCATATTATTTACTATTTGAAAGAACTACAACTAGTGTGGAAACACTAAAATCTGGATATACTACGGCATTTAAATTGATTTTCCTTTTAATATACTTACATAAATTAGATAAATTATTATTATAATTTTCTGTGCTAAAGGACAATGCTCATTTTTGGGCCCACTTAATTTTTTTATTTAGTTGGATATCAAAAAAATTATTCTAAAATAATATCTTATTTATCATTAACTTATTTTCTATTATATCAACACATCGTTTATTAATTAATAGACAATGTTTAATTACATAAAAAACAACAATAACAGATATTATCAATTATTAAAGCATCTTATATGTATAATAATAACCTCAAATATTGCATTTAAAAAAGTATAATTACTCAATTACTTGAGTAAAAAAATTTAAACTGATTGGTGATAAGGAATGTAGATTTATTTTTCTACAAAATGAACTAAAAATTATCACGAGACGAAACGCGAGAACGAAGCTGTGGGCCCATTTCTCTTAATTTTTTCTCGTAATTTTGGGTCAAACATATTTTTAAAGTAAATTAAAATAATTCAGCTTTATTTTAAACATTTCAAATCAAATTAAACGCTCTAGTTAAATTATTTTAATCTAGTTAATTATTTATTAATACCAGTATAATTTTTTTATAGGTAGATTTCCCTCCGTTCTCCCGCCAATGGCTGGATAGTACTCAGCGTTTATCAGCTAAGTTCAAAGCTTTCCGGTTTCCTACTTCGCATGTAGTGCGATTTGCCATTATGGTCCGATTCTGTGATACAAAATGTACACCGGTAATTATACAAATGTTTTTTTAAATAATTGCAAATTGCTCACTGATGTTGGTTATTGGCCCAGGGGTCAAAAGCCAATCGACAGCTGTCACTTGATCGAATCGACAACAAAATATATGAGATTTGACGTTTCGTTATAACCTAGGTGACAAATCCCATATATTTTGTTTTCGATTCGATTAACAAAACTTTCGATTGGATTTTGACTAGACCCAGACCCAGTCTACTGTCACACACTCGCTAAATGACCTAAGTAGCGTTTCGAGACCAGAGGGCCAAATACGAATTTACATTTACGCCGTGAGAGCATAATGCAATCCACCAATCAGACGATGTTATTTTAACCGCCGCATTTTAATAAAGCGATCCTATTGGTGGAGAAAAGTCACCTTACGCTGTCACGACGTAAATGTAAACTCGTACTTAGGCCTCTGCTTAGAGGCAGCCGAGTATGATATCGTATCCCCAAGCATAGTTGAAATGACTGCTGCATGAGATTATCTTATCTGTAATAGCAGTTGTTTCCGCTTACGGACTGCGCTCTAAGTTAACTTCAAACGGGTGACATGTTAAGATGTCGAGCTACTATAAAAAAGATCATTTGAATCAGTGCCAAAGCGGCAATTAGTTTTTTAAATTATTCTTGTGGCTCGGCATATGACAACACCGCCTGATGTAAAGGTAGAGTGCGTTCCATGAACGGAAACAACTGCTGCAAACAGATAAATCTCTACGGGCAGCAGTCGCCTTCGCTATGCCGGCCTGAGGAGACTAGTATGCACCATCTAGATTGATAGTGCACACTCCTCTTGCTAAGTTTCATAAATTAAATAATTACAGAGAAATTGCGGCCGCTCTCGTTCAACTCGAGAAACGAACGAAACGCAGTCGAATGAAGTTCGAAGTGGGAGTGGTGTTTTAGCTCAGAGCGGACCGCAACCCTGTACCTCGGCACCACATTCGCGGGTACCATTAGAATTGGAGTTTGTAGTGGGTTCTAAAGATGTCCTCTCAGCTGATACCCTAGTTAGAGCCGATCATCGTTCTAATATACGTAAGTGAACAAAGTCCAATGGACCTAAGGGTCGTTTGCATCAAAAGCCGGTTAAAGTAACTTTTACGTTTACTTTAACCGTTACGTTTACATTATGGTGTATAATTTTACTCCACTCGAGTTGCACCATCGTCGCACCTGTCATTTTTGACGGTTACTTTAACCTTAGCCGTAACCAGCGAATCTTGGGGTGGTTAACGTTAAAGTAATCGTCAAACCAATGTTGCTAACGTCAAATCTATGAAATGAAGCCAAATATGTGTTTTTATTATTTTTCGAGATTTAAAGATAACAATATGAATTTACACGATATTGCAACGCGTGTGGAGTAAATGTATGCATTTAACGGTCATCGTCGTCGTAAAAGTAATAGTTAAAGTTACTTTAACCGGCCTTCTGGTGCAAACCACCCTAAGTATTCAGTGCTCACAAAAATTTCTGTTTTCGTAAAGTTGAGAGAAGTATGCACTGTTAATCTGGATGGTGCATATTTGTCTCCTCAAGCCGGCATAGCGGAGGCAAATGCTGCCTGTAGAAATTTATATATAATGGCAGTTTCTATTCATAGACCGCACTCTAACTTTACATCAGGCGTAGTGTTGTCACATGCCGAGGTACAATAAAAAAAAGTTCATTTGTTACAGCTGAAGAGATATTATCTGCGGGTATGTCGAGCGAATCCGGTAGTTTAGTATGTATGCATGAAGTGGTCGTAGTGTCATTGGCTCTCGGCTGGTTGGCTGTACAATTAATGTTACTATTGGGATGTTGTTTACTTGTTAAAAGGTATATTTTTTCGTACATTTGCTATTATGCAGTCGTTTCCACTATTCCGGCTTGAGGAGACGAATGCGCACCATCTAGGTTGACAGTGCACTCCTCTCATTTCGTAATCAAGTTCGAGGCTTTTGATTGCTTAATTCACTACTAGGTTATTCAAAAAAGTCGAAGATTGTATTTTTTTTATTTTAGCACGTCATATGACTGCTTTCCGCCTGATGTTAAGCTAGAGTGCGATCCATGAACAGAAGCCACTGTCGTCAGAAAAGGGGATCTGCAGACAGTAGTCGCATCCGCTTGATATTCAGATGCTTCTTTTAGTTCATCATAATATTTTTTTTGTATTTTTTTAATTTTCCCAATAAGTTTTGAAGATATTTTGTTATTATATGTATATTTAGGTATTAATTTTGCAGTATACTTATCTATTATTTAATATTTTTTAGGTATAGAAACTTAGCGGAAATGAGTATGCAAAAAGAATACCAATCATTTGACAATGTTGGCTTCGATACAATCTCTACTCATAGAAGAGTACATTGGCCGGATCAGAATGTAGATATTTTACATGTTAACTAATTATTTGCATACGTAATTAAAGGTCGTAATTTTACGGGCACATTAATATTGATAATTATGGTGTTTTTTACCCATGGACAGTAAAAATTAAATGTTAACAATAATATCGCTATTTTTATTAAATGCGTTCTTTTCTAATTTTGTTTAATTTACCATGTGTATGACCATCCTACATAATCCCAAATGTGTATAACAATCTCTCGTCAGAAATAAGGAAAGGCTTAAACAATAAAAACTATAAAAATAAATTAAAAAACTATTATACCTTTTGAAGCAACCTGTATATAAAAATGTATTTAAAAAATTTCAGAATACCTTCTATTTTTTAATGTTGTTTAACACTAAACTTGTTTATCAATTCATTTAAATTGTATATTGTACTTATTATTTAACTATTTATGTGTAATTTAGTGTAATTAAGAACGAATGTGCAACGCCAAGACAACCAAACTGGCGTGAAGCTAAAATGTAAAAAAAAAAAAAACTAAATACTACCAATAAACAATAAAAAAATACAGGGTATGGTTTTTTATCCCATATCCCAATCTTTGTTCGACCAAGTTATAGACTATTTTTCGCAATTTTATATTGATTTTTGATAGCTGCTTGTACACAAACAAACTGAGCCTAATGTGAATAATGTTGTATAATCAATAACTAAACAAATAGTATGTAGATTATTTATTTGTAAAATTATAGTAATTGATTCGTTTCTACTGAGGGCACCGGTGATGATGAAGAAACGGGAGCAGGAGATGCTCTTGATACTCCTCGAGGTGGCGGCTGTCTAACGCTTTGACGATTTGACGCCGCGTTGTAGTGATATCCTTCGAATTTATTATTATTATTATCAGGGAACGTTGCTGTACCCATATACATCACCTGAAAATAATTTAGGTTACATAATGAACACAATTTTTTATAAAAGCTCTGGATGACCACACTCTGCCGTTAAGCGAAAGCGGAAACAATTGCTGCCAGACAGGAAGTGGATGCAGGAGGCATTCGTCTTTGCCATTCCGGTTTGAGGAGATAAGGTACAACTGAAGGGCTATTGCGGACGCGAACTCACCGTGAGTCACGGTGAGTATCTGGTTTTCTTCCGGCACTATTTGTAATGTAATTGGACGAGCCACGATGGGCGTTTCCTGTTGACAGTGGCTCGTCCAATCACATTACAAATAGTGCCGGAAGGAAGGGGGGCTATTGCGGACGCGAGCTCACCGAGGTACACTATCCGTTGAAAGGGCATTTTCCTCGTTATATCCTACTTCTAAGCCAATTTCGAAACGCAACTTTGTCAGTTACACCATAGAAGAAAGAATATGAATGAAGAACGTTCAAAATACAAATAACATTAATTTAAAAAAAAATCGGAGAGATGCGGAAATTTAAAAAAAAAACAAGCACCTGAGGTTTATACCCATCAGGACCGGCCTCATATTCAACAAGTTGCATTCGTCCATCAGGCAATAAGACGTGGTATGAACCAGAAGCACTGTCCCCCTTACGTTTCTCATTATGTCCAAAATCTAAGCTTATTCCGTTATCTTGGACATCGTAGGAGAAATCGTAATTTGCTGGTTGCTGTAATAAAACAATATTTTATTCGGTTTATTCACGCTATAGGCATCGATATATACAACTAGATGTGCAATAACGCTCCTAATGTGACGCGAGAGGAAAGATGACCGCAGTCACCTTTAGGTTCTCTGTCATTTAGTATTTGACTTGACGGCAACTTTGTCAAATCGTTTGAAGCGGCCTACGCATTTCTTCACGTCAGATGCATTAAGTATATAACTCTATATGGCTATAGGTACTTACAACTAATCACGTTCTTCTAAAACACATGCCATATTAGCTTTCAGGACATACCCACTTTCACTTCATTCACACTCTTCTCATCCCTTGTTCCATTCAGTAGCTGAAGTGTGGATTAAATCTCGCACTCAGGTCTACCTACACTACATTGTTCTTGAGCATATTGCAATCTTACATTGTTAGGAATTCTTTCGCCCAACGATCTTTCGCATAATAGTTACGATTTAAAAAATATTTTACAATGATAAAATAAAGCAAAGATATTTACAGTTGGTTCTGCAGATGGTTTTTTCCCGTTTGCTTTAGGTGGAAGATATTCTTGAGAAATTACTCCAATCCATAAAGATGTTAAAATTAGTGACGTCAACTGTAATTATGTAAAAGAAAATAAACAAAATTACAATATTATAACAAAATAAAATAGAAATTACTTGCCGCGATATTCATATTCAAAGTTTTAACCATTTCCTTGTATTGTATTTTACGTTTCAGACTAACAAATGAAATATAGTTTATTTTTCCCGCCTATATAAACCGACCCACACCAAGTTGCGGTCGTCTGCTATAATTAAGTACTATTTCTATTAAAACACGACACGATCTTATGAAATAAGTATAACTGGGATAACTGCGGCGATTGGAATTTTAATAAAAAATTTCAACAGTTCTTTGTTTTATTTAATTTTGAAACCATCAATTTATAAAAAATAAAATAATTAAAAGAACATAAACCAGTTTAATATTTCATTAACTTTATTCTAAATTTCCAAAAGCTTATTGAATTAAAATAGAAGATAAAAACGCGCTATCGTGTGGACACATATGTGAAATGCGCGCGTTGCATTTATGCTCGTGAAAATGACTTTTTAGATATACCACACACGCTACGATTTACCTCGCTTGTATATTTTTAGTTCATATACTTTTGGTATTTTTTCTAGTCGCAATTATTTAAATAATTACAATGTTAATCTCTATAATTGTAGGATACTAGCAGTACTTCGAATAATATAATTAATTTGCTATTCGATACTGAAAATTGTGCTAGAAAATTGTAGCGTGTATAGCAGATATAATAAATGGTGCAATAATTTGAAATTTTGTTACGCTATGAGAAGTATCTTATGTCAGTATTACAAAGTAATATGTGTATTTATTAAAGTTATGAGTACGTAGTCGGTAATTAAACTGTGCTAAGGGTTTTTCAACACAGAGAATTTTCAAGGACCTCTCACATAACCTCAAAACTTTTTTTATCAGCGTATATCGCTGGATCGGGACCGGATCAATCTTATAAATTGCGAACATGATTTCATTTTCAAGAATTCGAGGTTCAATGTTATGTCGTACACTATCCACTTCAGTAGTTCGAAATAATGTCATAAGACCGCCATCAAGACCGAAAAAGGGGATATTCTCACCTATAACTTGGAAGTCGATGGCACTTACTGCCGTCGTCGGTGGAGGTCTCACAGCTTTCATGTTGTACGTACGGAAAGAGAAACAGGACGCTATAGATAAAGAAAGGAAAAGGGAAATTGGAAAGTCAAAAATAGGAGGTACATTTGAGCTGATTGACCCTGAGGTAACATCAAACCTTATACATTGTGTCTCCTTGGTTGATTAATCAATTAAGTTATAATAATTTACAGGGTAACTTAGTGAAAAGCACAGATTTATTAGGAAAATGGTTATTACTGTATTTTGGATTTACGCATTGCCCAGACATATGTCCTGATGAATTAGAAAAATTAGCTGAAGTGGTCAATTTATTTGGTAAGTATAAGAGCACAAAGAAAATAGCTACTGTGTTTGCAAATATATTTTGTATAAAATATTACCACATTGATCTGTCAAAAGCGCTTGTGTTTAAATATGTTTGTATTATTTTTTCAGAATCTTCACCCTCAAATCCTCCCTTACAGCCAGTATTCATATCTGTAGATCCTCAGAGAGATACACCACCTATTGTCGGAAAGTAAGTTATTTTCTGATCTCTCAGATATTGACAACATACTTGTGTGGACAGTTTATCTTAGCTGTTCCACAAAATATGTTTAATCCACCTCAGTGGAAGATAGTTTTTATAATATTGTTGCCAACGGGGTGCACCATCCACCTACACAGCTAACTATGTCCTGACAACAAACCTAAAAACAAAAAAAAAGTCTTAGTTAGATTAATGGTTTTACACCGGGATAGTGAATAATTTAATGAATAAAAAATATTTTTTAAAGGTGGTTAACATAATTTTCCTATAAACTTGACTTGGTTAGTCCATGCTCCAAGAGCACTGATTGTCTTCTATGCAACCTCTGCCCAGAGGACTGTCTGTAACATTAATGGTGAATTAGTATTTGTTGAGCCAGTAGTATCCTATTATAATGCCAATGACTAGGAGGGCTGAGCTCAGGGATATATATTCTATATAATGTAGGCAGTGACGTCTTTTTTCTTATAGATATGTGAAAGAATTCTCTCCGAGATTCTTGGGCCTGACTGGTAATAAGGAACAAATACAAAAGGCGTGCAAGTCTTATCGTGTTTACTTCAGTGCCGGCCCACAAGATCAGGACGAAGATTATATTGTATGTAATAATTATGAGTTATATTATAAGAGATTATAAATTATCTAATCTGGCATATCTCGAAACCTATTGATTTCATCACTTTGCGAGATTTACCAGTAACCCTGTAAAAAAACACTATTTATTAAAAAGATAAAAATATTTTATTATGTGGAAGAGTATCTGGATACAGGGAATTTACACGCCATGTAATCGCTATCAAATTAAAGATGTAAGAATAAATCTCTATTGCAGGTGGACCATACAATTATTATATACTTAGTGGATCCTGATGGTGAATTTGTAGATTATTATGGGCAAAATAGGAACGCAAAGGAGATCCACGACTCGATGCTCATAAACGTGCAAAAGCATCTAGCACAAAAGAAAAAGTCTTGGTTTTAATTTCTTAGAAAGAAAAGAAAACCTATTTGCATTTATTGTGACTATGAGTAGTTAAATATAGTATTTTTGTTACGTTTTTTTAAGTTATAAATAAAGGTTTTGAATAAAACAATTATAATTTTATAATATCATATATTTTGATGTTTTATTCTTAATTTAATATAGATTTACATAGATATTAATATAGATTTAATATACACAATTTTCTATTTCTACAAAATGAGATCCATAAAGGCTTAATACTATTAATTCAGTATTTGGTATGTGAATTATAATTATGTAATTAATTTTAAAGTTTATGGCAAAAGCATGTAATATTTACAGTATATATCTATGATTTTCAGTATATCAAATTACTAATTTTTTTACCGCACGTGATCGGTCCCACGAGTACGTATTACAAATTACTTAGTATAAAAAACGATCAGGGATTTCTTATATGAAATAATTTATGAATTCCATATAAAAAAAGACCAATTTAACTTCATTGTTGCCGGTTGACTAGTTTTGTAACTTTACATTGGCAAAAAGGCCTGTTTTATAACAATTATACAGTGATTTTTTTAACTGGGACTAACTTATACTGTTCAGATTTTCTTCCAATACAATGAAATGATCAATACATGAACAGTCGAACTGCATTCAAAAAAATAAACAAAATTATTCATTTTTTTGGACAACTAAAGCTTGACAGAAAATTACTATGCCAAAATTGTTTTCATAAAGAATATCTAATGGTTCTTAATACAAGCTTCGGATTTCCCCATACTGTTCCAGCTAATGTAATACTTATTTTATTATTATCACTATTATTCGTATGACATAATAAATATTTGCACGCCCAAACGGACAGTTATGGTGAAACTAACATAGATATAAGACCATACTAACCCATAACATAGATAAATAAATAAAAAACACTCTATCTATTTAGAATAATATTATAAAATATTTACATTTGAGTAACGCACTACTTTCGCTTATGGCTTGAGAATGGTGGCGAGATCTATACAAAATCAGTAAAGAAATAAATCTGATCAAAAGCGATTGCTAGTGTTTGATTGCGAAACACTATACTTTTAAACTGTAAACAATTGCTGTGCCTCTGTCTAACCTGTGATGAGACTATCTCATGAAATTATGTTATAGGTCGATTCAAACATGGCGTCTCGGAAGTTAGATACGGGCACTATTTCGCGCAGGTACAGTTAAGTTTACAATAATAAAAGTTAATTTATAAAAATGATTTGCGAGCGGGTAGCCCTTCCCTCTCACCATAGATCACCGTTGATACTTGAATTTGCATACTGTGCAGTGACTTGTATCTAACGTCGGAGCCGCCATAATGTTTGGATCGATATAATTGTTTCTTGTAACAGGGCCAAAGCTAGATTCACATTAGATTGTGTATTTGTAAGAATATTATGCTAAAGGTAATATTTTAATATCGTTACGAGTAAACGTAGCTACTTCCACGACAGTTTCTTGGCCTGTTATTACATAATTAGGTTCAATATCCATATTTGTGACAATATCAACAGCGGCTTCCTGATTGTTAACTTTATTTTCCACATTAGTGTCACAAACTTTGCTTAAACTATCATTTTTCTTTTGACTAGACTTCTTTCTGCCTTTCTTTCTACCCTCATGACTTCTCATATGAACACGTAGATATGATTTTGTTGTGAATTTTTGATGGCATGTGTTACATTCGAATGGTTTTTCACCTAAAACATAAAAATTATTTCAACTAAGTTTCTAAATATTTTGGTAGGAGTCGGGATGTCTACCTATCTAGAATCTAAATGCTTCTGCGTCTAAGCTAGTACTTGTATAATGTCTGTACAGATTTTTTTAGTGTAACTCAGGATATAACCACACTCCTTGACCTTGCGATGCGATTCATGATTGGAAACAACTGCTACAATAGATAAATATCATAGCCTTGGGGAGACACACTCTGAAAGATTCGAACGCTGGGAATACCGAAAAATGTCATATCTACTCTTTTAAAAAAATTGAACTGACTTTTTTTTATAAATATTATATTATAAATATCTTTACCTGTATGGAGTCGGGAATGATCCCTGAGTGACGCTGCTGTATAGAATCGTTTAGGGCAAACGGAACAAGCGTGTGGTTTCTCGCCTGCATGACGTCTCATATGGTCTGTCATGTTCTTGCGGGCGAACCTGTTTTCATTATTGTATTTCAATTAATAAAATAAACAAAATATATTTTAAATGAAGCCAAGTATGGAGTATAATAAAACAAATATATAGCGCGAAAGTGGATGGCAGTGTCGGAAGGCGCCCCCTTCTGAAAGGTAGACCTTTCTCAGCCAAATCGGTCAATTGCTCGGAAAGGGTCAGGTGAGGAGCACCCACAACTGGCGTGCATACACGAGTGAAGTACTGGATGTGGTCAAAGCGAAAATGGCATATAGAGAGAGATGGGACTGGGCGTGAGTTAAGTAATAAGTGTGACTAGCATAAAAAGAACCCACTGTCTCTTTTTTAGCTCTGGCAATTCTGCTGCCAACAAATATACTCAAAGCCTTTTATACCAGGCTCTTGAGTGCTTTGAAAGTGACAGTAATATACCTTTTGCCGCAAATATCACATCCAAAGGGTTTTTCTCCACTATGTGTAGCACCGTGGGCCTTCAAGGACGATATTGCTGTGAATCGACGATCGCATAAATCACATTTGTACGATTTTTCACCTGAAATCAATGTTTTATTTTTAAATCAAAATAATATATAATATAATTTTTCTGATATTCTTGGTTTATTTGTTTTTATTTTTAATATCTGTTACCTGCAACTTTATATGAGTATAATTATAATGCGTTTAACTTGAGAAATAAAACGTTCTACATACAAAATTATCATCCCCTATTTCACTCTCTTGAGGAATGATTTTACAAGAACGAACACCGACAAAGTAAAATTTTGTAAAAACACTGTGTGCAACAAAGCCTAAATATTAATGTTTATACTCCTAACTAGATAGACTCTGCCCTAGGTAGACTGTGTTCTTTCTCAGTGGGCCGAGTGTGAGTTTTTTTACGCGGTTACGGCGTAAGTGACATTTCTACACCAATCAGACAATAATATTTAATCCGCCAAGGTTAAAAAAATTAAGCCACGCCCTTTGTGGAGAGAAGTCACTTTGCGTCGTGAAAGCGTAAACAGAGCTCTTTATAGATATCTGTTCAGTTGTTTAGCAGTGAAATTAATCAAACGGTAAGCCCTGTCCAACACTAACCTGTATGTGTTCTCATATGAGTACTAAGATTCGAATGCTGTATGAATCTTTTACCGCAAACAGAACATATATATGGCCGCTCCCCTGTGTGAGTGCGATGATGTGTATCACGAACTTGGCGATGTTTGTAACTGAAAGAAAACATACAAGCACTTAATAAACATAATTAAGTTAAATGTAAACAGTTTTTTTTATTGTAGCTAGGCATGTGACAACACTTGGCCTGATATAAAGCTCGAGTGCGGTCCACAAATGGATACAACTGCTACTACAGAGAAATCTCTACAGGCAGCAGTCGCCTTCACTATGCCGGCTTGAAGACACAAGCATGTACCATCCAGATTGACAGTGCACACTCCTCTCGTTATAACTGACCTGTACCCTGGTGCCTTCCCTATTTTAAAAGCGACCATGGTCTAGCTAATAGACGCGCGAACTCACGATCGATGAGACCAGTGTTCGAACCTCACTAAATTCTGACTGGTACTAATGTAACTTTGTTATATGGACTTTGGTCGCTCAGTGCCTATAGGCAATATTAAAGAGTGGTAGGCCGACTGATGATGGTTATTAGCCCAGTCTGCCGTCCGAGGGTAGTACCACTTTCGAATATTAACACTGGTGAAGTGACCTTGTTGCGCTTCGGAAGCAGTTCGAAAGCAGCCAGTTATAGCGAGAGGAGTGTGCTCTGTCACACTAGATGGCGTATTCTCGTCTCATCAAACCGGCATTGCGGAGGCGACTGCTGCCCGTAGAGACCGCACTGTAGCTTTACCAGACAGTGTTGCCATATGTAGAGCTACACTAGACTTCACCATCTACACCCAAAAAGAATCATACTCACGTGTTACCACAATAATGACATTTGTATGGTTTAAAGTCTGTATGAGTGATCATATGTGACTTTAACAACCTCGAGGATGTAAAAGCTCCAGGACAATAATCACATACATACGGCCGTATACCGCTATGACCACGCACATGTACACGGAGAGAGTACAAGCTTGTGAACCTGTAAGTAATGTGTAATGTAAATAATATTTTTTTAAATTTATTTATTATAGTTTACATGAAAAGATAAAAAAATCTTGGGCCTCTCAAAGTCCACATGGGCTTATTTGAGAGGCGCAATATCAAGATAAGTACATAACTCATTTAGTCAGTGCAAGTTTAAGTGGGTTGTTTTTTTTTATTGTAGCTCGGCATGTGACAACCCTCCGCCTGATGTAAAGCTAGAGTGCGGTCTATGAATGGAAACAACTGCTACTACAGACAAATTTCTACAGGCACATGTCACCTCCACTGATGCAGGTTAACAGTGCACACTCCTCTCGTTATACCGAGATATTGTTCCAAAAAGCGACAAAGTTATTTTTGCTACTACAAACAAATTTCCACAGACAGCAGTCGCCTCCACTATGCCGGCTTGAGGAGATAAATGTGCACCATCCAGATTGACAGTGCACATTTCTCTACTGGCTACTTCGAAACTGTTCCCCAAACACGACAAGGTCACTTCACAAGTGTTTTTTTTAAAGTGGTGGTACTATACCCGAGGACGGCAGGCTGGGCTAATAACCATCATCAGTCTGCTTACCACTCTCGTCTACCTACCACACTTAAAAGTGATAAGCAATAATAGTAACCTCTTGTCACAGGTATCACATTTGTGTTTCTTAACAGTGACTTCGCCAGTGTGAACTTTCCGATGTCTTTCCATAGCTGCAAACTCGCAAAATGTCTTGTCACAAAACGAACACTCATACTTTTTTTCTTTCATGTGTCTTAGTACATGACGCTTTAATTTAGTTTGCGCTGAAAGAAATTTTAGAATCAATTTATTTTTTACTAAGATGCTAAGTTTAAATAGTCTCCGTATGCATATAACATTTCAATTACAAAACTAAATTTTAGTGTGGTTTTGCTAAAATAAAAAAGTCCAGTTTTCCCCAATAAGAATGCAGTCCTGCGCAAAAATAATATTTCAAATGGGACTGGTAGTTCTCTGGATTGCATAAGGTATGAACTTCTTTTGATTCATTATTCAGGTTTTATTCTATTAAAACGAAACGAAATTCTCACCATGACCATTCTCAATGTTATTTATTCTATTTTAAAGCAAGAAAAATGCTTACAAGGAAATACTTTGTTGCACGAATTACACGTGGTACCGTCGCCGCTGTGTACAGATGTATGTATATATAGATCGCATTCCAAATTAAATGTATTGTTGCAAAATAAGCAGGACAATCTACCAGTTTGTTTCTTTGTTTTTTTCATTGCGATTTTGTGTGCTTTTTGATGGCGTTTTAATCGATTAGTGTTGGAGAATTTCTGTTGAAACAAAATTTTACAATATAAGGTTTTGCGCAACAATATTCTTAACTATTATTTCACAACAGCCCCAGGAGTGTATGTGTCAACCTGAATGGTGCAGATTGGTCTCCTCAAGCCAAGATAGCGGAAGCAATTGCTTCTAATAAAGCAATTGAATAAAAAAAACTTCAAGTGGAATGTTATCATATGCCGAGCTACAATAAAAAGCTGAGGTGGGAATCAAACCCACCAACCACATTACACACATGTTCTGACCATGAAGCCATGCACAAGTGGTCATGACCATCAATTGCAGATATGGAGCCCACGAAGAGGACGAATCTTGACCAAATACTACATACATAGTGAGATGAGATAATTAAGAAAATAACTGTTATTATGAAGAAGGAATTAAATAACTCACTTTAAAACAATCTGTACAAGTCAGTTCTTTTTTATTTGTTTGCACCTCATCAAATTTTGCAATCTCCGCTGAAAATAAAGAAATAAATTATACCAACTATCTTGTTATAATTTTGTATGTTCCCACTACATCTGTGCTACTTGGTCAAAAATAAAAAATAGGATGCCAGCGTGTCAAATTGGTTTTTTCTCTCTCTCTCTCTTCGTAGGTCCCTCATTGTTGAGGATCGTGACTCCTGGTGGCTCGCTCAATTAGATGTCTCCATCGGCTACGACTGCTTGCCTGATGGAGAGCTTTATGGACCGGCATCACCAGACAAATGGAAAACTGGTCTGTCCAGCGGCTTGGGCTTCTACCGCACGGTCTTCTGCCATCAACCTTCCCTGTCACCACAAGCCTTTCCAGATTGTCGCCATCCTTGCGCGCTATGTGGCCGTAGTTTTTTTTTAAATTAATAAAAATTATATTTATTATTTTTGTGTACTTTATTGCAGAAGGTGAATTAACAATATTTATAAAAAAAAAAAACTTAATGAAAAAAAATTAAAGATAATTACTACTTCAAAACTGTTTTTGTGTCTACACAGGCACCTGTTATCTTCAATTCCATTCATCATCTCTTTCCATTCTTCAGCATTCATCTTCATCTCTGACCAAGTAGTACATCTATGTTATGAACAAAACTTACCTTCTAATTTTGACATTTCATCTATTAGTTCCGGAAAATTGTCATCTAACCTGAAACAATTTAATAGAAAAATTACAAATAACTATACGTTCCGCATTTGTATTTTAAAATATTTCACCAAACTTTTTTTATTTTTAAAACAATTGAATCATCTAAATTGGCTTACCTTTCTTCATCCCTAAAAACTAGTTTTTCTACCTCTGCTAGATCACTTTCGGCTTCTAAAAAAAAGAAAGATAATTAATAAAGTACCTACAATACTTAAAATTTTCCCTTTAAACTAAGTATTTATTGCACTTTTTTTACAGTGGAGGCGACTGCTGCCTGTAGAGATTTCTCTGTAGTAGCAGTTGTTTCTGTTCATGGACCGCACTCTAGCTTTACATCAGGCAGAGTGTTGTCACATGCCGAATGGGGCATGTGCCTAGAGTTGCAAGATTTAAAAGGGCAACACTAAAACGTTGTGTACCCCAAGACTGGAAAAACTGAATATTTTTGTACTTTGAACACTATTGCACAGACGTAATGTTTCAAATGTTCAGTTTTAGCACTAAACAGACTCTAATTAAATTATTAATGTTATAACTGACCCTTTACTTTTTCTTCATCCACAGGTTTATCAATTTTACAAATAATTTCACCAGCTAAGGTCGTTTTCCAAATAATATCTGCTTTTTCACATTGATGTTTAAATTCATAGCAACTTTTGATTTGTTTTTTACAATTTAAGCAAATATTTGGAGGTAAACCATCATTCGGTAGCACCTAAAAATGCAAATTACTTTAGTATTCAGTTATATTTTAAATTTTAGCATGTTTTGAAATAAAACTTACCTGAATATAGGTGAATAAGCTGAACATTTCAGCTAATTGGTGTTCATCATCTTTTTCAAATATAGATATCATGTCAGAGCTGTCTTGAAAACATATGCGGCAAAAGTTCTCTATCTGTATCTCCCCTGAAGAGAGATGCTCAGCAAGTTTTAACGGAATTACAACTTTTATTAAACCACAGTCATCCTCATTCGACTCTGTTTGAGCCATTTTATAATTATAACTTTAATTTTAAATAAATGTAACAATATAACGTTCTATTGATACATATCATATCATAGTATTAGTGTAACTCTGTAATCACCGACAGCAGAATGAGATATATTATTAGATATTATGAGATATAACATGATTAATCAATTTGATAAATTAAACAATAACAATAATAAATAATAAAACCTCCGTTGAGAAAATAATATATAAATCAATAAGTTGTTGACTTTAATTTTTTTTATTATTATGGCACTACAACACCATAACAAATTGCCAATGCCAAAGTAAATATTACGCGTTATGCAAAACACATCACACAAAACAGTCAAATCTACTCTACTCCCAGTCAAGTAAAAAATTGCTTCAATAAAGTGTGAAATATTTAAACTTCTAAAGGGAGTAAGGAAAAATATACACGTTTTCCAGTTTATCATATGGACACTCGCTCACTAACAGTTAATGGATAATAATACACATGAATACTTAAAAAAACATACGATTAGGAAAATAATGTGTAACAAATAGCCTACTTTTTTAGATTCCCACCAAAACTTCCTGCTTGCACCGTGTTGACAGTCTGTGGTGACAGTCTGTTTTTGTCTCTGGTTTAGCTGCTTCTGTTTTTCTCTGTCTGTGGTTTTCGTTTTCGACAAGATTGCTTAATGGTGTGTATGTTTTTAAAACAAGCTAAAAATCCTTTTCAATAATGTTTAATTGAACATATTATTGTGATTTTGTGTGGTGAGTTATGATCAGAGTATAGCATTATAGTGAGAATGTATTAGGTGCTAAGTTATATTCTCTGAGTTCCCAGCATCGTGGTATGAGAATCAAACATGAGACTAGTTTATGTATATTTTGTTTTGTACATAACAACAATTAATTGTGAATTATCAAATGGAGAATTAGAATTCATGTCTTTAGCCAAATATAATAGCACTAAACCAAGAAAGCACTGGAATTTAAAAATAGATTTTAATTTTACTAAGACATTGCCCCCACTATTGAAAAGAAAGTCAGGTACCGATATAAAGTTAAAATGCGAGGCGATCATGAATTTCACGCAAGTAGAAAAACTAACGAAACATAATGAGAGAATAGAAACTTCACTGGAGGAATTCCCGCTCGAATATAAACTGAATTTGATGAAAGTTGATTGGTTGAAAGATGACGAAATTTTAACAGATGGCAATACTTTTAAAATTGCAAGTAAAATAGTTCCAGGTAATGGTACCATAGTTTCTGTGTTGAAGATAAAGGATGCCCAGACTAAACATAGTGGGAACTATACATGTTCTGTTAGGGAACGTGAAAGACAAACAACCAGAGTTATAATTGAGGATGATACTTCTTCTGATGAGATACCCACATATGGCTCATTATTTCCAGACTCATTATATACACCTCCTTTTAAACTCTCTACTACCATCAGTTCTGATGAAGCGGCAAGTTTGGCTACAAGCAATCCGACAGCTGCACCTCGAAAATTACAACCGATATGTCAGGAGTATATAGGAAAGGTGTGTTCAAAACAGTTACAAGGGCAGTTTGTTTATATACCATATAATACAACACAAGAGTTGTTAGAAGAGAAATTATTGAAGGCAACTTATGTTATAAAGCAGTCTAGAGATATAAGTCCTCAATGCAATAATTATGAAAGACCCAGTTTATGTTATTCAACATTTCCTATATGTAGAGATCCTATTGGAACTAATAGAAATTTCTTTAAAACGGCAAAAGAGATATTTTCTCATGTAAATACTAAGTCGAGCGAAGAAGATGGGCCAAAAATAGTTTTTGAAAATTTACCTCAAAGTGGACTTCCGGAACATTTAAAACCGAATCACTTGTCTAATGAGTTACTGCAAATGTTAGATTTCCGATATAATTCTACTGTTGTGATAAGGGTATGCAAACAAGATTGTGAAATATTAGAGAATGAGTTGTGCCAGAAAGAATATGCTATTGCTAAAAGACATCCTCATATTGGCAAGCAACTGAATCTAGAAGAGTGTCAGAATCTCCCTGAAGATGATCCTGATTGTCTTAAAATTGGCATCAGACCTGTCATGGTATCTAATGAAGAGTGTTATTGGGAGAATGGACACTCCTATTTGGGTAGAACTAATGTTGCCAACAATGGATTGCCGTGCATAGAATGGTCCAAGCAGATGAAAGTGAAGCCAGCTGACTTTCCTGAGCTGGCCGGTAGACATAGCTACTGTCGAAACCCAGGTGGTCTGGAACCGCAGCCATGGTGTTTTGTAGATAAGGAAGGGAAAACTGAACAGTTCTGCGACATCCCTAAATGTGCACACAAAATATGGATATATATAGTCATTGTTTTCTTTCTTCTTACAATAATTATACTGGGATTTTTAATTTGTATCTTTTGCAAGAACAAAATGAAGAAAAGTGGTACTACACTTATGGATATGAATTTACCTAATGCAGACAAGAATATTTATGGTAATTCCAGACTGAATTCACCGATAGAAATGAATGATTTGATGAATCAGAATTCAAATAATCCAATGAATCCGACACGCAATATGCGAGGGAATGGAATTCTAAGGGTACCTCAATACTCTCTATCTCAAATAAGGTTCTTGGAAGAACTCGGTGAGGGAGCGTTCGGTAAAGTATACAAAGGCGCTCTTAACAAAGGTGGAGAGACACAATTTATAGCTGTTAAGGCTTTAAAAGAGAATGCATCGGCGAAGACCCAGCAAGATTTTCGTCGTGAAATTGATTTAATATCTGAATTGAGACATGACAACATTGTTTGCATTGTTGGAGTGGCTCTTAGGGAGGAACCTTTGTGTATGCTTTTTGAATTCATGGCTAGAGGTGACTTGCACGAATTCCTGATGGGCAGAGCTCCACCATCCGGTAAAGGGTTACCAGCAATGAGGTTATTAAACATAGCGCAAAATATAGCATCAGGAATGCAATATCTGGCATCACATCATTATGTACACAGAGATCTGGCTGCTAGAAATTGTCTCGTGTCGGACGATTTTGTTGTTAAAATATCTGACTTTGGATTGTCTAGAGATATTTATAGCTCTGATTATTATAGGGTAAGTGCTGAAGAATATTCAGTATTAAAAAAATATATAACTTGTTCTGTTGCCCTTTTTAGATCTAAACTGTTGAACAGATCTCGCAAGAATATAGGTGAAATAGGGGATGAAAGTTTGTATGTGCTTGACAAATAGACTCCCAACCACAGCTGAAAATGAGATACGTGCTAGTAAAGATGAATAGGTATAATATAGAAAAGATTTTTAAATGGTTTTATTATTAAATTGCAGGTGCAATCAAAAAGTCTACTCCCAGTAAGATGGATGCCTCCAGAATCCATCTTATATGGCAAGTTTACAACTGAAAGTGACATTTGGTCATATGGAGTAGTTTTGTGGGAGATCTATAGCTATGGATTGCAGCCGTATTATGGGTAAATAATATTTGATTTTTTATTGAAATTACGAAGTTGAAATGTTAATTGGCTGAATTGTGTTGAGAATTTTCACTGAGCCATGAGTTTAATTTTCTGGGCCTATTCATATATAATATAAAAAGCAGAGCCAATGGCTCTGTGGTTTTTGAATTTTTTTTTACTAAGCTAAATTACTAGCTATCAAAAGAAGGTTTTCAGTGCTGGTTGAAAATTACTTTTGGATATTTGGCATGTGAGGTCCAGTAACGTTTTCTTAATATCAACGGAGCAGCTCCTTAATAACATCCTCTAGTTTTGGGCTCTGCGAAATCTCTTGGCACTTTTCTATTTAATCTCCGTTTAGGCTTTGTCCTCGTAAGGAGCTCAAGGAAGCAAGATTATTTTTTAAAAATCTTTTAATGTATTTTCAGTTATAGTAACCAAGAAGTAATATCTATGGTGAGAGGTGGTGAATTGCTTGCATGTCCAGCTGCTTGTCCCGCTGTCATGTATGCATTAATGCAAGATACATGGAAACATATGCCACAGCGACGCCCAAACTTTGATGATATTGTTGTCAGGTAATTTACATTTCAAGCAACATATTATCCATTTATTATAGTTTATACTGAAAAGAAAAATTAAAAATATTTCAAATATATCTACTTGGGCTCTTGAGTTGCCATACATGCTAACGTCACTAACGAATGCGAAATGTAATTTACAGGTTACAAGCGTGGTTAGATAACGGCGGTTGTCCCGAAATAGGAACATCGGATTCAAGCAGTGTATGCAGTCATCGGCAAGCATCCAGTTCGAGTAGAGAGCTACAAGAGAGAATGCCGCTACTGGCACCGCACTCATCATCAGGGAGTCTTAAAATGATCCCGCCACCTTCCGATTCCTGTTCAGTATGTAGTGAAACTCCTGTTACTCGACATAAAAAAGGGAGTTGCGGATCGTTAATTGATTCGGATAGGAACACCAAAGACACTGTTATTAGAATACCTAACGCTCATTTTGGTAATGAAATTTAGAAAGAGTTATATGCCGGTTTAATGTCCAATATAATAATGTTTTATTTATCTCAAAAAATATGTTTTAATTAAAAAAATATATAAAAAAATAAGAGTAATTTTGATAATTTTTTAACAAACTTGATACTAATATTATATCAAATCATATAATGAATACTTTGTACTTAACTCAAGATAAGGTTAGTTTCAATTAGTAATTAATTAATAATTTTTAGTTAATTTATTATTACCCAAAAATTAAGGCATCTCAAATTACTTTATTTGAAATATTTGGAAAACGCTGTTCTATTTGGCCAAGGACGTCACAGTTATGTCATTGGTATGGCTGGCGTCCACTGGTGGAAATTTGATTGAAAAATCGCTTACCACTTATTTCCAATAGGAAGGAGCCGAAGCGAGGCGAATTGCATCCGGCATTTTTTGTCAAGTTAACTTCTGACTTAGTACGTGGCAGTACGGTGCAATTCGGCGCGGAAGAAATGAGATTCGATTGAGCGCGCCTTGATTAGGATGATCTTATGCAACCGGAACGTCTCTTAATTCAGAGACTGAATCTATATTATAATTCAGAAAGGCCGAAAGTGCGTACAATGTTATTATGATCATTCTGATTTTTTCTGTACACAATTTCGGGTTTTTTTTTGAGGACCAAGTACGAATTAACATTTACGTTGTCACTGCGTAAAGTGTGTACTCTCCACCAATAGGGTTGATTAATTTTTTATCTAAGTCCAGCCTTATATGACAGGTCACTCCTGACCCGACTCGACTCCTCTCGTTGATAGTGTGATGACACCGCAATAGGTGCTCTTATTACGAACGAAATTTGTTACAACTAATCATTTTTAGAAACAAATTGCCAGTTTCCTACAATTATTGAGACTGATTTTTTTCAATTATTATTTCTTTAGATAATTTATTAATGGTAGTGTTAAGTTTTATTATATATTTTTTTGTACCTTGATTTAGTTAAGTTTGATGTTTTTATTGCATTTTTTTTAGTGTAGGCAAACAATTCAAAAGTAGAGAACCTGTGTTTCCATTTTCCCTCCAAAACTCCATAGGAAGTTTCACTAAGGATTCTACCACTTTACTGGAACAATTTTTGACTCGACTGAGACGTGACCTGACTGTTTAGTGTGATGAATGAATGACGCGTGATGCACAATATTATTAACTTGATGCAAAAATGTTTACTTTGACACTGGCAAGTTGTTATAATGCCATATATATAAAAAAAAAATTAACTCTACCTACTTACTAAAAATACACTGTTATAGCATTCCCATATGCATTTACAATAGAAGAAAATTATCTATAAGTTTTTGATATAACTATTTATTTATATTGATGTACTTAATGCATTTTTTTTTAATTTATATAAAGTTTTATTATTAGAATAAGATTTTTGTACGCGTGACTTGAGTATAATGTTTTTTTTTTGTAATATAACATTATTTTGTAAGAACTTAGATAATAAGTATTAAATTGTGTTTATGAGGAATTAATTCCCTCGACTGCAAAAATATGAAGACATCATAAATTGTTCAAGTAGTAATAAAAAACTAACAGTAAATTAACAATTTACAGTATTAATCCACGTTTTAATAAAGCGTCATTTGACACACTAGCAACTCTTAAAATGAAAAAATAGTGCTGTGAACGAAAATCAAAAATCGACACCTTTTTTTTTTGTCGCTCAGCATGTGACCACACTCCGACTGATGTTAAGCTAAAGACTGCTACTAGAGATAAATTTCTATAAGCAGCAGTCGCCTCCGCTATGCCAGTTTGATGAGATGAATGTGCGCCACCCACATTGACAGTTCACTCTCTTTACCGCTCAAATCTCATATTTTATTTTCGATTCGATCAAGTGACAACTCGATTTGCGTTTGACTTTAGCCCCTGTCTCAACGCGATGACAAGTCGATATATTGGAATATTTTTTCAAATCGAACTGGTAGTTGCGGGACAAACAAAGAAACATTTTTTTTATATATAAAGACTAAATGTGTCAATTGTAGCATTTTAAATTGTATAGACAATAATAGTCCTCATAGTGTGACTTCGTCTCAATGGGAAGTTGTTCTTAAATCGATGTATTTTTCTTCTATGAAACTGAATTGTATTTTTATCGCGTCCTATCAAAGGCGTATTAGGACGTACGAATCAAACTTTATGGCGGCTCCGAAGTTAGGCACAAGTCGCTGTCAGTATACACATTGAGATCTCAGCTCAAGATATTTTTATGTTTTATTCTCATTTAAAATTAACACTTAATTTTATTATTGTAAACTTGACTGTAGCTGCGCGAAGTATGCTCGCAGCTAACTTCCGAGACGCCATAAAGTTTGAATCGACCTTGAGTTTTTAAAGCGTTTGCTCATCGAAATGTGCGTCCAAATTGACACAAAAATATTTTACATATCTATTTTTTTAAGTTAATTTTACTGTAAGGTATTTAACGAAGTGTTAATAAAATTAATTAATAAGAGCCACAAACATGCGAAAACTTACTTATTTCCGTTTTATATTTGGGTAGGTTATTTGTACACTTTTTTTATAAATGTGTTTGCCAAAGACTTTTTTTATATGTGATACTTTTCTTACCAACCTTTTGTTTTGATTTGGTACTTAAATTATTAGAATTATTTGGAAATCAGAATTGTGTTTTATTTTGAACCCGAATTATTTTTAAAAATACGTTCTTAATCATTTAATTATACATATTTGTAACAACCAGAATCGGCGCTATCAAGAATAGATCTGCGCTGAAATTAAGAAATTGACTACGATTGAAAAACGCTGTGTGAAGTGCAGCGTCCTTGGATTTACCGTTATTTTTTTTTATTGTAGCTCGGCATGTAACAATACTCCGCCTGATGTAAAGCTAGAGTGCGGTCCATGAATGGAAACAACTGCTACTACAGAGAAACCTGTCCGGGCAGCAGTCGCCTCCACTACGCCGGCTTGAGGAGACGAGCATGTACCATCGTGATTGACAGCGCACACTCCTCTCGCTATACCTGTCTACTTTCAAACTATTCCCGAAACGCGACAAGGACACTTCACGGGTGTTACATTCGAAGTGGTGGTACTACCCCGGGACGGTAGACTGGACAAATTACCATCTGACCACCATTGGACACTCGAGTCGTAATCTGACCCCTCTTAATTTAACTTTCAAAAGATAGTATCTATCGGACGAAGAACTGCGTAAAAAAGAACTATACTTATTGTAGAGAGAGTTTTTTTTTAATTAACATCAGTAAAAACGCAACAACTTCTATTTTTAGAATGACTTTCTCTTCCAGTCAGTCAACTTTGAGACTTGCTTATAATTTGACTTTAATATTTTCATATGCTAAGTTTTTTATTTAGTAAAGCAATTTTTGTCCATATTGCTTTTATTATAAGGAAACTTGGGTGGGTAACTTTAGAAATAAAAGTAAAGAAAAATAATCAACAATTATTTATTTTTAACAACTTTTGGTTAAAAACTTAAAATTAGTCCCAGAAACAATCATAAAAGAGATAGATTTTCTAAAACAACATAATTTAAATATATTTCGTAGTAAAATGTGATATGTTTAAAATTCTATACCAACACCGAAAAATAAGGGCAATCATATTCTTGGGATTCAAATTAGTTTCTTACACGTCACCGTGCAGACCTAAGGTCCAATTGCACCACATGACCACTGTTACGTTGAAGTAATGGTTAAACTTAAAATTGGGTTGCTTAAAAAAACCTGTTAGTTTTGACGCTTACTTTAATGCTAACCGTAATTAGCGAATTTTGGCTGGTCAAAGTTAAAGTAATAGGTAAACCAATATCACTAACGTCAAGTGTATGGCAAGAGGTCAAATATGTTTTTCTATTAATTTTTCGGAAATGTACTCCTAATTACATCAGCCACCCTTTTATGGATAACGTTATGAATTTACACGATGGTGCAACGCGTGCGGAGTAAATGTAAACGTAACCGTTAAAGTCATCGTAAAATGTAACAGTCAAAATAACTTCAACGGGACTTTTGGTGCAATTGGACCTAAGTCTGCTAGCATCTTAAGATTAAAACAAAAAGAGGTAGATACGGTACATCCTCTATTTTAGGTACTATTAAAAGTGGACCAGACACGACCACAGTACTCATCTACTCATGCACAGGAGACAAAGATAGACGTTGCTAGACTGCAACGCGAGGGAAACAGAATGTTTTCCCTCGTTTACACTTTGAGTATGTCAGTTAGACCTAGGATGCGGGGTCCACTTTTTAGTCGTGCGTAACAAATAACTCTTTTTGTTCTAATCTAGCTATTTATGCTAGCATTGGAAAGTTTAATCAGAGAAAATTACAAATATTTTGTAATTTAAGTTAAATTGAAACACTAATATTTTAAAATCTATATCATATTCTTATCAACTTCTTGATCTTTTTTAACAACTAACATTTCTCCATGCACTTTCATGTGTACCTTAAGATTATGTCGCCCTGTAAAACCCTTAAAACATACTTTACACACGTATGGCTTTTCACCTGAAATAAAAATACACCACAATGAGTAAAAAACTATTAAATCATTTTCTATGTTTTGTATTGTAGCTCGGCATGTGACAACACTTCGCCTGATGCAAAGCCAGAGTGCAGTCCATGAATGGAAACAACTGCTACTACAGAGAAATCTCTACAAGCTGCAGTCACCTCCATTATGCCGGCTTGAAGAGACGAGCATGTAGCATCCAGATTGACAGTGCACACTCCTCTCGTTATATATTCACTTCACGGGTGTTACATTCGATAGTGGCGGTACTGCCCCAGGACGGCAGACTGGGCGAATAACCATGATCAGTGATGCCAGTTGGCCACACTAAAAAAACAATTGCTACAACAGAGAAATGTCTGTCTGTAGGCAGCAGTCCTCTAAAATATGCCATCTCAAGGAGGCTAATGTGTACCATTAATTGATAGGTAACACTCCTCTTTCTACACTCTGCTACTTCCAAAACTGAAACGCGACTAGGTCACTTCACGGGTGTTACACTTGAGTCACCATCCCAAGCCGGCAGATTGGGCTAATAACCATCATCAGTCTGCCCTGGTAGGTAGTAACCACTCTTTAATATCACTTACCAGTATGAATTCGTTTATGTTTAAGCAACACGGGGTATGAGTAAAACTTCGCATGACAATATTCACATTCCCTGGTACGATTACCGTCATGCCGATCGTTGTGGACTTTAAGGGCTTCCCTCGTCTTATATTTTGCTGGACATCGTGTACATTTGTAACGGCATTCATCTGTATGGGTCCGTAAATGTCTGCTATACTGAAATAAAACCAAACAACAGGATTATTAAAGCATACTTATAACGAAAAAGGTAGATTTGGTACATATTCATCCACAGGAGACAAAGATAGAAAGACGTTGCCAGACTACAACTGTTCGAGTGTCGGTTAAAATAATATGCACAATTTATCTGTATGTTTATATTGTTGAAACTTTTAAATTAAATTAATCGTAAAATGTCCGACATGACATTATTGTAAGACAAGTAGGAAAGGAATGTGGCACACAAAAAACAAAAAAAAGAATATGAAAATGTTGCCAGATTAAAATTATAACAAATAATATTATGTGCTTAATAACAACAATTGCTGTGTTACAGGAGTGGAAGGAGAAAATAAGAATAAGGTTTAAGAGCTCTTCAGAACATTCACCGTGGTATAGGCGATAGAGGACACACAAGGAAGTTGCGTCTTGGGAGGAAGGATAAATTGCAAAGTTGCAGGGGCTCCAGGTTCCTTGTGACCTCTGAATCGCCTATTACTTGGACAGAACGGAGCTGCACTGAATCTAGGGCATCGAGGAAATACTTAGCAGAGCTGTCCGAGAGGTGCTAACTTGCGCCATGATGATGATGCACTGTGATTAGTTATAGTCGTTGTTAAAGAATCCCGAAATGGTATACTAGGCTAATAAAAATCATCTGATTTTAAAAAAACCTGCTGTCTTGTCGTGTAGTGCGAATACTTGCTGTCTTTTTCATATTTTTTTTTTAACTCCTCTCTGCAACACTATCTGTCACAGTAAGGACATTCAGCGTTGCTGATAGCGTATGCTGCTATCAGTGATATAAAAATCAATTTCATATAGTTACCATATTATGTTGTTTGAATTCCTTCCCGCAGGCGGCACACATCAGTGTTCTACATTTATGACTTAGCATCTTATCTTCTTTCACAAAAAATCTTGAGCATCGTGTACATTGAAATTTCTCCACTATATGCTTACGCAGTTTGTGTGCCTATCAATTAATATAAGATTTAAAAGAGGTCGTTTTTATTTGAATAGTTTTTTTTAACTAAGACACATAAAGCTTGCTTCACACTGTATCACAACAAAGGAGCATTTTTTTCTTGTAGCTCGGCATATGACAACACTCCACCTGATGTAAAGCTAGAGTGCAGTCCATGAACGAAAACAACTGCTACTATAGAGAAATCTTTACAGGCAGCAATCGCCTCTGCTATGCCGGCTTGAGGAGATGAGTATGCACCATCTAGAGTGACAGTGCACACTCCTCTCGCTATACCTAGCTACTTTTAAACTGCTCCCGAAACGCGGCGCATGCACAACTTATACAGTATTTTAGTGTGATGTGAACAATGTGAAAGCTCGTGTTATATTGAAATGGTATAAGAAACAACATACGTGTAAAGATCCGGGATACCTGCACGAATATCCGCAAGTATCGCAAACGAATTTCTTCTCAGAAGAATGTACTCTCATATGTGATTTTAATAACTGTTTTGTTTGAAATCTGAAACCGGAAAAATTTTGTTATTAAAACACTGGCTACCCACCACTTGATGTTAAGTAAGAATGCAGTCCATGACAACTGCTACCACAGAGAAATGTAGGCAGAAGTCGCCTCCACTATGCCAGCTTAACGTGAAAGATAGCAGATTTATGTTGAAATTAAGTAATTTTATAACTTTCTCAGCACTAATTATTATTGCAAATCACTATAATAAACAAATAGCTACGGCAAAGAATATATAAAATGCTTGTGAAATATAACCAATATAAAATGTTTAAAATATTTTATATATTCTTTCACGTTAAGGAGACAAACGTGTACAGTCGTCCCATTGAGCACAAATATTCCATTAGGAAGCATCCATAAATACCGGCACATGAATTGAAAGATTTTTTGAAAGCAGCCTACCCAACTTATCCTCATTGAGAAATGATACTTACAGTTTAGTACAATGAGGGCAATCATATCTCTTCGAGTCTCTGTGTGATCTATTTACATGTTTTATTAATGAATGTGGTTTTTCAAATATTTTTAAACAAACTTTACATTTTAATCCTTGGTACTGAAAATAAAAAGAATGATTTATACATAAGAATTCCACTCGTAACTGGGATTGTTAGGCTCCATCTGAGGTAAGAAGGTAGAAATCTCCCATAGAGGTTTAGTTGATGTAGGAGTACTCTCACTTTTATCATCAATGTGATGAGTTTCCTAGCCATTTTAAATTATCACGTTTTTCATACAATAAATTGAAATTATTTAATATTAATTATTAATAAGAACTTAGAAATATAATTGTATGCCATACATTTTTTTTTATTGTAGCTCGGCATGTGACAACACTCCGCCTGATGTAAAGCTAGAGTGCGGTCCATGAATGGAAACAACTGCTACTACAGAGAAACCTGTGCGGGTAGCAGTCGCCTTCACTATGCCGGCTTGAGGAGACGAGCATGTACCATCTTAGATTGACAGTGCACACTCCCCTCGTTATACCTGGCTACTTTCAAATTGTACCTTAAACAGTACAAGGTCACATCACGGGTGTTACATTTGAAAGTGGTGGCACTATCCCAGGACGGCAGACTGGCTTGATAACCATCATCAGCCTGCCTACTACTCTTTTAAAGAATGTAGAATGTGTGATATATATTCAGCAACGCCATCTATGAGCTTGTAGCAGAATCACCACAATATAGTACATTATAAATTATTTATTTAAATAACCATTCTTTTAGGTCTCCCATTGCCACTTCCACAACTTCCTAAAATAATGCACAGTAATTACCTCATCATCACAATGTATTTTCCTTATATGATATTCCAAATAAAAATCTCTTCTAAATTTCTTCCAGCAAATAGGACAATTTGCTTTATTTAATGGTAAATGACGTAATCTATGCGACAAAATATGGGGTCTGTCCACAAAACATTCAAAACAGTACTGGCAGGTTAAATCATTTTTATGCCCGTCTAAATGACCCAATAAAAGTGTCTTATCGTCAAATGTTTTTGGACATAAACCTGGAATAAAAAAAACGTGCTTTATCTTTGGTCAGGGAGTAATTTTAAACGTTAAAGAAGAATGCCCATTCGCCTAAGAAAAATGGGCCCACAATTTTTTTCTCTAGTATCATGATGTTACCAATCAGTTTTAATTTTTTCACACAGGTTATTGAGTAATTAGATGTTTTCTGATGCAACATATGAGGTTATTGTTATTTTAAATGCTTTAATAATTGAAGCTATCTATTTTTTATGTAATTAAACATTGTCTATTGATTGGTAAATAATGTGTTCATATAATTAAAATGAATTAATAAAAAATAAGATATTATTTTAGAATATTGTTTTGTTACCAAACTATTAGGTATCAAATGGGCCCAAAAATGGGCATTCTCCTTTATACATGTGTAATTAGTATTATGCATTTAGCATTACTGTTCCATCATCAAACGGGGTACCACCCACAATCTGTGGATTAAATGTAAAGGTTGAAAAAGGCCTATCCAATGCTTAGATCAGTGATTCTCAACCACTGTGCCGCGGCACTTTTGTGTGCCGCGAAATTCTAAAAGTGTGCCGCCTTAGATATATAATTACGTTATTATTATTAAATAATATGATTTAAAATAAAAACGTACTGTTATTTTTGTAGTATTTTTTTTCGCACATTTAAAATTATTATCATAAACTATTTTACGTAGTGTGTTAAAGGTAAGTAGATCATTTTTAAACTTATCTTTTTGTTTGTGTGCCGTCAAAATTTTGAAATCGTTAAAAGTGGGCCGCAACAAAAAAAGGTTATTGAAAACCTATCCTTATCCTATTGAAAACGGACCAGACACATAACTACACGCAGTCACCCACGCAGTACGTGTGTCAAAGTATGTCAGTTAGACCTAGTTTGCGGGGTCCACTTTTTAGTCGTGCGTAGCGTGTTTCCCTCCTTTTGTTTTAATCTAAGTTCCAATGTATTTTTTTTACTACTACTATTACTTAGCTCACGCCTTGTTCCCACTAGGGTAGGCAGAAATTATGGAGCGCCAGCGACTCCTCTCTCTACATACCACTTTCGCTTCGACCACATCCATTACTCCCCTCATGCATGCACGTCGGTTGAGGGTGCTCCTCGTCTGACCCTTTCTCAGCAGTTGACCGATCTGACTGAGAAAGGTCTTCCTAGGGCGCCCCCTTCCGACACTGCCATCCACTTTCGCAAAATAGATCTTTTTAGTTAATCTCCTTTCATCCATCCTTTCCAAATGACCGAACCACCTTAGCATACCCCTTTCCACTCTGGTCACAATACTGTCCTTGAGCTCGCTTTTTTTTTTAAAGTATCCCATAACTTAACCTTTAAAAATTTTTAAGAACCATTCATCCGTTTGGGCCAGATTTAGGGACAATATATTAGCAAAACACATACCACAAGTTATTACTTCATCGGTATCACCAATAATAACTTCTTCACTTTTAGTCTCAATTCCCGGCTCTACTTTTACTTTCACTGCAAAATATAATTCAATAATAAATAAATAAAAATGGTCAAATAAGAAACAGACTTCAAAGTAATTGAATCTTGATATAGATAGAAATAGGTAGGATTTTCAAATAAGAGTTTTGTGAGTGGAATTTTTTTGAAAAAAAAAAAGTTTTAGAATATTAGCTGTATAGATTGTAGATAGCTACAAATATATTTATATTTTTTTAAATATCTGTACTAAGCTAGTGTTTGTACATATGACATAGTTACATTGGTACCAGTCAGTATTTAGCTAGGTTTGAACACGAGTCTTATTGATCATGAAGTTTGTCCTCTACTGCTAAACTACGGCTACTCATGAATAATAATAAAAATTAGGATATAATATCATCTACAATACATTTAATAAGTCAAAAAAAATGTTATAAAGATTTTTTTTTACCTTCAACATCTTTGGTTGGTTGTTTCTTCTTAATTTTACGTTTACTGTGATCCTTTTTGCTTTTTTTTATTTTTTTACTTTTCTTCCATTCTGCAAAAAAAATTAATTCCCAATTCAAATCCTAACAGAATTTAATTTTTATTTTGTACAATAAGCGTTTCTTGTGACAGTCCACTCATCATATGTCTATCTGAAGCCATGGTAGAGTCTGACGATGAACAAGTGCATGCTTAGCCCATGCCCATGCTAATAAAAGTTTTCATTAATTTCAATATTTTTCTAAAAATTAATTATAATATCTTTTTTATCTTACCAACATCAATATCTGAGTAATTGCTGCAATCAGTATCAAACTGCGAAGCTTCAGCTATACACGCCTCGAGAAATTGTGCAGAGTCTATTTCAACTTCAATCGGTTCATCCTTAATTATATTTCTTTCATCTTTCATACATTCTACTTTTGTCTCAATTTTAACATCAGATTTTATCTATTAAAACACAATATTTAAAAAATACATTACTAAATGAAATCAACGAAGGAAACAGAAAAAATCTAATTATTCTTATTACCACTCTAATGACTGGTGTCCACTAGGCTTATCGAAAACGAATCACAAAAATTCGCTTACCAATATTCACTATGAAACTGCATCCATTAGGAAGGAGCCGAACCAAGGCGAATCAGGCATCACCTGTCAAGCGAATTTCTGACTTACAATATGGCAATATGGTGCAATTTATCATTAGGACCTATGCAAAATGTGATTCAGCTGTTCTCTAGTGGACACCAGGATTTACTATCATAAGTAATGAATGTTTATGTCCCAGCCTATTTACTTGTCCCTAGCTGGCCAGGCCACATTATATATTTTACAAACTTATGCCATGCCTGCTGGGACAGATACCCTTATAGATTTATAAACTACTACTATGCTTGAATTTTCATGTAGCAGCTAGGCCGTAATGGGAATGTTGTTCATATTCCATTCCATGCCTATTTTTATACTTACAGTTTCTCTGAGTGATGAATCCGAAGCTATGCATTTGTCTCTAAATTCTATGAATTTATTTATTAACAACCAGCATTCCATACATAAATCTTGTGGCATTCCATCCTTATTGCTGATCTGTAATTAATTAAGCCAATACGAATACTTTTCCTCACATTCGTTTCTTTTTAATAATATTATAGATTTATTTGAACATAATATAATCTCTGTAAATAATATAAATACTTACATTTAAATTAGTGAGTAAATTATAGCTTTCAATGCATTTATCGTCAATATTTATCATGCCATCAACATCATGAGTTGATAAACAAGCTCTACAAATCATATTTATAATATAGTGAACTAGATTTATTACATTATTATGAACATTGTGTTTGTTATGTATCTCCACAGACTTCAACTAAATTGAGTATGATATTTACAGTAGAATATTAAAAAACCTCTGACGAGACGATGAGAAAATTAAAAATACCAAAGGCAAAGATTATTAAAAACAATATGTCAATACGTCAGTGAACGTCAGTCTATATCGCAAACCAGAGACAATCAGCATTCGATAAGCACCAAAATTTTTTTGCGCCAAACTAATAAATAATTTAAATCGTTAAATGCCATACATTTGTTAATTCAGAGCGTTTGCCATACACGATGCTTAATGCTCTTGACTAGGATAGCTATATAATGTTATTATAGAATGTAGAATACGATGTTCGAGAAAGATAGCTGTACCATAGAGGAATCCAAAATTTAAAAAAAAAAGATTGAGTTACCAATCTACATTACAGGCTATTGTAATCTTTGATAGAGAGATCTTTCTCGCGGACGTCAAAATTGTATATTTATCGATTGTGGTAGGGTAGGAGTGTTTTGTAATTGTTTATTTAACAAAAATCGCAATAAATGTATAAAATACTGATTAGAATGTGATTTCCCGTTATATTTATCATCAATGCGTTCTATATTTTGAAGTATTGATACAAGAAATTATAGCCAAGACGGCTTCTTTTAAAATTTCGGAAATTATGGTGGAGAACGGGACTTCTAGTGGAGGAAGTGATAGCCCAAGTGCTGGATGCGTGCGATCAGGATTACTAGAAACTTTAGTGCGTGGTGTCTGGTATCGAGTTCACTGTACGTTAGATGAAGATTATTTCAGTGTATGCTTGGATGACGGTTACGATGCTACGACTACTCTTAATGGAACATTGAATAACAATAATGTTGAAACTCCTAACAGTGACTTTACAGAAGTGCCAGAAGCTATCGCTAATCAAAAACGTTTAGTTCAAGTTGTAAAATCAGACAATAATGGGTTAGGCATATCTATAAAGGGTGGGATTGAGAACAACATGCCTATTTTGATTTCCAAAATATTCAAGGGTATGGCTGCGGATTTAACTGAACAGTTATATGTTGGTGATGCTATACTCTCTGTTAATGGAGAAGATTTGAAGGATGCTACACATGAAGAAGCTGTTAAAGCATTAAAAAGAGCGGGAAAAATGGTTCAATTAGAAGGTAAATGTTTGAATTTGCATAGGTTTATTATTTTTATAAAAACCTAAAAAGTTGTATATTTTGTATTGTAAAAATATTTTAGATTGAGCAATTACTGTATAGTTTATAGACCTTTTTATTGAACTCAATTAACCTCTGCCTACTTGCGAGTTGGCCAGTCTTAATTGTTTTTAATGGTAGATGTGCTAACTTATACATTCCTTGGAAATATATACATTTTTCTTATCTTAATACTGACATGATTTAACTTTGCATATTAAATCAAGTTTGAATTAATACCTAATTTAAAAAATAAACTAGTAAAATATATTAAATATTAACTGCATCTGATAATAAACTTTGCAAAACATGGTTGGAATATTAATTAGGCATAAAATGTTAGTTTTGATGTAATAAGTGAAAGTTGTAAAGTGAGTTTTTTGTTTAACTTTTATGAAGCAACTTTGTACTATACATTTTTATTTATAGTAATTTATGAACAAACGATAACAATTATAATGACGATGACAAAATACAATATGTACAATTTTAGTGGTGGATTGTTCTTTAAACAAACTAGGCACATGGAGTAATTTTTAAATGAGATTGTTTCAACATAGGTAGATATTGCATAAAAAATCCATAGCATATTTTCTATATTTAAAGTAATTTGGAAATCAATTTATATGAGATGGTCATCAAAAAGGCGTGGGATGAAGTTAACTTTTAACTTTCTTAACTTAAAGGCAAACAATTATTTTAGTTAATCTTCCATGTGAGTTTTGGAGGGAAAATTAAAAAGCACCATATTTTAAATCATTTAGTTTAGCTAAATAAATAATCTAATTAATAAAATAATGTTCACCGTTGAACATTAACACTAACAAATTTAAAAACAGAAGATCAACGCCATGTTATATTTATAATCCTGCCAAAACTCTCAAATAATAGAGAATAATTATTATTTGGGACAGACTTGGAAATAATAATATTAATTTACATTATTTCCAGTAAAATACCTCCGTGAAGTAACGCCATACTTTCGCAAGGCATCCATCATTAGTGAAGTGGGCTGGGAGTTACAGAAAGGTTACATGGCTGATGCGCCACCCTCACCACCCTCACCAAGAAGAAGACGAGCTGATACACGATATGTACCGCTTCTTATGGCTTGTATAGCGAAGAATTTGCGTCATCATGATCCAGGTATGAAGAACTCTACTTTAAATCTAAACATACGGACTGAATCTTGTCTTGAGCTTGACTATGATGGCTGCAAAGCTTTTGAAACTTATTACCCAGTAATCAAAATACTTAAATGCTGTAATGATGGTATGAGTAATGATTATAAGATGCACAAAATCTTTTGACCTTACCAGGGATATTTCATTATCACCGAAATCTATATCGTCTAAAAAAATTTTTTTAATTAATAATTATTTGTTATCTCCGTTTTTCCGTTCACTTTGTTCTTATGAAGAATATTATTTTCAGAGGGACGTACAATAGAAATAATCTCACCTGATGGAGTTCATATATTAGCATTACGAGCAGGTGACCCATCAGAGGCGGCTGCATGGCATCGATGTTTACATGCATGTGCAAGACGGGCTGCTAGAAGTGCATTAGCAAGAGCGAGACCACATTTACGAGCTATTTTAGGTGATCTAAGATACGCCGGTTGGTTAGCGAGACGACCACCTAATGAACATGTATGTTAATAATATTTTTTATTAAAATTTCCTATTTTTCACAATTACTAGTCATCATGAATTAATTCTTTAATGTATTGTGGTAATAGTTTTGTTATTATTTTCCAGTTAAGTGTATCTGGTAGTTCAGAGAGTTCTGATGAAGCAGACGGTTGGCAGCCGTGTTATGTGGCGATCACTGATCGTGAATTAAGGTATGATTTATATTTTTAACATTATTTGAAGAGTTTCTTCAGTGTTTAAAAGTAATAAAACGACCTTCCAGGCTGTACGAGGTGGCGCCATGGTCAGCGGAGTCGTGGTGCGGCCCCATAGAGTGCCTGCCGTTGGCGGCAACGCGTCTCGCGTCATGGCGGCGTGGAGTGGGCGAAGCGGCGGTGCTAGGCGTCCGGGCGGGAGTGGCGGAGGGGTTGCTTGTGAGAGCGCTCAGGGCGGACACGGCGGCGGAACTGGCTGCGGCGGCGGGCGCATTGGTCGACGGAGCTCATCATGCCGTCAGAGCTCAACCGGAGTTCACATTCCGTGAGTTTGTCTTTGCGTGATCTTAGGTTATTTTTAAAGGCGTTCGTTCGATTGGTGCATAATTACTAAACCTTGTATTGAATCGTTTATCACCAGGTTGTCGTTGGCGCGGTGCCTGTGCTCGTCTATCGCTAGGAGCGGGCGGTGTGTGCGTTTGGGAAGCCGCGGGTTCATTGGGAAGAGGTGGCGCTAGAGCGTTATGGCGGAGACCGCTTCACGCATTGAAAGCGTCGGCTGATGATGATCGTTCTACATTATGGCTGCATTTTGCTGATGCCGACACTGCAGTAAGTTTTTTGATTAATGTAGTCATTTATATCACGCCAGTTATATAGTAGAACCCGCTAGAATATGTATTTTTTTAATATTATGTTTTATAGGAGTTGGACATGGAAGGCAGTCCAAAACCAGCTGTATTCATTCTACACAACTTACTATCAGCACGTGTACATTCTCTACCGCAAGAGGGAGCTACTGATCCTCTATAACCAGCACAAGAAGCGGATTGAATAAGCTAAGTTGGCGCATTGGTGAACAAAGGTGTATGTACAGACATGGATACTTTAAGCTATAAATCAAGAGCCAATAAAACAAAATTTTCTAAAAGGACAATACCTATTTTGTGTTGAGTGTGCCATGTCAATGGAAGGTACATATTAGTCTCCAGGACTACTGCCTGCAGACATTTCTATGTAGTAGCAGTTGTTTCCGGTTCCGCTTATAGATCGCACTGTAGCCTAACTTAATTAGAGGAGTGTGGTCAAATGTCGAGCTACTATTATTATTAGAGATTTTTGTCACAATTAATATTTTTGAAGAGAAAATATGCATTGTCTGTACATACACCACAATTGTGTGTAAAGGCTGTCGAAGTAATCTCTATTAACAAACGAATCTGGTGAACTCGAATAAAAAATGGTTGTAACTATTTTATATAAATGTAAGCGAATCTCTTAGGATTTTTTACAACTTTTTACAGTAGACATATTTGCGACATATCTATTTTATGTCGATATCACGTTTCAAACAGATCATATCAAAGTTTCAATCTGTTGATAATGAGTTTTTTTTATTAATCTATTGATATTTAAGATAAAACTGAATATTCTTTATCTTTTAAAGATTTTTTCATTTAAAATATTCTAAGCTTTAAATCAGATATGTTGATTATTCATTTATTTTTTTGGTATCGTCACCATTGTCTGATGAAAGCAGGGCTGGCCAACCTAAATGGTCTCCGGAACATTTTGTATAAGCGCTCCTTTGGGTAAACATATGTTTAAAAAGATTTAATAAAATTATACTATTGTGCTTTGATTCAATATAATGAGTATTCGATTTGAAAATATATGTTTCTTCTGTTCGGTCTTAGCGCAAAATATGTAGAATAAAATATTAATTCGAAACTAATAAGTGGACCGCATAATCTCACGTGGTGGGACGCGTGTTGGGCAGGCCTGCTCCTAAGTTAATTAACTCATAATTTTGCAATAGTTTAATACACTTTATATTCAGGTATATTAAAAATACATTGGAAAATTACG
Organism: Tinea pellionella; assembly: GCA_948150575.1. Classification (NCBI taxonomy): domain Eukaryota; kingdom Metazoa; phylum Arthropoda; class Insecta; order Lepidoptera; family Tineidae; genus Tinea; species Tinea pellionella. The sequence goes on from OX411252.1 coordinate 3,823,047, forward strand.
ATTTAAATTACTATTAAGTTTTTATTTGGCAAAATTTTAAAAATCCTATGAAAAGTGATTTTTGTAGCACATAAAAATATAGTCGCTTCGTTATTTCGCTAGAGCTTTATAAATGTACATTCCAAAAGATATTTTTAAAAGTATTGTGAGTAGCTTTGTTAGGTGTGGTGGTAATTAAGACGTTTTTGGCCATATAAAAACGTGAACGTAATTTTAAAACATTCTGAGAATGTAAACGTAGATTTTAGCATTAATAAGTGTAACAATTGTATTGGTGACGGTGTTCGTTTTATTAACAAGAGATTAAATTAAAAAATTATGTTCTTTTAGTTCTGTTTAAAATATTTTTTTTCATGTCCTCGTCTTTTTATGTTCTTATTTAATCAGTTCCTCTTTTATTTTGAACAAAATGTTTTCATTTAAATACTTCTTTAAAAAAAATGTTTTCCTTTTTCAAATTAATAATACATAACTTCTGATTTATTTTTTAAATCGGTTTTTTCTTGTTAAATATTATTGTAACAAAACGAATAACTTTAAAAATCAAGCAATAAATGTTTTTTTATTTATTTAGTTAACAACACTGAATTATGTATTATGTTGTAACTTGTTTAAAGCTATTTAAAACAGGGGTCAGCAAGTAATTTTGGGTGGGGTCTATCCTGACCCCGGATGATTATTTTTTTTTCAAAGAAGTTAAGAAAAAAGTCGCTATTTAATTGTTGTATTGTTACTTGTGTCTTAATGATATATTTTGAATTAATTTGATAAGTTTTTTTTGTTCTGTAAAGATTTTAAATTTTTAATATAAAAATGTGTTCGTTTTTTTATCATTCCATTATGAAATAAACATTCCAAATTAGTTTGTCATTTTATATGGATGGTTCACATTAGGTCGGTCAGTTTTATCATTGGTTGGCTTGACATAATACATAAATTGTCTATCTGGCAAGTGTGAACGGCGTTGCTACAAAACTATGTTGATGATATCAGAGAAAACTTGATATAAAGCTGTCGGTTGGACCTAATGGGAACCATCTCTATATAGCGATAATGTACCGTTTTTATTTTTTTTAAATAGTAGTTCGGCATATGACAACACTCTACCTGATGTTAAGCTAGAGTGCGGTCTGTGAACGGAAACAACTGCTACCACATGGATATTTCTCCAGTTTACAGTTGCCTCCGCTATGTCGGTTTGAGGAGATAAATGTGCACTTCAAGTTGACAGTGCATACTCCTCTCGTTATATAAAAGTATGTGCAGTTAGAACTTAATGTTTGTAATCATTTAGATGCGTGGCTAGTATAGTATGCGTGGCAATATTTTCAAGTGATAATACTAATTTTAAGATGTTTTTTTTTAAATTTTGTTTTTAATGATATAATCAGTGTTTTTGTTGTTTTCGTTTAATGTTTTCTGTCTTTTATTGTCAATATTTCTTGAAACTGATGACTGGCGACAATCGATGTCGAATAACTTAACGTGTAAGCCAACACCTGAGCGTCCATACATTTTGTTTTACAACATAGCAGATTTATGTTGAAATTAAGTAATTTTATAACTTTCACAGCACTAATTATTATCGCAAATCACTATAATAAACAAATAGCTACGGCACAGAATATATAAAATCTATTTAAATATTTTTAATATTTTTTATTGGTTATATTTCCCAAGCATTTCAACATAAATTTGCTATGTTTCAAACAATGTTGTAAAACAAAATGTATGGACGCTCAGGTGTTGGCTTACACGTTGATGCGTTTTTTTTTTTGTACTTAGCAAATGTAGTTGACGCCTTCAATTCGTAATAATTATATTTTAGTGGTTACACATGAGAGGTTTTTATTATATTAGTATTTAATGTAAAAAGGCATTCTGTTTATTTGTTTGTGCGAATTGCGCAACAAAATGGCAGTCGCTATTATTTCGGAGATTTACTAGAAGTAGTTGAAAGTTGGAAATGTTAGAGGTTTTTTTTTTTGGGATATATTAATTCTTAAGGAAGTTTAACACAAAAAATAATAATAAAAAAGCGAGAAATATTAACAATAGAACCGTAAGTCTTAAACCTTTATTAAAATGTAAATAGCAAAGTTAGATGTGAAGTTTTTATTATTGTGTATTAGTAATTACTTCCATTAAAATAGGCGTGATTAATTAAATTTCTAATTTATCGTATACAGTAACACCTCGTTATGCGCGGTTACGGTGTTACGCGAATTTCGCGCTAAAATGGCTCTTTCAAAGATTTATTCAGGTTCGGACATATTGCAGAGCATAGACAGTAATGATGACCGTGTTTTAACCGTGTGTCAATCAGTAAAAAACAGTGTTGCGTGTTATGAAAAAATATTTTACTCTTGTAAACGAAATGCAACCAAGAAGACAATAGATAGGTACATTTTTCCGTAAAAAAAATGATGTACCGACTTTGGGTTATGCTTAAACGTGACCCCCTTATACGCGAATTTCACTTAACCGCGCGGAACGTATCCCTCGCGTAAAGCGGGGTATTATTGTAATTAAAATCTGTTTAAATATAACTATAAGAAAATTGTTTAAAAGAGAAACACCAATTTACAACTTTTTATTCTTTACTTACTAAATACGCTGTTATTGTTTTAAATGGCCGGCATAATTGGAGCTATCGGGTACCGTGAGTTGGACACAAAATAGTTGTTTTTGCTTATTATGCGCTTTATAGTGAACTATTTTGTGCCCAAACTCGATTGTAGTAATTTAAAAAATATCATGGCGTCAGTCTTATCTGTAATTATTTAACATAATAATCGAATTAAAACAAGCGAACTTATATTCAGCGATTAATTTTATTTGTAACAATTAAGGGCGATGTCACACTGGTTGTTAAAAAAGATCAATAACATTAAAATTGAGTAGAAAAAAGGTTAAGCGTAAAGCGCTACTGGTTGTACAGTTTTTTGGCTAGAGAATCCGCGTGGTTAGCGGAAGACGTGGGTTCAATACCGATCTTAGCTTAGGATCTTGTAATTTTTTCTGTTTAATTTTCAACATCCTTATAAGTAATGCAGCATTTTATATAATTTAATGAAAAAACAAATAACAGTTTCACAGCGCACTTCGTTTGATTGGCGCATAGTAATCAGTGCGGTACCGGTTCGGCACGACCCTAACTCGAGCCGTTCTTTGTATGAAACTTCATACAAGAACGCACACTGTGCGCAAGAGCTACACAACCTGGTTCTACCGTCCCCTTTCTTCTATCGGACGTCCAGGCACCCGGAGAGGTACCATCCGTTTATGGTTCAAGTTCCTAAAGTGCGTACGAGGCGTTTTGACAACACGTTCCTCGTGCGTACTGCGAAACTGTGGAACTCCCTCCCGGTGTCTGTGTTTCCCGACACGTACAACATAGGTCTCTTCAAATCGAAGGTGAACAGTTACCTCAGCGTGCTCCACCTTAGACCACATCACTGCTTAACACCAGGCAGGGTGTGGTCAAACGCTTGCCTATTAAGCATAAAAAAAAAAACACTGATCAACCTCTTAATGGAATCGCCTTGCCTCAAGACAACACTAGTAAACTTCTAACTGTTAACTAGCTAACACGCTGTCACCACGTTTACCTCTCGCGGGCCCCCGTTTCCCTCTCGCGGGCCCCCGTTTCCCTCAGTCATTTCTTCTTTTTCCTTCTGTTTTCTTCCTCTTCATGCTATGGCTTTAATAACCATTTATTATTCGTGCGAACTGCTCCGAGTGGCCGTGGTCTAACGGCAAGACGCGTGAACTCACAATCGATGAGACCCGTGTTCGAACGTCGCTAAATTCTGACCGAGATTCTGCACTTTTAGAGTGGTAGGCAGAGTGATGTAGGCCAATTAGCCTAGTCTGCCGTCCTGGGGTAGTACCACCACTTTCGAGTGTAGCACCCATGAAGTGACCTTTTCGGGAGCAGTTTGATAGTAGCATTGTCACTAGCAATCTAGATGGTGCATACTCGTCTCCTCAGGCCGGCATAGCGGAAGCGACTGCTGGCCGTAGAGATTTCTCTGTAGTAGCCGTTTCCGTCCATGGACCGCACTCTAGCTTTACATCAGGCGGAGTGTTGTCATATGCCGAGCTTCAATAATAAAAAGTTAAACTTCAAATTTGGGATGTTTGCCGTCGCCCAGTCTAACACCTCTATGTGTTAACTTCTCCGGTTAAGTGCCTACGTTACCTTGACAACTGGTTCACGATGAGGTGAGGCCATGCCGATCCGATGCCGCCCTGATAAATGTGCGCAGACCATGATGTTAGGCTAGAGAAATGTATCAAGGCAGCAGTCGCCTCTGCTATGCTGTCTTGATGAAACGTTTTTGTATTGGTTAGGTTCACAGGGTATATTTCTCTCATTAGCTTCTGTCAACGCGAAAACTAACTGATCTACACGTATGCTAAAAGAAATTCATACTGTTACCATGTGAAATCGCCCTAAGTTGTTTTTTTTAATACTATGTAAGTCTATATAAATATACTGTGTTAGTTTTTGCTAGATGAGAAACGACTTTTTCTACAAATGTTTTTGCAATGTATTTAGTCAATTTTTAATATTTAAACCTTACTAGCTTTAAGATTATTTTAGCCTTTAAACTTTACTATATTCTGTAGCTAATAACACTAATGCCTTTTTTCGGATGTTTTCATTGTTTAGTATAATGTAACATATATTCTAAAATTGCGTTGACAAGAGTGTTGCAAAGGTTGTTTAAAAATTGTCTACAACTGTCTTTTGTTTATTTATTTGGAAAATTTATGTTATTTATTTAAGTATGGTGGTAATATTAAAATATGGAAAAATGACAATATAAACATCTAAAAAAACCACGAATTTAGCTTGTTATGTGGCCACAGCTAAAGTTCGGTCCATGAGCGGAAACAGCTGCTATTACATATAAATGTTCTTAGGCAGTAGTCGCCTCCGCTATGCCGGCTTGAGGAGACGAATGCTTTTTCAAAGTTGATCCCCGGTCACGCTTGAAACTGGCGGTAATACTATAACACACGGTCTGCCTACTACATTTTAATTAATTTTAATTAAAATAAAAAAAAACAATAATTTACATTTAAAAAAACTAAACAATGAAAACTATTACGATATCTCTCGACTTCTTTTCGTTTGAAACAATGCGAAATTAGGTTAAAACTTAAACTTTAAAAATATTGTAGGATGTTGTGACGTAGAAAAAAAAAAATCTTTTACATGAGATCGATTTTTTGAAATGAAACTATTTTAATACTAAGGATCATCAAATATCAATACCAATAATTAAAAAAACAAAAATATGTAGAATTTTTACTGGTACTTTTTTATATTGTCGGTAGATTTGCGTATCTTTAAGAACAACTATTTCTGAACATCTCATCCTTTATAAATGTTTAATCCGTTTTATTTATAATTAATTTAATTTTTAGAATCGAGATTATAATTATTCACTCGATTCTATTTTTAAAAGTAAAGCTGTATAGCATTCGAGACTTCGTCTTTATTGTTTGGCTTATTCTTTTTGCGGTCAAATTCCAATTTTAAAATATTTTGACCGTTTATTTATAACGCCGGAATAGTTTGCATCTCTTTCGCACTTAATAGCATATGAGCGAGAGGTGAATAGAAACTAATACACTATTAATTTCCTTTCTCCTGGAGGTCTATCCAAGACTTTTGATATTACTCAATGCATCAACAGCCTCTTGTTCCGGCATGGGCTACGCATGTATAGAATAGCTAAAGTCTGGAATGTTGATCCGTGATAGGCGCGATGTGATCTTTCCCTGCTGTACTTATCTTATTTATGTAATGATCATCTTATATGACTTATATAGTCAATGCCATCGTTGACCGCAGCTGTAATTAGCGACATTTACATAAGATTTGCAGCCTTATTTATGCTCAGCCATATAGAGACTACAGTGGCACGGCGCTGTAGTGTCCCTTCGGCCTGAAGTCTTCAGCCTTTAATGCTGTATGGTTCGACTTTTATTATTTATACTCGTATTTATTGGGCTTATTTTAGTCGAAAAGCATAATATTATATACTTTTGTTATTGTTTTGCATGTTATTGTGTATTTATCGAACGGTTTGTAGTTTTAATACTGAATACGGTCGAGCGTAAAATTTATCTTTTTGTCAAGAAAGAAAGCCGTTTACAAATTTATTTCTGAATTTATTAAAAAGTAATTTTTGTCTAAGAAAGAATTACCATATTAGATAGTTAATTGTTTTTGAATATAAAATAAAGGGAAATAGCATCAGATTTATAGTTCATATTTTTTCGTGTAGGTATATTGAAAGAATGGGCTCAGCGCGTTACAAGTGGTCCTCGAATCGCTTCCGTTTGTTACAAATTAGGTTAAAATGCTAATAACCCTAGAGTGAGATTCCTTAGGGAATTTCGGTCACAAAAGGGACCAACCAAATTAATTTTAATTTCTATTCCGCACTTGTAATTTGACTTATAAGAAAATTTTGATGGTGTTTCATTAAATTACATTTCATTTTTTTTTCGTTAAATTTTTATGACTGTTATATTTTTTTTTTCAATCAAGTTTTCAATACATTTTGCGCTTGACTGTACTAAAATATGTTATGTTTTAAAGTTACCTGTTATCGTATATAATCATGTTGTATATAGATCATTTGGTAGTTAAATATCTTCCTTACATAACGAGATGAAATAAAGCAACGAAGAAAATATATTTTGTTTTATTTTAATATGACCCGATCTTCTGACGTAAGCAAGCGCGACTACCAACTGAGGTCTCTTATGCGCGTTACGAGTTATGATATGACGATGGCACGCAATAGAATATGAAAATTTTGATCATAACGAAAAATATAAATTATAACCAGGGATTCAAATACCAGTATTTTGATAATAATAAAAAAATACAAATAAAAAAAAACCTAATAACTATATTAACATTGTTTATCTCTTATGTTAACAAAAACTGAAACTGCAGTGTTGCAATAATTTTTCTATCAATTTGTACACGTCTATGACGAGACGCCTCAGTGAATAGATTTATAAAGATTAAACTTTAACTGAATAAAGAATTACTACGTTACGAAAGCTAAACATACATCTAAATGATCTAATAGGAAAATCTTACTTCAAAGTAAAAAATAAATTATATTAGCAGATTTACTGACTTAGCTATAACGTGTATGGGGCATGTGAAGTGTCCGGACGCGCTGGAGCACTGCTGCGGCCGACGAGAACTTAAGAGGCGCTTCAAAAGCCGATGAGTTTTCCCTTAACGTGCCCTTTCTTTTTTGGTCGACATGTCACTTGCCGACATAAAGTTCATTGGCCGGAACTAAATTCAATTTATGTGTTTATTTATCTAGGTCTTAATTTTTTAAACGATAGCTTGATGTGACCACGTCTTTACGTCTGATATTGCCGTCTAAGCGTGGAGAATGTTGCTGTAACGGTTATAGCTCGGCATATGACAACACTCCGTCTAATGTAAAGCTAGCGAACGGTCCATGAATGGAATCAACTGCTACTACAGATAAAGCTTTTCCCCCTTCAACTATGCCGGCCTGAAAGACGATTATGTACCATCTAGATTGACAGTGCACACTCCTCTCGTTACCTGTTAGCATCCATTATACCGGCTTGAGGAGACGGGTGTGTTTGTGTCGAATGATTTAATGCTCGATTTGATACCCGTTAAGACCAAAGCACCTACCTAAAAAATAAGGAAAAAGAATGGAAGAAGAAAATCTCAAATTTCTTTAGATGTACGTAATATAAATAGTTTTAATTTCAATATTCAGTGTTCCAAATATGTAAGAGAATTATTGCTTCATGTCCTTAAGAGGCTGTACTTGATTAATATCCTATTCATTGGGGACTTTGAATAAATTTCTTCGTACGTCTTTTGAAATGAAATAAGCGGTGAGTGCAAGGGACACGGAACAATGAAATATGTTTGATTCTGCAATGCGATAATCTTCGCTGAATTTGGGGGAATTCGTTGATATATTATATCTTAAAGTGGGGCATAAAAATGTATAAAATGTGTCTTAAGGATATTTTTCCCTACGTTCGTAAGTTCTATAATATTTCTTAAACATATATTCAGCGGCAGATTAAATGTCGACTGCGCGCCCTAGGCTAACACCTCTTTGTCGATTTAATATTAATTTATTCGGAAAATATTGTAAATATCTAAAAAAATTGACAATCAGTTCGGTAGCGAAATTTTTATTTTATAAATGTTTTAAGAGGGGTCGTGGTCCAGCGGTAAGACACGTGAACTCACGCTCGATGAGACCCGTGTTCCAACTTCACGAAATTCTGACTAATATAACTATGTTATATGTACTTTGGTCGCTACAATAGACGACAGTTTGAAGTTATGGCGGGCATCTGGAGATAGTTTAATCTTGAATTATTTTCCTCGGCTTGTGTTTTTTTTCGAGTATGTATGATACAAAAATAAGAATGTTTAATTTTCCCTCCAATATTAGATTCGGAGTTTTTATTAAAAAGTCCACTACTTTACTGAAGATATTTTTTGACTTGACTTGGACTCGACTTGACTCTCTTTTGTGATGAATAAATGATGTATGATTCACAACTTCATGATTTAAATCGACGCCGGGAAATTGTTGGCAAAATGTTTTAAATAAGTTTTCTTTCTTTTTTATAGGTTGAAAAAAGCGTTTATTATTCGCGTGAAATGTTAATTAAATTGTTAATTAATTCAGCTAAGTTAATAAACAAACTATAGGAACCTATAAATCTCACAAATAATTGAATAACAGAGAACAATCGAGGGTAAAAAATATAAAATATATTTTCTATTTTGATTTTTCTTTAATTCATATTCTGTAGATGTTTCCTAAAGGAAATTAACGGAGTAAAGTCGAGCTATCTTACTTTAAGGATATACCACAGTGGAGTTTTCCTGATTTACTGAGTTTTTCAGTATTAAAGCTATCCCTAGGATATTCTGAGTGTTCACGGAATGCATTTAAAGTTTTATTTTTGAAGAGACCGCAATTATGCTCTATTATTTATTATTTATTATTTTTAGTTTATTTAGTGATTAATTCAGTTAATGCCATTAGTGTTAAAGGTTTTTTAAAGACAGTTTATCAAATAAAACTAAAAATAAATATGTACATAAATTGAAAAAAAAACCATGATTATGGACTAATTGATTTTATGCTATGCATCGCTTTTATTTTGATTATTTATTGAATACGAATTTAGTTAGGTATAGTTTAAATTCGAGAATACGTTGTCTTAAGTTTATTACTTTAATTATTTTTAGTGAAGTGGTGGATGATAACAATGAAGTTTTGGAGGGAAAATATATGTAAATATATAAAACTGTGCACGTTAGTGGATAATATTTCATAATTATTACACATTACCACTCGAAGAAACACAAGTAAATAAATCAAGATCTGCATCATCGATTTTCTGAATCCCGCCAAAACTTTTATTTTACTCGTACATTTCACATTTGCCATTATTCAAAGTAAAATAAAAAAATAAATAAAATTATTTTATTTTGCTTACACATTACATGCATTCACGAATTTTTTAATGAGTATTGCCTGCTGAAATTAATATGGGTTATAATCATAACAATAGAACAATATAGTTTGTTTTTAAATAGCGACCTAGCTAGGTATTAAGCAGCATACACCCACAAAGAAAATGACGTTTAATCGCTTGTCCTCAACTCTTGTGAGGAGGTATCAGGTTAGCTCGGTCGTTGTAGCTACTATGCAATTTTCCGCCTGCCTGGGCACATGACTTCCGACACTGCCTTGCATTTCTCTGATGCATAGGAAAATTTATGACCATCTCTTTTGTTGTTGGTTAACTTTTATGTCAGCTTAACTGTTTTTATTTTTAATATAAAGCAACAAATAATAATAATAATATTCGTTGCTGCAGTTTAAAGTACAGGAAGGAAGTATGCGGAAAATTATCACAAACTTCTTCCAGACAACCAATTCTCATGAGAGAAACTGTGCGAGAAGCGGCTGATGCAAATTTATTTTATATGCAAGTTTCTTGCAGTTTTAATTGCGAAATAAGAGATGGCATAGATACTTTAGGTTTATGAAACTAAATACTATTTGAAAAATAAATTAAAATAAGTTTTCAAGTAAATGAGATTCAAATTAAGCTTTGAGTTAGTGCACAGATGCGCGGAGTGAAGCCTCACACACAATTCTCTGGGTTTTACGCTTTTGTTGAACGATTGTTGGTAAATATTTAACGAAAATTAGTGCTTAAATGCAGTATAATTAGAGTTCAGATTCGTCTCTTTTATTTTAATATTGTATTCTTCATATGCAACAATGGTAATGAGAGCTAGTAGCTAGTCGTTGCATGTCGACATTGCTGCATCCAATTTTGTAAAAATAATACGATGATCGTATCTTTTAAAAGGGTACATAGCTACAATATCTCGATACTAAGTTTTAACAAAAAATCCTGCAATAGCATAAAATAAACTACGGATAATTAGAAACTTTAGATAGATGCAAATACTCGTAAAATTATAATAATATTTTAAATTGGAATATTATCATTAAAGTGTATACAAGGTGTCCCAAAACTCAACGATAAGCGGGCACCAGAGGGTGGTCCTGCTCATGACTACTCGAGAAAAAAATATAAGAAAAAATAATCTCCTATATTTAAAAAAATACAACAAAAATTTAAAATCTTTCGAAAATTGACAACTCTTATGATATTTTTAACTACCATGACCACAATTTTCCAAATATTTATAATTTTTTTTTTGTATCAGCAACCTAAGTAACACTGCTATCCATCACAACTCTTAAAAATCCCAGATTACCTGTAGTTTTTACACAAAAATCAATCAAAACTACTTTTTACATTAAAATTTCAAAAGATTTTTACTTACAGTCTATTTTAACACATCGTCGTGTAAAAAAAAAGTATGGACACTACTATGGCAAGTTTTATTAAAAATTGACGCAACTAACCAAGATTCTAAAATGGTACAATACTCTAGGAAAACTGGCCACAAAAAAAAAACATGCGTACTATTTCTAAACAAGAACCAACTTTCATAAATCGTTGTTTGTTGATAATAAACGCTTTTACCTACCAAAAATTGGTTTTTTGTTGCAACTTCGTGGAATTTGCATGAAAACGTGCGTAGGCAATAAAATTTAGAAGTTAAATAGTAGATATTCGTTGTTGAATAACAATAGGGCCCTTTGAGTTAGAAGGAAACTTAGATGGCAATAGTTATTTAAACTTTTTACAAAATGACTTGCCAGAATTATTGGAAGACGTAGAATAATAGATTTACAAAACATGTGGTTTTAAAATGATGGTTGCCCTGCTCACTATGCCCGTCCTGTGCGAGAATACTTAAATCAAGAGTATCCAGGGCGTTGGATTGGGCGACTTGGTCATATCCTATCTCTGGACTTCTTCTATTGGGGTTGTCTCAAAGACAGGGTCTACTCAAAGTCAATTGCAACATTGGACGAGCTTCGCCAAAAAACTACTCAGGCTGCGGAACATATCAATGGTAGAAGATATGCACGACAAATAAAACGATCTTTTTTAAGACGATGTTGTGCCTGTATTATTGCCGGTAGCGAATAATTCGAATATTTGCTGTAATATTAATAAAATTATAAATTGATTTTTTTAATGCTTAGTAAGCAAGCGTTTGACCACACCCTGCCTGGTGTTAAGCAGTGATGCGGTATAAGGTGGAGCACGCCTGCCTATGAGGTACCTGTTCACCTTCGATTTGAAGAGACCTATGTTGTACGTGTCGGGAAACACAGACACCGGGAGGGAGTTCCACAGTTTCGCAGTATGCACGAGGAACGTGTTGTCGAAACGCCTCGTACGCACTTTAGGGACTTGAACCATAAATGGATGGTACCTCTCCGGTAGAAGAAAGGGGACGGTAGAACCAGGTTTTGTAGCTCTTGCGCTTACTCCCCGAAATGTATCCGGTAAAAAATAAATATCATTTGTTGTACCATTTGTTTTGTTGCATTCAATATTTTTTAACAAGAAAAAAAAGCAATTTTTGGTAGGTAAAAGTGTTTACTATTAACAAACAAAGATTTGTGAAAGTTGGTTCTTGTTTAGTACTATACGCATGGTTTTTTTTTGTGGCCAGTTTTCCTAGAGCATTATACCATTTTAGAATCCTGGATACTTGCGTCAATTTTTAAAAAAACTTGCCATAGTAGTGTCCATACTTTTTTTTTACACGACGATGTGTTAAAATGGACTGTAAGTAAAAATCTTTTGAAATTTTAAAGTAAAAAGTAGTTTTGATTGATTTTTGTGTAAAAACTACAAGTAATCTGGGATTTTTAAGGGTTGTGGTGGATAGCAGTGCTACTTAGGTTGCCGATACAAAAAAAAAAATTATAAATATTTGAAAAATTGTGGTCATGGTAGTTAAAAATATTATAAGGGTTGTCAATTTTCAAAAGATTTTAATTTTTTGTTGTATTTTTTTAAAAATAGGAGATTATTTTTTCTTATATTTTTTTCTCGAGTAGTCATGAGCAGGACCACCCTCTGGTGCCCGCTTATCGTTGAGTTTTGGGACACCTTGTATATGCCTGAAAATAAATAATTTGTAACTTATATTTTATTTCCGTGTATTTTGTAAATTATACCTAATTAGTGTTCCGCGGAAATTTCTTATTTATTAACTTAATTGGAAACGGGGAAAAATATTTATCAAGATTTTCTACCCATCAATTCGTTTGTATGTTACATAATAAATATTTTGTTATTAAACATCTTGAATTTACGTATCGAAATCGCTTATATTTTAGCGTATTTAATATACAGTATTAATTACTAGCTACTAGCTTCGTACGTGTATATTTCGTCTCTAGGGAATACTTCAAATTTGTTAAACTACCCTTAGTTTTCTCCCATGTTAATATTAAATATAAAAAATTGTCTTAATAAACGGGTTATCTAATGCAATTTTTTTTATTGTAGCTCGGCATATGATAACACTCCGCTTGATGTAAAGCTAGAGCGCGGTCCATGAGTGGAAATAACTGCTACTATAGAGAAATCTCTACGGACAGCAGTCGCCTCCGCTATGCCGGTTATGACTTTCAAACTGGTCCCGAAACGCGACTGATCACATCAAGTGTGTGCATGAAGAATTTAAAATAAAGTAGTAATTCTATAATCTATTCTAGTCCATAATCCATCTCTATGCTAAATTTCAGCCGCGTTTGAGCGTTATTGTGGGACAAACAAACATATTTTCAGATTTATAATATTTGTGTAGACTAGCAATAAGTATGACTCACGATTTTTGACTACACAAAAATACAACTGACCACTTATTATATTATCTTTATAATATTTTAAAAAGTATATAGTACCCATTAACCGACCACGGTTTCCTTACTAAACCTTTGAAAAATAATCATGAAATTCAGCAATATAATGCTTATATTTCTTATGTTATATTTTTATAGATACTTTCTATGTTTAATTCACAATAATGTCAGTTAATCTTGTAGGTTGTGGATGTTTATAAATAATAGATTGGTAGTAATTAACAGTTGATCAAACAAATATTAAGTTAATTTCATTAGATGTCAATCAATGATAACTCAAAAAGAATTAATTAATGAGAAATTAGTGATGGGAAAATGTATTGTTCGATAATAAAGCTTTTAAGTTTTTAATTTTTAGAATATAAAATCGGTTTTAAGGCGGTTTATTATGTACAATTAAATTAACTTTTTTTTTGACGTTTCGTGTTACTTATATCTTTTCTTAGTAGATTATTATAAATATTAAACAAATTATTGTTAACCATTTAAAAATAATACACTCAAAATACATTTTGTATAATAAAAATTGTATCATACGAAATAAGTCTTAAATTTTTGTATTGAATATGAAGTAAGAAGCTATTTTCCAAAAAAAGTCACGTCTCGTAGCATAAAATGTGAAAAGAACCGAGTGCCATTTAAAAGGCTACTTAGCTGTCTTCTATACACTTGAGAATTTCGTTTATTGTACTACTTTACATTAATGTATTAATGGAACTTTTAAATTATTAGAAAAATCCGCCGTCCTGGGGTAGTGACACTGTTCAAAGAGTCACACCCTTGAAGTGACCTAGTCTCGTTTTGGAGTGAGCTAGAAGGGTCATTCTCGAATGACTTAAAACGTAGAGTTAGATGTTGATAATTTTAAACAACTTTTTATATTCATAATAATGCAAATGATAACTTATATATTTATTTACAATAAATATAAATTTAAATAGTTGAATTTTGAATATTACGATATCATAATAATTATAACGCAAACTATTATTTTTCGCGATTTCGATTTCCTATTGGCTATCAAAGTCAGTTGAAATGAAGGATGACAAAAATAGATGTATACGTTCTTACTTACATTTGAGAATTGTCCCCTAGGTATAACGGTAGGAGTGTGCACACGATTGACGTGGAGGCGACCATAGCCTGCAGTAATTTCTCTGTGTCAGCAGTTCTCTCTGCTTATGAAATGACCTCTAGCTTAACATTAAGCGCAGTGCGGAAAAAGAACATGTTTTAGATACGTATGTGAAATTTAATTGTATCTCGATAAGAATAATATTTTATACTATACAACACTACGACATGAAAATGTATGAGTATAAATACTGACCGCATCAAGTCAAATCGCTCATTAGTTGCTAAAACCTAAACAAAATATTGTAAATAAAAATGAAATTCTACGACATAAATATAATTTTAAAAGTGCCCCTAATTGCATGTAAATTTTTCAGCTTAAATTTCGAACTTGAAAATGAAAACAAAATTCTGATGTACGAGTATATAGAAAATGCATTGTTTGTTATGAAATTTATCTGCGTAGCTATTGCTGTTGCCGGTGAATCGTATTGGTTCATAGAGGAAGCAATAAGCGGAAAGAGCTTCGGAGAATTAACTTTTGTCGGGGCTTGTACACTTTATGGAATTGTCGCTTTAGTTAAAGGACTCGTACTTTTTGTAAATAAAACTAAAGTAGCGAATTACATTAGGCAATTGAATGAACTTCAATCAAAGTGTAAAGACACGGAATGCGATCGTGTAATAGAAAGAACAACTACGAAATCGATGTCATTTTATAATACGGCGGTGAAAATACTTGCTTTTTTTAATGTCGCTTTAGTATCGTTGTTTATAATTGAATCAATTATTATGATGTCGTATATTTATTTTAAAGAAAAACGTTTTGAAATGTTATTGCCGTTTAAGATTAAATATCCTTTTGATATGTCCGATCCAAAAGTTTGGTTTTTAGTCTTTATTCAACATGTTTTTGCGGGTAAGAAAGAAACGTTATCTTATAATTCTTTTTAATTTACTTCTTTCCCATTCATGTCGTCCCTGTATGTGGTACAAACATCCGTTTCACTCTGCATCTCGTAAAATTAATTAAAACTTTTTCTTGTGTGTAGAATGCATCACTGAATTTTTACTGAGGATTTTTTATTGTTTAGTTTTGTATATTGTTATTTTCAGCGCTTTATGCAGTACATTATGCATACGGTTCAGATTCGTTGTTCATTGTGTTCTGTGCCAGTATGGACATGCATTTTACAATAATCCGACACCGTATTGCATGTTTATTCAGTGAACCTGTCGACGATATTCGTGAAAGTTTATGTCATATATTTAAATATCATCAACATTTAATTGAGTAAGTTTTTCATAAAAAATATGTTTAAATAATTTAATATTAATTTCTACATAGGTATGAAAATGGTCGTTTCATTTTTTTATTGACTAACGACCGAATATTCAAACGTTACTTTAATTTGCAGCTCGCTGAAATAAGAGAGAACAAAAAATTAAGCAAGCTTAAACATTACCTCAATCTTAATTTAAGTTTTGATATTAATATTGTTCTCTTTTTTAGGATGGTGTTGTCATTAAATAGTTTTTATACGGTTACAATATTTTTCAACTTCGTTACGAGCTGTATACTGATTTGTTTAACTATGTTTCAAGTATCAGTAAGTAAATATTTTACTTTTGTGTTATTTTTAAATAACAAAATATTACATATTCACACAGAAAAACCTAGAATGTTAGATATCTAATCACCTAGGTACACTATATTTTTTGGAATGAAATAAATAGGTACAATATTAAACAAAATATGTTAGAGAAAATAGATTTTCGTGGAAGTTTGTGCGCGTGAAATTAGTCTTCCGGTTGGTTGCATATTTTTAATGGCAGTCGAAGCATAGTCCTTTAACTTTTACGAAAATATATTACACAATATTTACCTATTTCAGTTTTATTATAAAAAAATAATAGTTGATGTAGTTTATTTGTGCAATTTCTATGGGTAAAGAAACAGTACACACCACTCTTTTTTTTATTGTAGCTCGACATAAAGCTACAACAACAACATACGCTTCCGCTATGCCGGCTTGAGGCGACGAATGTGCCCCATTCAGATTTACAGTGCACACTCGTTATATAGGTTATATTCGAAAGCGGTGATACTACCCCAGAACGGCAGACTGGGCTATTTATACTTTATTGAGGACTACACACAATTGTACAGAAGTAAAATAATCGCCAAATACGAGTAGTAGCTTAATTATTTGCAGTGGTGTAGTCGTATGCGAAATAGAACTGTGTCTGCGCACCCGATGCACTCTTCTATACTCGAATAGAAGCTTTTGGCACATACTAGTATAATCGCGACTTACTAATTGGTAAACAAACAACATCAAAACATAAACAAGGCAATAAATCAATCACGACTGGAGACATTGTTTACGCAGCTCATACGAGAAACTTCTAGTACGTTTGTAGAATTTTTCTTTTTAGTTGCGCGTAAAAACACTTTGATTTTATTATGGTCGACCATTTGTAATTGTTTTCGTTATTTTTTTCAGACATTGGAGGATCCTTTTATTTGGGTATTTTTCCTAATAAACAGTCTTTCACAAGTTTTTCTTTTAAGTTACTGTGGAAATATGATAATATTATCGGTTAGTTTATTTATTTATTTATTAATAGGTATATACAACAGGTAACAATCATAATAATACATTAATAGTTGAAACCACAGATCTGAACTAGATTATTACCCTACACGTGTACATAACACAACATGATTCATGCAATATTACAAATTATAATATAGTAAGTTATATGAATTACAAATGCAGCTGCCCCCCCCCTCTTCCCGCGTAGTTATTTAATCTTTAAAATAATTAATAATTATTTAATTTTTTTTACAGAGCATTCGTGTTGCTGATGGTGTTTCTGAGTCTGAATGGTATACAGCTCCTGTAAATATTCAAAAAGATCTAATTTTTTTCATGTTTAGGTAAAAGTGATTTTACTTCTCTACTTTAATTGATATTTCCGGTTTGAAATTAAGCAATCAATTAAAATATTTATTATAATTGTCAAATATTTCAAATTCCACAAATATACATTATATAAATGGTCAAAAAGTAATTGGCTTGAATGATTTGTTTTAGATCACAAAAACCATGTAAATTAACTGCTTGGAAAATAGCTGATGTAGACTTGGTCGCTTTTACGAGGGTACGTACGTTCATAAATTTTGGTATACCTATGAGTGCCATTGTCCCTATAAGCTCATTCCCATAGGTCATAGTGATGTCATGTTAATGATATATGAATTTAATTTAATTTTCAATTTATTTATTTAATGGCATATTAACAGTTAATATATTATACACACTTCTATATATTACAGTCCATGTTTTTTTTTCTGATATGCAACCAATTATAAATATGCACAACTTTAATAATTTACGAGTCATTAATTTAAACACTAAACAAACACTTAAATAATAAAAATACAAAATTAAAGGAGACAAGACAAGATTGCACTCTAGCTTAACATCAGGCGGAGTGCGGTCATATGACGGGCTAAAAAAAAAAAAAAAAAAAAAAAAAAAAAAAAAAAAAAAAAAAAAAAAAAAAAAAAAAAAAAAAAAATAGAAACTTAATATTACCAACGATATTAAGCAATTATTGCGATGTTTATGAGTAGCAATCATTGCTGCCTAATGATGCAAGTGGAGTATTTTTTTTACAAATTGAACCATTTATCTCAATACTCCACTACCTACGGCGACTATTGGGTTGGGAGCAAATTATTCTTCTTGATTTCCAGACAATTATTGCTCGTGTAATTGCTAATTTTATTAAATAAGTACTTTTTTTCAGATTTTAAGCAAGTCCTGGTCGTTTTTCGTTTTACTACGAACTTTAGATAATCCTGTTAGTGAAGCCTAATAGCATTTATCAGAGACATAAAAATACATCTAAGAAAAATAAATATAATAAAATTACAAAAATATGTGGATCTTAATTTTACTTTTGTTTACTAAAACACGAAAAACATACTAGGGAAATTTTATTGTTTTCTGCCTATATCATCAGCACGTGTCTGAGTACCAGTTATAATGCCGGAGAGAACGAAAGCTTTTGAAATCATAAGATCATATTAATTCGATTTCTACTCATGCTCCTACAAAAGATCGTGACTAACTTTTATTAAGAAAATATTCATAAACTTGATTACTTTCATTATTTTAATTGTTCATTAAGAATTCAGATGGGTTTTGTTTAAATAGTATGATATAAGTATGCAAACATATAAACATAGCGGAGACGACAGCTATATTTACAAATTCATCTGTAGTAGCAATTGTTTCCGTTCATGGACCGCACGTTAGCTTTACATCAGATAGAGTGTTGTCATATTATGCCGAGCTACAATAATAAAAAAAAAACTAAATTAGGAAAAGATAACAACCAAGTCAGACACTATATCTTGTAGTTTAATAAGTATATTTTTTTAGACTCGTAAATGTTATAGTTATAGTAAGTGCGCTTTAAAAATTACAGCTGGCAACATTCACATATCAGAGTACTATAAAAAGTGTTTAATTTTTCAATCAACACACGTAAATGTTCCGTTAAAACAAAATAGATTTTATTAGATACTATTATTACAACCTTAGGTATCAGTTAAGTGTTGTAAGAATGTTAGTAGAAACGTCTAATGAGAGAAACTCCTTATTTAAAGGGTTCCCTTATTTAACTTCGGACGAGATCGCACCTGGAGCAAAAGGCTTAAGGAAAGGATGTTAAATAAATATTACCAAATGGAAAGGATAAGAGGGAACGGTTAAGCTATAAGTTTGTTACAAGTGTTCTTTTGTAAATGTTAGTAAATGTTCTTATTAATAAGACAAATTTCATGTTTATTTTGTATTACTCGTATATTATTAGTAATCACTAAAAGTTTGCTGCTGCTTGTAGCATAGACGCAGGTCAGCGAGCTTTGAACTGAGACTTGAAGATTTGTGTCTAATCGATCGCGAGTTTAGCCTTTTACTGCTAGCCTACAGCAGCTTGCCACTAAGATTTTCACACATTGTGTTACTACAGAGAAAACTAAGAGAGGCGCCATCTATTGACAGGGCACACTCCTCTCGTTATCCTAACGTAAATGTAAACGAATACGAATTTTTAATTAAAAGCTAGTACTTTACAAACTATCCTCATAAATATTGTGAAAAATAAACTGTAAGAATTTTTAAAATAACATTCGCAATAACCAACAATTAGGTAAGTTTATTTTATTAAGGTTTCATTTTCATTAACGAAAACTTAAGAAAACTAAAAGACGGTTTATATTTTAAAAGTTGCTACGAGAAAATTCGAAGTCATAAGTTCCACTTAATATAAAGTCATTTTAATTATTTAAAAAACTTTACTTACTTTACGTTTTGTTAAGCATATACAATATATATTTTGTCATTTTTTTATCGTAGCTCGACATGTGACAACACTCCACCGTAAAGCTAGAGTGCGGTCCATGAATGGAAACAACTGCTACTACAGAGAAATCTCTACGGGCAGCAGTCGCCTCCACTATGCCGGCTTGAGGAGACGAGCATGTACCATCTAGATTGACAGAGCGCACTCCTCTCTGTGATGCATCGGGAATGGTTAGCGCGCTATAGTTGTAGCGTGTAAATATATATTTTTTACCTTTGTATATATTTAATTCAATTATAATGAAAATTGAACAGAAAAAAATAAATAAATGCGCTTCAGCTGAGATGGGATTAGAACCCACGCTCCCCGCCTTGTGAATAGTAAAACATTCAACAAATATCAGATTATAAAGTATAATTTAGTTTAAATTATCGGGAATCTATTTGTAGAACGATAAGGAGCAATTACGATTTGAATAAGTAGATATCTTTGTTTCTGTAAATCAAAAATCAACTATGATATTATTAGTTTTACGAAGGACTATTAACAAAAAAAGTAACTTACCTAAAGTAAGCACTTACCTAAAGTTAGCTTACTCTTCAATGACATCGTTAATTTACTCGAAGTAGATATAATCCAAATTGGGATTTCGCTGAATTGTTTGCAAGTTCTCTAATGAAAGCTACGGTAGCGGTGATTTAATTTTATTTCAAAAGACATTAAAACTTGCTGCCTAGAATGAAAAATAATCTTCAGCAAAATTATTGCCTACAAGATGAATAGAGACAGATATGCCTGTCCGTGGGATTACGCGAAACCTTAGGAATAGTCAGGGACACTCTTTTTTACATTTACTATTTTACAAAGCTGGATTTAATTTTTATATATTTAAATTATTATCTCAGTGTTAGATTTAGATTGGTTCCATACCTGTTCAGAGTCGTTAGTTATTATTTGATAGTTTATTTATAATTTTTAATTTATTTTGGTGTAAAACATGGGCTGTTATTAATTTGGGTACCACCGATTTATGCATAATTTTTTTTAAATTGTGATCATGTACATATATTTGCAACTCTAATAAATTAAATAAAATATACTTCTAAATAATCAAAATATACTTTAATATAATTAAATCAAGTTGGCGCAATAACATTATCTTGAATTATTTCTGACCGGATCCCTCAAATGTTATCGGGTAAAGATTTCTTTAAAGAAACGCCACCCTTGTATGACCTTTATCCTAGAAAGCCTATTTTTATTTCAATTGATAAATTGGTTTCTGTTTTTGTTCAATTTAAGTTACTCAGAACTGTTCGCAAGATAAATGTTTTACACAATCTTTTACATACATACTTACATACATACATACAAACCTAATAATTTAGTTTGCATTTGTATTTATTTAATTTGAAAATATTTTTTTATTTGTAAACATCGATAAACAATAATTATGAAATTGGCAACCCTAAATTTTAAAGTTCTCTAGTTGTAATTAGTTCGAAACGGTTGATTACAGTGCAGCATCCAGCTTACTTTCTTTCCACTTTCCACCAGATAATGAGCTTAAGCTAAAGAATTGTCACAGTATCTACCGAAAATTTACTTTTTCAGTCGATTCACTGAACTGAGTTTTGCAGCAATACAAAAACCTTGCGTAAATATAAATTCTTATTGCAATTTTTTTTTGTTTCTGATGAGAGGACAATTGTTTTCAGAAACAAATGATTTTTCACAAAAATGTTCAATACGCCCAAAAGTATTCAATATGGAGCTTCTGTTTCAACCTATTGTTTGTTTTCGGAGATAATAAAAGAATAGAATAATAAAAAAATAAAAAAACTGAATTTCTGTTAACTTTTTTGATGCACAAATAAATTATAAGAAAGAACCGCAGTTCATGGAGATGTTTATGCCTTTACAGAAATGTTCCTTATGAATACCTGTTTATACTCGTATATATTACTTAGATATGGCAAGTCTAAATTGTCAGATACATTCAGCTGATAGGTTTAACAACCATTTTAATATAATATTTAAAAGACTAAGTTAAAGTTCGTCAATAATTCATTACACATAGGCAAGACAAGTTTTCAAAGTTACAAATAAGAGCGAGTCATTCAATTAATTGACTTCATGTTCGACAGGATTTTGTTCGTGACCCAATTAAAGCT
The DNA here is from genome assembly GCA_948150575.1 of Tinea pellionella. Lineage (NCBI taxonomy): Eukaryota > Metazoa > Arthropoda > Insecta > Lepidoptera > Tineidae > Tinea > Tinea pellionella. Next base: position 3,845,059 of record OX411252.1, read on the forward strand.
GGAGTCGTTTCTTAGATTGTCTTTTCCAAACTGAGAACTCCACTGATTCGATCCTCTAATCTTCACCGTTTCACGTTTAGTGGCATCACACTCGTTACTTCACAGATACTCTGGCCTTTAATCTTTTCAAACACACACGTCTTCTACTTCTTATTAAACAGGTACGTTTTTATGTTCCACAAGTTTGTTCATCTTTCCATGATGAGAATACAAAAATTAACGCTTCTATCAGAATTTATTTAATTTTATAATATATCAACAATAATTATTTATTTAGAAAGATAAAAATAAATCAAACTTATTAAGTTAAACAAAAAAGAAAGAAAGAAGAAAATATAAAAATATTAACTGTTATATCGATTATATAACACGGAGTTACAATTTGAGTATGGTGTAGGTAGAGGCTCTTAAAATATATATGTCGGAACGGTTATGAATACGGACTCTGATTTGAACGATTACGGAAACTAACTTGAACATAATGAATACGCGGTCATGAGTACAAGCACTAATTGGATATGAAACAAAAGCGTGGTTACGCTTTGACAGTCTCTGAAAACACACGACGCGGCGGACTCGTTGTGACTTGTTTGTGCGGATGAACTGTCGTGTTTCAGCATATTTGCCCACAAATGGAGGATAGAAGCCTTGGACCGCTCTCCCGTTCTGTCATATACAATACTATCATTATTTGTAAAATAATAGTTACTTTCCCTATAGGTATGGAACTAAATAAAAAATTGGGTTTAACCTCTAAAACTTTTGTCATTGCTTTATTAAGAGCAAAGAGGTGATTACTCAGACAACCTAGTCTTAAATAGTATGTAACAAGAGGTCTATCTATGCACGTATAAGTGGTAATGTCAATGTTGTTGATAAACTAGATTAGTCTATGGTCAAATTGACGCTACGGGTTTTATCATACCTGTAAGTACTTAAGTGAACTTAATGAATAATTAAACTATTAATTGTGTTCAACCCAATAAAGCCAAACATGATATAATTTTTTTTTTCATTGCTTGGTTTTCAGTTTTGTTTTCAATTATTTTTAGCAAGGCGGTGGAATTTTGCCTACTTACATTTTGAATTATTTGCACATCTAGAAACAATTTATCATTATTACACACTTAACAACAGTCAAAGAAATACAAATTTAACAATATAATTCAACACCGACATAATTCATCTCTGGAATACGGCCAAAACGACCTAAAACTTTTGTTTTTACATCACAAATTGAATATTGAATGAATAATATTGCTAAAAAACAAATTTTGTTACACGCAAAAGGTTGTTTACTTAGATAAGATACACAAATTACTTTCCTATTTTATTATAGACTTTGTTATTTTGAATAATATTATTAAAATAAATTCAATAAATGGTTTAATAAAATATTTTAATTAAAAAACTTTTTTTAAAATTCCATTTAAAGATTTTCCAGAACTTCCTACTTCCTTTGTATTAGGTTTTGCGCTAAAAACTAAATTAAAAGATAGTCGCAGTCTCCGCTCTATAATAAACGTTGCAAAGCTTTCGGAACATCGAATTAAAATATATAGTTTTTTTAATTTATCTACTATCTATATTGTCAAGTTATTCCTCCTAGGTGGATAAACAGAGGCTATGATTATTTTAAATAACAATTAGTGCTGATTATACTGCGCGTGAGTATACTGTATATTTTCAAATCTGATATTTATAACAAAGTTGCGTACAAACTCCTTTTATTGCATTCTTATAACGCTTAGAACTTGCAGTTATATTACTATTACTCACTTCTTCCCTCCTATTTACTCTTTCCAATTCACTTTGTATGAAATTCCATTATAAAATTTCATTTCAAAAAGTGACAAATTGTTATTTGTCAATGGATGGATTTTTAGAATGCAACTAGTGAAAAATGTACATTTTCGTAAATATATTTCAATATTTTTATAGTAGCCTGTCATGTGACAACATGTTAAGTGTTAGAGTGTGATTTATCCATGAGTGAACACTGGACACGACTGCTGGCACTGAGAAAGATATCTAGGTTGTAGGCGCCTCTTAATGATCCCTCAAAATGTACTTAACCACCTTTATCAGTGGCCTCAACCTCAAAGAACTAAATTACTTTATCTAGAAACGAATTCATGATTATTACAGTTTAAATAGAGTGGTTTATTCAAGTAACAAATCTGCATAGTGTACCCGGAATGTCCGGAATGGTGGGTTTGTGTGTGTGAGATTAGGCAAACAATGCGAATGTTTCTAAGTAGGTATGAAGCGTGCGCCCGCACGTTCCAGTTGTATAACAAACTTGCAGATTGCATGGAGATGGCATCGATTATACTTTATCTATAGATATAGCTATTATTAACAGCCGTGGTCTAGCAGTAGAAGACGAACGATCGGTGAGACCCGTGTTCAAAAATCGGCAAATTCTGGCGTGTAACAATGAAACAAAGTTACGAGTATATTTACGAGCCTTATTAAACAAAACAGAGGGAGGAGAATTGTTTTACCTACCTTATTTTTTTATAAAGTTTATTAGTATTTTGTCCTTTAAAGTGTGAATAATAATCCTGCGTCGCGTTTCGGGATCAGCTTGGAAGAAGCCATGCATAAGGAAAGGAGTTTGCTATGTGAATAGATATTTGTATAGCGTAGCGGAAGTGACTTCAGCCTGCAGGCATTTCTATCGGCGGAGTGTGATCACATTTTACTTTAATTATAATGCAAAGTCTAAGAAAACTCTATAATAAAAGATGATAGAAACACTATGATACAACTTGTATGTAAAAATAATACAAACTTTATTGTATATAGAATTACAATTTCTCAAATAAGATCAGTGCAAAGTTTAAATGAAATCTGTTGGAAAGTTCGAGAACAAACGTGCCATAAATTCTTTAGTAAACTAACAATAATTGTGGTAATGGTACTTAATGCATGACATCACCATACTTCATGCTTAACGTCCACTAATGGCCGAGCTTTTATACGGAGTGTTTGAATAGTTCGTATCAACAGTAGGACTTATCGTTCTTTATAAAATATACTACTAGTTTAGTACATATTTTTGGATAGTAATCTTGGCTTATTAGAGTTATCCTGTCTACCTCTAAAGTATTTTTGAAACAAACTGTATTCAACCCATTACAAAATGTTATTATATTTCATGAGTTTTATAGATGACATGCTATTTTTCAGCTTTGAAAAACCTAGATCGATGCAATCAATGGCGTACGATTGTGATCAAAGCGACCACGAAAAACTCATTTCGGTTATGCTTTTATGATGATTTTAAGCTTTCTGCAATGGTAAAATATTGATACATACAGACTTTTCGGTAAAAGACAATTTGAATCATTATCTCTACTCTTTAACTCTATCCAAGTCGGTGTTAGAATCTCCCAAACCTGCCGGTACTAATGTACCAAGTACTAATGTACTTTCAGCGTTTATGAGACAAACACAAGCTTTATTAAATAACTTTATAAAAAAGTATTTGTATGATGTTTTTATTTGACATCCAGTCCTTTTTTTTCAATATTTTATTTACAAAGACGAATTGTTATTATTATTGTGAAGTTCAAATAATACAGAAACATTAATTAAACATTTGTAGCCGTGGAAGTAGCCGGGTATAGCGAGACGAGTCTGACCTTGTCGCGTTTCGGGAGCAGTTTGAAAGTAGCCAGGTTTAGCAAGAGTAAATAAATAAATAAAAAACACTTTATTACACAATTGTACATAGGCGAGCTTAATTCCTTTGGCATTTATCTACAGTGCAATAAAAAAAATTACAAAATAGATATAACAAATAAATAAGTAATTAAAATATAATACATAGATATCTTATAATACATATATAATACATATACGTGTATAATACACATAAATAAATAAAAGTAATGTGCACTGTCAGTTTAGATGGTGCATACTCGTCTCCTCAGGCCAGCATAGCGGAGGCGATTGCTGCCCGAAAAGTTTTCTTTGTGGTAGTAGTTGTTTCAGTTCATAGACCGCACTTTAGCTTTACATCAGGCGGAGTGTTGTCATATGCCGAGCTACAATAAAAAAAAAGACGAGCTATCACTGGTCAACCTGAACAGAGCACTCGTCTCTTAAAGCCGGCACAGCGAAGGCGACTTCTGTGTTCAAATAATTCTGTGGTTTAATACCAGGCCTAGTGTGGTCACATGTCGATCGATAACGTTAATAAATAGAGAATTAATATATTTCATCAATAAGCAAAGATCCTATCAATTGCTTGTAAAGGATTTACTCGTATATTAGCAATTCCAATACGCAGATAAAGCTCAAGTTGTTCCGTTTTTCCTTATCCAAAGAACCGCGAACAGGAATCGTAAGAAAACAACCTGACAGCAAGGGATTATTTATTAGGGCCTATGTTTCAACAACAACACAATCTAACTAGGGGCTGGTAACTCAATTCCGATATAAGTCAGTAGGTACTATGCGGGACGTCTGGCTGACCACACGCAGTCATGATTTAATTACGAAATATGGTAACATAAAGGTCATAACTTTTAAAACAGATGATATAAAAAAAAATCACCAAATTATATTGTAGATATTGAACCCCTCTATCTGTAAAATACCGTTGACACCACAACTTACGGGACACCTGTACATATACGAGTAAGTTGTCCTTTAACACATTATTATTATTATTAATTAAGGGAGGATTGAAAAACCGCCCTTCAGGAACAAATCTTTCATGTCAGCAAAAAACACTAAACTATTTCTGCTTAAGTTATTCATAAACTTCTGAAGTCTAATAATATAGGTAGGCAGAACGTATTATTAATAAAATTAACCTAAGATAACCAATGTAAACGAACAATACCTCACTTTGGCCACGATCACGATGAAAAGCTTTCGTGTCGCATCAAAATAAACCCTATAGTAAGCCGAATAAAAACTTTTATTCATTTAAAACCATAGAGATGCAAACCAGATGAGGAGGTGCAAACTTCAAACGTAGGCCGCTTCAAACGATTTGACAATGTTGTCGTCAAGTCAAATACTAACTGACAGAGAACCTAAACGTGGCTGTGGTCATCTTTTCTCTCGCGTCACATTGGGAGCGTTATTGCACATCTAGCTGAAATGTTAAAAAAATTAATATAAAGATATTTAAAGGAAATAATGAGGAGTTTTGCCTGGGTAGAAAACATCTCTGGAGTGAGAAAAATATATGTAGAAATCTGCGAATGGTAAAAATTGCCCTGTAAATAATGTTAAAATATTTTTATAACGATGTATGGCACTACATTAGGGTTTCTACATAAGTGAACTCAGGTAATTAATTACTTACTCAAATACTTAAAAAAATATTACAGAAATGTTTGTTCAATATTAAATAGCAATAAAAAAATACGAAAATAGCAAAATAAACATTAATTATACAAAACATAAGTACTTAGTCTGCCAACGCCATGTGACTAAATTCCGCCTGATTTGCAAGAGTACGGTGCTCCTCTCGTTATTTCTCGGATAAAATATAACTTCAGGTCAATTTTTGAAGTAGTGGTGGTGACCTGGGGCGAGGTATAAACAGAAACACTAAAGGTATGAATTAATGACAAATTATATGAGATCATAAAAACATTTTAAAATTTAGAATCGATTACAACGCTTAAAGATGCAGAATTGCAGAGTAAGAAAATAGCACTTGCAAGTGGCTGCCGTTGTGGGAGATAACTCGTTGCAGTGCAATTTGTACTTGTCTCGCCTTTCGTCCGGCAGATCCTGACCCTTAGGGAAATGTCTGGTCAGGAGACTGAAGAAATGTAACTCTTTTTAAAATACATGCGATGTAGATACACGTGCCTCACAACTTAATATTGTATTTCTGTTATATTTTCTTTAATATTAAATATTATATTTACGACTTTCCTTTTTATTTCTTTTTCAAAACAGTATAACAATTTATGACTCAATATTGTGCATCACGCATCATAACGCAAGTTTAATCAAAAAAGTTTCAGTATAGTTAAATCATTTTCAAGCACGTCTGTCCCAATATCCATCAAAGCGCGTGATGTGTATATTTTAATAAAGTGATAGAACACCTGAAACTGTGTGCATTAGCTTCAAATTCTGGACAATAGTATCTAGATTAAACTTGATGAAGGATATAATAAATCAAGGAAAGCTCGGACATATTTCGGATGTAGGCTGATTTACGTGCCACACCATACATTTGATATTATTTTCTATTGTAGAATAAATATGGAAGAGTAAATACTTATTATACTGACTGTTGCCCGCAACTCCGTAAACATCTATCGTGAGTAGTGTATCCGTTCAATTCCTAAGGAACTTTTTAACTAAAAATGAGACTTGCCACAAAAGAAAGTTTTTTCGCCCACATTAGTCTAAACCAGGGGTGTCAAACTCAATTTTGCAGAGGGCTATATATTAAATATAGAATGCGTAGACGGGTCAGATTCAAATAAAAAAAGTGTACTGAATTATTATAACATTTTGTTTAATCTAAAAGCTCTAAAAAACATGATTCTTCTTTCTGTGACACATTGCGATCGCGGGTCTTGTTGATACGGCCCGGGCGTCGCGTCGGAGAGAGGTTGAGACTCTAAACCTTTATTCAAAGAGTTTTTTAAAACCTTCCACTACAAGTTATCAAGGATAATTAAACAATTTATTGATTATTATTTCTAATATAACAATTCTATTTAACGAAATATAATTTTAAAAAATACCATATTTCTACCCCATATAAATTTGAATCGTGTCATTCAGCAGATTAAGCATCTTCGGAGAACAAACCAACGGACTTTCACATTTGTATATAAGTATAGATTTTGTAAATTAGGACAAGCTTTTATTTTGTGAAGCGAAACTTGATTTTAAAAACATTAAACATTCGTAAAAACCAAAATGTAGGTCAATAGTATTTTGAGAATAGTTACTTTAAATTATATTACTCAAAAGTAACCTTTCATAATAATCCTCTTTAACAATTTTTAAAAGCATACTTTTGTAAAGGCGACATAAGAATAGCTAGTACGACAATGAAAGCTGTCTCCGAAAAGTCAGCGGTTTTGTTAGCACATACTTCTGAATGAAGAAAAATGTCTCGGCTTAAGCCTTTCTCCCTCTCCGAGCGCAGAATTGTAAATAGAGATTTATTAAAACGGGACAACGCACACTGTCGACGACGACGCCCCTCACAGCAAAATCTAGATGGGTACTCATTTCTCAACGCTTTCTCCAATTTAAATTTTAAGCTTTAAATTACAAAATTGACTAAACCTTCCAGAGGTATTTGTTTAGATGTTTTTCTACTAATTGAGTTGAGTAATTAAAAGTATTTAGTAATAGCTGTCCTCATACAATCAATACGCAATAAGTTAATAAGTACATTTTTTAAATTTAATTTTATACAGAACATAGTATTCAAAAACTAGACTGAGCAAATCAGTTTGTCTTCCCGCGGTAGTACGACCGCTTTCAAGTGTAACACGCGTGAAGTAACGAGGTAGTCTGTTTCTGGATCAGTTTGAAAGTAGTTGGGTATAACAATAGGAGTGTGCATTGTCAACCTGGACAGCATTCGTCAACTCATGCCGGCATAGCCGAGGCGACGGCTGTCTGCAGAAATTTTCCACATTCTAGCCTAACATAAGGCGGAGTCCGAGCTACTATTAAAAAAATTAATGTAGTGTAAGTTTGTGACTTTTTAAAAATTTATTATTGTGTTTCAGTAATTGGTACTTATGTATTTAATGACATTTCTTTTTTCTAAATAATCTAATAATATATTTATCCAAAATCAAAGCAACAACAATGCGAGTATATGAATAATTAGATTGAAGTTAAAGGCCCTATCCTTTCTACTCAAAATCATATTACTTCTTAAGAGTTTGTTGAAAATTGGCTGAAAAGATGAGCATTCGAAAGATGGCGTCACAAAAGACAACAATTTTACCTAAACGAGCTAGATGGAAGCAAAACGTGTGTCGTTCGGGTAGAATTATAATATACACTGATGGTTCGCCGAGACGAGTTCAGTAAACACAATTACTGTCAGATTTAATAACAAGGAAGTGTTTATCTTTGTATCATACAGAGGAATTATACTCTCACCTAATTTGCTATATAGAAAATTATATTGAACCGAAACATACCTTTTTCCCTGTCAATCACCTTTAACCATACGATTGCTTCGATCTTGACAGCGCTTATGGAAAATAACCTGTTACTTTCACATTACGCCTAATATCTATTGAATTAAAAAAAAACTATGTCCTAAATGAAGATTTTGCAAATATAATGATGTACAAGAAATTATTATTCGATGAGTTTTCACTAAGAAAAACTATCTCAAAAATTGATTTAGAGCTCACCTCACAATTTTTTAAATAATATTTATATGACATAGATAAGATAAAGAAAAAACCTTTATATATTGTAATTTAATATATATTTTATTTAGACTCGTAAGGGTTATAGTTATGTAGTAAAATGGATCCAAAAAAGTGCTGGCAATAGTAGGTATTTGTTTCGACCGAGAATTGAACCCGAGGTCTTCGCATAGAATTGCGCTACATCAACTGTGCCATACAAAAAACACTGTTACAAAAATACGCAATATACAAAGAGTTTATTGTAAGAATGAATGGTTCAGTGTTGTCTAATCCTACTTAACCTTAAACTTTTGTCGTCACTTATGACATGATAAATGATCGATTTTTTAAAAATATAATAGTAAGATTATTTGCATTTGTATATATACTGTGACTTACTCACACATCTTGTTGTTGTTTTTTTGGATTGTGAACATAACAGTGATGGTCCAGGTCAAATCCACTGATAATTAAACAAAATAATATAAATACAAAACACCAGACCCGGATCTAGAGTGAGCAAGACGGAGTACGTGCGGGTTGGCGACATGTTTGAAAAAAAAAAACCAAAAACTTTTGTTTTATTGTTATATCCACGTGTAAATAACAAACGTCAAAACCGAAGATGGGAGGTTTAGTAGATCTGGTCGTGGCTATAATACGTAGCAAAAAGGTATCTTAGTTTGTAGGGAGGTTAGGGTGGAATGTAAAGTTTCGGAAAAATCTTTTTTTTTGCTCGGAAAAATCGTGGATCCGAGGCTCCAAAACGCAATAATACACAACATTAAAATAAAATTAACAATATATATTATGTATATGTTTGTATATATTTCCAATATTATGGAATACGTAAATTATTAAAACATCACTAACGGGAATTTTTCTTCTGTTCTTCCAAAGCGTCTAGCGTCTAGTTTATACTGGCATCTTACGAATATGTCAAATAAAATTACAGTTCTAAGTTTCAGCCTTTTATTCAAAAGGAAGTCTAGGTAAGGCCCACTGTCCACGACACATGAAACATTAACGAATATATTGCGTGCTTTGTTGTAATATTTATACTAACATTACTCTTGATGTTTGGACGTTTGTTTCAATCATTTCTAAACGACTCAACCGCAGGCTAAATAGGTAGCAATTAATAAAGTCTAAATAGTGTTTATAATTAGAATTTTTCGTATTAATAAATAGAAACGCATAATAATAATGAAGCGTCGCGCGTAATGGACAGTGGACTTTTCTTCCAAGAAACCGTAAATGTGGTAGAGTGGTGCTAATAGATTTAGTTTCCGAGGCTCCACAAGGATTGATATCGGCTTACTTCTTTGCACGCTCCCAATTGGAAAAAGGGAGTAATCGTATTAGTTGACAGTAATATTTATTTTAATAATTTATACGCTTTCCATTTAATTTGTTAATGAGACTTTCTACGTATATTTCGAACTAGTTGCTAGATTTAGATTATACCTATAATTTAGGTCATACCAGTTTTCTATAAGTATTCATTATTCTAAAAGGGTTTATTTACTTATTTAGGAAAAAGAACAATAACTTGTTTTATTATTAAATTATGAAGAAAATTATTGTTTTACTACATATTTTAATATTTTTAAGAAAACATTAGTTATTAGCAAACAGTGCGGTCCATGAATGGAAACAAAGGCTACTACAGAGAAATTTCTGTAGGATCACCTCCACTATGCCGGTTTAAGGAGAAGAATACGCACCACTGAAACTGATCCCGAAACGCGACAAGATCACTTCAAGGGTGTTATACTTGTGGTGGTACTACCCCAGAACGGACGGCTGAGCTAATAACCATCATCAGTCTGCCTACCACTGTTTAATGCGAGGGATGTTAATATAATTTAGTTAGAATATGAACTGTGTAGCGTTTTTCGTTAGTAAAATGTAGAAATATTTCTCTAGTTTTTTTTTTCGGTGCAAAATAAAATAAGTGAAACGCTGGAGTATGTTTATTATATAGGGTATAACGTCTGGGGAGTACCCGTGGATATGTTAATTTCCCGCACCGCAATGTAAATAGGCGCAGGTAATTTATGTCACTAAACACTCCTAGGGTAAGTTTTTAGGTCGGACCTATACTTACAATAATATTGAAAATAACAAGCTTTTTTTACGTGAATATTTGCTACATGCGTCTATTACGTCAACTTGTATATTTCTATCAAATTGTACGGTCTATAACGCTACAATAGATAGGTTATTGCACTATGGATATGTCTTGACTAGCAATTAAATGTACGCATTTGTTTTTCAGCTGAATCTTAACTGAACCATATGACATAGCATAGTATAATAATTCAATTTCCCATCTCACCGCCCACTGGGTTATTAAAAGTATTTTTAGACTTATAACAGAAGACGGGTGTTTGGGTAAATGCCTACGCAATTGTAAATCTTTTCATTTTAGAATAATACGGTGTACGTACGTGGCATACTGGCATAGTTAAGGTGGGGCGGCGGGGGCGGCTCTCCCCGAGTGACACCGCCTTGGGGTGATCACCACGAGATTCGTCCCGGAGCCCGTTAGTTTGGGGATGACATCCGACCGCTTGAAGAGCTTTTTTTAGTCATGGGGCGACCACTACGAGTTCCGCTCCGGGTTCCATCCATACAACTGAAGGCGATGAAAGCTTATAATTAATTGCTCATTTTAAATATCGCACTAAATCAAAAGACTTCATGCGATTTACGCCACGAATTACGCGGTAATTTATTACTGCGTTTATTTTGATTATTTTAATTCGAACGTTCGACTTTTTTTGCAGCCAGAGAGGTCTTGTTTATTTCAGTAGTCAAGTTAAAAAAGTATCTTTAGCTCGGATGGGTTGTTGGTCTAGTTGTATTGGTCTAGTAAATTTTAAAATGCGATTATTATCGGTTATTTCTAATTTATTTTTAGCCTATTAAATAATGATGATAATTGAACAGAAAAACAAATCAATGTACGTCTCAACACAGGCGCGATGTGTATTTTATGTTTTTTTTTTTTGTTAAATTATCATGTTAATTTTATAATATTTTAATTTAGTTAAAACATTTGTGTGTTGAGCAGAAAACATTATTATGTTATGCGTCATCACGAAATGTATTTGATTTATAATTGTACTGACATATCTGACCTGTCTACACTTTTAAGATACATGCGTCAAATTGTCAAACATTGCGATAATAAAATGTTAACGTCCTGCAACGGAATGTTTCAATTCATAATTCACTTGCAAAAACATTGTTGACACCATATTCATTGTCAATGTGTCGCACCTAAATACATTGGTTAAATATTTGGCTCTGCTCCAAATTCAGCGCATCCTTTTCATATTTGCTTTTTTAAATAGAATTTTGGTGACTGTTGTATGATTTGATTTTTTTTTTGTATTTGTATGATATAAACAGTCTAACTAATGTCTACTAGTTTGCTTTATGAATGGAGAAGACCTGACGCAGGGAGAGATTTGCGGATACCTCTTCACAACTTAAAGGGTTTTTTTTTTTGTTATTTCTTTATTTAATTTTACAATTCGCGAACTAAATTTCTAATTACACTACTAAATATGATTTAAATATTATTTTAACACAAAGACCTAAATTTTGTACAAAAAATAACTTTTGTGGGATGTGCGGCGCGACGGTAAGGTGGGTTTGTGCAGTGGTAACAATTTATTCGCCTATTTGTTTTCGTTTTATTACGAGAGAGTGAATCGTGTAAACACAAAGTTACCGACGAACTCGCCACAAGCGCGGGTAAATTTAAAGTTTCCCATTTGAAAAATTTCGCATCCTCTCATGAGAGCATATAGCACAGCCTCTATTTGCAAAGGAATGATTAAACATTTCTGCACGAGTTACAGGAGATTGTAAGTTAAATAAGACAGGCAACGTTTGCTTCAGCTCTATTCACCCGGACCGCTTAATCCTGTCTGCGTTTGAATTTTAAAACAAAAGAGTAAAACTAATTTATGAGCGGACGGTTAACCGGAGTGATTAAAAACCTAGCTTTATGTAGATTACTTCTATTTATTGTAGCCGCTTAAATGTTTACTTAGGTTGCTGGCTACATAAAAATTGACTAATTCTAAATTAAATATAAAAGTAAGTAAACCATTTAAATCTATTAATTATTTTATTTAACACAGTATCACCTTTCATTTCCCACGAAAGTCGTAGATGTAATGTTTGTTTAATTTACTTCAATTCATTGTCCCTAATATACGGAAAAAATATCAATATTAAAAAAATATATATATACATATAATACCTTCACGGCACAGCTGACACGTCGCTAATCTACAATTTCATTTTTTTTTTAGTTCTATTTTTTAACATTTAATTGGATATTGTGTCAGTTTTCAGGTCAATTTTCTCTAAAAAGTTTTTTACGTTTCTTCTACGAAATAAAACTCAATTCTTATTATGTGTAAACATTTTTTTATCAAATTATTTACATAAGCTATTTCAATATTTTTTGTACTTGTACAAAATGGAATACAAATAATTTGCGACATTATTGATAATGAAATCAAAACAAATACGAAAAAAAGGAATTCTCGTGTATTCAATGTCTTTATGATTTATCTAAACGTCTTTGAGACGGATGATTCGAAATATGATTTATTCAAATCGCGAATACACGTAATGTACATAAAAATCTAAGGTATTTTATTCATTAAATTTTTTAGTAAAAGGATTTTTTCTAAACGAAATTACGCTAGTACCAATTTCGTTAAGACACATCTTCAACATCATCTGTGGCGCCGTGGTTGTCGCCAATCTATTTGTTACGCGCATGTCAGGGATCGTTTCGCGATAGTAAAACAAATATTTATCAATATATTACAAATTTAATATTAATGAAAAAAAAGTCAGTCGTTGTTACTGGGTGTCATAATAATTATTGTTTGTGTTGTTGTCATGATATCTATAGTCAAGGGTAACCTTGGTTCGAGGGTAGAGCATTGTATGTATGTGTTTATATATTATTATTTACCTTGTGCCAAATGCTGTATTAATTTGGTATAAGCAAACAGTAATACACCCATCCATATTCATGTGATTTCCATCTAATAATAAGATGTTAGCCGCATCTCATACTCTGCGCCGCTCCGCGACACGCGCCTTTTCGCTGGATGATATCAGCAAGTTAACACGCGAGATACTTTGTTTATTACGTTCTTTACAGATAATCTTTACGCGATGTCAACGGTGGAATTAAAACGGCTCAGTTTTCGCCTATTATTATTCATGACATAAATTTGCTCTGCGAGGAAGGCATTAGACGAAAACTCATTAAAACGGAGACGCGGGCTGACTTTTCAAACTAGACACGTTAAGTCCACGCGTGACGCAAGATGGAAGTAATTGCCATTCGCAACAAACCCCCCTCTGCCTCTGTAGCTTATTAAAATGCTCTGAAACTGCCGCTAATCTGTAAATTTATGAATACAACTTTAACACTACGCGTCATGTATCTTGAGCATAAACAAAACAGGTATGGAACATTTTTACTACAACAACTTCTCGGGGGCTGAAAATTACAAATAAAACAATAATCAAATAATAATATACAATAAATATTAAATGCTGGTAGTAATTTATATATTATTGCGCGAGATGTCCACTTAATTCTAGATTTCATAACCGTAGAGTCGATTAAGACAGCTCGTTCTGGTGTTAGATTAACAATCTTTGTCGTACCCACCGGCGACCCTACGACCCGAGATGTTTGGTAACGATAACACGCAAACACTTGGGTCGGCTACATACGTGACACCAGAGACCCAATATACTCTGCCCTTATTGGAGCCTCTTAACATAGACCCTTATCTTTTTAACTGCTCAATTTAAGATAAGGAGAACTGGACTGTGTCATTTGTATGTAAATAGTTAAGAAAATATAATGTACGAGTACATCAGTGTACGTGAAGCGCAACAAGTTGAAATTCGTTGTTTTTGCCGATTTCAGTATTGTTACGGTTTGTGTAGCTGTTCTACATTTTATATTAGGATAGTAAATCATTGATTGATCGAAGGCGACGACGACGGCGCGGTGAAGCGGTCTGGGCGCGCGCTCCTTCTGTCGGGCCGCTTGACATGCTGGCGTGCCGCGTGAACAGTACCGTGTCAGACGTGTTCTAACTTAATTTAGATTGACTCGTTCCACGTCCCGCAGCGAACGAGCAAAATTGTTTGCGGGACTCGGCAGTGTGGGCACGCACAAAACAACGCGCTGGCACATTGTTGAAGTACGCAATTTATTATTCACAAATAGACTACGGAAATGGAGTTTTAACGAAGACAAATTGAACTAAAGCAGAATCAATTACGGGAGATTTATTTTCACGGAGAGAAAGAATTAAGTAACTGGGAGGCAGTAAGCGGGATGTAAATTGAATTTTTGTCGTTACAGAGAGTGAGACTTATGCGGAATGGAAATTCAGAATTGGGCGCGACTGAAAGAAAAGTTTTGTTTATTTTCAATGGAGACCGATGATTTGTTTTTTAAATTTATTGTAAATACAAAGTAAATCAGTTCACTTTTAGTTAAACTTTATCGTGCCTACTAGAATTTATCAGTATTTGTAATCAAAAGTACATATTATATTAGCCAGACCTATCTATATTTTTTACTGACCCTTGGCTTAAAATTGACATATGCGGCCAACCAATGGCTTAGTAAATGAATCCTGATATTGTTCATTACACATCACACCCTAAAATAGAGCGCAATAGTATTTGTTTCAACCTCTCTTACTACAATAAATATTACCCCGAAATGAATTCAAATAACATCAATATAAAGAAACTCACACAACAACCAGAGCTGAGGTGGCGTCGAACCCACTTTCTTCTGAGCATATGTCATTCACTCACGTCATTTGCTATAGACGCGACCGCTCTGACTATGATGGTGATGGTGCTCAGTCGCGATTCACGTCACCGGGTCGGAATTGCCCTATTCTATCTTTCCATCGTCATACCTTCTAACTACTGGGTTGACGTTATGCGCCCAGTAGGCGTACACGTTGGGCTAAACGTCAGGCTATTGGTACAAACGTATACAGGCCTATTTGCATTTTTTGTCCTTTGTTAAAAACAATATACTTTGAGTTAACCAAATTCTTGGCCTAACGTGTACTCGAGACAATAATAAGTAATATGCAAATTACTGTTTCATCATAATTTAATCATATATTTATTGTCAAAATTATTTGTGGTATTTGTTCATAAGTGAAATAGAAACAAAACAAAAGCAGACAATACTGTAGCACCTTTATTGTCTGTGTACAGTATGACGTGACAGCTGTTTGAGTCGCTTATCACCTGGCACGTGCGTGTGCGCCGCTCAACCCGGGGTGAACGGCAAATGTGTCTAACCAGACACGGCTGCTCGATTTTGATAATAAAGTTCTTCAACATTATTCACATTATCTATCTAATAGTTTATTGACCAACCATTAGAACTGGTAAGGAACAGTTTTATGGATTTTTAAAAATAACTTTGACACTATTGGATAAACCTTATTAATATTTAATTAAGTAGGTACTTCGTAAAAACTAAAATGTAAAAATAATTAAAAGTAATTATAAATTATTTAGTTTTGTTGTAGGATGGGTATTTAATTTAAAATAATTTGTCAAGAAGAATTAGTGTTTTTTTTTTACAAATTGAAACAATTTTTATTTGTGGATAACGGTATAGAATTTTTAAATAGAAGTTACAGGCTTAACAAAAGAGGTTATTTTTGTGTGAAATCACCGTAAAATTCTATTGTTATTTTTGTTTAAAAGACACACATTTCACAATCTTAATTTGGTTATGGTTCATGATTTATAATTTATATATATATTTATATATAGTTTATAATTATAAAGACTCTATAACAAATTGTAGTGTAATTTATTTCCGTTCAAATTGACCGTTCATACTTCTCTTATTACCCCGGTAATTGTATACGCGGTTACTTGATCCCGAAGCGCGACTATAGGTCACTTCACGGATGTTAACACTTGAAAGTGATGGTACTACCGGGCTAACAAAGTTTTTATCACTCTTTTAATTAATACGCTTTGGGCCACAGTTTAGTTCAGCTACTGTTATTTTCCTGTTGTGTATTTTATGATGATTGTAGCCTGTTGTATTTATCAAATAAAATAAATAAATAAATGCCCATATTACACTATATTTACCAATTCTGAGTCACAAAGGAGAATGCCCATTTGCCAAATTCGTTAGTTGACAAATGGGCCCCAAAATGGGCATTATCCTTTATATAACTGTGTATAGTTTCCCATTTTACCTAGATAGATAGATGTTCGTCGATACTTACATTGTCGGTTTGATGCCCACGCACAAATTCCATGCATTTTGATGAAAATTGCCTTTGTTATGATAAAACTGCTATCGTCCGTCAGAGAGAGGACGTTATGTCGCCTGGAAATGACTTCATACAATTTATTTTCACAATCGATTCAATTTGAATTATTTTCATTGCTTTTTATTGCTCCGGGGGGTCGTACCAATAAATTCAAGCTTTATTTTTCATTCATATTTTTATATTACTTTCATGAATATCATTTACACATTTTAGTCACTTGTAGAAAACATATTTTATTTTGCAATAATTGAAATTATAATTATATTAAATAGTATGTATCTCTATAAATTATTCTATCTCATTTGACATTGTTTAGTTGTAAATTGTCTACCAAATCAATTTTCCGCACCGCGACCTTTCATAATATGTGGGAGTGTGCGCGGCCCATCAAACAGCTGGGGGAGCTGCCGACGACCGGCATCGCATAAAGGTGAAAAACTATATTTACAACTCAATAAATTCATAAAGGAATCATAAACATTAATTCTATACTCTGTTTATAATGTGAAACAATTTAGGTTCTAAATCAAGCAATCGCAGTTTGTGTAAATAGAAGTGTAAACTTAGAATTTAACCGTGAAGCTACTTAGTTCTAACATCTACTTATTACTAAGTGCTAACTTATTTAACATAGGAAAGGTGTGGGAATGCACTTCCACGAGTTAGTTCAAAGTTCGCTTTCAAAGTTTACGATTTACCTAACTTATTTCTTATACATTCATAATAAGCACCGTTTTGTATAGTCGTAGTGCCCGTTTCGATTTCGGTGATCAAATTAGTGACGACAATGTGTTTGATTATGACATTTTAAATTATTTACATTGTACTTTAATGAGTGGTAGACCTATTTAGGATAGCTTAGAATTAATTAGGTGGAAGAGCGACAGAGTAGCTGTCAAACTATTTCCGTTTCACTAGAGCAGCCCTCACCGACTAGCTGTAATAATCACCCAAAGACCAGTTGCTCCACGACTGAACCGACACTTCGTTTAGGCCGAAAAATCCTAGAATTTGTCCAGTCTGCCGTCCTGGGGTAGTACCACCACTGTCGAATGTAACACCCGTATAGCCAGGTATAACGAGAGGAGTGTGCACTGTCAATCTGGATGGTAATGCTCGTCTCCTCAAGGCGGCATAGTGGAGGTGACTGCTGCCCGGACAGGTCTCTCTGTAGTAGCAGTTGTATTCATGGACCGCACTCTAGCTTTACATCAGACGGAGTGTTGTCACATGCCGAGCTAAAAGAAAAAAAATGCGATGCACTTCAACCCAAGAAACTTGGACGATATCAAGGCGCGGCATATCGGAGGCGACTGTTACACTCACATTCCGAGCTACTATGTGAAAATATTGTTGTATTATGACTAAAAAACGAAAAAACAGCGATATTTTAAAAGTGTTAGCTCAAGCGGCAGCCGGGCTAGCTACCCTCCGAAGCAATAAACGGGCGGCTATGAGCTAACCGCACCTCACTCGTGGCCGCTTACCCGGCGAGAGTGTACGTGAAGATCGTTCGCTAGTGACACAATATCGTCACACGAAAAGTTTTACGTAGAACTTTACGATGGATTATGAATATCGCGCGCAATGGACTAAAAAATGTTTTATTTATTTTATAAATATGATGTGAAAGTGTTTTGTTTTAAAAAGTTATCAACAGTGTGTGTTTAATATAAGTTTGACTGTAATTTTGCGGTGAAAGAATATATTTTTGTGTTTAGAAAGTGCCACATAGGTTAATTAATTCAGGTAATTAAGTAGGTATACTAATTTAAGCAGTTTTAATATTCAAATATATTTTGTTAACATTCAACTAACATATACCTACTCTAATTTACAATAAAATTACATATTTATGAATATTAATTAGATTAGTATTCAATTAATGTTGAAATAATTAATTTTTGCGTGAATTTATAAAAATAACACTATTAAATTATGAGGAAAATTAAATAGAAAAAGCGAACCGGAGCTAATGGGATTCAAACACACACCTCCTGCTGTATGCGCGGATATTCAGACCACTAAACCTACTTCGCCATTGACGGCTTACGTGATAATGGTGAAATTCCTCTTTTACATCTTTTCTACTTCAGCTTTCAACTTTTGTTCGTCACATATTACTGGGTTTATGCACCACAATGAATACTAGCCAGCTCTATTTACAGAGATCTACCAAAAATCTCGCCTAGTACCAATTTATTTTTCATTTATCTATCGATTACTTTAGACATTAGACATTTAAAAAAAGTTTTTTAAGACCCGCTAAAAGATTCAAATCATATTTTTCAAAATGTGACAGTAATTTTAATAAATAATACTTGTACGTGAATAACCATAATCAAACGTTGATATATTAAATGGGCTGTTGAAATATTAGGACAGAAATAAAAGAAAAGAAAAATTGAGAATTATATCAAAGAGGTATTTAATGTATCCTAAACGTGTTACGTTAAAACGTAAAATAATTTTCTCTCCATTTTCTTCGATAATACAATGAGACGCAAAAAATCCGGGTCGCTTAAAAAATATTATCTATTATAAAAAAATCTAGAAATTAATTTATGAAAGAATAACGAGTAAGTAATACTTTCTTGATTATGAAGAGTTTTTTTATTGTCATTAATGCACACACACACATACACGCATACATAATACTAATCATCCATAATTTATTATAATAATATTACCTACTATATAATTTAAAATAATATAATATAATTTACTACTACATAATAATAAAAAAAACTCTTCATAACTAGGTATTACTTCCTTGTTATTGTTTCATACATGAATTTTTAAATTTTTTATTAAAGATAATATTTTTCAGCGAACAGATTTTTTGCGTCTCATTGAAGAAACGGTAAAAAGAAGAAAAGGTAGAGTAAAATATTGTTGCTATAGTAAATAATAGGTGTATTTCCTTATATCTCTTTAATAAAATTTAATTTAAAATAAGTGACCTGAAATTTTTGCGTCTCAGTGTGTTTGGTGGAAGTAATTTCAACATGTGTGTATGCATTTTAATAATGTGATGGTATATTTTGCGAGAATCTTTTAGGTATACTCATGCTGTAATCTTATTCTAGAGGCAGACAGCGAAATGTAGGTACATTAAAACATATCACTATATCTATAAGTTCTTTTTCAGTGTCCCAACGGGGTTCTTGCAGAACATCTGGCAGGAAGGAAAATAAATATTTTGATTTTGAAATTTTTTTTAAAAAAGCAATGCGTTGGGTTTAGCATATTATACTTCGCCGCTGCTAAATAAAGATTGCAATTTAATCTGCAGTTTCGAGATTTTTAGACTTTTCTTAAATTAAAGAATAAATCGTAATAAAACTTAAATTATCGACTATAGAAATCAGTGATAAATATAATTAATTAAAGATACACAATAGTTATTACTTTAATGACTTAATCTGTCGTCCCGGGATAGTACAACATTTTTCAATTTTTTTTAACTAGCTCTAGCTAAACATCGTGCGGTGTGTGACTAATGACCATATGCCAGGCTACTGTATAAAATAATAAATCAATGTAATTTAAAAAAAAAAACGGAAAATTATCTTAAAGAGCTGTATTAATTTATTATATAGCTGTAACAATATTGAAATTCAGCAATATAAAATAAATTTTCAAAATTGTTTAAGTTGTTTGATCATACTTCGGTATTAAAATGAAAATTATCATTTTACTTGTAATGCGGCGCTTTCAAGGAGGTTTATTGGCTCAAGGAAGGCTAACACTGCTTATATTTTAAATTCCTCAAATTCTTCTATTTTTTTTTATTATGACATTGTAACAATTTGCCAGTGCCACAGTAAATATGCGCATTAAGTTATTAACGGAATTTGAGCGGGAATCTGAAAATTGTAATAATAATGGATTATAATATTATCTATTGGGTGTTTGTGTATAAATATCACGAGAGTATGTTCGTTTTCATTTTCTCAACAAAATTTTTATTAAAGATTTATCGTAGTCATGTTTGACTTGACTGAGTCTCGACTTGGCTGTTTTGTGTAATAAATAAATGACGAGCGATGGACAAGATTCCTTTTTTATAGGCTGCATAAACGGTAAAACCGTTTCAGTTTGGGAAAAATTCAAACTATAGCTCATGCGAAAGTAATCCTGCTAAAACTTGTCACATCTTTAAAATTAATTATAAAATATTCCGTGTCACTCGTAGAAAATGAAATTGGGGTCGGCATTATCTGTTTAACATAAAAAATTATTAAACGTAAAGGAAATTTTCAAATCCCGTTATTTTCAGGCAAACAATTTCGAAATAATGGCGACCCGTCCCAATTAACAAATATTTACATTACAAAATCAACAATTAACAAAAGTAAGTAGGTGCCTATAGGTGCTCGGATATCAATCTCAATATGATACGAGCGACCGTGGCCATTTTGGTATACACTTGGGCTCGTAACTCGCAACGGAGAACCCTGTTTTCGAATCTCTGATGGTTATTATACCTGTCTGTCTGTATTACACTGTCAACAGTCGTTTCGTCATGTCGGCAAAGAGGAGGTGACTGCCTGTAAAGATATCTGTTAGCATCAGGAGTGTTGTCATACGCTGAGCTACAATGATAAAAAAGAAATATGTACTCTGGTCTCATATAAGACATAAGGTTTAATATATAATAGTTTAAATCTATTATTTAATTATTGAAAACTAAATGTGTAGCGGTGATTTTCAACTATGCGGTGGCGAAACTATTCCTGATAATACTTATCTCTCAAATTCCGCTCAGTATTCCTCTGGTATAATAATTATATATATTATAATCTAGTATATTAAGGGCTATATCTCTCAATCACCAAGCAAACGATTGTTTCGACCTTGACAGAGCGCGTAAACACGCAAAAATACCCTATTATTTTCACATTACCCTTTGAATTTAAAAAATATGTTTTAGATGATCATTTTGCAAATATAATGATGTTTAAAAAATATTGTATGAATTTTCACCAAGAAAACCCGCATCAAAAATTGATTTAGAACTTGCTTCACGATTTTCTTATATAAGGGATAATTAAGAAAAAGAAAAAACAGGCAAAACTTTATATCCTGTAATTTAATATAAATTATTTTTTAAACTATTAAGTTGGCAACAATAACAGGCTTAAATTACATTAAAGCATGGTAAGCAGAATGATGATGGTTATTATTGTTACTCCAGTCTATCGACCCTGGTTTCTTTACTTTAAAATGTAACATCTGTGAAGCGATCCACTCCTTTTTCGGAATCAGGGACTAGAGTCAAAGCCAATCGACGGTTGTCACTTGATCGAATCGACAACAAAATATATGACTTGACGTTTCGTTATCACTTAGGTGACAGTGAAACTTGAAATTCCATACATTTTGGGTTCAGCTTGAAAGTAGCTGGGTATAATACTGAAAAAAGTCTACCTTTTAACTTTCAACTGTTAGTTCGATAGATAGATAGTACGTCAGCTAGATATTTTTTGCTCTATTTTGTTAACCTTTTTCACATCAATTACATGAGTAGGTACCAAAAACAATATACAGGGTGAATTTTTCAAGTGGGCTTTCATGGGCAAATCCTAAACTATAAGAGATATCGAAAAATGCTGAAAGGAGTCTCGATGCCGATTTTGATGAAAACTAAAAGTGCATTATTAGATTTTTGATAAATCCATTTTCCCGGCCAGGAATCGAACCTGTTGATTTTGAAGAAAAAAAAACACGCTGTATTATTGCACCATCTGATAGTGTTCCTGATAAGGATCAAATTCTGGGAAGTAATGATATACGGCAAACCAAAGAAAAGTGTTGATTTTTAACAAATTGTATCTTATTTCCATGTATTTATACATTACCTACTACATTTATTATGTTTTGATATAAAATCTCGCGCTCTTCGAGGTTAAAAGCCATAACCGCCAGATCTAACACCTTTAGATTATTTTCTCTTAATTAAATTTACAAACGTACGTACAATGAAATTGATGACTTAAAACTAGCGTTAGGGAATATTCTAAACGGAATCAATAACCTTGTGATGTGGAATGCAGTACACTCCTTGAGGCGTCGAGTTCAGCTATGTATTGAAAATAATGGCTATCATTTTGAACAATTGATTAATTAAGATTTAATTACTTAATGTTAAAAAAAAACAGGATTTTGCTAAAAATCAAGACTTTCCTTTCATTTAATCTCGAAGAGCGCGAGATTTTAAATCAATATGATGATTTTCAATCAATGTACCGGTAATGTATAAATACATGGAAATAAGAGACAATTTGTTAAAAATCAACACTTTTCTTTGGTTTGCCGTAATTCATTACTTCCCAGAATTTGATCCTTATCAGGAACACTATCAGATGGTGGAAAAATGGCCGGGAAAATGGATTTATTAAAAATCTAATAATGCAGTTTTAGTTTTCATCAAAATCGGCATCGAGACTCCTTTCAGCATTTTTCGATAACTCTTATAGTTTAGGATTTGGCCATGAAAGCCCACTTGAAAAATTCATCCTGTATAACAAAAAAGGCATATTTACGTCTGTCTACCCCAATATTTGTATGCCTTATCATTCTGCATAATACGGCTTAATAGATTTATCAAAATCTAATAAAAAAGTAGGATTTTAATTATTGTAGACAGATAAAAAATGTATTTAATAACAATAACAACCCTAATGTTGTTAATGGGGCACTTAAACACGAGAAAAGACAAAGAAAATATTAAATAAATACATTATCTTTGTTATACATAAAATGTTAGCCGTAAACTTGTACCGTAAAAACTGTGGAGGCGTGTCATTGAGAATATAATACATTTTGAAAAGATTCCTTTTATGGATTTACTTGGAAATATTATTTTTGTACTTCTCATTAAGTTGATAGATGCTATACGAGCCAAGTAAGAATAGAATTGCCAAGACACCATTTTGTTCCGCAATTCGCAACGTACCTACTTAATTTGTAAGGTGTAAGGTGTACAAAAAAAAATAATACATTGAAAAACCACCCATGTATAACTATTGAAATTAGTTTATAATATACTTTGTGAGTTCGTTAACTACATTTTTATTTGTTAAATACAAACAAGCATTTTTTTGTTGGTGGTACTTTTTTGAAACTTACTTACTTGACAGCTGTCAAGGGAAGATTGGTAGGCGGACTGATGATAGTTATTTGCCCAGTCTGCCGTCCTGGGGCAGCACCACCACTTTCGAATGTAACACCCGTGAAGTGACCTTGTCGCGTTCGGGAGCAGTTTGAAAGTAGCCAGATATAGCGAGAGGCGTGTGTACTGTCAATCTAGATTGACTCGTCTTCTCAGGCCGGCATAGCCGAGGCGACTGCTGTCCGTAGAAGTTTATCTGTAGTAGCAGTGGTTTTCATTCATGGACCGCACTATAGCTTTACGGGCGGCGGAGTGTAGTTATATATCGAGCTACAATAAAAGAAAATCCAACCTTATTGTTGGTTGCCTTAGTTTTTACAATTATTAAGTTTTATTACTTGTCAACATATTACTTTTTTTTAAATCAGTAAGTACAAAGATTAAAATAAATATATTTTCTCGTTGTTTGTCATGTGATTGTTTTATGAACAAAATTTAGCAATATAAAATGTCTTTGTTACGTTACTTAAAAATACATATGAAGCGGAATCGCGGGTAGGTCCCATAGAAGTGTTTGATCAGTATTAGAAACAAGATCGATTGATATAAAAAAATATTAGTTAAGGTACTACTCCGTCGAAAGTTTCCAATCTGTATACCAAACCGACTGCGGACGCAAAATTAGGTTGTTAAAGAAATTGTCGCGTTCCATTTTTTAAATTAATTTTAAAACAATATTTGTGTGCAATATCTTATTATAATTTCGTAATTAAAATCTAAATTTAGTTAATTTTGATTGCCTTTAGTTTGTTAGTTAAAATGTGTAATGATGAAACGTTGACCCATAAATAATGGAACTAAACCACTTATACAAGCACAAAGCAAATGCCCCCTAATGTATGTAAATTGTAGTCACTGAATAAAGATATTAAGGCTGCTTTGAATTGAACTAAATATAAATTTAAATCGATTTTTCAACAAACCTTTTTTTTATTTGAACTCAGCTCCCGAGTTAGAATCCCGACTCATAAAAAATATTATTTTGCAAAGTTGATATCTACTAATTGAAGAATACGATCTATCTATAATGCCGGCGCTACACGCTGGTCTAACTTCGGCCAGTCTTGACTAACGCCAATGTAAGAAACAAGTTGTTATAAGCCAGAGTTGGCGCTCGCCCGAATTAAAAAAGGCGCTTTCCAGTAGGAATGCAGCTGGGCAAAGAGGTTTGCCAATCAGCTGTCCTAGTGTATTGCACCGGCATTATAGGAAATGTTACAAGAATAAGATGTTATACTTACGAAGTTATCATATTAAATAATTGAAAAAAAGATGTTTTCTGGTCGTAAATCTGGTCTTCTCTGGTCAGGTGGTCTCACATCTGTATAATAAATATTATTTAATTTATTATACATATTTAATTTACGTTTAAAAGTTTGGTAAAATCGAATGATTGGTTAGAAATAAAGAAAACAACAATTTAAGGGTAAAATTACCAAATATGCAAAATTATGTAAAAGATGTATCACGTTTCCACTCGTACGTGCATTTCAGCATATTATGCTTGTTAAACAACAGAGCGTGGCGGATCATTGTAGTTCTGCAAACCAAAAAGTATGACGCGATTTCATTTTCTAAAAAAAATCTATTTAAAATAGTAAACTGATGAATAACTAATTTATTATTCCAACAAATACTTGTATTAAGATATATAATATGGCTCTTAAAAATATAAAGGCGCCTTTATCGGTTAGAACATACGTTTAAAAGCGGCTCAAAACCGAGCAACTTAATCTGTAATCTAGATAGTATCTTGAATTAAGCGCCGGATTTAGAGCAGCCCAGTAAACCCCAGCCTGCAATTGTACGCTTATGTAATTTTTACACTTATGTATGTTCAAAAATATATCATTTCCAAGTGGTAGGCAGGCTGACAGTTCGCCGCCCGTCCTGGGGTACCGTACAACATCTAGTCACGCATTGGTATCAGCTTGAAACTAGACGGGTATAAAGAAAGGAGTGTGTATTTTCAACCATGATGGATTAGTAGCTGTTGTCTCCACTCACAGCACTCTAGCGGCGGAGTGTGTTCAATAATTTCATTTTTATTGAAATAAAGGACGTCCCTAACGGGCAAAGTGCATTCTGTTAAATGTTATAAAACGAAATTCAAAAAGCCTTTGTGATAGCCTAAAACCACATCAAACCATGAAATTTCATCTCTGTAATTTATCTTTTATCGTGTATAAATTTCGTAAATTGAAATAATGATACGCGCTCAAATTGAAACGTTCTGAATTCCCTCAGCGATTATAATATCTGTTACAAATTATAATAAGTGTTTATTGTATAAGATACTTTTAATGGAGATTTTATAGTAATCTTGTTGAATATTAATTATTATTTAAGCCTATTTGTTATCATGCTGGGCAAAGGCCTCGCTTTTCCCTTTCCATAACTCTCGGCTCTTCGCAAGCTCTCCGCTTACTATACGCGCTTTACACTCACGTAAGCCGTGAAATGCGAGTGTGGATGGTTTCGCGCTTTTGCGTTCCCGCTTCGCGCCGTTCCCAGATCAGTGTCGGTGTTTCGTCAAAGAGTTCGCGCTTAGTTTCTTGTTCTTTATTGCGTTTGTGGAAGTATAAATTTTGGGCCTGGAATTTTCGGCGTGAAAGTAGAGTGTGGCGCATCTTAAGTAAGTAAGTAAGTAGATGTCGAATTCATCGTCGATGGTCGAGTTAGTTCCATCACCTCCGTCTCAATCTGCCACAATGTCTTTTGCAGTCTAGAATTTATATGTGTATTAAATATAGCAGCCCATAGTACAGACCCAGAGTATCATAGTTCGGTCTGAAAATATTGTATGTATATTGTATATATGTACATTAGTGTACATATAATAATAATATTAAAATAAAGTAATATACAATATTATAGTGTGCGTGGAATTTGTTTTAATATAAATTCAGGGTCCATGATACTCTTATTAATAAAACCTTTGATCTTCGCCGGCATGTGCGGTCGCAGATGGCGTCTCGTGACTTCCGAACACGCTATGCCCGCGTTACTAAGCAACTTGATTCTTGATTTTTAGTGCAAATAAAAAATAAATAACTTTATAGCGTGTGCTGACAAAAGTCGAGATTATAAATTCGTATTTATGACTAGTTGTATGTTGTTACTTTTAAATGAATTTAAATTAAAATATTAATCACGTGTGGTGTTATTTTTCTTTTTAAAAATTGTACGCGGAAATCTGCGAAATAATATTTATTTCATTTTTTTATTCGTTCCAAACGTTATTTTCGCGTCGTCCGGCTTCTCTGTGTTTACAGGCGGCATCATTTATACATACGATTCGACGACGTATACACGATTCCATGTAATAATTATTTTTATTTATCAATAACTTGAATAGCGAATGCACGTAAGACTGACTTTTGTTTTAGTCTATTTCCTTCCCATTTCGAATTTGGAATGCCATGCTTGGCGGCAATTCAGGCAATGTTTTCGGCTATACACGGTGGCATGGGAAATTAAACACTACGACTAATTATAATTCAGAATGTTACAATATTAATCAATAGCAATTAATTTTTGAAATGTCTTTGTCGCTTCACGTAGGTTGTTATTAACCATTAAATTAATTTGTATGATTCAAATTCTATTA
The DNA here is from genome assembly GCA_948150575.1 of Tinea pellionella. Classification (NCBI taxonomy): domain Eukaryota; kingdom Metazoa; phylum Arthropoda; class Insecta; order Lepidoptera; family Tineidae; genus Tinea; species Tinea pellionella. The sequence goes on from OX411252.1 coordinate 3,872,629, forward strand.
AAATAATAATACTTTTGTATCGCTTTAAAGATAACGCAAAGACTTTCTAAGACGATGAAACTTAACTTCAGTTTGAGGTATACCACAAGTCGGTTACTGTTTTCTCGCTTGTACGTCAGGTGCTGGAGTATAAACCACAGCTTACTGCACTATATCTACTACATCATATAGCTAGTTATTTTGTGTGTAACTTTAATACGCGGCTATTTTGTTTTATTATATTGATAGTTTTTGGTGAGTAGTGGGTGAGTAAAAATGTATTTTAAGAAATATTAAATATGATGAAAATTTGGTAAAAAAAAATGGAAGTGCTGCCGATGGAAATATAGAATAGTCGAATTTCGTAACTATCACATTGGTTGAACATCCGTGCGCACTGGGGAGGAAGTTTGAATCCCATCACAGCTCATCCCATGTGTGTACTGATTTTTTTCTATTAAATAAATTTTCATCAAAAAATAATAAAAAATAATCGAAAGCAGATATTTGTTTCGGGTTTGGGAGTAAAATATGTTTGTGTTGTTCTTGTCCTGATACATGGAGGCCATTGTATGTATAACATGTGTTACATTTATTAATATTAATTTTATGATGTAAACAATCTCTATTCTGTATATCTTTATTATATTGATATTTATTTTACCTACTTGTTGATCAGACTCGGGGCATGTTAATCTGTAACAAACACAAATTATTGTTAAAATGGGTTGTTTGTACTCGTATTGTAAGTGTGATATTTGTACAGTCGGCATCAAAACTCGAATACAATATTGTATTTTTTTTTGTTATAATGACAAAGGTCGTGTACTGTACGTGTACTTAACAAGTCGTTAATAGCGGCATGATAAACTAAAAAGAGCTCATTTAAGTGACTAGGAAATGAAATAGACTAAGCAAAGCTAAGATCGCCGACGCGGTTCAGGTTTGGTCAAGCACCGCCACTGGTGGTACCTATAGTTTAATTTTCTTAGTCGTTCAGAGTTAGATAATTTTATTTGAATAATTTGTTCGACGATTTGCTTTTCGATGTTGACTACAAATTGAACCCAAAATACAAATTGACAATATTGACATGACAATAAAAATAAAAATTGACACTTTTCTCGAACTTTAGACATTTTTATTGAAAATGAAACGCCAGGTTTAGGGATTGAATTATTCCGGTCGAGTAGATACTCGCAATTAACACATCGATCGAAGTCTTGTCACGAATAATAGAGATTAGAAAATAAAAACTTAATATTTTTGGATAGATAATTTATTAGAGTGTAAAACTGTAAAATAAGCAACAATAATAATTATTTTAGTGTTGCTTATTTTTATAGAATAAAAGTTTGTATATTTTTGGTAAAAATTGTATCAAGAAATTACATAATATTATATTATTCTTTTATTATTTACAGATAGAGGTAAAAGAACGCCACTGTGCTAAAATCACTGCGATTTCTCGAAAAAAATCACTGTGTTTCGCGAAATAACAACGTTTCAAAATCATAACAATTGGTCACGTCGATCACTTCGTTCATCTCAATCATAATGGACCTTCAAAATGTTTGGTCAGTTGGTTTTAAATTGTTATATTGTTCCGGAAGTATGAAATGGTTTTTTTTAGATATTGTGGTGATAGAAGTAACAAAGTCATACCGGAGTTTCTTTAAAACTGGAACTTAGTCACGGTAATATTACTTATTGTTATTTATTAATTATTTATTTTTATATAAAAATATCTTGTATTCTCAAGTCTATATGTTCAAGAAAACATGAGACGAATATCTAATTCTAAGAAGTGCTATTGAATAACCGAAACTCATGTCATCACATTACATTCAGTAAGAAATTGAAAGCATAAATGCGTAATAAATGTAGGTTCACGTTATAGTAATTTTAATGTTATAAGAAAAAAGGTTCACCACAAAATATACGGCTGAAAATGTCACAGTGCTGCGAGCAACTTCCACATTATTGCCATACTATATTTTGTTTTTTATGACTATCATCGGGGTCTGCAATATTTTAGAATATAGAAATTAGTTGCCTAGAAAGATTTCTTCTGAGGTATTTGGAAATACTTTTATTTATATACAGCGACATCGTGGAATTTTCGTTAGCCGCAACGATTTAATCAAATTTTGGTCTTCTCTCTCCTGACCTTCGGTTTATAATCTAAATACTCGTAGATTAAGCTAAACTAAACCTACTTTATCAAATTAATGAATTTAAAACCTTACTCTATTTACATTGATAACATTAGTTTATTAGCGTATTACTTAGGGTGATTCTAAACATTTTGATTTATTCTAGTTGATTAGGGTAGATAGATACTGCGCACAATATGTGTTTAACAACGACGTAGATATCTAACAAACAACTTGCACTAACGAACAGTTGTGGGGACATACGAACGTCTAACCCGCAGTCATTTGGCGACAATCGCTCCGACTAACATTGACGACTGATTGTTTAATTGCTTCGTTTAATCAATTGACCGCTTGAGAAACGCACGACCGTTTAAACAACGAACTTATTGGTAAACGCCCCACGGGTCAATAAATCCTTGGTTAGAGGACGATTTGATTAAGCGTAACGAAATGTGTTTTATACGAGATGCGATTAATTATTTTTTTTATCACATGTATAATTCATTTTCTTATTGTTCTTTTAATACTTTTTAAATAAAGAAATCTTGGTCTTTAAAAAATACAAATCGAAAATTAATTTAACCTCATGATTTCAAGCTGATTTTCATATATAATTTTATTATGAATATATTGTCGTGTATATTTAATTAAACTAAAAAAGAAACAACTGTGTAGTCATTTCTGCTAGTGGCATATCAAACAATACGGAAGCGTTAGGTTTGAGAAATCCAATTACGTTTTCAGCCCTGCACTAAATTTGCAACTGCTATTTGTTGGAAAGTCCTCTATTATATAGCTAGTGTTCTATTAATATTTTTGGGCTGTTAGTTTAACGAACAAATACTGACTCAATAAATAAAACTGAAATAGACAAAACTCTTAACTCTTCCGAAAAATACTTTTTTAAGAATATAGGTCAGTCATAGATATATAACAAACATATCAATTTTAAAAATAAAGTGATGCAATATATTAAAAATAGTCAATTAATATTTTATTTGTAAATTTTCTACTTTTGCGACCGGTTTAACTGAAAATATCCTTGATGTAGGTCAAAATCAATAAATTATTGCTCCTGAAAGCGATAGGTGATTAAAATTCGTCGTTTATTTTATAACGCGACAACGTAATGATCTCTATGATTGTTGTTAAGATTTGATTTATTTATAGACACGTACTTATATTTAAATAGGAAATTATTTCAAATCCACAAAGCTTGAAATTAAATACATTCAATATTAATTGAGATATATATTGATTCAATAGTCATAAATAATATGAAAGCACTACGAAAACAAACCTAGTACTAAGATAATTATTAGTAAACACAACACATCCTCATTAGTTTTATGTATACGACGATTTATTTTATAGCGCAAAATCTGCACAGAATTATTCTAAAATTAAAGTATATTTATTGGTTGCAACGAGTGCAATATCTCGCTTGTGGGGTTGAGCGGGTTTGAGGGAGAGGCAAGGGGGGTGTAGTAAATGACTGTGACATCCGCCTGGACCGATCAAAGTGATCGAGAATGGACATTGGCGGTTCGATGCGTTTTATTGCCGTTTGGTGAACTATGACGGCAACATGTTCGTTAATTGGCATCGCGGGAACGTAGAGATCTCTTTTAACGCCAATTATCAATGCAACTAATGTTTTGTTTAATTTTTAATTGGAAGTGAACGTGGAACTAAATGGAATGTTTGAAAAAAATATTTCAGCCTGCTGACTACAGTTCTGCTATACAGTAAAGTTTTTATAGTTCATAAGTATTTTTATCACAATTAGTTATAATTCATATTATTGTTAAGAGTGACTGTGTTAGAATGCGAATAGACGTGGGCTTACAATCGATAGCCGTGTTCAAATAAATCACTTGTACTTTGTTCTCTTAATACCTATGGTATAAGCACTATAGTTCAGTATAGGCATTGTAAAAAAATTGTGTTTTAATTTAGTAATTTAGAGGTGGTAAATGTTATTTTAAACTATTAAGCACCCCACTGCTGGTCAAAGGCCTTCATCTCTTTTTCCTAACTCAAAGCTCCTCGCAAGCTCTCTTCTCTGCCTAGTAGACTTCTAGAAGACTATCGCGGTCTTAACTATGGGAATTATCTTAACTATCGGCTGAGTTCCTCTTTAACATCGAGCTCGTTCCGCCGCGCCATCTTCGTCTGGATCTACCACGATGTCTTTTGCAGTTTAGCCCGTAATGCCATAAAAACGGCAGCTGCTTGTGTGGGATTTTATCAGTGGGTTTAATACTTATGTAGTATAATTGTGGTAGCAGTTCTTTCCGTTCATGGACCGCACTCTATCTTAACATCAGGCGGAGTGTTGTCATATGCTGAGCTGCTATAAAAAAACTATGGTATAAAAGTAATATAAAACAAGACCTAATATTAAAATACTATGTCTAGGTTACTACATTCTTTATTGCAATATAGTACAGTTAAGAACATCATGCATTTTTATTATGATTTACAGTTTTTTATTACATTACGGGAGCAAGAAAAATATCTTACTGCCTTTAAAATATACTCGTATGATTTTTCTTAAAAGATTTTTTTTTAAATTAAATTTTAGCTAGTACCTTAGCTGGTTAAGACATATCCATGAGCAGAGACAACTGCTGCTACAGTTAAATGTCAGTAAACTCCGCTTTGCAGGCTTTTAAAGACGAATGTGGGCCCTCTGCTACTTCTAATCTAATATCAAAACGCGACAAGGTCACTACGCGCGTCAGGGGTGTCTGAATGTGGTGAAACTACCCCGGGACGCACACTAAGCCAATAACCATCATCAATATGCCTACCACTCTTTTAAATGAATACCTATATAGGTAATTAATCCCAGTAGACACAGAGCGACTACAGTACGTATAGCAAAGTTACATTGGTCGAAATTTATTCAAATTATAGAAGAGGGTGTTGAGAACACACACCCGCGATCACTTAACTCAAAATCATCGGCGCATTTGTATGTTTGCTCAATAGAACGGTAATAACTTGTTAATACTGGGTTTGGAGTGATGTAACAGTAATCCCTTGACCCAGCAACTCTCCGGGCCACATGTCGGCACGTCATTAAAACGTACACCCTAACAAAAATTAATTACTTTACCAAATACACTTCCACGCTCTCAAATGGTACAATTTGTGTTTTAGCTTCCGCCAGACCTAATATGTTATAACTCCCGCATTCACCCTTTATTGTACCGTCAGTTTATATAATTGATTTTCAACATTTCTATGTTTATTTTCGGAAGGGTATCACTCATAATTTATTCGTTATTAACTTATATTTTTGGTCTTTTAATTCTAGGAAAATCAAACACCTCGTATCCAGTTCATTCCACATTCCAATGAACAAATAACACAACCTACGCTTAACATTGCTAGAAATACAACTAATTGAATAAATCCTTATAAAAAGCTCCTCTCTTGCTGAAAACTCGGATCGGTTAATTCATTGAGTCGATTACACTGCGTAACGTAATCATTTTGTAACATTATAAATGCGAATAAGTTCTTAAATTTTAGAACATTATTTATTGCAATAGGATGTCCGAATTTTTATTCAATAGTTTTTAAAAAATGTTTGCAATGCAATTTGTTGGCAAAATAATAAATAAAATGAATTCAATTTAATTACATCAAATTATATTTTTCTGTAATCCCACCGATGTAAGGTAGTTAGATCAGAATTATGGAAATATAATTAGTGTCGTAACACTTGTGACTCACTCTAATTAGACGCATGCTAAACTAATAGACATCCGTTCAAATTCTTACCCATGTATTACGCGAGTTTTAACTATTGGGTTTATTTCGATTATTTTGCTCACTACTCATATGTATAGCGTTTATATATGACGTTTTGCAGTCACCGCGTGTATCAAAATATTATTTCATTTACAGTTTTTTTTTATAAACCTAAAACCAAATCCTAATAGACAGATTACTTAGCTCATATTTTTAAATCGGACTGGTATTTCCGAAACTCATACGAGACAAACAAAAAAAGAAATATATTTTTTAAAATTTTTAAATTTAAAAAAAAAAAAAAAAAAAAAAAAAAATATGTACGGTAAAAGATAGCGCATCGTGTTACCGCAATTTAATAACCATACCATTTCGATAAATCAATGCTCTTCATTTACTAATAAATGCAATAACATTAATCTGTGTCCGATATTACAATAGTTACTTTGTATAACAAATATTTCATTGTTAATGTTATTAATATTTCAATCTTTTTGTGGTTCATCATAATTAATTACATCTCCAAACTGCAGAATATCGCATTTTATTTGACGACAACTATGGCCAAGTGACATAAAGACGTGGTATCATAAAACTCTTGATGATAATATACATAACTTATCGCGTAACAACATACGCGATTTTGAAATATCTCTCTGTACTTGTACAAAAAACGCTCTATGAGAACATACCAACATTAACGCGCACAATTTGATAGAAAAATTACATACAAATTGCCCACAAAGATTCGGTGTTTGCTATCAATGACCTACCTCGTGAGATTAGCCGTAATAAACTAAACTGTATTTTGGGTTTTCCTTAGATTTTGCGTGGTTTCCCATCGTGTTTATTTTAATCTGACGCGTCGCGTCGTAACGATGCAAAAGTTTTGCAGTCCCGCCATGATGAGGACGGTTGCAAAGTTTTCGAAATGTTGCCGGAATACATAATCAAAATAAACCGCATATAATCTTAAAAATAAAATAGAATTATTTATTATGGAAAGGACACCACTATGAAAATATACTTAGCTCGTATAAAGCTATAATAAAAATAAAAGTGTTGTAATATTATGTAGCTAATGTAAAGTTTTTGGGAGCAAGAATTTATTATAGAATATTAGCAATATTTTTGGTAGGAACATGAAAGTTGTAGACCTTCAGCTGTTAGTCCCGGACGTGGTCGACGCGGGGTAGTTTTATCAATTGGTAGGGGGGCTGAACCTACGGAGGGCGCACCAACTGGCGAGCGGCCGCGGTCGACTGTTTGCTTTGAATTCGTAAGACGAGGGAAGGAACAAAAATAACATTACGACTCGAGCTTGTAATAACATTTGTCCTAATATATTACTATTGTGACGGCTCACAGCGCCCGGGATTTATATACTACCGTGCGAACAGTCTCCAACTTATTTATTAATATTAATGTAGCCCGTCTACACCTAAATAATTTTTCATTAGGTGTATGGGTGCGAGAGTTCTTTTCGTAGGTTATTTTGATGTCACGGATTATCATTCTCTTAACATTAAACTTATTAAATGATTAACGATGATATTTCGAAATGATGATGAGTGTTGCCATCAATTTACAGCTTTTTAAAATGATTATGATGAAGATACAACGTTATCAAATAACATGAATAAAATATGATAAATCTTACTTCTTAATTTGTCTTACTTAATTTGTCTGAAACGTATTTAAAAAATCTGGAACACAATTCAACTAAAATCTTGGCAATGTTCCCAAGGAAAATTAAAATTTACATGAATCTTTATTATTGTACGTATAACGAATACCGAGTTATAAGCAACGAGCTCTATAATTTTATACGTTTGTCCGCCATGCATATTTTATTGCACTAACTACGTAGGACGCTTTTTGTTACAAATATCATAGAATAAATAATAGAATTAAATCATAATGTATGGTTTATATTTGTCTTGACAGTAACTAAACTTTAGATATACGCTTATATTGTTCCTATTACGCAAACAAATCGCAATGTTGGGTGCACGATATAGCTGTTTACGCGAACTTTAATATGTTTGTAAATTCCAGACATGTTTGTGTATCGTTTTTGTGTCCCAGTCGCGTCGTAGCCTGGTGTAGCTTCAACGTAAAGAAGGGAACCGTGTGCATATCTAGCAAAATTCTGACAGATACCATCTTTGTTCGTTCGATGCCTCTGCCATAATAGTGACGTATATTAAAATAGCTATTAGCCCAGTGTGCCATCCTGGGGTAGTAAGATCACGTTCAAAATTTAACGCCCGTGAAGTAAGTGACCTAGTCACATTCAGGATCAGCTAGAAAGTAGCCTGGTATAATAAAAGGAAGCCCTGTCAATAGACAATGCACATTCGTCTTCTCAAGCTGGCATAGCGTAGGCGACAGCTGCCTGCTGTTACACTCTGTGGTAGCAGTTGTTTTCGCTAATAGACTGCACACTAGCTTAAGGTAAAAGCCAACACCTGAGCGTCCATACATTTTGTTTTACCACATTGTTCGAAGCATAGCAGATTTATGTTGAAATTAAAAAATTTGATAACTTTCTCAGCACTAAATTATCGCAAATTACTATAATAAACAAATAGCTACGGCACAGAATATATAAAATGCTTGTGAAATATAACTAATATAAAATGAATAAAAGTTATCTAACTTATACAATACTTAAAAAAAAAAGAATATTTAGACTGCCACACAAATTACAAAAATAAAAGTTGATACATCATTACAAAAGTGAATTTTCTTTTAAAAGTTACTTCTTTAACTTAAAGATTAATTAGCCTTAAAATAATAAAAGCATTCATATTCTATTAGCATATTGTAATATTTGAATGGGAGTCCCACGATGGTACTAACAGAGACTAAAGATTTTCCAGACAGACTAATGAAAATGCTAATTGGTCAGCGATCTTTTGTTTCAAATTAAAATAATAAGAACCCAGTATAACAATATTCACAGTCATTTTTAATTTTGAAATATGAAATAATTAAGTACAATTTCAAATATAAGAAAGACTGATATTGATGATGGTGATTAACCGAGTCTGTTCTGGGGTAGTACCACCACATTCAACTATAACAAACATCCTTTAAGTGACTTAGTCGCGTTTCGGGATTAGCTAGGAACCACCCGGGAGTTTGCCTTGTCAATCTGGACACTTGTCCTATCAGGCCGGCATGACGAAGGCGACTGTTGCCTATTGCCGATTCTTCGCTCAATGATTGTACTGAAGTAAGTGTAATATTAGTTATAGGTTGCTAGATTTTTGTTTTGTTAAAATAAAAATAGATAGAGCAAAGGAATATCGACACTATCATGGCAGGCGCCGATGCCTGCGTCATTAGCGTATTAGACAAAGGGCGTGGGTTCGAATCCCAATTTTTCATTATAATTGAATAGTAATAAAATTAACTTAAGATATATGAGTAGAATACGTGCGTTTTATGCATATAATTATGTAGTATCTCTTCCTTGAGGAAGCCAACGTTATGATTATATATTTGCATCGAAGTCTAGGTTGATATGAAGCGACACGGATGTTGTGTTTATGTAACGACACCGCAACGTTTATGATGCGAGGCGCTCTGCTCTACACACTGTTATTATAACATTTACAACTAACACATGCCACTAAATAACTCCGTCAGACATTTTTTAAGACCACCTTCGAGATATTTTTTTTAGTTATTTATTCAGGTACATTTTTAATTTAAAAAAATTTGGGTTATCTCTACTTTTTTATAGAGTAACTCTGAATGTGACCACGCTCCGTCTGACCGCTAGAGTGCGATCCATGCGCGGAAACGAATATGCACCATCCATTGACAGTGCTTAGTATGGCCATACTGTCATTAGCGAATATTATGCACTATAATTATACACCACCAAAGATGATTAAACAAAACGTTTAATTAATGTTAATAATGGTTTTATCCTCCTTGTTCGCCAGCAACTTTAATTCCATTGTGATTGTATTTCTTATTTGACCAAGTAGGTAGGTAATATACGTACGAGTATGTGTTCACGGAACATAATATAGTGAATACATTATGCAGTCAATATTTCGATCGTAACGAGTGGGACGACATAATAAAAATACACCATTAACCCGTAAAATTATTATCTATTATTAGAACAAAATATTCGAATGTTCACGCAAAATAAATAAATTAATACAATGGAGTAAATTTATTCTGCAAGAAGTAACTTTTAAAAGTCAGCGTGGCGAATGGCACTTTTGTAAATTTTTACTTGTTCTTTTTTCTTGATAATGGCGAATGACTTGTAAAAATATATTTTAATTTAAGGAAAATGAGCGTCTAGTAAGTAACAAATTCGTCACAATGAAACATATCAACCAAAATTATTCCATTTATTTATAATACATGCCATATTTTACTTACACAAAATTTGTCTATTTCGAAAATCGTATAAAAAATGTGACAGTAGTTAGCGTTGGGCCGGGACATGTGGGAGACGGATAAATCCGTTGTTGATGAATGCACGGCGCGACCCCGCGGCCGCTACCACCGTCATCCGTCACTCCCCGTATCGCCGCTACACCCGTTCCTTCTCTAACTCGACGTAAAAATTCTCCCCTTCGTCCTCTGACACTTGATTAATGTTTGTAAAGAGCCCAATTAAGCGTAGTCTCCAATATTTCATTTAGCTTTGCCCGTATAGACGCTAACTGAACTCGGCGTCTTTTGGTGAGCTACTTTTTTTTTTATCCCTCCCTTAATGCTGCGGGTTGGTAATGCGGTAGTTAAGATGTGAAGGAAGGCGAAAAATTTTATTAAATTGCGCTCCTTTATCGTTATTATCTTAAATAGCGTATATTTTTTAGCGCCAACCCGACCTGTTTAGATGAAACTAAATTTATTATTCGTAACTGCTGAGGATTAATTTTTAAAATTTTCTTCACAACGTATAAAATAATTATGTTTTTTTTAAGGATTATGGAGCCTCAAATGAATAAAAAGGAAGGTGCAAAGCTTTCACTAACTTGAAAGATGTTCGTTCGTGTGAGAATGGCGTGTGTGATACGGGCGGCTTGCAGTGTCCTGCTAACATTTCTTCTGTTATGTCAAGGTACGTCTTTTATAGTGAAATTATTGCTAATAATTCTACAAAAACTTATATTATCATCTATTTTAGGAAATGTTATTTAAATCTCAAATAAAAACGTTATGTACACGAGATAGCACTTCTTTTGTTTCTTAGTTCAAATAAATCCCAATTAGGCGACATGCACTTCGTTTTACAGGCGAGTGAGTTTCTTTCCAAAATATATACCAGTTTGTTTTTATATTGAAATTACCCTCGTCGTCGCTGAGAGAACGAATTAAAATCGCATTAGGAAATCGCGTTTCCGCCTAAACTTTTTCTACTCTCTCACTGAATCTCGGTGTATCGAAATAAATGGCTGAAACTTTGTTTATTTATATACTTTTGAATATTTATGTTTGAAATACAAATTTTCTCATCCGAGTGACATTCCGGCAACAGAAAATTGGAAGAATTAAAAAGAAAAAGTTAATTTGAAGTCAAAGTTTTACGATTTTATGATGAAATTTCAGGTTTGTATTTGGACATCTGAAACACTTACTTATACTAGATACAATTTGATACGTTTAAAGTATTTTATAAAATTATTTAACGTATAAAATAAGAAATCAAATGCTCGTGTAAGAAACCAGGAAAAGGGGAATAAAAGTCTTCGTATCACTCGATAACGGTGATCGATCGACCCATTTTCATTATAATGACGTGTGACGCATGATGATACGGTATAGATGATCATATTAAACACGGTATTTGTCGATGTTAATTATTCTTTAACAAGTTCATTATTTAAGTTTGTTTACGCGTATCAAATAGAAGCTTACTCATAAGGAATGCTACAAAAAATTCTATTTAAGTTCTATTAGACGTACTGTTTTATTCTAGCTCAAGAAAATATCGAAAAATAGTTTTATTGAAACTTGATTGTCACATGAATGTACTTGAATGGACGATACCAACTTTGTCGTTATTTCTTCTACTTTCCTCATATATCAGAGTTGGTAAAAATGCCAATTGACTCAACTGAGAATCGTTTTCGAACTGACAAAGAGATTCATTCGGAATATTTTTGCAGCAAAAGTAAAATGTATCTACATTTCTTTCTGTTAAAAATAACACAGCCTTTAATAGTTGAAATTTCGATTGCAGTATTGTATGTTCCTTTAAATAAACGCAGTACCTATGCAGTAGTAGTAAGCATCACATTTTTGCGGTAACCATTTCACAAAGTGTACTGTACACTCACTTCACGCCCGAAACACGAATAAAATGTTGAACACCTATCGATGCAGTGAAATGGGTGCAGCCTGTATAATACAATTTCAATCAAACCACTCAAACAATTTATTCTCTCTTTTTATTTCAGTTATGTCTAGAATGTTTTATTATTTTGAACTTTTTAATTGGGTTCTGTTATTAGATTAATGTGTGTAAGTATCTGAATATAGTTGGTAAAGTATTTCTAAGTTATATATAAATCGTTTTTTTTACTACCCGTGGCTATTACTACCTTTTTGCATCCTGAAGGCCAGCTGGAAGAAAATGTCTTGCGGCATTAAGCTCGCTTTTTGAATTAATTCAATAAAGTTTTTAAAATAAAAAAAATAATAAAAATAATATTAAAACTTTTAAAAAGCCGTGAAAATATTTAAATTTTAGTTTAATATATTTTTTAAATAATCGTTTTTTTATAAATTTTTACTGTAATATTAAATGTGTATTAGATATATGACAATAACCCAGCAGGAGGAATTTGAATAGGGTCATGTTGTACGCATGTTGATTTTTTCATCATGATTTTCTTAATATTTCTCAAGTGATTTAATATAAGTCCGTACATGCCTTTTAATAAAAATAATCTTTTTCATTCATCATATTTCTTAAATCATCGTCGTGTCATAAGAATAATTATATCATCTATTGTGAAGATAAATATACATTGTTCCTTTATAATAGACTGTAATAGTCGTTCCATTGTTTCATCTTGCGCGTATTAAATTTACCTTCGTCTTTTAGAATTCCTTGTACCATACCGCTCTTTTATTGTTCCCAAGGAAAAATTTAGTATCTTATTGTTTGAAAAAAAAAGGTCTGAATCTCAGATATTTATGGGTGGAAAATTTTCGTAAACAAAACTTTTATAAAAAAAACTTAGTTTTTATTTTGTATGGAATTTTAAAATGAGTACGTATCCATAACAAAATTAAACAAAGTTTCTGTTCAATTTTTATCATAAGAAAAAATATATATAAAAATTCTGGTAAAAAGTAAATGTAAAATGTATCAAATGTAAAATATCACATATTGAATTCGATAATATTTGTCGTAATTGTTTTTTTAGTAGTCCGGAATTTGATGACTCTGCATCTCAGCAGACCAACTGTTCGGTACCGGCCGAAGTTTTGAAGTCCAGTTTTACAAGCAGAGTCCTCTACTATTTCCAACCTGGTTCCAAGACCACAAGTGAAATTGCAAATATTAATAGCCATGACTAGTCTGCCACTGTTTATACCAGCCTGATACACTGTGAATCATAATTAAAGTCGAATTTATAGCAGCCGTAATATAGCCGTAGCAGATGTGATGAAACCCGTGTTCAAATTCTGACCGGTACCATTGTAACTATTTTTGTGTAATTATAATAATATGTCTCTCTACTCGTATAGTGCTTATGATACTTTAGTATAGACTATAGTTATTCAAAAAAATAGCACACAATTGTATGTATTTTAAAGTCAAACAAACTAATACGCATTAGGGAATTTTTTTATTTTTTTTTATGTTGGCACGACATGTGACCTCGACTGGTCTGGTGGTAAACTCAGTGGAGGCCCATGAGCATTGACGACTAGAGAACCGGCCTGAAAAGGTGCTTTTTCACGCTCCGCTTGAAAGATCGAAGGTGAAAGGTTATTATTTGTATTAGTAAATATTAAAGTTTGAAGGTTTGGAAATCTAAAACTAAATATTTATCAATTTACTTATGTGGAATTATTAATATTATTCACATAATTTGACGTCGATCAAAGTAAGATACATCCACGTAACATAGTTATGGCATGTAAATAAACGAGCGGTTAGCGTGGCTCGTGTCTATTTCGCCATGGGCAATAATTCTACGATTATCCCATTTAAACTAGTAACGAGCCATAGGCGTGAGTCACTTTTTATTTTTTTTAGTTATCAACTAGTTTGTATTACGCAAATTATTGTAATATTTTCTCTAATAAGACATAATCTTGCTGAACTACATTAATTTCCGGTTAAGAAGTCAACCGTTGATTTCCTACATTGATGTTTTTTACGCTTTTTGCTTTTGAAAGTTTGTAAAAGAAATATAAATAATGAATAAGGAATGGAAGCAAGGTTTAGAAATATTACTTTTTTAAGGTATGATGGGACTAACGTAACTGGGTTAAAAGTTCTTAATTAAATTGGAAAAAAATACCTTTAAATTAATTAAAAGGGAGGTAGAGACACGTCCTGTGGTAGTAATCGCCACCGCTATTCCGGTTTGTGGAGAAGATTCTGCACTACTCATCGACAGAGTATATTCCTCTCGTTATACGCGGCTACTCCTTAATAAATAAAATCTGTTGTATAGAATAATAAAACCAAATTTCCGTGCTTAACATATGCTACAAACCATTAATTAAAAATTAACTTAAATAAATTTTTGTATTGGCAATTTTGCATTGAAAATTTCACATCGCAGTTTTCACATTGTAAAACAAATAAGAACAGTTTGTTAAATAAAAATATGGAGAAGCATTTTTGAAGAATATGTATCGCATAGGAGCGCGGTCTCCATATTTTTCGCATTATTTATGCATAGAGTATAAATTGAAACGAGTCGTGTAGTTGCTCCGTCATCGGTATTCAAAGCTAGCCTTCGTCGGTTTAACCTCACCGCCCATCGCCACCCGCGGCCACAGTCTTCAGCATTGATTGTCTACAAACAAAGAAAACTACGAAACCCATTGTACATATCAGTATTGTGAAGACTGTTCAACTTTTACAATCAATTTTTGAAAAGCATACCAGGTTTAACACCAAAATGTAGCCAATTTACTTCCGATGGAAATGTGATTATTCGAATGACATGAAACACCCACGAATCGATTAGGGTATCTATTTTATTGTCGTCATACGACTTCTAATAAAAAGTTTACACACATTAACTTAAATGGTGCCGACAAAAATATTAATGCCCAAATGGTTACCATTTACTATACCTATTATTTAACGTTTTATGTATGGTTTTTAAAAACATATCTTCACTAAATTACTGTTGTTATATTTAGATCCTGCGTCATTTAACTTTTACATTTATAGATAACGTAATAAAAATAGCGAATAGTTGAATAATGTAGTTAATATTGTAGCAATGTTTGTAGAATTGGGTTCAGGCTCGCAATCGTCTGCCACTATCTTGTTAGCCTCGGTGCTGGTAATCGCTCGCTTCGAAATAATTTATGACACAATTACTTGTGTAATAACGGCCCCAACAATGCATTCGCGAGAATAAAGAATAAACCCGTGCATTAAATCAACGTTTTATTAAGGTAAGGACGTTGGAAGAGACACTAAATTATACCTTATTATTTTGTTAATGTCCGTCCAAAAGTAAATAAAGAATATTATTTACGAATTAATGAATACGAAATATAAGAAATAAGATCGTAAATTGTTTTAATTTTACTAACGTTTCCTTGTCTGACTTTCTGTATATGAACACAGCACCAATTGCGCGGCTTACCTTTACGACTACGTGGTGATAACGCGCATATTCTCGAGGTAATGGCCCGAATTCGTAATACGCGAGCATAATTCGATTTGTTGCTTCAGTGCGTCTTTGGGCGTTCTCGCTATACCGGCGCGCTCTGACGACTCTGTGCGAGAAACAATTTTCTCCTTATGAATAAAATTTTTAAGATGTGTATGCAAATTTCCATTACGGTAGGCTGTATAGGCTTTACTTCGTACTGGGCGGTAGATAGGTTGACAGTCTCTTTTTTATGTGTAAAAGCCTTCCATAATATTGTTCCTTTTTGAAACATTTTGCATTCCCTTCGCAATGTCATTTAAGGGGTATTCTTATGAAAGTATGTGAAAAATTAATTAATTAAAATTAACAATAAAGCAAATAAATCAGGTAATTAGTTACTATAAATATTTCTTTGTAATGATAGAAACAAACGAATATTGTTCGATTGCCTTCATTCTCGGAATGGGGGAGAGAGGGGCGTTAATAATTGATATTGTCATTCAAGCTATTGCGGCCGCTGCTCTTTTAAAAATGGCGGCACATTAAACGGCGGCAAAATAAATTTGCAACCAGAATAAAAAGGAGGAGTTTAATTGAGCGTAATTTTAGTTAAGTATCGCAATGTGCGGAACTGGGCAACAGTCGACAGCTACGGTTCAGAGATGTCATTATATCTTCTTTTTTTTACAGAATTTACATTGCATAACTTGAGAATAAATATAGATATCTATAGATATCTATAGATACCTAATGTGACCATTTATTTTTTTCGTCAAAACAGGACATTAAGTATTTAAGGCAATGCGGGGGGCAATCAATAAATAAATAAAGCAACGTGTTTTAACCTATATTTTGGTACTGTTTTTTTATATTAAAAATCTCGAAATACAATTCTATTTTACACTGAGTGCCCGTTTCTCTGAAAACGGGACAATTTTGCGCCCCGAAGCTTGCTTCAGGGACAACGGGACGGCGTACTCAAAAACGGGACAGTCCCGTTCAAAACGGGACGTATGGTCACGTTATAGTTACCTCAACTTAATATTTGGTACGGTTATCCTGACAATTAGGTCGACACTTCTCCCTGCATGATAGTTTCCTATGAACCTGTTGATTTTGGCTTCTATTAAACATAGAAATATCAATGTCTTCACAATTATATAAATTTATACATAAAAAATGTAATATTTATGAATAAAATTTCTACTGGATTTAAACTATAGTGAAACTGAAAATCTTTTAACTATTAAATTATTTTTACACACACACACACACACATATATATATATACAGTGTTTTTTGAAAGTGTATTAGGAAAGAGCGAGGACACCCGTAATACAGACTACAGTCTAGTACGAGGTCCTCAACCCATGTAACTTTAAAAAAATATGTTTTATTTTTTTAGAAGTGACTTGAAGAAATAAAGGTCTTGTATACTCACGTTTATAATTCCGGTATAGAGGGTTAGCAGAACTATAGAAATAGCTTATTTGAAAAGAGGTGAAGGTGTACAAAAAAATTTGGGAAAATATTCACGAAGCCTACAGCGACTTGTATAGTTTCGTTTTACATTTAATCGTATCCAATGATGATAAGTGAAACATTGGGTTATTCAGAAAGAACGAAGAAATTCCTAACAAATCGAAATATCCGATAGTTCAAAACGAGAAGATAATGAACAGGTTATACCTCAGGGAGGTATCCCGGGACCCCCTATCCACCACCTGAGGACGCGCCCGATGGGAGACCAGCAACTCCAACAGTGCCTCCGGGCAAAGGACCGTAAGCCACGGGAACAGAACCTGGCTACTTTTAAACTGTTCCCGAAACAACAAGGTCACTTCACGGGTGTTACATTCGAAAGTGGTGATACTGCCCTAGGACGGCAAACTGAACTAAAAACCATCATCAGTCTGCCTACCACTCTTTACCATACTCATATAATTTAAAGCTAAGTACCTACTTAAAAAATAAACACTAAATTTGCTCGGCGCTATTCAAGAGGAGTTAGTAAAATCGATTATCTACAAACAGTTTCGTTATATTTACATTGCTACTCAATAATCCATGATTAATTTGGGTTAAATTTATTTTCCTAATTAACTGTTGATTAATACTGAGCTATTCTGGGTTGAATTTGCACACAGTTCTTGAGCTAATTATAAAGCAAAATGTTTTGCATTACCATATTTATTATTTACTATAGTCGTTGTCTCCGCTCATGGACCGCCTTCTAGCTTTACACATGCCGGATTACTATAAAACTTACTTCATAAACTGACCTTTCAAGAGTAGTAGGCGGTTTGGTTGCGTTTCGGAATCTATCTATTTAATCAATATAATCGCTATTAGGCAGTAGTCGCCTGCATTATCATGCTTGTTAGCAGTTGTTTCCGGTCATGGATTCCAATCTAGCTATTCAGATGGAATATAGTGACATGCCGAGCTACTACAAAAAAAATTGTACAACAATGTACGACCTTCTGTAATATTTGCAATAAGCGACTTTAAAGCATGAAAAATAAAACGCAAATTCCTAAATACCTAATAAGTTATTAATCGAAAAATATTTTTATCACATTTCATTCCCATCACAGTTCGTTACTATCATGTTGTAATTTGAATATCGGAGCTTATGTAAATATTTATTGTGCGCTTGAATCTGGGTTCCATATTTTTCGCATTACTTATGCATAGAATAGGAATTGGCTCACGCGATGCTATGCTGTCATCGGTATTCACGCTTGGAGCACAGCGAATCACTGATGTCGACACATCGAGAGCTTTTAACCCTCTAGCAATAAGCTGACAGAATATAACAGTATTCTTTTAAATATGGTTAATTAAAAGAATAAAAAAAAAAACAAAACGCTACCTATTTTATTGATTTAAGAAAACTTATGGATTAGAATAAGTATTCTTAATACCGCTGGGTATTCTTGTAGATAAATCAGAAAGGTTGTACTGAAATAGAAAAGTAAAGCATTAAGTTAGATCTGGCCAACGCAAATGGTGTCGCGGGCCAATTTGCTTATAATTAATTAATACAAAAAATTGCTATCCTATCCTTTGATTCAATATAAAATAAATTCAATTTCAAAATACATGATCATTGCTTTTGATCGTAGTGCAAACATATATGAACAAAAATATCAAGTGAAATGGGTACTAAACTCGTAATGATAATTCTCGCAGGGCCTCACGCTTGACAAATCGAATCGCGTGTTGGCTAGGCTTTTATTTTTTAATTAAATAATCGTTATAAGTTATATTTAAGATTATTCTGTTTATTATTGTTTATATTATGATAGCAAATTGGATTCAAAGCCCCTAAATAAATTTGAAATTTTTTTTGAATTTACGATGATGTAACAATTAATACAGAGTAAGTTTGTAACTCGACATATGACAACGCTGAACCCATGAAACAACTTCCACTACAGAGAAGACTCTACGGGCAGCAGTCGCCTCCGCTATGCCGGCCGGAGGAGACGAGTACAAGCACCATCTAGATTAACAGTGCACACTCCTCTCACTATACCTAGCTGCTTTCAAATTGCTCCCGAAACGCGACTAGGTCACTTCACGGGTGTTATATTCGAAAGTGGTGGAACTACCCTATTACAGCAGACTGGACAAATAACCTACCACTCTCGTTTGTTACTTGTATTTTCTATTATTACGAAAATCATTTTAAAAAATACTAGCTAAAAATTCTATTTTTGTAACGCGTGTCAAAAGTACGAGTACATTGAAAGCTTAAAAATAAAATCTTTTAAAATATTGTAAATAGAAAAAACCTGAAGTAAACATTCCGTTCAAAATAAAATAAACAGATTTAAGATTTTATTTTTAAATAGACCTTTGCTAAACATAGAAATTTAGTAAACAAGAAATTGATTAAAGTATTAAATTAATTTAAACTTATAAGTTATATATCAGGGACTCGAGTTTAATTAATGCCAGATTTTAGATACAAATGTGGTTGGTTGGTTATGTTTCAAAGTACACAAATTGTTCTGACATTGTATTATTGTATTTTACATATTGAATAATACATCCTAAATCTCAATATAATAAAGCCTTATTATGAGACTGATAGTTTTAACAATTTTTATAGTAGCCCAGCATGTGACCACCCTCCGCTTGATGCTAAGCTGCTACCACGGAGATATCAGTTGTCTCCACTATGCCGGCTTGATGAGATGAATGTGCGCCATTCATGACAGGGTACATTCTTCTTGTTATTTATACCCGGCTACTTCCAAGCTGATCCCGAAACGCGATAGAGGACACTTTGTCTTCACGGGTGCACTTGGAAGTGGCATTACTACCCCAGGACTAAAGTGCGGTCCATGCCGTTGCTACTGCTGCTAACAACTGTTACTATAGAGAAATCTCTACAGACAGCAGTCGCTTCCGCTATGCTGCATTGAGGAGACGAGGAGATAATTAATATTAATAAGTAAAATAGGTAACTACAATGAAAAGAATCTATGTTCATTTCCCATACAATTATGGACCCATAAAAATTGTGTTCATTAAAAGACTAATCTATATTGATAGAAAAAAGATGAAAACTATTTTACGTAATAAAATACGATTCGTGGAAGTTGGGGAAAATTGTAGCGTGACTTTTTTTTAAATTCAACACATTGCGGCATCGCAAAGCAGGATGGTTAAATTTTATATTGTGTACTCAGTTTGTAGTTTTAACTTTGTCAAATAGAAATACAAGGAGAAAAAGCTAACAAAATACGAGTATACTCTGACTGACTCGGAGTGTAGACGCTGCAAATATTGTAAATAAGCGGTGAAGTAGTTGACAGTTTTTTTTTAAATTATAAAAGCAGATTTCGATAAACTTTGTACACGTTAATAATAAATAAATAAAAAATAAATAAAGATTGGCTAAGATGTCATTGCAGCCAAAAAACACTAAACACAAAATGGATAAGTACAAACTCCCAGTCGATACAATTTCAAATTTTATTCGATTTTTTTTTTGTTTATTCAGAAACATAGATAAATAAGATCTCAACAATGAATTTGGCAAAGAAAAAAGAGATTTAAAATGAACATTGTTTTTTAGCAAATTTTTTTATTACTTAATCTGATTACTATGAGCTAATAATTCAATTTTTTACTGAGTAGTTCCTGTAATTAGTAGATGCAGAAAGAAGCAGTGACTAACTGTAGTCTTGTATATAATAACATTTGATTTAAGCTATACATACATAGGTACAGAGATTTTAAGTTAATATTATCCAGTTCGAGTTCAAATAACAAGCTAAACTCTGAATTATCTCTAATACAATCAATTCCACTTACGGGTCGCCGATAGCAAAGAGATTGCTTCTATCGTTCGCCTTCGTTCGCAATTTGCATTAAATCACTTTTTCTAATATTCATGAATTTTGTATGAACTAGAATATTTACATTTTGTTTAAGATAGCTTGTTCATTTATTACTTGAATTATTAAATAATAATTAAAGTTATAGCAAATAAATTTAAAAATTGTGCTTCACCTTACGTGCACGGGCGATATTTGCTCGAGGCGCGACGTGGTGGTTTCCAGTATTATAAAATACTTTGTGGTGGACAGTATAAGATAAGCGGTTAAGCGTTAGAATTCTTTACACTATTAGTTAATTACCAATAAATAATATTAATAATAAAAAATTACATCTACAATAATAATAATAATAATAATAAAAACTCTTTATTGTGCGAAAAAAAAAACAAACAGAACATACAATTATTAAATTAGGTAGCACAATAGGCGGCCTTATTTTTTATTTATTTTTATTTATATTATAATTATACAATATTTCTATCATCTGTGAAATGGGCACCAGGACAAGGAAATCACGTACAAATGTAATCCAGACCAGAAAAATACGTCCTTTTTTCGTTCACTAAGCTATACAACACTTGTTCTAGTCGAAATTATTCTATTCTATTTTTCCATTGGCAATCCTTCCAACATTGGATTGACATTACATATTACTGGATTTTACATTATTAACAAGCTTCACTTTGCATTAATTGCTTAACATTCGTAATGATTCGTAGTTGGCGCAAATCTTATACCAATTTTCGAGTAAGTTTTTTGCGTATGCAATTGCTGAGGTTGTTTTTTTTTTATTTTCTTCCTTTTTTTCAAATTTCATCACAATATAATAATAATAAAATTAGTTAAAATAAATTATTAATTGAAATTGAGGTATTTAGCATTCATTTCTATACAATAGGCTAATAGCTACTTTAGTACGATGACGAATGGCCGCTGAAAATTGTTACAATTTCACGTAATGCCCTGAAATTAATATTAAGCTTAGAAATTTACAGGTGGATATTTAAGCAGAAAATGTTTATTTTATCTTAACCTTTTGTCATTTGTTTCATAAATTAGGAGATCCCTTAAAATTGTTTTGACTATTCCCAATAGAAGCTTAGAACTTTTCTCATTTCTTTCTTTTATATTTTATTAATTTATCACAAGAGTGTGCACAAGAGCTACACAACTTAGTTCTACCGTCCCCTTTCTTTTATCGGACGTCCAGACACCCGGAGAGGTACCATCCATTTATGGTCCAAGTTCCAAAAGTACGTACGAGGCGTTTCGACAACACGTTCCTCGTGCGAAACTGTGGAACTCTCTCCCGGTGTCTGTGTTTCCCGAGAAGTACAATACAGGCCTAGAATTATTAACAATTGATTAAGCTAAGTACATAATATACTTAGGCTTAAAATCGCGTTTATTTAGGTTATTTTTAATATGTAAAAACTGCAAAAGATAGTTTAATTTTTATTATCAACGTATTTGAATGTAATATAGACAGGTACATTAAACTAATTTACATTAATAAACGAAGCATTATGGTATTATTAACTAATTTCATAAACAAGTTGAAAAGCAACTTCGCAAGACATGTTATGTTACTCGTATTAAATGAGTAACAAACAAGCTTTGTTTGGGCGTAATTTCAGATAAAAATATTAATTAACAAGTTTTTCATTAATATTTGTAGAAATAATAACGTTATTACATTAGAAAATAAACCTTACAAATATGGTGTAAATTGAGTTATCTTTAGTTCCTTTTTGGTTTTTTATTTTTAAATATGTAATACAGAGGTATACTAAGCGTGTAGTATTTATGTTTAATTTAAACATTACCTATAGCAATATAATATTGTTTACTTAGTACCATTACGCCCAAAAGGTTTTCATAACTCGCCAAGAAGAACCCCGCAGGTATAATCTTATTTACAAATGTGTAGAATGAAGGTGCACTTGCGTAGATATAGACCATAATATGTTAATTTAAGCCACGACTGCTGTGGAAAGCGACCCTATATTGAATATTTTTACTTACACCCGTATAATTTTAAGCCAAAAACTTCGGAAATGAAACGGGTTTGGAATTATTCTTTAACTTTGAATTTTTTGTTGTTTTTTTTTAAATGTTGTGAACATTTCTTTTTAAATGCTTATATAAACTACAGTTGTTTGTAGCACAGGCATTAAGCGACCATTGTACATATAAGGCGTGACAATTGTATTGTATTGTATTGTGCATATAACATAGTTACATTGGTACTGGTCCGGATTTAGTTAGGTTTGATTGAACATGGATAGTGAGGTCCGTCTTCTGCCGCTAGACCACGGTCGTTCAATCTGCCTAATGTCGCCTCCGCTATGCCGGATTGAGAAAACTAATGCCTTTAAAAATGTCTACAATATTTTTTCGAACTTAGGGAACTGAACCTTTTTTCTTGATTAATATTATGAATATAGAATATCTCTTATTTTGTATAATTTAGTCACAATCTAAAAGTATGATTTTTACTTTTAAATACACAGAAGTTAGTGAAACAAATCCAATTAATATTAACTGAATAATTTGATTAGATCCTTCTTTTATTAACAGTAAGTGGACCCTTGATTAGTCTTCTTGTTCAGTCACTTTTCGTACCTTTCAGCAACACTTTTATATCGTTTAATAACATCAAAGATTTTAAAGAAATTATTTCTATTGAGTGTTCAAAGTTAGATGGAGTAAGTTTTCAAAATAATTTTGCCTTTTCAAATAATATTTTTCTTCTTACGGATATTTTTCTTCGGGCAGCAATCCCTCCGCTATGCCGGTTTAAGAAGACGAATGTGCACCATCCATTGACTGGGTACACTCCTCTCGTTATACGCTGACAGCAAAACACGGCTAGTGATGGTATTACCCTAGAACGACAGACTGGGCTTCTAATCATCATCAATCTGCCTATCATATCAATGATGAAAAATAAAGAAATGTCTGAAAACAACAGTCACCTCCACTTTACCGGGTTGATGTTTTACTCTGGCTACTTTCGGGAATCGAAAAGATCTTGAATAAGATTTTACTATATATTTATTTATTTTTAAATATTTGATAGTATTTTATAAACACTACAGTTGCAAAGAATATTTTTAATAAATATAAAATAATTAGTAA
Organism: Tinea pellionella; assembly: GCA_948150575.1. NCBI lineage: Eukaryota > Metazoa > Arthropoda > Insecta > Lepidoptera > Tineidae > Tinea > Tinea pellionella. The sequence goes on from OX411252.1 coordinate 3,896,872, forward strand.
ATCTTTCACTGCGTTATCATTCAAAGTTTGATGTTGACAGAGTAACCTATACCGCTCACAAAGTTGCAAATTTAGACGTTATAAATTAGCTAACTAACGACAGCCCCATTTGTTATCCTTACTAAAATAATAGTCCGACAAATTGATTGTGTTTCAACCATTAAATTAATCAATATGTCTTGCTACAATATGTACACTGTACAGCCTGCGACATTGTACGCTGTTGTTAGTTTTGTTGCATAGCTCCCACTATCCCGGCACATTTACGTTCACCTTCGTTCGCTTCAAATATACTTTATTTTAAAAACATTTCTAAAATAAATTAAATATATGTAATAAGTCATTTTAATTAATTGTGTTGTACAATTTTTTTTAAATAAATTTTTGCCTGTGACCTAAATGGCGCTACAGCAAAAACCTATTTAGTTAAGTGTGTTTAAAATGATAAATATTTATTTCAATCAATGCATAAGCTGTTTAAACCCGGCCTCATTTCACATAATTGAGTCATCATCTCTAAGGACTTAGCTAAAGAGCGAAACAAGTCGTGCTGTTAAACAATTGAATATCAGAGGCAGACGTTCGCCGCCAACGCCAGCACAATGGCTCCAGTAATTGAAATATGTCTCAAAGAGGCACAGCTCCTTAAACAATCATTTGAATTTTTATTAATCCTCGAACAATAATTTGAGGACAATGGAACGACCATCGCTCTCTTACAACTACTTATTATTATTTACTGAGCACATTGAATTGTGAGGAGGTTATTATTAGGTTGACTAATCATCCTGGAACATATTAGTATCATTTATTTGTATATTAAAACAGCAATGGAAACTATAATACAATAAAGAAAATGTAATTATATATAAATTTAAAAACAAAAGTTCTTAACAAAATCGTGCCGATTTGCAGAAGAATCAAATTCGTTTCCAATTCGCCACTGTCAAGCGAATAACATTCGTTGTCCGGCGCCCATAAAGCTGGCAGCAGTCCATAAAACTTGCAAAAAAACTAGAGGACAAATAAATGTTCGTCGTCTGTTTTGTCAAATCTGTGCAGTACGTGCGGCACATTGCGCGACGACGCGGCGAGCTGATTTTATAGCGTCATAAAATCTCGTGAAACGCGCCCTTAAATCACAACGCGACGTCGTATTTCATCGTTTCGGTTGTCAATGTTTATTTTATATCATATTTTACAGATCCCTCCTGTATAAATCATGTTCGGATTGATATACATTAAGGTCACGTACCTCTGGCAGGAACGCTTAGTTTTCCCACTCGAAATGTGTTGACGTATGGCCGCCCGCGACGTGAGATATACGAGTATTGTGTAATTGTTTGCAGAAACTCCTTTCTACGTATAATATACTTTAAATGTATAATTTGGCGAAACATAATAGTAACTCTCTTTAATTATTAAATGAAGTTTGTACGTAGGTAGTGTTGATTTTCTCTTTCGACGCCTTCTAACATAAATGTTCCTAATATTTTGGGATGACAGGAGTGTGTAAGGCAAATATTTGAACAACGCGAGCAAAGGGTTCAATTTCAACCGACTGAAACAAAGTATTCACTGGTCCATGTAATTTGTTCCCTAAAAAAATAAAATAGAAAAATTAAAAACAACATTTTTACGGCATGTATAAATATTTGGTATTTTTATTACTGAATTAAATATCTTATTTGTTTTGTTAACCCAAAAAAACTACCTACATATTCAAATACAAGGATATATTGATAAGTCATAAGTAACAATCATTGTCTATTTAACGCGACCGGATATGGTCTAAATCGGGTTATGTTTACAGACTTAATATAACTGAATGTTAGCTTTACATAGGCCTTGCTATAATCGCTGTTATTGAGATTCAACAAATCCATAAATACGTTTGAAACTAAAACAAGATTTGATTCAGTTTATTTAAATATTTTCTAAGATTCACGAAGGGCTTTAATTTCTCTAGTAAAGCCACATAATTTTTAAATTAATTTTTATCTCATAATTTTATTTCATTAATTTAAAAAAATATATAGGTACGTACATACAGTTTTTTTTATTAAAGTACAGTTTCATTTACCATGAATGCATTTTTTCTCTAAAGATTTACTAAAAACAACAAATTGGATACGACAAAATCGGTTAACCAAATCCTTTAGTTTTTGTTTGTTGAATGAAAACAATTTGTTATCATTATAGTTTGACAGTTGTCTCACGGAAAGCAAGACACGCCGCGTCACTGAATAAACATTGAAAGCCCTCCTAGAAAAAGTTTTTTTATTCAGTTTACACGATTAGTTTCGTTTAGCAGGTGTCTAATCAAAATAATGCCTGACCCCTTTTATCCTAACTAGATTGTTCATTTTTATTTAATGAGTTCAAGATGTAATTAGGCTGTCCAATAACGTGTAATAAACAATGTTACAAATATTGACTTTTCACAAAAATAATTCTTCAAACTCCGATAACATACCTACTTATTTAATGTTAACATTTTAAACTGTAGCAAAACTTAACTGCATGTGTTCACTTGCAATATAGTTCGATATGATACTTTAGTATTAAGAATATTGCTGCTTTGGGAATAGTAAGTGTAGTGGCTTCGGGAATGAAAACACTTCGCAGCTCTCATTCTCCGAGACGTTATTACAATATATGTATAGCTTTTTGTGGTCGTAACACCTTTATTAAAGAAACAAAACGTCCGCTTTAATATGTTTTTCCTTTCCTGAAAATAAAATAACTCATTGTCACTTACCATGAAAAAGATAGTCTATTTGGCATAAAAAGGGATCTGTGTATTAATTTAAATAAGTATAACAATATCTTTGACACGATGGCTCGGAGGGCACGAGTAATCCACTTAGGATTATCCGTAAACAAGAAGAAGCATTGTCGCGACACGACCGATCTGTTACCGTCTAAGGGTAACTGATAAAGGGCGTCGTGGCTATTGTTCGCAGCGGTATTAGGCTTTAATCCCGTCGCGAGAGCGGCCGCTCGTTAGGTTGATTGTTCCGTGTCGCGCGGCAGATGGCCGTCGTAATCCGATCCTGGCAGCCTCCACCCGCCCTCTTAAAAATATTGCCTCTTTGTGTTTGTTGCATCTGCAGGTAAATTGTACGCTAAAATTGGGCCATATGTTTTCACCGGACGTGAGCTACCAGCTATGAATGCAGGCAATATGAATTATTTTCTGCACGGGCAATAAGATTGGACCCGTAATACACGTTTGTGCTTAGACTTTTAAATTTTAGAAGCGCGGAGCTGGGGGTATTCTTTTGAAAGATGTTTCGCTTAAATCTTGGAATACTATTTAGATTTTCGGTTTGATAGCGAGCTTTGTTATTTTTATGAAACATGTTTGTTAGAAATTATTTATTTTCATGACATTTTATCAGCTAAATATGCAATGAAGTTAAAAAATATGTATATATTACCGACAATTATTTTTCTCGCATTTTTAGTGTAGGCAGATTTACAATGTCACACATATACATTATAGGTACGTTGTCAACTCTACATATTTCTCAAGTATGTGTTGTATACATTAGTCCATTCCAGAGAAGTATGACTTGCGATTGTGGTTCTCTTTAATCTTAATGAACTGGTTGTAGGAATACATTGCCATATGTGAGAACAAACAAACTTAGAAATTTAACACTTGAAAGTAGCAATTGTACGCTATAAAACTTAAAGTTAGATTCATGGTGGTCAGTAGGTATGTAATATGAGCACTGGTCAACAACCTTTATCACATCTTAGTACAAAATTCAATACTATGCGTTTTAAATATGGAACTATTATTTTTTTAAATTTATATGGCATTATAACAATTTGCCAGTGTCAAAGTAAATATTTACATCAAGTTATTGTGCATCACAGATCATTCATTCATCACATTAAATAGTCAGGTGAAGTACTACTAATTTTATAAAATCCCATTTCTGTCTCAACTTAAAAGGGAACACTTTCTAAAAATTTGTGTTCACTTGATAAAACCGAAATTTCGAAATAATAACCACATTATTAATCTTTCTTTTTCAATTCACAACCTACATTATATTTTAAAATAAAATTGAAACTCACGCCAATTCTAATTCTTATGGCAATTTCCAAAATAATTAACAACCCTTTTTGAAAAGAACTTTTTCATTTTTAAGTTCCTTTTTCTTTTTCTAAAAATGTTACCAGTTAGATTGGCAATTAAGAAATGAATGTTTAATGTTTTTCCCGTAAAGAATTAAATTAATAATAAATACCTCATTTTTATTTTATTTTTAAAACACATACAAATAAAACAACGATATAATTTTAAATATCATATTTAATTGAAATTTTACAACATTTATTGAAACATGAAAATAATGAGTGTGTTTTAAAACAAATTGCACGTTAAATTGTATTTAAAACTGACAATTAAACAGTACATTGGTTGCATTAAATTGGTCCAATTTATATAATAAAATATTATTGTAATAAGTACAATCATTTTATTAGAACTCTGTAATTTATACAATATTCTATATTTTGTTCTAAATAATTATTAAGTTGATTTATACAACTTATTATCGGCCTCTGTGGCGCAGTGGTTACGCGCCGCATCCGCTGTTAGGCTCCGCTTTGGGTATTGGGTTTGATTCCCAGTCGAACTGTTATCCTTATCCTGATACCCAAAGTAAAGGTTCTATTTGGGTAAAGGCATGTGTATAATCTTTATTTTAGTTGCGTCAAAATTTTCATATTTGCATAGAAACAGTGAGATAGAAAAACAATGAAATTAGATTTTCTAATATCTTAATTTAAATTGTATATTACAAACGGGATACTACTACTGCATGCATAATTTATGCATGGCTTGAATCTCAGATTTGTGGTGCTCCAAGCCACACGTCGGAAATAGGTTCAGGGTCTTACAGAATAATGTACACTCTGTCGTCAAATCTACCATCACCGTGTGAACTTACCTATAACTATATTCCATGGTATATTTGATGAGAAAACATTATTTTATAAGTGTGTACAATGCAATAGTAATCTCGTTTGTTTGTTCAGAAAGTTGTATGCACCGTTAGTAGTATAGGAGTGCAGAGTGACCGTCCCCGTCGACGTGATGAGTTACGTTAGCCCGGATGATCCAGTTAGAACTGGCGCGCTCCACTCATTAACATCTCATTACCATAGCCAAACATTTCTCCGAGATCGGAAGGGCTTAGCGAGGCCGCTGTATCAACACTAGTCGAGTGCTCGTGGTAGGTACGCCCCGTGCTTTCATGCGGAATTATTGTACTTAGCTATTGTCTGATCAAACAACGCTCTTGTTTGTTAGGCTAACGTAACGGAGCACGGAATCAGATTAAAGTCTATTAAGGTCCATTGAAGGTATGTTACTATTTTGTTTGAAGACTCCAATTAGTGTCGTATTACAGTGATTACACTCAACTGAATCAAGACCTGATACTCTGATAGACTCGAATATGTTTGCCGTAAACAGCACGTGTTTTCATAACGGAGTGTGAAATTACGTGTTTTACAATGATTAAGGCATGAATTAGATTTGTTTATTTGGCATGTAAGTACACTCCGCTTGATGTTAAGCTATAGTGCGGTCCTTCAGAGTCGAGCAGCGGAATAGATCGTCTTCTCTATGCCGGCTTGAGAAGAGGAATTCTGTCCAGGTTAACTTCCGTTCGTTTCACTTCCGAGCTGATCCTGAAAGGCGTCTCAGTTTTCCAGTGAAAACTAAATATACGACATTACAACCTCGAGATCGAAGATTGTAACCCAATAATTAGTCGTATTACTCAAAATAAATTTAAATCCAAGGAAAATTGTTCTAAGAAGGCGTACTCTAACTGCACATTTGTCTAATAAGAGAATCCAAGAATCTAACTTAGTAGAGAACTTGAACAGAGTTATGGCTCTGTGTTATATTACTTTGAATTTAAAACTTTATCCACTGAAATTTCACGATTTTATCGAAAGTAATATTTAACCGATTCGCGTGTCCGTTGCTATTATAAAGATATTTATTTATTTACGGCACAATTACAACACAAAACAATAAAATATATAAATAAATTAAATAAATTTGATCATCGATTATAATATGCATAACATATTATAGGTAATTAAATGTATTTCAAGTAAAACAAAACATAGAAATTACTTATTAGAAAAAAGAAATTTAACCTTCAATAATAAACCCCCAAAACCTATTCAAAATTATCCAAACTTAATTATCGTGCATATAATATTTTGATACACAAAAGTATTTATATTAAATTGTATCTTATTGTTCCACGCGTGTCCTTCGTCACTTGTTTGTTGAACATGTCGAAAGAATATAAGCATTTTTCCTATTTTTTGATATAACATAATCTTTCATGTTTCGTCCATTTCTCCTCTGAACTGACAGACTGACAACCTTGGTCGTTATCTCCAGATAATATAAAAGACATACGTAACGTATAATTTATTATCAAATTAAAATACAGAACTTCACCATTTATTTGGATCTCGACAAAATTGTTAGGTAAAATACTATCTTCCTTTACTTATAAAGCAAATATTTTCATTACGTTTGTGAATAAAATTTTTTATATGTTGAATTTAATGCAAAATCATGCTTCCGAATGAAGAGAATGAAGAGCCGGTCAGAGGCGAGTAACATGAGTGCCGGTCGAAATATAACAATCTAATATTCTGTTTTGGAGTTACATAAATAATTCATAATATTGAACTTCAAAGGTAAACAAAACGAATTTCACGTTTAATTGAAAACGGGTTGGAGTTAGCCTACTCTTTGAGAATTTATCACGGACAGGGCTGAAGGTGGCCGCCAGAACGGCCAGCACGGCCACGCGGGCGACGCGCTTTGCTCAGATAAAGTTTATTTTATGACTTAAGCGAGAACATTAATATTCATTACAGAGGCAAAATGAACTAAGTTTATTATATAATAAAGATCAAAGAAACTCACCGGTTTTCTTCTATGGTCGAGGAAACTCGCTGTTTACGAAGAAAATGTAATCCGAGTGTGGCAACAAGATTACCTGACGCGGACGTTGATCAGGTACGGTGACATCAGCGAAATTACACTAATTTCATGTAGACAACCCTTTAGCTAAAATGTTGAAGCTTCTGTGACATTTTAGACGTTATCTTCTCTATAAAGTGTGGTAGGCAGATTGAAGATAGTTTTAGCCTAGCCTGTCCTGCCGAGGTAGTACCACAACTGCCAAGTGTAAATCTCAGAAATCGTATTTTGGGATTAACTTAGTCGACGTCTGCCCTGTTCACCTAGACGGTGCAAAGTTATCTTCTCAAGCCAGCACAGAGGAGGTCAGCGCTGCTTCCTGATATTCCTTTGTGGCAGTGCTCTAAGTTTTATCTAGAAATCATTCTAGTGTAATTACATATCGATCCAAAATATAATTATTTAATGTCAAACTTGTTGATTTTGTTCTGTGTTTGTAGAAATCTAAATTTATTTCTTGATTAAACGTAAATAATAGACTGTGATAGAATTTTGGAACCTCCTACGTACATACTTACCTAAAATAATAAAAGTTAATTATCAAAGTTTAGGTTAAAAACAATTAAGTTAGGTACCTACTCCAATTATTTACGCATCTTCACTTTAATAACAAACACTTAAACATTGAACTTAATTAGGAGTATCTTCCAAAGGATTCTCTATAAAGCAGACATCACTCAACATAAGCTACAAATCCTTTAATCTTTTGATATAACTTGGACTGTGGTAAAGAAATAAGCGGATGGAATTTACAAAACATTGTAAAGATAATCTCCCATAGCTGCCATGGGAGTATGCCCGTAAGTTTTGGCGTCATTTCTAGATCTGCAATTCCTCATCCACCATATCTAAACGAGCATCATAACGACACACCGTAATCTCACAATGTTATGGTTAAGTCCCAACCTAAGGCAAAGGAAAATTGAACTTTTTACTACGCATATAAGGTACAAATTAACATTTCATCATATGACAACTACCTTAGATGAATAATACTTTTTGAATAATAAGCACATAAAAGTTTATCGAATTTTTGGTACAATTTGGTATTCTAATCAGGGAGAAATGTTTAATTTAACGTAATTCTGTTTCAAGTTATTAAAATTTATAGAGTTTTGAAATTTATTGCAGCTTAAGACAGGGAGCTACCATCAACTATGAGCTTTACATAACACATAGAGTTGCGAATTAACACAAACTTAGAGTCGACAACAACTATAACTTATTATTACACTGAAACTCACTCACAAATGAATACTAATTAGATTTCCAGCACACATAATAAAACAGTCCTTTAGCACTATCTGTATGTATTATTATATCTATTTATTTAATTATGCTAGTAAACATAACGCTCGGTCCTTAAATTCGTGTAATCCATCCGAGTCTCTAATATCCTTGGTAATGTGACAGTATTTTGTTGTAAATGCTGTAATATGCTGAGCGCAAGCGGTCGGATTTGGCGTGGAGTGGGGCTGACCCCAACCACCCGTGATCCCGCATCAAGTTTACAATAATTGAGTGTCTTCCTTCATCTCCTAAGTGGAACACTTAATTAGGCCACGTGAGAAGTATCTTAACCCGTGCATATGTTTTATTTTCCTTTGTTTAAGAAGTGTTAGAGTTTTGTTAAGCGTGTATGTAAACATCGTATTGTACGCTTTGTCTCCGTACAAACTTAAGGTTTATGTTCTCTCTGAAAGCGGCCATTAAAGGTTTTTAAAGAGCTCGAGCACATAAACAAGAATGTATTACCATTTTTGCTGATAAATAAAATGAATGCGGCCTTCAGAGAAATTATGGCAGCTCATTTTCTTTTTCATTAATAAATTACGCAGATTAATTGTCCTCTAGAACAATTTAAAATTTAACGCTTAATGAATTAACTTGAATTTATTATTATATTTATTTAAATAAAACAATCTTCTATGTGAATGGAGGCACGTATAGAGTTATCTAAATTATAAGTGTAACAAAATTACTTGACATTTAACCCTTAATAGCTTACTTAAGCCACTCACACGAAGCGAAAATACGCCTTTTGAGCTCTGACATTCGATCGTATTTAATGAAGACTTACATGTCCGTCCGTCTAGTGCCGCTTGGGTTCAAGGATTAAAAATTTTGTGGGGTTCCGTTAAATCAACCGTCTTTACCTACAATCTATATAATCTATGTATATTTATAAAATATAAGCTATTGCCCGCAATTTTACACATATAATTAGTATTATCCGTTTAACATTGCCGTTCCAGTTTCATCTCTAGGGAACGTTTAATAGGTATAAAAATTCCCGTTCCGTTAGTTATACCCCACGGTTTCACAAACGTTTATCCAAACCAGCCTTACTAGAATTTTTAGTATAATTGAGAAATCTGCACTTTTTTCAAAAAAAATAATTTCACACTCACAAAACTATCCCAGCGCTCGCGAACCGCGCCTCAAAAACTAGTTTACTTTATAAATCCATAATCGTGTTTCATTTTACATTCGATAATAAATTGTATGCTAAGTCCATTAAAACATTAACGCAAAAACCAGCTACAAAGTCATAAATCAATTTTAAAGTAGGTATGTTAAATAATAAAGTTATCCCAATTAAATAAACACTGAAAATTTGTTGTAAAAAGTTTCCAATATCGGACGGACTTCCCAATACTTTGTTTCGTTTGACATTTTTATGACATATTATGGGTACGATACGGAAATATTGCTGTTATATTAGAAACTTTAGCAATTGTATGTGAACCCCTTATGTTTCGCCGGAGCTATTCCAACACAAAGTTCCGACTTTTACGATAATGTCAGCCATTGCCATTCAAACGCGCTAAAACTTTATCAATGTGTGAAAGGAATACGCATTTGAGTCGTAACTTTAATAATTTTCAACCTAAGACGGCTTAGGCTTTGAAAGGATAAATCATTTTAACACCTTTAATGTTGGTGTAATGTACAGATTTTATTTGCATTCGTTTTAAAGTTCCCACCTTTAATATAGAGGCCTCACACCTTACATATATTTTTAATGAATTTAACAAAGACATATTATTAGTAATTAAATGTTATTACAACTCTTTAAACTAAAGAAATTACACCATTCAATAATGTTATTTTATACATTTTATAATATTCTCGCAAGAACTGAAATAAAAGATTTTATGCAACTTACTATTGCGTTTATTTTGTTTTTTATTTCAACTTGGAAATTGCTGCATATAATATAATAATATGTTTATAATAAAGTTTTCAATAAATAGTGCAAAATGTAAAAATACAAAAGATTTACCCAAATCCAATGTAAAAAGTTTCTTGAATATCGTTTAAATCTACGAGTACTGCTTTGAACTTTTGTGTCTGGCATGATGTGCTTCTTTCGAAAGAAATAAAGATTTTAACCTTTTTGCTTTAGTAAAATTATAGTCAAATCAAATATTAAGCTTGATAAGTTTCATTATATCGAAACAAATCCAATCCAAAGACTGGTACAAAATACAAATGCATTGTAGAAGCCATTAAAGTCATCAAAGTTAAATAAAAATACAATTTGTTTACTGCTTACAATATCACTCTTCGCGAGGCTTGACATGAATTGACTTCAGCGGCATCTGTCGCCGTGCCAAACCGTAATTCTGTCTATCCTCTTGTTTAATTACACATAAAATCTACACAGTACTTTACTGTTTACAACGTCGATGGTGAAGACAGTTATCAAGTCATCAATAACTATACTTTATTAAATAGAGACACGGTTTGTTTGTTTCCTTTAAAAGTGAAAGATAATAATAAAAAAAAAGTTACATACATGTGTATAAACAGTGCTAGGTAGACTGGTGGCAGTTATTAACATAGTCTGTAGCCCTGGAATAACATCATCACTTTCAAATACCCGAAGTGACTTGCATTTCAGGATCGCCTGGTATAACGAGAGTGTGCACGTCAATCTGCTGCCCATTCACCTCCTTAGCCGACCTGCAGAGGCGGAAGCTGCGTGCAGATATTTTTTATTTAGGTAGCTCATGGATCGCACTCTAGCTTTACATTAGGTGAAGTGTAGTCATATGCCGATTTACTATAAAAAACTGCATTTGTAATCTTTAATTTACATTTTTAATATAAGGTATTAATATAAAATAAGTATAAAAACTATAAACTTAAAAAATAATTTATGTATGTTGTGTATGATTTAAAATTTTGTCAGGTCAAGTTATTTTAAGTGAAAATACTTCTCGCTTCTATTGTTTTTTTTTTTTCTATTCTTTACAAATTAAAAATTTATATATTTTACTTCGTTTTTATAATTACCATTTTAATAGCGTCTATAAAATAACACATTTTTATTTTATTTTTTTATTACAATTTTTTAGGATATTCAAAAAAAAAAAGGGATCTGGGTTGTTATTATTAAATTGTGATGAAAATTTAACAGAAAAAATAATCGATTGTTATTAGGTAATTGTGGTGGAAATCCCCAGTAATATTCTCCCAGTTGGAAGGGCTGCCGACAGAAAAATATAATAGAGGGATTTCGAGACGGTCACGAGAGCGCTGTAGATTAATAGTTAGAACCGTACACAAAGCAAAAGACGTGGGTTGGTGTCCCACCTCGACAAGCTGTTTTTAGAAAAAAAAACTAACTAGATTGTGAAACTATATGTGACTTCCTACTACGTTATTTTTTAAAGTTTTGCAGCCATTGTAATCGCGACAAGACTGTCTTTAAGATTGTGATAGTAATTTGCATCAAATCTTAAGTTTAAACAAGCGAATAACGTACGAAACCACTCGTAAAAAATCAAAACAAATCGTGACAATTCCAATTTTATTGTTATAAGCGGAAACAGCCGTTTAAACTATTAATTTAATTGAAATGTTGTAGTATTCATGAATCTGAAAGGCAAATTATAGACGCGCTCCCCTACCGAGACTTCAGACGTAATATACCTTTAATATATCAAAATAAAAAGTATATGACCTGCCATAGTGAATTAAATTACCTGTGTTATAAATATAACGACAGTGCTCGAGAAGTTTAAGCGCACTACACACCTTACAATTTACTTGTACGATTTTGATCGTAAAAATCGTACAGTCTGCATCAAAAATAATTGTACTGAACAGGTCAATAAAATTAAATTAAATTAAAATATCGGGAACCGTTTAAAATTAAAGTATGTATCAATTACAGTTATAGAGTACCGTGTTCACTCCGAAATATACCTTGTGCCAATGATATAAGGTTTAATTTTTTTTTCTTTCATTCAATTTAATAAGACTGTTCGTCCCAATTTTTTCGATGCTGATTGTACAAATAATAGAGTGCCAACATAATAACAGCTCTTAGGGTAATAGTCTTAAGGAATGTTATTCTGTAAATATGAGTATACCGTGTGGTTCATTCAGCGGTGGAGCGCAGCTTTATAGAAACTTAGATGTTTAAAGTACAATTAACAACCTACAGTATAGGTAGTTGAGAAAACCACTTAGAAATATTTATGTGCGAAGTGGTTTAATTAAAAATTTTATATGACTTCGAACTGTTTAAGTTCACGCATGCAAATGTAATTATAATGTGGTAATTTATTGTTTGTTATTGTTTTGAATTTTTGAAGCACCATTTATTTTATTTATCTTTTTTTTTTTTTATTTATTTATTTATGTTGTAATTTTTAACTTTACAAATTGCGATATTTTCTGAAAGTATATGTAATACTTAGTTACAAAGTCATTATTATTATTTATGTTTTCAATTTTTTACTAAATATTAGTACCTATAGTTTTCGTTTATCTATAACTTCAAATTTTAAAGTTACAAATTATTAAAAAAATATTTATGCATCAGGTTATTTCTTTATTTAAATTATTCTGAAAAATAAATATTATAATATATTTCAGCCATAAATAATTGCATGTTACTTTTTTCCGAGTAAGTTTACAACGTGAACAACAAATTAACTAGTTTTTTTTATTATTTCAACTAACGAATAACGGACAACTAACTCAGATAAAATTGTCACAATTGAAAAGGAATGCATAGTTCAAAGCTTTTAAAATTCATGACTCGTTCCGCACTCCATTTTGTTTCTGATTCAAAAATTCATTCATTCATACTCCGTTGCTACTCGTAGATACATACATACATACATACATACATTTATATAGATAGTAGATACGTACATTTCCGCGTCAAATTTTCAAATAATTCTCGGAAATATAGCGAAAAAGGTTTTTTAGTTTACATACAATACTATCAGCTTATTTGTCTGGTCTATTCCTACGCGCAAGGGATCTCATTTTTAGAGTTTCATTCCTGTCACTCAATTGTGAATTTGATTTATATTTACTACATGTGGGGGCTATCTACTTTTCTATGAAATTTCATTGTGTAACTGTCGAAATTTTCATCGAAATATATTGTATATGCTCACAGCTCATATCCCTTTGAGGTAAACAGAAACTTAGACGCTAGCGACTTCTCTGAACTCCTCTCTCTGCACACTACATTGGTACCTCTTCTTATAAATTCACGCTGATTGAGGTTGCTCTTTGACTGACCCTTCCTGAGCAATTGACCAATTTGATCTAGGAAGCTTCCGACTAATACACTAGTACTACCATCCAATTATGCACGATAAATTGGTGAATTTCTTTTATCCACACTTTCCTATGATGGAACTTCATTTAAAAAAGAGTCTATTTTATATTCGTAAACCTTATTAAATATCATTGTACAAACACACGCAACATGCGAACAGTAATAATCTCAAAAATCAGCTCGCACTCGGTCTCAAGTGGGCATGTGCGAAATATCACGTAAACACATAGGATGCCTTGTGAATGTTCTCAACCCAGATGTCCTCCCATTTCTTTTCTTTTTATTTTTATTCCCGAGCTATGTTATTTATTCAAATGGCGGAAAGATGTCATGATTACAGTACCGTCTTCACTTGTACTGTACGCCTCGAAATCTCAAGTGTTAATCTTGACCTTTATGTTGTTAAACGTTAAAGCTTATTATTAATTATATTTATAGGTACATTATAATTATGTGTATTTTTACACCCTCTTTTCATTGGGATAGATGTTGATAATAACACTACGGTTGCTTATTTTCGCTGTAATATTCCTTTTCTTAAAAGACATCGCCTAGTCTTCAGTTTTCTTTTGGAATTATATTTAGTAGAGGATTTTTGCTAAAACGTCCAGTTGTAGAGGGAAAATCAAAACACACGTTCTTCTATTTTGAATAAATAATCTCACGCACGTTTATGAACACTTTTAAAACCAACTACCAGAAACTCATCAAAACTACAATTTCTTTGGCTTGTTAAGTAGTCTAGAATAATAGATAGATAATAATAATACCTAGCTATATAGATAGAGACCGATTATTTGTAGAATTTATAAATTGAAATTTGAAACTAGTTGGGTAGGAGTGTAGTCTTAATTGATCGTTTATAGGGAAACATCAAGCTGTAGGTTCCTTCCACACGTCAAACGCACAGTAGTCCGTAGTAATTCGGTCAATTAATTTGACCGGCATTACAAAACCTTTACTATTGAATTTCTGTTACGTTAAGTCGATTCTGAGGAGCTTTGTGTTAATTGACTAAATAGAATTTAATCGGACTGAATAAATTGGGGTAGGCAGAAGTAAGGAAATAATTGATTTCACAATAAATTTTAGTAAGAACTTTAGAATTTTATTTAGAAAAAAAAATTTTTTTTTATAGCTTGGCGTGTATGTTAAGCTAGAATAATAATAATAATAATGTTAAGATAGAACACTGCACAAGTGAAGACAACTGCCACCCAGGAAAATATACTGCAGCTGTCGCCTCCGCTATGCCGGCTCGGAGATACTAAAATGCACCGTCTATTGACACACATTCCTCTCGTTATACCCGGATACTTTCAAGGTGATCACAAAACACGTCTAGGGCACTTCGCGACGAAAGTGGTGGCACTACATCTACCTGATTTGGCGTACAACTTATTTTGTATAAAATAAGTAACGATTGTTTCTGAACTTTGAAAAATAATCCAATCATTTTCTTGTATATTATGTACATAAAAATGTTACAAAGGCTTTGGTATACCGACTTTAGATTGATTAGTTTTCTTATAAAATTATTATCGCTGTAAAACAATGTTCATCCACTTTTAGAAATACATAACGAAGGAAATAACACGGAATACATTACTAGTTTTATTAGTTTAAACTTATTTACTAACTATTTTACTAAAAGCCCTAAACTTTTTATTTAACACAGCCAGATATTTATTAGTTCCTTTATTGTTCTATAGTTCACATTGTTCTTCTTCTTCTTGTTTCTGCCAATGTCGAGTAGTAAATTTATTTCTTGATGTTTTTGCATCAAATTGCAATGGTGTTTTACAATTTGACGCTTTCTTGGAGTATTTGGCGGCAATTCACCCGGTCACGTCACAATATGAGCGTTTACACCGTGGGATAACCACAAAAAAACCGCTTCCGTTGCCTCATATAGAGTGAATTTTAATGTTTCCACAATTACTCACATGCGCAGCATAAAACTACGCAAAATAACACCAATTTTACACAATAATAACCACTAAACTAATTAAGGAAAGGGATAAAAACACCTCAACCTTCCCAAGCAAAAGCGCGCCAAACACTCCTTCACATTGTTTACATACATAAAAGGCAACTTGTTTAGCTTTTATTACGTCTTGCCACAATGCAGCTATAGTGATGTGCAGGCACAGTAGGGCTGTATCCGCTACGATAATCGATTCCTTCTTGTATTAATACTCTGGCACTACCTACCTATGGTTTATACATTAGAACACGCACTCAGACTGTAGGGAAGGCGGTTACAATTACTAGTCTCATGTTTGATTGCTATATTTTACACGATGAATTTATCTCGACTTAAAATATATACAATTAGCCACTCATATTGTGTAGACACGGTTTTAGAGTTATTGATTGATTCATAGTGAGCTCGGATTATCTTTTCACGAAATGGCAGCTGTCTGTCGGCGTGCTCCAGGCGCCTGTAAATGTCAGATCCGTGGTCGATGACCGCGTCAGTTATAATTGATTTATAACCGAGGTTATACCATATATTTCTTTAATAATTGATTAATAGAACTAATGAAAATTCTAAACAAAAGTTTCTCAACAAAAACTGTGTTAAAATTTCAAACTCAAATTCCATTAATAAAACTTAGCCATTAAATTAAATCAACTAGCGTTTGTAAAAGAGACAAGATATTGACTAAATATAAGTTTATTTTATTTATAAATATGTTTATGTATAAATATATATAGCTGCATTCCATTCCATGCTGTTCTTTGTTGAAATTGCTCATATATTTATTTATTTGTTAAATATGATATGCCAACAGCAAGCTTATAGGCGAATTTTTTATTATTATTTAAATAAATTATCACGAAGATTAATTTTAAATTAAAGCAATATAATAGGTATTAAAATCTTTTGAAATTTAATTAAACAAAATTGGAACAAAGTTTTTTTAATTTAATGTAAAATAATGTTATATTTTTAATACGTAAAAAGTTTCGACCCTTTCTGTTCCCTTCAATATATAAGTATTAGTAACGCAAAAATGGATAATATGTTTTTTTTTCTTTATAAGCAGGCGGTCGGGTCGTATCGCTATAAATTCTGTCCCATACTGCACCTGATCTCAAGAAATAATAATATATTTTCAAGCAAAAATGACACTCTCACATTTAGGAACAATTAATCTATCGTAAATTTATTATGTTGGCAATAGTTTAGTTTCTTAGTAGTAGTATTTTTTTATTGTAGCTCGGCATAACAATAGGACAACACCACCACCTGATGTTAAGTCAGAGTCGATCTATGTATGGAAACGATTGCTACCGCAAAGAAATGCTAGCCTGAGGAGACCCATGTGCGTCATCCAGGTTTGACAATGCACACTTCTCTCGTTATACGTGGTCACTTCACAATTAGTGGCACTATCTAAGAATCGCAAACTAATAAAATAACAACGACGGAATCATCCACATAACTGACTATTTTATTGCTAAATATAATAAAATAGGCTGTATCTATATTAAGAACACCGGTCAGCCGTTAGACAATATAGGATTTGGTAACGTTCCCACTCAAAGCTATTGCTACAAACGTGCAATATCTCTGGTCTGAAATTGGCACTTAGAAATGGGCGAGACTGACGTGTCACTTCCGTCCCTACTTAACCTGTCAAGTGTTAACCCTTTTTACTATCGTACTTGTTGTACTCGTAAAAGGTTTTTTAGTATCGCCACCAGTTCAGAAGACTAGCCTTTTTATATTTAAATGTTAAGGAAATGTGAGAAAGGAGGAAACTTAACACGTACTCAGTGCTTGTTGACTTTAGTTCATTCTGATTTCATTTGATAGTAAAATTTACTCAAAATATCAGACTTGATATAATTTATACGCAGTAAAGATCCTCAGTTGTGGAGTATGAAACAGTTTAAAGTGTTAGTCCAATATTAGCGATGCCACAATTGTTTGCACTCTCGTTGTCTTTATTCACCAATTTACTTACATTTCGTGTTTCCGCCCCGCGGGTCATAAAGTAATATTATCCTCCGCTGGGCGAGGGCAATAGTGCCTCTTTTACGGGCCGCGAGCGCGCGTCACATGGGAAATTATTTGACGCGGCGTTTAATGGATTTTTGCCATCATAACACGCTACCTTCAGCCAAATAGAAACACAAAGTATTCTTTATTTTACATATACATAGTTTCGGTATGCTCATGTTTTGTTACGTCATCGACCAATTTGGAATAGGCAGTTACTAACTTTTTATTGATGAGTCATAAATGCGTGAACTAATCGACACTATAAAAATAGTTTTGTACACATGTTCCACAAAATTTGATCATATTTTTTATTTTGTTCAATAGATGGTGCAGTCGGCTTAGAATTACTGGAACTGCGGGTCCCGACGCACGTTCCTCTTGGAGCACGTGCGTCGCTATTTTGTCGTTGGCAACTCAGTCCAGCTGATGTTTTATACTCCGTCAAATGGTATAAAGATGGAAAAGAATTCTTTCGACACGTGCCTAGAGATTATGAACCACGAAGAAAATTTCCTCTACCAGGAGTAGATGTCGAGGTAACAATATATTTTTATTGAAATAAATTAAATGATTAATTGACTCGTAAACAAACTAACGATGCGATATAAAGGGAATGAATGAAGATTAACGAACATGTTCAAATGGAGCATATATTAAATTTTGTGCTTATTCATTAAACAGATCCCTAATGGACTGTAGTTATTAGTAGTCCGGCATTTGACCATAGTTTACCTTATGTTAATCTAAAGACCTACCACAAAAAACGTCTTCAGCAGCAGCCGCTTCTGCTATGCCAGCTTGTTGAAAAGAACGAGCGCACACTTCTCTCGTTGGTATTCCACACTGTTCCCGGGTCTTTTTCAGGGCGTTACACATTTTCTAAATAAAGATAAACTTTGTATTGAAATCGTTAATTATTAAATCCAATCTCTGCACAAAAGGTTTATTTAAAAATAAAGCAAAATTTAAGTGTAGTGATTTTTTGTGTCGTTTAGAAAGAATACGGTTGATGTTTGCATTTACTTTCTACGAGTATAGTTATAGATTAGGAGTGTCCTTCTGATAAAAGAGGTTCTCCCAGTGAACTCTATAAAAGCAAAAGAGCGGATATTACTCCCCGCGTCGAGTGGTGCAGGTGTAAACAAAGCCATCCTCACAACTGTTTCATTATTTGAACCGGCGCACGTGATCTCCCTTGCTATTGTGGCAATTAATTAAATAAACCCTGCAGGGAGACAATATAACACAATTAAGGTATTAAATGCTAAAGATTATTCTGAAAATAAAGCCGCAAATGTTATAAATACAGCGTGAATTTATCTGAAGCCCTGAAAAATCTCTGCAGATATCAATACTCTTCGTCATGCCGGCTATGTATTCGACACCGTCCAGTTGTAAACTCCAGTTTACTCTTCATGTTTCCTGTTCACGAATCGCAACTATGTCACTTCACAAAAGTTACATTTTGATTCATGAATCAATCTTTACCAACCTATCTACAAGATTTTATTTAAATAATAACAGGTTCTTTCATTAGAATATTTCTTTTTTTTATAATCTTATATTCTTAACTATATTCGGCATGCATGCATTCTCTTCACATGATTATTTGCTCAATGATCACTTTGAGCATAATCCTGATTTTAACGAATTTTATCCCCTAGTGAACGGACTCTCTTATTGAAGTTTTCTCTATTACAAACCGTAGTAATATGACTTTTAAATTACTTCAGTTTAATATTTTGTAACTCTGATATCTTTGATAAACTTAATCTATTAGTAATTTATATTTATAGTAGTTTGACACTTAACCGCACTTTGCTTGATGTTAAGCTGGAGTGCGCTTGGTGAGGTGAGCCGGCTTGGTGATTGTGCAGCAGCCAGAGTACACTCTTGTTATTCCTAAACAAACACAATAAAATACGCAATATTCTATAAAATATATTGTCCATTGCGTTATATCCTATAATGAAGAAATTCCACACGTCCCTAAAAATATTGTTTCATTTGTTCAGACATCAAGTCCAAATGGCGCCAACGTGACATTGTCTCCGGCTAGTTTGTCGACAGGAGGACGTTACAGATGTGAAGTCTCAGGAGAGAGACCCCTCTTCCCGACTGTCTCCGACCATGCTGACATGATCATTGTTGGTAAGCCTTTATATCATACATGTTAAATTAATCCGATTTTTAACTAAATTCAGGACATAATATTTAAATATCAAACTTGTTTAAAATAATATAAAAATAATAAACATGACCATTTACAATTTAGATAACTGTGGAATAAAAAACACATAAAATCTTCCTTAGGGGTTCATTTTAATACGGACACGCGCATGACGAATGTATTTATTATCTTATCGTATGTGTTTTTCTTTAGCTCTGCCAGATCAAGGACCTACAATAATTGGATCAAAATTGCGATACCAGATCGGTGATAGAGTGCAAGTTAATTGTACATCTGGTAGATCTAGACCAGCGACTAGGCTGTCCTGGTATGTGAATGGCGAAGCTGCCCCTGCGAGTGCTGTTTTAGGCCCTGTACATGAAAGACATTATGATGGACTTGAAACGACGAGCTTAGCTCTAGATTTCAAAGTTAAACCTAAACACTTTAGGAAAGGAGATCTCAAATTAAAGGTTAGTACAGTACAATCGTAGTTTCTGTTATGTTTAGATTTTGACAGCGATAGTCAAATAAACGATAAAATCAGAACACCAGTTTTTTATGGTCAAAACTTATCAAAATATTAAGCCGCATAAATCCTTTTAATTCACTCAAAACATGTTCGCATATACATAAGGAAATTAAATTAACTAATTTCGGTTAATTCATAGAACAAATAACCTATGAAACCTATATAACCTATGAAAAACAACAAAATTCCCCGACGAATACCTATTTCGGTTTTATAATTTCAAACTAAACCACAATTTATTACATTTTATTTAAAAAAATCGTAGCATTTTAGGCATAAACCCGCGAGACAGCTATTACATAAAACAGTATTGAAACAGAAATACTAATTAGTGGTTAGTTTGTACCTAATGCTTGAATGTCCGAATTAAACATAAAATACACAGTACCTGAATATTTATTATCTATTATAAATTATTAAATTATAACGAAAATTAAACAAAAACAATTTGCCTCACAAATTCGACTTGCTGAAGTGGAAATTGAACCCACATCCTCCGCGTGAACGCCGCGTAATCATCTTTACCAACTTGACATAAATTATTGTTGTTTTTTTTTAGTTTCTGTACAGTTTTCATCATAATTTAATAATAACAATCAAATTAACCCAAATGTACTTAAATAGATTAGTGTCAGCTACTTATATCTTTCTATATATCTATAATTATGTATAATTATTTTTCTGTCAAGAACAATGTTAGTTTTGTTCCTTTTTTCATATATTTGAATATTAATTCTCATGTTACCTACGATGGTCACCTCATGATGTCATCAAGCCGGCATAAAGGAGGGGAATGCTGCCTGGAGAAATTGTAATGCAAAAATTAAAAAACACTTTATAGCCTTTACATCAACATAATTTTCATTATATTATGACGTAAAAATATGGAATTAAAAAGACAATTTATACAGAAAGCGAGAATTAACTGTAAATTAGAAGATATTAAGAGCTTAATATCCTAATACGTTTTAAATTTTGTTCGTACGTAGGTAATACAAAATATGAATGTAATAACGACTGAAGTTAAATTAATTTCGTGTATAGGGGTGAGGGGATGAAGCTAATCATACTCGTATGTTAAAATCCTTATTTCTAAGAAAAATACTTATATTTCAAAGAGTAATTTCGTTTATTTGATTATAACCTGAGTTCGTTTATGTGTTTAGTAGTTTTTTTATTATTTTATTTTTCTAGAAAACAAATTGGTACTATGTACATTAAAAATAAATACATGCTATATATACAATGCCTTGACAAAGCTCAAACTCAAAATCCTAGATATCAGGGCTACGACAACGAACTTTTTGAGATACGTATACTGTATGGAAGGCCATAGACCGCCTTATTGAGAGTCCGGAGCGGAGGAATGAGCGGAGAAAACTGCTACCGCAGAGAAATTTTTGCAGGAAGTAATCGACTCCGCTATGTTGGCTTCAAGAGACGAACGTAGATACTTTTCTTTATATCCGAGTATTTCCAAGCTGATCTCTACACGCGACAAGCATACGTTACATGGTTGCACTAGGAATACCTATATATTGTTATCATATGTAGAATGTGTTACTAATAGAAGATTGTCGTATTATTGCAGTGTTTGGCCACGATCGCCACTGTATATTGGCGGAGCAACGAGGAGAGTGTACAAGGCGAGCGAGCCAAGGGGTATGCCAGAACCCGCGAAGTGACGTTCGAGGGTGCTTCACGCGCGGATCGAGTGCATGCGGCCGGCAGACCTGGAAGCGCCTCCGCACTCACGCACTCGCCAATAATGTTAGCTCTGAGCGTTTTATTAGCGCAAATGTTTGCTTGGACAGACCGTGCACCTACTTAAACCAAATAAGCAAAAGTTACCATAATTAATGTACGAGCTTTTGAGAAAGTTAACCTCGTTACCTCGATTCCCAAAACTGTCCTACATACCTACAGGAAATCGTAATCTTCTACATATTCATCTAATATTAAAAACTAGCAGTTATTTTCTTTGTTATAAATAACTTTTAAGCGAACTGACTGAAATATGATTTCCATAGAATTTAAGTTAATTAATTTTTAAATAATACCTACATTTTTCGATAGTACTAGTGAAACTATTTATTTATTTATTAACTTTCAGGCGCTTCTAAAGTTTTAAATAACAAAACTTTTCATTTAAAAATTGATAGGTGCGAGTAGTTTGTCGATTACTTTTAAAAGAAAATCGATATTTTTTTCTCGTTTAATTACTACGAAATATTCCTGCCTTAAGCTGTGACCTAATTAATTAATTATTTAACCTTTAAATTTTAATAAAAGTTACGAATGTCAGGGTTCTTTAACCCTAAATTTACGCTATTAAATATTTGTATAAGTCGGCCTACAATTTATTTTCGTAGTTCATTTCAAATATGGATTGTGCAGCCTTTGTTAATGTTATAAATTTACCTTTGAATAAATTTCTAACCCTTCGTCCATACGTTTTAGGATCTTTTCAATTTACTTTAAAATATTGCTCTTTTTTATTCAAATTTTATACCCGTATAATAATTTCCAAAGACGTTTTATTCACCAAAGTTAAATATTATTGTCTAATTCCAAATAAAATAGCTATTCTCCTTGACCAAATCTTTATCTTGCTCGAGTCTTGCGAGTTGATCTCGGTCTTTGGGTTACACGATTTTGGGCATTACTAAAGACATCTATTTATCATTTTGACCAAGGAAAATGGCCAAAATTTAATGATTATATTTTCTGTTAACATTATACAGAATGTCAGTTCAACCATAATTTCCCGTTCATATTGACGCATCTTTACCAAACGTTCTATGTATGTACTGTATGTAATCTGTAAAATAGTTTAGTTTTCGCAATTATTCTCCAAAAAGTAAGCAATTATTAATAAATTAAATTATTATGATAAATAACATTCGTCAAAAATAATACGAAAAACATATCATTTACATAAATGTTATTAAGAATGAATTTTATTGTGAAATAAGTAAATAATAATGAATCAATAGGCCAATATTTATTCTGAAAATTAAACTGCTTTATCTACATTAGCTTTGCCTACATTTATTTAATTTTAATATCCGCCCAAACATGAAATTTTATTAAAATTAATAGTAGAATTATTGCTCTACTTTTTCCCATGAATTCACCCAATTTGGTTAGGCAGGAAGCAGTAGGTGTCAGGACTAAACGTGATACCAGTAATATAAAATGTAATACCTGAAACTTAGCTGTAACGTGTTTATTTTTATAGCAACACTTCGCCTAATCTTAAACTAGAGTGTGGTTCATTAGCGGAAACAATTGCCACAGATAAATATCAAAGATGCACCATTCATTGACAGGGCACACACCTCTTGTTATACTCGTCTACTTCCAAACTTTTTTCCGAAACGTGACTAGGTCACTTCACGTATATAGCATCAAATGCCCCGGGATGACAGACTGGGCTGATAAACATCATCAGTCTACCTACTGTTTAATTAGTTATTCTTGCAATTCAAGCCGTTAACAAATCTCCTTAAAATCATGGAGATTTATTATACATAAAAATCAGTAATAAGAGTAAATACAACCCGTATTTTGAATACAATGGAAGAATCCTTTACACTCTTTAAAGATTTTTATCATGAAGGATGGACATGAAGTCATCCAATCCCTACCTCAAATGGAGATAATAGTGATCCGAGATAGAGTTAAGTAATTCATTCTTCAGATTTGTTGTTTTAAATTATATTTTTTTAAATAAGTTTTTATTAAATTTGGATAAAGATAAAGAAAAAAAACTTTCATTAAATTGTGGAACGACCTTCCCAGTCACGTCTTTCCACTTTTCCATAACATGGGATCCTTCAAGCGCAGTGAAGAGGCATCTCTCATCAAGCCGGCATAGCGGGCGCGACTGCTGTCTGCAGATCCCCTGCTCGCACCTCGCCTCCGTTCAAGGATCGCACTCTGGCTTAATATCAGGCGAAGTACGCTCATATGTCGTGCTAAAATAAAGATAAAAAAAGAATGTGCACCATCTAGGTTGACAGGGCACGCTCCGCTCATTATACTGATCGAAACGCGGTAAGGTCTCTGGTGTTACACCTGAAAGCGTTGGTTTATCATCAGCCTGTCTATCGCGAAAAAATAAAAAGAATTGAACTGTGGATAGTTTAAAGATGTAGTTTACAAACATATTTCAAAATAGCAAAATAATCTTTGTTATGATTACCTATTTTTGTAAATGTCAATTAAGTTATAAGTTCTAATTAAATATCAACAAATCATATTTTTGTAAATATAAAATACGTATAATGAATGTAAGCTAGTCACCAAAAAGAAATGGTATTGAAGTTTTTGATAGAGAAAGGTCTTCACTCTCAGCATTCGAACCTAAGATCTAACCGGCCGTGTTATACGAGTATCTAACAATTAAATTCGACACCGACGCTGTGTGCAAAGACCTATTAGATAAAGAAATATATTTGTTTTTAAATTAAAATAATATTTTATTTCATCATTCATTTAATATTTGACTTCGTAATCTGATATTCTTTAAAAAAATTGTTGATATCATATTTTGATAAAAATAAATAAATTATACTGGTTTACCAATTGGATATGTTTTAAAATATTTTTTGGTTAAGAAATTATAGATTGAAATTGTTGCTTAATGTTAAATGATACTAAAAATTCTATGTAAATATTGGTTATTTAGCTCAATGTTAAGATATGTATAAAAATAAAAATATATAAAATATTGAAGAGTTTTATTTTTATGCCTTTATTCAGTTAAAATAGTTGTATTACTTAAATACTAGTTTATATTTTGTTCATAATCAAAAAAAATTCCTTATTATCATTGTCATTTTTTATTTCTATCGTTACTTCCTTCAATTTGATCCTTACCAACGACACTGTCGGATGATACAACACACTCTGTGTGTTTCTTTTTTTTTCAAAATCATTGGGTTCGATGCCTGGCTGGGAGAATGGATTTTGCAGTTTGGTGATGTTTTAGTTTTCATCAAAATCGCTTCGTAACTCTTTTTACTCTAACTTACAATAAACTCCATCCACGCTCACTTAAAAAAATCAACTGTATAAATTTCTTTGTTAAAATTTTGTAAGCCCAAAATATTAAATTCTTTTACGTTAGCATTTACCTAGTATTGAATTTAAAATTAATTGGAAAATTAATTTTAAAAGGGGTATTCTTAAACGAAGAGAGTGGTTGGCCTATTTCGACAAGACATTCGTGCCTATAACGAAATGAAAAGGATTAATAGCCCCTGTACTTTTAATATTTTCCAATAAAATTTACCTTCCGAAATCTCAATTCAAATAGATAATAGTTCTGTTCAAATATTTCAATTTTAATTAAAAGCTTGAGGAAATTTTTCAACAATTTTCAAGTATTTGGTATAATAATACTAAGTGAAATATGTAGGTGGTTTTAGTGTATACTTATGTAATGAGTGGGAAACCGTGTCAACACAATATGCAATAGGCAATCAGTATCTAATTTTTGTTTTTTGAACAAAAGTTTCTTTTTTAACCTTTGATTACGCAATAGAATAAGAAAATACGTAAATAAAATAAGAAAACAACTCTGACGAATAAACGAGGTAAAATATTCATCATTGTTAAAGCATTATTTGCATTAAGCTCATAACAACAAAAAAATGTTGACTCATAACCGAGGTATGTGACGTTCATTTCATTTACAGGCGCCCTCTTTATTGCCATTTTACCTCGTAATATTCATTCACGCTCCCGCCGGGACGGGAGCAAAAAAATTTCTTAATCAGGCTTAGCAATCCGCATCGCGTGACATACAATCGTTAAGCTGATGGTGGTACTTGCATACGCTTTGCATAATGCATTGCGAACAAAACTGCTCGCTCCCGGTGCGACCCGGCCCGCGGCTCATGAGTTCAGTTCTACTTAGTACCCTTAGATTTTCACAGACTTTGATTTAAATCAACTAAACATTGTACTTTTTAGGATACATCACTAAATAGGCTAAAACATGTGATTAAATTCAAATGTACGAAAAGTCCTACCGTTACTTTTTTTTAAATTTCGTCCTATAGTTTTAATGAATTATTCGATATCAGTTGAACATGCAAATCCGTGGTCAAACAATAAACGTTGTTTGGGAATAACCCGTAGAGCCCACCAGGCGGCCAATCGCATTTCCTCAAATAGGGCGCGCCTGATCATTATTGTCATTGTTTGCAGCACGTAACCAAAATTGCATTTTCACTATATGTGTGAATGACGAATTTAGTGTACAAATTAATAAAATTGGCAATTGCTTTTGTGAAATTTAAATAACAATGCAGATTGATTTTATTGTTTCTCTAATAAACTAAATTCGACATGTGAGTTAACAAATACCTCTGAGGTGTTGCAGGGCTTGTACTTTCTAATATAATATTGCTTTAATAAATCTAAAATATTGTAATAAATGCTCCTTATTCTTCTTTTCTTTTATTATATATTATAACCATTTGCTAGGATCAAAGTAAATTGATGTTTGGCTCTATTTAATATTGCGAATCAAACGCTGTTCGTTCATTTATCACATAAAACAATCAGATCCGAGACTCCGAGTCAAGTCAAGTAAGCCCCAGTAAAGAAATTAAATGTGAAGCAAAAGTTCCAACGAAGGAAATTTTAAGGGAACGAAAAACAATTTGCCCACACTCACGTACGTTTAGGAACTTTATGGACTAGAGAAATCCTAAATTCCGGAACATAATTCAGGACCGATACCGAACCTATTATTTTCAGATTTATAAGATATAATTTTTATTTATTTTAAAAAGCTAACACCAAAAGTAAAAAAGTTTGTTTTATATGACACCGAAATGCTTACCTATAGTAGGTACTCATAATGGCGATTACATAAATAGAGACAATCATATATCTCTCTTTTTGTTATCGGCAGGAAGTGCAGGAAATGCACATGCAGTTTCAATCACAATGAGTCACGATTCCCCCACATTGCCCCGTCATGTCCCGCTCCCTTCGCGCGTGTATCTACATACAAAATACATCGATATAAGAACCCTCCCTTCTGTCGATATTCGATAAGGAACCAAGGGGAAACAAATTTAAACTGGAAATGCGTGGAAATGGCTCACGCTATTGTTATTTGATACCCATAGGGGAGATAGTAGGGGCCAAATTAACAACCCATACCTACAGTGACATGGGAAAGTAAACTTTTATACTTGATTAAACACAGCTTTTGAATAATCGTCACTGGGCGTAGACAAATTGTTGTTTGGAAACGTTATATCATGTTACATTAATGTTACTTAATTTTTACCAGTCTCCCTTACTTTTTTTATTATCCTAACTTTAAGTACTTTTTATAATAAAAAAGTGTCATACATAATATTCCTAATCTACCTTAAACATCTTTACAGTTTTTTTTATCTAATAAATAAAAAAAATATAATTAATGACGGTTTGACTGAATACTTAATGGACAGTATAAATAGCCTCAATTTTCCACTTAAGGGCAACGAGGACAAAATTAGAACACTAATTCTGTTGGAGACTGAGCGCTATATTTGTTAACCCTCATAGAACAAGCAAGTAATTTATTTTAAATGTATTAGTTGATAATATAAAATTCTCTTTGTCACGGCAGCTCGCGGCTCGTGGCAGGGTGTGAATGCACGTAAAACTTTTATTAGGACGCAGCGAGTAAGAAGAAAATTTAAATTTTACTTGAGAAAAAGCTGCTAATGGCACAAAATTTATTGCAAGTTTTGCACTGACGTAGACTTCTCTTAAAAAAAGTAAATTAACTTTGTAACTAAACTCAATTTAAGTAAAATATACCTTTGCAATTCGCTAACATTTTTTTCAGTGTATACTAACGCAGTTATTCTATAATTAGGTAGGTTTTTTATTTATTTTTTTTAATTTGTAAAATTATGGTTTGAATTTTATTTTTTAGCAATGGTTTTCCCTTTCTATGCAGTTTCATTAAAACAACTTACCCTCGTTTTTCCTCGATTATACAAGCTGTAATTTTTCAAGGGAATGAAACCGCAGATCTGCAGTAATTCGCTTATGGATCTCACTCTAGCTCATCAGGCTGCGGGCATATGATGCACTAACTTAAAGAAGTTTTTTTTATTATTGTAGCTAGAGCGCGGTCCATGAACGGAAACAATTGCTACTACAGACAAATTTCTACAGGCAGCAGTCGCCACCGCTATGCCGACCCGAGGAGACGAATATGCACCATCCAGATTAACAGTGCGCGCGCACTCCCGCTCGTTATACCTGGCTACTTCCAAACTGATCCTGAAACGCGTCAGAGTCATTTCACGGGTGTTACATTCGAAATTGGTGGTACTATCCCAGGACGACAGACTGCTAATAACGATTAGTCTGCCTACCATTAATGTATTTTACTGTATGAAATTAATTTTTGTAAAGTGATTGTTAAATTTTTAACAAAACCACAAACAATGTCAAGTTTCTAAGTCGAGGATTTAAAAGGAAACTTGACCAAATTTGTACAGTAACAAGATCACAGTATAATGAATATCTATGAGTGTTGTTTCTTCTGTTTTATTGTCGAGTAAGTCAACTTTAATGGTATCCCTCACGTCACTGTTTCCTCTCAACTTCGCTTTCAGTTCACAAACAAGTTTCCACGTTTTGTAAAGCAATATTTAAATATATAATTATTTAAAGGCAACTTTTGATATTATTGGTCATTTGATATTTTAAAAATGCACAGAAATATGCTAATGTGATCTAATTTAAGTTGAAATGAGCTTTTCCTCGATGTTTTTAAAACTTTTAATCACGATAAAAGTTTTAGGCAAATTTTAATGCTGAACTAACTGTCGTTATTTTAATTGATTAATGACCAGAATTATTACTTATTGCCCTATGCATTATTTAGCCAGAATGTTGGCTTCAGTGATTTAGTTTTATTTACTAGCTGTTACTAGCTATTATTGATTTTCTATCTCTTTATTCTCTCCTATATTCATAAAAATCTAACGCAGAAAAAACTTTAAAAAACTAACATGTGGTTAAAGTACTTGCTATCTGTCTTTTTACAGCCTGTATATCGACTAAAAATACAAATTGATATTAGTGAATAAATAATAGAATTTAGATTTAATAAACGTATGAGCCTTACTGAATAACTGTGGTATAAATTCTAAAGTAGTTGGACCCTGCAGGGTTATATACAATATACACGGTACGACTTCGATTAACAAAAGTTTGCGGTTAGAGGCGACCTTTGTAATGCTGCATTGTTTTAACAAATTTGGCTTTTAATTGGTAAACCTCGGAATTGTTTCAAATTGTTTCGTACTTTTTTGTTAGCTTAAATAATTTGAAATATTTTTGAAAATGTTTGTTATGGATACAACCAGTAATGCATAATAATATTATAAAAATATAGGTGTATAAATATAGAATAACACCTAAGATTTGCAATAAAGTAGTCGCATCACGTGTGAATGTTATCCGTGTTAAGTTGAATGTTTTATAAAGAGAGGCTACAACCCGTGGCCGAGTCCTCTACTTCTCCTCTCTAATGATGATTTACTTCCGCGTAGTCCCGCGGGCGGCGTAATTTTCCCTTAGTACGCCCAACACTATTGTCCAAGCCAAAGTGAAAACAAATGAAGGCCGTCTACGTTTAATCATTCATTCCTGAGTGCCTGCGTAGACCAGAAGGCGGGAAACTTCATTGTGATTTATTTTTTCTTTGCGTATTCGAGACCGAAATTTCGTATATATTTCCTTAATGTGTGTGGCTGGTATTTCGATCACAATTTATTTTACTTTACCAGTAGAAAAACTTTTAACATCTTTAGTTACTTCTCAAAATTTTATTGGAATTAATTAACACAAATACTTCGGACAGACGAATCTTGTACATATAATATGGCCCCTATATGATATTCCACGTGTCCGTAACAAATTGAGGATAATATTGAGATGAAACACGCAAATATGTTTATCTACACAGGCGGAAAAAACTGGTCATATTTCAATTTAATATTTTCAGTGTTATTTCACACGGTAAAAAAATTCAATAATTAAGAAAAGTATGTATATCTTGTGTACAAGTGTGTGTATATATACGTACACAATGTATATAAATTAGATCCCATTTTAATTAATAAATTACAAGTGTATATTTAAATTGTATGTACTGTTTTCTTTCAGTTGCGAGAGAAATCGAGTGAAAGGTGCCTTCCGCAGGGGACCAGATGGGACTCATCCCTTCGACCCGGCTTAATTAACGCGGGCCCGAAGCGAATATTAAATGTTAGCAAATAAAGTTATTTGTCCGTATGTTGTGCCTTCGTCTACGGTGACTCCTACGTTAATTGAGATTTCCAGAGCTTTGTGTTAGAATACGTAACACGGGCGGGATAGTAGAACTGTCCGCTCGTTAACCTGTTCCAGACATATGAGTAGATAATGAATCACACACGAAACACTGACACTGTTTAATCTCCTTACACACGAATTCTATCCTACTATAATTAACACAATCTCTGACACTAAAATTAAAAATGGTACCAAGGTTTCTTAATCACGCTTAAACGGATATGGATGGGGTTTGCTGTATGGAGATGATATGAGAACTTGATGATGAAGGGAACGAAATGAAAAAGGAAGACGATTCGGGATCAGTATTTCTTTATCTTTTTTTTTATTGTAGCTCGGCATGTGACAACACTCCGCCTGATGTAAGCTAGAGCGCGGTCCATGAATGGAAACAACTGCTACCCCAGAGAAATCTCTACGGGCAGCGGTCGTCTCCACTATGCCGGCTTGAGGAGACAAGCCTGTACCATCAAGATTGACACTGCACACTCCTCTCGTTATACTTGGCTACTTTCAAACTATTCCCGAAACGCGACAAGGTCACTTCACGGGTGTTACATTCGAAAGTGGTGGTACTACCCCACGACGGCAGACTAGGCTAATAACCATTATCAGTCTGCCTACCACTCTTTAATAGTGCCTATAGGCACTGAGCGACCAAAGTACATATAACAAAATTACATTGATACCGGTCAGAATTAGCGAGGTTCGAACACGGGTCTCATCGATCGTGAGTTCACGCGTCTTACCGCTAGACCACGGTCGCTCTAGCTCAAACTCAAGTTTCCACCAGAGTAGGCAGAAACTATGGAATGCCAGCGATTTGTCTCTCCACATACTTACTAGGGACTCGTTAGATTAATCCGAACTAGTTGAATAGAAAAAAATCATAGAAAATATTATTATTTTTCCTGTTGCTTTTGTAAATTATTTCAATATAATGCGTATCTATTATATTTTATTAATTCGAGTAATGAAAGAATAAGATAAGTATTTTTTTATTATTAGGTTGTTATTGTTAAATTATAATGAAAATTAAACAGAAAAAATCGCCACAAGTTGTCGAGGTCCAATTTTAGAGAACCACACTGACAACTCGCGGGCGGATTTCCAGACAAGGCAAATAACTGATGCGAAGTTCACACATTGTTAGTTCCACATCGACATGTCTTATATTAGGCTTTGATTACACCTGTATGCGGGTATGGAAACGATATCTTTCACCGATATCGAATTACATGAAGGCACCATTTTGTGACAATACCTATGGAATTTATAGCTATTTATTACCTTTGTATACTTGTTAGTTGTGATTTGTGAGTACATATTTTTATATTGTAGTCTGCAGGCAGCAGTCGTCTCCGCAATACCTCCTTTAGCAACTCCTGGGGCTATGTTATGTTACTTTAAACCACAGTAAATTCAAATATGGAAAACTATTTTCAGTTAGTAAGTATTGGTTAATTTTATACATATATTTCTGCGTTCAGACAAATTTATCTACAGAAGTGTGTGCGAAATTGAAACCATCTGTTAAACTTTAAAATGTCTCTGAACTCCTGAATCCTGTTAAAAATCCAGTCAGTATCATCGCTTGCGCATGCGTGTGACACATGATGTTGGGATTTATATATAGAATTCGCTTCGGTATTTTGCCGGACTATTTTAACAGTGATCAACACAAAAGTTGTTAGGTTATCTACAATCAAGCAATATTGTTGTGTTTTTTATTAGTTGATAATTTTAATTAACGGATGTGTTTTTATTAAGTATCAAACATTATGTTTCTGTCTATTACAACATCGAATCAGTTATTGATGACAGTGAAATGAAATCTGTGCTTTTATCTTACATTTGCTTGTTTCTCATTCAAGGTAAGGTCTGTTTCTCATAAATGTATCTAGTTTTATGGATTTTATTGTAACTATACGAATTCTGTTGTAAAATATTCAATTCCCCATGTGCGAAACTGTTTCATAGTTTTCATATCCACCTCACGTCTTCGTAACAGCTTCGTTATTGCTCATGTTGGCATTGGAGCGGGCATAACATCCAAATTTATCAGATAACTGGTTAAGTTGGTATGCGTCGCACCAACCTAAACCTTACTATAAGCAATTTAAACTTCAGATTTCACGATGGCACACATATGTGATATATTTCGAAGTATACGGGGAAATTAATAAAAATAACACAGGTAATTATAACGCTTAGCGCCCAATCATACACAAGCTAAAGCCGCTATTTTTCTTTCCTTCTCATTCTCATAACGAAATGCTTTGGCCCTTGGGGAAGGCACCAGGGTTATGTTGGACTCTCAGGGCCTCGTGCTGGCATACCAACAGTGTTTCGTGTGGTGACGGTGTCGAATCACAACGATGTTTTTTTTTTCGGATAACTGTGTTCTTTCCTATTATGCTTAGGGTATTATACTAGTTTAGGGTCAGCGCACCGTATTTAATTACTATTTATTAAACTTTTAAATAAAGGAGTATTTTACTCAATAGAAGGTAAAATTGAGATGAGGAAATACCGATGCGAATTGGTGTTAGACAACGCTGCAGGCTAAAGTATGACAAGTCGACGGAGCTGACCTGACAACCGTTGTAGGTACTCTCATAGAATAGTAAATTGAGAAAAGTTGCCTATCGAACTTTAGTTACTATATTACTTCAAAGCTAGTGATTTTGGAAAACTAATTCAAAATTATGTAAATTTATATTCAGTGGTCTTTGCTTTGTTTTAAAATATGTGCTATAGAGGAATATCTAATAGTTTGTTAACAATATAATATTCTAAAATAATATCCTACTTTGTCATTAATTTATTTCAATTATATCAACACATCATTTACCAGTCACTAGACAATGTTTAATGACATAAGAAATCAGATATTACCAATTATTAAGGCATTTAATATAATTAGAACCTCGAATATAGCACCAGAAAACAAAACAAAATAAAAAAACTAATTGGCGATTTGTTGTTCTATAAAATTAATAGGCCCTAAGACTATGGGAATGGACATTCTTCTTTACTGTCAGTCACCTCCGTTCATGGATCGCACTCTAGCTTAACATCAGGCGGAGTGCAGTCATATGACGTGCTAAAATAAAAAAATAAAAAAAAAACTTATTTTTAACTTTTCAAATCAAATAAAACAATTTATTTACAAGTTATGGGTTACAATATTTAATATACCTGTATATATACATATATAAACTTTAAATATTAGCCCTTAAAATGTTGACTTAATTTGCCTCTAGTGCACTTGATTACCTTAAATAATAATTTTACTTACAATAACGATTATAAGCGTGTCGTGTTTGCAGAAAATGTGACACGTCTACGCCTTTTAGAGCTAAGAGTACCAGCACATGTGGCAGAGGGTAGTAATGTCCTCCTTGGATGTGCATTCGACTTGGAAAATGACATTCTTTATAGTGTGAAATGGTACAAAGACAACAATGAATTCTATCGCTATGTAGGCTTTGAAAAACGTGCCCATACATTCTATGTACGCGGTTTACAAGTTGATGTAAGTTATTTTTATTTTATATAAAATTTTAATTATTAATGTCTTTGACTGGTATCAATGTAAGTATATTATATTATGTACTTTAGTCGCTCAGTGCCTATGGTATAAATAACCATAGCAGCAGTTTTCTTCGCTTATGGACCGTCAAAATAAAATACACTATTGGAAAATTTACTTGATTCGGGTTCACATGCGCCGGACTACTATAAAAAAATTAAGAGCTAAATATTTATTATAGTATTTTGAATACAATTAATTATTACTGAATATTCTGAAGACAAAATATCAACTGATAATACAGAGATTTCGAATTTAAAATTAAACTTAATAAAAATAAATACAAACTTCTGACATTTCCTATGTTATAGTCCATATTCTAAAAGTTCAAAAACTAATTTAGATTGCCTAAAATATATTATTTTAGATAATTTGTATTTTAATACATTTCTGTAGGTTCTATTGCAAGAGTAGGTAACAGTTACAGAAATAACATTAAAATAGTTTCTGTAGAAAGTCTTTAATTATATCAGAGTGTATTTCTCTGTACCTATTTGAATACACTAAATTGAAATAAATAAATAAGTTTAGTAAAGTCCAATGTTAAAACACTATGCATTTTTAAATGTACTTTTAACTCTGTACTGAACCTAATAACGGGAACCTGGAGCGTTTCTAGAATGTTGTTTTTTTTTCGTAAACAAATGGACTTTCTGTGGAAATCTACGATTCTAGGAAAAGTAAACTAACTTTGCAAATAAACTTAGTAAATAAGCCAATGTAAATTTATTTTTTTATTACAATTTTATGTCATGCTGGAGTTGTTATGATTAAATTATGATGAGCATTGAAGGATTTCTACCTCAGCAAACTTTTTTCCAAACTTTACTTATATGATCTTTAAAAATCAGATTTCTAGTGAACAGCTTGTCGACTGCATAATATAAAATAATATAAATATACAGGTAACTCGTTCTTCTATCGACACTGTATGGTTAAAGGATGTGTCGAGTTCAGCATCAGGGACATACGTCTGTGAAGTACAGGGAGAAGCTCCAGGATTTGCAACTGTCTCCGAAAGCAAACAAATAAGCGTTCATTGTAAGATACCATGATTTGTGTGTGTGTGTGTGTGAATGTTTATAATAATGATTTAATAATAATGACACATATTCATGTTTCTTCAGTACAGTCGAGTCAGAAGTTCGTAACCTTCTAATTTTGAGTTTACAGTTTGGCATGGGACAGGAGATAATTTTTCTTTGTAAAAATATTATGTGAAGTTCAGAATGGGGTTTTGACGGGCATTTAAATGTTAACGTGCTTGATTTATTTTACAAAACTCGTGTTTAAATTATTCAAAATAAGAGAATCCGTGTTTCCATTTTCCCTTTAAAACTCCTTTGAAAGTTTTGGTTTCATTCCATCATTTTACTAAAGCTATTTCTGAATTCTTAATCTGACTGTTTTGTTTCACAAATGAATGATGCGTGAAACTTGGTGCAAAACTTACTCATAAGTAAAAAAAAAAGTGCATTTCGCATCGACCATAAATAGAAAGCATGAGCCTTTTACATCGATTTTGACCATGAGACTAAAACCAAATATTTTTTACAGTGTTACCTGAAAATGAACCAGTTATTACAGGAGGCAAAGACACATATAAAGTTGGCGATACTGTAAATCTGAACTGTACATCATCAGCGTCAAGACCAAAAACGCAATTACGATGGTGGATAAACGACGAAGTTGCCGATCCAGAATATTTAATAGGACCTTCTATAAAATCATCATTAAGTCGAGCTGATGCTTTCGTAACAAGGCTAGGACTACATTTTCAAGTTTTGAGCAAGCATTTCAGACGCGGAGTCATGAAATTAAAGGTTGCTAATAAAAATTAATAATAACTCCTTTAAAAATAATGTTACCTAAAAATACCAGCTTTTCATTATGGATTGGCGTGATGCCTAAATTTTAATTATAATGCTTATGCTTATTATGACAAAATAGTTTGGTAACACACCCACCCACACTATGCCCTGACAAACTACTATATTTTATATTATATTTTTACATTTTAAGGGAGACCAGTGGTGGGAATCATTGAGTCATCGATTAATTTTTTAAGTTTCGTTCGTTCGTTCACAAAGAAATGAAAAAAGAATTAAATTAAAATTATAATTAAATTAAAATCTAAATCTAAATCAAGGTTATAATTGGAATCAAAAACAAGTCAAAATTATAAAATAAGAATTAAAAACAAAGCCAAAATTGAATTTAAATTAAGATTAAACTCAGAAACAAAATTAAAATTTCTAATAGATTGTATTAGATATATCAGGAGATGAAAAACACAAACTTGTTATCACTCAGATCAGAATATTTTTTTAAAAA
Source organism: Tinea pellionella (assembly GCA_948150575.1). Lineage (NCBI taxonomy): Eukaryota > Metazoa > Arthropoda > Insecta > Lepidoptera > Tineidae > Tinea > Tinea pellionella. The sequence continues at coordinate 3,933,523 of OX411252.1, forward strand.
ATATAATCCTAATATTTCTATTCCATAATAATTATGTCACCTTTTTTAGTGTGATGCAACAATAGCACCAATGTATAATGATCAAACAGTAGTCAAAGTTAATTCACCAACGGAAACAACTTCAGAAGAAGCTTCATCTTGGATAGAAGATGATGAGAGTGATGAGGAATGGCCATCATTGGGTAAACATAATCATATATTTTATGATCCTGATGATTATGACGACCGAACTGAACGAAGTGGTAAATATTTTGTTAATTTATTTTTTATTTTATTTTAACATATTTTATTACCTTAAAACAAAGGCTATTATTTAAAAGTGGAAGTGGGTGCTGTCTGTTAGCAGAGACAACCACGGAGGTCTATCTGAAGACAGCAAACCGCTATGTAGACTTGAAGAGATCGTGTACGGTTCAAGTTGACAAGGCACACTCTTCTCGTTATACCCGATTACTTCTAAGCTGATTCCGAAACACGACTATATCACTTCTAGGATAATTTATTAATTATTGTAAATTTATTTATTTTTTAGTTGACATGTCATCGACAGCAATTGGACCACGTCTGAATAATTTTTTAACAATGATTGTACTTAGTTGGTGTGTTTATATCTTAGAGATGTAAAATCTATTAATCGTTAAGCAGCATTTATTTATTTAAAAATATTATTATTTCTAAAATAATCAAATATTGTGTTTCAATCAAAATCCCCAGAATATAAACGCTAAAGAAAACATATATTTAGGTACTTCAAAATTTATTAATTAATTACAATACATTTAAAATTACAAAAAGCGAGTTATTTGTCATTTGTTTTCAGTAACCAGATCCTCGGCTCCCACTAGGGCCGCCACTAGGATACCCATCTTCACCACCTCCGCCACCACGATTCGATCCTCCTGGTCTATTACCACCATTGCCTCTATTCCCAAATGAGGTATCACCACCTGGTCTTCCACCAGGATAGCCTTCTTGACCGCTGCCGGAATTTCCAGAAAATGGATCGTTGTTACTTTGCCCTGGACCTCCTCTGGGATAGCCTCCACCACCACTCGGAGAGTTAGAAAATGGATCATTGCCTCCCCTATTTGGTCCCCCTCGTGGATAACCACTAGATCCACCTCCTTGCGGATTTGAAAACGGGTCGTTGTCAGCCTGATTTAGGTTTCCGCCTTGATAACTGCTTCCCGCTGACGGATTAGAAAATGAACTATCGCCACCTTGATTAGGTCCTCCCCTCGGGTATCCACTTGCACTACCGCCTCTATTGCTTTGATTTCCTCTACTGCCTCCTCTAGAATTCTGTGAATCATGGTTTGATCCAAACTGGGGGCCGTTGTCTGAATAACCCTGTGCCCCGTTTTGGCCTTCATTTTGTTGACCCTGTCTAACACCACCACCTAGGCTAGGTCCACGCGGGTAACCAGAATCACCGTCACTACCTCCAAAATCCTTACCGGTGCCGCCAAAACCACTTTCTGGATAACCCTGACTGCCATCACCCAAACGATTGTTCGCGCTACCTACAAAGTTATGTTAAAATGAGTTATGTAGAAAATATATATTAAAATTAATAGGTATGAAACATTACCCGTGCCAAACGAACTTCCACCACCTGTAAAATATTTGAAATATTAGTGTCATAAGATGGTATCGTCCTAACACGCGTGTTATGTGTATCACCCCAATTTCTCCTCAGGATGAATACGACCAAGCTATGTTTAAGTATTCAAGTATAGTTTATGAAATACAAAGCATGTCGATCGTGGCAACCAAATAGAAACAAACCCTCGTATCGTATTTGAGGCTTGTACCCTTGCTGGCCAGCCTCGTATTCGACAACCTGTTTCCTGCCATCAGGTAGTAGGACGTTATACTCCCCTGTCGCAACCGCTCCATCTCGCTGTTCTGTATGGCCAAACTGTGTACCCGTTTGGGAGTCGTCAACATCATAACTAAATTCATACTTCGCTGGCTCCTGTGTAATGAATAAATAGAAATTCATAATCTATTGTTGTTTTAAAAGTCACGTATTGAAATCCAATTTACACTTACATCAGATTCTTCTCCACTACTAAAATCGTCACCAAACCCACTGTTTCCAGATCTTCCCCCTCCGGGAGTACCATATGATGATGAAGGTGTCCGACCAGCTTCAAATTGTTCTCTTTCGTTAAACGCTCGACCTCCCTGTGATGACCTGTCAGGGGGGCCATATGATGAACTTATTCCTGCTTGATTCGCATTCTGGCCTGATCCTCGATTGCCACCAAAATTTCCTTGTGATTGACCTGATTGACCATTAAATCCTGTACTTTCACCTCGGACATTTCCAGATGGTGGTGGTCCGTAACTAGATGCGGGTGAATTGCTACCAAAATTATTACCACCTGACATAACCGATGGTCTAGATCCTCCTCCCAATCCTTGTTCTCTGTTAGGAGGGCCATAGTTTGAATCAGGACGCCTTTGACCACCACTTCCAAATCCAGAAGACTGTGACGGTCTTTGACCTCCAGAATTAGGTGCCCCGTATTGAGAATTGGGCCTGTTGAAGTTATTGTTTCCACCTTGTTCTTGACCAAAACCACTTTGTCCTTGGCCAAAACCACCTTGTCCTTGACCAAAACCACCTTGTCCTTGTCCTTGTCGAGGTGGTCCATATTGGGTATCTAAATTACCCGTACTACTAAAGTCTCCAGGGGTTCCGTAAGTATTTTGGGGTTGATTTCTATCAGAGGGTCTATTACCATTTAGACCTCCTCGGCTACCCCCTTTTTGAGAACCAAATCCACTTCCTGGGGGTCCATACTGAGAAGAAGGGCCGCTAGGACCTGAAGCTGGAGGTAGATAACTGCTAACTGGAGGTTCGGCCTTACATATCGACAGTGCCACCGCGCTTATCGAAATGAACCACTGAAATGTAAAACAAAATATAAATTGTTGTTTACCTAACATCAATTAAACAATTTAACTCCACTATTTCATTTGTAAAAAAGATTAATAAGTTGAAAATTCTTACTATAATCATTGCGAATTAAATTCTATTCTACATTCAATGTTAAATTAAATTAAAAGTTATTAATTATTATTAAAATTAAATAAATCAAAGGTGTGTATCTTCATTAAAATTCTGTTATTGAATACATAAAATTTGTAATAAGTGGTGTCTTTATATAGTAGACTTTCGAACAAAAACGTGATATCAATAGTAATGCAACGTCTACTCACGCAGCATCGTGCATCTGTATGCATTTTCGTGCATTAGTTATGTGACAGATTTGTACATACTCGTCTGTCCTCGAAATCTGGATACATTTTCATCTCACTTTATTATAGAGACTTTTAAATATAATTGCCACCTCATTAAAGCTTAACCACACCGTTCTATTTACATTGCCTCTACTATACCAAGTCTACGACAGTTAAATTTTAAAATATTCACAATAATTCACTTTTTTTATTGTAGCTCTGCATATGACAACACTCCGCCCGATGTAAAGCTAGAGTGCGGTCCATGAACGAAAACAACTGCTCCTACAGAGAAATCTCTACAGGCAGCAGTCGCCTCTGCTATGCTGGCTTGGGGGGACGAGTACGCACCATTTAGATTGACAGTGCACATTCCTCTCGTTACACTTGGCTACTTTCAAACTACTCCCGAAACGCGAGGTCACTTCACGGGTGTTACATTCGAAAGTGGTGGTACTGCCCCAGGACGGCAGACTGGACTCAATAACCATTATCAGTCTGCCTACCACTCTTAAACAGTCTAACATAATGAAAATTTTCAGATAAATTCACGGATATAAAAATGAAACCGCTTAATTGGAGTCAATTAATGAGTATTCAGCATATGCGTTTGCAAATACTGGAAACGAAAATTTAATCTAAATGTGAATATAAACTAATGTAGAAAAGTTTTGGGTTCTACTGTGAGGTTGCATAAGTTAATAAAAGTCACCTGAATATACGCTTTTGATGCAGTAAGCTATGAAAGCCTAACACCGTATTTTCTAGTTCAACTTGCCTGTTTTAACTTTATATTGCTTAGTTTTACATTTTACTTTTGCTTCGTGAATATAAAATATATCTTTTTATTATAAATATTTATGAGATAAAAAATAGAGTTTGACATAAAATAGTTTTAGAATTTAGTTGGCAGACTGATGGTGGTTATTAACCCACCGCCACCACTTTCAAGTGTAACACCCGTGAACTGACCTTGTTGCGTTTCAGGATCAGTTAGAAAGTAGCCATAACGAGAGGAGTGTACACTGTTATTCTGACGCCTCCTTAAGCCGGTATAGTGGAGGCGATTGCTGTATGTAGTAATTTTTCTGTTGTAGCAAACAACTGTTCACGGATCGCACTCTGGAAGAGTGTTGTCATGCTACAATAAAAAATAAACAATATTATAGGGTCTCGCTAGCTTGAGCAATTAAAAAGGCTTGGTCAGACGTCGTTTATAGTAACTCGACATATGGCCACAGTTCGCCTGGTGTTCGCTAGTCGCTATGCCGACTTGAGGCTATGAATGTGCAACATATATTGAATGGGTACACTTCTCTAGTTATTAAACGAACGACAATATTGTAAAGTGAATATTTACTGTTGTAATATTTAGGTTGACTTAAAATAAACGTATTTATTTAGAAATTATATTATGTACTTTGATGCTTTGAATTACTGAAAACCCCTTGTGTCTAACTTTAGTAAAGAGGGGGAATGTAAATTTGTAGTGACCTGCAAACAGTGCCATGTTTACAGAATACCTCTATGTTGTCCTTTGCAAACGGTTAAAGGATGTCTGTCATCTTCTAGCTGCAATCTGAATTGTTAAACGAATCCTAATTAACCTCGAAATTTCTACAGGCAGCAGTCGCCTCCGCTATGTCGGCCTGAGGAGACGAATGTGCATCATCCAGATTGACTGTGCACACTCCTCTCGTTATAGCTGGCTACTTCCAAACTGAAAATTTGGTTGGTATTCATTAGGTACGTGTAATTCAAAAGAGAAAATCTTATGTATTTAAAAAATATATTTTTTTTATTTTGATTATTATTTTTTAATTGTATTATCTATATACTCACTAAATAACAATAAGTCAAGTTGTGAACTGTGTGAAGTATGAATCACGTAAAAATATTTATTAAGAAACTGTAAAGTGCATCCCTAATGTAGTGTCATTTTCATTAGTGTTGCTCGTGAGATGCGCAGGCGCATGGCGTCAGTGTCGCAACTGCAATGTTGGATTGCTCCGACTCTAACATACTGTGAAGAGCGCCTAAATATTTATTTTTTATTATTTTAAAAAAATAGAGTGAAGCTAGAGTGCGGTCCATGAATGGAAACAACTGCTACTACGGAGAAACCTGTGCGGGCAGCAGTCGCCTCCACTAGTCCGGCTTGAGGAGTCGAGCATGTACCATTTTAGATTGACAGTGCGCACTCCTCCCGTTATACTTTTTTTATGTTTTGATGCTTCCTTAATATTTTAATCTCAGCTTAGCACCCGTGATATTAATTAAACATGAATTAGGCAAGGTACGTCATAAAAATTACTTGTTTAAAAAGCATTTGCTGTAGAACTAAAATCATTATAATAATTTTAAACGGCATCTCGAAATCAAATGCGTCAAGAGTAGAGCTGTGAACATAATGATTCTCGTGACCAAGCGTCACCAGTAGTGGCAGATCACGGCTCTTCTGCATCGAATCACTTTTGTTTGAAAGTGGGTCGCCGCCGTGACAAAGTAATATGTACAGACTACTTACTATGAAACCCCGAACTAGTTGTTTAATAAAAGTATTTAACTTTTTATATTATATAAAAAGCCTATATTAAGCTAGTGCTTGTATCATAGGCACTGCGAGACTAAAGTACATATAATATAGTTACACTGGCCAGCGAGATTTGAACACGGGTCTCATCGTACTTGAGTTCATTCCCTCTATCAGACCACGGCTACTATTATATCATTTAATAAATAATAAAAGTTATATTCTTAAATATACTCTTTAATGAAAACGTGTAAAATAAATGTATTTAATAAAACAACACAATTAATTATTTTCTTTATTTATTCTATTGAGATAACATCAGTGGATAACATTAAATAAAATTTACATTATTAGCTAGTCTAAATACTAAGTTATTATTTGTACAGGGTGAAAAAAGACAAATTGTAATCCATTAATTACACTACACATTCCAAAACGATATTGCATAGATTTTTTTTATTATTAGAATTTTTTGAGATGTTCATGTAATATTTATTGTTATCAAGCAGCAATGTACGTGTAACTTCGCCACCGCAACTTCGACACCAATCTTTATTCAATCGTCGCATTTACATTGCTTGTTTTGATATATCAACGTTGTTTTTGTATATTTTTTTAACAAATAATGTTATGTAGTTGATATTGAATCAACAAATGTCAAAAAATTAATCAAATATTAAAAAATATATATCTTAAAAATTAAAAAAAGTACTTGTACTGCGTCAACTTCTGGTTAACGGGGTTGGTATATGTTTTTTTACACCCTGTATTTTATATACGTATTTTGCTACCTATACACTCACACTAAAAGAAAATTCACTAATTACAATTAAATTCACAATTAATTTTGGCTAATTAAAGCCACTTTTTTTTAAGTGATATCGAGTTCGAGAGAGTGTGCAACGGCTGACAGGCTCCTGTCAATTCAGCCGCTACATACTCATGCCCCGCCACTCATAAGACATTCATAGATGATCAAACTTGGTTTCGCCGTACCACGAATTTGGTACGCTACAACAATATTCGGACAAAGGTACAATGGATAACATCGGGCCGACACGACGGCGAACCTAATCCGTGGTGCGAGCGGACCAAGTTCGATCGTCTGTTAACGCCTGACTGCACTCACAAAACAAAACTATATATTATCTAATAAAATCCGTAATTTAAGCTAGTACAAGCTTATTATCAAAATAGGCTACAGTTTTTACAAGATTTTTTTTAAATTTAAAATTTTGTATTAACAGATGTCAGATTCAAATCATTGTTTTTCTTGTCACTTGATCTAAACTCTTGTTCAATTTCCGCTAAAGTTTTCCCTTTTGTCTCTGGTACCACTAACAAAACGAAGAAAAACGCCACAGCACAAAAACATGAATACATCCAGAAAGTTCCGGCTGCCGTAATTAACGCCTGAAAATTAAATTATAATATACTATTATAAGATATTTAGTAGGAGCGATGAAATTTACATTAAAATTTGCCTGAAAGTTTTGTTAATAACAATGGAAAAGTTTGGCACCTATTTGTTTTGGTTCTATTTTATTTTTTAATGCGGGAGGATGGACAGTTTTAATTTTTTATAGCCCTGGTCAAACATAGCAAACAAACATAACATAGTATTTTTTTTTATTATTGTAGCTCGACATGTGACAACTCTCCGCCTGATGTAAAGCTAGAGTGCGGTCCATGAATGGAAACAACTGCTACCACAGAGAAATCTCTACGGGCTGCAGTCGCCTCCACTATGCCGGCTTGAGGAGACGAGCATGTACCATCTAGATTGACAGTGCACACTCCTCTCTTATACCTTGCTACTTTCAAACTATTCCCGAAACGCGACAAGGTCACTTCACGGGTGTTACATTCGAAAGTGGTGGTACTGCCCCAGGACGACAGACTGGACAAATAACCATCATCAGTCTGCCTACCACTCTTTAAATTAGTATATATTATTGTGATTGGAATAAAAACCTATAAAACTAAAATTAAATATTTTTCTAGTATCCGTGAACGTAACGCAGGACGAGGGGTCGTCAGCTGTTGTATACTTTTTGATTTTTTTCTATCCAATTTTCATTATAATTTTAATATCCTATTCATATGCTAAGATTTCTGTTTGTTTTTTTAATCGGTTTATTTCTAATATTCTTATTTCGTTTAGCCAAATTAGTATAAGCACAGAGCATAGTTTTTAAATAAATATCTTCCGTTTTGTTTTTATGCGTAAAGTAAGTTTAATTTGCATGCAGTTGTGACAGTCAGCGGTGGAAGATTAACATACTTCGAGGAATATATGCTGAAGGCGGCTTAATCTGATGATGGATGACATATTCGAGCTATGCACCGCTCATAAACCTCATCAGCTGTATGTAGCATACTACTAGATAGTATTTGTATGCAAATTCTAATCTAGCTGTTAATCTATGAAATAAAGTTGCGGAAAATAACAGAAAGCAATATACTAACTGACATTTTATTTAAAAAATAGTAAATAGTAATCATGTGTTAAGCGATATTCATAATTATTTTAGATTATGTTCACTAGACTCACGGTTAATGGTTTACTGTCTGCTAGCTAACTCTGGGACAGCAATTGACCAGCCAGTTTCAAAAAATTGTACGTATATAACCTTTTTTTTATTCACTCATCACGTGACTACACCTATTCTAATGTTAACTAAGGTAAAGTGTGAGTGGAAACAGCATTACCAGAGAGAAATATTGCTGTCGGCAATTCCTAATGGCCTACGTTATGCCGGCTTAAGACGACGAATTTATTGGCAAAGCATACTGCTTTCGTTTTACTCAGCACCTTCCAACGCGACTAGAATGTTATACAATGAATAATTTCAGTTTTTCTTTTTAAATAAAAATATAATATTAATTTTAAAAACCTTAGATTGCCTATATTTAATATAGAATATATTGCCTATATATCCTATATTTTTATTGAAAACTGTTAACCGCACAATTACTATAATTTGTCATTTATATTGTTACCGCATACATAGACAGTGGAATTACTTATTGTCGTAGTAAATGATACGAAACATACCTCTAAAGAATGATAGGTTTTGATAACGGTAAACATTGACAGTAAGTTAACAGCACTCGCCATTGCGCTGAGTTGAGAACGATAATGTGCTGGAAATAATTCACCTAGGAGAAGAAACGGTAGTCCACCAAAACCTAAAGAAAACCCCACCATAAACACTACTAAACTGCATACTGGTAAGTATCTGGAACAATAAATAAGGTATAATATATATTTTTAAATACCTATGCTTAAATAGTGCTTGTATCCCTACAACTACATTATTAATCTAGATGGTACATGCTCGTCTCCACAAGCCGGCATAGTGGAGGCGACTGCTGCCCTTAGAGATTTCTCTGTGGTAGCGTTGTATCCTTTCATGGACAGCACTCTAGCTTTACATCAGGCGGAGTGTTGTCACAAGTCGTGCTACAATAAAAAAAAAACTACAGATAAATTTCCACAGGTTACAGTCACACCACTATGCCGGTTTAATGAGACGAATGTGCACCATCCCCACTCCTCATTATTATACCTGGCTACCTCCAAACTGACCATGAAACGGCACAAGGTCATTTGTTTCATTTATAATTGGTGGTACTACTGGATAGCTGACTGGGCTAAAAACCATCATCAGTCTGCCTACCACTCAGCCGGCATAGCGGATGCGACCGCTGTCTGTGGATCCCCTTCTCTAACTGCAGTCGCCTCCGTTCATGGATCGCACTCTAGCTTAACACCAGGCGGAGTGCGGTCATATGACATACTAAAATAAAAAATAAAAATTGGCGAGATTAGAACACGGGTCTCATTGATTGTGAGTACGCGTTCTACAGCTAAACCATTACCGCTCTTCTTTTTTATTGGTACTGAGCGACTAAAAAGATTCGAATACGGTCTGCCGAAGAGTCCACACCTCCATCACTAGGCCACGGCCGCTTTATCAATAATATAAAACAGCTTGTTATATAAATAAATAAATTATCGTTGTGTAATAGCGCCTCCTAAACTATTATCCACTTTAAAACCATTTTGTTCAATGCGGTTCTATTTTTATATTTACCTAAGTAGTTAATATGCTTGATATCCTCTTAACACTCACGCGAATCTTGCAATGAACAAGATCCACTTACAACAACTTGAGTCCTAAAAATGTTGCCACAAGCCGGCATAGTGAAGGCGATTAGACATCAAAAATAGAGTAAAGAAGATTCCAGAATATGCGACATGTCTTACCCAAGTAAACTTTCTTTTTCGAAGCTAAAGAAGAACGAAGCACCCATAGCAGCCATTGATGCACACATGATAGCAGCAGATATGAGAAGAAGTGGTCTACGTCCACACCGGTCTACTAAGAGAGTACTAACACCATTGCTGACTAACTGGACAACTCCGACCACAATTGTCGCTGTCATTGCGTTTAATGTACTTCCTGTTAATAATGTGTTTAGTTACATTTTAATTCCTAAATCAATAATAATAAATAAATGATAAATTCATTTTAAAATAAAAATATAATAAACATTCGTTCGACCGGAAATCGAACCCGTGACCTCCGCGAGTTGAGTGGTGTGCGCCACAGAAACCGACTTGCGGCTTCCTAACGCGTTTATTAGCGTGTTAATTTTACTTCTGGTATTTTTTATTGTCTATCGTTTTTGAATTTAATTATTTATATCAAATCATTTTGTGTTTGAATTTAAAACGCGTTTGTAGGTGGCAATGTCTTAACTATACACGATAGAATGTGACAATCAAATTATTGTAGTACGCCGAATATCTTAATATTCATTAATTTGAGAAAAAAATAGGCAAAACAAACCTGCACTTTGAAATATTTCAACCGTAAAGAATATTACTGCATCAATCCCGCTAAATTGTTGGAAAAACAGAAGCGCAAATCCAACTATCATCGGCTTAATGACCGCCGAAGAAAAGAAAACTTTCCGACTGAACAAATTATCTTCTTCTACAACTTTCTCTGCATTTCTGAAAGAAAATATCTTCATTTTAGTTACTTTATTAATACAATTTTTTTTATACCCAAAATTAGTAAAATAATAAACTTATAAGATACTAACTGTGCCTTACTAGGTATCCCATTATCTATATTTTTGGTAGCCCGTGACGACAAATGAAGCCATTGCACAGACTTCCTGGCTAATGTTTCATCACCTCTGTTTTGCAACCAAACGGGTGATTCTGGAAGGGGCAGTAAAGCTACGAAGAGAATCACTGTCGAACAAATACATTTATTGCTAAGCGAATCCAATTAGAAATATTACACACTCACTTTAAAGTGCTAGGTAGACTGATGATCTGACGTCCTGGGGTAGTACCACAACTTTCAAAATGAACACTAGTGACCTAGAACCTTTTTACGTTTCGGGAACAATTTGAAAGTAGCCAGGTATAACGAGAGGAGCGTGCAGTGTTGGTCTGAATGGTGCACATTTGTCTCCTCAAGCCGACATAGCGGAGGCGACTGCTGCCTCTAGCGATTTATCTGTAGTAGCAGTTGTTTCCGTTAATGGACCGCACTCTAGCTTTACATCAAGCGGAGTGTTATGTCAAGCTTATAATAAAAAAACTTGTCTCATTAAGTTGGCATAGCGAAGGCAACTGCTGCCTGCCGATACCACTCTGTGGTAGCGGCGATTACATGTCAAACTGTTAGATAAAAAGTTTATTTGCAAGGAAATATAAATAAATTACATACCACAAAATGCAGCCGAGAAGAATGCAAGATACCGCCATTGGAGCCAATTCCCAGCGATATAGGACAATAAAATACCAAAAGACATAGACAACGTTGGCAGTGACCCAAGACTACCTCTTATCTCGGGGTCGCAACATTCGCTCACCTGTAGTCAATAAACATCTGTGTAACGTACATAAGGAGACAAAATCATACTGTCTACCTATATCTCCCAACCAGTGGGGAAAAATCTTCGTTTACGTTTTATAATTATTTAAGATATAAACAAAACATAATATATATCTACGTAATAGATATCGTGGTCGCGGTTACAATGGTTTTGAATTTGTAAGCGGCTTTGAATTTTTAATCAGAATAATTGAAATAATAAATCGCCTTAAATCTTTTAATTCAAATAAAACATATATCATTCGCACAGAAACCTAAGAATACTGTTAATTACATATAGTTAATTTTATTAGTACATAATTTTAAGTTAGTACCTAACATGTGGTATATACAAGTTCAAATGAATGCCCTAAATTTTTTCAAAAATTGTAAATCGACATAAAATATAATTACAACACTCCGCCTGATGTTAAGCTAGAGTGCAAACCATAAACAGAAACAACGGCTTGCTAACACAAAGAAATTTCTGTGTGCAACAGACGCGTAGACGCCTCTACTATGCCGGCTAGAAGACACTTAGACAATACAATAACACTTACATAAACTTGTGCAGGAGCGAGCGCTAAGCCAACACAGAACCCTGATGTGAAGCGGCCAAGTAATATGATATAGAAATTTGGTGAAAACCCAAGAATAAGCCATGCTATTGACCAAATAGGTGCTGTTAATTGTAACGTCTTCTTTCGACCTGTTTTCTTCATCAGTACACCGGACAATGTACTTCCAATAAAAGCCCCGAGCGGTGGTATTGCACCTATGAAATATTGCGAATAAAAAAAACCATATATTTAGTCACCTAGTATCTATAATATAATGATTAACTAATAGATGGGAAGCAGACTGATGATGGTTGTACCTCGAGTATACCAACACTATCAAGTACTAAACTCGTGAAATAACCTATTCAGCCCAGAAATAGCGGAGGCGACACTTTTACTTTACATCAGCTTATTGACATTAGCGTCTACAATTCCGATCCTGTCTCTAAAACAAAATATTTTTTAATACTCGTATGTAAAAGAAAGTTACTAAATAAGCATAAAAATCTACGAGTCAGACGATGTTAAGTGGCTAAACAAATACAATATATGTAGAAAGTCACTTAGAAATTCATCCCAAATTACAATCAAATAGTAATATTATAAATAAATCATAGTCGACTAAATTTATTTAGGATATTTTTGTAATTTTTTTGTCTAGTTAGTAAGTAATACAAAAAAAATTAAAAACTTATTCGATTTTGCAGATCCGTCCTGATACCCAGACCATAGTACAGGGTATAGTAGTTTAGTGACAGAACATTGTAATATATTTATTAAAAATTCCTCATTATTAAATTATATTGAAAAAAAATTCTGTTTAATTCATAATTTTATTATAACCGCTGTTAAAAAAAGTCCAATAAAGTAAGTATTAAAATTACCAATCCATGATTTCTGTTGACTGTCCTGAATAAAAGAAGGATTGATTTCTTCAAGTGATGGTAGAGCTGAGGCGGAATAACCACGGACTAGACCGATTATTAGGAAAGCTAGCGACGCTCCTATTGTAAGCCATAACTGAAATCAAGCAAATATAACACGTATGTCCAATATAATAAGGTTCAATTATAGTGTGTAAAAGCAATAAAATTCAGTTTTGTTCGTTGAAAAAATTACTAATTGAGTATCTTTTTTAATTATTGTTATGATGATAACACTCCGCCTGAAATTAAGATAGAGTGCGGTCCATAAACGGAGACAACTACTTTCTACTACAGAGAAATTTCTGCAGACAGCAGTCGTCCCCGCTATACTGGGTTGAGAAAACGAGAGAAGACGAATTAGTACCATCCAGGTACACATCTCTAGTTATACCTTAGACACTAAGCAAGCAAATGTAAGACTCTGGTTGCTTACTCCTTTGCATTTGTTTATTTTGGCCATACTTCTAATAATATATAATCGAATACTTAGGTGTTAAATATACATAAATAAATATATAAACACATGCATACAAAGTTGCAGGTATGTTAATAATAAATGTAATTTAGAGTATTCTAAAGAGACCGTGCACAGAACTCACGCACATGAGTTTATTATTTATTTCTTATTTAGTGTGTATAGAAAGTAAATAAATGTTTTCTATTATAATCTTTACAAAGTATAGTGTCTTGCTACAATCGTATCTTAAAAAGCGTTTATTATTAAATTATAATGACAATTTAATAGAAAACAATTCCACCTCACCTAGCTTACATAACGCGTGGAACACAACGTTAAATAAGTTAAATCATTTACTAATAATACAACTCTGCCATTTAAAATGCCAAAAATTAACAATAAAAAATAACCGATAAGTAATACTTGTCATTTTTAAACATCGGCAAAAGGCTTGAGGAATCTCGTCATGCTATCTTGGAATTTTTTTTGTAACTCAATATATGACAACACTCCGTCTGATGTTAAGCTAGAAACAACTGTTACTACAGAGAAATTTCTGCGGACAGCAATCGCCTCCGCTTTGCCGACTTGCTCCTCTCTTTTACTGACTACTTACATTCTAATCCTGAAACGCGTCACTTCACGGATGTTACAAGACAATAACCCATCATCAGTCTGCCTACCACTCTTTAATGTAAACTATAGTGTGATTTCTGGCGAATATGACGATTGTGATGATGAACTATAATATTCAGATATAAAAAACATGATCTCTATTTAACAGCTGAAGGCGGCATGTTACTCATATACGTGCATATAATATAAGATTGATGTGGTATATAATATCCTATATGGAAGTTTACCTTATCTATTGTTAAAGAAACTTAATTGTCAAAATATTTTATCAATCAATTTAATACAAATAATCTACGTACAAGTATTCTTAAACTCAAAATCAGAGAATAAGACAAGACATATCATTTTGTGCATTGTTCAATTGATGTTTCAGATTATCACGTGTCACATATTATCCGTATATATCGAAGTATATTTGATAAATAATTTTTAAAGTTTAAGTTCGTTTCTTCGATAAAAATTTCATTTTCTAAATATTTAAGTTCATATTCGCTAGGAAACCGTTGCGAGTATTTAGAATAACAAACGAATTGTAGTGAAAATTGTATTTAAAACAATTGAATAACATAGGATTCGAGCTAATCCTGTAGAATATTTAAAAAATTACATATAGTATACATATATGGCATGCATCAATTAGAGAAGACTAACGATGGTTATTGGTCCAGTTTGGCGTCTCGGGGTAGTTCGACTTTTTCTTTACTATTAAGTTTAACACTCGTGAAGTGAGCTAGTCGCGTTTCAGGATCACCTTGGAAGTAATCAGGTATAACGAAATAATTTCAAGCTTAACACAGGTGAAATGATTTTTTTTATTGTTGCCTGACATATGACAACACTCTACCTAATGCAAAGCGGTCTATTGCGATCACACGCCGCACTACTGTTCAATAAAATACGGGTTTCAAAAATTTGAAGAATAAGTACTTGCTTAGTATTTATTTTTCCTTCTCTATTTCTCTCTATGCTGTGCTTCTCTGATGCTAACCCAACAGTATGATTCTGTCCATGACATTTTAAAACAGCATTATATAACATAGTCAACAAAACAAGTTTTTTGTTTCTAAAATCATTTATCGATGATAACTATAGCCTCTCGCAAAAACTACACCAGAAAAACTATAAAAAGAAGATGTATTGTATAGGTAGAGTCGAATCACGGAAGTTGTTAATTTAAAAAAAAAATTCAGTACATAATGACAAAATTGTTCACCATAGTCTATACTTTTATCCGTACTTTTGTGCTCAAAATTGAAGGTCAATTTTGTTTGGTAGTTTTACAAATAAAAGTTTTATAAATTATTACTTCATTAATAAATCTCGCTATAATAACATGACTTACCTGCTTAATCAAGGCGGAACTAATTTTAACCATTTTAACAATTTTTATTCAAAAGTTGTTAGCTCAATTGGTAAAATGATGATAATATCACGCACGACAACTCCATACGTCTCGTTAGTCTAACCTTAACCGTGGTGGAAATGGTACTGATTGAAATTGGATGTAGTTTGCACACCAGAGATCTGAATATGACGTCCTTTGTCCGACATAATCTCATCTCTGTGATCACAATTTGTGATAATAAATCAATGCTTATACACGTTCTTATAAATCAGGCATGCGAGTGACTTGATAAACTAATCTAATTTAGTAAAATACGGAAGCTACGGTTGAATTAATATTAATATTTCTCCTCTGCAACGCACTGGATTAGAGCGCCAGGCTGTCACGTAGAGCTCCCGGGTTCAATTCCTGATCGACACATTTTATTCGTAGTATTTCACTGGATGTAACATGTTTATTTTGTTCTAATCCTGATACCCAATATACAGTGTATCCTAGTTTTTCCATTGTTTGCGGTCATTTGACCGTGATAGTGTTTTAGGAGCATTGTGGGAGTTGCTGATACTCGATCAGGCGCGTGCTCAGGTGATGGAAAGAGGGTCTTGGGGTATCTCACAGCGAGCTGAGGTTCCCGAACGTGAACCAAAAGCCAGGTCATCATATTTCGCTTTCAGGGCAGTGGCGGATTTCTATTGCCTCCATCGCCCTGAGTCTAACGAGGTAGTCTCGGGGACTTGGCTGCCGGTCATTAACATGGCTGGAATGGTGGTGTATTCCGGATGAACCTACAGGGCAAGCATTAGAATCGTAGATAAATGCGGAAGCTATTTCGTAAACTCAACATAAGATGTAGAGAGGAACACCGTGAAGATCTCAGTTGTCGTATATGCCTACCCGGTATTGGGAAACTTCGGAGAGTTCTGCATTCCTTCTGATCTTCCGTAATTCACTGTGACGTGGGTAAATATGTTTAAAAGAGTGGAAACTAGGATTAGTTTTTTAATTAACTATTTTTTTTAAATAGTACTAAATAATAGCTGTTAGCTGTCAAAATGTCACTCCTACAATTATTATTTCCGCATCATGAAGCATCGTCAGTTCTATGTAAAAAAGATAACAAATGACACCTGCATATGTTATATTTCTAGTACAACACCCGGAAAGTGTTTCTAGTCGCGTTTCGGAATCAGTTTGGAAATGGCCGGGTGTAACGAGAGCTGGTGGATGGTGCTGGCTGCAGATTTATCTCTGTGGTAGCAGTTGTCCGGTGATACACACTCTAGTTTTAACATCAAATAAACTATGGCCATTGGTCACATTAAAGAAAAAATTGATAATACCTTTTTTCTTTACGACCCAATAATATGAAGAAGATAAAGATCGTGATAATATTATCACCTAATATTTTGCAATAAACATTTTGTATCGATTGAGTTGAAATTTATCAGTTTTATATTGATAGCAGGTAAAATACATGTGTCAGAGATTTCATTTATTTATTATGTATTAAAATTATTCAATTGTATAATTTGTTGCTTTCCACAATGTTGTTATTTACATTAATTCCTTTGTTGTTATGCGGAAATGTTTTTGGTAAGAATTAAATGTACTACGTCACTTTTTCAATTTATTAAACAATAAAATTATCCTAATTTTAGTAATAGATAATTTGGATTCAATATTTATACACAAAACATAATTAATAAGTGGAACTAGTAATCATAGTCAAATATTGTTATAAAATTCCCTCTTTAAAATTATTAAAATCATATCTTTATTTGACTTACTTTGGATAAGTAAGACATATAAAATTTAATAATTTTCCATAGAACTTTGTAATTATGTTTTAGGTACCAAAATCAATTTTCTCGCGGATAATTAATTAAGCATCTGCTTTTTTGTCAGACCGAATTACGGGCGAAACATATTTTATAGTCATATATCCTATGTACCTGACCTAAATCCTAATATACAACTCTAATACCCAGCTCTCCCAACGCTCTCTTAATTGGGTAGGTTGTCTAAAAGTTACCCTAAATCGGATACTTACCTAAATTCGCTTTCACCACGTTATCTGTCACCTACAAACCTACGGTTTTTATAGTCTTTTTTTTTCACCCCAAACTCAAAACATAAATAATTAATAATTATTAAAATTGCAGCAATATTTGAAGCATACAGACATGATCATGATTACATTACTGTTCGAGAGGGAGCACATATGTTTTATTGGTTATTTTACACAACAGCTGATGTGGAAAATTATACAGAGAGGCCTTTAATTGTTTGGCTTCAAGGTGGTCCAGGTGGTTCATCAACAGGCATCGGAAATTTTGACATACTTGGACCTCTGGATTTAAATTTAAAGCCTAGAGACTACACTTGGGTAATTTAAAAATTAATACATGAGTTTTCGAATATAAATAAAACAATACAATTTATTATTATACGGTCAAATATATGGTCAAATAATTGAGAATGTGATCGACATATTTATATATACTTTTTGTGAATACTGTCTTGAAAATTTTCAGGTAAAGAATTTCAATGTTATTTTCTTGGATAATCCAGTTGGTACCGGTTATAGTTATGTAGACGATCTGGACAAGTTGACTACAAATAATGATGAAATTGGTTAGTTACTTATATCATAGTAAGTCGGCATGTGACCATACTCCGCCTGATGTTATACTTGTACGGTCCATGGGCGGAGACTTAGGAGACGAATATGCACCTGATACTTACATATATCAAGTAATTTTAATTCTTAACATTTCAGCTAGAGATTTTGTCGCTTTAATGACTGGATTCTATAGAAACCATCCAGAATTTGAAGGTGTCCCTCTGTACATATACGGACAATCTTACGGCGGAAAAATGGCAATTGACATGGGTATTAAAATGCGAGAGGTGATAAACTTGTATGGAATTAAATTGTTTAAAATTTCAGTTTGAGATTCAATACTAAAATCATTCCAGGCAGAAGACGAAGGCAAAATTAAGTCAAATTTAAGAGGAATAGCCATGGGTAACTCTTGGATATCGCCGGTTGATTCAACATTGACTTGGGCACCTTTGTTATTAGCAGCTGGATTAGTTGATCAAGATGGTTACGAGGACATTCAGCAAGCAGCGAGACGTTGTGAGACATTATTCGAAGAGGGCCAATATCAAGCATCAACTCAGGCTTGGAGAAATACCCAGCAACGAGTGTTTGCGCGTACAGGCGGAATCGACTTTTACAACATCCTCACAAAAGTATCATTCAATAACGCATCTGCTATAGCTGCTATGTCTCCCTTAAGTTCGTATTTCGGTGGTTCTGTTTGCCTAACGTCTACATAATTCGCTCAACATAAAATATGGTATTTCTTACAGCATTATCGCGTCATATGTTAATACACAACAAGGCATACGGTGATCTGTATAATAGAGAAACAATGACATTAGATCAATTAATGAACGGCCCTGTGAAGGAAGAACTCGGTATACCAAGTAATGTGGTATGGGGCAGTCTATCTGGAAAAGTATTTGAGATACTCGAGGGAGATTTCATGAAACCAGTTACCGATGGAAGTAAGATAAATACAAAACAAAAACTCCAATATTTTACCTTTTAAGTAAAACTATTATTTTATTTTCAGTTGAAAAGTTGTTGAATGAAACCGATATAATTTTAACTAAATATAATGGAAATTTAGATTTAATTTGCGACACGCCAGGTTAGTTATCCCATATATTTTACAACTCATGTTATTTAATATATTTAATTGCTTTTTGAATTTCCTTCTTTATTATATTGCCTTCGCGAGAAATATAATACGTCGTCATATTTATTATCGCAGGACAAATTCTATGGGTTGACAGACTTAAGTGGGAAGGAGCCGATGAATATCAAACTTCGCTAAGAAAACCAATTTGGGAAAATGATAAGTTAGAAGGATATTACCAGTCTCACGGGAATTTTAGATTCTTCTGGATTAATGTCGCTGGACATAGTGTGGGTTTACATTATGAATATAATTTTAAAAAATGCAGTCTATTAAATAAATTTACATTTAATTCCTTTCTTTTTAGGTCCCGAGAGATAATCCAGATGGATCCCGTGCTTTCCTACGTGACATGACATCGTTTGGTTAAGAAATATTTTTATAATAAATAAACTTTTTTAATCGTAAATGTATTTTTTAATTAATTTTAATAAAATGGGTACCTAACTATCTACCTATTATTTTGCTTTTGTTTTTATGGGCTTCTCGGTTATTGTGGCTTACACCATAAATAACTTATATAATAGTATAGTCATAAACTAACAGCCTAAGTGATAAATATCTAACTAATTAATCTGCAATATCCATAATCGCATCAATAAACGTAATAAGTAGCAACAATAAATGCTATTACTGATAATAAATATCGTTGATTGGAGGTATTAGCTTTTGTACATAATAGATATAATATTGATTTGGCGATGAGATAAGATAATTCTA
This sequence comes from Tinea pellionella, assembly GCA_948150575.1. Lineage (NCBI taxonomy): Eukaryota > Metazoa > Arthropoda > Insecta > Lepidoptera > Tineidae > Tinea > Tinea pellionella. The sequence continues at coordinate 3,953,625 of OX411252.1, forward strand.
ATTACAATGTGAATAATACAGATAAAATCACGTATTTGAATCTTATTATAATTATATTTAAATTATTTCCTGACTGAATTATGCATTTGGGTTAGTACACAGCTCTAGTGATCTAGTGATCTTTCTTAAAACGTCCCTACGAGTATATCGCAAATAATATTCTGGCGTAGGTAGGTATAGGCGTTGGAATTAATCCGATCAAAGGACCTAATTTTCGCGTATTGTTATCATTATTATTATTTTGATATATCTAGAGATAAAATTTTAATTACAAATCTTAATGGATATTTAATACATATATATCTAATTTTCCTTATAAAATTTAAGTCAAATAAATACAGGACTAATCTAAATAACACTGCTTAAGTATATATCTATGTTTTTTAAATTGCAGCTCGTACTCTCATATATTATGGAAACCAGAGGTTTATTAATTTTATTATCTTAGATTTTTTATCTATAACAATATCTGAAAGCACATACTTAGTGATAAATGTTTTACGAAATACAGCTGCAAACCTACATTTTATAAACTATCCACTCAACTATATTGCACTTATTCTAATTCATTATCAGTTCAAAATATTTGTAACAATATTGGCCCTATTATAAATTATTCGATAACATAAAAATGTATCGGAGATCATACTGATATGATGAAATAAATCGTTACTGATAACAATATTGCCAAATATTACATGTAATATGTTCCAATATTCATCGTGAAGAGGATTCGGATTGTATTCCTCGCAAAGTGACAGAGTGACTTAAAAGTTGTAGTATTTTTTAAAACCCGATATGGCGAAAAAGTGGTTTATTGCTGCTATGGTGATCGTTGGATTGGTGGTCATTGCAGGATTGACAGTGCTTATCGTTTGGCTTGTAAAGGATCCAGATACAACTCCTGATCTCACAACTGAGTCGAGCACGTCTACGGACGTAACGCCGGCACCAGACACCGGGAAAGATTTTGAAACAATTCGTACGTCACACGTATCAAAAAGATCTATCAAGATTTTATTTTACTCGTTACTGTGAATCATTATTTAATTTTTGCTCGTTTTTTCCAGATTTGGATGGTCCAGGAATAGGAGATATACCACAGAAATTTGCCTATACACGTCTTCCACGTGGTGCCCATACGTTTTGGTGGTTTTATGAAGTTCTTGAACAAAGAAACGTTGTCGGTTCAGCCAAGTTACCAAATAATAAGCCTGTTATTTTATGGCTGGATGGTCTGCTTGGATTGCCTTCGAGTCTATTGGCTAATTTTGGAATGATTGGTCCATATGATTTTGACTTAAACCCTAGAGAATTCTCTTGGGTGCGTACAAGCACGTCTTTATATATTTATTTTTTCAATTATTAATTTTTGGTACTATAATTTTTGGTATGTTAAGATGCTGAATTTATTATTATTAAATTAAGATGAAAATTAAGCAGAAAAAAAAACTACACGCACATTATGATATTCGTTTAAACTTTATACTATGAAGCGCGTAGCTTAGCCAAGTTGGCCAGAGTATCCGCAGATAGAACGAATGACGTGGTTTCGGTTCGGTTCCCATCAGCTCAGGCTGTTATGTACGCGTTGATTTTTCTGTTCAATTTTCTTTGGTTAATTAAGTAATGATATACCTAAATGAAACATTTTAATTATTTTTTAGCTCAATGACTATAATTTGCTGTTTGTTGATGCACCTGTCGGTACCGGCTTCAGTCTTTTAAATAATACCAATTTAATTTCCGGTGATCCAGAACAATATGGTAAGCCTAATTAAATGTAGAATGAATATCTAACCAATTAATGAATTTAAAAAAATATATATTTCATTTTCAGCTGAAGACTTGTTTAACACGATTCAATCGTGTTATAGTGAAATGGATGAATTGAGAGACAATCCCTTTTACATCATAGGAAACGGACATGGTGCAAAGCAAGCATTGGGTCTAGCTGCTAAATTATATGAGGTATTTTCTTTTAAAGTTAGCTAGAGTTAGACTAAAGCAGCAGTTGTTACTGCTACAAAGAAATGCCGACTTGAGGAGAACAATGTGCACACAGTGATCTTTATATCCAGCTACTTCCAAGTTTATCCCGAAATATGACTAGGTAATTACGGGTGTTATATCTACTTGAAAGTGGTATTACTGTCCCGAGGCGATTGCTAAGCATAATCTATCTTTTTTAAATTGTAGCTCGGTACGTGAGAACACGCCACCTGATGTAAAGCTAGAGTGCGGTCCATGAATGGAAACAACTGCTACTACAGAGAAATCTCTACGGGCAGCAGTCGTCTTGAGGAGACGAGTCTGTACCATCTAGATTGATAGTGCACACTCCTCTCGTTATGGTTTTTTTCTGCTTTCAAACCATTCCCGAAACGCGACAAGGTCACTTTACGGGTGCTACATTCGAAATGGGTACTTACGGGTACTACCCCAGGACGACAGACTGGACAAATAACCATCATCAATCTGCCTACTACTCTTTAATAGTGAGCGACCAAAGTACACATAACAAAGTTGCATTGGTCCCGGTCTGAATTAGCGAGGTTCGAACACGGGTCTCATCGATCATGAGTTCACGCGTCTTACCGCTAAACCACGGCCGCTCTATACTACAATATAACATTGTTCATACGTTTACACATTTCGTACATACATATTTGTTTTTTGCTTAACAGGATAAAAATTATGAAAAAATTAATTTACAAGGATTAATTCTTGGAAGCCCTATAATATCACCAGCTCAGGTTTTAACAAAACTTGGTTTCTATATGGAAGAATGGGGTTATGTGGACGCAAATGGACGTGCCGCCATAGAAATATTATCGGAAGATACATTGAAACTCGTAAATGAGGGGAAGTATGCTGATGCGTTATCGAACTTCATTAATTTAGAAGATTTTATAAATGAAAACGCTGGAGCGATTGCTGTAAATCTCCGTCATCTCGTGGAAAAAGTGACCAGGGAACCTCGAGGTATTGACATATTTGCTGTAATTCAACACACGATAGGACCCGTGTTCGTACCCCGTTAAATTCTGACCGGTACAAGTGTAACTTTGTTATATGTACTTTGGTCGCTCAGTGTTGCTATAGACATTATTAAAGAGTGGTGACAGACTGATGATGGTTATTGTCCCAGTCTGCCGTTCTGGAGTAGTCCCACCACTTTTGAATGTAACACCCGTGAAGTGACCTTATCGCGTTTCGGGAACAGTTTGGAAGTAGTCAGGTATAACGAGAGGAGTGAGCGCTGTCAATCTAGATAGTGCATAATCGTCTTCTCAAGCCGGCATAGCGAAGGCTATTTCTCTGTAGTTGCAGTTGTTTCCGTTCATTGACTGTACTCTAGCTTTACATGAGGCGGAGTATTGTCATATACTGAACATCAATAATTAAAAAATATGATTGTTTTAGGTTTTGGTGTTATATTATATTATAATTAATTATGTTTGTATTGTCCTTGTCCTGATACCCATCGTCCATGGTATACGAGTTTAGGGTCAAGGCATTGTATGTATAGTATATATATATAACTAATTCATTACAGATTATTTCGGCCAATGGAAGCAATTACAAAGCAATATGCCCGATTTGGACCTAAATAAATTTATGAACGAGATTGTAGCCCCAGCGTTGGGTATAGATGAAACGATTCCTTTCGATAACTTCCACGAAATTGCTTTAGAGGCAGCTAAAGACACATTTATGATTTCCGACGTCGAAAAAGGTTTATATTCTGCTAATTTATCTTTTACTGTGATTAAAATCTTATAATTGATTAACTTAATATTCAAATGTTATCTTTCAGTTGAAAATATTTTAGTGAATACAGATATAAATGTTTATATCTACAACGGCAATCTCGATGCTGTATCAAATACTCCAGGTAAGTTTGTACAGGAGAAACTACAATACGTTTAACACCCAGACTTGAAACTTGCCTGAAATATGTCTTTTTTAAGTAGCCCGGCATATAACAATATGACAACGGCATATGACTCATGTAAAGCTAAAGTGAGGTCTATAAATGGACACAACTACTACAGACGAACTTCCGACAGCAGTCGCCTCCGCTAGTGCCGGCTTGAAGAGACGGATGTGCACTATCCAGATTGGCAGTGCACCTCTCTTCTCGTTATACCTGGCTACTTCCAAACTGTTTTCGAAACGCGATAAGGTCACTTCACGGGTGTTACATTCAAAAGTGGTGGTACTGCCCCTAGGATGGCAGACTGGGCTAATAACCATCATCAGTCTGCCTACCACTCTTATTGTGATTCACTTAAAAAGGTAGATCTATACGCGTATATATTTTGTACCTATAATAATTTATAATAAAGTTAAATAAACAAAATTGTAGGACAATTGGAGTGGATAAATAATTTAAATTGGAGTGGAAAAGATGATTTTTTGAAGAGTTCTCGTAATGTGATCGGAAATAATGTAATACAAGCATATGAACGGCGAAGTGAACGTCTGAATTTCTTTTGGGTTAATGCTGCAGGACAATCTGTGAGTGTCAACGTTTTTAAAATAAAATCTATTTGGTTTAGGAAACCATTTGGTTTGTTTGATGTTTTCTGTCCATGAAGGAAAGTTAATTGTACTTTTTTCTACATTCTTCTAATTCTAGATTCTTTAGTAAGTTGACCAAGTAGTACAGCAGCCATCTCTGCTAGATTGTAGATTCATCCGCTACGCTCCGATCATCTGCTACGACGATTTTTAAAAGCCATTATTTTCGTAGATCTAATTTATAATAATTTTTTTCAGACGCCACTCGACAGTCCTGACGCAATGAGATTAATCATGCAAAGAATAATTTAAAAAATATGACCAGATAAAATACATTTTATTATTATTAAAAAATAACTTGTTTTATTTATTTGTAATATTTTATATATTTATACATAGCTAAGAGCGGTAGTTCCGGGGTTGGACTGCCGCTCATTTACTTGGCTGGAATAGTGTTTCTTCCCGATGAGGTGGGGCCTAACGGCCAATCGTTCGGTCGGGTTGCGGATGAATGCGAAAGCGTGCCCGTGACCTCACCATATGACGATATTGGAGAGTACCGGGGAGACCGACATCACCTCGTCGTCTTCCCTGAGACGTATATATATGTATAGTGTGATAAACTTATTTAAATGAAGAAAATATATACAGTCGGCAGTGTGAATTTTAATTTGCATACTCACCGCGTAAAGTAAGTTCTCTTCGCCAATAGGATCGCTTTATTTGTTTCTTTACATAGATTGTAAAAATATTATTGTCTGACTGGTGGCACGCTTTCACGCTACGCGGTGAACTTATTCACACTCGGCCTCCAAAAAGACGTGGCTAAATGGGCTTTAATCCCTTCCCAAAATGAGAAAAGAGAACTAAAAAAACAATAACAACATCTAGAGTTTGGCGGCCATGATGAGACGTTAGGTTATCTGTCTTGAATTATTTTCCTAAACTTGTGTTTCTTCGAGTGTTAATGTGTAATAATAGTGGATTATTAACCATTAAGTGTTTGTTAGTGCGTTAAGTGCGTGAATGTAGGCAAACAATTCAAAAGAAGAGAATATGTGTTTCCATTTTCCCGCCAAAACTCCGTAGGAAGTTTCAGTAAAGATTCTACCACTTAATTGAAGCAATTTCTGACTTGACTGAGACTTGGGGTGACGAATGAGTGACTCGTGATGCACAGTGTTATTAATTTGATGCAAAAAAATATTTACTTTGACACTGGCAAATTGTTATAATGCCATATAAAACTAAACCTAAACAACCTCTATGCAATAATATTTGGGACGATTTTGGTTTTTTGCGATCTTTTTGTAGAAGAATATGAATAAGATATGTAGAATATGTCTCGAAGAAGGAATAGTATCTTCAATATTTTCCAAAAACTTTAGTTTATCACTCGCTGAAATGATAGAATATAGCTGCGACATAAAAGTAAGTTAATTAAAAATTAATTTATAGTTATATCTTATCTATATTTTATTTTTTATCGGCATTGTTAGAATAATAATTTAACATGTTTCGAACATTAAAGGAATGGTAAATCAGGGATTGTTTCTTGTATTTATCCCTATTATAAGGACATTTGATAGAACCATTTTGTTTATTTTGTTCTCGTTTTAATCAAAGCTTATATATAGCGTGATTATTATGTTCCGTGGTTACTATTATTAGAATTGCGTTTGATGGACCGGAATCAAAGTAATGATTATGTCTTAACAGATTTTCAGAGGTGATGGTCTTCCAGAGCAGTTATGTAGTAATTGCATTTATAAATTGGGAGTAGCATATCATTTTAAACAAACCTGTATTAGTGCAGAGGAAAGGCTGAGACAATATTTAGGAATAACTTTTAATTCCAAGTAAGTTTCCTTTTATTCATGTTGAAATAAAAATAAGTTTATGAATTAATAGTATTATTTCAAAATTTAATCAGGATGTATCAGATAAGTACGTAGACTATGTTCACTTTAAAAAAACTCAATATCCCGGTATAACTCGAGTACAGTCTTCAAAAACTTCCATGTTACATAGTTTGCATGTTTATTACTTACTAAGCATATGTGGTCTAGTGGTAATAATTACAAGCCTATAATTCAAACAATATTTTTTTATTATTTGCAGAAACAAAGATGTTGGAATAATGACAGATCCTATGCCTGTGAGTATTATAAAATTATAAAAATACAGATTTTAGATAAAATCTGTATAGTTAAATTCTAGATATTATTAAGTAGTTAATGTAAAAAGAAATCTAATAAAATAGCCGATATTTATTAAATATACAACATCTTGTTCACATCTAGGCCCTATTGTGGTGTATAATCACAATAATATTAAATAATCAAAATATACATAATATATTTGATTGATTCTCTTTTAGGCACCTACAGTTGTGACTACTATCCGTAAATGGTAAGTCCATAACACTATAAATATAAAATCAAATACTTCTTTGTTTGTTATTTGTCCCATAAGTGAAACTAGTAGTGAAATAAAAAAAAATAGAAAATATTTTTATTGTCTAGATAAGTTTGACTTTGCACTAGGATTCAATTTGTGACACTAAATAACACTAAGGCACTCATAGACGATCATAATTCATCCACTATGAAGTATTATTTACTTACAGTATATGTAAACAAAAAGTCCAAGAAAAGAGAAGTAATTATAAAAAAAAGCCAGAGTCTGAAAAACTTAGAAGAGGACCGAAACCTAAAGCTAAGACTATCCACGCTTGTTATCAATGTAATAAAGAATTCAAATGTCAAGCTCAATTAGAATTACATATAAGGTAAATTAGAAAAGCTTTTGACTAGAAATTTAAAAAAAAATCCTAAATCTAAATGAGACATTGGTGTTTAATTTACATATATGGAAACACAGCAAACTTGTGATGACTCTCATAGACGGCACTGTCTAAAATTTATCACATTTCCTAGATTTCAACAACAGTATATACCCAGTCAGTATATACCTAGTCAGGGCTTCATCCAAACCTATCTCAATCCCTTTTTTCTGGGCTCAGTAGCTGCTACAATGTTAACCAGCTCAGAAATAAAGTTATCCCTAACTTTCCTTCTGAAATTATGTTTTAATTTTTTTCAGGACACACACTGGAGATAAACCCTTTGAATGTTCGCATTGTCATAAAAAATTTGCACAAAAACATAATCTCACAATTCATCAAAGAATGCATACTGGCGAGAAACCATTTCAGTGTGAAATTTGTAGGTGAGTCTTTTATTTTTTACAAAAAATAAATAAAGTAAAAAATTCAATGATAGTGTCACGGTTTGATCCCCAATCAGTGCAAAAGTAAAGACTTATTTTTCAGTTTTAAGCATTATTAATTTATTACCATTGTCAATGTGGGCTAAGGTTAGTACTATCCCAAACCTAATATTCATAGGTTATTCTTCTTTGTTCTCAGTAAAACTTTTTCAGCACAAGGAAACTTGCAAACTCACGTTAAGATTCATACTGGTCAAAAAGATCATGTAAGTACAATAAAGATAATTCTTTAATATTTATTTAATGCTGAAGTGTCCATTAAGGCTTCAGTTTTATACAAGCTGTTTCGTCAATAGACAAAGATAAATAAAAAAATATATATGAAGATACCCATAATGTATTATAGAATTTAATCCATGTAAAAAAAAAGACAGATTTATTTATTGTACACATAATAGGCCATTTATTTATTTCAGATATGTACAATTTGCAATAAAAGTTTTATAACATCTAGTGACTTAACAAGACATATGAGCAAGCATAGGGGAGATAAAAACTTTAAATGCGATATCTGTGATTCAGCTTTTGTACAATCCAGAGACTTGGTAAGTTTTATTTTTTGTAAAGTTTCTCAACCCCACTCTACAGTTGGGGTTTTCAGACCGTGGACTATCAATCATAACCTAATTGTTTAAATCTGTAACTTTTTTATAATATGCTTTTGTCACTTGGCATCTAGCTTAGATGACAGAAAACCATCCATCCATGTGAAGCACTTGAAATTAATTTTACAGAAATTACACAAAGAGAAAAAACACAATATACCTTACATTAGAAAAAAGGTACAAGTCAATGATAAACATGAAGAAATTGATATTGAAGAGGTGTCAAAGGGTCCCCCAATTATATTTAAGGAGCACACTATAGACAATTTTTCAATAGCTTCCCATATTCAACCAGTTCATACCAATAACAAAGATCTTAAACAAATGATGAATAGTGAAGGTTTACAACCTAATGTAACATGTAGTCAATGTGGAGAGGATTTTGAGTACCTTTCACTATTGGTACAGCACTATTTGCATTGTAATAAAGGATATCAACCTTTACATACCTAAAAATCTTGATGGGTGAAACCAAAATGGAAACGTTGTCTTAGAAGGATTTTATGGATATTATTTTCAATTCCTGTAATAGTATTGTGAACATAAAGTCATAGACAGACTGATAAAGATCATTATCTCAGTCTGTCGTCCTGGAGAAGTACAATGACTTTGTACTTTGTGAACATCCATGAAGTGATCTAGTTGTATTTCAGGATTAACTTGGAAGTAGCGAGGTATAACGAGAAGAGTGTACACTATCAACCCAGATGATGCACATTTATCTCCTCATGGACCAATAGCTTACCATCAGATGGTGTTGTCATCTGTAAAGCTACAAAAAACTTTATATTTTAAAAAAAATGGACATGTACTGAGCTTTTTGAAATAATAAAGTTTTATATTTTTACTTGATCTTTTATTGCTTGTGAATATATTATTAGTAGCTCATTGCTTGGTCAAATACTATAAAATGAAATAAAAATACAATTTTATTAAATATAACTATATTGGAGTAAAACCACTTCTTGAAGGGTAGGGAGGAAGATGCATGTGTGCTAATAAATAGGCAGAATTTGTAAAAATAAAGCATGAGATTTTTGCTTTCACTGTTAGCAAGAACTGCACAAAAGATATACAAACTTTCAGTGACTAAGGTTTTCTAAGAATCGTCATATTTTAAATTAAATACTAAAACAGTTCTTGGTTTAACGAATTGGAATCCATTTCTCAAACTTATCTGCAATTCTTGTACGCTCTGTGGAAAGAAAATATTATTTGATAATTTGAAAACTTAAGACTTTATTTGCATCTATCTTATTTACCTTTCGGTGGGAAATCTTCAGGGTGTAATTCTACATAATGCCTCAGAACCGCATCTCTTTCAGCAAAATGTTCATCTCGCTTATTTTGTGCATATCTAAATGCTCCGCTCAACAAGATTGCTCCGAAAATGTGTTTTTGTATACCTAAAAATAAAATTAAACACAAGTGACAAGCTTTAACACTTAATTTCATCAAGAATATGTTGTTTTGATTAGTTATATAATAAACTTACCGCTTAATAAAGGTCTACGAGTTCCAAAATTGATGATACATCCTGCACCTACGCCGAATGTGACTCCGAGTAATTCGGGCCAAATCTTATTCAGAAATGGTTTCTCTCTTCCTTCATCTCCTAAATATAACAATTCAAGAGCCGAGCTCGTAGCAGACATCGCGAACAGAGACAATCACACAATCAATAACAAATACTGTCAGTGCTGTCACCGACCGTCCACTGGTGCGCGTCCACTAGAAAGGAATCGAGACGCGCCGAATCGAATCGCTTTTCCCCCCCACGCACAATCAATCAACCACAAGTGTGTGTGCATTTACGATGTCACTGATGTGAAATCTTCGCCAATAGGTTTCTCATTTCACCACCCTATCTCGCGTCGCGCTGCGGTGTATATAATTTGTTAGATTGGGGAAGAGTAGTCACATTACGCTGCGACAGCGTTAACGTAAACTCATACTTGGCCCTCTGTGTCAGACTGATGTCAATATGATGTGACCTGTGATATCTGTGCCTGTGATTGTGTTTATTATTATTCAAATATTTCAAGCAATTTCTGTTTAATGTGCTACTGGTTACATTAGTTGTTAGTCAATTCTTTAAAGAATTATTTACTTTGGGAAAATTGTTATATTTTGTTATTGTTTATCTGATATCCATTAAAATGAATACAGAACCGGCAAAAATTGCAGCAGCCACTCTTTTGAAAGAATATGGTGCATTTTTTTCACAACATTATCAGGAACTCTCTGATCTAATTGAGAAAGACCTAACACTGGAAGAAAACAAGACCTATCTTCCTATACAAATAGTATTGGATCAAAATGAATACACTTCAGTTATTGACTTGGTGTCGTCTGATAATACTTTAATGACAAAAGTTCTTGGTGTTTTATCTAGTTTGTGTATAGAAGTTACAAATTTGAAAAGAGAGGCTTTAAATAGGTATGTAGAAAATCATAATTGATAAAAATGAAATTTTTACTATACTGCCTAGAATCTGAAGTAACTAAACACAGGGGGCTGGAACTGTTGTATATGTATTAATGTAGTTTATTTATAGCAATCTCTGTCTTTTCCGGCCTTTTCATTTAATGTTTCACTGTCATTAAATCTACCTACTGGTAAGAAAATGTACACAACAATTTCTATAGAAAATATTATTTTGATTTGGGGTCATTAAATTAACTTTTAAGGGGGATTAAAATGTCCTGAACTGAGAACTGAATTGAGAAACCTTGATTACATATCGCAAATTATTTACATTGATATTTATTTCTTTCTATTTCAGGCATATTCCATTTCTTTCTGTATACGAGGAATATAAGGATAGTACTATTGCTTCTCAGATGGAATCAATATGTTGTCTAAGTGCATTTGTTACACGCTGTGATGATACATTAAAAAATTTACTAAATCAACTATTTTCATTATATGCAAATAATTATATTAATTTGAGTAAGTGTAATAATATTATGTTTTTTATGAGTTATTTTTTACTGGTTTTTTGTATATTAAAATGCTGAATTTGATTATTATTAAATTATGATGAAAATCGAGTAGAAAAAATCCATGATGTGGGCATTGAATATTGGACATATTATGTTCGATGTCCACCACACCTCATTGAATTTGAGTGATTATTGCTAATAATAAATTCTGTTTTAGACGGTGTCGAGTTACATTACATAATCAATCATATCGGTGAGTTGTTCACCATAATAATATTGATAGAACTACTCATATCCCATACATCAATAGCAACAAACTGGAAGAATTACCAAGAAAGTCTTATAAGTTTAAATCGTAAAGACTCAAATGACAGAATTCATTCGACCCTTGGAGCAGTTGAAAACTTAACTGCAAAGATTATGACTGATTGTATTGTGCAAAATAGTATTCAAAACTTATTACCATTAAGGTCTTTTTTAACCGAAGGAAACTGTTCGAATTTACAGACAGAATTTGCTCAATATATAAAATTACTTATTACAAATCTGGATAAATTAGTTCAGGAAAAGCCACACACACTAAATATGTATAGATGTATAAAAGCTAATGGATTATTTGTTCTTAATTCTTTTCTATTTGGTGTAACTGATAAAAAAGTATTTCGTCTACTGATTGATTTGAATACAAAGGTAATATATAATTTGCTTTTAAACAATAAAATCTTCCCTATTTTCAGAACTGCCAGTTTGATATATGCATTCAGCACAGTCATATAAAGAACTTCTTATTATTTTTTTTATATAAAAAGGTGTCAGTATTATATTACATACTTTTATTTTCAGGGTCATAGCATACCTATAGCTGGTTCTATACTATGGTTTCCTGAACAATTTCTACTAAGATATTTATCGCCAATATGCGCCAGTCATGGAAAAGTTGAACAGACAATCCTTAAAGCAAGACAAAGTTTCATTACAAGTAAAAAAACAACAATTGTACGTGATGAAGCACATTTACTAAATTTAGCAACACAATGGCATTTGAAAGTGGAACAATATTTTGATGAGAAAAATTGTCATTTGAATGCAGCAGATATGAACACCCATGCCAATATACTTCTATGCGGATTGGACATTGCAGCTCATGCAGATTACAATCTAGTTACTCTGGTTAACCTACATGTTTTACTAGGTATTCCATTATCAAAGAATATGCTCACATCTATATTTCATATGTTAGAGATGTTGAAGACGATAAAAAACGGTATTATGCGCAACTATAATTCAATTGTAAGATCTATAAACATGATAATTCAACATTATACATACCAGGCGGTATCTAGCATTATTAATATTAAACAGAATTTAATGTCTGATAAAAATTTTGCTAACCAGAGATTAGATGAATTGACTTGTATAGTTATAGCTGAAAGAGCAATGAGAGGTGCCGCAACAAAAGAGCGTAACACGGTGGCGGCGCTCTCTCTATGCCTATTACCACAGGGAACCTGTCCTGATGACACACGAGCGAGTCTAGGGTTACTGTTTGATAATATTCAAACTCTCGCTGACTACATGGTGATAATGGATCGACTTTGTGATTGTTCCTGGCTATACTGGCACCAGAATGTAATACCTATATATTTATCCAAACAATTTCTAACACAAACGACAGACGCATTCAGATTAAGAAACATGTATAGTGTGTTAGAAGACTGCGCTTTAATGTTGCAAAGAAATGACAAACTATTTGAAATGTCCAAGTTGGATGAGTTTATAGATAATGTGAGTAAAGTTGTAGATGAGCTCGTGATGAAGAGTACCTGTCAACAAATAGAAACTAATTTACGCCTTCACATACATTCTCATCTGCAGTTAGATGAAGTGAATCCGTTCTCTAGTGTTCTTATTAAAAAGTCACTCTTGTTTATTGACAATTTTAGACTTGTACAAACTTATATGGCTGTAGTGCCATACGTGGAACATTATCTGTCAACTATGTTCTATAACTTAACAACTGTAGTTCTATCTAATTGGAAAACATATGGTGAGATGCGGCAAATGGCAACATTTAAATTCGGCCTGAACACTGTGGAAGATAATCTACCTACGCAAACATTAGAACAGGGATTGGATGTTTTGGAAATAATGAGAAACATACACGTGTTTGTATCCAAATATTTGTACAATTTGAATAATCAAATATTTATTGAAAAGAGCAGTAACAACAAACATTTGAATTCTATTAATATACAACATATTGCAAACTCTATTAGAACACACGGAACTGGTATTATGAATACAACAGTTAATTTTACTTATCAATTTCTTAAAAATAAATTTTATACATTTTCACAATTCATGTTTGATGAACATATAAAATCTAGATTAATAAAAGACTTGAAACTTTTAAAAGAGAACTCCACTAATAATGGTATTATGTATAGTTATAAACACGCGGAAAAATTCAACAAAGGTATTAGGAACTTAGGCCTCGCTGAAGATGGTCAAAGTTACCTCGATCTATTCAGAGATCTTATAACTCAGATTGGTAATGCGATGGGTTACGTCAGAATGATACGAACAGGTGGAAGACATTGCTGTGCGGACGCGATAGCATTTCTACCGACACTACAAGTTGAGAAGACATTTAAAAACCTGACTGAAGGATGTTCGTCTAACTCAAACATAATGGAGGCAGCTGATAATTTGGATGCCTGTATAGAAGGGCTCACTTCAAACTTTACCAAAGGAACTGAATATTTCACCTTATTAGTTGATGCGTTTGCACCTGTTTTCAGAAAAGAAAAAAATGTGCATCTTAAAAATTTTTATGTTATTGTTCCACCTTTGACTTTGAATTTTGTGGAACACTTAATCCTTGCCAAAGATAAAATGACTAAGAAGAACAAGGTCGGGGCTGCGTTTACTGATGATGGATTTGCAATGGGTATCGCTTACATTCTGAAGTTATTAAACCAAGTAAGTAAATTACTATAATTACTTATGCATTTCACTAAATCAAAAGCTTATCCACTTTTATAACACTTAATGTTTTAAATAATAATCTGCAATCATTCTGCATGGACTATAAGCAGATCTGCTCAAATAGCTCTACTGAGGGTGTCTCTCAATGTAGTTGGTGTTTGGGGTTGTCGTTCATCAAGAGCATATTTGCCAGGGGGTTGGGATGCACACTAATTCTGTTCCTGTACTTCGACGTCCTGAGAAAGACCACCTCGCGCACTGTGCTGATTTTTATAACACTTAATAGACATAATATTTTCCTCCAAATGTTCATCAATTGTCACGCCATTTTCCCACAGAGATAGCTACAATCTTGACACAACCCCCTCGCTTTGCTCATCCATATTCACTATTCTCTTCATACAAGCCCGTCGGTTATGGACACTAGGCAGCCCAGCTTTCTCCCAGGTGTCCCCGATTTAATCGGCCTTGTTTAGCACATCCATTCACATCAGTTTTATAAATCCTTTCATCGATCGCCCTTCACTCATCCTTTCCGTGTGCCCACACCATCAAAGCATTCCTTTCGCAATCCTCATCACTACCAAATGTGGCCTAGTGAATACTTCTAGGCTTTGTATATATCTATCAGGCTATCTTAATTTAAATGCAGGTTTTAAATCCAATTATTTCTTTCATCTCATTTCAGGATTCAAGTTTTGATTCTTTACACTGGTTTGAATCAGTAAATAAACACATATCAGAAGAAAGAAATATAGTTGAAGAACAAAAAGCTAAAGGGCCTGTGCAATTACATCAAGCATTGGCTCTCACAGAAAAAAAGTTACTCACACTCGAACAAGAATTTAAACTTCTTTATTACAGCTTAAGCAGTGCACGTATATTCTTTAGATAATATTGTTCGAAATCCTGCTTTAGGCGGCCAATGCCAATTGATCAAAAACAGGATTTGTTAATAAAAAAACATATAAAAGAAATATTTTTAATATTATATATAACAATAAATGAATAAATCGGAAATTGGCTTAGCAAAATTGCTATTCCTAAGTTATTATTAATTAAATTTAAATTATTTCTAAGATTTATGTATATCTATATGAAGAACACTTCCAAAAATATAGGAAGGTTTAATATGTATTGGAAACACTAAAAATACGTAAAAGGTATATGATTCACCAATATTTGTTAATTTTGGTATAATGGTTTTACTTTTCAAGCATCTCCATAACCATAACATTAAATATATTATGTTTAAACTTAATACAATTGTTATCATTTGATTAAACTATTTATAATAATATTAATAAACTATATATAATTTAACTTATTTTATGGAAGAAATAACATTAAAATGTGCAATTAAAATATAATAAGAACTGACAAATATGTTTTCCTTTTAACTATCAGCATCGCTTATGCCATCAGCTTCAATGTTTTGAATTAATTCTGAGCTAATTTCACATTCAAAATTTTCCTCCAAAGCCTTTAAATTTGCAATAATGTCTTCTGAAGCACTCTCTCTCTGCATATATCTAAGTAATCTTTTGACTGCTTGATATGCATCGACAGATGCAAACGAAGGACAATAATCAATCTGTGCAAACCACTCATTCATATTAATGAAATCTGAAGTTTCTAAATAGTTATCTAAACTTGCAATATCATTGTCGCAACTAATAAATTTGTCTAAAACAGAATCCTCTACATCGAGAGAAATCCCATAAGTGGAAGACCATTGAGAGAGGCTGAATCTATCATTCTCTTCATATACTTCATTGCTTTTCTTTAAATTATTAAAGTAGTAACAGCCAGGAAAGCGAGGATGAAATATTTTGTTAATAGTGTTCGCTGATACATTATGCCATGCGAGACTCGTCAAATGAAGATTATCAATGAGGGCGCAGTCACTTCTATGATGCAATGCCTGTGTTATCTGTAGTTTACGGTAATGATATTTGAAACAATCTATTAATCTTTCAAAGGTCTTCGTAGTAAAAGTAAAGTCTGTACACTTAAGTATTTTGATTTGTTGCAACTCCAGCGCATCAATGTAGGAATCTGGAACAAGAAGGGCTAATAATATTTTTCTCCCTTCCGTTTTGAGCATGTCATCCCAATATTTTAAAATTGTTGTAATCATGCAATTGTCAAACTTTGCATTTTCCTTGTGAAAATATTGAACAGGTAAACTTTGTATACCACTGTGGGTTATGGCGTTTCCCGCCACTATTAGGTCTTGCTTGTCCGACCCAACAATATTCGTTATTAATAAAATTGAAACACTACTCTGATAATTTAAATTATTAGCTGCAAATGTTTGCAAATCGTCCATGTATAATAAACTACAGGTACCAGCAATATAAACATCATCTTCCTTCATATCAGCGAGAACATTCATCCATTGTTCAAATTCCTTTAAACCAAGTGAGTTGTGTATTTTATGCTTATGCTTAATTATGGTATTACTTATTCTAAACTTCCGAAACCATTCCTCGGTAAATTTAAAATTAGTGTTATTGGAATGTGCGAGTTCTTCGGCTTTGGCTTTAAAATCAGACTCAAGGACAACGAGATTGTTATTAGTTCTTGATATAAACCAATCTAAAAGGCACTGCCACAAATCCGAACTATCTGCATCAAATGAAAATCTTTGTCTACACTTCTTAAATACAGCATCCTTCTGCTTGTAAATGTAAGTCACTGCCCGTGGATTGATCCCAAACTCTCTCCCGATATCTACTTTAGTTTGGCCCTTATCGACAGCGGCAATAATGTGCAACTTATCCCTATAATCAATTTTACTAAAAGGCTTTTCTTCATGGCAATCTTGGCTCATAGTTCCCATTCCACTATAAGAATCGCTTTGCTTTTTCAGTTTAGGCATTTTAGTTACCGTTTATTCATGTACAAAACTGGAGGCAAACAGATTAAAAATGTATTAATATAATTAAGGAACCGCCGATATAATTTCACTCAATCAATAGACTTTCCACAAGATTTCTTCAACTCTACTTTTATTTATTTTTTATTCAGTTTGCCAAAGCGAAGGTAACAAAGCCCATACAGCAACGTCTTTCGCTTTCTTCACCTTTGCTGTCAAGAAATTTGTGTTAGGTATTTTACAATTCGATGGGATCGTGGAATGTAGATAATATTTTACTCAAACACATCGATATGTAAGCATTTTCATGGCGTGAGATACAACAAAATAGTTGCCACCACATTTTAAGTTTCTCACTACCGTAGCACGTAATTACAACTTGCACCATACAATGTTTTCATGTTTTCACAATATCACACTATAATACAATATACATATATTGTGCGGTATTTCGTCATATGGATTTCGGCTCGTATATCGTTAGTTATCCAAAGACCGAGTATGAGTTTATATTTACGCCGTGACATCGTAACGTGAATTCTCTCCACCAATCAATGAAATGAAGCAATCTGCGGAAGCAATCTTATAGCTCGCACCTACCCTGTGTGGCTCGTACACCTCATTTGCCATTTGTGGAAATTTTAAACACGACCGATTTATTTTGAACATTACATTTTATTAAAAACTTAGTTATAACTGTACCTTGTTATGTTTTAATATTATTAGATAATATTTAATAATCCTACAAAAGTGATCATTATATGAATAAAAATTCTTGAATTCGAATATTATTTTAGGGCTGTGTGTAATCTTTCTTTTGCTCCCTTCTTGGATCGCGGCTGGACATCTCTAAAATAGTGAGTCATTATTTTGATTATATTTGACGGCTTATTTATCTTCATTCGTGTAGCATTTGTCGTCTGTTGATAAATACGTTCTAGAAACAAATCAATAGGGCTATTTTTGCAATTATTATAACATAGCTGGAGTGCGGTTCGCGCAGCCATTTAAGAAATCGATATTACTGCAATTTGCTTCTAATAGGTAAGGCATCTTAGGCATTTGTTGGCGACACAATATTTCATAACTATTAACAAATATTAAGTATTACATTAAGATATATCTACAAAAAGCATTTAAATGGATATCGATTCCTTAACATAAAGGGCGCATACGGGCTTTTCCTTTGTTCATTTTCCATCGATTTTTCCAGCGCATGCGATTGAGCGACTTCTGTTAACGTTGTAGGTATCAATGGTTGTAGGTAATACCTGCCTATTAGGTATATAGATTGAGTTAAATCTAATCTAAGATAAAATAGATATATTGCAATTGCAGACAGAGTATTTTGTGCTTAAAACTTTTGTTCTTGTTTTCAGATTAAATTACTTCAAGAAAAATGGGTTAGTACTTTTCTTATTATCAAATAGGTATTATGTTAGTGATTCGTGATCTTTATTTCTTATATTTATTAAATACCAAACAAGTTAATGTGTACAATTAATACAAAGGCACACAACATGGATAGTATATAAAAATTAAACACAAGCTAAGAGAACAAAAAATAAACCGGGGTCTCAGTCTTTTATGAGCTTGTTTCAGCATTTGAGAGCAATTAAATTCCTATATTCAAATCTGAAATAGTAATGTGTGAAATCATTATGATGTGAATGAAATGAAATGCATGTGTGCAAATTAACATGAAAGCCAACACCTGAGCATCCATACATTTTGTTTTACAACATTGTTTGAAACAGCAAATTTATGTTGAGATTAAGTGATTTTATAACTTTCTCAGCACTAATTATTATCGCAAATCACGATAATAAACAAATAGTAGCTATTAAATATTCTGTGGTGTACTTAATTTCAACATAAATTTACTGTAAAACAAAATGTATGGACACTCAGGTGTTGGCTTTCACGTTAACGGGGCGCTATCTGACTGGTTTGGCATCTCCAAAGGTGTCAGACGGAGGTGTAGAGTCCCCGTGGCTCTTAAATCTATTCATGGATGAAAGAGATGCGTTAAAGGAATTATGGTTTGAGAATAAATGATTTGGTGATCAAATGTCTCTTGTATGCCAATGATCAAGTTATCCTTGCATCTTCGGCATTTGAGTTATAGGAAATGGTTACTTTCATGAATGCGGAATTAGGAAAGAAAGGTATGAAAGTGAGTGTAAGTAAAACTAAAGTTATGGTCTTGGAGAGAGAGGATGAAATGACTGAATGTGAGATAATGATAGACGGAAAGAAAGTGGAACAAGTTACACTTGGGAAGTATGTTTACAAGGGATGGTAAGTGTGATGGAGATATTGAGAGAAGGATGCAAAAGTAGTGAACTGTGCCATCCATAGTATAATGAACAGCCAAATAATGTCGAAAAAGTCACGGATGGCTGTTCATAACGCGGTACTTGTTGCTACATTAATGTATGGAAGTGAAGGTTGGGTATGACAGAAGAAGCAAGAGAGTAGGATTAATGCAGTAGAAATGTGGTCATTAAGGAGTGTATGTGGAGACACGATAGTGGATAGAATGAGGAATAGTGTTGTGCGCTATAGATGTGGTTTAAAAGATGACGTAGTGACGAGGATTGAGAAAGGAATGCTTCGATGGTTTGGACACATGGAAAGGATGAATGAAAAGAGATTGATGAAAGGAATATATAAATCTGATGTGGTGTTTTTCGATGAAATTGGAGACATTCTTATGAAAGCTGGGCTGCCTAGTGCTCATAACCGTCGGGCGTGCATGAAGAGAATTGTGGATGTGAGGGAAGCGAGGGTGTTGTGTCAGGATCGTGGTAAGTGGCGTTCTGTTGTTTCTGCCTATCCCTGTAGGAAAAATGCGTGATTATTGTATTGAAATCATTATGTGAAACAGATTGGATAATGGAAGTTGGCCAGGTTGTACAGACAGTACGTCTTCTCAAGGCAGCATGGCAGAGGGGACTGCGACCAAATTTCTCTGTGGTGGTAGTTATCTTCTCATGGATATAGCTTTAACATCAGGTGGAGCGTGGTACAATATTAATTATGTAAAAGGAAAAGAAGGTTCTTAATTAACAAAGCCAATCGACAGTTGTGACTTGATGGAATCGAAAACAAAATAAACTTAGCCCCCTGTTAGAAACTGATGCACATAATGTGCAGCGCAGCACAAAAATTTTTTGACTGTTAAACCATTATTGACTTTAATCATGACTGACATGCGCATCAGACCTTTTGCTACTTGCAGAAAAGTGATAGAAATGACTTAACGCAGTGAACATATTAACATAAATTATATTTGGTCAGTGTGTAATTTTTTTTTTATCAGGAAAACCTAAAAAGGGTCAGAAGGGGAAGCAGCCCGAATCTGCTTCTGCTTCTGAAGCAATGGAGTCATTGAGCTTGACCGTCCCCCCTCCTACTGCTGCCGATCAAGATAGCGATGGGGGGATAACTGAAGGTAGCAAGGAGCGTAGACAAAAGAAAAAGGAGGCCAGAGCTAAAGCTAAAGCTGAGGCCAAGCAAAGCACTTCAACTGTACAGTCCGAACCCTCATCCACATCCATTCAATCCTCTGAACCTTCTGCGTCCACATCTGCAGAATCGAGTCAAGTCGCATCAACATCAGCTAAAAAGGAGGATGAAGATGATGATGCGTCAGGCTTAAATGTCGGAGCAGCAAAGCGCACTCGTCGTCGTAAAGGGAAAATGTCTCTGGCGGCGCAGGAAGCTTTAGCAAAAGAGTCTGAAGCAGGTCCTGCGCCTGGCCCTGCACTTGCGCGTACTCCTGTGACTATTCCACATCCAGTGATTCCGGTGAGTTTGTGCATTGACTGATTCTGTTTCTTGGGTAAATATGAATACATTAATTAATTGTCTTATATTTTTTTTCCACGATTGCAGGCCCAGAATGTTTGGTCGACAGCACCAACAAGGTAAGGGTGGATATATATATTTTTTTATTGTTTAATATTTTTATTTTGGTTGTCTTTTTTTTGCTTAGCAGTGCCCCTCCAGTACAAGAGCCTGCACTATCTCTAAGGTAAATATCATTTTTAAAATGCTTTTTAACAATGGGGTTAGTGCATAACTTAAGTTTAGGTTGCATAAAGAACTTTTTATGAATATGAATGTAAACCTTAATGTAAACGTAACAGTTAATGTAAGCGTAAAAGTAATAACGGCCCTGACACAGGTTTCTTTCTACCTGGTACGGATGCCAAAGAAAGACTTGTGATTCATGAGTATTTTGATTTTTTGTCATTTCATTCTAGTGTTACCAGTTGTACAACAAATGAATTCGTGTGATTTGTTCATAGTTATGCGTGAACGAAGGTTATATTTTTGATAAAATCTAACACATATTTTAAAACGAAAAGTTAATCTATTGTATTTTCTCAAAATCATTTCTAGTTTTTTATGATGGTACCTATCTTAGAATCCATACTTATTTCAAATATATGCGGCTTACTATTAAAAGTTACTAAAAAAATTAAAACGTTTTGATGTTTATTTAGTTCATTTTTTATTTAGTCATGGTCCACCTTCGCAGCGTAGGCCTAATACAGGTTTTGGGTATATGTTTATGCTTAAACTGCTTTGTTTTCGAATTTAAAATTCAAATTTATGGTTTTAATTTAGTTGCATTTTATTTTTTATTTGTTAATTTAGACAAGGTCCGCCCCCACAGCGAGTGCCTGGTCCAGGTTTCGGGTATGTTTATTCTTAAACTGCTTTGTTTTCAAATTTAAAATTCAAGTTTACGGTTTTTATTTAGTTGCATTTTTATTTTTTAATTTAGACAAGGTCCGCCCCCACAGCGAGCGCCCGGTCCAGGTTTTGGGTATGATTATTCCTTATATGCTTTGTTTTTAATTTAAAATTTAAGTTTATGGTTTTTATTTAGTTGCATTTTTATGTTTTATTTGTTAATTTAGACATGGTCCGCCCCCACAGCGAGTGCCTGGTCCAGGTTTTGGGTATGTTTATTCCTTAAATGCTTTGTTATTTAAAATTTAAGTTATTTATGTTTAGTTGCAATTTTTTTTCTGTTAATTTAGACATGGTCCAACTCCACAGCAATTACCTGGTCCAACTGCTAGGTATGCTAATTTTAATATAGTTAAATGCTTTTTACACTTTATTTATAATATTTTTTATCGTAAACGAGTTTATTTTATGTTGATTAAGTTGTTTTTTGTTTGTTTGTTCATTTAGACATGGTCCACCGCCACAGCAAGTACCTGGTCCAACTGCTAGGTAAAACAAATGAAATATGTGTATTAATTTATCTTTGTTTTCTACTTATTTATAAATGTGTATTTTTAGTTTATCGCAAAGTCATCAAGTTTCACAGCCGGATCAAGGTGCCTGGGGTGGTCGAGGTGCCCATTCCGATAAGTAAGATTTATGTTATATTTGTTATAATTAGACATGTTTTAAGTTGATATGTACGGTTTTCAGGTATTAAGTATCACCGGTTTTAACCACTTTTAGGCACTTTAACCTGGATTGTATATCTATTATGGCCTCACCACGTCTTTGTTATTTTCTTATTTTCTTAATATATATATTTGTTTCTTTTTAGACACTCCACGCGATCTGACGATAGCCGTCGTACGTCTGAGAGCTCACAGTGCGTATTATATTATTATTATTAATTTCTTATATAATTTAAAATGTAATTTTGTATAATTGACTTTTTAACAATTTTTATTAGGCATTCACGTGATGATCATCGGAAACCTGCCGATCAACCACGGTACGTTACCATATTATACCTTTTTTTATAAATAAACAATACCTACAATATGAATTCGAACTCACTTTCCGATAACGACATTGAGTGGTAGGCAGACCGGTTGTAAGCCCAGTCTGCCGTTCTGGTGTAGTACCATTACTTTCAAGTGACATTGTCGCGTTTGGAAGTAGCCATTTATAATGAGAGAAGTCTGCACTATTAATCTAGATGATATACATCAGTCTCTTCAAGCCGGCATAGCGGAGGCGAGTGCTGCCTGCAGAAATTTATGTGTAGTAGCAGTTGTTTCCGTTCACGGACCGCATTCTAGATTCACATCAGGCGGAGTGTTGTCACATGTCGAGCTACAATAAAAAAATAAAAAAAAGTGTTATCTATTATACAATAGGTTACGAGTTACAATAAAAGGAAAGTGAAAAGCTGATTTTAGTGAGGCTGACCATTAGCGCTGAGAAACCAATATAATATTATGGTTCCTATAGAAGCGTTTTTGAGTGACATCGACCGCTCAGCGCCGGGCTCCGTGTCAATACTTTATTTAATAATAATAATATAATACTTTATTGCACCAGATTATAAAAATATTAAAATTGCAAAAGGCGAACTTAATGCCTTAAGGCGTATTGTACCAGTTAACCTTTTGCTATTTCTGTCATTTGAATTCACAGAAAAGACGCTGTGCAGACCTATGCACCGCAACCGCAACCGCCAGCGCCTGGAGAAAAGCATTATAGCATTCCAGCAAAAATATCTGGAGCGACGGTACCTTGTAAACCGACCAACGTATTGACAAATTACCTTCCAATGACGATCACACCCATTAAAGTCGTAAGTTATGTTCAATATTTTAATATGGAAAAGTTTGTCTGGTAAAATAAAAGCTTTCTTTATTGCTTTACGGTACTAGTATTTGTTAACAAAACACAAAACTGTCGAAAAATATCGAAAACATGCAAGTGAGTGCAAGGATTGGTTTGCGGTCGGTGTCGAGACTGTCATTCAACTCACAGCTGATAGAGAAAGGCTGTCTTAACGACGTTATTATGAGATCGA
The DNA here is from genome assembly GCA_948150575.1 of Tinea pellionella. Lineage (NCBI taxonomy): Eukaryota > Metazoa > Arthropoda > Insecta > Lepidoptera > Tineidae > Tinea > Tinea pellionella. Next base: position 3,977,674 of record OX411252.1, read on the forward strand.
GTCTTAATTTATTTGATAATCTTTAGAAATCTACTAATAAATAACACTGGTATGACGTTTCAGTATTGGTAGTGTAGCACTTGTCGCCAAGGGGGGTCAGGGAGGGACAGCTGCCCCCCCCCCCTTTCTTAAAAAAGATTCTAAAAAAAGTTGTTAAATGTAAATTTATTTATTATTCACAGTCAAGAGCTCGTAGCTTTACACGTTAGACTCTGCATCGTTGTTATCACAATCGCCGTAGATGTAAGGCTCGTACTACAAGTGAAAAGTTTCATGTACTTTACCTACAATTCATACTTTTCTCATCCTCCATATCAACTTGCCCCCCCGCCCCCTAGGCCATCTGCTGGCGACGCTCTTGCTTATAGCGATTGCACCAAAGGGCCGGTTAAAGTTACTTTGCCTGTTACGTTTTACGATAACTGTAACGGTTGCGTTTACATTTAATTCACACGCGTTGTACCGTCGTCGCGCCTGTCACTTTTGACGCTTACTTTAACGATAACCGTAACCAACGAATTTTGACTGGTCAAAATTAAAGTTATAGTTAGACCAACGTCAAATGTATAAAAAGAACTCACATACTGTTTTCCTATTATTTTTTTCGGGAATGTACTCCTCATTACATCAACCACCATTTTAATGATAACAATATGAATTTACACGACAGTGCAACGCGTGTGGAGTAAACGAGTAAAAAAGTCATCGTAAAATGTAACTTTAACGGGCCTTTTGCTGCAATTGTACACTATTTTTACCAGCGTTCTGTATGTATGTATAATTAATATCTTGTATTTTCATCTGCCTTGTCTATATGATTTACAAGGAATTAAAGTCCCGACCCGCACTCGTCCCATGTGTGAGTTGGGTCTACAAGTCATTCGCTAATCTATAATTATGAATACCAGGAAAGTATATTTATGTCGCTGGCAGTTAACCAGGTTGACTATACTGACTTTTCCGAACTAAACAAAATTATCCTTAAGTTATGGCCCTCTGTAAGTATTAGTTTTCATTAACGCCTTCACGGCGTAGTGAGAAGTCTCCATCAATCAGAGTTCTCAGGTTTCTGTCCTATTTGACACAGAATACCAATTCTTAAGATAACTGTTATAAGAATGTTTATTCTCTAGGGCAGTGGTTCTCAACCTTTTTTTCAATGCGGCACACTTTTCACGATTAAAAAATTTGGCGGCACACAAAGAAAAAGATAATTTTAAAAATTATTTACTTACCTATAACACACTGCGTAAATAGTTTATGGTAATAATTTTAAATGTGCTAAATAAAACAATATGTACTACAAAAATAACAGTACGTTTATTAAGGGATTAATTACAAGTTAATAATAAGAATACTTGTAATGCAATTTTTTTTTCTTTAAATCATATTATTTAATAATATTAACATAATTATATTATCTAAAATTTGGCGGCACACTTTTAGAATTTTACGGCACACAAAAGTGCCGCGGCACAGTGGTTGAGAATCACTGCTCTAGGGCGTAATAAGTTAGACATGTCGGTAAATAATATTTAAAGATTATTTATTTAAAAGGGTGATGTTTGTTGTTACCCCAGTATGCTGTTTTGGGGGTAGTACCACCACTCGAAGTACTACCTGGATTAGTCGGATATAACTGGAGGCGTATGCCCAGTTCACCATCAAACCGGGGCGCAGTGTGTTAACATGTGGCTTATATAAAATGAAACTTTTTCTTTTTCAGCATCGGTATGATGTCACTATGACTCCAGATAGACCAAAGAAGTTTCTAGGTCGGGTGTTTACCACGATGCTAAAGAAGTATTTCCCAGGGTCCGTTGTTGCATATGACCAAAATAAAATTGCATTCTCCGTACACGAGCTTCCTGGTGGTATAACATCAACGGCGCGAAAATCATTTAAGGTATGTTTATTTTTATTATTAGTAGAATATTAGTAGCAACCGTGGTCTAGCGGTAAGACGCGTGAACTCACGATCGATGGGACCCGTGTTCGAACCGCGCTAAATTCTGACTGGTACCAATATGTACTTTGATCGCCCAATGCCGGCACTATTAAAGAGTGATAGGCAGACTGATGATGGTTATTAGCCCAGTCTGCCGTCCAGGCGTAGTACCACTATTTTCGAATGTATCACCCGTGAAGTGACCTTGTCGCGTTTCAGCAATGGTTTGAAAGTACCGAGGTATAACAGGAGGAGTGCACTGTCAATCAGCATGGTGCACACTCGTCCTCTCAAGCCGGCATAGCGGAAGCTATGGTAGAAGTTTTGTCTGTAGTTCATGGACCGCACTAAAAAAAAAACTTTTAAAGCAACAAATACAATCAAAGGTGTTTTTGTTAATAGGCGGAGCTTATTGATGACAATGGGAAAACGATGGCATTCGAGGTAGCACTAAAGAAAGCTGGAATGGTTGATTACAAAACTCTCATTAAGTAAGTACTAAACATTTTTTTTTAATTGTAGTGTTCGACATGACAACACTGCTTGATGCAAAGCTTAAGTGAAAGGAAACAACTACTACTGTAGATAAATTTCTACAGGCAGCTGTCGCCTGCGCTATGCCGGCCTGAGAAACAAATGCGCACCATCCAGATTGACAGCCCACATCTCTCGTTTACACCTGGCTACTTCCAAACTGATCCTGAAACGCGACAAGGTCACTTCACGGGTGTTACATTCGATAATGGTAGTACTACCCCAGGACGGCAGACTGGGCTAATAACCATCATCATTTTGTCTACCACTCTTTTAATAGTGCCTGACTGACCAAAGTATATACATATAAGTAGTTGCATTGGTACCGGTCAGAATTTGCGAGGTTCGAACACGGATCTGAACGATCGTGAGTTCACGCATCTTACCGCTAGACCGCAGCCGCTCTTTTATTTTATCTATAATTTAATTGTATTAGCTATTTTTGTGTTTGCTCTTTTGATCGTTTAGATTATTTTACAATGATTAATTACAGTTATATGGGTGACGGAACTTCGCTTAATCCACCAACAGAAGCCATTCAAGTTATCGATGTTGTGCTTCGTCAGGGTTCCTTGGAGAAATATGTTAAGGTATATTCCTTTATCCTTACTACAAGCTATTATCGCACAATACAACAGTATCGAAAGAAAAAGAGACAACTTGGCAGTTGTATCAGAAAGAGACAGCATCAAAGATGTCGACAAGGGCTGCTGGGCTGTCTCAGAAATATTGCTTAATTTTTTTTTGTTTTATATGGGATTTAACAATTTGCCAGTGTCAAAGTAAATATTTTTGCATCAAGTTAATAACATTGTGCATCATGAGTCATTCATTCATCACACCAAACAGTCAGGTCAAAACTCAGTCAAGTCAAAAATTGTTCCAGTAAAGTGGTAGAATCTTTACTGAAACTTCCTAGGGAGTTTTGGAGGGAAAATGGAAACACAGGTTCTCTTTTTTTAATTGTTTGCCCACAGTCATGCACGTTCACGAACACCTTGTGGTTAATAATCCACCATTATTACACATTAACACTCGAAGAAACACAAGTTTAGGAAAATAATTTAAAACAGATAGATAACCAGACGTCTCAAGATGGCCGCCAAAACTCCTTTGCTTAATTTATAATGAAAAATATGGTAGAAAGGAAAATGTCCAGTCGCCTAAGTGAAATGGGCTCACAATCATTTTCTCGAGTTGGAGATTTCTCACTTTGTAAATGTAATCCATACTTAGTCCTCTGACTGCATTAGAGTTCTTACAATACATTTGTTTATGTTTAGGCTGGAAGAACATTCTTCATGCGTCCATCAAACCCTATTGATCTCAGCGGTGGCCTGGAAATGTGGACTGGTCTGTTCCAGTCTGCTATTTTCACAAGCAGAGCCTTCATCAATATTGATGGTGAGTCACCGTTTTGAATGACATATTTTAGGCACCTACGATGCTGGTTGTAATAACTAAGGCATAATAACCAATTATTTATTTCACAGTTGCTCACAAAGGTTTTCCGAAGAACCAATCGCTCATCGATGTGTTAAGTATATTCGAATTTGAGCCATCAAAGCCCCTCGAAGACCAAAGACGAGGCAATATTATTGCATTAAAACACTTTTTGAAGGGTCTCAAAGTATGTTTCCTATGATATTTTCATTATTTTAAAAGAAGTATTTTTTTTTTTTGGGTGAAATTGCTGTACTAAGCTAATGCTTGTATCAGAGTCACTGACCGACCAAAGTACATAAAACATAGTGACATCGGTACCGGTCAGAATTTAGCGAGGTTTGAACACGGAGTCTCATCGTTCGTGAGGTCCGTCCGCTACCGCTACACCATTATATTTTTAGGTATCAAAAGCAATTTCGAGTATTAAAATAAATAACAACTAATTATATACAAGAAAGATTTAACCCCTAAATGCATATATTGTTGCCAAAAGTATACACTATACATATTATATTTTTCAAAATATATATTCTTTATTAGTACCTAAATTTCCTATAATATCCGATTTTATTAATTTAAAACAAAAAAATCTTTCATTTAAGAGTTAAATCAACAAATTGTACGTCGATAAACAAACGATATCACCACGCTACACGTCTACAGTCGGAGACACGACGCAAAGAGAGCGAGCTTAGCCAATGCCAAACATTGTCCTTTCTTTCGATTAGGGAATGGCTTCTAACAATATTATATTTGCAGGTTGTCGCAAAGATCGGCGGAGACCAAACTAATGCCTGTGTCAGACGTGAATTTGTCTGCAACGATATCGTCGATCCACCATATGTAAAAGCGTTCACATATACGGACAAAGATGGTAAAGATAGAGCCATGACGGTCGCAGAGTACTTCATAAAAGAGAAGAAATGCAAGTTAGTTGTGCTTTTTTAAGTTTATGCAAGCAACCATAAAAAAATAAATAAAATAGCTATACTCATTGAGATAAATGCAAACTTCATACATCTGACATAAAAAAATCGTAGGCCGCTTCAAACGATTTGACAATGTTGCCGTCAAGTCAAATACTAACTGACAGAGAACCTAAACGTGGCTGTGGCCACGTTTTCTCTCGCGTCGCATTGGGAGCGTTATTGCACATCTACTTCTATATATCAATGGCTATACTGATCTAAAGCACTGAAAGTGTATATTTCGTTTTTTTTTTAAACCATTGCTTTTTGTATTCGTGATGCTTAGATTTATTCATTGTTTATCGCTGTACGCCTCGAGAATGGTGACAGTGTCTATTTAATTAAGAAAAAACGAATACAGACCTCGCTATTGGTTAATATAATTTAATTTGCTAATTAATGATCCTTAAATTTAAGATTGATGTATCCAAACCTGAACTGTCTCTGGGTAGGATCCCGTGACAAAACAATATTCTATCCGATGGAGCTCCTCGATGTCGCTTATGGACAAGTATGTATTTAAAACGTATTTGAGCCCTAAACAGTTAAATTTATTAATGTAGGTGGACTGATGATGGTTATTAGCCCAGTCTGCCGTTCTGCGTGTAGTACCGCAACTTTCGAATGTATCGCTCGTGAAGTGACCTCGACATATCTATTCAAGCTGGGATAGCGGAGGCGGCTGCTGCCTGCTGATATTTATTTGTAATAGTAGTTGTTTCCTTTCATGGACTAGCAATCTATCTTAACATCAGGTTGTCACATGTAGAGTTACATAAAAGAAAAACTGTTTTGGTTTATCAGGGGCATATTATAATAATATTATTTTTGTAGGTTGCGAATAAACAACTAACTGAGAAGCAACTTAGTACTATGGTGCGTGTGGCTGCAACAGCACCTTATGTAAGGAAGGCTAAGATAGAGGAAGTCATAAGAAGTGTAAGTTTTTCCAAATATATAAATACACATAAGAGCGGTCGAGGACTTGGACTCACGATTGAGAGACTCGTGTTCGAATCTCGCAACTGATCAGTTCTAATACAGCTGTGTTATCTATTATACTTTGGTCGCTCCTATGGTGTGATGGTTATCCACATAGTCTGGTGTCCCAGGCTAGTAGGACACTTTCAAGTGTAACAACCGTGAAGGCTAGTCTACTTTCGGGATTGACTTGGGAGTAACCGGATATTATGCCACCTCAAGCCGGCACAGTGGAGGCAACTGTTGCATGCAGTTGTTTCCGGGCGTTCAGCTTAAAATCATGCGGAGTGTGGTCATATGCTGATTTGATTATATTTTTTTTTCAGATGAGTTATTCAAATAATAGATATTTTGAGCAGTTTGGTCTGCGTATATCGGAGACTTTCACTCAAGTAGCGGCAAAAATATTGACTCCACCGTCGCTCGAGTACAATGGTCAGGTTGTGGAACCAAAGTAATCACCTCATTTATTTTTTATTGCAGTCTAGCATGAGTGGAGAGGACTGCTGTCGTAGCGCTTTGCGGAGGGCTGCAATCGCCTCCACTATACTTGTCTGATGATATAATTGATTGTCTTTATGGAAAAAGCCACAAAAGAGTTAATTAATAATTATGATTTTAGGAATGGCATGTGGAGCTTCCGTAAATTGTTTCAAGGCGTGCAGTTACGTTGTTGGGGTATAATTGGCGTTCATCTCGACGCCAGACAATGCAATGCTGAGTGTGCTATTAGCGCTGTAAGTACCATATAATTTAATCCATATATAAAAACGGGAATTATGTATTCATAATAAAAGTACTATTTTTTTTTAAATTAATTTGCTTATTATCTAATAGTAGCGTATAGCGGAACGTTTTGGCCGTTTATAATGCCGAAAATATTTTACTATGGTGATCATTATAGAGGCTTTAATTATTAAGGCACCTACAGTGCACTTTTTTTATTTGCACGTGCCTAAAATATACAGGTAGATGTATATTCTCAACCCGCTTAAATAAAAAGACCAGTGAAAATAATTGTAAACATATTTTTAAAACATTGTTTTGTGATAAAACGGGGGAAAAAATGATAATTCTTTAAAAATGTCATAACTTTTAAACCCGAAGGTATAAAAAAAAATCACTAAATTATATTGTAGGTATTGAACCCCTCTATCTGTAAAGTACCGTTGACACCACTACTTACGGGACATCCTGTATATTAAGTGTAATGTAAAAATAATAGGGCCCTGTCAAGGTCATATGGTCGACGTGATTGGCAGCAGTACGGCTCTTAAGAACTCATGACTAAATTGCATTGAAGTTTTCATCATCATCTATTGTCACGCCTTTTCTCACAGGGATAGGCAGAGAATATAATCCTTTCCTCCATGGACATTTTAAGCAAAGTAGAGAATTATTATAATGATATTTTTTAGTTCAAAAGCACAGCACATGAGATAGGCATGGACATGAATGATCCTGCCTTCTACAGATACAACGTAGTATTGAATCAAGTGGAGAAAACTATGCGCGAAGCATATGACCACAAATTGCAACTTTTGTTTGTTATTGTTCCCGGTCGTAGTTTAAAGGATGCTTATTCCAAGGTATGTCACGTAAATATTATATAAATACTAATAATAAACTCTAGATGTCCCATGAGGTAGGCAGATAACAACATTTCAACTGATGTTAAGTGGTCAATGAACGGAAACAACTGCTACTATAGATAAATATCTGAAGCCGGCAGTCGCCTCCGCTATGCCGACTTGAGGAGACGAATATGCACCATCTATATTGACAGTGTATTCACTCCTCTCATACTTTCAAATTGCTCCTGAAATTCGACAAGGTCACTTCACGGGTGTTACATTCGAAAGTGGTGGTACTACCCCAGGACGGCAGACTGGGCTAATAACTGTCATCGGTCTTCATACCACTCTTTAATAGTGCCTATAGGCACTGAGCAACCAAAGTACATATAACATAGTTACATTGGTACCGGTCAGAATTTAGCGAGGTTTGAACACGGGTCTCATCGATTGTGAGTGCACGCGTCTCACCGCTATACCACGGCCGCTTTAAATATCTTATAATAATGTAATTTTAACTGTTTGTTTAAAAAGGTGAAGCAGTTCGCGGAACGTCGTGTCGGTATTCTGACACAATGTGTGAAGGACCAGACATTGGTCCGAATCAATAAGCAAACGATCAAGAACATACTCTTGAAGGTGAATTCTAAATTGATGGGCATCAATCAATGTTTGGAAACGCGCACCCTGCCTCAATGTCTTCGCGGAGGAAGCGTGATGATAGTCGGCGCCGATGTCACACATCCATCACCCGATCAGGTAATCCCGTTAATAAAAATCTTAATTTTTAACAAAACTTAATAAATTCAAAGTGGCAGTCTGCCGTCCAGGGGTAGTACCACCACTTTCGAATGTAACACCCGTGAAGCGACCATGTCGCGTTTTGTGGGCAGTTTGGAAATAGTCAGGTATAATCTAGTCGAATCTAGATGGTGCATAATCGTCTCTTCATGCCGGCATGTCGGAGGCGACTGCTGCTTGTGAGATTTCTCTGTTGTAGCTTTACATTAGGTGGAGTGTTAAATAAAAATAATGAATATTTAGTAAAATCATATCATTAATTTGTTTTATTTGTTTACAGAATAATATTCCGAGTATTGCTGCAGTGACAGCTTCTATTGATACGAAATGTTATCAATATAACATTGGACTCAGTATTCAAACACCAAAGGTAATTTAAATTATGTGTCTAGTGGTTATTATCACCGCATGATCTATGAGACCCGCTAAATTCTTACCGGTACCAATCGAACTATGGTATATACAGGGTGAATTTTTCAAGTGGGCTTTCATGAGCAAATCCTAAACTATAAGAGATATCGAAAAATGCTGAAAGGAGTCTCGATGCCGATTTTGATGAAAACTAAAACTGCTTTATTAGATTTTTGATAAATCCATTTTCCCGGCCAGGAATCGAACCTGTTGATTTTGAAAAAAAATAAACACACTGTATTATTGCACCATCCGATAGTGTTCCTGATAAGGATCAAATTCTGGGAAGTAATGATATACGGCAAACCAAAGAAAAGTGTTGATTTTTAACAAATTGTCTCTTATTTCCATGTATTTATACGTTACCGGTACATTGACAACATTTCTTATAATTATTTATGATGATTGAAAATCATCATATTAATATTTAAAATCTCGCGCTCTTCGAGGTCAAATGAAAGGAAAGTCTTGATTTTTGGCAAAATATTTTTTTTTTAACATTAAGTAATTAAATCTTAATTAATCAATTGTTCAAAATGATAGCCATTATTTTCAATACATAGCTGAACTCGAAGCCTCAAGGAGTGTACTGCATTCTACATCACAAGGTTATTGATTCCGTTCAGAATATTCCCTAACGCTAGTTTTAAGTCATCAATTTCATTGTACGTACATTTGTAAATTTCGTTTTTGACATGCCCCCCGAGAAAATAATCTAAAGGTGTTAGATCTGGTGATCTAGCCGGCCACGGCACAGGACCTTAAAAATTAATTTATTGTTTTTCCTACATTTTAATTTCTTTTTTTAATCATGGCTTTTAACCTCGAAGAGCGCGAGATTTTAAATCAAAACATAATAAATGTAGTAGGTAATGTATAAATACATGGAAATAAGAGACAATTTGTTAAAAATCAACACTTTTCTTTGGTTTGCCGTATATCATTACTTCCCAGAATTTGATCCTTATCAGGAACACTATCAGATGGTGCAATAATACAGCGTGTTTTTTTTTCTTCAAAATCAACAGGTTCGATTCCTGGCCGATAAAATGGATTTATCAAAAATCTAATAATGCAGTTTTAGTTTTCATCAAAATCGGCATCGAGACTCCTTTCAGCATTTTTCGATATCTCTTATAGTTTAGGATTTGCCCATGAAAGCCCACTTGAAAAATTCACCCTGTATATGTACTTTGGTCGCTTAGTACAGGAATTAAAAAAAATATATACTAATTTCTCTTTATGACTTTGTGTTATTTGAGTTTTAAAATGTTATGAGATTAAAAAATGTTGTCTTTTTTTCTTGCAGAAGGAAATGATTGTAGATTTTGAGGAAATAATGGTTGATCACCTTAAGCTATACAAAGAAAGGCTGCGTAAGTTGCCTGAGAAGATATATGTGTTCCGTGACGGTGTATCCGAAGGGCAGTTTGCTCAGGTGAATTTACTATATTTTTTGATTTAATTTATTAGTAACTTTTCGAAGTCACTGCTTCGAGCAAATTTTCGGGTTTTCTGTGTCCTGGGCCCAAGCCAAAAACACAATAAAAGTTGTCACTTGATCGCATCGCTAACAAAATGTATTTGACGTTTTGCTGTTCTCCAAGTGACAACCTTCTTTGGCATTTGTCTAGGCCTGCAATAACCCTATATAAATTGAATAATAAATTTAATTTTTATTTAAGGTCATGCAAAGCGAATTGCGCTCAATTTATCGGGCCCATGAGAGGTTGTCTGGTGGTGCATTTAGACCTCAAGTTTTGTTCATATTAGTTCAAAAACGTCATCATACTAGGTCAGTTCTATATCTTCTATTGTGGGTTTGGTGTAGTCACAACGTTTGATATTTCGTTCATTATTTATTGAAAATAATCAATAAAATGTTGAAAATAAATGACAATTTTTATTCTTTCAGTCATATTTGAGCAAGTGGGGAGCCGGGTTCATTTAAATATTTGTGTATCAAACATGTGTCCAAAAGAGACGACGGCACTGACCAGTCCTAATTAAATTGACTATATTTTTAGATGTACTTTATTGAGTTGAGTTGTATGTTTTCAGAATGTTCACAACTGGAAGGCAAGCTCAGAACGTGGACCCTGGGACTGTGGTTGACACTGACATAGTTCACGCACGCGAACTTGACTTTTATTTGGTATGTTCAATATTTCTTTATTGATTATCTCGGGAGACATTCGTTTTGATTATTTGCACCTGGGATCACGAGGCAACCTACAAGACCGAAGTTTTTTTTATTTTTTTTTTTTATTTTATTGTAGCTCGACATGTGACAACACTCCGACTGATGTAAAGCTAGAGTGCGGTCCATGAATGGAAGCAATTGCTACCACAGAGAAATCTCTACCGGCTGCAGTCGCCTCCACTATGCCGGCTTGAGGAGACGAGCATGTACCATCTAGATTGTGTTTGATAATACCGTAAGAGTACTAAATTATTTTATGCAGGTATCCCACCAAGCCATAAAAGGCACTGCTCGTCCCACTCGGTACCACGCGGTGTGCAATGACGGGAACATGGCCATAGAGGAGGTGGAACAACTAGCTTTCTACCTCTGTCATCTGTACAGCCGCTGCGCTCGCTCCGTCTCATACCCTACTCCCACATACTACGCGCATCTCGCGTGTTTGCGTGCGAGAGTACTCACCCAGTAAGTACATGATTTGAAAAAAAATATATAGATAACAATGTTGTGTTAAAGTCTAAAGTACAGTGCCCATTTTTAAACTAATATGTTTTTCTATTTATAATTTATTTCAATTTGTTTACCAATTACAAGACATTGGTTCATTACAAAAACAGATAACATCAATTATTCAAGAATCTTGCTCACAATCTTGGAAGATTCAAGCGTTTAATAAGCTCAAAGCATCATAAAAAAATCTAATCACTCAATAATCCGGGTAAAAAAATTAAAACTGAGCAATTAACAATGAAATAGATTTAATTTGACCTCACTGAATTGTGGGCTCATTTCTCTTAGGCGAATGGGTATTCTCCTTTGCTTGAGTCTGTCGTATGTCTATGGACGATTAGTCTAAGAGAAGCTTTAGAAACAGCTTAATTATTATTGTTCGTGATCAGAATATGAATAATCAAACTTATTTTCTCTTTCAGAGGCGAGAAGTTCGATTTGAGGGATTTGGAGAGGAAGTCTATTCGTTTAACCGTATTGGAGCGGATGCTGTCTAACAGCCGCATGTTCTTCATCTAAATAACGCTGAGATTAATTATAACTATTTGCCACAGCCTGTTACAATGTGAGACGAATTAAGCCCTGCATTTGATTAACAATAAACCAATGATAATTATTGATTGTGGCAAATTGGAATAATACTCTGGGTTCGAAAGCTCGATTCACATCTATAGACGCCGTGCGTGGCAGATTCGTGTCATCGCATAAACAATCGCAGCGGAGTTTTGGCGGCCATCTTGAGACGTCAGGTTGTCTGTTTTGAATTATTTTCCTTAACTTGTGTTTCTTCGAGTGTTAATGTGTAATAATGGTGGATTATTAACCATTAAGTGTTCGTGAACGTGCGTGAGTGTGGGCAAACAATTCAAAAGAAGAGAACCTGTGCTTCTATTTTCCCTCCAAAACTCCGTAGGAAGTTTCAGTAAAGATTCTACCACTTTATTGGAACAATTTTTGACTTGACCTGACAGTTTAGTGTGATGAATGAATGACTCGTGATGCACAATATTATTAACTCGATGCAAAAATGTTTATTTTGACACTGGCAAATTGTTATAATGCCATATAAAACAAAACAAAAAGAAAAGAACAATCGCAGCCTGTTCGTTTCTTTGCGGACGCTATATATATTTTTTTAAATTTTAGCACGTCATATGACCTCATATGAATTCCCATTTACGTATTAATTTTTTTTCTGTGTGTATTGGCACGTGTCTGTAGCTATATGAGTCGAGTTTAATGTGTTAAACACGTTCTTTTATTATTTTTGTTTAATTCAATAACCAAAATTGTTTGTATCCATTATTATTAGATTTTTTTTAAATTGACATTGTGTTCGTTTAAATTATTTTTGTTTATTGTTTAGTTTATATCAATGTTTTATTTAATAGTTATTATGTAGTGAGTGGTGTTGAGTAGTAAACAAGAAAAAAATGAAAATAAAACAACAAAAATAATATTTCTTCATAGCATTTAATCAATTAGATTTTTAACGATTGACAAAATAATCATTTATTATAGCCCTTTCAGTATAATTATTGTTGCATAATGAAACCGCTAAACATGTTGTAAAAGCAGATTGTATCAACATCCCGTTTGACAATCAACAACCGAAACCATGGCAACGTGTTTAGATGTTTAGTTGTAAGGCCTAGGTATACAACAATTATTATTACCTGGAAGTGGAAATATTTTTTTTAAATATTGGGGTTTTGATTTTATATAGTAAACACACTCCACCTGATGCAAACTAGAGTGTGGTACGTGAGCAGAGACAACTGCTACCACAGAAATATCTGCAAGTCATTACCGCTATGCCGACTCGAGGAGACGAATGAACACTTCAAGTTATCAGAGCGGTTTTGAGGTTTAATCTAAAATCGGAAAAAAATAATTTTACTTTCATTTATTCATTACAAATATTTGATTACGAATTATTTTGTCAATCGATCGGTGTTTTCTTTTCCAATTTTATTACATTAAACTAGATGTAGCCAGTGTATATGTGGGTTGTAATTCTATACCCACTGTATGTTGCATTAGTTGTCCGCTTGTAGGGGTGGGGTGTACCATATACCACCCTGAAGTTTTTGCTATTCTATTATTATAAATTTATTACAATCATAATAATTTACTACCGCTGCATTTTTTAGATTTAAAAATGTAATGCTACTTATCAAAGATTTTTGATATAAAAAAATTAATAAGATCGGATTTATTAAAAGACTGTTTTGATGATCTTGCTTTTAGTTTAGGATTTGATTGTACACTGCCTTTGGATTTTCTCTCTTTCTCTTCTAAAATGAGAATGCATTTGAAAACTTCATATAATTTGAATAAAATAATTAAGTAGTACGTCAAATAATGAATGGAATTGAAGATGGTACACGTTAACGCGTTTTATTTATGCAATTTGTGTTTTTTTTTTAAATATATTTTTTTATTCTTATTTAAGGCAAATTATCGCATTGATTATTATTTTTATTAATAAAATAACTATTATAAACATTTTTATTGTAAATTATGTATAATTGTATCCATTATGCGAGCGAGACGCAGATAGGTGCGTTTACTTGAATCCCATTCATTATTTGGCCAAGTACTACCTAAATTCGTGTGCCAACTGTTTTCGAAGCAAAGCTTTCTATACGGACGTTATGTACTCTGCCGGCGATTAAACCGGAATAACTAAAAAAATCGCCTCTATAGGTCTAACCAAACTTTATGGCGGCTTCGAAGTTAGGCACAAGCGCAGTACACAAAATTCACTCTTTAATTTTATTATTGTAGACTTCGACTGTAGTAGCGCCGGAGTAGCAACAGCAGCTAACTTCCGAGACGCCATAAAGTTTGACGCGACCTACACCAGAGTCTCTTACCTGTTTGTTTTTACACATAAATATAACATTTCACTACAATATTGAAAAACATAATTTAGTAAACCGAGTTGCATTGGTGTGTGTATTATTATTATTGTGATATTTGCTATTTAGTTGTTAAGTCATTAGACGTAAGTTACTAATTGTATTTTAAACTCTTGATATAAATAGTGTACTGAATACCTCTTGTAGAGAGAGGGACGACGACAAAGACAGATTTCTAGTATTTTGACAATGAATAAATGCAAAACTTTGTTGAAAAACTTTACCTTTGATACTTTACATATTTAAAAGTGTTTTTATAAATGTTGCAAACACACTAATTTTATAAAGTACAATAGGAAAAAACTGGCAATTTCTGTCTGGAAAAGAGGTACACTTTTTAATGTTTATTCCAACCGCCCTTTAAACTTTTGAAGGATGGTAATTTTTGTAGTATTTTTCTCATATGTAATAAACATATTTAATCAACCAAATTAAGAGTTTTATTTCGAATAATTGGGAAACGGCAGCATAATACTGCTCAGAAAGGGTTAGGTGAGGAGTGGACGAAGCGAAAGTAGTATGTAGAGAGAAGTCGCTGGCGCACCATAGTTTCTGCCTACCCCAGAACTCGAATTATTACGAATTATCGAGTATTTGAAATATCGAATTTACCTCTAAACCAGCGTTACCAAATTTTTTTTGCCAAGTCGGGATTCCGCAACTTGAGTGAAAAAAGCGGGATTCTTTCTTCGAAAGCGGGACAGGAAGTGGTTAAATATGTATTTTTTATTTGAGTTTTAAATTGCGTTATCGTGACAATAGATAGCAAAAATAGCCATATAATGCCAATAGCCATAGAATGTGTCTGTTAGGTTAGGTTAGAGATCTTCCCCTTTGTATTAAAAATAAAAAGCGGTTATAACTAAACATAATATTTATTACTCTTTTACAATATTTGAACCTTCAACGATATCTACAATAATTAGTGTGCAAAATTATTTACAACGATGTACTCAACCAGAGTCTGACATAAGAAATAAAAATAGGAATATAAAACCAGCATCACATCGTCATGAAAAAAAAAAACGAATTGCAGATAATTTCAAATCGCCACACATGATAAACAACTATAACCGTAATTTTTTTTTTCTGAAAATGAGGTAAAGTCACTGTTACCCAAGTGATAACGAAACGTCAAATCCCATGTTTGTTTTCGATTCTTTAACTAACGATCGGCTTTTTACTTTATCCCTTTGTTATACAGGTTGCAAAAATAATAAATAAATCAACAATGTTAGATGCCTTCGATTTTCGATATAAATTAAATTTTAAACACGTTAATATTAATTAAAATAAGCTCTGGGCCAGAACACCATATGATTGTAATGCAAACTACCCGGTCCGCTAAGACCCGGACGGCTTTTCAGAATTCAGAATATGAAAATATATGGGCATAACGTCTTCTCAACCTTAAACTTAAATACATTTTGACGATGGACATCTTATTTAATTAAGGAGCAAAGAATCTATGTATGTATGAAGCCTTTTTTTAATTTGATGTCAGATATTCAAAGATATGAGAATTTGTGTAATTTTGGTAGTGATATTTTCTTTTCTATAATCAATTTCAGAAAAATCAATACTTACAGACCTTAAACAAATATCTTTGATATATCTACGTTGAAAAACGTGATGCCCTTATGTATGCGAATTTAAAACGAGTCTACTCGAAAAATTTAAAACGAGTAAATAATACAAAATAACAATCAGAAGTTTTTAATAAATTCAAAACTATAGTTATTGAAAACATGGCTCTGGATAATTGGTATAACTTGCCCCATAGAAACTATATTCTAAATTAGTAAGTACATCGTAAATCAACTGAGGGCCAGAAGTTTACATTTACGCCGTGACAGCGTAACGCGAAATCCCTCCACCAATCGGACGATGCCGATTTGACCGCTGAGGTAATAAAAATCAAATGAAGCGACATATGCCGAGCTACAATAAAAAAAAAGATCTCGTGTTCCGTTGTCATCGTACTTGGCCCTCTGTTTACACATTATACTACGCTACGCCGCCGAGACGCCGCAGAGATCATTCACTGAGTATACACACATTATAAGTTGTTCTATCACAACTAA
Source organism: Tinea pellionella (assembly GCA_948150575.1). NCBI lineage: Eukaryota > Metazoa > Arthropoda > Insecta > Lepidoptera > Tineidae > Tinea > Tinea pellionella. The sequence goes on from OX411252.1 coordinate 3,994,058, forward strand.
GTCACATCAAATGTGACATTTATGGCCACACATAACTGTTATGGACGATCACAAACAAACTCTTGTTAACTGCTTATACTGCTTATATTGAACAAAATTATTTCTACTAAGTAAACTGATAACGGTTTATGGCGACGAATGTACACTAAATATAAATAATTCAGGTATAAGTTTGTTTTTATCAAATTTATGTTAAACATATTAAAAATTGTACATCTAATGGTAAATCGGGATTGTGTAATATTAAAAAAATGGACCAACAAAATAATAAATAAACAAAATAATTACAATTATTTGAATTTAAAAATACAACAATATTACGTATTATTCTAGTTTTATTAAATAATAGAATAAAAAATGACTATAACATAAAACCGAACCATTAAAAAAAAACATCTAAAAACAGCTCCTTATGTACATTTTATACAAATAAAAGAAAAATGTACAAATTTTAATAAAATACTGGGTCTTTCCGATTTTGTTAATTAAATTCAACAATAATTTTAAATCACTGGTAAAAACTGATTCATGTTTACTCACCAATCACGCAATCACAAATTATGTTAACTTTAGTTATTCAATTAAATAATCTCCTCAAAGAGATTAAAAACAAAAACACGACAAATTATACTAATATATTATTATTTTTTTTGTTACAAAAACAATGCGCTCTCAACAGACGTGCAGGTGCAAAAATATATTAACTAGGGTTGGTTAACATAGAGATACATACTAGAGGTGCAACCTTCATACATCTGACTTGAAAAAAGCGTACCCCGCTTCAAACGATTTGACATTGTTGCCGTCAAGTCAAATACTAACTGAGATAGAATCTAAAAGTGACTGCATCTCGCATCACATTGTACATTGCACATCTAGTTGTATATATGGTCAATAAGGACAATAAGGATAAAAAAAAACTAATGGACCTGAGGCCTGAGTATCTATGAGTTTACTTCACGCTGTGACGGCGTAAATTTAAACACATTCTTGGCCTTCCAGACATCGGTCCTACAGATATATTGGGTACAGCCAGGTCACTGAGCGCCAACGTAATGGAATTTGGTGTTGGTTAGCTAGAAGTCACTTATACAGCCGTTAAAGTCAAGAATCAATCTACAGTTGTCACTTGATCGAATCGACAACAAAATATATGGGATTTGACGTTCCACTGTCACTTATGTCCATTTGCACCATATGACTTAACTATTACTGTCACGTTAAAGTAATGGTTAAAGTTAAAATTGGTTTGCTTCAAAAAAAATCTGTCACATTTGACGATTACTTTAACCTTAACCGTTACTGGCGAATTTCGGCCGGTCAAAGTTAAAGTAATAGTTAAATCAATGTCGCTAACGTCAAATCTTTGAAAAGTCGCTCTTGTTTGTATTGAGAGAATTCATTTACACCAGCAACCCTTTTAACTATAAGGAATAAATTTACACGATGGTGCAACGCGCGTGGAGTAAAAGTAAAGGTAACTGTCAAAGTTAAAGTTAAAGTAACAGTCAAAGTTACTTTAACCGGCCTTCTCTGGTGCAAACCACCCTTAGGTGATAACGAAATGTCAAATCCCATATATTTTGTTGTCGATTCGATCAAGTGACAATGGCGATTGGCTTTTGACCTCAGCCTCTGGTCAAACTTTCTCGTTCATACAAAAAGCTATTTATTTCTACTCGGTTTTAAACCGTCATCTAATTAATGTCCAGTATAAAAAATAAGAGTATTTTACTCCTATCTATCGCTCCTTTACTGCAAGACCGTCATGAAAATATTTAAAAAAATATTTTATAAACCTTTAAATAATATGACAGAAAAAATATTCTCATTTAAATAAATCTCCACGATAGCTGTAGAAACGTTCAGAGGGCCGAGTATGAGTTTACATTTACGTTGTCACGGCGTAAAGTGAGGACTCTTTACTAATCAGACAATATTATTTTGGCCGCAGAAGTTAAAAAAAATCAAGCAATTCTATTGGTGGAAAGATTTATTCACTTTACGCCGCGAAGGCGTAAATGTAAACGCATGCTCAGGCCTCAGATTATAAATGTAACGAAACAGAATAAACGCGATGGTAAGCCGCGCAAAACCTTTTAATTTAGTGTTTTACTTCAGTCGAGATTCATGAGTTTCTTTTTTAATTAAGTTCTCCCATTTTGAAGGCAAAGGATCAAAGCCCATGCAGCCACGCAAACTGTAGGTTTTATAATTTATTTTTATAAATTTTTTTTGTTGTGACGGTCTTTTAATAAAAGAGCGTATCACTATTACTTAGGTACTTATCAGATAGTGCGTAAAGCTTAGTGCTTCAAAATATTTTAAGTACAATTATTAAGTGCAGTGTGCGCTCATTAAGTATTATTTATCACTATAACAACGATTGCGCACTTATATTGGCCTATATTATTATTTAGCAGAGGCCCGAGTCAACTTAGACAATTACAAACTCACGGCGTCAAGTGAGATCTCTTCAGGAATAGGACCACTTCATTTGATTTGTTTTTTACTTCGGCGGCCAAAACATGATTGTCTGATTAGTGGAGTCGATTCACTTCACGCCGTAATAGCGTAATTGTAAACTCAGCATGGCCCTCTGTAGCTCAAAAGAGCTTAATATTGAATCGTCTATGTTGTAGCTCGGCATATATAACACTCTGCCTGATATAAAGCTAGAGTACAGTCCATGAACGGAAACAACTGCTACTACAAAGAAATCTGTACGGGTAGCGGTCGCCTCCTCTGTGCCGGCTTGAAGAGACGAATATGCACCATCTAGATTTTATCCAAGCAATATTTAGACATGAAAATTTTATAATTTTGTCATCTTTACAAATAGTAGTTTTATGCAATATAAAGATTTTGCTATGTTGCTACGATTCAATACTAAGCTTCTCGCAACTGCGTGTGAGTCTAATTATGGGTATAACGTTCCACAGCGAAACTTTTGCTAAACCCAATAGGTAAATCTTCAATAAATGGCCTAACGTAAAAAGTTTTTTTTTTGAATCGTACCCGTTATGCATACGAGACAAGCAAAGAAACATTAATTTTTAATTATACAGCGGCCACGAACTAGCAATCGTATTTTTATTTACTCGTAGAATTTACGCGAATTTACAAACTACAGTCATTCATTTCCTACGCCGCCGAAAAATAAACCTCAACTCTTCGAAGTGTAGCGATTTGTCTTCTCGTCTAGGCGTACAAGAAGCGTAAAACTGACATGTAACACATGTAACGTTCATTATAAACGTGTAATTTTCAAGTAATACGCCGCAAACATACATTAAAAAAAAAGTTTTATGAAACGCCCTAATACTATACATTGAGCTAAATGTTAGCTATCCGTAGTGTGTCGCTAACTTTATTGTGTTTATTAAGTTATTTATTAAGAAACATTAAGTACTTTTGGTCTGTCTAATTTTTTTTTGGTCCTACGTGTGCGAATTTTAACTTTAATGCGACGCGATTTATCTCTAATTTATAATTTATCTATACTATAGTATCTGTATAGCAGTGCCGGATTAGCCACGTAGCAAGAGTAGCAAATGCTACAGGCCCCGCGAATTTGGGGGCCCCGCGCTCCAACGCCTGTCTGACCGTAATAAAAATATATTAATTTAGATAGGACCGTAAAATATCTTGCATGCCTTAAACGCGAAGCTCCTTAGGCTATGCTTCACTTCCACTTATTTAATACCCTAAACTTGAGAACCTAAAGCAAACCCAGGGGCCCCTTGACAGAATTTGCTACAGGCCCCGCGCTAGTTTAATCCGGCACTGCTGTATAGTATAGTATGGTAGGGTAGAACAGCAGAAATATTTGCGTACAATGATAGTTACGTACTGCTGCTTTCATTTGTCTAAAAATGTTAGACATAGGCAGCGGTACAAACCTCGAACGAAATTCTTTCTGTTACGCGACCACACTACACTAAGAGGTTAAAACGCGTTGAGTTCGCTTACGTAGTACGACAGATTATTAAAAAAAAAGGTAGACTAAATAAATTGGCACTACACAGGGATACCTTAGGCTTAGTACACAAGTGATACAAGAACGTTTCAGTCATTAAAAAAATGAATTAGGTTTTGCATTAGTTCCAGAGTGAAATTACACTACGTTTAGTTCAATAATATTAAACTGCTGTTGTAAGAATATTTATGTTAAAACATCATTGTAATATCCAAAGCAAGGAATTCGAACGCATGAATTGATATACGGCTGTTGTTGCGACGGTCGTTCAACTCACAGCTGATAGACGGCCGTGCACTTTCCTTTTCCTTGCAGCTTGATTTTACATGAAAATCTTAAAAAAGCAAGATTATAAAAAACATTGTTAAAGCGTTATACTATCTGTTTTTTTTACAACCCGTGTATAGATTTCTCGGATCACATGTGAACTAAGAAATAAAAATATTTTAATAAATTTCAGAAATCTTATATGAAAGACAGTCTTTAAAATTAAGATATGTATTTGATTTTAATCGCTAACTAATCAGTATTGTAGAATAATTAAAATATATTGTGCTATTTACTTTACATTGCATCAACTAGAGCCACGGGCCTGGCCAATACGTCCTGAAATACAAAGTTGCCCGCGATACCGTTCGGGTTGGCCAAGCCTGGTAGACAATGTAAGAAATCGTTTTATATAACACACTCCACCTGATGTTAGGCTAGAGTGCGGTCCATGAATAGAATAGAAACTGCTACCACAGCAAAATGTCTGCAGACAGCTGTCTCCGCTATGCTAGCTAAATAGGCGAATGTATAAAACCATAGTCTTACCCAATAGTTAGCTATACTACCAAAAATAGTCGGATGGAATTATTTTTTTAATTATTATTTTCCAATCAATTTTACAGTTTTTACAATCATCTACGTCTACAAGGCTATGATTACGTAACCGACCGCGACATTGATAAGCGTTGCAACCTAATTTCTATTATTTAATATTGCGTAACAAATTATTTAGATAATTTAAGACGTAATTTATTAAGTACTATAATAATACTTTAACTTTTCTGAAGGATTATTCTTGAATTTAAAAAGGAATTAAAAGCATACTCTTTTTAAAAAATAGTATAAGCATATGAATAACCAGCCGGCATAGTGGTGCCGGTGGTGTCTCCGCTCAATTATCACACTGGGTTACAAGAAAAAAGAATAGAATAAAAATTTGAGCGATAAATTCAAGAATAATTCCACAAAAAATAAAAAATAAACAACTAACATCGAATTTAAGCTAATTTTCCGAATGCTTATTAATTTCTATTTAATGGCATCTAATTTGTGATTAACTTGTACTTTTTCAGTTACATATTACATAAAAAAAGTTATTTTTTACTCTAAGTATTGTTCTTCAAAAGAAGAATACTGGGCCACAATCGTGTTAAATTCAAAGGAAACAATTAAATTGAATCGATGAATAAACGTCACGACAAAATGAACACGAATCGATGAAAGAAATCCATTAATGTTTTTATACGACTGACGTCCAAAGTTTTTTCAATTCAATTTTTTATACTTTCAAATGCCTTAGCGGAACTTATAGGCACTAATACTGACCTTCATAAACGTTACTTTGTTAAACAACGTTCATGAGTCTTACAATAGACAACTTAAAGGGTGGGGTTCGGCATACGACAACACTCCGCCTGATGTAAAGCTAGAGTGCGGTCCACGAACGGAAACGACGGCCACTACAGACAAATTCCCGCAGGCAGCAGTCGCCTCCGCTATGCCGGTCTGAAGAGACGTATGAGCACCTTCCGATGACGAGTACCAAATCTACAAAGGCTGCGGTTGTGGAGTCAAGAAGGGGTTGGTGGCAGAGTGTCCGGCGTAGGAGGCGGCTCTTCCAGCAGCGCCTAATGCAGGGGCACGAGCCACTTGCTTCAGCCATTGTTCTGGTCGCGGGAGAGCACCACTAGCCGGCACTGGCTCCTCAGCCAGCGCACGCAGCTCCGATGTGAGTTGTTGACACATCGCGGATACTGGATCGCATTCCGGAGGAGTCTTGTCCTGGAATTAAAGTGGCATGCATTTTACACTAACCAAATTAGACAAACTCGATTTAAAAAAATAATAATAAGGTAAATAATAAAATAAAAAAGAGTGGTAGGCAGACTGATGATGTTATTAGTCCAGTCCGCCGTTCTGGGATAGTACCACCAGTTTCGAATGTAACACCCGTGAAGTGACTTTGTCGCGTTTCGGGAATAGTTTAAAAGTAGCCAGGTATAACGCGAGGAGTGTGCACTGTCAATCTTAGATGGTACATGCTCGTCTCCTCAAGCCGGCATAGTGGAGGCGACTGCTGCCCGCACAGGTTTCTCTGTAGTAGCAGTTGTTTCCATTCGTGGACCGCACTCTAGCTTTACATCAGGCGGAGTGTTGTCACAAGCTACAATAAAAACAAAGCGTGTAGTTTAGTAGTCAAATTTTTTTAGATCAATTTTCTTCACAATTAAATAGTAATCAAAATGATAAAAAATAATAATAAAAGAAAGTTTTTTTTTAATTAGTAAACACAATTACCTGTACAAAATTATTAGTTGTCGGTGGTGAAGTAAGTCCGGCTCGCGTACGTTCCAAGTTAGAAGGCAGCTCACTAATACGAAGCGACATCTGTCGTTTGAATGGTGAACTAAAAACAATTAATTGTATTTGAAAAAAGCCAATAAAAAAATATATTTTTATTTTTTATTATTGTAGCTCGGCATGCGACAACACTCCGCCTGATGTAAAGCTAGAGTGCGGTCCATGAATGGAAACAACTGCTACTACAGAGAAACCTGTGCGGGCAGCAGTCGCCTCCACAACGACGAGCATGTACCATCTTAGAATGACAGTGCACACTCCTCTCGTTATACCTGACTACTTTCAAACTATTCCCGAAACGCGACAAGGTCACTTCACGGGTGTTTCATTCGAAAGTGGTGGTATTACCCCAGAACGGCAGACTGGACAAATTACCATCATACCACTCTTTGAATTAATTTATATATATAATAGAAAAATTGATAAGTTTATAAGAAATAAAATATTATAGTCACTGAGAGGACTTGAAAACATTATAGTTACATTGGTACCGGTTGATATTTTTGTAGAGATGCAAACGTATTTATATCAATTCCCTTATCGAATGAGCATTCTCTTTTAGTTTTTTTTGTTCCTAGGTCATCAAAAAAATCACCTGTTATTAAGATTGGCAAGACCACGGAAAGAGCCCTGCCTCTCTAGCAGATGCGGTGCAGCATGAGGTCGCTCTACTGCAAACGGATTATGTGGGGTAGGGCGTGGTACAGGGGGTGGAGCTGGTGACTCGTTGCTTGGTATTATTGCGTCCGCTTCTGACATACGACGATCTGTGAACGCTGGAAAAAGACAGATCTAAAATTAAACACTTTTTTTTTTATATTAATTTCTTAATCAGATTTTTGTAGTGGCGAACCTCTTTAAAAAAATATAAAAAAACGTTTTGTACATTCATAAACAATGATACGAGGCTTTAAGAATGTACCGTGTAGCCATAGACCCCCGGTACTCATAACATAGGGGTCCACGGACCTCAAGTTAAGAAACCTTGTATTAAACCGAGCAACTCAGCATGTGATCACACTCCGCCTGATGTTAAAGTAGAGTTGCAGCAGAGGAGATAACCACTATGCCGGCTTGAGCAGTTGAATATGCACCATTGATAAAGTTATATCCTCCTTACTATCAAGAGCAGGGCAGCAGTCCCAGTTTTTTTTTCAAAATTGTTTATCGGAATATTACAGTTGCCTTCTCTTTCTGATTGCATTATAAGTAAAGGAGCAATATTGTTGTCAATGTTTCTATATGTTTTTTACATATTGCACCTCACTTAGTTGTCAATGTTATGAGGGAAAAACGAAAAAAAACGACATGTACACACGTCAGCTGTTATAGCAACGTAAACATAAGTTATATTTAAAGTAGGAGCCGAGAGAAACATAAAAATATGCAAGTAACATTAGTCCTTAAGGTGGGACTGCTCCCCTGCTCTTGATAGTACATCCAAGCTGATTCCGAAATGTGACTAGGTCATGTATCACGGATGTTACACTTGAAAGTGGTGGTGCCCTAGAGTATAATAACAGCAAAACAATAAAATTTGTTTTACATTCAGTGTTGCCAGTAAAACGTTGTTACGTATTCCCATTTTTTAGGGAAAATATTAACAACAATTATGCGGCAACATCAATAGAGTAACGCGATTAGAGTTTCGTTTCTCTAGTTATATCTATGATTATATTTTTTTTATTGTAGCTCGGCATGTGGCACCACTGATGTAACGCTAGAGTGCGGTCCATGAATGGAAACAACTGCTACTACAGAGAAACCTGTATGGGTAGCAGTCGCCTCCACTATGCCGGCTTGAGGAGACGTGCATGTACCATTCTAGATTGACAGTGCACACTCCTCTCGTTATACCTGGCTACTTTCGAACTATTCCCGAAACGCGACAAAGTCACTTTACGGGTGTTACATTCAAAAGTGGTGGTACTACCCCAGGACGGCAGACTGGACAAATAACCATCATCAGTCTGCCTACCACTCTTTAAAATGGAGGTAAAATAGTGAAGGACATACTTGATTTCCTAAATGAGCCTTGTCTTGTGAACGCTTGACTCGCAGCATCAATACTCATGCTGACGGCGCACTCTTTATCCCTACGCTGTTTCCTCTCGAGGCACACGGCGAACGCGCACCCGACGGCATGCGACAATCTTTCACCGCTATCACGTGACGCGAGGAATCCGTGACACATCCAACGACGGGTTGTGCCATCGCGACAAACATAACTGAAATGAAAACCCAATCATCAAAATCTCATATTTCCTCATTCGGGGAAAAATTGATGATTGCATAAGTTCGTGCCATTTATTTTTAAATTTTTTTTCTCACTCGTAGATGTTATCCCTTGGCCCATCACTAGATTTCATCTTGACGTTGATTTTTTGGGCCACACTGTAATATACAACTGTTTTTTTTTTCACAATTGCATTTTTAAAAATTGTATCTCGGCATATGACAACACTCCGCCTGATGTAAAATTAGAGTGCGATCCATAAACGGAAGCAATTGCTACTACAAATAAATCTTTACAGGCAGCAGTCGCCTCCGCTATGCTACTTTCAAACTGTTCCCTTAACATAGTAATGTTTAAAACAATTAAAAATGTCGACCTAACTCATTCCCATAAATACAATGTAACATATTCTTATTTAGACACAAAATTGTTGAATAATTTGCTTATCTAATGTTATCAAGTAATAGATTAGGTAGTGGGTCATCGAGATACTAAACATACCTAAAACCTCTTTCATGATTTCTATCTGGTGCGCAAAAGGACACCTTTTCAACAGTTTGATCGACAATGAGACCCTTCGTCTCTTCCTCCACGACCCTCAAGCCGTTACCGCTTACATGCAAAACGGCACGGACTGGACGGCGACGAGAATTCTGTAAATAATTTTATTAAACTTAAAATAACTTGAGATAACTTTAAAATGGTTATTAGCCCAGTAGTTCGTGAAGTGACTTTGTCGCGTTTCGGGAGCAGTTTGAAAGTAGCCAAGTATAGCTAGAGTGGGCGGTGGATGGTGAAGATTCGTCTCCTCAAGCCGGCATAGCGGAGGCGATTTTTGCCTTCAGATATTAATCTGTAGTAGTTGTTTATGGACCGCATTCTAGCTTAACATCATGCGTGTGTATCGATCAAAATTCGAAAGTGGACTTCAAAATATAGCAAATTATCTTCCTTTTGTCAAAGTTATGCAATTTGAAATCCAAATAAAGGTCACCTCTTTGTAAGCAAACTAACAATCATGGGAATTTTATGATACACAATGAATTCGATGTTAAACTGACATACTGAACTCCAAACAATGTTACATTAAAAAAGTAACTGCGAATTTTGACATAATAGGTATATGTGCGCACAAAAGTAAGTTTTATGTTAATAGGATAAAGTTTATTATGGTATAATAATTAACGAAGTTTTTAAACTATAATATGATGAAAATTGAACAAAATAATAAATCACGGACACAACACGGACAGAACATCAGGGCACGGATACTCTGACCACCGCTCTGAGCTGATTTTTTTTAAACGCCTGTACTAAGCTAATCCCTCCCACATCCCACAGGCATTGAGCGACCAAGTACATATAACATAGATGTAACTATGGTACCTGTTTAAGATGTATTTAGCGAGGTTTGAACACGAGTCCATCGATCGTGAGGTCCGTCCTCTATTGCAAGATTATGGCCGCTCAATTCTACCATTATTCAATTTTTCTATGTTAAATTTTTAATTTTTAATTACCCATAACAATTACAGAAAAGTTACATAAGGAAAATTGTGAGTAGATGAACTAATAAAAATAATAATCTTTGAAAAAACATAATATCAAAGAATACTGGCAACAGAGGATATTATTTAATAATTTGATGACGTACGACTTTAATACATTTATTGCGTTACCATATAAACACAGCCTCATGTAACTACTACGTTAAGATTTTAACAACCTTGCAGATGAATGAGATTTATACATTTATCTAAACATCAAAAGATATCGTTATTTTAAATAAATTATGTTATTTTATAATATTATTTGAACTGTGTTTTTAATAAAACTCATCACCAACATAGCTATAATCTAAAAAAAAGTGATCAAGCCATGAGCGAGCTATATTGCACAAAATCGTTAAATGGTAAGTAATTACAGCTGCGTAATTTAGCAATAAAACAAAGCATATTATCTACAATACAAAAATGACTTTTTTAAATTAAGCCATCTAAAATTCATGCAGTTTGAATACCTTCTAAAATTTCAAATAAAATGTTGTGTACAGCTTACTCGTGGGCTGGTCTACTTCTCCTGGTTTTACTTTTCTAAATACCAACTTACTCTCAAAACTTTAAGCGCCTCTTCACAAACGGGCATACCCCGCGATTCGAAGACTTCAACACAGCCAAGATATTTTACAGGGAAAGTGCATGTACCAGCACGTACAGCGGCTTCGTCCGCATGCCATTGATGGGGACGAGCCGATTCTGGAGGATCTCCTCCTTTACGACGACGGAAGGACTCCCGGAACGACCGTCGTAGGCGCTCCATGCCGGCGCGGGACGGCGATAAAGCCCCCGCGCCTGCGCCTGACCGGCCCCGACGAAATGAACTTCGGATTGATGATTTCTGAAATAGATAAAATATATGATTTTATAAATTTACTATTATGAAATAAGTGTTCGGCAAAAATATCTACAGGCAGCAGACGGCGCCGCTATGCCAGCTTGAGGAGAGGAATGTGGACCGACCAGGTTTACAGCGCATACTCCTTTGATCGCATTTAATTTTCATGATGTTATCCTTGGTGGTGGCAATCTCGGACGATAGATTGGACTTATAACCATTATCAGTCTGCCTATCACTCTGTATTCATGGTATAATACTCGTATAATTGCAAGCTTTTTATTATTTTTTAAATTTTTAACTAATGCCTTAATCCTGAAAATTGCGTTGTCAATATACAACGGAAATTAACACTCTGATAAATAAGTGACAATCTCCGTTACCCATTTGCAAAAAGACGCAGGGTTATTTCACGTTCATGAATCAAATATTTGCCTACATTCCTATTCCCATTTATTTCTCTATATTGTTATAGTTAACTGGCTGTTTAACCGCAATTTCGTATACGTATAATTAGTAATATGCGTTTAACATTCATGTTTTTTTGAATTGAAGCCTGGCATGTGACAACACTCCGCCTGATGTAAAGCTAGAGTGCGGTCCATGAATGGAAACAACTGCTACTACAGAGAAACCTGTGCGGGCAGCAGTCGCCTCCACTATGCCGGCTTGAGCAGACAAGCATGTACCATCTAGATTGATAGTGCATGTTTCATCCCTACAGAACATTTTACAGATAAATAAGCCGAGCCGTTTAACTCACGTTAACCTGAAAAAAGCTGAATACCCTCATCAATAAACAGGTTATATCACAAATAAATACATTTTCAAATCGGACTGATAGTTCCAAATCATTCCGGAACGTTTATAGGGGGTAATTTTCGCATGACTTACTACTACTTTTGAGGAAACGATTTCTTATTGACAAAAAATAAAATCGTAGAAAATAATAAAAAAGTGATAGAATGGATTACTTTAAGAATTAGGGCCCAGGGCAACCAAGGAAACATTCATTTTTAACCGACTTCTTATATAATATATTACAATAAGAAAAATTCCAATCTTCGCGGCTTCGTAGGTACACAACGACCATTTCCGAAGCCGATGCCCATAGAATATTAATACAATATTTTTTGCATGTTAAATTGCGTAACATATATGCACCATTAGATTGGCAATTGATTAATTTTTATTGAGCAAATTAAGTAATAAATTAAATTACGTTTTATTTACGAGCATCAATCGCAAGAAAACGCAATTAGGCATTTTACAACGAAATAAATATTATGTTTATTATTTTTGTTGGCTTTTAATAGAAATGATATAAAAATTGGACAGATTTCAAGTATAAACAGATGGGTAAATGATACTTTTAATGGGGACAGATGATACTCAAAGATTTACGCTTATAATAATAAACAATTTGATATGATTATAATCTATTGGATTAAATAAAGTTGTCACATGTTATTGTAGATATAGGATTGCGTATTCATTCATTAGCCATTTAACTAATAATAATATTAGAAAAAACAATAGGAGACTAAAATTAGTTAATAAAACGCAGAACGTGATAACCCTACTTAGCAAGTTAGGGTTATCACAAAAAACATTTTTAAACAATGAATATTTTAATATAAAACAAAATATAGGTATTATGCATAGTTGGTATAATTGTACATAATAGCGGTCATAATGAGTCATGAATTGTAAAAAGAGTGGCATGAAGTATGAACGATCAGTGACCAATACTGCGTCAATGACAATTATTGAAAGGTGTATTTGAGAGACGATTCCGTTGTTTGGCCTCAATAATTAAACAATACCATCTGGTACAACCTTTAATAGTGGGTGTTTTGTTAAGTTGAATCATGAGTTTGATTTTTGTGCATTTATGTTGAATGTGTATCGTGTACCTTTGTGGAGAGTACCTACGCAATGGTAAGTAAAACCTAGTCGTTTGTGTTAAATAACTGAATACCTAATTACACTACGCAGAAGCCATATTGTAAAATCAATAACCAATCAACTTTGCATTGCATTAGTAATTCAAATGAACGGAATGTATTCCGTTTACGTCCCTACTTCAAGGTCCACATGTAATATACAAATTGATTTTAAAAGCTATAAAGGTAACGTACCATTTTAAGGTCACCATTTTGAGCTTGGATATGATCCAGCGGCTCGTGCGGAGACGAGCCTTGGTTACCCATCGTGCTTTATAGACGACGTCCTCGACACTCTGTAAGTACCGCTCACAGCTTAGACCCACGTAAAAGCACTACAAAGTGTGCCATGTACACAACCTAACATTACGACACTATCTGCACTTTGACACTTGTATGCGACACTCCTAATAAACACATCACACAGTAACTGCTCGAAATACGCTTTTCACAACACATAGTTATCATCGAAAGATAATTTTCAACCAAAACTAAACATACAATACAAAGCTCAAATCAAATAAATCGGTAGCACGAAATGTCACAATCTTGAAAAAAAAATTGTTCAGATTTAGATAAACATGCTTCCAGCGAATGATTCTAACGACGAGGAAAACAATAGGAAAAAATCGTGAACATTACCACCACAGTATCCTACACCAGTTTAAGATCGCGTCCTCATTTTTTAATCGACTATGTAAACGCGATATGCGGTAGTGACAAAAATTTAAACGTGTGAATTCGTTAACAATAATTTAAAGGGGGGTCAACTTTTCCCACAAACGATGAATAAACGCGAAGAGGCGCATTGAACCCGGTACCCGACTCGCGGGGGGAGAGTGGTTAGGTAGGTAGCTGGGAACGACTGTCGATGCCAGCTGAACGTTATTTTTTCCCACAGCATTGTTCTTTGGACCGTAGCGAGCGCGGACTACAACAAGTGTTCAAATATTATCGATACATCGGTGTTGAGATTACACTTTCCGTATAAAAGATAAATTATTAAATAGCATGGTGACTAAGTTGAGGTGTTTAAAAAGTTAACGGACATTGTGCGCCCGCGTCGGCCGCGCTACGAACAAATGTCGCACTGACTGAACGGCGCCGTTGACTTGCACACAGACCCCGGTGGCATTCCCGTCCCATGCCGCGCCCCCCTGCTCGCAGCCGGTCCTTCGCTCACGGACTGGCTCGCATGACATCATCTGAATACCTTCTCATCCAATAGACTAGTGCCGATTAGCCTCATTAATCAGAAATTTCCAATAATTGTAATTATTATAGCAAATTGAACAAAATACAAGAAATATGTTGCTGACATCGTTAATATAATTTACCTAATAGGAAATTAATTTAATAATAATAATAATAAAATGCAGGATAACAACAAATATGAAGTATGAAGGGAATTTGAGAGCAGATGTTGAAGGCGCGTGCGTAAGGGATAAGTGTAGATGTATAAAAACTGAACAGTTGTTGGGATACACATGTCTGCAACCCATATAGGTAGTACAAGAACAAAACGGATATGTGAAATCAGAAAAAAACAAGGAACAAGTCATACAATAATAAATCTGTAATTAAAAATAAAATCTATTGTGCATAATGGAAACATGGAAACAACATAAGAATTATTAACTAAAATAATAAATCCAGTTGCGATTTCTGAAGTTGTCCGTGATCATGAAATGCTAATTTAAAATACTTTATGCAGGTTACTGCTTATCGCTTATTGATTACTTTAATCAGACGCTTCGAAGGTTTTGTAGTCGATTGAAATTAATTAAAATAAACGTGATAATAAGCAGTATAAATATTTTAAATTAATAAACCAAGTAGATGGTCCTACATCGAAAAGTTATGTTTTATGGTGAAAATCTTACAGTGAGTCACGTTTGACTGACTCATCGTTTGCAGATAGAAGTGAGTAGAAGCCTCCTAAATTCCATTATTCATAGAAACAAGTTCCTCATAAAATTACATTCCGTGCACCAGAGATACAGAACATTCCAACAATGATTGCAACGCTTGTTAAGATGCAACAGAATTATGAAAATGTAGGTACAACAAGATTTATGGTGATATTTGAGTTGTGATTAAACGGCTAAAATTGCTCAATTCTGGACAATAATGGTCAAGTATGACGTCACGATACATCAAACAATTTACCGCGATGCCTATATGCAGCTGTTGCTAGATATGCGGCCGACTATATTGAGCGATATGGATCATATTTACCTAACTAAGCAACACAGAAAATATACAGCAATTATAATAAATATTACCAAAAAATCATTGAAGCAATTTTGGGAATTCATTCAGATTGTTTCATTGATTGTTTTACTACTTCCGGCTACTGTTGCCAGGCTGTATTATTGCTTAAAAATTGCTTGTGTAAGCACACCATAATAATTAAGTTAGTTCCGAGATGACCTTCATTGATATTAATTGAATGTTAGGGCACGAAAATCTTTTTGTTAGCTATAAAGGAAATTTACTTTATAATAAAAACTACCGAACTATGCGCGTTCAAATTTATAATCCTCTAGGAAGACAGAAGCCGTGCAAAATCTATAATAGCAATGTAGCTAAAAACTATCGAACATTCTACGCGGAACAAGAGAAACAAAAGAACTTGTAAATCGGCGCACAATTGCAAATCTTCATAATGAGAAAGAAACCGCAAATGTCAATGAACGACACGGTTAAGTTTAGATACAATTTGCAAATTTAAATAACGGTACCGTAACAAGATTGTAATTAGGTAAAATAACAATTAGTTCGACTCAATAAAATGTCAGCAAGACGTGTATATATACGTATAGATAGATACACCGAATAAATGGCGACAGATCAAATCTTAAAATAAACTTAGGAATTTCGAATGTTAATAGGTACATAGGTTCGAATCATTTAAGCAAAATCAAGCCTTATTGTTATGGGTATAAGGTCACCTGTTTTAAGTTGGATGTGCAGACGAACATACAAATAATTTTTCGACAAATCCTAAGCTAAGAGCGATCACCGACCCTTTGCTTACGCATACAGCGTAACATTGTAATTGCGGTTCTACCTGCCCGGAACAATGCCATCAGTTGCAAAAGCTGATTTTATCTAGTGTGCAATACCGTACATCGCCATGTATTTTAAATGTTTATTTTGAACTTTAAACCTAATCTCTATATTATCAAAGCATGATTTTCCAATGATATCATCATCATACAGAACACATAGCCGACTAGATTTATTTCAATAAAAGGCAAATCTGACCGTCTCGGCTTGTAGCGAGCAAATATCCGGTTAATAAGTAGAGAAACTGGTTTTAAGATTTGCACGTTGACCAACCAAAGCAGTTATTTATCAAGCGAGTCAGACGAGAGTTTTGAAACAGATCTCAGTCTCAGCAACAATATGTGTACCAAGGACAGTAATTATTATGGGGTGCACGATGCGAACTATGAATAATAACACGTTAAGATGAAGTTACATAAAAGAAGGGGACCAAAGGGAACTACAATTGATAAGGCCTTTACATTATTTATAATAGGGTAAATTTTATATGACATTTAAGTATGATTAATTATTTTTAAAATTAAGGACGAGCGATAATCTAGGAGTTTAATACGATTTTCCTTAACAATTAGAATACAGAGAGTTATTTAAAAACATAAAGCGTATAATAAAAACATAACATTTATCAAACAACGGTGCACTTGAAAGTAATAAAACGAACTTGGTAAAGCAACGCTCATATTATAACGGCCTCTGTACCTCTCCGCACATACTAACCAATATTTATTGTCATCAATATCGAACGAAGCGCCTATTTCAACTTTAACGTATGAGATTTTCAATCCGTATTGGTTATAGCTGCTTCCATATTCTACGTTCAGCACCGTCACGTACAAGTCTGCGGATGTCAAGGGTATGTGACACGATTGCTGATGTTTATATGCAATAGCATTAAACATATTAGTTGTCGACCGATTCTTGAGGGGACCACTCGGGTTTTAAGCTTTTTTACAACACAAATAACGGATCGCAAATTCAAACGGAACACAACGATAGGCTACAATTTAAACAAAATACGCATCTTTAATTTTAATTACTGCAAGTTAAGGTACAAAACGGCGGGTTACGGTGAAAAGGCTATGACAGCTTGGACGATGTTTAGCTGGAGAAGATTATGGAGCGGTGGCGGTGGTGATGGTAGTGACGACGTTCATGCAGAATTACCAGCTGATACAAGACAGCTCATTTACAATGTTTACGTGTACTTCTGTAGAAAACCAGGAAGAACCGCTAAGGCGGCCCTGGCGAAGACTGCGAGAGCGACGATGCTACCAAAAGATATAGTCGTAGATATAGTCCGCGATAGACTTCAAGATGGCTAAAGGTCAGATAAATATTGTACTTATGTTATTTGAATTTAAGTGTGCAAAAAAAAAATGAACTTGATCTCAATACCTATTATGTTTTTTGTTTAAAATAAATTAGTGAGAATGATACTATGCAGCTTTTTATAAAAACCTTACAAATAATTTACTGATAATTACCTAGACTATTTCTTCTGTATTTTCATAGTACACCATTTATATCACATAATTATTACCTTGAAACTAGACGTAAATTCAACTTCCTCACAAGCACAAAATATATTTATTGCGTAGAAACAATATGCCCGGATTTAGCAGCAGAGAAGCGGGACGCTCGTCAGGAACATGGACGGAGATAATATTGAACCATTTTAGTGCCAAGTACAGAGTAGACAACACCCATTCACTGCTAATTACTTCACAGTACTGAGTACTGACTATTTCAGGCGAGCTCTACTTGAAATCATCAACACACTCTGATTCACATCAATGCAACACACGATTTCGACACTATTCAAGAAAATTCACATAACATGAAGGTTATTATTATATACTAATTATTACTTGATAATAAGGAATAGTCATCATTTTCTAATAATAATTACGTAAACACTTGTATTGATTATGAAGATGGCATGAAAATAGATTTAATAGTTACTAAAGCGGCGTCTATAAAGCCGCTCCTCGGATAGTTAAAGAGCGAGGAGGCTCAAGTAATATTTTGTGACAAGTATCTGGGACGTGGTGTCGGTGGGCGATGAAGAATCGTATTCATGTATTCAAGGCTCATCATGTTTAAATCTTTTACAGCACACACAAATTCAAACATACGCTTTCATCTCTTATTTGCGATGTCTGCATTTGCAGATAAGAAACACAAAAACATATTGTATGCTGCGATATAACTACGTAAACTTAAACAACGAATAACTATGATAATATATTCAGATTGTTCTATTTAGGGTTGAAATAACGCCAAAAAGGAAGTATGGGGTGAAGGTCAGATGTTATATTTCCGAGTACAAAAAGAACATTGATCTAATACAATAAAGTGACCGAGCGAAAACCCTGAATGTTGTTAAATAATATTTGACTATAAGAGGTTCGTGCTTAGTTTACTGATGGGAGAGTAAACAATCGTAGTGTTAATACACCTTACCTACTTTTGCTAAATTAAATATTGCCTTGTGTGCGTGCTCAATTATATCCTAGTCTAACGAAACAATAGTGCTACCTACATATTCTAAAATCACCCACGCTGTCTTCGATTCATCCATCATTATTTTCATGTCATTGCTACATCCAACTTTCTAATCCACTTAAAGTTTATTTTAACAAATTGCCATTAATTCCCAGCTTCAGTAAATTAATATAATTCCAGATTGACAAAAATGCTTCAATAAAGTTAAGGCCAGACCCAAGTTCTATTAACGTCACCTAATTAAGTGGTATTTCTAGGTTTATACGTAGGCGGAGGTTGAAAATTTAATTTCTACGAAGCCTCACATGCTTCATGATAATTTACTCTAATTTAAAAAAGAAAAATCTGTAGCCGCCGGCCGTAAATAATTGAAAATGAGTAGATACGGCCCTTTTTTTACAACAAAGAAAAAGCTACGGTGTGTATGCGGGCACTTGGCTTTCCGGTTATTTTTAGCTCTTTATATCGGTATATTAACGATCAAGCGACCTTTGTTGGACAAAAGCAGTCTTATTTACAAAATACAAATGCAGATTCTATGTTCTAGATCGAATCAGATGTCTTCTAGTTAACAATGCCTTATATAACACGAAATAAATGACTACTGCTTTAATTACGAGGTTTTACAGAGAAAGTTACGTGACAAATCGACCGGGCGTCGATTTTTTTTTTTTTTACAAAGGTGTATTAATTACTAATTTGCTTTGTCTACATAACCACATGTCGCGTGGGTTGTCGTGATGTTAGTTTCTTGTTTATTGCCAACAACTCTTTACTGGGCTAAAATTGTCATTTATTTTACTGTTCTTTACAACGTTTAGTAGCGATTTTAGATCTTCTTGAATCTTCCACAAAAATTTACTGATAATATTGTTATTATTATTATTTTAAATGCCTGCACTAAGCTAATGCCGGTATCACAGGCAATAAGTGACCAAAGTACATTATAACATAGAACACGGGTCCCATCGATCATGAAGTCCGTCCTCTACCGCTAGACCACGCCCGCTCTTGTTTATCTACAGAAAATAATGATTGCATTCTAGATTTATTTGTAAAACCTTCACGGTTGGCTTAGGACCACCTTGGACGTGACAGCTGATGTTTTCCCAGAGCATGTAGAGATAACTACCTACCTAATAAAAGTTAACTTGAATGTCAGAGTTTACGACAAAGACGTGGGATGAAAACTGAGTGCAATAAAACGAAATTACAAATTATTAATGCTTTTTCTTATGAGCTTTAATATTTATTATACAGGGTAATTTTTTTAACTGGGACAGTATGGGGAAATCCTAAACCACAGGAGATACGGAAAAACTGTCTTAGGAACCATTTGCTCTTTTTTTATGAAAACGAATTTGGCATAGTGATTTTTCTGGTCAAGCTTGAGGTGTCCATGGAAATGAGGCATTTTGATGAAAAATTTTTTTGATGCGGTTCGACTCAGTTTCATGTAAGGATCATTTCATTGTATCGGAAGAAAAAAATCAGAGCAGCAGAAGTTAGTCAAATTTAATGAAATGTATTCCCATACAATTTGTAAGTAATCTAATGGTTACATTAATAATACTAACGCAAAAATGTTACGGGCACGTTTCAGAACTATTCTAGTGACAAAAAGTTGTGTGGTGAATCTTGTTAAATGATAAAGAATTGCGTTGTATGATATTTTATTAAGAATTAATGAGAGTTCTAAACTTTTTAAAATTATGTTTAACCGTAACTCGTAAGATCATAGTGGTTCTCTTCTAATTCTTGAGTGCGAATATTTAGTTTTTAATTATGGAACACTTTTTGAGTGTGTATGTATCGACTATGGTTCATTCAGTATCTACCATGTACTGGCCCGTTGTATGACAAACCATTTCATTAAATTTGGCTAACTTCTGCTGCTCCGATTTTTTTCTTCCGATACAATGAAATGATCCTTACATGAAACTGAGTCGAATCGCATCAAAATTTTTTTTCATCAAAATGACTCATTTCCATGGACAACTCAAGAGTGACCAGAAAAATTACTATGCCAAATTCGTTTTCATAAAAAAAGAGCAAATGGTTCCTAATACAGTTTCACTGTATCTCCTGTGGTTTAGGATTTCCCCATACTGCCCCGTTAAAAATATTACTTGACTAAATTTGACTAACATCTGCTGCTTCGATTTTTTTCTTCCGATACAATGAAATGATCCTTACATGAAACTGAGTCGAACCGCATCAAAAAAATTTTTCATCAAAATGACTCATTTCCATGGACAACTCAAGAGTGACCAGAAAAATTACTATGCCAAATTCGTTTTCATAAAAAAAGAGCAAATGGTTCCTAATACAGTTTCACTGTATCTCCTGTGGTTTAGGATTTCCCCATACTGCCCCGTTAAAAATATTACTTGACTAAATTTGACTAACATCTGCTGCTTCGATTTTTTTCTTCCGATACAGTGAAATGATCCTTACATGAAACTGAGTCGAACCGCATCAAAAAAAATTTTCATCAAAATGACTCATTTCCATGGACAACTCAAGAGTGACCAGAAAAATTACTATGCCAAATTCATTTTCATAAAAAAAGAGCAAATGGTTCCTAAGACAGTTTTCCTGTATCTCCTGTGGTTTCGGATTTCCCCATACTGTCCCAGTTAAAAAAATTACCCTGTATATTTTGGAACATGAAATTCTGACGATATATTTTTGTGATTACTTTGTTTTGAAGTTGATTTACTTAAATTTAACATTTCGCACTTTTAATCAAAACAGTTTCAACTCACAAATCGCGCCTTTCTAGATAAGCTCATTATTAAATTCCTGATTCAAATACCTATATTATGATCACCCCATTATATTAACAATTCACTTGACTTAAATCCATAGTAGATTTCTACACATTATCTTACAAAATCTTAGAAAGGACAATGCCCACTTTCAGGCCCACTTGATGTCTAGTACTTTGTTAACAAAACAATATTCTAAAATAATATCTCATTTTTCATTAATTTACTTGAATTATATAAACTCATTGTTTACCGGTGTACCAACCAAAAAACCAGATAATATCATCAAGTTAATATAACATCAACACATATAGCAATATACATAACAAATATACAGGGTAATTTTTTTAACTGGGACAGTATGGGTATATCCTAAACCACAGGAGATACGGGAAAACTGTCTTAGGAACCATTTGCTCTTTTTTTATGAAAACGAATTTGGCATAGTAATTTTTCTGGTCAAGCTTGAGTTGTCCATGGAAAAAATTAATGTAACCATCAGATCACTTAGAAATTGTATGGGAATACATTTCATTAAATTTGATTAACTTCTGCTGCTTCGATTTTTTTCTTCTGATACAATGAAATGATCCTTACATTAAACTGAGTCGAACCGCATCAAAAATTTTTTTCATCAGAATGACTCATTTCCATGGACAGCTCAAGCTTGACCAGGAAAATTACTTTGCCAAATTCGTTTTCATAAAAAAAGAGCAAATGGTTCCTAAGACAGTTTCCCTGTATCTCCTGTGGTTTAGGATTTCCCCATACTGTCCCAGTTAAAAAAATTACCCTGTATAGCATCAAAAGTCTAATTACACAATAACCCATGTAATCAAATTAAAACTGATTGGTGATAAGGAATGTGGATTTGTTTCCTACAAAATGAACTAAAAATCAACGACACACTCGAGATAAAAATTGTGGGTCCAATTCTCTTAGACAAACGGGACGCTGCCCTTTTTTATTTTGTATAATGATTGAATATCGGTTCTTCTTGATTAATTTTTTTTAGCGTTTATTTCATCATGTCATAAGCATCCATTTTAAAACCTCAATACTCTTCAACAAACATCTCTACTTTTTTCTACTAAATTAACACAACAAAAACTAAATAAATGGTTTATAAAAGATTATAGTTTAGGTTCAGTGTTAAAGCATTTAAACACATTTTGTTTGATCCTCTGCTGACTCATTAATTAAAACTAATTTTTAAGAGGTCAATTACTGTTCCATAATAAAGTTAATAAAAAGGCAGTTTAGATATAATTAAAACTGTAAGAAACTTTATTAATTAAAAAATTGTTTTTCAGATTCTATTTTTAAAATGTTTGAGCTGTTATTATTACTAACTATTATTTAATATGAACACACTAGATTGTAAATAAAATAGTTATAGTTTTATTAATATATTTTTTAAATTGTCTTCCTACTTTTTTAGAAAATAAAAGTAAATATAAAAAAAAGTATTTCGAAAGGTTCCAAAATGTATATAATTTAATACAAATTATTTTGCTAAATGTTAAGTTGTAATATTATAGGTATTATTATTTTAAATAATAATTAAATTAAATTCTATCTACTTAATATGCATAAATTAGAATCCAATAGGATTGTTTTCATCCTCATTTTGTTATCATTACTGATAGAGAGTAATAAAATGATAAGATGCTCACACAGACAAATAATTGCTAACTAATTTGTAGATACTTTTGCAAAGGTTAAGAAATGATTGTCACAAAACCTTGGTCATATAAATAGTTGCACCAAATTTTATGGTTATTTTAATTATAACTGCTTGACTTACCTTGCATAAAATGTAGTTATATTAAAACACGGCCGTTCTAAGGGTTACAGGTAACAGAACCTATGTATCAATAAACTTCAGCAAAAAAACAGCTTTTTCACAAAAAATCTCATATTATTATAATTCGTAACTTGCTCATAAAACAATCGATAGTGTGTTCAGTAGGAAATATATAATGCATTCGTTGTATGTATCACAAGAAAATAATATGCACCATTTATTAAATATCGCTCAAAAACTACAAATATAAACTATATAAGATATAAACTTTAAAGCAAAAGCCCTCCCGAGCTATAGGGAAATAATTTCTATTTGACACTTCAAGAAATAGTCAAGTGGAAAAACATGAAAAAACTGAAAATTTCACCTGATTACTACATCTTTTGAAAAAAACTTGTACATAATTTTTTTTTTAAATAAATAATTTAAAATATTCTGTTTATATTCATAACAATTAAATATTACAGAAAAAAAAAAGATTTCGGAGAAAAGACTTCCCTTAGGCCAAACATGAAATTAAAAATAGCAATGTCACATGTTAGCCATGTCCACACTGCTTGACTCGTCAGTAACTCGATGATTAATTTATCTTTTAAACAAAATTTTAAACTTAAAATGTTAGTATGATTTGTTTTATATCGTGAATTTGGGAGAGAGTCTAGCAGTGCTATCAGTTAAATATTGAAATTGTAAATGTCTTAACTTTCTTGTCTCATCTTCTATATGTCGGTCTAGACGTAGATACTGCGATAAAAAAACATTCGCTTTGCAGAACGAAGTGATAAAGTGGGATATCCACTGAAACTTTTAAAACTATTAGTTTCTGTTATTGTACGATAATATACTATTTAATTTAAAAAAATGGATACTGTTGTTAAAACCATGATAGAGGACGATGAGGAAGAGAAGAAGGTATCTAATATGATATTAATCGAAGTATAAATCTTGCTAATGTCTCAAAAAACTAATTCTTTAGTACAGATAGGTAAGATATACAAGCAATGATACGTAATGCTATATAACAATTATAATTTTCAGGGCTTAACAATATTCGGCCGGGATTTATCACAAATTCCATGCTTTCGGGAGAGTTTTCTTTACGGTGTAGGTTCAGGACTTGGCATTGGTTTTGGAGCTTTCTTGAAAACATCGAAACCTCTGCTTTCTCAACATATAGCCATAGGTTCCTTTGCTTTAGTAACAATGGTATATTGGTCAGTATGCAGATACCAATGGTCGAAACAGAAATTTGATGCAATGTTAATGAAAGAGGCATTAAGAGATAAAATGATATTCGAAGGTACACCAGTTGAGAAAGAATTGGAACAAAAAGGTGTATTGAAATCGGCATAGCTTCCTGATGTTTTATAATAATAACATTTTGTAAATACTTTTTAAATTAATGTAGTAATTACCTAGTAGTCTATAAGTTTTTTGTTTAATTTTAATAAATAAAATTAATCAATTTATTGTTGTTTATATGGGTTTTTTATTTCAATATTTATGTACATAATGAAAGTATATATGATCCTTTTGATGTGTGATAGTACTTCGCCTGTTTACCTTTAATCATGAGCTGTTACAATGCTACCACAGAAATATCTGCAATGAGGAGATGAACGTGTACCATCCAAGTTAATAAGCACACACCTGTAATACCTGGCTACTTCCAAGCTGATCCTGAAGCTACTAAGTCACTATGAATGTTACACACGCCTTCCTACAACGGGGTTCTTCAAGCGCAGTGTGAAGAGGCATCTCATCAAGCTGGCATAGCGGACCCGACTGCTGTCTGCAGATCCCCTTCTTTGACAGCAGTCGCCTCCGTCCATGGACCGCACTTTAGCTTCAAGCGGAGTGCGGTCATATGATGTGATAAATAAATAAAAAATTAAGTGGTACCACCCCAAGATGGCAATCTCCACTTATAACCATCATTTTACCCGCTGTTCTTTAAAGTATATCTTATATACAATCATATCATATTCTCTTTACATTTTATATTAAGATAGCTATAATAGAGCGGCTATATATAACTAAGTAAACTAATTTATACCTAATCTACAAACCGGTTTAATGAAGTATCGAATATCAGGCGTTCTTAATACATTCTGCAGGCAGAATACAGTCGATATACGGCTTGCACACGTAGCTGTTGTCCCAAATGAACAAATCTAAAAATCGAAATTAACATGGAATATGCAAAATTCGTCCCTAAAGACGCGGAGAAAAGCTTAATTTTCTACGTCAACGGAAAAAAGGTATTTATAGAAATTGTTCTTTTTTTGTTTTAAATGGTTGCGATAAAATAGGGGTAATGCTTTTGTTTCGATAGATAAATAAAGTAATAAGTATGGTCTATAATATTAGTAAGATTAATAATAATTATATTTCTGATTATTTAAAGAATTGTGCGCCTTATTTATTTGAGGTTATAGCGTATATCGCTATGAAGATTGTTGAGATAATTAATTCTGTTGATTCCATAAGTACAGTATTGATAGTAGGTATACATATTTTAACAGATTCATGTCCCTGATTTGTGATTGCCAATGTTACCAATTTACCTACTTAATCATTAACATCAGTAGGTACTTATTTTATGTTTAATATACCTAATCTCTATTGTTAGTAGGTACGTTAATGATAAAGTGAACAACAACCACAGAATTTGTCATATTTTGATATAGACACAATGGGGTGTTCACAAATTTCAGGTTGTAGAAGAGAAACCGGATCCTGAATGGACGTTACTATGGTATCTTCGGAAAAGGCTACAGTTAACCGGTACCAAGTATGGCTGCGGTGAAGGCGGTTGCGGTGCGTGTACTGTTATGCTATCACGGTACATTAAACAGGAGGATCGTATCAAGTATCCTTTATAGATTCTTCAATATTATTTTTTTTATTGTAGCTCGGCATATATGACAACATCCCGCCTGATGTTATGCTAGAGTGTGGTACTTATATGAACGGAAACAACTGTTATCACAGAGAAATCTCTGCGGGCTGCAGTCGCCTCCGTTATGCCGGCTTGAGGAGATGCATGTGCACCATCCATTGACATGGCACACTCTTCTCGTTATACCCGATTACCAAATTGATGCCGAAACGCGACTAGGTTCTTGACGAGTGTTACGTTTGAAAGCGTGGTACTACCCCTGGACGGCAGACTAAGCTAATCACCATCATCAGTCTGCCTACAACACTTTATACTACGATATTAATATTATAATATATATACATACGATATTAAAGAACCAACATTGTTTACGTTTAAACTTATTTACTTAGACTCAAAATATCATATTTACAATGACCAGGATTTAAATACCGCTAATCGAAAAATAAATCGAAAAGTTATATCCTTAAAATAATTATTCAGACATTACGCTGTAAACGCGTGTTTAACACCGGTATGTTCTGTGCACGGTTTAGCTGTAACAACAGTCGAAGGAATTGGAAGTACTCAAACTAAATTACATCCAATACAACAAAGACTTGCAGAATCTCATGGTTCACAATGCGGTTTCTGTACGCCTGGCATCGTAATGTCTATGTATGCGTTGATAAGAAATAACAACAATATAAAGTTTAATGATATTGACTCAGCTCTACAAGGAAACTTATGTCGTTGTACAGGCTATAGACCTATCATAGAAGGGCTAAAAACTTTTATGGAGGATTGGGAAACGTCTTACGGTAACGGGACATGTGCTTTAGGAAAAGATTGCTGTCGTAATAATAAGGACGAAAACAGTTCACTTCAGGTTAAATCACAATATCAGCCTTATGATCCAACACAGGAACCAATATTCCCACCAGAATTGAAAGTTAATTCGCAATCGTACGAAACTTATTTGTTTTATCGAGGCAAAGACGTAGTATGGATAAGACCAACTAACTTTGAAGAACTTGCACTCATTAAAACGAATATACCTCAAAGTAAAATAGTTGTCGGTAATACAGAAATTGGTGTAGAAACAAAATTTAAGAAGATGCAGTATCCAGTCTTAATATCTGTTGAATTAATTTGCGAAATGAAAATTGTTGAATTTACAAAAGATTGTTTAATAATAGGAGCTTCGACGTCTTTAAGTGAATTAGAAAGTATATTAAAAAATGAAATTAATAAAAATCAAGGAAAACGATCACATATATTAACAGAAATAGTAGATATGCTGCATTGGTTCGCGGGCAGACAAATAAGAAATGTGGCATCTATAGCCGGCAATATTGTTACTGCGAGTCCTATATCAGATTTAAATCCTATATTCATGGCGTGTGGCGCGAAATTAAATGTTTATCATCCTAAAAAGGGTCAAAGAAAGGTCGTGATTGACGATTTATTTTTTAAAAGTTACAGAAAAACAGAAATAAACGTAGATGACATTGTTTTATCAATAGAGATTCCTCACACTAAAGAAAATCAAATATTTAAATCTTTTAAGCAAGCAAGACGGAGAGATGATGACATAGCGATTGTTACAGCAGCATTTAACATAATATTTATTGAGAAAACCAACGTTGTAAGTGAAGCTATGCTATGTTTTGGAGGCATGGGTCCTACTACTCTCTCAGCTAAAAATACTGCATCATTTATAAAAGGCTCAGAGTGGACGGAAACCATGGTTGACACTGTCATGGATAAGTTATCAGATGAATTTACTTTGGACGAATCAGTTCCCGGTGGAATGGCTGCCTATCGCAAATCCTTATGTTTAAGTTTATTTTTCAAATTTCATCTCATTGTTTTACAAAAATTACACAGCCTTGAATTAAAAATAACTGCACAAGAGAATATAGTTCCGAAAAGTTCACAAATTTACGAAATAAGAGGCGATACTAGATCGCAAACAGATACTGTGGGTTTACCAGTTGTGCACGTGTCTGCTAATAAACAGGTTACTGGTGAAGCGTTGTATTGTGATGATATTCCTGCAATTGAAGGTGAACTATTCATGGCATTAGTTTTCAGTTCCAAAGCTCATGCTAGAATTGTTTCTATTAATGCTGAAAAAGCACTGGCTCTACCTGGAGTTGTGGCCTTTTTTAGTGCCAAAGATATTGATGAACAGAGGAACAAAACAGGTCCTTTAGTATGTGATGAAGATGTATTTGTCAGGTCCTTGGTCACTAGTACGGCCTGTATTATTGGTGCTATAGTTGCATATAGCGAAAATATTGCTAGAAAAGCAAAAGATTTAGTAATTGTGACTTACGAAGAACTTTCTCCAATTATTGTTTCTTTGGAAGACGCTATTGCGCACAATTCATTTTTCCCAGGATGTCCTAAAGTAATGAAAAAAGGAGATGTAAGTAAAAGCTTTAATGACGCTGAATTATCATTAGAAGGTAGCTTTAGAAGTGGTGCTCAGGAACATTTTTACTTGGAAACGAATTCCGTTATTGCAATTAGAAAAGAAGATGAGTTGGAAATTTTAGCGTCTACACAATCCCCAGCTGAGACTAGCGTAAGTTTCGACACAGATAAAAATGCTTTCAGTAGATTATTTTAATTACAATTTGTTTAACGTTTGCAGCATTTTATTAGTCGTGCTCTGGGAATACCTCAACACAAAGTGATAACAAGAGTGAAGCGACTTGGAGGAGGTTTCGGAGGAAAGGAAACGAGAACATCAGCTTTAGCTATTCCGGCTGCTTTGGCAGCATATAAATTAAAAAAGCCTGTAAGAATAGTACTCGATAGAGACGAAGATATGCAAGGTACAGGCTACAGACATCCATATTTAATAAAATATAAAGTAGCTTTCAATAAAAATGGGAAAATATTCGGTGCTATTTTTGACTTGTATGGAAATGCAGGATACAGTCGAGATTTATCTTTTGCGGTAAGATTTAATTATAATAAAATTAATATTGATATAAATGTACGCAAATATGTTAAAAAAATAACACTAATAAAAAAGGGTTTTCCCACTATTTCGGCGAATTTCGAATCAATATTATTTTCCAGGTAAATGATCGCGCTTCAGCACACGTTGATAATTCTTATTTTATACCAAATATTGAAATAAATGGATATGTATGCAAAACAAACTTACCTTCAAATACGGCGTTTAGAGGGTTCGGGGCTCCACAAGCAATGCTTGCTACAGAGACTATGATTAGAGATGTCGCGAACGCTGTTAACAAATCTTATGAAGAAATTGTCGCCATTAATATGTATAAAGAAGGAGATCTGACACATTATGGTCAGTGTTTGACTCATTGCACTTTAAGCCGCTGCTGGAATGAATGCATTGATTTATCACAATATTGGAAAAGAAAAGCTGATGTTGATGAATTTAATAGGTAAGTAACTAAATTAAAAACCTTGATAGGCTATTTTCAACTATTTACATTACTTAATACTTAATTTACAGGGTTAATAGATGGCAAAAGAAAGGATTTTCTTTAGTCCCAACTAAGTACGGTGTCTCGTTTGCAATGGATGTTCTGATGCAAGGAGGAGCTTTAGTATTAATTTATAATGATGGTTCTGTACTCTTATCAATTGGTGGTATAGAAATGGGCCAAGGTCTGTTTACAAAAATGATTCAAGTAGCTTCGAGAGTGCTCGAAATTGACATGAAAAAGATTCATTTGAACGAAGCGTCAACAGACAAAGTACCTAACAGTTCTCCTACGGCTGCTAGTGTTAGTTCGGACTTATATGGCATGGCTGTCATAGATGCCTGTAATAAACTAATGAAACGGTTGAAACCTTACAAGGATAAAAATGTAAGTGGAAAGTGGGAAGATTGGGTTAATGACGCATATTGTGATCGCGTAAATTTAGCAGCAACAGGTTTTTATGCGTCTCCCAAAATGGAATATGACCCTGCCACGAATACGGGTCGAATGTATGAGTATTACACTTACGGTGTAGCATGTTCAGAAGTTTTAATAGATTGCCTGACAGGTGATCATGAAGTACTAAGAACTGATATAGTCATGGATATAGGAGAAAGTCTGAACCCCGCTATTGATATTGGACAAATTGAAGGAGGATTTATGCAAGGCTACGGTCTATGTACGTTGGAAGAAATAGTGTTTTCACCACGTGGGGAATTATATTCTCGGGGACCTGGAACATATAAAATACCAGGGTTCAGTAATATACCGAAAGAATTTAATGTGTCATTACTGAAAGGAGCTCCTAATCCTCGAGCTGTTTATTCTTCTAAGGTAAAATATAATATAATATGTGCCCTCATTGTTCTGTGTTATTTCGACAAGTCTCTCATCCTCCGAAACCATAGAATCCACAAACGTATATAACACTACGAAAGACCACCATTCTTAACATCTACAGAATGCTCCGAGAATATCCGGAATAACTTTATTTTGCGCTAAGGGGGCGCTCCCCGTACACGTGCTTGTATATCTCGGCGGGCTGCAGCCCGCCGGTGTCTTGTTTTTCCCCCCTCCCTCCTTCTAGTAAGTGGGAGTGGGGAAGGGGCCGCACATACGCGGCACCTTAGGTGATAATTGTTGCTTTATTTATTTATGGCTAGAGTTGGTTTGCAGCGACTCCCTTGCGAGCGGGCGGCCCTCCGGTGGTCGTGCGTGGAGAGGAGCTATTCCCTGGAGATGGGTGTAGCGGCTGTGGTCGGCTCTAGCGAACATCTTCTTCGCGAGCACGGCCACGAACCGCTCAATGGACTCCATCTTCAGGTCTTCGTTTATATTTGCATTGCGCACGAACCATGGGCCGAGAATATCATCATCTTTATAAAAGAATCAATAGTGTCACTTGGCCTAGAGCGGGGACTCACTCCGAACTAGATTCAAATACACTCTTGCCTCTTTTTGGTTTATTGGTTCAGACGCTTCACGTCTATTCCTCCCTTTCATTCATGCTGAAAAAACCGACTAGAGTTTAAAAATAAGAATTATTAATAATTTATCTACATATTTCATCATAGTTCTGTGGTGTTTCCAGGCTGTGGGAGAACCACCCTTGTTTTTGGCAGCTTCAGTATTCTTTGCAATAAAGGAAGCTATTAAAGCAGCGCGTTTAGATGCTAATGTTGATCCGAACTTTAAATTAGATGCACCAGCAACTTGTGAACGTATTAGAATGGCTTGTGAAGATCGTATTACTAATCAGGTATCCACAGTGTCTACAGTTTTTTTAAAAATTATTATTGTAAAGTGCGAGTCGTGAACGGAAATAACTGTTACCACATAGAAATTTCTGCGTGCAGCAGTCGCCTTCGCTATGGCAGCCTGAGGAGACGAATGTGCACCATCCAGATTGACAGTGCACACTCCTCTCGTTATACTCGCCAACTTCGAAGTTGATCCCGTAACACACCAAGAATATTTCACGGGTGTTAGTGGTGTTACATTCGAAAGTATTCGTCTCACTCATGAATAGTTATGAAAGCACAGCGGTGGTGACCGCTGCCTAATGAGTAGCTCTAACTTTAATATAAGGCAGAGTGCGGTCACTATAAAAATATATACTTAAATTAAATTATTTACTTTTTAGGTAAAACCGACTATTAAGAAGACAGGAAATCCGTGGAACGTAACGCCTTAATTATCGTACGTAATGTTATAACAAAATATACAAAAATATAATAATAAACAGAGTAAATATGTAAAATAAGAATAAACAAACATGTAAAATAATTATAAAAAAATTATTTGCAGATTTAACTAATAAATGTTTTATATCATTGTTTTGTTTTATTTAGCACTTCAAAAGTTGCCGTCGAACCGGTTAAAGTATGATATAGGGTCGGTAAATTGTTAAATAAGTGTGCTAAATAGCAAAAAAACCGATGATTTTAATAAAACAAATAATAACTTGATGAACAATATTTATCTAGTTTCTTATTGAAGTGATAAGAACCGAGATAAAAGTTGTTGTTAAAATAATAATATCGGTACGAGATAGTCAATGTTATAATTATGTCATTTATTTAAAACGTCTTCGCTCCTCTGCATGTTCATGCGATCAGTTATTAAATGCGTTTGATGGGAGAGGACAGTCGCTAAAGTTAATATCAATAATTCCGTGTATAATATTAAAAATATGGGGTTATTGAATATTGAAGATACTGGTGAAGTTAGTACCGAGCTTGTTTTTTACGTCAACGGGAAAAAGGTAACGTTATTTATTGCTAGTATTATTTCCATAATTTAGAAAATAAATACTAACACACGTGTTCCGTATTAATTTATATTTACAATTAATACTTATAATTAATTTGATTTAATTATAGCTATATTATTTTTATTGATATCTGAACACCTTGCAACGAAAGACGCAAAAAACGGTTCCATCTATTTTTCAGTTGTATAAATAATAAAAAAAATATTTGTATAATAGTGGACTTTATTATGTACGATGTAAGGTTTAATTTACCTATTTACTTGTCTAGAAACTGGCTACATTTATTTACAAGTTACCCAAGCTGCAGTTAAATGCAGTACTTAAAGTTGTTCCTTATTGCAACAACCAAGGTTAAGTGGTTTCATTGTAGCAATTTCATAAACCAACGTATTAAAGTAATCCGTGCCTGTAAACCCTTAGAAATAAAGTAGTCGTAAAATTCAAACGACGCAATTATTTGTAAGAATTTGTATTCATTACGTCAACGTTAAAAAAATTCCTTGAAGATAAGTGTGTGCGCGAAACTGATAGATGTAATATTGACCCCGTCACATGATTATAATTTAAAACATTGAGACCCAAGGGCGTCGATAGCCTGTTCACCAGCTAGATGATAGATAGTAGATATTTTAACTTTATTTTATATTTTACAATTGTACAAGTTCGTTTGAGCCCTGGAGCCTGTACTAATCTATCTGTCTTCCCTTTTTGATACATTTATCTAAATTATTTTATTATTATCTTACTTATTAATTATTACATTTGTTTATGCGGTAATTATAAGTTAAATAAATACAATTTGTAAAAATGAACTATAAGGAAAATTATCTTATTTAAAATATAATCTACTCTGGTTTCTTGTAAGTTCTCAATGATTAAATCTGTAGATGAACACACATTTAAAAATCGTTGAGACAACTTTTACGACATTTTAACGAATTATTAG
The DNA here is from genome assembly GCA_948150575.1 of Tinea pellionella. Classification (NCBI taxonomy): domain Eukaryota; kingdom Metazoa; phylum Arthropoda; class Insecta; order Lepidoptera; family Tineidae; genus Tinea; species Tinea pellionella. Next base: position 4,027,475 of record OX411252.1, read on the forward strand.
GCATTTGTTCTCCCATTATATTTGATTAAATATAATTGCTTTTGTAATAAAACATAACAGCATTTCAAGTAACATTGGCGGTGATTGACTCCTTGTGTTAAAAATTAGTTTGGTGTGGATACTGTTTTTTTTTTGTAGGTAGTTGAAAAGGAGCCAGACCCAGAATGGACGTTATTATATTATTTAAGAAACAAACTTCGTCTGACTGGCACTAAACTAGGATGTGCAGAAGGAGGCTGTGGTGCATGCACTGTAATGGTTTCCAAATACAACCGAAAAGAGAATAAAATTATGTATCCTTTACAAATCTTCAATCACTCTTTTAATTTGTGTCTTTATTATACTAATGCTAATGTACATTTAAACAATGTTAAATTGGTACCGGCATGAATTTTTGATGATTTAAACACACCTGTGAAACGCTAGTCTTCAAACTTATATTAAGTTCCTAATTTCTTATTGTCATTATAGATTGTTAAAATAATAATTTCATTTATTTTTCTGAACATTATTTTCAGTAATTTAGCAGTAAATGCATGCCTCGCTCCCGTTTGTTCTATGCACGGGTTAGCCGTTACGACTGTCGAAGGAATAGGTTCTACCAAAACGAAATTACATCCAGTACAGGAACGTATTGCTAAAGCTCATGGTTCGCAATGTGGTTTTTGTACACCAGGAATTGTCATGTCCATGTACAGTCTTATAAGAAGCAACACCAAAATAAAATATTCTGATTTAGAAGTCGCCTTTCAAGGGAATTTATGCAGATGCACTGGTTATAGGGCTATTATTGAAGGTTACAAAACGTTTATAGAAGATTGGGAAACCCATCAAGTTTCTAACGGTATAAATAATGGATTGATGAATAACGGAGTTTGCGGTCTAGGTAAAGACTGTTGCAAAAATATGAAGAGAGAAAAAAATGAAACTGAATTTATATTTGAGAAAAGCTCTTTTGTTCCATATGATTCGACACAGGAACCAATATTTCCACCAGAATTAAAATTATACTCTAAATATGACGAACAATATTTAATATTTAGAGGACCAAAGACGACGTGGTACAGACCGTTAACACTAGATTCTTTATTGGTCCTTAAAGACAAATACCCAGATGCTAAAATTGTGGTAGGAAATACAGAAGTTGGTGTTGAAGTTAAGTTTAAACATTGTGTTTATCCAACTATTATTATGCCGAATAATGTTGCAGAAATCAATAGAATAGATAATACTGAAACTGGTTTAGTTGTTGGTGCAGCTGTAACCCTAATGGATATGGAACGCACGTTTAGAAATTACATTGATATTTTACCATCTTATAAAACTAGAAGTCTAGTGACAATTGTAGACATGTTAAACTATTTTGCCGGAAAGCAAATTAGAAACGTAGCCGCAATCGGTGGCAATATAATGACTGGAAGTCCTATATCAGATTTAAATCCCATATTGATGTCATTGAAAGTAAAGTTAAATCTTATGAGCAAAAGCAAAGGTGATCGTGCAGTTCTAATGGACGAAACGTTCTTCACTGGATATAGAAAAAATGTTGTGGGAGCTGATGAAATATTAAAATCAATAGAGATTCCATTTACAAAAAAGTTTCAATATACAAAAGCTTTTAAACAAGCAAAACGAAGAGAAGACGATATAGCTATTGTTACTGCAGCAATTAATGTTGATTTTGAGGAAAAGACGAATGTTATAAAGAACTTAATTATCGCATTTGGAGGGATGGCTCCTGTAACTAAAATTGCTACGAAAACTGGAGAATCTGTAAAAGGCCATAAGTGGAATGAAGAGATGCTTGAGAGAGTATACAATGAACTATTGCAGGAAGTACCTTTACCACCATCAGTGCCTGGGGGTAATGTGCAGTATAGAAAGACACTGACAATGAGCTTATTTCTAAAGGCTTATTTAGCAATCTCAAAAGATATGTGCTCAGACTACATTCACGATGATTTAATTTTGCCACACCATATAAGTGGCGGTGACCAATTCCATGGTAAAATGCCTAGTAGTGCACAATATTTTGATTTAGTAGATGATAAACAAGTTAAAAGTGACGCAGTTGGTCGGCCTATACCCCATATGTCTGCCATGAAACAAACAACAGGCGAAGCTATTTATTGCGATGATATGCCAATAGCAGAAGGAGAGCTTTATCTGGCATTTGTTTTGAGCTCTAAAGCCCACGCGAAGATTGTCTCAGTTGACCCTAGTAAAGCATTAGAACAACCAGGAGTTGTCGCATTTTATTCGGCAAAAGATCTCACCCCCGAGCAAAACAAAATAGGCCCTATTTTTCATGACGAGGAATTGTTTGCTAGTGAAAAAGTAATCAGTCAGGGGCAGACAATAGGCGTGATTGTTGGCATTAATCAAGCTACAGCTCAGGCAGCCGCGAGAGCCGTCAAGGTCAAGTATGAAGAATTAAAACCTGTAATTGTTACCATAGAAGATGCTATCAAGAATAATTCATTCTACCCGCAATATCCAAAATCAATCAAAAGAGGAGATGTCAAATCTGCATTTGAGAATAAGGAAAATATAATAATAGAAAACGAATGTAGAATGGGTGGTCAAGAACATTTTTATCTAGAAACACATGCCGCATTTGCTATTCCTAAAAAAGAGGACGACGAATTAGAAATATTCTGCTCAAGTCAGCATCCATCTGAAATTGCTGTAAATATTTAATACTTAAAATAATATTTTATATTTCTTATTATTTAACACTATGATAATTATATTTTGTTAAATTCCAGAAATTGGTCAGTCATATACTGCACGTACCAATGAATCGTTTAGTAGCGCGAGTGAAGAGAATGGGTGGTGGTTTTGGAGGTAAAGAGTCTCGAGGAATGTTAGTAGCTTTGCCAGTAGCTTTAGCCGCTCATAAATTGAACAGACCAGTGAGATGTATGTTGGATAGAGATGAAGATATGCAAATGACGGGAACTAGACATCCATTCCTAGTCAAGTATAAAATAGCAGTTAATAAGGAAGGAAAAATTGTCGGAGCCATTGTCAATATTTATAACAATGGTGGATACTCTATTGATTTATCTGGACCGGTAAGTACCTATTTCTAGTACACTATTTTTACCTTAGCAATAATTAAAACTAAATAGGTAGTTTGTTTTCCTTTTAGGTCGTGGAAAGAGCTATGTTTCATTTTGAAAATGCATACTATATTCCTAACGTTGAAGTAATCGGCCATATTTGTAAAACTAATTTACCATCAAACACAGCCTTTCGTGGATTTGGAGGGCCACAAGGAATGTTTGGTGCAGAAAATATGATTCAAGACATCGCTAACGTACTGGGGAAAACGCCTGAAGAAATATCTAGTTTAAATCTTTACCAAGAAAATCAAACAACTCATTATGGACAAGTTCTAAGTTACTGTACTTTGCAAAAATGTTGGGACGAATGCGTTCAGAAGAGTAATTTAGCCGAACGAAAACAACATATCGAGACATTCAACAAGTGGGTTTTATTATTAATACTAAACATTTTTTTATAGTAGCAACACTCCATCTGATATAAAGTTATAGTGCGGTTCATGAACCGAAACAGCTGCTACTCCAGAGACATTTCTGCATGCAGCAGTCGCCTCTCGTTATACCTGGCTACTTCCAAACTGTTTCTGAAACGCGTCAAAGTCACTTCACAGGTGTTACATTCGAAAGTGGTGGTACTGCCCCTGGACGGCAGACTGGGCTAATACGAATAACTACAATTAGTCTGCCTACCACTCCTTTTCTTGTTCATAATTTAACTATAATCATGCTTTCGGTATTTATAATAATGATTTATTCCAGGCAACACAGGTGGAGAAAGCGTGGAATTTCTGTTATCCCCACAAAATTCGGAATAGCATTTACCGAAAAACTTTTAAATCAAGCTGGTGCTTTAGTTTTAATATACGTTGACGGGTCTGTACTCATATCACATGGAGGAACAGAGATGGGACAGGGACTCCATACAAAAATGATTCAAGTGGCATCCCGAGCTTTGGGCGTCGACGTTTCAAAAATTCATATCAGTGAAACTTCAACAGACAAGGTTCCAAATACTTCAGCCACTGCCGCAAGTGCTGGGTCCGATCTGAACGGAATGGCTGTACTGGAAGCGTGCCAAACGTTGGTGAAGCGTTTACAACCTTTTAAAGAGAAAAATCCCAATGGAAAATGGGAAGACTGGGTATTGGCTGCGTTCCTTGATAGAGTTAGTTTATCTGCAACAGGTTTCCACGCTACACCCGACATTGGCTATAATTTTAAAACAAATACTGGAAAACCGTTTAACTATTTTACTTATGGTGTGGCTTGTACAGAAGTCGAGATAGATTGTTTGAGCGGCGACCATCAAGTTATTCGCAGTGACATCGTTATGGATTTGGGATCAAGTATCAATCCTGCAATCGATATTGGACAAATAGAAGGCGGCTTCATACAGGGATATGGATTGTTCACTATCGAAGAATTAATTTATTCCCCAACAGGAACTTTATACTCGAGAGGCCCAGGAGCTTACAAAATTCCCGGATTTGGGGATATACCTTTAGAATTTAATGTGTCATTGCTCAAAGGTGCTCCAAATCCTCGTGCAGTTTATTCTTCAAAGGTATTTTTCAAAAACAATTCTTAGCAGTACGGGTAACACTTTGATATTAAACTTTTTTCGATAGGGTGCAAATTTCAGCTCCAAATCATTAAAAACCACCTTCGAAAAACAACCACCCGCACCCCCTTCCGGAACTTTTACAGTCTAATTTATTTTACTTAAATTACCTATAATTTATTCTAAAATTTCCAACTATCCACTTACTGCTAAGCTTTTTTTGCCTCATAAATTATTGACCCAGCTTCAAACTTAACTAATTCATTTAAAATATTTATTTTCTAGGCCGTAGGTGAACCACCACTCTTCTTGGCGTCGTCAGCTTTCTTTGCTATTAAAGATGCAATTAGAGCGGCAAGAAAAGATGCAGGCGCCTCACTTAATTTTAGACTTGATGCACCTGCGACTGCACCTCGAATCCGCATGGCTTGTGTTGATCATATTACTAAAAAGGTAACAATTTTATATATTTTTAAGATACATATATACTAAGCGAGTACTTGTATCATAAGCACTGAATGAATAAAGTACGATATTTGAACACATCGAGCATGAGTCTTCTATCGGTAGACTACGGCCGCCTAAATGTACGCTGCATTACTTTTTTTAAATGTAGCTCGACATATGGCAGGCAACACTCCACCTGATGTAAGGCTAGATAGAGTGCGGTACATGAACAACTGCTCCTACAGAGAGCTACTACGGGCAGCAGTCGCCTCTGCTATGCCAGCTTGCATCATCCACACACTTCTCTCGTTATAAATTAAATTTATGTTTTCTATAATGATATATTGTATTTTTCTTCTAATTATAAATGTAAACTAGTTATTTTTAGAAATAAAAGTCTTAACGTGCTATAAGAGTATGTGTGCAAAAAGTAGTTTTTTTTTTTACAAAATACAATGCTATCTTTCGCATAAGTACGGGTAATATAAATAGACTGAATTGCTTTATTATCAATAAAGATAACATATCTCTCTATCTCACTCAAAATAATACATAATAGGTAATAACGTTATAAGGTGAAACCGCAAACGCGCAACTCGTAAAGCGGGGCGGCGCGGCTTGTTAAATATTGCTTCTATTTATATGAGAGTAACGAATCTCGCCGCGGTTGAATTGGGCCCCGGAGAATACTGCTGCGCCGCTGTAGTGCGGTTTCCGATTAAGTCGTTGCTTGTGAAATCAAGAGCTTATTGACGATAGTTTATTTTTTTTTTAAAAAGTTTCTTGCCTTTTTTTATCTATTCAGTCACTCTTCTTTTATCTGAGGGATATATCTTAAGTTTATTATTTCTTATCTTTAAATTTTTTATAGCTGTTTGGATAGTGACCGCACTCCTCCTGTTAAGCAGAGTTGCGGTCTATGAGACTGCGGATAAATGTCTGTAGGCAGCAGGCGGAATTACAGACAAATGTGCACCATCTCGATTGACAGTGCACACCCTCTCGTTATAACCGGCCACTTAAAAGTTGATCCCGAAACAATAACAGTCACCAGTCTGCCAACCATTTTTTGTTTATCTATCAGATATTTGTATTAAATTTAAAAATATATATTTAACTTTTTTTTACAGCTCAACGAGCCAGATCCCGAGAGTTACGTGCCATGGAACGTAGTACCATAAAAAATATATTATACAATGAAAATAAGATAAAAAAGGGTTAAAAGTAGTATAAGAAAAATAAACAAATAAATTTTCAAATATTTTTTTATTAATTAATTTTTATAAGTCGATATCTAATAATATAATACAATGGTGACTAAAATTAACAATAACTTAATCGTTTTAACAGAACATTTTTTTTGCTATTTAGAAATAAAAATAATAAATTAATAAAAATTAATTACAACGTCATATTCTAAATTAAATAATTATACATATTATTATATTCATAAGTACATTAGGAATTTATTACCGACTTAAAAGGCATATTAAACCCAATTTATCAGTCTAATATTAAGAGCAAAACATACATATCTATTTATTTTTTTATTATTATTCTTGGCAATTATGTTTAGAACCACTTGCATTGCTTCTTGTTAAAATAAGAAATAACCCCTGTATATGTTACCTTAGTACAAGTATATCCCAATTTGTCACAATTATTTTGCCACAATTTGTGTCAAAAATTAGTCACAATATAAGTTTTAGTCACTGAATCGTGGCAGCGACAAGCGATTGTTACAAAATAGAACATTCGATTGTTCGATTTATTCATCTTAATGAAAAACAATCGAATAAAACATACGCTGTAACAATTGTCTATTTATAGGTTTTTTTTTTATTGTAGCTCGGCATGTGACAACACTCCGCCTGATATAAAGCTAGAGTGCGGCCCATGAATGGAAACAACTGCTACTACAGAGAAACCTGTGCGGGTAGCAGTCGCCTCCACTATGCCGGCTTGTGGAGACGAGCATGTACCATCTGAGATTGACAGTGCACACTCCTCTCGTTATACCTGGCTACTTTCAAACTATTCCCGAAACGCGACAAAGTCACTTCACGGGTGTTACATTCGAAAGTGGTGGGTAGTACCCCAGAACGGCAGACTGGACTAATAACCATAATCTCCACTCTTTAATAGTGCCTATAGGCACTGAGCAACCAAAGTACATATAACAAAGTTACATTGGTACCGGTCAGAATTAGCGAGGTTCGAACACGGGTCTCATCGATCGTGAGTTCACGCGTCTTACCGCTAGAGCACGGCCGCTCTGTATATGATAAATAAGAACCGAACAATTTCATACGACTGCATTCGAATAAACGAATAATAAATAATTCGTTTGTTTTTCGAATGAATCGCCCATAGATAATCGTGAGCGAAAGATTTATAATTGTATTTAAAAAGATCATCGGTCAATGAAACATGAGCAAATTGGAATACTCTTGATGCAATATAGTCTTTAAGTTTATCTAAACACAATTCAAATTTCTATGCGTAAGTAGTCTGAACATATAAAACATAGGAGTCGCAAGAGGCTTATTTATGTATTGTATAATAAAATAATTAAATCTATCTATTTTCTTAAATATAAAATGGAAGTCATGTCTTTACAGCTATAGCATTTGACTAAGAATTGGACTATGTCACAGATTAGCTAAAATCGAGCACTGCTATATGAGCAGATAGTATTTCAAATGAATAACCAATTAAAAAATAAATTAAAATTAAAGAAAAAATAAAAATCAAACGGCCCAATACTAGATAAAATAACCTAAACCAAATCTACATCTTTGGTTGCAGCTGACGTGCAAAAGATGTTAGTGTATTTTTTTAAATATAAACAAACAAAATACAATAATAATTTTTTCAATGTTCTTCTTTAGCACCCTATAAATTAAGGGCATTAAGGAAATTACTGCAGGCAACAGTCGCCTTCGCTATGCACCCCTGGACAAGACCATCTACTTTTAACGGGACTAGTTTTAACAGGTCTTATAATTGAAAGTGGTGTATGACAACAGGGGACGTACCATTAATTTATAGGAAACAATCTCCTTAACATTTTATTACCACAAAGTCTGGTGTATCAAAAAGGTTTAAAGTAACTTAGACCTTGTTTTTGATAAGTTTATTTTAGTGCTGCTATAAGATTTCATGGTAGGGCTCCTTAACGGCAGACTGGGCCACTTATTATTAATTTAAAAAAATAATACGAACACAATAATTTTAACATTAGACTGCGCATCATATTTTAAAAAACTCTAAACAAAGTAATACATGACTCGAATACTTTTATGTTACAACCAAACACAGTTTCCCAGTCTGACGTTTTTAAATATGTAATTATATTTATGTTCACATACCCTTCTTATAACAATTAGTGGAAATTTGATATTTAAATCCTATTTTTTTTTTCTAAACAATTTATTTATCTGACTCCGATGAACAGCCGGAACCGGAACTTGGCCCTGAAGATAAGGAAGAAATATATGAAAACCATTTTTTTTTAGTTTTATATGACATTATAACATTTTGTCAGTGTCAAAGTAAATATTTTGCACCAAGCTAATATTGTGAATCACGAGTCATTCATTCTTCACACTAAACAGTCAGGACAAGTCTCAGTCAAGTCAAAAATTGCTACAGTAAAGTGGTAGAATCTTTACTGGAGCTTCCTAGGGAGTTTTGGAGGGAAAATGGAAACACATGTTCTCTTCTTTTGAATTGTTTGCCCACACTTACGCCCACACTTATGAAGAAACACAGGTTTAGGAAAATAATTCAAGACAGATAACCTAATGAGTGTCTCAAGATGGTCGGTAAAACTTCCCTAAAAACCTATTACATAACTGTATTAATCGTCAGTTCAAAGCGATACTTAAGCTCAAACCGCACTATAGCGGCACGGAGTTGTGCGGTGCGGCGTGGCACTTAAACATTATTTCTACTGATTTATATGATTGAAAGAACAATACAACTAACGGCGGTAAGGCGTGGCGCGACAAAATCTCCCATTAGAAGCCATGTATTGTCAGTGGAAACACCACGCCCGCTCAGCTGAAGAGCCGCGCGTGTCTATACAGCGGTTAGAGCTTTATGCCAAGTAAAGTTATGTATTTTTCATTTACTTAGTAAATCGTACATTTTAAACAAATACTAACCTGATCTATTAGAATAACGTAACCTTCTCGGTGAACGTGTCGGACTCTCCGATCCATACTCAGTTTCCGTATCTAATGGAGGTGGCTTCCCGTTCCTCTGTCTCGAATTCCTTCCTTCGTGATACCTGTATATTATATACACATTGTTAGTGAGACTTATTTGCTGAGGTGCCATAATGATTTAAAAACTTAACAATTTAAATTCATACTAGAATATAAAAAATAATAAAATATCCTTTACCTTTCTCGAGATCTCCGCCTTAACCTTGGCGAATATGGTGACCGTCTCATTCGATCTGGAGAACGTCTACGATCGTCCGAATACCGACTCTCGGGTGAATACCGAACGGTTTCGGGCGAATAACGACTTTCTGGCGAATATCGACTTTCGGGTGAATATCGACTTTCGGGTGAATATCTTCTGTCGTTATACCTGAAAAAGAGGGGTTTTTATTTATTATTTTTAAAAACACAATTATATAAAACTTTATATATTCATATGATAGAAAAACGTTTCAGTGGTTAGCTGACCTAAAAGTCATAAATAATCAAAATAAAATTAAGTGGTAGGCAGACTGATAATGGTTATTGCGCAGTCGGCCGTCCTGGGGCAGTACCACCACTTTCGAATGTAACACGCGTGAAGTGGCCTTGTGACGTTTTGGGATCAGTTTGGAAGTAGCCAGGTATAACGAGCATAGTGTGCAGTCAATTTGAATGGTGCACATTCGTCTCCTTAAGCTGGCATAGCGGAGGTGACTGCTGCCTGTAGAAATTTATCTGTAGTAGCAGTTGTTTCCGTTCGAGGAGCTCACTTGTACCTTTACATCAGTCGAAATGGTGTCATATACTACTATAAAAACTACAATAAAAAAAAGTTACCTCGGTGGGTGTGGCGATGGCAATCTCCCCAGTGGAGGCGGCCGCGGTAGTGGCGGCAACAGAGCCGGTGGAAGGAACGGTAATGGAGGCGGCAAGGGAGGGGGAACACCAATTAAACCATCCGTGGACACTTCTAGCGGAGACGCAATGCCTGAAACAAGACCAAAAAATTAATGTGTGGTGGCTGATATGGCAGACTGATAGTGGTTATTAGCCCAGTCTGTCGTCCTGGAGAAATAAATTCATTAGAGTGTGTACATACGTTGCTGCGGTGAGGGTGCTGCGTCTGCGCGTGCAGCGAGTTGTCTTCTCAATGCAGCCGCCATGTCACTTTGAGCAGCTGCTTCTCTGCGACTCACTCTTGCCTCCAACCAAGCGGCATGCGCACGTGCCTCCGACTCCGCCACTGCCGCACGACCGGAAGACTCTGCCTCCGCCAGCGACAACGACAGTGCCTCGCACTTTTCCCTAACCGACATATCAATATCTATTAAATTGTAACGCACATGGCAACCCAAATATGATGAATTACGAGAGGAGTGTGTACTGCCAACCTAAATGGCACACCTTTGTCTCCTCAGAGCATAGCGGAGGCGATTGTTGTCTTTAGATTTTGGTACGACATGTGACCTCGGCTGGTCTGTTGGTAAACTCAGTGGAGGTCCATGCGCATTGACGACTAGAGAACCGCTCGCACGGTAGCTCCAGTCGCTATATTTCAATTCCTTTATAGTAGTAAACACTTGTTTCTGTTTATGGACCGCACTCTAGCTTAACATCAAGCTGAGTGTTGTCATATGTCGAGCTATAATAAAACAAAAGACGGTAAAGATGGCATGTAGAGGGCGGTACTTGCCATTTCTTATCCTATGGAGTGTCTAGATACAATAGTATAGAATTTTTTGATCCCAAATGTGTTGAATGGATAGTAAGAGAACTTATTAGCTTACTTGAAACGTTGTACTTCTTGTTGTAGTGCTTCAATTTTTTCAACAGTACTCATCGACTCCCCTTGTTTACTTAGCCATAATGCTTCTTTAGTATTCAGTTCCCTTTAAATAAAAAAAAAACTTCAAAATTCGAAAAATATAGAATTTGTACTGTGAACTTCACAAGAAACTTTGGAGTGATACATTGTCGGGGTCACCAATTTGGTGTGATGATAGATGCACCAATTAAATTAAATAAAACATGTTTTTGCTTGAGTATAATAATATATCTTCTGACATAAAAAACGGGCGTTTGGCGCGCTTTTGCCCGGGAAGGTTGAGGTTATTTTTTATTCCTTTCCTTGATTAGTTTAGTGGTTATTATTGTGTAAAATTGGTGCTATTTTGCGTAATTTTATTCTACGCATGTGAGTAATTGTGGAAACATTAAAATTCACTATATATGAGGCAACGCAAGCGGTTTTTTTTGTGGTTATCCCACGACGCGCGCCAAATACTCCAAGAAAGCGTCAAATTATAAAACATTTAATTTGATGCACAAACATTAAGATTTCACTACTCGACATTGGCAAAATTGTCGTTGTTATGACAAGGCCATTTAACAAAAGAAGAAGACATCAAAAACAAAGGATTGACAACTTCTTACTTTTTAAAAGAAAACTTTTTAATAGAGGTTGCCACAAAACCATTCCCATCCATTTATGCTGCAAGTTCTTAGAGTATGTACGAGGTGTTTTGACAACACTTGAAAATAGTGGGTTATACTAAAGCAACTAAGGTACATAACAACCCTCTCATCATAGCTGGCTACTTCCAAACTGAGGCTCGAGTATGAGTTTACATTTACGCTTTCGAATGTAACACCCGTGAAGTGACTTTGTCGCGTTTCGGGAATAGTTTGAAAGTAGCCAGGTAAAACGAGAGGAGTGTGCACTGTCAATCTAAGATGGTACATGCTCGTCTCCTCGAGCCGGCGTAGTGGAGGCGACTGCTACCCGCACAGGTTTCCCATTCATAGACCGCACTCTAGCTTTACATCAGGCGGAGTGTTGTCACATGCCGAGCTACGGTGTCACGGCATAAAGCGAGAACTCTCAATAGAATCGCTTAATTCGGCGGTCAAGCCGTGAAAGATTAAATGTACTCATATTTAGCCCTCTGGTCTCGAAACGCGACAAGGTCACTTCACAGATGTCACATTCGAAATAAAGTTACATCAGAATGGATCAGATGAGTATAGAGATTACAGCGCTATACTACATCAAATCTCATTGTAAGAACTCATGACGGGGTTCAAATAAAAAACTTACTTTATTAATTCACTTTCGCGTTCTTGGAAATACTTCTCTAATACTTCGAGTCTTGTTTTGGCTTCAGTCGCTTGTTGTGAGCTTAACCGCATTGATTCCACAGCCGTTTTACATTCCTCTGCAATTCTTGATCTTTCTTTATGTTCTTGCTATAAAAGTTAAATAAACTTAATTAATGTAATTTGTAAAAAAGATGGAAATTATTTCTTTCTTATATTATTAAATGACCTTATTATTTCTTTATTATCAACCGTAGACAAAATTTAATAACTAGTGTCACTTTTAACATATCAAAGCTGAATAATAGTAAATTAAAATTAAGAATATTCTGACTATTGATGGTTATAAGCCCACTCTGTCGTCCTGGGGTAGTACCACCACTTTCGTATGTAACACCCGTGAAGTGACCTTGTTGCGTTTCAGTAACAGTTTGGAAGTAGCCAGGTATAACGAGAGGAGTGTGCACTGTCAATCTGGATGTGTACATTTGAGCCGGCATAGCAGAGGCGACTGCTTCCTGTAGAGATTTCTCTGTAGGCGCAGTTGTTTTCGTTCATGGACCGCACTCTAGCTTTACATCAGGCAGCAGTGTTGTCATATGTAGAGCCCCAATAAAAAAAAATAGTTAATTTGTATAACCTCATATTTATACTGAAAGGCACTCTTTTCTTCTAAAGCTTTTGTTAATTTAGCTTTAATTTCTGTTATATCCAACAAAGTGTTCACATCTACGCCCTGACTGGAACCACTCTTCAGGTCTTTAACGCAGTCCTGGAAAATTTAATATAGTTTTTTACTTTAGCCAGTAGTCAGACTGTTATCAAATATATGCAGGCAGAATGTAGATTTATTTTCCTACAAAATGAACTAAAAACTAACGACAAACTCAGGGGAAAAATTGTGGGCTCATTTCTCTTAGGCGAATGGGCATTCTCCTTTAAACTTTTTTTTATTGTAGCTCGGCATGTGACAGCACTCTGCCTGATGTAAAGCTAGAGTGCGGCCCATGAATGGGACTACAGAGAAATCTCTACAAGCAGCAGTCGCCTCCACTATGCCGGCTTCAGGAGACGATCATGTACCATCTAGATTGACAGTGCATACTCCTGTTTTATATCTGGCTACTTTCAAACTATTCCCAAAACGCGACAAGGTCACTTCACGGGTGTTACATTCGAAAGTGGTGGTAATCCCCCAGGACGACAGACTGGACGAATAACCATCATCAGTCTGCCTACCACTTACTTTTAAAGCAGCAATTTCATGTTTCTGCAACTCAATAGTGTTGGTAGCCCCTGACAATAATTGATTTAAATCTGTAAGTTGTTGCTGTAACTTTTTAGTTTCATCTAACGCTGACTCAGCTGAGACATATTTGAGTTGATATGAATCTCTCTCCCGACTCACTGATATTAATTCTTCTTCAAATGCTTTTACTTTACCTGCAAGAAAAATGTATTTGTTATACACTTAATACGTCACTGCTTTGTTATACCACGAGTATGCTGTGCTGCAATAACACATGTGTTTTTTATTGTAACTCAGCATAACAACACTCAGCCGAATGATAAGCTAGAGAGCGGTTCATAAACAGAATATCATCAGCTTCTAAGTTGGCAGTGCACATTAGTTTATACCTGGCTACTTTCAATCTGATTGAGAAACTCGACAAGGTCACTTCCCATTTGTAAGTAGTACTACATCAGGACAGCAGACTGGGCTAATAACCATCATCAGTCCGCGTATCACTTTTTAATGAGCATTAATTATTATACCATAGACACAAAGAGACCAAAGTACATATAACAACATTTGAACATGGGTCTCATTGACTGTGAGTTTACACGTCCTAATGCTAGACCACAGCCGCTCTAAAGCTGACATAAATAGTTATAATTACCATTCAATTCTACAATGTCCTCTTCAGAATGAGTTCTTTCTGCCAAGAGCTCACTAAGAGTATTTTCAACTTCACTCAAAGTATTCTGCAATTCCATCGCGGTATTCTCAGATACTCGAAGCAATTTCTCATTATCATCTAGCGAGTTTCTCAGTCTTTCATTCTGGGCTTTGTGTTCCTCTATTTCCTCTTTCAAAGACTGAACCATATCATCCTTTCCAAAAGAATTATCTTCAATGCGCGTTAATTTTGTTTTAGTAGACGCTAGTTCCTCTTTAAGGATCTCACACTCCTGAAAAATACAGTAAAAAATAAATTAATATATAACTCTGACTCCAAACAAGGCATATCAGGATAAGTGCAACATGATCAACAACTCCTAGATTCCTCATGCACTTTTTTGTTTCTTAATAAATAATGGTAGGTACCATAGCAGGTAGTTGGTTATATTAGAAAAAGAACAACTCACTTTAGTAGCACACAATAAGTCCCGTTGTAAAGAATTTACCATTCCAATGAGGCGCCCATCTTGTCTTTTATTGTCAAGGTAATAATAACCAAGGGTAAATAATAACACTGAGCTGGCAGTTGTTAAGAGGAAGTATAATAATCTATTATTGTGATCTCTAATACCATCATCACAGTAATCATTCCGAACACACGAATCAGCTGAAAATAATAAAATGTGTGATTTATTGCTTGTTGAATTAAGAATAAAATTATCAGAAGAGTTGCTGAAAAATATACACAAAAATTTCTATTCAATTGTTATGAAAATAAATTATAAGTAATAAATTCACTTACTAGGTGACGAATATAAAGGTTTGGTGTCATCTTCCCTATTGATAAAAGATTTGTAACTTGATGCAATGTAATTAACAAAAGAAAACCCTTCATCCTCAGTTTCAGATGGTATTATATCTATTGGGACTGGATCTACATCCTCTGGTTTTATTTTTGACTCTCCACTATCTATTGAAGGGGATTCAGCAGAAGAAAACATTCCTCCTATGGCGGAGAATAAATTGGAAACAAAACTGCTTTCACTATTTTCCTCAGTAACAGATGTTTCATCTTGTTTTATTGTTGTAGCTTCAGTAGTAGGAGCACTCTCAGTTCCTTCCTTGATAACATTCTCATTTGAGCTCTCAGGGGGTTTAGACTCCAAAACTCCATTATCATAGATTCCATGATTATATTTTTCCTGACCAATTTCTTCCACATCAGGCTGAGAATTAGTATTATCACTGGCCACAGATGTATTTTGTTCTACTGACTCGGTGCTCGGCTGATCAAATTGTTTTAGATAATCAACATTATCGGGCTTATTTAACACAGGTAAATCATTACCACTAGTACTAGGAATCTCTTGGGAAATATCTATGGGTATATCAGCAATATGATTAACTTCACTTGTTGGCATCTCTGTTGAACGGTCTGCATGGAAATATGGTCCGTTTCCAGCACTATTTTGTACTGGTGGATATTGATTTTCCTGTGGCTTATTTGCTTGAACTTGTTCTTGTGGGATAAAAGGTATATGCTCCTGCACATTTTGTTGATTAAGAGGCATATCTTGGTACCTATTTTGATTGGGTATTTGATCTTGTGGAGTAACTTGTTCTTGAAAGTTAATAGGTATGTTTTGCTGCAGATTGAACTCCACATCCTGGCGAGCAGTATTGTGTACAATGTTTTCATTAGGAATTTGAGCTTGGTGTACATTACCCTGAACTCGTTGTTGAGCATTAAGAGGTAACTGTTCTTGCAGATTTTGTTGGGGTACATTACGTACAATGTTTTCATTAGGAATTTGATCATGGGGTACATTATTCTGAACTTGGTCCCGAGAATTTAAAGGTAACTGTTCCTGCAGATTTTGTTGGGGTGCATTATGTACAATGTTTTCATTAGGAATTTGATTGCGGGGTACATTATCCTGAACTTGTTCTTGAGAATTAAAAGGTAACTGTTCCTGCTGATTTTGTTGGGGTGCATTATGAACAATGTTTTCATTGGGAATTTGATCGTGGAGTACATTATGCTGAACTTGCTCTCGAGAATTAAAAGGTAATTGTTCCTGCTGATTTTGTTGGGGTGCATTATGTACAATGTTTTCATTGGGAATTTGATTGCGGGGTACATTATCCTGAACTTGTTCTTGAGAATTCAAAGGTAACCCTTCCTCCAGGTTTTGTTGGGGTGCATTATGTGCATTGTCTTTATTGGTTACTTGATCTTGATTAGGCACATATTGTCCTGGGCCATTGTGCACCATATTTTGACTCGGTATTTGGTCTTTAGGTATATTTGTAAAATCTTGGCGAGTCTCTTGTTTTTCTGGAATATTTGGTTCGGTCGTTGATTCAAAATTGTTATGTACAGATTTTTGTTCATTTGCCATTTGCTCTAGTTGAAAATTAGATGGCAGTTCTTCCTTTGACATAATTGGCGGTATTTCATCCTGATGAATTAAAGGCAGCATTTGCTCATTTGATTGAACAGTAGGAATTTGTTTTGAACCTTGTTGTGAAAAAGGATTTTGGTTAGGTGTATTTGGAATATGCATTCCATCTGTTATTTCTTCCTCATCTTCATCTTCATCATCATTAACATCAATTTCATTTTCATCAATAAGGTCACTCGAAGAATGTACATTATCTTGTTTCATATCTACTTCCTTATCTATAACATCTTCAGAAGATAACATATGATTTGAATTTGGTAATGATGGTGTAGTCATCGTATTATCATTCTTAGATATAAAGTCCGCATCGTTTTGCATATATATTGATTCAGTGGTACTGTCAGGCTCTGCAGAATAAATAGTCGTACCATCGACAATCTCATGTGCCTGTTGAACTTTTTCAGGTTTTAGTTCTTGGGGTAAAATTTTTATATCTGTCAGGACTAAATCCTTCTTTTTTACAAACATTTTAAGCTCTTTTACAAAGTTTGAGTTTATAAAACCATCCTTGTCGTTGATCTTTGCAAACCATACGTTTGGATCAGGACCAGCTGATTTCATGTAAATTAAAGCTTCGGATTTCCCTTTGAATGTTAAAAAGCCTCGTTCTCCGTTATTATAATTCATCATGGTAATACCTTTTGATATTGGAGCTGTAAAAAACATATTGTATGAGAGAAAGTATTATTTAATAAACAAGATCTTAAGAAAGTAAATATGTAAAGCTCACCATCGCATCTTTCATTCGCACAATAAACCTTTTCGGGAATGGAACATTGATGTAAAGATATTGACAACATAAATAATATAAATTTAAGCACAATCATTTTAGCATTTTACATGTAAGTTTAGTATAAAAATTATAAAATTCACGCAAAAGAAGTCGGCCACATCATCTGTCAAACAGTTCGTTCGATCGTTTGGTTACTGCAAGTGAAAGATGAAAATGTAAAGTTAGTAACGTATTTAAAACTTATATTGCACTAAAAAGCTATATTTTAACAAAATCAAAAAACGTACATGGTTACAAATACAATATTTACAAATTATGCTCTTTAATTTATGGATTCTATTATAATCATCTTTATATGAAGATAAACATAGAAATATAGCAACTGCTTGTAACAAAACTCGTTTTGACATTGTATGTCTGCCTTAGAAGGCAATGGGAACAAGGAGTGTTTGATGATAATTTGAGCGGGAATTTTTGGTAGACATTTATTTACATTATTATAAACTGGTTTACAAAATTAATACCAGTTTTATGCTATAATAACCTCAGTAAATAAATAATAAAACTCGACTTCCACTCGAAAGACTGTCTAACACTCTTTTATGTTTTTCATTGTTTTTTTAAAAATATTTGTATTTTTGTATTTGTTTGTATCTTCATCCATTTTTTAAAATATTTCTATCGCCCTTTGTCAATGTCACATAATATTTGTCCCATAAAAAATAAGTAACATAAAAAAACTTAAAAATAGTAGAAGTTCTCAAAGTAATGTCTTTTTCAAGTACTATATCTTTAATAGATCTTTCGAAACAGTTCCCATTTGAAATAGGTATGTAAGTGCAATGTAGGTACTACTTATTAAATTTACCATAAAACAAATATCAGAAATAGATATTTTAAATTTTATTTTTAATAATTTTACTTTTTGTCGCAAATAGAAATTAAACAAAACTACAAAAGAACGCATTTATTACACATTGAAAAATAACATTTCTTTATTTTTTTTATACATTGCAACTTTTTTGCTACCCATACAAGATGTGGGAATATAAACAGCAATATTATGAGACCAAGGCACAAATAGGTGCGCCCCCTTCTTTATTTGACCAAATAGTACACGCTAAATTTGTAGAATCAGTGTATTGGAAAGATTCTTAATTAGCTTCAATTAACTGACCTCAATTATACAAATTTTATAGATTATAAAAACATTTTAAGGGTAGGTATCATTGATATTTGTATACAACTATCTAGTTGTGTATCTATACAATAACGCTCCCAAAGATGACTGCAGTCACTTTTAGGTTCTCTGTCAGGTAGTATTTGACTTGACAACAACATTGCCAAATCGTTTGAAGCCGCTTACGCTTTTTTCATGGCCGATGTATGAGGTTTGCACCACTATAGTAGGTATTGTTACTATCAATAATTATTTCAGATGACAACTTAAAGAATGAGTTATCATTTGGCGAGACTTTAGTAATAAGTTGCGGCCATTATGAAGTAGACACTGATGTGGAGTTAAGTTCATCGGAAACATCTACTACGACTAAGTCAACAGAAAAATCATGCACTAGCATTACAGCTATTCCTCAAAAGGACTATGAAATTAAAGATGCTCCTGTAAAGGAAGAAGACGAAGAAAAATCACCAAGCACCGCTTCCTCCGAGAATGATTTCCATATCTTTTTTTTTCCAAATTGTGACGAAGAGCCGAAAGTTCAAACTAGCAGAGACAGTATAATAATCGTCGATGGCTTACCTAAAGTTAATGCTGAAGCTAAAATAGACAAAACTTGCCTTTGCGATATTGATAAGAACAAAAAATGCACATGTTTCGCAAAAATGCCCTGCAAATGCGTGAATCCGGATAATCCTGAGCCTGAATGTAAATGCTCGAAATTAGAACAAGTTTGTATTTGCCATTCAAATGAAGTGCTTCCGGTCTGCACTTGTACTGAAAGCCAAGTTTGTGTTTGTCAACCTGATAACAAACCCAGACCGACGTGCACATGCGACGAAACCTCCCCATGTGTATGCCATTTACATCAAATCTATCCATATTGTATTTGTGCCGAGTCACAATCTGGTGAAAATATAGATGAAAGCACCGCCGAGAAGACTTGTCCTTGTAACACCGCCGAAGAAAACATAACAACTACTAATGTGGACTCGACGTCTGCGTGTCGTTGTGCTGCTGAAACTAATTACGAAACAACGACATCTAGTGGACCTCAGTCTCATGTTTGCGGATGCGGCAATCCTAAGGATTGTAAATGTTTTTATGATTGTCAATGTGAAAAACCATGTATTTGCGAGTATATACAACAAGCTCAGGCCTCAGAACGAGACGAATGTAAATGCCTAGATGTGAAATGTACACCTAAAATATGTGAAAACAATAAATTGAAAAAAGTTAAAGTAAGCAAGGAAGGGTATCGTTGGTGCCATGATATCGATCCTCACCATACGTTCTTTGACTTTGGATATGGTCGACATGACAAAATTGATGAATTCGATGGACCTGTTCTTAGAGAGAAAATAAAGATACTGGGGCTACATGATAAAGAAGAGGTAGAAGAGGCAATTGTTAAAAAAGCTGACGAAATACCGAAATACAAAAAGAAGAAATGTGGACCATCTTTAGATTGTTGCAGTGTTGTTGGCGGTTCGTACGAAAAAAATTACGTAGCAAATTGAAGAGGAATGAGGTTTACGTATATATAAATTAATTTATGTTATAGGAATTAGTTTATCAGTGGAAATTTTGGGTGAAGACAAGAATACATTTTTAGTTCAAGTTGTTTCCAACGCTTCGAAAGAAGGCGCAAAAACAGGCACCAAATTAGTCAGCATGGTTGATTGTAATATGCATACTTTAGAAGAAAATAGAGTAGAGTAAGATTAAATTGTATAAAATTAAGTTACTTATATAAAAAAGGTAAACCTGCATTTTTGTGCGGGCGCGTCGGCCGCAGCCGTGGTCGAGCTGTAAGGCGCGTGAACTCACGAGCAATGAGACTCGTGTTCGAACTTCGCTAAATTCTGACAGATACTAATGCCCATAGGCACTTTTAAATAGTGGTAGGCAGACTGATAATGGTTATTAGCCTAGTCTGCCGTCCTTTCGAATGTACCATTCGTGAAGTGACCTTGTCGGGTTTCGTGAGCACTTTGAAAGTAGCCAGGTTTAGACGCTTAGAACTGTAGTAAATGTTTAATATCTTTGATATTTTAGAAGCGTAACTAAGGCGAACTATACAAAGGAGAAACGTAGTTATATGGCTATTTGCGACAACGGTTATTATAACAAAATAACAAGGATTACTGGAGAACGTAACGCTATCAAAAGACTTTATCATACGTTCGAGGAAGCTCATGATTTTCTGTTGGAAGGAGCCAATATTATACTAATGAGATACTTTGGGCTCAGACGATATAAGGGGACTGTTAAAACTAAAACTGTTTTAATTAATGGAATTATTTGCGAAAGTATTTATGTTAGTATCTATCATTGCAGATAAAAAACTGCATACACCTGAAAAAAATTCGTCTCCTCAAGCCGACATAGCGAAGGCGACTGTCGAAAGTTCATGGACCGCACTCTAGCAGAGTGTTACTCATATCGAGATAAAATTAAAAAAATACCGTTTTTTTGTGCAGTGCCTAAATGAGTGCGAGTAGCTTAATGTATAAATATTTATTTAATTGGTTTAAATATACACCCATATTTCGCCTGATGTTGCAGTCAACAAGCAGAGACAACTGCTACCACAGAGATATATGTCGTCTTCGCTATGCGTTTGCCTCCTCTCTTCACAATAAAATTGAATTTTCAATTTTCAAATATATTTCAATGTAGTCGAAAATTTTCATATTTACACTGTACTAGGTATGTCAAGGTGTCAGTCAAGCTATTGTGAATGGGAAGCCATTGTTTGTTGTAAAAGTAGAACGTCATATCATTGAACCGAGTGGTTATATTCATCAAACCTTGACTGTATTGACTCTAAGAGGTAATTTTTTAATTATTAAAAGCCGTAACATTTCATTTTTCCTTCCGCATATCGTGGAGAAAAATAGACAAAAAAAGAGTCTAGAAAAATAAGTCTAGAAAACTGACTTCACTTTGTTAATTTTTTTTATTTTGTCTAATACAAGATATACAGGGTGAATTTTTCAAGTGGGCTTTCATGGCCAAATCCTAAACTATAAGAGATATCAAAAAATGCTGAAAGGAGTCTCGATGCCGATTTTGATAAAAATTAAAACTTCATTATTATATTTTTGATAAATCCATTTTCCCGGCCAGGAATCGAACCTGTTGATTTTTTTAAAAATAAAACACGCTGTATTATTGCACCATCTGATAGTGCTCCTGATAAGGATCAAATTCTGGAAAGTAATGATATACGACAAACCAAAGAAAAGCGTTGTTTTTTTCACAAATTGTCTCTATTTCCATGTATTTATACATTACCTACTACATTATTATGTTTTGATTTAAAAACTCCTTCGCTCTTCGAAGTTAAAAGCCATGATTTAAAAAAAAACAATTGAAACGTAGGAAAAACAATAAATTAATTTTTAAGGTCCTGTGCCGTGGCCGGCTAGGTCGTCAGATCTAACACCTTTAGATTATTTTCTCTGGGGGCATGTCGAAAACGAAATTTACAAATGTATTATGTACGTACAATGAAATTGACGACTTAAAACTAGCGTTAGGGAATATTCTGAACGGAATCAATAACCTTGTGATGTGGAATGCAGTACACTCCTTGAGGCGTCGAGTTCAGCTATGTATTGAAAATAATGGCTATCATTTTGAACAATTGATTAATTAAGATTTAATTACTTAATGTTAAAAAAAAATGAAACATTATTTTGCTAAAAATCAAGACTCCTTTCATTTAACCTTAAAGAGCGCGAGATTTTAAATCGAGCGAGATATGATGATTTTCAATAATCATAAATAAGAAATGTTGTTAATGTACCGGTAATGTATAAATACATGGAAATAAGAGACAATTTGTTAAAAATCAACACTTTTCTTTGGTTTGCCGTATATCATTACTTCCCAGAATTTGATCCTTATCAGGAGCACTATCAGATGGTGCAATAATACAGCGTGTTTTATTTTTAAAAAAATCAACAGGTTCGATTCCTGGACGGGAGAATGGATTTATCAAAAATCTAATAATGCAGTTTTAGTTTTCATCAAAATCGGCATCGAGACTCCTTTCAGCATTTTTCGATATCTCTTATAGTTTAGGATTTCGCCATGAAAGCCCACTTGAAAAATTCACCCTGTATAGAAATACTCCATAAGAAAAAATACATCGTTTATTCCTATAATATCACCTAAAAATATACCATAAGAGAATTACAAAATTAAATATTTTTTTGTTCCCAAAATCTGCCACCTTAAATACGGGATATTATGCAGCTTTAAGTAAATACTAAAATCACTACTCCCGAAATAATTATATATTATTAGTTGTGCTAATAAAAAAAAATCAAATTAATAGAATATAATTCTTGTGAATATAATAAATGAAGTTCTGTAAATATAATTTATGTAGTTATGCATAAACGTTAATTAAATTAAAATGAAAAAAAAAACTAACTAATAAAGATAAACGTATATCAGGTTACATTGTAAGTCATGAATGGGCTGATAGTTGCCATATATTGCATTTGAATCCATTGCTCAATATTATACCTGAAAAAGACGAAATAGAAAGACACGAACCATTGAGGGAACGTTGGCGAGATGATCTACAGCTGCTATCAGATTATTTGGACTTTAAGGTTTGTTTTATTTTATAGTTGCTCGCCTCGATGTTAAGATACAGTACGGTGCATGAATAGAAACAACTGCGAGCACCGAGAATTGTTTTCAAGCAGCAGTACTCCAGTCTGTTTAAGGAGACAAATGTGCACCTCCAGGTAGATAGGACACACTCTTACCCTCGTTATTTCTAAGCTTATCCCGAAACGCGACTTCACCGGACATCATGAGTGTTACACTTGAAAGTGGTAGTACAGCCCCAGGACAGAACCATCGTTAGTCTGCCTACCATAATTTGGAGTATAAGCACATAAAAATGATCTATTATGTTTCGGTTTTGTATTTCGTATTATCCGATTTACAATTAATTTATGAACTATCTATTACAAAACCATTTTCTTAAGATATCTTTTGTTCTCCAAGTATTGAATTTCTCCGAAGTCTGAATTTTGTTATCCAATATTTGGAAAATTTGGGTAGATTTCCTATAGTTTTAATATTACTAATATTATTCTCTGGGAATTAAAAAGCAATATTTAGATTTATAAGACGTAAATACACAATTTAATGTTTTATTTTTTATAAGATATTTAAGCTTTTTATAGTTCTCTCCTTGCGTATAATAATATGCGAGGAAATGTAAAAAGTGTCGGAAGCTAAAAAATAATAACCCACTGAAGTTTTTTTAAACAATAAAAATAAGCTTTAAAATCAACACTTAGATAAGCTTTGGATATAATTTGTCACTCTCAATTTCTTATTAGATCGATCGTGGGAAAACTTTGCATTACCCCACGAGGACGTTATATCACTTAAACATACTTTTCATAGATAGATCGAATTGACGTTGATAGAGTGCTAACTTAAAGGGTTATAATGTACATAAAAATAAAATAGATGTTACAAGAATAACGATTCGTTGAAATAAATGAGTTTAAAAAAAATCTGGCGGATCTACTCTAGCCTATCCTATAGGACCTAGTAACAGAGATACAATAATGATACAGTAATGAAATCGCGCACTAGATTTTATTTTATTATTATATATTTTAGCTATCTATTTGGTAGGTAGTTTGATAGGGTATGAGAAGAATAGGGAGGGTAAGATATGTTAGATAAGTAATATTAATTATAAATACATGTGAATAAATTAATTTGTGATAATAATAAAGTGCATTGCGCCTGCAAATAATCTTATGTCATTTTTTATTGAGTTTTTTAAAAATGTTTATATGTACCGAGCTAGTGCCTGTATTATTGTTTGTCAGTAAACCTAAGTACATAAGAAAGTAACAAAATTACATTGGTACCGATTGGAATTGCGAAGATTGTGAATTCACGTCTGTAAAACACTCCAACTTAACGCTCTAGTAAGCTGAAATTAAGCAATTAAATTCTCACAAAAAGTAAAATTAATGTCAATGGCAAATAAAATTAAATTATAGAATAAGCAAAAGTTTAAATTAACAAGGAAATTAGAACGAAAAGTAAGCGTAACAAGATATACGAGCATTTTAACAAAGGCAAGAATTTAAGCTTGGAAGAATTTAAGAGGAAAATTGTTTGACAGCTGACCTCTCATTAAACTAATTTATGCTAAAATTCGTTTTAAATGTGTTTTATTAGTCAAATAAATTAATTACTTTATTTATAAATCCATTTAATATATTGTTTTAAATAAATTATATTTCGATAAACAATAATAAACAGAATTTTCGAGAGAAATTCTACTTCAAGTAAGATACGATATAAGCTTTTATTTGTGTCGATTTTCCCAGGGTAAACGTACATCAGAAGGTGCCCGCTATGCTACAGAGAACGGACCTCTAGCAGCCACAATCCGGGATTACTTGCAGACTTTGCTTATTTTGCGACCGAGTGATGCGATCCAGTTTACTAGGAGTTATTTTGGTGCAGCACTTTCCTCTCTCGATTTACCTCATAATGGATATTTTGATACTTCAACTAAAGGTGTTCGGTATTACTTTTTTGAACAATAATGTTAATAAAAATTCAGAATATAATAAATAGCATAGACAGTGAATGCTTTTATAACTATAATATTTAAAATTCTTCGTGTTTCGCAAAACAATACGTTGATAATTATAAATTAACGCCAGCTGTGTTTGTTAAAGAAACATCTTCACTAATTTGTATTCACACGATTTTAAATTGCGTTTTGTACGTATGTACTTTGTTATTTTTTAACATTATTATAATTAAATGCATTTCTAAATAAATTTGTTGATTTCTTTATAGACATATAAAATTGTACTTAGTCAAATAAAAAATAGGATTCGAAACGGAGCCCATTTTTGTGTCTCGATTACACAATATGAGCACTTAATTCAGCAAAAAAAGAAAAAGAAAAAAGGTTTCACAAAAATAATGTATTATATATATAATGAATATATTCTTTTACCTTCGTATTTCCGTTAAATAAAGTACGGATAAAGAAATTGTAAAAAAAATATTGTAGAAAAATTATTGAAAAACAAACAAACAGATTTTATATGCTGTCGGTACAACTGCCATGCTCTACCATCTTCGATCCCATTCTTTATTTGACCAATGTAGGTGAAAGATGGCATTTTGTCCATTTCCAATACGACCGTTTCTATGGAAACACTTGCAAAATTGGTATGCTTTCCTTTGAATGCTCAAAGGCAGAATGTTCAAAAGGCTCTTGTACAGTTCGCTGGAGTTATTGCATAGTAGAGTAAGTTCAGCTGGTGGTCGCGCACTCGAACTTTCGTGAATCTTACATTTCAGCACTACGTTGCTTTAGTCGAAGACGAGAAAGCCATTTTAATTCGACAATCCAATTCGATTACCAGTTAATCCTTTATCGCTTTCATACAATAATACAAGCTTTTTAATTAAAGGAGATCCTCGTTTGTGGGTCCCTATTGTCTATCTATAATCATAAGCATTGATATACAACTAGATAAGCAATAACGCTCCCAATGAGACGTGAGAGAAAAGATTTTTAGGTTTTCCGTCAGTTACTATTTGACTTGACGGCAACATTGTCAAATCGTTTGAAGCGGTTTACGCTTTTTTCACATCCGGTTTGCTCCTCTGGTATATGTCTCTATGATCATAAATCACAATAATAATAATAATCAATTTATTATAGTAAAATTGCGATAGATTATATAAAAATCTAACCGAAAATATGAATTCATTTAAGTTATTATGATTATTGACCTATTTCTCGTTATTCCGGTTAGACATTATAAAATTAATATATTCACTTAAATAATATGAATGAAGAGATAATAATAAATGTTTAGGTATTGTTCAGTTTAGTTTTTAAAACATTATGCAACAATTCACAAATGCCTATTTGCCTTAGGCGAAGTCAAGTTCCTAAAAATGCATAGCTTCACAAAGACCAATATAGGTACGCCCAGTTCTCTCTGTGAATTCTGTCTTCCTGCAAAATCAAAGGAAAATTCAAAGACGTTCCGTAGACATTGTAACATTCTTGATATAGTTTTCTGTTCTAGTTTTTGAATTTATATCTTGTGTGATGATTAATTGATTGGTGAATTATAGTTAAAGATAATTATATAGTAGAGTTAGGCTCATTATTAGGTTATCATCAGTTACACCAGTTAAGTTTTATTAGCGCTCTCCTGGCGAGCATACTGATTTGCTACTTCCAAGCCAAACCCAAAATGTAGTTATTAAATAAACATACATTATTATATTTTTTTATACAGTTATGAGCTACTACCTTGTTACGTTGTTACGACCACACTCCGTTGTCTATAGCTGCTGTTACCGCAGATAAATGTGTCAGGTAGACTGTCAGGTTGAGACGAATCCACACCATCCAGGATGACAGTGCATACTCTTTATTGCACAAGACTACTTCCAAACTGATCCCGAAACTTTACGGGTGTTACCTTCGAGAGTGGTGGTACTATCCTAGGACAGCAGACTGGGCCAATAACCATCTGCCGATGACTCTTTAATATTATAGCCTATATTATTATAGCTTAGACACTGAGCGATCAAAGTACATATATCGTACTGGTTAGAATTTGGCAAGGTTCGGGTCCTACGGCTAGACCACGGTCGTTTAAAATATATGTACGATATTTAAAAAAAAATACTAAAAAGTAATTCTATAGAAAAACGACGCACTTTTTACGAAAACAATTTCTTTGTCTTCACGATAATGAATTCCGCTCGAGTTGTTTCAGTGTCTCAGTTTAATTGTCGAGGCCCTTCAGTGGGTCGAGATAGTTCGGATCCAATGTAATCACCCTAATGGACCAATCTTGTGGCCGTCTATTTCTAGGAGTTTGCAAATAAAGATAATATCGTTAGGTGTATATAAGCGATTGTTTGTTTATTTTGAATATTGATTTTGTTTATTTATTTTATAAATGTTTATTGATTTTTTATTTGTAGTAATAACAAAGGATAATTTCCGAGATTTGAAAATAATGGTCGTTCAACAAAAACAAACTTTATGTACTCTGGTATGATGTAATCGCATTTCATCTAATTTTGAATACGGTCCTTGAGTAGAGATAACTGATACCACAGTCGCCTACGCTGTGCTGGCTTATATATGTTTTGTTATACTTAAACTGATTCTGAAACGCAACTAGATTACCCAGGGATTGGAGGTTAGGGTAATAACCAATTTACTGTATTTGCTATTACTATTATAGATAAGGTTTAAAATGTGTAACTGAATAACCAATATTGCGAACAAGGTGTTTAAACACATACGAGTAATTGTGTTTGGTAAGGATCGTGTTAATGGCGTTATGTTGTTTAAATTAAATGTAAGGTTGTGCGAAATATAAATTCATGCCTATACAGCAAATTTATCCATTATTACACCGATTTGTGAAAGTAAACCGACATTTACTAAATTATGCTTTAATATCTAAGGGTGGTAGGCAGACTGATAATGTCTGAATAAATACTAGTGCCCAGACTCCGTCCACTATGTGTTGAGTGAAACACCATGGGGTTTTAGTCGGTATGCCACCCTAAGGCTGGAGAGGCAGACCTGATACCTTCTCAAGTGCTCCGTTATCAGGGATTTCCCCATGTAAAAAAGGTAGTCTGATAATGGTAGTAGTCTTGTATAAGAAGAGGAGTGTGTCGTATTCAGGATGATGGTTCAGGATGGTTTTTTTTAATTGTAGCACAGCATGTGACAACACTCCGCCTGATGTAAAACTAGAGTGCGGTCCATGAATGGAAACAACTGCTACTACAGAGAAACCTGTGCGGGCAACAGTCGCCTCCACTATGCCGGCTTGAGGAGACGAGCATGCACCATCTAGATTGACAGTGCACACTCCTCTCATTATACCTGGCTACTTTTCAATTGCTATGTAAACGCGACAAGGTCACTTCACGAGTGTTACATTCGAAAGTGGTGGTACTACCCCAGGACGGTGAGTTGTATATCATACGTGAAGTTACATATGAAGTCACATTTCGAAGTCAGGAGTCTTGGAGTTTTACCAATAGAAGTGTGTAAATCAAAGCATTTTTTCATTGTTATCGTCATCAAAAGGTTCTTGGCACATGTCAAAAATAAGGTATAATATTAAACATTTTTTGTTAGGAATTCAATTTTGACGAGATGGACATGAGCCATCTCGTATAAGGTTGGGCGTATTTTGTATATCCAAGCTCGGGATTTGCATATGTCACGCAGGAGATCCTGCCTAATAAAATGACAAAATTCCGCTGAAGGAAGCCAACGCACATGAAAAGAATTTTAATTTTTGTTCCTTTGTACAAAAGGAATTTATTATTAAGTCCTGCATCAGAGGCATACGATATGAAGAGAATGGGGGAACCCAATTCTTTTCTCGCCTTTGTTCCCAAAAAGAATTTCGGTACCCCACAGCCATTTTCAATTACCTGTTTGGCGACGTGATGTAGAGATACTTTTATATTCGAATTGGATAAAAGATTGCTTTGTGCCATATTAAATTAAATAATATTAAATTCCTTTCTCAGTTGCTGCCAATTTATACGTAGCCAATGGAAACGCTGCTCTTATAAGTAATTTCTAAGAATTTTCTTTTAGATATATTTTTTGTTCAAATAGTGAACGAATGTAGAAATAGTGATGCACCTATCGAAATTAGATTCACTAGCGATGTTTCGATGGATACACATCACTAAAATTATAATATAGGTACTACTAGATAGCATTATTCTGGAAGTACAGTAAGTGTGGTAAATCTAACCTAAATCGTTTTGAAATAGAGATGGAAATGTCACTAACTGGTATACAGTTTCACCTACTACGCAAACTACCTATAAACTACTATAATTTACTTCATTAATAGATTTATTTATTATAAAAAGAAGTGTTCCAGTCATTTACTTGCAATTGCTTCAAATGCTAGCAACCGTGAAGTAACCTAGTGGCGTTTCGGGGTCAGCTTGGAAGTTGCCAGGGATAACAAGACCTGAACCATGCACATTCGTCTTCTTAAGCCGGCATAGCGGAGGCGCCTGCTGTGTGCAGATATTTCTTGGTGGTTTCTTAGCGATTAAATGTCTGATTATTATAAAAGTTTTTTTAGTTATTATTTATCTACCTTAGGTTATTTAATTGTGAAAGGTCTGCTAATATTATAATAAGTTTTATTGCCTTTATAACTTTCTAATGTAAATGCAAATGTTATAATTAGTTTTACGCGTATTTCGTGCTACAGTTGACAATCAGAACACTATCAATCTTGAGCAACAGCCACAAGTTAGTAGTTATAGTACGTCGTACCCAGAAGTTTAAATTACCTTGTTAAGTGGACAGTGTGACGACGACATCGCCAGTAAACAGCAAACTTTACTTGCACCATTGCATACAAATCTAATAATTCTTCAGTAAAACATAAATACAGAATTTATTGGCTTTGAACTTTGACTTCAATAGCGTCATCTAAGTTTCGATTATTATTTTTTTATTTTAGCTCGGTATATGATAACACTCCGTCTGATGTAAAGCTAGAGTGCAATGCATGAACGGAAACAACTGCTACTACAAAGAAATTTATTCAGGCAGCATTCGCCTCCCGTATGCCGGCTTCAGGAGACGAATGTACACCATTCGTTATACCTGGCTACTTCCAAATTGTTCCTGAAACGCGACAAGGTGACTGCTATTTAAGTCACATTTAGTCTGATTATCAAAATTAGGTAATAGTACATGATATTATGACCAAAGATTAATTTAAATCATTAAATAATCTGTAAAATTTGTAGTCTGGCTTTTGTGTTTGGTTATTTATAAAGAATTTGTGTTATTATATTCTGTTTGAGTTTTCTATTGTTCTATTTATAATAAAAAAACGCTTTTATTTTCTTTATATTGAAGTAAAAAATACGCGAGTGGAAAATAAACTAAATTGTTTTCTTATTTGCTTCTGCAATGGGTATTAAATTATAATGAAAATTTAATAGTAAAAATGTATAGACGCGTTCATGTGAGCGCGGTGTAACTTACTAGCCAGGGCATACAAAGCGGAGGCCGTGAGTTCTATTCCCACCTCAATGAAATTCCTGTCAAATGAAAAGAAAACAATTGCTAAATCTACTGATTTGTCTCTATGAACAATAGTGGATGGATGTTTTTTCTAAATGCCCAATACTAAGCTGTGCTTGTCTCATAGACGCTGAACAACCTAAGTATACATAACATACCGGGAGCGAGATTAGAACACGGGTCCCATCTGAAGAAGTAAAAAAAATAATATTGTCTTATTTTATAAATTTTATGATAATTGTATTTCTAATAATTTTTTGCTAATGAATGTTTAATAATTTGATTCCATTTGTATAATTTAGTAATTTTATAAATTGTGTGTATATTTTTAAGTTGCATGTTGAGAGACAGAGCACTTAAATAATGCAAATAAATAAATTTCATTTCATTTCATCGATCGTAAGTTCACACTTTTTATCGCTAGACCACGACCGCTCTAATTTTTTTTATGCATTGTTACCATCGAAAATAAAATTTGACGTTTCGTTATCACCTAGGTGACAGTGAAATGTCGATACCCATACATTTTGTTTTCGATTCGATCAAGTGACAAGTGTCGCTTGGCTTTTGACTTTAGCGCCAGTTCCTGCACCATTTTCCATTATTTCTCTGGATTTTCGCCAACTTTTTCTTGTTTAATTTTAATTACAACTAATAACAACCACAGCATTTGAATGTGCCGGAAAATATAATTTAAAAATAAATTAGAAGTACCTATACTATTAATTCAATAAGTATAGCTGACATCTATAGATATAGGAATAACTAATTTGAGAGGTACGAGTATATTGAGACAAAAGCACGCGCTCTTTCACAATACTCATATAAACCGCGAAAGTTGCTCAGCAGTAATAAAAAGTTATCCTCACACGGCAGCAGTAACGGCTGGAGCCAAGAATGCAACCTCTCTGACTCGACACTCTATTTTCTATATGTTAAATCATGCTAAACGACGAAAATAACAAATTATAATAACTTATGATACGTGTGAGTTTTCAAAGACAGTTCATCGCTTAAAATAGTAATAAATTGTTTGATTGTAAAATTTCGACCTATATAATACGATACCTACAAAACATATTTTATTTTCTTTATTTAACACGCACTTTACAGCTTAATCTGAAGTGGAGAGCGAACCTACGTCATCCGCAATGTGCGCGTCTGCCTATACACACCAGTATGATATTTAAAAAAAAAGTAATTAGGTATCAATGTATGATTGTGTATGAACAGTGAAAAAATGATTATAGGATATATTAGACAAACCTTATTCGATTTAAAAGAGTATTCCTGAAGAGTTTCGTGTGGCTGGATTGCGCATTACCCGCTACATTATAAACAAGCCGCGCCGCTGGCTGCGACGCGCTCCCACTTTATCACCCCATCCTTACTTCCACCACCGCATGCATAATTAAATCTCCGCGGTCAAATTAGCAATTTGGACCCCAACAAAACAGGACATAGTTCTCTTTAAAGTGACTCTTTACGATGCCTCCAAAACAAATTCATTCGTTAGTTAACTTGGTTCAATTTGTTTGTAGCACGTGTTAAATGTTTTAGATTAAGTTATTTATGCAAAAATAATCACACTTTTTATAGTAGCATATAATGCATGACGTGCAACAATAGATTAATCGACGGGCCCGAAGAACAAAGTCATATCTGCAAAATGTCAACTTTACAGGAGAGCGTTCCAAAGTTTGAATTACGTATATTTTCTAAACTAGTCGACGGAATTCTATGATATTTTCAAATATTTTTATTGAACACTATAGTGTTATATATTTGTTTATCATTTTACTGTATTGTTATTATTTTGAAAGATAGTGGGTCATATATGACTATATGACGTTTTAGTATGGAGTCCCCTCTGTGGTATGTGTACATGAAACGTTTATCTTCGGAAATACATTTAAAAAATTATGTCGTATGTGAATATAGTACGTTTATCTGCGGGATATTTTAAATTTTTTTGTCCTATGTGAAACTTTTCTAACGAGCAGACTGCTTCAGAATAAGTTTTTTCTGACTTAAGTCAACAAAACTTTGTAATATTTATTTTAAATAATCATTTATTGAAAAATAAGGTACACTAATCATATATTTTTGTAAAAAAAAAAACAATTTTACAAACTGAAATAATCGAACAAAATTGACAATCATTAATCAAATTAACACGAAATATTATGTTAGCAAGCGGTCTAACTGAGATCAGATTCTTTAAGATCCTTTTTTACAAATGAAAATATCTAAATGCATGCTTTTATTTTATTATTGTTATCAATAAATAAATATACAAGATTCCTATAATTTTTATTAACATTAAAATTTACATTTTACATAAATAATGGTAGTAAAACCATTGAGATATATACTAGAGGCGCAATAACGCTCCCAACGTGAGGCGAGTGAAGATCTGCCCACAGCCATAATTAAGCTTTCTGTCAGTTGGTATTTGACAGGACGTATAAAAACTCATAATGGACAAATATGTGGTGAAAACGTGCAATTCTCGATCCCAAATGCACAACAAAAAAAGCGGGATTACGTTTCACACGTAAATATATCCTTTCAACATCTATATTGTCCTTAAACAACCAAAAAACAAATAAAATTAGGGATATTTTTTACATTTAGTGTTGCTAGTAAAACATCGTTTCCCATAACCCGTATTATAATATAAAAAAAAGAAATATTTTATTTTTAAGAAAGAATAATTTCAACTTATATTTAACAATTAAAACATTGAACTTTATTTTATTTAGCTAAAAATGCATGCCTCTAGATATATTATCATCGACACTGAATAAAAATATCTAAAGAAAAAAAAATTAATGTGTGGAAAATTTTTAATTATACCGGCAACACTAAGATTGACATTGTCAAATCGTTTGAAACGGCCTACGGCTTTTTCATGTCAAATGTATGGGGTTTGCGCCTCTAGTTATATATCTCAATGAGTAAAACAGTATTTATAGTTATAAACCATAAACAACTTTACTTTTATAATTCAGTCTATAAAAATTACAATCAATACTAAATATAATTTTAATTATGACTACTAATTCATAACATCATCAACTGAATCCTCACTTTCATCTACATGGTGTGATAAAGACCCAAAGGAGAATAATCTGAAGATATCGCGCCAGTTTTGCAAATTCATACTAAATTCACTATGGAAATTTTGAGAGACTGTATATGCTACTTCAAGCTCTTTTTTGTGATGTGTGAGATCTTCTGGGGTTACCCCGGAGAACTAACACTTGTGAAGACGTTTAGACCGTTACAGTCAGCATGTACTTTCTTTTATATTCGAGAAAATTTTAACAACTTCAATGTTTTCAGTCTAAAAAAATCACCAACAAACGCCCTTCATCGAGACTATAAATTATTTTTCTTTTTTTGAAGAGCGATAAAGATTGGACACTGTCACCCTCAATTTGAGTGTGTTCCTTCTCTAAGAAACGGTGCTTTACATAAAGCGTTTACAAAATACGTTCACATGAACGTAATATTTATAGGCAGCATATACGTTTTCGGCACAATTATCTGACCAAAATCTAAACTCATCAACACCTTTCGCATTCTTCTCAGTAAAATTTAATAGGCAGCTCTAGGCAAATTTAATTTCGAGAAAATATCGTGGACTAACATTCTCATCTTCGACTACAAGAGGAAACTTTCATGCTTTTACCATATTTGATATACGAAAGAAGAATGTGGACGAAACATGAAAAAAAGGGGAGCGAATGAAGTGAGCATAGCAAAGAAGTGAACAAACTTGGTCTTGATTTAAATATCGTGTATTTGATAATAAAATTCCATTGCTTTTCTCTATCTCCAAGTCGCGAAAATCAAGAAAGACAATCAATCTTTGTTGATATTTACATTACGAATCACTTGCGAGGTGACATATTTTAAATCCAAGTTCTTTTTACATCTGACCATTCAGTCATGCGCCACAAGCGTTTTTTAAAGTTAGAGTTAGTTCTAATTTTCGCGGAGCTATTTCATTTCTTCTTCAGTAGCCTGCGATGAGGCTTGTGAGCTAACACTTGTAACTAATGGAAAGGAAACAGCTGGGTTACTTAGCTCTCATGTTAAGCACAAAATTAATAGTGACTTGCGTAGTGAGATTGCTACCCGCACAGGTTTCTCTGTAGTAGCAGTTGTTTCCATTCATGGACCGCACTCTAGCTTTACATCAGACGGAGTGTTGTCACATGCCGAGCTACAATAAAAAAATAAAAAAAGTGACAGCCAGGATGAAAATGTTAAAATTGTGAAGAAGTGAGGAGTTATCGAGCAAAAAATTCGGCGAAACGTTTAATTTCTCAATATTTATTGAAGGTATGTTTCAAGACTTGTACTCAGCTCAGAATTAAATGGGGTGAGTTGATCGGTAACTTTAATATTTATCTTCAGGTTGATAATAATGATGAATTTAAACCATGAAACTGTACTGTACTGTAAATAATTTTTTCATCAGAGATTTCAGTCCATATACCTTTCAATTCAGAATAAATATTATCATCATCAAGAGATAATGGTAAAACGGTATCATATTCTTCTGTACCAGACATCGAAAAGAAAATAAAATCTTATTATGAATTATTTAGTGTTCGAAACACATACTTAGTAACCACAACTTAAGGCCGAAAAAACTTAATAATATGCAACAATAAAATTCCCTCTATACAAAAAATACAAAATTATGACAATTGTTAATTATTTATATACTTATTGAGGGATATTAATAATAGAAAAACGTCACATTTGACAAATGTGTCCAGATAAAACGTTCGATGTTCATATATAACACTACATTGGCAATTACATCTCCAGATAAAAACGTTTTATGCGTACGTGGTACGCCAAAAGTTGGCGCAAAATCCGCAGTAAAACGTCGTATAATTGCATCGAGTCTGTTATTATAATTACATGTAAATAATAATTGTTCTTTACACAAACAATGTAACAATTAAAGATCAATTAATAAAATTAGAATTACTCGTTACAAATCGTTATTAGGAACTCCCCCGAATAACATTCTATGTAAATATACGACGGCAATTTAAGGTTTATCGATATAACTCCAAAAAAGGAAACCCCCACTTCTTTTAAATATAAAATAAATACATTATTCAGAATTAGCACATAAAAAAATTACTACTTACCGGGATTTATTCTAATATTGAAAGGTTTTGGATAATCACATATTTTTTACAAGTCAGATTTTTATTGTTTTTTAATAAATTAACAATTTTGTAAGATCTTTTGTATATCGACATATAATAGTGATTACGTTAATATTAGTTTTGAGTAAAAATTAATTAAGTATTAATGATTATCATGTTGTTGACAAGCTCGCGCTTTGTTTTCCAAATTTCCGAAGAAAAATGGCGCGAGTGAAGATAGAACGTCCCCCACCGACCCGCGCAAGAGTTACAACCGCATATAAACCGTTTTACTTCGGAGTGGAGGTACACATAGGACTTTCTTCGACTCAATATCTCGGAAACTATTATAGATACAAAAAAACTAAAAACACACATAGATAGATCTGCCATTGTGTGTTAATATTAACTAATAAAAGCATTTTCGTTCTTTGGTCACATGTAACTTTGTTCTTCGGGCCCGTCGAATTGATTGGTCTCCGTTTGCGCTACGACTGCTAGCGAAGACCAATCATTAATATCTATTGTAATGTATTAAACTCCCATGATTGAATTTGAATTATTTATAATTGATACTCGCATAAGTGTGTGGGTTGTTGTAAACTATCATCTTTTGTTTATATACTCGTAAAACAGAAACCAAAGTTATAATTAAAAAATAAAAATAATGCATTAAAACATGTCAAAGTCCAGTAGTTAGGCGTCAATGACTCTATATAAACCCTGGGGCGTGGAGGTAGCTGATAAAGGTTTTAAGTGATTATTAAAATTGAATCGGAAAACCTTGCAAACAGCGCGTGTCGCTATCGGTAACATAACAGACCTGCCGAAGGAAGATTTAAAAGTATTTTTCCGAGCATTTCAGGATGTGGTTGGTTTATTCACAATGTAATAAAAAAAAGTAATTTCTATTAAACTTAGATATTATGTATTAGTAGAAAGTATAGATAGCAAATTAAAGACCAGTAGTTTAATAGCTTTTTATGCTATTTATAAGGGACTAATGAGTTTCCTTATGTGTCTTAAGATACCGTATTTTACACAGCACCATTACAATCCTATCAGTAAGACGACCTTAGACCTTACTTGACTTATTGTAACTTGGCTTAACACCTCTGTCTGATGTAGTGAGTGTAGTATATGAACAGCAACAACTGTTACCACAGTTAAATTTCCGCAGACAGCAGTTGCCTCCGCTATACCGGTTTGAGGGGACGAATGTGCACCACTACTTCAGAACGGTAGACTGGGCTAAAAAGAAAGAAAGGTTACTTTCATTTATTCTTAAATTATAATAATATTATTATCCAATTTATGTTCTTCATAAAATGATAATACCAGCCACTATTTCTTGTTTCCTCAGAAGAAAAAGGGTTGAATAAAAGTTAATTTCGTGCGTGGATAGTATGACATAAAAGCTGTGACAATATTTACAAAGTGTGAACGAAGATTGAAGATTATTTTCTATCACTTAGCCACACTGTTTATTTTACCTACCAAAATTAGATGTCAATTATAGCTGGTAATTAAAAAAATATATAAGAAATATATTTAGTACTCATTATAAAAACGTAAAACATATAAAACATACTAATTTCGAAAATGAACTACAAAAACAATATATTTATATGCTTTTTAAAATAAACTAAATGAATCGAAATCGTAAAATCGACTAATATAGGAACTGACATTTTTATTTCTTATTCTATAAAATTTAACAATTAAAGTAAATATTATTAATAATTTTAGTAGTTGGTAGACTGATGATGGTTATTAGCCATGATTGCCGTCTCAGGGTAGTACGACCATTTTAAACCGTAACTTCAGTTAGAATTAATTAGCTATTATAAGGGCTTTATGGCATTTAAACCTGAATAAAAAAACACTCGTATTATCAATCCAGCATAACTGTAGCTACAGGAGTCCGCTGATATGATGCCTCTTTACAGCAGCTACTATTATTTTGTTATTGTTTTTGTTATTATTTTGTTATTATTTATAAATGTTTTAAATATTTTATTGTAAATGTTGACGTGCAAAAGTGCTGAGAATCAGCCTACTTGTTGATTAAATGAATTTGAATTTGATATTTCTTAGTAGTAGTTTTCCCCAATGGACTGCACCAGACTTAACATCAGGTGGAGTTCAGTAGCATCAGCCAATACTATAAAAATTATCCACCTATTAAATAATGTTAAATTTGGATAAATTAATAATGGTCTTAATTCGAAGAGGAAGGATTTTTTGCAAATACCTAATTGGTTTTACTTATCTTAAACACTCGAACCGAATCAATGTAGATGGATTTAAATTTTGTTTCCAAGTACTTGAGGTAACCCTAAACATTGAGTGCTGCTGGCACTTACAGATCTTAGCTAAAATTGATTTTGTTTAATGAAATGAACGTTCGATCCTTTTTCAATAATACTTAAAGTATAGATTATCCTGAAAGGATTTAAGAAAACAGGGAGAAAACCGTCCTTTCTGATTAAAAAGTTACGAACAAGTCTACTAAATAGATTACCATTTTTGAGTACGATTTAGTAAAGTTTCGACCTATTTATATAAATAATAACACGTAAACTCTGTAATGAAAAAAAAAAAGAAATATTGAGGTAAGATTTGATCTGATTCCTGTAACTTTTGAACCACTGAAATTGAAGATTCAGAAGAGACAGTTCAAATTAACTCCAGTAAAACTCTGTCAAGTTGTACATTGCTTTGTGGAAGTAATCGTCTCCGCTCATAGAGATTTAATATCAAGCGAAGTATTGTCACGCGGACCACTATAGAAAATAATTATTTGAAATATATTTTTAAATAGTACAGAGTTTTGAGTAAAGAGCATGGAATTCATTTAAACTTTGCATGTAATCTTATTGGTTTACAAAACTTTCGTAAAGTGAGATAAAGTACCGACCTAAAACAGCAGAAACCGTCTCTGGTTCTATCAAAAGATAACCCATTGGTTTGTTTTAGACCGAAATTTGTTTTAGTGATTAATGTTTTGTTGGAAGCCGCAACCCTGAAAATTCAATAGACGATATCCAACTTGCCTGAAAAGGATATTGATTTCAATGTGAATTAGGTAATTGATCAGTGATCCCTTCTAAAAGCGAAATGCAATACATGAAAGTCATTTCAAATGATCACGGCTTTTTACAATTAGCACACACCTTTTTCCTAACTTCTTAAAACTTTATAGATTCTCCGTGCCTCGAGGAATGCTAAACTTGCTCCCGTGCGTCCGTGACTTCATAAAACACCACTCCAGTCAACAAATAAATAGAGGTAAAACAATAGTTCCCACGATGAATGATGGCAACCTCTGCACAGGGGGCTGTCTGTAAGATTAATGGTGAATAAGTGTTAGTCGAGCCACCAACGGTTAAACGGAGCACGGTGACGATTAAGCAGGTCTCTTTCTGCGGGGCGCCTCTCTGGTCTGTCGTGTGGAGAGTCCATATAAGTTTATGCAACTAACCTGTTCTTTGACGCAACCAAATTCTCACGAATTGGAATGGAAGTGGAATAGTACGGACTTGCAGTACGAGCAGTATGGATCAACGGTATTCATTGAAGAGCCCTTTCGTCTGTTACGTCATTCCTCAGAGATTCGCTGTGTCGAACGAGAGTAAGGTGGTAAATTAATTACAATATATTTTAAAAGCAGAAAAGTTATTTGAGTAAAGTAAATGAAGAAATAAACATATGTGGCACGTCTACTAGTTCAAAACTTTCAGACTTTCCAAAATTAGTTGGGTGTGACTTTTTGATGAAATTCACTTACATAATTTCAATTTTACGTCCAACTTTTCTTACCGTTCCCCTCTATCTTGCTTAAATTGCGTTTATATAAAGGTAGTTTATTATGTACATGTTTACAAAATCCTTGAATCAATACCAAATTGGGTTAGACAGATCATGACAATTTTTAAATTATAATTTTTATCTTAGCAAAAGATATTACTTTTCTGATATTTGTGTAATTTCGAAAGAGAGAATAAAGTACAATACGAAATTCATATAAAAGTTTTGTGAGAACCTGAACTGTCAACTTTGACAAGCGCTGTTAAATTTTGCCGTAACCCTCTTTGCCTTGAACTTTATTGCTTTGAAAATAAGGTTTAAAGTTAGACTCCAATATTATGAAGAGTACAATATGTTCATCTTTGTTTGTATTAACAGGAGATCTCTCTAATTAGTAAAACTTCGGCGTTAGGTTATGTTTGTCTTGTGAGTTGTTGGGGACTCACATTGAGGTACTGATGAGAACAATATTATCATCTTCTAAAGTAATATTGAGTTCGCTTCTGAAACAAAATAGGACATTTTGGGTTAATTCGATTTCGTCTCCCATACTTCTTAGGAAGGATTACGCGAATCAAAAGTTATTATGTACCAAGTTAATACTTTAATAAAATACGAGAGAAGAGCGACTTAACATACCGGACTACTATAAAAATAATATTGCATCCCAAAATTTTCCGCACTTTATTCTTTTGTAATTGTTAAAATTAGTTTATGAAATATGAAAAATTAATCCAAATATTAATTTACAAACCTATATTTACTCTTGCTTAGACAATCGTTATAGCATTTTTTTGTAACAAATCTGACATCTAACCAAACAATGCATGGCAAAAGAAAACTGCTGTCACAGAGAAATATTTGCAAGCAACAGTTGCCTCCGCTGTGCCGGTTTGAAGAGACGAATAGTGTCTTTAGATTGCCAGGGTAGACTATTCTCGTTATAACTTGCTGCTTGAAGCTGAAAACGCGACTAGGAAACTTTACGGGTATAACACTTAAAAGCAACTCTCTACAGACTGTTGAGTAGTAGTATATAGTAATCATAATTTTGTACGCGTCTATGACGATACGCTTTAGAGAAACTCAATTTATTACTTAATTAATTACTATTAATTTATCTTGATAGCCACGGTATACATATGCGAGTATATAATAATGTTGACTTAGTACCTGATACCCAGTTCGGAAGCGCATAGCTTACTCCATTGTATTAACACTATTCCTAGATTATACACAAACAATAGTCGAGCTTTCACAATGCTTATCTGAACTGAACATACGGATGCCTATTGATGTGCGGCTTCAACAAAATAATAATCACTTTATGCTATATTATACTTTATTTAAGTACCAAAAAACTAAATGAAAACAAAGTTATAAATAGTTCTTAACATAATCTGAACTTAGAACACTTTTTTTTATTTTTTTATTGTAGCTCGGCATGTGACAACACTCCACCTGATGTAAAGCTAGAGTGCGGCCCATGAATGGAAACAACTGCTACTACAACTACAGAGAGAAACCTGTGCGGGCAGCAGTCGCCTCCACTATGCCGGCTTAAGGCGAGCATGTACCATCTAGATTGACAGTGCACACTCCTCTCGTTATACCTGGCTACTTTCAAACTATCAGAATGGTTGTAGACGACGCGTCCAAATCTCTTATTTCGACCTATGTAGCTTAGTTATAAATACTTTGGACTCTGTGTGTAATTATATACAGGGTGAATTTTTCAAGTGGGCTTTCATGGCCAAATCCTAAACTATAAGAGATATCGAAAAATGCTGAAAGGAGTCTCGATGCCGATTTTGATGAAAACTAAAACTGCATTATTAGATTTTTGATAAATCCATTTTCCCGGCCAGGAATCGAACCTGTTGATTTTGAAAAAAACTAAACACTCTGTATTATTGCACCATCCGATAGTGTTCCTGATAAGGATCAAATTCTGGGAAGTAATGATATACGGCAAACCAAAGAAAAGTGTTGATTTTTAACAAATTGTCTCTTATTTACATGTACATTACCTACTACATTTATTATTTAATTAAATTTAAAAAATTAAATTTTAATTTAAAATCTCGCGCTCTTCGAGGTTAAAAGCCATGATTAAAAAAAAATAAAAACAATTTAAATGTAGGAAAAACAATAAATTAATTTTTAAGGTCCTGTGCCGTGGCCGGCTAGGTCGCCAGATCTAACACCTTTAGATTATTTTCTCTGGGGGCATGTCAAAAATGAAATTTACAAATGTACGTACAATGAAATTGATGACTTAAAACTAGCGTTAGGAAATATTCTGAACGGAATCAATAACCTTGTGATGTGGAATGCAGTACACTCCTTGAGGCGTCGAGTTCAGCTATGTATTGAAAATAATAGCTATCATTTTGAACAATTGATTAATTAAGATTTAATTACTTAATGTTAAAAAAATTCATTATTTTGCTAAAAATCAATTGAGATTTTAAATCAATATGATGATTTTTCAATCATCATAAATAATAAATGTTGTCAATGTACCGGTAATGTATAAATACATGGAAATAAGAGACAATTTGATTAAAATCAACACTTTTCTTTGGTTTGCCGTATATCATTACTTTCCAGAATTTGATCCTTATCAGGAACACTATCGGATGGTGCAATAATACAGAGTGTTTATTTTTTTTAAAAATCAACACGTTCGATTCCTGGCCGGGAAAATGGATTTATCAAAAATCTAATAATGCAGTTTTAGTTTTCATCAAAATCGGCATCGAGACTCCTTTCAGCATTTTTC
The DNA here is from genome assembly GCA_948150575.1 of Tinea pellionella. Taxonomy (NCBI): domain Eukaryota; kingdom Metazoa; phylum Arthropoda; class Insecta; order Lepidoptera; family Tineidae; genus Tinea; species Tinea pellionella. The sequence goes on from OX411252.1 coordinate 4,070,068, forward strand.
GATATCTCTTATAGTTTAGGATTTCGCCATGAAAGCCCACTTGAAAAATTCACCCTGTATAAGGCATTAATTAAAGGAATTGTGCCTACAGTCTGCCTAGACTGATGAATATTATTAGACTAGTCAGGCCTTGGCTAGTATTATATATTTCGTGTGTTATACTCGTAAAGTGACATAGTAGCGTTTTAGGATTAGTTTGGAAGTAGCCGGAGTGTTACCTACTGACATTTTGTTCAGCGCATCTCGATCAAACCAAAGAGTGGTGAGCAGACTGATGATGGTTATTAGCCCAGCAAGCCGTCCTGGGTTAGTACCACCGCTTTCTCACATAACACCCGTGAAGTGACCAAGTGGCCAAGTATAACAAGAGGAGTGTGCTGAGAGGAATGTCTATCTGGATGGTGCACATTCGTCTTCTCAAGCCGGCATAGGGGAGGCGATTGCAGCCTGTAGAATTTTATCTGTAGTGGCAGTTGTTTCGGTTTATGGACCGCACTCTTTACATCATATGTAATGCTACAATAAAAAAAAAACCACATTTATCTGATTGATTTGATATGACATCAATTTGTTTACATTAAAACATTTGTTGCCGTGAATAAAGTATAGATGGTTCGAGCAGATCCTATAGTCATATGATGTATGAAATTAATATGTTATCGTAATAATAATTTGATGGAAAGGTGCTAGTACCTATAATACTATGTTATTCGTAGCATAAATTGATTATAAATGTTATTGTATAGATGAAGTTTATGTTGATGTTTATTAAATTAATTCATAACATTGTGTTGGAGGTAGATTTGTATTTTAATATTTATATATATTTGTATATCTAATTTAAGAGTAGTAGGTAGACTGATGATGGTTATTTTATTAGCTCAGTCTACCGTCCTGGGTTAGTATCATCACTGTCACCTTTTTCTTCGCCACTGAACTTAATGAATTTGCACAAATTCAATATTAGGTGAGCAGGGGATCTGCATAAAATCTAAATCATGGCAAGTGTTCTATAAAACAAATAAGTTTGCAAATCTGATTTAAATTATAGAGGCTACGCTGCCAATAAATGTTATGCGTTTACAGTTCCCTAGAGAACCTTTTATAGAGGTAAAATACTCGTAGATGTGCCAATTGTGTCATGTTAGCCCACGATAATAAAAAAAAATCTCAATATACGTTAGTTATTAAATAATTTTTCAAAACGTACTGGTAACTATATGGAATATAATATTAGGTAAACTGTTAACATTTATATAATAAAAGTTAATATTTACAAACTGTTAAACAAACATGCGGAATGAATACTAAATTAGTTAATACAAACAAGTTTCCTATTAGGTAGGCATTATTCGGTATTATTCAGGGGTGCGTACCATATAGAAAGGTACACACTACACGTATTTATGCAAACGAATTTACCAATAATTAAACATAGTAAGATTTGAATATTATATTTTAAATATGCTATTAGGCCGTATCAGGTGTTATTTTTCGAAAAAATCTTTTTAAAATAGCCTTACTTATAATTGTTGTTAGGGAAGTAGTACACAATCGCACTACCTGAAATCTACGGTCATCCACAAGAACGTATGCAACACAGGAACCCTTCACCAACATGAAAATTCCTCTCAAAACGTTGCGCCACTCCACGTGGCATCTTCACGAGATGTGTGGTCGCTTCAGCTTCGCCCCAATATATATATTTAACATTAACTGCAAAGTAGAGCCTGCTAGTATTAATTGTAGAACCCAGTTATATAAGACGTTACTTAACCCAACAGTTAAATCAAGAGATTAAATAAATAAATTTTGGCGTGGATTTGAGAGGAAAGTGTAACTTAGTGGTCAAAGCAACCGTGCGCAATGTGGAGGACGTGGATTCGATTTTGCGTGGCGTTTTTATGCACTCAATAAAAGCATTAAAGTTAAAATATAATGCGGAGCTTTGGTAGATATTTGGACTAAGATTTAGGTCTTGACGTCATCTGAACAAGATGCCGAATTAACTTCTGCAGTATTTATATTTCAAAAAGATTGATACTTGTACTTACAGAAGATTTCCTTTCGCCATTTCAAGGGAAAAGTTTTCTTCTTATTACCTTAATATTTAAAGTTAACGAAGACGGTCTAAGGTTTCAAAGGATATCATTAGGGTAAAGATACTAATGAAGTGATGTGTGGATAAGACACTACAGGACTTTAATTAGCAGCTTCAGCAGAGTCAGTAATTTGTAATGTTACCTACCTCCTCACGAGGTAAAAGTGTTTCTCAAATTCCTTCAATTAACTTCGCAATTTTCCTTGTTTTTGCACACGTTTTTGTTTATTTATTTCATAAGAATTAAAGAGTGTTTATTAGACTTTTATTTATGTAATATATTATTATTAAATTATGATAAAGAATTAAGTTAATTTTTCTTTTGAAATAATCTTTTTTTATTAACAATTTATTTTTTAAGGTTTTGCGCGAACATGTCGTAACAAAAGATATGTGGTTTGCAATCACGTTTATTTTGATTACGTGTTTTACGCGACACGACGGCGACGCGGTGACGACGCGACGTTTCGAAAGCTTTGCAGCCAACTTGGTCGCGGTGCGTGCGTGAGGATAAGCGATTTTAATCCGGATTTATTATTCTTAATGAAAATTATTTATTGCCGACAAATACTAGAACATTCATTGGGTGTATTAGAAATCTAGGTAATCAATCGGTGAGCTTAGAACGATGCATACATACAGTAGGTATTTTTTATCATTTGTTTTCATGAGCTCAGAGACACTTTTAGTCTAGAGTTTATTATTAGCGAAGGGTGGTCGTGGTCAAAACGTCAAACTGACATAAAAATATGTACTTAAAAAAACCTATCACGTGGTTAACTACATTTTAAAATAGCTATTACTTCTATTACATTACTTTTTTTAAATATTGTGTATGATATTTTATTTTTTAAAATAATTAAGTCGCAGCATGAGACTACTCAAAGCAAGGATTGATGTAATAAAAATGTATCCTACCTTGTTATTTGTTTTTCATAGAGATTTTGAAAGCAAAATTTTCACAAAGCGGCTTACGGAGAAGGTTTTTCATATGACTATGTCAGTTATTTCATCAAAACGAAACTAGAATTCCCTTCCTATAGAAAGCAATATATACATTTTTAGTATTTCATATGGATCGTTTTTATCTATATCTCTGTGACACACTTCGTTAATTAATAAAACGTCAAGAGTGGTAGGCAGACCGTTTATGGATAGCCTCGCAAGATAGCTTGGAAGTCGCAAAAGAGAAGCGTGCCTTGTCAATGGATGGTGGAGGTGACTGCTGAACGAAGATATATCTCTCTGCATAAGTAGTAGTTGTTTTTGTTCATAGCCTGCATCGTGTGGTAGCAAAAGTAGCCTCCGCTATACCAGCTTGTGGACACTCCTCTCGTCATACCTAGCTACTTTCAAACTGATCCCGTGCTACTATATCACGGCTTACATTCGAAACTAAAGTCGATCGATCGAATTGCAGTTTATTTATTATAATTTTTTAAGGGGGACTGCACCCATTCGGTTCATCAGGCAGCATCGGTTCTTAACGTTAATTAAAAATTAATTAATTAGCAATATTAATACAAACAGTGAGTTAATTAATGTACTAATAGATATTTGATAATTTTAGTTGCTTTGAAATCTAATATCGGATTACGGGGATTAATTTAGATATTTCAAATTTTCCGATATTGCCAATCATATCCACACTAGTTAATTACTTTATTAGTTCGTTTATAATTGTTTTCTATTCGTAAATGATATACGTGTATTTGAAATTTTATATCGCTGTTGTTGTGTTGTTAAAATGTTGTCCTTGTTCTGGGGGCGTAGCGGGGAGTGGGAGGATTTCTTTTTTATTATTGTAACTCGGCATATGACACACTGCGCCTGATGTAAAGTTACTACAGATAAATTTCTACAGGCAGCAGTCGCCTCTTCTATGCCGGCTTGAGGAGACGAATATGCACTATCAAGATAGACAGCGCACATTCCTCTCGTTATCACGTTATATTTTTTACTATCTCGTTATATTTCTACGACTTTTTGGAAAATCGTTTTTTCAAAAGCGGTATGTTTTTGTGTTATGGTAATTTTGATAATAAATATTAATAATAAAACGTATTAAAATCATATTATATATTATAAAGTAAAGACTTTGGTTAACTTTAGTGCAGCATATCGTAGTAGAAATTAAAAGCGGCAGAAAAGTTTAAAGTCTTCTCTAAAATTCGAGAACTTTGAGAATTATTGTCCCCTAGTTTGGGGTCAGGGAGTTGTATATATTTTTTAAAATATAAATTACATAGTCCCTATCTACCCTTCCGAGAGTTATCGTAATAAAACCGAAATAAAACAGCCTAGAGGAAATTTAAATAAAAAAATTAATTCAGAAAATGTTCACCCTAAAAAGCGACGAATTTGTATAATGTAATGCGAGTAATCAGATTTCATTACTTGGTTACAGTTACAATGAGGTTTCAGAATTACGTTTACATTAAATTACTCAATGTCTTCATATGTGAGATGTACCTACGTACGACTATAGGTGTAATTAAGGATAACATAAAGGGTGAATATTCTGTGAAAATATAATAATATTCCTATTCAGCCGTCTTTTATAAAGAGCCACTAGCTGTTGCCTGCTATGCGTGTAATTAGCATTATGTGTTCAGCGTTCACGTTCCCGCTTCATCCCCAGGGAACCATTTATTGAGATAAAATATCTGTGCTTTTCTTTATGTTAATACGACATGTGACCTCGACTGGCTGATGGTAAGCACCGTGGAGGTCCAAGAGCACTGACGACTAGAGAACTGCGTGCACGGTGGCTTCGGTCGCCACTACTATGCAGGCCTGGGAAGGTGCTTTTTAACATTCCGCTTAAAGAACTGGGAGAACACATAGCAGGGCAAAGCTATCCATTTGTCAATTTGTACTATGCCAGTTTCATCTATGTTAATTTTAAAAAACCCCTATAGCCTCAATAATTTTTAAATCGGGCTACTAGTTCCGGAACGCGTAACGGACAAACAAACAAAGAATAATTCATTTTTATATCTGATTCTATTATAATAATACCTATTACTATATGAACAGTACATAGATAATATGTGCCCACGCCATCGTTATTATTTTAATGAGATTGAAAATTATTTTCGGGCTTTAACATTGAAAAATAAAAGCTTATACGAAAATATAAACACTGAAAAATTCTATTCTCACATAAAAAATATTTTTGAGTAAACTGTCAGAGTTTTTTTATGCGGGATTATTCTGTGTGTATTCATTGCCAATTGCCGAAAAAAAAAAGATTATTTTGCGTCTTACCTCATATAGTTTCGATTTTAAGCGTAAAATATGAGCGTGTGGGCGATCGAATGCATCATCACAATCCCCTCGCGGACTAAAAAGTTCGGACAGTCCTTCTTCTGTCGCTCCATTAAACTGTTGAACGACCTTCCCAACCACGTCTTTCCTCCTTCCTGTAACATGGGATTCTTCAAGCGCACTGTGAAGAGGCATCTCATCAAGCCGGCATAGCGATCCCGACTGCTGTCTGCAAATTCCCTTCTCTGACAGCAGTCGCCTCCGTTCATAGATCGCGCTCTAGCTTAACATCAGGCGGAGTGCGGTCATATGAAGTGCTAAAATAAAAAAATATTAAAAATAAAGAGTGGTAGGCAGACTGATGATGATTATTAGCCCAGTCTGCCGTCCTGGGGTAGTCGCATTTCGGGAAGCAGTTTAAAAGTAGCCAGGTAGATGGTGCATAATCGTTTCCTCAAGCCGGCATAGTGGAGGCGTCTGCGGCCCGTAGAGATTTCTTTGTAGTAGCAGTTGTTTCCGTTCACGGACCGCACTCTAACTTTGCATCAGGCGGAGTCCTATGCCGAGCTACAATAAAAACATATGTTATTAATTCATTTCACAGTAATAAAAGCGTCATTCGCACATGAATAAAGGTATGTTTTAGCAACTAAGCAATTAATAATGGTTTCGTATGAGCTACGTTGCATGATATTCTGCGACCGGTCCCAGGACAGGCCACGATAATAAATTATTTGGCGATTACTACAAATACCTCGGGGTACAATACAAATATCGATTATTGCTTGCACTGGTACAGACGTATGTTCGGACAGGGACTAAGGTAGTCTAAGCCTATTCATTAATTGGTATTGCATGTTAGCCGGTTTACTATTGTGACGTAGCGTGTTTCAATAAATTTGGACGATGTCTACAAGCAGCAGTCGCCTCCGCTATACCGCCTACTTATTAATTACTCTTTTAAAGAAGCAGCTTAGACGAATATTTCTAGAAGTTAATTTACCATTGCACATGTTTTTTATATACATTCGTCGTGTGATTCACTCACTAATGTGATTCACGTGTTGAGTGCATATTTAAAAGGACTTTTCCATCTGCATTTGAAACGTACTTCTAAGTAATCTACGGAATTACGTCGCTACTTAACGTTTTGGATGCGATTTTCATTCACGCTCGTTTATTCTGGATTACTAAAACGTTTTCCAGTTTTCAAATATTAACATTAATAGCACTTTTAGAAAGAATTACGAAAAAGTAGCCTGTCAGTTTGTCTGGCTCTCATATTATTCAAATAAGAAACTGCTAAGAAGTTCACACAAGCGTTAAACAGTTTTTGAGGATTATAGAAAAAAACTATTAAAGTGAAAGCCAACACCTGAACGTCCATACATCTTGTTTTACCACATTGTTCGGAGCATAGCAGATTTATGTTGAAATTAAGTAATTTGATAACTTTCTCGGCACTAATTATTTGCGCAAATCACTATAATAAACAAATAGTATATATAAAATGCATTTTAAATATTTTAAACATTTTTTTTATGATATCATTTCAAAGATTTTATATATTCTGTGCTGTTATTATAGTGATTTGCTTAATTCAACATAAATCTGCTATGTTTCAAACAGTTAAGTAAAACAAAATGTATGGACGATCAGGTGTTGGCTTTCACCTTAAGGAATGAAAATGATTTTCTTAATTTTTTTAATTCTTTATCTTTGAATTATATCTCAGTTTTTATTAGGTGAGATGTTTATCATAGCAGTAGCACAAGGAAAAGGAGGAAAAGAAGAAATAACAGAGGCTGACAGATGGCATAAGCGCGAGATGTTAGCTAGTTTACTAACTTGTCTTGAGACGAGGCGATTCCGTTACGAAGCTGATTTTAAACAAAGAATACTGGACGGCTCGAGTTGGGGCGGTGCCGATCTCATGCCGATCCTGTGCCGCGCTGCTAGTGTGCGGCAACCATTATGCGTCGCCCATGGAAAGTCAGAAAATTTGAATACGGTCACGTAAAATGCCAATGACTCTGTAGTTTAGTGGTCTTAGCGAGCGCGTCGTGAGTTCGATCCTCGCCTCAGCTCCGGCTGTTGTCTGCTGTTCCATTTTATATTTAATAATAATAAATAAATGTAGCATTTAAATATGCCAAAAGTTAATAAAAAATTACCGATAATAAATTGTAATAATTTAAAAAATGAGTTACAGAAAGAAATATTTTTAAAATATTAAAATATGCAAAGTTGCGAGTAAAATAATAGAAAAATAAGACTGCCAATATTTTACAAAGAATTGAAGGAAGCGTAACAAACAGGGACGAGAGTTTGCTAAACTTTTACTTTTGCCATTTGTTATTTACGATTCAGAAGAGGCGAGAACAACATATCCTGTGTCATGGAATATCGTATACCTCAATAAATACGTACATATTATTATTATGTTTCCTTGCTTGCGTATTGCCTATTTTATAAGAAGTTTCTCGAACATTTTTTATAGTAGTCCTGCATATGGAAACAACTGAACGTAACACAGAAACAACCATTAGCACAGATGAGTTTACGCTGGCAGCAATCGTCTCTGCTATGCCTTGTTACACCATTTCATATTCACAGTTCACACTCCTCTAGTTAGGCATTTATTTATATAACAACGCTTAAATATTCATAAATAAAATATATATTTGAAACGGCCTTAATACAATATTAATAGCTTTGGCTTTTTCGTGGATTTATTTTTATATACCAACGCATAAATAAAAATGTATTCAAAACAATCCTAATACTTAAAATTTTAAAAAACTTGGTTTCAATTAAATAGATATACACCCCTTGTGCTTTGTGTATTAGAACAAGGACAATACAAACGCAAACCACATCAGAAACAAATCCTTTTTTCTTTTTTAAAATATTTGTTTCGACCGAGAATCGAACCTGAGACCTCGGCGTGACTTAATTTATGAAAAATATACGGGATAAAAGTATAAAAGGTAGGTATTATAGTTATACATAAAAATATAAACTTTAATAAATCTTATGTAATTTTCTGGAGCGCTGCTTTTAGTGTGATGAAAGTGTGTAGATCCCGTGTGGGATATAAGTCCATTACCAAAATGGGGCGCGCTGTAATGAGAACACGTTTTTAATTTTGCCTCATAGAGGTGGGTGCTTTTACCTTTATCATTTATAAATATAAACAGGTAGATTAAAATCTGACATAAATTCACTTCATCGCAATATTTTAAATCCATTTTTTACACAAATATGTCCGGCAACAGCACACTACAAAGACCGCAAAGTTTATTATTAAAATATAATTTATGAATATTTTTCGTTTCTAACTACATTATTTCTTGTAATACAGCCTTTATTCGTGGATAAGATCAAAGTGAGGGACTCTCTAAAATAAAAATGTCTTTCACGTTTTAGGGAAGAACTTACACTAACTTATTTACTCCTTATAAAGGAGAAGAAAATATAATTCCACTTTTCAGGTCAAGAGATAATGGCCTTTGATAACAGCCGGAAAAAGCTTTCCGCTGTTTTGTTTTCTTTATCTTAACTTTTCGTGAACTTTTCCGCAAAAATTATAACTTTGAGATTAAATAAAAGTTTTAATAAATTGCCTTTGGTTAGCTGGGATTAAAGCTTAGAGAGATCTCCTCACGCTCTTTTTACAAAATGCTACGAGATTTCTATACTCTGGCGACGTATATTGTTTCCTTTCATAGTATCATCTGTAATGATATCTGAAAATAAATTCAATGAAAAATTAAATTCTAAAGAACGTAATTCACCTATTGAAAAAAATATACCTACCTAAAACCATCTTTATAAAGTACACTCTCATCTCTCTGTCTACCTCATTTTAACGTTTAACATGCGCTGTACGAGTATTATAACGCTATGACAGTTTCTCTTTGCGAACGTTGTTTAAAAAGCGACGTATTAGTTAGTCTGTTTTTAACGCGAACTTGACGCTCGCCTTTACTGTAAGAGCTACTATTTTTTTTTATTGTAGCTCGGCATATGACAACACTCCGCCTGATGTACGGTTAAATTTCTACAGGCAGCAGTCGCCTCCACTGTGTTGACTTAAAGAGACTGTAGCAGGAGTCACCTTCGGTTTGAAGAGACGAATGTACATCTTCTATTGACAGTGCACACTTCCCTCCTTATACTTGTCTATAACGGGAGAGGAATGCGCACTGTCAATTTAGATAGTGCGGTATAGCGGAAGCAACTGCAGCCTGTAGAAATTTATACGAAGTTGCAGTTGTTTCCGCTCATAGACTGCACTGTGGCTTTACATCAGATTTACAAGAACTATAGATGTAATTGAAAGTAGAGGTCCAATCCAGGGGGAAATCCATGTTAATACAAATACAATAGTTAGAAGATGTGAATAAGTTCTAAGCCATATTTTAGATACATAATAGAGGGTAACACGTTTAGCTTCCATTATTCATATAAAATAAGATTATAACAATATGAACATACTAACAAAATTTGTATCCACGTAGTTGTTCCATTATATTCCTTGCCTTACACAAAACATTCATTGTTTCGCATAAGAACAAAGAGCATACCTTTTGCATTAATAACGCAACAAAGTTACATTTATGTACCCACTTTGAGTGTGGCTTGTGGGGTACAGTCGGACGCATTATTTATGATATTATACGAGTGTTTCCGTCTAATAGTCACGAGAGAGTCGGAGGATGGATTCTAATATTTCGCAATTCTTTAAAGGAAAATTCACGTTTAAATCGAATCGATTGATCGGTTGGTTGTTTAAAAGCAAATAGGTACTTTGCACTTTTGCAACTTCATAGAAATTTCTACAGGCAGTAGTCGCCTCCGCTATACTGGCTGGAGGAGACGAATGTGCAGCATTCTCGTTATTCGGGTTACTCCAGAAGTGTTACTGGTTACTACCGCGTGGGAAAGGCGCAACGATAGATTGTCTGCCTACCATTCTTGATCTTTTAGTTGATTGGTTAACTAATAAATGGTCCGTATTTATTGTTTATTTTTATTTTATTGTTTTATGAATCCCAGTTAAATACTTCGAAATAAATGAAGCATTTTATCGGATTAACTTGTTTATTCGTTATCCCGATATTATTATGTAACGCACAAAAACAGCTTTTCAATTAAAAAAATTCAGTCTACATTCAAAGAAGTATTTTTGCTGTTTTTACCCACGTTAACAATACCTTTATTTACAAGTATATTAATGCTAAAAGCTTTTTAAAACTGTTTTTATTTTCAACTACCTGGAATAGAAAACTGTATTTTCTACCGCGGTCTGACTATTTCTAAAGAGTATAGTGATTTTTTTGTTTTTTGTTTTTTAAAAGATATTAACACTATAATGATGCAAAAAATATATAAAGTTATAAAAGGAAAGCTTAAATATTCAACTAATGATTTAGTAATAACATAAAGCATGTCAAGGGATGTAATATTTACGTACCGTTATTGAAATTGAGTGTACGTGGCAGGTGCGCGCCTAGATTCCTGAATCCACTTACCTAACACGGGGGGGGAGCTTTTGACCCACGGCAACCTCTTTCAAGTAACATGACTTTTAACTTTGCGACCCATCTTTGCTTTAAGGGCGTGGATTTAATTTTTAATAACCTAAGAGATTATTTTTTAACGCGAAAGTCTATTATCTATTTGTTATTTTTATTATTAAGCTAAATAAATGGTTTTTATTTAAATATTTCATTGAAAAATTCGTTTTTCTTTAATTACTACATTGAATTGTTAAGATTTTTTAAAAGTGAAACTTTATTATATTTCCGACTACGTAATAAAAATAAATATGTAACTTTTTAATTCTAAATTGAAATTAAGTAATAGTTCTAAGCGGGAATAGTTTACGAGAGTTAAAACATTCCAGAAATACTAGTGATGTTATTTATTATTGATCCGTTATTGCAGAATACTGGTGCAAATAACTTTGTGAAACTAGCCGGACTTCAGAATGACAGCTTACATAGACTGGTAGCTGGAAAACGATCCCGCACTGAGGTTTAATTTTTAATATAACATGTAGGACCATAGGTACAAACAATGCGTTGTTTTTCAGTTGCCGTAGGTAGTAGAATAATTAATGAGGTAATCTGAATTAAATCCTAAAAAAATATCAATTGTTTTTGTAATATTGATTCAAATTATTGCATGCAACATTCGCTACATATAGGCATCGAGTAAATTGATCTATGTCTAATGTTTTAATTTTAATCTAGTCGATAATTATTGCACATGTAAGCATATTTAAGGAGTCTATATCTTTTAATATTTTTGAGCATCGATTGACCTTGACGATTTGAAAAGTTTCCGTCGTGAAAAATTGCATCAAAAATTTATTTAGCTCTCTTTTATTTTAATCATATTTATAGAATATAATAAAATAAAAGAAAATAACCATGCCCAGCTTTAAATCCTGTACTTTAACATATATATTTATAAAGAGTATAAAAAGTAATTAAAAAGTACAGCTGGCAACATATACAGCCTTAAAGGAACAGTTAGAGAAATGCTATTTCCTCGGAGTTGTTATCAGAAAATATGTTTCACAATCACTAATATTATATAATTTTCTTTATTTGTTGTTTATTATGCAATATATGTGCAAGGTGAAAATTAAATGGTTTGATTAAAAACAGCTTACTGTTGAGTAATGTTGCTGAGAGCATTTTTATACCAAACCATTATCACAAATTCAATTAAATTCATTTCCTCTTGGGAAATAACGGTTTTTTTTTGATAACGCAAATTGAATTTCTAAATGCTTCTGCATTATTTATGGTCCATAAATTTTCGTATCGATAAGAATATCGAGCTTTATTGTCACGTTTGATTTATGATTTTCAAGTAAAAGATGAAATTTCTAAACGAAATAAACTTTCGACGGCCACAAAATTTAACGTTCCCAAAATGTAATTGAAACAAAACCTTTGTTAAGTTTAACGACCAAAGTTCGAATTGAGAGAAAAAATAAATTAGGAAAAAATATTCAGATCCCTACCAATTTCACCAATTGTTTGATCTTTTTTTTAAGTCTAACGGAACTCTTTTTTAATCTAAGTATAATATGAAATTTTATTACGAAATATATTGTCAAAGTTTCTGTTAGGTACGAGCCTTTGTACAACTTTTCTTTGTAGAAATACAACACGACCTTTGTCGGACATTTGGAGATGGGCAGAAGCACACATGGGAAGTGGCACTATGTCGCGTTTCGGGATTAGATTGGAACTAGTAGGATGTAACGGGATGAGTGTGCTCTGTTAATAGACGGTGTACATTTATCTCTTCGAAGGTTCTATTTTACTGCAGTTATTTTGACTCGACCTGGTTGTTTTCTGTAACGAATCAATAAGGCCTGGTGTACATACAATATTGACTTGATGCATATATTTACTCCGATATTGTTATAATACCATAAAAAAGAATAAAAATTAATAATACTGAACATTTTTTTTTGCAATTTATTATCTTCTTATAGATTTTGTGCAATTAGTTCTTAATTGTCCTGGGGAATCTTTTACCGCCTTCAGTATTAGTATTGAACGTTAATAAGATTACTTGTGGTGAATAGGACGAGCCTCAAAGTGAGCGAGGTCGAGGTACAAAGACCCACGATAAGGTATTCTCGGTTTAATGGGATTATGAAGAACAAAAGACTCATAGAGTGCCGCAAATTTAATATTGTTTGGGTCCACTCTCTTAAATAAAATAAATTAAGTAGGTCATGCTCAGTATACTCTAGTGAATAGTGAGTAATCTATTATGTATAGTAGTATAAGGTACTAGGCTCTGGTACGCTCTTTAACTAGGTTTTGCACCCAGCCTTGGAATAATAAGGGTGGTATTTGCAATTATAAACTATAAAGTATTTGAAACTATTTTTATCGTACAATAACATTAAAGAAACATCAAATTGAAGTAAAACAAATAAATAACTCAATATATCATTGGGCAAATTTTAGAAATTTATTAAAAAATAGTGTAAGAAAGAGATATACAAATAAATGAATAAATAGTAGCAGGATACTTAAAAATACTTAATAATAATAAACACCCATAGATAGGTAGGTACTTAGATATTATACAATATACAAATATGTACATACGAGTATTATATTTATATTTGAAGATACGTAATTAAGAAGAATAGAGGTTAAATAATGGGACTAACGTTACAAATTTTGAAATGTATGCATGTGGGCAGATTGCCATTCGTTGATAGAATACGGATTTGGCATAATTGGCGCACACAGTTGAGCGAGTTCGTGTATGGTGGTAATGAATCGAAAGGCGTATACTGGCAGGGCCAAATAGACCGATGTATTGTCATTTTAATAATTCAACGTCCGACTGTAGTGCTGTAGTGCTTTCTAATTGAAGAGTGAATTAAATCGATAAATCTAGAAAGGGGTTCGGTTTGGTTTTGCTAAATCCATCGGGAATCTCCACTTGACAAACTGGTCACAACCACTTCACCTGTCTTTCTCTATGGAATTAAGAATAAATAAAATAATAGATAAATCATAATAGAAAGCTCAAGCGCAGTGTAAAAAGGCAACTTATCTAGCCGCCATAGCGGACGGGACTGCTGTCTGCAGATCCCTTGACAAGAGTCGCCTCCGTCCATGAATCACACTCTAGCTGAACATCAGCCATCGTGCTAAAATAATAAAAAAAGTTTCACAAACTACGAATATAGTAACTTAATAATTAAACTTAAAATTTTAACTAAAATTTATTCGAATATTCCTATACGAAGAATTCCCCAAAGCTTTAATATTCAGATGTTTTTAGGTGTCTAATACGCTAATATTGATTGTAACTAACTTAATTCTATAGTAATTTTTTCTTCTAGAAAACCAAATGCAATACAATCACAGAATCATTCACTACCAATATGGGGCACAGAGTTTATGTTATGGTTTCAATAATTCATTCATTAAAGTTTTTTAAAACTTTGTTTACTCACCGCTCGCGATCACAACAGCTGCTTTCGAAACGTGACATTAAAATTATTTAGAAAAAAAGTGATAGTAAGCTGCATAAAACTCTTTTAATTTGGTTAAAACAAGTTCGCAAATAACATGTACCAATGTAACTTTGTTATATGTACTTTGGTCGCTCAGTGCCTATAGGCACTATTTAAGAGTGGTAGGCAGACTGATGATGGTTATTTGTTCAGTCTGTCGTCCTGGGGCAGTACCACCACTTTCGAATGTAACACCCGTGAAGTGACCTTGTCGCGTTTCGGGAATAGTTTGAAAGTAGCCAGGTATAAGAGAGGAGTGTGCACTGTCAATCTAGATGGTACATGCTCGTCTCCTCAAGCCGGCATAGTGGAGGCGACTGCAGCCCGTAGAGATTTCTCTGTGGTAGCAGTTGTTTCCATTCATGGACCGCACTCTAGCTTTACATCAGGCGGAGTGTTGTCACATGTCGAGCTACAATAAAAAAAAACATAACGTCATTTTTAATACTTTCTTAATAATAGTTTATAAATGGTCACAATCGAAAACAAAGAAAAATTCGTCAACAATTGTATAAATATAAAAGATACAATATTAGTAATAGAGGGCAAGCCCATAATTCCTGCAAAGCCGTCCGAGAGAGCCAGGGCGGGCGGCCTAAGCTCGTGGTCTCGCACGCATCGCGCCCGCATTACAACTAATTGTGATTTAATGGCAGTCTTTCGCTCTTGCCACGGGATTTTTTGCGACTCTATAAATTCGACTTCTTTACTTTTAGTCAAAAGATCTTTTTTACACACTTACTTTTGGGTTCAAGTGGCGATAATACGGAAAAAGTCGGAAATGCGTGGGAAATATAAATATGGTAAGAGAATTGAAGTAAAAATTTTCTTCCATTATAAATAATAATAAATTAATGTTTATACATAAAATACCCTGACCCTGAATTAGGACAAGAACAACGCAAACAAAGTATAAGCACCCAGACTGGAGTTTCTAAATAAAAAGTAATATTTATTTGAAATAATATATTAGAAAACTTTTTAGTTAGAAAGTACTTAAAATACTAATTGTCTTAAATATTTCATTGATCTAAATTTAATTTGTGAAGCAAAGCCTAGAAACTAAATACAAGGTGGAAATTAATCACAGAACAAGCTGATACGTGGGTATATAGGGCTAGTATAGACTAGATTGAGCGTGAGGCATGGCTATAAATCTCATATCCTTTGGAAAATTTAGAAAACATACAGACCTCAGCCCTCAGTTATTAATCTCGTAGTTAGCTGGTGTTGTTGTACATAGGTATTTTAGTATTATTTGTATAAATTTTGACGAAGTTAGTGATTCGATTAAATAAAGTTTGGATCATTTTCCACACGTGTACGAACGCTCTAACTCACTCGTATATAATTAATGTATTAACTTGAACCGTCAATGCTTTCAATTAATTTGAACGATTTTGCACCTCTTCGCATTCTTGCTATGATTTATAGAGTTACAAAGGTGTAAAAAGCAGCTTTTACTTTAGCTGTGATTTATTATGGGCTTTTAAGTATTTTCTGAATAAAACAGAAAGGTGTTCACCGTCCGACGATCAATAACTGTCAAAGTTTATAATAAAAATTCAATTAAATTTCATCGTTTCATTGACTAACACTTTAGTATAAACGGTTCTTTCAATAAGGGTTTTATTAAAAATGTTTTTACTCCTCCTTTCTAAATATAATTAATAAATCTTCGTAAATAATTTTTAATATGAAAATCAACACAAGGATAAAAACATATACTCAAAATTGCATATAATTGCCACAAAAATTATAGAGTAGACAAAATAGAAAATGACTGCAGAATTAGGACCCGTTCATGGAAGCGTTGTGGTCAGAGCACTCAGAGGTTCCGTGCGCAAAGTTGTTTGTGTGTGCGCCCGATTTTAATTAATCAAAACTTAATTATAACATCCCCAGAATTTTTATATTCGAAAAAGATTACAATAAAAAAAAAAATTAGTAAAATTTGTTGTACCCGAGGGTTACCCCACCGCCCGCGCCGCCATCACTGACCATACAATCTTCTAATTGTAATACATAAAAAATGAATGTTTGTTTGCCCGTATGCGTACCAGTGGAGGTATCATTTCATTTTTTTTACGTTAGATAGCCTCTTTATTTGGGAAGGTTTTGTGCTTTTTCTTTTTTATTTACATCAGGGAAACTACGAAACATAGTTATTTTATCCTTTTATATACGGCTCCCTAAAAATTAAACGAGAACACTAAATGCATAGAGTGCAACAGACAGTTTCTTCACCAAATAAAACCTATAATATTATCATATTATGTGAGTGTAATAATTAATATGTACTGAATTTTAAAAATATAGGCTCACTATAGCGTTTATTTTAATTAATTACAGTAAAATCGAAATATAAGTTAAAATATTTTCACCGAAAACCTAAATTAACTGAAAATTAATTTCAAGCAATTTCTTCCAGTCTCATGAGCGCATCATTTTAAAGTCCTATTTAAAACTTATCTACAATTTACATCAATATTTTGAATTATTAATCTATGAGTAAATATAGCTTTATTATATTTATAACAAATTTATTTAAACAAGAAGGTAAGGTAATATAATAACTGGGTGAGCACACATCGGCCGTTTGAGTCGATTTGAGATTAATAAAATACTTTTAGCCGGATTAAACCTCACTTATCCTGTAATCTCATAGTAACAAAACATAAACTTAAGTAAAATAAACATCGGCAAAACTAATTAGTGCAGAAAACTCACATGGGACCGACCAGGGCAATATGAGCAGAGTGGAGTTTGATGTTGCGCCCACAAAATTAGGCAAGTTTTGGGCCACTGTCGACCTCGCCCGTAACAAGTTAATTTAAACTGGGCGAGTAATTTGCACAGAGCTGCGACACTAATTCAATTAGTTTAAAGTATGCAAACACCCGTCTATTGGATATAGTTGGGTGCCGCATGTGTGAGATCTTTGTTATAGTCTATTGGGCGAGTTTGGGTGCGCCTATTCCCAAGATACGTTAATCCAACTATACTATTAGAACTAGTGTGAGGTACGGCAAGTTGTTTATTAATTTTCGTAAAACTTTTGTACACAATGCCGTATAAAATAAAGAATAATGTATTTACAAGGTTTTTTAAATTTATAATTTTTAAATTTAGCACAGAAATATGTCCTGTGATATCCTGTGCCCAGGGGTATCAAGACAAATACAAGATTGATAATATTTTAATATTACAATTAAATATTTGTTTCGACCGGGAATCGAACCCAACACCTCCGCGTAAGTCGTAGATAGATAACACAACTACAACAGTGATTTAATTTCTTGAATATAATTCTAGTTTTAAACCAACAAAACCTAAACAGTTATTTTACCTTCACTGATGAATTTCAATTTAAATATATTCAGAACGTAAACCATACTAAGGGCCGGTAATTCAATCATTGTTTAATCATAAAACAACCTTGGTCTGAAATTATTAACTCAAAAAGTGTCGCTTTTAGGAAATTTTAACGTTTATGAAATTCTTTAGTCATATAATACTTTATATTTTAACTTTAAGAGAAGCTTAGTTAGACTGACTTAAGTTAGAACTAAGTTACCGGCCCTAAGCTCTTATATTTAAGCTCATCGTTTTACTTCATTTGATTTAAAACACGAGTGTAAAGGTACTGTAGACACATGAGTAACAAAGAACTCATTTGTATTCTGTCAGTCATATTGTATGTTTTAGACAGACTGTTTTTACATCTAATTGAAAATGTTTTCTTTAGTACTTATCACAGAATACATTCCAATAATGATTAAAGCGTATCGTCACAGACGCGTACAGATACAAATTAATGTAATAGAAATTTTATATCAGTTATGACTCGACTATTGACGGGTCGTGACGTGGATCTGTCGATATTAAACCTAAATTATAAATAATATGGACGTAAAACATACAGTATAGAGCATCCGTGGCCTAGCGGTAGAGGGCGTAGCCTCTTGATCGATGGAATCCGTACCTTATATCTCTCTAAATTCCATCTGGTACCAATTTAATGTACTTTGGTTGCTATAGTATAGGTAGGCAGACTGATTAGCCCAGTATGGTAGTGCCTCTATTTTTAAGCACTCGCTCTAATACTCGTGAACTGACCTAGTCAGGTTTCGGGATCAGTTTAGAAGTAGCTGTAACGAGAGGAATAGGCCCCGGTAGAAGGAATAAATAGCCTTGCCAATAGACATGCCGGCATGGCGGTGACCTTGATGTCTGCACCCTGGTCTAGCTTTATTAACATCAGTCATTGTCACATGCCAGGCTATATATATGCCATGCCAGGCCAGGATATATAAAAAAGTATCTAGGTACTAAGGTATTTTTGTAAAACAAAAAACAAAATCATATATTATACATTATAAAGTGCGGATTTATTTTGAACAAAACAGTTCGTGACTGAATAATATAAACAAAAACAAATGAAATTTCCCAAAATTTGGGGCACCTTTTATACCTGCGTTATTAGGAATTTTAAGCAAATATTATACAGACAAAGGCATTTACCTTGGAATATTATTGAAACGTTAACAAAACGTCAGCTGAAATCTCACAAACTTCAAATTTAGTGGGCCATTCTCAAACCTGCTACCTCTGTTTTGCTTAAATCAAATATTCACTAGGTCTAAATGGCATAAATTTTGAACGTCGCAACTTTGTCCCTGTGGGGCGAAATGTATTGCCGGTTGCCAGTCAAGAGTCGTGGATTCGGGACGCAAACTTTTTAATACGTAATGAAAAGACAGCAAACCGACGTTATGTTTGTTTTTACTAGCGACGTAAAACGAAAAGTTTTGCGCTCTCTCGAGATATTAAAGAATGGGATAGTTTTGGATTTACCGAATATTCATCTTATACGTATGACACGCGCGTGCCAATGTCACAGGGATACCTGCTTTATTTCAGTTTCAGGTATTCTTGACACTTCTCTTAAAAGTTCGTTCGATCTCTGATGATACTAATTTAACTAGAGTTGTCCACTAATTCGATGAATTCGATTAGACATTCATACATGAGTGTGCTATTCAAATAATGTTAATAATCATCTTCTATGATTACTGTTTGACTTGGCAATGGTATGTCAATCATTAGATAAAGTGTCTCTGGAGCGTTCAAACGTATTCCTCAGGGTAACGCAATGACGTTATCCTGTACAAATATTTGAGAAGCATCTCTGGTTGAGAGAATTCGAATGGTTTTCATAATATCTGTACGTGTTCAGACTGAGACATCACAAAGAATGACTTGAAAAATAATTTAGTTGCGACGACCTCGTGTTCTATTTGACCTCTCCAACTTTAATCATAAAATGCACGCTATATAATAATGATTAAAAAGTACTCCTTTTTTAATATTCTAGATCCCTGTAAATGTAATTGTTTTTTTCTTCTTTTGTTTACGTTTTAATCACTGCATTTTAATACCGACTGAGTGCTGCGCTTGTTCTGTAGTTGTATAGAAGACGTCTGCCGTAATATTCATGCTGAACAATTTTTTACAAAAAAAAAACAACAACAATAAAATATTATTGCCCCGTGATGGTAAATAAAATAAATTTTGGCCAAATCGTTTTAGTTATACAAATGTCACTACTAACCCGAAGGCAACAAGTTATTAAAACGGCACATACTTATTACAGTCAAATGTATGTAAATACGAAGAATTTTATCCTCGACCCAATATTTATGTAAACATGACATTATAGGTTACAATACATGAGGGAGACGAATGTACGATACTTACATTGATTAAGAACATTCACAAATCACTGTGACCTGAACGTTATTACAACGCGTTTCTTGAAAAATGTGTTTGTGAACGAGTTCTTTGAAGAAAATTATTCTTTCAACCTATTTGGAGCGAATTCGGGAGTTTGAAATATGCTGAGCATTCTTCACTGCGGTTTCGGACAAGTCGTATCGTACTCCTAAACTTTTTCTCAAGTAGGCATCTACAACATATATGAAAATATTTATTTTCGGCTTGATAAATAACCTACAATCCTTCGTCATGTAATGTATAATAATACTCTATAATATTCCCATCTGTGACATCCGTGACCTAGTTGCACTTCGATATCAAGTTGAAAGTAGCCAGGTAAAACGAGTGGAGTGTACACTGTCATTCTGGATGGTGCACATTCGTCTCTTCAAACCGGCATAGCGGAGACAACTGCTGCATGTAGAAATTTATTTGTAATAGCAGTTGTTTCCGTTCATGGACCACACTCTAGGCGAAGCTTCAGACGAAGTGTTGTCCTATGCCGAGCTACAATTAAAAAAGAAAATAATGGGTAACTCCATTCTTTTCTAGTAACTCCATCTTGGTTGACAGTGTACATTCCTCTCTTTATACCCGGATATGGCTAATCCCGAAACGCAACTAGGTCAGATTGAACTAATACCTATTATCCATTATTTAAAAGTCCTTGAATACCTACACAAAAGGGCCCACAATTTTTTTCTCGAGTTTGTCGATAATTTTTAGTTAATTTTGTAGAAAAATAAATCTACTTCCTTGTCACCAATCAGTTTTAAATTTTTCACCCGGGTGTTTGAGTAATTAGATTTTTTCTGATGGTTATTCTTATTTTAAATGTTTTATTAATTGAAGATATTTGTTTCTTATGTAATTAAACATCGTCTATTGATTGGTAAATGATGTGTTAATATAATTAATTTGAATTAATAAAAAAATAAGATATTATTTTAGAATATTATTTGTTACCATACTGTTAGGTATCAAGTGGGCCCAGAAATGGGCATTCTCCTTTATTTGTGTGACCTTTCTTTGGTAGTAAATTAATCTGATTCGTATATAATTTGCTTATATATAAATACTAGCTGTTGGGTAAAGGCCGCGGGCGCAAGCGGCCCGCGGAGGCCCTTTTTGTCGTGAAACGTATTAGATCGAATAGATTTTAGGGCAGTTTTGAAAATATTTAGCTCGCCATCAAAAAGCGTTTACGTTTCTGAACAAAATTGGTCTTAACACGGTTACGCTAACGTATGTACTTTTTGAGTAATAGCGATTTTAGAAAATTAAAGAAAAAATGAAAATTTAAAAAAGTAGTGCTGGTCATACTGAACAATATTGGTCTTTACACGGGTACGCCAACGTATGTACTTTTTGAGTAATAGCGATTTTAAAAAAAAAAAAAAAAAAAAAAAAGTAGTGCTGGTCATACTGAACAAAATTGGTCTTTACACGGTGACGCTAACGTATGTACTTTTCGAGATATGGCGATTTTAAAAAATTAAAAAAAAAAACAAAATTAAAAAAAAAATTAGTGCTGGTCATACTGAACAAAATTGGTCTTTACACGGTGACGCTAACGTATCTACTTTTCGAGATATGGCGATTTTAAAAAATTAAAAAAAAAACAAAAATTAAAAAAAAAAATTAGTGCTGGTCATACTGAACAAAATTGGTCTTTACACGGTGACGCTAACGTATCTACTTTTCGAGATATGGCGATTTTAAAAAATTAAAAAAAAAACAAAATTTTAAAAAAAATTAGTGCTGGTCATACTGAACAAAATTGGTCTTTACACGGTGACGCTAACGTATCTACTTTTCGAGATATGGCGATTTTAAAAAATTAAAAAAAAAACAAAAATTAAAAAAAAAATTAGTGCTGGTCATACTGAGCAATATTGGTCTTTACACGGTTACGCTAACGTGTGTACTTTTTGAGTAATAGCGATTTTAGAAAATTAAAAAAAAAAAAAAGCAAATAGTGCTGGTCATACTGAACAATATTGGTCTTTACACGGTTACGTTGACGTATGTACTTTTTGAGTAATAGCGATTTTAGAAAATTCAAAAAAAAAAAAAATTTAAAAAAATAGTGCTGGTCATACTGAACAATATTGGTCTTTACACGGTTACGCTAACGTATCTACTTCTTGAGATATATAAAATATTCGAAAAAAAACCCGCCGCGCGGAGCAAATTCGATGTTCACGCGGCCGCGCTCACCGTCCGACTGACCGAGGTAAAGCCGTTTCGATCGTTCGTCCCGAAAATGCCTCGTCGCGGATGCTGTTAGGCCACGCCCACCGCCATGCTCCGTTTCATATTGGCGTACCGGCGGGAAAAGGATATAAATACGATCGAGGAAAAATTTTTTTTGAGCAATTTTGAAAAAAAAAGTGTCGTTTTCGAAATTATAGGGCATTCCCTACAACTTTCTCTACGGGGTGATCGCCCCGAGTCGCCCCGTTTCCGAGATATCGCTACCACTTCCGGTCCAGAATCGACTTCCGGTCAAAGTCGTATTTTTCTCGACGGTTTTGGGACGTCCTCTATACGACTCAAAAAACCGCTACCCTCCACCATACCGGCAAGTACGAAATAATTGATGTCAGTCAGTGAGTGAGTGAGTGAGTGAGTGAGTCAGTGGTATTGCAGCTATATATTAGTATAACTAGCTGTTGGGTAAAAGCCGCGGGCGCAAGCGGCCCGCGGAGGCCCTTTTTGTCGTAAAACGTATTAGATCGAATAGATTTTAGGCAGTTTTGAAAATATTTAGCTCGCCATCTAAAACGTTTACGTTTCTGAACAAAATTGGTCTTTACACGGTGACGCTAACGTATCTACTTTTCGAGATATGGCGATTTTAAAAAATTAAAAAAAAAAAAATTAAAAAAAAAATTAGTGCTGGTCATACTGAACAAAATTGGTCTTTACACGGTGACGCTAACGTATCTACTTTTCGAGATATGGCGATTTTAAAAAATAAAAAAAAAAAAAATTAAAAAAAAAGTAGTGCTGGTCATACTGAACAATATTGGTCTTTACACGGTGACGCTAACGTATGTACTTTTTGAGTAATAGCTATTTTAGAAAATTAAAAAAAAAAAAAGCAAATAGTGCTGGTCATACTGAACAATATTGATCATTACACGGTGACGCTAACGTATCTACTTTTCGAGATATGAAGATTTTAAAAAATTAAAAAAAAAAAAACAAAAATTTAAAAAAAAAAGTGCTGGTCATACTGAACAAAATTGGTCTTTACACGGTGACGCTAACGTATCAACTTTTCGAGATATGGCGATTTTAAAAAATTAAAAAAAAAAACAAAAATTTAAAAAAAAATAGTGCTGGTCATACTGAACAATATTGGTCTTTACACGGTGACGCTAACGTATCTACTTTTCGAGATATGAAGATTTTAAAAAATTAAAAAAAAAACTAAAACAAAAATTTAAAAAAATAGTGCTGGTCACACTGAACAAAATTGTTCTTTACATGGTTACTCTGACGTATCTACTTCTTGAGATATTTAAAAGAAAGCCCGCCGCGCGGAGCAAATTCGATGTTCACGCGGCCGCGCTCACCGTCCGACTGACCGAGGTAAAGCCGTTTCGATCGTTCGTCCCGAAAATGCCTCGTCGCGGATGCTGTTAGGCCACGCCCACCGCCATGCTCCGTTTCATATTGGCGTACCGGCGGGAAAAGGATATAAATACGATCGAGGAAAAATTTTTTTTGCCCGATTTTGAAAATTTTTTTTTTATTTCGGCATAAGACGACATTCTCTACAACTTTCTCTACGGGGTGACTGCCCCGACTCGCCCCGTTTCCGAGATATCGCTACCACTTCCGGTCCAGAATCGACTTCCGGTCAAAATCGTATTTTTCTCGACGGTTTTGGAACACCCTCTATACGACTCAAAAAACCGCTACCCTCCACTATACCGGCAAGTACGAAATAATTGATGTCAGTCAGTGAGTGAGTGAGTCAGTGGTATTGCAGCTATATATTAGTACTAGCTGTTGGGTAAAGGCCGCGGGCGCAAGCGGCCCGCGGAGGCCCTTTTTGTCGTAAAACGTATTAGATCGAATAGATTTTAGGTAGTTTTGAAAATAATTAGCTCGCCATCTAAAAGCGTTTACTTTTCTGAACAAAATTGGTCTTTACACGGTTACGCTATCGTATGTACTTTTTACGATGTGGCGATTTTAAAAAATTAAAAAAAAAAAACAAAAATTAAAAATAAAACAAATAGTGCTGGTCATACTGAACAAAATTAGTCTTTACACGGTTACGCTAATGTATTTACTTTTCGAGAAATCGCGATTTTAAAAAATTTAAAAAAAAAGAAAAATTAAAAAAAAATAGGTCATACCGAACAAAATTGGTCTTTACACGGTTACGCTAATGTATGTACTTTTTGAGATAAGGCAATTTTAAAAAATTAAAAAACAAATAGTGCTGGTCATACTGAAAAAAATTGGTCTTTACACGTTGACACTAACGTCTACTATTCGAGTCTACTTTAATAAATCTACTTTTCGAGATATGGCGATTTTAAAAAATTAAAAAAAAAAACAAAAATTAAAAAAAAAAGGAGTGCTGGTCATACTGAACAATATTGGTCTTTACACGGTTACGCTAACGTATGTACTTTTTGAGTAATAGCGATTTTAGAAAATTAAAAAAAACAAAATTTAACCGCCCCTAAATACCCCGAAAATTGTATGGTTTTTTTTTTGCCCGATTTGAATTTTTTTTTTTTGCCCG
Source organism: Tinea pellionella (assembly GCA_948150575.1). Lineage (NCBI taxonomy): Eukaryota > Metazoa > Arthropoda > Insecta > Lepidoptera > Tineidae > Tinea > Tinea pellionella. The sequence continues at coordinate 4,095,061 of OX411252.1, forward strand.
ATTATGATTTTTTTTTTGATTTCGCCATAAAATGATATTCTCTACAACTTTCTCTTCGGAGTGACTGCCCCGATTCGCCCCGTTTCCGAGATATCGCTGTCACTTCCGGTCCAGAATCGACTTCCGGTCAAAGTCGTATTTTTCTCGAGGTTTTTTCGACACCCCCTATACACCCCGAAAATTTCACCCCCGTACCCCCCCGGCAAGTACTAAATAATTGATGTCAGTCAGTGAGTGAGTGAGTGAGTGAGTGAGTGAGTGAGTGGTATTGCAGCTATATATTAGTATAATAATAAAGTATAATAATAATAATAATACTGACTACAGTACAGTAAGTGGTGAATAATTTCGACCGTGTAAAGTAGTAATTTTTGTTATATCTTTGATGTTACCCCTCATTTACCGTTTTGAAATAGCAATTACTATTGTTTTTTTCCCGATAAAACCATATAAAATAAACGGCCCTATGCTATAATTAAATGTAGTTATCGTTAGTTATTATTTTGTTTTACAGTAAGTAAGCACGCGAAATGTCAATAGAAACATTTTTCTATGTTTAACCTGCAATCGAGCACAATTCCTTTGTCGTTTTAATTCAACCAACGAACGTGCATTAATCTACTTTTTTTAAGTCAGCAAACATAAATGTTCTGGTTTTACTTTTATTATTAACAATAAATACAATAAAGAGTAAGTAGTGTTGAGCGGCCGTGGTCTAGCGATAAGACGCGTGAACTCACGATCGATGAGACCCGTGTTCGAACCTCGCTAAATTCTGACCGGTACTAATGTAACTTTGGTCGCTCAGTGTCTATATGCACTATTAAAGAGTGGTAGGCAGACTGATAATGGTTATTAGCCTACCGTTCTACCACCACTTTCGAATGTAACACCCGTGAAATCTCTCTACATGCAACAGTCGCCTCCACTATGTCGGCTTGAGGAGACGAGCATGTACCATCTAGATTGATAGTGCACACTCCTCTCGTTATACCTGGCTACTTTCAAACTATTCCCAAAACGCGACAAGGTCACTACGCGGGTGTTACATCGTATTATCTAGTTTATAAAAAAATTACACTTCAATAATTATCGATATTTAAAAAAAAAGTTGTATAAATTGAATAGGTATTAAGATATTAAGTTAACCACATGAGCGATAGAAATAACCGTAGAGTGGGGAAGTGCACTATCACTCCTTGAAGGATAGCTTTCAATATGAAATTGAATTCCGCGGTTCATTGATTTTCAATTTGTGCGAGCTCAGTTTCAGCATCTACTTATACTCCCGACACATAGCAAATCATCGTCTATTATTGAGCAGTTTAAAACTTTTTCAACTTGCATTTTCTCAATTTAGACTTTAAGACGTACCAACCTACTTTTGATAATTTTTAATAATCCTAAGTTTTTTACAGGCTCGACATACGACAACACTGCTTGGTGTTAAACTAGAGTGCGGTCCAATAACAGAGCCAACTCCTACCTCAGAGAAATGCTGGTGGAGTACCACAGAGAAACTAACTACGAAAGGGTCATCAGTCCACCACTCTTTAATTAATGCATAGATATTACACCATAAGCATTGAGCGACCAAAGTACATAGTTACATTAGTACCAGTCAGCATTTACTGAGATTTGAACAAGGATTTCATTCACGTTCGCTCTGAATCTGAGTCTCTTGCACATATAATTGTAAAGTCCGTCAATGGCGTTACTTTCACCAATAAATGATGATATTGGAAAGGTCAATGTCAAATCCTACAAGACGTAGGTTAAACCCCAATGTTTTATTATTAAGCCAGCTAAAACCACTTTCATTTAGATTTAGTATAAATTCATCGACCGTTGTCAACGTGAGGGCGATACTGAATTATAAATTATCGTGTAATCGTACCCTTCGATATTGGATTCATAACTCTTTATTTGATATAGAACCTGTTAGGTGAACGTTATTTATTACCTGATTCTAATTAGATAAGATCTACGTGAAGTTAATGAACAAAATATCATACGATATTCATACACATGCGTGTGTGTGCGTGCTAGTTAGTTTTTTTCTATTCACTTTTCATCATAATTTAATACAATTTCAACAATATTTATTTGTGTATTTTAGTATCATAAAGTGCACTTTATTAAATATTAAGTAGAGCTCAACACTGCGTAGAACTCCTTATCAATATACTCTTCAAAGAAAATCGAAAAGCTATTTTCCCTTGAGCATTTTGCGGATAGGAAATGTGTGCTTTTCATGATTTATATACCAAATAGCGGGGCAAGCAGCGCGGGCAGACTTCCCACCGTCTCATGCATGCGCCGCCTGCCCGAAGGCGATAAGCCGGATAGCCTCTCACGCTCCACTAAGAAAAAAAATAAACAAGTGCCCTCTTTTCGACATTTATTTTGCCAATAATCTCAGCACGCATGGTGAAATTTCATAAGAAGCTAAAACGTAGGTATATACCTTCGCATATGTGATATTTAGGGTGCTTGGGATTTTATGCGGCATTAACTTTTTTTATTACTTCCTCCACGTAGAGAATAATATACAATTAACTGCTATTTTGTCACCGTTTATAAGAATATCTTGGTAGGTATTTAAGTCTTCTTAGAATTTTTATCGTAAAATATTTTTTGATAGATAGAGTCCATGATAAATAACCCAGATTCATAAGAAGTAAAAAACTCGTGGTTTTAAATTCTTGCTTCTTCCTAACAAATAAACTGACTATTTGTCATTTTTTACAGTTTATGTTTTAGTTCTACTTCAATGAACAAGTTTGAATTGAACGTTCAGCCAATATAATTGTTTTCAAACATAACCACATCCTATTGTATTTAGAACATATTTTTATATTTTTATGTCCTTATCTAGAAGCATGCAATGGTTTCAAAGGGCAATAAATATTTAGAAAAAGTGAATTCATTCGTGCATATCCGTCAACCCGCGCGTTGTGAAGCGAATGCGAATGCTATATTTTGTGCACGTTTTCCAGCACTACGAGATAAACCAACTAGAAATTGGAAGAATGTTTACAATGTTTCAGAGTTCACACAGATCCTATTTATCTCTTTGTTGATTGGAATATTTCTATACATTAAATTATGTACTGTGCATGCGTTCCTTGCGTATCTTTTGATGACTGTGTTGTAGCAAAACCTTTTTATGAGCTACGAGTATACTGTATTTTAAATACCTATAGCTCTATACTAAGCTAGTGCTTGTATCATGGGTATTGAGCGACCAAAATAAATAACTAGTTACATTGGTACCGGTCAGAGTTTGCGAGATTTGAACTCGAGTCCCAAGGATCGTGAGTACACGCTTTATATCGCTAGACCGCGGCCACTCAATTCACAACTATTCATAATAATTTTAAATGTAAATCATAAGAAAATCAAAGGATAGACACAAAAACTGAAAGAGTTAATAGCGACGCAAAGACGCATAAAAACGTCTGTCACTTCGTTGACGGGGCGAGTAGGGATGTAGCAATCTCTTCAACCACGTGTTACTCTAACAACACTAAAATATATTTAGTGGCTTTTCAAAGACGCAATGGACGTGTAGTATCGACAATACAAACACGGCCACCCGTTTATCAACTGTTAGTTGAATGACTGCGATACCAGCCGTAATCAGTCGTTGCATTCACATTGCTTGTTTTTGATATTTCAATGATATTTTGTATTTTTTTGAACAAATATTGGTACAACAACATTGAAGGAATAAATGTCAAAAAAGGAGTCAAAAATTATGATTTCAAAAATATAAAAGAAACATTATACTTATACCGAATTTGTATGATGTATTCAATTTTTAGTTCAAGGGATTGTTAGATGTCTTTTACATCCTGTTTAATAGTAGTGCTGTTTTTTAAACTAAACCCTTTTTAAGTGTGGTTGGCAGACTAATGAGCTATCCCATAACCATTAGCCCAGTCTACTGTATTGAGGTAGCACCACCACTTTCAGTGTAACACCCGTGAAGCCGTAGGAGTACATAGTCAAACAAGATTGTTCACACGCAACAAGCCGGCACAGCGGAAGTGATCTACATCTGTGGTAGTCTCCGTTCACTCTAGTTTAACAGGCTGAGTTTGGTCACAACTCAACATGGTGAATTTAAACAAAATCTTATTGTTAATATTAGTATTAGTTATTTTATTATTGTTACATTATTAGTGTAGAATGAAATAATTAAGCACACGTCACGTATTCGTGTTAAATGCAATAATGTTTTTCAGTTTGAAATACAAAAGGGATTTGTAAAGGGGACAGTCAATTAACGTAGATACGCGCTATTAAATTAGTGCTCTCCAGAATCTCCATTTTGCACGTCAAGCATAATTAAAATACGATTTTCATCTACCTTTAATTATTTAAATAATTCTGTTCAGTTGATATTATTATTTATAATCTGTACTGTATACACTAAGTAGACTAATATTTCCTTCAATAAGTTGTACGTATAATAATGTTTATTTGATATATTTGCGCTCGACTAGATGGAAAACGCGAATTTTATACCACGCCATTTAGGGCTGGTGTCGCGACGGGCCTCGTAGCACGCGTGAGATCATTCATCTCATAGCTGATAGACGGTCGAGCACGCTTGCCCTAGGGATGTAATAATATTTTTTTAAAAAGCTAATAAAAAAAATAAAAAACTTTTGAATAACGTTTCAGTATTGGTAGTGTAACACATGGCTAAAGAGAAAGCTCAATGTCCTTTTACACACTATATAACGATTGTTATATGTATATAGCTATTATATTATTTTGAATAATCTAAATACTTATATAAAATGCTAATGTTAGTACGTAAATACAGGGTTTTCTCCATGATCACCAACTCCAATCTGCTTCCCGTTGGGGTGGTAGATACCCCTCGGTCTCCTGGTGAAAGTAAGGGAGTTTGGTCGCGGTGGGTGCAAGAGGGTGGTTGTGGGAGGCGAAAATCTTAAAAAATGTATATCTGTCTCTTTCTAACATATGACATTTTGAGTACTAAGTCTGTCTTTTTCTAACTTATGAGATGTTGAGTACTAAGTATAGAGTTCTAAATTTTTAAAAAATAATCTATAAAAGTTTCAAGAATGATCTAGAAAGTTCCAAAACGTTATCAACTGCTAAAATCAATACAGAATGTCCTAGAAAGTTCCAAAATGAGCTCTACCGTTAAAATCGATATGAAATGTTCCAGAAAGTTCTAAAAACTTCTAGAATGATCTACAAACATTAAAAATGTGTATAGCTGCCAAAATCGATATAGAATGTTCTAGAAAGTTCTACAAATTTCCGGAAAGATCTAGAAAGTTCCAAAATGAGCGCAATTGTTGAAATCGGTATAGAATGTTCTAGAAGGTTCTAAAAATTTCAGGAATGATCTAGAAAGTTCCAAAACGTTATCAACTGCTAAAATCGATATAGAATGTTCGAGAAAGCTCTACAAATTTCTGGAATGATCTAGAAAGATCTAAAAACTTCTAGAATGATCTACAAACATTAAAAATGTGTATAGCTGCTAAAATCGATATGAAATGTTCTAGAAAGTTCTACAAATTTCTGGAATGGTCTAGAAAGTTCTAAAATGAGCTCTACTGTTAAAATCGACATGAAATGTTCTAGAAAGTTCTAAAAACTTCTAGAATTATCTACAAACATTAAAAATGTGTATAGCTGCTAAAATCGATATAGAATGTTTTTTTTTATTTTGGCACGACATGTGACCTCGACTGGTCTGATGGTAAACGCAGTGGAGGTCCATGAGCATTGACGACTAGAGAACCGCTCGCACGGTGGCTCCAGTCGCCACCACTATGCCAGCCTGAGAAAGTGCTTTTTCACGCTCCGCTTGAAGGATCCAAGGATTGGGAGAATACATTCTAGAAAGTTCTACAAATTTCTGTTTCCACATTTACTAGAGTATTTCTTATTTTCAATTCGTTAATTAGTTAATTAATTTGATTTGATTAACTCTATAAAAACCGTATGTTTAATGGTCAAATAAGTCTCTCAATATCTAAGATAGAAATCTACAATATCTACTTTAAAAACGGATCCTTAAATATTTTTTATACCATTAAACATGCGATGTATTTTGACCCGAGCAACGCCGGGGGTTTCGTCGCTAGTTTACATATAAAATAATGTTTGTCCATTATTATGTCCAATAAAATTATATTATAACTACGAATGAAAAACCATAAATCATATCAAATTTATTACAAAAGAATTACACTCGACTTTAATATACTCATCCCCAGACCAAAAATAATGAAATTCAGCTGTATCTAACGTTAAGTAAGGAAAAAGCTTACCAAATTGAATTCTCCGAATAACAGAAATGAAAGGTAAAAACTCTCATATAATATAAAATTTTCTGGAGAAGGCTAAGCGGATTATCGAGGTCGATCTTGATTGCGGCACTAATTGCGTCACAGATCTCGGAGACCGTGGCGCGTGGTCGCGCGGTCCCGCTCGCCCGCCTTCGGTGAGCCTGCGCGTTTTCAGTGTTAATTCGCTCAGGACCTCTGGGCCTCGACGACACGATAATAAATTCGCTATCCACTGAGGGGGGTAAATTAGCTTGTTCGATATTTCACCCACCTGAACATTTGTTACTCGAATTGCTTAAAATATAGACAAGACTGTAGATAAGGTCCCAAGCGAGCGGGAACGACCCGATCGACAGAGTACCTATTTAGATTCAAAATTCTGATAGTCTTTTCATGAAGCTTGAAAGGTGCGTTCGAGTAAATAAGATTGTATCATTTACAAAATAATTAGATTTGCGTTCGGATAATTTTAACGTGTCTACTAAAAACATTAGATATTTTCAAGTATATTTCTTTCTATTTTATTGGATTTATTCAAGATAAAGGCCGTACAAATAATAACTTCTGAATTATTTATAATACACAAAAGAACCGTCTTTATACGTGCGAGACGCTATTTTTAGGAGAGCTATATCGAGGTGACTTTTTTAGATTTTATTAGATTCATATAGAGTGAGTAGTAATACTGTGGCCTGGCAATTATGGACGTGGATCCATAAACTACCCTATTCAAATGCATCCAAATTTTGCAAGTAATCAACTTTTTAATACGTAAGTCGCACAGTGCGAACAAACATCGCGACGGAAACATTTTAAATAATCTAAAACTGTGACCCAGTGTAAAAATAAGACAAATAACTTGCATATCCTTTGTTAGAGTGCACTCTTTAGATATCCAAAACTGGAAACCGTAAGACACAATAGAAAGTTTCTAACTCCTCACGTACAACTTGTCGTGCATTCATCTAAACTTTGGCGGCCTGACTAGAGACATTTTATGCACATCTACTCCGACGATATTTTTGAAGTAACATTTGGCGAGAAACGTGCTTTGAAACTTCACCTGTTAAAATAATATCCTTCTTTTAAGCGTATGTACATATTTAAATAAATTTTGTGTCGATTTTCTCTCAGTTGGTGAAAAACCTTCAAACGACCTAACGTTTTTAGCTGCTTAATTTTTTAAAGTTAGGGTGCGATCTAGGAGCTAGGCCTGTTTACCACGAAGAAATATCTGCAGTAAAAAAAAATTTAAATCGTTGAAATAAATGATGAAGCGACTGCTGCATGTAGAAATTTGTTTGTGGTAGCAGTTGTTTCCGTTCATACACCGCACTCTAGCTTTACTTAAGGCGTAGTGTTGTCATATGCCGAGCAACGATAAAAAAAAAAAATTAAACACATGCGGAGTTGTGCCAACAGCTAGTCTTTATTAAATTGAATTTAGTCAAGTAAAGGTTATAGCTATATTATAGTTAACGTACAACACAATGTTCTCGTGACTTCGGCTTGCTTCAGGGCACAAATAGGAAGCCGCTGAAAACTTTCAACGTAGTAAGTGAATATCCTCTCTAAAAGCCAACTAACAAAAACTTAATTCTAAAATGCATACCAATATAATTAAACTACCATTTCTAAAACGTACTTGCATACCTTATACCATACCTAGATATGCTCTAGAATGCTCTAATTCTACGGTTAAATTTTAGAGTGGTAGGCGAACTGATGATGCAGTCTGTCATCCTGGGGTAGTACCACTTTCGACTGGTTACAGTCGGGTGTTAACCCGTGATGTGGCTTTGTCGCGTTTCGGTAACAGTTTGGAAGACGAGGGGAGTGTGCACTATTTATTTGGATGGTGCATATTCATCCACTCAATATCCACTATGCCGGCTAGAGATGACTGCTGCCTGTATTTATCTGTAGTAGCAGTTGTTTTCGTTCATGGATCGCACTCTAGCTTTATATCAGGCGGAGTGTTGTCATAAGCCGAGCTTCATAAAAAATAGTTCTTCGTCTTATTTAATTTTACGATCAATTACTTCTGTAAACTACATCTCAGAGTCGTTATTTAATTCTTCAATACCAATAAATAATGCATCGTATCGTATTGTATATTAAACAAGAACGTAACAACACGGCATAAATTTCATTACTCTTAGATCGTTTAGAACGTTTCTGGTAGCCTATAAAAAAGTTGTAAAATCTTAGTAGCGTATATTTTCACTCACATCCTTGTTTTCTGTTAGGCTGACTTTATTAAATATATTAAGGCCTGAAAGAATATATATATGAGAGAGCAAGTAGGTATTACGATGATGTTTCATTAAAGGCAAAGGGATCGTTACCCGTGCATCCTAGTTTTCAGAAATATTTAATTTTTTCTTAAGGCGACTCCTGATAGAAAACATTTCCCTATTTAGTTGTCTGTTATGTAAAATAATACTTTTTTTGTAGCTTGACATATGACAACACTCTATCTGATGTAAAGCTAGAGTGCGGTCCATGAACGGAAAAAAACTGTGTTTAAATCATAAACTCGCCAGAATCAGCTGCCACGGTGCTAGGTTAAACTCCAATAAAAATGCAATGCTAACAGGTCAGCGTTCAATGAGCAACTAACTTTATTTCGAAGGACATGTCAAAATACAGAAATAAGCGCCTGAATAATAACAATAATAAATATTGTAAATTAGGCGTAAACATGCCCCCGGGCGTTGAAAGCTCGACTTTCAACACTCTTCATTCTTCGGGAGAAGACATAATCTGCTAAAGGGTCGACAAATGATCCCTGATGAAGTTTCCACATCTGCCACTCGGTTAATACCACAGATCCAGGGGAACAGCAACAACTTGGATCAGTCTCCAGTGGATGGTTTTCTTCATTTCTTATATCAAGACTGTCAACAATGAGTGAACTATTCTTACGCCATCCAAGTTACTAGCGTTACAGGCATTACTGGAGTTCACTGACATAATCCCCATTCCACCTGCTCCAAAAATGTCTCAGCTGCTCGATCCGTTGGTATAGCTATAAGCGAGTGGACTTCTCCTCTTCAATATCCGCTATTGGCAGTGACCGGGAGTTAAGGTTATCAGATCGTTGGGATCTGATGACAGCGACGCAAGCAGGCGAGCGTTGAGAACTGCTTCTGTCTGAATCAATACAGTGTTAGGCTCCTTATACACTAAATACAATTACCCAATACTCGCAACAAATGAAATTTGGTTAACTTATCGCCAGCCTCCCAGAGACCACAGAAAAGAGGCGGAACAAGACGGAGAAAAATAATGATGCCTTCATTAGCTATAGTTTCAAGAAGGGAACTGCAATTAAATTTTCAAAATTACTAATTCAATCTTCGGCTGACAAACGAGATACTACTGTCAGAAAAATATAAACCAGTTTTTCTCAACACAACATAAATCTGCGCACGGGCAGAGTGAAAATTATCGTTTGTCAAGTCGCCCACTAATTCAAGGTCAATGACCTTAATGTAAACTATTATAAATGAAAATTGCAGTATATATTATATTTTAACAGTCCGGGATTCTCGACTTTGACGATCAATGCAGATAATAGTCTATCTCAGACTGAGATTCTCAGTATCATAAAATGGTTATCATACCACAAAGGATGCAACTACTTTGCCTCCATACGAGACTACTAATACACTTGATGCATTGACAATAACAATACTACCTTGCTAAGCCTCCTCCGATCGACAAATAAGAAACCCTAATCGGAGCTAAAGGCAATTGTAACCCAACATGCATTAATCTGACAAGATCATAAGCCTAACAATAATTTGGTATCGATATAAGTGGACTGTAGTAAAATATGATATTTATTATTGTTAGGTAAGTCAGAAATACAACACTATATAACACTACTTCGTTGATGAATGCATTAAAACTAAATAATGGGCACATTAGGCAAGGTTCAACTATAATTAAATTGTTATAATATTTAGAAACTAATGATTCTTGTTAAGAAATTCTAATAATTGAATTCAATGCATCTTGTAGCTCGTCATTAATAAGATTTTAAATTATAATTTCCTTTTCACAAATCAATTCAAAACGCAATATAAGATAATGTGACCCTACTCTTAGCAACTACTAAACGTACTATCTACCTATACCTAATCGATTAAACAATACTGCAAACGTAGACACCAGCACCGCTAGCCATTTGTGACGCGTCTGTAAACATAATGTAAACCCACGCACCTCATATTAATCACAAACTATCTAACGAAGAATACGTCCAGTTAATCGACAGTCTTCATTCAGGGCACAACTATCCCTGAGTAGTACAATATCATCCCATGACTACCTATAATGCCACAATTTATCAAAAATGAGCACCATGGGATCAATACACAGTGCTAAAAGTGAACAAATAAGGGGTCAACATTTTTCAACTATCGAATGATTAAGCGTTTTAATTAATTTTATTTATTTAACATTCTAAAATTAATACTAAATATTATACTTAGATACATGCCGAATCTAAATCCATCAACAATTAATTCTAATATTCACAAAGGTCGACGAGGCTGCACTCGCAATATACACCTCGACTTCTCCTCAGAATAAGGCGAAGACTCAGGGCGTGCCTTCTTAGGCCGCCTAAAACGCATTAATCAGTTATGAAGTCATTCGCTAGGAGAAGCACTGACTGCAGTAACTACCTTTGACAAATTACATTTGATATTAGAATTAGAACTCGGCACTTTATTACAAATATGAAGACCAGAAACTAGCCGACCGATTTAGTCTCAATAGTATCGGCCCGTTATCACCTAAATATATTTTACTCGATCCTAATAAATCCCAAAAAACACCAGCATCAATAATTATGTCGACAGGTGAGAACCTATAATAATTAGGATCGGCCAAACAAATATTATTAGGCATTTTTAACTCATTTAAATTAACATATTTAGACGGAACATTGTCCGCAGTTGTGAGCTCAGTATTACGATTCGTATAATTATCGTTTAAAGATTTCATTTTTTACCCGACACATTTTTCCGACACGGGATTAAGAATTATTTATGCCTAAAATCGATGTACTTATTTATTAATAATTTTAATTTATCACATAACCTCTCAGTATAATGCACAAAGTACTTCCGCTGTATAAAATCGCACGCGCTCGCTGCATGCGCAATCGTATAACCAATGCAGTCAATGATAACGCGGACTCGCTCTGCGTACCTATGCGCGCCAAAAGACTTGTGTTTTAACAGTCGTTATCAGTAGCGGCAGCGTCATCGTCGCTAGCGTTCACCTGGGGCGACTGCGTATCTGCGGAATGTACGAGAGTATTGTGTTTACGTTTACATATAGTACATCCAGGTTTATGACAACGATGAGCATAATGCCCAGTGCGGAAACAATTGAAACACACTTTTAATTCGGGTAATAACTTTAAACGCTGGTCAACACTCAGAGATAAAAACTGGGAACAATCCCTAAGTAGATGTACGCCCTTACACTTAGGACATGGTTGAATATAATTAGACGCACTAGAACTTACACTTTGCCGACTGTCAAGCGAATCTGTGAGTGCAACCATAGATTTATTTCTATTATTTATTTTACATTGACCGGGAACTGAATGTTTATTACTCGACATCTCTAATGTCTCGAGCAAGTCACCTCGACTTTGCAAGAAAGTGAATAAATTGGTCAACGTAATGGAACAATCGGCATCTAAACAACTTTTATATTCCTCCCATTCACGAAATGTTTTAACATCTAATTTCCTTGTAATTACATGTATAAGCAGAGTGTCCCAATGAGTGATAGGTTGACCTAATGAATCTAATGCTCTTAAATTTTTATTAACTTGATCTATCATACGCTTAATATTAAATGACGACTCCTTCATAATAGATTCCATCTCGAATAATGCTGCTACATGGTTTTGTATAAGAAGACGCTTGTTATCAAAACGATCGCACAATGTACGCCATGCTATCATGTAGTTACTTGAGGACAAGTTAATTGACTGAACAACTACTGCAGCTGTCCCTTGAAGAGACGCCCTTAAATAATGGAATTTATTGATATCGTCAATGTCATCGTTAGAATGAATAAGGCTTGAAAAGGTATCACGAAACTCCAACCAATCATCATAAGAGCCGTTAAACCTGGGCAACTGAATAGTGGGTAACTTGACAAGACCATTGTTAACACGTGATCCGCGTTCACACTTAATATTAGTCGTATCGTCAGAGGGCATCAGTAGTTTGGCGTCGGCGACGACCTTGGAATACGCACTCTCAAATTCCTCCCTGACTTGTAACTCAATATCCGCGTCACCCACTGAACATTCTAAGTTCAGTTGCACAGCATCAAAATCTACGTATAATTTTGTTATTATATCGACCTTTAATTGCAGTTCATGTACCTGAGACCGGTTCAACGGTTGTTTCAAACCACTGACAAATTCAACAAAGGCGGAAAGACGCCCTTTATAACTGGCGCGTTTTTTATACAATAAATCAATATCTTTCCCTTTTCTGTCAGTCATTCTAGGATGCGTGCGTTAGATCACCTGAAAAATGCATGAAGAAACACAATTATTATCTAATATTAAGGCTATATACAATTTTAGCTAATAAAAATAACAATAAGCTTAGTATGTAGGTAAGTATATAAAACGATGAAGGTAATGATTAAGTGTTTACACCAAAATAACATATAAATACACAATAAAAGATCATTACAATCGTTAGGGAATAAGTATACAACCAACTAAGTAATTATTAGCACATTAAAATTGACAAATAAATAGCTACCTAAAATAGGTTATATTTTATAGATAATAATTATAAGACAAAATGAGTTGCAACTAACCTGTTTACAATTATAATACCTATTACACACGAAAGACGAGTATTGGGATGAAAATGAGCTGAAACACTGTATTAAATAATAAATTACGATCCGCCTTGATGCCTTACAGATGACGCTCGCAGATTCCGTAATTTTCAGGAATTTCAGTATCCCAATAATCCAGAGGTCCTGTAGCTGGTTCCTTATATCCGGCTCGAATCGGCCATGTTTAAATCATAAACTCGCCAGAATCAGCTGCCACGGTGCTAGGTTAAACTCAAATAAAAATGCAATGCTAACAGGTCAGCGTTCAATGAGCAACTAACTTTATTTCGAAGGACATGTCAAAATACAGAAATAAGCGCCTGAATAATAACAATAATAAATATTGTAAATTAGGCGTAAACAAACTGCTACTACAAAGAAATCTCTATGGACAGCAGTCGCCGCTATATCGGCCTGAGAAGACGAGTACGGATCATCTAAATTTACAATGCACACTCCTCTCGCTATACCTAGCTACTTTCAAACTACTCCCGAAACGCGACAAGGTCACTTCACGGGTGTTACATTCGAAAGTGGTGGCACTATCCCAGGGCGGCAGACTGGGCTAATAACCATTATCAATCTGCCTACTACTCTTTAATAGTGCCTATGGACACTGAGCGACTAAAGTACATATAACATAGTTACATTGGTACCGGTCAGAATTTAGCGAAGTTCGAACACGGGTCTCATCGATTGTGAGTTCACACGTCATACTGCTAGACCATGGCCGCTCTAATATACTTTAATATTTTCAAATTTCTTGCTGTATAAAACGTATTTTTGACATTAACTCATATTTCTCCATCAGAACTACTACTTTTGAGTAAACGATTTCCTATTAGCAAAAAAAAAAAGACTGTAGAAAAGAAAAGTGTTAGAAATTCTACCCGTCTTAAGAGTGCAGCATTCCAGAATTACCCTCCTGTACTTATAACATAACGTATTGGTATTGCAATTGCTGGATTCAGCACTTTTTTTTTGCTTACTGCCCGAAGGCATGCAAGCTAATTGCTAACGTGATAAATCCGTGCTGAATCCGTGAAAACATCGCTGGATTGCAATCCCTAATAACGTATTATATTTAAGTACACAAAGTTCGTTACTGTATGTGATATTTCGTGGAACTACTACTAACAACGATTGTATTTGTTAGTTATGAGGTTGGCCAACGAAGCAAAATGTACTTTATATATTAAATCTGAGTTACAGTTCTACTGCAAGTTACAAGCCACTGGAGAATATTAGAAACGTGTCGCTCTATTCTAAACAGGTCCCTGTTCACCATCTAACTTTAATTGGTATTTCGAAAATTTGATTACTTTTTTTAAAGTATACATAATCTTTATAATTAAATTATGATGAAAATTTTATAGAAAAAACCTCTGTTCAGGCTACTGTGTTCTAGCTGTTATTTTTCTATTAAATTGTCATCTTAATTTAATTATAAAAAAATCTCGCATTTTAGACAAAAGGTAATTAAAAATTATCAATAAACATTAAATTAGTGTATGTATTATAAGCACAAATAGTCCTTAAGGTAATACCTAATACCTAACCAATTTTCAGACTGGTGAAACTGTTTAAGTTGAAAAAAAAGTACGTAAGGACTTTGAAGATAAACGATTATATAATAACAATACTATACTTAAAAAAAAACGAATAATTGAACAAAAACGTTCGAAATGGTTTAAATTCTGAATAGGGTTTCTGGTGCTTATCTTACGTCGCAATGCGTTCTGGACGGAACATTAGTGTGAGACAGCCTGACTTTATTGGCTGAACAATCTGGATTGCAATCCTCAAAGCGTTTGTGTGCCACTTATTGATGTCACTAACACATGCTTAGGCTCTGAGAATTATTAGATGACTATGTACTTTACTATTCTAGTTTTAGGCCTTTGATTGTATTATTTCTATGCAGGCGTAGAAAATAATTTCATTTTTTTATTGTAGCTCGGCATGTAACACTCAGCCTGGTGGTAAGAAATTTTTGCAGGAAAAAAGATGCAAAAATACGATACCAAAAATTATACTTGTACCGCATCAATAATACTATAATATACATATAAAATAATTTATTAAGATGTAAATAATAAATAATAGCGTAAAATACATAAATTGATATATTATATATTAAAGTAATATACGTGTAGCTCGCATCTATCATAATGGAAAGAGAATAGAGATAATCTAGAGTGCACGTTGAACGACAACAGGTGTGGAAAATACATTTTATAAAACTTCTATTGAAATTAAACTTCTCTATAGAATATCGTTGTATCTTTAAAATTTTATCAAATATAAAACATTTTTTAAAAGAGTATGTGGAAAAAAAAACATTTAAGGATTAAACTAAAAAAACTTCGCAAACGATCGTAGTCAACTCAATAAGTATTTGAGATTAAAATCCCATTAAATTACAAAGAAGCAAAATTGGTTTTAATTGAAAGGTTACTTGAGTAATGAATAAAGCAATGAATCCATCATAAATAAATAAACACCCTGTTTTGTTTCACTGTCGATAAAATAAAACAGTATAATACACAAAATTTAATAAAATATTTTGTTCTTCAATCACAAAAATCGTTTATTCGGAATAACACTAACTTTTTGTTTATAAAGTAAAAATAAGATAAACAAAGACGAACTTAATTTAATAGCACGCTTATAAAATCGATTAAACAAATTCATAAACTGTCAAATCTATAAAAACACAACAATTTTATTATTCAAAAATTGATATGAAAACTTTAGTTGATTAAATAAAATAAGAAATGTCTTTTTGAGCTGAGCAAAGACGTTTTATAATGGTGCTAGATAAGCTTAGTCAAGATTTCGTTTTACCTTTTTGTTTAGAGTCTAGACCAGTGATTCTCAACCACTGTGCCGCGGCACTTTTGTGTGCCGCGAAATTCTAAAATTGTGCCGCCAAATTTTAGTTTTGTTAATATTATTAAATAATATGATTTAAAAAGAAAAATCGTATTACAAATATTCTTATGATTAACTTGTAATTAATCTCTTAATAAACGTACTGTTATTTTTGCAGTACATATTATTTTATTTCGCTCAATTAAAATATCACCATAAACTATTTTACGCTGTGTTTTATAGGTAAGTAAATAATTTTTAAACTTTTCTTTTTCTTTGTATGCCGCTAAATTTTGAAATCGTTAAAAGTGTGCCGCAACAAAAAAAGGTTGAGAATCTCTGGTCTAGACTAACTAGTTTATAAAGTAAAGCTTCTCATTATATCTAGCTCTTTTGTGACGTTACGCAATAATAAATCATTTCTTTATTCCATTTTACGATTGCTAAGCAAAACATCATTTTTAAATACCATTTAGACATGGATCTTAGTGAACCTTTCACATCATCTCTACTTATTTTGTATCACAAGCTTTTTCTGGGCTCAGGTTAAAGATTTAAGTCCAACGTAACGATCTGACTACGTTCACTCTAACAAGAACTAAAAAAAAATCCTAAATTATAGACTAACAACATCGTCACCTACAAACATTATAATATATTAAATTAAATAGAGAATATGAAAAGAATTTAACTTATATTTAAGTATACGCAAATAAGTAAATCATAAATAAAGTAAGTAAAAATAATTTGTAACAAAGTAATTGATCTGACCCCAGGCGCTAGTCCAAGGAGTGTGTCTGGGGACTGTGCTCTTCCGTTTTACATAATAACTCGATGATTAAAAAATAAAGGTATAGGATTAGAATAAACGATTGCGTTATAAAATTATGGTGAAAATTGAACAGAAAAATAACTATTGATTGATATATTTGGAAGAATCGAACACAGAACCTCCGCATTGAATACTAGCCCATTATTATGATAATTCGGTTACGGTTACTCTTAGATTAATATATATTTTAGGTTTCATAATTGTGAGGCCATTTAATATACGATCATTCCAACCACGTCTTTCCTCCCTCCTACAATATTGGATCCTTCAAGCGCATTGTTAAGTGGTATCTCACTAAGCCGGCATAGCGGACACGACTGCTGTTGAAGATCTCTTTCAATGACAATAGTTGAATTGCACTCTGACTCAACATCAGGTAGAGTGCGGTCATATGTTTTAGCTAAAATAAATAAATAAAATATATATCATAAAAAAAATCAAATAAACATCAAATTCTTAGAGAATAATTTTCTATTAGAGTAGCACAGGAAAGAGATCGGAGTCGTGTAATATTAAGTTGTTTGGAGCAGCTGCCGTGACTCGTGGACAGTTGTAATGGTAATACGATTCAATGGTTATTACTTTGGGACCTACAAAGACCCCAACTCCCGCCTGAATTGTAATAATGAAACGTAAAATGCCACTGTGCTCACAACTAATTATTACAAAAGTTTATTTTATAATTTTGTATATTATTATTATATTATAGCGGGAATTTTTATAAATAATTTTAGTGCCAATAAGTATTTTTATTGTAGCTCGGCATATAATACTCCGTCTATTAAACAAGCTGCTACAGGGCAGTATATGCACGGTAATAACTGCTACCAGCGGTCGTCTCCACTACGCCGGCTTGAGGAGACGAATGTACACCATATAGATTGCTAAGAATCCTACCTCGTTGGCTTTGGTTCGTGCTGGGATATACAGAATTTTCAACAGTGCCCTAAATATGTCACAAAGGACCGCGAGATTCGGGAGACTGGGTAAATAACCATCATCATCTAAACTTTAAATCTAGATTTTTTACAATCATTTACTTTTTCCTTTTTATATGTAAACTCATTAATATATTCTTAGACATCAGTAGTCCTCTTATGTGAAATAAATTTTTTAAAGTAAATCCCGACCCACATAATATAGTGGATTTCCAATAAATTCTACACATTGGGGTTGCGTGAAATATCGGAGCAAACGGTCTGATATTATTAAATTTGGGCCTGTTATCGAGTGATATTGCCTTTGAAATCTATTGTTTATCTAGTCACGTCTTTCTACCTGCGTCCTTACTAAAGTGTCCAAACGAACGATTACAATCGAATTCTCTTCATGCTAAATTAAGGTTCCAATCCTTTGTTCTCTTTTTTCTTTGTTATATCATTTTACAATTTGCTTACACGCATGCACGTAGATTTTTTCCCCTTTTTTAAAAATCAGTAAAAAATTACATATAACATAGTTACATTGGTACCAGTCAGAACTTAGCGAAGTTTAAACACGACTCTCATCGATCGTGAGTTCACGCGTCTTACCGCTTAACCACGCTCTAGATTGTAGATTCCTCAAGGACTCCTTTTCTGCAAATGAGCATCTATGACCGCTCGTTGTCCACTGCAGCCACCCGATATCTCTCAAGAAGACCAGGAGTTTCCACACACCTCCGAAATAGTCCTTGCCGTACTGGCTCGTGTATGTTCTTCACGACTAGTGGACATGTTACAATTAAAGCAAATGAAGAGCGACTTCCTTGTGGCGAAGGTTGGATTTAGAATTACTGAATACTGGATACCTCCAAACCTGGAGAATTTCGCAATCGTCTATTCACCTAAACATTTCAGAAGAGCTAGTGTGTGAACTTTACGTTAACACTCACTGTATTAGACAAAATGATTTTGACAGTCGAGCTGAAGATGAACAAGTCAATGAAAACACTAAAAAACTAGGGGTGTTATTTTTAATGTTTTGCTTAGGTGAAATATTAAAAGAAGTCCGGACCATAACATCCTATCTAAAATTAATTTTCTCACAACGTTATAGTATCGAATGAAAGCGTTAAGCTATACTTTACATTCCTCCTGTATTCCTCCTACGCGATTGCAAGTTTCTGTTTCTGTAGACCTCCTTCCCCCTGTTCTCCCGGTGTAGTTTAAGTGCGCCAAATAATTATGGCTAATAAATAAACTGATTGTTTAATTGAAATTTTGAACGCTTTAGACTTTTGGCACTATTAGTTAGAACTTTCAATATATTTATCAGATTAACTTCCATTAGGTACTTCTTATGGAACAGTTTGGAACACTTCTTATGAACGAGAGGAGTGTGCACTGGATGAGGCATATTCATCTTCTCAAGGCGGCATAGCGGAGACGACTGCTGCCTGTAAAAATTTATCTGTAATAGCAGTTGTTTCCGTTCGTGGGTCGCGTTCTCTAGCTTTACATCAAGCGGAGCTACAATAAAAAAACTTCTTCTATGTTTCAATTTCAAAACATAATGCAATTTTTAAAAGCTGAGTAATATTTCCAGTACTACTCCACAACTAATTGATTTAGTAGCACTGGAGTTGCGCTTGCAATAAAAAACAACTTTACAAAATACAATAATTATTTCTTCCATATAATGTGTTCTAATCCTAAAATTAAAAAGAAAGGCAGCCTCAACCCGTATGGTGCACATTCATTAAGCCAGCATAACGGAGGTTATACTACATTATTCACAATTAAATGTAATCTTTCATAATGCACTCAATCACATCTAAACGACAAAACTGATTTGGATGCCCTCTACTACACAGATACAGTATATTCTTGTGGGTGGCACAGTGGGAGTTACTTCAACGTAGCGAACCAGTTACTGGTATTAAATAAAATATGATTCAAAAAGAATCTTTAATAATGTTTTCATAAATGTTAGGATAATATAATATAATATTTATAACAGCAAGACTTATTTGAAAAGCTTAGGTGGCTTCAGTGTTTTGCTGACTTTGCTAAAGCCTTTCCCAACTAATGCTTTTACTTACCTTGGGAGAAGATTAACGAGCTGTTTCGATGTATTTGTCAATGGCTGGAAGGTTCTATACAAAGCAGAAAAGTAGAGTCACGATGGGACATGACGCCGGCGGCTCAGTGTCACGAAAAAGAGGGGGTTGAGGGTAAACGCCGAACGCGAGTTCCAACAAATTGAAAAGCAATGGACCGCGGAATTCAATTTCATATTGAAAGCCATTCATCTTTGGCGTCGCCTCGCGAGAGACCAGCTGAAAACATTTCATACCAATTTTCTCTCTCTTTTAAAAAGGGTTAGAAGTTTTGGCGCCTTTTATCTCCTATTTAGACTTAATTCTCTATAAATCTTTCTGTTACTTTTAGTTGCTTTTTTAAATTATTTGAAACGCTTTTTTATTTAATTTTGTTTGCTTTATATTATAATATTTAATTTCGTAACATTATCCTTTTACGAAAAATCCAATTTTGATACGAGTGCCTAAAAAAAAGAAATAGAAGCTTTTCTTAAGAGAGGTTTATTCGAGTGAACATTGTGAGAGGGAACTTGCCTAACGACAACATAATGAACTGGAAGTACCACATAAAGGATAGATTCTAATACAATTTTCTTCAGTTACACAAAAAAAAAAAACGAATTGAATGCTAAAAAAGAAATTCATAGTTAAGCTAGTGATTTTTTTATACCTAAACCGATATTATGTATCGGAAATAAAAAAAGGCGTGTTAAAAGAATACACTTTTGAAATAAACAAATTATTTCGACGTATAAAGAATCAGTTGTTATTTTTCATGCAGCGCAAAGTTTCGGGTGCAAACATTACCACTAATGGTAGCTATAACAGTGAGCCATTTTGTGAAATAATTACCTACACCTTTTGTTTCTGCGGGGCCGTCGACGCACTCGCCCGCGACACCGCCTCTGTCTGCCCCCAGGGGGAGCTCACACGACCGAAATTACCTTTATTATGGAGAATTTTCATCATAGCCAATTATCAAGGTAACCTTTTCAGCTCAACTGAATGGTTAAATGGGCGTTTTAATATACACTCAAATGTTATAAAAGAGTTATTTGCTTTGTGTTCAAGTAACGGCGACCAGCATCCGGATGAAAATATTTGCATTTCATGTTATCTGAACAATAAAATATAATGCTGTCCATATAAAGGTGTTCATAATATTTCTCACTCACACTTCTATCGCCCACGCAGTAGGTGTTGAATATTTAAACAAAATAACACATTAAATTTTAAAATAATATTGTTAAATCCAAAAATTCTAAAAATAGATAACCAATTTTATTCCAATTAGCCCAAAATCAAATATGAAAAGTCAAATATTGACTATTATGAAAATAGGGTGTAAAATAGTCTCCTTTTTTATTATTAATTATTAAACACCAATGAAAGGTGAGATTAGTGTTCTATGTTTTTGACAACAGTGTTTGATTTTAACACAATTTTAAAATCCCAATGATGAGATTTATCCAGCAATTTATCCCGCAACCCTTCATTCGTTCTTGTTACTCCTTAGTTCGATTTCGTCTGTATAATATTCATATATATATATCTATAATATTCACTTTATCTCGATTATTATTCGAATATTATTATAATTTAATCGAGCTAATGAAAACGTAGAATTTGTACGAAAAGACATGTACATTTCCCACACGTATATTAACAGCCTCAGGTTAACAATTCTGTCCATTAGACCGGGGCTGCTATATGAAAGCACACATGAGCTTCAATGAAAGCTGCAATAGCCATTATGAAGGCAATTGTAAGCTTATATGCGAAATTGAAATAAAAAAGACGAGACGAAAATCGTTTCTTCGATTAAAGTTTTGTCTCGTCTTTTTTTAATATGACTAACATAGTATTGAAACGTTCTGAATAAAATATATAATACAAGATGAACGCGATTGTAAATCGCAGAAACTCTTTTGATTTAGTCAAATTAATTTATAAACAGTTCTCAAAAAGTACATTCAGCTGGAAACTTATTTATGTTTTAAAAATTTAGAATGATAAAAGTTTCTATCGGTCGGATGTTACATCTATCTAGCTAGCTATATGTTACAGTTAAACGATGAGATTTTTTTACGAGGTTTGCGACAAACGAATTAAAAATTCATTAAAAAACTTTTGCCTTTTTCAGTCAGAACCGAACGAACCCTTTTCTCGGTTAACAGTGGAAGGAAAGTAGAAAAGTGGCAAAGTTTAAATAGGTTTGATTTCCCCAAAGTAAATGTTGGTTGTACCACTGTACTCGTAGTTATATGAATACTGTGACAGTTTTCCAACTTCTCTTCTAACTTTCATCATATTAAGTTCAAATAACTCCCGGGAGACAGAGTTACTCAAAGTTTTTTTAAATATTTTTTTTTAGTCTTTTCAACAAGTGTTTTCTTTGTCAATTCAGTGTCAGGTAGCAAGAGTCTCCGAGAAAATATAGTAGAGTATCCAAGCTGAAAGACTTGAACTTTTAATAAATATTTTGTTACGGATAGCGTTGAAATTCTAATACTTGCCCGCAAGCATTGCATTGTTGCGTTTTGCAATAAATTCAAGTCAAGACATTTTATTAATAGTAAGGAAATTTGACTACACCGTCTGATGTGAAGCTAGAGTACGGTCTAAATTTCTACAGGCAGCAGTCGCCTTCGCTATGCCGGCTTGTGGAGACGAATGTGCACCATCCAGATTGACAGTAACACACCTCTCGTTATACCTGGCTACTTTCTTTGCTTACGAAACGCGACAAGGTCACTTTACTGGTGTTACATTCGAAAGTGGAGGACGTTTTTTTTTAAATAAATAAAAATAAAAATGTTACACAAAAATGTGACGTTTGCGTGTTTGCTATTACAAAAGTCGCGTGATATTTTTAGATTAAAATTGAATTTTATCATTAATTATTATTGGGAGACACATAAAGGAATGACTAATGAATACGATTTAGCAGGTAACAGTAAGAAAATTGGTATATTGTGACAATAGTCATCAGTGGGGGGTGTCAGTACGACTTTCTAACAATTGAACATAGGGGGGAGACTAATGACTACTTTTATTGAATAATTACAAACATCACATTGGTGACAGAATGAAAAATGTTTTTTTTAGCTTCATACACAATTTGGCCTGATTTTAATTATTTTGCTGAAGACATTAGCTATTATGTATAGACTCTCCCAAAAGTCTTAGCCGGTACCAATGTAATTTTGTTATGGGTACATAAGTACCATGGTCAAATAAAGATGAAGTGAAAATTCTACCTATTTATTTGTTTTATTTTTATTTCTATGTGATTAAAAAAAATTAAATGTATAAACTAGTGGTATATTTATACATTAATATTGTACATACTTATTTAATTACTCTGACATTATTGTTATTATTTTTATTTTGTTACTGCGTAGTTATTATGAAACGTATGGTTGACTTTGCTGACTGACAGCTGCAAACAGCGCTGTATGAATAAATAAATAAATGAATACATTCGCACATGCCTGTATGGTCAGCAAAAAGTTTCACAATAATATTGTTTTAGTATTTATGTTGTATTATTAAATAAATGTCCCATAAAGTAGATTTAAAAAAAAACAGACGATATATTTAGTTTCTTTCTTTATTTAACAAAGTAGTGCTTTAATCGCAAGTCGTTGTTGCTAGTATAATCGGCGTATGTTTAATTTTAAGACTACAAGAGAATTAAGAAACTTAATATTTCAATAACTAACAATACATATCCTAGACTGAAGTGCTGAGGGCCTATGCAAATGAAAATTCATGTGAAAAGTGCTTGTAACGGTTTCTCTTTTTTCAATACGTGGTATTTAATTAACAACAACGATTTGTCATTTTTATTTTTAAGAAGATATTGAGGCATTTATTAGAGGTTAGTGGTTAGTAGAATCCATTTTAATCCTTTATATGCTAGGTCTAGCGTTTTGGGAAACAGGTTAAGCCATCAAATCCGACTGTCACTCGTAGATAACGCAACTTAGTAACTATGGACGGTTAAACAACTTATGGAGCTGGCCACTAACTTTAGATTTATCTAAATGAGAATATATACAATTTTATCATAGGCTTGTATTTCATTATTCTTCAGTTCATGATCAGAGACAAATGTTACCACAAGAAATGTCTGCAGGCAGCAATCTAGTTGCCTCCGTTCATCTCGAATACCACTATCTCTGGCACATTATGTAATGACCTGTAATAATAAAAAATATATAAATTATTGAGTATCAATCAACACAAATATAGCACCCAAATCCGAAATGTGTACTTAAAAAATCGTTATTAATCAAGTAAATATTTGTTTCTACCGGTATTAAAATCAGGACCTCCGCTTCTAACT
The DNA here is from genome assembly GCA_948150575.1 of Tinea pellionella. Classification (NCBI taxonomy): domain Eukaryota; kingdom Metazoa; phylum Arthropoda; class Insecta; order Lepidoptera; family Tineidae; genus Tinea; species Tinea pellionella. The sequence goes on from OX411252.1 coordinate 4,119,381, forward strand.
GCCTAGCACACTAGTCTGCGTTCACTGCGCTACAGAGGTTGTGAAATTAATATGCAATAAAAACAATGTGGCTTCTTTTTTCTATTCAATTTTATTTAGAGACATCATAATTAAGGTTACGCTAGTCCCATAATACCTTAAACATTAATAAATAGAAGAAAAAAATGTAACTTCTGACAATTACTTAAATCTACTTATTTTTAATAATTTATACAATTTTGCTGAGTCGGGCAAAGGATCCACTAATGCTGTATTGATGACGCCGACATCCCATTTATTTAAATTCAGATTATTCATTAATTGTTCTCTGTCCCCTGACACAGCTATTCAAAATGTCTTCAACGTCTTCCTTCCAATTGATCACATATGCATGTTGTTTCTTAAAAACATTATGTTTAACAAAATCCCGAGGATCAATTCATTATTATGTTAATGCGCATAATCTGTTTGATATATTGTTATAATATGGCTTAATAACGCTGTAATTTTGGTTTGCGGATAACATTTATTATAACAAACGTTACAAACACGTTTGGATGTGTCGAGGAGACGACAGTCGTCGGTTCTGGCCTCGTTTTGCCACCCTCTCGGTTCCGCATGCATAATTAATATTCAGCGGTCAAATTAGCAATTTGGACTCGGAGGCACTGCTTTGTAGCATCGTTTACTTTTAATGCAATGCGTTTGGGTTATATATTGCTTACTGCTACTCGATTACGCGCCAAGGGTCAGAATTTGTTATACTATCATGTTTGTGCGTATGAAAGAGTGAACTTCATCTTTCGTTTCTTTGTATAAATAACATTGTATACGAGACGACTGAGATAGAGCGTTTTACGTTATTAATTGTCGTAAAAGTATATACCAATTGAAAAAAAGTAAATGGCATATACAATGGGAAAGGAATAAAAAAGTTATAACAGTATTTCTTAATAAAAATTAGTTAGACCCCAAGATATATAAACTGTTTCTACCTGACTGACAACGATTTACTGAAATATTCTAATATACTCGTAGACGTGTGTTCCGTGGGTGAAACGACATATTATTAAATATTAAAAAACAATGCCCATTTTGGGGACCAGTTGGTATCTAATAGTTAATATCAAAATAATTAAACTAAATTATTATTAGTTATTGTTATTTACATAATTATATTCTGTGTTACTGGGTACAGGGTACTGGGTTACAGATCTTGTGTGCAATAGTTTATTTATATAAAAGTATTATGTATATATTACTATGTATATTCTAAAATAATATTTTATTTATACACTAATTTATTTCAATAATATCAACACGTCGCGTCATTCACCAATCAAGAGATAATATTTAATTAAATAAAAAACAGATATCATCAATTATTATCTAAAGCATTAAATATAATAATGATCTAAAAAATTGCACACAAAAAATCTAATTACTCAATAACCCGGGTAAAAAAATTAAAACTGATTATTGGTTAGAAATGTAGATTTATTTGCCTATACAATGAACTAACTCGAGAAAAAATGTGGGCCCATTTATCATAGCATTCTCCTTCAAGTTCCTTCAATAATATGAACCTTCCCAAGTGCGTCTATGAAAGGCAAAGTACATATAACAAAGTCATACATTGCATAATACATTGGTACCGCTGAGATTTTTGGAGATTGCTTGCGGGCTCACACCGGCCACGTACTTGTAAAACGGAGAATTCACTAGATAGACATGCCCGCTTACACTTCAATGGATAATATGCTTTTGAGGTCTATTGTTGTAAGGTAATGGTTATCAGTACAGTCTGCCGCCCTGGGGTACCACTATTTTTAATGTAACACCCGCGAAGTGACCTTGTCGTGTTTCGGGAAGATTTTCCCCAGTAGCCAGGTGTAACAAGAGGAGTGTAGAGAATGTCATATCTCTCCACCAATCAGACGATGTTATTTTGACCGCCGCATTTAAATGAAGCAATCCTATTGGTGGAGAGGACTCGCGTTACGCTGTCACGGCGTAAATGTAACCTCGTACTTGGCCCTCTGTCTACCTGGACGGCGCACATCGTCTCCTCAAGCCGGCATAGTGGAGGCGACTGTTTCCTGCAGCTACAATAAAAATAAAACAATTATAAATATAACACAGTAGATACAGTATACGCTCCCCTTTCTAGAATTCCAACCCACCAATATTTAGTTAGTGCTACAAATTAAACAGCAAAGTTTATCTTTAATTAAATGTAGTGGTTTCATTATTTTCCGTACGTGGTTACCGTAAATATTATTTGGAAACCGAATATTCTCAATGTAGGGTACCTATTCAACGTGTATAAGGTACCTACTAGTAGATATAATTAAAGTGGAATAGTATAATTAATAATGTTATTTATCTATTAAATGCGAATAATACTCAATATTATTGTATGCGAAATTGTTATGATAAATTAATGTAAATTGTTATTATAAGAAACCTTTTCCTTAGATAATAATTCTTGTTGTTATAAAAGAAATAAAAATTTAATTTATTTCATTGAATATCTTTATTATTTATAGGTAATACTTATGTTTTAGTAATTTCTTTTAAAGCATTTTTCTTTTTTTTATTATAGTTCGATAAAATGACAACACTCCGTCTGATGTTAAGTTAGAGTGCGATCCATGAAGAGGATTCTTAGCACAGGGAAATTTCAGCAGGCAGTAGTTGCCCCCGCTATACCGGCATGAGGAGACGAATGTGCACCATCCAGATTGACAATGCACTTTTTATTTATCCAAAATTTTCAAAAAAACATGCTTATTCCGTTTTATGAAATATATACAAAAATATTAAGTGAGAATAGGAACAAAACTCATAATAATAATTTTCACCGGGCTGGACAATTTGTGGAACACCACATGCGGCTCGCGGGCCGCGTTTCGGCGTTGCCCACTAATTTCGCTTTATCAGTCCGGCATAGCGTACGTGACTGTCGCGAAGATCTAATAAACTAAAACAAAAGATCACAAAGTAATAATAAAAAGTTAATGTAAAATTAATCTCTATCAATGATAATGATTTTCACACACGTCGAAATTTCACTTTAGATTTCCAATAAGCTTCGAGCAGTGAGCTCCGAGGCTTCTTCTCTAAGCCTTTAATGAGTCACCAACGTTATCAAATCCTGAGGTACTTCACTTGAATAAGGCTTTAGATAGGCTATCAATTTATTCAATATTGATATTTATTTAATTAATTAACTTAATAGATATTAATTAAGATTTATTTACATTCGTCACTCAAAGTTGTTTTATTTGAAGACCGTTTGACGTTCAGCTAGAGTGCGGCTCGTGAGCGGAAGCGACCCCCGTGCAGATGAATAAATATTGCAGCCGACTCCGCTATGCCGCCCGTCCTGATGAAGAGAGTCATAGCTCTGATGACACACTCGTGCTGATCTCAAAACGCAACTAGATCACTTTACGGGTTGTATGTTATTGTTAATATAGTAACCTTTTTTTTTAAATAGAAACATTGAAAGGTTTAGCTACGTGGTTGTGTTACGATGAAGGTGCATCCTTGAATAGTAGCCGTTATATCACATGAATACGGGCGGGGCACGCTGTTATGAAATTGCTTACGAGCGGTGCAGCTACCTGCAAACCATTTAGCAAATATGTAGGGAACTTCTTGTCGGCGTTAAATATTGGATCTGGTCTTTCTAACCTTCCTCAGTTTATGCAGAGATTCTCAGCTCGAGATTGCGCTTTCTAACTTTATCACGCAACTATGTTCTACATAAAATATATTATTAAAACTTCACGTATCTATTCCTGTATATTAAAGAAGAACCTAGAATTTATTTTAAATAGTATTTTAAATAAAAACGTGGTAACTAGTAACTGTCCACGAACATGCACATAACACGCTCCATGAAGGAAAAATGCAGCGTTTACACTCTAAGTACGTCGAGAACGAAGTGTTATTTACATTTTATTCTGCACAAAGGCTTAGCCTAGCCTCTACGGGAATTTATTAAACAAGAAACTGCAATTTCCCGTGACTAATTCATTGCTACCATTAATCTTGTTCATTGTGTCCTATTTTTCGCAAGAAGAAAAGTTTCCTCTCACTTGTCTTATAACTAAGGAGAAAATGTAATATATGACAGTAATACGTTTAGGAATCGAAATGCGAATAAACCTTAAACAACAAATCTTAACAGAGCGTTTCAGCAATAGGCATAGCAATTCGTCTAGCTGTGTGCGATGTCTGTGAGGACGACTGTATCCATATACCTACCTACCTTTACATAAACAATTGGCAAGAAAACAAAAAAAAAACTGTATGATATAAGTATACAATTAATTAAAATTTCAATAAACCACAGTTAGCAAAGTTGATTGTCTTCAATAAAGTGTACAAACCTAGTTAATATTTCAATATGGTAACATCGGAAACTTTGGCAATATTTCACTCGAACCATAAACTAATTTTCTTGTAGAGGCTTTGTTCAGATTTATGTTAGAAAAGTTGCGTTAAAATTTCGTCGGTTATTTATTGTTTAGGCTCTCGAAGTGTTGCTAAAGTGTAAAGAAAGAGTATCGTTGCAGATTGTAAACATAAATCATTTTTCAATTCAATTTAAACGCGACACAAAGAGCTGTTGTTCTCTTTATGGGTTCGGGGCGAGCCGCACTTCGTGGATACGACGTGATTTTCTTTTTAAAAGTTTGTTATCGAATTTTGATTTTTCATTATCCTTTTACAATGCAGTATTTTGCTTCCAGATTAATGGTCGGTTGCCAAATCGAAAATTATTTTTAAATTTACAGCGTAATTTAAAGTTTGTTAATGTTATTATTGTCGAGAGCGCGCGATGCGGTTGTAAATTAATGTCTGCAGTGTGTTGAGTAAAGCGATTGTTTTTTGTTGACATTATGACTTGTGCACATTTTGATAATTTTAATATTAATCTATCGGTATAATTGGATAAAGGAGAATGCCCATTTTTGGGCCCACTTGATATCTAATAGTTTGGTAATAAAACAATATTATATCAACACATCATTTACCAATCAATAGACAATAAAAAAAAAATTCTATAAAATTAACTAAAAATCATCGACAAACCCGAAAAAAAATAGTGGGCCCATTTTTCTTAGGCGAATGGGCATTCTCCTTTATTTTCATATAACTAATCTATTTAAATAAATAAATGTCCATAATAGTGTAATTTTAACAATTGGGAATTGAGCCATGTCCACACTAGACTAGCGAGGGGCTGAAGCAATTTTGGCTCGCAGTTTATCAAGTCGAACATTTAAATGACCAAAGTCTGCGTTTGCGAACAACTTGTTTGGTCGATCGAGTAACATCGTGTTGCTCTACTATTTTCTTCGTTTGAACCTATAAATCTGTCGAATAAAGCGAACTTCTTCTCTCAAAACGTATCCTCTGTTTCGAAGCAAAATTCCTGGCCAGTTTTGCAATGGCTTTAGAAAACCAATTTTCGTACATTGCATTGAAACTTTTCGGCAAATGTTGTTTGTCTGTTTCGAATGTACTTTGTTGTTTTATTCTCTTTCTGTATCTATAAGTTCTTATGATTTCAGCAATTTAGATTAAATAGACCAGGCCTGACCAACACGCGGCGCACCACGTGAAATTGTCCGGGCGAGGATTATCACTATTAGTTTTATTTCCACCCCACTTTGTATTTTTGTACATATTTGCGCTATAACCAATATAACAATAAAGTTTTATACATTCTGTGTTTGCGTTTTTCAAGAGCATGTTTACCTAAAGTGCGGCCCGCTGTAACGATACGTGTTTGTTTACAAAGGGACCCGCGGGACCATTTGGATTGGGTTGGCCAGATCTGAAGTCCCACATCTTAGAACTAAAACGTAAATATGTATTTTTTTGTTCCTCGATAATAGAAATAGATAAAATTTTAAACGCCCGGGAATCCTAAATTCTCACGAAGTGTGCTAGTTCTCGGATAATAACATTCAATTTTGTTGGAAGTATTTACGCATCCCCACTGGGTCCTCGCGCTACTGATATTTATGGAGGTCTGTAGCAGCCTTCCCAAATTGAAATACATTAATATTTTACCATAAATGCGACACTTTCATGCCGAACATATTACGTTATCGTAACTGGTTTTCTTCGAAACTACAAGAAAACACTCAAGACTATGTGAAATGAATATTATTGTTTGCATATAAGCTACTATAGATCCCTTTTTGTGTATGATTTTGAATGGTAGTAATTGGCTACAGTGAAAAATATTCGCATGAAAATATTCCTTTTCCTGTTAAAAGTATATTTTTGACATCTTGTATGATCACGATTTGAATGGCGGTATTGGCAATTTTTTGACATTAACTCGACAGTTGACACGACATAGTGAAGAGAGAAGAAAATTGACACAAACCAGAAAATAAGCAAGTAAGCAAGTTCTGAGATTTAAAATATCGGATGCACATTTTTCCGGGCAACAGTCACCTCCACTATACAAGTTTTTGAGACAAGTTAACAGATCACATCTCTCGTTATATTTATACTACTTTCTACCACTATGAATTTTAAATATTAAAAAGTACGCGAACCATTATTTAGTACAAAAATAATAACGATTGAAATGCAAAGTCAGAGTAACAACATTAGTCTTCATAATACGTAGTAAAATTTCTCTCCTATAATATTGTTAGGAATCAGAAGCGGTTTGTAGTTTTTAAAATTAATCAACAACCAATTAGATTAAATTCACATTTAATTTTACTAATAAACAAATAAGAATTCTCTGAACAATAATGTACACGTGGTAAAATAAACGATATCACCATGCTACGATGTTTTCAGTCCGAGAGCCACGCCGCAAAGAGGGCGAGCCTCGTCTATGCACCCTCTTATATAGCGTTTCTATGTTGCCATCTTTTTCTTTTTCATCAATTAGGCAGTGGCTTCTAACACGGCCTCTCCTGACGTAGCGCCGTCCTCGGTCGCCACGCTCGGTAGATCTCCAGTTTCCACCAGGCAGGTACTCCTCCGGTGCGTCTTCAGTCGGAACTTCCGCGGAAGTCCTTATTGTCAGCTGAAAGGGTTAGTTCTCAACGAGTTCATACTCATCACGCAATCAAGAAGCCTTTCAGACAGTTCAACCAATCGGAGTTAACCCAGAACTTACTAAGTTAACCTTCATTCATGTAATAGTGACACATACGTCAAGATCTTACATCATCACAGGACAGGATATGAACCTGAAATTCATAACCAAAATAATTTGTCTATGAATCCCAAACCCACTTTCATAATGAATAGACCGCAGCCTAAGGGAAAGATACAAAATTCAAAATTCATCTGCACATGGACCGCAGCCCGATAGTACACTACAGGTTAAATCCCTGTCTGCAAGACATGACCCAAAAGCGTGAGTTCCCAACCCATTCCTTGGGACTAGAAATGAGTTAAAAACACACAATGGGTTTAGTCCCAAAACTGTTTCCGCAGCTTCTTCAAAAAAGCGTCCATCTTCAAAATGTTGCACACACCACTCCCCTCGCCAAAGCACCCGTGCGCGGCGGCAGCCTGAGTATTTAGTCTTCCAATTAGACCCACTCAGCAACTTCATGTGTGTGTCGCTCTCCAAGTAGAATCTCCATCACTTCGTTCACCTTTAGCAAAACAAAATCATTACTATTGAATTTTCATGCCTAACCACAACAAACAATCCAATTGGTGCTCTCAATTCTTGTCCAACACATCACTAGCGCTTGTTCAACTTGCACCCAACCTCGTGATTGTATTTCTACAGGCGTAGTCGCATCCGATTAACAAGTCCCAAACAATGGAGACAACAAGGTCTGTAATAAAATCAACAAATATATGAAATCAATTTATTGCCGACCACTTCGATCAGTCTCATGACTCAAAAATACTCAGAATACTCCGCCATAGAGGATGAGGCACCTAGTATTAATTATCCCCTATGCCCGCTACGTGAGCTCTATGTCCCTTTCCTCCACGTCTGTTTCTCACTCGTTTGTAGTTGAGAGTCATTGCCTCGTTTTTCTGGTACTAATAGTCAATTTTATAGCGACAACTTTATGGCAAATATGCACGGTCGGTAGTAACAAAGTTTTATAAATGTGAGGGAATTTATTTGATTTGATAACTTCTTTATAATCTCATAAAACAACATTACACTGAATGCTCAGATCATGATCACATGAATAATATCTCACTAAACCCGTCAAGAAAGTATTCTCACAACGCCCTCTAGTGTCCTCTAAAGCAATCGAGACATAGTTCGATCGACCAATCATAGCGTCGAATATCAGCTTCCGGCGTTGCATTAAATTAGTGAGGTGAATATATTTGAAAACATCGAGTATGCGAACAATTGATTACTCTATGTGCCGTCAAGTTCATCAACAATTATTAAGAGATTTATGATTGGAGGGGACCTAACGTAAAGACGTGTCAGCATGTATGGTCTAGAAAGGTGTTTTGTCATTCGAATGTGAGCTGTGTATGCAATAGGGAGGTGTGTATGACGTTATCGGGGCGTAACATCTAATATAAATACTGAAGTAGCAGGATAACAACTAGGATTAACCATTTTCTATCCGTTTCAGTTGGTGCATTAAAAATTACTCAGGCTCGGTCTAACCTGACCTTGCATAAATATTCAATCTCTGTAGGTAGAAAATCATACAACTATCAGTGTCTCAAGACAACATTACACAATCCAATGCCTTCAACAATAGACATCATCATTAACAACGCATCGTACATATATGTTTATCTTTATTAATCCCAAAATAAATATTTTTGTGAAACACAATAACAAGTCTGAACGCGAATGTGTAGGGACTATGTAGACTAGCACCCTAAATCTATTAAGATCGTTACCGGAGAAAGAAATGTTTACATTGTCGAATTTTTCAGTCCTAACTAACCCTACACCTACCTAACCGTGGCTCTCAGAAAACGAACGCATTATAATTATTTTTTGTCCTCCGTCCGCACGTACAAATATGTTATACAGTGAAACCCATTGATATATACAACTAGACACGCAACAACGCTCCCAATGTAAAGCGAGAGAAAAGATGACCCCAGTCACCTTCAGGTTCTCCGTCGGCCAGCACCTGACCCGACGCCAACACTGTCAAATCGATTAAAGTCGCTTACGCTTTTTCATGTATGAGGTTTGCACCAAGTATATATCTCCATGGTGAAACCTAACTAAATCTCAGTTACCTCTAACGATTACCTCAAGTCGTTGATACCTATCAGTGTAATAAGAGTTGATTTCAATTAACATGACGAATATCTCAAATTTCGGTGAAGATTGATAAAACATTAGGCGCATTTCTATCACATAAAACGTCAATCGAAAAACCCTAAATGAGTTTTTAGCGACCATCTTGAGACGTCAGGTTATCTGTTTTAAATTATTTTCCTAAATTTGTGTTTCTTTGAGTGTTAATGTGTAATAATGGTGGATTATTAACCATTAAGTGTTCGCGAACGTGTGCGAGTGTAGGCAAACAATTCAAAAGAAGAGAATCTCCGTTTCCATTTTCCCTCCAAAACTCCGTAGGAAGTTTCAGTAAAGATTCTATCACTTTACTGGAATAATCCTTGACATGACCGAGACTCGACCTGACTGTTTGGTGTGATAAACGAATGACTCGTGATGCACAACGTTATCAACTTGATGCAAAAACATCCACTTTGACACCGGCAAACTGTTACAACGCCATACAAAACAAGAAGAAAAAAGAAACCCTAAATGACAGCCGCGACTTTCGCGATTTTCCACGCTTGTTCGAACAATAAATAAACGCTTTATGACCACTACAGACTTATAGAACTTTGTCCCAGTCTATGGTTAACTGACTGACTCGTTCAGTCACCGTTCAATACATTCGGTAACCTATCAATTCGTTCAACATTCAAAATTGTAACCTCTCTTTAGCAAATTCTAAATTTAAAACATGTAACTTTTGATAAAACCATTTATTGTGACACACGTATGTCAAACAGATAAACCGTAAATAAATAAACAATTGGAAAATGTTCGTGCTATAGACTTGTAGAACATCTATGACATATGTCTATGATGAGCGGTGACCGACTGGCTCAGTTGTTCAGTCGTTCAGTACATTCGGTCACCTACCTCTTCGTTCACATCATCATGTTCGCATTATTGTAAAAGTAATCAAGAAATACAAAATTAATCTCGCAATTAAAATAAGTCGAGCACCATCGCCAAATACCATTTCAACACGCACAATGTTGAACCAGCCATAGTTTTGAATTCGCCGCATCAAAACAACAGTTGCGACGCAACGCAACAGTAATAAAAACATCATTTCCTCCACAAATCACTCAAACATATTTAAATTCCTCGTAGAGCGTAAAGGATACCTTTGACCGCTTGAAGTCGTGTCGGCCGTGGCAGAAGGCATTTCCTCACGCTCTGCACCATCACTCTCCTCCATATCATTCGACAGAATCCCTGTTTTAGGTAAATGACTACTCCCACCTTTCAGTGACGCCAATGTCGTCTTGTAGCTTTGGGAAGTCATTGCCAATATATGTCAACAACTGATCGACATGTTTTCTTACATCAATTTTCATTTCTGGCAAATATAGGAAATACATTCTTGTGCCTAACTGCTGTTTATTTACAGCAGGCTTCCACACGCGTTTGTCCCGTTTAGATAAAAATACTACATTAGAACTGTTCACTCTGTTTGACCTGATTAGTATAAAAATTACGTTTAACTGTCGACGATAACTAACACGTCACTACATGTCTAGATTCATCATTATTAATTAGCCCCTTAGTAGGTACCTACAACAAAAACTTTTGCGACCACTTTTATTATTGCTGACGTGGAATGTGTCTTTTTACGCATGTGAATTGTGACCATGTGTGTGTGTGTGTGTGTGTGTGAACGATGTGACTCTACACACATAGACAAAAAGGAGACTATGTAATTCACAGTTAAATTAGATTGTCGCTGACGACCGAATCTGCTATACCGAACCAAATCAGTTATACCACGAATAACAACCAATGTCATTAACTCATCATTGAGACCACCAACCACACGCAATCGCAATGTGGCACGCCCAGCACACTCAGTGCACGTCTCACAACTATCTGACGAAGCATTCATCGCTTCAAACAGTATATTGGCATAATCACGTTTAAAATTTCAACCAAACGATTTCAACAAATCGTCAGTTACCCACTCGTTGAGCCATACATTGGCAATCATTCAAGCAGCAACCTACACGCGAACCTACAGCTAACTTAACATTTATCGTCATTCCAACAGTTTAATAATCACGCGCGATCCACATCCTCACACCATACGTTTATGTCGTAAAGCTACAGTTCGAAATTTGAAATACAATAGCGCGTGGTCTGATTAAATGAACCAATGGCATCATCTACCAATGCTCGTGCAGTCGCCAAGCTGTCAATTTTAGACAGACAAGCAGAAGGCACGTACCTCGTGTCACTTCTACCCGCTTCCAACGCGTTTAAACGTGTCAAAATTTTGTCTAAAGTATTCCGCGGCAGAGTACTAGGCTTATAACTGAATGAAATCTCGATCTACGTGGCAACATAGATGCATATTGAGTTGTATGTCAACTGTCCCGTTCAGGGTGTCGTGAATGCCAGCTAGATTTAAGCACCGATTATAGATCTATCCCGAGAGCGCGACGCCGCGCCGCTTATATCCGCCTATCACGCCTATCGTAATGCGATTTTAGACGAGATCTACTAAATTTGTTCCGAGGTCAACGACACTTACGATCACCCGACATTACAAATTAACGAAATAAATACCTAACATAACCTATACGCAGTTATTTACACAGTATTGAACACATAACCAACAAGTTTAACAAAAATTAAACTTGAAGTCAGTTTGAAACGCAAAACAACAAAATAAAAATGCAATAGTTAGAAGTGTTCACTTTTGTTCATTGAATTCTTAGTTATTAATGATCAGGATGTAGCTAAACGTGTCAACAAGGCCACGTGTTATCCCACTTCTGATGTTAGGAATCAGAAGCGGTTTGTAGTTTTTAAAATTAATCAACAACCAATTAGATTAAATTCACATTTAATTTTACTAATAAACAAATAAGAATTCTCTGAACAATAATGTACACGTGGTAAAATAAACGATATCACCATGCTACGATGTTTTCAGTCCGAGAGCCACGCCGCAAAGAGGGCGAGCCTCGTCTATGCACCCTCTTATATAGCGTTTCTATGTTGCCATCTTTTTCTTTTTCATCAATTAGGCAGTGGCTTCTAACAATATAATATCTGCATGAAGTAGGATCAAAGACGTACGTACTGTTAGAACATAAATTCATGATCAATCGATTATCGTAGCGGGCACAACCCTACTGCGCCCGCACATCACTAAACCTGTCATATAAAGGGGCAAGAGTTGCTAATGGCGGCCGGCGCAGTGTCCTAAACGTAATATGATAACAAAAGCAATACGATTGTACTTCTATATTCGTAATTATGTAAATACAGTATTAACGGGTTCATATACATATATATTTGTGTTAATTAGAAAATAAAGCCCTCACAGTTTCAGAAGTGGCATAACGAATTTCACCCTACATCCTAGGACTTGTAGATTGTGCGCAATAACCGATATGTATCCGTTGGTACATTGTAAACTTGGTGAATATATGCGAGTTGAACGTTATTTAGAATATTTATCAAGATATGTATTGATTTTGTGTTGTGAAGAATAATTTTAATTGATAACGAACTCGATTTCGTTACGTGTATATTATATATAAATTGATAATATAACTTATAGTGTAGAATGGGACGCCGCCATAAGAGAAAACAGTCAAGGCGGGCTTATTCGCCTCTTTCGTCTACGTCAAATGATAGCACTACCACTGTTAACAAAAAGCGTAAAGCCAAGGAGAAGCGGTTAAAGAAACTAGAGAATATGATCTGGATACAAAAATATTGTGGCAAAAAATAAAATTAAAAAGTGGCAATATCATGATTTGATGAGTGAGCATGAAGCAGATAATATTGAATAACTTATTTCTATTATCACACATATTACTTTACATCCCTGATTGTCCGGAATGTTTACAATTGAAGTCTATTTACAAAATTGATGTCTAATGATTGATGCACCATCCAGCATTGGCAGTCATGGAGCTAACGTGTTGTACTGGGACACCACATCTGTGTTTGATACAAAATTGGACAATTATTCAGGTGACATTTAAATCATTGAAATATAAAAATCATTCATAAGTTTTTCAGTATACAGGGTTCAATCCTTGGTGTTGTGGTATCGAGCCGGAGCTGTCTAGCCCGTAAGTTATTGATGCAACTGATCATGACATCCGGTGAGACAATCAAACTGGACTTGAGGAGGTTTCAAGCTTTGAAGCAAAACTGCAAGTTGTGTGGAGTTGTTGCGGCATCAGCATGGAATTGAGGTGAAATTCAAATATTATAGTGTTATGTGAACGTTTTTAAAGTTTGTTTGTGCAGGAGCAATTGCTGCTGTGTAATGATGCTATGATGCTGATTGACTGCCGCGGGTTAATGCTGTCCTGCCATCGCAGGCTGTCACCTAATATACTCAGTGTGCTGTCGCACTCACCGAACGCTCCGTGCCGTCGCACTTGCTAAACTCACCGTGCCGTCGCACTCACTACACACATAGTGCCGTCGCACTCACTACACACATAGTGCCGTCGCACCCACTACATCCTTCCTGAGTTGCTTAGATGCTTTAGTAGATGCTGACCTGCTTTCGCAGGCTGCATATGATGTGGACCTGCCGTCGCGGGCTGCATCGAGTTGGTTATGGGATGCTGACCTGCTTTCGTGGGCTGCATGTTGTTAATGGTTTTGGTGGATGCTGACCTGCTTTCGCAGGCTGCATATGATGTGGACCTGCCGTCGCGGGTTGCATCGGGTTGGTTACTGGATGTCGACCTGCTTTCGCAGGCTGCATATGACGTCTCACACTCACTGTGCCGTCGCACGTCACTACACTCACTGTGCCGTCGCACGTCACTACACTCACTGTGCCGTCGCACGTCACTACACTCACTGTGCCGTCGCACGTCACTACACTCACTGTGCCGTCGCACGTCACTACACTCACTGTGCCGTCGCACGTCACTACACTCACTGTGCCGTCGCACGTCACTACACTCACTGTGCCGTCGCACGTCACTACACTCACTGTGCCGTCGCACGTCACTACACTCAATGTGCCGTCGCACGCATCTCACTCAATGTGCCGTCGCACGCATCTCACTCAATGTGCCGTCGCACGCATCTCACTCAATGTGCCGTCGCACGCATCTCACTCTAGTGCCGTCGCACTCATCACACTCAATGTGCCGTCGCACGCATCTCACTCAATGTGCCGTCGCACGCATCTCACTCAATGTGCCGTCGCACGCATCTCACTCAATGTGCCGTCGCACGCATCTCACTCAATGTGCCGTCGCACGCATCTCACTCAATGTGCCGTCGCACGCATCTCACTCAATGTGCCGTCGCACTCATCACACTCTAGTGCCGTCGCACTCATCACACTCAAAGTGCCGTCGCACTCATCACACTCTAGTGCCGTCGCACTCATCACACTCAAAGTGCCGTCGCACTCATCACACTCAATGTGCCGTCGCACGCATTACACTCACTGTGCCGTCGCACGCCACACACTGTGCCGTCGCACGCCACACACTCACTGTGCCGTCGCACGTCATTACACTCACTGTGCCGTCGCACGCATCACACTCACTGTGCCGTCGCACTCACTCGCCTCTGTGCCGTCGCACTCACTACACTCTGTGCCGTCGCACGCCTTGCACTCACTGTGCCATCGCACGCATCACACTCACTGTGCCGTCGCACGCATCGCACTCAACGTGGTCGACGTGTCGTTGCACTCGACATGGTCGACGTGTCGTCCGTACTCATCGGGATCGACGTGCCGTCGCACTCGATATGGTCGACGTGTCGTCGCACTCATCGGGATCGACGTGTCGTTGCACTCGACATGGTCAACGTGTCGTCCGTACTCATCGGGATCGACGTGCCGTCGCACTCGATGTGGTCGAAGTGTCGTCCGCACTCATCGGGGTTGACGTGTCGTCCGTACTCATCGGTGTCGACGTGTCGTCACACTCAACGGGATCGATGTGTCGTCAGCACTCAACAGAGTTGACGTGTTGCGTTCTTGATACGCTCTCAATACGCTCGACGTGTCATCGTGCTTAATATACTGCTCTCGCACACGTCTGTTTGGTGAATTATATGTAGCGATTACTGATGTTAATAGTCAAAAACATACATCAGCGAAGTACAGAGATACGCTACAAGGTTTCAAAATGAAAGTCAATTTAATGAGAGATTTGATAATTATTGAGCAGTTATTTGGAGATCAGAGCACAAATGAGTAGCAGCAACCAACTAGCCTGCTATTAATAATTCACATGCATATCTCTGCATGTAGAGGACGTCGTTGGGGACACCGACGTTCAGGATGGCCGAACTGTTAGAACATAAATTCATGATCAATCGATTATCGTAGCGGGCACAACCCTACTGCGCCCGCACATCACTAAACCTGTCATATAAAGGGGCAAGAGTTGCTAATGGCGGCCGGCGCAGTGTCCTAAACGTAATATGATAACAAAAGCAATACGATTGTACTTCTATATTCGTAATTATGTAAATACAGTATTAACGGGTTCATATACATATATATTTGTGTTAATTAGAAAATAAAGCCCTCACAGTACGTACCTATATGTATATAATTTACGTCACTTGGTAAATTCATTTTCATTCATACGATACTAGAAAGGACCTTTGTTGTGCTCTCAACTCGGGATCGAATTTTCGAGAAATATTTTATTCAACCAACGACGTCGATGGAAGTCTCACTGAAGTCAAAGGTGTAAAGGAGACTGTTGAGATATTTCCATAAGATATGAACATAAAGCTTCTTTGTGTCTTCGTTCAGATATGATGGTATTACCATTTGAAAGCGACCTTTTTTTAAATAAAGTAGTTTGAACGTTGACCTTTTTATATCTGATAGTCAGACATTGTGACCGCAGTTGGCCTGATGTTAAGTATGAATGCGGTTACCTTAATGAGCAGAGACCTACCACGAATGAATGTCTGCAGGCAGGAGTTGTTAGCGACTTCCAAGCTAATCTCTATGCCCGAAACGCGACTAGATCGTCGTTTACCAGCAAAACCTCGCAGTACGCCTGAGACAAACGTTGTCCTGCCTGTTTATTTACCTCACTGTGTGTTGAACTGTATGAAAAAGGGTGTGTTGCAGAGCCATCTAGTGGCGAGTTATAACAAAATAACTAGAATAAAAACCTTCATGAAAAAAACATAATATATTGTGTGGGAACTTTCATTGTGATAGGTCAAATGTTGTCGAAAACAATAAAACTGTTAAACTTTATTTAAAAAAAAAATTGAAATTACAGCCAACACGCGTGCTCGTTAATGATCGAAGAGTTAATTTTACTTACATATTTAAAAAATGTGTCCGTGCATTATTTATCTATTATACACGACATGATTTTAGTTTAAAATAACCATTTAAATATTTTTAGTTATCTATCGCGTGTTTCCGTGTTATAATTGCATTGTTTTTTTATGCAAAATAATTTTAAAGTCTAAAATGGTGAATAAGGTTACTAGATAACAAATAATCTAGAAATCTAAACTAAAAAATTGTTAATACATATTAGTTTTATTTTTTGATATAGTAAGCTCGGCATGTGACCACGCTCTGCTCATGTTGTTAAGTTACAGTGCAGACCATGAGAGAAAACGACCGAACCATTTATCAGTTTAAATCAGTTATTGACAGTGTGTAGAATTTAAAATAATGTTATAATAGATTTAGTAAATCTAAAAAAAAGATTTTGTTTTTGTGTTGTAAATATTTCTCAAAGAGAAGTCAGTTGGAATCGGCTTGTATGAACTCTTAGCGGTAGTCTTGACGTTTAGGGTGTTATATGGGACATGGAAAGAGGCATTAAAGTTACAGTCGTCTGTTTAAAATACAGCCACTTCTGTTTGAAACTTTGTGAAAATTTATTGCTTCCCAAGATTTGGTTAAAATCGCTTTTAAACATGTGTTATGTAGGTACTTCTATCGAAGTGCTTTCATGTTATTGAATAAATATTTATGTTCTAGCGGGTTATATCATCTTAGCGCATGGTTAAACAGTATAGTTTTCTAAAAAAAATTCCCCATTTTTTCCATTATTTTTTGTCTTAGGTGACAATCCTAGGAAGAAAATCAAGTTTAATAAGTTATTTTTAATAGGTTTTGGATTAATAAGTTAGATGGGTAGATAGACAATAAACAATTATTTAAAAGTTATTTTTAGGATAAATTGTTTAAAATAACGTAGCTTGTATCTGCGACATCCTTTGGTGCGGTGAAATATTAAAATCAGGATAGATGATACAAAAACCATGGACTGGCAACTGAGGTAGGAGCAAGATTAAGCACGTTGAAAAATGCTGTACCCGGTAAATAAAATTTTAAACTAAAATAAATAATATAATATTCTTAGAACATAGTTTTCCATTTTCATTATTTAAGGTGCTTTTCTCAAGTTATCGGTAGATTTATGAGAGAAAGTTGCTTCTACTAATAGGCTCTATTGATTGGTTGATAAAAATAATAAGGTTTTTTTTTTTGCAAGATTTGTTTCCTTTGAAAAGAAATAGGTTTCTCCACATCCCACGGACTGCCCATAATTTTGGGTATTTTTTAAATTAAATTATAATTTTACTTGTGTTTTACTATTGGCCACCCTTGATTATGATGGAAAACAATTAATATTTTTAGCGTTATGTGTATGTATTGTGCAGTTGGATCACAGACAGATCACGTGATTTTTTTTCGTGCGATGCGTGAATATTCGTTCGAATCGAGCGAAATGTTTGTTCATTCATACGTCATCATTATATACGAAATTCGATCGAGAACGGAGCTGGAAAAGACCTCAAAAACCGAAACCTCGTTTTACATCATCTTAACGCAGTCTTTAGACTATAAATGTAATTTCAATTTGTATTTAGAATTTGCATTTTGCAACACTAACCATAAAACTGACCGAACATGCAGATACTAATCTATGCATGAATACAATGTAGTAGACAGGAGACGAGTTGACAGTGTATCATACATCATGTATAATAGGAGCAAACGTCATCCGATATTTATCCCGACACAGTTTCACGATTCATGCGTCATTTAAAATTGATCTTTCGCGTCCGTTACGTGACTCCAGTTTATACATACCTAAGTATATATTACAATTTTTATAGTACCTTCTCCGCTATGCCGGCTTCTTCCAAGCTGAATCCGAAACGTGAGTAACGGGTGTTTCATTTGAAAGTGATGATAGATCTAGGACGGCAGACTATGTTAATAACTTATTATCATTATTTTATTAATTTGAAAATTCCCGTGTAACAAGATTAGTATTCCTGGCAAACTAGACGGTGTACATTCGTTTTCGAAAGCCGGCGGCATAGTGGAGGTAACTCTGTGGTAGACGGAGTGAGGCATTACTAAATAAATTATTATAAAATTAAATTTTTCCTTTGACAATTATTGAATGTTTCACTTAATACTGTTTCGCCCTTATATCTTGTTACATTTACTTCCGATATTGCGAGCTCATCAAATTAAAGTTGGAAGCGTACCAGACGCAGCTGTACGACGAACCACTCAAAATAATTACTATCTGTCGGGAAAAAATCTCTCGAACCCCGCACCCTTGTACCACCCCTCGAGTCATTCTAGAGACGTCGTTGATTTACCTAAGTGATGAGATGAGAAAAGTCGACTGACATCTGACAGATGGGCTCGACTTCTTTTAGTCCACTACGACAAGAAGTGCAAGTTGTTCTTTGAGTTTTTTCATATCAAAACATCTCTTTGCCTTATTTTCTTATTTGAACTTTGTCACTTTTTAAAGGAGAATAATTATAATTGTTTTTATAATTACTTACCTCAATATCATTTGGTTACTGGGAAAAGCAAGTAAATGACAAAAAAATACATAATTTTGTTTCTATTATAAGATCTATCTATCAGACTTATTGATTATGGTTAGCGTTTAACGTGTAATGCCAATAATATTGACGTTAACTTTAGCCACATTAATTCACTATTTAATGCAATAATTAACGCGTTAAATCGCAGGTGGAGCCGTAGTATTAGAGATTGAATTATTTTTAATTAAGCAATAAGATTGACCTTAAAACCGTATTTACCAGCACACTTGTCTTAGTTAAGCCCGAGAATGAAATTACTTTTGTTAATAATATTCGAAACCGTTAAGTTATAATACAAGATATTATTATATTCAGCCCGAATTTCTATGAAATAATTCGAAGTTAATGGAAATAGTTTGTGTGACTTTTGTGAAAGCTTTAAAAGCCTAAGTACTTTAACTTTTAGTATGTAAATCTTCTCTATACGCTTTGAATTTATTGCTAAGGTTAAGTGCATAGAAACCATTCGCTTTACATTTTCTTTCTACAAATACCCATTATGCAGCACCACAAACTTATCTGTGGTGAAAAGTGGAACTAACGACGGCTTGTTATTAGATGACAGTTGCGGTGATACTAAATGCGATAACAGCGACGCCTTTCAGCGGGTTAGATTAGTTTGTCACACTACGTATCTGCACTGTGTAACAGTTCTTTCTTTTTTAGTTCAGTTCTCCCATTCTGGGAAGGCAAAGGTAACAGCCCATACAGCTTCGTCGTCACTATTATATTTTCTTTTTTGTACATTGAATTGCAGAAATTATACACTTTAATGCTTTCTTGGATTTAATGTTGTATTGTTTAATGTTTGGCAGCAACATTTTGCTCAAAAATATAGATATATGAGCGTTGTCACGGCGGCGTGGGATGCCAATATAGATTACCGGTTACCTCCCATAATAGAGTGAATTTTAATGTTTTCACAATTTGTATTATCGTAGCACATCATTATACAAATAATTACCAGTTTTATAAAAATATCAATAACAATCACGGTAAACCAATTCATAATATAAAAACGTAAACTTCTGCTCGACATTCCCGCGCAAATGGCCGTCAAACACCCCAGTTTATTCTTTCTTTTTATAGCATTATTACAATTTGCCAATGTCCAAAAATTAATATCGTGCCATACATATAATAAATTCGTCATTCTTCGAGTCAGTTCGAGTGTTATTCAAGACAAAAATAGCTTTTGTAAAGTGATGGCATCTTTTCTAAAACTCTAAAATTATTACTCGAAGAGACACAAGTTTAGGAAAATACTTCAACACTAGATTACAACTAGGTATTTTCAGATACCCGTTAAAATTCCTTACAACAGTTTAAAAATTTATTTATTTATTTATTCAGATGCTCACTACAAACAAAATATGTTTTCATAAAATTAATTTCGTTTACCTCACATATTTTAATCTTTTTGCAATTACGACTAATTAACGATTAAAATTAAAATTAATAAAAACATATTAAGTTCGTTTCCTTTTAATTAATAACGTAGTATTTTATTAAACACATACGGACTTTTGTTAATTTAATAAATATATAAATTTAAATATACTAAGTAGGTATCCCTATCAATACGAAGTCAACTGGTTCCACAGAGAATTGCCTCCGCTATGCTGGCTTGGTGAGACCAGTGTGCTGGATGATCCAGCTTGAGAAGAGTCTTCTCTTTATATCTGACTACATAGGGTAAATTATAAATTTTTAATTTTAACCAAGACTCGTTTAGTTAATTATACAAATAATAAATTGGGACACTTTGTGGAGAGGAAAATTGGTCGTGACCATCACCCAAAGGCTTTGACGTAGTTAATGAAATGAATAATTAAACGCAATTATAATTTCTCCTTGCCAAATACGACATCAAAGAGAATAAAATCAAATATCTTTACGAAAATAGAATTAGTGTGTTTCTGTATAAGTAGAAAGCTACCCGCAGTTCGCGTGACGGCTGAAGATTTACAGCTCCATCGAGCAATCAACGAAACGCTTAACTAGTTGATGATAAGGTGTCGGCAAATGATTGCGTCCGTCTATCCTCGATAATAGATAACAGAAATAAAGTTGTGGGAGTTAACTTCGACTTTAATCTCTTTCAGATTGGACAAAATTGTGATTAGGGAAGTAATTCTATTGCTCTTGACGACTTTTACGACGACGTTTTATACATCTTTATCGCAACTTCTAAAGTCTTATAAAAAATATATATATTTTAATGTATTCCTAGTTTTTCTTAGCTTTTTCCGTGCTACTATTTTGCGGTGAACGTGAAGACCGCGATGGCGGCAAAGCTTTTGAATGGGACTGAAAATAATAACTTAAAAAATAATACAAAATAATAAAGTGCTAAGAGGAATTTTATATAAATATCGACAAACATAAAATACTGAGCGTGAGTTTTAATAACGTTTGCAATAAAATTTACAATAGCTACGCTAACAAAATACTAATTTTGTTTTTCTTTTCTTGAGTACTTTTTCCATGTAATTAAGTGTAATTTGTATTTTATAACGGCGCAACAAAATTAACAACGATATTAAATTTTCCCTAACAGGATATTAGTTATCCGTGAGACCCATAAAGATAAACTGATATTAAATTCCTACAGCTAAATCAATTTGGATTTTACATATAAACTTAATTATTAAGTGGGTCTATGAATATTTAATAATTCACTTTATATTTAAATTCTGTTACAATTTTGTTTTAATTTAATAATACAGATGTTAGATTACGAGATGATATCCTTAACTTTATTTGAGATGTTCATGTATGCGCTCGCGATATATTGTTTGAATCTTCCAAGTTCAGCAGACGGGAGACGGCAGTGGAAGACGGCGACTTCCCCGTATTTATTTGTATGAGACCGATTCCGACATACGATTGCAACTGTCGTAATGCCGTCTGCCGCGTACTGCGGAATCGCACCTTTATGCAAAACAATGCACTTGACCCATAATTATATAATAATTACAGAACATGTTAAGTTTAAAATCTCTTTGTAAAAATTGTACATTTTATATAATTATAAAAAATCTGTTTTACTTGATGTGTGAAGTGTTTTTTTTTATATTGAGATGCGATGTTACATACAATCTTCTGTAACAAACTTTAATTCTAAAGAATACTACATAGATGTAATTATAATAAGTGGTTTAGTTTTATGAATCTCATGTTCGTAGGTAAGTAGAGTAGTAAACTAGAGAAGTTATCGTTTGCCGGGTCTCAGAGTTTTCTACTCGAACTGGCATCACACGGTGCATTACTCGCGTCCACCGCATTCGAGAGCTATTTGCTGGCGGAGATTAGATTAATGTGCCCACTTTTCTACTTGTCGTAACCACAAACTTTTGGCTGAAATAAACTCCTATACTATTCAGCGAACAATATTTCATATTCGCTGGAATGCTTCCGCTCGAAAACTATTTTTCCCTCGTTGTATTACGTAAATGCTATTCCACAAAATAATATGATACTTCTATAACTAGTATTATCTATACCTAATATCTAAAAAATATTATTTTTACCAATTTTTTGGCCGATTGTTACTAACCTAGTCTGCCGTCCCGAAGACACCTTAGTTGTATTTTGGTAACGAAAGGAGTGTGTCCTATCAGTGGATGGTGCACATTCGTCTCCTTAAGCCGGCATAGCGGAGGCGACTACTGTCTGTGGAAACTGTGGTAGCAGTCGCTTCCACCCATGGACCGCATTTTAGCCGAGCTAGGTCCTTTTTTAAATTTAGGCACTTGTGAGTAAACATAAATCTTTTGCTAAAGTAGATAAAAGCGAAAACAGCGTACGACAGAGCATAATAATGTGAGACATGACACTATTCTCTATAGTTCAAATTACCCACACTAAATATATTTAGGTCGAGAAATCCAAACAAATTTTATAGCTTATTGAACCCTCTTACGACGTTAATGGCAGAGCAATGATAATAACCACGTCGCTTGAAGCTGTTTACACCTTTGTAAATATTTTACAATGTAGGTCGGGTACGGAAGTCAGTGCTAAAGGAATTGTACTTTCTCACCAGCACGAGGCGCCATTTTTATCCGGCCGCGGTTAACATAAAAGATCCACGTGAATGTGACGGTTTACCTCTTTTCTAAGCACACTTTTATGGCAAATGCTTCGTTACTCAATATTTCTAAGAGATATGAAAATATTTGCTTAGAAAATACTTTGTTATCTTTAAACCGGGGTAGACAGATAGTTCAAGATTCGTATACAGACTGATGATGGTGGGACTTTGTGAAGTGACCTTGTTGTGTCGGGTTCAGTTCGGAAGTAGCCAGGTATAACGAGAGGAGGATTGTGCACTGTCAACCTGGATGATACACATTCGACTCCTTAAGCCGGCATAGCGGAGGCGACTGCTGTCTTCTAAAAAAAGACATAATATAGAACGCCAGCAATTCTTTTCCGTTCTCATCTCTTTTGATTCATCCATTCATCTCGCGCGTGTATGTCGCGTTCAGTTGAAGATGCTCCTCCCCTGATCCTTTCTGAATAGCTGAACAATATAGAAATGCAATTAGATTTCGAACAAAAATTACATATTAAAATCTACTCTTCACCGAGTAAATCAAAAACTTTTTTGTTTATTGAATTGTGTGTATTGAAAACAAATGAAATCGTATAATTTTAATACACGCGCATACAATATTAAACCTCTGGAGTCGAGGCGCGATGGCAGACCGGCCTTGTTAATATAATAAATTATGTACTAACTCATGCAGAATACTACAGAGGGCAATAATTTTGTTGAAGACCAACCTGTATGAACAAACATCGTTTTGTTGTACAAAACAAGCAAGCAATAGGGCAAATTTCCCTTGGGACTGTAATAATATAACAGAGTTCCTATATACATATATCTATAGCATATTTATATATCTCACAATAATTTTGTATACTTATTAATTAATTTCATTATAAAAGGAACGACTTTTTATAGTAGCTCGGCTTATAATAATACTCCGCCTGATATTAGGTTAAAACGCGGTCAATGAAAGGAAACAACTACCAAAGAGAAATGTTTGCTTCCGCTGGCTTGAGGAAACGAACCTACAGCATCCAGGTTTATTTGTTTTTATTGTAGCTCGGCATGTGACAACACTCCGCCTGATGTAAAGCTAGAGTGCGGTCCATGAATGGAAACAACTGCTACTACAGAGAAACCTATGCGAGCAGCAGTCGCCTCCACTATGCCGGCTTGAGGAGATGAGCATGTACCATCTAGATTGACAGTGCATACTCCTCTTGCTATTCCTGGCAAGCTGCTATAACTTCACGGGAGTTACATTCGAAAGTGATGGTACTACCCAAGGACGGCAGATAGGACAAATAACCATCATCAGTCTACCTACCACTCTTTAATAGTGCCTATTGGCACTGAGCGACCAAAGTTATAACAAAGTTACATTGGTACCGGTCAGAATTAGCGAGGTTCGAAATCGGGTCTCATCGATCGTGAGTTCACGTGTCTTACCGCTAGACCACGGCCGCTCTCAACGGTTCTATCCGGCTCCTTTCAAATTGATCCTGAAACGCGATTAGGTCACTTCTCACAAGCCAGTGTTACACTTGGTATCCCAAGACGGCAAACTAGGCTAATAATTACCAACACCCCCCTGCTTATTGAATTGAAAAAAAGAGTCGATTTCATAATACAAAGTGCCAATTTTCAAAAAGGTTCTTATGATGGCGAAGGTTCTTACGATAGCTTTCAACAGACGGGCGTTTTGAATTGAAGTACTCGTAGAACGATAAATATCGAATAATATTTGAATTGCCCTTTTTATTTAATCGTTTCAATAAAAAGATTATTTAGTCAGAAGCGTTAAATCTTAACAAAATGATTATACTTTCATTAAAGGCCAAAGGGAACGTTGATCATGCAGCCTAGTTGAAACTTAATTAAGTCCTTTTTTAATGACTAGTAATCACAGGCACTGGACGACCAAAGTGTATATAATAGCTCCATTGGTACTGGTCGGGAATTTAGCGAGATTTGAATACGGGTCTTATCCATCATGAGTACCACTAGACCTTAGCCGCTCTTCAGTCTTTAGTAATATTTTATTTTGCATTGCCTACTTTTCAGTTTTTCATCAATTATTTTTAGCAGTGATAAAATCTCTGCTAAAACTTCTAGCGTAGTTTTTTTACAGGGAAACTTTTTTGAATCATTTGCCCTTTCTTACGCATACATTCACGAGTTCACGACTACTTAATGGATAATTCACGAAATAACTCAATTCCAACAACTTTATCTTCACAAACCCGTTATTTTTTATTTATTTATTCCGATTTAAATCTACTTAAAATATGAATTTCCTTATAGGATTTTGAAAATCCCAGGGATTTATTATTCTCATATCAACGTTGAAATGTGTCTTACTTGATTGACATATGCCGCATCCGAATGCCCGCTTTTTAGCTCCAGCAAAATATAAATGTAAGCGAACATTTGCTTAGCAACAGCCTCTAGGGTAAATTTCAATGGCCGGACATTATTAAAGAAAAAAAACTAACTATCTAATATCTACAATGTTAATAATAAAGCGGCCGTGGTCTAATGGTATAAAGCGTGAACTTAAGACCGACGAGACCCGTGTTCTAATCTCGCTGACCGATACCAATGTAACTTGTACTTGTAACGTTATTTGTATAAGTACTTTGATTGCTCAGTGTCTAAATATGATACAGACAACACTAGCAATAAACAACAATAATAATAAAAATATTATAGTCAACGTTGTCCCATACAAAGTACACGTAACTTTTAGAGTTACTACGCTTACTACGCTACTACCTACTCTTACCTAAACTACACTGAAATTTCGTATCCTAGACTGCTGTAGAGGTTGTCTTGTCTTATAAAACCGGTATAGAGCAAGCGACTGCTGCCAGCACGCTTTTCTCCGTAGCAGCAATGACCTTCGTTCATGGTCTTATTATAGCAGAATTATACAATAAATAATATATAAGGAAGTAAATATAAAATGGTAGAGTGACTTGGTATAACATTCTCTTTGCGTTCGTGAAGGGACCGCAAGCGCTGATAGGATATAAATTGACGAGTCGTGTACGTGACATACGTCCCTTTAGGCGGTGAGTTTCTTTCACATGTCTATCGCGATGAGTCAGCACGAAGCCTCTAATGTTAAAATGCGTGATAGCGCGCACTACATGTGATGCCTAAACATAAGATAAAAAACCGTTTTTGGGACTGCGAAAAGAATTTCAATTATTTTTTTTATATAACAACGAGGCATAGGCAAGCGTGCTTCACTTTAGACCGCATCACTGTTTAACATTAGGCAGGGGTTGATCAGACAAACGCTTGCGTATTAAATATAAAAATTATAAAAGGCGAACTTAATGCCTTAAGGTGTTTTCTGCTTACCTGCCTACCTTTGGGAGGTGTGTAAAGTGATTTCAATGCAGAAATAAAAATAAAAATTATTTAATAAAAATAAATTTATTGACCTTGGATCACCAAACTTTGAATATCTATAACACGCAGCAGTCCCTATGCTTGAATTGTTAAAATTGTTTATAGTGCACGCCGTCCTTCCATGTTCAAGTTAACCCTGAAACGCGACTAGGCCATTTCACAATAATTGTAAGTGAAGGTACCACCACCAGTCACTATTTAATTTGATATTTTTGTGAATTTTCAAATTTGTTTTAGTGTGCAAAAGAATCAGACCATGGTTGTAGATTCCTCGCGGACGCTTTTTTCAGCAGTTGAGCACTTCTGGCCGCCCGTTGTGCGTGAAATCGGACCATGTAAATGACATGTTATCGCATTTTTTAAATATCGTTTATTAATATTTAATATCGGATTTAATCTAATGATTTGAAATATATTATGTAGTATCATGATCAAATATTTTTTTAAATTACAAGATTACAAGTCGGAATTTAGCGAGGATTGAACGCGGGTCTCATCGATCGTGAGTTCCGTCGTCAACCGCTAGGCCACAGCCGCTCTGAATTATTAACGATTGAAATAAATTCCAAGTAAATTGAAAAGAGCCATATTTAGAATAATGCTTTTAGAAAAAAAAAATGTTTCAAGAAAAAAGAAATGACAGAACAATCAATTATGATAATGCTATAAGTAATTTTTAATCGTAAAGTTGCAAATTTTTCCCTATTTTCTTAGGTCTAAACGAGCTCCCCTTCGTACCAAGTAAAAGCAAACGAGGCTTGATTCATATAATTTGCTAACTTTGTAAGAATTGAACGCTCATTAGTACCACTCTCGTTGTCGATCGTTATCTTGATGATAAATAAAGTAACTTCAATTAAGTTTAATTGGAAACTGTTCGAGATATTTTAATAACTGTGAGGATTATTTTAGCATCTCGTTTATGATGGGACCTAGATGCCATTTTTGAATCTTTCATTTGCGATTATTTCTGTCTCGATCAGATAAGTATGTCAGCTCGTATTAAATTATGATGAAAGGAGAATGCCTATTCGCCTAAGAAAAATGGGCCCACAATTAGTATGTTGACAATTTTTAGTTAATTTTGTAGAAAAATAAATCTACTTCCATATTACCTATAAGTTTTAATTTTTGAGTTGAGTTGAGTTATTACATTGTTTTCTGAAGCAATATTGAGGTTATTATTATTTTAAATGCCTTAATAACTGAAGATATATGTTTTTATGTAATTAAACATTGTCTATTGATTGGTAAATGATGTGTTAATATAATTAAAATGAATTGATAAAAAAAATAAGATATTATTTAAGAATATTGTTTTGTTACCAAACTATTAGGTATCAAGTGGGCCCAAAATGGGCATTCTCCTTTAGTCAAAAATAAAAAGTATGTAAAATCCATATTCGATCAGTAACCACGAACTGCTGTTAAGCTAGAGTGCGGTCCATGCACGAAAACATCTGCGACTACATACAAATTTCTACAGACAGCAATCGCCTCCGCTATGACGGCTCGAGGAGGGGAATTTGCTGGCTACTTCCAAACTGATCCCTAAATACGACTAGACTAAACTATTCTTAAAGAGTTACATAATATTAATACCTACGTATTTCATTGAGAAATAAAAGAAAAAAACCAATTGAAGTATTTAAAAATTGCAATTAACGTAACCAAAGAATTCCATATAACTCTTAATATTCGACCAATAACCACGTCCATACATAATTAATTATACATTTGGTACAGCTCAACTTTAATGATCAACTTGTGATGCTTGACGAACATATTGTATGATACTGCTATATCATTATAATAATGTATTCACTATGCACCTATCAAATACGTCTGCAGTATTTGCTTAATACCGTATGTAACCGCAAATTATTCAGTTTGTGTTTATAGTTGCGTGTATAAATTGAACCTTAATTTAAACGGCAGAAGGTCCATACTATATGAAAAAAGTTATAACATTATTACATTTAGTACTATCACATTTAAGATTCGTAAAAAGACTTAATTACGCTTCGGGATAGTGTGCACTGTCAACATTGACAATACACATGCGTCTCCTCAATCCAGCACAGTGGAGGCGACTGTTGCATACAAAAAATCTTTATAGTAGCAGGTAGCAGCAACTATAGAAAATGAAGAATTGAAATTCATTTTACAATTCCAAAAATAGGTTTTTAGTATAGTCTAAGGTTATCATGATTTTTTTATGTATAAACAAAAGAGTATACCCTGTCTACCTGGGCGGTTTACACTGATTTCCTCATACCGGAATAATGTCTGCACTTCTCTATGGTAGCAGTTGTTTATGAACCGCACGCTGATTTAAAGGCGAAATGAAATTAATCTTAAAAGACCTTCTAAATCTAAAATTTAACGTTTACGCGAGGTTTTTTGTTTCAAGAAGGGAAAAATAAGAACAAATTAAAACTCCGTTCCAGTGCGATAACCTTGCGCCAGGCATTAAGATTTCTTCTCAAACTTTAAATATAAACTTTTAGGTATTTGTAAGAAAACATGAAACTCGTGGCGGCATCCGTCTAATTAGTGAACTTTGAAAATTTGTTACCTATTTGGTATGCTAAGTACTCAGATCGAAAAAGCTTACCTACTAATTTAAATTTTTATACCTTCTATAGGTTAATGAACAAAGTTATATAAAATAAATCTTTGTTAACTTTTTTTTTGCTATCACAGACAACTTTCTCTAAGCAGTAGGCATAATAGACTCCGATATCGGTCGGCATACACGACTAAAACCTCCATGGTGTGCCTCTCTACCTTTATGGTCATAATGAGATCATGCTTACGTTCACGGGTGCAGCAAGAAACCCGAGGAATGTCCCGACTCCAAAATCTCCTCAGAATCTACTTCAAAAGTTGACCCGTAGGTCGCTATAGCAGGTCAAAGCCACGGGAAAGTATCCTAAGCCCATATATTGCTTCTATTGGAAATATGGAACAAGACAAACGTTTTTTTTAAAGTATACTACTCACAACATAACCCTTGTACCTTCCCCAAGGGCCAAGGTGGGGATTACGTGGATTTCTCCACTAAAAAAGGGCAATTTGGAATAAAAAAATAAAATAAAACTTAGTAATAAGAATAGAGTTTTATAAACAATCCTTTATGAAACATTACATAGGAATTGAAACATTATCCGATAACCAAAACAGAATACATATATTGAAATCTGTAGACTGTAGAGTACAGATGATGCTACGACTCACAATTCAGACGATTGAGTTAAACTTTAGTTTGTAAGCAGGAATAGTCGTGCGGGCCGTATGTCACGTTCGAAGCCCACCAATTTGTCTGTCATTGCCAAAGCCGAAAATGTGGATAGCGTTGCAAACGCGCCCTGAATAACAGCCATACAACTCTATGTCGATATATTCCTTGTAACCACTAACGTTCCATTCCACTTATATTTGCACCAAATTTCTGAATTGTCTCTATTTGCTTCTTAACACTTGACCAAATTGCATTACGCTCTTCGGAGGTTTTAAACTGTTTTATTTGGAGTTAATTCTAGGGTTAACAGTTGAACTATTAGAATGTTTTATTTTAAATATTTGGGATATTACTAATAAAATATGATAAAAATTGAAACGAATAAATCAGCGCGCACAATGTATGAGACGGGAAATTGAGAATTTTTAAAAATTATTTTAGCACGTCATATGACTGCACACCGCCTGGTGTTAAGCTAGAGTGCGATCCATGAACGGAGGCGACTGCTGCAGCTGTCAGAGAAGGTGATCTGTACACAGCAGTCGCTTCCGTTATGCCGGCTTTTTGAGATGCCTCTTCACATTGCGCTTGAAGGCTCCCAAGTTATTGGAAGGAGGAAAGACGTGGCTGAGAAGGTCGTTCCACAATTTGATGCAATGACAGAAAGAGAACTGCCCAGCAACGTCATTCCAGCATAGTTGAAATGACTGCCGATAGCAAGAATAAAGTCTACTGTCCTGGAAAAGTACTAATATATTTATCTCCATTTTTGTGTACATAATACACGTGAAATGACTTAGTTATGGGATCATACTGGATCCAAAGAGCCAGGTCAAGAAGAAAAATGCATTTTCGTCTCTTTAGGCCGGTATAGTAAAGGTGATTGCTGCCTGCGAACATTTTTTTGTGGCATCAGTTGTCTCTCCAGAATGGCGTTCGGTCACATATGTTAGTTTTAAGCATTTGTAAATGCATTACATGTAAACTGTTGATTGTTACAATTTTATGTTCAATATGGTCGTTGGATGCAGATGCAATCCATCACGACCATGTTTGATAGTCGTTAATCTAGGCTACAGTGAGACACGGTTATTGTCCCATTGCAATCGTGTAATGTTTGCTGTGTGACGTTATGAATGGGTTCTATAGGCTTTTATCAGTCCTGTCGCACAAAAATAACGCTCGCCTATTGGATGCTGCCGTTTCAGAATGATTTACAAATGTAATGCAATACGTATATATTGTATACGAAATTCTTTAAAAAAAAAAACTATTTAGATATAAGCTTTAATAATAAACAAATATGTTATAAACGTTTATGAAATGTCAATCAAAAATTTTAAAATAACTATATAAGAAATAACGCTTTCAAAAGATGATTTTAGGTTTTTTGTCAGTAAGTATTTGACCTGACGACAACAGTGTCAAATTGTTTGAAGCGACTTACTCTTTTTTCATGTCCAATGTATGTGGTTTACTCCTTACAGTATATATGCATTTCATGATAAGAAATTAAATTGTAGTCAACAAAAAATATTTTATAAATTGTGTAATAATATTTTCACAAAAAATTGATTCTAAAAATAGAAATGCGACGTTGCATTTCTACTTAATTGAAGTCAAGAAATCGGGAATATTGTAATTGCATACGTCATTGATTATAGAGTTAAGAATAAAATAAAATACGCAAATAAAAGGGGAGACTCACTTTCATATTTAAAATTGTAATATTGCGTTCATTTCATTCAATATTTTATGTTTTGCAAATAATTTATTTCTAATTCGTATTTTTCTAAATTGTTTGTAGATTATTTTGCTTATACCTATAATATAATTTATATTTATTTTAAAAAAACGCATCGTAAATGCTGTTGCCCACTTCATGGATGTGTCGTGAATTTTTTTTTTCTAAAGAATATGGTGATTTTGAGCTCCCAGACTCTCGTGCAAAGTTGAAATGTTTTTGTGCAACAGATTGTTTCAGCCCTCTGCCGCAAGCCTCTACTTGTTTAAGAAGCAAACGAGGCGGATGCTGAGATAAGATACCTATTCTCTGTAAGTAGTCTTTGTTACTTCTAAACAAAGGCGTGGTATTGTTCGAAATGTGTTTTGCTTGAAATGGCTAATGCTTCCCTCAGCCCTCTGGACTTTTGAATTGACAATTTTCTCTTACGTAAAACTTCAAAACATACATTTTTTTTTAAATTACGGCAAATTGTAATAATTCCAAATTCACATATTCTTTAAATACATTAAAATTTTAAAAACGTCTCTTTTGACTTCTGACTTTTTTAAAATATATATAGCGTCATTGTCAAAGTAAATATTTTTGCATCAAGTTAATAATATTGTGCATCGAGTCGTTTTTTCATCACACCAAACAGTCAGGTCAAGTCTCAGTCAAGTCAAAAATTGTTCCAGTAAAGTGGTAGAATCTTTACTGAAACTTCCTAGGGAGTTTTGGAGGGAAAATGGAAACACAGGTCTCCTATTGAATTGTTTGCCCACACTCACGCACGTTCACGATTTAATAATCCTCCATTATTACACATTAACATTCGAAGAAACACAAGTCTAGGAAAATAATTCAAAACAGATAACCTGACGTCTCAAGATGGCTTATATTTAGCATTTAAAAAATTGCGCATAGACAATATAAATAAAAGAGTAAACACAATAAATAACAGATTAATTATAAAAGGTAAACCTTGGCGTAGTGGGTATACCGCAGTGAGAAGCACCTGATGAGACATGAGATACGTAACGTTCTGTCGCCTGCTAAATTAATCTTCAAAGCAAACAATAACAACGTATATCTACCGCCTGTGCTTCTGCCTTTTCATGTTGCCATAATCTCCAAAATATATTTCAGTAATACTTAAAAAATACAACAAAATATTCTCAGATGTATGACCGAACGAGAGGAGTGTGCACTGGCAACGTAGCGAATGCTGCCTTCAGAAATTTCTATCTGGTATTAGGACCCCAATTCTTGATAGTCGGCTTTTCTTTTCTACAATTTTTTTAGCCATTAGGAAGTCGTTTCCTCAAAAGTGAGTACGTGATACGTATTAGTACTATTTCCGTTCATGAACCGCACTCTTGCTTATCATCAGGTGGCGTGTCATCATATGCCGAGCTACTATAAAAGGGCTGGCATAGGCAGGCGACTGTAGCAACCGAGTAAGCGGTTCTCGAGTCGTCAGTGCTCATGGACCACCACTGTGCTTACCACCAGGCCAGTCGGGGTCACATGTCGTGTCATAATAAAAAAAAATAGTCCAGTCTGCTCCGAAATATTACGGAGTATAATGAGAATCTGCCTGCCGTGTTAACCTAGACGTTTGCGCGACGCATACCCGTATTATCAGGTCGGTATAACAGAGGCAACTCTTGTCTGCATAAATTTATTTGTAGCAGAAGAAATGTTACATAACAAAGATCAGAAAATATTTTTTTTCATAAAGATTTAATACTACAAAAAAATGTTCTTAAAGAAAATGTTTCGACGTTGAAACTTGTACTTTTTTTTATTCAAC
Source organism: Tinea pellionella (assembly GCA_948150575.1). Classification (NCBI taxonomy): domain Eukaryota; kingdom Metazoa; phylum Arthropoda; class Insecta; order Lepidoptera; family Tineidae; genus Tinea; species Tinea pellionella. Next base: position 4,152,761 of record OX411252.1, read on the forward strand.
GATTCGTTCCGAGAAATTTTAATTAACAATAAAAAATAAAATTTTGAGAGCTGTCCGGAGACTTTTTTGTTGTTGTTTTGGTACTAAGAGAGTGCTTAGCAATACTTCATTACATTCTGAAAATAATTTCTTTGTCTTTTAATAATTCGTACATATTTCAAGTTTTTGTTCTATTATACTTTTTTATTATTGTAACTCGGCATATGACAACACCCCGCCTAATGTTAACCTAGAAACAAATGCTACCCCCAGAGAAAATCCTGCAGGCAGTAGTTGCCTTTGCTAAGCCGGTTTGAGGAGACGAATATGTACCACACTCCTCTCGTTATATCTGACTACGCGTCAAGGTCACTTCACGGTGGTGGTACGATCCCAGGATGGCAGATTGTGTTGATAACCGTCATCTGCAGTAATAGTGTCTATAGGCACTGAGCGACCAAGTCTTTGTTGTGAGGAGTATGCCCTATCAATCTGGCACTACATTTCTTTCCTCCGGTCGGCGTAGTCTGTAGAATTTTTATCTGTAGTAGCATTTATATCCGCGCTCTAGATTTACATCAGGCGGAATGTTGTCATATGCCGAGCTACAATAAAAAAAACCTATTGTAGAATACATTCCTATGTGTAAGTAAATTGATTATGGGTGGTTTGATGAAATAAGATCGTGGTAGATATTATTGGATGTAGTAAGAGCTTTTTCCAATTATCGATCCTGTTACAAAGGACTCGCTACGATCCAATGACATTATCCTTTTCAAATATTTGCTTACTCGAGGGCTTTTATCCCTAACTACATATTTTTTGTATTTTGTTTTTTTATTAGCTAAATAATGTCTATTAAACAAATAACTACGTTAGCCGACCTTTTTCTCTTCATCGAGCCTTGTAATGTTTAATTAAATTTTTGTTATAAAATACCTCCTTATATACAGGCTGTAAAATTACATGTAGCAAATCCGTGAACCAGAACTTGTTTACATCATACAGATGCAGTAAAAGTATTTATTTTTTTATTTATGAGATATTTTTTTTACATTTATTGGTTCAATATCAACTACATAAAATCATCGAAATATCTAAAACAAGCAATGTGAATTGAGCAAGACGCGTGAGCTCTCTTCCGTTATCGGTTTTACGCGATCATTGCGGTTTGTTAAAAATAAATATTACATTAAAATCTTTAAAAATTACTAATAAAAGTAACTTGTAATAACGGTTTAATATTGGTAAATTATCATGTGGTTAAAGGGGTTAAGGGTTAATGACCTTTTACAGCCTGTATATATCTCTAATAAATGATACTTTTTTGTACGCAAATTTCTTTTAATTAGGCAAGAAGAATTTTGGATTTATTAAAGCAAGTAAGAAGTAAAATATAATATTGTTTTTTTTTTAAAGTATGGTTAGTAAATGTTGGAAGTAACTTTGTCTGAGTAGCACGTTGCTGAAATATGAAGGTAATATTTCAAGTTGCTGAATATAACGGAAGGCAAATTCTCAGTCGATCCTCCGTTTTGTCGATCAAACCCGCCGATGAAGCCTACCAAATTGAAAATGTTATTTACAAAGCGGCCGGCATTTTTTCATCAATAAAAATAAATTTTGTTTTGAAATGTTTAAAACCAATAAAAGCTTGGTTTTTCGAGGAAAGGAAAATCTTAACATTCCAACACTGTTTGTGGAAACAATTGTTACAACATTTGTTTATAAGTAATTTTTTAATTATTAATTGTTTTAATTACTTTTTTCTTTTTAGCTCGGCATATGATGACACTCCTCTTGATGTTAAACTAGTCGCCTCCGCTATGCCGGCTTGAGAAAACAATTTTTTTTTTTTTTTTTTTTATGCTTAATAGGCAAACGTTTGACCGCACCCTGCCTGATGTTAAGCAGTGATGCGGTCTAAGATGGAGCACGCTTGCCTATGAGGTACCTGTTTACCCTTAATTTGAAGAGGCCCATATTGTACTTCTCGGGAAACACAGACACCGGGAGAGAGTTCCACAGTTTCGCAGTACGCACGAGGAACGTGTTGTCAAAACGCCTCGTACGTACTTTTGGAACTTGGACCATAAATGGATGGTACCTCTCCGGGTGTCTGGACGTCCGAATATGCACCATCCAGGTTTTCCAACATCATGTCTTTTCAAACTGATCTCGAATCGCGACAAAGTCACTTCATTGGTGTTATACGTGAAATATTTTAGATTTTTTCTGTGTCAATTAATTTAAAATTTTTTTTTTTTCGTTTGTAAATGTTGGAATAATTAGAACATTATTATAACGTGTTAAAATAACCAAAACCCCATGGCAAAGTGTAAGCAGGCCATGTAATTTTAGTCCGCTTCAAAATCAATTCTGCAAAATGATAATTTTATTCATAGAGTTCCCGTTGGAATCGTATCGCTTACTTTGTCCGTGATTTGGCTGAGAAATATTTTATGTAACAATCGTTTTTACACGCACACATTTTTATAAATACACACGTGTCTATGTATCGTCTTCTTTCCAATTTTTTATTTATTTTAACGCTACATATGACCGCACTCCGCTACGTTGATGTTAAGCTAGAGTGCGATCGCTGTCAGGGAAGTGGATCTGTAGACAGTCGCGTCCGCTATGCCGGCTTGATGAGAGGCTTCTTCTCATTCCAAATATAAATATAATATGTTCTTATAAGTACATGTATTCTGTATTTTGTTTCTAATCTATTTATTTATTTGTTTGTTTGTGCACCATTTATTTTTTTATGTATTTAAATATTTTTATTTTATGTATTTTTTTAAATCGTAATTATTTGATATTTTTTTTACGCGAGATGACGGAAGATGCCGCAATTTATACATTAGGCGTGTCTACTATACTCTTATATACTAGTAGAACAAAATATTACAAAATACACCAATAACTTTAACCCAGCTATTCTGGGGTAGGATCACCATTTTTAAGTGTAAACATCTTTGCTGTAATCTAAGCGTTTCGGAATCTGCTTAGAAGTAGCATAGCATAGCATCATTAGCATAGCGGAGGCGATCTTTCCTGATTTATTTTGTCTCCGCTCGTTGATCGAAAAAATAAAATAAAAACTTTCATGCTGTGAATAAAATATGAAAAAATAAAAAAATGTTTTTTTATTTTTAGGAACATCTAAAGTAAACAACAACAAAACTAATAAACATTTAAATATGAGATATGTTGTCTAGCATCATGTTTAAGTAGAAACAAACTTACAAGTAAAGAATATGCTTCAGACACACGACCAGTGAGTAATGATGGCCATATTTCATGTCGCTGGGAAAGATATGAGAAAAAGTATATCCTTGTCGAACAAAATTTCACTTGTTCTTTCATCGAGTTTGAAAGTGAACAAAATCTCTACGAATAAAGAAAAGAACTCGCACAAAAGTAACAATGCGATTTACTGTTTTATAATTTTACATTTCATTAACTCTTAAGAAAGTTGAATTTGCTTAAAACTACGAATTGTAATAGCACGTCCACACGTAGAGCTTTTTCCGCGTTTTTTTTTATCTCGGCATATTATGACACCACTCCACCTGATGTAAAACTAGAGCGTGGTCCATGAACGGTAACAACTGCCACTACAGGTACGCCTTCGTTGTGCAAACTAGTGTAGCGGGCGAGACGAAAGATGGAAGCGCGGCTTGAGTAATGTTCAGCATGAGCCATAAGTGAAAACAACTGCTACTAAGCAGTCGCCCTAGAACAGACGAATCTGCACCATTCTTTGATAGAACATCTCGTTATTCTCGGCTTCTTCCAAGTTGACCCCGAAGTTCTGGACAACTAGGTCACGTCACACAAAACATGAAAGAATTAGTACTACCACAGGACGACAGATTGGACTAAAAACCATCATCAGTCTGTCTACCATTCATTGATATTTCAGTATTTTTTCCATCGCATCGAAATAAAAGTCATACAAAAATGGATTTATGCCAAACTAAGCCTTATAACACGTGTATTAAATACGATTTTCAATTGATCGACTAAAGCGTGCAACATAAAAAACTGCACTCTTTTGTAAATGTACAAAAAGCATTAACAAACACATAAATTACTCGTAGACTTACCTTTCATAGAAACCTACAACCACGTACTAATGCGACTGAAATTATACCCCCAGAGACATTATTATTTTTGTTTACTCGAAACGTACCAAAGGCATTTTGTACACGCACTAGTAATTTGCACATATTTGGGTAATTGATATTAGAGAGAAAAAATTCGTCTACTAAAAATGACTAAGTTCGTAAATGATTTTTTATTCGATAAGGGGTCTGCACTATTTGGAAATTTAGGAAGAGGCTCGAAGTTAAGAAGCCCTAGCCTAAAGTAAAGTGTGCGGTTACAGCGGAGACAGCTAGCTATCATATAAAATAATGTCTGGAGTCTCTTCCGCTATGACTGTATGTTGTTAGGGTCGACAGGGCACTCATTTTTGTTGGGTAAAAATAATAATCGAATGTCAATACCTATTTTTATCGATAAAAATAGAATCAAAACTGACAATATCAATTACAGAAATAATGTTAATTTATACAAAATTTGAAAATATCTCTACATTCTATTTTAAATAATTGAAGTTTGTACATAATTTATTTATAGCTAAGCGAGATATAAAATAATTCTTATGTATTTTAATATTAAATTAGCATATCACGAACTGTAAATAACATCTAAATTAAATGCAACTTTAGTTTATTTCGAGTGTTTAATGGACTTTTCTTGTTTCGTCGTTTCTGTATTAAAGAGTTCGTAGGTATCTCGAGAATTTTTAATTAACCAATCTTTTATCAATTTGTTGTACATTCTTCTTTTTTATTTTTATATTGATTGCTTCAGACGAATAATGTAGGTTCGGTGGGTTGCCGTGATATTTCGGGTGGGTGTTCTTTGGGGACAACTAAGCATTCAATATGATTTTAATTTTTAAACCTGTACGCATAGATATATTGATCTTCGCTAGCGCTCGGTCGTAGCGCGAACGGAGACCGGTCATAAATCTAACAATTATTACTGTACAATTATTGATTAAGTAAGAATTAATAAAAAAGAAACTTGTAGAATTATAACAAAATATAAGGTATTATAATAGTAGATGCACAATTCTAAAATAGTTTTACATGATTTACAAAGTTGGATAAGTACATTCGGATATAGGTAAACCTAGGTCGGCTAACCTACTAACCGCGAATTCTCCGGAGACTGGAAATTTGACCGTAATCAGGCTAATGGACGGACCCAGTGTCCATTTGTACATAGCTCTATTTCTAACATACTGAATTAACTCGCTTCCGGGCTTTGCTCATGTATCATGTAACATAATGTTATAATGCATTGAATTAAGTCTATTATTTTGAATTCTCTGAGATTCGTATCTCATATTACTTAACTGAAAATAAGTTTCTTTTGGATATCTTGAAATGTAGCTGGAAAAAATATAAATAAATTCATCGAGTTCTATAAGAGACCGTTTCTATAGAATGCGAGCCAACTAATAATAGAGCTGTCAAGACACCATTTTGTTTCATTTTACTTCATTAGTGATGTGTAAGGTGTAAAAAATCAGACAAATAGACACCTTAAAAACATATGTAAAAAATATTCTTTCTCTTTACTTAAGTCGTCGTTACCGAAAGTTTTTTATGTTGCAAGCTCGGGTCGTTCAATTGAAAATCGTATTTATTACACGTGTTATAAAGCTTAGTTTGGCATAAACCCAAAAACTTAAAAAAGGAACGGGATTTATTAATATTTTTTTACTGGTGGCACTAATTTGAAGTTATTTAACATCTGTCAGGTGAAGTCAGCTGTAAGTCCAGCCCTATTCTCAGCTGAGCCAGATATATGAAGAGATCACGTCAACTTGTTAAAAATTATAGTTTGATTAGAATTGAATAACTCTAACACTGTTAGCGTATATAAAAGAATAACAGAAAAGCGTTAGTTTTATAACTATTGTTATGCACGTACAATGAAAATGGTCCAATAAAAACAAATGACATCAATTCAACAATGGCGGCTGAAAATATTTACATGCAGAAACAAAAGTATGATAAATATTGAATGGTCTGTGTGCGTTCAGAGCGAACTGCGTATAGTGACGCGCCAGATGACGTTTTGAGTAATAAATATTCAAATTCGAGTCCCGGCATAATGTGAAGTCTGATCGACATGGATCATGTAGGCCGGACGCTCCGGGATTGGCGTGAATTGTGTAGTATGCTACTTACTCTGTTCTTGTTAGAATGCAATATGTTAACTGCCACATTTAGAAGAGATTCATTTACGATTCGAATATTTGAATGTTTATTTATTTTTGCAAGTAATTAAAAAAGAACTATATACGTTAATTTATATCATAAAGTTACTGTCAAAAAATAATCGAACAAAGTATTAATTTTGGTAAAGAAATCCAGTAATAGATAGAAGTAAGAGTAGAAACAGGATAAAATAATTTCTACACGGTCACGCGCAGCACCCATGGCTGTGTAGATTCGCGCGTATCAAAGAACGTCGAAACGGTTTCCGCACTTTTCATCACAAAAAATAACCGATTCGTTTGTAGTTTTTATATTAATTATCAGAAAATGAAATTGTAATTGAATAAAGAAATATAGTTTCTGTTATCGTACATAAAATAAAGCATCAATCCTTCCAAATGTAATTAATGAAATCCTCATTGACATATCAGTTTGTGTGATGCTGCGAATAAATTAACCTTTTTATCTCTTGCGTTTAACGAAATTAAATACCCGCATAATTACTTTTAAAGCAGACGTTGACGAAAATAATATTGGAAATTATTTTTATAATTACTAGCTGCTGCCCGCAATTTCGTATTACCTATTTTTTAAATGTATATTTATTATTTTATACCCTATTTTACTCCCCTGAAAAAATTCTGAAAAAACACTTATTTTTTATATATACGAATTTTTATTCCCCATACAAATTTTCATTCGCTATTTCTTTCTCACAGAGGCGCTAATGTTGACGGTGACGGTGACGATGAAGTTTCACTTCAAGAATTGTTAATTTCGGATCTCTACATAATACGTTACTTCACTTGAACTGACCATAATTTTGAAACTATATATTATACTTTTCTAATGGGCGTTATTTTATAACATAATTTCATTAAGATATAGTTATAGCGAGACGAGTGTGCACTCTCAACCTGGATAGTGCATACTGGTCTCCTCGGCCAGTATAACGGAGGTGACTGCTGCATGCAGAAATTTCTCTGTTGTAACAGTTGTTTCTGTTCATGGGCCGCATTCTAGCTTACCATCAGGCGGAGTGTTGTCATAATTATGTTACTCTTGCAGAAAAGTTCCTTAATTTAAAGCAACAACGTATGTTGATATTATATGTTACAAGTACAGTCAGAGACCTTTCATGAGATTCAGCAACAAGAGTTTTGGTGACATTTTCCCCAACTTGTTACTTTGAGGTTTCCACTAGTAGTTTGCGTGACATAGTAGAATATTACAAGCATGCTTTTAAAGGAAATTAGGACAGAACTAAGTATACTATGAGTTTCATAATAAGCAGTTAACGTCTATTAAATTTTCTTTCATAAAAATGTTATAGCGAAGATGTCGTAAAGATGTTATCAGTACAGGTTTTTTCGACGCTTGGCTCTTTGCAGCATGTTATGAAAAAAATCCTTTATACTTTCTTGTTAAATAAATTCCAACAGCTAAATTTAATCATGTCGTTAAAAATACTGTCAGTACCTATGTAAATATATGCAAATACGCTATTTAATTTTCATGAATAATTTCTGGCCTATTTATAAGGTTAGGTTAGAATGTTAATTTAGTGCCTGTATTATATTTTGTGCTCATGGAAACTTCTTCGGTGTTTGTTAGCGAGTGGGAAGTGAGAAAAAGTATGTTTTTCAGTTTAATTTCACGAGAAGTTGCGAACCTCTAGTGATCTCATAATTATTTTGAAAAAGAAAGTGCAGGTACTATTTCACAACTGATGCCAAAACTGTTTGAAATTCACAAGAGCATTTATAAAGTAGAAAACATTAGCATTAATTCTTCTTAGCATTCTTCTTCGTCTGGGCAAAGAAATAGATGGTACTAAACTAAACTATTTTCAGAAGAAAATATAAATTTGATTTCGCTTGCAATCTTGTTTTCGTAACTAAGTTTCTAAAAGATTGGGGCGAATGTAACGATTGAGGTTAGAGACGTAAGGTGACGGGCGAGGGTCGGATCGCGTGTCCGACTCAGATTTACGGCTTCATCGCCCTATCAGTGAAACATTTAACAAGTGCCCGATAAGCCCCAGGAGAGGAATCACAGCTGTCAATAAAGGTGATATCCAGTTCAGGCTACTTGTTTAGGTTATTTTACGGCGGAACTTCCTTATTCCAACTTCGATAGCACAACTGTTCGGTTTAATATTTAATAGGTCATCGAGTTCTTTTTTGTAGTAATTTAAACCATTTATTTTTTCTGAATAAAATGCGATTTTATGAGACTTACTATCGCGACGATTAATTAGATTCGACGTTTCGAAAGCTTTGCAGTCTTCATAGTCGCAGAGAGACAGACCGCGTCCACGATGGCCGCAAAGACGTTAATTAATTAAATTAAACGCTATAGTAAGCCGCATAAAATATTTTATTTAGCTAAAACATGTTCGCTGTAAAACCTACGGAAAAAAACTTTTTATTCAATTTTAATACGGCTTATCATTTTAAGGTCTTATAGTGTTCCTTTTAAACAAATAATTACAACTTATGACGTACTAAATAAAATCTCAATGCACGCGTTCTACGCTTGAGCTAAACTGACTAAACTGGAGATGCCGGTGCATGAAGCACTCCATCAGGTAAGCAGTCGCAACCGATGGAGGCATTTAGTTAAGCGCGCTACAAGGAGAATGCACGCGTACGTCACGCACTACTCGCGCATATGTGATCTAACGTTTAATGAGCTGAAAACGAAAATGTAGGTTAGATTCACGTTTTATCTTTTATGTATGGTCATTACATGAACGTTATTACGGGTTATAAATCATTTAAAATGAAGTTTAACGACTGCTGATTAGACTTAAAGAATATGAATGAAGTTAGTATTTGTATATTTTAAATCAATATATTTTTTATAGTGTGACACATCTGCAATGCAGTTACAGTAGTTACCTCACCTATGCCGGCTAGAGCAGACGAATATGCACCAACCGCTACCAGAGCATACTCCTTTCGATATAGTTGGCTACTTGCAAGCTGATTCTAACGTAACTCTGTCTACAACTTTTTAATTAAAATGCATAGGTAGCCATAAGCACTGAGCGATCAAAATACATGTAACATAGTTGGTACATTGGTACCGGTTAGAATTTAATGACATTTGAACACGGGTCTCATCCGTCATGAGTTCGCGCGTTCTACGACTAGACCACGGCTCAAATATTTTTTTAGTAAGACAGTTTAATTCGCGTGTTGTTTTAGTTATTGCGTGCGACGACAACGTAATGTTTGTAAATAAAATAATACACGGCAATTCACTTGAATTACTTATAACACATAATTATAATTATGGTTGCCTATTAAACTATGTCGTGTCGCCAGTTATGTATTTAAATTAATGCCTAATACACACATCGAGTGCGGGTCGGTTGCGGGTCCGGCTCGGGTCGGGTGTAATTCCTTGTATGGACGACAACACACAGAACGCAGCGCTGCTGACCGGGCGCGGCGCGGCCGGGTTGTACGCTGGGGCTGCGCCTGTTTCTTTTTAAATTTTTATTTATAGTATGTACTGATGTTCACAATACATTTTTTAAAGAGTAGTAGGTTGGGTTACCACCTTTACGATGTCGTCACACGTACGCATCGTCGTCGTTGTCGGCGCCCGGACTAAATTAATTAAAATAAACGCTATAGTAAGTAGCATATATTTTAAATTAGTTATACAATATTCAGACATCGCTATAAAAGTGGTTGCTTGTGTAAATACAGCGCGATGATTTACTAAACTTTAGTAGTTATAATCAATCAAAATGGTGTGCCTGTTGAACGATACTTCCGGCTTTAGCAAATACGTTAAATATAAAGGCAGAAAATTCTTAAAGACATAACATAGAGAATTGTCGAATTATATGAGTCTTGGCATGTATTCAACATACCACAGATGAGTAATGTGAAAGTTTGGAATAAAGAAGTCGTTCCACGATTCACAGTTGCTTGAAAAATTGAGGCAATTTCTTTGAGTACCAAATGTATCTACTACCTCCCATGCACGACGCCGCGTATGAACTTCGCCCAATTGTTTATGTTATAGAGATTTTCATTATTTCACATTCTTTGCCATCAAATGCGTTCCGGAAATTTTGCTCTTTTACTTTATATATAATGTTTTATTCAACAGTATAACTTTTAAATTTGTAGATATTGTTTTTTTTAGAGTAGTGATCACTAGTAATTGGCTTTTGAAACGATACTTTGCGTATTGTTCCTTGAGTATTTTTTATATAACAGTATTTAGTAAATTTTCAAATAGTAGCATTTCATTGTAGAACAACAAATTACTTTTTTTATTTCAATTTTGTTTTTAATTTAAGCAAGATGTTTTCATGTCATGCAGTGTGCTCTGCTAGGGATGATGGTTTAGAACTTTTTTTTTATATATCATACACGCGATCGCCCATTGTCAGTTTAAGCAACAATATGAAATAAATAAATAAATAAAAATCATAGTGCGGTCAATGAGTAAAGACAACTGCTGTCACAGATAAATGTTTGCAGGCGGTAGCAGTCTCCGCTGTACTGACGAACGTGTACCGTCGAAATTGACAGAGTATACCCATCTTGTTATACACGGTTAGTTACAAGATGATTCAATATACACTTGAAAGTGGTGGTACCACCCCGGGACGTCAGACTAGGGTGATAATCTTCTTATTTAATATAGCGACAATTTTCTGAAATTCATTTTCCTCAAATAGAAGGAATATGTTTGCTATGAAATTTGTGGAATATTTATAGAGAAATTACATTACGATGAGAATGCTTGCTTTAATAATATCACTAACTAAATTATTTTAAGCTTTACAAGTAATTATAGATTTCAATATTCATTTTAATAACTTGTTATGTACTTAATTCATAATATATATACATATATATATATATACTTACGTACTACAAAATATTATTCAGGTGTAAAAAGACATATAAAGCCGTTTAACCACGTACACGTTATTGCAGTTTTAATTTTTAGATTAAATCGTTCCATACGATACCAATCGTTCGTTTTTTTTATAATATACATATACATATATGTACATATAGTACCATAATGATATGTAGTTGATATTTGATTAAATATACGGTACACAACTTCTGGTTATATGTCTTTTTACACCTTGTATGTTTTTAATTATAGCTTGGCATAATTCGGCGTACACAGAAGCGTACCCCGACGTAAACCAAAATCAACGAGGTCTCAACTTTGGTCACACTGCTTTCAGAGGATATCAGAATGAGAGACTGCTTTTCATCGCGTGGGCGGAGGCGATGGCGGAGTCGGAGAAAGATTTTCCCCACGTAAAGGTTTCTTTGGTATATGAGAAAAATGTTTATTAAATTAAAGTTGTTTATGTGATATACACTTATAAGGGATACGTAATATTAAACGTACTTAAATAAATTAAATAAAAATGGTAAAAAGAAATTAATCAAATTAATGAATTTGTTCCCACGAGGAGATATCGCGCTACAATGTAATTTTACTAATTTATTATGTTCATTTTACTAAAAGCTTTCATGTCTGACATCATCGTTACTTATGACTATTTAATGTTTATTTGACCTGCAACACCATGTCCTATTTGCTTTGAAGGCATTCAGCTTTTTATTTTGTTATAAGATTTAAAAAATTCATTCTTCTTGAGGTATTCGAAAGGTTTGAAGCAATCGTGTGTAATCGTAATGTTTCAGATTAAAATAAACGCGATAGTAAGCCACATACTTGTAAAATCTTTTATTTAATTTAAGACTAAACACACCTTTTTACTAAATAAAATTTGACGAAACAACCTCAGTATTTAAACTAATTATTTTATATTATTATTTGAATGTAAAAAGAAAGGAGGCATCCCTGTGAACCAAAAATTGTATACATTATTCTGATGCGGTATTAGTATTTCTTTTTTATTTTATACTAATTCTGTTTATTTTATACTTTAAATAAATATTAACTACCTACATAATATTATGTTACCATTATTTATTTAAAAAAAACACAACATATTATTGAAATATCAAAAACAAGCAATGTGAATGCAAGGATTGATATACGGCTGGTGTCGCGACTTTTTTCGCGATTTAACTCACAGCCGAACGACAGCCAAGCGCACTTACTTTAGCGATGTTATCATGACATTGCGGCTTGATTTATTTTAAAACCTGATAGTTAAAAAAAACTTGGGAATAACGTTTCAGTATTGGCTTAAAGACCTTGCCCGCGGTCCTTTTACACCTCTATATTTAGTTGTAACGCGCTAACTAATAACTAATAAGATATATGTCGCATTAAATTATAAAAAAAACATATAAACAAACACATATACAAGTAAAATTATTCATAGTTGATGCCTGCTTTGTATTCAAACATGTATGTTCGTAGCGAATTAGAAATACAAATTACGTGAGTAAAGCTTCCGAATAATTTTGTATGATTTATGATGTTTATTCAGACGTCACTGTGCGCCTAATAACCATTTACTCGCTCACGGTACTAAATAAGGGCTATCACACATACGGTTCTTCGAGTCCTATATTGCCTCTATTAAATAATACCTACATAATGATATTAATATTGCTTATAATACATATTATGTAATAGCTCCCTATATATCTTTGTGTCACGCAATGGAACTGTCTGCTTAGTATAAAATATCATTGTTGGTAGCGCGGTCCTGGGGTAGTACAACCCACTTTGTAGTGTAATGTCCGTAAATAGTCCTAGTTGCGTTTAGGGAAGTAGTCGGGTTTTTAAGTCGGGAGTTTAAACATCAGGGGAAGTATGGTCACTTGTAGAGTTACTGTAAAAATATTTGCTTGCTATTTATTTTGACTTTGCTATGAACGAAAGTAAAAAAAAAACGGCTTTCTATATATTTTATTGTTTATCCAAAGTTTAAATACAAGTTTCTTTTTGATTTATTGCTGCTCGACATGTACATGACTGCTACTGAACATGATCAGCTTGAAATTAAGATTGAGTGTGGTCTATAAACAAAGACAATTAGAAAAAGTTGCAGGCAGTCGTCTCCACTTTACTATGACCGGATTGATGGAACGAGTATTCATTATCTTGGTTGACAGACTGGTTGGTTGACATTAGTAGTTGCGTTATACCTGGCCACTTCTCATTGGATCCCGAAACGTGACTAAGCCACTTTACAGTTCTTATATTGCTTTTTAATCCAAATAAATCCAACCCAAACCCAGACCCAAAAAATCAATCTCGTCACTTGAAATGAAGTGTATAAAGACCCTAAATAAAAAAAAAAGTTTAATTAGGAATATTTTATTTTGTTGAATAAACAAAGGTATAAATCGTTGTTAATACTAAAAAATCGTCAATAAATAACTGTATTAACTGATTTATTGATATGCGCAAATGTTGATAATTGTTCTTATGTAATGGTTACACAATTTTTGCGTTATATTTTTTAGAGAGACGCGACGTGGCAATGTAGGCAGAAATGTGGATTCACAATCGAGTCTATCCCTGTTCGAATCTCCCAAGAATCTCGACTGATATCAATATATTACACGGTTAATTAAATAAACGTATATATTTGTATATCGTAGTATGAAGCAAAAGGCTTTATAAGTAAGGCAAAGGGTAAGCAAAGGGTTTATAAGTTATAAGGTGTAAAAAGATGATGCGGTTCAAGAATTTAACACATTATGGTAGCATTCTTTGTTAAGAAAAAAAGAAAACACAACATGGTTGAAAATCAAAAGAAAATCCCTATAGTAGTTTCGGAAATTAGTGCAGTCAGTCAGAGAGATACACGGCGAACGTTTTGTATCATATTATTTTTAATTTTTGATTCGAATTTAATTTAACATTTCGTTTTTAAGTCAAACATTAAATGGATCGGATTAGAAGTTTTAATCGCTTTGCAAAATCCTATTTCTATTACGGTAAATAAGCATTGCAACAGCGAAATCAAGTTTCAAATCGATTCTGTAATTACTACGTTCGCTTCGACTTTAATTCTCTTTTTAGTTTGTTAAAAGTTACCTTCAATGTTTTGGAAATACTTAAATTAGTTTTAAATTTTAAGTATTTTGAGGAGTACCTTCAACCGACGCCGACCTGGTGAGGCGTGTGGTGTAGAGAGAAGTTGATGGTGCTTCATTGTTACCCAGATAACCATTATGTGTGAGCTAAGATAGATAGAAATTTCAAACATTTTTTATCATAATTAGATATGTTTAAATATTATAAGGTAAGACAAAGATAATTCGTTATGGCGGCTATCCTGGAGAGAGCATAAAGTTTCCGTTGAAATCTGTAAAAACCATTAACACAAACATTTTTTAGACATTTTAACGTCAAGTCATCGTGTAGAAAATTTGGTCGGTATTAAAACTTCGTAAATGTATGTTCAGTGCGAATTATCTGCAAAAATACAGCTGAAACGACGATTTTTGAGAATTCGAGACTTTTGTTAGAGAATTTGAAACAAGTGTTTGTAAATGTGGTGAGTTTGTAGTATTTTTTTAAAACTTTGAAACCCAACATTATCTAAATTAGATTAATAATAAATATCAAGTTTATCTTTAAATTAAATTATAATTTTGAACGAGAAAAATATTATTGATCAGCAAGGAGTACCTAGTAGTTAACAAAATTAAATGGTTAACCTTTTAAAAGCGTAGAGTTTGAATACTGGCGCTCTCTCAGCTTCATTAACGATTCCGACTGTTCTCAATAAGATAAAAAGTTTTAATTCATAATGTATTTAACTTAATTTTAATTCAAAAAGAGGATAGACAAAAAAGAAAGAGGATAGGCAGAGAACGTGACGCAGTCGCTTAGAGTTTAAAGTATTAGAGACTCAGCCAGTCTGTCCCGGGTTGAAATTTGAAACAAATATTTCTTTATATAATATTATTAAAATGTAATTATTTCATTTTGGTTTTGATTAATGGAAAATTGAAAATGTATGAATTTAAATTGAGGAATTTTTACTAACTTGTAAACGTTTTCGACTTAATTTTTAGGAATCAAAGAAGCAATTGTTTAATTGATTAATCTAATTAATTTATACAACTCTACTTATAATAATCTATAGAGAATGATCTATGTTTATTATGATTGAACGTTATAACTTAGGGAGAGTTTAAACAAGCTTATTTTTGGCAGCGCGTTACTCGTTTGAGGAATACGCCCGCCCGTATAAACGTGGTTGTTGGAGAAATACTGAAAATTATATTTCAATGTTCTAAAGTACTTTTGTTATCTTTTTACACGAGTTGGTGAAATACAAAACGTGTTATTTTCATCGTAGTGCAGTATTAAATCTAGACTGGTCAAGAACTGCTCCGCCCTAACTTCGCTACCGACTTTTCAACAAGGCGTATCTGCTTATCAGACACTCCCACTATTATTTATAGCTTGTTAACTCCTTTTACAAAGATAACAATTTAGAAGAAACAAAAACAAAGGAGCTGCAACAAAATTACACGGTGGTTTATGTTCGAACTTGTTCAAAGCGGATATACAGCGAGGGTATTTTGAGATAAGGTACCTTTGAGAAAACAAAACTTCCGTATTAGGACCAAAGGGGTCTACACTAGAGTTGATGAAGTTTCGTCTTACGTTCGACCATATCGATGAATTTTGTTTTTTACGGAAATGTGTGTGTTTTGTTTTTTACATTTCTTTCCCATTAATTAACACTTGAACACGTTGGTCCTCGTTGGTCTAGGTAGTTTGGTGTGGATGTATCTCCACTCGTTATAAAACTAACTTAGTATTATACAAAACTATTCAACATTTAAATTAGATATTCTGATTGAGATAACCTGGCCCATCAATTTAGTAAAGCGGTGACTAGATCGCGTGACGAGTTGGTATACGATTTATGACTTAATAGCGCACTTGGCGTTAAGTAGGACCTAGATAAGGCGCTTCTAAGTGATTGTCGGCACTCACAACAATCGTAATTGCTCCAAACTACTATCTTTTCTTGGCTTCGCACGCTATACCCAACTTTGAACGAAGTTAGACCTCAACTAATTACTTATAAAGTATAATATACATTCATTTGTTTTTGCGTTATTACGTTTTGATTGTTGTTTAATTGGACGAATTAAAAGGTTTCTCGGCTTGATTTTCTTATCTTGTTGAGGCCATAAAAATACTTTGATATTACTTTAATTATATTTAACAGTAGGCAGATGATTGTTATTAGCCCAATCCGCCGTCCTGGGGATGTACCACCACTTTCGAATATAACACCTGACCTTGTCGCGTTTCGGGAACAGTTTGGAAGTAGCCACGTACGAGAGGAGTGTGCACTGTCAATCTAGATGGTGCACATTCGTCTCCTTAAGCCGGCATAGCGGAGGCAATTGCAGCCTGTAGGACAGCAGGATCAGACGAAGTTTCGTTATTATGCTGAGCTATAATAAATGAGGATATTTCGTAAAATTAAAAAGAGTTGTACAAATTGAGCTCTTAACTTTATTTGTTCAATTAGTGAAGTTCCTTTTTCTTATAGTCTTTAATATCCGCCTTGATAATTGTGTGCAAATTAGCTGTGACAGGGCTGTCGGCGATACCACGCCCCGGGACTGAATATTAATCGCAAGGGAAAATAGTAACGCCGCTGGAATAACGGACTCAAATAATTGGCACAACTCTGTTCATATTTGAGAATCCGACCGACTGCATATTTTTGACGTAATAAAACTTATAAATCTTAATTAAAATAGTACCGTACTTATTTATTATTATTATTACTAGATATAAACTATTTGTTTATAGTAGTGGAAAGTAGTTTACTAAGGTGGTTCTGTCATTTGAAAAGGATGGATGAAAGAAGATTAACTAAAGAGATTTATTGCGCGAAAATAGATGGCAGTGTCGGAAGGGGGTGCCCTAGGAAGACCATTCTCAGCCAGATTGGTCAACTGCTCAGAAAGGATCAGATGAGGAGCACCCTCAACTGGCGTGCATGCATGATGAGAGTAATGCATGTGGTCGAAGCAAAGGTGTAGTATGTTGAGAGAGGAGTCGCTGGCGTTCCATAGTCTCTGCCTACCCCAGTGGGAATACAGAGTGAGTTACAAATACACGATTAAAAAAAAGTCGAATAAATAAAAAATAAAGCTATTTTAAAGGGAGTTTTTGGTGACCATCTGGAGACATTAGGTTATCGGTCTTAAATTATTTTGTGTTTCTTCAAGTTTAAACGTGCAATAAAGGTGGATTATTAACCATTAAGTTTTTGTGAAAGTGCGTGAGTGTGGGTAAACAATTCAAAAGAAGAGAACGCGTGTTTTCATTTTCCCACCAAAACCCCGTAAAGATTCTACCACTTTACTGAGGCTATTTTCAACTTGACTGACAGCTATTAGTGTGATGATTGGATGACCCGTGATGCACAATAATATTAATTTGATGCAAATATTTACGTTGACATTGGCAAATGGTTATAATGCCTTAAAAACGTGTAATAAAATGCGATATTGTATTTCTTTTAAAATCTATTAAATTAAGGTTTCCAATTTAGAATTTGAAACTGAAATTATTAAAATTGTCTGCCAAGATATAATTAATAATTTGAACGAAAATCCGCGTCCATATTTAAAAATAAAATAAAATATTTTTTAAAACAAATGAGTAGCTAGGTCTAAATGCGGTCGCCTCACGTTACATTTTAAACGTATTAAATTATCCTTACGCCCTTTTTAGAAACACAAAAATATTATTACAAAAAATATATATATTTATTATATAATAATAATACACGACGAATTGATAACCTCCTCCTTTTGAAGTCAGTTAAAAATGAACTTAAAATATAATATAATCGTAAACAAAAAATGTTTTAAAATATATTCAAATCTGATTACTTGGAATATGGAAAGAGTCGTTGAAATTAGATTCAAGTGTCGAGAGTGCCGCATATAAAACTTTTTACACTGCATTTTGAAAAATCTTTACGAGGAACTTTCGTGTGACTTCGTTGCTTTTTATCAAATTAGCTCAGAAATTCTTGCGGTTGAGCCATTTTTAAAACAAAGTAACCGCGCGTCTCTTGTCGTCGCACTCTCTCGGCGACATACATACTCGAGCAGCGTATCTGCAATTTTTTTAATAAACAAATCCTTGAAGTTTGGTTAAAATTGAATTTTCTGGTCGTTATTTCAGTTCAGAAAAAAATTTTGGAATCTTAAAAGATACCACCATAATGGTTCGTTAACATTGAGCTTCGAATACATACTTGTTCTAGGATAGCTAGCAACTGGTTTCGTGTACACGGTCCCACTCTAGGGCAAGTTGATTCAAGATACTAGTCAATTGTTAAGCTTTCTTATATGACTACACTCCGCCTGATGTTAAGTTAGAGTGCGGTTCATGGATAGAGACAACTATTATACTATCACAGAGAATTTTCGTCGCCTTCGCTATGCCGGCTTGAGGAGACGAATTTGCACTATCCAAGTTGATAGTGTACACTCGACCTGGATACTTCTAAACTGATCCTGAAACGTGACTAGGTCACTTCACGGGCGGTAACCTTGGTAGTACCAACCCGTTCTAAGACTAATTAGAAGTTTATATAAAAGTATTTCAATATATTTTTTAGGGTTGTCTACACAACTTACCCCAGAACATGGCGGCAAACATTGTAATAAATTAATATTATTATATATTTAAAAAAATATTAATTAGCTTTTACATAGAGAACCTAACTTGTATGTTTATGTTGATTTTATTTAACAAGCTCATAAATAAAGTTAATCCCAAAAATTTTCATCGAGAGAATTTTAAATTACATTATGAAATGTATGACCTAAATAAACATGCAAGTTTTGTGTGATATTAAAGTTTATTTGTAGTCGCTGGGCTCTTAAAATGTTCAATAACATTATTAATTTTAAGAGAAAAGCTCCGTTGTATACCGTCCCCGAGGGTGGATATTAATCCCTACTGAAAATGGGGACGTCACGGTCCGAGATTCAAATTAACACTGCCCTTAGCTATTATCTGTTATGTGGACCTTTTGTGCCCGCTTCTATTATGGTATACTCCCGTCCTTCTCAATTTATGGCTGCTACATTATTTTTTCATCAAGTGCTAAAAGAGTTTGAGTTTTATGTAGTTTATTTATGTTGTTATGTGTACTTACTTTATTTATTGTATTTGCAACATAATGCACACAATGTACTCGTAATATATATGCAAAATTGATAAACTACAAGATTAAACAGTGGTATTATGATGATGGTTATTAGCCCAGTCTGCCGTCCTGGGATAGTACCACCACTTTCGAATGTAACAACCGTGAAGTGCGGTTCGTTTCGGGAACAGTTTGATTGAAAGTAGCCAGGTATAACGAGAAGAATCGAAGAAAACGAGAAACTGTCAATCTAGATGATGCATACTCGTTTCCTCAAGTCGGCATAGCGGAGGCGACTGATGCCAGTAGAGATTACTCTGTTCCCGCTCATGGCCCGCGCTCATATGCCATGCTATAACACAATTTTAAAAAAGGTAACTAAGTAGCGTGACTGGTAGTCATCATGGAACGTTTTCTTTGTACGCACTTTACCAGAGTAAAGGGTAGGTTGGTTTGCTGGAATCACGCGTAGCCTAGCTTCTAGCTCTAGAGGGGCATAGCTCAAGTCGGCATAGCGGAGGCGTCTTCTGCCTCTTTCTCAAAATTCGTGAACTATTAGAGATTTAATTAATTAAGCTTTAGATGTCATGAGTAATAAAATAAATATACGTATTTATTTTATCATATTTGTTATTTTACAAGTAAATTCAAAAACAAACTATGGAAAAGTTGAAGGAAAATAAATATTTGAATTACACTTGCATATCTGCAGTTGAACGTACAAACAGACTTTGTATCTCAAACGCTGATAATATGTTTTTATTTGCAAAAAAACACGGAAAAAGATGTTCAGAATTGTTAATCCGTTTTAAACAAATAAAAAGCTTAGGACCGGTAAATCAATCCTTACTTAATAAGACCGTGGTCACGATCGATGAGACCTGTGTTCAAACTCGTTAAATTCTGACCAGTACAAATGGAACAATGTCATATATACTTCTATTGGTCAGTGCAAGCACTACCTTAGTACATAGGCATTAGAAAAATACCCAGAAAATTATGCATGTCACTTAGTTTAGGGTTATTTTGTATTACTTGATTTCCGCATCCACTGAAAGGTTTTTTTTTATTGCAGCTCGGCATAGACAACACTCCGCCTGATGTAAAGCTTCGTAAATTAAAACTACTACAAATAAATTTCTACAGGCAGCAGTCGCCTCTGTTATGCCGACTTGAGGAGACGAATGTGCACTATCCAGATAGGCAGTGCACACTCCTCTCGTTATACCTGGCTATTTCCAAACTGTACTCTAAACGCGACGAGGTCACTTCACGGGTGTTACATTCGAAAATAGTAGTACCTATAGGCATTGAGCGATCAAAGTACATATAACATACGCTGGTACTAGTGTGAATTTCGATTCGAACACGGGTCTCATCGATCATGAGTAGACGCATCTTACCGCTAGATCACGGCCGCTCTCACATTTAAGTTACTCTCGACTTAAGTTGGAATGGAATTACCAGCCCTAAGTATCGCAACATCACAGACTTGTTTACTTACTCGTAATTCTACATTTACTTGGGGTCGTATTTTCTCTGCTAACACTAGAGTTTGCATGTTAAATGTTCAAAAGCATAATTTATTCAATCTCTGTCCATCTCTGTGCTTATACGGGATGTAAAAAGATAGATCGCAATCCCTTTAAACCACATGTTACACTATCAACACCAAATGCTTATTGATATTTTTTTTTAGCTTTTTTTATCCGGTTGCTATGTCTTTTTGCATTACGAGGTACAAGACTTTCGAGCCCATGTCTTCTTAGGTGTGTTGTATTACTAAATGTTGTAATAAAACTAGTTGACAATATCAAAGAGCCCAAATTTACGATAACTTATTTAAATTTGAAGGTTTCATAGAAATTTTAACATTTATTTTTATATTTCAGAATGTAGATTTATTTATTATTGTTTTTTTATTACCAATTCATGGCATATTCAAATATTATTATTATATTATGATGAAAATTAAACAAAAAAAAAATATTCCCGCGCTAAGAGAAAGACGTGCTTTCGATTCCCACCTCAGCAAGTTGCGTTAATTGTTTTTCTATTCTTTCATTAAATCTTTTTAATAACAAAAGTAGTTTAATCGGATTAAATTGGGGTTGAGGACTCCGTATTAGACACTGTGAATGGGAATGGGAGTCTGCTCGCTCTATCGTGTAGTTCGTGTATAGATATTTATGACGGGGAATAGTGAGGAGATAAAACTTGTATTAGTGTTTGTTTATTAAATTTATATATTCTTGCGTATAAAACGCCGTCGTCTTGGGTTGATTGCCACTTCTAACGTAATAGGCATTTCATTCGACGAACACGACTTCCTTGTTCTGGCATTAAATTATATGTAAAATTAAATCTTGAAGTTGGCGGGTCGTGAAACTCGAAAACTACTTTCTTAACAGCCTTCAAGTTGTGCCTGGGGGAAATGGAACGATCCCGAGTTACAATTTCCACTCTGCATTTAAACTTCGCCAAAATTACATTTTCAATGAGTAGAAATAACTGGTAACAACAATGTTGCCAGCCTATCAACCCCCGTATTATAATATATAACATAAACTAGTATATCTATACATTATATGTAGATATAACATAATTGTTTTTTTTATTAAGTCTGTTGTAGACAAGAAACTAAACTTAGTTAGTTTAGCTTAGCTTAGCTCGCATTTCTGGCTAATAGTAGTCCGACGTGTAACCGCACTTCGATATGCAATTGTTACCATAGAGAAATGATAGCAAACAACAGTCGCCTTCGTTATGCTGACTTGAGATAGATGTGCATCAATCCAGGTTAAAAGGTCAAACTCTTCCCTCTATACCCGAGTTTTACTTACATTTGAAGATGGTGGGGAGTGCGCTGATAACCACCATCAGTATGTCTACCATTCGTAAAATATAGTAAGTACAACTTTTCCCGTAAATAAAATTATTTAATGTAATGAAATTGTTTTATCGTAGAATATTGTTATTATCTATCACTACTATTCTCATACAACACAATGCATAAATCCAATTTCCTTTCGTAATAAACCTCGCTTGAAGATAATAATATAAAATTAGACCGTTAAGCTCCGTCTACACGTTCCGTTTTAACTGCGCAGGCAGGGTGGCACGGGCGTGTATAGGTCGCTTCAAACTTTATGGCGTCTCGGAAGTTAGCTGCAGGTACAGTCAACTTTACAAGAATAAAAATAACAGTTAGTTTGAAAAAATAATAGAACATGTAAAATTACCCTGCGGGCGGGTAACTAGGGCCCTTCCCTCTCACGTTTATCGTGCCCCGCTGATACCTCAATTCGTGTACCCAACTTCGGAGACGCCATACCATGGTTCGTACTATACGTGTTCATTAGCTGCCTACTCGTACGACTGAGTACTCGTATTGCCTCGCCTGAAGCAACCGCACAGCCGCGAGTGCGTTGGCGGTTTTTATCGATGGTCTAAGGTGTCTCAGTCGGTTTCTGTTGTATTTTGCCTCGCTCGCTCGTTGTTCGCTTGCTCCATGGATAAAGAATAGTGTCTTAAATTAACACGATTGTATCGTGAACATAAATGAATTTGGGGCGCATCGTGATTAGACGAATATTGAACTAAGGGAAGACGCTTGGAGAAATATAAGCCAAGCCTCTAATCACCACTCTTAAACTAAAGTCCAATCTTTAGAGTTATGCCGGCTACACGTTCCTTCTTGCCTGCACAGTCCAGCTTGCATAGGCAAACGTGTACGGGCGTGTGTACGGGCTATTATGCAAAGTTGTAGTCAGCTTGTACTGACACACTCTCGTCCATCTGTCACCGGAGCGGAAATATAATTTTGTTTCAGCTGATTTTTAATCAAAACGATGTACTTCAGTTCCAAGGTGAATTTGTAAAACTAAGGGCTAGTAGTATAATTTAGATTTAAGAATTATAAAATTGATAGGCATACTAATAATGGTTATTAGACCAGTCTTTTTTTTATTGTAGCTCGGCATGTGACAACACTCCGCCTAATGGAAAGCTAGAGGCGGTCCATGAATGGAAGCAACTGCTACTACAGATAAACTTGTGCGGGCAGCAGTCGCCTCCACTATGCCGGCTTGAGGGGACGAACATGTACCATCTAGATTGACAGTGCACACTCCTCTCGTTTTACCTGGCTACTTTCAAACTATTCCCGAAACGCGACAAGGTAACTTCACGGGTACATTCGAAAGTGGTGGTACTACCCCAGGACGGCAGACTGGACAGATAACCATCATCAGTCTGCCTACCACTCTTATGTGGGCCATGGTACCAACTAGTACCATCACTTTCAACACCGTTTAAGAGACTTAGGCGCGTTCGTGATCAGCTTGGATGTAGCCAGGTATGATACCGAGAGAAATGTACCCTATCAATGGATGATACACGTTCATCTCCTCAGGCCAGCAGGTTGATAGCAGGTGTCGCATACTATAAAAAATGTAGCCATCTGCCGTCTAACTAAATCAATAGGTACAATTTATTATAAATCAGTATGGTTAGATGTATTTGTCCACCTGGGAAGACCTAGTTGTGTTGTAAAGTTTTAGAGGTGCTCTAAAACTTTATATATCTCACAAAATAGGTTCCTTCGTAAAATATTAAACCTTTCCTCGCTTTATCTATTTCTACAAAGAAGCTAAGTTTATTTCTATATTTGAATTATCTATATTTCTTGTAAAACGATTTTTACTACGCACTTTATATACGAGACGAGACTGTGCTAATAACCATCATCAGTCTGCCTACAACTCTTGTTAAAGCTGATAAACAAATTTTAATTACATTTTAGCTTATTATTAAAGCGAATAATGAAGCATGACAACCGTTAGAGGATGGTATTAGTTCATAGTCTTGTTAGGGATACAAAGTTGATTTTACACGAGGCAGTAATTAAAATTTTGTTCAAGCGTACAACCTAAATTATGCATGGACAGTGCGGGGAGTTGACGGCCGCCGCGTCCGATCACGCTAAGCTTTGCTCCCTAACTGATTAATATTAATGTCCTCTGTGTGACACGACCACGAGTCAACGATACATTGTTCCAATTATATTACAAGTTAGTATAGGTACCTACATAACTATGTAATTTTTGTTTGGAATTGGAAAAACTTTTACTGCAATAACGAGGGAAGAGATGGTGGATGCAGAAATTTTCCCGTAGTAGCAGTTGTCTCTGTTCATGGACCGCACTCTAACACTCTTAACATCAGGCGGCGTGTTGTCATATGCCATAAGCAGCAGCCAGCAAGTTCTTAAGGAAACGAACGTCTGCCGTACAAATTAACAGGAGAGCCTCGTTATACTTCCAAGCTGATTCCGAAACGTGACTAGGGGTGATGGGTAATAATCATCAACTCTCTTTAAAATAGCTTTTTTTGATGGTACTTTTTTTATTTGTTTTCTGTATTTCTTTTTATTATAAGTATTTCTTTTCAACTTTTGTTCTTCGACTTTTGTTTGAGTATTACTTCTTCGTTTTATTATTCTTGTAAAAAAAATCTTTAATTGGCCATATTTTTATAATTGTTTGTATCTATGTGATATTTAAAACGCTGTTGACTTTTTACATAAATAAATAAATTTTTATTAATCATTCATTCATAATGCCTCATTCACATAATAATGGCATTATCATATTTCTTTTTACATCAATAATTCATAGAAGTTAAATCCTCAATTGGGATTATTTGGGGAATAACAGGAATTCAGTTCAGTTGCGAGTGTAGTCGACGTTTAGAATTGGGTTTAGCTTTGTCCGAACTAATAACCTTTGTGGGGAGAAAAAGCTTTTACGGACTACAGTTTAGAAAATAATAGATATGATGAACCCTTTAATTCTATATTTATTATAGACAGACTAACAAGAGGAGTGTGCTCTTTCAATCTATATGTTGCATAGCGGAGGTGACTGCTGCCTGTAGAGACTGCACTCTAGCTTAACATCAGGCGGAATATTTTCATATACCGAGCTACAATAAAAAAAAGATTGGTTGATGTATTAACCCAGACTGCCGTCCTGGGGTAGTACAACCACATTAAAGTGTAGCGACACCTAATCGTATTTCGGGATGCAGCCGGGTATAACGAGAGTGTACCTAGTTAATGGATGGTGAACATTCTTTACCTCAATCCGGCATAGTAGAGGCGACAGACATTTCTCTGTGGTAAGTTATTTTCGTTCATGGACCGTACACTAGCTCTGCATTTTTATAAATTTTTTTTTCGTTTAGTATAATTGCTATCAGAATATAATGTATGTACATAGTTACGTACTCATATTGACTGACGTGTGAATTAAATCAATACGCAATATATTAATTGGCTTATGCATCTGATTCGTTAACTACAACGAAGTTTGAGCAGTTTTTATTATTATACATTTTATGTTTCAGTAAAGATAGTAGTCAGTTAAGACTAGAGTCTTGTTTTAAATTTCCAAAACAAAAGGCCAAGATGTTTAAAAAATCGATGTCGCCGCTAAAATATTAGAAAGTATTTTTGACCGCTCTATTCTTTTTTGTTTTTTATTGGGCAGGGAAGGAGAGGAGAGGAAAAACCTCTGTCGAAAGAGTTTTAGGAGGCATCAGAGGCCAAGTATCAGTTTATATATACAATGTCACGGCGTAAAGTGTGAGCTATACACCAATAGGATTTCTTCATTTGAAATTTTTTAACCACCGCGGTCACAATAATTTTATCTGATTGGTAGAGACGCCGTGATAGCGTTAATGTTAATTCATATTATGCCCTCTGGAGATTACTTTTGGAAAATTTTCACGAACTTGTGCTACTTTGAAATGTATGCGTACGTGAGTATAGGTAAATAATTTAAAATATCAAAACGTATGTTTTCACTTTTCCTTGCTATTTTTTTTTTAATTGACAGACTGTTTTATGTAGTATATGGAGCGTGATTCAGAATATTAACTTAGTCAAAGTTTTTGACATCAGCAAATTGTTATGTTGTTATAAAAAAAAGCAAGAAAGAAAAAGTAAAACTGACTACAACCGTTTTTCCGCATTCGAAAGGAGCTAAATGTAAATCCGGGGGAAAACTTGAAATGGCCGTACATGGCAAGTAATGTGAAAGCAAAATGCAAAAGGAAGTGAAAGATAAAGCAAATAGCCTTACGCAACAGGGGTGAGTGTGAACCATGGAAAATATGATGTCTTCACGAGAAATTACTATGAAGCTCAAGGGTTGAGTCAATACTACGACACAGGAAAGGCGTGAGTGAAAGGACTAAGTGCCTTTTTTCAAGTTATTTCGCACATTTTTTTCTGCTCACGATGTCCCATTAGGCGCACATCTCTGATCTTCTTTTTGCTTTTAGAATGTCGTTTGTTTTTTGCTGAGAATAAACGCAGTGCTGTTATTTAACTTTTTGCCGGCATAAAATGACAATAAATTAAGTGTTATATTTCACGTGTAAATAAAATCGAATATGAGAAGCGGCGGGCATACGCTACAAAGTCACAGAGATTAAATTAAATTGATAAAACTAATTAGCACGGTCCAGCATCGAAACCACCGGCCGCAGTGTGCAGGGGTCGATCGAACACAGCCATTCAGGGCGTGAAATGTAATAAAAAACATATATAAAATATTGAAGCTTTTATTTACAAAATTACCAACATATCACTTTGGGGATTCGCAGTGTTATTATTACATAACACTAGGATAATAATATTTTTTTAATAATCAATTTCTTACAATTCCTTAATAAATTCTCTTTTGTCAGTTACAATAATCAAAGGCAGAATAAGTTTATGATTATAACTGAAGAGATTAATTATATTATCGATTACCTTTAAAATATGTTCTATGTAAATAAGATGGTAGCAGTTTCTCTTTAAACTAGCCAAATTAAGTAATCTTAAATGTTATTGTTAAATATTTTAGAAAAAAGTTTTTAACTTACCTATAATTATAATCAATAGCTTCGGGTAAATTAAGAGCATAATAAATAAAGCGTTTTTGTTTCTGAAAATCATCTTAATTTCATTTATAATAACTATATGCTTAATAATAAACACAAAAAATATTCTTGTATCCTTATTTAATATTAATAAAATTATAAAATGCTTTTAGCTTTAAAACGTGGTAACTATTTGGCCAAGATCTATAACTACAATACAAAGTGTTCATATTTATTGTCAAATTGTGATAAGAAAATAATAAATAAAACATATTAATATTCTACATCTAAGTTTTTAGATCTAGGCTGTTTTTTACAAATTATTCTGATAAGATATGTATTATATAACAATTCATTGCAACACAAAATAACAAATATAAAATAATAAAATCTCGTGTTTTTAACAATATATTACAAGAAATTAAAGATAAGTTTTTTACTCGATGTAATTTCATAATGGAAGACAAAATAAATTAACATTCGTTACAAAAGTTTAGAAGATTTAACAATTTATTTACACATTTTTCTTTATCGCACATGTATAAAAATGCTTCAATTCAAAAATTTCTATTTACAATAAATCTATCTACGACTATATGACTATAATTGTTTAAGACTCATCAATACGATTCAATGTTGAATCGAGAAATTATTTCTTAAAAATTGATGGAATAATATTTTTGTAGTATTCAATAAATCACGTTTTAAAAACTAGCCAGTCACTTGATATTGTTCAGGTTACATATCATCACACTACGTGAGCAAACCACGAACGCGACGCATTCAAATACACTAAATAAATATACACATAATAAGAACAAATTTAATCACATTATATTTTTTTAAATCGTCAGGAAGCTTAAAATAGAATAACACTGCCTTTATGAAAAAAAAAAGTTTAGAAAGAAACACATAATGTGTAACATTGTTACATACAAATAGATATGCAATAACGCTTCCAATATGACGCGAGAGAAAAGATGACCACCGCCACGTTTAGGTTCTCTGTCAGTTAGTATTTGACTTGACGGCAACATTATCAAATCGTTTGAAGCGGCCTACGGTTTTTTTATGACAGATGTTTATAACTTTACACCTCTAGTAAATATATATCTATGATGTATATCCTGAAACCGTCAAAATTGGTAATATATTTTTAAATCATAGATTCAGGCGGGGGCGCGGCAAACACGTTTTGATCCGAGATAACTTTACGCGTGCGACTTCAAATTATAAGTCCATTTCTTTCGCGCGTCATAGCCTAGCCTATATCTATTTATATTGTGGGCATCGCATATACATCAAATTAAAATACTCTATAGAGACGCAGTAATATTTATCTATTTACGTGTTTTTAGTTCGCCTTGAGTTTGCTTACGTAGTACGACATTAGTTACTTCGAATTTCTATCAATTCTATTCAAATCCTTATTTAGGAATGTGATAGTTTTATATTATTTTTTATGTCCATTGGTCATAAGAGCTTTAACTCTTTTTAGATTTGTAATTGTTATATCATCACCCGGTTGAAGTTGCAACGCTTTATGATAAGATATAAGTGCTTGCGCATATTTTCCATTCAAATGCAATATAGCACCTAAATTTGAATGATTTTCTGCTACCTGAAAGAAATCAACGATTATTCTTAGAGAATGTCTATTTGCCTAAAATAAATGGGAGCTGTTTTTGTTTTTTCATAATTTATACATTGATTAACAAACTAATAGCTACGAAATGGACTTTAAATAAAATATTTTTTCAACATAAATACATAATAAATTCCATCGAAATCCTAAACTATAGTTAAAATGGCAAATAGCATTATTCTAAGGTGCTTCATACCTCAGGATTAAGTTGTACGGCTCGCGCATACCACCGCTCAGCAGCTCGACATCTCCGAGCGTCTCTTAAGGCTCTTGCGGCTGCGGCTGCTCGAGGCCCGTCATTAGGTGCCAGTCTTGCTGCAGCTAAGAACTGTTCCGCTGCTTCTGGTATACGACGTTGTGATCTTAAGAATAAACCTATAAGAAATACGAATGACGTGATCATTTATTTATTTTGTGATATATATAAAGATGATCTTGATGTGTTAAGGTATTTCTTGCCAAATAATCCTAGGGATGTTATCGCTGAGAAAGATGCAGGAAGAAAGAGAGAGAGAGAGAGATATATAAAAAGTATATGTAATATTAAAAACATAATACCAATACATAAACTACATACAATAAAAAAAGACAATGATAATCAATTAAAGTACGTTTTCTCAGTGTGGGTTAGTGACAGTTGGAGGTTATAATTATTAAGCAAATGAATGAAATATTATGTAATACATAACTCACCATATTGATCTCGTACTGATGGATCAGAAGGCGCTAAAGATAATGCTTTTTTATACCATGTTTCAGCTTCTATCGCTCTACTCGACTGTAAAAATTAAATATAGTAAAAAAAACAATCCCGGATTAATTTTGAATATATACATTTATGTAACAAATTAATCTTTTGACCTTTAAAGTGTACGTCTGCTTTATAAAAATTGGAGTGAAGTGTATTTTTAAAAAGGGGTCCGTCCACATTGGTTGTAATTAAACAAAGGTTGACATTTTTAAAAATAGGAAGGATTAAACACGAATATCGAATTAATAAAAAATTAACGTATTTTCCATTTTTTACATTTGTTTATGTATATTTGATAAATAATATATGCATAAAAATACTCTTTTGTTTTAATATACACGATTATAATGTATACATGATTAAATATCCAGCGATTTCAGAAAACGTTCAAGAAAATTATACTGTCCATTAAAAAAATACTAAACTTTTAACGATGTCTTCTTTATTGCTAGAGGTACAATTTAAAGTTTTTCTAGTACAATGTTATAATTGTTAAAGTTCGACTTTGTTCAGTGGAATGTGAAATTAAAAATTGTATAATACAAGAGCCAAGGTTATTTAAACGATAGGAAAATAAATTTAATTTTCCTTTTACAATTGGTTAATTATAATCTTGTCTCGCAAATTTTTATATTACATTTTTAATATTAAGTTTGCAAAACATTTACTCGCAGCCGTGGAAAGTTTAAGTAGTTGGTCGACAGCACCCGTCCGGGGGCGTCACTGTTATACTTACATTCCTAGCAAGAAGTTTGGCGTACGCTATTTGGGTCGGTACATCGTGAGGAGCTGCAGCGAGAGCGGCGAGTGTATTCCTTTCCGCTTGTTGCCATTGTTGTAGTTGTACGTAGATTTCTCCGGCCATCGTAAGTACAGTCTATAGAAACATAAACATTAATAATTATTATTACTGATATTATTTGTCTAATGTTAAGCAAGAGTACGGTCCATGAGCAAAGACAACCGCTACTATGGAGAAATGTTTGCAGGCAGCAGTCGCCTCCGCTATGCCGGCTTGAGCATTGAGCTTGTCCAGGTTGATAGTGCGCATCGTTAAAACCCGGCCAATGTATTAATTATACCTATATTATAGTTAATTTGTGGTTATAATTAATGTTGAATCAAATAAAATTTAATGTGGTTCCCAGTAAATAAATATTCGTTTGTGCTTAAACCAAATAATAGCATTAAAATTATTCGTGAATTTTATGCATAAATGGTGGGTATTTAGTATAATGTTTAGTAAATACTTACATGTCTGTTCCATCCGACCACGGGCACACCAGCTTCTGGTATGATATCTAAAGCTTCTCTGTAAGCAGAAAGGGCTTTGTGCCAATGTCCTCGTTGTACATGTAAAGCTGCTAGTTGAATAAGAGCAGACACCCTTGCTCCATCATGCTCTCGACGGTTTCGAACCCGAGCTCCATTTACTTTCGCACCTGCTCTGAGCACACTCGCCGCTTCTGCGGTGCGTCCATCGGCTAAAAGTGATGCTCCCAAGTTCACGTACGCCACTGAAAATATTGACTGGTTACGTAATGTCGTCGAGGTTACTGTACTCGTAACAAACTTTATGTGAGAATTTTGTGTAATTTTCATAAAATTACATTCTATTCTCATTTAATTTTCATTCTAACTCTCCTTTAGATGTAGAGCTAAAGGAATTAAACGAATATGTATAAGTTTGTATAAAAACATTTAAAATGCGGGCACTCATTGACGCGGGGGATAAGAGGATTAGTGAGTGTGACGTGGTCAGTCTAGAAATAGGATTAAATTTAAAAAGTATTTCAATTGAAATTGCTTCTACATGGTAACGTTAACAACTTTGATGATACTTACAGGCCATTGAGGGTCTGAAGGTAATTGCTCTCTCCAAACTTTTAATGGCTTCTTCGTATCGTCTTTGGTTTTGAAGTAATATGCCTCTGTAACAAAAGTACTAAGTACTACGTTTTATTCAAAATTATATGAGTGGAAATTTTATACATTTTTATACAACATTATCTCGTAGTTAAGATAACGATTTCAATTTCTATATTAAAATTTTATTCGAATTTTTTTCCTTAAACATCCACAAAGATCTTTATAATGAAACCTAATAAATTCAGCATTACGTAGTTGGGTAGGTATATCTAGACCACAACAGAGCGGTCTGTACAAAAACATCAGAGATGCGCTCAGTAGGTAGCACGATGCAATATTGTCCGCATGAATAATGCAGGCACTGCAGAATTCCCTACTCTAATGAGAGCGTCCCGCCAGCCAGGCCATTACCCACTGTACAAGCACAATAATTTGTTACTAATTCCTAGAATTATGTTCGTATACACATAATACGCCTTTTTATTTGTAGAATTTTTAAATATTTTATACTTGAATAACTGAGTTTTTTATGATGAATCTAATGTGCTAAATGAGCAGGTTGCAGCTCGGGAAGAGTCTGTAAGGTGAGAAGTTTAAGCGTGTGTGGAAAAAACTGGCTCACATACGCAATCTTTTTAACCATGTGTCACCAATACCAAAACGTTATTGCAAGCTATTTTCGAATTATAAGCTTTTTTAAGACTAATGTATTGTTTATTTTTTCCAAGCCGCAATGAACGCGTGAACATCGCTAACACAAGCGCGCTCGCCCCTCCCGTGAAGTCGTCGTGACACCATCGCATTCACATTCCTTGTATTTGAAATTTCAACGAGGTTCTATGTTTTTTTTTTCAAATAATTAACCTTAATGTTATTTGAATGATTGGGATCAATAAATGTCAAAAGATGATGTAAAATGTTTAAAAAAACCTTCCTTGCTTGTAAAGCTTGTAAAGCATTAGTATGATATATGTATAAGATTTCAGGTTCAGGGAGTTGCTTTATGTCTTTTTACATCCCGTATAGTATAGCAAAGAACAACCTCCAAATTGTTATTTTTAATTTGTATATTAATAAAAATTATTTCCTTTTATTATACAGGAACGCTTTATACCATTATAAAGATTAGCATGAAATTCTCTATTAAAATTCTGGGTAAAATTATGATATGAATGGAAATGGGGAATGTGGAGCATAATCAAAACATGCCAACGACTTGTACCAGCCATTCCACCTTGTACGTCAACAGCATAAAGGCTTTTAATACACCTTTATTTTCTTTTGAGATTCACTAGGACATTTCAGTGAACAGTGACATTTTAACATAGCAATTGTCACAAGATATGATTTAGGTAAACTTTGTTACCCAAATTGTATTAATCCAGCATGAGGTACCCTATCCCAACTGACATTACGCTACAGTCGCAATCATTTCCGCTATACCGACTTGAAGAGATGAGTGCTATCAGGCTAATTTTAAAGTAATCTCGAGACATGAGTGAGTTAATTCACTGGTGAATTGACGGCAGATAAGTTAAAAACTACTAAATAATAATTTATGAAAAAAAAAACAAATTTGTATGAACTTGATTTATCTATAACTGTAGCCGTAGATAGAATCCTACTTTATTGATGAAACGTGCGAGTATTAAGTAAAACAAGTTTTGGAACGTAATTTCCTTAAAATACCTAAGTGTAAAACGAAAAGTTTTTGCAGAAGAAAATTACGTTAGGTAAGCAAATTTATAGGGTCGAGTTCTATTATATTCAAAACTTAACTATAGCCGTTGAAAATGACGTAATAACAGGTTTCTATAGACATGATGGCGTTGACCACAGCCACTGTAATTTTCGACAATAACGCAACGAACAATGTTGTTTCGAGACCAAACGACTGGCCGGAGATGTACGAGGGAATTTGAACAATGTGCACTTTACTACGCTATTACAACTTCGCTCAAATTATATTTAGAGAGTTACGACGCATTATAACGAAAATTATTTTCAATTATTATAGCATTTGTTTTGTGTGATGCTTCTAAAGCTCGTCTTTATCAGATGAATACTCGGTCAAAAAAAAAAAGAATTGAAAAAGATAGGATAAAATGATAAAGAAATATGTATGGTGAGCAAATATATATTTTTTATTTGTCACAAATGAGCAAGCTAAATTAAATAAAATTATTAATCTTTTTTTTAATGGTTATATCTCGAAAAGTAAATGTGTTATCGCAACCGCGTAAAGATCAATTTTGTTATGATAGACAAGAGAGAAAGAGAGAAAGCTTTCTTTTTTCAGGGGACTGACAACTATGCTACGCCACTGTGCTAAGGTAAGAATCGAACCTACGTCCTTAGCTTTGCTCATGGATGCTGTGACCAAATATAATTTAATAAGATAAATAATTGCAAACGAAAATGATTTAAAAAAAGCAATGTGAATACAAGGAGATTGAACTGGAAAATGGATTGCGTGAAGTAACACTTTCAATGCTATGTTAGCAACTGTAGTGTTAAATACATAGGAGCGAGCAAACACGGATTTAATCTACGCCGAGACGTCGCGTGGTGCCGCCTTCTACATGTCTACGAGCACCATACCACTCGCGCTATCTACCACTATCTACGAATGTAAGAATTTACGACTGACTCTAACTTTAATGAGTATTTTAATGAATGTAAGTGTTTCTCTTAATGTAGAAAATAATAATAATAAATTATGATGAAAATTAAATTATAAAAAATTAACACGAACACAACCGCCTGAGCCGAGGTGGGGTTCGAACGCACGTCCCCCGCTACGTTGAGCACAGATGTTCTGACCAACTAAACTGCAGAATTTATGCATTTGTTTTTTTGTTTGTTATTATTGCTAAATACATGTGCTATCACATGAAAAATAAAGGGTTTCCCATATAAAATTTTATCTACTCCAGTTTTTGATACAAAAATAGCCTATGTTCGTCTCTAGGATGTAAACTATCTCTTTGCCAAATTTAATCGTATATGTACAGCGAGAAATGTCTGCATTCAGCAGTCGTCTCCGCTATGCCGGCTTGAAGAAATTAATTAACCTTACATTGTCACGACTCTTGTTACTTTTCGGTTATTTCCAAAATGAATCCGAAACGCGACTAAATGTTGCCAGGAAAGTTCTAGAACTACTCCAGAACGGTAAACTGGGCTAATAACAATCATCAGTCTGTTATCTCATCATCAGATTATACCGACCGGAATTTTGAGAGATTTGATTTAGACCAAATCAATACAATATTCAGATATAACAAAGCAAATTCATAGCTAATAAAACATTTTGTAGTTAATTGTAGCTAATTAGGACCAAAATTTGTCACGTGTTAGAATAACATGAGCGTTGGTCACGTTCAGGGATAAGCCAATGAATAGAGTAGCTATTATCCAAGTTGGTCAAACAAGAGACGCATTAGCTCTAATGATACTGAAATTCGTAAATAAATCTTTATTATACACATAGTTATACAAAAAAAAATAACGATTTTTAAAAATTGGAATAATTTTGAGCTGGCAACATAATGAATCATAATTATTACGTTCTAATTTCAAATATTTATTCATAGCATTTGTTTTGTTGTTTTATTAGGACCCGTGGTCTAGCGGTAGAATGAATGAACTCGCGATCGATGAGACCCGTATTCAAAAGTTCAAATCCCGATAAATTTTGACCGGTACCAATTTAATTATTTTATGTGTACTTTGTTCTCTCAGTGCCTGTGCTAGCATTGTTTTAATATAGGTATTAAAAATATATTTAAAAAAAATCAAAAGTAAATTAAAGACAATGGGATAATGGCCCATACAGCCTATTCTAAGTAGAAGCTCCATTTATGCGTAGGCAGTAGTAGCGACAATATTAAAATTTATGACTAGAAAGAAACATTAGATTAAATGTATCAAAAATAAATACATATTTTATTAGTTTTTTAATAAACAAATGAAAGAAATAAAACAGAAGCGAAATACAGACGTTGTGATTAAGAGAGACAATGCTGTTTGTTTTATTATTAAAGGGTAATGGGTAAAATGGAATATACATCTAGCACGTATTGTAGGTGTAGAAACAAATTTAATTTTAGCGAACGGCGTCGCCAAATACCGCTTTGTCGCGTTTCGACCGTCCGCACTACATTATATTGTTATCCACGAGTAAGCAAATGTTGTCAGGTTATTTTCTGGGTCTCGCTTTTAAATAAAACTATTTAAAATAACTAAATTATACAAAGCTCTCTTTTCATAAATGCTTTAATAAAACATTAAATTGTAAAATGTAAAAACAAAGAAGAAATATTAAAAATGTGACTGTATGGATTTTGATGCCTTTGCCTTCACAGAATGGGGAGTGGAAAAAAAACTGAATTTGAAAGCTTAAACCACACTGGTACCGCAGCCTTCCTTCTAGTGTTTTGTAATTTTGTATAAAGAATAAAGTTTATTAAATTAAAGTTACAAAGTTTTAATAATTACTAGCTGACCCGGCAAACTTCGTATCGCCTCAGAATCAATAAATAAAAAAGATGAATGATAATTGCAGAATGTTTCAACTTTAGTAAAAATGTGGTCAAAACTTAATTGGAACAAAAATAATTCGTAATCGAACCAAAAAAATTTAATTTAATTTGATTTCTGAACGACTTTTAAATTTAATTGATTTCTAAACGACGGGACGAACATCAAATTGACATTCAAAACCAAAGGAATAGTTTCTAAGGGAAAGCGAAATTGTTGTTTTTACTATATTCCAAGCATTTTCTTTCATATTTACTCACCTTTTAAACCTTCCCTGGACTTCCAAACCAAACAAATAATTCAAAACCAAAATTAGCCAAATCAGTCCAGCCGTTCTCGAGTTTTAGCGAGACTAACGAACAGCAATTGATTTTTTTTATATAGATTTAAAACACTGAGTCAAATTCTAATAGAAATATTATCTTAACAGATAACTGAAGAAGTAACTTGCGCTTTACGTATTTATGCATTCACTTAACACTCAACTAAAGGAGAGAATATAAAATATGTAAATATTTTATTAAAGTTAAAATTTTTCCTTCGCTCCGATAACTTGTTATATTAAAAACTTTTTAGCTTATCAATATTTACATATTGTTGTGTTCTTTTACAATCTTTGAATTTAAGTAGCTATTTTGTTATTGATTTAAGGCCGGTAACTCAATTCTGGCTTAAGTGAGCTTGTAAACTTATTTTTCTGGTAGCGCTGTTGGTGGTGGACGACCTTAAAATATATTTTTTATTTTCTTTGTCTTTTATTTTTCTTATTAAAATATACTATACTATGCTACTTATATCATAGACATTAAACCACCAAGGTACATAATAATATAAGTTATATTGGTACCGGATTTAGATTTTGAATTTAGCGAGATCTAAACACGGATCCCATAGATCGTGAGCTTTTTACGACATGACCACGGCCGCCCAGATATCATTGGTAAGTGATTTACAAATAAAGCGTGTTTTTTCTTGTTTATTTTTTTTACATATTATAAAATTCCCTTTTGTTAATCGACTGATAGTAGATTCATTCTTTCCATGTTCCAAAACAATCCACTCATTCGAAAGTGAAAATTACGGACAATGGTCAAAGCATTTTTTATGCAAAAAAAGTGCTTTTTATCAAACGAATCGTTGCAATCAGTGTGACTGACAGGAACATAGCGACTTGAACGTGCTCGTGCCATACAAAAACTCGATATGAACTTTTATGAAGCACCTCGTTAAAAAGCTCCAATCAATGTTTTATTGTCAATAGTTCATGTAGTACTGTAGTTATTGTAATGTTGAATGTATTAAGGTTACATACTGAAATTGCAATTAGTGCCGTAACTGTAACTGCGTCAACAACTGCTACCACAAAAACAATCCAGGTTGACAGAGCAGACTGTTCTCGTTATATCTGGCTACTTTCAACCTGATAACGTAAAGCGACAATACCACAATTGTAAAGTGGTACTACTCTAGTACTGTCTAAACTGGCCTAATCTAACCTTCATTTAGTCATTATCGTCTGTCTACATTTACTTTTTTTTATTGTAGCTTCGAATATTACAACACTCCGACTGATGTAAAGCTAGAGTACGGTCCATGAACGGAATCAGCTGCAACATATATTTTTTACAGGCAGCGGTTACCTCCGCTATGCCGGCTTGATGAGATGAATGTGCACTATCTAGATTGACATTGCACACTCCTCTCCTACTTAGCTAGTTTCAAACTAAACATGAAACATGACAAGATCTGACATTCGAAAGTGGCGGTACTGGGCTAATAACCGACAATCTCCCTAGAACTCGTTATAAATGCGATTTAATAAATGTAAGAAATAAACATGTAGTTTAATATTACTCATAATATAATATGTTATGTAAATAGCATACTTCAGAAAACGACATAACAAAAAGAATGCTCTAACATAAAACAATTTAAGATTAGAGGGTATATGAAAGAATTCCAATATCGTCCCTCTTCAAAACGACGCTCTAGTCGTGCGAGTACACTGCAGTCAACGAGAGAGCCTTCGCGACGTACTACTACATTGTGAACACGAGTTTAATCTACGCCTTATCACCAATGTGCTGGAACATGGAATTCACTACACTCGCCCTCGTTCTAAACCGGCTCGTGCCACGAATTTACTGGAAAATGCTTATTGACAATCTAGATTTACTTGTACTGCATTTTATAAATATTTCAGTCATAGGATTAGCTGGGAACTAGAACGGGAGAAGCTTGGAACGTTACACTCTCATCTCACAAAGCCGCGGCATAGTAGAGGTGAGTTCTGTCTTTAGACATTTTAGCTATGGTGGTTCTTGTCTCTGTTTATGAACTGCACTCTAGATTAATATTAGGCGAGAAGAAGTCACATGTAGGAATGCTTTAAAAATAACTCGCATATCCCAATACCACAAAGCAGTTGATTCACGTACCGACTGTTTCACATACGGCACGGACTCACTTACGGTTATTATACCTGATTATAAGTTTATTAGTATATTATATAATTCTATCTATTATTATATTGTTTCTCGTGTCACGTAAACGAGATCCTGTATCTTTGTATACTTTACCCACACAAATAAAAAAATAAAAAAAACGTCATTAATACTTTTTTAGTCATAGTTTATTTTTGTATTATACAACTTTAAACATGCATAAATTATTCTATGTATTATTCTACAATGTACTCGTATATCCGCATAAGCTATAAAATTGAGAATGAATAAAAGATTTTCAAGTGTATTGAGTAATCAATATGAAAACGTTGCTAAACAATGTGAATTACTTCCAAACCACAAAGCAGTCAAGCGACAATATATTCATGAGTGCAATCATAAGGTGACAGTATTTTTTTCTCCTATTTTATATACCATACTCCGCCTGATGTTAAGCTAGAGTGCGGTCTATAAGCGGAGACAAGTGTCACCACAGGGAAATTGCACAATACTGTCGTTGTAGTCGGCTACTTTCACACGCAACTAGGACCGCTTGAAAGTGGTAGAAGGTAATTTTTAAAGGTCGACTTAAATACAAAATAAGTTGAATATCATAATACAAATATACACAGTTACTTATGTAGAGAAACTCGAGAATTGTGACTAGCGTTACTTCTATAAACGAATTACTACCCCAATTTTGTGTCATAGAATCCAACAAATAATACTAGTAGTCAACCCTTAATGTTGTTTACGAAAATATTAATTTTAAAAACTACCCATTGCATTTTTTTTTCACTATTTCTGATCACAAAAAAAAAGCAATATTTTAAGCAATATAACTTCTTTTGGTACCCCTCGAGATTCGGGCGCTTAGGCGTGATCGAGAAACAAAACATACAACCATTACATACGTACATTAGATACAATATAATCAGAAATAGCTATAGAAATGTATTTTTCAGTGATAACATGGAACTGTAGTACAATATTGGCTCCTAATCCATTTATTGGAACCTGCCTTCGGAGTAATTGTGTTAGGAGCAAACGATAGCAATAAAGCTTATCGCCACACGCGTCGTCTAACACAAATAGATTTAATAGAATATGAAGCGCGTCGGAATATGAGAGGCTATTCAGTGTTCGCATCAAACGCATGCTCTGTCGTAGGCACGTACGTTAAGGTACTTAGTTAAGTCAGCGAGGAGAATGTATTATAAGGGATTTATTCAAACAACCGAACCGGGAGACGTGCCGAAAGAGGATCGAACAATGGGCATTGTGTAAGAGAATATGGGTCTGGCCAGATTGAAACGAGGCTTATAAATATACCGTGTAAGGCATCCCTCCCTCTAACTTTACGTTAATTGATCGAGTTACATACCAATGTAATGTATAACTTATAAGGTTTATCTACAATGCCGTGCATTAATTAACGCTTTTATCCCTCTTTCAGAATAATTAGAAAAAGAAAAATACATACAGTGAACGCTAACTTGATGTTAAATCTAATTTACGTTAGACGTAATATAATATTATTATGTGATTACTATCGATCCTACTGCCAATTACAATGTTACGATTATCAGAATGATTTGTTAATTAGTAAAACCCTGTTACACTTCTGTAGATATAATGAACCTTCTGAGAAAAAAAATCTTGCTTAAGGTTGTTGGCGTTTACTTATTAACTTGCGAAAACAAGGTCGTAGAATATCGAGAAATAAGTATCTAGGTTATGTCTTGATTATGTTCTTCAGAATAAAGAACCCGTACAAAAACAGCTGAGTGTTGATTACGAGGAAAGAATGAGATGAAAGGGCTAAATGGACTCGTTCGTCTCCGCCTACACTCTTAGCCACTCTGACTAATGTATGATTGATTCATTTAGTATTTTGGGTATTATTGGAAACGAGGAAGTTGTTAGAAGCAATATAAACGCCAATTTGTGAAGATGTATTGAGAGGGAAAAGGATTTACTCCGAAAGAAACTTATTCCTATTTTCATAAGAATAACATTTCATATTTCGAGCATGTCTTTCTTACCTCCGCATTATAATATAAGGACATTATGTTTTCTTTGTCTAATATCCCTAATGGAGGTTAGACCTTTGCCTTTTTACTCTCCAGGGATAGACATGTCGAATATTATTCCTTTCGTCAAAAAGGTAGGGTCGTGGGACCTTTCGTTGTAATTTTCTTTTGTCATGTTATCGAAAAGTTATATAAAAAAACTTGTCAAATTGCATCTACATGTTTTGATGTTTGCCAATCCTCTTTACGAATTTATTTATAATTTTTCTATGTTTTTATATGTAGTAAAAAACACTTACAAGTTATAATGTACATCTGCCATATTCGGCCTGTGTAGAAGAGCTCGTTGAAATGCTGTTTCTGCTTCTGCAATACGACCCTGGGCGCTTAAAATGCTCCCAAGATTGCCATATGCTGAAACAAAAATAAATATAAAGCCACTTATTACAAAATAATAAAGGAAATTGATATGCATGTATAATAAATAATACTGATAGTAGAAGTCTCGTCGTGCAATGTTCGTTCTCGTCTCTTTTTAAATAAGCTCGATGTATTTGCAAAGGACTAGGCGATGACGCCACTACAGCCACGACTTCATGTCAAAGAATTTAATATTGAACCTCTTTTTGCATAACACATTCTCTAGAATTTTATTTTGTTAAACATTGTATATACGGAGAAAGTATTGAAAACGGTTTTTGTGAATAAGAGGCTGTTAATATTCTTTAGTTGGGAATAAAGTTATTTTCAATATAATACTTAACATAACATCGTATATGACTTAGTATGTTTAATTGTTTAATACATAAAAGGTATGAAAACTAACACAGTGAACCGTAGCATCGAATGTCATAAACGTTAACGCGACCGTAAAATATCCAACTAAATAGCACACATCGCGAAGGAAATAAAAGCCTTATCCTTTTTACGATCGGCACCATTAGCAGTAAGGAAAACATAAACTAAGAC
Source organism: Tinea pellionella (assembly GCA_948150575.1). Classification (NCBI taxonomy): domain Eukaryota; kingdom Metazoa; phylum Arthropoda; class Insecta; order Lepidoptera; family Tineidae; genus Tinea; species Tinea pellionella. Next base: position 4,194,374 of record OX411252.1, read on the forward strand.
ATATAAGGAAGATATGACGCACAATTTTACTTTTCCATTTCGACACAGATTCGATGCTCGTACGTTTAGCCTAAAAGCTTATTTTATTATCTTTGATGTAAAATACGATACTTTATTACGCTAAGTTTTATTGATACGACTTCCGCACCTGAAGGCGTGCAAATTAACTCATTCAGCGCTAACTATGTTGCGAAATAAAATTTACGAATGGTTTATTTATTTTATTGGAACAGACAAGACCTCGAGCTCTTAAAGTTAGTCCTTCAGGATTGCTCTTGTTGGAGCGCGACAAAGTACCCACTTATTCCGCACTCAAAATAAAATACCTAGTTTTGGAACAAACCCTGATAAAGTTTTAGATTCTTGTCGTGATTGTTTTTCAATTCCACGAAGGAGATTGCAAGCAGTCGCTCCACTAAAGTTTAAGATACTTGATATTTCATGTTCCTCTTGTTAGTTTCACTATTTTATTACGGGTATTTCGCATTATAATTTTGTTTGTAGTACCGTAATAATTATCACAGGCGTAATTTCCGCGAAATTTACGTACGATATTATTGCAAAGATTTAAACATTCCCGGGCGGAGTTGAAACTCTGAAAGTGGATTCTCGCAAGCTTCCATTATTCCATTACATCATTGTACATTTTCAATTACAAGCTAAATTAGACTTGATCCTTTGTAAAGTTCTGCATTTAATAAAATCTGGCGTTGTGCCATTCAAACTTTTGCGGGCGAGTTTACTTTTCATTAAATGGTTTTTAATTAAATATTGATGGTGCTCGCATTAACTTGGTCATTTTTTTAATGAAACCATAAAATTATTTTCACTACACAGTACAAAACAAAGTCGCTCGTTTGTCTGACCGTATTAATCTCAGAAACTATTGTAGAGATTTTCATTACGTTTTCAACAATAGATGGATTGATTTACGGGAAAGGTTAACGTGTATAATTTATGACGGTTTTGTGTAAATTGGGTGACCTGTGGTGACGATAGTCCGGAAAGAGACAGATAGTGCTTGAACTAAAATTTCTCGAGAGCAAAATGCTTTTTATTTATTTATTTATTTAAATCTTAGTGTAGCGTGCACACAGGAGAACTTAATGCTAAATAGCATTCTCTTCCAACTAACGTCCGTGTTTAGGACATGTGAAAGAAGAGAAGCAATTTTTCAAACAAATATAAGTAAATAAGTACAGTATAAATGTAAAGACAATTTTAATTAACAGTATAATAAAACATTTTCAAAGTGAAAAATAAATGAATCGGGGTATTGGAAGTTCCTTTTAAAATTTGTATTTTCGCATACAATATTGAGGGTCCTAAAAGAAATAACCACTATGAAACGTAGGACTTAACTATTTTCGCCTGAACTAAGTAGTAATAGGTAGGACAGCTTCGTCCCAACTTAGATAATAGCCTTAATCTCTGGAACTCGCCACTCGAGAAGGTCGCTATCGGTTCGTTTTGCTCCAAAAGATAGACTCGATAAAACCAAGAGCTTAAACGATTAGGCAACCTTCTTCTAACCTGCTGCTCTTGGATCCCAACTTACTGATACTGATCCTCAGAACTTATTTACTAATGACGGACTAAATTGTATATTTTGACTTACAAAAGTCATTGCATGATTAATGCTTAAGCACCAGTTTAATGCTTAAAGGCAGGTGTCGCCTCCGCTATACCGACTGGATCAGTGTGTACTATCCAGATTGACAGAATTATCTTGTATGCAATTTACGAATTCTATTTGGTGTAACCGTGTCTAGGTTATTGATTGATTATTTTACATCATTTACAGTAACTCAAAAGAAAATAAAAGTTTACTGCCAACCGGTGTAGGCACAAGACACTTACATGCATTATATACAGTCAAATAAATCCAGCTAAAATTACACTACACGTGTATTTGCGTGATTATTGATCAATTTTGAACCGTAGTTCGTTGTCATAAGATTGAAATTTTGTGTATTCAAAAGATTTAGCAAATTTACACGCTGCGGATGTTATCTGATGCTTTTATGTGTTCTTCGCCATAAATTCGTCTTTCACGTATATCATCAGAACATGAGACCTGCGAACAGCTCAAATCCCTTTATATGCCCAAGAAAATATTTCACTCTCATATTAAATTTATTTGCTAACGACAAGGTCATTTTAAAACACGAATTTTCGAAAGTAACTCTCACTATTGGCGGATGTTTTTTCACTAAGCTAAAGCTAAAAAATGAGGCATATATATTTCCGCCCGATACGAATAATAAAAGTTCAATCACTATACTCCAAATCACAGGGATCTTCATGAAGCCTATTTCACCAACAGGGACACACTATGTCTGTACCATGAGGAGAACACAACTCAACTACTTCCAAGCTGAAACTGTAACGTTGGAATTGTACTGGAATTAGTAATGAAAAGTTTAAACAAAAAATTTAGTTGTTATAATTTTTTTTCTGTATATATTCAAGTACTGAAATGTGACGTAGATAGTTTTCCTTTTCGTATAGAAAGCTCACGATAGGTCGCATGTTGGTTAGTCTCACGTGTATTCTTCAGCCGAAACTTTTATGGTCGGCTATGGTCGCAGTCATACTCAGTAGTAGCTATACAGATTTATTGCTCTCTCGAATAACCTACTTCGCTTTAATATTTTATTTCAATACTCAATTTTTAATCAAGCAACTTTAAACCATATTTCGAATGTCATAAAAGTTAAATTTACTTGGTCTTGCTAATATAGATAAAAAGTAAGCCTTTGTGAATAAATAAAGTGTCAGAGAAGGGAACGGAGGTCAACTATTACAGAAAGTAAAGTCGTGTTACATTTAATATATTTTTTCAATTATCTTTTCATATTCATTTGAGAGAGACTTTTTATATCTATTTTTGTCGTTATTATTTTTTATAAAAGTATTGTTATTATTATTTGATATTTAGTACGTAACTTAAAATACGTCTTTTGAATAAAATAAAATTTATTTATTTGCGAGATGCTATTCAAGTTATTTAAGTAGCCTGCCTCGAAATTCAAAGTTAAATAAAAAATATATATGTATATTAAATTTAATTACTCAATTACACAGTTCTAAAAACGGTTACATTATTTTTTTTAAATACATTCGCATTTATAATTTTACTGTGGGAAATAGATTCATGCGTAGAAGCCTCAGTATGTAAAAAAATGTGATTTTGTGTATCTGAATCTCCGCTCTATCAAAATAGAAGAAGAACCAACCAACTGGATATTATTAAACTATAAAAAAGTATTAGAAAACAATTCTAAAGATATAACATACATAAGTAATGTAAAATATATAGGAAATATTTAGTAGTGTTATTGAAACAAATGAAAACCTATGAAATTACGTATGCATGAGTGAATAATCGCTTACAAATTATGATTTACGATTTCCTTTATCCATAAAATAATATTGAATCTAATATTTTCGAAGACATTGTCTTAGTCGTAAAAGTCAATAAACATATTCACTTTTTCTACTACATTTCCAAAGTTTGTATGAAAAATAAAGAAAGGAGGAGCATAAATTTCTTCGCCGCGGTCGGTGCCAAGACAAATAGTGAAGGCGTCGATGCGATATAATAGGACACACTTTACCCGACTGAATAAGAGATTTGTGATTTATATCTATGTACTATCATACTACACTTCATAAAGTACTTTATGACGAATTATTGTGTATATCTAAAATAGCAACTTCGCTACTAATTATGTACATGGCGGTGGCACAAATTAGATCACACATCCTATGTTTTCAACTATAAACATGTATTTAAAGTAGTCCACATTTCGCTTTAGAGTCATCTTACCATCCGGGTTAACAGAGCATACTAGAGGAGTTATACCCGGTTACTTGAAAACTAGCCTCAAATATGACTAGGTCACTTGGAAGCGGTGGTTGCGACAGACTGGGGCAATAAACAAATTGACAGGCTGACTGCCACTCTTTAACACAACTTGGCATCGCCGTCTAGCTCATATTGTTAATCGAACAAATCCGACTATTATACCATACCATTTAATTATACCATTTTACAAAGCTCGATTGCCACTCACTCACTGACATATTTTATCGAGCACTTGCAGGGGGGTTGGGGTGAATCTTTTGGGATGTGTGTGTGTATATATGTGTCCGTTCTGTCCGATTCCGGAACGCGTTATCTCCGGAACGAAACAAGATAGGGCCGAAGTGCCGGAACAAAGGTTGTGATGAAATGGAAATGCCCTCCAATTTCTAGGCTTTTTCAAGACTACCCACAAAACCATCTTGCATACCGGGCCACAATTTTTTCAATTTAAAACTAAATAAAAAATGACCTAATTTTCGGTATAGATTTTATTAATGAACAGATGAATAATTATTTTTAGGCAACACTAAATATAATAAAATGATTATAAGTTCCATGTGAAAATAAGTTCAAAGACAGCTGGTGGCGCACGCCTTCTTCGTATTTTATAAGCCATTTGTGTGTCCGTAAAACTAGCGAAACTTTCGAGGCAACTTTTAAAAAGCGAGCCAGCCCTCTTTATTTTTTCCTTACAAACCCATCGTCAATAAGTTGGATAGTTTTACATCAGAGACCCTTCGATAAAGTGTCATAATTTAGATGAAATATTGTTTTTCTGCAAAAAGAGGAACATATTTGGGTGTCTTATTTATGGACGTTGAAGAAGTTTCGGTTCGTGGTCTTTACGACGACAATGAGTCTACTACCCCTATACCAACCAGTATAGGATTGGGGAAAATAGTCGCCAATAACAAAACCTGTTGATTTCTAGTTGATTTATGCAATAGATAAATATTCAAATATTCTCGAAAGCATGGATTTATATCTAATAAATAAATACATATTATACATAGGTAATGTACTTCAGTACAACCTCTGTGTCGTCCTCAAGGTCAACAGGAAAATGCCCAACGGCATTAAATAAAAATCATCCTTTGTATTTTGTACAAAGTTTTTAAAATAATTATAAATATTTTTTTTATATAGGTATATAGCAGCTCGAGATAAGACCACAAACAAATGCCGGGAGGTAGCAGTCCCCTCCTCTATATCGGCTTGAGGAAAGGAATTTGCACCGTTCATTGACAGGGCACACTTCTATAGTTATGCCCGGTTAATTCTAAGTTGATCCCGAAACGCGAATATTTCACTTTATGGGTTTATCTACACCTTAGTTTTGCGTAAAATTTAAGTTAATCTATATTAAAATTGAAACATATAGCTTACAAAAAATTGGGGAAATGAATTCGGTCGTTCCAAGTTGGTTTGAGAGCTCATTTATTAAAAGCAAATTGGAGCTTAGTCACGGCGTGGTTTTGGAGGCAATTACCGCTATTGTTTCATTCGCGGAACTCCTAATTAACAGTCTTTTTTGTTTGCTGGTGTGACTAAAACATCCGAACATTTTAACTTCCCAATTTATATGAATAGAAATCTAAAAATCGGAAATCAAAAATTTTAATAATAATTTTATATGGGAAATAGTAGAAGAGAGAAAGCGTGTCGGCAATTATTTAACTTTTAACAGTTTACAGCGTTAGTTTTTCATGACTTTTTTTAGCATGGCGAAAGAGAATAAATGTTGGGTGGAAGAACGATTGAGTTTTTGTCAATAAAATGGGTGGCGGTAATGGGCGCGAATCTATCCACTGCACAACGGCGAGTCTTGTGCAAATAAGTGTACCTGCACAAAATTTCTAACTATGAATTGTGAAACGTTTAAAAAATATTTTATATATTTTTTTAATTTAAACAGTGCCCAGTCTTCCGTCCTAGGGTAGTATAACCACTTTCAAGTGACCTTGGAGCAGCCGTGGTCTAGCGGTAGGACGCGTGGACTCACGATCGATGAGACCCGTGTTCGGACCGATACCAATGTAACTTTGTTATATGTACTTTGATCGCTCAGTGCCTATAGGCACTATTAAAGAGTGGTAGGCAGACTGATTATCGATATTAGCCCAGTCTGTCGTCCTGGGGTAGTACCACTACTTTCGAATGTAACGCTCGAGAAGCAAGTTATCGCGTTTCTGAAGCAGTGGCCAGGTATAACGAGACGAGTGTGCACTTTCAATTTAGATGGTGCATCTCATCTCCTCAGACCGACATAGCTGGGGCGACTGCTGACCGTAGAGATTTATGTGTAGTACAAATTGTTTCCGTTCATGGACCGCACTCTAGCTTTACATCAGGCGGAGTGTTGTCAGAAGAAGCCGCGTATAACGAGTCGTCTACCAAACGTGTATTATGTAGTAAGCGTACAATGACATTGAAGTGACTTTGTCGAGTTTCGGGAATAGTTTGAAAGTAGCCAGATAGAACGAGAGGAGCGTGCGCTGTCAATCTGGATGGTGCATGCTGATGATAGATAGCATGAGATGATAGCAGCCTGTAGAGATTTCTCTGTAGTAGCAGTTGTTTCCATTCATGGACCGCACTCTAGCTTTACATCAGGCGTAGTGTTGTCACATGCCGAGCTACAATTAAAAAAAAATCTGATTTCGTTTAAATAGATTTGACGAGTCGAGTATTATTTATTATCTGATCTATATTTACACATTCAAATTACCTTGTTTCCCGTTACAAGAAAGTAAGTAGAGGAAGAGATGTTCTTAGAGGACAGGGGGCGCATGCATCTTTAATGGGGTCCTACAAAGGTCAAGAGTCGGACTGAGCGTTGAATACATTATAAACTCCCACTATGACGGGCTACGACAGCTTCACTCCAACTTTGAGGAAATATCACACCGCGGACAGGTAGTTTGTAGCTGTCTCTCAAACAAATTAATTGTGCCTTGCTTTAGCTCCGTAACGAGCAGTAACTCTAACAAACTTTTGAGTTAGGTTCAGTTAGAAGAGGGGTGTCGGTTTGGTGAGCCTTCAAATAAACAAGGAGTTCGTTCGAGTTTACAAAACTACGTCACTATGGGAAATACGTTTTCGACAAAAAGTTAATGGACCAGTTTATTGTTAACTTGAACTTGCAGTTTATAAGACTTATTATAAATAAATAAATATCTATATTATTCTCACTCGTATTATTATTATTATTTTATTGTAGCTCGGCTTGTGACAACACTTCGCCTGATGTAAAGCTATAGTGCGGTCCATGAATGGAAACAACTGCTACTACAGAGAAACCTGTACGGGAAGCAGTCGCCTCCACTGTGCCGGTTTAAGGAGACGAGCACGTACCATCTAGATTGACAGTGCGTACTCCTCTCGTTATACCTGGCTATTTTCAAACTATTCCCGAAACGCGACAAAGTCACTTCACGAGTGTTACATTCCAAAGTAGTGGTACTACCCCAGGACGGCAGATTGGACAAATAACCATCATCAGTCTGCCTACCACTCTTTGCCCTGAGCTAAAATAATGTGCTTTTTAAAAACAACATTATATGCATTTATTATTATTATTGTACCTCGACATATTATGACAAAACTCCGCCGAATGTACTTAAAGCTAGAGCGCAGTCCATGAACGGAAACAACTGCCACTATAAATAAATTTCTACAGCCAGCTGCGGCCTCCGCTATGCCGACTTGTGGAGACGAATGTGCACTATCCAGATTGACAGTGAAACGCGACAAGGCGACTTCACGGATGTTACATCCGAAGAATGGCAGATTGGACTAATAACCATTACCAGTCTGCCTACCACTCTTTAATAAACACAATCTTAGTATATATAGACACAATAATAATAGTTACCTTTAGGGGGATTGATATGCAGTGCGCTTCGAAATAAGCTTTCTTCGTCCCGCCAGTCTAAATTTCTGTAAAATGTCCGAGTACACATGGCCATTATCACCGCCAACACGATCACACTAAACGCTTTACTTCGTCTCTCATGTCTGTGCCACCCGCGCGTTAACATGCCGGCCCCGAGCCCCAGCAACAAACAAAAACCTACACTCGGCATATATAGCACACGTTCAGCCACTACAAAACCGACGTAAAATAAAGCATTACTTGCAGGAAAGAAAGGTAGCAACATGAATCCTATAAATATTAGTAACGCCACATTAGCACTTTTTTGCGGAGACCGTCTCTCTTTCGGTTTGAAAAGTTTTGTTTTATTTTCATTATATACAATACAAAAACAAACAGACTGATGTGTCATTGTGTTGTTATTGTTGATAGCGCGGCATGCATTCGTGTGGTCTTCAGTCAGTGAATGCTTGCAGCCTGTACATAGTTTCTTTGTATGACCGCCCTCTCTGTATTGCGAGTAATGTTCTAAGCCCTCAATTCCATGTTTATGGGCTATTTTGTTGTTGTTCATGTAGTTAATTCTCTTTTGATTTCTTTTAGAATGACCGTAGCGGTTTTTATGATATCTACTTTCTTTATAAGACACGTCTTGTCGTTTCGTAAATTCGTGGAGAATAGCTTTCCACGTGACCCTTGAAACTATCGTGAAGAATATAATTGTAAAAATATTTCTAATATCAAAAATGGAAGATATTCTTGGAATTGCGTCCATCGACCAATCGAAACTTAATTGAGTTGGGCAAATGAGAAGAAAAAAATTGAATATTGGTAAGTAAGCGAAGGTGAGTGTTCTCGTGATGAATGAAGCTTCTCTCGCTGCTGGATTGTCTGCGGTGGCGAAGATGGGAGGTGAACCCGCCAGCATTATCCTCCAATAAAACAACGTTATACCGCCGACACCAAGTGTGTAAACACTCATCCAACGATTCTGAAACAAAGCAAAAAACCTATTAAATTGAGAAAAAAATAAAATAAATATAGCAGTTTAAAAAAAACACAAAAAATTGCATGATATTTATATTGATATCATATGTGCACTAAGTTTACGCTCTCGCGAGAATTTTACTTCAGCTATGAGGTGATTGATCACCACTCGGTTATTCATTAATAACTGTCGAAGAATTTGCCCCAATATTTTGGCAGTTACCTATATCATAGATCGCTCCCAAATATACGGCAATACAAATAATACTTTGTGACAGACATGTGTAATTTATGTATCGATTTAACATAATCTGTTGTTAGCATTTTGACTTTGTTTGTGTTTTGTTTTTACAGCCGTATGATCTACGTAAGAAAAGTAAGTTATCAATTATGTAGACACTTAAATAATGATCTATTATGAAATGATAATGCAGCAGGTAAGTTGTTTGAAGTAGTTTAGCGTGCCTCTCCCTCGTGGCATTGTAATAATTTTCATCCACGCTAGCGCAGGCAGTACGATAAAATTTGATTTATAAGGGGAGTGAATGGTTGCGAGACACCCCTTTAGATTATTAAATTACCACTGCCACCTATAGCGGCAATGCTCACCGATTTTACGACAGTTTGTGATTAATTTAGAAATTTTATCTTCGGGTACATTTTCCTGACTAACATTTTACCGCTCTTTAATCTGTTTAAAGTGGACTCATTCAAAACTTTTGGTAGTTATTTACCGCCCACATGAGCAGCGTGAGAGTCGGTATACCGGCTTGTTACTTGCGGGTTGTTCGAGAAAAAGATTTATGAAGGTCGGTCTGGCCCCGCGCCGTTCCGGACTCTAGGGAAACCCCTGCGCAGAACTAACGATGTCGGTTCGGATTTCCAGCAGAATTTACGCCACCGAGGGGAAGGTGTGTAGGTGTAAACTGGCAATCTCAGAGAACATTTTGCTTAGCTGAATTCGACTTAAATTGACTTATTTTGGGCAGCAAAAGGAAAGTTTTAAAAGCAAATAAATTAGATCCTTGCTTGTAAAGTTCGCTCGTTACAAGTATTTTCAACTTTACCTTATTATTAGTTGCAAGCGCGCCCACACTTATTAATTTCGTAATTTAGATTTTATTAGTTTGTGTTTAAATTTATTTCTCATCTTATAAATTAAAAATACTAGAATGAAAAGAGAAGGTAATTTATAAAATAACATATGAAACACAACACAAACAAAAAACTAATATAACGCAAAGTAATGAACTCGCGTTGAAAATATAAAATTAAAAAAACGTAAATGTTGAGCTCATACATTGCTATAAAACGAATTTGTTTAAAACTTTTAATATATGTACTAAACATTAGAGAAAAGCTGAAATTAAAAGTTCATTTTGAAATATACTACTTAAAATTCAAATAATACTCTTAAAACAATATTTTGCTGATTTTATTGTTTTGAATTAAAAAAAAAATTAAATGTATATTTTATGCTTATTATTAAATTAGTAATTTTATTGCAATCGTTATATTTTTCTTTATAATTTCAGACTACATTACAAACTTTACACGTGTATGAATCGTCTACTCAGATTAAGTTATTATTATTAAAGCCTATTTAATACCCCACAGATGGAAAAAGCCTCCATCATCCATTTCTACAAGATTATCTGTACTTGTAAGTTTACCATCGTATATGTAGAGCTCCTGGGAGGAGCATCTTCGTCTGGAGTTCACTATATGGTAGACTTTGACGAATGTACAAATGCAATAATTAAGATATAGGTAATTAAGTTAAATGTATGAAAATAGGGAAGGCATTGATGCACATTACACAGTCATAAGACTCGCACAGGCTTCAGGGCTTAACCAAAATTGTGTTAAAACAACTTTTTATATATTTATTTATAATGCATCAGACACGCGGCAGAAAGAACTACTCAGATCTTAACTCACTTTGGCATAAGTAATTTGAATATAGAACCAGTGTAAGAAAACAACAATGAAATGCTAAATTAGCGTGTTTTCGTTTCTTTACATTAAACTTCATAGGTTCAAAGCAAATAACTTAACGAAATGATGGAGAGAGCAGACGCTAGGGCGTCAAGAAGATTGGGTGAGGGAGGTAGGTGTAGCTTATCTTGGAAATTTATTGGCTGACTGACGTTACCATCCTCACTTTACCAGCTTAGTATTTATTTCACTAATTAAGCATTTTAAAAATTAAAAGATGCCTAATTATACTGAGGTTAACTAACTAAAGAGTGTAGGCAGATTGATTTTATTATTAACTGAGCTAGTTTGTATACCTGGTGTCGTGTCAACTTTCAAGTGCAAAACCTCATCTAGTAGTTTTGGGATTAACAACTAGATTCGAAATCGATTCAAAAAAGTAATTGAATTATTCCATATAAATTATTCGATAGTTAGCCGGGTGAGCTGCCAGTCATAAACAAACCTACTAATAAATAAACAATTGGTATTTATTCGATTGTCGATTTTAATTCGATTGCGACGATTATATTGAACAATCGAATGTATGATTCTTTGATTGTTTCATTTACAACCATCATTTATCGCTATTCGTGATTAGTTTAAGGGTGGACCAAGTATATGAAGAATTCAGCACAGCCGGTATAGCGAAGGCGAATGCTGTCTGTTGACATTTTTTTCTGTGGCACCAGCTAATCTCTTTCTTCTCATATTCCATTATTAGTATAATATAAGAGAAAAGAAAGGAAATATTGGAAACAATGTTTTAAAATAAAACTTAAATAAAAAAGTTTTTTTGTTGGTTATTTCATTTGAACGGTAAGCCGACTAACGGTGGAAGCTTTCACGACCGAAATTACTCAACAATAAAATGTTCTTTCAGAGATACCTGTGCCATAAAGTCATAAAAGTCACAGGCTTAGAGTAGGCAAGTCCAAAGCTCCATTAACTTTTAATACCATCATAACTACATGGCGAAACCATAAGAACAGAAGTAACCTTTTTTAATCCATTTCAGCTGCTAAGTTTATACGACTAGGCTTTTATGGTCGTCATCTTTTTATTAATAAAACAACGGTTAAATATTTTACATGGAGTGTTCGTAGGCATCAGATGATAGTAGTTTATTTAATAAAGTAATTTTCCAAAACTGCTGAACTGAAATTATTAAATTATGATGAAATTGAATAGAAAAAAAAACAAAACGCCAATGGCTGTGTAGCTTAGTCATCAGAGAATCTGTGCGTAACGTAGAAAAAGTGGGTTCAATTCCCATCTTAGCTCATGCTGTTGTTTGCATGTTGATTTTTTCTGCTCAATTTTCATCGTACAAATATTTAATTTAACACTGCCAAAAGAAAAAATTAAAGAGTCCATTTAAAGGTAATTTTGAAAAGCTTAGTATGAAATTCATGTAGACGAACAGGTGAATTTTGAAATATTCCGCTCACGAAATTTCAGCGGCAAATATAGATAATAATATGAACGGGAACGTGTCTGGTGGGAGTATAACTTTTCGGGTAGGTTCACTGCTTCATACAAATATTTACTCTTCATCTTTATATAGGCGAAACTATGCTACACATAATATCGTCTCTTAAAGGCAAAACTCACCAAGTCTCAAATTCATTAACTAAAGATTCTAGTCGCATTTCGAGATCAGAATAGAAAGTAGCCAGTTTTCGTCACTTCGCTCATATTTGTAACCACAAGCCGACATAGCGGATACGACTGCTCTATGGTAACAATTATTTACGTTTATAGTTGCTGATCATATGACAACACTCCGCCTGATGTTAAGCTAGAGTGCGGTCCGGGAACGGCACCAATTGCTATGACTGAAAAATTGCTGCAGACAGTAATTGCCTTCCCGACAATATCAATTCACAAGTAACATTTAAAAGTGGTGGCACTACCCCAGGCCATAACCATCACATTCTGCCTATCATCTCACCACTCTTTAAAATGCCAAAAATATTTTAAAATTAACGATAACATTCTGAATGTTTTTTTAAGTTTATCTAAGTGTAGCTATTTATGGATTTTGAAGACACGTTGTTTTTTAGAAAGAAAATTAATAACTGTAATTTTAATAAATAACTTTCGAAGTAATTAAGTTTTCCAATTAAAAAATGTTCACCTATTTTTTTTTTGTGTACGAGAAGTCGATAAAGTATGAGTACGTAATAAATAAAATATAACTAAATAAAATGTCACTTAGTGGGTTTTGTCTTTAAAGGACGATTTTTATACTCCTACCTAGGATGGCGTATTTGACCTAAAAAAATCTAGCTTATTTTATATTGTTTATCTGCCTAAAAAACAGGAAAGTGAGAAAATGTACGGAAAGTTGTTAAATATACAGCTTTGTTTATTTTTTATTTTTCACCCAGTAAAACAATATCAGTGATCCGATTATACAGGGTAAAATTTTAAAAACAAACATAGTAACCGACCGTGTCGGGTTGGTGTTGACGTGAATTTACAGTCGATAACGTTACGCAAAAATCTCGGGCGGTACTAATGTACGAGGAAATTACTTAATACTTTGGTCCCTTTGATACACAAGCACTACCATAATAAACAAATGAAAAAAGAAAATAAATAAAAAACAAGTGTTATCAGCTAGCAGTTATGTAATTGAAATCATCGTGTAGTGGTCGAATAATTGATTACCTTCTCCTTCTGTCGTTATATTACATTAAATATGTTGTTATAATTTAAATAATAAACAAACACGTTTTTTTCGCAGCTTATACAAAAAAAAAAAAACACCTTCACCCCTAACTCGATATAAGAACATAAATCGTGCCGTATCATACGCGTTATAACAAAAACAAACCAAATTTTACGTACGCAAGCTTATTATTTTATTCACAGTCAATATACATTGTAAAAAAGTGAGGGAAGAAATAAAAGGTACTGACTCGAGACATTATTCGGTCACGTTTTCGATAAAGTGAGGTTGTTTGTTCAGTAGTATTACTCTTGCTATGACGTCCGCTTCGTAAATAAAGGTAAACCGAGTATTTACTAGGACGACTGTCATTGTCAACAGAATGTTCGCTTTGTACGTAGACATCTACTTTTCTAACAAACAGACTGGAATCATCTCTTATAAGGGGATGTGAATGTACGGATGCCAAAGTCGATTATTTTGAGATATACGTGTTCCTATTCAGTTGTCTGTGAATACAATTGTGGTGAAACAATTGTAATAAAAGACAATGTTTGCTTATAATATTGCAAATAAACAAAACAAAATTATTGTGACAAAAAAAAAGATTTCTTTTGAAAGCAATGGCTCGATAAAAACAACTGATAGATGAGGGTTTTAACGAATATGCAGCGTTCAAGGTTACACGACCAGCCTGAGTATGTGTTATATGCTCTCAGAACGTAAAGTGAAACAACTTCTACTATAAAGAAATCTCTACGGGCAGCAGTCGCCTCCGCTAGCCGGCCTGAGGAGTCGAGTATGCACCACCACCACCTGGCTACTTTCAAACTGCTCCCGAAACGCGCCAAAATCACTTCACTTTCAATAAAAAATATAAATTAAAAAAATAATTAAAATATAACTCTCTATAGGTTAATGTATTTAACACTTTAGTTAAAGCGAGTCTTCTCGTTGAAGTTCCGTGTGTAACTCCCATAAAAATATCACGAAATTGCTGGGAAAACCTGAAAACAAGCTCTACATAAATTGATCCCCTATTGTAGCTACGTGTTTAAAAAATATATAATCCACTTTCATATAGTGAAGTTAATAACTAATTCGTGCTTCGTGGTAGTTGTTAAAAATAGGTACAAAACTTAAATCTAAATATTACCTTATGTTACAAAGTTATGCTGCTATAATATTTTCATTACAATATTAAGAATCTCAATTGATTATACGAGTATACTATATATTTTATTTATTTATTTGTTTATTTATTCAGGGAAATTACAGTGTGAATTATAAAAAATAACAAAAAGAAAAGCCAATTTGCAATATGCACTTACATCGCAATTAGATAAAAAAAAATATTTAAAAAAATTAAAATACTACATATATCTATCTACAAAATATTCAAAAAGTATGTGTATATGTGTATGTGTGTGTGTGTGTGTGTGTAAGTGACAAGAAGTAATATAATTATATATTTTTATTACCTAAATTGAAAGTTTTTACTTATATTTTTATATTACGCGGACGTTTCGAAAGATTTGCAGCAATGGTCGCGGCGAGACTGAGATTTTTTTTATTATTTCGCATTTGTATGTTTACGTATATATATCCTGCACAGCATAGTGCACCAAAAATACATTTAGTACATTTGGACGATATTTTTGATGCATTCGAACACATCTTTTTTTATTGTAGCTCGGCATATGACAACACTTTACCTGATATAAAGTTAGTCCATTAGCGGAAACGACTGCTACTATAGATAAATTTCTACAGGCAACGTTCGCCTCCGCTATGCCGGCTTGAGGAGACAGTGCACATTCTTCTCGTTATATCTAACAACGCAATCTCTTTATACTAACTTTACTTACTAATCAATCTAAGATATTTAAAAAAAAGTAATTAATACACGGTAGGTACGTATAGCGTAAAATCTATCTAAACAGTAATTACTTCATTAAAGTTGATAAGAACAATTTTCATTAGCGGTTGCTCATACGGCAAAGACAAACATGAGCGGAGAGCCTAACTGGCGAATTAATTAAGGTTTTCACCGTAAACCTAACCAAACCAAACGTCCGGTGACGAGCTTGGATTTATTAAATTATTTGATAAAAATAAAACTGAGTAGAAAAGTTAACTTTCGGTTTAGGTTAGGTTTATAGAATTTATTAAGCTTAAAAAAATAAGTAGATTCGCTTTATGAGCTTTTGAAATTGTCTGATTTACAATATTAGATTAGTTAGAAACTAAAATTAAACTTGTTAGTATTATTAAACTAT
Source organism: Tinea pellionella (assembly GCA_948150575.1). Lineage (NCBI taxonomy): Eukaryota > Metazoa > Arthropoda > Insecta > Lepidoptera > Tineidae > Tinea > Tinea pellionella. Next base: position 4,210,039 of record OX411252.1, read on the forward strand.
TTCTAGTGTTCGTTTTAACATTACATAACAAATCATCAATACAAATGCACTGCACGATTATTCACTTATTTAGGGGTTCAGCCAAATACATCCCCGCACGGCGAATGCGAGAAGCGCCGGCCAACAAGATGCAATGCAATGACGTCAGTAATCTGAAACGTGAAACCCTATACATCCCCAGCTAAGCGCCCGCATGCCCCTCGCACCCGCCCTGCGAGGTTGCACCCGACTTAAAGGGTCTAGTCGTAACTGTGGTCATGTGCTGGCCACAGACTAAGAATGTTCGAGAATGTGCTGCTTGACAGCTCTTTTAAATGAGCCCAACTTTTGGCGCGCTTTTGCCCGGGAAGGTTGAGGTGTTTTTTTATCCCTTTCCTTGATTAGTTATTATTGTGTAAAAATTGTATTATTTTGCGTAATTTTATGCTGCGCTCGTGAGTAATTGTGAAAACATTAAAATTCACTCTATACGAGGCAACGGAAGCGGTTTTTTTGTGGTTATCCCACGCCGTGAAAACGCTCATATTGTGATCTGACCGGGTGAATTGCCGTCAAATACTCCAAGAAAGCGTCAAATTGTAAAACACCATTGCAATTTGATGCACAAACATTAAGAATTTACTACTCGATATTGGCAGAATTGTCGTTATTATGACATCTGAGGTCATTTAACAAAAGAAGAAGAAGATCCCAACTTTATACGTACCTATATTACATAGGGTGTAAAAAGACATCTAAAAATCCTGTGAACTAGAAGCCGTATACATCATACAGGAAGTATTTATCCAGCGGTAGAGGACGGACCTCACGACCTCATGAGACCCATGTTTACAACTCGCTAAATTCTGACCAATGTAACTACGTTATACTCGTATTACTCGTATACAAGAACTAGCTTAGTATAGACATTTTTTATATTAATTGGTTCAATATCAAGTACTAACATTATGATGACATTATTTGCTAAAAAAAAACACAAAATATCATTGAGATATCATAAACAAGCAATGTGAATGCGTCAATTGAAAGTCACCATGCAAAAAATGAAAAGCAATAATTTATAGCATAAAGTAAAATGTCTGTCATTTGAACAGCCACAGTTAGTCTACAGAAGGACGAGTGAGGGGTTAATTTTTCGCCTTGTGATTACGATTTGCATAAGCTCCGGCGCTACTAGTAAATTTCCAGCTCAATTTTACTAACTACGTGCCAACGTTAACGAGGTTTCTTATCACTTTGTTATTCGAATAACTGTATTAAAATCTTATTAGAAGAATACTCTTAAAATATTGAAAATTGCCTTAAATTATTAAAAACTTATTGGACACTTGGAGATCATGGGAGGTATGGGAGACAAACATCCAAATATTAATGCATTTTAAAATATAATATCATTAGTAAAAGCAAAGTTTATTCGCAGATACTATCTAGAACCGAGGTCAAACGGACAAATGATTACAAATTAATTTTACTGTTGTTTCCTTTATGATATTATCCTTTGCCTTAAAAGAAAGAAATACTTGGACTAAGAAATGAGAATAAATCATTAAGTTCATTAGAGATTCAGTAGACAGTGGAACGTGGCTTGTGCAACTTTGAACCTGCCTTACAAAACCGTAGCAAGAACTCTGTAAAATATTGTTTTATATAATACTTTATTAAATACTGTAGGAAATGCTACAAATTGTTTATGTACATTGATTGTGTTTTATTGCTTTTAAGAAATTACATTTCTTGCTCTATATTAATGTCATAAAAGACAATTTTTTATTTGCTTTACTTACGAGTACCATTACTTTATTTTAATTATTTTTAATGAGATATTTGGTAAGCTTCGCAGGCATTGCTTCGAACGCAAATACCTCAGCTTAAGCTGTAGTGTGCTCGCGCGCGCATCGATTTTTTAATTATTTTATTACATTTTCATCATAATTTTATAATAACAATTCTCCTCCTAGCTCCTTCATCCTTCTCTTAGATCCTTCAAGCGTGAGAAACAGCTTCTAAGGCCGGCATAGTGATTAGGTTAGATTTAGATTTGATTTTTCAATCGTCGACACTCATGGATACTGAAGTCACAAATGGCAAAAATCTCTGTCAAAATTATACGTAGGAGTAAAAAAAAACAATTATGAAGATGGGTTTATTTGGGATGGGAAGGATGAGCAAAGCGTCGCGTCGGGCGTCGTCAGGTGGGAATCAATCAGCCTGTTCGTGAAAAGTAGGAGATCGTTTTTTCTCTCGCGGAAAATTTTATTTTTACCTCAAATCTATATATTTTTTAAAAAGGTCTACTATAAATACATATTCAACATGTATAATACTTATAATCAAGGATTGAAAAACAAAAAAAAAATCTAGTACTAGAGTACATTATATGGGAAAACTCTGTCATGCAAACGGGCAATCTTGAGCTGACGGTCATTGTCATTGTCTTATTTTAAAAGTTATTTTCACCAAAATATGAGTGTGTACAACTATTTTTTTATTGTAGCTCGGCATATGCCAACACTCCGCCTGATGTAAAGCTAGATTGTGGTCCATCAATGTGGTACACCATCCAGATTGACAGTGCACATCTCTCGTTATACCTGGCTACTTCCAAACTTATCCCAAAATACGACAAAGTCACTTCACTAACACCCGTGATTCGAAAACGGTGGTACTAACCCAGGACGGCAGACTGGGCTAATACCACCATCAGTCTGCCTACCACTTATAGGCTAGCATTGTAGTCATTAGTATGATTGTAAATAGACAGGTCTATCGATCACGTCCTAAAATCCATCTATGCATCAGAGGCTCTAATAATAACAAAACTAATCTGTCATCGCTGGATTTCAACGATACAATGACTCCTTTGGCGACTTAATTACGCCTATTACAAATACACATAAAATACATTACGTTAAATATACGTCAAAGAAACGTACAATGTTTTCCCATTACCTATAGGTGTTTAATTTTCCACAGCGATGACTATTTTTCCTTTTGCATTTTATTTTTATAAATAGCTAATAATAAACTAGCAATTGACTCCATGACGATGTACGTACTCAAAAAAAGAGATAACAAATTTCATTTGAAGTAGCTCTTACTATGCCGACGCGTATTTTATCAGTTTCGAAAACTATCTTTTAAAAAAACCACTTAGAATTCTTCTCATTATTAGGGTTCATCATCAGGTACTCCAAATCCAGAATGCCTATGTAATATAGTCAATTCTACGTAACAAACGTCATTAAATGGCTTAGGTGTACTTGGGAGACAACCGTGGTCTAGCGGTAAGACGCGTGAACTCACGATCGATGAGACCCGTGTTCGAACCTCGCTAAAAGACCGGTACCAATTTAACTTTGTTATATGTACTTTGGTCGCTCAGTGCCTATAGGCACTATTAAAGAGTGGTAGGCAGACTGATGATGGTTATTTGTCCAGTCTGTCATCCTGGGGCAGTACCACCACTTTCGAATGTAACACCCGTGAAGTGACCTTGTCGCGTTTCGGGAATAGTTTGAAAGTAGCCAGGTATAAGAGAGGAGTGTGCACTGTCAATCTAGATGGTACATGCTCGTCTCCTCAAGCCGGCATAGTGGAGGCGACTGCAGCCCGTAGAGATATCTCTGCGGTAGCAGTTGTTTCCATTCATGGACCGCACTCTAGCTTTACATCAGGCGGAGTGTTGTCACATGTCGAGCTACAATAAAAAAAAAAAAAAAAATCATCTGAACATTCATATAATCTGAAATATATTGTATGGGAATATTTAAATGTACTAAAAATTTGCACCTTTCTTAATAAACGCCCTGATGTAAAGTTAGAGTGCGGTCCATGAATGGAAACAACTGCTACTACAGAGAAACCTGTGCGGGCAGCAGTCGCCTCCACTATGTCGGTTTGAGGAGACGAGCATGTACCATCTAGTTGACAATGCATACTCCTCTCGTTATACCTGGATACTTTCAAACTATTCCCGATACGCGACAAGGTCACAAGGTGTTACATTCGAAAGTGGTGGTGCTACCCAAAGAAATTGGAATATAATAGAAGCATCGTCAAAAGAGCAGCAGAAAACTGATACTCTATGCTCTTTTAGCTTACCAGGATATTAAATGCAACAAAAAGAGATAGAAATGCCTTTGTTGCCTTTTTTTTCCTTGAAGTGTCATCATTTTTGTAGTAGTTGGTCATCATTCTGGTCATTATTTTTTGATTAACCGACTACTTTAAAAAACTTCGAATTTTTGTTCTAAAATCCACAGTTCGACACACTTCTTTTTTTAGTCGGGTTTCATTTGGATTTGTTTACGTTTGTGTCGTTTCGTTATTTTGTATTTTTTATTGTTTATTTCTTAAGTTATTTCTTTAATTTTTAATATTGTGAATTGTTATGGCTTGTATAGTACTAGGTTGCCGTTCACATACCTCTCGTAAAGAAAATAATGAGGAATTTACGAGTTTTCACCGGTAAATATTCTTAAAAAGTTTTTGAGTATTTCTAAGATATTAACTCTTCTAATTTAGTATAATTTTTGGTGAGCAGTTATTCTCATATTACATTTTATTTGTAGACAATAAATGTTATCAATAAAACCGTCTTATTTTAAAAATTAAACATTCGTTTTATAGGTTATGTTAGTGTTGTTTTTTTATATTATTTCATGTCCCAGACGGTATCGATATTTTAATTTATTCTTTTTTTATTACATATGGGTGTTTTACATTACATATTATTGTTGTTATTAATAATTAATTGTTGTTATTAATTATTGTCTTAGATTTTCGAGAGATGAATTATTAAGAAATAATTTGATAAAAATCATTGGAGTTTATATGGACAAAACACTCTAGACTTTGTTCGTAGCATTTTGCTCCTAACAGCTTGACGTATGATAGTACTCCGCCTGATGTTAAGTTATAGTGCGAGACGAATGTACGCCATCTTGGTTGGCAGTGCTATCGTTACATCCGGTAATTTCCAAGCTGATCCCGAAATACGACTATGTTACACTTTAAAGTGATAGTGTTATCCCAGGACGGCAGACCGGCCTAATATGGGACCATCGTCAGTCTGCCTACCGCTCTTTGAATAGTGCTTGGACACTACTGGTTAGAATTTTAGTGAGATTTGAACACGGGTCTCATCAACCGTGAGTCTACCGTTGGACAGGTCTTTTTTTCTGTCCAGTTTTTATAATTATCACTGATATTATAGCTGATAAGACTTTTTAAAATTGGGATGTCATCTTTCTACAACTGCTACAAATTAAATAACTAGTTTATAAATAATAAGTGTTAAAAAATTGGTCATAGAGTAAATAGAAGAGTCGATAAATGCTTGCATTTACATCTCGATATACGTATTGACTACATCCCTATTTTACTTCTATACAACAGTCTATAATCTATGCATTTGCCTCAAAACTGGACACTTCAATTTTAGCCTGTCTTGTCACGTATATATCTGTCTCATAATTTTGCATTCAGTATTTGGTGAGTTAAAAGAGTGCAGACTATAGATTTTCTGTCCTATTTTCAACATGTGTTCTATTGTATTCCAATTTCTTTGGTGCTACCCCAGGACGGCTGACTGGACAAATAATCATCATCAGTCTGCCTACCACTCTTTAATAGTGCCTTTATGCTTTTCATTAAGATTCAATCAGCAGCTTAAAGCGACTTGAGGATAAACAAACATACTTTCACAATATTTTTATAGTATTAGTATAGTGTTATTTAATTTAATTAGGATACTAATGTAGCATACGGTCACAGAATTCGTTTCAGCTAATGGCCATTAATGTTAACGCGGTCAATTAGAGGGGCAATCTTTTTACTAATGAATTGTATAACAATTTGTATTTTGAACATTAGGGGAGTTTTGTCGGACATTAGATCGGGAATAGTAGGTCGGTCTTGAATTATTTTCCTGAAGTTTCTTCGAGTATCAACGTGCGTGAGAATGGGTTAACGATTCAAAATTTATTTATAAATTTTAGTAACGATTATGTTGCTTTACTGAAGCTATTTTTGACTTGACTCAGACTCGAGGTATGTTATTTACACTTCCTTGATCATTGAGGTGTTAAGTGTTCTCTATTAAGCCACATCACGTGACAAGTTTAATATTGGTTCCATTTGCTGTGCACTATTTGGATCTCTGCACATCTCTGCACGGGTAACGTCTTAATAGACCAATTAACTATTCTACAACGGATTTCAGATACGAAACTCACGAGATATAATTAGAGACTATTTGTGCCCAATAAACAAGGATTCCCAGAGACTATGATAATTTCCTTTAACGTGAGAGGAACGATATATTTGCGTAAATTATTAAAACTTATGATCAAGCTAAATAAAATATAGTACGTGAGTTTCTTACAATACAAATTGTATATAGGGTTCTGATCAAGGCCTGATGACTGCCGACAAGTTAACGATAAATGATTTGCTCAATATAGGCAACTAATGGATGTGTTAAAAAAGGCAGATCCAGAAGGGCGTTTTCCGATCAAATAGGAGGCATCCTCATGAAAGCTGGGCCCATAACCGTCGGGCGTGCATGAAGAGAATTGTGGATGTGAAGGAAGCGAGGGTATTGTGTCAGGATCGTGGTAAGTGGCGTTCCGTTGTCTCTGCCAATCCCCTAAGGCGTGACAAGTGTATTGTAAGCAACTAAACAAGGAGTGAGAGTAAGAATGGCTACATACATAATTTATGCGTAGCAACAACTACATAAAACTTACAAACTGACCACGGGGCCAAGAGAAACCATTCCCGTGAGACTTGAAGGTTACATTACAAGCGGGTGGGCGATACATTTTTTTTATTGTGACTTTTCTAGTTTACAATGAGACCAGCTACGATTTTATACTAAAGTGTATGTAAAACTTTATCTTACTAGGAAGACCTCTCACGGTTAGATTAGTCAACTGATCAAAAAAGGTTACGTGTGGAGCATCTCCAACCGGCATGCTTGGAAACAATGTTGAACGTGTTTTTTTATGCTTAATAGGCAAACGTTTGACCGCACCCTGCCTGATGTTAAGCAGTGATGCGGTCTAAGGTGGAGCACGCGGTTAAAGCGAATGTTTTGGTTACAAACTAATATCGGATTACTTGAGATGTGATGTACTTTGAATAGCTTGTTAGTCACAGTAAGCTAAATGATGGTTACAATCAAGCTTTGAACGTTACATTGTGGTTACGGTTAAAGTCAAATCACATATCGCATGCGCAGTTGCTACGAAGCCATATTATGTTAGCACATACAAAATATACTATAGCAAAAAACAAAAACAAGATTTATCTTAAATTGTTTTGTCAGCTGCCAGAGAGAAATATGTGTAATATGTCTGCGGAACAGCGTCCTCTACATTGGGTTGATGAAATAAGGCTGAATCTAACTCCTAATATTAAATTATTAATATTTTCGTTTATTAAACAAACAAAAATAGATTTTATTAATTTACAACCTTGCCAGAAGATAGGGTAGTTCAAGTGGGGGTGAATGCAGGCTCCATTTGTGGGAAAATAAGGGTGGGGGTGTCGTAATTCGAACTCGTAGAACTGTAAGATTACGTCTAGGTAGATGGAGTGCCTACTTTGGCGTTTAAGTTACTATTGCCCATACTTTATGATGGCACGGGTCATTGAATCAAATTATTATATTCATCTTTGCTTTAGATCAATTATTCATTCAATTATTAAGGTCTAATTGGTCTGTGTCGACGAGATAGGCATCTTATTTTATTGGTTTTCAATATTTGAAATAAATTTAAATTATTTACTAATTTGAAGACAACAGTTGCCCCTTCAGACGTCTAGAAACGTATTGCAGGGTTGCAGCCTAGTCTAACAGGTTTAAGTTTGCAATGTAAGGGCTCAAACAGTAGCGTAGGACTGTGGTCGATCTAAATGATTCATAGTTCAAATTCTACGGTATTGATTCGTCAGCATATGCGGTGGTCAGACTCGAAAAGTGTAAAGTTCAAGTCCGTCAGTGTAGAAGTGCGATCATAAGAGTCTGATACCAGCAGTTAATTAATAAAATTTGGAAAATAAAACGCTGTGGTTGTGTTCAAAGTAAAATGTATTCTTCATAGAGATATATACTAGAGGTGCAAACTTCATACATCTGCATAAAAAAATGTGGGCCGCTGTAAACGATTTGACAAATACTAACTGACAGAGAACCTAAGTGTGGCTGTGGCCATATTTTCTCTCGCGTCACATTGGGAGTGTTATTGCACATCTAGTTGTATATATCTTGTAAAAATAATAACAATTGTCATTGTGACAATCTCTTTTTATGTTGAGGAGAAAAGAGGTCGCCACAGCAGCATTATATTCTCGCTAAAATAATGGAAATATATATTATTTACATTGAAATCGGAAATTCGAACGGTTGTGGTTAAAGTTTAGACGTAAAGCAATGAGTTTGTCGAAACTTAAGTACTTTTCATTAATGGATGTTCACTCGTTGAAGAAAAACATTGTTGGTTTGGTCTTCCGAAGTTAATTAAGAATTTCTTGGCATGTGACCTATAACTAGCTGCCATAGATTGTGAGCTGTATACGTGAACAAGTATTGCTCATTCAAGAGACGTTCCCACTATACCTGCGCGGGTGTATTTTTCCCCCTTTTTTTAATTCAAACATAGAGGTCATTGATGGTTTCCCTAATATATAGGGCTGATATATTAAACTGCATCCAAATTGCGTTTTTACGTGAAGAGACAAACATTCAAACATTCGTTGTAATATCATTAGGAACAATCTTGTTTGTCCCGGAATCAGTCCGATTTGAGAAATATTTTTTGCGTTTTATAGCGTGGTTTGGAGATATTTAAATATATTTTATTCCCATAAAAGGTTCCCTAATGATGGAACTGGAACGGTAAAATACTAATAATACGCCAATATAAAACAATAATTAATACACAAAAATAATTATGCGTTAGACTGTTATGAAGTCGTATAATTGTTACACATTAAATCTAACTCCTACATGACAGACGGTAAAATACGTTGTTAAATGGATATTGCTACTCGTTTTAATAAAATACCTACGAGTTCCTTACATTTATACTTTCTATGTACTACCCGATAATTCATTATGATTTTAACATTTACCTACACTATACATTTTCTAAATATAATAAATGCAGTAATATAGTAAGATTAGACAGACTCTGATGCCAACTGTCCCACTAAGTCAGCATAGTGAAGACGACAGCCATCTGTAGATATTTATCACGGACTAAGACCAAATTCTAGCTTAACATAACCGAAGTGCGGTTTCATGCACAACTATTATTAAAAAATGTAATTTAAAAAGGAAATTGTTCAAACAATGAACTTATTCATATGATGTGAGCAGGTAAACGGGGGGGCTGGTTTCCCGACACTTGCAACACAGGTATTGCGATGACAGCTTTCATATTACTATAAACATTATACTTGAAATATTCTGGAAGCGTTTCCACGTTTTCGTTGTTCGGTGCTCGAGCAATTGCGACTGAAATACGAGGTCATTGTTGGTGGCACCGAAGGCGACAGGCGGTACGAGCAGCGCGGGTCGAGGGCCGTGTCGGGGGCCGCGGGGGTTGCGGGAAACCCATTACTGTACTAGGCGAGAAAGAAATAGGACGCCTGTTCGTGTTCCTGTTTAAGTAATTGTGTTCTATCCGCTGTTCAAGATGTAATATTTTTATTGAAAAAATAAGCGCAGTTTTCTCTTTATATTTTTCACAATAATAAATCGACAGCTACAGATCACGTACACTTATTGCATTGTAAACAAACGTGTTTTCTCATTTGTACCTCAAATTTTAATGATATAAAAAAAAACTGTTTAATGAATAATTATTAGGACAACACAAAATCGTAACTACACCCCAAACAAACAGATACTTTTTTATTTGTAGGAGAATCGCTGAAAACTCTCTCTACGGTCTCATCAGTAAAAAGAAAAGAAAATAAAATAAAACTATAGTAGGGTGAGACCTTACACTACAGACACAATTGTTTGTAATGGGAGCGAACTGCAACTAACTGGTCAAGGCAGTTGCAATGAAGCGGAGTGGAGGAAGCGCCAAATACAGGAAAGGCAAAGATGAACAATGACGTTATAAACAACTAGAACATAAGACGAAGAAGAAAAACCACAGCATGAACTCGATCGTGTAATCGAACTCGAGATGTTGAATCCGGATATCAAATAGTCCACATGCAACTTAATTAATAGATGGATGAAATTCTTATTCGATTCAACTCATATTATATTTCGACTCGTCTTTAGAATGACATGAAGCAATACAAAATTGTACTACAAAAAAAGTCCAATATCCGAATGACGCACATGTACGAAATAGCGGTTAGTTCACAAAAGATTAGATTTTAATAAAACGCTGTGTCACACTCGTTTTATTACATTAAGCGCTTCATAAACATTGTTTCGTTTTCAATGGTAGCTGCATTGCGCTTTTTTATTTATGTTTCATGCATTCATTCCTCTTTCATGTGAGCTTTAGTACGAGCGGAAGTACGGCTTCTGCGACTTTAATCCTTGCTTACAACAACAAAAAAGAGACATCTGTGTTCGACGCCCGAGCGTTTGTTTAAAAAAGACACATTCAAAACTTTCTTATTAGCCTTACAAAGAAAAATATGTTTTGTTTTTTATTCATTATCGTGAGTTAGTTTCTATTACGGGTGTTTTGTTAGCTATTAGTTGAATATTAAAGTTTTAATGACTAATCACTTTTTAAGTAGATATAAACAAGCTATAAATGTGGACGTTTATTAATATTAGGCTACGTAAATAACTGGTTGTTTATTCACTTATAAATTACTTAAATATTCAGATTTTTATATCCGTAAAAGAAATCCTGATTGATTGATTGATTCGTAATCAACGTACAGCCAAAACTATGATAGCTAGCGACCTGAAATTTTAAGGGTAACTTCGTATTATAGTGAAGGAGTGCTAAGAAATAATTTTACAAAATTTTGGCCTAGACTAGAAGTGAGAGAGGGAACGTCATAAATTTAAAAAAAAAAATTTGAAATCGGTTTCTTCCACGTGGGTTATTGCATAATGCGAGAACGTGAGGTAAGTTTTCATATTTTAGGAGATGTTACTTGATAATCCCGGCCAGCGCCAGATACCGTCAGGTAGTCTATTTATAAATATATTGGGAAAATAAATTAAATATTTGTTTCGGGTGTTATGGTACATACATGTTTGTGTTATCCTTATCTTGATACCCATAGTGTAGGATATCCTAGTGTGGGTTGAAGGCATTGTATGTAAATATTTATTTCATGTAAAAAAATAAATATAAATTGTGTATCGCAAACAAACCCCGCTGTCCTAAATCTGACCGGTACAAACGTAATTTTGTTGAGTACTTTGGTCGCTTTGGTTCCTGCTTATCCTAGTTTCAATATAACATCTAACTTTAAAAGATGTAGTGAATATTGTAGGTATTAAATATATAAGCCGAGTACGTTCACCTTTCTCACACCTCTCAATAGAAAGGGTTTATCCCGTATAACAGCTATGTTCATATAAATAGTATTTATACATCTCCGCTCGCAAAGAAAGGAGTACAATCACAAAAGGCCGGAAACGAAAAGTGAAGAAACGGCGGCCAGCTGAGCACTGAGCGCGTTCAAGCGAACGACGGTTAAACCCGTACTTATGTAGCAACTCTTCTCTTTCTGCACGAAAGATAACTTCCAAAAGAATTCACGTAATTCAGTTTGTCAACGCCAAAAAGAATAAACTTTAAATTTTATTTCTCTTTCACTTCTTCTTAAAAACTATACGACGGAAATAGATCATAGGATTTTTTTATTGTAATGTTAAATTAGAGCGGAAACAACTGACATCACAACGAATGCTACCGCAGACCGAAGTCACCTCCGCTATGCTGGCTTGAGGAGACGAATGTGCACCGTCTACTTTCAATTAAATTTGAACAATAACTTTTAATATTACTAGCAACTTCGCATGCATATAATTTAGTATTATCCGTTGCTTGTTTCATCCCCAGGGAACCTCTTAAATGGATTGAAATATCCCACACTAGTCATCGGAGTCCCAGGGTTCGGCAAGTAATTTTAGGTGGGGCCCAGATAGTTATGAATTTTTTTACTGGAATAGTTGTATTGTTACTTTAAAATAAATAAAATAATGGCAGTCCAACTTTTTACCTTCTGCGGTCTGGATCTGGTCCATAACCTATTTTAGTCCATACTCTATCTCCATGCTAAATTCGGCTCATTAAGGTCAGTTCATTCGTTTGAATGTTTAATAATAAGCATATATTTATAATACGTACCTATTTACTATTATAAATAATTTAAATATAAAAAATGCAAAAATATACATATAAAATTATTATACACGTAGCTAGGCTTTTAACAACTGTTGAAACTTCCCTTAATCTAAAATCGATAGGAACATTAACGCGCAAGAAAGTTTCAATGATAGCTTAAGTTCTGAAACGAGCACTGTTCTTTAGCTTATTGTCCCTAAGAAAAATACCTATATTATGACCCCTACTTTACCTTATAAGCTATTATAGAAACATTAGAACTAGTGTTAATAGATATTTTTTTTGTGTATGTCTTTAAATGCCTATACTAAGCTAGTGTTTGTGTCGTAGACACCGAGCGACCAATGTAAATATAACTTAGGTACGTTGGTACCGGCCAGAGAGATTTGAACACAGGTTTCAACGACGGTCGCAAGTTCACACCTTCTACCGCTGTACCACAGCCGCTCTAAAAAGACAGGGTCAACCCACCGCTTTTAATAATTATACAGGTCTGTAGAATATTTTTTGTGGTTTTTGCACTTATTTATCCTCTAACTTCTGTCGCCACTGGCTACATTAAAAAAAATCCATTAGAAATTTTATGTTTATTGTTATGACAAATAAACAAATAACAATAATATTAAACTGTTCCGTGATCCATGTCGTGCCTATCACAGCCGCGCTATCGTGAAAAAAAAGTCGAGTGAGAGTCACGTGACACGTCGCGTCATGACTTCAACGCTTCCAAATAATAATTAATATTAATAGTACATATTAACACTAGCATTTGCTTACTCATTGGCAATTTTAATATTAATTAGGTAAATAACGAATTTAAAAAACCCATTACACTTTTGCTTCATTCAATTTAACTTGACGTTGATGAAAATTCTGTGATATTTTTTGACAATATAATAAAAAAGGATAGGATGCCCAAATCTAGGCCACTATGACCCATAAACGTTCTTCAAGGAGTTATAAAACCTTATGCCTAGTTATATAATATTGCCTACTTGCGTTCTTTAAAATTCATATATTATAATGTTATTCACGTAAAGTTTAAATTTTATAGTAAAACAATATACCTACCTACCTTATTATTGGAGACAATGTTACTTGAAATACTAATAAACATAAATATTCTGCTGAAAGTTATAAACAAAAAGTAATCGTGCCAACAAAACATTCAAAGCCAAATGGTAAAACCAAATTCGATACCAGTTTCATTTTAGTTGGCAACAAATTTTTATTATGAACTTCTTTAACCATAAAACATGTCCTGACTACGCCAAGCACATACTCTATTGGGTATTACGTTGAAATTATGACACATAAGTCGATATTTTCGGCAGAAGCCATTAAATGGCACTCCAGGGGAAAAGAGAATGGGGAATAGGGAGGTGGGGTAGCTTCACAGCTCTTTGATTTAGGGTCGGAGCGCGGACACCAGTCACCCAGACACTGAATCTGCCAGATCGCTTTCTCTTAACTTACAGGAAAATAGTTTCGGATAATATTATTTTAGGCAAAGAAATTATTTTATACGTTTTCTAAAGTTATTGAAGATTAAAAAAAACTTTTCGGTATTCCGGATGTTTTAATTTTCTAACCTAATAAAAAAAATCGTTTCTACACAAAATTTAACGCTAACGCAATATTGGTTGTTGAATTAATAAGATGTTCGTAAACGCGATTATTTCACAGACAGATGCGCCTCTCTAACCGGGCCGGAGTAATCTTGGGGCATTTAAATTGATGGTTAGGGTACGTTTCACCATTAGAAGGGACTTATTAATTCCCCTTTCGACAGGCAAACCGAGGAGGTCATAAATTCACCTCGACCAAAGGGATGACCAATTTCAGAACATTTACGACCCACAAATTACGCGACCGCTGAAATATACTAGCCCGGAACGCCGACGAATGAAGGGCGATCGAGAGAAGAAAAAGCCCAAATGTTAATTTAATGCCGAGAGCTACACAAAATTGCTTTAGTCCAGGAGATGAAAGAAATATTGGGAGGGCGAGCCGCGAAAAGGTCCCAGATACTAATTTATGCAGGGTAAATGAGCCCGAAGGAGGATGATGTAACACCGACGATGCTCAAATACCAGGAAGCGAGGGCAGCTCATCATCATGCTCCAAATTGGTTTTGGAAGTCTAATGTAATTAGTTTAAAGCTTTTCTGGCGATCATGTCAATTAAATTTGCATTTTAATTTTTAAATGGTGAAGGTTTATTTTTTTATCTATATTTTAATAGAGACCCTAATAAATAAGAAGTTGGTCGAATTCATTTGTTATTGCCTAGAAAAGGGCGTAATAAAAATAATGTTTCATATATTATCTGATATAAATTCGTACGTGTTATGTTTTATAAACAGTACATGATATCTAAAGAAAACAAAAGCCAAGTTTCATCTCTTTAATGTCACTTTTATTTCTTTTTGTCGATATTTCTGAGGTTGTTGGAGACTGCAATCAACTGTTTTATCACTTTATTGCGTGAACTCGTATAAATGTTCGAACTATGTTATAATATAAAATAAACAGAGAAAATATCGACTACTCTAAAAACAACAAAACATATAATAGATCTCACTCTGTAGGACGTTACTTCGGGTTACAAATTTTAGGATATTATGTAGAACGAGTGGTACGCAGACTGATAATAGTTCTTACCTGAGTCTGTCATCTTGGAGTAGTACCACGTTGCTTTTTGGATCAGCTTAAAAGTAGCCGTCTATGTGTGTGAGTGGAGGTGTGCATTGTCAACTTCGATTATGTACACTCGTTTGTTTTTCTAGTAAAAAAGTTTGTTTCAGTTGTGTGCTAACACATAGAATATCTCTATCCTAAATGAACATTGTTCTTTAGGTTGTCTTTATCAAAGACTGTAGGTATCCGGAAATACTTTATTTCCTACGATTTTAACCGACTGTAGCTGAGTTGGTATAAAACATGTGTTTGAAATCGATCGTGTTGTGAACAAGAATATAAGCTTTGTACCGATGTAACCTGGACTCAGGCAATATATATTGATACAAGCTTTAAAAAAATAGGCAAATCCTAGTATAGACATTAAATAATATATATATTTTTTAAATAACTACCTACTTAATTTGTGTCAAAGAACATCCCACACAAGTTTCACAAGATCTTTGACCCCTAAAGTTATTTTTAGATACAACAAGGAAAATTCAGAATAATGTCATTGTTATAAAACCATCGTAGAATATTGTTATCTTTAAATTAACTAGCTCAGTAATTATTTATGTATTTGTAATTATTAATTACATTTAACTTTATTTTACAATAGATAATTAAGCAATAATGTCTATAATCACGCATGTCCCACAATTGACAAGTGGAATACTTTGTCCTCCCATGTGTTCCACCAGTCCTTTAACCACAGCTCCTTCAAGTGGAACGTGAAATAGGTTCTCAGGCCGGCATAGTAACGGGGACTAGGGTCACCGCGTAAACGATTCTCTAGTCGTCAGTGCTCATGGACCTCCACCGTGCTTTCTATCATCAGCATGGCGTGTGATCAATAAAAAATTCTTGCGGTCGTCTTCTTGACTAAGTTTGACAGCTAAATGCAGCTATAGAAAGATTGAGACAATGTAGAAGATTTTTTTTCTTTACAATTTGAAAGTAAAATTAACGGTTTTAATGTTAATAAATTATAAAAGAACAACTAACAAATTTGTTTCGCTATTTTTTAAATTTGAAACGTGTGTAAGTTTTAATTTAGAAGGCTACATACGTTTGAGCATGGTGAGAATTACATTTGCAATACTCGCCGGAATGTTACGTTAAAGTCCACGTGTTGCAAAACAATATCTCTGTCACGGCTAGCCGCATTTGAAAATTGGATTTAATTAGGGAGCCTTGTAAATGTGACCGCAGAGAGAGAGAGAGGGAGCGTTGCCTAGCAACATTCCCTGTGACCCTTCTCAGAATTACTTATTAGAATTTTAATAATTTAAAATATAATATTTCCCGTATTTAACCATTTTTCACATAAGTATTAATTATTTTTCGTTGTGAACCAATGTTCCAATGTATTAGGGTGATATGCGCTTGATGAGTGCAATTTATGAGCGGAGGTGACTGCCGCCGCAGCACATAATTGAGACATTAATAATAAGAATACTTTATAGGTAGTTTATAGGATAGCAATCCCTTTAAACCACGTGTTACACTACAATACTAAAACATTATTGCAAGGTAATTTTTTTATAATTAACTTTTTAAAGATTTTCATTTAAAATCAAGCCGCAATGTCATAATAACATCGCACGACCCGCTATCTATCAGATGTGAGTTGAATGACCTTGCGCGTACTACGAGACCGTCGCAATACTCGCTTTTTTTTTGTTGGAGCTCGGCATATGACAACACTCCGCCTGATATAAAGCTAGAGTGCGGTCCATGAACAGAAACAGCTGCTACTACAATCGTCTCCGTTATGCCGATCTGAGGAGACGAGTATGCACCATCTAGACTGATAGTGCACACTCTTCTCGCTATACCTGGCTACTTTCAAACTGCTCACTTCACGGGTGTTACATTCGAGAGTGGTGATACTACCCTAAGGCGGTAGAATGGCTTAATTCTAATAGTGCCTAAACTCTAATAGTGCCAAAGTACATATAACAAAGTTAAATTGGTACCGGTCAGAATTAGCGAGGTTCGAACACTGGTCTCATTGATCGTGAGTTCACGCGTCTTACCGCTAGACCACGGCCGCTCTTGATATGTACCAATTCTTGCATTCACGTTGCTTGTTTTTTATATTTTGGTGACGTTTTGTGCTTGGTGGTAATATAATATTATTTAGTTGATATTAGACCAATTTAAAATAAAAACAAAATAATACAAAAAAATAAAAAAAACTTGAACCGCATCAGTATGATGTACTCAACTTTCCGGTTCGTAGGATTGCTAGCTGTCATTTTACATCCATGTGCATCATGTTATGTTTAATCGGCATTTAATTTTGTAAAGTGTGAAGTATAATAAATGGTTTACAATGCGTAGCTTTGAATGAGTCTCGTCATATAATTTATTGTTATTGCCATAACTGTTACAAAATATATTTCAGTTCATGGGAGGGTAACTTTGGTGAGCGGCGCGACGCGTCATATTTTACTGTGATGGAAATTTAACTTTATTTCATCATATTTATAAATATATACTTTTTTTTATTAATGCGGGTGAAACTGCGAGACATATCTATTTATACCTAATCTAGAGATGGAACGGGAACAGGAACGCCCAAAGCATATTGCTTATTATACGGTTACGAAGTTGCGACTAATAGATAGTATAAGAAATTAATAAAAAAAATGTTATATTTATTCAGTTATATTGATATTGCAAAATAAAAATTTAAATTAAAAATAATTATTTAAATTTATAAAAATATGGGTAAATTGTTGTATAAATAAATAACGGAATTAAAAGTCATTAATAGTTAAACTTAAAACTAAGTAAAACCTTTAATTGATTCATTATTTAACTTGTCTATTTAGAATTTTGTGAAAAGTTGCTGAAACCATTTAAGGGTAAAAAAATCAAATATTTATGTATAGACAGAGGCCTGGTCGTCCTTTTAAATCTCTTTGATGTTTGATAGAACTCAATCGTTTGCGGCGGCATCGTTTGAACATTCCAATTAAAAAGGAGTCACTTTCAAAAGATCCATTTACAACAGAAACTGTGCAAAAATAAGCAATTCATATTAAAGAGTAAATAGTATAACGAATTGAAAAAGAATATCAAACAAAATGTTCAAAGTGACTGGAAATTTTTGTTCTCAATACTGGAATCAACACTTTTTAGTATTCCTTCTGGTTTTATTAAAAATATAATTTATTTTCTTACAAACAGTTCCACTGACTTTATTAAACAGGTTCTTTATATAATACTAAATAATAAGAAGCAATTGAAGTGTACACTATCAAACCTAAATGGTGCATATACGTCTCCCCGAGCCCGCATAACGGAGGCGAGTGCTGCCTGAATATATTTCTCTATGGTATTAGTTATTCCCGCTTATTGACCGCACTCTTACTTAAGATTATGTCGATGCTCGCCATAACTAAATATAAATTAATTTTTATATATTTAAAAAATGTCGAGATATCAATTTCATACTCAAATTAGGTTATCTATAACTAAAAATACGTTATTTTTAAATAAATCGAAACGGTTTTGTAAATTTTTCCAAGTTGCGCTGTTAAAGAACATTGTCAGAAAAGGTGAGTGATTATATTTTATTTCCGAACCGACCTTTTGTAAATTAAATTACAAACTTCTACGTCGCTTTCGGCACAGTTAAGTAAATGTCATTATTTTTGACAAATTCTTTTATAACGTTTTATTTGCGATTCAGCTCTACGAGACATTGTCTTCAGATAACAAGGAAATATGGACTTTAGCGAAAATAATTATATGCAGCAGTATAATACATTACACAATATAATACATTCGGATGAGATAACGAGACATGTTGTATAAAATATACGAGGGAATTAACAACCTATATTTCCCACGTGAATAAATGCAGTCGCTGGAAAATTAAAAAGTAATGTGGAACGTAATAAGATTATCTCAGCGTGGTGTCGCGCAATACAACTGGCCGAGTGCGGGTGAAACGGGAGACCCGAGCGAATTTATAATTACATTTACTGAGACTGAGATATAATATATAATAATACATATAACTCTTTATGTTTGTTTTCCCCTAGATAAAAGTTATTCCTTTTGGCATAATTTATAAAGTGTTGTCATGCATTATTAATTGCAGCTGTGTTGTGA
Organism: Tinea pellionella; assembly: GCA_948150575.1. Lineage (NCBI taxonomy): Eukaryota > Metazoa > Arthropoda > Insecta > Lepidoptera > Tineidae > Tinea > Tinea pellionella. The sequence continues at coordinate 4,229,198 of OX411252.1, forward strand.
ATTAAATAAATGAAAAACCGACTTATTCCTTAAAACCTTACCTTTGAAATTCTGTTTTCTTCTCGAGCACTTCTCAGAAAATCATAAAATATGCACAGTGGAAGGACAGATATCGCGGGTTCCTTGCATAGCGTAGCCGCCACCGCCGAGAGGAGCGTCCCTGCCAAAGTCATCCACTGAAGTACTTCACTTTCACAACCACTGTCACGAACACTACACTCACACTCTCGCCTCAGTTTAATGCCATCTGGTTTAGATTTGAACGCTATTGGCAGATTTCCGCTCAATAATAGCCAGGGGGCGATTTTACCCGCTTTCAGTAATCTACGAACGCAAATGTCCAATTGTTGAAATAGTCCATGGCAGCTTAATCGAAAACTCCTTTCTGAACAAACAGGTGATCGTTGTTGTCGAATATATGGTGTAGTGTTAATTTGTTTGCATTGTTGTTGCAGTTGAATGCATCGTCTTTTAGGTTCGTCACGAAGTCTCATATGTTCCATGTATAATAAAAAGCTTAGGAGAAATAGATTGCAAGCGGCGAGATCCGCTCGGCCGACAACACCTGCTACGGCTTCCGTATGGATGGGGTGAACCGCGAACGTGATCCCGGCGACCGCAGTACCGACTGTGGCACAGGTTTGAGGTAATAACCGTTTGGCCACGGCCACTACCAACGCGGTGGCCATACAGTGAAATATTATGTTTAAAAAATGGTAACTCCATGGTCTGAGGCCCGATAATGCGTAGTTCATGCGGTAAGTGAAAACACATAAAGGTCGATATGACCCGTGGGATCCATCGTCCGTCAGCGGTGTTCCCCAAAAATCATTCTGAAATAATGACTTTATTGAAGTTTGGCCGAGTACATCTGGGTTGGTGAGGATTGCCCGTCTGAAAACAAAATGACAAAATCAATATAAAAATAGTTATTGGAATAAAGAAATCTACACTAAAATATACTAACAACGTTATAAGGCCTGACCGTAACAAAACTAAACCCGATCCTTCGGTGCTTAATTTAAATAAAATATTGCCTTCTTATCCGAACGCGGGCGTTACATTCGGACTGGAATCTCATTTAGCGTTTTCCCGAATCGTTTGCCCCCAATGCCCTATAGCCTCGGCTTTCCGTCCGTCCGCGCCCTCGATACAGCTTAAATAATGGACACGTTTAAATGTACGAATAGTTCCTTAGGGATTGATTTTTCTGAACCATAAACTTGATGTTTTTCGGATCGACGTTCACACTCGTGAACGGACGAGGCTGTCGGTGATGTTCTTTATTGCTTACAGAGCTTGCAAGGTTTTGTGAGTGTGACTGATGAGATGACATAATATTATCCCTACGATTTATATTTCAAATGGAAAGTCTGGAATATCCATTGAATAATAAATTTTTATATGGTCTAAGATCGGGATTTTCATGCGAAAAAGAAAACATCATTTCTAACATAGTCTATTGTATTGCAAATTTGCGCCTAAGTAGATCCTTTCGTGGTCCTTATTTACATATAATAGTTTTTGTCAGTATTGTATAGATAGATGTAGATAGATCTACAAGTGTTGAATTTCGTATAATGTGAATATAAATATATGTAAAATATTCCAATTTTTGTACTTATTTTTGGAACTGATATTGAAAACTGGAGTACCTATGTCCAATACAATATATATTAACACATATTTAAAGAGGAAATTGTATTAAAGTAATCTTCTAACATTTTAAATTGAGTTCTATCGATCAAACTACGGAGTTCAATTTCAGTGTTTGGTAAAAGGACTCTTTGACGTCAAAGTTCCCTGTGAAACGAGTTAAGGGGCAGCTGCGGCGAGAGCTCGTCACGTAAGCCCTCAATTACGAAACACTGAACAGGGTTGCAACGAGCGAACTCGTTCCAATACGAAACAAACTTCCCTAGTTCCATCTCGATTATCGGAAAACTCCTCGATTTTATCCCCGCAAATGGACACCGCCACGCCTCGATGTTAATGATGTTGAGATCGCTACGGCATCGATACGATAGTGGATTTATCGGATTCTCATTCAACAGTAGATCATCTAATGATCATAATATTTATTTCGTGAGTATACTCAATACTCTTAAACAGACAAAACCTCATTTAAACATGTATAAATATTAGGATTATGGGTACAAACATTGGCTGAACCCTTTTTATTCGTAAAATCAAATCGTTTACTCAAGTTCTGTAAATAAGGGGCTATACATTTTCAGTGAGATGATTCCGATTTGCTGCTTCTATCGATTTACGACTGAGTATACGATATAAGTTGCGAATCTCTAGCAATATTTAATTTTCCTTTTTTATATAGAGATACCGAGGCTGAGTTAAGAGCACATGACGTCTTTGCGTGATGAACATATATGTGGTAGAGCTATATAATCTCTGCTTACCCTACACACTTCTATTGTATTTATATAATGTTATCGAAGAAGATATAAATTAAATCCTAAATAAATATTCTTTATTTCAAATCGCTAATAAAATAAGAGTTGTAATATCAAAATTACCTTGTTTTTTATGAAAACATTTTTAAACATAAATCTTTTTGGGCAAATTTATAAATTAGAAAATATTTTGCAAATGATATCTCTCGAAAGTTTATTGAATTCATGTAGCTCGTTTAAATTACGAAACTTAATTATTCTAAGCAAAAAGGGTTATTTAATGTAATGTCACCTTTCTGCTTCGACTAGCGTAAAAGGTCTTTGTAATTAAAACTATCAAAACAAGAACACCTAACTAATGCGACAGAAACTGACTGAAAATTTATTATTTTACTACATAATGTATTTATAAGCTAGCCTAATAACCATCATCAATCTGCTTAGTATTCTTTAAAATGTTAGAAGTACATCAATAACCAAAGAGCTTTTTTTTAATAATTAAGTGAGGTCATCGTACTGTATAAAAACAGCTTTAATCGATTACTAAGCAACTAATCATTCTAAAGAGTGGGAATAGAGATTTTAGCGGTCAGTTCTCGGAAACTAACCCTCTCCTCAAGAGACCAATTGGCCTTTAATTGTTAAACTAAACTTTGAACCTTGCTATTATACACTTTTATTTATATAAAACATTGCTACGAAAATATTTCATATGTACTTTATCTAAATATTAACGTGTTTGTTGTATTCTTTAGCATATTTAAATATTGGGGTTGTTGATATTAAATTAAGATGAAAATTGGACGGAAAAAAGAAGCGCACACATAGCCCGGAGCGGGAATCGAACCCGCGTCTTCGGTTTTGCGTACGAAATGAAGGAAACTCTGACCACCGCGCTGACGCGAACTCGTCGAAAGTTCCATCTTTATACCAGAAGTTTTTCCAACAGCTGGTCTGACCTCACATCGTCAACGTCTGATGTTTTTCCTGTTTAATTTTCATTATAATTTATGTCTTAATAATAAATATTTTTAAACTTGACCACCTCTGTGGCGAAGACCGTTACACCAACGGCCTTGGGTGTTCTTTGTTTGTGTTGTTCTCGTTTTGATATTTACCTGTCATCATAAACAAATCCAGCGTCTAAGGTGTTATAGTAGACTAGAAATGCTAGCACCGAGCTAGCGACGCTCACCCAACCCATCGCGACAATGCACCTCTCGTGACATAGGGTTCACCACAATTTTCTAGAACAAAGAAAATAAATATATTTTTATAAATTTACCAACTAATGTTATTAAATACGAAAAGTTCTGTTGGTAGGTAAACTGGGGATTATTTCGTAAAGTAAAAAGAGATTCGAGCATAAAACTTAAATTATTAAGTAGGAGTATCTTATTATAATTCACACAATATCTACAACAAACTTTGACTTCAATATTCTGGACGAAAATCAACACAAAATTTCGTGGACCTCAACTAAAACTCCAAAGAACAACAACTGTTACCGCAAACCAACGAACACTTTCTGCCAAATTCGGCAGAGGCCCATGGAAACGATCGCGTCGGAACACAAGCAAATATTTGAATCCAGTTATTAAATCATAACATAAAAATCAAATTATAAAATATTTTCTCATAGATATTTCATTAAGTTATTTTTACTAAAATATTTTTTCACAAAGTAGCCTTTGTTAAAAGTTAGGAATCCAAAAAAGAATTCGAAAGGATTCCTTAGTCAGCAGAATTGAAAGCTTTAAAAGTAATTACTGGTTAAGCTAGCAGGTTACGCCCCCGACGGCTTCCGCACACCACATTTTTCACGTCTACGTCCGTCGCATGTCGTCGCTTGCGTTTGGAACGACAAAAGTCATCACGTTAAAGAGATTTATGTGCACTCTGCATCCTTTAACAAATTTCAAATAATTCAATTTTTTTTTTAAATTCTGTAGTGACTACAATTATCTAAGGCTGAACCACACTTAAACCACTTAATAATATATAAAGGATGATGGAATGGAATGCCCATTTTTGGTCCCACTTCATACCTAATACTTTGGTTACTATTACTTTTGGTTCATTATATCAACACATTATTTACTAATCAATATACAATGTTTAATTATATAAAAAACAAACTCGAGAAAACAATTGTGGGCCCATTTTTCTTAGGCGAATGGGCATTCTCCTTTCATTAGTATTAGCGCTCTTCCATTTACGCTTCCATCTTCCAATGGTTAACGTGTAGAAATGTTAGTAACTAACAATTCTATTAATAATTACATTTGTGCAATAAAATATTGTCAGCTCACGGTCCAATAGGCCACGGTCGCACTAAAGTTTGTAGTTATGCTTTAGAATGTTCAAAAATATTTTTACAATTTACTTTTTGTTTATAATATGCTATACTAATAAAACGTTTCTTTTATTATTCAGTTTACTAAATATATTTTACGCTTTTTCATAAAAGAGCTATTACGTTATAAAGTTATGTTTATTGCTTGCTTCAATTAAAATTAAATGGCTCCTCTCATCATATTAATGAAATAAACCAAGAATGTACAATAAACCGACAATTTTATTTCATCGTTGCCCTATATCTTTTTAGGTCGGGTGTGATGTTACATAACCTTTAACTACAGGGCCACTATTATATTGTATTTTATAACATATACTATTATATCATATACAAAACCTAAAAAAATATTAACATTTTTTAGTTCTCTTATAAATATGTCGTCTCAGAGTTTTTATACTTGCGGCGACGCATAAAATATACAAAAAAGTAGCCATAAACATTTTTTTAAATATATACTACGTTACTATATTATATCTACTAGTGTTAAAGGGTAAACAAATGGATACTAAAACATTTGCTTTCAAAAAATAATAATTTGTTTTGTTTAAATCCAATTACTTAAAAGTTTTTGGCGGCCATCTTGTGACATTAGGTTATCTATCTTAAATTATAATACTTTACTAAACTTGTGTTTCTTCGAATGTGTAATAATGGTGGATTATTAACCAATAAGTGTTCATGAATGTGCGTAAGTGTGGGCAAACAATTCAAAAGAATAGAACCTGTGTTTCCATTGTCCCTCCAAAACTCCGTAGGAAGCTTCAGTAAAGATTCTACCACTTTACTGAAGCTATTTTTGACTCATGATGCATAATATTATTAACTTAATGCAAAATATATTTTCTTTGACACTGGCAAATTATTATAATGCCATATAAAACTAAAAAAAAAAACAATAAATAACTTATAATGTAAATTATCCTCAATTTAACAAAACAAATACTCAATAAAAATAATAAAATGATTGTTTTGTAAGACGTAAGTAAGAAGGTAAAAGAACAATAAGTCAGTTTCATTTATTATGGCGGACTGAACCAATCGGGTAAAGCAAATAAACCGAACTTTGTGAAGCGAAAATAGACAAAGGAACCGATACAGGTAAATAGAGTCCCGCATGACTGGGGCTAAGGAAGCGTCTTCACTATTATCTGGAGAAAACAGAATCAGTTTTCATGAAGCCTTCCCCGCAAGGAAAATAAACATGTTTACTTTGAATGAATAAAACGATATTGATTGCGATCAATGATAATTGTATTACGTATATGACTTTGTGGTAATCTCGTTTTACACAAAATAAAAACAAACGTTTTAGAGCGGCAATGGTCTAGCAGTAAGAAGCACGTTCAATGAGATCCGCGTTCGAATCTCACTGGTGCACATTCGTTTCCTCAAACCGGCATAACGGAGGCGACTGCTGTCTGTGGCAACTTATCTGTAGTAGCACTTATTGCCGTTTATGGAACATTAGTACCGGTCAGAATTTAACGAGGTTCGAACGCGGGTCTTATTGATTGTGAGTTTACGCGTTCTACCGTTAGACCACCGCCGCTCCAAAAAGAAGTAAAAGACACAAACATAAAAGACGAATAACTTTTACATAATAGATTTTATTTCCATAAATCATCGTAAAATTACACTTATTGAATTAGAATCAGGCCGTAACTTCTCAACTTAAAAGAAAGTAAGTACTCGAAATAGCTTCTTTCATTCGAATTATATTAAATTACGCGAAACTCTTGTTGTTTTGTTCCATTCTTGTTTTTTCAGTAATATTATACTATTTTTTTATAAACATAATCAACTTATTAAATATATGATTACTAAAAAATTAATTGCAATAGTTTAATGTCAGATATATAACTTGCAAAATAGAGTTTTGGCGGCCATCTGGAGACGTTAGGTTATCTGTCTTGAATTATTTTCCTAAACTCGTGTTTCTTCGAGTGTTAATGTGTAATAATGGTGGATTATTGACCATTAAGTGTTCGTGAACGTGCGCGAGTGTAGGCAAACAATTAAAAGAAGAGAACGTGTGTTTTCATTTTCCCTCCAAAACTCCGTAGAAAGTTTTAATAAAAATTCTACCACCCTACTGAAATTATTTGTGACTTGACTGGATTTTGACTTGACTATTTAGTGTGATGAATGAATGACCCGTGATGCACAACAATATTAACTTGATGCAACTTCCCAGTCACGTCTTTCCCCCTTCCTATAACATGGGATCCTTCAAGCGCAGTGTGAAGAGGCATCTCATCACCGGAACTACGGACGCGACCGCTGTCTGCAGATACCCTGCTCTGACAGCAGTCGCCTCTGTTCATGGATAGCACTCTGGCTTAACATCAGGTGGAGTGCGGTCATATGACGTGCTAAAATAAAATAAAAAAATATTTTGACTTTGACATTGGCAAATTGTGCCAATGCCATATAAAACTAAAATAAGACGTAAGGCGTGACATTTGTATTGTATTGTAACTAAAATAAAAAACTTTCAAAATATAAATAACAAATAAAACTGCGTTTTAAGTTTGATACTTTATTTTACTTTTAAATTTAGATCAATTACTTATATACTTTATTACGCGTGAATTTATTACTTTTTATGCTATTTCATGTGTAAAATGCCAGAGTTATGTCGGTCATACAGCGGAAGCACGAGCGTAGTGTTCATATTTATCTATTGCCATAGAGAAATGCCCGGGCTTTTGCTTTCTTTCACGACTCCGTCACGCTGATGCAATTTCTGCTCACCTATCTAAGTAATTTTATCAAGGCAGTTACTGTTGCCGGCGCATTTTTAGTTCGATTTTACTCGGTAACTATATATATATAACACTTACGAGTCTGAAAAAAATATATATAAAACTACAGGATATAAAGTGTTGCATGTTTTTTGTTTCTTCTTTTTCTTAATCTTATAAATATCAGGAAAAAATTGTGAAGAATTATGAAATTGATTTTTGATGCAGTTTCTTTTACATATTATATTTGCAAAATCATGATTTATAGCAAGGTTTTATCTTTTCTTTTTTCTAAATTAAATTAAGCGTTATGTGAAATTAATAGAGGTTTTCTGCGTGTTTAGCGCTATCAAGGTCATTGCTCTGACCTATGGTCAGGGTGATTGGCAGTAGTAGGACCCTAATGTACAAAATAACTACCTATATCCTGTAGTAATTATTCCGTAATTAATGTCGAATTATTTATAATACCTATTTATATTTGAAACTAATTACCGCTTTACTTTTAATTACTAATAATTACTGTTAAACATTTCTTGTTTTCTACTCATATTAATTAAATGATAATATGTATACCTCTTTGTTTAATTATACTTTTCCATTTTAATATTTTAAAGCTATTGCTTGTTTGCCACAAAGGTTTGTGAGTGTACTTTTTTATATAACGTGATTCATTTATTATTTGGAAAGCTGGTTTATTTTTGAGACTTTATACAGTACCTTGTTTTTTTTTAATGTAATGATAGAAAAAGTGATGTAGACACTTAAAATAGTTCGCTACAGAAAATAATTTTGTGACTCAATCAATAATATACGAGTATGTAAAGACGGTATTAAGTCTAGTATGATAGGAAATACGTCTAAATTGAACGGCAGTTAATTTGATTAAAATAGACGTACACGAAGACATTAATTGCAGGCGATAATAGACTCTATCATTATCAATGTCATAGGAATAATGAACTGTCAGAATTACACTTCCTGCACGCGCTCTGAAATCAGTGCCATTAGAAAAGCCATGTGTATATGTATATTACACGGAACGTCAAAATTAAAGGGTATTATTTATTATGGTATATTAACTATTGCTATTTTTTTTTAAATTTTAATATTAAATTAGTGCTCTTGGATTATTAAATTTATATGAAAAAGCACTTTCTTATGTATCGGCGACTGAGACTTCTCTTCTTATTATAGATACAAGTTAAAAAATGTTATACTTAGACTAAGTCATTAAATAAATAAAAAATTCATAAATAAATTTGAAGCAATCTCTCAGAATAACTGAATAACAATCTGGCAAATACTAAAATAATACCTATTTTTTTCAGGATTGTTTGCCATTTTATTTGTTTAAAAAGAACAGGATTTATTTGTTTTTAAAACGAATTTTATTAAAAGAAAAACACGGAGTACAAAGGTAAAATTAGGTTTTAAGATTAACACCTAAATCTTTGTTCTAATTTTGCACAAAAGTGTATGACTCTCTCAAATTGGCAGCGACTTCGGGTGAAATTTATAGGAAATTAGTTTGGAGAAGTCCCAAGGGCTCTTATAACTTAAGCAGAACAGATAGATAAGGTGCCGTTAACGTTCATAACAGACTGTATAAGTCAATAGCAGCACTACAGAAATTTATCTGTGGTGGCAATTGTATTCGTTTATAAACCGCATTCTAGTTTATCAGGCAAAGTATTCAGGAGAAAAAATCTGACCGGTACCAATGTAACTAACTAACGAGTATATATGTACTTTAGCCGCTCTATGCCTATGATACAAGCTTAGTACCTATAGGTATTTAAAAAAAGTTTTTATTAATCAATTACGGCTAATTAAAGCTATATTGAGTTTAATTGTATCTCTAATTGTTTATATTACTAGCATGTAACCCGCGACTTCGTTTCGAGAGGATTTTGTAAAAAAATCTCTCACTATGCCGGCCCAATTTTTCCCGCGTCATTTATTGTAATGATCATAACCTACATCTTTTTTATTATTACCCGGCATGTGACCTAACTCCACCTGATGTTAAGGGAGAGTACGGTCCGTGAGTGGAGTCAACCCTACGTCTGTAGGCCTCCTCTATACCGGCTTGAGGAGACGAATGTGTACCATCACACTCCTCTCTTTATTCAACCTAATAATCCATCCTTATAAATTATTGTATTTCTAGTAGATAATACAGATATTATTCTCAGTAATAAAATAGCATTGGTCGCAAAATTGTTGCAACAGTAAAGTGTGTTTTGTTTTAAAATTAAAATTCGAACACAAGTTTTGTATGATGAATTTGTCGAAATGAAATGAACTGTCCCACATATTTTGGCATTTTAACTTCATAATACTCGTAAATAAAATAAAGTAAACTTATTTATAAAATTATTAAACAAACATTTAAAAATTACACAACCAAGTGTTATTGTGTTAACTCGTTAACATTATTTTATTTCCCCGTATACAAACTCGCTTATTCAGATTTCATGGATTTCTATATTAAAAGCAAATAAATAAACGTAATAATATAATAAACAAAAATATTATTCAGTACTTTTAGAAAATTAAAATGATTCCAATAATTTCGTGCGTCTTGTGATCGTAGCTTATTACAGGATTCAGAATAAATCTTTCGCAACATTTACCGCTCACAATGTTATTAACACGAACTGATTCGACATTCATGTAAATAGGTGTATAAAAAATAAATCAGTATTCATCACAACCCTCTTTGTTCATCATCTAAACAATTTGTACGTTTACGAGATACGTACTCTATGATATTTGTTTACTTTTTCAAATAAAATATTTTCATTTATACTAAAATGTCTATTATTGTCACTTAAATTACCTTTAGCGTTTTCACTCTGCCCGCAACGTCGGGGAAAGCACAAAGACATGAATCGCCGCGACCGGTCGTTCGCATGGAGCGAGGATGTGACAATGGTATTCGGCGGCGCTCGCGGCGCCGGCCGACTACGAACTGACGTCGGCTACGCGACACATCCGCATTTAAGACGGTGGTATCGTTATGCGACTAATCGATTGGCTGGAGCGACTACCACTGTCTTGTGCTCTCGTTTTCCTCTTCGACCTCTCGCTCGTTTTCGCGCATGCGTGACCAATAACTTTTATTTACTTTAAAGTTTTTTTCTTTCTAAATTGTTTATAATCACTGGCACGTGTCTATCTGATGTGAAACACACTCGTGTTAAATTCATATGACTTAGCTAGCGTTAGGCATTAGAAAAAATGTTGATAAAGTTTGTTTTAATACTGGGGGAGTTCTCGAGGCGTAAAATTAAGTTTAATGCCTTTTAAATATTTGTGTATTTCTTAATATGAATGTTTGCCGTGGTTTACCAGTAAAGCTGGAGGGCGTGTCGAGTGCGGGGTGCCTGAAGAGGTTAACGTGTACTCATAGAAACGCTACGACGTCACTTGTTGCGCGATGACTTTGTTCCGGCGCGCGGGGCGATGAAAAGCTAGTCGCGAGCTTCGTAGCGCGGTCACTCGCACGCCATATCCCACCATGCCTCTTTTGTTATTTAACCACTAATTAATTATAACGCCTATTTGAACACCTGAATATCACAAAGATTATTATATTTTAAATTACACTTTAGAAACATAACGCCTCATTGTTTACTTCGCTTATGTAAGATATTCCTTTAAATTATCCTTTAACAAACAATTATTTGTAATTCTTGTATGTTAGCAATTAATTATAACACATTAGTTGTCCTTTTATAAAACGTGTGTTAACAATTTAATCTACATTAGGGTTTAAATTAAATACACGTTTATGAAATCAGATAGAACCTTGTATTGGCAATAACGTTGCAAGTTACATTGTAAGCTGAAGTAGAGTCACTACCGCCGACGACAATTCAACAATAAACAAGAGAAACACAAGTAATGAAGTTGTCTAGCTACACAGTCTACAGTTAGAGAAAGGGAAGCACTGAAGTGAGTCTGAGCGCTTGTGTTACCGGCTGAGCGAATCCACTGACTTCGTATCTAAGGCCGTTTACACACATGTGCATAGCTTATCACTAACACTTCCCTTGCTTTTTTATAGTAAATTGGCTACGCACTCCGCCTGTTTTTTAGCTAGAAGGCTAGTAGACAATTAGCGGATACAACTACTAGAAAAATAAGTTGCAGATAGCAGTCAACGCCGCCATGTCAGCTTGATGAAACGGATTTTCCATCTAGATTCTTTCAACAAAACGAAGAAAACTAGAAAAAAAAGGGCTACTTCCAAAGTACTCTCGAAATGCGACTTGGTCACTTTATAGATGTTAGGTACACTTGAGTGTGATGGTCCTACCCTGGAACATCAGACTGAGCTCGGTGTACTACAGTGTACCATATTATTATGTCGTACTACCCGCCATACTTCACTAAAATATATACCACATATTTGAAGTTTTAAAGTTATTAAATTATATCAAACAATCATGAACAAACAATAAAATTAAATTAGCTACGAAGGCGCATAGTTTTCGTAGCGATCGTAGCCTTATTAATTTCATTAAATAAACTTTGTAGAAAATGAAATTATATCTATTTTATTCATAGTTTTTGTATAAAATAAACTATACGCTACCTAGATTGAAACAATAATCATAAGTATCTGGGTTTTTTTTCTAAGGTTATCGATCGTAGATGTCGATTAGATCTATTATTTACGTATAAATTGTAATCGTATAAGTATATCACGACAAGAAAATAAATTTAAAGTGTATTGATCTATTCTACTTGCTGCAATTATTTTGTTATTTTTTTCTTTTTAATTATGTTCACAGGAACAATGCCCATACTGCCGCGACTTCAATATTAATATTTTTTTATTCATTTTTATTTGTTGTCGTTTTGTTCAAGGCAAAGAGTGTAATCCCTTGCAGTTTCCAGCAATATTTCTTTTCAAAAGGCATTGTCTAGTTTTCAGTTTTCTTTTTCAGTTATTTTTAGCAAAATAGTAAAATGCTTACTAAAATTTTTAACAGTATCATAACGATCAAACACACCTTATTTCAAATGAAACATTGAACAGCGACGAAACATAAGTTTAGGAAAATAATTTAAGACAGATAACTTGATTTTTACAGATGCCCGCGGAGACTATTATTTTATTTTAATCAAAGCGAAGTAACTATTATAAAAAGTTTCGGAGTTTTTCACATTTTTTACCACATTGACAAAATACAATCATTTAATCAGCGTTATTACATTAATTAGCAAACTCATAGAGACACAAATGCTACTTTATATAACCATCATAAAAAGGTATTTCAGATTTTCTGTCAAGCCGCGTAATTAATTGAACACAATTCGAGCATGGTCTGACTAACCAATCAATGCGTTCGGAATAACATATTCTACCAATAAGATATAAATTTGCGAATTCGCTATCTATAATCTCAATTAATAAAATTGCTCGTTCGTTACGATATGATTGTTTCTCTTCATACACACTATGAAATCAATCGAAATACTTAACTCTCTATCTATATTATAACTATACCCTGTGTTATGGGTATCAGGACAAGAACAACACAAACTTATTATAAACACTAAGATCCCGAAACCTATTTCCTTTTTTTTTATATTCAACATTAATTATACTTTACAATAAATTTACTTCATCGGGAATGGAACCCGATATCTCAAACCACAGCCCAAACAAATGGCATCAGTATTTAAAAGACTGCAAGTCAATTTAAATTTTCAAAATTCCAATATAAATAATATTCACGCTAAAAATTTCTCCATAAACTGGACGTGGGTATACATATAAATTGTTTTAGTAACGGTCATAATGATATAAATTTCTAACTCCCTAACGTTATAGTTGTAGTCTAACTCGCTTGGTTTGTAGTTTGGTTCAAAGTTAGGACATCTAGTTGTCCCAAGTCCTCTTATTCGAGTACTTTATGAACAAATTGCTCACAAACTTTCTCAATGACTAATATTCAATATTAAATTATTATTTCATTCATATTTTATTTAACTTTGGAGTTCTTTTTTATGTTTGGTCTACGTCGCCAAATTAGTCAAAATTCATCATACAAAGCTGTCAAGTAATACATCATACAAAACTTCAGCAAACTTAATGAAAACAGAAGTTTAAGAAATAAGTTAAGATCGATTGAATGACACTAATTGAATAATGAATATATTAAATTATAGATTTTATGAGGATTACTATCGCGTTAATTTGTCGACCACAATGGTTGCATAGCCTTGGAAACTATTTATATTAATTTATATTGTAGTTTATTTTTAAACTTTTTTGTATTTATGTTATATCCAGATTCCCAGCATAACTTATTTCAGAAATTATTATATTATTATGTTGTTTTTTTTTAGATAAAGTCAATAGCGAGTTGCTTTCTATATTAGCGGTATGAATTTCAATGTTTATATTTACAGTGAAAACTTTTCATAAATGCAAAACAAACGTACAAAAATATTTTTTGCTGTTGGTGGATAAAAACTACATATCCGTTAGAACATACTCGTGTCTAGTTTAAACGGTTAACAAGTGATATATGGACGAAAGCAAACCTAACGAAGGCCGGACGAAATACGTTTTAAATTCTTTATGAAATTTGTTTGTCAGTTCTAAATATAGTGAATAAATATGTACAACTTTGTACGAACGATTTATTATTCTCTAAAGGTAACTAACTAGACCTATGTGGTAATGTTTCTTTGAGAGAACAATGAAAGCAATATCTAAAGCCATGAATTTTGCGAAGTACCTATTGTTGAGAATTTGCCGCGCTTTTAGTGTGGGTAAATCGTGCGCCTTGTATAAGCACGCTTGCAGTTAGCAATATTCGTATTTTCATTATGAAGATAATGTGGCAGTACAAACAATTGTTTTACTGTTATTATACTGTACGAGTACAGGACTTTTTGTATTATTTTTAATTTTTTCAGGTAATATTTGATTACATAATTAATTCAAAACGATGCTATGTTTATCTGACGTATAGTGATTCTCTCACATCAATTTTGGATGTATGTTACTCGTAATACTATGTTCACGTCGCACATGAATCGATCTGGATGCTGTTGTGACCGTACTCCTAGTCGTAAAGGACAAAGTTTATATTATACCATAAGAGATAAATTATAATGTTTAAAGGAGCTTGTAAAAAAACAATTTAAACTCTATATTTTTACTCAATAATGTCATATTAATCTATGACTACAGTTTCAATTAATTAATCCACATGCATACATGTAAAGGGATTAAATTGTTTGAAAGGAGATCAATATTCAAGTGTAAAGCGACATGCCACTGACATCATGAATAGGTGTACAAAGAGAGTGGACAAGCAAACTGCATCAGTTGATTGAAATTAAAACTCTATTGAAATGTGAGTCTCATGACACAAAAGATGTACCTCACTTCCATTTACATTTTTACAGCCATTGTTTCATTTCAATCCGGCTTTACTGTGTAGTATCTGAGCTCGGATTGTACTCGTCTTTTGTAGAGTTCTATTCATAAAACGAGAAGAGCCTTAATGGGCAGCCATCGATCATTTATTGAACCACTACTTTTTTATTCGTTTCTGATATTGATAAGCTTGGGGGTGAATCCTTTGACCCTGAGTGACATTGTTTGGACATTGGAGGACACTCTTGGAGTAGGTTTTGGGATATCTCCCTGAGGCACACCGGCACGAACCAAAACCAGCAAGGGTCTCTCCTCTAGTCACACTCTGCTTTCAGCGAAGACTCGAGTGGGTGGAGGCGATGGCGGAGTTCCGATGTCTTCTTTGCGTCAAGTCAAGGCGAGTCAAGAGCGGGGTTGGATTACCGTTCATTTGTTTGGCTGGAATGGTGTTTCTTCCCGATGAGGTGGGGTCGCGTTATTAGTTTTGCGGACGTATGCGAAAGCCTGCCCGTGACCTCACCATGTGGCGTAAAATCTTCATCTTCCATCGCCATTTTCACCTATAGATTTTGAGTTGCAGTCCAGATAAATGGAATTTAATTATGTACATGTTGTAACTAAATAGTAATAAATCTGATAATATATTTTTCTGTTAGATTAGATATATTATAGTGCTTCAAAGTCACTCTATAGTGACTATTATCATTATTATAAGGAAGTCGTTAAGCTTACGGCTTACGGACAATTTCAATAGCTATTTGGCCTTGTGTTAACCACTACCCTCAACTTTCTACAGACGCGTAGACGCTATAATTAATGTTCTCTTTAGGGTTATAGTAGAGGTAGGTAATATTAAAATAGATTTCTTAATATTTTGAACGATAGAATTTAATATACGAGTATAATAATTATCTACTAAATCTTCTTTGTGAATCTGACAAGTCTAAGAACAGCTCAAAATAAATTTTGTACAGACATTTCCTTTACTAATTCTGTCAGTTTTAATTAAAGTAAATTAAAAACTAAAATAGGATGGTTTGAAACACTAGATCGTCCATCAGTATCTAAAATATCGGAACGAATATACTTGAAAATGAAACTACTCGTATATCTCAATGACACAAGGTGTGTTTCAGAATCAGTCGCTTGTCAAAATAAAATCTACTGAAATTTAGTTTTTTAAGTGTTAAAAGTAATTATGAAGAGTATTAAGCGACAGTGAACTAGCGGTAAGAAGCGTGAACTCAAGATCGGTGAGACCCGTGTTCAAACGTCGCTAAATTCTAACCGGTACTAGTACTACTAATGTAACTTTGTTTTTGTTATATGTAGTTTGGTCGCTCAGTGCCTATTAAAGAGTGGTTGATGATGATGATGATTATTAGCCAAGTCTGCCGTCCTTAGGCACTACCACCACTTTCGAATGTAGCACGCGTATAACGAGAGGAGTATGCACTGTCAATCTAGATAGTACTTGCTCGTCTTCCTAAATCGGCATAGTGGAGGCGACTGCTACAGAAAAGTCTGTCCGTCCTGATATTTTTTATGCTGACTGTATATTTTTTTAAATTTTGGATCGATTTGAAATTTAACAATGAGAAGTAAGCCAAAAGCAATTAACAGTCCCACAGTTATATTCGTGTTACAAGATCTATCTTCCTGTCTACCTCACTGCATCAACATGATATACTATTATAATATAATTAATAATGATTTAATTTTAAAACAGAAAATCCTTGGACCTTGTTTTTACGCCTTGAAAAGAATAAGAAATAAAACACTTTTTGTTATTTTTGTCACGTTTCGTTCCGTCATTTTTCGAATTAAATTAGATTAGTATATTTATTTGAATTAATTTCCTCCTGTCAAATAAGTAATAACAGAAATATTATACGCATTAATTTTTTGTCAATCATATAAAGATAATCGTAAATTCATAATTCTGCTGAGTGCGGATCATTAGACTCGAGACTGGCTCACTAGAAGCACTTAACATTTCGCCCGAAGCAGTTCTATCAAATGATGCGGAAATTCTCTCTTTGATTGCTACACTTCTCCTAATGCCGTCGCTTCACTTTGACACTTCTTAGGACTCGCTCAACCGTGCAATACATCCGTGCATTGATCTTCCACAAAACATTTGCTATAAATACTTTTTTTTTTCAATCAATTTTTTCTTTTTATAATAGAGTTTTTTATTTTAATGTACATTGTACACTTTATACTCGTAATTGTCTATTATCAAACATTTAAATTATTTTTTTATTTATATAACAAAGTAACTACTTATATTTAAAGGAAAGATAAAGGAATACTATTTCTCTATCTGTAATTTTCCATATTTTCCAACTTTCCAAATATAATTTTTAAAAATATAAATGTAGGCAAACCGATGATGATTATGAACCCAGTCTGCAGTCCTAGAGTAGTATCATGCATGCAGTAGCATTGCATGACTTAGTCGCGTGTCAGGTTAATGGATAAAAGAATCGGTGCATCGTTTCCTCGAGACGGCATAGCGGAGGCAATTGCTGCCTATATACATTTTTCTGTGGTGGCAGTTGTGGCCTCTGTGGCTGGTGTACTTAACATCAGGCGGCTTATGTTTACCTTTAATGAATAAATAGTATAAAAAATCATATTAAATGGAAAATCTATATAATTATATTAATATTCAAATCGGCTTAATTACATTTAAGCGTAGTTTGCATAGTAAATGCCAAACAATAACTTGAATAGTCGGTTTACAAGGCACCCGCAAATAATTATTTATAGGTAGGACGTTTGTAAACTAAACACTACTTAAGTTGACAGGGTGTTGTCAAGCGGCAGCTTTAACTTGATTAATAGTCGATTTGAAAGCCTTCTGCTTAATTAATTATTGTTATACTGAATCCATAACCTAAATATTATCATTGCTAATTCATAACAAATATGTTATTATTATTAATCACATATGTATTTTAATATACACATGTTCTTATTAATAACAATGGATTATCATGTATCTGAGACATTATTGGGAAAAATAGGTAACATTTTTTCAAGAGCGTCTAGTGGTTTTAAGGCGTGGACTTGCGATCGAAATGAGTGACGATGGTTATTAGCCCTGTTTGCCATTCTGGTGTAATACCACGATTCTAGTCGCGTATCGGGATACGGATAGTGTGCTCTGTGCACATTCATCTCACGCCAGCATAGCGAAGGCGACTTTTGTTCTAGTGCACAGACCTCGACCATGTGCCTACTTTCTTTTTAATCGTGCATCGGTTTTTTAATCAAATATATTAAGTATTTTTTATTTTATAGAGTTAAAGAACATGAACTAAACTAAATTGTACAATTTATCCAGCACGTCAAAAACCCAATTTACGTATAACGAAAGCAAAAAATAATATAATAAAATAGGATACGTTTTCGATCTTGAAAAAAACTTCCAAAAGGGTTTTTGTTAATCTTTATATTTGCCATTGACATCAAAGAATAATATTGGGTCGGAAGGGACAACCAAAGTGGCCTTCTTTTGACGTCAGTTACGATATTAAATATTCACCACAATACCGCTGAGTATTAGCTAGTGTTATTGCGTTGGCGTATCTTCAAGTTAAGTGCTTGAGAGTCAACGACTATTTAAAAGTTTAAGCATCTGTCTGTCCCCTTTTCTATTTCTCAGAAGTTTGACATTTCTATCACAGATAGACAATTTTCGAATGTAGTCTTAAAACGCATCGATTAATTTCTATAACTTTTTAACCGACTTCAAAAGGTTAAGGACTTCAGAAATATGCTAAATAATATGTAGACAATTAATTTGTAAATAGGTAATAAGCATCTATTCTTGTTTATACTTATTAAATTGTGTGTTCTCTCAATTAAAATTATTTTTTTACTTTTTTAGTGATTTTAGTGTTTTATTTAGAAGTCGGTTCAATTTTTTTCAGAAATATTTTTATCTTGACACTTGTGATGATAGTATTGAAATATTTGTCTGTGGTACCTTTGACTACTTATATTATAGTCATATATAACTCAGGGGTCGGCAAGTAATTTTGGGTAGGGTCTGGATATTCATGAAAAAATTCAACTGAGTTCAGAAAACAAAAATGTATAATAGCAATTTTAAATGTTTTGTTGTAACCTTATAATTACTTATATCTTAATTTTCTTTCAAACATTTTTCAACAAACAAATTCACTTTCAAAAATTTTAGAGGTCCAATTTTTTTTAACTTCCACGGTCCACCAGTCTCCTACCGCTGCTCCAGCTTAACACTTAGTGTGGATAAATACCGCGCAACTTATTTTTATTTGAGGGCCGTTAATTTAACAAAACTCTTTAATTACAAAAACATCTCCTTGTAAGAAAACGAAAAATACGATTATAATTAAACAGAAAAAAAGAGAAACTTCCCTCTTATCAGAAATCTTAGGGAAGTTCCATAAATATCGCGAAGTATAACAGAAAACAACCATAATGAAATGTAGCGAACAACTTGCTCATGCCAAATGTACCGAAACAGAATCGGGAGCATTCTCGTTTCGTAACTAAGATATTTCCGAGCTATTCTTATGCTATCTACCTATCATTATATGTATAACCAAAATACATACCAATAGCGTTTTTATAGTAGCTCGGCATATGATAACAAGAGCGGCCGTGGTCTAGCGGTAAGACGCATGAACTCACGATCGATGAGACCCGTGTTCAACCTCGCTAAATCTGACCGGTGCCAATGTAACTTTGTTATATGGACTTTGGTCGCTCAGTGCCTATAGGCACTGTTAAAGAGTGGTAGGCAAGACTGGTGATAATTATATGTTTGTCCAGTCTGCCGTCCTGGGGTAGTACCACCACTTTCGAATATAACACCCGTGAAGTGACCCTGTCGCGTTTCGGGAATAGTTTGAAAGTAGCCAGGTATAACGAGAGGAGTGTGCACTGTCAATCTAGATGATACATGCTCGTCTCCTCAAGCCGGCATAGTGGAGGCGACTGCTGCCCGCACAGGTTTCTCTGTAGTAGCAGTTGTTTCATTGACCGCACTCTAGCTTTACATCAGGCGGAGTGTTGTCACATGCCGAGCTACAATAGAAAAAAATCGTCCTGATGTTAAGTTAAAGCCGCAGTACATGAACGGAAAGAACTGCTGCCACAGAGAAATTTCTGCAGTCGCCTCCGCTATGCCGGTCCGAGGAGACGAACCAAACAGGTTAAACAGTGCACACTCCTCACGTTATATCTGGTTACTTGAAAGTATGACTGCGACTCACTTCATAGGTTATACTTAAAGGTGGTGGTACTACTCCAGGACGGCAGACTGGGATAATAATCATCATCGGTCTACGTCACATGCATTGAATATATTAATAAAAATCTTTTATGATCTATCTAATATAAAATCGATTATGTTTAAAACTTTATACCGATTTATTTATAAAATAAAAAAGTGATGTTTACAGTAATTACAGTTGTTATAACTGTGTATCGATTAATAAAGTTTGTTAATTCATAAATAAAAGCTAAATGCAATTAACAAATGACTTTTTAAAAGAATTTAATGCGGCTTAGCTTAATAGCTTTTGTCTAAACTTCTTTATTTTGAATCAATGTAAGCCATTTCCTGATTTCCATTACGCCTATCATTAACGTATAAATCATGTATACAGACATTATAGAAATATAGTGCAACTTATTTCTTTGGTTTTTTTATTTTAGCACGTCATATGATCGCACTCCGCCTGGTGTTAAGCCAGAGTGCGATCCATGAGCGGAGGCGACTGCTGTCAGAGAAGGGGATCTGCAAACAGCAGTCGTGCCCGCTATGCCGGCTTAATGAGATGCCTCTTCACACTGCGCTTGAAGGATCCCATGTTATATGAAGGGGGAAAGACGTGACTAGGTCGTTCCACGTGGTGGAAAGCTTTTGAACTACATAAATATTTCTATGTAAATAATTGTTTATATTTGACTGGAAATCGAAGCCAGGCCGTCCACGTAACAGACTGTAACGCTGCTTTTCCCACCAGATTGGTTGTGATGAAAACCTGCTAATATGAGATATGCAAGTAAGTTGTATTCATAAGAGTACTTAGGGACTTATACAACAAACTAAAAGGTATTGTTGATAACATAATATGTGCAGACAGCTATAATTGTGTTGTTTGTTGAAGGTATGTAGTGTTTACAATCTCTAAAGCAAATTTCATGTTCTGACGTTTGCACTAATTGCAATCACAATGTATAATGTCATTAAGTCGGTACGCAATATAATATGTATTTAATTATTGTAGCTCGGCCTAATGTTAAGCTAGATCATAAAGCTGCAGTCTATGAACGAAAACATCAGTCGCCTCCGTTATGCCGGCTTGAGCAGAATAATGTGAAACATCTAGGTTGACTATACCTGTCTACTTTTAAACTAATCCCGAATCTCGACAAAAAAATGGCCACTTAAAAGTAATAGTAAGTAATATAAAGGTAAGTAATCGTTCTATTTTTTTTTTAATATTTGTGTAATCGTTGTAAGAAATAAGTATTAAAAAACCCAAAAAATTTATTTTGAACAATCTTTTTTGATTAATATTTCATTGCTACTCGATTCCTTGATTTTTTTATTTATGGCACCTTCACAGTATACAATATATAATTTTGACAATAAAAACTAAATTAATATGTAAAAGGCAAACAAACAAAACACAAAACTTCTTTTAAAACTTAATAATAAAATATGAATTAGAAACAATAATGAATAAAGTGTAGCTGGAAACTGTTTCACTTCATGTAATTTTCGCAAATTGCTTAAAATTCTCACATTATGTCGGTATGTCGGGTATTTGAAAGTTTACATTATAACGTTCAAGTTTAGTAATCTAGCGTTTGCCGCTTTAATACTTTCGCTTCTGCTCGATTAGGTTTAACGACTCAATTTGGATGAATTTCTTTATTTACTCGAATCTGCCAGAAAACAGAACTCTCTCATTTATTTTAGTGTACGTTGACACTGGGATAGCTATGTTGTATTTGAAACGCCACTAACTATATTTTAAAATGTATTTAAAATGGTACAATTTTTGTATGAAAACTGGTAAACTTTTTAAAACTTTTTTCAACTTATTTGACAACATTCCACTAAGGCTAGGTGCGGTCCACGAACAGAAACAAGATAAATTTCTACAGGCAGTCGTCTCCGCTATGCCGGCTTGAGGAATCGAATGTGCACCATCCAGATTGACCCGTGCACACTCCTCTCAATATACCTTGCTACTTCCAAACTGTTTCCGAAACGCGACAAGGTAATTCCACGGGTGTTAAATTTGAAGTTTGTTGGTGCGACTCCAGGCTGGCAGACTGGGCTAATAACCATCATCAGTCTGCCTACCACTCTTTAAAAATAGGTATATAAAAATAACTTGTAATGTACGGCAATTACCCTCTCCATCACTAGAATTCACTAGAATACTATTTACGGGACGCCTTACATATAACTACAAAATATTTATTATTACTATCTTCTTAAACGTGTGCGTGTGGTATTATCATCGGAATGAACAAAAGGTTTATGAGCAAATTGACACGCATAGCCAAGCCAATGTAACCACATATTCCGAGTGCGTAACGCACCCGCTGTTCGTAATCACGCCGCGCTCACTCATACGCAAAACTTTCATTTATTCCCTGATGGGCCCCCAGTCTGGCTTGCATGTACGCGTCCCACTTTATAACGCCAATATCAATGCGTATCACTTAGAATATTAATGCGGATTTGCTTCCAGAGGAGGCGGAGCGAAAATTTAATCAAAAAGTTCAGCATTATTTGTTTTTACGAGGAAAACATCGCGTTATACATATGGAATAGAAAACTGTTTCAATTACAACAAAACAACATTCACAACCAAAAGTAAGTAAATGAAAGTTAAAGGTATGTTTTTATTGGACGAACTTTTTGAAATAAATACTTATTTAGGCTTAAAATTGGCCCAGTCTGCAGTGTCGTGGTACTACCACCATTTTCACGTGTTACACTCTCATAACCTAGGTAATATTCCACTACAGCTTATTTGTACAATCGCTTAAACGCTTCTAATAAGAGGAGTGAGCACTGTTGTCACATCGAGCCGGCATAGCGGTGGCGACTATTGCTTGCATATATTTCTCTATGTAGCGATTGTCTCCGCTTCTAAACGTTTCGAGCTATTATAAAAGTAAAATGTTTTTAATTAAAGCAACACAGGAAATAAAATAGCTGTAATTTTTCTTGTTTAACCTAATTTGTGTTAATTTATAATAATAGTGGTTACTAATTTCATCGCAGACTATATTGTTCTCTTTAATTTAGAAATATAGCGGTACAAGCACTTCGGGCCGCCCCTAATGTACAAAGCTTGTATTTTTTTCTCAACACAATTTATTGTATTACATAAATTGTCCTTCTCTGGCGACGAAACATAATACATTTTCCAGAATTAGTTGTAGTATGATTAAAATTCAGCCTTCGAACCTTTTTTATTGGACTACATTCAAATTCTTTATTGCATGTCCCAAAGATATTGAATTTTAAAAAAATGTTACAATTATTTTTAATCTGACATCCTGTTACAGCGATCATGGAGCTCGTAGAATGGGACCCGTGTTCAAATCTCGCAGATCGGTACCAATGTAAGTAAATGCAATTAGAAAAAACATGGACATGGTTAATAAGTTAAACAGACTCTATCGTTGTGATTTTTTTTACATTTGAATAGGTTCAATAATCAAAAAGAAACTTATCAAAAATCTATGAATTTGTTTTAGAACTCTATGTCCTCGTGTACTCTTACTCATCAGACGAGTTGTGATCACATGCCGAGATACTTATATTTAAAAATTGTGACACTGGATCTGCAGTCTGGTCAAAGTGAACTCAACCCGTATAATAAATGAGATTTGCCGGTCAGCTGTCTGAGGTGGGCAGCTCTCTCCGGACCGCGCTGCCAAACCGGGGCTGCGTTGATTTTGTTCTTTTCCCGCACCCGCATTATCAGATTTTGCGGGCTTTCACCGTATTGCAGAACGCAATAAGTGTAACGAATCCATTAAGTAAATAGTAGCTATTATGAACATTGCAAGTTCATTTATAATAATTAGCAAGGTAAGTTAGTAAAATAATTGCATCCCTTATAATAACCTATTTCCATGTAAAGCGAGTGCTCCATTAATAATAATTAGTATGACGTGAACAATAATGTCTAAGTGGTTTGGCTTGTTTGTTGACCTCACAGCACTGACTCTTTAATGACCACTCCTTGCTACGGTTTCGGGTGCTACTCAAATTAAATTACTCCGCGACAGTTGGGCCGTCCTTTCATCGATGGGCTTATTGTTATTAGTATGATGGGAGTGCCAATATCAGTATCATCAATAACATGCCTTTGACGTTTTGATACAATAGCGTGACGACCTATTTTTAGAATTTGTGTAGCGTAGGTGTCCATATTTCCTATGTTTCAATCTGTCCCCCGATACCTACCTTAATAATAGGCAGGTTATCATAGTATTGTCATGGGCAGTCCACCAGAAGTAACTAACGATGTAGATAATTTGAAATATACATTCATATTTATTGAACAATTCCCAATTTTTTTTTATTTACTCTGTTCGAATTTCGGCTGTGATACCTTATCAATTTGTTGTTAATTTCAAAAATATAATTTGCTATGTTTTTTTCTGAATGATATAAAAAGATATCGACGAAATTATGCCTTCTGTCTCCAAAAAAAAAATGAAGGGGTGAAATACGAGATGAAAGGGAACATAATTTCTCAAATTAAACGCATAATAATAATTATACACATATGAAGTTGCGGACCACAGCTAATATTCAATATTTGTGGATGTATTCACTGAAACCGTATTAAAATTGTATAAATATTAAAGTTAAGATTTTTCATTTTTCAATTAATTTTTTATTGAACACTTTTTATCGACATTGACAGATGAGTTGAAACGATAATCAAAATTGTTCACCGGAGGGTTTTAAGGAAAAAAACCTAATTTTTGTTCACTCTTTAAAATGTAAACAATCATATATTAATTTTAAAATGTAAATATTATGAGTTTAACTTGAGAAATGGTTGGTTTTTTTGATACTAAAATTCCTTTCTCCGGACGTAGCCAAATTTTATGGAATCTATTTAAGAGCGACAAACAAGCAGATACTTTTACATTTACAATATTAGCATTATATATAAAAATTGTAAGGAAGAAAAAAGTTCTAAGTAAGAATCTACACCGCTTAGCGGAGACTACTACCCCCTGCAAACAAAAAAGAATGAAGCTATACATATCAAAGTAACACGTTTTAATATTAGTTAAAAGTTTGTTAAATCCATAAGAGACTACAAACTTATTAAGGGGGTTTACTTTCCGAGAACTGAGACAACTAATTTAGGAAACCTCATCAGAGTTTAAAGTGAAGGAACTATAAAGTCGACTGCATTATAAGTCTTAGTTAGTAACTTTATGCTGTCAAAGAATGCTGCCTCCAAGTATAAATTAAACAAATATACTTTCCGCGATTATGAGAATTTGTTCGCTTAACTGTTATGAGTGTAAAACGTGCAATCAAAACTCGACTTTACATCACTCATTCTTCATATAGGTTTGATGCGGTATTCGCTTCCAACTTTTCTACTCTACTTTTTTTTTTAATTATTGTAGCTCGGCATATGACAACACTTCGCCCAACTGCTACTAGAGGGAAATCTCTACAGGCAGTAGTCGCCTCCGTTATGCCGACTTGAGGAGACGAGTGTGCACCATTAAAATTGATAGTGCACACTTCTCTCACAATACCTAGCTACTTTCAAACTACTCCCGAAACGCGACAAGATCACTTCACGGGTGTTACATTCGAAAGTGGTGGGACTACCCCAGGACAGCAGACTGGGCTATTAACCATCATCAATCTGCTTACCACTCTTTAGGCAACTACTTCTACTATTCAGGGTGTATGGAAAATTAATGTAAACAGACAATAAAAATTCTCAGTTTTTGTGTGATATGCGTGAGACCCGCGTCAACAGCAGAATCAGCTTTAGTCTATAGGAGACCAGTCGTAGCAGTTGTCTCCATTGATGAGTATCTCGCTTATAACTCGTCGAACTCTAGCTTAACATCGGGCAAAATTTCGTAGTGTTTGTTACCTTCCATTTATTATTAAAACTTTTACATTAAACACCATTTGGAAGAATTATAACGTCGTTCATAAAGTTTTGATGTAACTACTATACTTAAGTATCTGTACATATTTAATTGTAGCTAAACAAAAGCTAAAAATAACTTTTGTGAATAAGCTATTTTCTACGTTGGATTAAATAAATTAAAATAAACACGATGGTAAGCCGTGTAAAGTATTTTATTTGGTTTATGTTTATGAATTTTACAGGAACTTGACTTTATTATATTTATTTTTTGTTTTAATTTTCTAAGATTAACAGCGAGCATGTTTTAACTAAATTGAAAGATTTAAGCATTGTTTACATTTTATAATTTTAATCCGCCGCGTTACGAAAGCAGTGTAGCCATCCAATATTACGATTATTATTGCATACAAAATACATTACAACATGCAGGAATTTTTATATTTTATCAGTTTATGATTTATTTATTTTTCCAATAGTTTATTTATTTTAGTTTATTTAGAAACCTAGGAACCTAAAAAATTTAATAAGAATTGATTTTTTTCCTATTAAAATGTCTTCATAATTTAATAATAAATGTATAATAGCATTTAAAATCCTAAAAAAAATAATAAAAAAGAACCGATGCGTTTTTCCTGTCAAATAATACGCGCGTATGAAGATACGCTTAAATTTATAGCAGGCAATAGGCTCTACACCTATAAAAATAATGTAAAAAAAGTGTAGAGTGAGGCCAAAATTAGCATAAAACTTATCCTTATGCTGTAGGTACATTTCGAAACGGCAAAGTTCTCAAAGCTTTGCAATGCTCCTCGGGAAAACCACTATAATATGCATGTAAATCTACCTAAAGCGTTACCTACGTTAGGCACGAATACGACTTAGTACAAAATAAATATTGTACATAAGCATGTCGTGCTTGCTACCTTTGATATTTCCTTAACACAAATTAAATTATATTTTTAGATAACAAAAACTGATGCTTGAATTTACGTGTAATATTGCGTTCCCATATACGAGCTACGTTCACACGTCACAAGCTACCAATTAGATTACATTTTGTACATCACAATATATTTTTTGTTTGTCCGGCATGTGGCCATACTCCGCCTGATATTTTTTCATAGGAGAACATTCCTGGAAAAATATCTAAACAAAATATTTGCTATTCTAAAAATTACGTCGTGTTGAACGGAGACAATTTTATTTTTGTACATCAATCCGAGTTATTTAATATTTCATACATGTCACAGAACGTACTCCTACGCGATAAAAATAAATGGATGAAATAAAAAGTCGCTAAAGTTATTAAGCTTGTGAAGTCGCAAATTCATTGCATTTGTTTTAATAATAAAAGAAGTTTCAGAATAATTATTCTTCGAGTAACATTTAATTAACAGCACGTTTAATAAAGAATTCTATAAAAACATTGTATATGGTCGATATTATTAGGTCAAATTAACAACGGGATGAAGATGTGATGATAATTTGTGCAGTTATATTGTCAGCGTATAAAATATTTTTTCTACAATTTTGTTCTTTATCCGTAAGTACTTTGTGTGAAAGCCAGTGTGCGATCCATGAATGGAAACAACTGCTACTACAGACAAATTACCGCAGACAGCAATCGCCTCCGCTATGCCGACTTGAGGAGGCGGATGTGCACCATACAGATAAATGGTGCACACTTCTCTCGTTAAACTCGTACTTGGCTAATTCCAAACTACTCCCGAAACGCGACGAGGTCGCTTCACGGATATTACATTTATTTGAAAATACTACACCAGGATGGCAGACTGAGCTAATAACCATTATCAGTAATAGAGCACATAGGCACTGAGCGACCAAGATACATAGTTACATTGGTGCCGGTCAGAATTTAGCTTTCAAAAGAATCCTCTCTTTTCTACCATTATGTGACGCTTTATCTGTCCAAAATCAAATATTTTGTTATATCCACCGACAGGTACCACGTGAATATTGTAATTTAAAGGCCATTTATTTATACGTTATAACAGGAGTATTTTAATACGAGCCATTATACCCAGGGGATCTTAGCCGTCGCATCTTGTTAGCGAATGAACCAAAGCGTTTCAAATCCGTGACGTGACAGTCTGGAGACGTTCAATTAAGTCAATGTCTCTGTCCCTGACAATATAGACAGCTACGAATTCAAACTCTACCTTTGTTTATCTGGAAAACAGTTCAGATAATCGATCCAACTATTTTTAGGATGTGTCCCTTATGTTTATTCCAAATCGAATTTCTTCCTTATCTTTTTATCTCGGGTATTTTTTGAGAAAAAATAGACATGTATATATAGTGTGACCAGAGAAGAGACCCCCCACCACACTAGTTTTGGTTCACGTCGGGGTACCTCAGGGAGATACCACAGGACCCTCTACCCACCACCTGAAGACGCTGTGAGAGACAACTCATATTATGACACTGTCACTCAGTCAAAGGACCGCAAACCACATGCCACTTGTACATACAATACCCTTGAAAGTTGGGTATCAAGATTCAAGACAAGAACAACACAAAATATTATACAAATATAATTTTTCTTGAACAATTTTATTTGCAATTATTAAAGTACACCAGAAGTAAATTGTAAATATGTGTTGGCAAGACCAAACATTTTACTTATTAAATATTCAATTTGTAGGCAGCGTTCGTACTCAATAATATATTATATTTTTACCCTACTCTCTTTATATCTTTATATCTATACTAGTTGTATCTATCTATGTATAATATTACAGCGGCCGTGGTCTAGCGGTAAGACGCATGAACTCACGATCGATAAGACCCGTCTTCTAACCTCGCTAATTCTGACCGTACCAATGTAACTATGTTATATGTACTTTGGTCGCTCAGTGCCTATAGGAACTATTAAAGAATGGTAGGCAGACTGATAATGGTTATTAACCCAGTCTGCCGTCCTGGGGTAGTACCACCACTTTCGAATGTAACACCTGTGAAGTGACTTTGACGCGTTTCGGGAGTAGTTTGAAAGTAGCCAGGTATAGCGAGTGTGCACTGTCAATCTAGATGGTGCATACTCGTCTCCTCAGACTGGCTTAGCGGAGGCGACTGCTGCCCGTAGAGATTTCTCTGTAGCGGCAGGCGGAGTGTTGTCATATGCCGAGCAACAATTTATAAAACTCTCTCTTGTTCCCAAAGTTAACTGGACCTACCTTTTATTGTTATTGCATTAGTACCGGTCAGAGTTCAGCGAGATTTGAACACGGGTTTCATCGATCGTGAGTTTACGCTTTGTCCGCTAGACCACGGTCGCTCAAATATGTCTAAGGATATGTCTAGAAAACGTTCTAAAAATTAAAATAAAGTAAATGAACATATTTAAAAGTAAAAGTTTTTTTTTTATACGTAGTCACATTTTGGGATCTGCTTGAAAGTCTAATATACCATGAGGAGTGTGCCCTGTTAATGATCGATGCGTCTTGTCCTTAAGCCGGCATAATGACGCGACCCCTTTCTGTGGATATTCATCTGTAGTTGCAGTTGTTTACACACGTGGACCGCACTCTACCTTAACACCAGGCGGTATAATAAATGTACAAAGAAAAGAAAAAAAGACTGCTGTGAATATTATTTATATGACCGAATGACTGTGTTTATCATAATTAGATCGGATATAGTCAATATTACAGATAAAATAGAAAGAGACGAGAATCTATACAATATCATTATAATCCGACAACAATAAGTTTGGCAATAAGAAAAATAAACCATCAATGAAATTGGTTTATCTCCCAATTCACATGTTATTTTATTATTTCTATTGTAGTAACAAATAAGATGTGGAACTTGGAACATGTAAAATAAACAATGAAGAGTAGTTTCACGTCTGGAAGCATAAAACTTTCTATAAACACCCAATTTGAAGATAACTTTGAATATAAAGAAAGCTTTTACCGAAATTATAAGCGACAGACTCCATCTTGGCTTTTTACATAACATCAATCATTCAGAATGGATCGATGCTCTTATCGAATGCATATGAAATTTTTTGTGTGCCCTCCCTCTCTCTCCTTGCAAATTTCCGGTACACTTTGTTACGTAAAGTTTTTTGTCACTGGTATGGGTATATAGGATATAACGAAAAGCTTTTGATGTACCCATTCATATTTAACTAACTTTCCTATTTGAAATATAAGCTGATGGAGATGTACGCATTAACATTAATGGTTAGCACACATACGCATGGCTTGACTTTAAAGGTGAGCTTCCACGTGTTCCCATTGTACGTACGTATCGCAAACAACTACTCAAAACTGATTATTTTTTTAAATTGATAAATATATTACAAATATGATGGCCCTACAGCTATTCATATGACATCAGCACCGTATGATGCAGCTGGACGTTAACTTACCTTATGGAGTTTACTTTACCTTGTGTACGTACATTTGTGTGACTGTGTTCTCATATGACTTTCAACCAAGAATCTAATCCATATAACACTGAACTATTTGGGACATTCAAGTATTATTATTATTCTGTAGTTTTATTTAATTCAAATCATTTCAAATAGACCTACTTGGGCTCGTTTGAACGTACAATGTACATGTCTCTTTTTCAGACGCTAATTTTAAATTATGCCTTACATACTTAGCTTACGCCCTGCCCGAATGGAATAGGCAGAGACTATGGAGAGTCTGCAGATTCCCTTCTCTGACAGCAGTCGCCTCCGTTCATGGATCGCACTCTAGCTTAACATCAGGCGAAGTGCGGTCATATGACGTGCTAAAATAAAATAAAATAAAAAAATTAGTCTGTAATCTAAATACTTATATAAAATGCTAATGTTAGTACGTAAATACAGGGTTTTCTCCATGATCACCAACTCCAATCTGCTTCCCGTTGGGGTGGTAGATACCCCTCGGTCTCCTGGTGAAAGTAAGGGAGTTTAGTCGCGGTGGGTGCAAGAGGGTGGTTGTGGGAGGCGAAAATCTTAAAAAATGTATATCTGTCTCTTTCTAACATATGACATTTTGAGTACTAAGTCTGTCTTTTTCTAACTTATGAGATGTTGAGTACTAAGTATAGAGTTCTAAATTTTAAAAAAATAATCTATAAAAGTTTCAAGAACGATCTAGAAAGTTCCAAAACGTTATCAACTGCTAAAATCGATACAGAATGTCCTAGAAAGTTCCAAAATGAGCTCTACCGTTAAAATCGATATGAAATGTTCCAGAAAGTTCTAAAAACTTCTAGAATTATCTACAAACATTAAAAATGTGTATAGCTGCCAAAATCGATATAGAATGTTCTAGAAAGTTCTACAAATTTCCGGAAAGATCTAGAAAGTTCCAAAATGAGCGCAATTGTTGAAATCGGTATAGAATGTTCTACAAATTTCTGGAATGATCTAGAAAGTTCCGAAATGAGCGCAACTGTTAAAATCGATCTAGAATGTTCTAGAAGGTTCTAAAAATTTCAGGAATGATCTAGAAAGTTCCAAAACGTTATCAACTGCTAAAATCGATATAGAATGTTCGAGAAAGCTCTACAAATTTCTGGAATGATCTAGAAAGATCTAAAAACTTCTAGAATGATCTACAAACATTAAACATGTGTATAGCTGCTAAAATCGATATGAAATGTTCTAGAAAGTTCTACAAATTTCTGGAATGGTCTAGAAAGTTCCAAAATGAGCTCTACTGTTAAAATCGACATGAAATGTTCTAGAAAGTTCTAAAAACTTCTAGAATTATCTACAAACATTAAAAATGTGTATAGCTGCTAAAATCGATATAGAATGTTTTTTTTTTATTTTGGCACGACATGTGACCTCGACTGGTCTGATGGTAAACGCAGTGGAGGTCCATGAGCATTGACGACTAGAGAACCGCTCACACGGTGGCTCCAGTCGCCACCACTATGCCGGCCTGAGAAAGTGCTTTTTCACGCTCCGCTTGAAGGATCCAAGGATTGGGAGAATACATTCTAGAAAGTTCTACAAATTTCTGTTTCCACATTTACTAGAGTATTTCTTATTTACAATTCGTTAATTAGTTAATTAATTTGATTTGATTAACTCTATAAAAACCGTATGTTTAATTGTCAAATAAGTCTCTCAATATCTAAGATAGAAATCTACAATATCTACTTTAAAAACGGATCCTTAAATATTTTTTATACCATTAAACATGCGATATATTTTGACCCGAGCAACGCCGGGGGTTTCGTCGCTAGTTAATTATAAATTATCTCATATGACTAAGTATAAATAAATCTGTACAAGTGTAAACAGCGAACAACATAGCATGCACCATTTTCAATGTGTACGTAGTAGAAGCAGCTGTAGTCGTGTCATAAAACTGGATTCATGTGCATTATTTTCTACTTTATTACCCATAAAATGGGCTGTTATTGCCTTGCTGAGACCGGCTCATTCTAAATTCACCTATACATTGAAGTTATAGGTACAACATTATAATGTAGGTGCTATAAACATTTATATTAATAACTGTATAATTCATACAATGATCAATAAACCAAAATTATACCATTTTATTTGCAAAATTATATTAGGTTTTTTTATAGTAGCTCGGCATATGACCACACTCCCTTTATTAAACTAAAGTACTGTTAATCAATTCCACTCAACACAGTCCTTTTAATAAAGACGACTGCTGACTACTGATCTTTCTCTGTGGTAGCAATTATTTTCGTTCATGGACCACAAGCCTAATATCAGGTGGAGTATAATACAATATGCCTTTTCCCATTTAATATTTTTTTATTTATTTTATAATGACACTACGTATCCTCGTTTGTATGACCTCGATTGGTCCGATAGTAGTAGGCACAGTGGAGGTCTGAGATCTCCTCGCCGTCCTCCCGGAAACGCAAAACATCTATAAAAGATCCACGTAAAAAAATGCAGCACAAATCGTATTGTGAGGTTACACATAAATTCTCTAACTGAGTAATAAACCTTATCTATTAGAAATTGTTTTTTTATTGAAAAATGTACACAGTTATTATTATTTTAATTTGTAGACTCATTTTACAGCATATTCCTAGACAGACATTCCAGTAAAGAGATGAAACTTTAAAGTTCTTAGTTTTCACTTTGGGCCAGCACAAGATATGACGGGAAAACGCAACGCGAGCCTCTTGGGAAATTGTCTTATATTCCTATTTCAAATTTCATAGTTCATCGTCATACATTACTGTACACGTGAATTACTCTTGGGGATTGAGTAAAGTCCAGTGTCAAGCATTCAAACAATGTTGACACTTTGAAATTGATAGTTGGGGGGACTTTATGAGACTTTGTAGGACTGATCAAGCTAGAATGGAACTACTTCAAGTAAATACCTCAAGGCGGCATAGTGAAGGCGACTGCTGCCTACAGAAATTTCTCTGTCTAGTTGACGTCAGGCGGAGTACTGCCATATGGCTGTTATTAATAAAAAATACAATGTAAATTTTTATTAAAACTTGACTTATACAAGTTTTATTGTACAATAAATAAATGTCGACATATTCGATAATAATTCCCAGTTAAGAGATAAATCATGCATGCCGATCGCTATTACTTCCATTTGACAGGTAGAGTGCTATCGAAAACAGCTTTTCAATGTAATTGCAGTTGCAATAAAGATGAGGATTTTGATAAACTGCAATCAGAAGATATCTTCAAACTACTATATTCAATGCAATTAATTTACTAATTCTAGACATTTTTTTATAAACTAAAGAGGGACAGAGAGACTGACTGCCGTAACACCCGTGACCTTGTCGCGTTTCGGGATCAGTTTGCAAGTAGCCAGGCATAACAAGAGGAGTGTACACTGTCAACCTAATGGTGCACTTACGCCTCCTTAGCCGGTATAGCTCTGGCATAGTCTTCACTCTTCACGTAGAATTTGCACGATTCATGGACCGCACTCTAGCCTAACATCAGGCTAAGATGTTGGATAAAGATTAGAGAAAAATAAAAATTAAAAAAATACTTTAAATTATTTTAGGCACTTCCCGCGAGAGTTTTTTTAAGTTTTTGCGTAATTATTTCTTTTATTATTAAATTCAGATGTACTAAATTAAAGAATTATAAATTTCAAAATCCATATTGATTCCGTCTGATCATGGTTCAAATATAATAATAATAATAATATAACGCCTGTGTAGTCCTTCTCGTATTTATTTTTCAATATCTGTACTAAGCCTATTAGCAAGGCCTGTTTTAATCCGACACGCGTTTTGGAAGCTTTTCAGCCATCGTAGTCGTCTGATTTAAATAATGAAAATAAAAATAAAAAACACAATAGTAAACTGTATAAAAATCTTTAAATTTAGTTACATATTATTATATTTTATTTATAAATGCAGCAAATAATAAAAATACGTCCAAGCTATATAACATATTTTGTGTATCGCTTTTACTTGGCAAAGATGCCCGGAAGATGTGCGGTCGGGACATCGGATTTGAAGGGGCGTGCCGAGATTGCCACGCCTTCTTGACCACAAATGGCTGACGCTGTCCAAACATGAAAAATAATGTTGATTTTCCTAATTTAGTTTCGAAAATTCAAATATTTTTATTGAGAGAGTATAATCAGCTCTATTACAAAAACTGTTAAAATTAGCAGACTTATCTCCTTATCCCAAAACAGTACGTATAGCTAGCTACCACTATCCCGGCGCATTTTTCTTCCAAATGTATCCTTCGTCACTTTAATGGCTAAAGTATCACAATCATTTGATTTTGAGACAAACATCCTAACAGCCATCTACTTACTTATAAACAATTTGTCTTCAACTATAATAATACCCGTAAACATTAGAAAATAAAACAGTCCTACAGGTCTAGTCGCGGTACAGGATCAGCTTGAAAGAATGCGAGTATAAATAATGCAAGCCAGTATGTCGAAGGTGACTGCTGTCCGAAGACATTTCAGCTTGCTTAACATATAAGGCTACTAAAAATCCTTCTAGAACCTAGATTTACGGAAAAACAATCTACTCGGATTCTTGCTTTTTAAAAATTAATAAATGCAGTAAATCATAAATGTTTCCATGTTATCAATTACTATGTGATGTGGAAAGTAAACATAGTAACTATGACAATTATTAGCGATAAAGCGACCGCCGAGAGGGCGCAATGTTTGTCATTAATTTGGGGAATGAAATGACAGAAACAGGAGTAGTAACCTCGCACTATTATACGCTTGTTACACACACTAACTGTCATTTTATCAAAGAGAACACCGACATTAGATTCAATCAATCGTAAACTACGACTAATACTGTTAACTCTTAACGCTTAAGGTGTTTATAATTACAGACGATGCGATATAACAGATACTATACGAGTTCATTTATTCCATACGGAAGCCACAATACTTTTTCTTTTTTAATATAATAAAACTAAATTATGATACAGTTTGAATAGAAAAAATGTTATATAAAAATGCTGTTATGTGCGTATTACTTTTTTTAATTAATTTTTATCATATTTAATAATAAATAGCTAAAAAAAACATTATAAATTATTATTAACAAATGTTCCCCAAAGGAAGATGGAACGAAAGGAATAGATAATATTATTAAAATTATACGCGTACAAAGTTGCGGGTAACAGGTAGTCTATAATAAAGGTATGTATATACTATATATATAATAATATTAGTTATTATGAGCAGACACTAATCATCAATAAAGTACAAGGAGAACTGCTCAAATTGTTTTAAATTAAAATATTAAAAACAGAATTAATAGTCTTCTCCTCTCTCCTCTCCTCTCTTCATATCCCATCCCATCCTATCTTATCGCGTCGCATCTCATCTTATTTTTACTTCTCTACTGCTTACTCTCACTTCTTTCGGGACATTATTAACTTAACTCGCATATTTGAATGTTTAAGTCCATCGATTTAAGTCCAATTGAAGCCTTTAAAGAATAATCTCGTATATTTTGCGGGTTCAGATTAATAAAGTGGACGCATGAAGCATAACTCAAAACATTCCATTTCAATGTCAATAACCTCTTAATACGTGCGAGGAATCTATTGAGTGAACTTTGCATGCTTATAGCTTTCGTTTGCTACACGCATTTGTTTTAAGATCCCTTATCATTTCGAATGACTGATTCTCATGGTTGTGCTACAAATCTACCTATGTAAAACTATAAATAGTAACACATACTATACCAACCAACATTCGCCGAATAACAGACAAGAATTTCATTAGTATATTTCGCTGTAAATAAATTAGAGAACGGGATTGAAGCTCATATTGTCCTCCTGCAGTACCACCACTTTTAAGTGTATCGCCGTGAAGTGATCTAGTCGCCTTTCGGGATCAGTTTGCAAGTAGACGAGTGTATACTGTCAACCTAGATAGTGCACTGACCCACATTAAAAATGTACAACATAAAAAATGTTATAACTCATCTGATGGTGGCTAGATTTAGCTTTACTGTAGGAATTACGTGTGGCAGAGAATTCGCCACTTCCGGCCAACTCGTAAATAAAACTTCACAGTTCCGCACTACGAGGCTGCAGTAGCACGATGCATTTTTGGCACAAATTTCGCATAATAACCGTAACTGGCGGTTTAGGCTGGAAGATTCCGCACAGAGCTCTTGTTCATATCTATTCACAAAGTTAATGTTAGCTCGATTCTATCTAATGCAACAGTTTGCTGCCCTACTTTAGCAACTATATTAACTGCATTGTTAAATCTATACAAGATTACTTATTTCATTTTGTACCTGATGGATATTAAAATATTAATGTACTTATATAAAATTCTTTTTACTCGCAAGAGTCGATCAGTCGAGCTGACAATTTATCGTTACATCAAATTTCCATATGGAGGCCCCTGAGACCGTCGAGTAACCGGCGCGTGTGTGACCGCGCGTCATAAATATTCAAATTCCAGGGTACTACCGCTCTACAAAGCCTGCTGAAATATGCGCCACAACTCCGCCTGCGTGTTAGAAATTACAAAAAAAGCAAAAGAAAAACAACTTCCGATACTCGCCCGCCTCTCTGTCCTTGCGTCCCAGCCATAGACACTCGTATCTAAAAATAGTAGAGTTTCCCTTACCCTTATTTTTAGATAGATAAAAGAAGTTAATTCCCTAAAAGAGCATGACTTTTAGCTTAAAGTAATAACGATATCCTTTTCCCTAAATGTTTAAAACTGGATATGTTTTTTTATCTTCTTACTTTTCATCTGACATTATGAGATAAATGTCAGATATTAATTAGTCTATCTATTAATAGATTTACAAAGATTTTATAACAAGTTTACGAAGCTAGTTTAACTATTAGGTGTCAATAATTAAACTTGA
The DNA here is from genome assembly GCA_948150575.1 of Tinea pellionella. Taxonomy (NCBI): domain Eukaryota; kingdom Metazoa; phylum Arthropoda; class Insecta; order Lepidoptera; family Tineidae; genus Tinea; species Tinea pellionella. Next base: position 4,266,637 of record OX411252.1, read on the forward strand.
AACGTAATACCAATCTTAGTAATCTCAGTTAATAATGAGTTTGCAAATTTGTGCGTTACTTTTGATTACATTACACATTACTTACGCATCAAACGAAATATTTTAATTAATTAATTTACCACTCTACTTTCGCATTGAAATATTATTATAAAATATTTTTTATTATATTTATAGTTATAATATTTATAGCTGCACATAACAGTACATTTTTAAAATACCAAAATTAATTAAATATTATCTACAACCAGGTTATCTATATGCCAAAACCAATTTGAAAGCTTTAATCTGATTAGTCTATTTTAAGAACGAAATCCACCTAATTAGCAAAGACGATTAACTGCTGTCAATAGAAATTGCAGACATCAAGCTGACTCCGCTATGCCGGCTTAATGAGACAAACTGAGTATTCCGACTATTTCTAAGCTAATCCTCAGGCGAACTGTCACTTCACGGGTGTTATAGTTGAAAGTGACGTCGCATTGCATCATCGCGTTTCACACACACACTTACGAGTTACATGAAATATTTTAATTTAAATATCGGCTGTTTTTATTAATTTTTGGCATAATAAAACGTTTGATTTGTTTAAAATATATTGAAAATTTAATAGAAAAAACAAACACGCAAACAACCAACTGAGCTGAGGTGGAATTCAAACCACACTTTTTTCTATACAATTTTCATCATAATTTCAAACAGCAGTGGTCTAGCGGTAAAGGACGGACCTCACGATCGATGAGACTCGTGCTCCAATCACGCTAGATTCTGACCAGTACCAATGTATTTATATTGTATGTACTTCGGCCGCTCAGTGCCTATGATACAAACACTAGCGCTGGCATTTAAATGAAAAAATATATAAATAAATAATAATTAAATTTAATTAAAACACAAAATTCTGAAAAACATTAATAATGGTTAATTAAAATTATAAAATAGAAGAATATTCGATACAACACACCATTGCCGTATTCATCATCACGCAGTGCGAACCCAGCGGGACCCATTTAATTAAATGTCATATTATTCCGTCAAGTGTAGAGACGCCTTCGTTACCCTCTCCTTTTGATATTCACGGCACGAATACTGAAGCAATTAGACGCCTATAATTACTATGTTAATTACAGACTGTGTTCTTGTTTCTCATCTTCTTCGCTTCCACTGTTCGTTGTTATGCAAACAGAAATTTGCTCGCCCTTAAATGTATTATTAAATAAGACTTTAATATTAGGCGTCGCCGTTACAATAATGAGATGGTTAACTATATTGAATACAAATTAAACTTATTTGCACTCTATCTATGAGTAACAACTAACATAATTTAATGATGCCCCTTCCAGTCCGCTGCTTAGGCTTTGTTATGGTAATTTTCATATAAATTATAGTGAATTCAGACATTTCAGAATATTGCGTGGAATTCAGTTAAGCTATGAACGAACATTGTTATCTCTATACCTTGTAATAAACTAATTATATTTAAAACATATTATAATGAGCAATTACTGTATAAAGACGCAATTACACTGAAAAATGAAGCTCTAACTAAATACCAAATTAGGTTAATGAAAAATTATTATTCAAAATGTGCAATACAACTTTTTCAATATTAAGCAAGCAATGTTAATAAAGTTGACTTGTTTAATTTTAACAACAAACTTTGTAGACTCCCTCCGAATAAAGTCACTCTGTTGTAAATAGCAATAACTTGTTTATTTGTAGCCGGTAAATTTCCTGTAGAGCTATTAATTATTAGCTGATGCTAAGCCAGTGCTTGTACTGAGATTTACATTGGTACCGGTTAAAATCTTCGAGTCGCACACTCTGATATAATTGCTTTATCGCAATTTTTTATTGCTTTTTAGTTGCTGTTGTACATTCTAATTGCGTATACCTTGAAATTGCGTTTAGTTACTAAGTTGTTTCTTAATACTAAGGCAACATAAGTAAATTGATCGATGTATTCATGACGTCATAATATATCGCCATCATTTAGGCGTACCTTATATAAATTATATGAATTCCTGGCAACATTATTCTCATACGTGACAGACAAGACTACGTACGCGTTTCAATTTCCCTAAAACACGAATGTATTACGTCAGTAGTATCATGACCGCAACAAGGCATAAATTCCCGCGTACTGCCGACAAGTCCATTGCTGCGACATCTCTCTATGTTATGAGTCAGTGTAATAGACGTTATATATTAACGTAAGAGAATGTGTGACGCAGCAGCAGGTGAGATTATGCCGTGGAGCGCGACACGTAATCTTATCCCATGATTTATAATATGCAGTAACACTACCTGCTTGCCGCACTAACAATAACTTGGCACAGGTATTTAGATATTTAAGATTTGCAAGCCGTACTTGGAAAACTTTCTTGTTCGGGATAGTAGATAAGGGAGATAAATCTTGATGTTTGTGCGAGCTTTGAAATAAATAGAGTTTGCTTTCTTCTTTTACTTGTAATAGACTTGATTCTGTTCTTTTTTTTCTGAATCAGTTTGAGTTTGATTTAGATTTATTGAGATATATTTTCTTACATTCATTACAATAAACAAATATTCAATAAAAGCTTGTATTTAAATTTAAATAATTACAAAATATATTTTTATTTTGATTCATCTTTATTTGATTGTGTTAATTTATCTTCATTTTTTTATTTTACTCTTAAACTTAGATTAAAAAACGTCTTCGTATCTCAAAACAAATTAGCCACAAAAATGAAAGAACTTAAATCAGTGTAATTAAAATGTTTAGCCGCACCTGCAGTAAGTCTCAGCGTCGGGTACTACGTTATTAAAAGCTACGAGGCTCCACGGAGCGTCTCGGGTGATTAATGCTTCGTCGCTGTCGCCACGCGCTGAGATTCATCACAAAATCGCACCTCAAATTTAACACTTATCGAAATTCTAGTCTAAATTTAGAATACATTGACTTTTAACAATAACCATTATTATATCTACGAGTACTTATGTTAAATTTGAAGCGTAGCCCTGTTATCTACTCAACTATAATGCGTTTCGTCATACACGAGAATTAATATTGTGCATCATACATCGTACAACATACATATTCATCGTCACACTAGTCCATTGGCAGCCCTTCTAACAGCTAGGTTAAACCACAATTTGGATATGGCAAAAAATTGCATATTTCAGTAACACACTTCGGCTGATGAAAAGCTACAGCTCCAACTGCTACCACAGAGAAATGTCTGCAAACAGAGGACCCCTCCGTTATGCAATCAGATCGTGAAATATATATTATTTTTCTAATAAAAATAAAATAACGGACTTCTTACGGAAGTAGGTATTTGATAGTATACAACGAAAACCTTTTCCTATATCTAAATGCTAAGAAATTGCGATTGAAAAGACAAAAGAATTGCTCTAGAAGAAAAAACTCGGTTAATGTAATACGATAATGGCGATATCTTCGAAGACGTCTACAATCATTATCTTGTAGTAGTAGAAACCTATCAATTAATGTCTGTCGGGATTTTTATAAAATTCTTCTGGAGAAAATATATATATTTTAGTTTAGTGTAGTTAAGCCGGCATTTTGACGGCGGCTGAGACCATCCTGTAAACAGTTCGTCGGATCTCCATTAGGCCAAAGAATAAAATTACTTAGAGAAACATCAGACTTTAAAAATCTTAAATAAAATGTTTGTTACGCTGAGGTTGTAGATTCGACTCCTATTCGAAATGTATATTTGTTTCAAGCCTGTATAAAAAAGTAATGGGGGTTAACGTATGTCCGTTTTAATAATGCATTAAAATTAAACCCCTATGGTGTGAAAATCCAGAATAAAATCTTTTTGCACACGACAGCTATACATCAACTAATGAAAAAAAAGGGATAGTCATTGTTTGACAGGAAGGATAACTGATACATTTATAATAAAAAAAAGATTGAATTTTTCAATATGAAACAGTAATTTCTTATAAACGGTTAAGTACCTCAAATCCCAAATGGATTATCTACGCAATACTTATAATATATTTTTTAAATAAGCATACTATCACTATAACTTTGAGAGAACCGCGAGTTTTTATAAGTGACCTGAAATTTCTCGCGTCTCTATTTCAAGTCTGTTTCCTATCCTAGTTTAGATTCGGGGCTTTGTAATTTAAGTTCCATATATGTTGTAAAACAATAAATAAACACTAGTTTATAACTAACTAATGAATCACTGTTAATGTTACTTAAAAAAGCCGTGTGTAAGTCAATAATAAAAATCATTTCACAATATCCACACAGGGATTTACCCATCCCTCTTTATTTACCGTTTGTTATTTAAACATATAAATTAAACATTTAAAATATTTGTACATGTTAATGTGGGTTTATTTTCTATATTTATATTAAATATTTCATTCAGAAAGTAAACTTTTTATCGCTTTTTTATTATCGAACAATCTGCGCGTAATATTCTTTCATTTACGTTAAAAATTTTACTATTTCAAATGACAGAAGAAACATAAAAACGAATTGCGAAACTGTTCGGTCATATCCTATCGATTCGATCTTTTTAGTAAAATTTTACTGCTTTTCCATAATAGCCCAAGATTTTTATAGAATATTATTAGCTATCAGAGAATTGTGTTTCTGTTTGGTAAAACCTGGTTTGCTTGTTATATAGTTACCAGTATTAAAAAAAAACAGTTGATCAATTGTTTTTATTCAGAAAAAAGATAATTGGTTTCATAGGGAGATATAATATTTGTTTTTTGTTATTTTCAGACGTCTCTTTACGTATCACGATAAGTCTACATTATGTCTACGATTCTACATTATGTGTCGCAGCCGCACCTCGCTATACACATATTTATCTCAACCCCCGAGAGTTAACCATCATAAAATTGAAATAAGTAATAATTTTATGAATATTATATTAAGTAGACATAAAAAACAATAAGTGACTCTATAAACACATTTTCAAGTTCTGTTAATTATTTGGGCTTCTATGTAGCATCTCAGAACTCTCACCTTTGCGTTCAACAATATAAGTAATACTTAATTAAAAGTTTCAAATTTCCGCACGGTTGTTTATGAAAGGAGCGCCAATTCATTCCTTTATTTGTTTAATAAAGCCCGGACGGGCGCAGCTTGTGTACTCGGGGATATAAATTACCTTTAATTTAAGTGAACGATCCGGGAAATATGATGATGTTAAGTTTTCGTCGCTGATAATAAAACATGACGTCTGTTATCATATTTCATTGTTACGTTCAAAAGCATTATGTTCATAATTTGAACGTCTACCGTCCTCCATGATGTCCAATTTTCGTGTCATTAGGTATGCATATCGTTTGCTCTCAGAACATTCCTTCATTAAGACCCGCATTAAAGAAAATTTACCTTTATTTTATACATTTTAACTTAGAAACTGTTCTAAAGCTTTTACATTGTTATAAATTAAGAGTGGCCGTGGTCGAGCGGTTAAAGGTGTGGACTTACGATCGAGAGACCGCGTGTTCAATTCTCTCTCTCAAAAACTCAGCTCGGCACCAATGTTATTTTGTTATACCTTGTTTGATTATGATATCTGTAATAATTTTAAAAAGTATATAGAATATATAGATAGGTTAACTAATGAAGGTCATTATTAGTGGCGAAGCTAGACCAAACCTGAGCTCTGGTTATTATCTCAGTCTGCCGAGTCTGCAAGCAACCTTTAATACCCGTGTGGTGACCTAGCCGTATTTCGAGATCAGCTTGATCGACAGGGATGTACACTGTCATTCTAAATAGTTCACACTGCTGTACACTTCAAAAACATAGTATTTTATGAACACTAAAAGAGAAAATTCAAATTATTTATTTCTAATTGAGTTCTTCAATTGTTATAATATGGTACTCTATGTCACATGCCGGACTACTATAAAAAGCTTATATTAAAATTACCAATGAATGCCCAATAGTGCGTAGAACACGAAATTATAACATCAATTTATAATACTAGCAACAAATCTATTCGAAATGTTTATCCGAAATAATGTAAACACCACAAATGTGACGCAACTGATGACAGTACAACGTCAACCGCCTACCATTATCTTGATTAATTACATAACGAGTGTCGGAAACAGATATATTAATGACAAGTTGATTTCATGAAACCACTCCATTCATCACCACCAAGTGGAATTCATGTTTACTTCATTGAACAATCGTTACGTTGTCTATGAACATTACACATACGCTAACTCACAATTCACGCGTGAATTTAATTCATTCATAACACCATTTGGAGTAAGCAGAGAGAATGCTAACAGAAATGACAGGGTTAACAAAACACACTTAGATACCGTGAAGTGACCTGGTCGGGTTTCGGTATCAGTTTGGAAGTAACCAGGTAATGAGTAAAGTGTGTGGCAAACTGGATGGTGCACATTGGTCTCCTTTAGGCAGAAATGCCTATGTGATGGCAGTTGTTTTCGTTCACGGACCGCACTCTAACTTGGAAGGATCTACATTTAAAAAAATTAAAAATCCGTTTCTAAACAACATTCTGCATTCACAGCTGATACTTCAATTTCATAATTGTATTTAATAAATATATTTCTTGTAATATTTTTGTAAATTTAACTGAGCTAAATTTAATGGTTTTTACAGACATATTCCTCTGTTGCTTGGTAAAGTAATTATTCTTTTTTTTTTTAAATGCCTGCACTAAACTAGAGCTCGTATCAGAGGCACTGAACGACCAAAGTATAAATAACATAGTTACATTGGTACCGGTTTATACCGGTAATTTAGCGAGGTTCGAACACGTGTCTCATCGATCGTGAGGTCCGTTCTCTACCACTAGACTACGACCACTCAATCGTGGAACACATCTACTTTATCCCTATGAAAAGTTCCCTAGAATTCCTAGCGGGAAATGTGTAGGTACTACTAAAACTAGTATAAAATATAAATATTGAATTCCTTCTATAATTTTGTGTTAGAGAGCTAAAGTTGTTTGAAATTTCTTATAGGGTATTTGTTAATGTATAAAGTAAGGCAATTTAGTAATTTCTGACGCTCAACATGAAAAACATGTTCAAACTCTATTATTATATTATTAATAATTTATTATAAATTCTATTTTTCCCTAATGAAACCCTACGAACGGTGTAATTATTAGGAATATTATATTTAAAGTTAATTTTATAGTTTGTATCGAAATAATAGTTTTCGTTTATTTGTAAAAGCGAGTTAAAATGTTTACTAAATTTAACTTTTTCTCCGCTGCAAAGTTTTCGAAACAGCTAATGAAATCAATCAAAATAAACATGATAGTAAGCCGTATATATTTTTATTTATTTAATTAAATTTAAATATTATTATTTACTATTTAATAAGGTACAATTTATACGGCATGATCATTTGTACAAAGTATTATTTACATAAACAATTGATTATTTTACGTGCCTCCGAGATTTATAAGGTTACCCCAGAGGAGAAGTTATCGCCACTTTTAAGCGTAACGTGACCTAATTGCGTTTCGAGATCACTTTGAAAGTAATCGATGAACACATAAAACCGGTATAATGGAGGCGACTACTGACTGCAGATATTTATCTTCTCAAGATCTGCTCCCTAGCTTAACACTAGGGGAAGTGCGGTTCCAGGTCGAACTACTATTAAAAAAATAGGCAATTATGGAAAACACAAGATAGAGTGAAATTATAGTCTTTATGGTCGATGGCAGACACAGCACAGATCGCTAAGTTTGCACTCATCCAGCCGGCTACGGTCGCTCGCTTCCGTTGTATATTTGTGAGAGAGGTACGGCTCGTTGGAGACATCATCCGAGATTTACTGCCGAATTATACTCATAAATAAACATTGTTAATTAAAATCGCGGAGCGGCAATATTCCCTTACTTCAAATTATTACTGTATGCTTAATTAGGGTTTATACTTTCAACATTATTTTATTTGTTTTTGTGTCTAATTTCTGTTATAGATGACAAATGAAGGTTTTGTGCGGTTCTTTGTTTAGTTTCAGTTTCTTCAATCAATTTATCATTTTGTTCCAGTTTTGACTTGTATTGACATATTATTGTTAATCGAGTATTATATAGATTTATTTACAACAAAAATTGCGGTTCTTATTTTTGCTTTAACGATAAAATCCATTATACATTAAGGATCGGGCCACATTTACAGGTGTAATTCGAGACGGTTTTTAATGTATAACAATAAATACATATATTTATAATAAATATCCTGACCCCAAATTAGGATGCCCTAAAATATGGGTATCAGTAATATTAATCTAGACCAAATACCTAATTTTATTAAATAATATGATATTAATATACCTAAGTAAAGTTCTAGTAAATATATTTATGAAATTCATAAAAAGGGAATCAGTAAGCGTCAAATAAACATAAATAATGTAGTACTCCAGGCTTCGTTTGTAAAAGTACTTGCATCAGAGCGTGTACATCTCCATAGCTAACTACTTATGAAACTTAAAATAACATACTACAGAAGTTCCAAACTGAGTAGGTAACTCGTTAGCAAAACATATTCGGAGTAGCGAATTTTTATGAGTGTCGCCGCAGACGACTCACCGGGGACTCGCTGGCTTTTCAAACGAGCACTGGAACGACTACCCTCAAAGAGAAATGGAGATTTTCCAGTTACAAATGTAGAACCAGTACCGGCTGTATTTCTTCTTGGATTACTTTCACGAAAGCACATTCGTAACACGATGCGTGCCTGAATTTTTATTACGCAACGCTCCCTAAGGTATGACTGCTTCTTTTAAGATTTATCCTTGTTGCATATCAAATAAGCTCCTTTATAGTCTAATACAAAAATCGAATTCAAATTTAAAGAGTGGTAGGCAGACTGATGATGGTTATTTGTCCAGTCTGTCGCCCTGGGGCAGTACCACCACTTTCGAATGTAACACCCGTGAAGTGACCTTGTCGCGTTTCGGGAATAGTTTGAAAGTAGCCAGGTATAAGAGAGGAGTGTGCATTGTCAATCTAGATGGTACATGCTCGTCTCCTCAAGCCGGCATAGTGGAGGCGACTGCAGCCCGTAGAGATATCTCTGTGGTAGCAGTTGTTTCCATTCATGGACCGCACTCTAGCTTTACATCAGGCGGAGTGTTGTCACATGTCGAGCTACAATAAAAAAAAAAAAAAAAACCTAAATTATCACAATGTTACGACGTCATTGCAGATCGGTCAAGACAACCCCTATTTCCGGTTTCATATTACGACCCTTGGGAGCTCCGCTATCTAAACTAACTGTCCATCTTCTACTATGACGTCTATATGATATTAATCTACGCTTTTGTGTCTTTAATTTATATAAAATATAAAACTTTAATGAATTTTACTGATAAATCATTTTCAGTACAATAATGACATTGTGTTACTCGTACTGATTATATCTTGAGCTTTACTCTGCAAAATCATTAATTGTATTTTGAAGTATTTCGGTTTGCAAGGATGATGACAACTTCGAGAAATTTGTAGTAACGAGGAGATTTGATAGCAGAAGGCCGTGTAGCAAACGCCCAAGCCGTTGGACTGACCAAGTGACCATCAAGCATAAAACCCTCCACCAGACAAGCAGCACAGCTAATGGAAGCATCTAGTTGTGCAGAGTAAGCCATCAGTAACACGTTCCTCGTGCGTACTGCGAAACTGTGGAACTCCCTCCCGGTGTCTGTGTTTCCCGACACGTACAACATAGGTCTCTTCAAATCGAAGGTGAACAGGTACCTCATAGGCAAGCGTGCTCCACCTTAGACCACATCACTGCTTCACACCAAGCTGGGTGTGGTCAAACGCATTAAGCATAAAAAAAAGTAATCACACTCCTCAAAAATAAGGGACCGACAAAAGAGAGGGAAATATAATTTAATAAAATAACAAGTAATTTTTATTACAAAATATTAATAAGCTAATTGAATGGAAATTTCCTATTTATTTTGTTATTAAAGTAATGTCCGTGACCCTCCAAAATTGAATAGTAGCTGGGTCTCTGTAAAGGTCTGCGCTGTATTAATAACTTATCGATACTCAATAATAAGCTACTTTTCCACTTTGTACATACCAAATATTCATTAAATTTTCAATATTATATTATAATCATTTTAGTAATGAAATTTTGAAAATAAAAAGAGGAACGAAATTTACTTGCGATCTCTCCGGCGACTTTCACTGGGTTACCGTGGGAAAAAAATTGAGTCGATTCACATTGATACAGAGTCGAAACGCATCGAAGTGACAATCACATTTTACATGACATATTCGACTTCTATCTCTAGAAGAGTTGGTCGGGGGCTCATAACTACGACCGAAGCAGATATTTATATTTTATTGTATAGATATTGGTAGAAAAAATAATTATTTCAAATTAATTTTTAACGAGAGGAAATTGCCCTGTTAACGGGTGGCGATTTCTGATCGATATTTCTCTCGATAGCAGTTGTTTCTGCTAATGGATCGCATTCTAGCTTGACATCATGCGGAGTGTAGTCATATGCCAAGCTACTTTAAAAAAGACAACAAATATAGTAACAAAAATTAGCTATAACTTTAGACAACATATAGGTGATTTAAAGAAAAGTCATTTTTGAGCCGCGCAAATCTGTTGTTTCTAGAATTTTTACATTGTAGAATTTTATACATCTAATACAGATTTTATATTCTTTTATAAGATTTAAGGTATTATATTTTATTTCATTCAACATACGAGTATCCATCAATAAAACTAGTGCTGAAGCACTTTAGTAAATAATTGTCTGAACTCACTGGAGCATTTTAGCCAATTAATCAATAATTATAAGTTTGATTGTGAAAAGATCATCGATGGACATCGAGTCCAAGCTGTAGAGCACAAGTATTAAACTTTACGTCAGAGGGTTTTTGAGCATTCTGTATATGGCAATTAACAACAATAAAATAATATGTTTAATAGTATTAGGCGTTACCTTGCGGAAATCCACAGCCAAAATTATTTTTTAAACACTACTTTGGTGTTTCGACTTCGCTCCGATGACTTCTTCGACAACCGTCGAAGCGACCACGTCGACGCGTCGAGAGGTTTTTGCATGTTCGTAAATGATCTAACATCAACAGCTGATGTGACGGTGTACCTACCCTCACTACATATATTAGAGAAAATTAGTTGCAAAGTAGTGTTTAAAAAATAATTTTAATATAATAACACATTATGTTTCATATTTTGGTTTTTATATTATTTGTTGAAACTCGCATACTCTCCCTTCTTACTAACTTATCTTTAGAGATGGGTTGATTAAGAACTATAATTCTGTCCTTGAGTTTCAAGGACTAAGGTAATCTTTGAATAATTTAATTTTCGTAAACATAATAAAGCGCAATTCGTTCAACCCTTTATGATGAACGACATACGCCATTAACTGGCACTTTGTCGGCTTCACAAACAAATATAAATTCATATTTCACCACAAGTTTCTCGATGTTAAAATATTCAAATATTCAGACGGAGCACTTGAGCTCTTTGTACCCTTCGTCCCGACTTTACCGAATGAAAACCGGAGTGTTCAAGCCTACCACAGAAATTCGACTTTTGACATAAAATGATAAAGCTTTTCTCAAAAATATTATAAATGTCTATTCACATTATCTCTTATTTTGAACTATCTGTAGACATGTACCTAAGCTAGATCGGAAACAGCTGCTACTACAGACAAATGACTGCAGATAGCAATTCCCTCCACTATGCCGGCTTGAAGAGACGAATAGAGGTCATCAATTGTCAGGGCTCACTACTATCTAAAATATAATGTTTTCGCCATTGAAAAACATATCAATATACGATATATCGCCAAAAAAATCTCGTCAAAATATATCGATATAATATCGACTAAAAAATACCAGTACTTCAATATATTTTGCTCATCCCTAGTTACTCTGCCATCGAGATGACAAATAATAGCTTAGACTATAGATAACGATATCGGTAACGCTTTTCAAATTAACAGTAATTTTTGTAACGGGAGTTTTAACCGATGTTTCAGGCCCTGGGTACAAAATTTTATAGCACATATTACAGAGCTCTAGTTTGTGGGACCGAGACATGAAGTAACATTAAATATACAGACACACTTATGATAATTGAGAGTATTTTTGTAGCTTTTGCCTTCATAGTAACCTAAGTGTGCTTCATTTATTTTACCAACTCCTAGTCCGCCTCATTTGCACTCTATTCAGTGCTATTAAGGACTAACATGAACTGGAGCGTCCAAGAATGCCCTTTTCTTGGACGGTATGCATAAAAAAGTTATAAGCCACGTTTTGTCTCACGGATCACGTATCTTCTCGGCGTCATGAATTAATCCTTTGGGTGAAATGTACGTTAATATTTAGTTCTGAATGTATAATTGTTCTTTCTATAGTATTCTCGTATTTTACGTGCAAAATATAAAAAACGTAAAACAATGTCTTTTTTTTATTTTTTGTAGCTAGAGTGCGGTCCAAACAACCGCTACTACAGAGAAAACTCTACAGCAGTCGCCTCCGCTATGCCGACCTGAGGAGACAAGTGTGCACCATCTAGAATGACAATGCACACTCCTCTCGCTATGAATTTTTTTCTTCCAGTTTGTCTTAGGAATACTTTTTTTTAGTTTCTTTATTATATTACCGCTAAAATCAGCGGATAGCAGGAGCCTCCCCGATGCTGGCTTAATGCAATTTTCAATGTTTGTAAATATGTACACTATATTGTAGGTATAGTTACAATGCATGCTAAATCTAATAAATGGGGACCGCAAGCTCGGCAGTTAAGTGCAAATAGAGTACATTTTTAATACATTGTTACAAAGTTGTGTCACTAGAGGAATGAGTTGATGTGTGGGTAAAATGTTTCAGAAATGGATTTTAACAATTCATATTTACAAGTTCCTAACTGTACATGTGTAAAATGAGATTTACATGAGATGTGATTTCATAGTCACTGCGGACTAAGCGAGGAAGGCGAAGGGGTAAAATTAAGGTATCTGAATGAGATAAGTGGACTGTATTTAGAAATTGGGGTGAATATAATGGTTGGCACACGTACAAAGGCATCTGAAATAAGGAAATAGGACTCACCGTTTGCTTGGATAGATTGTTTCTTAATATAACGTTATTTTACTTAAATTTGTCGATGCGCGCGCGCGGCTAGCCTTCGTGACACTTGTCAACTCACTTGACACACTCACTTGTCAACGCGGTTTATTTTTATTATGATGCGGGAAAGGAAAGCAAAGGAATTAAATGCCATGCAGCGCAACCAACTAAATAATACTAATTTCAGGCGCGAACAGTATCATTTTATAAGTACATTTAAAATTATTTGAAAAAGAATTAATTGAACGCAATTACTTCTGATATTTTTTAGAAAAAATGACAATTGTTTCGTTCCAAAATATATTTATAATGGATATTGTTTGGTATTTTTTTTTAGCAAAATATGTGCCTATTTTAAAAATTATTTTTTTAATATGGAACATTTATGTCACGCCTTTCATTTGAGTATTGACCTTGAAGCAGCGTATTCTAATTTTATTAGAATCAATATTCTTTTAATAAAAAAAGAAATAAATTTTAATTTAAATTATAGGTTTTTGTATTAATTAAAAGTCTTGTACATTTTATTTTTATGAAATATTTGTCTTTGTTATTAGTTTTTAATAAAGTTTACTATGATCTTAACTTCAGTTATTGCAATGTACTCGTATTTTGTTTCTCATATTGATAGATATCCGTATAAATATTAACAATTTTATTGTGAATTTATTTAACCGCAATATTTCACACAATTACATACATTAAACGAAAACCATATTTTGTATTTGTCAAACCATTGGTTTTAACATTAATCACCGATTAATGTATTTCGTAACAAATTCGTAATTCGCGACCACTAACAAATATTTTAAATACTTGTGTCAATTTGAATCATTTAATCTCTAAATTAATATGTGTCCAAGTTTATTTTAATTCAAACAGGCAACTCTTCGGTGTCAATGTTTACTTAGTCTATACATAATAATAATAATTTTCATTAGATAATTAAACCTGATGGCAAAGTGTGCTCTCCCTTTGAAACTAGTCGGGGGACTGTATCTCCAATAGCAGTGATTGACTCTTAAACTTAAAGACTTTACTAATATTCATAAAAATATTGTTTCATTCTTGTAAGTCGTGTTCATCGTGTAAGGGTTGTAGAAGGAAATGTTTATGAAAATATTTTTTAAATATATTTTACTATAAGAAATGAAAAATATTATATATTATCTATGCATTATCAATCTCGTCCGATACTGACATTAACAGAACTCACAATTCTATAAATATCGAAGGCATATGTTAGCAGCTGACCTCAAAGTGCTCCAGCATTCAGCATTTACTCAGATATTGGATTTTGTGGTGATAACAAAACTGGCGCGATGCCTACAACTACGTTCTAATTGCTTTGGCCGAGGCTGTTGCGGTTCTGTTTATTTATTAATAATGATTTCACTTCCAAACCACAGACAAGGTTCTAAATTGTTACCCTAAACTAAAAACTATTTAGGTCTAAAGGTCACTGAATGCCGTTGAAGCGAAGTATGTAAGAAAAATTACGAGTTAGTGCATAAACGTTTCGAACATTCTGCGTCGTAACAATTTCAACATTAGCCAACAACGCGTAACAACCAAGTGAAGCGACCTATACGTGCCCTGCAACCTGGACTCAAATTATCGAACCAGTATAACGGAGGCAATTGTTGACTACTAACATTTCTCTCTGATAGCAATTATCTCGATCGTACTCTAATTGGGAAATTCATTTGGTGGCGGGTATAATTTTTTGTATTTTATGTTCTAATTCTTCTTTGTTTCTACTTCTGCCTGTTGCTGTTTTTTCTCCAAAATAAATAAATAAACATCAAGCGGAGTATAGTTACATGTTTCGGTTTTGCTATCAATCGTAACGCTAGTGATATCTGGATAATAACCTTTAAATTATAAAGGACTTTAATGAATAAATAAATAAAGGATATGAAGATGAACTTTTAATTCAAAGTCTGTCTTAACATAAAGTTATTTTCTTTATTATTTTAGCAGAGCCTTGTTGTATTAGTCAAAATACAGTTTTGTCGTTATACTCCCAAGTTTTGTTTTGAATGGACGTGGAATTCATCCACCGTAAGAACCTTCAAGTATGACAAAAGTGAAACTTTGGCGTTCATTTTTCCGGATTGATGACTCATAACTACAAGAACTGAGGACCAAGTACGAGTTTACATTAACGCTATCACCGCGTAAAATGAGATTTCTCTACCAATCAGGCAATATTGGAGTGGGCAGATCTCACTTTACGTCGTAACAGTGTCAACTCATAGTCAGGCCTCTGTTTGAGATAAGTTGTTGCTAACATGCTGTAAAAAATGAAAAATTGTTTGCGCTTTTTATTTGTTGATTCCAAGTCATGGAGTACAGTGCCGGATTTAAGCATAGATAACATAGGCAGTTGTGTATGGGCCGTCACCACACCACAAAAAAAAATTAAATTAAATCGATAAAGGCTCAGTAGAAACAAAAAACACTGAGTTTTGTTTTAAATTTTGTGTTATCCAACTTATTTAGTTGCTCTCTTCTTTACCTTGACCTTAATAGAAACTTTCAACAGTTAACCACAAATGATTTGAGGGCCTCCACAACATGCTCTGCCTATGGGCCGCCGAAGTCTAAATCTGGCGCTGACGGAGTAACAAATCGGGTGAGATGAGGTATTATTTATTTATAATGAATAACAACGCTTTTTCTACTTTCATTAACATTATGAATACATAAAAGACAAGGAAGAAGCTTATGAATTTCAATGAGTGGACGCACTCGCTCGGCTCCTTTTTTTCTCACGGATATTAATGACGATCTGAAACAGTTGAGAGGTTTTGCATAACTTTCTTGAAACGTAACCACTTATACATTGTAAGTTGGTTATCTACATAAGTCCATTTCTCAGAAATCCTTATCTGATTTAGGTATTCCTATTAATTAAAATAACGGTAAGCAGACTGGTGACAGTTTTTAGCCCAGTCAGCCCGTCTAGTACTTATACAGGGTGTCCCGTAAGTAGTGGTGTCAACGGTATTTTACAGATAGAGGGGTTCAATATCTAGAATATAATTTGGTGATTTTTTAAAATACCCTCTGGTTTAAAAGTTATGACATTTTTAAAGAATTATCATTTTTTCCCCCGTTTTATCACAAAATAATGTTATAAAAATTTGTTTACAGTTATTTTCACTGATATTTTTATTTAAGTGGGTTAAGAAAACACAGGGCTTTCTAATTAAAATATTATTTGTAACCAATTAATAACCATGATTAAATAAAAAATTAAAATCTAAACAAGATTTAATTTATAAAATTTTGAGCAAAATATTTAAACGAAGCTGGTGTAAAAAAATTGTATGTAAGATTACGGGACCATTATTTTAAAAATATCAACAATTCACACGGATTCTAAAAACGTATAAAAATGTTCACTATCATTTTAATTACAATGTTTTTTTGACATAAATACAACAAATGGGCGTCGATTTTTAATAATGCATTCCGATAATAGGACAGATTTTAAGAATTCTTCCAGTCGGTAATTTACACTTTTTCACGTCTTAACCTACTGTAAGATACTAACTGCTTGAAGATCCAATCTTATTTTCATTTCGGTTCCTTAATTTGACTTTAGAGATGTTCAAAGAGGGGTAGGCAGACTGACGCCTGTTTCTTCATTCAGAGATTACGTACCTTAAGTACATTAGGCAGAGTGTAATCACATGCCGGACTACTATTAAAACAAAGATTATTAAGTAAATTATGGTGTTTTTTTTTTATTGTAGCTCGGCATGTGACTACACTCCGCCTGATGTAAAGCTAGAGTGCGGTCCATGAATGGAAACAACTGCTACTACAGAGAAATCTGTGCGGTAGCAGTCGCCTCCACTATGCCGGCTTGAGGAGACGAGCATGTACCATCTTAGATTGACAGCGCACACTCCTCTCGTTATACCTCGCTACTTTTAAACTATTCCCGAAACGCGACAAAGTCACTTCACGGGTGTTACATTCGAAAGTTGTGGTACTACCCCAGGACGTCAGACTGGACAAATAACCATCATCAGTCTGCTGTTGTTAACTTTAAAGAAGCTGTTTATGAGACATGTAATAATAATGAATATGAACTACGCCAAAAATTTAATATCTCGTCCGAAAGAATTAAAAATAATCAAAGAGCCCTAGGAAATATCAGGAGAATCTTTATTAGAAGATGTCGGTTATGCATTAGAGTTAGAGGGAGACATTTTGAGCATTTACTTTAATAAATTATTTTCTTATCCGTATCTATTTACATTGGTTTTATTGGAATTCGCATAAGGTAATAATTAAATTTCTTCGACAAATAGTACTTTGTGGCTTGTTTAACTTTGAAAAATTACTTTAATTAAAATGACAGTGAACATTATTATACGTTTTTAGAGTTCGTGTGAATTGTAGATATTTTTAAAATAATGGTCCCGTAACCTTACATACAATTTTTTTTAACCAGCTTCGTTTAAATATTTTGCTTAAAATTTGATAAATTAAATCTTGTTTAGATTTTAATTTTTTATTTAATCATGGTTATTAATTGGTTACAAATAATATTTTAATTAGAAAGCCCTGTGTTTTCTTAACCCACTTAAATAAAAATATCAGTGAAAATAATTGTAAACAAATTTTTATAACATTATTTTGTGATAAAACGGGGGAAAAAATGATAATTCTTTAAAAATGTCATAACTTTTAAACCAGAAGGTATTTTAAAAAATCACCAAATTATATTCTAGATATTGAACCCCTCTATCTGTAAAATACCGTTGACACCACTACTTACGGGACACCCTGTATATACCACAACTTTCAAGTGTTAACATCCGTAATATATATCAGAATCAGCTTGAAAGTAACAGAAGTGTGTGCATTCGTTTTTTTGTACATTCGTCTCCCAAAGACGATATAGCGAAGGCGCCTACAGATATTTCTCTGTGTTGGCAGATATTACCGCTCTCTTTCTTAACGTCAGACGCTGCGTGTGTCAGAGGCCGGGTTTTTATAAAAAAAATTGAATTGGATATTTAAGAACATCCATATCTACATTTGGAGATGTCTTTAGTCCCCCGGGGAGAAAAAATGTGACAATGGTCGTAATATCAAAATTATAGCGAATTGTTTTTGTTAAATCGAGCATAATATATTTTTTTAATTAGACACACATAACAAATGAATGCCTTATTTAATATATGTAGTATTTATTTTTAGAAATTTATAATATTTCTTTCTACTTAAGTAAAACTGAATAAAATTGAAGCCATACAACCAGAATCAAGGACGAGAAGCTTTAATGCAAAATTGGATTTTGCGGTCCATTAATTTTCAATTTACGTGATTGCAATTTTCGACGTTTGCTTCTACCAAAGTCGCCCAAGGCGAGGACGCCCTGAAATAAAAAAAGGCTTTAAGACAAGATGAGGATGAATATATTAGAATAAAGTTTAGCAAAATCTATTTAAAATACCTCTTTAATACAATCTTTTATAAATTGTTTCAATGTACGAAATAATTTATATATAATTATATTTTATCACTTTTGTAAATAATTCATTTATAATTTTAAATCCGTATATGCCGTTTTTATTAATTATTTTAAAAGATCTTACTATAACTTTTTAAAATATAATAGTAAGAAAATATTCTACACAAATATAATTTATTTTTCTTTAATTCATTTCATAGAAACAATATTAATTAATAAAAAAATCAAGAAAATGTACCACATGTTAGAAAGCTATAACGAAGAAATGGAACAATAAGTCAAGGAACAAGCTGACGCGAATTGAGGAGGTAATATTGCATGAGTTGAATATGGGAAAAGTTCGCGCTCAACCGCTTTCATATTACAAGCCAATATCAAATTAAATGCTAGCATAGAAATGCTTCCTAAATATTCGGCCAATTGGGGCAATTTAGGCCAAGCAATATTTGCGCAACCATTAATCAATGCGCCTCGTCATAGACGCGTAAGATTGAGCAATATCTAAAATAGTATCAACGTCTGTGATATAGGCAGTATTTGTATGTACTTTGTTTAAATAATACCTATAATAATTTAGTGCTACTATCCAGTGTCATAGATTGGGGCAGGCCGCCATCCAGCCAGCCACCAGTTTAACAGCGGGCCATTAAAACTTAACCACTTTTTTAGTACTTGCGGTGCCACTGCTTATTGGCACTACTATAGGCGAGGTTACATTGGTAACAACGGTCGAGATTTTTTTCAGAGTTTCGAAGGATAATGTCGTCAACTTAAGCTGGGGATAATGCCACACGGAGCATATGTTGGACAATGTTAGATCCATGATATTCAAGTTAAACACGTAAATAATAATAATTATACGCAATATGACTAGTACACAAACTAGCCGATGACATTATAAGCAGTAGCGTGGGTCACCCCAAGGATTAAAAAAAGCTATTCAAAAAGCTAGTCAAGTTTATATATATATAAACCATAGTAAAGGAATATTTACCAAATTTTATATACATTTTATTAGCCGGACACAAACAAGAGTTAATGAAAGTGAGACGTGATTTTAGTAAAAGCAGGTTCTTAACTGGTACTTCGCCTTGAGATTAAAGGACGGCGTTATTCAGTCGTGTGTCAAGCCGCCAAGCAAAATGTTCTATATAAATAATCCCGAATAAAGCCTTCAGACAAAACGGGCGACACAAGTGGGGAACGAGAGATTTATCTTCTTGGATCTAATCTTGCGGATGGCGAAAAGAGCAGTTCTACAAAAAAAAATTGTCTCCATTTTCACGTCTCACGAGAAGTTACTGTAAAGAGTGAGACCGATTCCTTGAGGCTTAAAGTAACACCCATATCTTTGCCGACAAAGTAACAAACTTACTAAGATTTCATACTTTAATTAACCTACTTGCGAATCTTACGATCTTCAAGAAATTAAACAAGAGATTACGAGTATAAGCATATTTTATAAATTATTTTAATACCTTAATTAAGTAATTATAACACTACGTACTTACTATAATAACATGATATTATCTACCATTAATTTTGATGGTACCGTTTGCTAATTTAAATTTTAAATCACGTACACGCGTACAACACTTACAATCTCACGCGCACGCACACACTATCGTCCTCTATCTCCCCTTCACGCCCCGTTCTTCCTGAATCAA
The DNA here is from genome assembly GCA_948150575.1 of Tinea pellionella. Classification (NCBI taxonomy): domain Eukaryota; kingdom Metazoa; phylum Arthropoda; class Insecta; order Lepidoptera; family Tineidae; genus Tinea; species Tinea pellionella. The sequence goes on from OX411252.1 coordinate 4,286,922, forward strand.
TCAGTCATCTAAAGGAGCAGTTGCACACGGACACCGAAAGACGAATCACGCGACAACCCTCGAATAATTTAAACCTTGCAAATCATCGTGTTGACTAGTGATAAAAGTAGTGTGAAGAACCAGCCAACTCACCAAGTTGGGCATACAGTCCAACTCACCAAGGATCAGTAATCTACTCAGGTTTGGCTGACTCGACATAGGAAATGAGCAAAAGTCTTCCTTTCTCGCTCCACAACTCACGACTTTTCCTGAGCTTCTTCACTAAGCGTGTCGAGTTCGTCCCGCCATCTCCTTATGGGTCTGCATTTCTGTAGTGAACTTTGCCCATTAAATATTAGACATGCGGCAAATGTGACCAAACCAGCTTCACGTCAAATTGTCTGCTTTTCGGGAATTTATTTAGTAGTCTAGCGTGAACCACAATTCACCTGATATTACTACATAAAAAAGTCTGCAGGCACCATTCACGCCCACTAAGACGAATGTGCAGTATTCAAGTTGATCCCGAAACTCAACTATACTCTATTCCAATTTCGAAGTCCCGTTTGACACTTCTTGAGAACGTAACTGAGCACGTTTCACATAAAGAAAAAAAGTTTTATTTGGCTATAAATCACCATTTGAACAAATCACGATCGATCCAAAATATTATACAATTAATTCAGAAATTAAATCAACGTCTTTTAAAGATATCGTGGGATTCACTCCACGGTAGTTACACTCAAAGTAACTGTAACAGTTTTCACAGTGGTAAAAAAGGTTATGTATTAGAGTCTTGTTTGTAATTATAAAAACGTATTTGTATTTAAATATTGGTAAAGCGTAGTACAGTTAATATGGTTAGAATTGTTTATGGGTTAATTTAAGATTAAAGGAAAATAGGAACAGCACGTCGGCAAACCACACTAACTGTACGTGAGCGGAACAAACTTCTAGATCAAGCCGTCTGACTTTACAAAGAAAGACGTAAATCCCATCAACACTCGCGACTGAAAACGAATAAAAACAAGAAAAAATCTACTAGAAATTGAACATGCGAAGTTAGACTTTTTAGGTATAAAAAAAACATATTACGACTATGTTGTACTTAGGGAATGCAATCCCGATCTCGCGGGATCCCGATCTCGCGAGATCTCGTGTAATTTTTCGGGATCAATCCCGAAGCATAATATGACGAGATCCCGTTCGAGATTGACGGGATTGGGCGGCAGTGGTCAGCAACGCTACACACATCTACTCGGGGCGCGAGGGGTGCGCTAGGGATGAGCGTTGATTCAACGAACTGTTTTCATCAACCGTTTTTCTACTGTCAACGAGTTAACCGTTCTTCGTTTGTAGCGAACCAGTTGAATCCATCAACTGTTTGTAAACAAAAACGTTCCGTTTTGAAAGGAGTTATATGTACTTTGGTCGCTCAGTGCCTATAAGCACTATTAAAGAGTGGTAGGGAGACTGATAATGGTTATTAGCCTAGTCTGCCGTTCTGAGGTGGTACCACCACTTTCGAATGTAACACCCGTGGAGTGACTTTGCCGCGTTAAGGGAATAGTTTGAAAGTAGCCAGGTATAACGAGAGGAGTGTGCACTGTCAATCTAGATGGTATATGCTCGTCTCCTCAAGCCGGCATAGTGGAGGCGACTGCTGCCCGCACAGGTTTCTCTGTAGTAGCAGTTGTTTCCATTCATGGACCGCACTCTAGCTTTACATCAGGCGGAGTGTTGTCACATGCCGAGCTACAATTTAAAAAAAAGGAATTGTTCGTTGAATAAACGATCGACGAGCACCGAAGACGTTGATCAACTGAAACGAAATGTAAATAATGCAATGAACGCTTACGAATGAGTGAGAGAGATACCAACAGTATAAATTGTTTTAGCGTGAACGAGATAAAAGCATTGTCTAATAAGGCTTATTGCAGAAAAAAAATATTATTGGTTTATTTTTTATTATTATAATTATAGGTTATATTTATTCATCGTTTTCAGTCATCCGAACTTTACATTTTCTTAAAACTAGACGAGATCCCGAAAATTCCGGGATCTCGCAGGATTGATATTTCTAATCCCGCGGGATCTCGAACTTGTGATCTCGAGTCGGGATTGCATTCCCTAGTTGTACTGGAAGCATTTATGATATAGGTCTATTTACAGAATGGGTAACTTACTACAAATACCGCACCTCAATTAATCTGCTCCGCGTATCAAATAAAAGTAAATCTATCAGCAGTGCTCAAATATTAACTAGGATGCTCAGTGCCTTAAAAGAGTGTTATCCAGACTGACTATGGTTATTAGCCCAGTCTGCTGCCTGTATGGTATAACAAGAGGATTGAAACGTGAGGAAGAACGCCATCAATCTTACTCTTCTCATCAAGCCGGTATAACGGAGGTGAAGGCTACTTCTATAGGCATTTTTCTGTGATCTCCACTTCGTATATATCCCGCTTTCTAGCTTAATATCAGGCGAAGTGCGGTTACAATAAAATTGGTTTAGTATAAAATTAGACTAAACTTTGTATTAAAATTATTTTAATTTAAACCTACAGACAATTTTAATGGCCGTCAAAATAAATTGACCAACTGTTTAAATGCATGAATGTTTAACACCTTTTAAAATTAAATATAAAATTAATATTGATTTAACTAACTTACCGCGATCGTATAAAACAATAACTCAAATTGTTGTGAAAGTTTTTCGTAGCGAGCGTGCTTACCTTAAGACTTAGTAGAGGTACAAGTATATCAAAGAGTATTAGGTAACGTGGCTAAAAGCTGCCAACTTATTGGTCACGTACTTTCACCGTCTGATCTGGCTTTACCCTCCCTGTTGTTTCTAATTTGCTTCAAACTTACTTTTTATTACTTCTTAACAAGTAAACATTAAGACTCGGGTAAATCTGCTGTTTCCATTTGTAAGATGAATGAAAAAGTTTATTTTATTAATGTACATTAATTAAATCAAATAATTTTTATTCCTATTAATTAAATTTATTTGAAAAAAAACTCAGCTGCTTTTTTTACTCATTTTTCATCACAATTTAAAATTACCAAAATTAATGAATATTAAACGATACATTTTATTCTTCTCATAATGAATATCAAAAAAACATTTTAATAAGAAAAAATACTAATAAATTAGGTAGCTAATAATGCGAAGGAAAATAAAACATTTTGTCTTAAACCAAAAGTCATTCATTTAAAAACATATTTAAAAAATATCCGAATGAAAAGAACAGAGAACACCGAGGGATAAGAAAGTACACGGATTAATAAAAGAAAATATATTTTCATTTTTTCCACGTTTCCGGAAAGGGAGCACTGTGAAATTGTGAAATCAAATCACGATTGCGGACGTGAGAAAGTAATCAAAATTTATTATTCTCGTCTTAGATTTGCATGACACAATGTAAGAAGTTATTTTTTTAAATAACAAAATTATTTTCTCTAGATGAAAAATCTGTATAGAAAAAAATAGTTTAAACTTTAAACGAAATAGAACAAATCTCTTTACTCAATAACAAAATCAAATCATCCCGACACGTACAACCAACAAAGCATAATCATCGATTATATAATCCGATTTCATTTGCTAAATAACACGGATAAATCGCTTTATCAACAATCATTCCAAAAAAAATGTGCATTTTTTGTGTTTCTACTGAGCCTTTATCGATTTAATTTTTTTGTGATGTGGTGGCGGCCCATAGGCAACTGTCTATGTTGCCTATGCTTAAATCCGGCACAGCATACTGCTTACTCCCTTAGCCTAGGCCCGCAAGCAACAGCTGTAGAATCGATTCTAATAAAGTAATAATTTAAAATTAAATACATGGAATTTTCAAGTTTTTTGTCCACACTCCGCCTGATCTTAAACTGACCCATGAGCGGAGAGAAATGCTACCACAGCAATCGTCTCTAGTATACCGGCTTGAGGAGACAAAACTATTATTATTTTCTTTTTTTAATGTCTGTACCACAGGCACTGAGCGTCCAAAGTGTTTACATACAATATATTTACATTGGTACCGGTCAGAATTTAGCGAGCTATGAACATGGGTTTCATGACCTGCTGCTAGACCACAGACACTCAACGGAATTAAACTACTGTCCAAGTTGACTAATTATACCCCGCCCTTCTAAACTGATCCCGAAAGACTAAGTCGCTGCGTTGCGCTGCTGTGGAATGGCAAACTGGACTAATACGTATTACCAGTCTGTCTACCACAAAAAGAAGTAAATTTGTTATTCTACATCCATTCAGGCAATAATTCAAAGCTTAGATTCATTAGCAAACACGCATCATCTCATACGGACATCAGTATTAATTACTTGCAATTTAGAAGGCTGCAATATCCGCAATCCGCACCGAGACTCGTCAGTGCTTTGATACGTTATAATTACTAATTGCTATTATCGAATGTTGATTTATGGCCTGTCCAAATTCAAATTTTATTAATGGCCTTACCCCACAACCCTATACAACACTGTCAAAATCACTTAAAATTATTACAACCTAGAGCAGGTCTGGTCAACCCAAATGTATGTTCGTATTTTTATATAAGCGTAGACACAGTCTGCCGCAAGTAATAATGCTCTTAAAAAGTGTAATACAAACACAAAATGAATGAATAAAATTAATAAAATAACTTTGCTATTATGCTTTGATTCAATATAATGAGTTTTTGATTTCAAAATACTCGTTCATTCCGTTAGATCAACGGGCCGCACAATTGCACGTGGCGGGCCGAGTGTTGGCCGGGCCTGTTCTAGAATTCGAAGGCTTTTTTTATGTAGCAGCATTCGCTCTACTATAATTAATAATATTATAATAAACAAAACCTTTTGGAATACAGCAAATACCCATTCACTGAGTTTTAAAAAAATTAAAACCTGCAAAGATAAAAAAAATATTAGTTTTTATAGTTAAAAACTACACTTGGACAATCACTGGTAATATGATTCAAAAATATCTAATAGCTTCTACTAGTAAACTATAATAATCAAGTATAATTTTAAATATGAATTTTTACAAAACAAAATATATGTTTACAATAAAGATATTAAAAAAGAATCCCGATAAATATTTAAACGGAATTATATTACGTTAGTAGGAACTAGGAAGTAAGTAATACGATATTTTTTAACTTTAACAAAATAATAATTTGTACCGCAAGTTATTTCGAATAAATTCTCACCGGAAAGAACCGACTTCGATTTGGTATCGGATCTTGTTAACTTTCATGAATAAAATTATATAAAGTCGTAGAAATATTCAGTATCATCTGTCGTTAGCCGCTAGGAGGGGTGGTTATTGGTCTACAGGGTACAGTTACTTTCATTTTAACTTCCACAACGATGTGAAAATATTTCTCAGCCCAGTTATTGCCGACGAGAGAGATGCTACGGTCGAAAACGAAAAATATGAGATGCGAGCTTCATATTCCTATTGGATTAGTATCAAATAAAATATATTTCACTACTTGCAAATGTTAATATATATATTTCATCATCTATATTTTTAGTTTATTTATATAATATAGTTTCTTGAACACATTTCTCTAAAAATATATGATAAATAAAATTATTTATGAGAGTAAGACAGTTGTTTTGAAAGTCGCTTGATATATATAATAACACACTTAAATGTTGAAAATAGAATCGAGAAAACGTTCATAAAAAAATATACCTAATTCTCAGTAGCCTCTTAAGACACCCACAGGCAAAATTGGGGTAACACATAACAAGGTTAAAAAATATATAATATTAAAATAGCTTCAAATATCTACATAAAAATAGCATTAATTTGCAACTTTTCTGACAGTAAAGTACATCGTTATAACGTTCCAGAGCTTTGCGCGAAGTGTACCTGCTGTCATCTTGAAAAATATCATGTATTTCTATAATGAAACTAACAACCATATATTGAAAATGTTAGTGTTTTTATTACTCAAGTACCATCTAGAATGTTCAAATGCAAACGACGACAGCAAATTAATTGGAATAAACAAATCGAATTATTATTTTTATTGAAGGAGACAATTTTAAAAGTGCTTTTATGCAATTCCTGTTTTCGTACCTCGTAATTTATTGAATACTTTTTTCTTTCCGGGATGAGCAGAGGGCAGACTAAGGTGCGCCAGTGACTCTACATACCACTTTCGCCTCGAACACATCCATTTTTCTTCTAGTTGTCTCCAAAACTATGTATTATATCATATGTTATGGGGCTCAGAACAAGGACAACGCAGACATGTTAATTATAGAGAGAGAAATAAATCGTTTTTTTTAACCATTTATGTATATCTAAATATTACAAACACTCGTAAATATTTGTATCGAACTGGAATCGAATCCGAGACCTCCGTGTAACAGATTAGCACAACAAACAATGCGCAACAGAAGCTGTCTGAAGCTGTTTGAATGTTATAAAATAATATTTTTTTATTATAGCTCGGCATATGACAGGCCGCCTGGTGTTAAGCTAGAGAGCAGTTCATAAACTACCTAAGAAGAATTTCTGCAGGCAGTTGCTTCCGCCATGCCAGCTTGAGGAAGCGAAATTGCACCATCCAGGTTGACAGTGCATATACCTCCCGTTCTTCTTAACTGACTCCGAAACGCGAAAAATTTACGTACTATCGTATTCGTACTATCCCAGAACGGCAGACTGTGCTAAAAACCATCATCAGTCAGCCTAATTAAATGCTCATATATTTTTTTTTATTGTACCTCGGCATGTGACAACATTCCGCCTGATGTAAAGCTAGAGTGCGGTCCATGAATGGAAACAACTGTTACTACAGAGAAACCTGTGCGGGCAGCAGTCGCCTCCACTATGCCGGCTTGAGGAGACGAGCTTGTACCATTTAGATTGACAGTGCACACTCCTCCCGTTATACCTGACTGCTTTCAAAGTATTCCCGAAACGCGACAAGGTCACTTCACGGGTGTTACATTCGAAAGTGATGATACTACCCCAAGACGGCAGACTGGACAAATAACCATCATCAGTCTTGCCTACCACTCTTTAATAGTGCCTAGAGGCACTGAGAGACCAAAGTACATATAACAAAGTTACATTGGTACCGGTCAGAATTAGCGAGCTTCGAACACGGGTCTCATCGATCGTGAGTTCACGCGTCTTACCGCTAGACCACAACCGCTCGATAAATTAAACCATTTCTATATAGAAATTATGTTTATACGCTTCGAGATATTGATGTTATTTCTCATAATGATTGCTGGACGCGATGGCGTTCAATTGGAACAATAAATTTTAAATTTCATTATTTGAACAGAGGGTGAGCACTGAGCATGCTTTCGGAGCTCACGGTTGCCAATTGCAATTCGATTTTCCGATCACGTCTCCATACTATTGGCGGGATATTCGAGACACCTGTGCCCGCACTGTATGAGGCTTTAAACGCGCTTGGGCGTATTCGATAAACCGACTGTGAAATATCTTAGGGTTTGCGAACAACATTTGCCTATGAATGATACATACCCGCGGGTGCTCTGCGGTTCATTCATTCACATCCATTTATATTCCATTGAAGAGAATTTCTAGACAAATCTCTCGGTAGACAAATGTCTAATTTTTATAAATATCAACTTTTGAGTCATAATAAATCGATCGAGCAGTTTAATCAGTTTATTGACTTTTATTTAGGAATGGGACATATTTTCTTACCTCATAGAAAAAGACGGTTATTTTTACACACTGTCATCTTGGACGGTGCGTATTTAACCCCTCAAGCCGGCATAGCGGAGGCGATTGTGGTGACAAAATAAAATTCAATATCACTTAGCATGAAATCTTTAAACTTTAGAACTTTAAAAGGTTTAACTAATAAACAAAGAGCTTTTTTAGTCGTGGTCAAGTAGCTACTTCTTCACTCGCATCATGAATAGAATGTCGTCGTTCACTTTGCCATGAGAGCGTGAGGAGCTGCTCTGCTGTGTATGGTCTAGTATGTGTGACACTACAATTTTTAAATCAGCAATTTAAAATTTTATGTAACTTTTTTTTTCTTGGGTCACGAAAATGCTTAACGATCATATGAGAAGTATAATAAATATATTTCATGTAGTGCATTCAATTAGTGCACATTTATTAAAACTTTGCAGTCAGAATTGTCGCAGCATCAAAAAAAAATGTTAATTAAATTTTTGTAAATTTATAAAATAATTAAAGTGAATTGAAAAGGAAAAAAATATCTGGGTATAGACAATTGAGTAAGAATTAAGAGTCTCTGGGGAGGGCACAAAGCTACTAATTTTATGAATACGTAAAAACTTGGAGACCGAGCGCCTGTGACCGTATCTCAAATTAAATCTCGACAACAAATCTTCGCGGGGAGGATAAACCGCGAGTTCCGGGGCGAAACCCTACTATGTAACTTAGATTCATTTCAGGAGAATTTATTCTCTTTTTAATTGGAAAACTGCCCATCATGTACATCTCTAATCTTAAGATGATTTACGGCTTTAATTAAAATCTAAAATGTGCCTCTAGTGTAATATAGACATTAATTAAATGATGGTTATTAGCTCGGTGTGCCATCCCGAATTAGTACTACCATTTTCAACACACTTAACACTCGTGAAATCCTAGTCGCGTTTCGTGATCTTCTTCCAAAGACGAGAGTATAACGAGAGGAGTGTGCACTGTCAACCTGGAGGTGCACATACTGACTGCTGCCTGTACACATTTCTCTATAGCCACACACTAGCAGGCGGTTATTATAAAAAAAATTAACATTAACTTCATTTACTTAAATTGTTTCGCATTGGAGCATCTGTAATTAACTAAATCAAATTCCAATTTGGGCGAAACTAAACGAGGAAATTGTGTTTATAAATTCATATGTAATTTCCCGTACGCACATGTTCAATACGTATTTTAGCGTCTGAACAATGGACGTTTGTGAAAATTATATTATCCACCTACTATTGTAATACAAGGCGCTATATAAAACATTTTAATAAAAACAAAACAATAAAATGTCAAATAAAATAAGAAATAGTACGTATTATGTTTCGCCACAATTTCTTTATTTAAAAACACAGCCTATGTGGGGCACGTCTCGTATCCCCGACTCGTCCTACCCGGTTCAGGGAGGCGCTCTCCACGACGCAATTTGTTCTGTATAGCCTTAAAAATCCGCATTTTATTGTTCCGCCCCTCATTTCTGCCTGAACTGTGCCCCTTTAATCCAGAAAACAGACGAAATACTGCACCGACCGGCGAGTGAACTTTTTCAGAGTTTGTTTCGAAATAAAACCGAACTTCAGCGAAGTACCCCATTGTTCATGGTGTAATGCTTACATTGTTCTTGTGAAATGATGCTATTGTGTGGGTTTTTCGTATTTATAAAACAATGAATTTATTAGAGTGGAAACTGGACAAACTGACACGTTAGACGTGTTATAAAAACTCTCACCCAAACCTCAATAGAAAAAAATCGCGCGTGTTATCCAAGAATTTATAATATTTTGAATAGGCTTATATTTAATACAAGTAATGTTTTAATATTAATATAAAGTTAGGTAATTAGTCAAAACCAAAACCAATGGCTATTTGGAACAATGGTGAGTAGTAAACGGTAAGAGGTGCCAAACAGTTTGGAAGGGCATAAATTTACACCAACTACGAACTTGGTGACACATAAAAGTGAAATAAATCGCTGAAACTCGGGCCTTGCGTGCGACAGTAACGGTCCTTGCCGATTACGTGCTACCTGTCATAACATTGCGAGCTTTTCCCTGTATATCGTTTTTGGAGAAAATTATAAAAATAAAGTTTTTTTTTTATTCTTTACTATCTTGCTCATTATAGTGTAACAGTTTTTATAATACTTACTACAAAGGCAAAGGCTGAGAAGTAAGTAAGTAAGCTGCCTTCCCGGGGAAGTACTACCATTTTTAAAGTCTATAACACCAGTAAAGTGACCTACTTCTTCATCTTATTAGGCCAGTATAGCGGAACCAATTGCAACGTGCATATATTTATCTGTAGTAGCAATTGTCTTCTTCTCATGAATCACACTCTACATCAACTACCGAACCTCTAACGTAACCGTTACCTAGAGATATAGGTACTTTTTTATTGTAGCTCGGTATATGACAACACTCCACCTGATGTAAAGCTAGTGTGCGGTCCATGAATGGAAACAACTGCAACTACAGAGAAACCTGTGCGGGCAGCAGTCGCCTCAACCATGCCGGCTTGAGGAGATGAGCACGCACCATCTAGATTGGCAGTTCACACTATTTCCGAAACGCGACAAGGTCACTTCACGGGTGTTACATTCGAAAGTGGTTTAACTACCTCAGGTCGGCAAACTGGACAAATAACCATCATCAGTCTGCCTACCACTCTTTAATAGTGCCTATAGCCACTGAGCGACCAAGGTACAACTAACAAAGTTACATTGGTACAGGTCAGAATTAGCGAGGTTCGAACACGGGTCTCTTAGATCGTGAGTTCACGCATCTTACCGCTAGACCACGGCCGCTCTAAAAATATTTCTTTAGAATATCTTCCAAATATAATTACATTCTCGCATGCAAACATCGCTCTAACTCCTTCAACTAAAACAAACGAACTCGTACCGTAATAAAATTATAAAGGTACCCCACCACGGTCCAATTTTAATAATATTTCTTGCAGCAGTAATAGTAGGGTTTATAATACAAATGCAAAGAGAATAGAACCGGGCAAGGGGCACCCAGGGAATGCCTCCAGCAAGAACATTAAACTGATTGCTGCAATTAGCAAGTGGTGAAATACTCATTGCTCAAGTTTCTTCGCCCAGGAGAAAAATTACCCACCCTTCGACTCGTGTCCGTGGCTCAAATGAAAAAATATTATTTTGCATTACACGAACTCCGCGCGTCGTTTGTAATATTTAAATATGAAATGGAATGTTTATGCTGAGTATTTAGTAATGATATTTGAACAATGTATGCGTTTAATTTTGTAATATATTCCAATATTCATGAAGTGCGCTTTGCATTAACATGTGGGTTAAACATTTCGTATTTATTTTGAAAACTGTTATACTTTTACCGTTCTAAGAGAAACTTCTATTGCTGCATGTACTTTAAGAATAAAACCGATGCGAAAATAGGTTATTATGTTTTGTTTTTTTTTGTTATGTTTTGTTTTGTTATGTTATGTTATTATAATTTATATTACTTCGTTAAATGAAGTTCATTTATAATTATTTTTTAAAAAATACTTAGTTTTTTATTGAAGAACTGCGAATTATCTATGAAATTTTTTGGCAGAAATTCATCGGAGACTCTCCTCCTTAATTTTAAATTAAATATTGTGTTACTTAAAATAAGTTTAGGCTCGATGTTTGGATGACTGGGTACCTTGTAGGGGAAAGGCCCTAAAGAATCTATGAAATTTCACTTCTGGCTTCTGGCATTTGTTTTTTTTTCTATTAATTTTTTTTAAATCTTTTTTTATATGTACAAGTATTCTCTACACATAAAACAATTTAAACTTTTATAAAAGTATCTAAAGTACTAAGGTTTTATTATAGATACGATACTGAAATTTTCATAGGGAACATCAGCATAAAAGTCCACGTCACAATTATAATTTAATTATTCAAGCAATAGCGGATAGTTTTATGTTCTGAGTTTTAATCCCATAGTCATCTTTTATAGCATATCACGATGGAAAGCATTCTGCGGCACATGGGACTTAGAAACATCAAAATAAAAAGATGGATTGAATTATTTTAATTTAAAAAAAAATACTAAGAGATTTTATTTCTATTTGTGAAAATTCGCAATTATAATAATATCGTATAAGTATTTTATTGTATTATTTATTATTACGTTGTGTGCTCTGTCTCGGATAACAGACTACAGCAGGCCGGACCAAGACGCGGGAAATTGTATAATTGGGGAGAAATCACTATGAGTTTTGTTCCCATTCCGCTTGATATTTCTGTACATATTTGCATTATGTTTAGGCGGAACGTATTAATGGAATTTTGTCTCGAGAGCAGTGACGATAACTTTTTTTTTATTGAAGCTCAGCATATAACAACACTCTCCGTCTGATGTAAAGCGGTCCATCAACGGAAACAACTGCTAGTATAGATACATTTCTACAAGTAGCAGTCGCCTCCGCTATGCTCACTTGAGGAGACTAATTCTAATATCTATCTAAAATAAATAGATAACTCATAGTTTTTCTATAAATATTCCTATATTAAATTTACGTACGTAGCATTTCATAAACTATTCTTATTTGTGTTTCTCTGTTGCGAAAAGTTTTAACCGCAGTACTTAGCTGATAACGTTATTTGTCTTCTTCTATTTATTCTCTCATATTATTTATTAAACATAATTATTTTTATATTATATTAATCTTCTTAAAAATCCTACTTAAATGAATAAATTAAAACTTTATTTTCTCAGATAAAAAAATTTAAATTTTATTACTTTGTTATATAGGTCGTGTCAAACTTTATGACGTCTCGGAAGTTAGCTGCGGGCGCTACGTCGCGTCGCGCTGCTACAGTCAAGTTTACAATAATAAAATTAAGACTAAATTTTAAATATGAATAAAGCATATAAAAATATTCTGCAGGCAGGTATCGTAGTGGTGTGCTCTTCCCTCTTAACTTTATTGATACCCCAATTTGTATACTGCGTGCCTAATTTCGGAGCCGCCATAAAGTTTGGTTTGCATTATACTTGTATGTCAGACTTAAACTTAAACGAGATGGCTATCATATTTATTTTAAACGTTATTTATTAAACCATTGTTTGCATACTTTATAACTTTTTTCTAATTTAAAAGGCTTTCGTCTTACTCTCGCGTTTATTTTGATTAATTTATTCAGAACATTTCAAAAGATTTGCAAATATCGTGATGGCAACAAAGCTAAAATTGTTGTTTATCCCAATTATTATTTTTAAAAAGTTAACTAGACTATCCATAACCACATTTTTAGAAATTACCACAAACTTATTTGTTCGACAGTATAACCTAACAGTGTCTCACGGCTGATTTGTTTATCGGACTTTGGACGTCAGCTTGTTGATTGAGACCCAGGTAATCGTTATCTGCCTTCCCTATTAAAATTAGCCTATTTTAATTTCACTTTCATCCTTGGTAGATAATATTGGAACATAAAATAACTCGCATAAAGTTTTAAATTAGTTTATATTAATCACCTTGTCTACATAATCTCAGATATGTGTGTGAGCATGTATATAATGCATGTAGGTAGGTTTAAAAACAAATTACCTTACAGTAAAGATAGAAAAGGTAAAGCTTCCTTTTGAAAATAGGTACGTATTGCGTTGTTAAGAGGTTGAGAAAACAGTCCCTTTACACTACCAAACATATTAATTAACTAATTGAAACTTGTACCTTATGTGTATTGGTTTAGAATTGAGAATTGTTTTGTTATATCTAATTGTAGTGTAATTAGATTGTGAGTGTGCGTATCTAGCGAGCATTGAGCGCGAGGCCGTCGGTCGAGCCCCCGACTACATTAAACTGATTGCAGCAATTAGCGAATGGTGTAATTCTCGTTTTTCAGAACACCCTTCGCCTCCAAGCCACCCTTGCCCACCTCTGTAGGAAATTACTTGAACCTCTCGTGCGTTGGTGACACTACCAGTATTAAATAAAATTGAAGCACTTGCCTGAAACTGTCTTGTGGTTTTTCATCTTAATTACTCAATCGTGGACTGTATATTATTTGTATGTGTGTACGAGTATATGGTTCCTAAGTCCTATGACCATATCACAGCTAGTTTTGTCAAAAGATAGAACTGAGCTTATTTTTTTTAGCTAGACTACACTACACTCCATCAATTGTAAAACTAGAGTACAGTCCATAAACAGAGATACCTTTTTAAATGTCCGCTGGCAGCAGTCGCCTCCGCTATACCGGCTTGAGGAGACGAGTGTGGACCATCCAGATTGACAATGCACACGCCTTTCATTATACCTGACTACTTTTAACTTGATTCCAATAAAATATAGACTAATATTTGATAAAATGAACTACTCGTATGTAACAAATACATCCCCCGTAAGTGGTATCAACTATATTCTACAGATAGAGGAATTCAATATCTACAATATAATTTGGTGTTGTTTTTTTGTACCTGCTAGTTTAAAAGTTACGACATTTTTAAAAAATATATCGTTTTATTATTTTTTATATTTATTATATACATATATATTATTTATTATAATTATATCGTTGATACCACCACTTACGGGACACCCAGTATATTAGGGTGTACTATGAATAAACTATTATCCTACTTGGTCACTATTGTATAATCAAATGTGTAGCAATAAAGGCAGTCCCGATTGCAACCGCAAAAATCTCATTCGAATCTGTTTATGCTAAACTTAACCTTATTGCAATCGTATAGAGTTTCAAATCCTTACAATCTATCCTAAAAATTACAATTCGAATACAGTTTTATTTATTTTATCAATAGCCATTGACTGCGTGTATTCAAAATAATGTTTTAATTATAAATTATTGATCAAATACAAAGTTATGTAACAGTAAATTCAAATAGAATATTAATTGAATTTTGGTCAGAAATAAATAATTTAATTTCCTTAAGCAATGATTATTAATTTAGTAAAAAAGCCTAAATTTTGTTTATTACAGATGTAATTACGGAAGGTCTGACGGTCTTCTGAAACGCTTTTGTCATCATTACGGAAGGGACTTGACCTTTGAAAATATCTACCCTTACTTGTTTTTACTGTAATTACAAGCTAATTTCGTCTTTTTCTTTAACGTAAAAATAGGTATCTACTCCATAAAGTAATTAAGCTTTTATTTTACAAATACAAACTTAAGCTATATTATCTACTTTTTATTATTATTATTTGTTGTAGGTTTATCTATGCAGCACGCATACCTACTTGCAGTATTTTTCTTTAATAAACTATCTCCATACGTGTCATATTGATTGTCATGTCTTAACGTCTAGGAAAAATGTAGAAAGTGTTTCTTTTAATACACTTGATTTGTTTCTCCGAAAGTATATAGCCAACCTACCTTATTACCTACTACATTATTTTTATAGTAGCTTGTCATATGACAACACTCCGCCAGATGTAAAGCTAGAACGTGGTGTATGAATGGAAACAACTGCTACCCCAGAAAATTTCCTGCAGGCAGCAGTCACCTCCACTATATCGGCTTGATCTGATCTCAAACGCGACAAGATCAGTTCATGGATGTTATGCTTAAAAGTGACGGTACTACCCCCGGACGCCAGACTGGACTAATAACCATCATCAGTCTGCCTACCACTCTTTATTTATGGTCTGTAGTCAAAACGTTTTTTTGTTTATTGTAGCTCGGCATGTGACAACACTCCGCCTGATGTAAAGCTAGAGTGCGGTCATGAATGGAAACAACTGCTACTACAGAGAAAACTGTGCAGGCAGCAGTCGCCTCCACTATTAAATATTTAAGTAATAATAATACAGGTCGTTTGTCTTGTATGTATTCCGGAACTATCAGTCCGATCTGAAAAAAAATGCGTTAGATAGCCAGTTTATGGAAGGGTTGTTTTTATCGACAATTGCCGGACCGCACAGTTATTTTATCTCTACAATTATATGCACACAAAGTTGCAAACAACAAAACAAATGGATATAAAAAATGTATCTTAATACAAATGAGTAAAACTTAAATTGTTGCCGATTGCGTACGAGCACTTAGGATTTGCGTTTTATGAAGCAATTTGCCGGTGTGGTCCCATAAAAATGTTTATTTTATAGCGCCTATTCCTTTCCCATGTAATCCACATCCTGGGAAAAGTCAGATGTTTGTGTAAGAATAGGTAACGTAAACTACAGCAAGGATTACTATTAGGTAGTTATGTGGCACGGTGAGCCTGTTTTCTTGTTCTTTATTATTTTCTACGTAAGTTTTTAGGGTTCATCAACATTCCATTCTAGATTATGTTGGTGTTTAGTGTAGTAATTTCAACACTTTAGGGCTCATTACTTTATCCATTTTGTTAACTAACTTATTTTATTATTATTTTTCTTACTAAAATCCTATCCTTCTGTCGTCCTGGGGTAGTAACGAATGTAACACCCGTGAAGTAACCTTGTCGCGTTCGGAAACAGTTAAAAAGTAACCAGGAATAAAAAGAGGCACTGTGCACTGACAATCTGGATGATGCATATTCGTCTCCTCAAGCCGGCACAGTGCCTGTAAAGATTTTCTCTGTAGTAGTTGTTTCCGTTTATGGACCGCTTTCTAGCTTTAAATCAGGTGGAGTGTTGTCATATGCCGAGCTACAATAAAAAAAAATTGTGCAATTTTAACTATTTATTAAACAAAAAATTTTGTCACTTGTTGCAATCAAATTTTTGAAAGAGTTTATCTAAAATTGGCTCAATGCCTACATGTTTTTATGGAGTTATCGTGTTAGTTCGTAAGTTCGAAAAACTTGGCTTGTAATATCACAAATACCTTTAAAGGACGACACGACGTTACCCGTATCTACTATACCTAGGCATTCGACTGGAAAATTATCTTCTTTGAAAAATCTACTTACATAAATAAATAAGTTTCATGTGGGTGCCTTTGGAATAGAGGTTTTTCAAATGCCTATACTAAAGTAGTAAAAAAATTAGAGGAAACAAAGTACGTGTACCAAATTACATTGGTACCGGTCGAGATTTTTAGGAAATTCGAATTGTGACTATCGATAGCTAGCCTACATCCATAGTATCTACTCCTCGGCAACGATCGCTCGTGAAAATATACATTAATAATAACAAATATTTTGCGATATTCGAACACGAATAGTATTCGAGACCGCGGTTGTACCAACTCGCTCATTGTAGCTCTAAAGATTGAGATTCGAACTTTAATTACTATTGATTTATTTACCGCTAATCGCTTGAAAAATGTGCAACAATTGGGTAGATGGCTTAATATTTAAATGGGGTTCCATTGTCACGAAAACTAGGTGCAACTAAAAACTGCATCTCTCATCCCATTGTTCTCCTTAACAATACTTTTACTGGCCGGGAAAAATGAAAAAGAAACAAATTTATAATGCAGTAGGAGAATGAATGACGTCATAGACCCGGTCCTGCGGGAGATGAATGAAAATGAACAATAGTTTGTTCTTCGCAATCTGCTTACAAAACTTTTGTGTGGTTATTTTCCTTTCAATACAACTCTGTTATTTTAATAAACTAGATACTTTCGTTTTTTAACAATTAAAAATCATAGACACACTGATGATGGATTTAGCCTAGTCTACCGTATCGGAGTGATACCGTGAAAATACCTATTCATGTTCCGCGATTAGGTTGGAAGTATAACCGATACAGATATAACCGGTATAACGATAGTATGCCTTATCAACCTGGATAGTAAATACACTTCATATTAAGCCGGCATAGCGGAGTTGACCACATGAATGCTGTTTGTAAACATTAATTCTTTATCTAGGCTATTGGTCATTTCGAACTAAAAAAAATAGAGTTGAGAGAGAATCATAATTAAATTATTAATAATACTTTTTATTTTTCTTTTCAATTTTATTTAGAGACTTAACTCGTCAGGTTACGCCAGTCTCATCATACCTTAAACATTAATAAATAGAAAAAAAACTAATCTAACTTATAACTATTACTTAAAACTTGTTATAGACTTCCTATTTTTAATAATTTTTGTAATAAATTTATATATACATTTAGCTGAGTCAGTCAAAGCATTCACTAATGCTGCATTGATGACACCGAAATATTTTTTTTATTGTAGCTCGGCATGTGACAACACTCCGCCTAATGTAAAGCTAGAGTGCGGTCCATGAATGGAAACAACTGCTACTACAGGGAAACCTGTGCGGGCAGCAGTCGCCTCTACTATGCCGGCTTGAGGAGACGAGCACGTACCATCTAGACTGACAGTGCACACTCCTCTCGCTATACCTGGCTACTTTCAAACTATTCCCGAAACGCGACAGAGTTACTTCACGGGTGTTACATTCGGAAGTGGTGGTACTATCCCAGGACGGCAGACTGGACAAATAACATCATCAGTCTGCCTACCACTCATTGAAATAATAATAATAAAATTATATTAGATTCGCTACTATTTTACGAATACCTAGTTCCATTTGACTTTAACTGTGATTAATATCAGTATTTAGGTTGAATAAGCAGACAATTATTTGTCATATTCTGGAGAACACAGATGTTTCGTACGGTCAGCTGGCATCGGTCACTGTTTGTTGAATTGCATCATTGTGAAGGGTTATTCTAGATTTAACAAAAAAAAAACACAAATTGAAATTGGATATACTCGTAAATACACGTTTAACAATGAATACTTATATCTTATAAAACTAAGGCTAAAAATACAACTGCTGCGACTTTTACACACAAACGATTAATACGAACATATTAAAAACGCTACGCAGCGCCGAATTAAGACTTCGGCGGCCCATAGGCAGAGCATGTTGTGGAGGCCCTCGAATCGTTTGTGGTTAACTGTTGAGAGTTTCTATTAAGGTCAAGGTAAAGAAGAGAGCAACTAAATAAGTTAGCTAACACAAAATATAAAACAAGACTCAGTATTTTTTTGTTTCTACTGAGCGTTTATCGATTTAATTTTTTTTTTTTTGTGGGGTATACGCGGCCCATATGCAACTACCTATGTTGCCTATGCTTAAATCCGGTACAGACACAAAGTGATGTTTGATTTGTTGTATATAATTTCTACATCATCTAATCAGTGATACGTAAGAGCCACGTCGCAACTTTGCCAATTTCGCTTTTCAATCGCATCGTAAATCGTAGACTGGTGTAGCCGCAGCCGATAATACGTAGCACTGAAGAGATCTTCACTCACTAGCGCCCCAAGAACGTCCCAAACAATTAATGTAAAATAGTAGAAATATCTTCACGGGTATTATAACAAAGTAATTAAGTTTCCATACCAACTAGAACAATGTAGGAAATTCCTCAACTATTTTCATTAGAAATAATGAATTGTTACAATAATTATAGAGGCGGAAAGAGCGGCCACCTCGAACTTAATTTGTACCTAACGCAACATATCCGCGTGAGTATTAATGGTGTGCCATGAATAACATTAATGGACCACTTCGCGCAATGCGGACTCTGGGAATGGCTCATATGTCTGGCTTATTCGTGTAAACGCGCCAACACTAATATGACAATTCCTCTCATGTAGATATTATCGAATATTATTGTCGATTCTTAATGGGAAAATAAACTGTTAACTGTTTTAGATGAAAGGTAAACTTTTTTCAAAAATAACTTATAGAAAAGGAGAATGCCCATTCACCTAAGAGAAATGGGCCCACAACTTTTTTTCTCTCGTTCGTCAATGATTTTTATTTCGTTTTGTAGGAAAATAAATCTATATTTCTTATCACCAATCAGTTAATTTTTTTACCCAGGTTATTGAGTAATTAGACTTTTTATGATGCAATATATGAGGTTAAATGCTTTAATAATTGGTGATATATATTTTTTATGTAATTAAGCATTGTATATTTATTAGTAAACGATGTTTTGATATAATTGAAATAAAGTAATTAAAAAATAAGGTATCATTTTAGAATATTCTTTTATTAACAAACTACATATTAGAAATCAAGTGGGCCCAAAATGGACATTGTCCTTTTTTGTTTTGTTTTTTTGTAGGTTGTTTCTTTATTTCAGTAGTAGTTTAAATGACAAAGATGAGTGTACCCAGTCACGCCCGGCACGGACACTCAGACTTCCATCAAGCTGTTTAGCGGAGGTGACTGCTATCTGCATTAGCCTACGAGTATTTCTCCGCTAATGGTGTTTTAGCTAAAAAAAATTGTTTTGTTTTTCTTTTTCATTCTATAATAATGTGAAGAAATATTATATTGATGTAAGGTTGTAGTAAGTGTCGTGGTGTAGATGCAATAAGTTGCGAGGTCGTCGTTGTCCGTGATCACAGCAGACTAACTGCCTCGGAGGCTGTAAACGTCGTCCGCAGCGCCTGACTTTTGGTGATTTACTCCACTTTTATGTGTCGCCGTTCCCCGAGATTTATATTAAATTTATTTTATGGTACAAATTTACGACCCTTAAAGATGTCACTAGAGACGCCGCGCCTTCTTGTAGCTCACCTTTAAAAGCGAATTGCCCAAGTACTAACTCATAAAGTCTTGGCCATAAAGAATTTACGCATATCGTCGTGAATGTTTTATGTCCAAAATTCTGACATCAATTTATTACACAATATTTAATTTTAAATTCCATTTAGGCTAATTATTATTATTTAAATGATTTTGTGCGAACTGTGATTTTTAACTGTATATTTTAGTCGCCTTACGAAGCTGAAGTCTCTCCGATGGCTGTAAAACTTTTGAAAATCCAACCAATCAAAAGAACGCTATAGTAAGCCGCGTAAAATCATTTTATCGTCATCGTCAATTGTCACGCCCTTTTCCCACGGGGATAAGCAGAGACAACGGAACGCCACTTACCACGAAAATATTTTACTCAGTTAAATTAATTTTATTTAATAATAGTTCTCCTGACACTGATAAAATATAAAATACAATAAAATATCAAAGTCAATTATAAATAACTGCGTGGTAGGAACATAAATATTGTGCGAGTCTGACGGTGACAGGGTGGGTCTCGTTCGCTTTGCTTGTCACAATTACGGTGAAAAAGCTACCGACCTCAGACATGCAATTAGTAACGTGACAAATGGTCTATTCATCAATAAGTTATATAGTATACTAATATTAACATTATAGACATGAAAAGAAAATTGATTAAGGCACATTAATTTATTTCATAGTTTTTGTATTTTGTGATATTAATTAGTTCTAACACGCGTTATATCTGGCCTGTTACTCGTATAGCGGTTGTCGGTATATCAGAGGCTGATGTCTGCGTATATTTGCGTACGAAGTGCAATTACATTACTATAAAAAGTATATTCTATTTCAACATCAACAAAACTTAATTTTCCTCTATACTTAGACAAACGAACAATTTTATAGTATTAAAAGTTTGTCTTGACTCAACAAAATATTTAGCTCAAATTCATCTAAAAATTTCTCATTATGTGAATGTCAATGAAAGCAGTAATGCGACAAGTTGATCTCTATTATTGTCGAAAAACTAATAATGAAGAAAAACTATGGGTTGACTAGAACTTTGGAAGAAAATTAAAAGCGACGGCGAACGAATGAAAGAATACGTGACCAATATGTCCCGGTGCGATCCTGACTTCAGCACCATTGATCTCAAAGTTTATGTAACTCACGTCCCCTGAGTTTGCTTTGCAGACGTGCGATGGCTACCTTTGCTTCGGATTTCTAGACTACTCACCTGAAATAAGTAGATATATATCTATATACTTAGAATTTACTATCAGATAGACAACTATAGTACTTGAATAAACTAGATTAAACTCGGTAACTCTTCTATTGTTAAAGCAGACGTGTGGACTAAAATATGTTTGTTTTAAACTTATTTCTAGTTAATCAAAGGTTTGGAAATAATACGCTTAAGCGATAGATAAATGCCCGCATTATATAAAAGTAAGTTAATATTACTTTCATACTATTTATTATAGCAAAGTTAAACATATATTTTTTAGCCCAATCGAAAACTTCTCTTCGAATCTTCTAAAATCTCGCCCACTATTAATGTCTTCTTTGTACACATATAAACTGTAAGTACTGTGTCAATGAAGTGTAATTCAGTTTATTCTAAGCATCGTATGTTGATATGTTGCATCGAAGACAGTTCCTCAATATATACAAATTACCCTACTACTAGACTTACTATAAACAATGCGTATATACTTTTCTAATTGTAAATATTACATATTTATTGCAATTTTTGACATATTCAAATTCTGGGTTATTATTATTATTATTTTCTTTACAGTTTGCATCAAAATCTAAAAATAACCTTGTTGTAAATGATTTTAACCGCCCATTTCACAAGATTATACTTGGCTACTTGAAAAAAAATGCATTGTGTCGTAACAAAGCTATTTTATAAATAACAAATGAGAGAATAGTTTTAATTTCTTTCTCAGTGTGAACAAGTTAGCAAGTCGTTACAAAAGGAAATGGGCAATAAAAAGAAATTAGAAACTACAAGATAACTAGTTTCTTTAGGCGTATCTCTTTGAAACGAGAATAGTTGGTTTTGGGGTTTGATACGGGGACATATAAAATTTACGTTACAATATTTACTAAATAACACTATGAAGGGTATGTAAAGTTTTAATTAAGCTCTCTTATCAAAGGCATCGAGGCCGAGGGACTATAAAAGCGGTGGCAAATGTGTGTTTTGGGTTGCCAACCGAGGGTCAAGCGAGGAATGAAAGGGTGCGATGGCTATCGGATGCTTCTCCGGGGAACGCGTGTTTCAATCGTATAGCAACTTTGCTCGTTAGTAGCTCACTCACAACACCCTGTCCTTTCATAACATTTCATCAATTTTGTGGGAACTTCATTGAATAAATAAAGAAACTTTTCACTTTATTAATGTTAACTTTAAATTCAAATAAGCATTTTAAAATTTAGTACCTTGGTTATAATTTTATTACTATTAATTTGCGATATATGCTTGGATAGAGTATCATCACTTTTAACACGTGAAGTGGCCTAGTAATATTTCTAAATTAAAAAAATTAGCTTGAAAATAGTTAGGACGAGTGTCTGATAGTTTACCTATAGACATTTCTTTCTTCGCGCGATTTATATTTTTATAAATCATACATATTTTCTATACAGTTAGTTGTTCATTTTTATCAGGGAATTTAGTACTGAATCTTTTTTTTATTATTTATGTAGTTGAAAGGCACGTATTGGATTCAGGAATTCCAATCACGTCCCAAAAAATTATGCAAACAAATATTATTCATTTCAATATATTTCCAATCATAGAGCTATGCATTGATTAAAGTTATTTTATCTGCATATTCCTACCAGGAAAGACAGAGACTGGAGTGCCAGTGACTTCTCTCCTCTCCATCTTCCATCATTAACGATGAAACCAAGACAAACTGATCGCTGATGAAGTATTTTAATATTGATCAGGTAAGAAGTAGCGAGGTAGGTTTGAACCTCGCTAAAGACCGGTACCAATGTAACTTTGTTATATGTACTTTGGTCGCTCAGTGCCTATAGGCACTATTAAAGAGTGGTAGGCAGACTGATGATGGTAATTTGTCCAGTCTGCCGTCCTGGGGTAGTACCACCACTTTCGAATGTAACACCCGTGAAGTGACCTGGTCGTGTTTCAGGAATAGTTTGAAAGTGGCGAGGTAAAACGAGAGAAATGTGCACTGTGAATCTGGATGGTACATGCTCGTCTCCTCAAGCCGGCATAGTGGAGGCGACTGCTGCCCGGACAGGTCTCTCTGAAGTAGCAGTTGTTTCTATTCATGGACCGCACTCTAGCTTTACGTCAGGTGGAGTGTTGTCACATGCTGAGCTACAATAAAAAAAAGGTATAACGAGAACTCTATTGACCTGAACGCACAACATTCTCCTCCCAAGCCAGCATAGCGAAAGTGACTGTTACTTGTAGGCATTTATCTGTAAATGCAGTTAGTTACCTTTACTCATAAACCGCACTCCAGCCTAAATGGTCTCATTTTTTGTTTTTTGTTTTTAATACTTTACTTACTTAGAGGCACTGAGTGACCAAATTACATATAGCATAGATACATTAATACCGGTCAAAATTAAGCTAGATTTGAACACGGGTGACATTGATGGTGAGTTCACGCCTTCTACCGCTAGACCACAGCCGCTCTATAAATATTTTGTACTTACTATTTTAAAGCATTTGTACAACACTAAATTTGAAGAATTTAAACTGTCGTACCCTTATATTAAACAACTTTATAACAATAATAAGATCTATGGAAACTTACCGTGCCTATACATATTGGTTGGGTATTAATCGTGGTTCCTCTTTTGTTTGTTCCGGGACTCATCAATATTAACTTCCATGAATAGTCGTTATAGTAACTATTGTCCGTAGTCTTAAACTCTTCTTGCCTTCGTAATTATATTGAAACTCTCTACTATACTTTATGCAAAACTTTAGCAAAGTTATTGAGCAAAAACGATTATAACATGCCTTATATATATCTGTATATTAATAAAGCTTTGATGGTACTAAATTATAAGTTTTTATTACAAGGATTTAAAAGAAAATAAGTAAAAAAATCAAGCTCAGTGTGAAGAGGCATCTCATCAAGCCGGCATAGCGGACCCGACTGCTGTCTGCAGAACCCCTTCTCTGACAGCAGGCAGAGTGTGGTCCTATGACGTGCCAAAATAAAAAATTAATAAAAAAAGTAATTACAATTATTTTCAGAGCCGCTAACACAATTCTGATTTAAGTGAGGGAATAGTGGTGCTCACTGAAATAAAGTAATGTAAAACTAAACAAGCTCATGGTCGTCTCTTGGGACAGGTAATTCAAATTTTTTTTAATTATAAGACGACCCGTATCTAAACTAGTTTTACTGATGTAGTGCTGTTGAGTATTAAAGTCAGACGACTTTAGGCACTTAAGGAAGCTCATATAGTTAATTCCCTTAAAATATACAAAGAAAGCTACTTTTTTAAGAATTGCAAGGTTGCTCTTCTTGTAATTAAGGAAGGATTGAACTACCGCTCCTTACTGATAAGGGATTTTTAAGCAATTTTAAAACAATCCCATAAACATTTTCAAGTAAGGTGTAATGAAAACTCTGCATTACATAAATAACATATTAGATACAAAAAACAATTATATGTGACATCAACTCAGCCGACGGAAAGATTTACTTGAAGAATAGTGGTGAGAGCAATCCGTAGCATAGGACGTGGGTTTGATCCCCACCTCAGCTCAGACTGTTGATTTTTTTCTGTTCAACCATTGTTAATTATTTCCAAATTATTTTTTATTAATTTGCTTGTGTAATAAAACTAAAATTATATTAACTTCTTGTTTAATATTTTTAGGTCCTTCTATCTTCTACATTTTAAATTGGTTTTTAGATGCCAGATATATATATATACATATAATGATAAATCGATATTTAATAATAAGAAATATCGGCAATAATACCTCAGAAGATATATCTATAAGGTTAATGTTAAACACTTATTCGATTACAAAACGAATTGGGTACCGAAATTGCTTTCTAAATTGGACAATTTTGCTGAAAGACAATTTGGCAAGACATTTGTATTCCTTTGGAGAAAAATAACATATACCATCTGATAGTTGCTGTCGTCAGTTCGTCTGGATACCCAGGCTTGGGTCGCGGCCAATCATTCAATACCAAAACCTATCCTACAAACGAGATAAACTTTCATTTCTTTTATCTTAATGACTTTATCTATTTTATTTATTGTTTTAAAAAAACACTGTTAAAGATAATTCCTTTTTCTTCCTTAGTTAATCTAACCGTGTCAAAAGCCTGGTTGACCTCAACTGTTGAGGGTTGGCTACTCAATGACCCAAATAGGTCCAGCTAAAAGTAATGAACAATCCTTAGCTTGACACCATTATTTAGAAAAAACCAGCAAAATCCAAATATTAGTTACACAACATAATTAAACCACATTACTTAAAAAATATTTCATTACAATAATTGTAATTATTTGTAATCGTTTTAATTAAATAATTATGAGTAAATATTTAATATTAATACATCTAAAAAGTGATTACATTAAAGGTTACTGTAAATTTTAATGAAATCGTGCAATGACAATAAATTATTTTTAAAATTATCATGTTAAGTGTTTTCAGCATTATGAGAGAATTGGATGCTACGGAGCAATTTGCTCGTCGTTCTGTTTTAAAATGGGTATTTTATTGTTCGCTCTTTTATTTAAACTGAAATTACTCCTCATTCATTAGGACGAGAGGACGGCGGTGCTCACTCCATTTTTATTTTCCATTGTTGGTTTTTTTCAAAATTAAGCTTCGGCTACAATTGCTTTGTTAATAAGCGTCTGGGCTATTAATCTGTGTTATTTTTTAAGCTAATTACTTTCGGTTTTAATTGAACTCGCACGGTATAATTGTGTTTAATTCATA
This sequence comes from Tinea pellionella, assembly GCA_948150575.1. Lineage (NCBI taxonomy): Eukaryota > Metazoa > Arthropoda > Insecta > Lepidoptera > Tineidae > Tinea > Tinea pellionella. The sequence continues at coordinate 4,313,056 of OX411252.1, forward strand.
TATAAGTCGTTATCAGATATGTATGTAGAGTTTTATTATATTTTAGTGATAGCTTTTATAACCTATTGTTTGTTGTTGCTTAATAACAAACAGATTTTAAAGCTATTTTTATTAACTTGCTGGCTTATTTGCAATTCACAATCAGAAATGTCAGCCATGCATAATCGATTCACGTTTGCGTTGCCCATAATATTCTTTAATTCCTTTTCATAAATTATTATTGTATTAAATTGAGCCAATCTTGTAATAACCCAATTTGTGATCAATGTCAAACTTTTTTTTGACCTAACAATTGGACTATTATATAGTACATATATTTGTGAAAATGAAAAGGATGAAGGAAATTGCGTGTGGGTGTTCGTCCAAGTTGTCTGCTTCCTGTTTGAAGGCGAGGGACTGTTCTGGTTCCGTAGACGTCGGAAGTGCGGTCACTGGAACCCTCTAATTGGTCGTTATCTGTCTCCCAGGAAAATTGTAGATTCTCTAAGTAGAACAAAGTCTCGAATAACGATAAAATTGCACCCAATTATAATGTTTCTTAAATTTCTTACTTTTACTTTAATTAAAGACCGTATTTTCCTTTATAAGAAAGGTTTCATTAATTAGGAAATGTAGAAATCTTTGAAGTTGATTTGATTTATTACTTTTGTGGTCGACTATTTTCGTTAGTAATCTCCGGCTTTTGTAACTCGATATATTTATTTAGTAAGTAAACATAATAGTAATTAAACATCACAACCCCTCACGATCTACGCTTCACACGTCATCATTCCGTATCCTTGAGTAAATAAAGCCGACGAATAATCAAAACTAATTAATCGAAGATCGTTAAACACGGCCTGATCATTATTGTTTGTAACTTCATACGCAATCACCAAAAGTAATCAATGTCTGATGGAAACTGCTTGATTACACGCTTTTACACGCAATTCGGCAATAAACTTTCAACTGCGGAACTAAAATTTCAACGCAACTTTATCTTTATCTAAGGAAGTCGTTAAGGTTTATCTGCTGCCACCGCAGCATACGCATTAACATATATAATTATAGGCACGTGTTACCTGGATCACAGCCAACGATGAAATCAACTTATTATACCGCACATTACACCCGCTTTTTGTTCGTTTAATTTTTAAAATGTTTATTTCTGTAACTAGGTATGATAAATCCGGTTTAATTAGTTAGTTATAAGTACTTATAAGATAGTAATCGCACGAGTAAAGTTTTTTTGAACATACTTTTAGTAAGTTTATCGTATACTAAAATCGAAGTAAAAAGTAACTTTTAGTTTAGTTTGGAGAACGCTATAATCTTAAACTATATTTTTAAACTGTATTTAACGTATTAGACTTAAGTGCGAAAATATTTATAATTAGCTGTTGCTCACAATTTCATATGCATATAACTTCGAGTTCTATCCCTGGGAAACTTTTTTTTAAATTGCAGTTCTGCATATGCATACAACACTCCGCCTGATGTTAAACTACAGTACAATCCGTGAACAGAAACAATTGCTACCACAGAAAAAGCAACGGTTGCCGCCGCTGTGCCGTCTTAAGGAAACGATTTTGCATCATTCAAGTTGACAGTGCACACTTCTTTCCTTATACTTGGCTACTTCCAAAATGATCCCGAAACGCGAGAAGTCACATCACGGGTGTTGCTCTTGAAAGTGAAACTCCCCCAGTACGTCAGACTGGGCAAATAATCATCTTCAGTCTTTTATAATGATAGATTAGTCTTGCTCCGCCGTTTCACGCACGTTTTTCTAAATAAAAGCCCCAAAACTTCCTCAATAAAGGGGCTATCTATAATAATTAGTTTAAAATAACTTAACAATTATTATGAAGGTATAATAGAAGTAAAGTTTAAGTAATAATTAAATTGCAAATTCTCTAAATTGTCAATTTGTGTTTATACCACGTTTTATACTATATACCTAAGTATATAGATATTCCGAGAAACTTTGACTAAAATGTACTTACATTTAATTTCGCCTCATATTAAAACAAGAATGTTGCAATAAAGCCGTCCTTTGTGTTACCGTCACCTTTTGCTACGAGTTGTGGTAGCGCGCTATACTAAGCGGGTACCGGATTCGATTCCCGACCGAAACAAATGTTTATTTGTAATATTTACAAAAATCAAGAATTTGTTTCGGGTCTGAGAGTACAATCATGTTGCCCTTCACATGATACCCAGGGTATCCTAGGTTAGGGCATTGTCTATACATACTTTTTTTTTATTGTAGCTCGGCATGTGACAACACTCCGCCTGATATAAAGCTACAGTGCGGTCCATGAATCGAAACAACTGCTACTACAGAGAAACCTGTCGGAGACGAGCATGTACCATCTTAGATTGACAGTGCACACTCCTCTCATCCATGTAGTTATGTGTTTAATATGAACAAAAGTTTAGTGACAAACATCTCAAAGTTCTAGCTAGTAGATCTAGGTAATAATTTAATGAAAAGCGTTGTCAAGGCAACACTCGGAATAGTAGTTAATTAAGACAGGTATAACGTCGGCAGACCACGACAAGCGAAAATTTACAAATTTATATAAGGGAACGAAGTTCTCAAAGGGAAAATGTTAATTAATATTCATATAACCAGTGTCGTGTAAAATGAAAAAGTGCCTTCATTTGACAGTATAATCAACAAGTCAATCATAAACGGAATAAAAAAAAATCTTTGTAGACTTAAACAAAAGCTTGTTTTCTTTATTGTCAAATTGTCAACTACGAACGGTCTGGATTTGACACTTCAATTTCTTCTCTACCATTGAGTTGACGACAATAATGTTTTGTGATATTTATGGCAAAAACTTCAAGTACGATTGTTACTTCAGATATAGTTTTAAACGGGGCGCGCCGAATCGAATCTCATTTCTTTCGCGTGTGCCTATCTATGAAGGAACACACCATATTTCCACATGGTAAGGCTTGGTGCACTTTTATAATAAGTATAAGAATACGAATTCACGATTCAGCAAACCTAGTGGACACCAGTCATCAAACTTAATTCGGAAGTTTCTTTCTTAGGTCGTTCAAAAGCATATAATTATTTGAGCTTCCCTAAGACAATCTTGGGCAGTTAAGGAAAAGTTAAATTTGCCCAAGATTGTCTTAGATTAGTATATTTTACAAAAAAATTACTACGGTCTTATCAGTATAACGCCAGTGGTTTTTTCTCGGTATGTGACCACACGCCTGATGTTAAGCTAAGCTACGGAAACTGTCTCCACGATGCCGGCTCAAGGAGACGAATGTACACTATACATTAACAGGGCACACGTCTATAATTACGACACGGTACGCGGGTATTTTAGTCATATAATTTTTAGTCAAATAATTTAGTCAGTCGCCTCCACTATGCCGGCTTGAGGAGACGAGCATGTACCATCTAGATTGACAGTGCACACTCCTCTCGTTATATCTGGCTACTTTCAAACTATACCCGAAACGCGACGAGGTCGCTTCACGCGTGTTACATTCGAAAGTGGTGGTACTACCCCAGGACGGCAGACTAGAAAAATAACCATCATCAGTCTGCCTACCTGTCTGTGATATTTAAATACAGTCTGCTAGCATTCCTCTAATAACCTTCTCAAGTAACATTCTTAAATGGTTAATATTTTAAAATAATTGTTACAATACTAACAAAATTGCAATATAATTTGAATGAAAAAGATAAATTTATCAAATAGATATGTCAAAAACATAAACGATATATGAAGGAGGAAAATTAATGATAAAATATACATTAAAATGTAATACGAATCCACTTAGGCGTATGTCACACGTCAATCTCCTAAGCAGAAAGTCGTGTATCATTTTCGCTCCAAGCCAATTTCAATTTAATAATATTTACCATACCTAATGTATCAGCGGCACTCGTATATTCAAAACCAACACCAATGTACAGAGAATTTAATAAGCCTACGTATTTGATACAATTTGACGACATATTGACAATAAAAATTAAAAGAGAATACCCATTTTTGGGCCCACTTGATACTTAATAGTTGGTAACAAAACAATATTCTGAAATAATATGTTCTTTTTTAATTAATTCATTTTAATTATATTAACACATCATTTACCAATTAATAGACAATGTTTAATTATATAAAAAACAAATATCTTTAATTTTAAAAAAAGCATTTAAAATAATAATAACCTCAAATATTGCATCAGAAAACATCTAATTACTCAAAAACCCAGGTGAAAAATTTAAAACTGATCGGTAATAAGGAAGTAGATTTATTTTTCTACAAAATTAACCATAAATCATCGACAAACTCGAGAAAAAAATTGTGGGCCCATTTTTCTTGGGCGAATCTTTCCTATAAAAAATAAATTTAATATAAAAAAGGGACATGCACGTTCGTTTCTTTAACCTGCCATGGAGACTACCAAAAAACCTATGATTACTTAATTACAATTAAATACGTATCGCATAAATGTATTTAAACCCCCATTTTGGGTAAAGCCGTCCCGAAGGTAAACGCATTGAGTGACTTTATGTTGCACGGGATTTAACCAAGTCAAAGGACTCGAACACTATTATCGCTAATCCAAATAATGGCTAACTCCCCTTTGGGATCAGGAAGTCCGACTGCGGTTGATTTACGCAAACTATATAATTTGACTGTTGATAGTATAGTATTACACGTTTTTGGTATTTATGGATACCAAAAACGTACGAATACTTCTGAAAGGCATGGCCGTTTCTAAAAAGATCCTGCAACGAATATGAAGTAAATTAATTCAAGGGTCCTACGCCCCCCAGGAAAATAGTAATTGATATAAATTCCGTTTTGTTATGTAACACAAAGCCTGAAAAATTGTACTTCTGAGAAAAAGACGGTGGCAAGTAAAAGTCAGCAATTTATTGCCCGGTCGCAGGGTGAGGGCTATATTTGTTGCAAATGAAGACACCGAGTGAGGTGACAATTTTCTACTGACGTAGGAAAATGTGCGTCGGGGGACTGCCGCGGTCGTCCTTTAAGGTTTTTATAACATCATGCCATCCAGAAAGAGATATTTAAATGCCTTTAACCTATACTTAGCCACATTAGTGAAAATTAAACACGTTTTAGGATTATAGTTCTCATATCTTAGTAGCTACGTGGCAAGATCGTACGATATGTTCACTTTATCCTATTTCATAAAGTAAATCAGCATTCAATATTATGCGAACTGCGAACCGCATAGTAGTGAAGGCAAATGCAGGGAAAAATCGACTCTTAGAGTGCAGGGTGGATCGATGGTACTTCGGTATGCACTGCACATTCTATTTGCGACACATCCTGTTAGGTTCTCAATACATCTGTTGAGGCAACCGTATCCAATGACGTGAGACGTGAATGCACTGCCAATGTCGCTGCATCTGAGACTCACTGTGTTTCTAATATATTCGTAGAGTATTCGCCCCGCTTCATTTCAGCGAATACGTATTTTGGTTAAAGAGGATTGTTGTTTAGATTACATAAAGTTTGTTCACATAAATCTTACTTTTTCTACATAATATTTGTTGCTATAACAAAATTATTATTGTTATTATTAAAAAAAAAAAAAAAAAAAATAAACCTTTATTGCAAAATTTTTACAACTGTTTTAATAACAAGGCCCCTGAACTAGGCGTAAAACCCGTATCTCAGGGTGCCTCGCTCTTTGTTCACTTAACTAAGGCAAAAGTAAAAAATCAAAGGTAAAAATATATAAATTAAAAATAATAATAAATAAATAAATAATAATGATGATAATAAATAAATAAAATATATAATATATAATAAATAAATAAATAAATAATAATAATAAAATAAAATAAAATGTACATAATAATAATATTAATAGAAATAATAATTAGTACCATTGATGAGATAAATAAATAATATATAATATAATATAGTACAAGTAAATTCAAGCTAAGGTAAGGAAATTGGGGGGGGGTGATAAGGTCCTCTGTTTCTTCATAATTTAGATTATAAAGCCAGTTAGATAAGGCCAACCTAACACCACATCTATTCATAAGAGATATGCAAAGGATTTTATTAATAGTGGAGTATAGTGAGGTCGATAAAAAATCAAAATGTCTTTTAGCATATTGGGTGTTGGAATGCAATTAATATCTAATCTGTCTCCTCTCTTTTTTATTTTTGACATTATTTTACCATTAGTTTCTTTATGTTTATTTAAAATTATGTTGAGTATATATAATTGCCTAATAGTAAGAAGATTGTTGCTATTGAAGAGTTCATGGGTAGGGAATCTGAAATTTAAGAAAAACATAACTTTTAAGAGGGCACGTTGAGAGCGTTCTGCTTTGATAAGGTGGGTCTTGCATGCTCCGCCCCACGCTGAGATGCAGTAGGTGATTAAGGATTGGGCGAGAGCTAAGTAGGTGGATTTAAGTAGGGTTTTATCAGCAGCATGACGCAATTTTTTAAATATCCAAATTAACTTGCGTAGTCTTTCTGACACCCTATCGATATGGGTACTCCAGTTCAGTTGATGGTCCAGAAGCACACCCAAATATCTAACGCAATCCACTCTCTTCAGACAAACGCAGTTACAGGGTACACTACATAGCTTCGATCCATCGTGGGCTTGAATGTAGAAGGATGATGGGGGGAAAGAGTTTTTTCTGATGGAGAAAGGGATAAAATTGCTTTTATTAACATTCAAGGTGAGTAAGTTCGATTGCAGCCATTTAGTAACCTCAAATAGACCCATTTCTGCCACTTGTCTAGCTTCTTCCCACGTATTGCCGTGGAAGATAAGCGCAGTGTCATCCGCATATGTAAAAATCTTGCAATTGGAGAGTGACAGCTGACAAAGGTCATTAATGTATAACAAAAATAGGGTCGGCCCAAGGACACTACCCTGAGGAACTCCATATGTTATAGGGCTAATTCTACTAATGAAAGAGCTCACCTTGACTTGCTGACAACGATCTTGCAGATAACTCCGGAAGAATAATAAAGCATTACCCCTGACACCAAAACGCTCCAATTTATCCAGAAGGATGGGAACACAGACGGTATCAAAGGCTTTTGCCAAGTCTAGGAAGATACCCAGGCATTTGTTTTTGACATCCAGGTGATGTACAATTTCTTTAGACATAGAGAGGACAGCAGTTTCAGTAGATATGCCTGTCCTAAAACCATATTGGTTAGGAGATAGAAGTTTATTTAAGTTTAGAAAGTTCATTAGTCTCTTATTGACAAGTTTTTCTAACAGTTTAGCAAGAACCGGAAGTAAAGAAATAGGCCTATATTAAATTATAATAATTTCCCTAAAATAATAACTGTAGAGAATTTTCCAAGACATTGTTTAAATATTATCACTGATTAAATACTATAATAATATTGTGAATTTTAACAAAAAATAAACATCAGATAAACAATTCGAAATATTTGTTGAACGTAGCCTAATAATTTTCGTGGAAATTTATTGTCGCCATTCTTTCTTAGTTCTCGATTTATTCGGCTCTCGAAAGCCCGTGAGTCGTCCCTTCTCTCGAGCACTGGTGTTCGCCATACAAATTGAAAATCAATGAACCGCGGAATTCAATTTTATATGAAAAGCTATTCATCTCCAACTTTGCCTATGACATTGCTATTACGGGAACATAATATTACATTCTGAAAACTTCATTTTCTTACAAAGACCTGTTACGGTCTATATTATGTTTAAACAAATAACATATTTAAATATTTATTAATCCTTTGTTTACTTTAGAAAAAGAACATTAACAATTAAGTACTTGTTATTTTTCATAATATAATAATCAACGACATTAATTCTAAGGTTTTCCAGAATTATTTCTCGTCGTATGAAAGTGTACAAAATGGAAAATATAACGACATAATTTATAACAGTTAGCTTTCTCTCGACTTACAAAATTTGCTCTACAGTTGAGCTGCCGAAAAAATATGCTCTTCGCTCTAGAGCCATTTGACGAAATATACGAGTAGATTTCACAAGAAATTTTTCACTCGGAAAATTGGCCATGTGCGTTTATCATTTGATTAAAGCATTGATATATACAACTAGACATGCAATAACGCTCCCAATGTGACGGGTAAGAAAAGATGATCGCAGTCACTTTTAGGTTTTCTGTCAGTATTTGGCTGTCGACAACATTGTCAAATCATTTGAATCCGCTTACGCTTTAATGGATTCGTTTCAATTAATGAATTCGTATTGATACGTTAAATTGCATTCATAGAACAATACGGAATGAATTATTTTAAAACATAAGATGCAAATAATGGAAAACAATTTCAATATCTCGTTCGTGCTCGTTCCACGTTTTGTATTCTATCTTGAAACGTCATTACGAAAGCTGTCTGTGTTGCAACATTGCATTTCTGTATTTTATGGAGAAAAATCATAATGAATATACAATGTATTCGGTTTCTCCATAAATTTAAAAAATAATTTTTTTTTCGTAATATAAAAATATTTGTTGACTGTGTTTACGTATCTCTACATATATTAATTTTCTGTTTTATGAACCAGAGGTTGTTAATGATGAAAATTTACTTTATTTTTCAGTTAGAAATATATTTAATTACGACCTACTAAAATTCTAATAATATTAAAAATAACAAATAATAACACTTTTTAGAAGAATATTTTATGTTTTATTTATTGCTTAAAATATTGGTTTTCGGAGTGACATGTTTTTGTTTAAAAAAAACTAAAATTACTCAAGCTTATACTAAGAATAATTAAACATTATTATTTTTCCTGTGATTTTAAACACCATACCGTATGGAAATGTAGTGTATGTAGATAGATGCATATTGCACGGGGTCAGATGGTGGACATCGGCTCTCTGTCGTCCCTAAAGTGCACAATCATGTATCGGTTGCCAAAACCCTCGGGGGATCCGCGATACACTCTATCCCATGATTCAACGCTCTGAGCCAAAGCGCATGCTTTTAATTTTATTTCACGCCACGATAAATCCATTTTGCTATATACTAACATTTACAAATTTTATTTTCGTTTTATTAAGGCAATTATCGTATTTTATAATTTCATTTTAAGATTTTTTTATTAAAATGTACGTAAGTAAATAATTAAATATTTTCTCGGGTTCCTCGTGAACATGCCGCTTGAGACGAGTGTGGGATTCTCTCTTGGGACTAATAAAACACAACTTTTATGTAGGATCTATAGCATATAACACACACAGCATGCGCTAATCTATTTCAGAATAGGATCCATATTTTCTAATACGAATTAATACTAATTAACAAACTTTATAATACTAAAGTCATCTCAAGCACAACGAGCGGAAAAGGAGCCCGCGGAAAATCTAGTAAATATTAATATAAATTATAATGTACCAATATTTTATATGTATTGATATTTTACACGGTGATATCCGAATTTATAATAAAGTTTACTTATTTTATAGAAGCAAACAAAGCCTACATTTTATTTTTTGAAGAAAATAAGAATAGTCCGAAGCAACAGACGGGCCGATAAACTCGATTCGTGAATAGGTAGGGGGTCGAGAGGCCGATTGGTGCATATAAAATGTTCGCGCATTGCCGAATACTCTCAAATGCAAAACTTATTCCTTTGGGAGGCCACTGAATTTTATATTCAACATTTTATGGCTTGTGTCGGAATATTTTTGAAATTTTTAAAAAGCTATCACAAAAGGAATCTTTACAGCCATTCGAAGATAACATAGTGGAAATTCGAATCATTCGAAATTATTAATTAGGCTTATAAAAAAGTATTAAGCAGTGACTTTGGAAATAATGGACGAATAAAAGCGTCACGTTCGAAAGCTTTCTGTTGTTTGAAAAATGCCTTCTGATCTGGTAAAAGGGTCCAACAAAAGGTCGCTAATGTGGGTCTCATGACGCAAAAGTTGCGACGTGACTTAACACTTAGCCAACAATTGTTCAAGCGTATTTTTGTACTTCTATAAGCAGATTGTAACCATTGGGGATTCGTTGACAGGCCAAATTGTAACCATGAAATTTTAATGCGACAACCATTTTGTATCCTAAACTTTCATCCAATTTGAATATTTATTATTATGACGTAGCTCGCCATCAGCCAAACTCCACCTGATGTTAAGCTATGATGATGCTAAGAAGACTGCCTAAGAACGGAGACAGCTGCTACCATAGAGAAATGTTATCTCCGCTGTGCCGGCTATAAGAGACGAATATGTACCGTCCATTAACAGTGCATACGCGTCTCAGCATTGGAAGTAGAAGACTTTCAAGCTAATTCCGAAACGCGAAGGTCTCGTAACCCTGTGATCCAAAAGTGTATGGCAAGCTGATGGGGTACAATGCGGTTGCCTTATTTTTTATTAATCTTAAAAAGCTAATAATTTAAAAATAACATATATATTCAATATTGCTTTAATATTGGTAGTGCAACACGTGGTTTATAGGATTGTAATCTACCTTTTAAAGCCTGTATAATGTATTTCTTATTTTTTCTGTGTTTTATGAAGAAACTGACTTGCCTGCAATTTCGTATGAGTACAAATTAATGTTATGCGTGTAGCATAGGCTTTTATCTAGAGATACACCACCAAAACCTTCGTTTCTTATCTGACGTAAAAATTATCCAAATCGGACTGGTAATCGGAAGTACTTCCAGAACGCATTAGCATGTTATATATTACATATTCGTCTCCTCAGCTGGCATAGTAGAGGCGCCTACTGTTACTTTGCAAGTATATCTGTAGATATATATATGTATTTAAACATAACTTTAATAAAGGAAATATCTACCATCTGAATATAATACGGGTATACGGTCGAGTTAAAAGTAGGGATCAGAAAGTAGGTGCAGCTTCCCATATCAAATGTTATTGGATTTAGGGAAGAGGCTTTTATTCCACGTTTACGTTTTCGCGTATGAAAGCCTTATTATTCAATTTCCTCCAAAGAGATTATGTTTTACTTACGCCATTTTCTCTTAAAGCGTACGTAATACTGTTCTTGTCTAATTTTACGTAAGCTTTAATAATTAATTGTACATAAGTAATTAATGTTAATAATGTAGCCTTTATACAGAATTCATAATCTCCTTATGATATGCAACATAAAGAACAATTTAGTTTGATACTTTTCAAAAATATCTTACTTCCCACAAACTGATACAGATAAACAGCATTGTAGAATATTCGACCTTAATGCGGCAGTTATACTATTTAGTGATAGTAAATTATTACTCACTTTTACCTCACGCTCATGTTCCTACCGAGGTAGGCAGAGACTTCGCGCCGAGCCTTCTCTCTCTACAAAGCATTTTCACTTGCTGTGGCGGCGGCGGCCTTACAACGAAGATTTATATGTTACTTTTATTTATTTATATATTTACGAAAATAATATTAATCGAGTCGTCTGGCAACACTATGAAAGTTAGTTCAGTCTGACTGGAAAATGAAAGATGCCTAGCGAAGATGATGTCACCGTCACGTCCTCGTTCGGTCTAGCGCCGCCACTGTTTACTCGACCAAATTTTAGATTATCGTATAATTTTTTTCTTCTGTCGTTTCTTGAAATAAATATAGATTAATGAATTTAATTCACTCCCATAAACTGCTAATGGTTAGATCACAAATGTAGTATCCACGTAAGATATTATTAATCAAAGTTCATAGTAACTGTTTTGGTAATAAAAAAGCTTTTAAAGCATCGTTTGCGTGTTAATTGTCATTAGTAGAGGCACGAATAGCACATAACATCATTTATTATAATTTTCACACTAATATAAATAAATACCTACAAGATAATTAACAATCGTGGTTTAATTACGCGAAAATATTTTGAACTATTTTATACAATAACAGTTAAATTCTTTTCTTCTCATTTTAATTTTATGAGGTGCGAATTTAAAATCAGTCGCTGACGTAGCTATTTAGTACCACCACTTTCAAGTGTTAGTATCACGCGTGAAGTGACCTAGTAGTAGGGGTGTGCACTGTCAACCTAGATGGTGTACATTCGTCTTCTGAAATTGGCATAGCGGAGGTGACTGTATTTTTAGTTAAAAATTAGCTAAGTACGTAATAAAAACTTATTTTTTTCTTTTTTCGAAATTATCTTATTATTTAAAAATATTATTAATATTCTTATTTAGAAATCGGTTATTATCTACTATTGGAAATGACAGATTTTAACAAATTATTTATCACAAATGAAACTAATAGAAAAGTCGGTTTAGTCTCGCATTTTATAAGGTGTTCCGAATGCAAAAAAAAAAAAAATTGGAAAATAAACAACGGGGATTGCGTTTGCGGATATTGAAAGCTAATGGAGTGCGACTGTTGTATCTGGACTTATTTGCTAACACGATTGCCGACGCTGTGGTTTGGCGAAAAATATTTATTAAAAAAAATATAAGTTTTAGACGAGTTTCGAATATGCGAAACAAGAACGGGGAAATTAAGGTCTCGACACTATCCATTAAAAATATAAACAATAATAATATAAGCTAACTTAGGTATTTATATCTATAAACTAAGTAATTATTTAGATATTAAACATTTATTTGTCTTAGGATGCCTATGTTCTAGATTATAATGTATATCTAGCAATCAGTAAAATGAGTCGCCGTGTTTTAGCGATAGAGGACTTCACGATCGCTGGGACCCGTATTCAAACCTCGCTAAATTCTGGCCAGTACCAATGTATGTACTTTGTGAAACAAGCAGTTAGCTTACTAAGTAATGGAATTTAAAAAAGAAATGCTCTTAATACTCAAAATTGATGGGATGGTCGACCTTAACTATCTGAAAATTTTACCTGAAGTATTTAATTTAATTGACTTTTATAGCGTTCGGGTATCGTTGCCGTTGGAAATAAATTTTGTTGACCATTCAACACCACTTCGACGCCACCAAGAAAAATAAAATATTTGTCAAGCAATAAAGTTGGTGGCTTTTACTGTGTGTTTCTATGCTAGTTAGTTTTCTTGTCACGTTTTGCGTTGGTAAATTCGTTCGCTTTGGACATTTACCACTCTTATGGCCTGTACTAACTTTGTCGATAAACCTTTTCACTTATTTATTAAAAAAATGTTACGTCCAAACCATAAACTATAATAAAGACCTTTCAATAAAATATCAATAGCATTAATTTTTTTCTTACAACTTAAGTGAAATAACTAATCAGAAAAAAATATTCATAAGATTTATTTGAAACGTAATCGAGTTTGAATGAGTCATTTTATTCTCGTCACAAAGGCATATAAAATTTCCTTCAAGCACCGAGCTGGAGACATGTAATAGAAAAAACATACAACAAAATAAAAATAAATTACAATGAAAATATCTACCATTTAAACATTTTCCTCGTCTCATTCATTCGTTCATCCCGAACGATATCTCGATTTTCCTGCGTATCGTACTCGGTAACGCAAACAGAAAACGGTGCAGCAATTCAGCGATACCGCATCTACGCGAGATTAAATTCGTAATATTGCTTCCTTTTGGCTCAAGCCAGTACATACAATAACAGTCATAGTTGCAAAATCGGCACCGTATCATTTTTACAAATATGATCTCTTTAGCTTTGCATATAAGGTATAAAGTTGATTTAAAACGTACTAATATCAGTATAATGAAGATTGTTGGCCACAATGTTACGCCCGGCAGGAAAATGGGATCTTTTTCTGAGCGCCTTATTTGTCAATGTCAGCGCGGGCCAGTGATGCCTGCGCCTGTTTCTGATAGCATATTGTGTTTTGTTCTAATAGTAACATGTCTTCTTGACACCAGTGTTGATAAACACATTGTATCAGATTGTTGAACATGATAATATCAATGCGAAAAGAGGAAAAAAGTTAACGCCGCACGTATGTGTAATGTACTGTAAGATGAAACCGAGAATTTTCAGCGCTCGGATTCTCCTTCCTTTTTTACTGTCTCGATTACTCTCGATTTTGTACAAATAGTGAATAACGACATTTATTTAAGGATATTTGAATACTTGTGTGTATTTAATCGTATAAATGGATGTATAACTTCAAGAGATTGTTTCCAATTTGTTATGAAAATAACGGGGTTCCAAATAGCCGCCACCCTAAAAATATAAGCTGCATAAAAGAAAATAGTTGACCGTTTTTATGACGCACAAGCTCATATCGGCGCGGATGTGAATAAATTGGATTAGGGTTGCACAGGTAGAGAATGAGGCCTGGAATGTGAACTTCGCAGCCGGCAAAATTGAGACGACCTACTGTGGCACCGCTATTTGTCATTTTATTAGTCACGCGCCGAGCAATATTCTGTGAAATAACTTGGACCTCGTGGTGTGGCGAGATTGCCTTCAAGTTTACTGCCCCCCCTCAATCCGACGAAGACCCGAGAAAAAGTTGTAAATTTGCCGCCAAATTACACATTTGTACACCGCTCTGACCTTATACTCATCGTCTATTATTTGGAAATACGTAACGTCTATCTTTACTTTGAAAACAAGTTACTGTTTATACCTCCAATTAGGCAATTTATTAATATATTTAATTAAAGCATATTTGAATGTTTTGTGGTTTTCTTTCCCAAATGAATTTGTAATTAAGAATCACGTAACTTGTCCTCTATAACCATTAACAAATTGTGGAATTTTCCTCCTCGCTTTCCTTTTTACAAAAACATTTTCTCTTGTTGTGGATAAAATTGTCGCCCGACCGATGTTCAATTTAAGTAATCAATCGATAAATTGACTTTTATCAAATTATTTATTTCATTATATTGACATCAACGCTAAGTATTTTTCAGATTGATTGTTATTTTTTTATCTACTATTATGCATTTATTTCGCATGTGTTCGCATTCCCGTTCCCATACCTAGTGAACCTTTTATTTCGGAAACAAAATAACTTTTTTAATAATCGTGATATTCGAGACAAAAAAGTTTCAAATCGGACTGGAAGTTCCGGAACGCATAAGAATAAACAAACAAACATTCATTTTGGTTATATTAGAAAATTAATTATTATAAAATCGAATTTTGTTCTAATTACTCCTGAAAGCTGTTCTAAAGAGGTCTCTTAAAAGGTTTACGGGTATTTTCGTTTAAATAATTTATATTTTATATATCTTAGATATGTATAGATTTTTTGACTATACCAACATCAGTTGTATAAAATACTCTGCCAACCAACACCTTCAATTCAACTTAATTAAATGTGAAACTGTCATGCTCTCGAAGTTATATCTTCACTTTAGCCTAAGTTCATTAAGATAAGTCACGTGTCCAGTTCTACAAGTACAAACTAACTTTATCACTATAGCTGTATAAATAGGCTGACTTTGCACTAGATATAGTCATCCCGAGGACAGAATTTAAATGAACTTTGTACGACAACAATAACACTTGCCTTTGTTTCATGAACAATACGCAAGCTGAAATTAAAAATAACAAACAAAAGGCATGTATTCATAGCGAACAAAATCATAATGGATGAGAGCAACCGGTCTCGTGATATGACTGCGTACACGTCGTAATAATTTAGAAATATTCAGCTTTATACATCCATATTATGTTTAAATCTGAATGATTGCTTACACAAAATATGTTGACTTAATTGAACAAATCCTTTTAAACGTTATCTAACCGAGCACAACATTCAAGGCTTTATATAACACAGAAAAAACAGCAATTTCCCATAGCAATTGCAAAAAATAAAACATCTCGAGTAATAAAAGATGGAGGATTGTCCCCAAATAACGTCGTCGTATTGGTACCTACGTCCGCGGGAAACGATTGGAAGAACTCGTTCGTCCCGCATCCAGACGAACCGACGACAGGCCCTTATCAGATTGAACATGTTATTTTCTCGGCAAGAATACAAACGCTTCACGAATTTTATCTGTCTCGAATGGCTACGATGCTGGAACACGATTTCGCGATGAAAATATAAAAGCGCATCGTATAGGAAGGATTAGAGTCGAGATAGGGGCCTTGCAATATTATGTATCATTTGAATAAAATTATTATTTTTCAAGACAAATTATTCAGAAAATTGAATTCCAGGTTTTCGTTCTACTTCAAGAGCCGTAAGCTTTCTTTCTATCTTTTACCAAATTATAAAGTTTATGTACAAGTAAATGATGAATAATTACATAATTAATAATATATCGAATAGTATATCGTATGTTTATATGCTTTTCAGTGGATGGTATAATATTGATGTATTTTACTTTGTGCAAAATTGGGTTGGTGCAGTTTTTATATTTCTTCGCATTTTCCGTAACCTCAATTGGGTAAAAATGAGGTCCAACATCGTAGTCCAAGCGACTCTCACTTAATTATAACGATGCACGTCCGGCGACATGCCTTGGGGATTTTAAAATCTTGTGCTAACTTACTAAAACACTAGAAATAACTTTTAATGTACACATTAACACCATAGCATGTGTTTTAAAGACTCGACAAATGACTGAAATACGACTATTTCGAGTTCAGCTTGGAAGTAGCCGTGTAGCACGAGAAAATTGTGCCCTGTCAATGGATGGTTCACAGTCGTCTTTTCATTGCATAGACTACTGCAGTCTGATATTTCTCCGTTTATGGTCCGCACTGTGGCTTATCAAACGCAATGTGATCTTTCTTCGTGTGTTTATTTTCCAATAATATTAGATACTCATCATATTTAAAAACTACAGCCTAAATTAAAAGGTATGTTTTGGTATTAACGTACTGTATGAATCTATTTTGCTATAAATGATATTTAAAACAAGAACTGAACACTTTTTGGTTAAATGATTAAATACAGCTAAAAATATAGATGAGCGACCAGATATTTTCTTGAATACTGTACATATATCGTCTCCACATCTTGAGGAACTCCACAATTATGTTCTGAAAGACGTTTTTGTTATCTGTGAGCTTGTTTATCGTCCCACTTCCATTTATGAGTTCGTTATTTCCTTATTCTGGAGACATAAAAATGTCGTCCACAAGAATAACTTGTCCCTTTTATCTTCGTTTGTACTTGATAAGGCAAAATAATGACCACTCCTCTCCGTTTGTATGTGATTAAGATGGTATGTAGGTAGGTACGCGAAACTTACTTGTTTGTTTAGCGCTCTTTCATGACTCCCATTTTGTTAGATTATTGCTTGTTATCTATTTATATATCTATATTATTCTCACGACTTTAGTAAGTCTTACAAGGATAGACACGGATAGCTAGAAAAGAAAACAATTTAAAAACTTATGCATACCTTACTAATGTTTTAATAGTTTGCTTATTACTCTCCTCAAGCCGGCATTACGGAAGCTACTACTGCCTATAGATATTTATGTGTCTCCACTCACGAACTGCACTCTCATATCAGACGAAGTTTACGTACCATACCACTAAAAGAAAAAACTGTTGCCTCTAACACGCACACCACATAGCAATATATTTGCATATCGTATTTTTCTATATCTGAAGAGAGTTTCCAGAAGCCTGGTGGCAGTCTTATTACATTTTATGAGGCTCTCGTGTACGCTCGAGCGAACCCATACGCCAGCCACTTGGCAAAAATATTTCGTAGGTACCTACTACGTGTGTTGTACGAACATACTTTCTATAGAGATAAGTCTTTAGGGCAATTTTTTATCACGATGTTATTTTTAAATATTTGTTCTTAAATAAATACTGAGGGTAGTCGAAGTAGTTTTAGCTGAGATATCAATAACATCGCGACCTAGTCTCATTTTAGGGATCAGATTTGAAGGAAACGGGACGACGAGAAACGAAATGATGTTGGTATCAAGTTTCTTTTATCCCGAAGGTGCGAATACGTCTTCTGAAGCAGACATATCTTCTCTCCGTTGTCTTCGACCGCACTCTAGCTTAATATAAGACCTAGATTGGCCACATGCTGAACTACTTTTCAAAAATAAACCTAAATTTCAAATAGTCTACTTATTTAAAACGCAGGGACGGCAACTGAGTTGATTTTTTTTATTGTAGCTCGGCAACAGTCCACCGGATGTAAAACTAGAGTGCGGTCCATGAACAGATTATTTTTTAAATTCAATTTTAATAACCTGTAATTAAGTACACACGTCGATATCAGGGACTTAAACTTTACTAAACGTTCGCCTAGGCTAGAACTAACCAATACCAAATCTAAATATCTACGGAATTTGGATAGTGAAGTCAATATTGTTTCTAAACAAAACACTAACTTTTGTAAGAAAAAAATTAATTTGCATTATTAACATAATTTAATAAATAATTTATAATCCTTGATTAAAAGAGAAGTACCTAGTCGAAGAGAAACTCTTGGTACGTGGCGAAAGCAATAGGGTGAAGAGCATAACAACAAATCGTGGTAAGAGCAGCTAATACATGTGAATATGGGAAAACTTTGTTAGAGGCACCGCGCTACAATCTCAAATTAAATCTCTGACGGGGAATTCCCGCCAACTTTGCGCGCCATTCTCGGAAACAATATATGACTAGATAATTTCATACGCATCTGTATTCTATAAAGCTATTGAGGGATAAAATATTATTAGTGGTGTTAGCAGTAGACCCGCGACGTAGTCTACAATGTTTCAGTAGCATCGCATTTTTCTTAAATTATTCTTGGTCATTTCAAAAACCATATCTTTATCAATTGCCACTATAATTCTACGTCACCCATAGATACATAAGACTCTACCGTTACCTATACCAAATAAATAGGTAGAAACTGTGTATTATTAAAGTAAGTTTTATTTATTTAAAAATAAACCTTAACCTTACCTGTATATAAAAGAAAACTTGTTTTACTCGTATTAAAAATTTTAAAACCGTTAAAACTCTAAAACTTCACTATAAAGATTTTCGTATTGTTCCCAAGAAAATTAATTTAAACGTAGAGTACAAAGAAAATTATTATTTGTATTTTAACTGCATGTTTTTATGTCTTATGTATCGCTAGTTATTTAGTATATGAATCATACAAAGCAATAGAGATTATAAATGTTTAGAACCATAAAATACATTTTAAAAAGAAAAGGATTTCGGAAAGGAATTCTGAGAAAAAACAAAACAAAATGAGAATTTAATAAAAATAAGGATTATAACCAACTTTCATAAAAAAATTCGTAGAATTTTGTGGGATTCAAGTAATTAAACAAGACGGTTTTATTTTTGTTTAATCAAATCTAATAGCTTATTTAAAATACTTTTAACTAATTGAAATATATTTAAGGTCATATTTAATTTATTACAAAGAAATTACACAGTATAGACTCTTATTTAAGTGGCTGATTTACAAACTGCCGCGCAGGACACAGAACAGAGTTTGCAGGTCTCGAGCAGCAGGAACGTCCTGCCATCCTGCATCGCTTTGGCAGCCCTGCAAACCCATTCATCGACATTGTCCGACGTCCTGCGCCATCCAGGACTGCATGAACCGCTTTACTCACACATAGCATATTTTCTATGCAGAACAAATGAGGCAGGGACCTTACTATATGTCATGGCATCAAACTTATTTTAACAAACAATAAAAATATATTTTGATGAATAATAATGAATTAATCTAAACTTAAATTCTATAATTTCACATAATTTATAATTACAAAATATTCCATATTCCATACAATAACCATAAATTGGGAGATTAAAATAGGCACCATTTGTTGGCTAATAAAATAATAGAATTTAATAATATAGGCTGCACGATGACTAGTCGCTGATATTCATTATTACACAGAGTGGCATAAATAAGACTATTTTTCACCTTGGGGTATTACGTCTGGGATACACGAGGTCGGTTTTTCAAGCCAGGCCAGTAAGTTTGTGCAGAACTAGCCAGTAAGCTAGTAAGCCAGTATCTCAAGACAGGAAACTTTAATAGGATAGGGTTCTATTTTTTGAGTCATGCTGATCAGATGACTATCTACGCAAATTGGGCATTCTATTAGCATTTTGTTCAAGTAATATTTGGACGTGTCGCTTTATGGACTATGTTAATTGAGAATTTGACGATTTGATCATCTTTACAAACAGTCATTTTGGTACGTAGATGATTCAGTACTAAGGCACTAAGGCACTAAGTCCCTAGTCGCGTTTGGAAATTAGCTTGAAAGCCTGGTATAACGAGAGGAGTGTCTTCTGCCAATGGATGGTGCATGTTCGTCTCTTCACACCAGCATTGTGGAGGCGACTGCTGCTTGCAATGTCTGCTGTCTCTGTAGCAGTCATCTTCGCTCATGGACTATACTCTAACTTTACATCAGACAGTGCGTGGCCAAATGCAAAGCTACCATAAAAATTGTTTCTTTAAGTGTGTAATAATGGATTATTATCCATTAAATTTTCATAAACGTGCGTAAATGCGGGCAAATGGCTCAAAACGTGTGTTTTCATTTTCCATCCAATATTCCGTGGGAAGTTTTAATAAGATTTCACTAAAGCTATTCTTGGCTTGACTGGGACTCGACCTGTATTTTTTGTGTAATGAATATATTGATAGAAATATTTCCTTTGGTACTGGCAACTTGCTATAATGCCATAATAAAAGAAGTAGAAGATGTTTATAATAGCTTATGTATTCCACTCAGTATAGTCTATCTAAATAAAAAAATTAAATTATTTTCTCAGATTATCTGGTATGTAGTTGTCTTTGCCAGGTATACCAGTGCCCCCGGAGTCTCCCAACCAAGGATACCTGAAGAACAATTTAAATTAAGTTTTTTTTTTACAAATTTTTGGCAAATAAAAATTTATTTTTGTTTATTACTAAATATAATATGAACTGAAAAAAAACAACATGAGCTGTATTTTTCTTAATAATTTTAATAAATAATTAAAGTTATTATTGAAATTATTACAACAAAATCTGCGTTAACTTCGGAAATAGGGAAATAATTAATCTTTATTAATTACGTGCTAATACCCAAAGCTCTATCGAACAACAGAATTCTTTAGTTTTAAGCTGAGAAGATAAGTCTTCAGGGTGTCGATTTATCGGTTTTTTTTTAACACCGCCTTTCCCTCAATTGGTTTTCACTGCTCAGATCCCCTGAGTCTACCACTGTTAATTTATTGCCGATTTCATAAAATGGTTTCATAAAATTTGCTCGTACATTTACAAGTAATTTCATAACCAAAAATTGGCTTTAAGTTTAAAAAATTAATACTTAATCGATAATCAACTAATAGCAATAAATATTGACAAAAGCCCGCGAGCACCATAGTCTATTTTCATCTTAATAAATTCGAAACCACAATATTTTGGTATGATAAAGTAGCTAGGTCTTGGCTCTTGGGACTTAGTGGAGGTGTCAGTGCGACCCTCAGAATAAAATGTTTGAACTCCTCTAATATTAGCATTAATTAAAAAAAAACGCTTTTCAGAACAAGTCAAGATTGAAATTATTCGGGCATAACACACATATGTACACATATATACACATATATACACATATACCATACCACATATACCATATATATCAACCTGGTAATTGCACACGTATTTTATCAAGCCAACATAGTGGGGGCGACTTCTAATATAAATCAACACACACACACACACAACAGCCTGAACTTACGCTCTCATGTTCTAACCATTAAACTACGCCTAACGTGATCATGTCAAAATTTCTCGACTATATCTTTTCAACTGTTAAAATGCCAAAAATAAAAAAAATTTAAAAACTTTTAACTTACTGATTAGGACATTCCTTACAAGTTTCCATATATCTTGTATCTGTGAAATTCATTTCTGGGCGTTTGAACGAGAGAGCACATTTATTAGGAATATTACAAGGCTTAACGGGCAAATCCTTTCTGTCACATCTCCAAGGTTCATAATTATTAAGATCCTTAGCAGATTTTGGATCGGTCATCCACGTCAATGCCTGAGTTATTGTCACGAAATATACGTCATCTCTGGAATATAAATATTTGGATTAAGCAATTCATCACCATTATTAGATCGTTAGACATACGAGAACTGTTTTTTATTATTATTATTGTAGTTCGGCATATGACAACACTACGCCTGATGTTTGCTAGAGTGCGAGTAAATGGTACCAAATATAAATTTCTGCCTATCGCCTCCGTTATGCTAGCTTAAAGAGACGAATGTGCCAAAAGCTTTATACTGATTGGTAATAAAGAATGTTCGTTATTTCCCTACAAAATGCACTAAAAATGTTTGACAACCTCGAGAAAGAAATTATGGGCCCATTTTTCTTAGGCAAATGGGCATTCTCCTTTAAGAATTTGTTCTTGAGATGGCTTTAATTATGACGAATTTCATATAATGTTAACACTTCGTATTAATTAGCGCCCATAGTTCAACTATCAAAATTACAAAGCCTATTGTTTAATATTATTAAGAATCTTTAAACAAAACCTCTTGTGATGTTTAAGGCTTTTCGGCCTTCAATAATTTTCTCAAGTCTTTTGTACAACTTTTGGCCAGTCTTTCATTACCAAGTCCTTAATTATTTTTCATTGTTATATCGCCTCTAATTTTGTTTCTTTTGTATACGTGAAATTTAATTTATTTATTCAATCATAAAATTGTTTCGCCTCAAACAAATTATTAGCTGTTAATATCTTCCCCCAATACAATATGTTAGAATACTAACGAGAGGAATGTAGGGGACATTCGTCTCCTTATGCCGGCATAGCGAAGGCGACTGCTGTTTGCAGAGATTTATATGTGGTAACAGTTGTTTCCTTTCATGGCCCGCACTCTAGCTTAACATCAGGCGGAGTGTTGTCATATGCTGAGCTACATAAAAAAAATATATATCTTCAAGTAATTTTTAGCGCAAATAATTACAAAATTACAACGGAAATTGTTTCCTCGAGAAGCTCATACTTACAATTTAGAAACCCAATTAAGAAACTTGTGTAGACCTCGCTCGAGCTCCTTGATTTGAAACCAGTTAGTGTGGAATGGCATCATATAAGGCGCACGATTTTGGTCGTAATATCGGCTAAAATCTTCTTGGAGCCATTGTAAAACCTGCGAATGGGCATAAAATTAAAGTACCACGCGATAACACTATCTAAACATTAACTTTTACGATTCTGTACTCGATAATGGAGTTTAAATTTATTTATATAACAGCTTTTTATTATCTGAACGGAAACTAAAGCAGAAGCCAGAGAAAAAGGACTTCAATATTGGTGCTCTGTGGCTGCTACGAGAGGAAGGAAATAGGGGCGAGAATTCCTGTCGTTAGTTCATGCATCGATTTTAGTAGTGAAAATATTAAATTTCTCATAAGAAACTTTTTTTCTTCTCGCGTTTCGAGATCAGTTCGAAAGTGGCCTGGTATAACGAGAGGAGTATGCATTCAATCTGGATAGTGCAGATTCGTCTCCTCAAGTCGGTATAGCGGAGGCGACTGAAAAAGTTGGTAATTGGTAATACTTACATCATCGGAATCGTGGTTATGCAGAACACATTGATCTAAATAAGGACAATGACCGCCCTCAAATGTTTCTACGTAGTGAGCGTTGATTGGTACTTCCCATAAGCCTAAAAGTGTCAAATATTTATTTTTATGACATTAGTGACCGCACTCCGCCTAAGTGTTTAGCCAGATTGCGGTCCATGACTGAGAATTGTCTCTTGTCTCACAGAGAAATGTCTACAGAGGTCGATGTAACATGACTCTATATATAAAAGGTCAAACTTTAATTGTAAGATGTAGTACTTCAGATCGCATAGCGCTGAACAATAATTTTTCTCTGTACTTAAACATTTTATAAATCGTTATATCGAAGCAAAGGAAAAACTCGTTAAGAAATCCTTCAGTGGAAGCCATTGTTTCTTAGAGTCACTGTTATATTAGCAAGACAGAAACATAGAAGAAACTGAAGAGTAGTGGGCAGACTGATGATGGTTATCACCCCAGTCTGCTGTCCTGGGGTAGTTCCACCACTTTCGAATGTAACACCCATGAAGTGATCCCTTGTCGCGTTTCGGGAACAGTTTGAAAGTAGCCATGTGTACCGAGAGAAGTGTGCGCTGTCAATCTGGATTGTGCACATTCGTCTCCTAAGGCGGCATAGCGGAGGCGACTGCTGCTGATACAAATTTATCTGTAGTAGCAGCTGTTTCCGTTCATGGGCCCTACTCTAACTTTACATTTTTACATCAGCCGGAATGGCCGAGCTACAATAATAAAAAACGTTTTTTAAAATACTAATTCGTATTAAAAAGTAAAATAAATGTTATAAGAATGAAAATATTAAAAGACTGTTATTAAAATTTTAACTAAATGTCTCTTAACCTCCAAACTATCTATATGTTATTTTATATATACAATTTATATGATATGTAGTTATATTTTGTATTTATGTATAGTATTTGTATGTATATGTATAGTATTTGTATGTATATGTATAGTATTTGTATGTATGTGTATATATATTTATCTAGATTTATCTAGACTTTAGTTGTATTTATATTTGTTTAAAAACCTGCTTCTCTTCGCTCACATCTGTCCTAAACACGGAGGTTAGCTGGAAGAGAATGCTAATTAGCATTAAGTTCGCCTGTGTGCACGCTACACTAAGCTTTAAATTATTATTATTATTATTATCATATTATATAAAGCTCGATTACCACTGACTGACTGACTCACTGACATATATTATGAAGCACTTGCCGGGGGGTTAGAGAGATGATTCTTTTTGGGGCGTGTAGAGGGCGTTCCCGCGACCCCAGAAAAACCTCGACTTTGACCGGAAGTGGACTCTGGACCGGAAGCGATACCGATATCTCGGAAACGGAACGAAATAGGGCACAAGTGCCGGAACAAAAGTCGTAGGGAATGCCCTCTAATATCGAAATCCATAATTTGTTTTTTCAAAAAAAATTTTTTTTTTCTAATTACCCGAAAAATAACTTTTTCAGCGCCGCGAAGCGCGCCCAAAAAACTAGTTATACTAATATATAGCTGCAATACCACTGACTCACTGATCTATTGACATCAATTATTTCGTACTTGCCGGTATAGTGGAGGTTAGCGGTTTTTTGAGTCATATAGAGGACGTCCCAAAACCGTCGAGAAAAATACGACTTTGACCGGAAGTCGATTCTGGACCGGAAGTGGTAGCGGTATCTCGGAAACGGGGCGAGTCGAGGCAGTCACCCCGAAGAGAAAGTTGTAGAGAATGTCGTCTTATGGCGAAATCAAAAAAAAAATTTTCAAAATCGGGCAAAAAAAAAATTCCCATACAAATCGGTCGGCCCTCGATGATACTTCCATCTCGCTCATTTCCATCGGTCAGTGCATGAGGCGAGAGCGAGAGGTGCGGAGAGAAAAGTTTTCATACGGCCGCATTTTCGGGACGAACGATCGAAACGGCTCTACCTCGGTCAGTCGGACGGTGAGCGCGGCCGCGTGAACATCGATTTTGCTCCTCGCGGCGGGCTTTTTTCAAAATATCTCAAGAAGTAGATACGTTAGCGTCACCGTGTAAAGACCAATTTTGTTCAGTATGACCAGCACTATTTTTTTAAATTTTTGTTTTTGTTTTTTTTTTAATTTTTTAAAATCTTCATATCTCGAAAAGTAGATACGTTAGCGTCACCGTGTAAAGACCAATATTGTTCAGTATGACCAGCACTATTTGCTTTTTTTTTTTTTTTTAATTTTCTAAAATCGCTATTATTCAAAAAGTACACACGTTAGCGTAACCGTGTAAAGACCAATATTGTTCAGTATGACCAGCACTAATTTTTTTTTAAATTTTTGTTTTTTTTTTTTTTTAAATCGCCATATCTCGAAAAGTAGATACGTTAGCGTCACCGTGTAAAGACCAATTTTGTTCAGTATGACCAGCACTAATTTTTTTTTAAATTTTCTTTTTTTTTAATTTTTTTAAAATCGCCATATCTCGAAAAGTAGATACGTTAGCGTCACCGTGTAAAGACCAATTTTGTTCAGAAACGTAAACGCTTTCAGATGGCGAGAAAATTTTTTTCAAAACTACCCTAAAATCTATTCGATCTAATGCGTTTTACAACAAAACAGGGCCTCCGCGGGCCGCTTGCGCCCGCGGCTTTTACCCAACAGCTAGTACTAATATATAGCTGCAATACCACTGACTGACTGACTGACTGACATCAATTATTTCGCACTTGCCGGTATGGTGGAGGGTAGCGGTTTTTTGAGTCGTATAGAGGACGTCCCAAAACCGTCGAGAAAAATACGACTTTGACCGGAAGTCGATTCTGGACCGGAAGTGGTAGCGATATCTCGGAAACGGAAAGAGATGAGGCAAAAGTGCCGGAACAAACGTTGTAGGGAATGCCCTCTAATTTCGAAAACGATACTTTTTTTTTCAAAATTGCTCAAAAAAAATTTTTCCTCGATCGTATTTATATCCTTTTCCCGCCGGTACGCCAATATGAAACGGAGCATGGCGCTTGGGCGTGGCCTAACAGCATCCGCGACGAGGCATTTTCGGGACGAACGATCGAAACGGCTTTACCTCGGTCAGTCGGACGGTGAGCGCGGCCGCGTGAACATCGAATTTGCTCCGCGCGGCGGGCTTTCTTTTAAATATCTCAAGAAGTAGATACGTCAGAGTAACCATGTAAAGAACAATTTTGTTCAGTGTGACCAGCACTATTTGTTTTTTATTTTTTTTTCAATTTTTTAAAATCGCCGTATCTCAAAAAGTACATACGTTAGCGTCACCGTGTAAAGACCAATATTGTTCAGTATGACCAGCACTACTTTTTTTTTAATTTTGTTTTTTTTTTAATTTTCTAAAATCGATATTACTCAAAAAGTACATACGTTAACGTAACCGTGTAAAGACCAATATTGTTCAGTATGACCAGCACTACTTTTTTTTAAATTTTGTTTTTTTTTTTGAATTTTCTAAAATCGCTATTACTCAAAAAGTACATACGTCAACGTAACCGTGTAAAGACCAATATTGTTCAGTATGACCAGCACTATTCTTTTTTTAATTTTTTTTTTCAATCTTTTAAAATCATCATATCTCGAAAAGTAGATACGTTAGCGTCACCGTGTGAAGACCAATATAGTTCAGTATGACCAGCACTACTTTTTTTTTAATTTTCTAAAATCGCTATTACTCAAAAAGTACATACGTTAGCGTCACCGTGTAAAGACCAATATTGTTCAGTAGGACCAGCACTACTTTTTTTTTTATTTTCTAAAATCGCTATTTCTCAAAAAGTAGATACATTAGCGTAACCGTGTAAAGGTCAATTTTGTTCAGAAACTTAAACGCCTTTAGATGGCGAGCTAAATATTTTCAAAACTGCCCTAAAATCTATTCGATCTAATACGTTTTACGACAAAAAGGGCCTCCGCGGGCCGCTTGCGCCCGCGGTCTTTACCCAACAGCTAGTACTAATATATAGCTGCAATACCACTGACTCACTCACTCACTCACTGATCTATTGACATCAATTATTTCGCACTTGCCGGTATAGTGGAGGGTAGCGGTTTTTTAAGTCGTATAGAGGACGTCCCAAAACCGTCGAGAAAAATACGACTTTGACCGGAAGTCGATTCTGGACCGGAAGTGGTAGCGATATCTCGGAAACGGGGCAAGTCTGGGCAGTCACCCCGTAGAAAAAGTTGTAGGGAATGCTCTATAATTTCGAAAACGATACTTTTTTTTTCAAAATTGCTCGAAAAAATTTTTTCCTCGATCGTATTTTTATCCTTTTCCCGCCGGTACGCCAATATGAAACGGAGCATGGCGCTTGGGCGTGGCCTAACAGCATCCGCGACGAGGCATTTTCGGGACGAACGATCGAAACGGCTTTACCTCGGTCAGTCGGACGGTGAGCGCGGCCGCGTGAACATCGAATTTGCTCCGCGCGGCGGGCTTTCTTTTAAATATCTCAAGAAGTAGATACGTCAGAGTAACCATGTAAAGAACAATTTTGTTCAGTGTGACCAGCACTATTTTTTTAAATTTTTGTTTTAGTTTTTTTTTTAATTTTTTAAAATCTTCATATCTCGAAAAGTAGATACGTTAGCGTCACCGTGTAAAGACCAATATTGTTCAGTATGACCAGCACTATTTGTTTTTATTTTTTTAATTTTATTTTTTTTTAAATTTTTTAAAATCGCCATATCTCGAAAAGTACACACGTTAGCGTAACCGTGTAAAGACCAATATTGTTCAGTATGACCAGCACTAATTTTTTTTTTAATTTTTGTTTTTTTTTAAATTTTTTAAAATCGCCATATCTCGAAAAGTAGATACGTTAGCGTCACCGTGTAAAGACCAATTTTGTTCAGTATGACCAGCACTATTTGTTTTTTAAATTTTTTTTTTATTTTTTAAAATCGCCATATCTCGAAAAGTACATACATTAGCGTAACCGTTTAAAGACCAATTTTGTTCAGTATGACCAGCACTATTTGTTTTTTTTTTTTAATTTTTAAAATCGCCATATCTCAAAAAGGACATACATTAGCGTAACCGTGTAAAGACCAATTTTGTACAGAAACGTAAACGCTTTTAGACGGCGAGCTAAATATTTTCAAAACTGCCTAAAATCTATTCGATCTAATACGTTTTACGACAAAAAGGGCCTCCGCGGGCCGCTTGCGCCCGCGGCTTTTACCCAACAGCTAGTACTAATATATAGCTGCAATACCACTGACTCACTGACTCACTCACTCACTGACATCAATTATTTAGTACTTGCCGAGGGGGTACGGGGGTAAAATTTTCGGGGTGTATAGGGGGTGTCTAAAAAACCTCGAGAAAAATACGACTTTGACCGGAAGTCGATTCTAGACCGGAAGTGACAGCGATATCTCGGAAACGAGGCGAGTCAGGGCAGTCACCCCGAAGAGAAAGTTGTAGAGAATATCATTTTATGGCGAAATAAAAAAAAATTTCAAAATCGGGCAAAAAAAAAATTTCAAATCGGGCAAAAAAAAAACCCATACAATTTTCAGGGTGTTTAGGGACGATCTATGTGACCTCAGGAAAAATACGACTTTGACCGGAAGTGGATTCTGGACCGGAAGTGACAGCGATATCTCGGAAACGGGGCGAGTCAGGGCAGTCACCCCGAAGAGAAAGTTGTAGAGAATGTCGTCTTATGGCGAAATCAAAAAAAAAAATTTCAAAATCGATCGACAAAAAACTAAATTCCCATACAAATCGGTCGGCCCTCGATGATACTTCCATCTCGCTCTTTTCCATCAGTCGGTGCATGAAGCGAGAGCGAGAGGTGCGGAGAAAAAAGTTTTCAAACGGCCGCATTTTCGGGACGAACGATCGAAACGGCTTTACCTCGGTCAGTCGGACGGTGAGCGCGGCCGCGTGAACATCGAATTTGCTCTTGCTTTTTTTCGAATATTTTAAATATCTCAAGAAGTAGATACGTCAGAGTAACCATGTAAAGACCAATTTTGTTCAGTGTGACCAGCACTATTTTTTAAAATTTTTGTTTTTGTTTTTTTTTTTAATTTTTTAAAATCTTTATGTCTCGAAAAGTAGATACGTTAGCGTCACCATGTAAAGACCAATTTTGTTCAGTATGACCAGCACTACTTTTTTTTTATTTATTTTTTATTTTCTAAAATCGCTATTTCTCAAAAAGTACATACGTTAGCGTAACCGTGTAAAGGTCAATTTTGTTCAGAAACTTAAACGCCTTTAGATGGCGAGCTAAATATTTTCAAAACTGCCCTAAAATCTATTCGATCTAATACGTTTTACGACAAAAAGGGCCTCCGCGGGCCGCTTGCGCCCGCGGCTTTTACCCAACAGCTAGTACTAATATATAGCTGCAATACCACTGACTCACTCACTCACTCACTGACATCAATTATTTCGCACTTGCCGGTATGGTGGAGGGTAGCGGTTTTTTGAGTCGTATAGAGGGCGTCCCAAAACCGTCGAGAAAAATACGACTTTGACCGGAAGTCGATTCTGGACCGGAAGTGGTAGCGATATCTCGGAAACGGAAAGAGATGAGGCAAAAGTGCCGGAACAAACGTTGTAGGGAATGCCCTCTAATTTCGAAAACGATACTTTTTTTTTCAAAATTGCTCAAAAAAAATTTTTCCTCGATCGTATTTATATCCTTTTCCCGCCGGTACGCCAATATGAAACGGAGCATGGCGGTGGGCGTGGCCTAACAGCATCCGCGTCGATCGCTCGTCGGGGCTCGCGCTCTCTATGTTCCGCCCGTTCAGAGCGCGCAATGAAAATATAACGACGCATTTTCGGGACGAACGATCGAAACGGCTTTACCTCGGTCAGTCGGACGGTGAGCGCGGCCGCGTGAACATCAAATTTGCTCCGCGCGGCAGGCTTTTTTAAAATATCTCAAGAAGTAGATACGTCAGAGTAACCATGTAAAGAACAATTTTGTTCAGTTTGACCAGCACTACTTGTTTTTTTATTATTTTTTTTTTCATGTTTTTAAAATCGCCGTATCTCAAAAAGTACATACGTTAGCGTCACCGTGTAAAGACCAATATTGTTCAGTATGACCAGCACTACTTTTTTTTTAATTTTGTTTTTTTTTTTAATTTTCTAAAATCGCTATTACTCTAAAAGTACGTATGTTAGCGTAACCGTGTAAAGACCAATTTTGTTCAGTATGACCAGCAATATTTGTTTTTTTTTTAATTTTTCTTTTTTTTTAAATTTTTTAAAGTCGCCATATCTCGAAAAGTAGATACGTCAGCGTCACCGTGTAAAGACCAATATTGTTCAGAATGACCAGCACTACTTTTTTTTTTAATTTTTGTTTTTTTTTTTAATTTTCTAAAATCGCTATTACTCAAAAAGTACATACGTTAGCGTCACCGTGTAAAGACCAATATTGTTCAGTATGATCAGCACTACTTTTTTATTTTATTTTTTTTTATTTTCTAAAATCGCTATTTCTCAAAAAGTACATACGTTAGCGTAACCGTGTAAAGGTCAATTTTGTTCAGAAACTTAAACGCCTTTAGATGGCGAGCTAAATATTTTCAAAACTGCCCTAAAATCTATTCGATCTAATACGTTTTACGACAAAAAGGGCCTCCGCGGGCCGCTTGCGCCCGCGGTCTTTACCCAACAGCTAGTAAATAAATATATAATTATTGATATTACAAACGAGAGAACAGTCTTTATCAATTCTTTAATTAGGGATTTAAACATTAAGACCTCGAGATCAGGCCTTTATTTAAGATCAAAGAGACTAAAGAATTTCGTTAAAATGTTTGTAGAAAATAAACATTCGATATATCGTTAAATGTTATTATAAACCTCATTATACATTTCTATAATACTTTAGGCTGTTTGATGCTCTTAAATACACCCTTTTTGTATAGAAATCAGTTTATAATAATTATACTCGGATTCCAAACAAGGATAGCATCGCAAAGGTCGTGAAATAGCAAAATACGTGTAAATCGAATGTATTAGAATAAGGTAACCTTTTTAAAAAATTAACCGGTTATAGTGGCGCCATCGATCGCTGTTATTCAGAATTGTGCATATCGAAATTCTTGGAATTAGCACAAATAGCTAATAGGCGGTTATGTCCTTAAATACTTAGAAAACTAATGTTTCTTTCGTAATAAACATATTATTTCTAAACGGGCTGAGTAAATGTTTTTACCTATAAATAACAAACAAAAAATATCTGAATGTTCTAGCGGTAAAACGCGTGAACTCACGATCGATGAGACCCGTGTTCGAACCTCGCTAATTCTGACCGATACCAATGTAGCCATGTTATATGTACTTTGGCCGCTCAGTGCCTATAGGCACTATTAAAGAGTGGTAGGCAGACTGATGATGGTTAATTGTCATGTCTGCCGTCCTGGGGTAGTACCACCACTTTCGAATGTAACACCCCTGAAGTGACCTTATCGCGTTTCGGGAATAGTTTGAAAGTAGACAGGTATAGCGAGAGGAGTGTGCACTGTCAATCTAGATGGTACATGCTCGTCTCCTCAAGCCGGCATAGTGGAGGCGACTGCTGCCCGCAGAGGTTTCTCTGTAGTAGCAGTTGTTTCCATTCATGGACCGCACTCTAGCTTTACATCAGGCGGAGTGTTGTCACATGCCGAGCTACAATAAAAAAAGAATAAAAAACCTGTAGAATAAAAATATTTCAAATAAATAATGAAGTATGTTTTTAAAAAATCGCGTACATTCACTCGACGCAACTGCAACAGCTGTTCTTCAACGTTCGACCCGTAATCCGTCAAGGTCATCGACATACTCTCGAAAATTAACAAAAAGGTGTCCTTGAGTTTTTTTATCGATGGCACGAATATAAGCTACACATCGTCTGGACAGATTTTTGCTTAGTATATACAAGCTACCAGTAGTTCTAGCTACGTTTCTACAGAACTAGCTACATTCCTGGACCTGTAAGCTAGCGAGGAAACTTGTAAGCTAGTTTCTCAAGTCAGGAAAGTTTTAGGATGGACTTCTATTCTTGCCAAAGTGACATACCTACGATTGCTCGTGTAGGACAAGGATAGATAGATTTTGTTAATTTCTATTGATTTTGCAATTAGATTTATTTGACGAATAAGAATTAATAAAAAGACTTACCAGGGAATGATTTAGTAGGACAAGTGCCAGATTTGCATTCATGAGGAATTTTATAATCTAGAGTGTAAGGCCAAATCGGGATAGGGAGTGGAGGAGCCCCAACTGAACTATCGTAGATATAGCCGAAGTCTTCCAATACCTGGACAAAAAAAAATTAAATAAACATTATTTTTTATCGGCATGTAAAAACAACACTATCAAATCCTTCTTTTGTCATTAATCACACAAAACAGTCAGGTAGAATCTCAGTCAAGTCAAAAATAGCTTCAGTAATGTAGTTTTTTTATTGTAGTTCCACGTATAACTGATGTTGAACGGAAACAACTGCTACTACAGAAATATTTTTGCAAACAGCAGTTGCCTCCGCTATGCCGGCTTGAGTAGACGAATGTTACTTCCAAGCTGTTCCAAAATAGTGGTACTATACCAGGACTACATAATCATGAGCTAATAACCAACATCGATGTGTCTACCATTCTTCAAAGTGAATATTTGCACCACCAAAAATCTTAAAGGTAACCCTCACACCTTTACCATTATTTATTCAGAAGCTAATTTTATTTAACTGAAGACGTCCTATTTAACCTTACACTTAAATCTTGTATAAAATATCTTGTCTTAAATTTTAAGTAAAAACTCATTATGTAAATTGCGAGGTTAATAATATAAGAGTTTAATACCCACACTAAATTGTGTGTTTCTTCCAGGCTTTAAGAAAGGTGCTCGAGCGCCAACAACATCCGTTCTGGAGACGTTGCCAAATCTCCGGAGGATTTCGCGCATACCAATCATCTCTCCTGCCCATTCTTCGTAGCCTTTATCTTGAAGACCTTGCTGTTGAGATACAGTGCCTGTGGCTATCTGTAATATTATCAATTTATTGAAAATATTAAAAAAAAAAAAATTATTAATAAAATAAAACTAGTCTAGCTATGTGCGGACTAAGGCCTAGGCGACCTAGGTAATTTTTGGGGCCCGAAAATTAGGTTTTTACGAAACGCAAAGTGTGTATCATGACTGAAAAATAGGCCCGGAATTACAATGTTGCCTAGGGCCCGCTTTAGCCTTAGTCCACCGCTGAGTCTAGCGGTCGCAGACCCGTATTCAAATTTCGCTAAATTCTGACCGGTACCAATGTAACTATATTATATATAGTTTGGTCGCTCAGTGCTTAAGCAGTTCCCACTATGGTTTTCCCCGTTATCAAGATATTTAGTACAGTATTCAACTTACCTCGTGACCATCGTGAGCTAATGTTTGAACCTGCACGTAGTTACTGGAATAATATTATTACATTATAACAATTTTGATATAGTCTGGCATTATAACCGCAGTTCGCCTTCGCTATGCCGCTGAGACGAGATAACAAGTTAATCTCGAAACGCGAGTAGGTTTCAAGGATGTTTGAAAGTGGTGGTACAACCCTAGGACTGGAGACTTGGTAAAAACAATCTGTTTGTTTAGGTTTAAAGTGATTCCGGCGAAGAGTGCGCACTTTTCACTTTGAAGCCTTGCAAGACCAAGGAGAAATAGGCCCACAATTTTTTGCTCGAGTTTATCGATAATTGTTAGTTAAATTTGTAGAAAAATACGTAAGATAAGTTATTACACTGATTATATTAATTACTTTAATATTGATGACATCTGCTTTTTAAATAATTAAACATTGTCTATTGATTTGTAGACGATGTGTGAATATAATTGAAATAAATTAATGAACATTACAACACTCCGCCTGATGTAAAGCTAGAGTGCGGTCCATGAACGGAAACAACTACTACTACTGAGAAATCTCTGCGGGCAGCAGTCGCCTCCGCTATGCCGGCCTGAGGAGACGAGTATGCACGATATTAGTTCACAGTGCACACTCCTCTCACTACACCTGGCTACTTTTAAACTACTCCCGAAACTCGACGAATGGCATTTATTTTACCAGAACTAAAAAGTACTTACCCACACCGTACAGTTACCCCGAATGACTATATTATAGTCACTAAAATAAAAAATATTAACTTTACCTATATTCATGAGAAAGGAAAAATGTTCCTCTAATCGGGCAACCGTTAGGATTTTTTATTTTGTCATTAAACACTTTCTTGTAATGGTCAAAGTTATTTAGATTTACTGCTCCATCAAAAGTTAACATTATCATCTGAGGTGTCTGGAAATAGAATTATATTTGGTTATAAACTCTCATCCTTTAAGCTATTATTCTAAGCGCCATAAAGATCAATATTGTTTGATATTCTATTATGAAGTAGAGTATAATCCATGAGTGGAGAAATTCGAAATTGCGTACAAATTACGATTATTTATTTATTATTATTTACAGGATGGAAAATCATCCCCTTTAACCATGTGTTACACTATCAATACTAAAACGTTATTCCAATGGTTCTTTTTTATTACTAGCCCTTTAAAGATTTTCTAATAAATCAAGCCGCAATGGAGTAAAACCTCGTTGAGGCAAGCGCGTTCAACCGCCTATCAGCTGTGAGTTGTTGCTCGCGTATGCTACGAGGCCGTTACGACTTGCATTCTCATTGCTTGGTTTTGATATTTCAAAGATTTTCGTTTTTTTCTTTCAACAATTAATGGTACCATAATGTTATGTAGTTGATATTAAACCAATAATAATTGTTAAAAAATATGAAAATAAAAACTGATCTCCAAAATAAAAAAGAACTCCTTGTACCTCATAAGAATGATGACCCCTTTCTTTCTACACTTCATTTTTTATGCTTAATATATAATTTATTATGCTTAATAGGCAAGCGTTTGACCACACCCTGCCTGGTGTTAAGCAGTGATGTGGTCTAAGGTGGAGCACGCCTGCCTATGAGGTACCTGTTCACCTTCGATTTGAAGAGACCTATGTTGTACGTGTCGGGAAACACAGACACCGGGAGGGAGTTCCACAGTTTCGCAGTACGCACGAGGAACGTGTTGTCAAAACGCCTCGTACGCACTTTAGGAACTTGAACCATAAACGGATGGTACCTCTCCGAGTGCCTTATATTATAGAATATTATAGGATAATAAAGAATAAATACCTTTTCAGGATCTAGTCCTCCAGGTATAATAGTACCATCTTTGGAACAAAAACAGTATGGAAGTTGGCATTCGGATGTATCACATTTCTTTGCTAAATCTAAGGGTGCTTCTGTAGAAGGTGCCGGGGCTGTAATAATGATATAATATTATTTATATTATACGAGCTGCTAGTACTAGAAAGGGTACAAATGTACAGGTATAGTGGAGATTATTTAGTTATGTAAAACACAACGGCCTGTATCTTTAATATCTTTGTTGATGTTTCTTTTTCTATTAATCTTGTACTAGATAAGGAACATGCTATATGACGCAAAACAATAAAATATTTATTTCCGAAAGTGTCCGGAACACATACTTTTTTTGTTGTAATTAATGTATTTGATGAGACTTGGCTGGCTAACAGTTGTATGCTGTGTTG
This sequence comes from Tinea pellionella, assembly GCA_948150575.1. Taxonomy (NCBI): domain Eukaryota; kingdom Metazoa; phylum Arthropoda; class Insecta; order Lepidoptera; family Tineidae; genus Tinea; species Tinea pellionella. Next base: position 4,349,075 of record OX411252.1, read on the forward strand.
TATGGTTGTATGTAAATATAATAAATAAATAAATACTGGACAAATAAACAAACATTAATTTTTATACATTAGATTTTCAAGAATTTTCTTAAACAACGTTTAATAGAAGTATAATATAATAACAGTTTTAGGTATTTTATTATATTAAAATATTTTAAATAAGAATAAAATAAACGTGATAAAAATAATTATTATTTTAATACATAAAATGTAAAAGATTAGATTAAAAAATGCGACTATGCATGAAAATTGGTTCTAAAAATAGATCAGTTACAAAATGAGGCCGTTACATTTTATTAAAATTGATTTAATCGAGGTCGATGTCTTTCGAATTTTTAATGCTGATGCGAAATAGGTAAAAAAATTGCAGGATAATTCAAATGAAAGACGAGACCTAACCTAATTACGTATAATATTAAAAACTTTTTTTTTATTTTTTTTAAACAAATGATCATCGACTTTAAAAGAAGACCCCGGCGATAGGTGTTCTATTTTTAAATGTAAACGCAAGAGTGACATAATTACTTTTTTTTTACTTTTATGTTTTATACGGCATTATAACAATTTGCCAGTGTCAAAGTAAATATTTTTGCATCAAGTTAATAATATTGTGCATCACGAGTCATTCATTCATCACAACAAACAGTCAGGTCAAGTCTCAGTCAAGTCAAAAATTTAAAATCCACCATTATTACACATCAACACTCGAAGAAATATAAGTTTAGGAAAACAATTCAAGACAGATAACATGTCTCAAGATGGCCGCCAAAACTCAATGACATAATTTATTTCCAATTTGTATTATTATTACCAGAGTTGAGTTGTATTATCTATTATTGAAAAAATTGTTGATATAAAATTTAAATTATTTTTAAAATATAAAAAAAACAAATTTTTTATTAACTTCAAAATTTACATTGATTATGATAATGAACTAAATCGCTCATTTGTTTTAGGTTAGAACTTTCAAAAGTAATAATTTAATATTTTAAAGGAGCAAAGTTAAAATAGGTGGCCCAAGAAAAAGTTTATAACATTATTATGAAAGAACGAAGATGGCCGCTACCGTAACTTCGCGTGAAATATTATGCAAAATTATGTAGATTGACTACTAAACCCCGCGGATACCTGCCCATTTCAACAGTGTGTGTCTATTTTAAGTTACAATGTTTAAATAAAAATAAGCTGTATTGTTCGGGCCGGCCATTTCACTCTGACTTTTTTTTTATTGTAGCTCGGCCTGTGACAACACTCCGCCTGATGTAAAGCTAGAGAGCGGTCCATGAGTGAAAACAACTGCTACTACAGGGAAACCTCTGCGGGCAACAGTCGCCTCCACTATGCCGCTTAAGGAGACGAGCATGTACTATCTAGATTCTTCCGAAACGCGACTTGGTCACTTCACGCCACTTGAAAGTGGTAATACTACTCCAAAACGGCAGACTGTACTAATAGCCATGATCAGTCTGCCAACCGCAATTTAGTATGGTAGTATACAGAGTGTTTTTTTTTAACTGGGACAGTATGACGACAGCTAAACCTAAAAGATACAAGAAAACTGCTTACAAAATTCAAGAAAATTTTGGCATAGTAATTTTTTTGGCCTTGCGATTCGAGTTTCATGTAAAGATCATTTCATTGTATCGGAAGCAAAAAATCCGAGCAGTAGAAATTAGGTTCCTAATGTTGGTGAGAAGAAGCACAGTCTGCTGGTTAAATAATATTCACATCTACTTCCATATTCGTTTATTAATTACACCACAATAAAAAAAAAAACTCTCCTATAACAATTCAATCGACGCCATAACTATTACACACACACGGAAACAAAACCATCTTAACTACCAAAGACTAACTATGCCATAGATAAAACATGATGTTGCTATTCAATACTCCTCCTCAACATCATCAGTTTTATCAACTATACCTAAACTACAAACATGCCTATTAAAAGAACTCTTCGCTAAAGGCTTTGTAAAAACATCTGCTAACTGTTCATGGGTATTTATATACTTTACATTTATTACACCTTCCTCTACTTTCTCCTTGACAAATCTATATTTAATATCAATATGCTTCAAACGTTTCTGATCAGGATTTTTTACAGATTTTATAGTACTCTGGTTGTCTTCAAAAATAACAATACTACTGGTTTGTATCTGTAATTCCAATAACAATTTCTTAACCCAACATGCTTCAACACTTGCTTCACAAAGAGCTACTAATTCAGCTTCTGTGGTACTCAAAGCCACACTTGTCTGCTTCTTAGACTTCCATATAACGGTATTATTAAACAATTTAAACACATATCCTGTAGTTGACTTTCTGTCATTCTCTCTCGCCCAATCAGAATCTACATAACCAATTAATGGTATATCACACTCATCTTTCACATATCTTAATTTATAATCAACTGTACCTTTTACATATCTCAATACCTTCTTAATACTCTTCCATAAACTTTCATTTGGCTTCGACTGATATCTACATAAATAATATACTGCTGTTGCTAAATCTGGTCTAGTACCTACTGTTACATACATTAAAGAACCTAATAACGACCTACACATTCTCTCATATGACATATCCACATCAAACTCCTCATTCATTATAAAATTTACATCCATTGGTATATCTACACTTCTATAATCATTCATACCATATTTTCTTAAAACATTTTCCAAATATTTACTCTGATCCATCATCAAACTATTATCCTTCTTCTCAATTGAAATACCTAAGTAAGTTAACTTATCAGATCCCATATCTTTCATTCTAAATTGTGAACTCAAAAACTCTTTAACTGAATCAATCTCTCGTGTATCACTTCCCATTATCAACAGATCATCGACATACAATAAAATATACAAATCTTCTTTCATATACAAACAAAAATCATTCTCTGATCGTTTAAAACCAAACTTTCTTATTGTTTCATTAAAACATTCATACCAATATTTAGGTGATTTCCTGAGACCATACAAAGACCTATTTAATTTTAACACATAATTCTCTTTAACTGTTATGCCTACTGGTGGTTTCAAAAATACTACTTCATCTATCTTTCCATATAAAAATGCTCCCTTTACATCCATTTGATGTATATGATAATCTCTGTAAGTTGCAATTGAAAGTAATATTCTTAACGTTTGTAATCTCAATACTGGTGAATATATCTCATCAAAATTATTCTCTTGTTGAAAACCCCTAACTACTAATCTTGCCTTCTTAATAATTTCATCACCTGCATACTTCTTAGTAAACACCCATTTTGTATCAATCAATAATTTCTCCTCTTTAGGTTTAGGAACAACACTCCATGTCTTACTCTCATTTAATACTTTAATTTCTTCTTCTACAGCTTTCATCCAACCATCTCTATCCTCTCTTAACTCAATATCTTCATAACGCGTCGGTGTATCATCATTCATCTGTCCAGTATACAATGCAAACAACACTTCTTCAGAATCATTAAAATCAATCACATAATCTTTCATCCATCTCGGTTTCCTTATTGTACGGTTTGCTTTATCTTTCATCTCACTATCACTACTCTCCTGTCTAATCAATACTTCATTTTCTTCATTAACACAATCAATATCACCTTCTGATTCCTCATTGTTACTTTCCTCTATCTTATCTTTATCTCCCATTTCTATCACTACTAACTCCTCCTGTTTCTCACATCCTTCATCAAATATTACATTTCTTCCAACTATTACTTTATTTTCAGTTTCATCCCATAACTTATAACCTGCTCTACAATAACCTATCATTCTCAATTTCTGTCCCTTAGCATCCCATTTACTTCTCATGACTTTCGGTATATGATTATATGCGACACATCCAAAAACTCTTAAATTACACACATTAGGTTTCCGTCCTTCCCATCCTTCATACGGTGTATACTTCCTTCCACTCGTAGGGCTTCTGTTTATGACATATGTAGCAAAATATAATGCTTCTCCCCATAATTCCTTCGGTAATTTTGATTCTAATAAAATAGTACGTGCCCTGTCAACTAACGTTCTATTCATTCTCTCAGCTACTCCATTCATCTCTGGATTGTATGCTACTGTATATTGCATTAAGATACCATTATTGGAACAAAAATTCTTAAATTCCTGTGACACATATTCTTTACCATTATCAGTTCTTAATTTTAACAAATTTCTATCAAAATGTTTAGTAACGTAATTATAATAATCTCTAAATTTATCGAACACCTCTGACTTATTTTTTAACAAATATATTATGGTAAAATGAGTATAGTCATCAATAAAAGTAACAAAATATCTATATCCGTCAAATGTAGGTGGGTCCATAGGTCCACATACATCACTGTGCACTAATTCAAGAGGTTTACATGCCCTATATCCAGTTTTATTAAAAGGTAATCTAGTACTCTTCCCTATCATACATGATTCACATAACATTTTTGATAATTTAACATTTTTCAAATCGCTCATTCCTTCGACTAAATCTTGTTTTGATAATAAATTCAAATCATTAATATTCAAATGACCATATCTCCTGTGCCATAAATTTATAACATTTAAATCACTTTTGTTAGTGTAATTACAATAACTCTTAATAACTTTGGTGGTTAATGTATACAACGAACCTTCACTATAACCTAACATTATTAAATTACCATATCCATTGTAAACATATACTTTGTTGTTTGAAAACACTACTTTATGCCCACTATTTATAATTCTAGATACTGATAACAAATTCTTTCTTAATTCAGGCACATATAAAACATTTTTAATACTACAATACTGTAAACTACCATATATCCAACTCTTAACCTCAATGTCACCCATTCCTACAGCTTTCAATACGACATCATTTTTAGCTGCTGCAATAATTTTAGGAGTCTGTAAGTTTATATAGTTAGAAAAATAACTTTTATCATTCACTAAATGATCTGAACAACCGGAGTCTATACACCATAACACTTCACTCCTACTCGGACCTACCTCACTTCGCTCACTTATAAACACATCACTTATCTCCTCCTTCGTCCCGGCAACCAAAGAACACCCGGCTCCTCCTGCACCTCGCCACGATCCACCGTTCCTTCCTCGTACATGTGATGAACCTCTATGCTGCCACGGTCCACGTCCACCATTCTGCCACTGTCCACGTCCTGTGTTCTGCCACTGACCATGTCCTGGGTTTCGCCACTGTCCCCGTACTGGGTTGCTCCACTGTCCACGTCCTGGGGTCTGCCACCGATTAAAACCACCTGCCACATTTGTTCGATTCGGACATCTTTCAGCCTTATGACCACTTCGGCCACATGAAAAACATAAAAATGCACTCTCGATTTTGTTAGAACTATTTGATCCTTTTTTCTTTTCTTCCTCTCCTAGTAACCTATCCTTTACCAAGTGTAATGATATCTCACCCATTGCTTCCAACGCTGTTACTATGCCCTCATATGACTTTGGCATCGATAATAATATATAATTTATTTTTTCTTCTTCTGATAACTCACTTCCAGCATCACTCAATGTGGAAAATATCTCTTCTAATTTAACAAAATGCTGTTTCAAATCTGTACTTTCAATATAACGAATCTCTGTTAATTTTCTTCTCATAAATAATTTACTCCTAGTTCCTTTCTGCTTGAAATTTTTAACTAAATTTTGAAACATCAAATATGCTGTGTCTTTTTTAATATATTCTATATGACTATCCGCTACACCTGATATTAAAATGGCTTGCGCCTTCGCCTCAATTTTCTCATCTTTTAAATCACTATTAATTATCGCATCCAATACCCCACTCTCTCTCAATATCGATTTAATTCTAAATTCCCATGCACCAAAATTCTCTCCAGCAAACTGCACTATATTCAATTCTTTTCTCTGCATTTTTAACAATAATTCTCAATATACTCATAACCTTTGTTAACTGCGTCACCCGCCGCCGCTATTACGCCACACTTTTTCACACAATATTATCGCGGTCTTGACTGGACTCTGTTCTGTGCTCTGGGCCCATAACCCTGTTGGTGAGAAGAAGCACAGTCTGCTGGTTAAATAATATTCACATCTACTTCCATATTCGTTTATTAATTACACCACAATAAAAAAAAAAAACTCTCCTATAACAATTCAATCGACGCCATAACTATTACACACACACGGAAACAAAACCATCTTAACTACCAAAGACTAACTATGCCATACATAAAACATGATGTTGCTATTCAATACCTAACTTCCTAAGATAGTTTTTCTGTATCTGCTATGGTTTTAGATTTCCCCTACCTGTCCCAGTTAAAAAAAAATAATTTTAGAAAATATATAGTTATAAGTCATTTACAATATTATTAAATTAGTGAATCTATCGGGAAATGTATTTTTTATTAAAAACTCGTAACCAGAAAAATGTAGGCACCTATATCTATGCATGAAATGCAATTGGAGAGTTCGCATTATGATCGCCGCTACATGCATACCAATTAACCAGTATGGTATTAAACCGGTGCTCTCGCATTGAAATTCAAAAAACAATCGCGTGTCAATAAACTCTTCATAAACTTAAAAAAACATGTTTTTGTACAAACACTTTAGCTATTTATTCACATTAGCATTATACCAAACAGTAATTTCTTCAGGCAGCAATCGCCTCCGCTTTGCCGGCTTGTGGAGACGAATGTGCACCATCAAGGTTGACACTCCTCTCGTTGTACGACGACAGACTGGACTAATGAATACCATCAGTCTGCCTACCACTGTTTAATTAATCCCTATATTATACCACAAGCATTAAGTACCCAAAGTACATAGGTATAATATAATTACATTTGTACCGGCGGGCCAAGTACGAGGTTGCATTTACGCCATGATGTCTCTCCACAGGATAGCTTCATTTTTTTTATATTTTTTTTTATTATAGCATGGCACGTGACGACTGCGAAACAACTGCTACTACAGAGAAACCTGTGCGAGCAGCAGTCACCTCCACTATGCCGGCTTGAGGAGACGAGCATGTACCATCTTAGATTGACAGTGCACACTCCTCTCGTTATACCTAGCTTTCAAACTATTTCCGAAACGCGACAAAGTCACTTCACGGGTTATTTTTTTTTTTCATTTAAATGCGGCGGTTAAAATACCATGGTCTGATTGGTGGAGAGACTTCGCGTTACGCTGTCAGGTCCTGTACTTGGCTCTCAGATGTCAGTCAGTTTATTTTGTTTTTCTACAAATCCCTCGTTATTAAATAATAATTTTATTTCTATACATACTTGTAGGAATAGGTCCACATCGCGCTTCAGCCTTAAATGTACAATATTTGTTTATATCATCGAAGTATAAGCCAGACGGACAGCGGTTCAAATACGGATACCCGTCCACACACTGAAAACAAATAAAAAATATTAAACTTTCCGGAATATTCGCAGTGGTTTCGGAAAAAAGAAAGACTACCCGCTCTATTCACTTTGGCTTCTCCATGGTTTGTTTTCGAAAAGTTTATTTCATAATTTTGATAAAATTGTGTTTTATTCGTCTCTACTATAAAGATACTTATAATATTTTATAAGAAGGTAAAATTATCTTAGTATCTTCATCGTGGATGTCATTTTTATAATACGATTTTTTAATATTAAATCATGTTTTAAACACATAGAGATAAATACTAGAAGAGCAAACCTCATACATCGGACATGAAAAAAGCGTAAGCGGCTTCAATACTAACTGATAGAAAACCTAAAAGTGACTGCGATTATCTTTTCGCTCCCGTCACATTGGGACCGTTATTGCAAATCTAGTTGTACAGGGCCCAATTTTCATCCTGATTATGATAAACAAATCCATATATGCCAAAATTGTATTTTTTAAATTTATTATCGTTCACTTTATTTATCATATGTGCCAATAGCAAAAACATTTAAAATATATTTGTCAATTACAGGCGTATAAAGAATTGTTAATTAGGAAAGTGCACAAAAATTAAATAATAAAAAAGAAATAAAAGTAACAAGAAACAAAATTAAATGAGATAAAGACAAAATCCAATATATAGATTGCAATAATATTATTCAATAGAATATTTCAGAATACCTACTGCTTACCCTTATTAAATACGTATAGATAATAGATATCCTACGTAACTGATTTCGAACACAAATTGAGATAGAATCGAATATCCGGAGTCAGTCAATCGATGCATCGCTACAAATGCAATGTTATCAATGCGTAAATATTTTAATTGAACCGCATATACCAACCGGATATTGCAATACTGATAATTCGGTTGAACTTATTGTACTTTTTTATAGTTTTTCATATACACAAAGCATTGACACAAAGAGTTTCAACGAAATTGAAGAACGTGAATTATTATTTTTTAAATAACTGTAAAAATAAACTTTACTATGTAATTAATTTAAGATCGTCTAGATTAAATCATTTCATAATGTTAATTTTATTAAAATAATCAAAATAAAAGCGATAATAAACCGAATAATTAAATATTTTAATTAATAATTTTGTTAAATACGAATATCTATAGAAAAAACTTGATTAATCATCATGTCATTTTGCATTGATATATACAACTAGATGTGCAATAATGTGACGCGAGAGAAAAGATGGCCACAGCCACGTTTAGGTTCTCTATCAGTTAGTATTTGACTTGATGGCAACATTGTCAAATCGTTTGAAGCGGCCTATTTTTATGTCAGATGTATGAAGTTTGCACCTCTAATATATCTCTATGTCATTTTGTTTTGTTTTATTAATAAATAATAATTAGAGGATTAGTTAAAGGATAATGTGGAATGTTTCTGCTGAGTTGCCTATTAAAATATGCATCAAGAATTATAATAAAAAATTTAATAATAAATTCAATCAAAAAATCATCAAAAAAAGAAGTTTAGCTTTAATTCTCTTTTTTGTTTTTTTTTTCTAAGCTAATTATAAATATTTTTCTAAGGTGATAAATGCTTATTACTTATAAATATGTCTTTGCAATAGGCATTAATTTTTATTGACACTAAAAGTAACTAAACACTGATTGATTGTTATCATGACCTTTACTTTTGTAGAAAGAATTTTATTTTAAAAAAACCATTATCAAATACTTGATTATGAATCCTGTTTTCCAATTCACGCAATCAGTATATTTAAGGCTCGAAACAAGTTACAGAGTCAACAACAATTCAAACAGGTTCGTATTACGCGTAATTATCAACTTTTTAGAAATATTTAATTCATTAATGATAACAAAATGGAAATCTAAGCATAAATATTACTTTTACTACGTTTATAGTAGTTACTTACAATCATCATGATTATAAAATTTTATAACACAAGAAAAACTCTTCTAGGTATGTTCTGTTGTTATACAAAGGGCTCATGCTCAAGCCACCAGACCATATAACCTAAATATACACTTTATTTGGGCTCGTACATTCTATTTCAACCATTAATTAAAGTAGTATATTAATAAATTCTTGTGGGTCGAGTTGGAAAAGGGCCGAAATGAGAATAAACCTCATTTACATTTAAATAAATATATTACATTACAGTCAAGTCAAATTTTTTACTAAAACACTTGAAACAGTTTTGGAGGGAAAATGTAAATTAGGAAATACTTTTATCATTTTTAAACTAAGATATAAGTATGCTATGTATAGTTTAATAAAGCTTAGGCTTTATTGAAATTGAATACATAGAAGACAAAAAATGTTCTGATTATAACCGCGTGTACTCACCTGATAAAATCGTCTACATGTTTGGGGATCAGCAAAATTGCCATTACCCTGTGTACCTTCGGGACATGTAAACTCTTCTACTTCCTTTTCTTTTTGGGACCTAGCTGAAATTTCAATTAAATAAATCAATCAATTTAAAACAATCAATATTTATATTTTTCAATTAAAATTCAAACTTTTAATTGATAAATATTTTTAAAAAAATTTAGGCCAAGGTCTAGAGGGTTTGAACTCAAGATCGATGAGGACTGTGTTCACATCTGACGAAATTTTGTCGCTACCAATGTAACTATGTAATATGTACTTTTCTCACTCAGTGCCTACGTACAAGGACTACCTGTATAGACATAAAAATAAATCTAGAACGCGTTATATTAACTGAAACCACTACTATCATAGAAAAATGTATTAGTTTTATATGGCATTATTATAACAATTTGCCAATGTCAAAGTAAATATTTTGCCTCAAGTTAATATAATAATATTGTGCATCACGAGTCATTCATTCATCGCACTAAACAGTCAGGTCAAGTCAAAAAATTGCTTCAGTAAAGTGGTAGAATATTTACTGAATTTCCTACGGAGTTTTGGAGGGAAAATGGAAACACATGTTCTCTTCTTTTGAATTGTTTGCCCACACTCACGCACGTTCACCTGCGCTTAATGGTTAATAATCCACCATTATTACATATTAACACTCGAAGAAACATAAGTTTAGGAAAATAATTCAAGACAGGTTTATTTCACTCAAAGAAAAAAAAACATTTCGGAAAGAATTAAAAAAAAAAACAAATACGTGAAGTTTTTTAAACCATGTTGATTTTCATTTCTCGTTATTCAATGAGAAACGGTTATGTAAATTACAGTTTGTGAGAATTACTAATGTAGTTATTACATAAATTATTATAAAACGCGTTTCCATCTAAAATCACAAAACATGAGCCTTGCCTTTGTTCTTGGTGACCTTTTAAACTTTACCTTAATTTTATTCTCAGACACAAATAATTAACTTTACGAAAACATTACTTATGCGTAATCTTGTACCTACAATATGTTTGGATAATTAGTTTGTAAAATATTAACTTTTATTTCCCTTTTATATAACTTCAAGACGTCATTTGCTACAGATCAATCACGTGATTAAAATCGATATTTTAAAGAGAAGGTAAATAATATCCAATATAATCCAATTACCGTTAAAAACTCTGATTTATTGCTGACAATATTTATTATTAAACTAAACTGAAATATGTAAACGTGTATAACACATAAAGGAAATTAATAAATACATACATAAGTAGACATTTTTTAGACATATCAAAGGAATAACAATTCGCCTAAGAGAAATATGCTCACAATTTTAATTCTCGAGTTTGTCGATGATTTTTAATTTAATTTTACAATACAATACAATGCATGCATGGGCGTGCATGAAGAGAATTGTGGATGTGAGGGAAGCGAGGGTGTTGTGTCAGGATCGTGATAAGTGGCGTTCCGTTGTCTCTGCCTATCCCTGTGGGAAAAAGGCGTGACAATTGTATTGTATAATCTAATTTTGTAGGAAAATAAATCTACATTCCTTATTACCGATTAGTTTTTTTTAATTATTATTATTATTATTGAGTAATTAGACTTTTTCAGACGCAATATTTGAGGTAAACTAATTATTATTTTAAATGCTTTAATCTGTTTTTATGTAATTAAACATTGTAAAAGAAATGTTGATATAATTGAAATAAATTAATAAAAACATAGGATATTATTTTAGAATATTGTTTTGTTTACAAACTATTCGATATAGAATGGGCCCTAAAATGAGCATTGTCCTTTGCACAATATAAACAAATATTTGTTTTGATCGGGAATCTGACCGCTTCCACCACGTAACTATTAAAGAGGAAGAAAAATAAAAGATATTACTGCACTTTAAGAGATGTATTCCTCGCCGTTGACGTAGCAAAAAGAGGCCGACGGCCCTGCTTCACTGCCTTTTATACGTTTTCCATGATGACTCATGCGCGAGCAGGACAGACGCACATTTATTCGCGCGCTCGGCAGCGTTGCACTTTGACGTCGATATTTATGTAGCTGTCAACTTCAATACGTAGCTAGGGTTGCCAGTAGTACCTTTTCATAATCACGATGAGGGAGCAGGACTTCACTGCCGGCATGCTTCGTGTTGACGTGAACATTCACATATGACAGTTGTAGGTTAACAGTTCGGCCATCTGTATTCTTGATGCGTCCTCGCATCAAATATTAGTTATAGTACTAATTGCAATAATTGCTATGAGTAATTTTGACAAAATTGAATACAGTTGCCCGATTTACAATTAGCATCAATGATAAATTTAAACTTATCGTAAACAATAATATAATTGTATTTAATAATATTGAACACTTATTTATTGATTTTACTCAAGTTACTCAAATTAAATAATAAACATTGACAATATTCATCATTATGAATTCAATAGTCAGCTTAAACCTATTATTCTAATGAATTTATTAATTTTAATTTAATAATTAATTTATCAGTACTGGACTATTCTAAGTTACATAATAATTAAAATATCCACTATAGCGCGACGAATCACGGGTCGCCCCGCACGTTGCGATAAAGTGTTTAATAAATGCTAAACAATATATTTATAAACTTATGTATACACACAATATAAGCTATAAAACAATAAACGAACTAAAAATGATATGTTATTTCATAAATTTAAAAGTTTAGGGTTTATTTTATATATACATATAATTATTCCAATCAACTTAATCAATTTTGTTCCAATAGCAAATTTTAGGTTATTACTATTATTAATTATTCTAGAAACTGATTCTAGATCTGAAATTACACAATCATAATTTTAGCTATCCTACTACTTAACTACTAATAATGCTTTTAATCATGGTTATATATTTCATAGGTTACACATATAATGTTCAAATATAAAAATGAAAGTATTATAAAACAAAATGAGAGTATATTCAAAACAAAAGTACCATTGTATCTGTAACAAAAGTATAATTATATCTGTTATAATAATTTTAATAGTCTAGGTGTGTATAATATGTGTAAGTTTATGGTGTGTCAATGTAATTGCCCGAATGATTAAATTTGTTCGTTTTCAGAATTATCATTATCGCTACCTTTATCGTTTTCATCAGAACTGCTGTCATAATTTCTAGAGAAATTGGTTAAATTGGTTGGATTTTGTCTATTGCAACTGTGGCTTCATACCGATGGTTATTCCTTCGCGTGAGTGGAGCACCTTCCACAACAAGCCGATCATTTGGAAGGATTTTGGTGATTCTATACAGACCATGAAATTTTACGTTTAATTTTTTTTGGACTTCCATCACCAGTGCCTGACCCGCGCTCTAGTCTCACCAAGTCACCCTACACATACTTCCGGCTATCTTTTCCAATTTTATCAAAACGATGTTCATCTTCACTTTGTTGACATCCAATGTGTTCTCCCGCCACCCTTCCGACCTAGGAGAAGTCATCTGATGCAGAAACCTCTACAGTGCCATTAATAACCTCATTCAAAACTGTTTCACTTGTGTCGGTCAAGTTACAACCAAATAGAAGCTCAGGGGGACCCCTCTCAGTAGCACTATGTATCGCAGTGTCAATACCTAATTGCACATCCGGCACGCATTCATCCCAGGTCCCATCATCCCTACCGTGAGTCCCTGTAGATAAAGCATCCAAAATGGTCCCAATAAATCCCTCCACCTGGCCACCGGCCCTAGGTGCTGCGACAGCATTCAATATATGTTCCATACCAGTGCCTTTAATAAAGGTTTTGAAAGCATTACAGGTGAAGCAAGATCCTCGACCAGCAATTAGCCGTGCAGGCGCGCCAAAACAGCTGATATGTTCCCCAAACACTCGAACATTCGCGATGGCTTTGGGATTTTTCACCGCCGCAACACCTGTGTATTTTGCAAAACCATCTACAACCACTAACAAACAAGAGTTGACACGTTTGTCACGCACAAAGGGTCCCACGCGATCGGCATGGACTGCGTGGAACGGCATTTCCACCCTAGGGATCGGATGCAACCCTCCTGCTTCAGCACCACCCCGGGCCCCATGATGGGCTCACTCCAGACAGGCTGAAACACATCTCTCAATAAAGCGACGCATTTTTGGGAACCAATAGGAGTTCCTTACACGTGCCAAGGCCTTCTCGAAACCAAAATTTAGAGAGCATACGACGACAAGAGTTTCGAGCCCAAAAGAGTGCAATTTTTGTTCGTCCGCAGCAGCTCCACGGCCATAATATGACACTGGACGCAAACCACCCCCTCTGCATCTCTGCAACAAAACACCTGCGATTCCAACCTTACCTGCATCAGCATGAAGCCCCGCCTCAGCCTAAGGATCACACAATGCAAGGACGGGACGCTCCGTCAGAGCAATCTGTAAAGTTCCAAAAGCCAGCTCTTGACCCCGAGACCATGTCCACTCAGTGTTCCCCCTTCAATAGGTCGGTTAGGGGTCCAGCTGTCGCTGTGAAGCCTCCGATGAATCGCCGAAAGAAACTTGAGATACCGAGAAATTGACAAACCTCGTGCTGGTTCCCTGGTGTAGAGAACCCTGTTACTGCTTCAGTTCCACGGCTGCCAGGTCGGATGCCATCCTCTCCAATCTCGAATCCCAAAAAGTCGATCCTGTTAAAGAAAAAATGACACCTTGATAGTTTCAGTGTAAGGCCACCCTTTCTTAGCAATTCCAAAACCCGTTTCAAACGTGACATACCCTCAGCGAAATCACGCGCTGGAATAAGAATATCATCCATATAAACCAGGGCAAACTCTACCTTTGCCTCAGCCATGACCTTATTCATAGCTCGTTGAAACTCGGATGGCGCGCCAACGAGGCCGAAAGACACACGAAGGTATTGGCACTGTCCACCGGGTGCAACAAAGGCGGCCCCATCTACAGATTCGCCCTCAATAGGCATCCGACAATATCCCGATGCTAAGTCCAGTGCAGTGAACATCCTGTTGCTAGAAAGTAAGTTAAGCTGATCGTCAACTCTTGGTAGCGAACAGTGATCCCCAACAGTCTTCCGATTCAATGCTCTGCAATCCACACACAATCTCTCCTCTCCCGTTTTCTTCTTAACAAGCACAATAGGACCAGCATATGGCGATGAAGATTCACGTACAATACTATTCTTGGACCATACCCCTAACTAGCGCCCCCTCGGCACATGACATGCGGTAAGGACGATAAACTACAGGCTCAGAATTTCCAAGTTGAACTTTCATTTCGGTGGCAGTAGTAAATCCAATATCACTCAAGTCCTTTGAAAAGCAATCCCCAAAGTCGGACAATAACAGTTGCAGACCTTGTCCCTGATCATCAGACATCTCGCACCCTTCGCGAGGACCACCTTGTACAACGAAACCACAAACGCTCCTCACTCTATTCACGTGCCCCGCTCGAGCCATCAAGGTGTCTTTTATGAATACCAAATTAACTTCAGCTATGCTTTGCACCAACAAAAAACCATAACCCAGTTCAAGCTCGCATTCGCCCGGTAGAAGGCAAAATTCATTGCCAATTCCACCTCCAACGGATCCATGGACACAAATTTTACCACTATAATCAGTGTTCGATCTCACTGGTAAAGTTTGAAAACCGCCTCCAACGACTGTCACACCATCATTCATGGTTAAGAGCAATTTGTCACAATCCTCAACAGCTCCAAAAATAAGTTCCGTAGAAGTTTCAGCTATAATTAGACTAGGGCGCTCCGCGAAACTTTGACCAGGAAGGACAGGCTGTTCAACAACATTGTCCTCTACTACAAACATTTCGATAGGCAAAGACACGTCTTGGACTCCAGCCACAACATAAACTTTTCCTGTCGTATCTATTAAATTGTCGCCGAGGCCTCCCAAACTTGGCAAGTTGTCATGAGTGATAGGAAGATAGGACCTATCCAAACCCAATGCATCAGACTGCCCGATAAGGGAGTACTCACTCCCAAAATCAATAAACCAGGGAAACTCATTCCCATCCACTGTGACTGTCATCAGGCATCCATCCCTGCAATTTGCGCCACCGCCCGAGTGCTCGTTAGACTCAATTTTTCTTACAAGTTCCTCTCCATTAGTGTTTTCATCATTCTTCCCACTATTAGGCTTGAGGTGTGGACATGAGGACACCCTATGACCAACTCGGTCACAACTATTGCATCCCATGAGTGGCCTCGAGCACAGGAAACCGGGATGGCCCTCCCGGCCACAATTAAAACATTTAATTTGCCCCCCTGCAGCACCAATGCCTTTGCCTTCATTAGATGGTAAGGTTTGATTATTTCTTCCGTCATTTCTGAATCCATTTCCATTCAATGAATTATCTCTCTGTTGTCCAACCTTTACGGACTTGAAAAATTCTAGTACCCGCTCCGGCGAGTCGAATTGAGCAGCCTGTGCGCCGACCTTAACGGCTCTTTCTTCTACTCCTTGTAATAGACAGTGAACGGCCTTTTTGCCTGTGAGTTCTAGATCTATCCAGTTCCACTGGTGTTTGTAGTCGTCTATGCTGAATACCAAAAGGACGCTGCTCTAGCTCTTCGCCCAATCGGTGATCTTCATTACATCCAATCGTGATCAATTGATGTCGCTCAAGCTCACCATCAAAATAATCCAAATTGGACGGGCGTCGTCGGCGGCTCCGGGGTTGCTCAAGCTCGCCCCCCGAGTCGCCGGTACACCGCTTTATATCATCATTCAACTGATTCGTTTCATTACATCCAATCACGGTCAATTGACGTCGCTCAAGCTCACCGTCAAGTTGATCGAAATTGGACGGGCGTCGTCGGTGGCTCCGGGGTTGCTCAAGCTCGCCCCCAGAGTCGCCAGTACACCGCTTTATATCATCGTTCAACTAGTGCGTTTCATTACGTCCAATGACTGTCACAAGCTCACCGTCAAGTCGATCGAAATTGGACGGGCGTCGTCGTTGTCTCGGGGGTTGATCAAACTCGTTCCCCGAGTCGCCGACACACCTTTGTCGTGTTCGTAAATTCGTATTTCGTTCAAGATCATCGCGTGTTCGCTCTAGCGATGGATTATTATCAATTCTCGAACAACGCTTTGTTACCTCTCGTTGCGAATAAAATGAAGGGTCATCTCTGCTTCTTGATCTTACATCAGCACGAGGTCTGCTGTCGGGCTCAGTTCCGTTGTATACGCTGGCATCGTTGTCACTCCGATTATTGCTATAGTTACTAATCGTTGCCATTGATCTGGTTCGATGCATGTTACTGAAACTCGGTGACAAAAAAAAGTACATATATTTATCGAAAATAAGAAAATACTTAATTAATCTCTAAAATCGATCTTTATAAATTATTTTGTTAATCTAAATATACTTATATAAAATGCTAATGTTAGCACGTAAAGACAGGGTTTTCTCCATGATCACCAACTCCAATCCGCCTCCTGTTGGGGTGGTAGACACCTCTTGGTCTCCTGGTGAAAGTAAGGGAGCTTGGTCGCGGTGGGTGGAAGAGGGTGGTTGTAGGAGGCGAAAATCTCAAAAAATGTATATCTGTCTCTTTCTAACTTATGACATTTTGAGTACTAAGTCTGTCTTTTTCTAACTTATGACATGTTGAGTACAGTATAGAGTTCTAAATTTTTTTTTTTTTTTTTTTTTTTTTTTTTAATATTGTAGAAAAGTTTCAAGAATGATCTAGTTCTAAAACGTTATCAACTGCCAAAATCGATACAGAATGTCCTAGAAAGTTCCAAAATGACCTCTACCGTTAAAATCGATATGAAATGTTCTAGAAAGCTCTAAAAACTTCTAGAATGATCTACAAACATTAAAAATGAGTATAGCTGCCAAAATCGATATAGAATGTTCTAGAAAGTTCTACAAATCTCTGGAATGATCTAGAGAGTTCCAAAATGAGCGCAACTGTTAAAATCGATCCAGAATGTTCTAGAAGGTTCTAAAAATTTCAGGAATGATCTAGAAAGTTCCAAAACGTTATCAACTGCCAAAATCGATATAGAATGTTCCAGAAAGTTCCACAAATTTCTGTTTACACATTTACCAGAGCATTTCCCATTTTCAATTCGTTAATTAGTCAATTATTTTTAATTTGATTAACTCTACAAACACCGTATGTTTAATGGTCAAATAAGTCTCTCAATATCTAAGATAGAAATCTACAATATCTACGTCAAAAACGGATCCTTAAATACTTCCTACAACATTAAACATGCGATGCATTTTAACCCGAGCAACACCGGGGGTATCGTCGCTAGTATATATATTAAATATGTAATGAGATAGCTGTCATCGTATACACTTTTCTAATTACGAATTATAAATCAAACCTGTATAAATTTTAAAATAACTATTACGGCATCATTACATTTGTAAGCGTAGTCTCAATAAACAAATTCTAATATCTAAAATCTTTTAATTATCAAGAACGATGAATAACGTTTGCACTAGATGTTGGCAATTACAAAGCAATTAATTAGTAATAAATTTAAAAATTCACTTCACTGTTGGGTGGGGAAATGTAAAACGAAAAGAAAAAAAATATATATATTATATACGCATGTTTACAATTATTCACATTATATAGTAATATAAAATCAGGACACTTACGGAATTGTGAACGTGAATTGAGAAACTAAATACTATTTCCAAATCCCACTTCTGATATATTAAAGAGGAAGAAAAATAAAAGATATTACTGCACTTTAAGAGATGTATTCCTCGCCGTTGACGTAGCAAAAAGAGGCCGACGGCCCTGCTTCACTGCCTTTTATACGTTTTCCATGATGACTCATGCGCGAGCAGGACAGACGCACATTTATTCGCGCGCTCGGCAGCGTTGCACTTTGACGTCGATATTTATGTAGCTGTCAACTTCAATACGTAGCTAGGGTTGCCAGTAGTACCTTTTCATAATCACGATGAGGGAGCAGGACTTCACTGCCGGCATGCTTCGTGTTGACGTGAACATTCACATATGACAGTTGTAGGTTAACATAACAGTGTATTTTGTAACCTAATAAAATTTAAATAACAGTAATAGGTATATCTAACTTAATTGAAAATTTTGTAACAATGATAATTTCAACATTGTCTGCTGATCGATTCTAAGTGCCTAGGTCTTAGTAGCACTTTCTTTTTCGCCGTAATTCACTTCTCTAATACTCTAATTACTATTATAAATATTTATGGCATAAAAATTAACTACTCAACTATTTTATTGTGATTTGTATTTGTTTTTATTTTTAAGATAGATAGTGAGTTTTTCATTTTTGCTTTTTTTATTTATGGTTTTTTCTTGTAGATTAAGCTTCAATGTGGCTGATATGACCAAAACTCCAAAATAAAATAAAAATTGTGAAAAATATTACCTAATAAATCAAAATTATGGGTTTATACATATTTTCTGATAAATACTTTAAGTAAAGTCCTAAACTCCTAAAGCACTTAGTAATATTGAAAACTTTCATCACAAAATTACCCTAGTTCCTAACCGACCGGGATGTACTTAATTTGATTGATTAAAATTTCTTAAGGGACCATAAAATGTTTCTAAACATCGCTATTAACTCAACATTACTATCATTCTGTGTTCACATTTTTCATACCATTCCTTATAAGGATTTGCTATTAGCATTACTAAATGATATTACATGTTTATTAGGTAGTGAAAGCTAATTATGGTTCAGTTAAAAATTTAACACTGCAAACATAATGGCCGGTTACGTGAACAGCCGTAACCGCCGTCCGCGCCGTCGAAATATGGCAATGACGAAAATCCGAAAGGATGTCTGACCAGCAAGTGTCATTATCCTGCCTTGACGCACAAACCTCAATGTCAACTGAGAAAGGGCGAACACTCAATAATCAGCGAATTCTGGCAAATATTGCTAAAACTCTTATGTACACTTATACACTTTCTAAAAATGTCTGTTTTGTAATTAAACATAATAAAAAAATGTATTTTCAAATATTAAGACGATTTCTAATTATTTACGAGTTTTGGACCTAAAAGATATATTTTGTTGGTGTACGTTATCGTAATCGTAATATAAGCTCAATGGGCAGTTCGTGCGTTAATTTATTAGCTTTCACTTAATTTTCTCAGAACTTGTTACCTCTGTTACATTAAGTTTCCTTCTGGTTTGGATATTCGTAGGGAAAATGCTTAATTAAAAATTCTTGAATAATTCGCACATTAACACTGATTACGCGAATCACTAATCGTTACGTACATTACTTACTATACCGTAATATAATTGAATATACAATATCGACGCATCAATTAATATGCACAATTATATAATAATAATAATAATTTACTAACCACAACTTATAACTGCGTAAATTATAAATAATCTTAATAATTTAAAGCCGGCCATTGCGGTCAGTGCGCCATTTGTATTCGAGAATCGCGACATATCACCTTTCACCGCCGCGCGCGCACTGGACTCCGTATCATACGCAGGCCTTCGGTATATCCACACTGCTATACCACTCTTATGCCGGTATAGGTGGTAGACGACGACCTTAACGGTGTTCGCTTTCTCCTTTGCTCTAACAAACGACATCGTATTTGCAATTATCATCGTAACAAGAGACGTAGGTATTAGTAGAATCAAACGATTGATAAAGAATTCGTATATGTATTTAGTATCAATAAAATCTATATTTTAAATTGTAGGTATTATTATTAACAAAAAATTCTTAAACTAAAAACTTTTTCTAAAGACAAGTAGATCATCTTTATTGAAAATTGATAATTCATTCGATAAATGTTCTAATAAATAATTATAATAAAATAAAACTAAACTAAATTAACTTTTTTTTTCTAAACTATAATACAAATCCTATTCAAGACAAAGAAATCATAGCCTAGTCTTGTTTTCATGTGAATTTTATAAAATTATAACCTAAACCTCTAAAATATGGAATTAGGTTCGTCTTTATAAATAACGTACAGTTTTATAACAAATAAATGTTATAATTATAGTAAAGTGATAAAAAACTTTACTAAAAGTTTCTTCACAATTTTGTAAATATACCGAATCTGAAATACCCGTCTCTTATTAACCGACTTCAAAGGGAGGATGTTATTTTATAGGACGTGTATTTTGTATTTTTTTTTTTTTTGTTGTATTAGTTTTATTTTATACTCAGTAATCTAGTCTTCAGTATATCCAGTTTTCAGAAAGTATTTCTATTTTTTTTAGTAGGCAGTGTCTCGTCTTCAGTTTTCTATTTAAGTATCTTCTACTAATCTTTACTAAAACTTTTAGGGTAATTCTGGTGAGAAAATGAAAAGCGCACAGATAACCTAAATCTCCAAGATGCCCGCCAAAATTACTTATTATTTTTTAAGGCAAAGTGTCTTAACTATGCAGTCGTGCCTTTAACTGTATAAATATTATTTGTATAATAGATATATCGTACATAATCGTGCTATATCTATGATTTCTGGATCTCTATAAAATAAAATCTTCTTTTAATATAATCTATAGGCAAATCTCCCTTTTTTTTTATTGATTAAAAACAAAGGGCTTGTTGTCAATTAATTTTTCACGCTTTTTAAAGAAATAAACCTAGTAGATTACTCTACTGAAGAGTTCCTTTGCGTTTTATTTTACTATTTTAAAAGTCCTTTAATTAAACTGCTTACACCCGAAGTTTAAAATCGACAAAAGTTTTCACAACGGAACGCTGTGTTGTGGAGTTGACGTGTCGCTACTGTCAAGTGTCAATGTGACAGTCGGTGATTTGGTATGGTTGCAGATTTGTGTTGATTTGCAAAACTAATAATCAATTATTTCTAATATTGTATTTAAAGATTATGTTTTTGTGCTTAAAATATATTAAATAATAAGTTTACAACATGTCGACCCTACGGGAAAGGCAACTTAGTGAGTGAAAATACATTTAATCTGTGATTTCGAAAGAAGCGATTGGGATCTGTTTATAACTGTAATAATTAATATTTTAGATGGCCTTAAACAAATGCTGAATTTGAATCAACCAATTACTAAAGCTATTGCTACAGAACCAGGATGGAAAGTTTTGATTTATGATAGGATTGGACAAGATATAATATCTCCGATAATATCGGTGAAAGAATTACGGGAGCTGGGCGTCACGTTACATGTGTAAGTTCTTGCTTAATATTACATATTACTTTAAAATCAAACTATTTTACTGTATTAATATAGCCATACCTTAAATATTCATGTATAGTATAATATAGAACTAATATTGTGTACATTTTACAGACAACTTCACTCAGATCGTGATCCTATACCAGAAGTCCCAGCAGTATATTTTTGTGCACCGACAGAAGAAAATCTCGGAAGAATATGTCAGGACTTAGAGAATGGTGTCTACGATCAATACCATTTGAATTTTATTTCACCAATTTCAAGACAAAAATTAGAAGATTTAGCTGCTTCAGCTATACAGTCCAATTCTGTTGTTAATATACATAAAGTATATGATCAGTATTTGAATTTCATATGTTTAGAAGAAGATTTGTTTATTATGAAACATCAACAATCAGATTCCTTGTCTTATTATGGTGAGTTTAATAAATTGCTTGTGTTAGTTTTGCTGATAGTTTATGTAGACAATGCTAATAAATTACTGTTAATATTCACATTATTTATTTATTTAAATATTTGAACATTTAAACAAGCATATACCCTTGCTACATACTTAGCTAAACCTGCTGAAGCCAGTGCTGTATCTGTGTGAACTTGTGTGCTGTACAGTGATAAAATATATTTTATTATGTTTCAGCTATAAACAAGGGAGATACCAAAGACACAGAAATGGAATTAATAATGGATAACATTGTTGAGAGTTTATTCTCAGTTTTTGTTACACTTGGTTAGTACTTTTTTGTACAGTTGTCCAATATAACAACATTCTTATATAAATGTTAACAATTATTCTGTTCAAAGATTATTCTATAGTGACTTACAAAAAAAGATTAATAACGCCTATGAATGATCATTTTCCAATTCTTATTACCAATTGTTGCTTCTGTAACCACTGTGGAGCTCTTGGATTACATTCCCAGCCAATCAAATATTATTTCTTAATTATTATTGCAAATATGGTATTTAAAAAAAAAGAAGTATTTGTTTCTGATCTGAGTGTTGTTATATTCAAAGTACCCTAGTTTCGGACTTGCATTGTTGTATATACAAATTTACTTTATTTATATATTTTTTTAAATTCTAGGAAATGTACCAATAATAAGAAGCAGTAAGGGCAATGCTGCGGAAATGGTAGCAAAAAAACTGGATAAAAAATTACGAGAGAATCTATGGGATGCTAGAAATAATTTGTTTCATGGTAACACTGGCCAGTCTGGCTCATACAGTTTTACAAGACCTATGCTTATTTTACTTGATCGTAATATGGATATGGCTATACCTCTACATCATACATGGACCTATCAAGCATTAGCTCATGATGTGCTGGAATTGTCTTTGAATAGGTTAGTCAATGCGATTATTAAAACAAAATGCTCTTTCAAAAGTTTGTCCCGCAGATTGCACTCTTTAACAACAGGATGCCTAATTAAAATAAAACGGGATAATTTCGGGAATAGTTTGAAAGTAGCCAGGTATAACGAGAGGAGTATGCACTGTCAATCTAGATAGTACATGCTCATCTCCTCAAACCGACATAGTGAAGGCGAGTGTTGCTTGTAAAAGTTTCTCTGTAGTAGCAGTTGTTTCTACACATGGACCGCACTCTAGCTTTACATCAGGTGGAGCGTTGTCACATGCCAATCTACAATATATATGTCTACTTACCCTTGAGTAATATTTATACTAATGTATTTTCAGGGCAATAGTAACAGAAGTCGCGTCAGAAGCAGGTGTTCAAGCTGCTATAAAGGCTCGTCATTGTGATCTTGACTCCAAAGACCCGTTGTGGGCGGAACATAAAGGAAGTCCATTTCCTACTGTTGCCGAAGCTATACAAGTTGACCTTGATAAGTATAGGTAGGTGTGCTTTTCTTCGGCTTAAGAAGAAGCAAATAATATGCGTCTTAAGGTTTGAAAATTATATTTAAAGAAATTTTATTACAGGAGTTCAGAAGCCGAAGTAAAAAAGTTGAAAAGCTCAATGGGGTTGGACTCTGAAAGTGATGTTGCTCTAAGTATGGTCAGTGATAACACACAGCGGTTGACAAGTGCCGTTAATTCCTTGCCACAGCTGTTGGAAAAGAAACGATTGATTGATATGCACACTACTATTGCCACTGGTATGATATTTTTTTATTGTAGCTCGGCATGCGACAACACTCCGCCTGATGTAAAGCTAGAGTGCGGTCCATGAATGGTAACAACTGCTACTACGGAGAAATCTCTACGGGAAACAGTCGCCTCCACTATGCCGGCTTGAGGTGACGAGCATGTACCATCTAGATTGACAGGGCATACTCCTCTCTCATACCTGGCTTCTTTCAAACTATTCCCGAAACACGACAAGGTCACTTCACAGTGTTACATTCGAAAGTGGTGGTACTACCCCAAGATGACAGACCGGACAAATAACCATCATCAGTCTGCCTACCACTCTTTAAAAGTGCCTAAAGGCACTGAGCGACCAAAGTACATATAACAAAGTTACATTGGTACCGGTCAGAATTAGCGAGGTTCGAACACGGGTCTCATTGATCGTGAGTTCACTCGTCTTACCACTAGACGGCCGCTCGTTTTATATGATTCATTTTAATTAATGATGATTCTGATGAATGGAAGAGTGAATTTTTTAAATTTGAATCTGTCAGGTTTTTCCTGTTTTTCTATATAATTACCCATCGAGTCTTAAGTAGTTGTTTTTCATTGGGTCTACATTCAGGTGGAATCTGTACCAAAACTGTTTTCTTGTTTTTGATTTTCTTTTTTTAATTTTCAGCAATCCTAAATGCAATAAAATCAAGACGTTTAGATTCATTCTTTGAGTTAGAAGAGAGAATTATGAGCAAGAGTAGTCATGTTGAGACAAAATCGGTTATAGATTTAATCTCTGATCCGACAGCTGGAACTCCGGAAGATAAGATGCGATTGTTTATAATATATTATCTGTGTACTGCACAAATGCCTCAGGCTGATTATGAGAAGTTTGAAGCTGCTCTAACAAATGCTAATTGTGACATTAAACCTATGGCTTATTTGAAACGATGGAAGTAAGTTTGTTTATTACTTAAAAGGGTAATAAAGGTCATTAGCCAAGTCTGTTGTCCTGGACCACCGCTT
Organism: Tinea pellionella; assembly: GCA_948150575.1. Taxonomy (NCBI): domain Eukaryota; kingdom Metazoa; phylum Arthropoda; class Insecta; order Lepidoptera; family Tineidae; genus Tinea; species Tinea pellionella. Next base: position 4,374,129 of record OX411252.1, read on the forward strand.
GATTCCCGTAAAATGATCAATACATGGAATAAGCCAAACGACTTTTAGCTACAGACGGCCGTGGTCTACCAGTAAGGCGCGTAAACTCACGATTGATGGGAGTTCGTACCTAGCTAAAGACTGGTACCAATCTAACTCTGTTATATGTACTTTAGTCGCTCAGTGCTATAGACACTATTAAAGAGTGGTAAGCATACCGAAGATGGTTATTAGCCAAGTCTGTCGTCCTCGGGCAGTACCACCACTTTGAATGTAACACCCGTGAACTGACCTTGTCGCGTTTCGGGAGCAGTTTGAAAGTAGCTAGATACAGCGAGATGAGTGTGCACTGTCACTCTAGATAGTGCATTCTCGTCTCCCCAGGCCGGCATAGCGTTGGCGACTGCTGCCTGTAGAGATTCCTCTGTAGTAGCGGTTGTGTCCGTTCATGAACCGCATTCTAGCTTTACATCAAGTGAAGTGTTGTTATATATTATACTACTGTACTAAAAAAGACTAATAAAATCATATTTGTTTTTACGTTTCATTATTGCAGGGGCTTTACAAACATGTCAAATCAATATGAAGGCGGTGGCACAAAAACTGTATCTATGTTTTCTAAGTTGGTATCACAGGGCTCCTCATTCGTTATGGAGGGTGTGAAGAATTTGGTTGTTAAGAAACATGTTTGTATAATTATTATTTCTCTTGAACGATCCCTTCTTTTATTACGTAAGACTATTTGGGGGAAGGGGTCTGAATAAGTCTTATTTTTTTCTTACCAAAATTATGCAAAATTGCAAAATTCACTTGTTTTTTTATTTCAGAGGATTTTGTATACATTTTCTTTGCTTATTTTAAGTCTTATTTTTCTTCCGTACGGGTTTAGTTAAAAAATCATCGACAAACTCGTCCGTCGTACATTGTAGGCCCATTTCTCTTAGGCGAATGAAACATTAAAAAAACTTATTTTCTTTCCAGAAATTACCAGTAAGTCGTACAGTAGAAGCTGCATTCAACAGCGGTGATGATGGTTCAGAATTAACATACATGGATCCAAGGGCAGGCAAGAATGAATTACCGCGAGTATCACGACAAGCTGTACGAGCTAAGTTACCAACACCCACTGATGCCGTTGTCTTCGTCGTTGGAGGAGGAAATTATATTGAATATCATAATTTGTTAGATCTTGCCAAGGTTAGTTTTTTAGTAATATGACATATGATTTTGTTTTTTTTTAGTCGCCTCCGCTATACCGGCTTATGGAGACGAATGAGCACCTTCAGGTTAACACGCCTCTTATTATACCTGACTACTTCCAAACTGGTCTCGAAATGAACAAAACCTGACCTAGTATGGCAGACTGGAGTAACGACAGCTATCAGTCTGCCAACCACTCTCTAATTAAATGCCTACATTATACCATAGGCACTGAACGACTAAAGTGCATATGGCATGAATTACATTGGTACCAGGCAATACCCGTTTGAACATGGGTCTCATCAATCATGAGTAATTGTATGTGGCAACTGCTGCCATAGAGAAAATGTCCTACAGTTGATACAAGTAATTTTGCCTTGCAGCAACACGCAGCGAACGGGAGTACAAGAAAAATTATATACGGCTCAACAACACTACCTAATGCATCACAATTTCTAAAACAATTATCTTTACTTGGTGAAGAAATACAATAATGAACATTCCTACAAATATTCTAATTTATTGGCATGAATATTATTTATTAAGAATATTATAAATTCAAATTTTATATCTTGGCTTTTATTTAAAAACAATTTTAAAAAAAGAGAATGCCTATTCGCTTAGGAAAAATGGCACCATAATTTTTTTCGAGTTGTTGATAATTTCAGGTTATTGATTAATTCGACTTTTCAAGATGCAATATTTTACCCTATATTAAATGCTTTAAATAATTGATTACTGTTTTTTATGTAATTAAATATTGCGGCTTCGGTAAGCGTGGTATTGATATAATTGCAATAAACTAATGAAAAAAATGTGATATTTTTATTAAATATTGTTCTGTTAAATACTATTAAATATCAATTAGGCCTAAAATGGTCATTGTCCTTTGGCGTGTCGTTTATAGACTGGAGACAAATACACGAGATTATTCGAAATCCTTCGAGTTCCTATCTAACCTATCTTAATATAAGGTAGGTTCACATATATCGTTACAAAGTATCCCATACAAAATTCTAGAACTCGATGGTTACGTATTTTACTAATAATACTAGGGGCAGCAGGACTTAGGTCTAAAAAATAAAATAAAACAATAATTCAACAAGTTGGCATTTTATTTACAATGACATTGAAAATATGGCTAACATGTCTAATATCTACGGTTAAATTTTGATTGTTTTGAACAAGAAGTATAAAATCTAAAATCACAAGATAGTACATAATAATAATCAGATCTTTACATCATAGTAAATGGAAACAATACAGAAATAACAAGTGATCTTCATTCAACAATCACAACCCAAACTAGTTGCTGCTATAGGATCCAATCATCAAATAGAACTTGCCGACGTTTTATCAACATTTTTATCCCCACCCTATTGTGCTTAAATATTCATAAAAATTAAATTTTAATTCGAAAATATACACCGATCTTCCTAACTGTGCACATGAAATTCGTCAGCCAGCCTTGTTATTTAAATACAAATTAGCTCTAGTATTGAACTGAGAATTTGTAGGCAGTGGGATAGTCAAGATATATTACCTAATAAAGATAAATAAGAAGTGCGAACTTATTTTTAACACTATTTTTTTAATATTACACCCAACTAAACTCGCATCTCGTAATTTTTTATTTTTAAAATTAATTCTTTTTTTATTTTGTAAAATTGTTTCAGAATTTGTTGTTTCACTTTGACAGAAAAATAATATACTCTTTTTCATAAAAAAAAAGAAAGTGTTGATGAACGCTATCTACCGTTGCATCCAGCTTGCCAATATTATGACGTCAACATGTGCACAGTTAAAAAACGCAGTAATACAATAATAAAAACGTTAAAAAAATAGTTATTAAATTCCATTACACTTATGCCTTCTAAACTATGCAGCAAAAGAAACAAGAGACAAGGAACTCTGCGCTTACAATACTTTAAAAAAATTATACACTAACAGCTGCCAATGTTTTGAGATTTAATATTGACGTAAAAACTACGATTAACATGTGATCATGTGTAAAATAAACACTAAACTGCGACTGGTGGTTTGGCACAATTCAACAAAACATAATCGATTATATTACAAAGAGATAATAATATAACTATTTGTAATAACACCGATAATGTAACAGTGCATCCATATCAACGTTACTTTTTTTTTTTTGAGCAATACATCGAAACCTTATGCTACGGCTCAGCGCCTTAATTAGTGCAATAATTAATGTGACCAAGACGTCTACTAACGTCAATACCATTAGCATTAAACGCTAACTCGAACAAAACTTTTAATTACGTAATTTTTAACGCGTTAATTTATCGCGCAGTCGGTTAAAGTACGACCAAAATTACATCAATCCATGTGCAGTGTCACCGATTCTCTGCGCTTTAAACCTTGCGTGCGGTCCATGACACCTGCAGAAATCTATGCATCGAAAAGTCGTCGCCACTATGCCTGCTTGAAGGGACGAATGTACACAATCTAAATGCCCAATCCTCTCGTTATAACCAGCTAATCCCGAAACACGACTAGGTCACTTCACCACTTGAAAGTAGTGGTACTACCACCCAAGTACAGCCCGCATTTTATTAAACTGCAAACATTGCTCTACAAAAAGTAACCTTGATGTAGACACACCATAACAGAGAGAGCCTCGTAACATATTAACAATAACATTATAAAAAAATATATGTATATATACATAATATACAAAATTTAACTTATATAAAATCGGAATTTCTACAAAAAAAAAAGGTGCTACACACGGCAAGAATACCAAATTCAAATAAATGCTATAATATTGTGCCCCCTACTGTATTTATAACATTAATTATTTAACACACACTGACGGGCAGAAAAATCGGGCCACCTACGTAATTTCTAGTTCTTTAAATTGAAAAATGTTCAACTCATTGTGTTTTAATTCTTAATATACAAAATTAAATATCAATTAAGATTTTTGAAAACCCTATAATTTATATTCATACAAGTTGCCAGATTGTTCTGTACGCCCAATGTGTAAATAAAAAAAAATCATACAATAGCAAATGACAATTTATTCTCTCTGCCTACCTTCCCCTGCATGAGAATATAAAAAAAACAATACTACGTCATAATTATAGTGCTATAGTACGTTGGTGCTATTTTAAGAATAAATTCAACAATTTTTATGGCATTGTCATGGCATTACTGTTTAGGCTTATACAAGAAAAACTAAATAAAATATAACATTAAATTATACATATACAAAAATAAAATATAAAAAAATAAAAACAATAACCCTTCAAGCAACTTTTCAAGGGATATAAACATTAATTTAGTATATACTTAACAATATGTCAACGATTGTAATCGTGGCGACTCCGCCACTCGCTCATAGGCGGCGCTAAAATATCCAAAATGTAACCCACATTTCGACAAAAGTTAAAATATACATAAATATCAAGACAGACGTCGAGGCCTCCATGCGGTGGGCTCCACGCAAGAAAACCCCACTTTCCCACATAACAATGGCAATGTCAATAGAAAAACTGGCTTAGAAAATATCTAAAAATATTGACCAATTTTTGGTCGTAAAAAGTAGATTGATACTCTTAATATAAACATTAAAAGAGATAAACGACATTTCGAGATAGTCACTAACTATTTAAAAACTTTCAAAATGCGCACTAAAACATTATTATTAAAATATACAAGTTACAGACGAACAAAGCTTAAGTTTCATAAAATTTATCACAAGTTTAACGCACAATTGATTATTATATTGCCTACTTTTATCCTAATATTTAAAAATTCTAATTATAATTCAACTGACAAAAGCCTCTAGCGTAGTGCGACTAGAAAGCTTTATATAGTATAACATTGAATAACCCCTTACAAACAAAAGTGCGCGCAAAGGAAGACTTAAAACATCCTCACACGCACTAGAATATAGTATAATTAAAACAAAACCCTTTAAAACAAAATGGAAGACAACCTAATTAATACAATAATAATCTCAAAATAATAGTGGAATAAAATGTGCAATTCCTGTGATATACATGCATAGCAAAAATATAAATTGGAATGTCGATAAATGCTCGAGTATTCGACACATCGATATTATAATATGTCGTAAATACTAGTTATAATTTCAATCAAGCTAAGGTCGATTAATACGATGGACGTAACTGGACTTTCGATAAAAATCTCCTTGGTGATTCTAAACTAAATTTTTATATATTGAAATCTCTTTTATAACCAAGACGTGAATTCAAGCCTGACTGGATTTAAACGTAGATATGATTCAAGCTAACAATTAATTAATAACCTAGAAAACAGTAGGTATATTAGAGTTACAAATTCTAATGGATAATTGCAAAATTTGAATTCACATCCTAATTACATTTTTAATTAATGTCGTGGACGGAAAAATATATCTATAATGCATTATGTCGACACACTTAATTGATTATCAATCGAATACTAAAAATTATAGTTCATATATTAAATCAAATGTATAAACAAAGCGCTAGCATGACGAATACGATTGTGTTACGCAGATATTGTACGAATATGTATAATTAGAAACTTAAGTAATATAAAATTTAACGTAAGAGGAAAAATTATTCATATTTATTTATTTATTAATTAAACATAATGTAAACAACTCTTTCTTCTAAGTTAATGGTGACGCACCATTCTCTTACGAAATAATCAAAGTTGTTAAACAGATGTTTCCCTATTCGGGGTAAATATTATTATTTATAAACAATATCTTACAATTAATTGCTAATACTAGCGATAACCTCAAATCACGTTGCAATTTTTATCATAACTTGAGGCACATAAGAAAAACTAGACGCGAAACACGAATAAGGCCAATTTTTGTTTCTAGACATTTTCGCAAGAAAGTTAAAAAATAAATTTAGGTTTGGTTTGTTCGTTATTAAAAAAATATTTATAAAACATGTGTATAGAATAAAATTTAGCTATAACATGATATGAGATTCCAGATAATTAAAGTCATTTATCAATGACCATTTATTTGTGCGATTTAGGTCATTATGATATTTATTTTAAACAAAAATTAATATAGCTAGAAACTCAGCTAGGCCTCCTATACTATATTTTTATTATTTTATAGAGTGAATTTAGTCAAATTATTATAAAATATTTAACAATTGTTAAACAAATCTTTTATTAAAATGCGTCTTCTGTCCACCATTCTTACACCTTGAATTAATCGCTTTGATTTTCATAAAATATCTGTTATTAAAAGCTTTATATTAATACAGATTTGTAATATAATTAATTGTAAAGATTATTAATTGATAATTTCAATCTAGGGATAAAATATATCATTAGACACTAAGAAATATGTTTTTTTATATAAATAGGAATAAAATGTTGGCTTAATTAAGTTATAAATTGTAAAAGAATAGCATAAGATCATTGTTATGAGAAATTCCTATTTAAACATCAAGTCAGAGCGACTATCCACAGACGGCAACCTAAAACTGTAATTTGACATACAGCACGTGTTGTATGGTTGTTTATAATAGCTCATTGTGACCACACTCCATTTGATATTGAGCTAGAGACAACAGCTACCACAGAGAAATTTCAGCCGGCAACAGTCGTCTCCACTATGCCGGCTTGACGAGACGAATATGCACCATTCATTTAGGGCACATACTGGCTACTTCGATTTTACCGTTGCGGAGGGCAGACTTGGCTAATAATTATCATGTATATTCAGACGTACAAGCTAATGATAACACATCTCTGTGGATAGCGGCCCTAACCGACGTTAGAATCTATGTCATTTTTTGTATATAATTGTTTATCATCCACTTTTAGACTATCAAAAAGGTCATAGTCATTAAAAATGTGATAAACGAGTTGTTATTAAACAATTTAGATCTTTGATAAATCACATCACTAGTTACACAAAGCAATAGCTTAATATTGTAAAAGGAAGCAATAAAATAAAATAAAAAAATCATAAAAATTGCAAAATAATAATATCACAGTGCTATAAATATTTTCTTTTAAACGATAAAATGTGTTTTAAAAAAAAATGTAAAAAATTATACATAGAGATATTATTATATTCTACAGTAGAATAATAAATAGTTAATATTAATTATATTATTCCAAGTCATAGAACACTTTAACAAGTCTAAGATTAATTTTATATTTAAGTAACATTCAGAAACAACTACAAAATTTAGAATAAAGAGAGAATTATGGTCATTCGAGTTACCATAGATTTATATAGATTGTATACCTCCATGAAAACACGAGACTACTTTGACTAGTAATAGAATAACAATAATTTTTCGTTGATTTTTTTCCTTATTAATTACATATCTAAATAGTCTGCTTAGGGTTGCCAACTTACTAATAAAATATTTCAGTACTGCATTCTATACAGCAGCCATACTCTAAGTAGGAGTTCCGCCAGAATTTAGAAAGGTTTCTCTGGTCGCACGTTTTGACGCGGTGTATCACGAGGCGCAGCCGAACTTAGTGTACTGTTGCGGGTGGCGACCGACCACGAAACAGGATTCTCATCCTATGCAGCCACAAAAACAAAATACCGCAATAGACTGGACGCCGAACCTAATATGAGACTTCAACTGTCTTCTATCAAACCTGATATCAGATTGTAGATTTCTCGCAACCTGATATCAACCAATTGATGAAAAATAAAACAGTTTCTTACTTAGATTTTTACTTACTTAGATTTCCCATTACTTAGATTTTTTTAATTATTCTTTATTACATCACACAATCACATTATTTTTTTCATCTTCTATTATTATACTTGTCATGTAGTAATTTACTAAGTAAGTAATAAGTAGTAACTGTTACATTGTACTTTTATTATGCTTATTAATACAGATTACAATTTTAAAAACAATTGTTTTATTGTAGGGTTCCGTCAAGTATTTTGCTTTCCAAAACGGTTCTGTCACAAAAAAGTTTGAGAACTACTGCTATACAGTATCTAAAAAGACAGTTAGCAATCCCTTTAGTCGTGTGTATTATTTATATTGTTTAAACATACTATACTAAATTTCTGTAGAAGTATGAACCTATAAAATTGATGGAGCCATATTTGGTAGTAGAACTACATGGCAATTCAGAAAAAACCAAGTAGACCTATTTGAAAAAATAAATACAAATAAATTCCATTAAATACATATAATAAATATTGTATTAAATGGAAAAAATGTTGACAACCCTAGCTATATGCATAAATTGAAGTTGATTATATAGGCATATGACACAATTAAAGCAGTCTGCTTGACAATGAGACTGCCAATATATTTCAATTATTCTCACCCACACAAATTACAGTTTAATCTTCATAAATTGTATGAAGAACAATATTTAAGTATCTAACCTTGTGGCATATATAGATACTTATACATATTTGGCAGGTATACTTTTATGCAGTGACTTTTTATACACTAAATAGAAGAAAACCTCAGTATAAAGACCTTAACAGACTTTGTCCGGTCGCACCACAGACTTGACAAGCTGCCATACTATGTTCGAACATGCAGAGAATGTTTATTATTACTCTACTGTGATTTGATGCAGTACACCAAGTTTGATTGTCCATTAAGGCTTTATGATAACAAATCCAACCCAGTCGATTGCCATTAAAGCCTGCCATAGCAAAATTAATCTTAAACCTACTTAAAAATAAATCTTAAACAATAATTGTGTCATGATAAAGAGATTAGGTTTTGAGAAAATTAAGTACCTTCTTAAAAGATTGATGCTGGAATGTAGTAAACCCGATTATTGGTTAGCGGAGACACCGGCGTTACGACTGGAACTGCTGCTGCTGAGGGCCATCTTTTGCATCTGACGGATAACAGTGGTAGCATGGTAAGCCTGTTTCCAGCGGGACTTAGCAAAGTTCTTCTTGAGCTGCTCGGAGACGGTGCCATGAATATTCTTGTTGCTGGCGGCGTTGCCTGATATCCACGGGTGACCGAGTGCTTGTCTGGAAATTATTATTTTGTAGTTTACTTTATATTAACATATATAATAGAGCCAATAGTTAATACTTACTTGCAAGTGTATCTTTTTTCCACATCAACACACATCAGATGCCGAATGAAATCTTTGGCAGATTCGCTGATATCATCCCAATATGGAGAGTCAAATTCAAAGTCACCTTTCAATATCTGCGCAAACAGGTTAGCATCGTTCTCATCATAGAATGGTGGATAACCACAGAGCAGAATGTATGATATGACTCCTATACTCCAAACATCTACTGCCTTCCCATAAGGTTTCTGGGCCAACACTTCAGGAGCCACATAACCGGGAGTGCCGCAAGCTGTAGCCATTATACCAGAGTCTTCGATCTTGGACAGTCCAAAATCACTAATCATTATTTTGCTGTCTTCATCAGCGCTATAATACAAGAGATTCTCCGGCTTGAGATCTCTATGAACGACGCCCTGCGAGTGCATATAGTCCACAGCCTCTAATACCTGCCTAATCAAGTTGGACGCATCCTTCTCTGTGTAGGATCCCTTCTCCACAATCCTGTCGAACAGCTCCCCGCCTGTCACGAGTTCCATAACAAGATACACTTTATTTTTGTCTTCATATGTCTCCAGCAATTGAACAATGTTAGGATGAGAGAACATTTTTCTATCGCTGCCTTCGCCAGTCTTCGCTTGCTCACTGAACCTCTTCAACACTCTAATTTCATTCTCTAATGAATCCTCCTTACCTTTTAGAGCTTTTTTGTCAATAATCTTACACGCAAACAGATGTCCATTTTCTTTACTCTCTATCAGTCGGACTTCTGAAAATGCGCCAGTCCCTAAAAGATCTTTCACTGTATATTTGTCTTCAATGGACGGCTGTTTCTCCGAATCTCGGCTGTCTTTTTTGGACTTTCGCCCAAAGTCTTTTTTTCCAAATAGAGGCATATTCGCGCCTCAAGGTAACCGAGCTACAACTAAATAGGTACTAAAATTGATTATACCTATGTATAGATCGCCACCAGCAGCTTCACAGACAAACAGAATGCGCAGGGCGCCCAAGGTCATTCGCAATGTCGCATCTATGTCGCATCGTTGCCGTTCGGAATCGAGTGAACAGATTTTTTAATGTATTTAATAGTGCATTTGTTTCACAAACGGATTGTATAAAACTTACTATTTTTTAATTGGTATTATATTTTACTGCACCGCAAATTTGACCAATTTTTTTGGTCGTGTATTAATTTTTGCCAATAAATTTTTGTTTTGACATTTATTTTTTTTAATTGAGGCATTGACGGCTAAGGGCTTGTTTTCACGAGCGAAATTTTAACGCGCGTTGTACCCAAATCTTAAAATAAAGCTTTATACTACACTCAGCATGCGTCCGCGCCCTGATAATACACATAATAACACAATAGTTATTAGACTCATTTGGCATCACAACATTGTGCTGAGCGTAATTTTTAAGTAACGTATTTTCTCGATCGAGTAAATGATGCTTATCTTTAAAAAAAATTATTTTTCATAACATAAGTTACGGTCACAGCCATGTAGTACATGCGGTTTGTTACGTTTGTTAGTCATGGTTACGGCTGTGAATACTTGCTTGCGAACAAAAGTTTTTGTGTTAAAAATTTACAGAAAAAAAGAATAATATTAATGAATATGCCAAAAAAAATAAAATGATAAAAAAAAATTACTTTAGTATTTTTATAGTACCTATTTATTTTAACTTCCATCATCATAAAATTATTTTATACTTAGAATAAATATTATTGTTATTTAAATATACTTATTTATTGATATACCTGCGCGGGGAACCACTGGTATCTATCTTCACCCAATCGCTTACTTATAATCTAGGAAAATATACTCCTTTACAAACTTATAATTCTCGTACTATACAATATAAAAAGGCGAATAAAAAGACATAGAAAAACAATAAAAAATAACTTATTTTTTGATAAGTTTCTAAGAATCGATCGGTGTAGGTAGTGTAACAAAACGTGTATCAGTGCGTGGTATCAGTTTGAATCAAAATTGTCTAAGCCTTATACTATAATAGATATTAGATTAGAATTTTTTAGAATCCATACCCATTTTAATACAATTACAATATTTCTTATTATATTAAAATAATGCAATATGAGCGGAATTCGAAATTGTTTGCAATAATACGATAGGTATATTTCTAGCCTATGATATACGTTGTGTATGTTGTTACTAAAGGTGGATGATTGCCATATTTCTATACTTCAATATAATGGCTCGCAAAATTATGTACATACAATTTTGCATCGTATGCAGCAAATACATAAGAATCTGTGTACAACATTCATAAGCATTTTCAGCTGGTCGTGATGGATATAAATAACAAAGCCCTGTATACTTTGTTATAAATACAAACAGTACCTAAGCATTCGTACGCCGAGCATATACGTTATTACGGTGCTAAGCGGGTTTTTAACTATGCAACCCCTACGAAAGGGGTGGCTCTATATTTTTCTTTGTCTATGATTCACCCCCTGTGACGTCACGGTGGAAATCGACCAATCCCGGCAAGCGCAGTAGTCACTGAAACTGCGAGGCAAAATCACTACGCGACACACGGCCTCGTAATTTCCAATGTTTTTGATGTCCGATAAAACGTGTATTCGCAAAATGTGCATTGTTCTCCTGAAAGTTGTATAATTATGATTGATTACGTATACTGACAGTGAATTATTTTTTTGTTGTTATTTGGTGTTTGTAATTCGAGATATAATTTATTGAGTTGATGTAAATAGGGGGTGGTGCCGTGATGCCAGTTCGGAAGCAAGGTGAGAGCTATATTCTAATAATATCACCAACCTTTTACATACTAATTCCGGTATTGCGTTCACATAATCAGGAAAAAACTGTGATCATATAATATTGACGTAACGGAGGGTCGATTACTACGGTAACAAAGCACCCCTCTGTTTTATTCGCCTCGATGTGTACGTGTGGAGCTTAGCACCCCTTTAAAAAACATAAAACTGTAACTAAATAATTTTTATTTTAAATAATAAACAATTCTGAAGGATGTGATAAATTATTTAATCGCGCGAATTTTAAATTTCGTTTAGTACGCAAATGTATTCGAAACTCACGAAAATGGCAATCTTTTGGCAATAATAATTGTATGTAATTTTATCAATAATAAAAACGATCTTATTGCAGAAGCACATCGAGCCTTAGAACTCCTTGAAGACTACCACAGCAAGTTAATAAAGCCTCAAGATAGACAGCTGCGAATAGCGATCGAGAGGGTCATTAGAATATTCAAATCAAGGCTTTTCCAGGCGCTATTAGGTGAGTTGTAAAAACTTTAAATGAATAAAATAACATGAGTAGAGCAAACAAAAAATGTTGAAATGAAAATTGATATATTGACAATAATGTTTAGTGTTTTGAGCATAACATTACGTCTACAGTATTCTACACTTTGTGATATCATGTTTTGAATAAAAACAATAGAATTCTCAAGTTCTAATTCAATTCAATCAGTAGCTGTCATTTACCATGTCATTTTTATTTCCGTTTGGTTTGTATCTCGTCGACATTTATGTACGGATAAAAGCGGGAAAATGAAGCTTTTATCTTATAAATTATGTAGGAAATTTCATCAATTCAATCATTTGCTACTTTCATGTTTCTCAAGCTGATAGTATTTTATACTCATTTTCCGCACTCTAGATTAAATCTGGCGAGATGTGGTCACATGACTAGCTACTATACTATATAATGAAATGAGTATATCATCGGCTTTTTTAAAATATCATAAATATCATAAATAATACGTTAAATATACAGTTTTGATTTTGTTTACACTTTTTAAGCTGATCTGAGCTAATGATGTCAACTCTTCAAAATGTTCGTTCAAATTATGTACACCTGTATAATAATTGCTTTTAATTATAATTTATAATCTCTACAAAATATATATTTATTTTTTGGAGTAAGCAGACGACGTAAGAATATGCAATGATCGTTCAACGACCGTGAGCCATGTCGCCAGTCCCTTGCCTATAAATACAAAAGCGCGCGTGTCTGCTACGTCACATTTGATCTTGACTTCATCTTGACCAACTCCCTGTCTGCTATTGTTAATCATAATAAGTAATCTACTAACGATGCTTTTATTCATTAGCCAACCTACTCTTAATGGCTGGTACCTCGTGTAAACCTAATCACCTACTCAAGTTGGGTCGGTCTAGGGAAGTTATTTCGGTCATAATTCGTACATCATAGAGTAATTGCCGCAATCCTGCTAATTTGTGTGCTAATTTCCATAAACTACGATGGCGTAATCTTTCTTTATGATATAATAAAATGTAGCATGCACTATTCGCAATAATCGTGCAGTGATTATAAAAATCAATGGTTTACTTTGCGGTATTGCGAGGGCGAGCGAAACTAGACCACATGACGTCGCGTCGTTCCTCATCGATCGCTCAGCTAACACAAATAACGTTAAAAAATCACAATTGATCTATATATAAATATATATTTTTTAAATACAGTTTTCAACGTCTATTCTAGATCGTGTCTAGAGAACAGACCGGCGCGCATTCTGAAATCGAAGAGAAAACTGAGGTTCCGAATTAATTAGGAAGTCAGATTAACGAATTTACATAGTTTCTAATTGTTTTAGTTGGCAACACTAAATATGCATACATAATACACTGTAGGTATTTATATGTATAATCTATAATCTAAATATAGGAACGACCTTTAATCATTCTTTAGATCTCTGTAGGTTAGTAGGTATTATTGTTTATAATTTACTAGAGTAACGTTTTTAGACCACGATTATCTTCTATTTCTAAGTATTTCTATATTTAAAATACACACAGACCTTACCGACAAAACCAATTATTTAAAATTTTCAAAGAGAGGTAAGCAGACTGATGATGTTTATTATACTGTAGTCAGCTGTCATCTAGATGCGTTTGGAAGCAGCAGATTCTCTAACTGTTTCGTCAATCCAGAATAACAAAAATGATTGCTACCTGCAGACATTTTTCAGCGGTAGCAGGCAATTGTCTGCACTCACGCAACGCTCTCCAGTTTAATATCAGGCGGTCACAGGCTAAAGTTTAAAATAATCTTTAATTATGAACCTGTATAAAATAAAAAGGATCACTTCACATGACAACTCATTGAAAATTTTAATCAAGGGATGCTTTTCTCCCAACAAACGGACGATGTCGGCGGCATGTGCTTGTTGTGAATACTCGCTGACCTGAATCGATGTGATCTGGGTCAGCCGGAACATCGCACATCGTTCTAGACTTATTTGACATTATTTAATACATTCGATTAATATTCATGGGAATTTTAGCCTATTTAAACATTATTTACCGTCTTCAATGGTAATTGAAGACATTTCTCTGTGGTATCAGTTTTGCCCGTAACTTTTATACGTCCTATGGTCATAACCATAGATATAAGTTGTTGTATAGATGGAGCAATTATGAAGGATCACGTGTTACTCTTCTATATACACGGATACTAACTAATAACCGCGTGTCTGTCTATTTTGAACCTAAAACAGATGACCACACTCTAGCCTGGCATTAGTCTGAGTGCGGTCATACTCGTATACTAATTACTAGAGAAAAACCATTCCTCGAGCTAAAATAAAATATAACAGGAAATGTTTATAATATGGTAATAAGAGGTTAAAACCCACTGAAAATATTTGAAGGTTAAACTACCACCATATTAAATATTTTATAGTAGCTCGACATGTTACCATACTACTCTAAAATGCGATCCATAAGCGGAAACAACTGGCATGCTACCACAGAGAAATGTCCACAACAGTCCACTCCGCTGTGCCGGCTTGAGGCCACGAATGTGCGCCATCCGATGCTATCGTTATACTCGATTACTCCCGTACTGGTCCCGAAAAGATCTATCACAAATAAATATAATTATAGAAGCATAGAACAAAGCAAAGAACTCTAGAGTTATTGAACCGTTCAACGTTTTTCAAGAACATTACAGTTTCCTAAGTTATTTCGAGCATAACTAAATAAATTACGTTTCAAATAATGGTTTTGAAAGGTTTTCCCTATATTTGTTGTGCGATGAAATGCCATTTCGCTCGAGTTATCGATTAATAAATGAGCGTAAGAAACTACGTACTCAGTCTCGTAGGTATGCATACGATGCGTGAAAGAAGGCTATTTATACCTATAAAGGCATTATGCTGATATAAAATCAATACACAACCCCGAGCCCTTACTAAGTAGGTAGGTATATATGTACCTATAGAAGAGCGCGAGATTTTAAATCAAAATATAATAAATGTAGTCAATGATAAAAACATTTCTGAAAAAAATTGAACCGACTTCTAAATAAAACACAAGGCACTAAAAAGTAAAAAATAATTTCAATTGAGAGTACCTACACACAATTTAATAAGCATAAACATGAATAGATGCTTATTATTTATTTACACATTAATTATATGCATTTTATTTAGCATATATCTGAAGTCAGTGCAAGCATTTGAAACATGTTTTATGATTGGTAATGTACCTAGAATCAAGCAATGCGGAGTTTCATATTTGGTTGGCACCGACTTCAGATATATGCTAAATAAAATGCATATAATTAATGTGTAAATAAATAATAAGCATCTATTCATGTTTATGCTTATTAAATTGTGTGTAGGTACTCTCAATTGAAATTATTTTTTACTTTTTAGTGCCTTGTGTTTTATTTAGAAGTCGGTTCAATTTTTTTCAGAAATGTTTTTATTTTGTAATTTTTAGTTGTAACTGTAGATTGATTGTATGGATAACATTCTAAACGCGCTCTTCAAATAAAATGTGATGAGTGGCGGGCTTATAGACAGACACTTTCGAGTCCTACCCGATAAAAAATTATTCATTAAAATCAATCGAAACATCCCCTAATTTTCCACCCTTAGAGATGGAATATTGTATTCCTTAAATGGGATCAATCCCGAAACGTACTTTATCAAACAAAAAAAGAATCATCAAAATCGGTTCACAAACGGCGAAATATCCCCTAATTTTCCACCCTTAAAGGTGGAATTTTTGATTCCTTAAATGGGACCAATCCCGAGACGTACTTTATCAAACAAAAAAGAATCATCAAAATCGGTTCACTAATGGCGAAATATCCCCAAATTTTCCACCCTTAAAGGTGGAATATGTTATTCCTTAAATGGGACCAATCCCTAAACATACTTTATCAAACAAAAAAGAATCATCAAAATCGGTTTACAAACGGCGAAACATCCCCTAATTTTCCACCCTTAAAGGTGGAATATTTTATTCCTTAAATGGGACCAATTCCGAAACGTACTTTGTAAAACAAAAAAAGAATCATCAAAATCGGTTCACAAACGGCGAAACATCCCCTAATTTTCCACCCTTAAAGATGGAATATTTTCTTCAAATTTAAAATTGACCAATCACGAGACATACTTTATCCAACAAAAGAAAAATCATCGAAATCGGTTCACAAACGGCGAAACATCCCCTAATTTCCCACCCTTAGAGGTGGAATATTTTCTTCAAATTGAAATGGGACCAATGCGGACATATACCCTATCCAACAAAAAAAGAATCATCAAAATCGGTCCACAAACGGCGGAGATATGAGTGAACATCGCCACAAAAAAAAAAAAAAATACACGACGAATAGATAACCTCCTCCTTTTGAAGTCGGTTAAAAATAAGAGGCAATTTGTTAAAAATCAACACTTTCCTTTGGTTTGTCGTATATCATTACTTCCCAGAATTTGATGCTTACCAGCGACACTATCGAATGGTGTAATAATGCAGGCTGTTTTTTTTTTCAAATCAACAGGTTCGATTCCCGGCTGGTAAAATGGATTTATCAAAAATCTAATAACACAGTTTTAGTTTTCATCAAAATCGGCATCGAGACTCCTTTCAGCATTTTTCGCTATCTCTTATAGTTTAGGATTGTTTGTTTAGGATAGGATTACTTGTTTGTTTTTAACTATGTTTATTTAATTTTATTTTTTTAAAAATCTAGTCGCGTCTAATATGGCTTTTTTACCGCCATCTTGATGTGATCGCGATAATAAGCCGAATACAATTTAGTTAAAACATCTTCACACAAAACTTCGAAATTATACTCGGACAGAATAATTTATATAATTATAAAGTGAACATTATATCTAGGGGCCGGGCTCGGCATATGACAACACTTCGCCTGATGTAAAGCTAGAGTATGGTCCATGAAATCTCTATGGGCAGCAGTCACCTCTGCTATGCCTTCCTGAGAAGACGAGTATGCACCGTCTCGATTGACAGTGCAGTGCACACTTCTCTCGCTATACCTGGCTACTTTCAAACTGTCCCGAAACGCGACAAGGTCACTTCACGGGTGTTACACGTGCTAATAACCATCATCAGTCTGCCTACCACAACAACTTACTATTTTTATTACAAGTTTTGGCAAAAAGGGCTTTTATGCTACCTACCCACTGATTAAACGTGCTTTTGTTTTAAATCCAATGAAGAATGAGTTTTTCTATATTGTGTTCTATATTATATATTTTTGCGGCTACGAAGAACCGAGGTTACAATGTACTTACTTAAAGTGTCCTCATTGCGGGATCTGTCATACAACAAGGTGAATCCAATGTAACAGGTGAAACACTAGGCGACAATTAGTGACGCATATCAACCTTTATTCTAATATATGCTACTTATCATCCGTAGCCGAAAGCGAAATATTAAATATTTAAGTTGTACGTAATAACATAACAATGCGACCCGTGGTCTAGCGGTAAGACGCGTGAACTCGAATCGTGAATTGATGAGACCCGTCTTCAAACTGTCACATGTACTTTGGTCGCTCAGTGCCTATGGTATAATATAGGCATTAATTAAAAGAGTGGTAGGCAGACTGATGATGGTTATTAGCTCAATCTACCGTCCTAGGGTAGTATCACCACTTTCAAGTGAAACACCTGTAAAGTGACCTTTTTCAAAGGAAATGACCTTGTGTTTCGGGATCAGTTTGAAAGTAGCCAGGAATAACGAGACGAGTGTGCACTGTCAACCTGCTTGTGGATATTTGTCTCCTCAAGCCGGCGTAGCGGAGGCGACTGCTGCCTGTCGACATTTATTTATGGTAGCAGTTGTTTCCGTTCATAGACCTAGCATCAGGCGTAGTATTGTAGCCTGTAGGTAACATTAAAATCGTTGATGACTTTTATGGCAGAGTGGTTATAGGTTCAATCCCTTGTCTCCTTGTAGTAAAAATCAAATAAAAAAGTTATCTGCAATATACTTACAGAATGTGTAGGTACTTGTTTTAGGTGCCATATGGTAGAAGTGAACTTGACGTCATTTGTGACCAGTTATACGTCTTATTTGGTAGACAATAAGACTTGACAAGTTTCCTGACTTAGGACCGGTAATTCAATCCTTTTTAATTATATGGCGACCTTAATATTCTAATTATTCACTCAAAACTGACTAATAAACTATCTTAGGTCCTTAGTAAGACGAACCTAGTTTAAGTCAGAACTAATTTACCGACCCCAAAAATGGTTTTAGTCGTAATTCGCCAGAACGATATGTGTTTTAGCGATCAGATAACCAAAAAAGCCAATTAGTAAAAACAGTTTTTAGTTAATTGATCGTTTTAGTTAAAAGTTGCTCACACGCTTGTTGATAATGATAACACATAATATTTATCTTAGTTAATTTTAGTTAATCTTAGTAACGTTTCCTTGGTCGTAACCGTGGCCTACTGGCTTTGAACTTGGCTGTATTCCACCTTTTATCCGAGAGAATATCACTAGGGTACATTTTATTACACCTTTGGCTCAGTTGAATTAGTTATTGGGTCACAGATGTGTTCCAACGAGACTTTAGAAAAAATACTACGCTTTTTACGTAATACTCTAACCAAGAAAGTGTTATTACGCAGTAGGTAATAAATAGGTAAAATACATACATAAAATACAAAGATATTTAAGTATAATATTTAGCTATTTCAATTTCTTTAACATATATATATGTATAACACAACATCTGACCCCAAATTGGGCCCTATCTCTTGCCCCATCCTATATCTTCTCAACCCAATTTGGGACCAAAATCGCAAATTGGGTCGCTAAGTAGTTTTAGGCGGAGTCTGGATACGGAGTACAGAGAAAAAAGTCGCAATTATTGGTACTATTTGATTACTTTATGAAAGATTACTTTATTAAAGAGTGGTAGGCAGACTGATGATGGTCCAGTCTGCCGTCCTGGGGTAGTACCACCACTTTCGAATGTAACACCGGTGAAGTGACTTTGTCGCGTTTCGGGAATAGTTTGAAAGTAGCCAGGTATAACGAGAGGAGTATGCACTGTCAATCTAAGATGGTACATGCTCGTCTCCTCAAACCGGCATAGTGGAGGCGACTGCTACCCGCACAGGTTTCTCTGTAGTAGCAGTTGTTTCCATTCATGGACCGCACTCTAGCTTTACATCAGGCGGAGTGTTGTCACATGCCGAGCTACAATAAAAAAAATATATATTTGATTATTATGTATCGGGACAATACGAATATAATATTATTATTTTACTATGAATAAATATTTGTTTCGACTGGATGTGGAACTCGGAACAACCACAATAATTACGACAAAAAGGCTGAATCCCAGGGGCATGTACCTATAGGTAAGATAGGCACTCACTTTAAAATGGGGAAAGATCCTCCAAAGTTGAAAATTTGAGTTCATAATTAAATTTATTTTATAAATAATGGCAGTAGTTTTGTATTTACGATAGAAATGCATTATTAATTATTATCGGCATAAGTATATCAGATCATTTGCACGTTGATGTCAGTTGTAACAATACCTAAATACGTCTTCAACAGATGTACGTAATGTCTTGTCTTGTTCCAAGGTCGTGCTAAGTTATTGCAGACGTTATAATTTTTATTGTACTCTTACTTCGGGAGAGGCGTGAACGAATTCACTTTTTACGTCTTTCCTATAGGTATTATTAAATTATTTTATTGTTCTATTATAAAAGTAAAAATAACGATCGCCAGTCCGCTCCTGCCGCTGCTTTTGTTCTTTTTTCTTGTTACGTAAAAGCAAAGACATCGTTACCCATGCAGTTTTCAGTAAAGAATATATTGTATAATATTTCCATATTATAGAGGCGTAGTCTTCAGTTTTAATTTATAATAATTTTAAATAAAGTGGTGGCTTTAGGTCAAGTTAGTTTTGGTGGAAAAACACACCCTTTTTCTTCATATATTTTGAATAATTTGCCCATTCTCACGAACGTTCACGAACAATTAATTATCGGATAATAATCTATCATTTTAGAAGAAACACAAGTTTAAAAAGACTCCAGAGTCCCGCCAGAATTTATTTCATGTTTTATTATGGACTTGTACACCTATATTTGCCATTAGACAAAATTTTAAAAATGTGCAATGGTGGCTCAAACTTTATTTCTTATTTTGAAGTTTTACTAAATTCGCTCATATTCTAAAATCTGTAATGGGTCTATTAATAGTATTAGAATTTGAAAAACATTCGCCTTCGATAATGGCTTTGTAAAAAATTATATTCACGATATTATCTTCAGCTGCCCGCCATAATTTCTGTTAAAATGTTGAATTTTGTAGCAACCACTTTATATTTCCACCACGTTGTATTTCTAGATGTAACGACGCGATTTCACTTGAAAATTCGAAACTAGATCAGACATTGTGCCTACACAAATAACTAGGTTAAATTCAACTACAATCGTTGTACAAATCGAGGCCTTTTCAAAGAAATAAAGAAATAGTCATGCCAACCTAACTATGTTGAACTCGTTGAATCACACCAACGCGCGTGAAAACATATTATAGCAATCTAACCTAACAACCCTAAACTTAGTAAAATTCATTTAGGAGAAAGTTTAGTTTATTTTTTAAAATATGACTAATTATTTTTTCACATAAAACAGTTTAGTCAAAAACAGTTTTAGTGGAGTAGTGGAATCTTTATTAAAACTTACAATGAAATTTTCGAGTCTAATTATTTAAAATCACTTACCTAGGAAGATAGGTAATTGAAGAGCGATAACCTAAACACCGAAATACCTCCAGAATCAGATGCCCGCCAACATATACTGATTTTATTTTTACTCTACTAGGGTTTTAATTAGAAATAGATAACTCAAGGGTCGTTGGTTGAAAATGTAAGGATCCTCCACACTAGGAAAGGAAAATTTCGACTTAAATATTATTGTATATTCGATTATTACTTCCTTATTTTTAGGTTAGGTTATAAAATTGCGCGGTAAAAGTATGTAGGTAGTTGGTACCTATGTACTCGCCTTTACTATGCTATTTATTTACATTATTTCGATTCGATAATACTCAATAAGAACATTTAAAAATATGGTGAATATGTATTGGATAAAAGGTAAAATAGGTAAAAATTGTTTGTAGAAATAAAGACTGACCTCTAATCTAAATATTATGAAAGTAGGTTACGATTGTATTTCCCGGGGTAATTGAACTTTATATCAAACAACAATCTACCCTAAACCATGCTATTTCCAACTGCAAAGTAATTAAAAATTGTTCGCAAGAGTTTCTTTTTTGTTTTGCTTCAAAACTATTTACGAGGTAAAATTGAACTAAATAAACTTTTAAATTCGAACATTTTTTGATAATATTTTTAGGGTTCTCTTAACTACTCAATTAAAAATAAATGATAATCTTAAAAGTAAGGGTACGTACCTAGGTGCTGGTACGAAATAAAGTCATCTAAGATGGCTAAATAAAGGACAGTAAGCGAAGGAGGTACAAGGCCTATAATTAATAAAGATTTAACTACCGGCCCTTTGTTATTTGAACTTCTAATAACATCTATATTATGTGTTTATAATTTTACCGTTTACAATAGTTCACATGGAACATATAAACGATTTACTAAAAATGCACGGAACCTTTGTACTTATAGGAAATGCAAAATCAAAACAAAAAACTACCTCTGCAACATGGAATAGCAGCGCTAGCATGTTCATTTTTTAATTAATAAATTCTTTCATCGTTTCTATCATATTAATTGAATAAGTAATTTTAACTATTCGGTTATTATTGAAATGCTACAATAACATAAGGATTGATTTTTAATTACCTATATTCAAGGAACTCTGTACGTATAAATGAAAAAACATAAATAATACGTAGTTAGTTACCATTATCCTTGATAATAATTTCATTAATCATATAACGTGCTCTTTGTTAAGGAGTGAGGCGATTTCTGTAATGATGACCAACAGCCTGGGGACCATACTACAAGGTGATCAAAATTCATCATCATGAATATTAATACCTTAACCCTGCATATTTATTAATCTTTTAGAAGTAACCTTGTCCAATTTCCACACACTGAAATACAATACGTCTAGTGTTTAATTTAATAACCATCGACTACCTTTAGCAAATAACATAGGCAAATTTCCATAAAAAATATATTCATTTCAAATATTTAAATTGTTATGCTAAGTTACATTTTTGATTATTTACAGATATCCAAGAATTTTACGAATTAACCCTTCTCGATGATACGAAATCGATACAGCAGAAAACTGCTGAAACTATACGAATCGCCAACAAATGGGAGACGGACTCGGGAGGTGGTCGCAGAGAAGTGAGTGTTACAAATGATTCGCTTCGTTTTATTATTATTATTTTAGTTTTGGCGGGAATTTGAAGAATAGCTTTTTTGTTTTTGCGTCAAAAAATATATTTGCATAGGTTAATATTTTGTATCGCGTGTCATTCATTCATCATATTACACAAAATTCTCGCTTGGCCTGAACCCAAGACTTTAAAACTACTTTCGAAAAAAAAACACCAAATTAATATTATTATATCACTATATAAAAAGGTGGGCCTATAGAGGATAATGAACACTAGGACGTGGGCCTCTACCGTGGCGAAAAACTTTCTTTCCTCCAGTTTAACCGCTTACTCGTTATCACTTGTCAGGGGGGAAACCCTTGACTAGTCTCAATCCCATCTCTCTTTTTCTCGGATCAGGCAAAGCGCCCCCACTTGATTCTCTGAAACAGTCTTTATCAGCAGTTTCATACAAAAAAAAATCGTGGAGAGATATCTTTGTCCAGTAGTTGGACACCAATTAAGTTAACTATAGACATAAAAAAAACACGCTTTATTAGAGCCCACAATTGGATGTAACAAAAGAACAAAAAATTGTTGCTGAAATATATGTAGGTATAGGTTATCGGATGCAAATCGCCTATCCAGCAGATAATCTACTGCAAGGAATAAACGAGCTGTGGATTGCTTGTTTAACTTTACATAGCGTTCGAGCTATTGTTAACTAGGTGACTGTAAAGTCAACAGCGCCTGTTTTTTCAGCCATTTTTTTGTGCAGTTGTGTTTATAAGTGGAATTTTATTTATGTTTATGTTTATGTTTACAGGTTACAGAAGATAGTGAATACAGAAGCGTATCAAATGCGTTTTTTGCAGACAAAATCAACACCAAACCAGATAGGCGCAATGATACCCCGGACTCTTCGAAGGTAAGTTATTAAATATTATTATTACATACACATCTGTAAATTTATTTTCATATTGTTCGTTAGCTAATACCTACTTTAATATTAATTTTTATTCAAGGTGGAAATGGAACTCACATCGCCGCCGACCATCGATGACCACCCCGAAGTTCCACAATACAAGGTAAGTAGAGCTACACCTACATCATTAGGTAAGTAGGTTCACTCAAAATATGGCAAAATTATGATGGTTTCATATTGTCCTACATATCCTCTGTATTATAAAAAAAGTTACATTATTACTCATCGAAATCAAATCGTAAATTATTACAAAAATTAATCATGGTCAACGCCATCTATCGGTGACGACTATAACAATGTAGACAAACGTTGAACGTTCGTATGCGCGAGAGTCGTTCGTTACAGGTTTTTTTTTGATGACGTGCCGTGAACTTCTGTCGTGTGTGTACGCTACAAGTCGTCGGTAATGGCGGATAGTTGTTTCTTCGCGTCCGTAGTACTATTTATAACCTAAAATTTAGTACAAGTTTTCGGCGATATGTACTCAAACGTTTCACTATTCAGTGTATTGGTACTGCTGGGTTTTACGGCTCACTCATGACGTACGTGCTGTATTTCGTTTGAGAGCAAACCGCTCGCTAAAAGATTATCAGTGAAATGATATTGCACACAAAATTTTGACATTCATTCTGCGGTTGTTTCGTTTTCGTCGCAAGTAAGGCCATTTAATAAACACTAATCTATTTTTAAACGTTTGGTAATTTCTTACACTTGGGACCGTATCTGAATCTCGGTGAGACTAATACACATTCTCACACTCATTTCGCTTGTAACATTTTATTAGTGTCTCTCTACGACCCATTTACTGTTTTATATTGTCGAGAGGAACATACATTGCACTCTTAAATAATAGTGTAATGAACATCAATTAAAGTACATCGCTTTTGTCATTCATAATAGCATTCTCTCATTGAGCTGAGTATCAAGATAACATGCCTATCTACTAAACTATCAGAATGTACTAAACACTATACCGGACCCGGTTTGGCACCTATGCGATATTTGTGCTACTGATAACGATATTACAGGACCGTCGCTAACACAGCTTAATCCTATCAACTGTTGAATAATTCTTATTGGTGAATGTTAGAAATGGGTTCTAGGTAGAAAGTGATGCATGTCCACACGGTGAAATAAAATGGAAGAAACAAGTGTGTAACTAACAATGCATGTAGTGTACATATAGAGTGAACCGAACAAATCTTTCTTCTCAAAATGACTGAAAGAAGGAAGAAGAAAACACATAATGGATTTCTCCGGAAAGTCTCTTCTTTATTTAATCTTGACACGGTGAGTTGAGAAGATGCCTTCTTCTATAAGCCAAAGATGGATTCTCAAAAGTTATTTAAAATATGATATGATTAAGTCCAGTTTAATTTCTAATCTTTACAATTTAGGTTTAAGTATTTAAAACTACATTAAAAACAATTTTAGATAAGGGCCAGATAATGTCAGTTTACTACAATTTTTACTATACTTTAAACAGTTTAAACTGATTAAAACATTGTTTTGTTTGCATGCATGTTTGTATTATCTCTAATTTTAAAATTCCTTGCATGTAACTGGCATAATATTTGATGTTTAAATTAAAATTAAAACACAATGTATACTGCTCCACATTATTCCTGATAATTGCTAAGCTCTATAGCTTTGTATTTTACGTCATGGTTTATCTATAGTTTTAAATTATGTTCATGCAAGTATTGTTTTGGATAAAATGATTAACGTTCAGGGATAAATATCTTAAGGAATTTTTGCATTCCAAATTCAACCTTATTGTGGTTTCAAAAGATTGAGAGTAAGAACTATATTTCGGGTCTGCATACTGTTGCAGAAATTTATACATATGCAAAAAATACTCTATTTCTGTTTATCGCTGATAGAGCCTTTTCGGAGCCATTTATGTGGTGGTAGAATCATATACTATTGTGACAATTTAAGCAGCCTTATTTAAAAAAAAAACAATTTATTTACCTTTTTTTTTTATTCTCTAAAAAAATACTATAATCTGCAGAAAAAATGTTGGCAACCCCAATTGAGAGACAAAATAAGTTCTTCAATAAAATGAAATAATAGTGTTAACTTTTTTATACTTACAGTGGATATGTAACATCTAAATTATATATTATTACAATGTAGGTACTTGATATAGATAATTGTGTGACCATGGCTCTATGATATACTAAATTAGTGTCATATTCAATGGCCATGGTTTAAACATAAATGTTGTGGTTTGAATAAATACACTGTGAATTTTTCTTGTGATTTAATTTGAAATATTTAATGTTTATATGAAAATAAAATAAGTTCTTAAGGTGTTGGTATTATATCTAATTATTTATGTCAACAGGTTCACATTGCTGCTTCCCCTGAAATGAAGCAGGTAAATATATTCCAATAAAACACAATAATTAAGTAGTGCTTGTATCACAGGCACTAACAGACTAAAGTATGTATAACATAGTCAGAATTTAGCGAGGTTTGAACACGGTCTTGCCTTAACATCTAGACCACGGCTGCAATTTTTAATCATACCTAGTATAAATTATAATTAAATTTACAGGTGAACGGCATTGAAGGAGCAGACCAGGCTGGCAGTGAAGAGCCAGGGTATACTTATCTTACAATAGTACTATCTCGTTCTGGAGGTGCAGGACTTGGCTTCAGTATCGCTGGAGGCTCAGACAATCCTCATATTGGTGATGATACACATATTTATGTAACAAAACTTATCCCTGGAGGTGCCGCAGCGGCGAGTCAGCTGCAAATCAATGATGCTATATTACAGGTAATTTATACGATATTTTTTTAATGCTTAATAGGCAAGCGTTGGAGCACACCTTGCCTGGTGTTAAGCATTGGTGCGGTCTAAGGTAGAGCACGCTTGCCTATGAGGTACCTATTCACCTTCAATTTGAAGAGACCTATGTACGTGTCGGGAAACACAGACACCTGGAGGGAGTTCCACAGTTTCGCAGTACGCACGAGGAACGTGTTGTCAAAACGCCACGTACGCACTTTAGGAACTTGAACTATAAATGGATGGTACCTCTGGGTGCCTAGACATCCAATGAAAGAAAGGGGATGGTAGAACTAAGTTGTGTAGCTCTTGCGCCCACTCCCCGAAATGTATCCGGTATATTAGGGATGATGGGTAGAATGTGCCTTATGATCATAAAATGATGGAATCTAGAACTAAATAAGAATTGTTGTTAATAAAAGATGTATCATTTTTTTCTTCCTTCAACAGCGGTCCAAAAAAAAGAGTAATAATTTCTCTATTCTATTTCAGGTTAATGATACTGATGTTGTGAATGTGATCCATGCTGATGCAGTTGATGCTTTAAAGAAAGCTGGCAATACAGTAAGACTGGTGAGTTCATAGGATTCAGTTTATTATTGATATTTATTTTAGCTAACTTGATTCTTTTTTTTTTCTGTACACAATACAAAACAAAATAATACATGTTTAAGTCATTTAATTGTAGCTCGGCACATGGCAACTGCTACCACAGACTGCGTCCACTATGCCGGATTAAGGAGACGAATGTGCACAATCCAAGTTGACAATGCACATTCCTCTCTTTATGGATACTTCCAACTGATCTCGAAACGCGACATGGTCATTTAATGCGTGTTCCACTTTACTCAGTCTGCCTAACAATATTTAATTTAATGGTTAATGGTATATACCATTGGCGCTGAGTTACAATTTACTTAAATTCTGATTTTTCTTTAATATTTTAGAAAATAAGACGACGTTTGGTTCCAAACAGTGCACCCATTGAAAGCAATACTAATCAACTACTGAGTAGTAAAGAAGACGCTGTTGAAATTGAGTTGGTGAAGGGAGGCTCTGGACTTGGATTCAGTATAGGTAACTGTAGTATAGGTTCTGTATATGTAACATTTTTCACGCTAAATGCAGCCTGTGGTCACCACCAACACCACGTGACTATTATTCCTGCAAAGCCTTCGAAACGTCTCGGATTAAATTAAAATAATTAAACAACAGTTCGTGCGGAACCTAAGACTTCTAAAACATTTTTTCTTGTATGTTAGTATGTTTCTTTGACTGCATCCAGTGTGACATATCTATAGCTCTAATAATTATTCCCCCATCGTCCAACATGCATCATTAGATGCCAAACTCCTGAATGTTTATAGACAATGATTGATCATTGTAAGGCTTGACGGGTTGTCTACATATGTTTATTTAAATTAGTTCTGTAGTTTTTAATCTTGGAGCTTCTACAAATAGACAGACAGACAAACTTCTCAATGTTTAAAATAGTAATTAAACATTATAATTATAAAAATATTATAATCACAGCGGGTGGTGTAGGAAATCAACATATACCGGGTGACAATGGAATTTACGTTACGAAAATTATGGCCGGCGGCGCTGCGCATAGAGACGGCAGATTACGTGTTGGTGACAAATTGCTTATGGTCAAGAATACTTCTGTAAGTACATTTATTTACAATAGGCACTATTAAAGAATGAAAAAGACTGATAATGGTGACCCGTGAAATGACCTTGTCAAGTTTGGAAGTAGCCAGGTATAACGAGACTAGTGTGCACTATCTGAATGGTCTGCGATTGTCTCATCAGGCCGGCATAGCGGAGGTGACTGCTTCCTGTATAAATGTATGCAGTTGTTTCCGTTGATGGACCGCACTCCAGCTTTACATCAGGCAGATAATTTCGCAAAATGTTTGACAAATTTAAATTCACATTTATGACAATAATACGGTTGATTTTTAAACGTACTTTTTAATTAAATTGGTGTTTTATATTCACTATTTGCAGCGTGGCGACGTTAATTTAGATAATGTAACTCATGAAGATGCAGTTAGTGCTTTGAAAGCTTCAGGCGAACGTGTCGTTTTGGTTTTAATTCCTGGCCCTAGGTCTAGAGCACCTTCGCCAGCTCCAACTTCAAGGGCACATACACGTTAGTATATCTTACATGGTTTCAACTGTAAATTATAATTAAATTTGATGTGAAATGTACGATCTTAGTAACACAAAGAAACTGTAACAATCCCTCAGACAACAAGGGTTGCCACAATTCGACTTAGCTTAAAAAAACACACGACTAAAAAGCGGACCCCGAAAACTAGGTCTAACTGACGTACTTTGGCTCCCTCGCATTGCAGTCTGGCGATGTTTTTCTATCTTTGTTTCCTGTGCATCAGTACCTGTACTGTAACTGTGTGGGTGACTGCGTGTAGTTTTGTGTCTGGTCCACTTTCAATTGTAAACAACGAATTTAAATTTCAGCATCTAGCACGACTAATACAGTGAACCGCGATGACGTCACAGATAGTAATGAAGAGACGAGGGTTGTCGATTTAGAAAAGGGTGGCCAAGGCCTCGGATTCAATATCGTTGGGGGAGAGGACGGCCATGGAATATATGTGTCATACTTGCTGGCTGGAGGACCGGCCGAGAGGTCCGGTGCAATCCGACGAGGAGATAGGTTGCTTGCAGTTAATGACACAGATATCACTCATGCTACTCATGATCAAGCTGCTAAAGCGCTTAAGGTATACTCTTTAATCTCTAGTTTACCAAAGTAACTTTCACGCCTAAAGCGCTGAATAGGTTTTGATAAAACGACAATGCCCTATCCTAAAATCTAACAATTAACAAAACAATATTCTACAATTATGTGTTTCTTTTGTTTCTTATTTATTATAATTATATCAAGACAACCGTTGTACCAATCAATATGCATGTTTAATTACATTTTAAAAAAAAACAGATATCAGTTATTAATTCATTTAATATAATAATAAACTCAAATAATGCCAAAAAAAGGTCTCATTACTCCAATAACCTAGGTAAAAACATTAAAACTGAAAATTTTCTACAAAATTAACAAAACATCATCGACAAATTCTAGAAAAAAAATGTGGGCCCATTTCTCTTAGGTGAATGGGCATTCTCCTTTGCCAAGGTCCATTACATACCTTTTTGTCTTATCACATGCCAAATCGCCATAATCAGAAAATACTCGTAATTCTTTCTCAACAGCTAATATTATGATGAATCATAGCTAACAATAATGTACTAAAAGTCAATGGCATGTGTTTAAATATTGACAATATGATTAGATAAGAATAAAATTGATGCTGTCTGTAGGTATTCAAATCAAGGACACAGTATACATGACTATAGTAAAGCGTCAAAGAGCTTACAGGCTTACGACAGCTTTTGATTGTGTGTGAACTAAATTCGATCAATATTGATGTCATATAAATTGTACAGGCTTCATATTATTAAGTGTATTTCACAATTAAGCGAAGCAAAGCGCTTGTTTCAAATAAATAATGTTTACATTTTTGTGAAGATTTAAACATTGTTTCGGTCTCAGACAATCTTGATTTAACCGCAGAAAAAAAAGATGCGTTCCTATTAGTGGAGAGATAATGGAGAGAGATAGTCACTTTACGCCGTGACTGCGTAAATGTACGAGTAATCTTACACTTGGCTCTCAGTGGACGCCGCACTAGTTTGACAAAAGGCTGGTTACAGTCACATGCAGAAGATCAAAATAATATAATTTATATTGTTGCAGGGTACAGGTCAAAATGTAAAACTGACTGTAGTTTATAGGCCGCAGGAGTACAATAAGTTTGAAGCGCGGATCAATGAACTAAAACAACATCATACACTTTTAAGGACATCACAAAAGAGATCCCTTTATGTCAGGTTAGTAGACCCGCCAATAAGGGCTGAATCCAATGTCACATTATATTTAAGGAATAGTTGGTTATTGATGGTTATTAACCCAGTTTTTTTTAAATTGTAGCTTGGCATATGACAACCTGATGTATATCTAGAGTGCGGTCCATGAATGGTAACAACTGCTACTACAGAGAAAACTACAGGCAGCAGTCGCCTCCACTATGCCGGCTTGAGGAGATGAGCATGTACCATCTAGATATACACTCCTACGTTATACCTGGCTACTTTCAAAGTGGCCTGGCAGACTGATGATGGTTATTAGTTCAATCTGCCGTCCTGGGATAATACCACGACTTTCAAATGTAACACCCGTGAAGTGACCTTGTCGCGTTTCGGCAATAGTTTGAAAGTAGCCAGGTATATCGAGAGGATGCACTGTCAATCTGAATGGTACATGCTCGTCTTTTCAAGCCGGCATAGTGGAGGCGACTGCGGCCTGTAGAGATTTCTCTGTGGTAGCAGTTGTATCCGTTCATGTACCGCACTCTAGCTTTTACATCAGGCGGAGTGTTGTCACATGCCGAGCTGCAATTTAAAAAAAAATTGGTTACTTTCAAACTGGTCCTGAATCGTGACAAGGTCACAATGAGACATTTCTTTGTAGCAATTTCTATACTCCATGGACCACATCTCAGCACAGGCAGAGTGTGGTCATATGCTGGGGTACTAAAATTAAATATTTTCTTTCAGGGCTCTATTTGACTACGATCCGGTTCGGGACGACGGATTGCCGTCACGTGGACTGCCTTTTAGATATGGCGATATATTGCATGTGACAAACGCATCGGACGACGAGTGGTGGCAAGCCAGGTCATTTGAGTTCCTATTTATTAGTTACTAATACCGAATCACACTTTGAGTAGATGTAACACTTAATATGTAGGAAATGTCTGAAAACATATGTCGAGGTACAATATTGCATTAGACAATGATTGATCTAATCGTTCATCTATCGATCTATTCATTTGGGCCGGCATAGTAACGGCGATTGGGGCAATGGCGCTCGTGGACCTCCACTGTCCATCCCACGTCGCATCAATATAAAAAAAATTGAGACCGGTAGACAGACTGATGATGGTTATTAGCCCGGTCTACCGTCCTGGGATAGTACCATTACTTTCGAATGTAACACTCGTGAAGTGACTATGTCGCGTGTCGGGAGCAGTTTGAAAGTAGCCAGGTATAGCGAGAGGAGTGTGTACTGTCAATCTGGATGGTGCACATTCGTCTCCTCAGGCATAGCGGAGGCGACTGCTGCCTGTAGAAAATTATCTGTAGTAGCAGTTGTTTCCGTCCATGGACCGGGCTCTAGTTTAGCAATTTTAGCATCAAGCGGAGTGTAACTGGGTATAACAGGGACAGACTCCATTGTCAAGTTGGTGAAAACAGCCCTTATAACATAGCACTTTAATATAAATAATAACAGTATTGAATATCTGTTGTATACTTTTGCAAGGAGATTGGACACGACGGACAACGATGCGATAGGTATCATACCTTCAAAGCGGCGATGGGAACGAAAACAACGTGCTCGAGATCGGCAGGTCAAGTTCCAGGGACAAGGGACGACTGCCAGTGTATGTATCTTTATTTACTTGTACTAGGCCCTAGACGGTTTGCAGGTGTACTGTATAACTCCTTCCTTGTCACTCGTTAGCTGTTTATATGTTGTTTTCCTTTGTCGACCAAGTGTAGTCAAGAATTGATCTTGAGTGTAAAGGAGAATGCCCATTTTTGGGCCCACTTGATACCTAATAGTTTGGTAACAAAACAATATTCAAATTTAATATCTTATTTGTAATTGTGCTTATGTTTAATTACATAAGAAACAGATATCTTCAATTATTAAAGCATTTAAAATAATAACAACCTCAAATATTGCATCAGAAAATATCTAATTACTCAAAAACCCAAGTGAAGAAATTGAAACTGATCGGTAATAAGAAAATAGATTTACTTTACTTTAAAAAAAATTGTGGGCCCATTTTTCTTAGGCGAATTTATTATCAATTTAAACGCGTTTTTAACAATATTACATATAACAATATAATGCACTTTTAGCATTATGAATATTCTTGTGAATATATTATCATTAATTTTATGTTTTATGAGTTTTGTGCTGAATTGTACATCCTCAAACCAATGGCTATCGCCACGAGGCTATACCCGCGTTGCGTTTGACGTTCGCGTTCCTTTAGAAAACCGAGATAATACACCATTTTTATACTAACTGTATTTTAATATTATTAATTAATAATTTACAGAGTCAATCTACGTTAGAAAGGAAAAAGAAAACGCTATCGTTCAGTAGGAAATTCCCATTTATGAAGAGCCGGGAGGATGGCAAGTCTGAAGATGGCTCTGATCAAGAACGTAAGTATGAAGAGATCTAGATCCTTAGCTAATTCTCTGTGGTAGCAGTTGTCTGCTCACGGACTGCATTCTAGCTTAACATGATGTCAAAATATAAAAAAAACTACATTTGTAAAATCGACATTAGCAATCTCTCTCGAGTCTTAAAATCTACCATCAGTCAGTACCAATCTTACTTTGGTCGCTCACTGCTTTAGTATATATTATGATCATTAATTCAAAGAGTAGGTAGGCACATGGATAATGGTTTATAAATTTTTTTTTAGTTATTAAAATATTAAAAAAGATGTTTTTTGTATTTGCAGCTTTCATGATATGCTACACACAGGAGGACGCGAACGTGGACGGTAAGTGTGTTGTTTGTTTTGTATGTTACAAATATCACAATTGCTATTTAGCTATGTGTAGTGGACAGATGATCACGCGATACCCAGTAAAAGTATTTAGGTTTTCGTTTATAACAAAAAAAGCTTCTGCTTTTATGTTACTTAATTAACCAGATTTAGCACAATAAAAACATGTTAATTATGTTTAGTTGTGTATTAGGAGATTAATTATGCTGTACATGTCGTAGTTGATATATATAAAAATATATATATTGTGCCGTTTTGAGTTGCAATATTCGCATGGAGAATTGTCACTCGATACTATTTTTGCATATATACGTACGTGCTTGCTTTCAATATTTTTGTCTCACATTGTGCTTATTAACATATTTTATCTTTGCAATACGTTACGGTGAAATTTAACGCATCTTCCTGCGAATAATGTCAATAACGAGCATTTATATTTAAAAACGATATTTCCATAATATGATGTTAATCAGTTGTTTTGTATTTTTTTTTTTTTTGTAAAGCGGTGTACACACGAATACAACTTGTCTCCTGTTCATTGTTTGGAGGTGGTATTAAATAAGGAGACAAGTTATGTTAGCATGGTGGTATTGCTATGAGGGGGTTACACACTGAGTAGTGTTTGTGAGCACCTGGTACACGCCCAGTGCTTCTAGTCGCCTCCGACGAGGTATCGACTCTCGTGTCGCGTGTTTTTATGTTTTGCTGATTATGTTTGATGAGCTACATTTATACATCAATCGTAGTACGCTGCTAATGACTAAAGTTATTCATTCACGATCATCAAATAGAGAAATCGTTCAGTTTCTAGTCACATCGGTCGATCGGTACATTGTGTCGTCGAGTTTATTCAAATTTATGTAACGATAAATTTTTCTACATGTAGGAGAAATCTTGTACCGAGTGGAACTTCCCATGATGGAGGAGATAACCCTCATTTATCTTGAAGACGAGAGTAAGTGTTGGGAGTGAGGCGTAGCTTGCGAGTGTCCTTATCTCCCGCATTCTGGTTATGAATCATCAATTAGATAAAAGTAGTTTCCATTCAAATAACACTCCAATGTTTCAATTTATTTATTTGTTCATTATTTATGTCGACTCGCATCTTCGCCCTCGAAGATGTGTCATTTAGTTCACGGATTTGTTTTGGTCATGTTTCAAAATTCACTTACAAGAGCGACCACTGAATACTACCGGCGGCTACTGTTTAGTGCGGAGAGACGCGGCCACTGGAAGCACTGTATCACGCCGCATGCACATACTCACGATCTCATATAGCTTGCTCTCATCTCAGTGCTGGTTTTATTTAGTACACAGAACGCTTTACGATCGCGAACGCAGAACATCGTACTATGTGCGCTCGTGATTATTAGAAAGCTTTTAGCATTAATGTTGCGGTATTATCGATAAAGCTAGAAGTATTTTGTTTTTACCGAAAACCCCCCTTAGTTGAAGTCGACTAATCCGTTTTAGTTATTCATAGTTTTAGCAGATTTACTTCTGGCTTTGTGAAAGTGTATTATAGATTTTGTTGTCAGCATGGATTATTATTATGTTATAGTTTAGTTATTAAACTTTATACTTACGCTTCTTGGAGATATTGCCTTAAAGACGTGGAGAGTCTGCGCACAAAATATTATTTGCAATGAGTAACGTTGTATATTTTTTTCATTGTATTAGATTGTAATTATTCGTGTTATTTCGTGCTGTGTATAAAGTGCATGCTCATTATTACGAGCATTGGGCTGTGTTCAAACTAGGCTTACTATCTGCCGTCCGACTCTAAAGTCTGGCGTCCACTATGACCGAAACGAATCGCTTTTCTACTGCGTACGCTCATCATAGACCGCACCGTATTACCAAGTAGTAAGTCTAAAATTCACTTGACAAGAGATGCCCGATGCGATTTGACTCGGATCCTTTCTAATAGACGCAATTTCATAGTAAATATTGCCATTCGATTCGGCAAGCAGTCGGTTTCAGGTCGAGAGCTTAGTTCAGCTTAGCTCGCATAGTCTACATGGTTCGCGGTGTGCATACAGGTATAGCAAATAAGTCGGTCATGCGAGATAAATTAAACTTATTTTAAATCTTGATCTGTAACCGGCCTAACAAATACTAGCCATATTAAACTGCATATCGATGGTTAATTATGCGACCAACTATAGCTAGAATATCTAAGAGTGATAGGCAGAATAATTATGGTTATTTGCCCAGTCTGCCGCCCTGGGGTAGTATCACCACTTTGGAATGTAACACCCGTGAAGTGACCTTGTCACGTTTCGGGAGCAGTTTGAAAGTAGCCAGGTATAACAAGAGGAGTTTACACTCTTCATCTAGATGCATATTCGTCTCCACAAGCCGGGACAGCGGAGGCGACTGCTGCCTATAGATTTATCTGTAGCAGTAGTTGTTTCTGTTCATGAACCGCACTTTAGTTTTACATTAGGCGGGGTGTTGTGTTGTTAGCTATCGTCTCGGTTAGCCGCAAACTGTGAGCCTAATGTGAACACAGCTTTAGTTTTTATTAGAATACATTTTAAGATAATGATGTAATTAACAATATTATTTTTATTGGCTCCAGTGATTAATTACTGTAAGTGATAATTGGTTTCAAGAACAACATTGTAATTCAATTATTTAGCACATATTTTTGTAGTCTTGTTTTTTTTTCTCAGGCAAATACTGACACTGTATATTTGTTTCAAGTGTTTTGTTTATTAATTTCGTCATTAGGTTCATAATTTTAAGATACCAATCCTTTAGGCACGTTTCTGTACCACTAAAAGGTGAAACCTCGCTACCGAAATTTACATTTCCAATTATGTATAGTTTTCTTTGTTTTTAAGATTTCTATTTCAATTATAAAGGAGAATGCCCATATTTGGGCCCACTGTTTGGTAACAAAACTATATTATCAAAAAAAATATATATTTTTTAATTCATTGAATTTCCCAATTAATAGACGATGTTTAATTACACAAAAAAAAAACAAATATCAATAATCTTTTATAATAATAACCTCAAATATTGCATTAACAAAAGTCTTATTATTCAATAACTCGGGTAAAAAAAATTCAAACTGATTGGTGATATGAAATGTATTATAGATTTATTTTCTACAAAATTATCGTGAGATTTATAGAGAAAAAAATTGTGGGCCCATTTGTCTTAGGCGAATGGGGATTCTCTTTTAGTATAAGAAGCGGTATTAATTCGGAGCTGCAGATCCTCTTCTCTGACAGCAGTCAGTTGTTCATGGATCTTACTCCAGCTTAACATCCGGCGGAGTGCGGGCCTTATGACTTGCTAAAATAAAAAGTAAAAAAAAATTAATTTTTAATGAAATAGCAATCTTAAAACCAATTAACTTAAGCACCTCAGAAAATACTGTTCCTTTCATGAAATATGAATTGAGTGGATTTTTTTTTTATATATTATTATTAATATTATCCATATTAGTAGCTTTTGTCTTTGTGTAAATTTTAAAAAATATATATTTATCCTAATAAAAGTATTTTTTCAGGGAAGGTACAGAATTTAGATGTATAGAAATTACTAGATCCACCATCCACTTTATATATTTTAGTAAGACACTTTTTTTTAATAAGAAATTTAGTAGTATTTTACTTTGCAGGTCAAGATGAAAATGTGTTGTCTTATGAGACGGTACAACAGTTGACGATCACGTATACACGACCTGTGATTATTTTGGGACCTTTGAAAGATAGGATCAATGACGACCTTATTTCGGAATTCCCGGACAAATTCGGAAGTTGTGTACCGCGTGAGTAATTGACATTTATTCATTTATTTATGAAATTGATAAATATTATTTAAAAAAAAAATAGTAGAGAGAGATAAGAAGTATGAAGAGCGGCGGGCGGGCTGATGGTGGTTATTAGTCCAGTCTCCCACCACTTTCGAATGTAACACCCGTGAAGTGACATTGTCGCTTTTCGGGATCAGTTTGAAAGTAACCAGGTATAACGAGAGAGTGTGCAATGTTAATCTAGATGGTCTCCTTAAGCCGGCATAGCGGAGGCGACTACTGCCCGTATAAATTTCCCTGTAGTAGCGGTTGTTTCCGTTCATGAACCGACCGCACTCTAGCTTTCAGGCGGAGTGTTGTCATATAAAATAAAAAATGTAGATAATTGTGATATAATGAGAAGTATTCAAGCCGGTATAGCGAAGGCGACTGGGTTTTTTAAATATATACAGGGGTTCATTAAGGATTGGCCAAGCCGCAGATTGTATCTTAATAATAATAATTTAATTCCCTGCAGACACAACTCGACCACGTCGCGACTACGAAGTCGATGGACGTGACTACCATTTTGTGGCAAGCCGTGAGCAGATGGAGCGTGATATACAGAACCACTTGTTCATAGAGGCGGGACAATATAATGATAATCTCTATGGAACATCGGTCGCATCTGTTAGAGAAGTCGCTGAAAAGGTAAAGCTGGTGAAAAAAAAAACATATAATAGTAAATATAGAATTATAGGCACTATTAAAGAGTGGTAGGCAGACTGATGATAGTTATTAGCCCAGTCTGCCGTCCTAGGGTCGCGTTTTGGGATCAGTTTGAAAGTAGCCAGGTATAACGAGAGCAGTGTGCACTGTCAACCTCGGTGGTGCATATTCGTGTCCTCAAGCCGGCATGGCGGAGGCGACTGCTGCCCGTAGAAATTTATCTGTAATAGTAGTTGTTTCCATTCATGGACCGCACTCTAGCTTTACGTCAGGCGGAGTGTTGCCACATGCCGAGCTACAATTAAAAAAAACATAATTTTATATGGTATGAAGAGTTTAATAATTTAACTTATTTGTTTCAGAATAAACACTGCATTTTAGACGTAAGCGGCAACGCCATCAAGAGACTTCAAGTCGCGCAACTTTATCCCATCGCCATATTTATAAAACCAAAGAGTGTAGAATCTATTATGTAAGTTGGACTAAAATTATGTGAACCAGTGCTCGTCGGAGCGAAGTCGAAGCGATCACTCGTCTCCTGAGGATGCCACGCGTCTTGAGGTTTCTGCATGTTGGTGAAGGGTCTAACATTGACAGCTAATGTGACTGTCTGCCTACCCTCACTAACATTGATTAGCGGAAATTAGTTGCAAAGTAGTCTTTTAAAATAATTTGAACCATTGCTGTTCAAATCACCTGGTATCAAGCTTTACAAAGACATTTCTCAGATCGTGGGTTAGTAAGTTAAAGTTAAGTGGAAATCTCGCCTATGTCACAATCACTAGTTTAATTAATATATGTCGACTCCACTATGCTCGATGCAGTTAAAAAATGTTCAATTGTGTTTTAAGGGAAATGAATAAGAGAATGACTGAAGACCAAGCAAAGAAGACATACGAACGCGCTCTTAAGATGGAACAAGAATTTGCAGAATACTTCACAGGTAAAAAATAATTTAACTATTTATTATATTATATTATTCTCGAAGACATCTCAATAATCAACAACTAAACTAAGAGATGGTTATTGCACCAGTCTGTTACTTCCGGGGTTCTGCCACAATCCTTATTCACATTTGATTACGACAAATTGTCGTTTTATTCATAGTATAGAGACCACCATTGCCCATGTCAGTCTAGTAATATTACAATTTTTCAAGAGGTATTGCCCAGTCTGCTCTTTTTAGTTTTTGTTATTGTAGCTCGGCATGTAACAACACTCCACCTGATGTAAAGCTAGAGTGCGGTCCATGAATGGAAACAACTGCTACTGCAGAGAAACCTGTGCGGGCAGCAGTCGCCTCCACTGCCGGTTCGAGGAGACGAGCATGTACCATCTAGATTGACAGTGCATACTCCTCTCGTTATACCTGACTACTTTCAAGCTATTCCCGAAAGACGACAAGGTGTTACATTCGAAAGAGGTGGCACTACCCCAGGACGACAGCCTGGACAAATACCCATCATCAGTCTGCCTATCACTCTTTAATAGTGCCTATAGGCATTGAGCGACCAAAGTTACATTGGTACCGGTCTGAATTAGTAAGGTCCGAACACGGGTCTCATCGATCGTAAGTTCACGCGTCTTACCGCTAGACCACGGCCTCTCGGTTCCTGATAACTTAGAAAAATAAAGGCAATCCACCATTATTGTTTAGTTTTTTTTTTAAATTTATTTCGATGTTATTGCATTGTATTTTTAAAAAAATATGTTTAGTAACTTATTATTATAATAAATTACAGCCGTAGTAACTGGAGATACGCCCGAAGAGATCTACTCGAAGGTGAAGACGGTTATATCAGCGGAGAGTGGTCCTAATGTCTGGGTGCCAAGACGTGAACCGCTCTAAAGATATACGCCGTTAACCAGTGCCATAAACACCAGAGCTCCAATACGTTCTACTTCAAGCTTTAATATTAAAGTTACTTCAGTTTTAAAATAATCAGAGCTATATTAGTCTTTCTTCTATAAAAAAATATGTAGAGGGCGCTGCAAAAAACTGTTACTTTCAATTTAAAATCAGATGAGTGTTAAGATAGATCTGTTATGTCGTTATGGAACATAAGGCTATCGGAGCTGTATATTTTGTATGAAAAACACGCTTTTGCCGTAATTAAACAAAATATTTACATAACTTTAAATTGCTTTTTAAAAGTTCTATTTTGAGTAGTTCTAATTACCATATTTGAATAAATTCTATAATAAATCAATAAATATTTAAAAAATAATAATAAGTAAAGGCTTCGTTTAAATCGTGTCTTTATTTCTTTAGTCATGATAAATTATATGAAATAATTATATTTTTAATATGATAGATAGCTCAAGTTAAAAAACAAAACTGTCCCTACATTCTATTACGCAGTTATATTAAAAAGTACAAATGAGTGAGTTAACTAAGCTCTGCGTGTGATATAGTGATATTAGTTCGAATGGTATTACGGCGACGTGTATTAAATTAACTTTGTAGTTAGTGGTTTCGATTAGGTCCCGATATCACCAGCTTCGTTTAGACACTGTCCAATATTATACACATTTACCCTAAGTGTTTATTTTTAATGTAAATTCTCACGTGTGCATAAAATTGTTGACCAAAATTCTTAAAGCAATTTATAATGTTTGCTCTTAGATATTATGGCACTAGCGTTTGTGTGCAAAATTATGTTGTTATTAATTGATAAAAAATATTTAATGCGTAGGTGAATCCCTAGTATTACAAATTTGCCTTTTTAGATATGACGAAATGCCCACTAGATGTGCTTCTATTTAACATAGTAATATTCAAATTTTATAAATTTAACATTACATATTTAATCATACTATTTTTTTACGGTTGAATTAGAAACTTTCGCCATTTATACAGGTATCTTATTGTCACAAATGTTAAATATATTTTCGTCAGAAGTATCTCGTTTATGTGATACGTACGGTCGAGCAAACTGTTTTAAACTCGCTTTAATGCCAAATTCGCATGGCAAATTTTAAAAGTTACTAACACCGAAGTCGTGAGTGCAGTAACCAAAAATTTGACCTAAAAATGCTACGCGATGTTTGACATGTGGGTGGCAAGTCATTTTGTTCAACTGTACATCTATTAAACACCGGTGATAATTTTTGCCTTATTTTGACTCGCACGAGTCGCGTTTCTGGTTACATAATGTATTGTTATCAATGTTAGTGTACCCCTGCCCGGACACATCTGCTGAATTTGCTCAAAAAGCAAAGTAGCTATTCGAATCTCATTGTGGCTCCTCACCAAGTCGATCGAGTTGTTTGTTGTTCATTATTATATGTATTGTAAGCCATTATGTTATCGGTGGCGTGCAGTCGCACCGATTTTTTAGCTTTTGACATTAATTTATTGAGAATTTTATTTTCTCACTGAATTCATGGTGTGACCATCTGCAAATATGGCGACGTTAGGCAAAGTGCTTAAAAATGCAATAATATTGTACGTTATTTTATTATTATTACTATTGTTTTAACATGTTTTTATTAATAATAGTGAATATTACTTTTAGAAAATGTTTACTGTGCTATGTTTGTACTTAATAATTATTTTTTTATTTAATCACAAGATTTATTTCTTGTTAAAATGTGCATGACAATTATGAATGAATATTATTAATTTAATGTCTATTCAATAAAAAAAAATCAGAGTAGGTCCGTAAATATTAAAATACATTGCCAAAGATATATTTTTCAATAACTTTCGTTATTTTTTTAAAGCAAATTGCTAAATCTCTAATTTTATCAGATTGATTGTTAAATAAAACGGACGCTACTTTGTTTTTTTTTTTAAATAATGTTTTTAAATTTTTGTAAATACACTAATAATTTGTAATTTATTTATTAGTTTTAAGTTGCAAAATTGATATTTTATTAACAATTATATTTATTTTAATGTAATAAGTAGTTAATCTAATGAATAAATTATTTTGAATGTTTTTATCAATGTATTGTACAGAATTATATTTCAACAATCCATATTTGCAGATGCAACAATGTTTATGAGTTAGTGATGTTCAATAGAATAGTTTGAATAAAATTATTTACGTTGAATAATTTTTTTATTTTACGACAAAAGAAGTCTAGTGGACTTTCTATCTAAATGACCAGTGTTCAAACGTGGCAGAATTCCGACCTACAGTGATGATGGTTATTAATCCAGTCTGTAGTCAGTGTATTGTTACACCACCTTCAAGTCTTAATACCCACGAAATAGCATAGCCGCATTTCGAGATCAGCTTTGAAATAGCCGGGTGTAATGAAAGAAGTGTGCCCTGTGAGTTGCACAAAAAAAGATTAGTGTACTCCGGGCAGACTTCGCTCATTGTAAATTAAAGGCATTTTATAGATTTAAAATTCTACTTTAATTATATTTTTACATTTACAACTAAAAATTTTCTTCAAGTAGGAATTCATTAACGGATCTTTTATATCGCGATGGTAATGACTGGTCTAGTTCGGTACGTGTTAGCCATTGGGTGCTAGATTTTTTTGACTTGATTTCTCCATTTTCATAATTTGCATAGTAAAAGAATACCTGCAAAAAAAAAACTAATATTAATCATATCCACAGACTACCTTCTTCATAGCTTTATTTAATATAAGTAAATACCTTAGCACCAACTTTTCCATCCATTTCGTTAGGATATTTATATTTATAAAAGCCACAAGGTGCATTACCAAGAAATTGAACTTTAAGTTCTGATCCAAATTCATCATTTACTATTCTTTCTGCAGTCTATAAAAAAAAAAAGAAAAATTGTTATCGATATGAAAAATATATTGCGGTGATACGGAGTGAGAGCACCTCTAGCCGTATTGTGGCAACGCACAATGGGCTAAAATCAAACTTTCATGTGTATTGGATGACATTTTTTTTTTTAATGTCTCTAGTGCTTGTATCACGGACACTGAGCAACTAAAGTGCATATAATGTAACTACACATTGGTACCAGTCAGAATTTTAGGGAGGTTTGAACGCAGGTCAGATTGGTCATGAGATCCATCCTCTACCTCGCCTACCACGCCCTTTCATAAGATTTAAATTCATACAAAGACCGAAGGCGCGCGCAGTGGTTAGCGTGCCTATCTGTTACGCGGAGGTCTCCATTTAATTTCATTTGTTTGCGTCTGGGGTATCCCGGTAGGTTAGGCATTGTAGGTTTAAAGGTGTATTTTTTTACCTGTCTTAAAGTTTCACCTTCTTTCCAATATGCTTGAGGTAATAAGGTTTTTACATCTTTGCCAACTTTAACATTTGATACAAGGACTAAATGCCTTTGCAAACATCTTTCTAATGATGTCTTATCGTCTTTTTTATCTGCTTCTGTAATAAAAGACTTATGTAGAAAATAGTGAGCTTGCATATTTTAAAAAGGAAGTAATTTAAATAAAATATAACTCATTAAAATATATAAATTATTAAAATCTTAACCTGTTATAATATCAGCAAATTTAAATTTTGCTAATTCTTCATTACTTGCATCTTCAAAGTCTTGTGCTGTAATCTGACTGACTGAGTCAACATCTATTGATTCATTTTTTAATAATTCTGCTTGCAATCTGGAACAATTATAATTTAAACGTTTATTATCATCACAAGCTGTTGTCATGATATTTTAGGTAATCCATCACCGCTCATGGTTGAAAATTTTGTATCATATACCTAATAAACAAAATACCACCCAGACCTTAAATGTCCACTTCTTAAAAATAACATTAATAAACAAACATTTGTTCTAATCTGGAATCAAACTTGAGATCTGGGTAACATATAAACATTGCTACATTGTATAAATCTGACATGAATAGCGTGTCGCAAGAGAGAACCGCCAAGTAAAAATGATATATGTGTCTCATATGTGATTGGTGTCTACAGTGGAAGAATTGTAAGTTGTCTAGAACACTTATAAGGCAGAGTAGCACAACCTCAATGTGTTGATAGAGATGAACCGTCCTTCAAACAGACCACTAATTATGTATTATAATTGCAGTAACATAAGAAGTTTAACGTGTCATAGATAATATAATTCTTACTAACTTATCATTTTCGTGACGGAGTTCATGGTCTGATTTTAAACTATTTTCAACTTCAATCTCA
This sequence comes from Tinea pellionella, assembly GCA_948150575.1. Taxonomy (NCBI): domain Eukaryota; kingdom Metazoa; phylum Arthropoda; class Insecta; order Lepidoptera; family Tineidae; genus Tinea; species Tinea pellionella. Next base: position 4,418,031 of record OX411252.1, read on the forward strand.
TTCAGTAAGTTCATATATTTCTTCTGTATTTCATTTAGCGGTGGTGTTACGACTGGCAATCTCTCTATACAAACACTTGTTACTATATCCCAGGAGGAGCGTGTACTTAAACCTGGAAAATAATATAAACTGTTATTTTACAACAATTATTATGCTTAATACTAACTACAGTAATATAAAAAATAACCTCTAAGCAGTTGTGGACACAGTCTTTTTTTAGAGAGTAATAATACTTTTGAAAACATAATTGCCCAGTGAACAATAATATACAACTGATTATATTATTATAAATCTATGCATTAAATTGTAATAATAACATTTGCAAAAACTCCGCTTTCTCCCCTTCTATCCACTGTTCTCTTTTATGGCATTATAACAATTTGCCAGTGTTAAAGTAAATATTTTTATCAAATTAAAGTGCATCATGGATTACACTAAACAGTCAGGTCAAGTCCTAGTCAAGTCAAAAATAGCTTCAATAAAGTGGTAGAATCTTTATTAACACTTTCTACGGAGTTTAGGAAGGAAAATAAAAACACATATTCCCTTCTTTAGAATTGTTTGCCCATAATCACGTACGCTCATAAACACTTAATTCAACATTACTACACATTAACACTCGAAGAAACACAAGTTTAGGAAAATAATTCAAAACACATAACACATCTTCAGATGGCCGCCAAAAAATCTGAATACCGTTCTTAGTTTATGGCCGAAGACTCACAGACTATAGTAATTGTGACATTATAATAATTTACCAGTGTCAAATGTTTCGTGTTTTTGGCGAGCTTCTTAGATCTGTGCTTCTTAGAGATGGAGCTCGAATTATTTTTCTCACTTTTCTTTGTGTGTTAATATGCAATAATAGCGGATTACTATCATTGAGTGTTCATAAATGTACGTGAGGGTGAGGAAATGATATAAATAAAAAACGCGCCCCCCAAAACTTTTAAAACCAACACAATTTCAAAGTTGTACTTGACTTCATTGGGACTCGACCGTTTTGAGTCGACCAAAGACTCAACTATTTTATTTAGAATTTTGTGTAACAAGTGAATGATACGTGATGCATAATATGCCATAATTAAAAAAAATGTTTTGAATCGCATCTCAATACGGCATCTTTATATAGATATTTTTTTTAAAGATTTTCTTATGAGGCAACACCGGCGCCCTTTTCCGGCTCTCTGTGTTTAAAGAAAGTGAGTGAAGTGTAATATTTTATGATTTTAATCCAAAAATATCTTGTTTAAACTATTTATAACTTAAAAAATAATATGTACTAGTCGTGTTTCATAATTCGTTTTAGAAGTTTTTAGTCTTATTTTCTTGATACTTAGTTAAAACTTAAATGTTACATGTTGTCAAAAATTTAGGTTAGAAATTATACATTTAACTTTGTTTTGTCTTTTAGGCCCAACAATGAAGCAGATTGTTGCGAATCAAAAAGTGAAGATCCCCGAGGGGCTCACGGTTAATGTGAAGTCTAGATTAATAACCGTGAAGGGACCTAGAGGAGTGTTGAAAAGAAATTTCAAACATCTTGCAGTAGATATTAGCATGGTAAACCCCAGAACGTTGATGGTGGAGAAATGGTTTGGTTCTAAGAAGGAACTAGCAGCAGTGAGAACTGTGTGCTCTCATGTAGAGAATATGATCAAGGGTAAGATGTTTTCTGCATTCTTTTGTTTACAATGCTAAATCATTTGTATCACTACTCAATACAATTGACCAGATATAAGTATTAAAAGATCTGCCGTCTCCGTAGTTTAATAATAAAAGCTGGATGCTTACAGATTAACTTAAAATTTATGACTACTGATTGTTTACATCCAGCTTGTTGAATTTGTAGTTAAAATTGCCTTATAATTTTTAACGTACAAAATGTAAAGTGGTGATTTTATTTTTATTTTTTTATTAGGCCGTTAACTTTTTATTAATGAATTATTATCAGCAGCGAGTTTGTCAATGATTTTTAGTTCTTGTAAAAAAAAATCTACATTACTTGTCATCAATTAGTTTTAATTTTATTAAAAGTTTATTTCATTTCATTTTTTTATCTGTGTTATTGAGTAATTACACTTTTTCAGATGCAATATTTGAGGTTATTATGTTAAATGCTTTAATAATTGATATTATCTGTTTTTTATGCATTGATATATATAACTAGATTTGCAATAATGCTCCCAATGTGAAGTGAGAGAAAAGATGACCACAGCCACATTTAGGTTCTCTTTTTTTTAGGTTAATATTTGACTTGACAGGAACATTGTCAAATCGTTTGAAGCGGCCTACGCTTTTTTTGTCAGATGTATGAAGTTTGCGCCTCTAGTATATATATCTCAATGTTTTTATGTAATTAAACATTGTTTATCGATTGATAAATGATGTATTGATATAATAAAAATGAATTTATGTAAAAATAAAATATAATAAGAAAATAATAAATAGAATATTGTTTTGTTAACAAAGGAGAATGCCCATTTTTGGGCCCACTAGATACCTCATAGTTTGGTAACAAAAACTATTCTAAAATAATATCTTATTTTTTTATTAATTCAATTTAACTATGTCAGCACATTATTTACCAATCAATATACAATGTTTAATTGCATAAACAGATATCATCAATTAATAAAGCATTTAAAATAATAATAACCTAAAATATTGCATCAGAAAACATCTAATTACTTAATAACCCGGGTGATAAAAATAAAACTGATTGGTAATAAGGAAGTAGATTTATTTTTCTACAAAATTAACTAAAAATCATCGAGAAACTCGAGAAAAAAATTGTGGGCCCATTTTTCTTAGGCGAATGGGCATTCTCCTTTATAGTTATCAAGTGGGCCTGAAAATGGGCATTGTCCTTTGATAGTGAATTAATATTAGGACAATATAGAAATATTTATTCATCTTTATATCTCCACTTATGTTTTATTTTTACATTTTCAGGAGTAACTAAAGGTTTCCAGTACAAGATGCGCGCAGTATACGCTCATTTCCCCATCAACTGTGTTACTACTGAAGGCAACTCCCTTATCGAGATCAGAAATTTCTTAGGTGAGAAATTCATCAGAAGGGTCCGGATGGCTGCTGGAGTCACAGTTGTCAATTCTCCGAAACAAAAGGATGAGCTCATCATTGAAGGAAACTCAATAGAAGATGTCTCTAGGTCCGCTGCACTCATCCAGCAGTCCACAACTGTTAAAAATAAGGACATTAGAAAGTTCTTGGACGGTTTATATGTGTCCGAAAAGACCACTGTTGTCCCAGACGAAATATAAGTTAAATTTTAACTGAAGTTTTGTTTTATTATTGAACCCGTTTCTAAGATTAAGAAGTAACATAGGCAAGTAATGAAAGTTTACCTACATTTAAATAAGGTTTTGATGTGCTTCAGACGGATCGATATTTAAAAAGTTTTTAGTTCTCCCATTCTGGTAAAGCAAAGGGAACAAAGCCTATGCAGCCGCGTCTAGTTTCTTTTTTTACTTATGCGCCAGATTTCCGGTATTTGATTGCGCTAGATAAAAATAATTTAAGGCATATAACTATTAATATAATAACACAACAGTGATGTTCATACCTTTAACCAAAATAATAAAGGCGATGCCCACCAAAACCCAACTTATTCATAGATACTTATAATAGTTCTTTTTTTAACGTAGGTACCAAGCAAAGTGTCGTCCACACATTAATTGACAAATTGCAAGGTGACCAAAAAATGGTCGACGTCATCATTGTCTTGGAGTCATGGAAAATGAAAAGATGTAACACCATTTATGTAATTAACACTTATGTTTATAACTTCGGGCACCTAAAACCCAACGCTACTGACTCTTGATAATATTATTTCGCACTGGCCATATAAACTGTTAAAATAATAATTATACTTAGATAGTTAATGTTGGGTAAGAGATATCGGTAATAGTCTATTAACGTCTGTAGTTAAAAGAATACAATGTTCCTTGGTCTATACTATAAAAGCAAGGTGTTGAAAAATATGTATTAAAGAAACGTAGGAGAAAATTTGTTTTATGTATATTATAATATTATTACAGATACTTATAATAATTAATAAGTCTGGAGAAATAAACAAAATATAAAACAAACTCGAGATAAAAGAAAAGTATTAATAGGTGCTTACAGACGTCGACAGGAGAGTTAGAATTGCAACTAATACAAATAAGCAAAATTATAATTTAATAACGCCTGAATTAAAACATATAACTAAGAGCGCTAACTGCCTAATTTATTTATGACACAAAATGAGCTATCATAAAACTTAAGTAGAAATCTATAAGGTAATAAAGTTTTATAAAAGATTTGTTTTAATGAGAAACCGAAACGATATGTTTTTGAGTAAATGTGAATTAGTTTCCTCATAGCAACATTAATTATATTTTGACTGCGCAATACTTACAAGAGCTTACCGGGAAATGATCGTGAACATGCAAAAGTACCAACAGCGTGCAGCTTCCGCGGCAAAACATTTCACTGTAACACCATCGAAATAGAAGTTTATGCAAACAAAGGCCGTGATTAACGAGTAAACATTGCTCACCGAGCGATTCCCGAAACTTCTTAAAGAAACATTTTATGCGATTTACACATTTATGGTTACCGCAATTAGGATAAATTTACATCGTAACTAGATCAAAGCGGCAAGACAGGTGCTTGTTTATGTTGACTGCATTTCTCAAGGCCCAGGGGTCTTCGCCAATGGTTATCAAGTTTACAACGTGATCTCGCGTGAATCTGCTTTTTGTTACACATTAAAATATTGTATAACACAATTTTATCTCTCATTAACTGTCTACTATTACGAAATGAGTTTTTTAAAGTATATTTTTTGATTTTAACATTATCGAAACTTGATATTTGACTAATGACCAACGCAAGCACCCATTGAGGCATTTTGTCAGTGGAGGCGCTAGATCAAACCTGGACATCGCGTCATGTGGACTCAAGCGGAATGTAAGAAGCACCTTCCTGGTATACTGAGGTTCTTCAGCGGCACATTTCGTCAGATATGCTTTCTTTAAATGTGCGATGGGAAGGCCCTACCGACCCTACCCACAAAAAAAGATAATGGTACGGTCAAAATAATTTCATAAAACGATAATTTAGCCACGACATCGACCTTTGGGACGTAACGCTTTCCCACCCTTAAATTAAAAAAAATTAATAACTGAAGTTTGATGTTCATTGAGAATTATTTGACGATAAGACAAATTATTCATGAAAATTTCTGAACTTTAGTTAGTGATATTTTCTTTTCTATAATCAATTTAAAAAAGAAAAATCAAAACGTATAGACCTAGATACCGGTATAGATATGTTAAACCACCCCAAATATCATCAAAATTGAACAAGTTTAAGGATCGAAAAACGTTATGGCCTTTTATTTATGGAATTTAAAAGGAGTTTTTAGTCTTCAGTCGTCTATAAATTGTATCTAGCTCATATAAGTTACCGCCTATATTCACAGATGCCTGTGTATGGACAGAAAATAACGTTTTTTGATATTTAATTATTTCGTTCTTTTAGATATAGTTGAAACTTTTAAATTATTTATTATTATATTATAATTTATTATATTCACGTTTTCCAGTTAATATAAATAATAATATGTGTGTATGTAATAGTTATTTTCGCAGAGTGATCTGATCGTACTTGCATATTATATATTCGTATATGCAGTGTAAATAATGTAAGTGATGCAATTGCACCGCGTGTTTGGTAAATTTATTGTTGTTTCTTATACAAACAAATATCAGGAATTAATGTAGGAAACCTGTAGAAACATGAAAATAACTAACTCCTTAATTTATCTCAAGTACCTATTGATTTGTGTGATCTGTCAGCTTGGACGGTGCACACTGCATAGGCACTCGTCTCGTAAAGCCAGCGACACTGCTGACACTGCTGCTGTAGACTTTTTCTATAATAGCAGTTGTCTCCGTTCAAAGACTGTACTCTAGCAAAACAATATTTTAGATAGATCCTTTGATTTTAAAATTTACAAGAATATTCTAGTAGATTATACTAGAACATTCGTCATTTCTGTGATCGCCGGAGTGGTCTAATGAAAAGGAAGGCCTACACCACACGCAGATAAAATAAGAAAAAGTAAAGTATTAAGATCTCTCACTAATTCATTCCACAAATTGTTTTCTTGTTGGGAAAAGAATTCTGTACAGTTAGAGAATTTTATCATTACCTAATACTTTAGAAGCAGCGGGTATCACCTCCTGTGGCGAGGCAGGTCGATTTTGGACCGATTTACATGAAGACATACAGGCTCTTGATTGTTTTAATAAATGTCCAATGGACTAACTTATAAAATAACTTATTGAATTTCTAAATTTATTTTGTGGTTAAATATCTCTATAGTATTTAGCTTATCTCTTAAAATCTATGATATGCTACTTGGGCGATAAAAGAATCTAATTGAATAGGTTTCTTTATTAATTATTATAAATTTTAAATCATACTATAAGAAAGTTTCATAATTAATCGCGCGAACGCGAAAGTGGGCGACAGTATTGGAAGGGTATCCCCTGGGAAGATTTTTCTCAGTCAGATTAGTCAAAGAGGTTCAAGTGGTTGAAGCGAAAGTGGTATGTAGAGAATTTTCTGGCGCTTTATAGTTTCTGCCACCCCGGCGGGCGTGAGCTAAGTTAGATATATAGAATAATAATATGTGAACGGGAGACAAAAAGGTCCGAAGTCTTCTTCAATGAAATAGTTACTGTCTATAAATTAGGAATACTTTAAAATACATAAAAAATACGTTTATATTGTTTAGTCCTGGTTTAGTCACGCGAGCAGTAAAAACAAAAACAATTTGCAGATAACATTCTGGAATTAAAACTATATTTTTGGGCGACACGTTATAGTCAGATTAAAATAAAAAAATATACAATTATAATGACTGTTAACCTATCTAAAACATGATAATTAATGTTAACTTGTTTGTTTGGCGTTCCGAACATTTCTCTTTTTTTTTTTTTTGTTTCCTGGGGATGAAACGGGGACGCTAAACGCATAAAACTAAATACATACGAAGCTTTAAATGAAAAATAATAAGATATATGAAGAGATAAAGATTTGCAATAATAAAAGTATATTAAAAAAATGTAGCCCGCATTCCTTACGATTTAATTATTTAATAATTATTGAACTAATTTAGATACAACGAAACAAAATATACAACCTTTTTAAGGAATTCTTTATATGCATAACGGACTATTTCACCATTGAGTAGAATTGAAGGAATTCATCAAAGCATTTTTATCTCCGGTATTCACAGGTCGTTCGAGTGTTAAAATATTATCGAGGTGAGGCTTTTAACAAAGTTATCAGAAGATGGCAGGCGAAAAGTGGAAACACTGCTGGAGATCAAGCGCGGCGATGATGCTGATAAGCAACCTTTTGTCTTCAAGGGGCGGGCACGTAAACGGTCATCGCTAGATTACTCTGCATAACTTAGATAACATAAACTTTTTGTTGACCACCTCTAAGTTACATATTATTATCTCAAGAAAATAAAAAAAAAAGAACTGAAATGGAACGCTATTACCATTAAATAAGCATTCTGTGAAGAATTTGTTGCGGCCGCTTGTTTTGTTTGTATTGAACATTGTGGAATGAGTCAAGGACTTACTTATGCATATTGTACGAGTAGGCACTTTATTTCGGGTTACTTTCATCTTATCTTATGGAAAAATTAAAGATGAATTAAAAAGTAGGATTTGAGAAACTCGCAATATGATGAGTTTTTGACGAATTCTCTTTAGTAAAGTTTGTTTGATGTACGAATTTTACGGTATTACCATTAGCTGTACGGTATACCTACTCTTTTATACATATATTGGGTACCTAATAATAATGAAAAGTGAAATTAAGCTCGACGTAGATACTTTTAATATGAATACATGTATTGATTCATTGAAGATTCTCCGCTGCCAGGTGGTTCTATCAGGTGCGTCTCGGGCGGTCGCTGTTCATCTTTATGATAATTATTTTCTGTTTGTTTTCGACGAAACAATCGGCGAGCTCTCGCCGCTGCCCGCCGACGCTTCTCGGAATGATCCTCCATTGTGGTAAATTAAAGCCGCCGCGGACCCCTGCCACGGCACAGGAGATAATTCGACAGGATGCCGCTTATTATTAATTGCACTATGACTTGTGGAAATGGAACTTTAAACTTTAGTGAGTCATTCAGTCGGGATCTACGCTTCCTCGCCCGTCCGCGTGGGAACAAACGTATTTATAGTAAATCAAGGTGTTTAATTGTTTAATTTGCCTACGTATATTTATAAATATATCTATATATAATATGACATATCGACGGTTTACTGTGAAAACCGATTAAGTGCAGAAAAGTTTTAGGAAAAATGCATAAAGAGTCCTTGTAAGTCCTTTTAACTTGCATCATATATTTAAGATAAGTTATTCATTGAATTAAACTATCATCAAGCATGGGATAATGCTAATATTTAGGTATATGTTCCAATGAAAAAGAGGTAGTTTGGACAGTTTTAGGTTGTACTCATTCGTAAGTATATCGTAATTATTAGCCTATTAATTGCATTTCGAAGAATGTGAGACAATAAATATTCAATTAAAAGAGATAGTCACATTGGTACTCTCTTTAGCTGCACCGTGCATCAGTTCGTTAACTAGACTTTAACAAGGCAATAAAGGAGATCGAGGCAGACACTAGCGACTAATAAAAAACAGAATCGTAAAAAGGCGAGCCGTCCTTATAAAAAAGGGTATCCTCATAATGTTTACAATCTTGTGGCTTTATTCACTTTGTGTTCCAATTTCATGCTAAATCGAGCGCATAAAATCCTTCTTTATCAAGTAGACTGGCCGTCGCGGACGTTAGACCTCTGAAATATGGAGGCTCACATCGACACGGTACGATTCCCGGACCTCCCCGCGCGCTCCGTGAACCGCCCGCCTGATAAAATTTTACACCAAATATACATAACTTTAATTTTTCTCGAAGATAATAATTCAATTAGGAATGATTGGTTTTTTTCCAATTTTCACGATTTTTTTACCAATGAGTGTTGTCAAAATATAATTTTACGGCAATAATAATTGTAATGACGGTCAATGGTAACCTTCGTTCTATGATCGTTTTGATCGTTTGAATTTACGACGCAATCAGATTACGTGTTAGGCGAGGTCGCAGTTTGTTTCCGAACACAACTTTAACGAAAATTACTTATGAGATAAAATGGCAAAGAATAATAACAGAGATATGTAAATGGAATTTACGTTCCTTCACGACTGTGATTGGTACCTATAGGTGTTACAGGCATGGCGAGCGATGTGGCCCGGTGCAGCGGTGCACGGCGAGTTATTAATTTTATGGTGTCGATGACCAGCGTCCGCGCACCTGGCCGTTGCATTGCGTGCACCGGTCACTGCCATATGTGATCCCCCGCCCCTCTCTCCACCATACCGGGATCAATCAATCCTCATATACAGGAATTGCATAATTCATACCCCAACAACGAACGTAGACTCATAAAAGTTTTAACCTGGCAAAGCGACCATATTACGTTATTATATCTATGTATTCTATACCTACATCCTAACAGGGTCTTCATATGTCATGTCAGGAGCACATATTGGCTTAATTAGTTCTATAGTTGGTGACATCACTCTAATTAACTCCTTGTGTATAAAGAAACATTCTACAGTTTCATTTCACTGTATAAATTATTGCCTGTTAGTCGTAGTCCAGTGCAAAACATATACCCATTCGTATTATATTCAAATGACTACTTATATCATTTTATTATTGAAAATTGGTGATAAAAACGCAAGTACAATTTTCAAAAATCATCAAATTAATTGCTTTATTGCAAGTTGAAATGTAAAAGAATAATAATAAAAAGGTTTTTATGTTTTAATGTGTACTTCTTTCTTATAGAGGTTTGATGTGTGGAAGCCTGCGGCTGCGGCCCGCCTTTATAATACTCATAATAATGTTTTAACGTCTCGATTCGATGAGGTAAAAAAAAACAATCATTTATTGAAGCACGAATTCCAACAGAACACACACCGATGATAGAAACGATGTATACCTACGGGCTAGGCATGGGCTGAGGAGACCTTGGCCAGAATCGCTTATACCTGTTTGTTTATTGTTACCCATATCAATGAAAATTGTAATTTAATAATTTATTCGTATAGCTGAAGGTTGCAACCGTCTGCAGACATTTCTCTGATGCAGAGTTGTCTCCATTCATGGATTCTGCTAATAATAACAAATTAATAATTTTTTATTTAAAACCAAACAAAGTACAAAACACACGGTGAATAACTATAATATTTCGATATATTTTAGTTAAATTGTCTATTTATTATAAATGTGTTGATGTTATTTGTACATAATTATACAATCAAAAAAAAAAATCAATGTCATAACATTAATAAAGTCAAACAAAGAGATAAATATTTGTTGAAATAGTTGAAAGCTTTCAAAGAGCGCATTAACGACAGGTCGATTCAATAAATTTATTAGTCACTGTCAAGTGGCGGCCACCATGCATTCAATTAAACAATAAAAGCTGTGCCGAAGCTCTCTCATATCTGCTTATGGGCAGGTAAACAAAATATAGATGTTATAAATTTTACAAGAGCTGTCCGAGTGCCTTTACTATGGACGATGCCGGCCCCTCTACCACATTATGCAGTTTTTTTGCTCCGTCTTTTTGTTCGCTGGTATTTGCTTTGTGTTACTACTTCCGTCGAGTTTTTGTGAGTGGCGCTACATTTGAACACAAAAGAAAAGATATACGACCCAAAATATAACACTGCCTTAGCGCCACTAACCATCAATTCGAAGTGACAATGTTACCCACTAAAATATAGCTAATTATTATGATATTACTTCATAAATACGTACAGGCAGTAAAGCCTATATAGTATACAGAGGCGAAATATGCTAGGATAGCAAGCTAGTAAATCTAACTTCGTGTATAGCTTACCTTACAGAATACCCTGCCTTACTTTTAACTTACAACAAACACTTTTTTTCAATATATTTTATTTATAATAAATTATTATAAGATAATAAATAGGTATTAGTTCCGACCGGGAATCGAACCCGGGACCTTTGCGTAAGTCTGCTGCCACTATCACTGCACCACAGAGGTCGTATTGTATATTACTAGTTAGTGTCTTATTTAAGCCGAGAAACTGCTAAAAGGGTTAAGATTGAAAAATGACTGTTATTGTTTTACGAAATGTATACTGATGGAACGTGACTCAAAAGCACAATTCATTAATTATTTTACGAAATAGGTTATTAAAGTAACTCGCACAGGACGTGAAGACGTAATAGTCTTAATACTAGCGTTTTACTTCATTTATTTAACTCATACACATACAGACATTCCTGAATACTGAATTTCTAATCCCAGACTAGAATACTCTTTTTTCCCCTTTTCCCGTCCCAGGTCAGACGTCAAGGTTATTTCGGAATCTCTGGTGTTCCTTTCTATCTACGTCATATAATGCGGTCACAGGCACGCTTTCGCATTCATTCGCGACCCTACCGACGCTTGGCCCTTACACTCCACCTCAACGGAAAGAAACACTATTTTAGGCAAGTTTTTTTTATTGTAGCTCGGCCTGTGACAACACTCCGCCTGATGTAAAGCTAGAGGGCGGTCCATGAATGGAAACAACTGCTACTACAGAGAAACCTGTGCGGGCAGCCGTCGCCTCCACTATGCCGGCTTGAGGAGACAAGCATGTACCATCTATTGACAGTGCACACTCCTCTCGCTATACCTGGCTACTTTCAAACTATTCCCGAAACGCGACAAAGTCACTTCACGGGTGTTACATTCGAAAGTGGTGGTACTACCCCAAGACGGCAGATCGGGCTAATAACCATAAGCAACCTACCTACCTCTTTAATAGTGCCTATAGGCACTGAGCGAACAAAGTACACGGGTCTCATCGATCGTGAGTTCACGCGTCTTACCGCTAGACCACGGCCGCTGGTGTCTCGAATGCTTGGAGATAATGGAACTCCGACTCAGCCATCGCCTCCGCCCACGCGATGAAGGGCGGTCTCTTACTCAGATCTTTTCTGAAAGCAGAGTGTGACCAGAGGAGACACCCACCTCGCTGGTTTTGGTTCATGCTGGGGTACCACAGGGAGGTACCACAGGACCCTCTATTCACTGTACCTAGGATGCACCCGATGGGAGACCAGCAACATGACACTGTCGCTCACACTACGGGAAACTAAAATACCCTGTTAAGACAAGGACGGGAGTCAAGAAGGCACGGTAGCGTTTATCGCTTCAGGAAAATACTGTGATGATTTCTATTAATAATTTACCTTCCCCCTGACACACATCAATTTATCAAACAAATTTATTACTTATTCTTAGGTAAATTGTAATAAACAACGTTTACTTAGCAAACATTCTATTGTAGTCAATTTGTTCCTAACCTATCGTAAACTATGGGGACTTGTTAGCCTCGCATTCTTAGACATCGATATATTTACACCAAGTATCAATTGTTTATATTAAAATCATAAATTCAATTATTGAAATGGATTATATCAAATTAATCTACATGTACATCAAAGTTATTACTTTGATAACTTTAAGTAATAATACAACAGAAAAAAAAGATATTTTTTTGTGCATTTTTCATAATTGGATAGTTATATAATGTAGATTATTAGTACCGCCCTTATAATCCATGTTAACAAGGCACACTCATCTCATTTTACTAAGGTACTTCCAAGCTAATCCCAAAACGCGACCAGGTCACTTCAGAGGCACTTGAAAGTGGTGGCACTTCTTTTAGTGGAAAACAGGGCTAATGTTCAGTTTCAAAAATCAATTTACATCACTCTTTAAATGAAGCAATATACCTAACATATTACAACAGGTTGACAGATCCCACTTCTCTAATTATACCTGACTAAGGTTGCCAGATGTATTGAGAAAAAAAACCGAATAAAGTTTATAACCTCAGGAATAGTTTGAAAGTAGCCAGATATAACGAGAGGAGTGTGCGATGATGGATGGTACATGCTCGTCTCTTCGAGCCGGCATAGTGAAGGCGACTGCTGCCTGTAGAGATTTCTCTGTAGTAGCAGTTGTTTCCATTCATGAACCGCACTATAGCTTTACATCAGGCGGAGTGTTGTCACATGCCGAGCTACAATTAAACAAAACCTAATAAAAGACCTCAAAAATTACTAAGTACTATTGTGGGATTGGATGCGATTTTTTAGACCGCAAAAGCTAGACTGTTTGGTCTGAAACTGGACCACTGGCAATCCTACACCCACCTGTCCATCAATCCACCTATCACTTTTTTTTTTGCCTGAGGAGACAAGTATTCACCAACAGTGCCCACTCCTCTCTCTATACCTGGCTACTTTCAAACTGCTCCCGAAACGCGACAAGGTCACTTCACGGGTGTTACATTCGATAGTAGTGGTACTGCCCCAGGACCGCAGACTGGGCGAATAACCACCATCAGTCTGCCTACGACTTTTATAGCATAGTAGGAAATAATAGAGCGGCCGTGGTCTAGCGGTAAGACGCGTGATCTCTCGATCGATGAGACCCGTGTTCGAACCACGCTAATTCTGACCATTACCAATGTAACTTTGTTATATGTACTTTGGTCGCTCAGTGCCTATAGGCACTATTAAAGAGTGGTAGGCAGACTGATGATGTTATTAGTCCAGTCTGCCGTCCTGAGTACCACCACTTTCGAATGTAACACCCGTGAAGTGACTTTGTCGCGTTTCGGGAATATTTTGAAAGTAGCCAGGTATAACGAGAGGAGTGTGCACTGTCAATCAAGATGGTGCATACTCGTCTCCTCAAGCCGGCATAGTGGAGGCGACTGCTGCCCGCATAGGTTTCTCTGTAGCAGCAGTTGTTTCCATTAATGAACCGCACTCTAGCTTTACATCAGGCGGAGTGTTGTCACATGCCGAGCTAAAATAAAAAAATAGGTAATATAGTAAATTGCATTTTTCAGATAACTTTTCTTAAACTTAATTTTCATAATAAATTGAATTTTCTGACATCACAGGTCACAATAACAGTAAATAATATAACCCATAAAGTATGTATTCAAAATAATGCAGCAATGACTCCTCTTCGTACACAAAAGGATACCGTAAACCGCATATTTCGGAAAGTGCGTGTTTGCATTGTAGGTACCGCCATTATTCAGGGATTTGATATGCTTTTGTTGGAGTACCTGTTGACTCCCTTAGCGCCACACTGCTTTTTTTTTGCTCAACGATTTATAGTAGTATAATAGTAAGAAAGCCAGTGTTTATATGACTGTACTTGTCTGCGAGATAATCTTCTTTGTTCAGTCGAGTGATCTCACGCCGAAAAGCTCTCGCTCCATTGCGCTCCTGTTAATAGAACAATAATTATGCTTTTATACCAAATTGTGTTACTGTTTCTTTCTTAGAATACAATTGGAGTCCCTTAATGTTATCACTAAAACGTTAGAAGGTAGCGGTTAATGAAACATGAATCATTTGTGTTCGGAATGTTCGGACCCAGGACGAAAATTGATGCGTCATCAAGCTTATGTTTACTCTTACGATTTTGTTTTATTCTCGTCTTGTTGTCTTAAATTTATCCTTTTATGGTAACTGCTTATTTGTTCTTTTATTTTGATGCGACTACTTTCCCACGCATTGTGCCTCTGAACAATTTTAACCCAATAACTTAGGTAGCAAAGCGAGATATTATTATTTTTTCTGTCAATCTAGATGGTACATGCTCGTCTCCTCAAGCCGGCATAGTGGAGGCGCTGCAGCCCGTAGAGATTTCTCTGTGGTAGCAGTTGTTTCCATTCATGGACCGCACTCTACCTAGCTTTACATCAGACAGAGTGTTGTCACATGTCGCGCTACAATAAAGAAAAAAAAAATTAACAATATCGCATTATTACAAGCAGTCGATCTGCAATTATGTACGCGAAATCGAATTTTGAGACTGAAGTATTTTTGTAACATTCGAACCTTTTACATTAAAAAATGGAGCATTGTAAGAATTTGCCACTGTTAAGGTCGACCACCAAGTAAAAAATAGATTCAGTAAAGCGATGGAAACTTTGAAAAAATGAAAATGAAAACACACTTTTTTATTTTAAATCATCACTCGCGCATATTCGTACTAAAAGGAATGAATAATAATCCATGGCTAATAACACTTGAAGAAATAAAAGATTAGGAAAATAATAGGTTAGTTAGTTAATCTACTTATTTATCTGCAGATACCCTGGCTCACTCACAACTCAATGGTCCATGTTTCTTTCGCTATTTTTTTAGAACCGATGTACATTTATGCAAATAATATAAGATTAAAAACGAGCAGACTGAATTTTATTATCATCTTTCGCCTAAACTGGCCTAAACCAAAAACCAAACACTGTGTAGGCGATAGAGGGCATAGTTGTAGGAAAAGTATTGGGTTGTCAAAAGGGATGTTGCCAGTCAGCAAAATTACTTATTAAATCATGAAGTTAATAAATAACTTTTCTTGGTATGGAACAGACGTAGTTTTAGTTAATGTTTATGTAATTTCAAAGAAAGTTTTTGAGGATTTCAAAACTAAGAAAACTATGGAATGTAGAGTGACATATATTACATTATTGCTTGAATAACGTTTGAACAATACATTTGTTTTGAAAATGTTAATACTATTTAACCAAGTTGCGGTAGATTATCGTAAAATGTTATCTGCAATTACTCAGTTTTGGATAAGTTCGAAAAATATTAACTTAGGTAGGTGTGTGGAAGGCTTTTGGAGAAATCTTACAATCGTCAATGTTGGTGAAAAAAATGTTTGCCCGTGGATCGTACGACAAATATCGAAGGGTCGATTCACATTGTCAGAGGATCGAAACGAATCCAAGCGACCACACTGAACTTTTACATAGCATACGTTTATTCCATGGGGACTGTCGCAAGTGTCGCTTAAAATATTTTTTAAAAGGCGGACTAAGGCTTAAGCGGGCCCTAGGCAACATTGTAATTCCGGACCTATTTTTCAGTCATGATATACTACTTTGCGTTTCGTAAAAACCTAATTTTCGGGCCCCAAAATTACGGGCCCTAGGCACGTGCCTAGGTCGCCTAGGCCTTAGTCCGCCTATGCTTATAATTACGTTTTTTTTAATATTTGTATACATAAGAGTCATAGCTCATAGCAAATGCTTGACTTAAAATAAAACTCTAAAAAAGTTTCCATTACCATTCGCAACAGCCACTAATAGTTAATTAAAGCCATTCATCTATTTAAAGCCTTCATTTTTATGGCGCGTTGATTTGGGCGCTGCTTTGGTGTTTCAAAAGATGAGTCAGCTCTCGGATACCAATTATCATGGTCGAAGATTGCGGGGCTCGTTAGCTTCGCCGAAACCCTGGGAGATAATTTCTTTATCGAAGGACGAGAGAGCAGGAGCGTGCGGGAGGTCCCCGCCCTTTACTTAGCCGTGCCGCCTCGACAGCCCGCCCGAATGCTTTTCCAAATCTAATGTTATGAATTAATTTATTTCAATATGTATACTAACGTGGTAAGTTTACACATTACAAAAATAATAGGTAGCGTGAAACTTGTTTAAAATTATAATTTTAATATTTTAGTTATCTAGTGGTGGAAAGTAGAATACGCTAATATGCTTAGGTAATTTGAAGTCATTCAAGTCCATATAAAATATAAGTTCGTAAGATTATAATGTAAGAGATGATAAATGAAATTAATCTAAAATCTGCATGACTCATTAAAATAATGTTCACTTTTGTTGAATTCCATGTCACTTAAAACTATTAACATTTTTACAATGTCCTTTCTTTCTTGACAATGCTGGTGCTAACAAACAAGATTACCAACTTCATAGGTAAATATTTATTTGTCTGACCGTTTCTTTAAAATAAGTTAAGAGGAGCAAAAAAGTTGTTAACAAGAAGGGTCCTGTGGGAGCGGCCGAAGTGGGAGATGAGGTAGGCGGGGGTGGGAGAGAGACAGAAGATGAGTGCCACGCCCACAGCCACCCACGAAGCCATAAACAACATAAAACCCATACACGCATTCGTGTATCCCAAATCGAAAGCCTTCGGATATCACGCGTCGCATCTTTAATCTATTTTTCATCTTCCACCCGCCTCATAAGGTTTCTTGTTCTTTACAGATATCTAAATAAGTTATTCCGAGTGATCCTTGTTTTGTGATCAGCGCCATGAAGATAAATAACTTGGAGGATAAGCACAGTTGGAGCATAATAATAATTATTTTTTGATGTCTTAAACAAGTGATTTTCTGTTCCGATGTCAGTAATATCTTAGAGGATATTTTATTTAAGCCTCGATGCGTCCACGATGCATTCCATGGCGGTATCTTTAATGGAAACATTCAATATAAAACTCACAATACTTATTTAAAAGTGTGAGGAGAGGAAACTTTAATAAATATTCGAATTCATTTCTAACAAAGTCTTTTTTGTCGCTTATGATTAAAATTGATGTAGGTATTTAAGGGACAAAGATGGGTCCTGGCATCGAACTGGCTGACAGCCTATAATTTGTGAGGATGAACATGGCTCTAATGGCAGATGATGTGACGCTCGCAATCCCGCATGGGCACCGCAAGGACAACGTGCCTTATAATTCCGAGCAATTATTTTGACCGCAATATGGTTCTCGTGGGACGAAAATGCATTTCAAACGGAGAACTGCCTGAGGCTAAAAGACATTTATTTTTGATTAAATTACTTTTTTATGATACGCGCTTTGCTATAATTAAATGTTGAATTGATTTTTCTTTTTTATGCATTACGACCTTCAATGGAATCTATTATAAAAAGTTTTGTACTACGCAGATAACCGTTTCTCCTTCATTTTCATGCTTGTTTACTTAAAACTAAGTTAATATTAATGACTACTTAGGAGAGAATTTGATTAAAAAAAAAAGATAGAGAAGGTACGCAGGAAGCGGTTATCAGCAGACCCGCCGTGAAGTCTGCGCGTTTTGAACCCGCGGGGAAAAAACCTTAATGGATAACAGGCTTCACGGCAAACCCGACCGCCCGCTGGCCCTGGCTCTCTGCATTTATAATGTACCAACAACATACATCGTGACGTGCACCGCAGCCGCATTAACTACATTCCATCTTTCAACAAGAAATATCTGATATGCGAGCCCTGTACGAGCCAACATCTATGGATTGCCACTTATGTGCTGATCAGACTGTTCACAATCGGTGCAAAGGACATAAATCAAATACCTAACCTAAGTACTATATCCGCACACCAAATCTCATCTTACTGACGTCATGGTACCTAATGACATGAGATCAAAACCATGCTTCAATCAAAAGGTATCGTAAAATCATCGAACAGACTCATTATTTGTTTTAAAAATAACTAAGTAGTTTATTCGTTGGCCTGCGAGGGTATGTATAATAAAACGTAAGTGGATATTTCAATATGCAATTATGTTTAAGAATATACATTATTTATTCGTAAAGATGAACAATGTAGTTGGCCACGTAATATAAAATAAGACAAGAATATTAATTGTATGAAGAACGCATATTGACGAAGGAGTCGTGGAGTCTGGCCGGAGTGAACCGGCTCGACGCAGCGGCGCGCTGAGACCAAATAAAATGTAAAAAGGTGGGCCCGATGCATTAAGCGCATATAAACTTGTAGCGGCATCGCGGCAGTGTCAATATTTGCAGGCGCGTTCCCATGGGAACCTCTCTGCCTTCTCGCTGGTTGCGACGCTAAATCACTTCAGCAGTGGCGTTACCCCTCTGCCCTTGCTCTTCTTCCCGCTTTTCTTTTTAACCATTGAAATGTCAATTTCTTGCAGCGAGCGCTCGATGCCGACTTTCTGCCGAAATCAATTAAAACCCTTTCTATCTCGTTGACGTAATTTATTAGTAGGTGGATTATTTCTTTAAATATACTTATATATTTTTTATAAATAATTAAATTATTGACTCCATAAAGACGAACTAAATTAATTTAGATCAGCAGAGTGCGGGTTGGTTGAAGATCACGAATATTTGTCGTGTGATGTCAAAAGCAGCTTAAGGTGAGATAAGGTAATTGTAAATGCTTGTAAGTCTGTCATCTGGATAAATTGCTGCACGCTCTCGGAATGTCCTGCTCGGTTAGGACTCTGGCATGTCTATTTGAAATTTGACTTAAGTGCTCGTGCCTCATTTAAATTATAACTTATAATTAATTAGGTAAATATGTAGATAGCAAAGTTAAACATAAAAAAGTGATACAAGTTTAAATTCATTAAAAAGTGTGGGTACATGTGTCAGTGAGCGGGGGCAGGTAGGTAAGCAGGCGGCATCGATGGAATGCCCGATACGATTCTATAATGATGTTAAAACAAACTGTTAGCCTGTCATTAGCGCGACTCTCCGCGCCTAAATGGGGGAGGCCCATTATAAAAATTTGTCCCATCCGTTTCGGACCAAATTTATGGTTATCGAGTCCGCCCGTTTTTCTTAAGCCATCGAAATTTTATTACCCAAAGATTGGAGTGGGAATCGTGATAACTACCTTTTACAGTTCGGGTCCAGGTCGATTTCCAAAGTGGATGGCAATGAATGAGTGTGCATTCCATTCGGTCCATTATAATTTGTTTCTTCTTGTTAACACGGAGCACTTAACATGTAGGACTTGGGCATGTGAATGATGATTTAGGCATACAACGCACACATATACATACATGCCTACATCCTTTTATGTATGCCACTTTGGTAATGGACATGTTTTATCAGAAACTTATTTGACCCAAAACTTATTTTACTAATAAATACTTACATACGCGTATTTACAATTCAATGGTTTCCCAATCTCATAGTAACTTGTAATTATTATTCAAAGTGCATATCTACAACTATGAATAAGTAATACGCTAATGCAATAATATTATTACACGCGTTCCGTTACCACTTTGAGAATCTGGGATCGAGTAAATAAGTAATTTATCTGTGCAAATTTTCCAATGCCACCGACATACAAATGTGTTTGAATTGTTATTTGCATCTCATTTAAATGCCTGTTTCTAGCAACTTATATGTCTAGATACTCTTTAAGATGAATTAAAGTTATAATAAAACAAACTTTGAATTGTATTCAATAATCTTTAATTTATTCACTTTTAAAATTTTCTGACAATGCTACCCTTCATTCATTCATCCTGAACTATACAAACTGTAAAAAACAACAATAAGTATTATTAGATATATTTATGAGATAGTACTTATAACGTAGTACTGCATAAACACCAGTTTTTAGTACCGGTAAACCCAGCGCTCTTGCAAAATATTAATTTGTCTTCTTTGCATTCCATAAATATAATAAACATTCCTTTTAAATTTATGGTGTCATCAAATAATATCAATGTAACTGAAAAGTTACAATATAAACCTTTGTTCGATTTATAATTTGATAAACTAGTTAATAAAGTAATTAGCTCTATAATTCTCACCTACTTACACGAATAACGGACAAATTTAATTGATAACAATCGTTATCCCACTTGTGTTCTTTTATAGATGTATATCTGATGCCTTCTTCAAAAATTTCATTTTAACAAGCGAGTGTCATAGTTAGGTACATTAAATTCGGTCGCTGCCGAAGCCCTCACAAAGATAACTTGGATATTAAAAGCCGAAAACAAAAGCCAAACGATCAATCATTAGGACTTAGTTGTTTTGTACCGGTGACAGGGCGCGGGGGAAGGACTGGACAGAGAGGAGGCAGTTTTTGTGACACACATCGCTTATTATCTACGAACCACATCGACCCATTCGTCATGCTGTCATGGCAACAGGGCCTAACGAAATAATCAAAGTAACCGCTGATAATGCGCCGATTTTGAAATCATTGCTTCTGAAGACGATGAGAAACTTGCGTACACATCTTCAATAGCTTCTAAATTATTTCCTTTATTAAGATTACTTCAGTAGTCCCTTAGGCACATACAATGAGGTTCACTGAAAGACAGCCCTACGATTCTACGATTTTTCTGAACCTGGGAAATACATTGGTGCCCAACAAGAGCTAATACACTTTGATTAAGCTTAAAACGTTGTGTATAGCTCAGTTACGAGCTCGTACCTCCCATCTTCAGAGAGAAATAAGTTTTTTTAAATATATGAATTTTAAGATAAGCGGTAAAGGACGGTACTCACGATCGATTATTCTATATCCTATTCAAACTTCGCTAAATTCTGACCAGTACCAATGTATTTATATTGTGTATTATGTACTTTGATCGCTCGGTGCCTATTGTACAAGCACTAACTTAATACAAGCATAAAAATATATTAAAATTCGGCACCCCTCAAATTGCGCGCACTCTAGCCTGCTGTAAGCCTTCAGTTAGTGCTCAATACTATTTTATACGAAATTCTACTTCAAAGCATTCACACCGCGCTACTGTAAGCGTTTTGCAGTCAAGCAGCGACATGCCATCTAATTGTTCAGTAGATTCATATTATTTTTATTGGTTTATAAACTATAGTTATAAGAACAGTAAATAAACTAAATAAATGAAGTTTAGTTTATTATTAAGTAAGTAAATTTCAATAAACAAGAAAATAATTAAACAAACAAATCTAATTAGATTGAGGTTAAAAAAATTATTGCAACCTAAATATAAACGACTGCTATAAATAGAACAGATAAGCGTTCAGATATAATATATTTATAGAAGTTATTATTGCACTGTGTTGGTATATCTGTTGGTTTATCTGTGGCGGATGCGAAGTAACTTAGTATTACCAATAATAGAAGCAAAACCACAAGCATTCCTTGCTAAAGTCTCTCTCACACCTTAAGATAGAAAACGAGTTGACGCTATAAATATTTAATAAGCTGAAGGTACGGAATAACTTGTCATCGGGTCATATAAAATGAAATACAAGATCCTGATATTAAAGTAAATTTTGCGATGTAAAAATGTTGTTCTACACCTTCATATAGAAAACATAAATTTTAAAGCTTATAGAATTGAACAGTAGTTGAAGATGACAAGTTTGTAATAATCAAGTACAACACTTACAAATGGATGACTTCAATCCCTAAAATTACAATATATTTTTAAGTGACACAACATGTTGCGCGGTGTAATTAACATGTTTAATAATAAACCCATTAAGTTTGCTTAATCCTTATTAAATAGCAATTGAATATTCAAATCTAGCCTATAGTTTCAATTAGTTAGGGTTTGCCGTTATCGCGGGGCGTGTAAATGCCACCGTATATCATACACACCTTGCCATTACATTCTATATCTGTGTTATTAATAGAAGTTGTTACATAAATTTTAATCGCTGTATGTGCGTCGGGATCGGTGTCAGCCGCACGTGTGTTTGCTAGTAAGTACCACCAATCTGTGTTTATAATATGGTACAAGGTAAAACAAATACGTCAAGACGAATTTTAAAAAGTGGTAGCGAAACTGATGAGTGATGATTGCTCGTCACAGGGTAGGAGGTGGCACCACGTGAAGTGACTAGTCGTGTTTCAGGATCAGTTTGAAAGTAGTCCTATGCACTTTCGTTTAGTCTGCAAATCGACATAACGCAGACCACTGCAAATAATTATCCTTGGTAGGTCTTCGCTCATGGACTGCGCTCTAGCTTAACATGTGCTCACACTCCGAGCTACTATATACCGGGATTGAATAATGACGGAACTGAAAAAGTACCGTTCAGCACATCGGCTCACATACCAACCGCAATTATATTTTCATTTTCTTTTAAGGAATGCTATGAAATATTATGCGAGTGGGAGTTGATCAGGGTTGAAATTCGGTCGTGGTACAACGGTCAGCAGGCACGTCGCGTCACCCGATACCGAGCTCGCGCGGCCGCAAGGTCGGCTACCGTGCCACTCCACGAAAACCTTATCATCAATACTTGTGACAATTTAATACAGTGAGCATTCAGTCAGATTAACGGGAGTAGACTCCTATTACATTACGTAAACGTAACTACAGTTTTATTACATCACAGCCATTCAAATGATTTATCAGTTTGCGACTCGTATTTGATTGAAAATAACTAAACATTATAGGTACATATTTGCTGAAATTGATTTAAAACCTTCTATATGTTATTTTAACACGTGAAGAGTGTAGAATGTCGCTTCTTATATAAAATTAAGTAATCGAATGAAGATTGTTGCGAGTCACAAGAACATATCACGCGTAATGTTAATGCTATTGCAAAATGGAATCGTTCGAGCACTTGCAGATATGCAGATACATAAGTAATATTTCCTTGGAGCGTATTTATGTAAATGTTGAATATTGACAAACAATATACATGGAAATATACGAAGTGGACGCGTAAAAGTGACAGCTCGCTCGGCGGCACCATCGCATAATGAAGCGGGCGGGGAGCGGCCGGCAGGTGCGCAGCCTCCGCTAATGGCCCTCATAATGTACGAGATTTATGTCGATGAATTGAAATGAAATGTCACTTAATTTAATAAATACTCCCCGCTGAGTGCGATTCCATCTTCGAGTTGTGCAAAATAACTGACGACCATAGACGAGCGATGAATCACTTGTTTTGCAGCTCCTTCGTGGAAATTATTAATTATAAATCAAAATTAATTTATCTCGTAAATAAAGCAATAATGATCATTGTCGATAGTCACACGAGCCGTTGTATCTATAAATGTGAAACTCGATGTAACCCGACACCGATACCGGACAGGTTCGGGAGTACACCTGGCCGAGGATCACGTCACTATTCGATTTCCACTAATATTATATTCAAATTCAACAATATATTTCTAGAATTAGTTAAATCACGTCATTAATTTGTTAATTGAATATTTAAATAACACATTTGTTACTTTAATCGTGACGCTCCATAATGTCTAGGTGGGGTTCGATGTATCACTCTTAAGAATTTTTTCATTTTTAATATTATAAATAATAACTTCTATTGGACTGGAACTACTATTACTGGAACTTTTAGATAGATGATATGATAAAATTAAAGCCCAACATACATAGGGCGGGTCTGGTGCTTTCTGTCTTCCATATACACAACAACTGCTGCTACAGAGAAATCTCTACGGGCAGCAGTCGCCTCCGCTATGCCGGCCTGGGGAGACGAGTATGCACCATCTAGATTGACAGTCTACACTCCTCTCGCTATACTTGGCTACTTTCAAACTGCTCCCGAAACGCGACAAGATCACTTCACGGGCACTACCCCAGGACGTCAGACTGGGCTAATAATCATCACCAGTCTGCCTACCACTCTTAAAATGTGTTTGGTATATCACTTCCTTATAAATGTCATAGTCAACTGCATACTCTTTTTAAAAGAAAATGAAAAATTATAGTTATGAAAGATTTTTATTATTACATTTATTTCACATGAGCGGTCAATAACTACTACCATAGCAGTCGCAGTCGCTTTGCTGGCTTGAGACGAATGACAAATGAACAAATGACTATCGAACTTCGTCCAAACCAAACACTACAGATTTTATAGAGGTAAGCAAATCAATTCGACCGCCTGTTAGGGCCGCTTAGGTGACAATGTACACCCGGTTACTTCCAATAACCTGGAGCCGCAGACTGACCTAATAACCATCATGTATCTACTACTCTTAATCGAATGCGTAACATTTAACAAAAAGTAGTTGATCAGCAATAAAACCATTTCCTCATTAACATAAAAATTTGTACGTTTTGTTTCTCTTTTGTGTAAATATTTATAATATTATTGAAACCACTCCCGAGTGGCCCCATTACCTACCTTATATTCCATATACTTACAGCCGGCCGGCTATTCTATTTTAGATAACCTCGTTTGAATATAAACAAAAGCATATTGTATTAGTTACTGCTAACACGATCATGTTTTACTTAATTTTTTAGTATTACCTATATTACATGATTTTGTTAAAATTAGGGTGTAACGAGAGAAGTGTGACTATTAATCTGAATAGTGCACATTCGTCTCCTCAAGCCGGCATAACGGAGGCAATTGCTACCTATAGAAATGTGCCTGTAGCTTAACATCAAGTAGTGTTGTCATATTTCGAGCTACAATAAACAAATCGCTCACACAAATGGACCCAATTTCTTCTAGACAACAAACTGTCATGAAAAAAATTATAAAAATAAGGTGTTGCCAATTAAAAATATTGTTTAAATTAATAAATATAATAGAGATATTATATAATAGGTGGTGTGTATTCGTTAAATAGAGCATCTACGACGATGCACACAATGACACTCGCGTCCGATACGTGAACATGTCATACGTTATTAAAATTAAAATTACTTGAAAATAATAATTATTAAATTGTAATTTGAGTGTCTCACCCGCTTGAAGTGAGTGAGACACTCCATTATTAATTCAAATAAAATTTGGTAAAATAATACGTAGTGGTTGTGTTCAAAGTAAAAATAATAACAATTGACAATTTAAATTGTCATTGTGATATTTTGTTGATGATTTTGATGATGATGATAGATTATGTTGAGGTGAAGAGAGGTTGCCACAGTAAGAAAAACTGAATGGAAAATCGAACCCACGTTTTCTTCTTTGCGGATGGATACTCTGACCAGTGACCACTGCGCTACACAGCGCTTGTGTAAACGCGTCGAATTTCCTATATTCTATTTTTCCGTTGGCAATCCATCCAACTGCTGTATTATGTATGTTATATGTATAAGTATTAATTATTATTTATATTGCATTTTTTAACATATTCAAAGGATGGGGTTGTTATTATGAATATTGAATTTAAAAAAATAGTAATATAACAGTAAATGTTTAATGTGTTTATTAGTTTTTTTTTAGATACTTTGTTACCATAAAACTTAGCTTTGAAACCTAGATTCATACATTTATTATACGCATCTGTTAACTATCAGTGCAAAATATTAAAAATCGCACCAAAATAATCCAGTAACTCACAGAATATTATTATAACGCAATACCCAATAACCTACTTTAGAACAATAATTTCAGCAACATAATATTTACCTTAATTTTCATGAACTGAAAACCTAAATTCGCAAAGTTTTCCTTGCATTATTATTGTAAACATAACCATGACCTAAAACCTTTATTACGTTCATCACTATTAACATAAACATTGTCTACGCCAGTCTTTTCGTCGCCACTAGAAGTCACAACTCTCATGTTGGACGAGGAACCCATGCAAGCGCATTAATCGTTTGTCAATTTACCATTGTATAGATCATGATAAAGAACGGGTTTTACTATTTTAAAGTCGTATATGACGCAATTGATGGGCGCAGGTGGCAGTAACATGATACCTGAAGCAGCGCGGCGTCGATCCTCATCTTCTGGTACTTGTATCCTTCGCTATAAGAGGTGAGATGACCTATGGACCATCGCCCACAACATCGAGTCTAGAAACTAGGAAATCGATACGAACTATCTCTCGTTTAACGACCTGTACTTACAAAATGCATCTCTACCCACATCCTTTCTGATTTAACCTGTTGCTCTCGACATCAATGTACCTAGCTTTGATAAGAAAAATATAAATATGTGCTTTAGGAAAATAAATCTTTTGAACGAAAAAGTTATATTAAATTTGGACTCGTAGCTGGCCATTACAATAAATATGAACAGTACTCGACAATCAGAAAAAATAAATATGTTATTTTAACAAAATTAACTATTCGGTATTATTAATGGGTGTAATAAGGAAGTAAATGTATATAAATTAATTATTACATCCATTAGCGATTGTTTAGTTAGAGTCGTCGGCAGGTCTACGCCGAGTTATGCACTTGTCTTCGTATTTACCTGTTGTAAGTGCAAATACCTCGAGAGCGATGCTCCGATGCGGGTATTTGCAGATTCCTCTGTGCTCTTGCGCATCTTATGAGCAAATAATATTTAACCACAGTCTGTACGTTTATGTTCTATGAACTCTACATTATTATACGAATTCTGATAATAAAGTACCTAATGTTTCTTTGAAATTCACAATTAAATTGTAATTAGTAGGTATATAACCCACCCACAATAGCAATATTATGTCTACTTATAATAATGGTTAAATAAATAAGGAAGCAAATAGCAATTTAAAATAGTCTAAATAAAAAACAATATTTTAAAAGGAAATAATAATATTCTCTTATCATGTTGCGTTGTTTATTTTTTATTAACCTTCTGCGTGATTGTTTAATCACGCATCAAGTACATACCTACTATTTATTGCATTCGTTGTAAGTGTGCCTTCAATTGGACTTTGTACTGTTTAGGGTTGATCCTACGTAGTAATATTTTTGTATATGTAAAGTTTACGTTTTAATTTTTATTTCAAAATGGAAAGGACGCTGATGGAGATGACAGAATAGAGGATATTCGGCGCGGTCACGCAGTGTTGTCGAAGCTCAGTGGTTGGTTGTACGCACAACGGACTTCAATGTTTGATCCACTCCTCAGGTAGTGTCCGCGCTGTTCTAGCCTTCATCATAATTTTTTGTGGATTTTATTTTGTTTCTAAAACACAATTAATTTTCTCCGATTCAAATGGCACTAATATTTATTTTCCCATTCCAATATTGGATGGTCTTTGAGTGCTAAATTTGTGTAAAAATTAAGTATTTTTTTATTTTATCTATCAGTGTCGCGGCTATATCCACCGACAGCCCTAATTGATTGTATATTCGATGTTGGATATTCGCGGAAGCGAAGGCGTCCGCTCGTCTGCCGCGCTCGCTCGCCCCTCGCCCGCGCCTGATTGTCCGCAGCGCTCGCGCAGCCTGCGGCTATTTATAAACCGGCCGACTCGCCTTGGTATCAGCTCGCGGCTCTGAACATCACATTCTAAACAATTCTCTTCGACGTCAGCGAAATCTCTGCTCAATGATAATAATAATAATCAATTTTAAATAGTAAAACACAAAATTCAATATTATTAAGAGTAATCTTCACTTGTTCCGTATTTTAAATTAATGGATGTGGGGACAAGAATGTCGGTAAGTCAACAAATAAGTAGCGGGAGCGGTCGCCACGACTGACGGAGAAGCGACTACTATATAAACATTAGAATAAATATTATTCTTAACGATCATGTGGCCGGTGAAGAGCTGTGAATGCGGCACGTACGCGCACAGCAGATGTCGGACATGTTTACGTAACAGCGTAAAGACAGAAGGAGGCGCGAACAGCCAGGGCAAACAGTACCTCGCCGGACGACTACTGTGCGAAGTGGCAAAGTGGCGACACATCATTAGTGTGTGCTCAAAAATAATTAGGCAATTTGTTCTTCATAGAGGTCAGCTCCATTCGCGAATTCGACCGATCAAGGTATAATTGTAGCATTCGAGAAGCCATAAAAAGTGAACAAGGTGAACTGAAAGCTTAGACAAAGGCTGGACGTGCACTAGGCTAATTAACGTTCGTTCAGTGGAATGCCCCTGCGGCGTCGCTTTGGTAATTGTATAGTGCGCGTAGCCGCTGCTGTGCCCGCAGGCCAGACCCGCTGCGACCAATCATCGAGCTTCCTTAATATAAATATAACGCTATTTTTTAATACTAGTATTTAAATTACAATGTCCTAATCTGTATTATTTTGGTGCCAAATTGTGTTTACCATCCCTACCAGATGTTAAAATTATGTATGTAAAATTATTTAGTTTTTCCTTAGGAATCGCGTGAATATTTTAAAAGCATATTTAAAGATTTTAATGCGCACAGCCGCGTTTATTTTTATTATTTATCTTCGACGTTTTAAGAGCTTTGCAGCTATCGTGTCTATCGTTAATTTAAAAAAAACTTACATAAGTTGCAAAGCCTAGGCAGGTTATGGGTTGTGGTTCCTTATATATATTTTATAATTTATGTTATAGTGCAAAATGCAAGGGATGTAAAATGTATTACTTAAGGCACATATAGGCTGGTATAACGGAGTACGTCACTGTGGTCGGCCTTCACGCGTAGCACAAGAGACCAACCGAGTGTCGCCACTTTCACTCGCCTCTCGCCCATCTGTGTTGCCACCCGCTACGCATACTCGAATCTAACTTAAAATAAACACGTTAGTACATAAGTACTTTCAACAACACCAATAGGCATTTATTAAACTGTAAAAATACGAACACAAAGCCCTTCACTCTCTAGAGACAATGTTTATCATAACCTTCTTATTTCTATCAATATAAAATCGAATATCCTTCATATTATAATTATAACATCAAGTTCGTTTTATATTTACTTGGGTCGTGTCTAATTGCGTCTCAAAATGATTTTTTGATGCGATACAAGTTTATAAGAATAGGTAGAGATACAAATGATTTTTTTTTTGTTGACCACAAGCAAGGCTTCACGGTATTAGCCGGTGTCGTGTCCGAGTCAGCTCCAGTACTCACAATATGAGTGAAGTATTGAGTGCGCGTGTCGAAACCGGTGTTGCGCAATAAGGTCGACGCCAAGGACGCGGGTTCGTTGCCAGCCCGAAATAAATTGCTGTTTATGTCTAGCGTACACCTGCCTCACAGACAACCGCCATCTACATCTCAGCTACCGCACAGCAACACATCCGGCTATACAATACACAGAGGAATATTTCGCATATTCATACAAAGTTGTTAAGTTTCAATTGTGTCTGTTTATTTACAATATCACACTTCTAATTTGTCATAGGATTTTATCTACTTAACCTACCATCACTTTCAGTACCACCTGTAGTAGCAGTTGTTACCGTTCATGGACCGTACTCTAGCTTTACATTAGGCGGAGTGTTGTCATATGCCGAGCTACAATAAAAAAAAGTTCAGATTGAAGTTAAATGGGTGGTAGAAGGGACCGTCATCAGTCCATCAGTCACACTGGGCCTATTCACCTCACCGTTAGAACATTGTTAAAGTAATTAAATTATATAAAAAAATGGAGAAAGTTTTGCCTGAGGCATACATTCACACACTTGATTATTTAAAATAAATAATTGTTTAGACATTTATTGTAATATTTTTACTAGAAGAATTATACAAAATAATGATTAGTTTTATAATTATAACGAAAAGACTGTGCTTTGTCAACCTGATTGTTTCCTTAAGTCGGCATAGCGGAGGCGACTGCTGTCTGCAAAAATTTATCTGTGGTAGCAGTTGTTTTCGTTCGAGGACCGCACTCAAGCTTAACACCAGGCGGACACTCATATGTTGAGCTAAAATTTAAAAAAATTAACATAGATAGATAGAACCTAGAAAATTAATGAATATTTAATTTTTTTTTAAAATTAAAGATTATTTCATAGACCAACCTAATGCTAGTTTATCTGTGTAATACGTATTTATTCAATCTTGACCATAAATAATTGAACAAATGTTGAAAATAATATTCATCGTCCGCTACAAATATTTGCATCGACGTGTTTGCTTTACAGGAAAATTTTATGTAATTAGCAATCTAGGGAACCTGACGAGGATAAAGTGAATACCTACCCATATCTAAATGTCGTCTATCGTCATTATTGTCCCATTTTTAGTTGCGTAAATAAATGTTATTCTATTTTAAATAGAAAAATAGTTTTGAAAATTGTACAGAATGGGATCATAATTGTTTACTTAAATATAATTAAAATTTTATTTACGGAGTTTTTGTGCACAATTGATAATGAAATGTGGATAAAAAAACCAGTTTAATTTGTGCATGCTTGAAATATTTGAGACGAGTCTTCGGTCGATGTCCGAGAGAAGCGCGTACGCAACTATGCCGTGAAGCAGCTTTCTGTGTACCTACCTCCTATACGTTTCGAACTTATAATAAAAATTCAGGCTTCGCTATTCGCACACAAATAACTAAATATAAATAAATGTTTTCATAACTCAGATATACAACAAGTTTTGGACCTAATAAATCATAAACTATAATAATACAACATATATCATCCTATACTATGTAAAATGTACATCGGTGGCAAAGAAAATACTGAAATAATAGTGTTAATTAAAGGCATAAAAACTTAATAATGTCAGAGGATAAATTACTATAATTGAAGTAAGAAAACAATATCAACTCGTTAAAGAAAGGTAAGGGTAGACGCATTTTCTTGTTATTACGACTAACCAAGAGCAATTTTCTCTCTTTGCAATGAGAGGGCAGCACTCCCAAGGATCGCGGCAGTCTGCAGTACGGGAGGTCTCCTTGTTGCCTTTTGTTTTTATTTGCGTGCAAGAATGCAAAACAATTATGATTCCGTAGAGGATCGAGGGATCGAACCTTCGTCGGCAGTCACACGCGATAACCATTAGTTTTCCATCACAGACGGAGCGGCGAGACTTCTCTTCTCTAGTTATTGGGTGAGCATCTGACATTAAATTGAATTTCAAATAGAAGGTATGTCCTGTATGTATCCTTCTATTAGTTATATTTTATAGAGCACATAATTGTTGACGCTATTGTTCACTTATAGATTGTTACTATTTCAAGATAGGGTAATAAGAACGATACGGCGCGTGAGAGTGATGCGATGCACTCGCCACTGGCCAATCCATTTACGTTAATTACGCTGAGATAGGGATACATCGACGTCCAGCCGTCCACCGCCGAGTTACGACCGAGCCGACAATAAAATAAATTATATCCACCTCGTTCGCCTCCACTCAATTTTTTGTTACCGGCCGGGTTCACATAAAAAATAACAAAAGCAAAATCTCGTGAGGACGAAATACCAGGCAAAGACAATGCTTAAATTTATCTACTGATAATATAGACGTAGGTACGTGTATTCGTGGTGGCCACTTCGCTCGCCAACGACCGAGCATTCCTCCCCACTAGCCTCAGAACCACCCGCGCTGCCACAAAAACATGATATATTGCCACTTTGTTACCAAAATATTCCAAATTTGGGATATGCGATTCGACTTTGTTTTTTAAATATTTTCTTCGTATAATGACTTTATAAGACGTGCTTTTTTTCGGTTGGCATGATATTATAATTGCAGCAAAGTCCAAAATATACATCCTAATACACTGTCAATCTAGATGGTGCAAACTCGCCTTTTCAGACCGGCATAGCGGAGGCGACTGCTGCCCGTAGAGATTTATCTGTAGTAGTAGTTGTTACATCAGGCGGAGTGTTGTCATATACCGAGCTACAAAAAAATCCTAATTTTATCAGATTTCTTTTATTTGTTAAGATTTAGAATTTTTTTAGTACACATTAACTAAATTCAATTTTAAAAGCTTTAAATTTTTTTGTATAACTTTAAGCATCGTAGGTCGTAGGTCAAAGGCGATATTCGTTCAGTGACCTATACTAACTTATGAATGAATGTCACACGTTCATGGCATATTTAATTACTGGCGAAGTGGTGTTATGAACTTATGACCTGGACAAAAACTAAATAATAAACATACAGTTTAAAAAAAAATTCGTCGATTTAACATCAATTGTTTATCTACAAGCTTGTAGGAAAAACAACTATTCGAGTAGTTTTTGATATTCATATAAAATTAATTGCCTAAGGTATCATCTATACCTACATACAAAACAATAGATGTTGTTTTTCTTTAGTTAATTCAATCTGTAAACGCAAATGCAATAAATATTAAATGTTTCAGTAATATTATTGTTGCATTATACGTTGTAATATTTAAATGACATTTAGAAAGAGAATCAATTCGTTTACTTGCTTTGTTGTAAGACATATCCTACGTCTCAAGATAGGTAGATTATTAAAAGAGAATAACAAATATTAATTTAAAACTGTTTATTACATCATGACTTTAATAAAATAATAATTACATATATAATATATACAATTATATTTACAATTTCGTTTGGCCACCACTATATGTACACTGGGTCCGTAACATTTCAATAAAGTCTGTAATAATCGCGGTGAGTTAACACTGTCGTCATCGGCAACCACAACCCTCTACCGCCATGTCCTGGTAGTGTTTGAGCACCAAATTATTTAATTCGTCCAAATATAACATCGAGATCGATGAAAGTTCTGTAGGAACACAGCACGCTTTCGGCACCGTGGCCGGATTCACAGAGTTCACTAGAGTTTGCACTATGGCATGATTTGTGCCATTTAAATGGTCCGTAAGTGGGAAAGGGCAGTCTCCCTGACAATAGTACGCATCATAACCCTGGGGAGCAACTATCCAGTCACTCCATCCAACGTCCTGAAAGTCTACAAACAGCGGTTTACGCTGACAATTCTCGCGCATTTCCTTACGGCGGTGATGCGCCCGATGTCCGCGATGTTGTGCGGCACGCTTCATTCTACTCACAGGCGTCTCGCCCTTTTCCCGAGCTTCCCGAGCTCTGGAATCTTCTGTATATAAAAGCAAAAGGGGCTGAGCTTTATGCCAGTCGCCCTCTTGATCTGATGCTCTTCTTCGCACACGTACATGTGGTAATCTCGCGTCGCTGCCTTGCTCGTCTTCTTCGATGACGCGAACTAGCAGACCATAATTATTTTTCGGCTCTTCGAGCCATCTTCTCGCGGCATCCAGGGCGTCTACGGTGACTGTCCCTTCGCCCGGCCCTAACGGGACCGAGTCTAGCAACCGCAATATTGGAGGACTATGGCCTCGATGACCAGGTTTGACTATATCATAGATCATCAGTCGCTGATAGCCCGTCGCGCCTTCTGCGCGCTGTAGGACCACATCGGCGCCTCTCGCTTTTTCATCGCCAGGCACCACACTCAAATTGAAAAACAGCCGGAAGCGATGGTCGTTGGGGAAACGATGATCAATTTTTGAGGGTTGATGGTGAAACGAGCGCACTGTGTTGACGGAGGCTCGAGGAATGGAATCAACCGAGTTCTCGTAGAGTAAACGCATGGCCGCCGGCACTGGCGGTTTTGTCGCAGGTATCGGCGCGGGTCGGCGATCCATACCCATGATCGCCAGCAGCTGTCGCTCGGCCGCAGCGCGTGTACTGGCGTCCAGCGCGCCGCACACCGCCACCAAGGCGCACACCATAGCGCATGCGCACGCCCCACGCATAGTTCTCCTCGACCCACCTGCAACGAATGAACTTCAGTTAGCTACTGTTGAGGTTTACGTAATTGATCTAACATTTTATAGTTAATATCTACTGAAGCAACGGATACTTTTGTTCTTTTTCAGAGCTGCCTGTGGACTATTATTGTATATTACACAATCAGGATTGCATTTTAAATATACAATTGTTTATTGGCTAAGTGCAAAGTGATCTGTGTAATCCCCTGTGAACTACTGTAAATAAGGTATTTGATTTCAATATACACACCCAAATAATATTATAATTACCCAGTTAAATGTAACAAAATTCCCAGAATTTAAAATTTTAATATAATTAAGTATTTATCATTACTGCTAACAACGTCACTACAGATGGAACTTTATCAATTTCTACAAAATAAACATTATTTGAAATTCGCTACATACGTTATCAATTTAGATAAATTGCTAGTAGTTATTGTTATTATAGTAAATTGTGTTATTTTTAAAAGTAAAACGAAATCTTCTAACTTTTAACAATTAAAAATATTATGCGTTATAAAATTTATGTTATAGGAACTTCGACAATGTGAAAATTAAAATTAGAAAACTAATAAGGAATCTATTTTCTTTATATCACATTTTTACTTTCTATTTTTTTTTTGTCTTAAATAATAAAGCTTAGTTAATTTAGTCTAATTCAAATAATATACACCTAAGATTGTACATTTTTTACACAATATTTTATTTATGTTACGAGTATAATAAAATAAATAAATAATAAAAATAAATTTGGTCATCAAATAAATATCATGCGAATCTAAATTACTAATCACATTTATGTATATTTTGATTGTTGTACCATGTAAATATAATTATTATTATAAAAAAATGTATATCCGATTAATTGTTATTGAGTTTAGACTTAATAAAACACAAGCAGTTGCGCATCTCTTATTTTTTGATATCTGTCTATAGGAAAACCCCATGTCGCGCGGCTTCTTCCATGTTAATCCAAAAAAAGTAAACATAAAAAATCTTTCCATATAAATCTACTATCTAACGCAAATATATTTTTTTTATATCAGACCCGGACCGGGTATATAGTACCGGAACGCATACGGGACAAACAAAGTAACATTTTTTATATACTCGTATATAGAAAAAAAGGGTAGATTTATTTATTAAATATATAAATATTTAATATGTCAATTTTACCCACTGACGATAAGTTATTTATATAATTTAAATAAGTCTAAATTATTGTTTGTATGTTTGACGGAAGGCACTGGCAATATTAATAAACTTGAGCGAAGTGATTTAAGAAAGTAATGGTGCACATGGTGCTGGACGCATGCGCAAATTATGTTTTAAATTCGTTCATGATATCTATTTTGTAAAAAAAATAATTTAATAAGTTTAATTATCGTATATAAATGTTTATATAATTTCCTAAGGATTAATTTTAATAATTGTTTGATGAAGATATTAATTAGGTCATAAAACATTATTTTATTTATTATTTGAATTTGATTTATATAAAATAAAATAATAAATCATTAGATAAAAAAATTGTTTTACAAAACAGATTAATTAAGATTGTAACATTGTTATCAACTTTGAAAACGCTCATGAAAGAAATATTTCAATCAACTTTCCTGAAATATATCCATTTAAAACTTATTTTTCACAAAACAAGACAATTTGAAAATTACTTTTTATCAAGTACCTACCAAATAAAATTCCAGAAAAGAATTGAATTTACTAAGAAATTTCTTTATATCTTAATATTTTATCAATTTGTATTATGTAATATAAATATAAATTATAATTATTATTGAGGCTTCAGATTGGAACATTTACTATTAGGATAAAATATGGCATTTACTGGTAGATTAAAATAATACCTTGATTGTAGGTTTATGACGAAGAAAGTAACAATTTCCAATAGAGAGCCTCGGGAGAGCTAATTAAGTATACAAAGTGGAAATGAAGGAAAAGACTTCAACGAGCGTCTTCAAGATGTAGCAAAGATTCTGCTACGAAATTAGATCGCGCCTGCGCCGTAGCATAACACTCATTAATTACAATTATTACTCGTTACTTATTTTTCAATAAATGTCAATCGATTGTTTAAAATCAAATTCATAAACTTGTTTTATTAATACAGAGTTATGTTATACAGATGTAAAATGTAGGAAGCCGTTTTATTATTATTAATTAACTATTATAATATTTTAATAGTATTGCGGTCGAGCGGGTCAGCCGTAGGTATGTGTATTTGTAAAATAATGCGGTCAAACCAGCCACAGCGCACGAGCCACGAGAGCTTGTTTACGACTTCGAACCGATCATTTCACACTCACCCGAAATATTAACGCATCCAACAAAGCTTCTCTTTCGATCCGCAGAAGGATCAGTCTTATCATCCGTCACTGGCCACTATCACAGCCGTTAGTCAACGTTTAGGAAACAGGTGAAATAAATGCACAAGGTGTTCACGAGTGAACTGATGGCACATAACAACTAGATCTGGTAACATCACTGGCAGGTATTATCGCGCGCGTGAGCTGTAACGTGCGCGCGAGTCGTGCGAACCGACGAACGCGCATGACGGACGACGGCGCGGGACGGAGTGCCGGCGTACGCTCAGACGCTGCGGCACCGGCCCCGGGCGTGCCTGGCCCCGCCCGCCTAGCCCCTCCGCGCACCTCGTCTCACAAACACCCAACCACGGTCTGTCTCCCACGAGGAGAGAAGGAAGCTTCCCTTTTCAGCTCCTGAAAAACCTCCCTTTCCAGAGCCCGAGATCCCCTACATAACGGGAGAGAAGGCGTCTGTAACGTCTCGTCGCGTCGCTCGCCAAGTGACAACAATATTTAAGAACAGCAATATCTATCGAAGCCAGATGGAAATATAAATAAATTACGTGACGATTTTGCCATTATTTTAAATTCTACATGCTTACATAAGTGAAAGAAAAATCTATGCAGCAAAATATTTTCATTTAACTCGTTGATATTGAGGGCACGCACCTGGGCTCCCCTCCAAGCGCCATCATAACAATGCCCGAGTCAAGTGCTTACATTACCCATGCATGTCTTCTCGATGACTACATCTCTCCGAACAATGACAGAAACTTTCCAACAGATGTTCAAATAGATAATTCTTTTATTTTGATTAGCGTTAGAGACGTGTTTATGACGTGCTTCCAGTACAACTCAACCGCACAATATAAAAACACATAACTATGCATTCCCTACAACACAATATTATGTTTTTAAATTCAAATGTAATGAGTGAATTAATAAGCGCCACAGGTGTAAGTGAACCCACACGGTAGCTACTGGACGGGCCGTTTCGCGTAAATAGCGCTTCGAGTGTTCTTATTTTTTTACTTTTCGTCGCGTGTCGTGTCAGTAGCGGCCACCTCTCTCGCGGTACGTGCGCCTGCGCCGTTATTCGCCGGGCATTCTGTTGCCAGCGAAAGTTAGATGAGGCAGCTTGCCAACAAATACCTGTTTTGGAAAAACAAAATTTCAATATTCTGCATTCGTCCACGTCATTTTGCTCTCCATAATGACCTGTGAACTCGAATGGAGACTTTAGTACGAGTATTTCTTGACCCATGTATCTAATATCCACTAATGACTCTGACTAAAATCTGATGAATTAAATAAATTATTCAAAATCATGAATACAGTATGTATATTTAAAGAATTAAAACAATACACAAGTGTTGTGCAAAAGGATTTATTTGGAGATTCTTAGTATTTAAGTACGTCATAAGTATCTGATTTTAAAATTTTATAACAATTCTAAAAAAAAGTTTGATCTGGCCTTTATTTTAATCGAAGAAGAGTAATCCAGAAAGACAATAAAGCGATAGAAAACTCGTTAGCTAATTGGCTCGAACAAGTCAATATAAGAGTCGATTCTTATACAAGTTTGATCAGGTACTTTGGACATACCTTCCGCGGCTCCCACGGGAAAAAATCGGCGAAGTACTAGTAAGAGCTTTTTATTATAAAACCAGTAGGTACCAACAGGTAGTCATAATTACAATATGGAATAATTAGTGAAATATCACACTAAGTGGGAAAACGATAACAGCTTTATTTCCTAGTTCTTAAGGAAACGAGAGTTCTTGTTTTTGTAAAACGAATAAACTACAAAAGAGAGTATCGCCCAAATACCAGATACCAATAAGTTGAGCAAAAAAATAGAAAAAGAATGGGATTAACTATTCAAGAATAACTATGTATATTATAGACAGTGACTCATACTTTGTTGAAATATCTAGAGAAAAAACAGTCAATGTAACCATTAGACAAGTCATGTAATTCTGTACACAAACACCAACACTCACTAGGTCGAACTTTGGATAGGTCAGAAATTAAAACAATGGACCGACATACGTCATCATGCAACACTACCTACAGTATATCTATATAACAAGTATACGCGTATGCATAATGAAATGTAGAGCGATAAGAACAAACTAAGATCCTTCAATTCTAATAGAGAACATACGAGAGAGAGAATGTACGAGGACATTAACCGTCAAAATAGGTCTTATATAGAAATTCTATCCAAATGATCTAGGTAAATAACAATTTTATCCATAATTATTAATAAAGCATCTTTAATATAATTAACTTTTAACTGAAACAAACCTATGATCTATGAGAATATGTTGTCCATTTTAAACAACGTGATGAGTGACATTCGTCGTATCAGCATTGTAACGTCCTCTATCATTTTCCGAGAATATTTACACACAGCGTTATCTTTCGAATATGTGTTGGGATCAGACATCAGGTCGCTGGAATCAGATTGCCGGTCATTGAATTAATTGAAATGGAGTCGTGTTCATCCGTCAAGCGTGCGTGCTAATGGGTTAATTAGGGAGTTGAGAATTGGTGAGTCAATGTACTTCCTCGCTCGAGACGTGGCAGGATACGAAACGCCGACGCGGCTCGTGGGTGGCGTAGACGGCATGGCTCCTACTGTCATCGTATTTTAAATATACTATTGTTTACTCTACACACACAACTGACACAACTCATATTTACTCGATATCCTCCTTATGACACTCGGTAACAGCAAACACTAAGTTTCTCCGGCGTTCCGCTTCTGACCTAATGGCTATCGGTTCATATGACACAAAACAATAATAAAAAGTAAATAAATACGTTATGATTGTGACTTCTCTTTGACCTAGTGAGGTATTCAAAATTCACTTACTGGTGTCAAATTCAAGTGCATCAGACTCCATCACATAACAATTCCCAGCAATAATGGACCTATCATTCGTGCACACTGCATATATTATATGCATTTCTGCACGGCTTTCAGTTGACATGAGCTATTTAATCCAAATATGTTCCTAAATGCTAAGACATTAGAGTCTGAATTTCTTCGATTTTATATGTAGAGTAATATAATGTACGACCTTTGATTAGGTAACTGGTGTCGATTCGCGTGACCGTGAACTAATTCCGGAAATCATTGATATTATAACCAACAATAAAAGTGAATTCTGATCAAACAAAATTATGATAATAAGTTACTTCTTGTTAACAAACATTATAAATTTAAGACCGACTTTGAAGTAGATATTTTCATAATACTAGTGTTAATGGTTATTCATATTGTATATGTATGAGCTTTTAAGTTCACCTCATTATAGTTTCTCATAAAGTATACAGGATTATTAAAACAAAACAATTGCCAACTTCCTATAAGTATAGGCATTCTTTGTAAATATTATCATAATTTAGAATGAGCAAGTGCTTTAGTCAATACAAGGTTTCATTCACAATCATCCAGTTCTCAGAATAAGAGTCAAAATCTAACGACCACACACACACTTTTAAACACATTCGGGTTTAATGATTAGTCGTGGGTACTTGGTAGAATGAATTATGTTCATGAGATGTTAAACATCTCTTCTCAACATACAAATATTTATTATTTCATATTAAATTTATTATATTCGTTTTGCTTACGAAATTTCTAGAAATCTTATGTGTTTGAGCAATTTCAGCAATTATAAATAAATTACACATCCAATGCCTTGACCTCGAGTTAGGATACTTTGAGCTGCGAGTGTCAGGGCAGGATATATCATAACACCATAATTTTTATAATATCTGTATTGATAACTATTTGTTTTCATCAGGAATCAAACCCTTACCTAACTTTACTTAACCGATGATGTTTCTTAAATAACTTCATTTCCGTAATAGATTACAACAATGAAAAGTAAGGAGGAAAAGCTGAAGAAATACTTATACTTCTTCATAACTAAAAAAAAGCATTCAAAATTGTGTATTTATCAAATAGAAAGTAATGGTGTTTAAAACATATTTTTAATAAAATTAATTTTATAATTTCTTGATTGATGGTTAAGAAATACTCGTGAAGTGACCTAATAGCGTTCCGAGGTCAGCTTAGAAGTAGTCTACTCAAGCCAGTATAACGGAGGTGACTGTCGCCTGCAGACATTTCTCTATTGTCTACGTTACTGATTTATAAACGCTACTGATCATAATAGGAATAATGCGTACTCGCAGATTAATGAAGGTTTAACGAATTAAAAAAGTAAAAACCAAATTAAAACAAAAAAGAAATAGTTTGAAATTTGATGAAATATTTTTTTATTAATTTCAGATAAAGTTTATTATAAAACACTAAATGTTGACTTTCATGATCATTTGTGTAGTTAAATACGTACGTACTTAATAATAATAATAAAATTATTTGAAGAAAATTAATATACCAAAAATTTATAAAAAAAATTTGTTCAATATATGTATATATATTTTGTAGATAGTGGTTTCTTCATTACAATAGTACATATTCTTGAATACATATATTGTAAAGGCTAGAGAGAGAAAATACATAATATTTTTTTTAGGTAATTTACCTATATTAAATCTACAAATTAATGAAACATGTCACGAGCTAAATGTTGATAACATCATAATTATTAAATTAATTGTCCTTCAACTTAGTATAAACTGAGCTCAAGATATAAATATCATCTCTTAAAATATTATAAAAATAGAATATTATACGTCAGTATAGGTACTTATATATTAATAGAAATAGACCAAACTATTTTTTTTTAAATACTCAACAAATATTGAATTTAGGGTTACACTCAGGGTTAGATTTTCTGTCGAAATATATAATTTTTTAATCT
The DNA here is from genome assembly GCA_948150575.1 of Tinea pellionella. Lineage (NCBI taxonomy): Eukaryota > Metazoa > Arthropoda > Insecta > Lepidoptera > Tineidae > Tinea > Tinea pellionella. Next base: position 4,459,285 of record OX411252.1, read on the forward strand.
ATTATAAATATCATATTATTATAAAGAGAAGTCTTTCGTTTCGGGTCTGGGTGTTAGATCACTGTCAGAGCTTTGTGCTGCAACCAGAAGTTGTATACATAATTCTGATGCCTTATTATTTTTGTGATCATATTTTTTTATTATTATTTTTTGCATCTAGTTTTTCTAATATCGCTCTACGATAGCATCGCAAATCGCAGCCTGGTGTAGCCGCAACCTTAGGTACGTAATATGTAAATGTAACAACGAAAAAAATATAGCATAGATAAAATAGCGCATCTAGAACATTCTCGAACATACTAAAATTGGCCTAATAGGTTTCATACCCAATATATTCTGTATATTTACACAACAGTTTTTTATCCTTTTGTTTTGCTTTACAGCTTTATTTTAACGCGTAAAATTTACTCTCGTGTAAACGAGGCCTAACGGCTTTATGCGCCATTTTTTAAAAGTAGATAATAATTAATTGGAATTCAGTTATTTCTAGTTGGGTTCTAAATACTACTAATTGTAGAATAAAGTAATGAGGCCGACAAAGGTCTTTAATTATGTCTAATTGCATTAGTGTTCAATTAGGTATTAAAAAAAGAACTCGTTAATTTATGTAATAAAATTATGGCTAGTGGATAATTGATAATAATGAATGCCACCGTTTATAATGTGATTTATTATTTGAAGGTGCCGAAATTAACTGTTAAACAATATTTAGCAAATGAATTACCTAATTTAAAAATTATAGAAATTACGTGGATACAAATTTTAATGAAAATTTTACTGATTTTTTAAATTAAAGGACGTATAAATGAGGAACAGGTTGGTTATAATAAAAATAAATGCCTACGAGTTACGAGATACGAGTAGTATACTGCCAAAACTTAAATTGCATGCAATGATCAGTGATTAAATCTATGTTTATTATCTTTTAATTGTTTATCCTGTTGATTTGTTACCTATTATCATTAACCTAGACTTTTTTGATTGAGTATAATGAATTTTCAATTCCGAAATACATATTCATTCCGTTTGATAATAACGCAAATATGTACAAAAATATCAAGCGGAATGGGAATAAAACTCATAATGATAATTCTCGCAGGACCGTGTTTTGACCAGGCCTGATTGCAGAGTATAGTCCATGAGCAGAGATAACTATTACCACTAAGGCCCTCTTGCACCAAATGATCCGTTAAAGTTACTTTAACTATTACATTTTACGGTGACTCTAACGGTTACGTTTACATTTACTCCATATGCGTTGCACCATCGTGTAATTTCATATTATTATCGTTAAAAGAGTGGCTGATCCCGAAAAAATATATTTGGCTTCATTTTATACATTTGACGTTATTTGACCAGCCAAAATTCGCCGGTTACGGTTAGCGTTAAAGTAAGCGTCAAAAGTGGCAACTTTTTTTTGTGAAGCAACCCGATTTTAATTTTAACCATTACTTTAACGTAAAGGTAATGGTTAAATTATTTGGTGCAACTGGACCTAAGAAATAACTGCAGGTAGCGGTCGCCTCTACCATGCAGACTCGAGGAGACGAACGTCATCTCCGGCTACCTTCAAGCTAATTCCATTTTACGGGTGTTAAAAATTCTGATATCTACCCTGGGACAGCGAAAGGCGAAACTATCGCTTTTGTAAATTGAATAACATTTTTGACAATTTTTCAATCACGTCCTCGCTTCACTCAATTTAAGAAACAATCCAGTTCTTTAAACGTTACATTTCTGCGTAATTTTTATTTTTGGTTGTGATATTGTAGGTTCGTGTTTTAGCATAACTTGTTATTCAAGGTCGAGACATTTGCTATCATGATGCTATTGTATTGCTACATTTTAGAAATTGGTGTGATACCTAGATCTTAATTTTTAAATAGGTAATTAAAATACTCAATGACATGTTGTGGGTAGTTTTTCTTCTATAATAACTAATTCGCCTTGTGCTATTTACTGGTTAAAATTAATTTTAAAAAAGCAGCCATTGAAATCGAACCACCACTTGGAATGCTGTAATTACATACGTCACAATAAAAGAACGAGATCAACGAACTGTTTTTTTATGTGCAAAGGACTATGATCAGACATAGGAATCTGAATTATATTATTAAAGAATTTTTACCTAATTTATTGATCTCATAAAACAGGCTCTATGTCGTCTTTCGAACGTGACACGTCTAAATATTTGTCACTAAATAATCATTGGTTGGATATATAATTATAATACGCGTCAGGCTTGCGACGCGTATAAAAACGCTTTCAGGGATAAAGTCACACAATTGTCACACAATCCATCAAAGACCAATCAACCTTTTGGTCTTAAAAGCTAAGTAGACCAAAAGTGCCGATTTATATATATATTTAAAGTATATACGGCACTTTTGGTCTATTTAGCATGTAATTCTTTTATTTTGTAAACTGATTTTTCTGATGACTGTTTGTTGCCAAAATAAAATAAAATATATGGGATTTGACGTTTCACTGTTACCCAAGTAATAACGATTGGATCTTGGGATTGTCGAGTATCATGTAGGTTCGCGCATGTGAATGCAGAGAAACGTTTTCGATGCTGTAGCGGCGCGAGCGTCCCGGGAGCAGTCACAACAGCAGCTAACAAATATGACTTTTCTTTCCAGTCATCGGGAATAAGCTATAATAAGAATATGATTTCGTTTGATTTTTATTTTCTGACAATAAAGGTTTTTTTATTTATAGACTAGAGGTGCAAACTTTAAACGATTCGACATGTTGCCGTCAAGTCAAATACTTGTCGGAGTCGAAGTCGAAGCGACCTCCATAGAGGAAAATGAACACTAGGATAATCGACCACACGTCTCCTGAGGATGCCACGTGGAGTGGCGAAACGCGTCGAGAGGTTTTTGCATGTTGGTGAAGGGTCTAACATTGACAGCTGATGTGATTATGTACCTACTATTAATTAGCGGAAATTAGTTACAAAGTAGTGTTTAAAAAATATTTTGGTTATGGATTTCCGCAAAGTAACGCCTAATACTATTAAACATAAGTCAAATACTAACTTACATGGAACCTAAACGTGACTGTGGTCATCTTTTCTCTCGTGCCACATTGGGAGAGTTATTGCACATTTAGCTACATATATAAATATATCAATATTTATATATGTAGCTAGGATGATAAACAATGAATGCAATATGTTATTATTATAGTTGATGCAAGCTTTCTAATTACGTAACGGGTATATTTGTCTATAGGTATGCGACTTAACAGTTTTAATTGTGAAACACAGCATGAGACTTCGTCATTTATTTAAATATTGCCGTTTAGAACGGTGGCTGGTGCGGCAGACCGGTCGGCACAGACTCACACTCTCTCAATACATTCAACATAAAATCACCTAACAAGCTGCTGTTTACTGCTACCTACTTAAATTGTTTTTTTAATAATAATTTTGTAAAGTGTATTAACAATTATTTTCTCTGATTAATTGGCTGGCATGTGTGACATCTTTCATAAAGCTAATTGTACGTAAACAAATTAAAATGATTTAATTATATAGGATAGTTAGTATATAAAGTGGGAGATTATAGGAGGTTTTGTGATTGGGCGGTAACAAAATCAAGATCCTTAGAGCGTGAAGGCCTTCCTACAAGTAGGTATCCTCACGCTTCGGTGAGCACCAATAAATACAATCCATCTAAGCAGCTCTTCGGAAAATTATATACATTTCGATACCTATATATAGGTATATCTTTATTAACTTAAAGGATTTTAATGAAAATAGAAAATCTACATTTTTTAAAAGCTTTGGACACTATTATTATTATGTTTACAAGTTTTGAAATTAGTTAATAAACCGGTAGATGCGTTACACGCATCATTTACACGAGTAATATGTCTGTTGAAACAGTGAGGCGTTTTCCTTGATTAAATGTTTATAGTAGGTAACTATAATTAAAATATTTTATAGTAATTGGATGCTCGGTTGGTGGTTAGTGAAGACTTACCTCCACCTGTTTACCTATATCTAAATATTATCTTGTATAAATGTTGCTGTCTAAGAGTGTACTGAGGTGCCTACATGTGTAGATAATGGTGACTTACGTCGATCATGGCACGAACGTCGCAATTAGTGGCCGTCGTTCCGTCTTGATGGAGGGCGCGGCGGGGTGGACGAGGAATTTCCTGGTCGCTCTACCAATGACATTAACACGAGCGCAGATCGAAAGTTCGACGCGAGATCGAATGAACATATGTAAATATCGGCACATTTACAAGCGAAAGGGTTCACCAGAGCGGCGCACTAACACCGCAACGTTGCGCCGGAACCAGTCCGGTCAGATTCCTACGACGTCGTCAATAGAAAAATGTCGACCGAGCCTCGGGAGCATCCCATCCGCGACCGTGATGTGTAGAACTACTCGTCCGACTGTCGTTGATCGACTGCCTGCAGCTTCGGACTGTAGCTCGATGCTGCTATATTTTATCACTTAATTATTAAACCCGTACGCAACATTTACGAACTAACCGGAGTGAGTCTTTCGCGACTACATGCGACGGGCGCGGGCACAGCGGCGCGATGGCGTCTGGTGGTGGCTGGTGCTCATATCACTAAACGCGTTCTAGCGCATAATTATAGTTACAAGTAGGCCTTCAGATAAGTTGCAATGTCTACGCGTTATGACCCGGTACATTTAAAACATTAACCTCCGATTTAACACCTCTAAATTAACTCTACATATGACTTCCTGACTCATATAGCCTTTATTCGTATCTAATATAATATAGTCAAGTAGTAAAAGTGCACCGCACAATAGTAGAAATTGGAAAGGGAGTTTTAAACTAATATATGCTTATAAAGAATAGCAGCAATTTTACAAAAATTATAACTTCCCGCCAAATCGTCATTAGAAGTTTTACTAAAGTTTCAGAAATTAGCAAAATTCTTTATTGCTTGACACTCTTATTAATTTAATTTGAGTTTATGCGTTTTTACAAATTAATTTATGATTAATATAATAGTCCAAATAGTAAACATCGGTCTTCCCAGCCTAGAGGACATAGTTTTTATTGTTCCTTCAATTGGTTGTAAAAATTAGGAAAAATTCGCAATTTTGATACCATATAAAATATGATTTCACTACTTTGTGTGATATATTTGCATTACCCGTTAGTCTTACTTAATTTTAATTCACATTACCCATACTTAATTGGAAATTCTCAAAACTTAAAACTCTATACTAGAGATGAATATTTTTTATCGCATAACGTCTGCAAAAACACTTGTGTTATATCGATATTTTTGAGAAAAATGTTGACGAACACTAAGAAAACATTAAATTGTAAAATAGGAACTGCAAATATACAAAAGTAGGAAACATTATAATACTGAATAATACAGTAGCTGTAAGGGGTTTGTTCCCTTTGCTTTTCTCAGTTTGGATAAACAAAACTAAAAAAAAAAAGAAAACAAAGCTACGGACCAAAATCTGTTATAGGCACTCACAGTAGGCACTATATTAGAGTACTTAGTAAAATATCTTGAGACGTAGTAATAAAAATACTAATTTTAATAACACAATAGTGCGTTGCAATAAATCTTTATTAAAGTCATAGCTAGTACAAGATTATTACCATCATATCAGATTTATTATTAACTACATATTATTATTTTATTATAAATTTATATTTAAATAACACGGGTTATAATGGTTTAACCTTGGTTTGTCAAAATCAGTCTTACAAAAATGTCACATAATTCTGTCTGTGCGTCATAACATAATAGTAAAATAATATACTTGTGCAAGAAATTATTATTAAAATATTTGCAAAATGTATTCCAGACTAAAAATAAGGTATTGACAGTTATATTGATTACATTTCTAGAATTGCACGAACATGTACTATATTAGTGTACGAATACACTTGTGTTTATTCAAGTTTAATGTTCATTATTTAATATTATTTTCAAGAACTGGGTGTGCTTGCGGTGTTATTAGTCGTTATTTAAGTTCTGCCGAGATTGCTACAGCACTGAGACCATTTTATTTCACTGTACATCCTGATTTATTTGGAAAATATCCGGAACAACAGGTTAGTTATTTGTTATCTCTTATAAGAAACAAAGATTCTATTCTTTTGATATGTTCCACAGTAATATAATTTTTTTACCAGTAAAGTAAATTTAAACTAAACTTGTCTGATATTATTAAATGAATTTGAACTTTTATTTTTGTTATTTGTTTATTTTTATTTATTTTTTTATTATTATTTTATTTATGTATATTTATTATATATGTTTATTATTATTGTTATGTTACAGAAAGTGAATGAGAATTCATTGCAACAATTAAGTGCCTTATTAGAAGCTCAACAAACTAGTCGGAGAGTGTCATTACCTCCTTTGTCATTTTATTTACGTCAGAAAGACATGCCTGAAGGTATATTATGTTTTATTAATATTTTTTTGTTTGTAATGTTTATAATAGTGCTTGTATCATAGACACCGAGATATCAAACTACGTGCTATGACAAGACAGTGGCATATTCAATAGTGACAGTGCCACTATTCTGTACATCAACGGTGCCTCTATATTTGCAAAATATTGTAAACCCAAAAAGTATAATAATATTTATTTCGGAATGTCATCCACATTAATAACGCACACACAACAAGCGGCCATAGCTGCACAATTGCGGAGAAGGAGCCTGCGAGAAATCTACAATCTACATATTAATACAAATGTCAAAAGTAGAATGCACATTTTTGGGCCCACTTGATACCTGATAGTTTGGTAACAAAACCATATTCTAAAATAATATCTTATCATTTTAATAATTCATTTTAATTATGTGGACACATCATTTACCAATCCTTAGATGATGTTTAAAAAAAAAAACAGATATCATCAATTATTAAAGCATTTAATATAAAATAACCTCAAGTCTCTATATCTATCTGGGTCCAATAAAATTAACCAGAAATCATCGACAAACGCAAGAAAAACAATTGTGGGCTCATTTCTCTTAGGTTTCACCTTTATATTCATAATAATAATAATGATGAATTTTTCATCATCGTCCTATTTTTGGACATATAAAATATAAGGCAGCCCTTTGAAAAGTCACAACCATAAGCTCAGTTTGCTTGAAGAATAATCCGCTACTATAACATTAATGAAATTGCAAGCCTACTTTCTACATCAACTATATAATAATTAATTTTCAGGACATTTTAAATTAGTAAAAATTAAAGTAACAGGTGCTTGTGCCAGAGATACAGTGGTGAATGTATTAAGCGCCTGTGATATATCAACTAAATATATTGATAAAATACCCAGATCAAGTGCTGCTTCTGCATTCAGGTAAATCAAACTGTAGCATAAGTCTAAGACTGTAGAGACCTAGTTGTAATAGTAACCCCACTGTCACTTAAAAAGCCACAATATATCTAATTATATTGTTTATTATTTTTGTTGAACGTTTTTAGCATTGATATTTATGATTAAAACACGAAACAAAATTCTGTCAAATCATCCAATTTGTCCTTCACTTTGCGCGTGGATACTGTAATCAAGCTAAATCTAAGTCAAAGTCTAAGAAACAAGAAACACCTATTTGCCTTTCTCATTATCTTATTTACAGGTACACACTGGCCAAGCTAGAAGCTAGTATCTGCTCACTGGCTATATTCTAATAAGTTAGAGATATGTTATAAAAATTACTTTATGGTAATTTTATTTTTATGTTTTTTTTTAGTAATAACAATTTTACCAGAACTTATGAAAAATATAATTCTGAATTTCAAGATGTGAATCATGTTAAAAGCAAAATCAGAGAAAAGAAAGTAGCTGATAATAATGTTATGTAAGTTATTTATGATATACATGTTAAATAAGTTAATAATACTCAAATTTTTAATAAAATACTACTTTAACAAATTGAAAGAAACGGTAGATAATATTTTTAAAAAACTTTTTATGCAGTTTATTATCGCATTAATTTTGATTATATTAACCTTAGATGATCAAAACACTGCAACAATAATAGGTAAAGGTTTAATCCTTTTTAATAAAGCTTCTCACCACCTGCAAGTCCAAAGCGAACTTCAGAAATAAACTGTAATTTTACTCTAAATATTATAATTTTTAGTGATTGGGTAATTGAAAATAGTTTTATAGCGAAAGAAAAATATGAAATGACAACCGCAACTCGGGAACATGTGGACTCCTTATCAAAAAGTCTACGCAATTTATTTGATATAAAAGAAGTCGGTAAAATCTATTTTTATTATTTTAAATTTACTTTACAATTTACATAAGTAATCTTATTATTTAACACGTATTTTTGCTATCCTGTGCTTTAAATATAGAAAGCGAGAATGCCCATTTTTGGGCCCACTGCATATTTAATAGTTAATAAAGCAATATTGTAAAATAATGTCTAATTTTTTATTAATTTATTTCAATTATATCAACACATCGTTTACCAAAATATATCATAAATTATTAAAGCATTAAAATAATTTTTTTTTAACTATTTAGCTTTTGTTACACATTAAATGTTGTGCATTATAAATACATGTATGCACAATTGGTTGCAAATCAGAAAAAATAAAAAAATAACTGTATTGTATAGAGCGTGTATAATATGGTAACTGTTAATATGCCACTAAATAAATGAATAAATAAATAAAAACAATATGCTAGCCATAATTAACTTTTGTATTATCATCCAGTGAGTTTCTCATACTTTAGTATTACCAATCAGTTTTAATTTTGTCACCCGAATTATTGACATCTAATTAGATGTTTTCTGATGCAATATTTTAAGGTATTATTATATTAAATGCTTTAATAATTGATGACATATTTTGTAAACGTAATTACACATCATCTGTTGATTGATAAATGGTGTGTTGACATAATTAAAATAAATTAATAAAAAAATAAGATTTTATTTTAGAATATTGTTTTGTTACCAAACTATTGTGGGCCCAAAAATTGGCATTCAATATTATTTTAGGTAAAATGGGATAGTGGATGGAATATCAGTCATATTAGAGGTGCATTACAAAGTTTGATGTCATTAGCAGGGCATCATTCGCAATATATGGATAATTTAAAAGGTTTGTTATTGGATCATTTGACCGCTGATTTCTAGGCGCTTTATCACCTAGGTGACATCTCATATATTTTGTTTTCGATTTGATCAAGTGACGACTGTTGATTGGATTTTGACTTTAGACTCAATTGTACCCGCTATGTACGCTAGAGCTGCAAATAAGTAGCAGATACATTATATATCATTATACACGGTTCCAATATCTGTCAAATGGATTGTTTTTCCCTACAAACAGTTAAATTTAATAAAATCGCCACACAAGATATTGTTGCAAAAATAATTTTGAATATTTTATTTTAAAAAAAATTAAATTACTTAGTAAACTAATTAGACACAGTTAATTATATTTATTGCCTTATATCAACATTTTAACAGAGGGCCAAGTATAACTTTAAAGTTACGCTTTCACGGCGTAAAGTGAGTACAGAAGAACGTTTTATTTGAGTTTCAGCTCGGCGTTTAAAATAGAATTATCTGATTGGTGGAAAGAACTCACTTTACGCCGGGAAAGCGTAAAATTTAAACTCATACTTGCCCTCTGATTGTTGATTATAGAAATCTGCTAATAGTGATCTCTGCACTGTAGATCTGGCGTCTAATATATATTTACACAAGTATTTTTTTATACCTACATATACATTGGCTGACTTATATTTATGTTCTAGGTAGAACGTTAGCTTTTGGTCAGTTTACTGGCGTTAGTCTTGATGGTGATGTGTTCCTCAGTGTAATTGATGTTAGAAGCGAATGGTTGGATGTGAGTATAGAAAAATATTGTATAAAGTTTTCATGCTAAAGTGTGGTTCGCTCATATATTACAATTCATCATACACAAACATGTATGTGTTTTGTTTTTTGCATTAGTCTGACAATGGGTTGGTTCATAAACGGAGTAGTGCTACCTCATGAGTTAAAAAAAAAAAGCACCAGATACATGGGCGGACTAAGGCAAGCAAGGCAAGGCAAGCACGTGCCTAGGGCCCGTAATTTTAATTATGTTTATTTAATTTTTGTACATGCATTTTTTTTCTTGGATTCCGATAATTAAATAGAACTATATACTATATGCTTTAAAACCAAACCACGAAACGGAAAGCATGTATCGTGACTGAAAAATAGGCCCGGAATTACAGCCTGGTATAATAAGGGCCTGCTTTAGCCTTAGTCTGCTACTGACTGGATAACACAGAATATTCAGTTCGTAAACTCAAATATAGACATGGATGTTTTTTAAATTGTATTCTGTAGTACGATTGACTCTTTTTGTTTTCAGTTAATAAAAAATGTTCACAAACAAGACGGTGCTTTAAGATCAATACCAATTTATGAGAAAACATTATCTAATATTTTAAGAGACATTCATATTTGTAGAAGGTATGTAAATTATTAATGTATTTTTATAATTTATTTTTATATAAGCTACTGAAGGACCAAAGTACATATAACATTGTTGCGTTGGTACCAGTCAGAAGTCAGAAATTTGAACAGGGGTCATTTATCGTGAGGTCTGTCCTTTACCACTAGACCGCTAGACCACGGATTATTAACCTTAAGGGTGCATGATTTTTTGTTTTGAATTAATAAAATCGTATATTATAGGAAATATGTCATGGATTACGTAGTTTTAAAAAAAATTAGGTAATAATAAAGAATACATATTTTCGTGGCAACATTTGGCGTTTATTGCTAAAAATACTGTAGACGTAAGTTTAAATAAAACAAATAGTCATATTATATTTTTATTCTTTAGTATAGGAATTTCCTTATTATTTATGAATGAAATTGTGCAAAGCAATTCCGATTTTTGTTATGACATAAATCAACCTTGCATTTGATGTATTCAGTACTAGAAAGCCCTATGCAAACAAACGCAACGCTTAAGTTTTTGAATAATTTTATGTGAAAATGAATGTAGACAATTGGCAACAATATGCATTTAAGGGTGGAAGTCACCACTAATAATCATCTATACAAGTGAAATAAACCTTTTTGAAAAGGCATCTTTTGTGGCATATTCGCCTCTCGTTATACGCCTTTCTGAAGCCATGGTAGAGTTAGACGATGAGCAAGTGCACGCTAAGATCATGCCTATGCTAATAAACTATTTTAATTTAATTTGTAAAATGGTCATCCTTGTTCTATGGCAGCTTGTTATTGATTATTTAAATTTTGTTCTAGAAAATTCATGCCAAAAGTGACAGCTAGTCGTTATTGTAATCATTTAAGGCAAATAACTACCTCAATTGGAGATTATTATGGTCGAGGAAAGACATTTGCATCTACAGTGCCAGAATCACTTAGTAAATATGAAATTGTTGTGGAACCGTAAGTTTTTTTATTATTATTAGTATGTGACAGTACCATCTAATGTAGTAGGCAGGAGCCACCTTTACTATGGCAGCTTATTAAGAATAAGGATTAAGGATATTAAGGAAAAAAACACAACTTCTCTTGATGTACTTTAGCTATTGTATAGTTCAGTAGAAATTTTGTGTCAAACTAATGTAAAATATAATGTTACAGTGAAGCTGGACCATTAATGGTATCACCAACTGGTCAATTTATAACACCATCATCATGTCCTGCTGATGAATTGATTGATTTTATAGCAAATCATCTTGATCAAGCTATGTTATTATTAACTGAATATAGTATGTAAGTTTTTTAATTTTGTTTAATTATTTAATTGGCAATTATTCAATAATTATATAATTTTCTATAATTCTATGCAGACGCACGAATTAATAAAAATGTGGCTCTGTGGGCAGTGGCTTTAATGTATTATATATAGTTTAAAAATCATCTAAAATTCTTACAGAAATAAACACATAGAAAAAGCCCTACACAAAGAAGTAAAAGAACGATTCGGTTTATTAGAACTGCATAAAGATGATAGTGTCACACCATCACTTATGATATTGTGCTGTCAACGATTATTGACTAGGGTTGATCAACTTAGCACGGTAAGTCTAATTTTTTAAACAATTTTTACAGCTTAGCGACATCTCGTGAAAATTGTCTTAACTAAATTATACTTTAGATCGACACTAGGTGGCGCCCCTTTTTGGCAGCGTTAACCTCTGTATTATAATCGTGTTTCTATTAATCAAGTTTTTACTAATTAGTGTTTATTATTATATTTTTCAGAAACTTCAAGGCAACATCTTGTATATCACGCATTATTATTCAGTTTTATCTGAAGGTGTACTTTGTATACCATGGAATTTTAAGTAAAAACGTAGAACATTATTAGTTTGAAATATTTTATTAAGGACAATGATCTATTTTTGTAGATCTGTTATTATGTACAAATTAAATAAAAATACGCTACAGAATTATTAACATTTTGTTTTATTTATAATTAATATAATATAATAATATATTGAAATATAATAATGTTAGGGCGGCTATAAGACCAGTCTTATTTCGCCCCTCAAATACTGATAATGGTAATTTACACTGGTACACAAAATCAGAGACTGAAAACGATACCATGAAAAGTAACGTTATTTCTCTAATTTTTACCTTTTCCTTAAAAGTACCGTTAACTTTATATCGATACCGAAAGTAACGAAAAGACGTTTCCCCAACACCGAGGCGACAAACAATAAGTCATGAGAAAGAAATAGTCGATGTTATTATTATCGGAGACTCGATTCGAATTTATGGTATTTTCTGGGTATCGATGCCAATTTATACCGGCATTTCATCTATGCATAAAATATTTTATTTTAAATGAAATGTGTAGATTTTAATTTATAAGCTCACTGCGTAAAGTCGGTACTTTCCGCTTAAAGGAAATGGGCCCACAATTTTTTTGTCAAGTTTGTTGATGAATTTTAGTAAGTTTTGTAGAAAAGTTAATCTACATTCCTTATTACCAATAAGTTTTAATTTTTTCACCCAACTTATTGAGTAATTAGGTGTTTTCTGATGCAATATTTGAGGTTATTATTATAATAAATGCTTTAATAATTGAAGATATCTGTTTTTCATGTAATTAAACATTTTCTATTGATTGGTAAATGATAATTAAAATTAATTAATAAAAAAATAAGATATTATTTTAGAATATTGTTTTGTTACCGAACAAATAGGTATCAAGTGGGCCCATGGGTATTCTCCTTTAAAAATTCACAAAAAAAATCTTAAATAATAATATCTTTGTGGCAGTGTTTAAATAATTAAACATACAATTCATTGTTAATTTAGTTTTATCAGTAACATGAAAGTTTTATTCATAGAATTACGCAATAAAAAAGCACCACTTAAAAATTATTATTTACATAATAATGCAGTCTTACAATAATCTCATTTAATAAACTAAACTAAGAAAGATAAATATTTTATTTAAATTTCGTTCTAGTTACTACAAATTCATTATATTTTTACAATATATGTGAGCTATTTACTCCTTAACCATAATTGTAAGAAGATTCCATAGTAATTAATAATGGCAGTATTTATGTCAATAAATTGCAACTTATAACAATAATAATTTTTCAAATTGAATAAAACCTACTAAATTTTTTATTTTACAATCATGCTAATTATTACAATTATTAAAATATTTTAAGCAATATAATTGAGACTCAAATTAGACCCACAACAAATGGGGCGTCTCAGAAAAACAAAAAAACTTTATTCCATTAAATAAATAATAGCAAAAGTTAATTTATTTTACAAAAATAAATCTAAAAATTGTATTATCAACAGTGAGATTCAATTTACAATATGACATTAACGACCAATTATTTTTAAATTTCATATTTAAAAAGTAGAGAAAAGGTCTTATTTGGCTTTTCTATCCACTACATTTTGATTTGTTATATATCTGAAATCGTTAAAATCTTTGCACGCCATCTATCTTCTATTCCGTAAATTAGTATTGACCAGTCTCAATAAGAGATGGTGCTGTTTAAATCATTTCCATTTGATTTGCAAAAGAATACATATAAACAATCTGCACACAAAGCAATATAAAACACAAATCGATATATTGCAATGCTACTATAACCCAATGTTAGGATGATTTTTTATTCTGTTGTATAATAACTAGCTTATTCCTTTCTTTTGTTACTTTTGCCGCGGGGATACTCGTCGCTGGCATTAATTGGCGTAAGTTTTGAGTTGGTATTACAGGAGGAGCCTGAAAGAGGAAAAAATAATTACAATTTTGTATTAATAAAACAAAACATATTATGTTTTTTAAACTTACTGGTGGATGATATCTTGCCAATTGTTTCATACGATCTACAAGGCGCATGGCGTCATCTGAAGTTTCCGAGTCTGTTGTCATTCCGAGAGAGAGTGCCCTATCGTACGGCTGATTTTCTAGGAACCTCTGTACAGCTTGATATTGTCTGGAAATAGATAATAGCAATTTGTACTTCTATTTTAAGCAGGACATCCGAAAAAATACTTCGTAATAACAAATAACGTTAACTATCGTCTTGTTTACGGACTCGATGACGGAGTGGCGTCAAAAAGCGTTATTTTTTTGTTACTTTCAACTTATCAATATACATATAATAAAACATTAAAAGTACCCATAAAAATCAAAGAAATAATGTTACTTTTAATGATAATTATATTTATCAGCTTCTGATTTCAAGGCATAACAGTCCTCAGCATTTTTATTAGCTTGTTCGTGAAGTCTATGTTGGAAAAAACTGATTACGAACCGTGTATGAGTGTTAGTGCGTAGTCTCTGGGCATGTCTCCATGCGGCGGCTGCTCTTGCGCGCCAAGTGCCCGCCTCCTCAGCAGCGGCTGCGACTCCTGCCTCCAGAGCCACGCATGCACCACGTAAATCTACCACCTGCGTAAAATAATACCATAAAGGTATTTAGTTGATTTTAGCACCACTTTCAAGTACAACAGCTAATTACGGCATTTGCAAGTAATTGGGTATAAAACTAGGAGTGCTTTTTCAAACTGGGTGGTCGGCACATGTCTTCTCTAACCAACATTTTCAGGTGCTAGCTGCAGTCATTTGTCTGTAGTAGCAGTTATCTCCATTCATAGATTAGATCTAGTAACATCTGGGGCTAAAGTCAAATACCAATCGACAGCTGTCACTTGATCAAATCGACAACAAAATATATGGGATTTGACATCTCGTTATCACCTAGGTGAGTCATGAATCAAGATAATTATTACCATTATGAAAAAAAAAGTTGATACTATTTTTTATTACAACTAATTATTAAACATACCTTTTGAAAATATTTATAGAGCAAAGTTTTCATTTCATCATGTGAAAGTTTATCAAGCCGCGCCATTAACATCTGTTCACCCCTGGTGCGTGTATCTTTCCCGTCACTCAAATGCCCTTCAGTGATTGATGCGGATGGTGATTTACCACAAATTAAATTATTTTTATATTCAATTGCCGTGTCTATAGCCTCTATTGCTTCTTCACACTCCAGTAATTTTCTTTCCTGTGTAAGAAAATTATGGTTATTGTGAGCTAAGTAGACCACTTATTAAAGACAAATTTTATTTCAATCTGATGCAATGTTGCGAAAGCTTTGCAGCCATTGTGATCACAGAGAGGCGCCTATTGCAAGACAACAAAAAATATTTCTAAAAAAAATAAAAAAATAAACCTACCTCAGAGTCAGATAATGATTTATAAATTTTCCTTTTATGTCCCAAACTGCACCTTTGGTCATGTAAACATTCCCTCGTTTTACGTAAATTTTTGATTTCTTTTCTTAACATCAATTCTTTCTCTTTTGGCAGGTCCATATTCTCTAAATCGTTAGTTTTCTCTTTCAGTATCGTATCTAATTGTGTTATTCTATTAGTGAAATGTTTTAAGGAGTTATTGCCTTTTCTTTCCTTGGTATCTAAACTACTATCAGACAATTCATCAAGTTTAATTTTGTCTTTAACTAGTTCTGTATCAAGCGTGTTTTTTCGCTTTTCATCCTTCTTGATTTGTCTTTTTAATTGTTCAATTTGTTTTTTGTAGCCCTTTAAATTTGTTTCATGTTTTCGCACCTCTTTTAATGTGTCTTGATCGACTGAATTGAGAACTTCAATGTCATTATAATGATGTTCATAAAGATCTACAACATCTTTGCATTGTTGTAAATGTTGTATGACCTTTGTGTTGTTTTTATCTTCCTCTAATTTCGATTGAAGAACACCAATCTCAGATTTGGCTTTTTGGTATTGGGATTTGGGTGGTATTCTCTCATGTCCCTTATTATGAGTATTCTTTACTGATTTGTTTAATTCAGAGATCAATCTCTCCTTTGCTATGCATAAATTAATCAACTCTTTTAACTGTGATTGACTACCACTTATTTCCTTAGATAGTTTCCTAGCTAACATTTGTTTTTGAGTATATTTTTCCTTTGACACTTTGTACTTTTTACAAATCTCTGTTGACACTGGTGAATCTATCATTTTCAATAACTCTCTTTCAATCAATTTTGGTTCAGGATCGAGATCTTTTTTGTGAGATTCTAAAATTATTTTTTGCGATTCTGGTGAAATGGCCTTGGCAGCAACCTTTCTTAATAGCTGTATTTCAGCCCCTGACAAGCTTTCCCCAGGTTGGATTGTCCTTCTTCGACCTGAGTTTGATGCGGACGTCATAATAGGTAAAGATTGAGAACCACTGGTTTCAGAAATAGTGACATCGTCAGAGTCAATATTATTTAGGTATTCCTCACACCTCTCTGTGAGTAATTGGTCATTTTTTTCTCTGAAAAATTCCAAATACTTGCATAGTTTATCTTGAAATACCACATCTTCCTCGTCTTCTGAAAGGGAGTCTTCATCGGTCTCGCTTGGTTCACTCGGCTCAGTATCCTCAGCTATTCTGGGTAACCCTTGTTTCTGTGTTATATCTTTATTATCCATCACAATATCAGCATTGAAACATTCATCACATTCAGCCTTCAAGAAGAGCCATTCACTCACTTGATTTATATCACCTTCATTAAGTGATTTTGATTGTAAAATTTTATTAAATAGTCCTTCAGCATTGGACACTAATTTAATCCATTGTGTTGTAGCAAATTGTAAGTTAAAATTTGCATCATTAGTATTAGCGGGAATTGGTTTATCAGCATAAATAGGTGTGTTATTATCAGCGAATGTGTTAACAGTGACAAAGTTTTGTATACCACGGCAACATAAACAGAGATTTAGGATTTTTATTGTGTCCTGATAATCTTCAGGTTCTGTGCTTATGCAACCGATAACCCAAGTGAAGGCTCTTCCGCCGAACGAATCTTTTAACATAGCCGTTAGTAAACATTGTTCATAATTAATATGCTTCGGAGGATTGCCAGCGATTAATTCTTTAATTATACCTTCTAAAGCATAGAAACCTGGATCCGGATAAGCTGTGAGGTCACAAAAGCTAGCTGTTGACAATCTATGGTTTAAAACACCATTAGAAGCGACCCATTTTTGTTCCATGCTAACTGTGAAAACTGTATGATTATTTCCTTGGCATTTTGTCCTCCAACCCATTTGTAAATACTGGAATGCTTCCTCAATATTGTAACAGCGTACTAAACCAGTTCCAAGAACATCAAAAATGTTGTTATTTACAACTTGAATCCATGTTATGTGAATGACATATTCCCTCTCAGGCATTTGATTTAATTTATGAAAAATATCAGTTATAAATCTAGGTAAGATTCCTTGGTCACATTCACTATGAATACATTCAAAACCTGCAATAAAAAATAATAAAACTATAACTATACAGTTTTGGTTGTGAAGTGTTGGTGTGGTCAAATTATTTGAAATATGAGATGATTTTTTCTTCAAAATTCCCTTAGTCTTAGATTTATCCCTGAATGGGACTTGACCTATTTTTTTTAGTATCATGAGTGAATGAAGCATGATGTACAATATTAACTTAATGCCAACTTACATTGCAACATTCTAGTCTACAATAAAACTCACTTACCTGGGCCAAACAAAGTATATGTCTTTCCAGTGTTAGGTTGGCCAAATACAACAACTGATGTATCACAGCCATCCAAAAAGCAGTTTATTTGCGGAATCATAAAAGAATTATATAAATGAGCTTGCGTACAATCTAAGGGCAAAGCTCTATTAACATGAAAAGTCTGCCCACTCTCTGTAATTACTATTTGTGTAACTGGATTACTAAAAATACACTGTGTAGAATCTTCTAAATTAGGAGGCTTTAATCGCACTGCAATTTGCACCGGTATATCCATTTTAAATCTCTTTTTGCACCGATTAACAGTACAAATAAATAAAAATATCACATTCCCATTGTGAATGTAAATAAAGTCAGACAACCACAGACTATATAGAGATACTACGTATCAGACGAAAATGTCACATACAAGGACTGTGAACCGTAAGAAAACCGTAGGTTGACTTTAAAAATCGAACATGACAGTTCCCTTTTGACACTAACTGTCCTAAAGTGGTAAGGCAAAGGAGTATATTTAGAGAGAAAGGGGCTTACACTATACAGCTTGGCAGTGTTTTTTTTTCTTTCTAGGGTTTAAAATAAAAGGAAGGTGATTTAACTTTCAGCGCTAAAAAATTAAACAATAGTAATCAGCAATTATTATTTTTATTGTTCTTTTAAAAGTATTTTATGTATGCAAATGAGTTCATTCTTTTCAACAGATCTTCTAAAAAAAATCCGTTATTGCCAGTCTTCTACCAAGTAAGGGCTCGTGAAATGGCTGAGCGAAACTAAATAAAATATAAACCAGATCCATTAACAATTTTTGAGGCAAAGAAAATGTTCGCAGTATGTGGATAGTCGGAAAAGGTATAATAAATTAGAAGTAAATTAAGACTCCGTAAAATTGGGTGTGGAGAAGCTAAATATACGTTATGAGGACTTGACGGTGGTTTTTAATGATTAGTGGCTGAAATATGCAAAAAGTTCAACATCAAAGTGTAGATAACTAAAAGATCTTAATTTTTTTATTGATCATTTTTCAACATAAGCTCAAAATTATCGAGTTAAACGCTAAAAACCGTTTTGTTTTTTTTCGTATTTAATGTACATCTGCAAAAATATAAATTTTAAAAATTAAAAACGCACAAAAACCCTCGTAGCGTATATTTAGCTTCCCCCACCCCTCTTCCAATACTTTTACGGAATCTAATTTATTTTACTAAAATACCTATAATTTATCCTAAATTTTCCTACCATTTACTGCTAAGATTTTTTTTATAAATCCGAGTATTTAAAATCGGTTTGGCACTGGAGTAATTGTTTTGCCTTCCACCGAGTTTTACAAAAACTGGTTTTTAGTTTTCCATTGACAGCGGGTAATGAGGAGTGAACTAAGCGGAAAGTGAGCGTACTTCAAATTTGATGTAACCTTATTACTTTGTAATAAAATTCTTAAGCCCACTCGGTTGATATTTGAAATTGGTGTGTTCTATTCTATAAATTTTCTTAAAATTTGATTATGAATTTGCTGTTGGTTCTGTAACCAAAGACTCCAACGCTCACTCGTTTACTGCGTGGTGCTTCTATGATAATTAGTGTTCCGAGGTGAACAGAATCTGTCAAAAATTCGCTCAACTCAGTTCAGTTCAGTCCGCTCCGCTCACTCTTTTACAACAAAAACACTTGTATGCAGTATATCATTTGCAAGCTCAATGCAGTCATTGCCGAATCTGAATCGCTCACAGTGGAAGGCGGGAATATTTAACGGAGACGACTGCTACATACAGAAATTTATCTGTTTCTTTCAGGTGGCTACACCTGGCTGTGTGACTACCAAATAATATACAAAAATAAAATATTAGGTTGGGGAAAAAGAATCCATTATTTTTTCGGTAGATGGCTGTAGTGATTGATATCTCGTAAAGTATCGATAAAACAATTTCAAATTTATGGTGGTTGTCAAGGTGACATTTCACATTAAAATTTTTTTTACTTTTTTTGTTTGGTCCATTCAGTTGTGAGTTACAAGTTACAGGATGTTAAAAATGGAAGTCAACAAAAAGAAAATTCGGTACATTTTACAGTTTTTCTTTGATAAAGGCGAAATGGCAAGCCAGGCGGCTGAAATTGTGAATGGTGTTTATGGTGCCCGTACTGTAACAGCTAATTACGTGCAATTTTGGTTTCGTCGATTCCGTTCAGGCATTTTGATGTTAAAGATGTACCTCGCACAGGCAGGCCTGTCGTCGAAAATGTCAATAAAATTACAGAAATAATCAGTTGACCGGCATGTTTGTAGTTGTAGTAGTAGCATGGCCCAGGTGCTATAGATCGACAATCGGTAACATGTTAAATAAAGTAATTAATTTCACGCAAAAATAATGGATTTGTTTTTCCCCAACCTATTATATTTGAACATGTGAACAACGGTAAGCCCGATGTTATCAATCATATCGCTGTTCGCACATTTAATTATGGCACAACATCAAACCAGGACAAAGTTCGATCGACTATTAAGGTCTTGCAAATGGTGTGATATCAATATCTTGATAGCGGCCGCCGATGATGATCGCGCGTTGTAATGCTGTACTGCTGCGTTTCTTTGATTTTAAGACTGAAACAAACAAACATTTTGAATAAGTATCTTAGCTCATACATACATAACTTTACGTATGGTAGGTATGTCCATACCGGATGTCTAAATCAAATGTTCATTACATATATTTATATAAAGTGTTATCCCTGTCTTTTTTTTTCTACAGTAGAGGTGCAAAAATCAAGACACTGTATGTATAAGAGCGGCCGTGGTCTAGCGGTAAGACGCGTGAACTCACGATCGATGAGACCCGTGTTCGAACCTCGCTAATTCTGACCGGTACCAATTTAACTTTGTTAAATGAACTTTGATCGCTCAGTGCCTATTAAAGAGTGATAGGCAGACTGATGATGGTTATCTGTCCAGTCTGCCGTTCTGGGGTAGTACCACCATTTTCGAATGTAACACCCGTGGAGTGACTTTGTCGCGTTTCGGGAATAGTTTGAAAGTAGCCTGGTATAACGAGAGGAGTGTGCACTGTCAATCTAAAATGGAACATGCTCGTCTCCTCAAGCCAGCATAGTGGAGGCGACTGCTACCCGCACAGGTTTCTGTATGGTAGCAGTTGTTTCCATTCATGGACCGCACTCTAGCTTTACATCAGGCGGTGTTGGCACATGCCGAGCTACAATTTAAAAAAAACTGACCTGATACATCTTCCTCGAGCTTTGAATATGTGCGACCATAGTGACTCTTCTGGAAGTAGTCGTACTTTGTATTTGCAAAACCTTGTTTTCTAAAATAAGATAAAAATTATACTGTGTATACTTGTCTAATGAACATATTGATATATAGTAAATCCTTACCAATTTTCCTTACAGTATTTCTCATTCTTTTCAGCGGGACACGTCTAACTATGCTATGTATGTCGCAGAATCTTGCTCTCTGAAATAAGAAACAGATTTTAAATTTTCAGTATGTATTGTTGTCTAATGAACATAATGATATATGGTGTTTATTACTTCCTTACTTTTTCATAAACATATATAAAAATAAAATTGAAATAATAGTAAATTCTTACCAATTTTCCTTACAGTATTTCTCAATTTTCTCAGCGCGACTCGTCTAACTATGCTCTGTATGTCGCAGAACGTTGCTCTCTGAAATAGGAAACAGATTTTTAATTTTCAGAGTGGTAGAGAGGTAGGCAGTCTGATGATGGTTATTTGTCCAGTCTGTCATCCTAGGGTAGTACCACCACTTTCGAATGTCCTTGTCGTTGTCGCGTTTCGGCAATAGTTTGAAAGTAGCCAGGTATAACGAGATGAGTGTGCACTGTTAATCTAAGATGGTACATGCTCGTCTCCTCAAGCCAGCATAGTGAAGGCGACTGCTGCCAGCACAAGTTTCTCTGTAGTAGCAGATGTTTCCATTCAAGGACCGCACTCTAGCTTCACATCAGACGGAATGTTGTCACATGCCGAGCTACAATAAAAAAAAACTATGTATTGTAGTCTAATGAACATAATGATATATGGTGTTTATTACTTCCCTACTTTTTCATAAACATATATAAATAATAAAATTGAAATAATAGTAAATCTTTACCAATTTTCCTTACTGTATTTCTCAATTTTCTCAGCGGGACTCGTCTACCTATGCTCTGTATGTCGCAGAATCTTGCTCTCTGAAATAGGAAACAGATTTTTAATTTTCACTATGTGTTGTTGTCTAATGAATATAATGATATATGGTGTTTATTACTTCCTTACTTTTTCATAAACAAATAAATAATAAAATTGAAATAATAGTAAATTCTTACCAATTTTCCTTACAGTATTTTTCAATTTTCTCAGCGGGACTCGTCTAACTGTGCTCTGTATGTCGCAGTATCTTGCTCTCTGAAATAGGAAACAGATTTTTAAATTTTCACTATGTATACTTTTCTAATTTTAACGTTATTTATATATATATTAAGCTACAGTAAGCTTGGCATATGACAACACTCCGCCTGATGTAAAGCTAAAGCGCGGGTGTTATATTCGAAAGTGGTAATACGGATGGCAAGTACCTACAAGATGGCAGACATCTTCAGTCTGCCTACTACTCTTTAAAAGTGTCTATAGGCATTGAGCGACCAAAGAACGAATAAGATTTAAATTGGTACCGGTCAGAATTTATGAGGATCGAAAACATCACATCGATCGTCTTACCGCTAGACAACGGCTGCTCATGTTGGTCTAATATTGTATATAACCTTATTTTTTTGTAAGCGTGGTAAAAACGTGGTGTAAAATTTAAACAATAGTAAATTGTTTGTTTGTGCATAAAAATAAATATCTATTTCAAGAACAACAAGCAGTGACGACGAGATCCCTGCGTTCACAATATATACAAAAACTGTACAGACCACATGCAAGACTAACTTTAACAAACAAAAACTCATATATAATGTGTATTAATACTTATAATAAACTACCAGACACCTTTAAAGATAAATCAATTTACTCATTTAAAAAGAATACAAAAGCATGGCTTACGGAAAGATGTTTTTATTCGGTGAAGGATTACATGGAATATAAATGAAACACACTTAATTTACTTTTATTATTTTTTTTTTTCTTTTCTGTAATTTTCCATGACATTAATAAAGTTTATAATACTGTTTATACATTGACATTATATTATTTGTAATAATGGACTGTAACTATATAATAAGGACAAATGTGTGTACGCCTGCAAAGGCAGATATTAGTTGGACATATTTATTGTACTGCCTCAGAAATTACCTAATACCAAGCACGCAATAAAGATTTCATTTCATTTCATTTCATTTCATTTCATTTCATTTCATTTCATTTCATTTCATTTCATTTCATTTCAATCCTTACCGATTTCTTCAGCATTTCTCAGATGTCTCCTCAAAAGTATGATGGGGAGGCAACTTGTAGGACAATGACGCAATAGTCAAATTTATTAAGAAAACGTGCGAGTCGCGATGTCAAATACACAATATAATAAGTGGGATTACGTTTCATTGATAAATATATCGTTTTAACACCAATTTATCACATTAAATAACAAATAACTAAAAAACAAATATTCCGAGAACGGCCATTTTCGGAGAAATTTGACAATTTTGCAGTGTTGCCAGTAAAATGAGGTCTTCATTTTTCATTCGTGTTTAGTGGATTTTTTAATTTTTAACCGACTTCAAAAGGAGAAGGTTATCAATTCGTCGCGTATTTTTTTATATTAACAATTAATTAAAAGGAATTATCCGAATGATATTTCGAAACTGAATGATTTCCTGAAATAAGTCTATGATCTAAAAATCATTTGAATGAATCACTCCAAATTATATTCATATTTTCATTTGAAATGTACCTACATTTATTTTATCTTACCTTGATAATACTATGTTTTAGTTGTTAGGTTATGTTGGTTTTAATTCGAAATATTATCTGTTAATAATAATAATAAACGTTTATTCGCAGTTTCGTTATTTACAAAGTTTAGCTTTAGGGTGGTTTGCACCAGAGATGGCCGGTTAAAGTAACTTTGACTGTTACTTTAACTTTAACTTTGACAGTTACCTTTACTTTTACTCCACGCGCGTTGCACCATCGTGTAAATTAATTCGTTATAGTTAAAAGGGTCGCTGGTGTAAATGAATTCTCTCGATACATTAATGTCCATTTGCACCATATGACTTAACTATTACTGTCAAGTTAAAGTAATGGTTAAAGTTAAAATTGGTTTGCTTCAAAAAAAATTGTCAGATTTGACGATTACTTTTACCTTAACCGTTACTGGCGAATTTCGGCCGGTCAAAGTTAAAGTAATAGTTAAATCAATGTCGCTAACGTCAAATCTTTGAAAAGCCGCTCTTGTTTGTATTGAGATAATTCATTTACACCAACGACCCTTTTAACTATAACGAATTAATTTACACGATGGTGCAACGCGCGTGGAGTAAAAGTAAAGGTAACTGTCAAAGTTAAAGTTAAAGTAACAGTCAAAGTTACTTTAACCGGCCATCTCTGGTGCAAACCACCCTAAGCCATTAAGGGTGGTTTGTACATTGCCATTATGGCCGGTTAATGTAACTTTGACTGTTACTTTAACTTTGACAGTTACCTTTACTTTTGCTCCACGCGCGTTGCACCATCGTGTAAATTAATTCGTTATAGTTAAAAGGGTTGCTGGTGTAATGAGGATTTCTTTCCCGAAAAATCATAGAAAAATAATTTTTTTTGTGGCAATTATTTGTGAAACTATCGAGCCGACTTCGAGTGAATTTATTTTTAACGTGGTGTTTATAATGCCGTAAAAACTAAAAAAAAAAGAATCGAAAAATTTGTATCGTGTTTTAGTATTTACAAAATATTTGGAATTTATAAAAGATAGTCAAAGAAGCAGCTGAGTAATGGATAATCTCAAAATTCTTCTGGAAAATAAACTGTATGTTTGATAAACTATACAAGATACAAATAGATAACCAGATATAAGAATTCGAAATTCGCCAGTAACGGTTAAGGTTAAAGTAATCGTCAAATGTGACAGATTTTTTTTGAAGCAAACCAATTTTAACTTTAACCATTACTTTAACGTGACAGTAATAGTTAAGTCATATGGTGCAAATGGACATAAACCACAAACCGCATTGCACATTTTTTGCTTTTTTTAGATAATTTTTACACACACAATTTAGAAATAAAAAAAAATTGATACATTTTTAAGTAAATAATAAACTTTATTTATGTCAGTGTTAAACGAGTTTTCAAAATATCGCGTTAGTGAGCACGATAGTTAATGCATTACATTAATATGACCGGTATTCTATTAATGTGACGCGTCAATCTATTAACATCAATACTATTGACATTACACGTTAAACGCTAACTCAAACAACACCTTTAATGTAGCCATAATTTTGAATAATACCTATTCATATTCTAATTAATCATTGAGATTCGTCCATAACGAATGTTTTAATAAATAATGAATTAATGAAATGTTTCAAATCAAAGTCGAATAATACCCATTCTGAATAACGAATGACCAATACCTTAATAAATAAATTTTAAATAGAAGAAATAGAAGTGCAGTTGGAAGCAACAATTAACGTTAACGCATTTACGAAATAATGCATTGTGAAATCACAATTGAATTTTTCGAACAATACCTATTCCGAACAATTATTCGAATTAATCATTCACATTCGTCCATAACTAAGGGTCAATGCCTTATTAAAGGAATTTTAAAAACAATTTAAATGTCATGTTCTAAATTTAAAGGTTTGACACTACGTACAAATATCCCAGTACTAAGATTTTCGCCCGTGCAGACAACGCATGTCAACGACAAGTAATCACAGACTATACCACAGAACACCGAATATGGAGAAGGTTTACTTCACACATCATAAATGCATAACGCAAATACACTAGCGCCACAGTAATTGTCAGCGGGAAATTCTAACACGCCCTTTTTATATAGTTATTTATTTTTATATCCTATAACAGGTTTAGGATTTATGGTCTGTGGGACTTATCTTTAAATAAGATAACCTGTTTAATGATAATAAAAATTGTAAGTACGTTTTTTTAAAGATTTTCTAATTTATTTTTCTTTAAAACTCATTTTTGGAAACACATTAAAACACGCAAAAAGCACAATAAAATGCCCATCTCGTACTCGAGTCTTTGTCGATCGATAAACTAATTAGTTGTAATGTATTTTGATGTCAATTAAACTTCAACTAAAATGTTTGACGTTTCTAAATTTAGTAATAATTTTAAAGACAACACGACTACAAAAAGTATTGTAAAGTATTATTTCGAAAACCTTAACATGACAGGACTAAAATTATTATCTTAAAAATATGTATAAAATACTTTTATTCTTTTACACCAAAATATGCCATTGTTTTCTCAACGTATTAAATATGAAGCATTATTACTTAGTTCAATAAGGTCCGTTGCACCAGAAGGCGAAACACCGGAAGAAGTTACTTTAACGGCCCTTCTGGTGCAAACGGACTTAACTTGATACAAAATATTTACTTTGACACTGGCAAATTGTTATAATGCCATATAAAACTGAAAAAACTGTCCAACGTGACACTTCAGTGTTTGCATTTCTCGGCTTTGATTTAATTTGGTTGAAGTGGCATTCGGTTTCGTCTGTCTCGTGGAGTGTGTTCGACATATAGTTTCCTCTATCTGTTATATGCTACTTACTTATACTACTACCTACTATAGTTAAATATAGTGTTAATAATGTATATAAAATCGATCATTAATATTCGATAAATCATGATATTTCCTTCTGAAGCTGAAATCGCTGAAATTCGAGTGAATAAAAGTTTTTGACCATTTATAATTAATTACATATATCAAAATGGGTAACTCAGATGATTGTCCCAAAGACGAACCATCAAAATATGGTTTGAAATTAAAATTAAATCATGAATATCCACTTCAAAGTAAGCAGATTATTAATCCTTCAGCTAAGCAAGTTTTTGAGTTGATGCCTCTTACGACAAGGTAAGTTTGTTTTGATTATTGTGCCTGTAGATATAAAAGAGCTGGGATGGTTAGAAAAAACAAAATTTAAAAAAAAAGTGTTGTTTTCGAAATTAGAGGGCATTTCCTACAACCTTTGTTCTGGATCTTCGGCCCTATCTCGTTCTATTCCAGAGATATCGTGTAAATTTTATTTAATAAATATTAATACTTCTTTTAGATACTTGAAATATTATATTGGTAAAAGGATGCAAAGCAAACGTCCCATTATGGATTATATTAACATGGTATCTGCACAACGAGTTTACGGCAAGTATATTTTTAATATTTATTAATAGTTGTATTATTTTGGTTTAAATTTAACCTTTTATTTTTACTTAAGGTTGTCCTATTGGTGGCATAGGAGGTGGTACAATAGGGAGGGGGTATAAAGGGGAATTTTGTAGATTTCAACTTTACCCTGGCATTTATGAGTATGTGACGAACCCTTACTGCCAGTTCATAGTCAACATTAGAGATGATGAAAATAATACTGTTTACCAATCCGTTCTATCCACTTATCAGTAAGTATATTTATTATTTAGCATGGATATGTTACTACAAACAATAAAGAGTGGTAGGCAGACTGACGATCGTTATTAGTCCAGTTTGCTGTGCTGGGATAGTACCCCCACTGTTGAATGTCACACCTGTGAAGTGACCTTGTTACATTCCAGGAATAGTTTAGAAGTAGCCAGGTATAACGAGAGGAGTGTGCACTGTCAATCTGGATCGTGCACACTCATTTCCTCAAGCGGAGGTGACTGCGGCTTGTAGACATTTATCCGTAGCCTTACGTCAGGCGGAGTTTTGTCATATGCTGAGCTACAATAAAAAAAAATCTAAAAAACATGTTTGTGGTGTATAATTGTATTGTTATTTATTCTTAACACTGGTCCAGTCTTTGTTTTATTAATCAGCCCTCTTAGGAGACTGGACCTATGGACTATTTCTCATTGGTGATGGTTGTAACACCTTATGGATTGCTCAATTACATGTTCCTCATTATTTACAGTCATCATGTCAAACATGTTTTTTTGTCTTTTTTAATCTTTTTTTTGAGGGTTTATTCCAAAAGAAGCCTAATTGTTATCTACATATTAAATTGTGTAGATAAATGTAATCAATGTGTATATTAATTCCAGAAAACCCAAAAAAGCACCTTCTTCTTGGGAATGGAACTTAAATGGTGCAGATTGTGAATATACAGCCTTATATCCAAGAGCTTGGACCACATATGATCTGTCTAAATATGGAATCAAATTAATTTGTAGACAAATTTCACCTGTGATACCACATAACTATAAGGTAATAAGACCTATATTCCTTTAAATATAGTTAACTTTAATATTATTTTTTGTAATGATGATTAAGATAGAGTTCATGTCGTAAATACTAGGTAAGTACTATAAGATTCTCGTGTACATGACATGTGTGATGTTTCAGCCATGCATTTGTTTGAAAATTAACTTAGGAATGTATTGAAAATTATTGATGTTTTCAAAGAACAAATTAATCCGTCCTCAATGCAAAATTTTAAAACATTTGGTACTTTTCCTGAACCACATGTCTAGTCTAATATTTTACAATCCTTTTTAATTATATTTTCCACTAGACATACCTAATGCTTTGAAAGATCTCAAGGTTAACTCTCAATTATCAAGTAACATTTTGTAACAATTAGTAAAAAATATTACGCAAACATTGAAAGGAAATCCTATAGGGAACAATGCCCTACTGTAGAGTAATTAACAGAGCTTATATTGTACTAATTCAACAATTATTGAATCATTCATGGACGTGTTTTAACACACTTATTTATAGATTCAGGAAATATTTCATAGTAACAATAGAACTTCAGATTTATAATAACAGTAGATTTGGATGTGACAACATTTTAGAAAGATAGACTAGAGGAATTTCGTCATGGTCACGTGAAACTTACTGATCAAAGCGTCTGTGCTAAGTTGTGGATGTGGGTTTGACTCCCACCTTAACTCAGACTATGTGTGCGAAGTTAATTTTTTCTGTTTTTTTTTTATATGTAAAACTTTAACAGTATAAACTTACGCAATATATAAATACTATTTAAATTCGAAATAGTAGAAATAAAATTGAGGAAAAGTTAAAAAAATACATATGTGCCTATATATAATACTATGGTAATAATTTGAAACAATATATGAAACAATGAAAAGCACTGAAACATTAGAGTGGGTTAAGGAGTCTCAGTTATCCAAACAAATATAAATTGATTATATTATTAACCTTATTTTGTTTGTTAAAATGGCAAATGGGTGGTATTATGTCTAATTAGCATATAGCTAAATTAGGAAAACCAAACGCTCGTTATTTATTCCGCACCCACTCATTGTAATTTAAAATCTTTTGTTATGATTCAAATATTAGTCCATCTATATTAGGCTAGATTGTTTTAAATATAACAGTATGAATCATACAAGTTACATTACACTACAAATATAATAAGTTTATCTTATTGTGTAAAAATTGATATGAAATTTAATCAATGACCCAGGTGTTGAATACAGACGCCTGACTACGAATTTACATTTACGCAGTGACAGCTTAACGCGAGTACTCTCCACCAATAGGATCGCTTCATTTGATTTTCATTTGCACCTATTTCCTCCTGTATCCTTATCACTTGGTACCAAGGCAAGAAAGCTGGATTGATTTTATCTCGTTTAGTTTGAATTTTCGTCCCTTTTTTATGTTGTTGGATGTCCGAGCGTGTGCGTTGCACGGTAATTGTCACAAGAAAGAGGTGGCCACTAGATGGCGCAGTTGTAGGAAAGGTAATTGGATAAAAGGGGACAGGGATGTTGCCAGCCAGCAAAATTACTAATTATAAATTTTTTAAATAATAAATAATAATCTTTTCTGGTACGGAATAACTTCTACTGCATGCTTTGGTTAAATATTTGAGCTTAAGTAAATAAAAAACATATTTCAGGATAGCAGTATGCCGTGTGCAGTGTTTGTATGGACTGTGGAGAATGTTGGTGATCAGCGTCGTTCTGTTAGTATCACATTTATGTGGTCAGAAGTGTTGCCCAATAAAAAGAAAGGAAATTGTATGTTATTGACTTAATTATTTTTAGTTTTCTTTTGTATATAGTAAACAATGAATAAAATTTGTAAGTTCATTTGACTGTGTGAGAAATGAACCAATTATATTCACGTCCGTGAAGTGACCTTGTTGCGTTTCGGGAACAGTTTAGAAGTAGCCAGATATAACGCACTCTAGCTTTACATCAGGCGGAGTGTTGTCATATGCCGAGCTACAATAAAAAAAAAAACAAATAAAGCTGAATTTTGTAATATTTAAATTTAATTATTGATATTTTTTATAGCCAAAATTGATATTGAAAGATATTCAGAAGATAATACTTGCGGTGTCACATTAGAGCAGAAAATAGCTGACATACCTTGCACATTTACAATAGCAAAAACAAAAGATGATCAGGATTCCATACATGAGGGTTATTGTTCATACAATGTTGCTAAAAGGTCCTCATACATTTGGGAGTGTTTGAAAAGTAATGGCAAGTTGGAGCCGTTGATTGATACTAATAAAAAACCTGACGAAAAAAATAAGAAGAAATCACAAGAAAATAAGAGTTATAAATGTATGTTTTTATGTCTATTTTACTGTTGTATTTTTTTAAAATTTTGTTCTCTCATTCTGGGAAGGCAAAGGGATCAAAGGTCATACAGCCGCGTCCTCAGTAATATTCCAAATCTATTTTGATCAAATCCGTGATAATCTTTCGGCTTTTTTCTTTGTCAACTGCAATTGATATAATTTAAATTAAAAGACCAATTTGTTACAGGCGATGGAATCGGTTTATCTAGCGTTGTAAATTTAGAAGCAGGCGGGAGGGATGTGATAGAGTTCTGTCTCGCTTGGGACATGCCTGTTATACAGTACAAAAAAGAGGGACAGACTTACAAAAGGTAATATATATAACTTATTTTTCTATTTAATAATTATGTTGCAATAGTGTTGTTCTAAAATTTGGCAACGAGAACAAGTCGCATGAAAACCCCGGATTTTAGAGGCCATAACCCGGACATGTCAACAGGTTTTTTTAAACATAGTCAATGTAATAAAAACGGGGGGACGGTGAATTTGGCGAATCGGTTCGTCGGTAGATCGCGGCATGCGGGTATAGTACGTGTGTCGCTGGCGGCCCAAGACTTTCAATTTTTAAACCCGGACTACAAATGACGCTCTGCCCGCCTGGACGCTCCTCGGATGCCCTCTAAACTAGGACAAATGCGGGGAACCCCGGACCGATGGCAACCCTAGTTTAATACATTGGTACCGAGGTTTTTTAGTTGTTGGTATATTCTTTTTAAGGTTTTATACGAAGTATTTCGGTAGTGATGGTATAGCTGGCGCGAGCTTAGCTGCGTACGCCTTAAAAAATTATAAAAAATGGGAGAAGCAACTCACAGAGTGGCAAGAACCAATATTAAGTAATAGGTTAGTATTGTTTATATTTAAAAAAATATATTTAATTTCAAAATCTTCATAAATTTGTTGATAAGACCATAGATCACAAAAGTTTTTGTTCTAGCAACAATTTTTATTCATGTAGTTGCAACATGCCGGCATAAAAAAGGCTAACTAGTTTCGCTTGGAAATAGTCGTGTGTAACAAGAGAAAAGTGCCCTGTCAATGGATAGTGGATATTCGTCTCCTCAAGCCGGCATAGCGAAGGCGACTGCTACCTGAAATTTCTTGCTTCTGGTCTCTGGTGGAATCCGCACC
This sequence comes from Tinea pellionella, assembly GCA_948150575.1. Classification (NCBI taxonomy): domain Eukaryota; kingdom Metazoa; phylum Arthropoda; class Insecta; order Lepidoptera; family Tineidae; genus Tinea; species Tinea pellionella. Next base: position 4,491,219 of record OX411252.1, read on the forward strand.
GGACCGCACTTAAAAAAGCAAATGTGCATGTGACCTCCGTGCAGCACCCTGATTGGTGGAGAAGCTAGTTTAGTTTCTCATGTTCTGATTATTATCTGTTCCAGCAATATACCAGATTGGTTAAAAAGTGCCTTAATGAATGAACTATATTTTATAGCGGACGGTGGTACTATATGGTTTGATGTTAGTGATGAATATCTTGAAACTGATCCGAGGTATTAACTTGTTTTTAATTTGAAAAGTGAAGCAAATGTAACAAAGGTTACATTGGCATTAGTAGAGATCTTTTGGAATCTGGACATGATGCTTACAATTCTTTATGATTGAAAGTGTATGTGTAGAGAGAGAGAGAGTGTTGATGAGTCTGCCTATCCCAAAGGGATTGTAGATTCTTCACGGGTTTTCCGCAATTGAGCTACTATGGCCGCTCGTTATGTCTGTGGTGCCCGCATCACCAAGCCATCCATCGCCAAGAGACTCTTCACGTTTGACGTGGTTTATCCCAAAGGATATGACAATCGTTATGGACTGAAAAGAAAAAGAAAACTTATATGAGAAAATAACAATTTGTAAATGTTTACTTTTTGTGTATTTGCAGACATAATTTCGGTGTATTTGGATATTTAGAAGGACATGAATACAGAATGTATAATACTTATGACGTCCATTTTTATGCCTCTTTTGCTTTGGCACAGTTATGGCCCAATTTACAGGTACATATTACAACTTTTTTAAAATTTCTTATTAACAAAAATGACCTTTGTTCGCGATAATGTCGGTCCTGTATTAACATTAATTTCTTAAACTACCTTACAAACTAACTTAAACAAAAATCTTCTCTCTTTCAACTCTCCCTTCACCAAGTCATAAAAAGAAGATGCTTCCAAAAATCCCGATCCTGCCAGCAAAGGGATGAACATGCATTTTAATGCCTTCAAATTCATTACGAACACACTCGTCCAACATTCTTCATGTGTATAAAAAACGTTGTTCAGTTTTGTTGCAGAAAAATTAATACATTTAAAAAATATAATGTAACTAGTTTATTGAGAACGTTTTTTTTACATAGGAAGGTATAACGAGAGGAGTGTGCACTGTCAATCTGGATGGTACATGCTCATCACCTCAAGCCGGCATAGTGGAGGCGACTGCTGCCCGGACAGGTCTCTCTGTAGTAGCAGTTGTTTCCATTCATGGACCGCACTCTAGCCTTACACCAGGCGGAGTGTTGACACATGCCGAGCTTTTTTTTTTTTTTATTGTAGCTCGACATGTGACAACACTCCGCCTGATGTAAAGCTAGAGTGCGGTCCATGAATGGAAACAACTGCTACCACAGAGAAATCTCTATGGGCTGCAGTCGCCTCCACTATGCCGGCTTGAGACGAGCATGTACCATCTAGATTGACAGTGCACACCCCTCTCTTATACCTGGCTACTTTCAAACTATCCCCGAAACGCGACAAGGTCACTTCACGGGTGTTACATTTTACTACATTTTACTACAATAAAAAAAAAACTAAAGCTACAAATGTTTTCTTATAGGTGGTGCTACAATATATGTATAAAGATACTATATTATTAGAGAGTAAAAATAATAGAAAATCGTTATACGATGGCAAAAGGGTGAAATATAAAATTAAAAATTCTATACCTCATGACCTTGGAGATCCATGTGAGTACTTTCCTTAAAATTATTCCACGGTCGTGGTCTAACTTCACAATCAATGAGACCCGTGTTCGAATCTCGCTAAATTCTGACCGGTACCAATGTAATTATGTTATATGTACTTTGATACAAGCTCTAGTTTAGTAAAAAGTAAAAATTTAGTGAAAATCAAGAGGTAGTAAATTTACAATTGATGATGGTAGTCTAATCTACCATCCCGGTGTAGTACCACCACGTCTGAAGTGACCTAGTCGCTTTCCGCGATCTGCGGTAAATGGAAATGAAAATGTTTTCATTAGGATGGGCATGCACTTGTTAATCGTCAGACTTTACATAGCTTCGGAAAAGTGTATGGCGAGTAGAAGATTCATTAAAATGTCTACATAAAATAATTAACAAAAAAACTGAATTTTAATTCAGAAAAAGATTAAAATTAAAGTAACGTATATAGCAGAGACGACTCCTGCCTGCAGACATTTTTCTCTAGTTTAACAACTAGTGTGGTCATATGCCGGACTACTATTTTTTTTTTTTTTTTTTTTTTTTTTTTTTATTGTAGCTCGGCATGTGACAACACTCCGCCTGATGTAAAGCTAGAGTGCGGTCAATGAATGGAAACAACTGCTACTACAGAGAAACCTGTGCGGGTAGCAGTCGCCTCCACTATGCCGGCTTGAGGAGACGAGCATGTATCATCTTAGATTGACAGTGCACACTCCTCTCGTTATACCTGGCTACTTTCAAACTATTCCCGAAACGCGACAAAGTCACTTCACGGGTGTTACATTCGAAAGTGGTGGTACTACCCCAGGACGGTAGACTGGACAAATAACCATCATCAGTCTGCCTACCACTCATTAATAGTGCCTATAGGCACTGAGCGACCAAAGTACATATAACAAAGTTACATTGGTACCGGTCAGAATTAGCGAGGTTCGAACACGGGTCTCATCGATCGTGAGTTCACGCGTCTTACCGCTAGACCACGGCCGCTCTAAAAAATATATAAAAAAATACTTTGAAATTATAGATAATGAACCGCTGAAGAAAATCAACGCGTACAATATTCACGACGTGAGCGAATGGCGCGACCTTAATGTGAAGTTTATATTACAAGTGATGAGGGACTATCGTCTACTGAAAGGTTACAGCGCCCCCTTCGGCAACGACAGGTATCGTTCGCTCGAATTTATAGATGACGTGAGGGAAGGCCTGGAAAACGAATTATACGTACGAAGTGTTAATATCGAAACGACACAAAACGACAGTAAACTTGAAAATGGCCCTAAAAGGCTTCAGTGTAACGGCGCTCCTCCTAAAACGAACCCTATGGGAAACATTTTAGAAATGTTGTACAGGAACGAAGATCAACTCGCCGGGGATACTGTCGAGAACGGAGACGCCGATCGGTCCGATGGAGAGGTACAGGATGGGACGTGGGACGCGAATATATATTTAAGTGATATGTACGAGTCTTGTGTCACACTCGTAAGACGTATGCGTGAATGGGACAAAGATAATGATGGCCTCATCGAGAATACTGGAAGTCCTGATCAGACGTACGACGCTTGGGTGATGACTGGACCTAGGTATGATGCAATAAATAATATTAAACATATATACAATTCTCTGACCTCAAACTAGGATACCCCATATACCCTGTCTGTGGGTATCAGGACTAGGAATTTTTTTTATTACCTGATGACTGATGTAAAGCTAGAATGTGGTCCATGAATGGAAACAACTGCTACTACAGAGAAATCGCCTTCATTATGCCGGCTTGAGGAGACGAACGTCAAGCATGTACCATCTAGATTGACAGTGCACACTCCTCTCGTTATACAATATACAATATAACACTTTGACTCAAAATGGATACTAAATAAATAGGTATTTAATTATGATGAATCTTGAATTGAAAAATGTGCGTGTTGACATTTGTTTCTATTAAATTTTCATCATATTAAAATAAGTTATTAAATATTTGTTCAGAACTGGAGTCCAATACAATAGAATTAATAATAGATTAGCGTGCTAACAACTCCGCTACAGACAGTTTGACATAGTCTGTCAGTATGTAAACTGAAAATAATTGTAACCCGGTCAAATTAAATAAATTCTAAATGCAATACTTTTTAATTTAGTCGCGTATATTACCTAAATAGTAAATTATATGGTAGTGTTTAATTAAACAAGCAATATTTTATGTTTCAGTGCATACTGCGGTGGACTGTGGATAGCATCCTTATGCGATGTAAAAATAATGGCCAAAATATTAGGGAAACCTGATGAAGAACGGGAATTCGAAGAAATGTTGACACGTGCACGCCAATCTTATGAGCAGAAACTCTGGAATGGCTCGTTTTACAAGTTTGACACGAAACCGTCAAATAGTCGTGTTATTATGTCAGATCAACTCGCTGGGCTGTGGTATGTAGGTTTTAAATACTACAGTACTCTTAACAAAGTCGATGGAGCAGCCGTGGTCTAGTGGTGGTTTACTCACAATCCTTGATACCATACTTTGGTCGCTCATTGCCTATAGGCACTATTAAAGAACGGTAGATAGACGTCTCCTCAAGCCGGCGTACAAGGCGATTGCTGCTGTAGAAATTTATCTGTAGTAGCATTTGTTTGTCAGGCGGAGTGTTGTTATATGCCGAGCTACAATTAAAAAAATCTACATACTTAAGAAATTTGTTTTAAAATTTTAAGCGATCCTGGCCATAATTGTAATCTATTAAATTCAAAAGCGTGGTATACAGAATGATTATTGGCCCAGTCTATCGTTTTGGGATACTATAGTCAAGCACTAATTCTCGTACTTTTAAGAATTGTAGCCTAAAATTACCTTTATTTTTAGGTTCCTAAAAGCATCAGGTATCCATGAACCAATATTTCCCGAAGACAACGTAAAGAAAGCGTTAAAAACTATATACGAAAATAATGTGATGAAGTTTTGTAGTGGAAGATTGGGTGCTGTGAACGGTTGGTTATTAGGGGAAAATAACAGACCCGGTAATATTGATCGTTCAGCTATACAGAGCGAGGAAATGTGGACAGGAGTCACTTATGGATTGGCAGCACTTATGATTTATGAAGGTCAGTTGAATCCCAATCAAGTCAAATATAGCTTTAGTAATACACTTCCAATGGAGTTTGGGAACTATTTTGTTCATTCCTCCACATTCACATATGGATAAGGAGATTAACTAAAAAGATTTATTATGCGAAAGCGGATGGTAGTGACGAAAGGGTCGGAGGTTAGTTGCAAAGTATTGTTTGGAAAATAATTTTAATACTGATAGTTAAGTATTTTTCGTTCGTGTGAAAATTTCGTCACGTATATCAAAACTTATATTTTATTTTCAGGAATGTACGAGGAAGCATTTAAAACAGCTGGTGGCATGTGTGCAACCCTGACGCAGATGGGGTTATCATTTGAGACGCCAGAGGCTTTGTATGAGAACGGCAATCATCGGTCTGTGGCGTACATGCGTCCGTTAGCAGTATGGGCGATGTATCAAGCGTTGATAATGAGAGCACCTAACAAAAGCGCCAAAACTAATTTATAGTTACATATGCCTTAGGCCGGGACGCCTAACATGACATGCTAATAGTATTTTGTACTTCAGATCTGTTGATATTTTTGTATTTAAATATTGTGTCACCTAATCACTGGCTCATAAAGGACAATGCCTATTTTTGACCCCACTTGATGTCTAATAGTTTGTTAACAAAACAATATTCTAAAATAATACCTTATAATTTATTTAATTATATGAACACATCGTTCATCAGTGGCGATGTTTAATTACATAAAAAACGGGTATCGTCAATTATTAAAACATTTAATATATAATAATAATAATAATCTTAAATATTGCATCAGACAAGTCTACTTACTCTATAACCCGGGTAAAAAAATTGATTGGTGATAAGGAATGTAGATTTGTTACCTACATAATGAACTAAAAATTATCGACAAACTCGAGAAACAAATTGTGGGCCCATTTCTATTAGGACAATGGGCATTCTCCTTTGGTTGGTGGATTGGTTGATTTAAATTCTTTTGTTCCGATTGTTTTAAATTTATAAGGAACTTTTATCGTTTGTTAATTTCATTATTACGTGACGCTACGAAGTTAATCAAATAGCACTATAGTGACGTGGAGTGGCGTGGCTGCATTGCTTGGAAGGCATCAAACTGGAGGTTTTGCCTCGGCACCACTTCTTGTCTATAGACTCAACTTTCGGTCGGTCATATCTCCGGCCCCACTCCACGCCACGCCGTAGTGGTTTAATTTTACAAATTATTGGTATTTTAAATCAGTATTTTTTATTTACTTTTTTTAATCTTTGCATTTTTTTATTGAAACAATCTTTACAATTATATATTGTTGTAAATGTATAAGACTTTTTTTTATATAAGTATATTATTTTATGTAAGATATTTTGAAGAGTAAAGATGGGTGCATTTAATTTGTTTTTATATAGATTTTGAAGTATTGTTCCGTATAATAAAACTGAGGAAATACTATAAAATGTGTTATGACTGGTTTTTAAATTTATTTTAAATATAATATAATTAAGGAGCGATAGCCAAACTGCCACTTGCAAGTTTTAACAGCTGTGAAGTGACCCAGTCGCGTTGCAGGATCAGCTTGGAAGTACGCCAACGTAGAATGAGAGGAGTGTTCCCTGTCTCCCAGGATGGTGCACATACGTTTCAAGCAGGCGTAGTGTAGGCGTTTGCTGCCAGCGGAGTGTAGTCAATATAACATTACAATAACCAAAAATAATGTCGATACAATTTTTAATTTAAATTTTAAATAGAATTAGTATTATGATATTGTACTTGACTTTGATGACTTGTGGAATTGTTGTGAGCCCCCGGCCTAACTGAGCATTTATATAAATATGAATTTTTGATTACAGTAAAATGATTGTTTTTTTAAGTATGCGAGTGTTTCGGAAACTGCGGCCATTGTGGTCGTGGTTTATTGAAAAATAATATAATTAATGGGGGCCTTGATATGTTTTTGTTTTTTAGTCATTTTACTGGAATTTAAAATTCGACAATAGTTTTATACTTTTGCATTTAAATTTTAATGACAATATTTTAACAGCACATGTGATAATTACATAATCATTAATTTGTGCTTTTGATGTTACTAAATTTTTTTATGTTCCTTTATTAATTTTTTTAAATTAATTACGTTGTAGTCATTTAAAATGACTGCATTATTTTATTGTGATAATTTTTAACTTAGTAATTGTTACCAAACTACTAATTAAATTAAATTATGATGAAATATGAATAAATAAAAACAATGTTCATCATAATTTAATTATAAAGAAATCTAGCATTTTAATATGCCAAAAATTAATAAAAAATAATCGATATTATTATTTAATTTTTATTAAAATTGTGTCACAAATTATCAACTGTTTTTTTAATTAGTCAACCCCTTAGGAATAAAGAAGCTTCGAGCTCTTTGTATGACAATTTGGTGTGAGTTGGCAACACTGCATCAGCTGCAGCATTGTCACGAGTAATTTGGTTGAGTGTAATATTCAGAAACGCGGTTTCCGATTTGCTTACTCATTGCCGACTCCGAGCAGTGTGACTGCAGCCTGCGTAAGGAGTTGTTTTTTTTAAATCTAAATAGCTAAATAAAGCAATTAATTATATATACTCTATTGTAACTATAGCTTTATCAAACAGCTGTAAGCTACGATTATGAAAAGAAGGAAAAATGAATAAAAAAACAAATTTCAGTATATCAAGTTTTATTTTAAAAATATATAGATAAATGCAAATTGAATACAGATTGTTTAAACTAACTTAAAATTACTACTATTCTATAATAATTTTTACATGCATGTGTATAATTTTAATAAATATTTTTATTAAGACCATAAACAATTATAGATAATGTTGCAATGGCAAAAATATTCTTAAAAATTAACGTTATTTGTACTTTCACTAAAAAAATTGATACTATTTTTTATGATATAAAAACGTTATTTACAACAATATTTGCATCATTTTATAAATTTTAAATGCTACAATGGAATATCCAAATTGTTAGCAGTCTAAAGGACTTTTTTTTTTCACCAATTATATTAATTTATGTTTATCTTTTTTACCGATTATTAAAACTTAATTCGTTTTTGCAGTAAAATTTTACTAGTGAGAATACGTTAACTACTTTTTCTGCGTTTACACCTCGGTAAATAGAGAAAACAAAATATCTTTAGAAAAAAATTTGGGCATGATTTTAATTTTTTTTTTATATTTTTCTTTAAATATTTTTTAAATAATCAAATAATCTCTCATGTGTGAGTATCCTGTACTCCTGTATGAGTAATCCTTTTTTTTAATTGTAGCTCGGCATGCGACAACACTCCGCCTGATAAAGCTAGAGTGCGGTCCATGAATGGAAACAACTGCTACTACAGAGAAACCTGTGCGGACAGCAGTCGCCTCCACTATTCCGGCTTGAGGAGACGAGCGTGTACCATCTAGATTGACAGTGCACACTCCTCTTGTTATACGGGTGTCACGGGTGTTACATTCGAAAGCGGTGGGACTACCCCAGGACGACAGTGTTTTTTTTTTTTTTATCTCAAATCATGTATGTGAAGGTGATATATTGATGTACATATGAGAGGAAAGATTTCGTTCATTGTCATTAGTTCGTTCACGTGTACGGTTCTCAAAGTTTAGGAGTAAATGAGTTCCGTGTGTAGAATCAGCATCGCTTACATCTAATCTTTCACGGGAAGCAGTTGCCTCTCTTTCTACTATTGTTGCCATGTGCTGACCCCTGTAATTAGAAATACAGTTAACCATTTACATATTACCCAAAAAATATCTCGAGTAATTGTGTCAGAACAAGACAAATTTACTGACAATGAACTTGTATTCTTGACTCCAAAGTCGCTTTTTAAGGATATTTTAAGTATATTTCCTATGCGCTTCCTTAAGTGCCCAAGGACGTGCTATATTACTTTATTTCACACAGTACAACTACGGTGTTATCAGTAAGACGACTTTAGTTTTTTTTAAATTGTTGCTCGGCATATACTCCACCTGATGTAAAGCTAGAGCGTGTTCATGGACGGAGACAAATGTCACTACCCAGAAATCTCTACGGGCAGCAGTCGCCTCCGCTATGTCGGCCTGGGGAGACGAGTATGCACCATCTAGATTGACAGTGCACTTTCCTCCCGCCATACCTGGCTACTTTCAAACCGCTTCCGAAACGCGACAAGGTCACTTTATGGGTGTTACATTCGAAAGTGGTGGTACTACCCCAGGACGGCAGACTGGGCTAATAACCATCATCAGTCTGCCTACCACTCTTTGGGTTTTTACCATGTTTACCACATGCGTTGAGAAATAAATTACCGGCCCTAGTATTTAGTATTCTAGAGTGTATTTATTACCTGTGAGTAGCTTGATCACTGCATGTACGCACACGTTCCACTCTTGGGTGACCAAAGGTTGTCAAGACAGGATAGCCTCCATTAAGTGGTCTGGGTGGTGGTGGTATCAGATAATCATCCAATCTATGGTCGATGTCGCTTGACGATGATTGCATTGTTAAAGTGCTGCTTGATATCTGGAGAAATATCAATAAAATACTAATAAATAATGGAACGTTATTTTTATTTATTTATTTACATACATTTTATATCAGTATTCTGCTCCTTTAAATATCGACACCGAAGGTAATCAAAAATAACGTTATCCCGAATTAAATAGTCACAAAAAAGAGATAGGCAATAGATTGGATAGACAGTATTTTTGGGTATCGATACACAACTTGTACTTCTGATCTTGGTTTTAAAGTAGGTCTTGAATTATATTTCTTTTATTTTTTGTTTCTTTTTTGTTTCTTCGAGCGATAATAATGGTGAATTTTTATCAATTAAATGTTCGTGAACGAGTGTGCGGCAAAGGAGAGTGTCTGTTTTTATTTTCCCTCCAAAAACGCGTTAGAAATTTTAGTACAATTATACTATTTATTGAAACTTTTGGCTGCGTTGTAAAATATAAAAATAACTTACAATTGATCTAGCCTTATGATCATCCATTTCTGAATGCATACTGTGATCACCAAGACTGCCGCCACTGACTGTGCTTAGTCTGCCTGATGATGACGAGCCTATAAGAAAACAATAATATGAAAGAATTCCAGCTTATAAAAAAAAGTATATTTAAAATTTCACTTACTTTCGCTCAGGCTGCTATTAGGTCTTATGTTTCCATTTCGTTTCTCAATGGACACATTTCCGTTTTCTGTATCTGAAATTAATATAATCGTAAAATAACCTATTGCATAATTTACACATCAATTTACGTTATAAAATGCCTTATTGAAGTATTAAAAACAGATTGATAGGCAGACTGATGATAGTTATTATTCCGTTAATAGTTTCCTTTCCTGGTAGTATCACCACTTTTGAGTGTAACAAATACCTTGTCGCAAACAGTTTGAAAAGTAGCCAGTTATAACGAGAGGACCGTGTACTGTCAATCTAGGTGGCGCATATTCGTCTCCTCAAACCGGCATAGCGGAAGGGACTGCTGCCCGTAGAGATTTCTTTCTAGTAGCAATTGTTTCCATTCATAGACCGCACTCTAGCTTTAGATCAGGTGGTAAACTAACGTCCTTGTGTGAAAATATTTTACAAAACTTTTATTTAAGTTATAATAGTTTTTGAGAAAAAAATTGCAGACTAATGTCGCATTATAATTAAGGAAGGGCTGAATTACACGAGGGCCTGTATTTATATTATATTATATTGTATTTTATTGTATTGTATTGTATTATATTTTAGGGACATCAAAAATTAATTAGCATACATAGCATCTGACGTCAGTCTCGCCAACGCGAGAAACCTAAGCTACTTACTTTTATTTTTGCTTTTTGAGAACATTTTCTTTACTCGTTCAAACGGTGTCGGTCTCTTCATTTTATCTTTAATGCGTTGTTGTATCTTATCGTACTCTTCCCTCATCTTGTTCAATTGTTCTTGTTTCTCTTTCAAAGATTGCTGGGTCTCGTTTCTGTTTTTCCATTCCATTACTAATTTTTCTACTTCGGATATAGAGAAAACGTTATTTTTAAAATCATTTATTATCTCTGCTAGTTCTTCTTGGCCGGTCAGGGGACAGCCTGATTCACGATCAGATTTCACGCTACCGCAATAACTTCTACATTCTTTGGTATTAAGATTTATTTGACTGATGTCGGAAGTCGGAGTGTCAATTAAAAATGCTTTAGCTTCTTCAGTAGGTGAGTATAAAAATACATCGCCTTGCTGCGGGTTTAATCTGGAACTGTTGGCGTATAAGGTACCAGGTCGGAACTTTGGACTTTCAACTTTAATATTTGATGGTTGCACGAGATAGTCATGTTCGATAGCTTGCTGAATTCTATTAGCAGTGTCATCGAGTTGAAATAAGAAGTCATTTTGGTAAAGCTGTTCGTTGGGTATTTGTGGTAATTTCAGTGTTGGTCTTGGTCTTTCGATATTAACTAGTTTTTCCTCCAAATTTTGAGTACATTCTTCACTGAAAGGATCACTTGCATCTTCTGCTGCTGCTTTAACAGCCCCATCTACCGTGTCGAGGTCTTCCACAATACGTAACTCTTCGTCTAATTTCTTATCACCATTTTCTTGCGTGGCTTCACCGTTATTTTGGGACATATTTTTCAAATAATAATACATATTTGAAAACTCGTTCATTTGCTGAAAAAAAAGCAACTCAAGCTTAGTTTTTAATAATAATATACATACTATGTATACAATGTCTTGACCTCAAACTATCCTGTAGGTATCAGAACGAGTACAGCATAATCATAATTATAACACCCAGGTTCGAAACAATTACTTTTTTTATTAATTAATTAATATTTGTTTTGACAGTGAATCGAACTCAAGACCTTCGCATAATAAACCCCTACGACATGAAGGCTCACAGTTAAAGCGTTAATAAGATTAATTTAATTAAAATCACTAAACTAACCAGATGTGAAGAAAGTACTTCAGCAAGTCTTGCATGATTATGTTCTTTGGCTAAGTCTGCAGGGGTACGATGTCGACTGTTCCTCAAAGCACACGCGGTACCACCTCCGGGACATTCTAGAAGCTGCCAACTAAGTCGCTCTAACCCGAATCTTGCTGCCCAATGAAGTAATGTTGGATATTCCTCTCCACCTAGTAACAAAATAATATTTATTACAATTTCGTGTGTGTAGATCTGGTCCGGCGCTCTCGACTGGCCTGTTGGTAAGCACAGTGGAGGTCCCTGAGAACTGACAACTGGAGAACCGTTTACACGTGGCTCCAGTCGCCGTCACTACAAGGTAAAAGGACTGGAAGAACACGGGGCATCGCAAAGCATTCCATTTGTCATTATTAGTATTTTTTCGCTGCTTTAATACTTCATGGTGTTAAGTAAAATCTAATTTCCTGAGCACAATTTACCACCCTTCCTCCATAAATCCTTTTCAAATTCAATGAACTGGAAAATGTTCAAACAATTTTTTTTCAAGTAAAAATATTTTTACGGTCATTTGAACATGCGAGGTTTTTATTCGAGGTGGGCTTTTGCGTAGGAGTTTAATCAGGGATCTTCTCCTTGAAATGACGGATTAAACACCTACGCAAAAGTCAGTATGAGATAGACCTTGAGATAAATAAGCAAGAGAAAAGAAGTACGTACTTGTAATTTCTGCTCTAGGATTAAATTGTTCAGCAGAAGCGAGTAAATTGAAATGTGGAGGTATATTCTTTTGAAAGGCATTCAACATCCAGCTGTCTAATTGTTCCCTGCTCGTTGTTTTAAAGCCTAGAGTCTGGAAAAACAAAGATTAGAATAATATTATTAACACAAAGTCATTAGTATGTAAGTATCCGAATCCGAAAGTAAAGTATTTCTAAGTTATATATAAATCGTTTTTTTTACTACCCGTGGCTTTCTACCTTTCTGCTTCCTGAAGGTCAGCTGGAAGAAAATGCCTTGCGGCATTAAGCTCGCCTTTTGAGTTAATTTAATAAAGTTTTTAAAATTAAAATAAATGAATTTGTATGCTCACAGCCTTGCCTATTCAGTCAGTTTACCAGTAGAGAATATAGACTACTATTGAGCAGTCTGATGAACTATGGATCTATTTATTTACGGTTGAGTATTAACAGAGAGTGTGTAGAATAACCATCCTTACGTTAACCGTATTAAGGACTATAAAATAAAAAATAGACATGTAAAAAAGGCAATCGAAAACATCAAGTGTAAATGTTCCAAAAACTTAGTATTTAATGTATGTTATGTACTTTGGTCTCCACAAGCACCAACATTATAAAAAAAGAACGAGGGATGATTTGGAGAAAGGATGTATACTAACCTGACACATAAACTTTTGGCCTCCACAAGCACCAATATTATAAAAATAGGACGAGTTTGGAGGGGGATGATTTGGAGAAAGGATACTAACCTGACACATAAACTCTAGTGGATGATCAGAAGCTCTCAGCAATTGGTCCAATTCACGTAATCGACTTTCACATTTAATCTGTCGTCTACCAAGAGGCTGTCCGTTTTTACTAACACGTACCCATATTAGCATTGATACTTCCAGGCAACTTTCTGAAATGGTTTTTTTTATATAGAACAGCGAAATGTTCTGCAGGCAGCAGTCGCTTCCATTATGCTGACTTGAAGAGGTGTGCACTAGTAATTGATAGGACATACTCATCTCTTTATACTCGGTTACTTCCATCCTAGTCCCAAAAACTACTAGGTGTTACATTTGAAAATGGTAGTACTGTCCCAGGACGGCAGACTGGTTTAATAACCTTCATCAGTCTCCTATACTTACTGCTAAGCCGGCTTTTAAGGATATTTAATATTGTGCTAGTATATTTGAACTAAATTAAAATATTTTACAGCGATATTTAAGCGATGGTAGCGGCTATGCAAGAAGTCAGGCGATAATACTTAGGAAAAAAACAAAACGTAACTTCTTTTGTTTACAAATAGTTTATAACGAACCTGGTATATCAAACTGCAGCGTGTAAGGGTTTCTTTTCTTAAACGTCGGTATCTGTATAACCTCGCCCTTCTTATCGACTACTATTTTGATACTATCCTCCTCTCGTATCGGGTCGTTAAGTAATGCTATCACTCTACTTTGACCCTGTTGGTGAAAGTTAATTGTTAACAAAAATACTAATTACGGAAATGTACTCTAGAATGTAATGCTCAGTTGTAGGGGTGAACAAATTGAAAAAAATATATCATTAACTAAACGTTTTTCGATATATTTTTACTGGTTTGGGAAGAGAGAGGGGGTGTCCCGATACCCTGAAATCTGGAGAGGCGTTAATAACTTACGATTTTAACTTTCTTTGGTAGAATAGAGAAGCTAGTCCGATCAGTAGCAGTGTCTTTACAATCTTTGGTTCTTAAAATACCAACAGCAGCAGTTAGGAATGTGTCAACAAATGTAGCATCCTTTTCACGCGCAGCCATCATCTGCCATTGTTCCATGTTTGGATAATCTGAAGAAAAAATAAAATTATTGTCATACGACCGGTAAATCAGTCGTCTCCAGTATGCCGGCTCGAGAAAGCGCATCACCAGATTGACAGTGCACATGGCTGCTTCCAAGCACTTCAAAGTGGTTGTACTACTTCAAGAAGGCAAACTGGGTTAATAAATATCATCAGTCTGCCCATTTGTGGCTTTAATGCATAGCTTTAATATTATCTGCATTCTACTCACCTTTTACATTTTCGGCAACAATGTCTTCTTTCTCAACGCCCAATAACATAACTAAAATTTTTTCAACTTTTAATAAGTTTTCAAAATTGGAAATCTTTTCTTTCAAATCACATAATTTCGATGCCAAGTTCGGACATAAAATGACTATTTGCAATTGCGCTTTGGAAAGCTTTTCAATTTTATCTTTTGATTCTGAACACGTCAATTCTTCCACAGTCATTGGAGTTACCCTGCAAGAAATAACATAAATCTTGCCAGAATACTAATTTAATTGAATTAATTTTGGCGGAAATTTAAGTGCCGTCAATATCGGAATAAACAGACTGCCTACAATGTATTGCTTAACTAAGGAAATTTAACTTTATCTCATTTACATAAGGCCTGTTTAAGAGGGAACATGCTTGATAACAACTTTAATTTTGCCAAAAAATAATCCCACTAAAAATGTATAATTTTCTAAGGACCGGTATCTCAATTCTGACAACCTTAGGCATCTGATGAAGCTTATTATCCTAAGAGAGTGACTTTATGAATTTCAGTCTAAGTACTATATAACTAAGGATTACATTACCGACTGTACTTTTTCCATTACCAAAGTGAACAGTTTTGTACACACTATATTATGAGCACGTTCACTAAATTATATAATTTCAACTTTAATTAGGATGTAGGATGGGCAAATTGGGGTAATTGTGTAATAAGCTCCTATGATAAAGGATGCAATTTTAACGCCGTTTATATCTATTCTAAGTAACTTTACATCCATATAACTTTATAACTTGAACTAGTTTTTTGTGGTGCGTTTCGCGAGCGCTTGGTTAGTTTTGTGGGTAGTTTTGAAAAACAAAATTTTGGAAAAAAAAGTATCGATTTCGAAATTAGAGGGCATTTTCTACAACCTTTGTTCCGGAACATTGGCCCTATCTCGTTCCGTTCCGGAGATATCACGTTTCGGAACGGGACGGAACGGACTTTCTGAACATGTCAAGGTTTTCCCGAGGTCGTATGGGCTACTACCTCTACACACAATTTAGCGAGATTTGAACACGGGTCTCATCGTCGCGAGATCCGTCCTCGACTGTTACACCACGGCCGCTCTTATATTTTAAAATTGAATTGAATTACAACCCCAAAGTACCTACGTCACGAACACCATATATTTTCGGTTTGCAATAAAATGTAAGAAAATAATAAAACTTACCTGTAATGATGTCGAGCTCTTTGAGACATAATTTTGTCAAAACAAGTGATTAAGTGGTCAGACCATTGTTCACTTTTTGCTGACCCCGTACTCCACACAATCGCTATATCCTCCATACCTATAATTAAAAATATATATATAACGACAATCCAGCATTTGAAGTGCTGAAAGATAGAACGCGGTCAATTGAAGCGCCAATGGTTGAATAGTTTAGTGGTCAGAGGAAAACTAAGGACGAGGGTTCGACTACCACCTCATCTCAGGTCGTTGTGTGCGCGTTGATTTTTTTCTTTTCACTTTTAATTTTAGTTTTATATCAATATCTATACCCTTGGGAGTGTCACTTTCAAGTAGTCATGTTTTAGGATTAATTTGGACATAGTGAAGGTGATTGCTATCTTCAGACATCTCTCAGTGGTAGCACTTTAGCTTGATACAAGACGGTGTGTTAAAATAAAAAGTAAACAGCGTACAAATTGATAAACATAGTATGTTCCGTGGACATAAATATAATTTGTTGGTTAAAATGCTCGTTCGTAAATGCGTTTAGCATGCAGTATGTAGATACGGCCGGAAACGCAACGCTATACCTCTAAAGAAGACACCCAAACTTGTATCCGTTTCCTAAACGGTGAGACGGCATGGTTACGAATAACTATGACCGATTATGACAATCCTAGTCGATCGGAAAATTGAATTTGAATAAACATTGCATTGTTTTTAATTTGTTATTACTGTTATTATGTCAATCATATGATCATGTTACCAATGTCAATGACGATGAAAAGAGTTGACAGTTCTTTAAAAGAGTGGTTGGAACACTGATAATACATAGAGCGGCCGAGGTCTAGCGGTAAGACGCGTGAACTCACCATCGATGAGACCCGTGTTCGAACCTCGCTAATTGTGACCAGTACCAATGTAACTTTGTTATATGTACTTTGGTCGCTCAGTGCCTATAGGCACTATTAAAGAGTGGTAGGCAGACTGATGATGGTTATTTGTCCAGTCTGCCGTCCTGGGGTAGTACCACCACTTTCGAATGTAGCACCCGTGAAGCGACCTTGTCGCGTTGTCAATCTAGATGGTACATGCTTGTCTCTTCAAGCAGGCATAGTGGAGGCGACTGCTGCCCGTTGAGATTTCTCTGTAGTAGCAGTTGTTTCCGTTCATGGACCGCACTCTAGCTTTACATCAGGCGGAGTGTTGTCACATGCCGAGCTACAATAAAAAAAAATAAGAAAAAAAAGCACATATAGCAAGCTTCCCCCGTTTCCACATTCCACTCCTCAAGCTGGCATAGTAGAGGTGATCAATACCTGCATCTATTTCTCTATGATAGTACTAATTGGTTTTAGATCTCCCTGCATTCTGTCAGGTGGAGAGTAGGTATATCTCGGGCTACTGTATAAAAAAACGTGGACCTACTACAACATACAGTCTTATAAAAATTCTAAATTCACAACAATGTGTTTTTAAAAGCGTGTGCAGCATTAACAAATTCAACCGTAATAATATGTTAGGTTAAAAACGATAGTAAGTAATAAAATTAAAATAAAAGTAAACTTTTAGAATAAAACCAATAAAAAGTCAACATAAGTACCTACATGTCATCTATGTCTTATAGATATTTCATAATAGTGCCGTTTTCTCATACTTTTAATGAATGTAATCAAATTATATCTGTGCTATCAACGGAAACTTTTAATTACTATTTACATATTTGTTTTCTTTGTTACCATTAACGATGCTTCCTATCTATTTCTAATAGCAATCCTGCACATAATACACACGACTTAGATCCGTGGCCGAAATGACATGACATTATTATTATTGTAATAAATTAAAATTGAGTGCGCTTTGTTATTAGCAATCGTCTCCTCAAGTCCGATCGAGGCAAAGCGGAGGCGTCTGCCGACTGTAGGCGTTTCTCTGTGGATCGCACTCTAAACATGTGAACTATCAGTTGTTTGAAAAATTCATATCTAAGATTTTTTTTAGGTCTATATTATTAGTATTGCAAAATTATGAATTATAAGGAACGTTTATACAGTTTGTGTCTAACTTATTAGGTTTACACAATGTTTATATACACTCCTAAGCACCGTATAATTCAAACAATTGAGGAGAGGAAACAAACAATTGTATCATCAATTAAAACTAACAGAAACAATAAAAATTAAAATTACTAATAACAATACTTTTTATTATTTTAAATGTAACATACATATCTAAAGGCAGTTTTTTTCTTTTGGGTCTGCGGCTGGTGGGTTAACTAACAAAATATATATTTTACGCGGGTTTATAAAATCGTATTAATGTAATCAAAATAAAAACTGCATAAAATCTTTTAATTTAGTTAAATTATATACGTGCAAAACAGAAAGAATATTATAATAATATATTGAATTTATTTAGGATTATGTCTGTAAAATATAAACAAATATGAATATTGTATACGTAAAGTAAATATTAACGTAACCTCACGTGCAGTAAGTTATAAGTTTATAGGTGAACTATTTATAACCCTCCGAAGCTGAAACGGATGTTATACCTTTTAAAAAGTGAAACGGGACATAAAACGTGCCATACGGTTACAGTTGGGGTTCTACATAGTATATACTTGGTTTTAAAATAACTCACGTCTGTTAGAAAAGAAGTTTTTACAAAATTTTAAAAAATATATGAAGATTAAACAAAAAATTTATAGAATTTTGTTAAGCTATCAAAAATAATGTAGCTAATTTTTTATTCATGTAATTTGAAAGTGATAGTATTCCCAGGGGACGGTAGACTGGGATATTAATCTGCCTATCGTTGTTTTTTATAGAGAATATTGGTACCGACCGAAAGAGAGATTCAAAACGTACCTTCCACTGTTAGTACTCATAGATATACTGTACCTGCTTACAATTTTTTCGTTTTATATAAATTAGGAACAAATCAGTCATTAATTTGAATTTCTAGGAAAATAAGAACAAACATCTAATTCACATGTGAGTAAGTAAAAAGTAATAAACACATTGAGTTCATAAGAAAAACTAAAAAAACCGGTGGGAAGCATATGAGTAATTATGATTCACGTTGTTGGTAACCAGATACACATCGGAACTCCTGAATTACTTGCCCTTATTAAAGTTCAAACTTCCATTTATTACTCATTCTAAACATATTTTTCAGTAATTACTGTAATTGAGTGTATTTTAAAATAAATAAAAAAACCATATTAATTTTGTGTTGAATTTTTGCCACGTTCATTGATTATACTATAATATCTTTCTTAAATAGAAAAAAACTGTTTTTGCGGATGTTTAAAAAAAAAGACGTAGGTCTTGAATTTTTTTTATATTAATCTTAATAATGGTGGATTATGAAGTTAACACTAGAACTTTTATTAGGGATTCGACCACTTTCCTAAAAATAATTGTAAGAAAAATTTAGGGCAACAATCCCATACCTACCACAAAAACAAAAAATATTTTTTCAAGTTTAAAAGAGAGGTTCAGAGTAACGATGAAGAGGGAGAGATGAAATATAAATTTCAAAGAACAGTTCTAACAAATAAGTACTTAAATATTATTTATAGTTGGTAAATATGACCAATAAATCATAAAATCGCGTCTCATACAACAGGAAACGGTCATACAAGGGTGCGAGTACATCACACTTATCACTATACATTAAATCAATAATAACAATGATATATTATATTGTAAATTGTCTGGCGTTCCTACGACGAGTTTATCAGAACAATATTTCTATACACCCCGTCATTTGTTTCAAAAATTAACACTAAACAAATCATTATAAAAATAAACTATTTTTACAGCAGGCTGGCGGTGGCTGGCTCGGTCTGAGGTCGTCGCAGGATACTACTACAAAAGAAATGTGTCTTGTCAACGGGACGGGCACGTACGTCTCATCAAACGGCGGCGACTGCTGTCTGCAGGCAAGACGTCGTAGCAGTTGGAGAAAATTAGGGTTCATAAATAGCACATAGTTTAATATCAAGCAGTTTAGTCATACGCCGATATATACTCATATATAAAATGTATAGAAAATATTGCCTCTGTAGGCAATTCTATGAGATGCCAAAATTTGCAGAGAGCCTTAGTATTCCTTAGTATAGATTTTATCTTATTTTCTTATATTTTATACCGGTCTAATTAAGAAGTAATGTAGTTAATAAAAGTGGTAAATGAAGCCGTATTTTTTGGGAATAATGTTTAATAGACAAACTTGGATAACTCCTTATTAACCTTGAATATTTTAATGGGTATAATGATTCTAGAAAATGGATACGATAGCTAACATTAGAATTCTTTGTGTGACTACATTATGGGAGGCGCCATGATGCATGATAATTTGTAGAAACACATATTCAATAGAGATCTTCAGCGGAGACGTTGTCATGAATAACTAATCATGTTCGCAGTTAATATGTACGACGATTGACGCTTTTAAAGATCTTGTTTAACCATCTCGGTTTTATTTGATTTCTTTTTTAATGCCTATACTTAATATACGCTAGTGCTTGTTTCACTGGGCGCTGAGAGACCAAATTGGTACATTGGCACCAATCAGCGAGATTTGAATACGGGTTATATCGATTGTTCGAAGTTCACGCCTGCTTCCGCTATCAATTCTATTTAAGTATTCCTCAAAATTATCTTAAGTTAATTTAATTAATTAATGAAAGGAAAATAAAATAATAATATTAATAAAAAACGTAAACTTACCCGAAAGCTCAGGCATTATAAAACTTAAATACAATAAAATTAAAGAGTCGTTAATTGAATTTCCAAACACACCTTATTAACGGTTACTTAGAGCAATTAAAATTTAATAAAATCACACTTTTAGAGACTAGGCGAGTAAAGTGGCGCGTTACAGGCAGGCGCACCGAGAGTTATGTCGAAGGCGTCAGGCAGCGGCGCATGCGCACGCATTTCGCATACTAACTGCAAGTGTCGAGACAACCGCGGTCGCTTCCACGATAATCGCACGCCATTCTCCCACTAAGTACGACACCTAATCAAACATATTTGGGTTCCTATATCTACAGATATAGCTTCTCCAAATATAAACAAACCGTAAACACGTTTCATTTGTATTATGTTTGCATTAGATAGCTTAATCGGAAAGGACATTAAAGTTCCCAAAAATAGATAACTTATCAAGATCATTTGGAGATTTAACTGTCTATTTTTAAATAAAATCTCAATCTCTTATTTTACCGTTTTGCTAGATTTTTTTTATTGTAGCTCTGCTTGTGACAACACTACGCCTGATGTTGACCTGAGTTCAGTCGATGAACGGGGAAACAACTGCTAATTTATACGGGAAGCAGTCGCCTTTGCTATGCCGGCTTGACGAGAGGTATGTGCACCATCCAGATAGTCAGTGCACATTCCTTTCGTTATACCTAGCTATTTTCAAACTGTTTCCGAAACGCCCAGTCTGCCTACCATTCTTTGGAAGGAATTTGTAATCATCTACAATCTACATGTCTTGAACGTGTGCTAGACGTTAGAGAAAACCGAATTTTGAGATAACCCTTTGTTTAAAGTTATCATATACATAGAATAATAAAATCAAAAGTGCCGATTCCAGATGCGTTTCGGTTGGGTGCTATCGTAGGTCGAAGTGCAAGAGGGTGCAATGTACCCCGATAATGGTACTGCACTTTCTTGTTTACACTAGATAAGTTTTACAAGTTTTATTGAACATTTTCATAATGTTATGGGTATACATATAAACAAAAAAAATCTAGTCAAACATTCACAATTTTGTATTGACACGAACTAATAAAATATTTTCTTTTGTACCTACAACTTTTTTTTTTTAAATAAAATAAATAATCCCAAAGAACGTGATAAAGAAACGTTGCTTAAGGACTATCCTTAAGCCAGAAGAGGTAAACTGAGGTGGTTCGGTTATTTGGAAGAAGAGCGGCCGTGGTCTAGCGGTAAGACGCGTGAACTCTTGATCGTTGAGACCCGTGTTCGAACCCCACTAAATTCTGACCGGTACCAATGTAACTTTGTTATTGAAGTTTCGGGAATAGTTTGAAAGTAGCCAGGTATAACGAGAGGAGTGTGCACTGTGAATCTGGATGGTACATGCTCGTCTCTTCGTAGTGGATGCGACTGCTGCCTGTAGAGATTTCTCTGTAGTAGCAGTTGTATCCATTCATGGACCGCACTCTAGCTTTACATCAGAGTGTTGTCACATGCCGATCTACAATAAAAAAAGGAATGAATGAAATTAGCGAAACGGATTTATTGTGCGATGACAGTATTGGAAGGGGCGCTAGAGGAAGACTTTTCTGGATCAGATTGGTCAACTTAAGAATCAGTTGAAGAGAACTCCAAACTAATGTTCATGTATTTGTAAAGCGTTGGCGTACGTGACATGTAGAAAGAGAATAGTCGCTAGCTCTCTACTGTCTTGTCTCTGCCAACACCGGTAAGCATATACGCATGAGCTATGTAAGTAATTATTGATTTATAGTCCAAAAATATAGTTCTAAAAAATAACTTTTTTTAATTGTAGCTCGGCATATAACAACATTCCGCCTGATGTAAAGCTAGATTGCGGTCTATAAACGGAAACAACTGCTACTACAGGTAAATTTTTACAGACTGCAGTCGCCTCCACTATGCCGGCTTGAGGAGGCTAATGTGCACTCTCCATCCTGACAGTGCACACTCCTCTCGTTACCAATTCTAACTATAAATGTTTGGGTATAAGAATGGACTATGTGCGCTTGCACCACCCGCTGTGAGAGAGAAATGAACCGAAGTTTCCGCCTTTTTTCTTTGAACTCTTAACTTGATTTAAAATCTTACCTTTAAATTGAAAATTCTTTGGTCTTCGCCTCTTAGAAACTTCCTCTTCAGGTCCCTTATGGAATTTTGGTGCGGGCATTCGTGGGACTTCACTTGGTACTTTTGTCACCTCTCCCATACCACCCAATCCTCCAGCAGCTAAATAACCACCGACTGAGTGTCGTCGACGATTTTGTAATGGAATTGTGTAAAATACCTCTTCCCTCTCCTGTACTCCTGCTGGGGTCATCACTGTTGAACTGATTTTCCCTGTTCTATAAGAATAAAATATACTATAAAAAATCTTTATTTGACAAAAAAAATCGATGTTAAAACTTTTACTCGAGTTTTCGAGGCAAGCTTTTGTTTTCAAATAGAATATAAAGAGTATTGGTGAAACTTAGATAATTAGAAGATTAGGTAGAGAGATATATTTATTTACTTTGACGTTTTATTGTTAATTATAAGAACTTCTAACTTCTATTAACTATTGGGTATTATTTATTACAAAACGAGAATGGCACATTTATCTTGGAAGAAGCATAATTATTGAAGAATAAGGTAGACTTAGTGTTAGTACCACCACTTCCAAGTGTAACATCCGTGAAAGTAGCTTTGCCTGTAACTTACAGGCTGTAAGTCTCTAAGCATCAGCTATAAGGAGAGGATTATGCACTGTCACCTGGGCAGTACACATTCGTCTTTTCAACCCAGAGTAGCGGAGATGACTGTTGCCTGCAGACGATTCTCTGTGGCAGCAGTCTGTCTTCGCTCATTGACCGCGGTCTAGCTTAGCATCAGACGAACTGTGTAAAATTAGCAGCCTTAATGAATATCATTTAATGGTAACGACTAACGAGACACTGAAAGGGTTGCACTATGCATTTTAATACATTTACGTTAAAGTTAGATGGAACTTTTGAGAGAGGAGAGAGCAATTAGAGTGGTGGAAAATCCATTAGTTTAATAGATAGAGCTACTTCACTTTAAATTGAAGTGTACTAACTTTTGCCACCGTAATCGAATAGTGTTTCAAACGAATGGAAAAATTTTAATAGAAAATTGTTAATTTATGTTAAATAAACATGCATAAAATATAAATTTTTTACAGTTATATTTATATTCGTGTCATCGAATTTGTTGCTGCAAAGGGATCGTTGGCCATACAGTCTGAGTATTATATTTTTTCAGGAATAAAAGACGATGGTGAAAACATTGTGTTGCCAGTTAAAACTATAATAATTTATACAAGTTTAAAAACATGATTTTTCATACCTAATTCTCGGAGCAGTAGAAACGTGTCTCATGTCTCCAGGGGCACAATCTCCAGGTCTAGGTTGTCCACGAAGAAAAGCTTCAGCCATATCAGGTTCTCTTGCAGACAAGGAGCGAAGAAGAGCTCGGAACTCCCGCCTTCTTGGACTTTCTGGTTCACGACGTTTTGGTGAAGATAGTGATCTCGAACCATCTGGCCACACACGACTTGGTGCCGATCTCGAACACGAATCCGTTTCATCTTTAGCAACGCCGTCTTCTAATTGTTTATCCGGTAGAGCAAAATACGAGGGATTATCTATGGACAAAGTTTTAAAATTAGTTCAATAAACTTGTAAAAGCAGCCAGTCTGTAGAAATATTGTGCGATATAATTGGTAATAACTCAGAATGGAAGAAAAGTTTATTTTAAGAATAGTTTTACCAAAGATCATTGTGAATATGCGAAATAGCAGCTGCGTAGTGTACTGCTGATTTACGACTGACGAATGAACTGAGGCGGATTATTCAATAACGACAATGAGGTAACGGACTCTTAACTTCCCCGTGTATGCATATACAATATTATCATCCAGTTAACGAGGACATCTCAAGACACAATAGATATTTATTGATATTTTAACAAAAAAGTAAAGATTTTAAGTCGCTTACTAACGCGTTTATATTACCGCTGTTAATGTCGCGTCGAGGCAAAGGTGTTATTCCTAAAATATATGTAGAAGGTGACTGGCGATTATTAAATACCTAGGATCCTGTATGGTATTATATGATACTATAGTGAAACTGAAATCCTAAGATCGATAAACTACTATCTCGGTGGTCACACCTCAGTCTGACCAAGACCACAGCGGCTGCAAAGTTTTAAAAACGTATTGGATAAAAAATTATCTTTTACTATTTACTAATTATCTTTTAGATACATATGTAAACAGAGATTTATCTTCTAAAAACGTGTCAAAAGGACAAAAAAAGAAACATTCTAATCATCAATATACTCGTAAATGTTATCATTGAAAAGTCAATGGTACATTTACAATTTTTTTTTTTGGAACAATGGCAGCATTTATTTCGTCTCGAATGTTAGAATTTGTAAGTTGTGTATTTATCTCTATAAACAATAGTTATGCTTTATGAATTTCAATTACATTCACATGGGATATTATAATATGTCTGGAGTAAAGAATAAAATGCAGGGGTACTTAGCGTTCTTCGAAATTGTTGAATGGCTGCGTTTTATTGAGTAACAAATCACCATTGTGTTTTTATTAAGTGTATTGAAGATGCGATATGCGATTGTGGATTTTAGACGGCTATTTATACAATATATTGGTACCGGTATATTGGTACTTCTAGTGATTTTATTCGAATGTTTCTAACAGAGAATTATTTGTGGGAACGTTACCTATTCCAAGATTATATCCAGCACTTACACATTCAACAACAAACCGATTCATAAATAGAAACAATATAAATAAATATAACATTCATAATCCAAACAATAATATTATTTTTAGGGATCTTTATATTTGTATTATAATAGGTTTTCAATTACAAAAATAAACATATAAATTTTAGATTTTAGTTCTATAACAAAATAAATCTTTGTGGTAAACCAATACATTTTCTTTAAGTAGGTATGTATTAATATAACTTACTCGTAGCTCTGAAAGAATAATCGAACTGTGGTCCCATGATGATCACACTAATAACACACGTCACATCACTATGACTGCGCGCCAAAGTCTGTTGTTGGCTTGGGTGTGCGGACTGTTATTTCGTTACACTTAAATTTTATAAATCCATTAAAATTTGAACTTTACGTCATCGGAATTAAGTCGAAAATGTTCTTTTCTATGCGTGTAGAAAGTCATGTGTTGTGTTTTATAGATAAAATTGTAAACTCGGGCGGGCGGCGGCGGCGGCGCTGGCGCAGGTGGTCTGTACTTACACACGTGCTTTGCTCTCATGTCGAGGAAGCAGCTTTCTTGCACAGAAGCATAAGCAGGAAACACCTCCCCCTCTAGCTAGTTTATATCGGTATATTTATGAATGGAGTCTGTGCAGGGATTTAATTTAAGCTCATGGAGCGGTTAAACCCTGGTAGCTGCGATGTGTTTGTAAACAAACTTTAGGTTATTTGAGGGCACATTTTGTGTTTATATTTATTTTAAAGTTTATATTTTCCCTTACGCAGTTAAATTAACCCTTATTTTATTTAAGTATTTGAAAATACATTATATTCTTCTAATAATTTTATCTCTACAACATTCACGGGAAGTTAAAGTTCTAAAATTACACCTTCTAAACGAAGTAGTTTCCGGCGAATTATTACTATTGTAGACAGATGGACTAACATAGGTAGACATACCTAGCGCTTCCTTTTAAATCCATTCCCATTTCCGGAGGGATGTCGCAATGCGTAACATTTTGATCTAATTCGAGACATATGTATTTTACTATTCATATTGCATTATGTCTAGACCGGATTTAACGTTTCAGTTGTATAAATTTATTGTGTATTAAATGTAAAAATTAAATATTAAAAGTAAATGTAAAAAATTATTGTGTATTATTTTTATATGTGTATAACTATAAAAAGTGTTTTAAGTTAGCTGGTATTACTATACCTCCGTGGATACATGTATAACACAGGAGCTCTAATATTCGACAACAAAAAAAATAATCTTAAAAATGTTCGCAAAACCCCTTAGGAAAAGTTTTTTTTTTCTCATTAATTATATACTAATCAGTCATTAATTTTGTGTTAATACAGAAATAAAAAAGGTTAGAAAACCCTTAAAGAGTTTAACAATTACAGTTATTTTAAATTTGCGTACCTACGTAAGAAAATATCGTTGACAAATCACAAGTATTCCGTCTCAATCTCGGCTCGCGTGGACTTCATAAAATAAGAATAACTCAGTGACCTGATGTCTTGTGTAAAAGAAAAAAAAACAGTAACAGATGTGAACGATCGTCATGGTGTGTTTATTTAAGATGCAGTCTGCAGTTTGGGTCAAACAAAGATCACTTTTGTTATTGCAATGCTTATGAACAATGACACAGTTTGCTTCTCATGCTAAAATTCTCTTTATTTATTGCAGTGTTAAATTCTAGATGTAACCGTTACGTTGCCGAGAACATATTAACACAGCAGAATGCACCTAATTAAAATTGAATAAAGTTTTTTATGAGATTGTTTTAATATACGGTAAATTTAAGTAATTAACAATTAATAATCGTTTATTTTTTATCATTTTTTGGCATTTTTAATTCTAGATTTGTTTTGTGTTAATTATGGTGAACCATTTTTTTTTCTTTTAAGTACTTAAATTACTTAAATATAAATCTAATGAATATTTTTAAGCTATTTATTTAAGACAACACTCCGTATGATGCATGATGAATGCGTTCTATGAACGGAAACAACCGCTACCACAGAGAAATTGCAAGCGGCATTCGCCTTCGCTATGCCGGCTTGAGAAGGCGAACGTGCACCATCCGATTGACAAAGCATACTCCTCGGCTACTTAGCCGGATACACTTGAGAGTGGTGTTAGTGGTTTTTGCAGAAAGCTTTATTAAATTTGGCTATTATACGTGCACATTACGAGACAGTTTATAAATTAGCTACCTACCTATCTTCGATACAACTTTGAATACTTTAGACAAAAGATTGTGAGACTTGGAATCTATAACCATAAAATATTATCTCAAATCTTTCAATTCATTTTTATTTAGTGGTCAGTGGGGATCGCAACATCGATCGCCCGGTCGTCGGCCGCGAGTAATACAATATCGTGGACGGCTTAGCAATTGGTTACTTCCGTTTGTCCCGAATCAACAATTCCTATTGCTTAAAGTTTATTGCAACTAATCCTATAAAACATTATATAACGTATCCTTGTGGTTTGAGAATTGAGTGACTGAAAATTTGACTTATAACTGATTTAGAAATAGTGATGTACACATGTTTTTTCAATAATAATTCAATTCATTAAAGCTTTTTCATGATAGATAACTACGTATGAATATTTAAAATAATTAATATGTAAGTAGGTACCTAGATAAAAGATAAGGAATGAAATCCGTACGAACATAAAATTCCAGACATTGCGTAGTTCAGAGTGCAATATCCCCGGTGATTCGAGGTTATTACAAATATAGACATTTGTAATCTGCACCCAACACCGCTTCCGTTGCTACTGCTTGATGCTTGATGCAACGAAGGGAATCCAGGAATTTCAATCTATACATATATAATAATATGCATGTATGAACGAAAGTCGATGAAGCAACGCACAATTAAAACAAACAAAAACAATTAAAGTTATTACCTATAAATATAATAAATACACTTATACATAAAAGAAATTGTAAAAAATCCAAACTATTTCATGGTTTCCGTATTTTAAATAAATTTAAAACTAATTTATTTTTAATATAGTCGCAAGCATTGATATAAATATGTAATTATAAATATAAAATATAGTCACAAAAAATGTACATCTCTTCAAAATGTGAATTAAAGCGACTTTCTTTTGGGTATTCGCTTCTTGACCTTGATGATTACGTGCGATAGCGACACCTATTTTATTTGAAATAAATGTTACAATACATTTTTGTTTTTGGCGGGCATCCGGAAATAGTAAGTTATCTTATTATCCTAATCTTGCGTTTCTTTGCTTGTTAATATGTAATAATCGTGGATTGTTCGTATCCATTAAGTGCATTTTTCTCCAAAATCTTGAGAATCTCGAAAGTTTTTGTAAAGATTGATTTATAAAAAAATGTATATAAAAAAATATTTTTGACTTTTATTAATATAATTACGATTATTATTACAGAAGTAATGTTGACTGAAATTCGACTTGTCTGTTGTTTGTGATGAATGAATGAGTGATGCACAATAAATAATGTCATAAAAAAAGATCTTGATAAATTTTACTTTTTATTGGAATTAATTTTAATTGAGGGGCCAACTTTTATGGAATATACGACACTGCGATATTTATATTATGTTATATTATTTAGATAAACTTATTATGTTACACATGAATGCCCATGTCTGTAACACTATCATACGGATGGCTACACACAATGGATATGGCTCGTGTGAATTCATTCATACTGGAAACCATATGTTCGTGCAAACATGTTTTATTTATTTGAAAATTCAACAGCATTTAAAATAAGCAGAATGTACTTTTGCCCCGTGTTGCTACGGTGGCACACTGGGCGGTAGGGAACTCGTAGTGGGGTCAAAAAGCACATATAGGTGTCACCCCTAACTGGTGGAAACACGGGGCGAAATACGTTACCACAATCTACCTCATCTTTGGTTAAAATAATGATTATCACGGTCGAGTGTCACCCCCCAAGGCACCTTCGTCTGTTTTTGCTTCACGTATTAAAAGAAATTCACAAAACTTAAAAATAAAATAAGTATAAATTGCAGCGGAGTTTTCTTTCCGCTGTTTTTTGAAAAGCCAAACTGAAAAAATAATTATCAAACAACTATTACAAAAAAGGAAATACCCTAAGCATTTTCGTAAGAGTTATTTCCTAACTTTATTAATGCCTTTAAGGTAAAATTATGTTTATGTCTATAAACCAAAAGTGGGTTTCGTTTATAAAACGATCTAAATGGAAATCGTTTGTATTTACGATGTAGGGCACCTTTGAAGCGGCATTTATTGCAT
This sequence comes from Tinea pellionella, assembly GCA_948150575.1. Taxonomy (NCBI): domain Eukaryota; kingdom Metazoa; phylum Arthropoda; class Insecta; order Lepidoptera; family Tineidae; genus Tinea; species Tinea pellionella. The sequence goes on from OX411252.1 coordinate 4,520,697, forward strand.
ATACAAGTGGGAGAACATAGAATTGTTCACTGTAGTGTGAACTAACAAGCTGTTTATCGTATCGATATCTTTTAGAATTTTATATAGGGATGTAAACGACAATAATGTAAGTAACGTTAGAACACAAATATTAATCTAAAAATATGTTCTGTTTACTTTGGAAAAAACAGATAAGGCTGTCATCTCCAAAGTTTTGTCGCGAACATGTTTTCCCTAAAGTAAAATGGTTTAGGCGGCTTCTCTCACTTTTATTTTGATTACTTTATAATCCGAAGTTTTCAAAAGCTTTGCACCAACCGTATTCGTGGCGAGGCTTTCATGAAAAGTATTGGAATCTTACTAAATTGATTTATTTAGTTTATTTTAATCCGGTGATATTTCGAAAGTTTTCTAACCATAGTGGTTCTGACGAAACTGCAAAGCTTTCGAAACGAAATGGGCATCGCGTTGAGATAATTAAAATAAACGCGATTATAAGCCGGTAAGTAATAATATATTTTTTTAAAATTGTTTTATGGTAAATAAATGTGCTTACAAATTTGATTTTATAAAATACAAATTAATATAATTGCGGTAAACAAAGTTCAGCATACTCCTAAAATTTATATAGGCATAGTCATTATAGTATCTCCTGAATTGTTTTTACATCTCTATCAGGAAATCTGGATTGTATCATCTCAAGTAAACAAACTCCAATCTAACATCTTCAGGTATTGATTCCAGACCTGCTTACTTTATTCTACTTGACCTAGATATTGTGAACTTTTGTTTATTTACAATTTGTATTTCCATCCATCTAACCACCTAACTCTTAATTTTATTTATTTATTTTGAATATTTGAATTGAATAAAGTAAATTTTGAAAAAGCTTTTTTTCCACATTTGTTGGTATAATTTTTTATGTATTTGTATTATTATTATTGCGTCTATTTATAATCTGAAAATGCGGCGCAACTCTTCGAAAGCTTTGCAGCTATTGTGGTCGCGTCAAATCGAATAATCAAAATAAATTAAAGGCGAGAGCAATAAATAAGCTTTTAATTTGGTTATTTTTGTGTATTATTAGGTTTTTAATATAAACATGTATATAATATAAGCAATAATAAGCATAAACTAAATGAATTAGTCAGTTATTAAGTTAGTAAGAATTAGTTAGTAAGTACTGAAGTTTTCTTTGTACTTTCAACAAAGCTAGTTTAGGCCTATCGCTAATCAGTTTTTTTTTTTTTATTTTTTTTTTATTTTAGCACGTCATATGACCGCATAGTGTTGATTTTGAAGTCAGACACAGGTCGGATAATACTGAATTGTTCATCTACAAAAAGAAGGGTAAATACTTTACCATTGTCTGATCAGCAGGTCTATTGCGCACGGTTATAGAAGTCGAATAGCAGCGCTGATAACACAATTTCGTATTGTGCACCTAAACTTCCAACTTCAAAACATGTCAAATTAGCAGCGGAGTCTAGGTTAGTGCGCACGGTCCTTTTAGTATGAGATTTCGTATTGCCGACCGGCACGAGAAGCGGAGCTTAACGCACAAGGAATGTCAAAATAGTAGTTTTGCAGAAGTTACAAAATGTAACTTTTGTTGAACTTCGACAGGAATAATATTGATTATTTTAAGGAAATTAGATAGTAATTAGAGTCTTAATACATCTTTAAGTGTTTGTTTCGTCAGGGTAAGTAGTTTTATTATGTTTCACAGTATTAATATGCATCAAATTAATTGTATATAACTTTTCAATTTCACGAATTAATATTTCTTATTTACAAGTTATTTATGAGTAAAAATGAGTAATACGAGTATAATTAGGTAATTACTTGTAACGCTTGGGACTTTAGGTGGATTTATTTAGACGAACTCGTATTTGTAATTGTATTTGTAATTCGTAACTGATAATTTCATATTGTTAACACTATTTTTCATTTTTAAGATTCTACAATGAGTTTGGTATCCCTGGGCTTATTGGATGTGCAGATGGCATACACATTGCATCGATGAGGCCGGCAAATGACACACTATTAACACACAAATAGTAAGTACTATATCTCAGTTATTCTCTCAACATATCAAACTAATTCCCATGGTTTATCTTAGAAAAAATCAAACACTCAAAAAATCATATATTGTAATCAATAAATAATTTGTTTTTTGCAGATATGAGACGCTTCATTAAATATTATATTAGTGGATGCTAGTCACCCCGGGTCGTGCCATGATGCTTTCATGTAGAACGGCCACATGATGAACCAACACAAGTAGCTGAAGAAGCGGTGTGCTTGCATGCAGGTCCAGCTCATTCTGGAGATTTGTAGACATGGCAGTTGTATTTATAGATAGGGACGATACATTTATAAATGATATGCTCACACATTTGACAACATTTTACAAAGGGCACTCCATGTGCCCTATTAAAGCTATTTTAGATAAGGTATTATATACACACTAGCTGACGGTGCCCGGCGCTGCCCGGGTTTTTTTAAGTTATTGTTACACATAAGATAAAAATAATGCTTTATTATAAATTACCTATAGCTGTTACCCACAACTTATTTGGATAAATAAATAAATAAAAAACACATTTATTTGGATAAAGATTAATATTATTATGTTTCGACCAAATTTGATTATCATAAAAACGGTTATTGTAAGTTAATCTTAAAAGATAGACATATACTGTCTCGGACATTTTTTTAGATAATTTAAAGAGGAATAATTCTTTCATACATATTTTTTGGGTATCTCGAACGGTTTACGCAGCGCACGCAACGGAAGCCCTCAAAGATGAACAATATTCCCCGTTTTTTCCACATTTTCGACTGTTTCTTCGCTCCTATTAGTCGCAACGTGATGTTATATAGCCTATAACCTTCCTCGATAAATGATCTATAAAGTAGTTCCTGAGATTAGCGCGTACAAACAAACAAACAAACAAATTCTTCAGCTTTATAATATTAGTATAGATTAGGACCAATTAAAACCATAAATTACTTGAAAATTGTTTTATTTCTTCATTATACTTTCTCCTAAGTTACAGCACATAAAATGAACAAAAAATATCTTAGAAACCAAAGGAATATAGGTATGGTGTAGCTCATTTTTCAATGTATTATATGTTTTCATTAACCCTATTAAACTGTTTAAAACTATCAGGCATATAATATTGCATCAAATCCTTTTCAGGCCAAATGTTAAGTTTTGTCAATGACTGATGAATAAAATTTATCCAAGTTACATTTATCTTGTCGAAGTTTCATTAGAGTTAAAAAAAAATTGATCTTCAGCACTAACATTTATTACAGAGCTACCATAATATTTTATTTTTTCTACCATCGGGCTCAAAGTTAAATAAACAAGATATAATAGTAACTAGTAACATATGAAGCACATTTTGAGGCTTATTGACATTATGCACAACAACATCCACTTCAATTTCATTTCCTGCATCTGGTACAGGTTCTACATTTGATGTGTATATTGTTTCTGTAGAAGTAAAAGTAAGTTTTCTTTGACATCTTCTCTCAACACGTGCCTGTCGCTCTCTCTCGCTAGCGGAGTTTCTTGCTTCGTAAGAGAATATAGTTGGTACAGCGAAATGCTTCAGGAATTTCGCAACTGGCGCTTTTCCTAAAAAAGAAATATTTTATTAGCAACTTTATAATCAAAACATGAGACATTATGTCGGTGTAACTTAATTACACATAATAACGTACCTGTATAAGCGCTCTTGCCATAGTAATCATCAGTTTTAAAATGAGCAGAGCATAACCTCGCCGAATCTGTAGCTTTCCAGTTTTTTCTTTTAAGACTTCTTTCCCACAACTTTCTGCGCATAGGATCTTTAGGAAATTTATGAACACCTATATTTTTACATTTATAGGCAGCACATTTAGTCATTTTTAGTTTTTATTAATAGAAAACCGGTTTGTTTACAAAATTTTATATGGTGTATGACACCTGTGACAGATTTTGTGGGAACACTCGCCCATGCGACCTCTGTCGGGATAAAAAATTAGTGTTCAACCCCATTGTCAGAAAATAATTTAATAAATTCATTCTTATTTATTTATCATTTTAAATGATTGTTTTGCCCATATAGTAATAAAGATATGTAATTTTATTCTTATAAAATAAAAACAATATTTTTTAAAACTCAAATTCTCAAATTATTACAGTGTAAATTTTGAATTTGTAAAAATATTTTTTAACTGTGGTCTCCCCATTTAGAAGTTTATCTTCTATTGAACCATGTTTAACTTCTGTCGATAGCAGATTATAAGTTTACGCCTTTATCTGTCCGCAATACCAAGTTATAAAACCGCTCAACTTCGACTTCCGCTGCGCTTCGACTACACTTCTACTTCATTTCAACTTCTACGTATTTTGCGCAATAGGCCCCCAGGTGCCCGAGTAAAAAACACAACTGTTCTGTTAATTTATGCAGATAGAATCAGTTCGCTAAATGTGTGACATGTCTTGCATTCTTGCATTGTTTGATGCAAACAGTAGGTGTATCATTCAGCACGAGTAACTGTACCAACCTATACCAATCAGGCCCCAATGTCACACAAGGTACGCTATTAAATAAGTGACGCCCGAGTTGGCAACAAGCCATCACTACGAACGACTATACAATAATATGATATCTACAAATAGTAACCAGTCATTAGATTTTATGAAGCAAAATAACTAAATCATGTGAATGAATCATAATTTCTTTGGAATTTAACGATAATATGGGATTTTTCAAATATCTTTGTTTTTTCACTACCTATCGCTTTTTAATCTAATGTACCTAGGTACGAAAAAACGTAACAGAAAATAGTTGACAAAATAATAATAAGTATGTTTATTGTTTTTATTTTTTCATTATAAAATGAGTATTATTTAATTATGACGGAAATTGAACATAAAAATAGTTTTGCGGACAGATAGCCCGACCACTATTTTTTCAGTTCGATTTTCATCATACTTTATTTAATAATAATAATTTTAATGTTTTCAGTGATGACCTCTTTCCTTAGTAAGTCCATAAATAATAACACTACAAAATAAGACATATAATTTACATATTATCAATACGGAAACATCGTTATCGCTCACTAAAAATTAAAGGTTGTTAAACTTTTAGACACAGTGGGAATAGAAATGTGGGAACAATATTAGTGTTGTATTGTATTTAAGACAATTGATATGCCGTGTGGTGCTCACCCATCGCTAGGGACATCCGCCCTTGCTTCCGTTGCCAAAGATGGTCTCAGATCAACGCCGTCAGCTCTGTCGCCGGGCCCGTCTCACAGGACAATGTTTATCAAAACACATAACTTCCTATAGACTTTACTAACACTAACATGCGTACATTCGCCACCAGATAGAAAATAGAATGAATAAGCCATAACAGTCTTCACATTATTGACCCTTTTCTTTTAAAATGTTATTTTTATATGATTTCCGACACACGCACGATTCTCACGCTTCGTCGTTCTGACAACGAAACTTAAATGCTATTTTTGATGCAAAACCGTGGAGTTGGGATGCCAATGTCTAGAGCATGCATGGAATATACAATATTTACGATCGAGTCTTGCATCTGGAATTGGCACGCATTTATTTATCCAGCACGGGTTAACCTTTCCTTCAGAACAATAATCATAAACGTTATTAAATAAAATTGTACAAATTATTTACCCACTTTTTTATTGCATATTACATATATTAAAATGCTAAGGGTTTGTTATTTTAATTATGATGAAAATGTAATGATCAAAATTTAATAATAATTTAGAGACGACTGTTTTATGTTTAATTTTCATCATAATTTAACAATTGATTGAATAATATTAATAAAAACCAGTAAAATAGTTAGTAATACTTGAGTTGAATAAAATATATATCATTTCTATTTGCATTTTAAACAATTGTTAATGTTACTTAATTATATTTTTATTATTTAATGCATTAAAATGTCATTTAATAACTAATATTCAGTCCACTTGTAAAGATATAGTTAAGTTTTCAGGTAGAGATCGTACGCCTTCAAATTATTAAATTGTAAATTGAAGCGAGAAAATAAACGTGTTGCTATAAAATTTCAGGGGTTAATATAGTTCTAAATATTTTTAAATTCTTTGCCTTTGATTTTTTATATTGATATTTTTTACTTAACTAAACGTCCTTGATATTAAATTGCTTGAAGTTACACCGCGTTATATTTGTATCTACGTAATAGAAACAATCGACAGTTTCTTACAATACGTATAAAAAATATAAATAAACTGGTTATTATGGCAGTAGGTTATCTCAAAAGACAATGATAATATTATTCTATTATTTAATATGAAAATAAAATATCTCATTTCGGATGTAGCGTTATACAGATGTAGTATATCATTGCCCTAGGTCATTATTATTAGAACGTGTCCCTGGAGCTGAGAGCAGCTATCGACCCGCGCCTGCGCTGTTGTACTAGTGAATGGCTTACTTACTGCGACCTTTTCCTTGAGTTCTCTGTGTTTGTGAAATCCGTGTGAATACGAAACACGTTCAACTCTCACTATCAACTAGCGATAATACTACCAGTTTTAATATCACGCTCTTATTCAGTCATGATAGAGCCGTGTATGGTTATTCACATCAGTCGAGTTGACCTTTGTTAGTGTTATTCCGTTACCAGCACCAAGAAATCGTAAACGCTTGCGCGGTAGGTACTCTGTTTGGGGTATACCCCGTTGCACAGCGGCGAAGAAGGTTCTTTGCCAAAATGACGGGGGTGGACGAGATACTAAACTATCAGAAGAATCCAGATGATGATTTCTACACTTTGCTCGGCTGCGATGAACATTCTACAGTAAGTAACACTTAAATTAAATGATATTGTGTACGTTCGTTAAAAAAAGAATTGAATCTTTTGTTTTTATTGATTGACCTCATTTTATGAATCTAGGTTTCCGATTACGCCCTAGATCTAGTGTCTGCTTACCCCTTAAGTCAGGATTTTTTCAAAGTATGTGTGAGAAATAGCAGGGGCTACTCACGAATCCAAAATTATACCCGCGATTATGCAAAACAGTTTGTACTAATAACATGACTAGGTCACCGCGAAAAAATATCAAACATGTAAGTGCGTCGTAAACTGAAAAAGTTTGGAGACCATTGCCTTAGGCCCTTGGTATTTTCAATATGTTTTATTGTAAAACCTTCTTCAAACCTCTAAGTCTTAAAGTGCCTGCCTAAATTTAATTTATTAGAGTAAATAAGTAATTAATGTCATTCTATTTAAATTAATTTTTAAAGACGTTTAGAGCTAGATTATTATTTATAATGATTTAATAATCTTTTATAATTTTTTAAGTAATATAATTGAATTATAATTCTAATTAGATACAAATGCTTATTCTAATACCGGTATTTACGCTAAATACGAACGTTTTTCCCCATATCAAATTTAACAGGGAAATCCTATAGTCTAGATTTTTTTTGTGTTTTTACAGGCTGAGCAAATAACTGCGGAGTTCAAACTGCTGGCCTTGCAGTACCATCCTGATAAGAACGATGGAGACAAGGAAGCTGAGGCCAAGTTTCAACAATTAAAGGTATCTACGTCATATTTCACAGTTTAGTATTATTTCGAAAATATATGAAAAAATATTGTTCTTCTCATAGGAAGCCAAGGAGACTCTGTGTGATCCTTCGAAACGCGCTCTCTACGATAAGTGGCGTCAAAGCGGAATAGCCATGGGGTACAAACAATGGCTCGGCATGAAGGATCATGTGCAGCAATCCATGCACTGGTCTAAGCCAAACACCAAAGATCGCATGATTGGCGAGGGTGAAGTCACGGCTCGTGCGTCCGGACCGTCCAGCCTCGGACCGGCCAACTCGACCGCGCGCAGAGCCTCCGAGGGAGGAGCCGCTCTTTGGGGACGCTGGGGTGGTGGCAATCAAGAGCCACCTTCCGAGGTGATCTCGAAATTCCGCAACTATGAGATCTAACTCTTCATTTTCAACTTTAGTTATTTTATGTTCGATAATTTTGTAAACTATGGGGTTGAGTGTGCCACAACTTCATAGTTAAATATTTATCAATTTAAAATGCGGAAATGTCGCAATATGTATAATTTAATTGATGTATTTTAGTTGAAACCGTAATATTTATTATTTCAATAATATTTATTATTTGAAATGGCACAATATTCATCAGGTCAGCTCGATATTAAGATGTAGTACCTAATATATAAATGTTAGTTGTAATTTTAAGTGAGTATTATAATAGATGTTCGCTGAAATCGGTGTGGTAGATTGTCAACTTAGACGTAGTCTTCCCCCATAAGTGTGAAACACTTTCTTAGCTTTTACTCATTTCTGCACATTCCTAAAAGTCTGAATTAACATATTTTCAAAGTATTATCTACTAACCTCGATAATTATTTTTGAATATAATATATTTTTGATCCTATTTATCTCTACTTTTAAATACTTAAATTATTTTTATTTTCTAAAATGGAATGAAGGGTTGGACGATGTTGTGACTTTTAACAGGGTAAGGTGAGGAAAAGACAGGGCATTCTATTTCGTTTTGTTCTTCTGTCCTATCTGCTGGCATTTTTCTCGTCCCAACATAGTTGTTGTATTTTATTAATATTTATTAGTGATACGTAAAGAAAATGAATGTTGAAGTAGTTCAAAATCTATGTTATATTATGTGTTTTTTAAAAATATCTAAATGTTACTGTAGTCAAATGTTTATTAAATCTAAATTAATTTCTTAATTATTATTATTGCCAAATTTTGTGACATTATATATTTATGGATGTAATCTCGAAAATAAAAATAAAGCCGTCAATGTTGTTTTATTTCACTCCTAAATAAGAACCCACGTAAATTAATAATAACTTTATAATAATATCGCACCTAATAAAATACGAGTATAATAAAAATAATAATCTCCCCGCGACCCCGATGGCTGCAAAATTTTCGAAACGTCGCGTCGGCTTAAATTAAATAATTCAAAATAAATGTCGCGTAAAATCTTTGTTCAGTTACTTTGTTCTTTCTAGAATTTGTCGCACATATAACAAAATGTTCAGTGACACTGACTTATGTGGATTATGTGTATATTAGCTTGGAATGATTTTAGTTATATTTACGATTTTCTTTTTGTTTTTTTTTTGTGAAGGTATTTTTGTTTGATGTTGATTTCATATTTTTCTGTTTTGTGTTTAAGTATTTTTTTTAGTTGATTTCTAATTTTTATGTTTGATGTGCTTATTGTTATAATGTTAAGCCTATTATTGGCCTTATTACTTATTTTTTTGTTATACATTTTTATTACGCTGTTGGCTTTAAAGTAATAAGTTACACTTTTCCGTTTTGGGAGCCTTTTTTGCTGTACTACACTTGTCGTCATTGCACGCGCGGAACTTGAAAAAAGTCAGTCGCGCGTGCTTTTACGTCTTTCATCGAAACTTCTGTTGAGATTTATCATTTTAGACAATTAGGTATTATTATACGAGAAAGGTTTACTAATAAAAAAAATATAGAACTGTGATGAAATGTCGGAAAAATATCATCTAAACTTTTCTGGCGGGCGCTGCATATTTATGTTTCTTAGCTTATATCATTAAAAAATATCTAGTGTCCAATAGCATCAGTGTTTGTTTCATTTTAAATATACAAATATTTATGTGTAAAGAACGACAACAATGTTGTTCAGGGAAAGATAATAAGTACCAATGTAAGTATATTAACAATTCGTGGCACGTGCGTATTTACTAATACAATTCTTGAATGTTTACAAAAATAAAAAAGTACCTTTATTCAATGACTGTGGTTGGATAATTAAAATCGAAAATGGTATAAAATTATATTTACCTACATCTTTTTACTAAGTAAGCTCAGTCAGCTGTACCTACCCCGGTACGGGTTGGTACTTTTACCATTACTTCCAACAGCTCAAGTTGGTCGTGTTCCAAGATCAACGTGGAAGTAGCTGAAAATAACGAAAGGAGTGTGCCCTGTCGATCTAAACGATGCACATTCACCGACAGGGATATAGCGGAAGCGACTGCTGCACCTCAGCCTCAGACTGCTCACCTGCTCCTCCTCACTCTAACTTAACACGAGGCAGAGTGAAGTCTAGTACGAATAGATAGGGACACAAATACGTGCATCACCATGTTCAATATTATTCCCTAACTGACCAAGTCGCAAATACATTTGGATAGGCAGAAGTTTATTTTATTTTATTTTTATGGCAGAGGGTAAATCTTATATTAATACAAAGAGAAATTAAAAATAATAAATTAATATATAAATTATATGTTCTTTGGGGACTCAGTGACTGTGATAGAAGCACCAGCTTAGTACAGACTTAAAAAAATCACAAAGACGAGAAATACTTTAAAACTAGTCATCGTTTATTTTTTAATGAGTGATAGGAAGACTGATGATAATTACTAGCCCAGTATTTTGTTTCGGGATCAGTTTTGAAGTAGTCAGGTATAACGAGAGGAGTGTGCACTGTCAATCTGGATGGTGCACGCGACTGCTGCCTGTTCATGGACCGCACTCTAACTTTACATCAGGCGCAGTGCATGGCATATAACAAATTAAAAATCATACAAAATTAAATAAGTTCAGCTTGTTACGCGTGAATACTCACTGTTATGACGTCATCAAGATTCCAACCGGTGGATGTTTATAGTTAGTTTAAGCTCTTGTTACATGAAATATGCCAGTTAATATGCAAGCTGACTCTTATTATTTTCCACAGTTCACAAGTGACAACGCGAAAGAAGGCACGCTATATCTTCAATAATTTATTATTAGTATCTTAAACCAGTCTATTGAATTTACGAAGTTTTTTAATCGTGAGTATTATTTATTAATTAAAAGTACTGATTATACTATTCGATTCGAATTGTTTTAGATGCGACAATGTCAAGTTTTACACCGGTTCGGAAAAATAAGTAAGTAATCTGTAAAAGTTTTTTAATAGAGATGTTTTCGGAAGAAAGAAGAGCTTCTGTCAAAATGTTTCAAAGCAAACAAAGTAGAGTGCAATGCTAAAGGGATTAATGTGCATGTACTTACTTTATTTGTTCTGTAATATTTTTAATATCACCGTTTGTTCCTGCGGCCTGCTTCGAAGAATGAAACAAAATAACGTAGAGTAATACAAAAACAACAGAAATGTTACATACAGTTGTTAGAAATTCTATATGTAACGTTTTTTTTGTCTTGAAATATTCTACATACGACGGTTTTTTGAAGATTATTGAAGATTCGAGAATTATTGCCGCTGGATTTTTAACTTTAAACTTTAAAATTGTTTGGTAAGTTTAACTTTTTTAAACACAAAATGCACAATTTAGTTCTAATCTAAAAGAAAATATATGGGAGTGGTAGGCAGACTGATGATGGTTATTAGTCCAGTCTGCCGTCCTGGGGTAGTACCACCACTTTCGAATGTAACCCCCGTGAAGTGACTGTCGCGTTTCGGGAATAGTTTGAAAGTAGCCAGGTATAGCGAGAGGAGTGTGCACTGTCAATAGATGGTACATGCTCGTCTCCTCAAGCCGACATAGTGGAGGCGACTGCTGCCCGCCCAGGTTTCTCTGTAGTAGCAGTTGTTTCCATTCATGGACCGCACTCTAGCTTTACATCAGGCGGAGTGTTGTCACTATGCCGAGCTTCAATAAAAAAAAAAAATTGACGTTTCGTTATCACTTGGGTGGCAGTGAAATGTCAAATCTCATATATTTTGTTTTCGATTCGATCCAGTGACAACTATCGATTGGCTCTGAACTTTAGCCCCAGAATCAAAGCCTGTGTATGTGGGACTTAAGCATTAAAACAATTTTTTATTTTACATAATAAAATTTATTTGGTTTATGCAAATTTGCTTATTTATAATGTGTTTAGAACTAAAATTATTTTGTACGATGATTAATTATAATTCATAAATACATTTTTTATTAAAATTAGGCATAAATCAGTACAATACTTAAGACGCTATATGAATTTAAAACTGGTAAAACACGACAACTTTTCTTAGCAAATAATTAACTAAAAAACGGTTCATACATTGTATTTTTGTTGTTATATTTTGTGCGAAATAAACGTATAATATTATTCCTCCGTACCAACAAATTTTTGTGTCCCACAATTGCCAAATGAAATGCTTTGCCCTCCCATGTGTTCTCCCACACCTTTAACCTCGGATCCTTCAAGCGTAGCGTGAAAAGCACCTTTTTAGGCCGGCATAGTAACGGGGACTGGAGCCACCTTGTAAGCGATTCTTGTGTCATCGTGTCATCATAAACGGGACGTATTGACAAACATAATTTTACCTGAGTCTCGTAGTAGGGGGCGGTAATATGGTGCAGATGTAGCAAACATTTTTTCGGTAAGTTCTTTGGTAATAAATAATGTTACGTCAATATTTTCGCTTTGTTTTATTTCTTATTATTATTGTAAGTAATTCCTTCGTATTACAAATGTGAAAACACGTCAGGCTGTCTCTCTACTACTTGACGGCTAAAGCGCTAAATTGATTTTTATTTTGGCTTTAAGCGAGAGAGATAGGTTCAATAACTTTTATTCCACGTTTATTTCGCGGCCAGTATAGGACTAAAATTATTATTGTCAAATAAACTCATATTATAAAGTGTGTCCAGAGTTATATGCAGAACATTTTGTGATTTGTATGCAATATTTTTTTATGTAGAAAAGATACTGGGTCGTTAAAACTTACAGTAAGAAATAATAATTATCTAATTAACAGCCATTAATTTATTATTTAAAATTTTACCAGTTTGTTAAAAATATATTTTTGTAGGTACCTACAATAAAAGATTGTATAAAAATAACAGTAGTTAAACTGTGCCTCTCAAATGGGCTTACCATGTGGGCTTTGAGAGGCACAAGATTTTTCTGTATTAAAAATTGTAAATATAATGAATAAAAAAAAATTATCGTATTGTATTTTGTTATTTGGCTGCGAGCCGACTGCGAATAGGACTGTACTTGCAGCTAATTTCACTTGACAGATGTCTAATCACATCAAATAAGTACCATCAGCAAAAAGTAGTTAACGACTTCAGTTTCTCATAAAGAATATTATAAACACATTTTAATAATTACACATGGATAATTTTATTATATTTAATATGTTTATTTGTTTTTTGTTTTTACAAATCATCAGTACGTGCGTATTGCGCATCAAAATGGCGCATGCCGTCTTGACGGGCTTATTCTTAGTTGGCTCGCGTAATATATAAAATGATACAAGTGATGGTCACACACAATAAGATCTGCGAAATGCGCACCTATGCATGTTGTGTTCGCATATTATATAACGCATTTAGTGTGACCAATGTGTAGAATATGAAAAACTTAGTAAAATGCAAGTTTCTAATTAATTAAAATGGCAAATATATTAATTTATTATACTAATCTTAATTTAATTTGAGATTCTACTATTAATCTATTACTTAATCACCAGTAAAACATGGTATTATTTAAATTGGCAATTCTTGAATATATTAGTTCCTAAAATTAATAACAATTGAATTAAATTTATAAAATGACGTACGTGACGTTTTACTTTATAAATTGTTACTGGCATTGGACACAAATACTTCAGCTGGTAATAAAAATGCCTTAATTGTTTTTCCTACTTAAAAAGTCATGGTAATTTTATTGCATACCTACTCAGTCCGAGAAGGAATTTCTTCACCGATAGTTATCTATATGTTTTGCGAATTGGGGTAGGTAGCTTGCCGATGATACCTTCATCTTGAAAGTTGAGATTGCATGGCTTCAAGAATTCCTGCCCACCTTGATGTATCCATTTGTTTGATACTGAAATTTAATAACGAAATAACTTTTAGCAACTATTTATTAATTTAAAAAATTACATAATATTTATTATTTTTATATTTTTACAATTGCCTATACTAAGTTTAGTACTATGTCGTGCGTGACCAAAGTACACCTAACAAACATACATTGGTACCGGCCTTTTTTTTGGGAGATTTTTTGGGCCCACTTCATATTTAATAGATTGTTAACAAAACGATATTTTTAAGATAATATCTTATTTTTTCATCAATTTATTTCTAATATATCAACACATCACACATAGACAATGTCTAATTAAATAATAAACATATATCATCAATTATTAAAGCATTTAATATAATAATAACCTTAAATATTGCATCAGAAAAAGTTTTATTACTCAATAACTCGAGTAAAAAATTAAAATAGCTGGTGATAAGAATGTGGATTTATTTTTCTACAAAATGAACTAAAAATTATCGATAAACTGGAGAAAATAATGTGGGCCCATTTCTCTTAGGCGAATCGGCATTCTCCTTTATTTTATGATTAAAATGAGCGGCCGTGGTCTAACGGTAAGACGCCAGAACTCACGATCGATGAGACCCGTGTTCGAACCTCGCTAATTCTGACCGGTACCAATGTAACTTTGTTATGAGTACTTTGGTCGCTCAGTGCCTATAGGCACTATTAAAGAGGAGTGTGCACTGTCAATCTAGATGGTACATGCTCGTCTCCTCGAGCCGGCATAGTGGAGGCGACTGCTGCCCGCAGTTTTCTCTGTAGTAGCAGTTGTCTCCATTCATGGACCGCACTCTAGCTTTACATCAGACGCAGTGTTGTCACATGCCGAGCTACAATAATAAAAAAAAATTAGAAAAAATATTTTAATTTATAGGACTGTGAGATATTGTCTACGTACCCCATTTAGAGCCACGTAAAACAGGACAAGCCGCGTGTCTTGTCGCAAAGTCACCTTCACCTGATGGATGCAGATTCAACCAATACAGAGCAGCTCCTTTTATAGGAAACATTGATAGCCCTAGTTCAGTGAATACCGTGGCACCTCCTTGTGCAACGTCTGACATCTACAAAAAAATAAATATTATCATTTCGATTCCATATTGCCCTATACTGGCGACCAAGGTCAGAGTTGGTGAGGTTGGAAGATACTTCAGTTTTAGGTCGGGCTTAAGAGACCAGGTGGAGAGGCTCTCCGGATTGTTCCAGAGCTTTATTGTTGACCGTTCCACCTGGCAGATCAGATAGAAGTATTCCAACGCCATAGACAATAACTAAACCTTTATTATGAAAAAATACTCACATAAAATAATACTGTAGCAATTCTATTCCCAAGAAAATTGTGAAATGCGCCAGATTCAACTCTCTAAAACAAAAGAAACTTTATTTCAATGGATTCAACTTCAATAAAACAGAATTTTGGCGGGTTCTAAATTTATATTCCTAATCTTTTTTTTTATATTTTCGCTCGGCATGTGACAACACTCCGCCTGATGTAAAGCTAGAGTGGGGTCCATGAATGGAAACAACTGCTACTACAGAGAAACCTGTGCGGGCAGCAGTCGCCTCCACTATGCCGGCTTGAAGAGACGAGCATGTACCATCTTAGATTGACAGTGCACACTCCTCTCGTTATATCTGGCTACTTTCAAACTATTCCCGAAACGCGACAAAGTCACTTCACGGGTGTTACATTCGAATGTGGTGGTACTACCCCAGGACGGGACTGGACTAATAATCATCATCAGTCTGCCTACCACTCTTTAACAGTGCCTATAGGCACTGAGTGACCAAAGTACATATAACAAAGTTACATTGGTACCGGTCAGAATTAGCGAGGTTCGAACACGGGTCTCATCGATCGTGAGTTCACGCGTCTTACCGCTAGACCCGTTTTCGAACCTCGCTAATTCTGACCGGTACCAATGTAACTTTGTTATATGTACTTTGGTCGCTCAGTGCTTATAGGCACTGTTAAAGAGTGGTAGGCAGACTGATGATGGTTTTTCGTCCAGTCTGCCGTCCTGGGGTAGTACCACCACATTCGAATGTAACACCCGTGAAGTGACTTTGTCGCGTTTCGGGAATAGTTTGAAAGTAGCCAGGTATAACGAGAGGAGTGTGCACTGTCAATCTAAGATGGTACATGCTCGTCTTCTCAAGCCGGCATAGTGGAGGCGACTGCTACCAGCACAGGTTTCTCTGTAGTAGCAGTTGTTTCCATTCATGGACCGCACTCTAGCTTTTCATTAGGCGGAGTGTTGTCACATGCCGAGCTACAATAAAAAAAATCACTTACCCTTGAGAAATCAAAATGTGGTTCATAGTGCCCTCCTATACCATAATTAACAACTTGCAGTTCTTCTGCAGACATCATATTAAGTCCAGTCATATCTGCTACTCTCCGTGATACCGTCGCTATAGTCTCAGATTCCTCATCTTTAAGCCATGCTGACTTACTGATACGATATGGAGCTGACTCTAATGCACCCGTTTCTGGGTTATGCACCACTGCTCTTTGAAACTGGAGAATTAAGATTAATATTTTGAGCTATATGGTGCCTAGTTTCAGAATGAACAATCGATGAGACCCGTGTTCGAACCTCGGTAAATTTTGACCGGTACCAATTTAACTATGTTATATGTCTAATTTATTTTTGACCTATCAGTGCCTGTAGAGTGGTAGGCAGACTGATGATGGCTATTAGCCCAGTCTGGTGTCTTAGGGTAGTACCACCACTTTCGAATGTAACACCCATGTCTTTTTCGCGTTAGAAGGTGAACAGGTGGTTTCCGTTCATGGACCGCATTCTAGCTTTATATCAGGCGGAGTGTTGTCATATGCCGAGTTACAATTTAAAAAAAAAGTTAATATGACTAACCCTTGGCTTGGCAGCATTTTTTATATGTTCAATTTCATAATTACTCATAACTTGATGAAATACAAAAACGTCAGGTTTAATATATATTTGTTCAATTTTTATTGGCGCTATCTTCAAGAAAGGATGATTTTCAGTTACATATCTGCATTTTAGTCTGAAACAAGATATTATTACTAAACTAAATAAATTAGAACAAAAAAAAACTTAGTGTGGGTATCAGAGGACAAGAACAACACAAACATATTACAACACCCAGACTTTGGGTCTTTAATTGGGGTAGTACCACCACTTTCGAATGTAACACCCGTGAAGTGACCTTGTTGCGTTTCTGGAACAGTTTGAAAGTAGGCAGGTAACTGTCAATCTAAATGGTGCATACTCGTCTCCTCAAGCCGGCATAGCGCAGGCGACTGCTGCCTGTAGAGATTTCTCTGTAGTACATCAGGCGGATTGTTGTCATATGCTGAGCTACTATAAAAAATACATACTGCCTAGCAACATAATCAGGTACAGTCATTTCACCACGACACAGCGCCTCATAATTCATACGCTCTTCAGTATTCCAATATTTATTATTATCATATACATCTTCTTTTAAATTTTCACCAGTATCCTAATAAAAAAAAAGCAATTACGTGGCAGTACATCGCACATCGGCTTTTAGAAAAGATATCGGTTAACTTCGGCTTCGTGGAGCGGCGTCTCTTGCTTCGTGCGACAAAGAAGCCGAAGGTAGCTGGTAATCTCTTTCTAAAGGACGATGTGTAAAGAGCATCGTTTATGGGTGTATGGCAAAATCCCCCTAAATATCTGTGCAATACATACGCCTCGGTTTCGTCTACGTTTTTTATCTTCCTTGTCGCTTATAGCCTTTTTAAAGTGTGGTACATTGCCAATAGCTCGTGGATGTAAAGGATCCTTTTCTAGAACTTTCTCGGTCCATTCTAAAGCTTGTTCCATTTCATCTAAAATAAATCAATAAAATTTATTTTTAAATTTTTAACATTATTTTCATAAGACGAATTTAATCAATTATTTGAAATTGAATACTACTTAATTGAACTTTAATTGATTGATATAAATAACATTACAAATAAAATAATAACTCACTCATGAGATAATGTGAGAAAGCGATATATTCTAACAAATCAACTTGTTTAAAACCATTATATTCAATATCTTCATACTTTCGAAGCGACTCCATAAACCACGGCAAGGCGTTATGGTATTCCTTCACGTTATACAAAGACCGGCCGAGCTCAAAGCAATCACTTGATGACATTGGGTTACTGAAAAAATCGATAAGTTTTAAAAATTATATCGTTTTTATAAATTAGTCAGCCGTCCTTAAAAGGTCGAGTCCCAGTCAAGTCTACAATAGCTAAAGTACTGCCTGGTTTGCACTAGAAGGCCGGTTAAAGTAACTTTTACGGCGACGACGACCGTTAAACGTTTATATTTACTCCACACGCGTTGCAATATCGTGTAAATTCATATTGTTACCGTTAAAAGGGTGGCTGATTTTTTTAAAAATTTTAAGTTTTGATACATGGATGCGATATGTTAATCTCAACAAATTCATTTCTAAATATTTATTTATACAAATAAAAAAGTAAACAGTCATTTTTTAAATTTTATCTCGGCATGTGATAACACTCCACCTGATGTAAAGCTAGAGTGCGGTATATGAACGGAAACAATTGCTACTACGGAGAAATCTCTACGGACAGCAGTCGCCTCCGCTATGCCGGCCCGAAGAGACGAGGATGCATCATAGTTTATAAAAAAATAATTGTAAAGTATAATAGTTGTGTTATTTTAGGTTGGTTGACATCATTATTTCTATAATAATATTTACATTTTCCTAGCATACCATTCCGAACAAAAATGATTCTTATGGTCTCACAATAAAGTGTTATTTTGCATACAAATAAAAATAAAAATATTGACATTGAATTATAATACCATTACAAGAAATGTCATAAAATATTATATTTATAATTTAAAAAAAAAAATAAACAAATGATATGAAAACAAGTTCTTGTACAATTTATTTAAATAAATACATTTTAAATTAGAAAATCCAAAACAACGTGATAAGGAAACGTTGCTCAAGGACAGTGTTTTGACCTGAATGGAAAGACGTATGCAGAGTTGGTTCAATTATGTGAAAAGATGCCTGATGTAAAGCTATAATGCGGTCCGTGAATGGAAACAACTGCTACTACAGAGAAACCTGTGCAGGCAGCAGTCGTCTCCACTATCCCGGCTTGAGGAGACGAGCATGTACCATTTAGATGAATAGTGCACTATTCCCGAAACGCGACAAGGTCACTTCACGGGTGTTACATTCGAAAGTGGTGGTACTACCCCCTATGATGGCAGACAGGACAAATAACCATCATCAGTCTGCCTACCACTTTTTAATAGTGCCTACAGGCACTGAGCGACTAAAGTACATATAACAAAGTTACATTGGTACCGGTCTTTAGCGAGGTTCGAACACGGGTCTCATCGATCGTGAGTTCACGCGTCTTATTCTATTCACGATTCTATTGGTTGGGAATTTTCACTTAACGCCGTGACAGTGTGAATGTGAACTCTGGCCTCAGATTGACTGCTCAGAAAGGGTCATGCGGGCACCTTGAAATACGTGACGTGCGCACAAATTCTTAGTGTATAAAAGGACACTAATTTTCATAAGCTTAAATGCTTGACAAAAATATTTCTCTTTTAACTAACGATTCTATATTACGCATACTAAGTGCGCTCGCTTGAAGTACCTTAAAAATGTGGGTAGAACTTGTTTTAACAGTCTGGGAATATATGTATAAGTACGTATAGTAGCTCGACATATGAGCATACTGATGTTAAGCTAGAGTACGATCTACCACAGATGTCTGCAGGCAGCAGTCGCCTCCGCTATGCGGGCTTGAGAAGAATGTACGCCATCCATAGACAGGTCACACTTCTCTCGTTATACTCGACTACTTCCAACCCGATTAAGAAAGTTAACTTAAAAGTAGTTACTTTATTGGACAAAATGACAATTAATTATTTTATTAACCGAGTATCTATAATGATATTTTAATATTGGAATTTTTTTAAAATTATATATACATTTTTTATTTGGGTATTCAAAAGGAAATCTCACGCACACAAAAGAATTATTGATAAAAAGTAAAAATAAATTTTATTTGTATTATTTAGTACCTGTATTTAATTCCATTAATAATGCCTTCAGACAGATCCTTCGCCTTTAGCCCATAAGTTTGTTGCAACCTAGTGAGCGCCTGCGCAGCCCCAGTTAAATCTTCAGTTGATGGATATTTTACGTCCGGTACCGTCATTGTTATGTTCTTTATGTAATCTTTAAATATATTTAAATACATTACAGGTTTTTTTTTTAACTTTCTGTTTCGATTGAGGCTTAGATGTCGTTAATTACTATTAGTCTTGTCTTGCAGTTTATTTATTTACTGTGGCATGCAATTTTTAAAATATAAAAACAATGTACTACTTAATATTAATAATAAACATAATAAAGACCACAATATTTTAAATTAAATATATTTTTAAATTAGAATTTGTTTAATATTATACAACGTACCAGTTCCAATTTGAATATTATATTCCAGTTTATCCAAATCAGTTGTGAGCCTCTTTATAAGCGTAAAAGCATGGATAGGATTACCCAAATAATTTGGAATATCTTCCATTGCTTTGTTGTATTCTTCTTTATATACTTCTAAATGCCTAAAAGTAATATTAATAAATCTAAATATCTAAATACTTATATAAAATGTTAATGTTAGTACGTAAAGACAGGGTTTTCTCTATGACCACCAACTCCAATCTACTTCCCGTTGGGGTGGTAGATGCCCTTAGGTCTCCTGATGAAAGTAAGGGAGTTTGGTCGCTGTGGGTGGAAGAGGGTGGTTGTGGGAGGCGAAAATCTCAAAAAATGTATATCTGTCTCTTTCTAACATATGACATTTTGACTACTAAGTCTGTCTCTTTCTAACTTATGATTTCTAATTTATGAGTTGTAAAATTGATCTAGAAGGTTCTAGAAAGTTCTACAAATTTCTGGAATGATCTAGAAAGTTCTATAATGAGCGCAACTGTTAAAATCGACATGAAATGTTCCAGAAAGTTCTAAAAACTTCTAGATTGATCTACAAACATTTAAAATGTGTATAGCTGCTAAAATCGATATAAAATGTTCTAGAAAGTTCTAGAAATTTCTGTTTACACATTTACTAGAGTATTTCTTATTTTCAATTAGTTAATAGTTAATTAATTTGATTTGACTAACTCTATAAACACCGTATGTTTAATGGTCAAATAAGTCTCTCAATATCGAAGATAGAAATCTACAATATCTACGTTAAAAACGGATATTTTTTATACCATTAAACATGTATACATGTATTTTAACCCGAGCAACGCTGGGTTTCGTCGCTAGTATTAAACTAAAGGCAAACAACTGCTTTTAAAAGGAGAATGCCCATTCGCCTAAGAAAAACGGGCCCACAATTTTTTTCTCGAGTTTCTCGATGATTTTTAGTTAATTTTGTAGAAAAATAAATTTCTTAAACTTCCTTTATTTATTTTATTACCAAACAGTTTTAATTTTTACACCCGGATTATTCAGCAATTACATGTTTTCTGATGCAATATTTGAGGTTATTATTATTTTTAATGCTTTAATAGTTCAAGATATCTGTTTTTTTATGTAATTAAACTTTGTCTATTAATTGATGAATGTTGTGTTGATATAATTACAATGAATTAATAAAAAAATAAGAGATTATTTTAGAATATTGTTTAGGTGTCAAGTGGGCCCAAAAATGGGCATTCTCCTTTAAATATTTTTTCTTAGAAAGTTTTGGCGGGAATTGAATGATTTAAAATAAAAGAATGTGTAGGTATTTTCGACTTTCCTCCAAAATTCCGTTAGAAGTTTTTACTTTAACTAATGTACAATGTCCAACTCCTTTTTTGATATTTTAAATTAAATGAGCGAAGTTTTCGTCATCACCATCAATTGTCGCGCCTTTTTCTTACAGAGATAGGCAGAGACAACCGAACGTCACTTGCTACAATCCCTCGCTTCCCTCACATCCACAATTCACTTCATATAAGCCCGACGGTTATGGGCACTAGGCAGGCTACCATAAGCTTTCAGTTTCTGCATCTGCCTTGTTTAACGCATCCATTCATCTCAGATTTATAAATTCCATTCGCTCATCCTTTCCATGTGCCCAAACTATTAAAGCATTCCTTTCGCAATCCTCGTCACTACGTCATCTTTTAAGCGAATGTAAATATGCTATTATTAAAGATTAGATGAATATTTTGCGCTACTACATACAACATAATTAATATTCTTAAAGGCAAAATGAGACATTTACGAGTAAAACTGGTTTTTATTGTTATTAAAATACCAAACTTGAGTCAGATATACTGAAGTTTATTATTATTCTATTTAACAGACATGTCTGACTTCCATGTAGATCCGAATGGTGTTCTGAATACTAAATAATACGTGATCTAGACATTTCGCATTCCTTCATGAAAACTGTTTCAACTCAAAAATTATACTTTTCGAGATAACCTCATTTTTGGAACCCTGATTCGATCTATACTATGATCAGATCATTATGCTAAACAACCTGTATAATGATATGCCAATAATGACCTATTATACCTATCTAAAAGTTATCTTATAATATTTTAGTAGAAATTCTAGAACTCGGTAACGATCGAATATTTCAGATTTCTGAAAATGTTTATCCAATTATTTTTTTTAGTCAAAACAGTTTTGATATCTCAGTGTGCATTTTTTTTTATATTAAAAAGGAAATAAAACTAAAAATATACTAACTTTTTAAATTTTCTTTATGAGACTTTAAAAATATAATAATTACTAGTCACTTCCGTCTTAACAATTAAAACACTTCCCTAAATAATTTTTATTTGTTTTATTCAAACGCCTCAACTGATCTTGTACGCGTAAATAATGGGAAGAACATTGATTAATTTTTGTTTTGCATAAGTATACCAAGCTGGAGGAGATTTGAACAAGAGTCTAATCGATCGCGAATTGACCGCTAGACCACGACCACTTGGTGACTTTCAATATTCCTTACCTCTTTAATATTGCCAAACGTTTTTCTTCCTTTTGCAAGTACGCATCCAAATCATCAGTTATTCTCTTGTGTGTTTCCAGAAGTGGTTCAATGTCCGCTACAGCTGTAAACACTTCTGATTGAACTTCCCATATCGGCACAATTAATGTTAATAAACTCAATATAGCAGCGTGTGTAAGCACAATCATTTTGCATACACTCCAATCTGAAAACAATACAATTACATTTTACACTAAAAACAATAAGTGTACCCAAACCAATGGATTTCGGTTTACGAATGGTAAAATAAAAGCGGTATATTATTAACGGTTTGAAGATATGACCAACCAACCAACTGGCATACGAAAGTCACGTACGCAGAAAACACACTGGCCTAATATTCAATCGAGAGCTATGATTTGACATGGCACTATCAAACTAAATGAATCCGCGTCACCAGCTTCCTCGATAACGTTCCAGAAACTATTATTTATAAGATAACGTGCGTGTCGCTCACGTTTTTTGAGCTTTAACTTTGAGTAATTTATACTAAAACTTTTCTAATATAAAAATATATAGTAGGTTCGTAAAATGGTGTGGGATGGAAGGGTCAACGGACAAGCCCGGCCGCCCGGCGACTTCTCATCAAAACGGTAGTCGTAAAATCGTTATGCTTTGCTGAGTTAAACTATTAGGATAAAGAAATACGTACTTTTAATTAAAAGATACCATAAATAAGTTAAAATATCAAATATTAAACTTGCTGATAATGCTGATCTTACTAAACTAGAATACTATGTGCTATGAATATCTGGACTAAGACAAGGACAAAGACAACACAAACATATAACGTCCAAAATAAATTATTTATAAATAAATATTACAAATAAATTTTATTTCGGCCTGGAATAGAATTCAGGACCTACGAATAACAGACTACGCTGCGCCATAGAGGTCATCAGAGTTCCGTTGTGATTACGATCACCGAAACAATGTTTGTAGAGTTGTTAGAACAATTAAGTTTTGATGTATATTATTTGAACATGATTATTGCTCTAACTGGTTAAATAAAAAATCCTTGATCATATTTATATTATTTATTAGATAGTCATTACGAAAATATTATAAAATTAAATAGTATTGACATTTGCGGTTTAGAGAAATTATATTAATATAATAATAAATTATAAGTAATTTATAATAATAATTAACTTTGATCACATTTTTTCTGGCAAAACAGGATTATGAAAAATTCAAATGTCACTGCCCTCTTAATGTACCCGTGGAGGGAAAAAAGGAAATATAAATAATGTATAGGCAATTATATTCATAAATTTATAAAAAACATCTTTAAAATATTTGCATATTTAGACGAATATTTTCATATTTTTATTGATTTGAACTTTAAAGTGCCGGAGAAGATAGGTAAATATTTCCAGATAATAAAAGAACCTTTAAAATATGCCATAAAACTATTTGTTCAAAATCAACATTGTATTTATTCATTATATTTTGCGACAATGCGACGAGTTATTTTATAGTTGTCCGGCGGCGTAGCGAAGGATGCTAGAGTGCGGTAGGTACCTACGTAAGCGCAGAATACTTTTACCACAAAGAAATACTAATTGATGAGACGAAGAATATATGGGGTAGTACCACCACTTTCGAATGTAACACCCGTGCGTTTCGGGAACAGTTTGAAAGTAGCCAGTAGAGGAGTGTGCATTATCTATCTGGATGGTGCAACGAATGTCTGGCTGGCATAGCGGAGGCGACTGCTGCCTGTAGAAATTTCTCTGTAGTAGTAGTTGTTTCCGTTCATGGACCGCACCGTAGCGTTACATCAGGCGGAGTGTTGTCATATGCCGAGCTATAATAACAATAAAATAATAATAATCTATGCTATTTCAAAATCTTGTTCACATATCTACTATCAGGTTCATAACTTCATAAGTGCGAGACGTGGCGCGCTGGCTTTTAGATCGTGCATTAGATGTCAAGGTCATAATCCAGCTCGTTCAAGGTGATAGTATGAATAATGACGTTAAGAACAAGAGAGAATCGAAGAAAAATGCTGATTTTTTTTTTTTTTTTTTTTAAATTTAAAAAAAATAACTTGAGAGTAAACCACAACAAATGCAATGCAAGTGCAAAGCTTTAGAAACGCGTTAGATCTAAATAATCAAAATAAACGCGATAGTTTCAATTGCAGTGCACTTTATATACAGGACCAAATAAATAAGTTTAAAAAAAAATTAAAAAAGAGCTTTTTATTTTAAGTTACAGTAAATTTTTATTAATTTTTGGCAACTTAAATTGAATCGCAAGATTGGTCAGAACGCGAACACAAGCGTGGAAATTCGATTCGACATCAACTCAGGTTGCATGGACTTTTTCGTATTCTGTTTTCATCATAAATTAATTTAAAAAAATGTATTAAGCACCTACCTATATAAATTCAAACTAATTACACTAGATGTGCAGATATTTCAGAACCTACCTAGGTTTAAGTTACTCATGGAAAGGTCAATTTGCTTTCATAATCAATGCTTTTGAGACACGTCTTGGCAATATTTACTTAACATAGAATCTTAGATATTATGTAAACAACGAAATATTTTCAGTTATAGGTGATTTATTTTTTTTAATACTTTTTTATAAAATATGTTTGTGAACTAATTCTAAATTTTTTTTGAAGAGTAACGAATCAAAGTATTTTAATGTTACATTTATTGTACATAGTCACAATAAATAAATAAATAAATAAAAAAAAAAAAAAAAAAAAGATAATGATATTCTGTCAAAATGATTTTTGGGATTAGGGTATAATGTTTCTAATTATGATAAATAAATTAGTGATGAAAAAGAAAATAAAATATTAACAGTCCTTACTCTAAATAACTTAAATATTTATATAAAATAAAATATACAAGACAAAATTCTTATTTGAAAAACAAAAAACAAAAGAGAATAGTTATTAAACTTTATTATTGTTTTATTAAATTCTGGAGTATTGGCGGCCATCTTGAGACCTTAGGTTATCTGTCTTGAATTATTTTCCTAAACTTGTGTGTTCTTTGACTGTTAATGTAATAATGGTGGATTATTAACTATTAAGTGTTTGTGAACGTGCGTGACAATTCAAAAGAAGAGACCCTGTGTTTCCATTTTCCCTCCAAAACTCCTTAGGAAGTTTCAGTAAAGATTCTACCACTTTACTGGAGCAATTTTTGACTTGTCTGTGACTTGGCCTGACTCTTTAGTGTGATGAATGAATGACTTGTGATGCACAATATTAACTTGATGCAAAAATATTTACTTTGACACTGGCAAATTGTTACTATGCCATATAAAACAAATAAAAATAAAATTATAAAATTCATGTATGTAATTAATTTTAATAAACATTTAACAAAAAGTTAAACCCGATGGAATGGTGTTCATGAGGGAACTAACGGTAATAATGTAAAAAATTTCAACAGTAAAACACTGCAGAGGGTTTTTCAATCTTTAGATTATTTGTGGAACTGACAGCCCTGCATAGTTCGAATTTTAAACGATTATATTTTATTTTATATGTGTAATTAGTAGTTACAATACAATAAGTTCCTATTTCCTATTAATTGCTGTTCCATAGTCATTAAAATCAATCTCATCTAACAGGATGTTAAATATTGATTGTGATAATCCGGGAAAAGTTATTATCGTTAACACAATAACCCAATAAAAATATTATTCTAAAAACTCAAATTATAAATCAATCTATAGGATACAGTTAGATTACATTCATAAAAGTCAAGCATATTTTTTATACTTTCACACTAATGTATCAGTTACTAAATTAATACTGAAAAAAAAAATTTAAATATTTTTCGTATCCGAGATCAATTATTTTCTTAAATATTATTGTTGTTCTACTTACGGTTCTCTTATCTAGCCTCCTAGTAATACCGTTCTCTTATTTTGTTTACAATTTATGTTTATAAATATACACTAATTACTACTTCATTCTATTTTTAAAAATAGTGAACTTAAAAATAGCACTTAAAACCTCGATTCATAAAAACAAAAACTTCCCGCAAATGAATATTGACGAATTTTGTCATGTTAATCGATGCGTTCTTTTTATTATATTTCAGAAAAATCATAGGAAATCCTGTGATAATTTAATAATTTATTTTATTAATGTTTATGTGACTTAAATAATCAAATATACATATAATAAAAGACATGTAAAAATATATTTTTAAATGTTAAATAATTTATAATATGAACGCACTATGTTTTGACAGTTTGCGCATGCAACATAACCTCAAAGGCGAGCTTATATTGTTATGTTGTTGATTGTATGAGTTGTATCCTTCTGGTTGTATTTTAAATGCGTTTCCTTGGTTTTTAAAGTTACAATAAAATGTCTAATGTAAAAATAAAAGTAATTAGTCGAAATCCCGAGGACTATCTACGAGCCACTACGAGAGATATTCATAAACGTAAGTATAGGTTTTCCCTTACTTTATGTGTGGTATGATAATTATAAATTCATTCTTTACAGTTCCTAGAAATTACGATCCGGGTTTACATCCCTTTGAAGCCCCGAGAGAATATGTGAGAGCCCTAAATGCTGTAAAACTAGAACGAGTATTTGCCAAACCTTTTATTGGCAGTCTTGATGGACACAGAGATGGTGTATCATGTTTAGGCAAGCACCCGAATCGGTTAGCTCTACTTGCAAGTGGGGCCTTTGATGGCGAAATTAGAATATGGGACTTAGCACAAAGGCAATGTGTGAGAAATTTTACGGCACATGAGGGGTGGGTCCGGTCTATATGTTTCACACCAGATGGTGAAACTTTCACGAGTGTGGGTGATGACAAAACCATTAAAACTTGGAAGTCGGCCTTATCCAGTTCAGATGATGATGAACCTGTAAACACATTGCTTAGTCTCTCAATAGTGACAGGAATTAGTTATAACAGAAAAAAGCCTATATTTGCAACTTGCGGAGAAGCATGTCAATTATGGGAAAACACTAGAAATGAACCAATAAAAACATTTAAATGGGGTGTTGATAGTTTAAATTATGTTGCATTTAATCAGGTAAATGTTTAAAATAAATCAATTATCTACCTAATTAGTTAATCTAAAACTTAGTCTACTACCATAAAGGTGTAGATTTCTTGCAGCATTATCTCAGCTTAGAGAGCCCCGGTTTTTCTTGTTTAAAAATCACAGGCAAAGGGAATTAACTTTCAGCATTCTTTGATATAAAATTTTATTAATTTCAGATAGAGCATAATTTATTGGCTTCATGTGCAAGTGACAGGAGTATCATACTGTATGACTGTAGAGAAGCGGGACCACTTCGGAAAGTTGTTTTAGCATTAAGATCTAACGCACTCTCCTGGAATCCAATGGAAGCTTTCATATTTACTGTTGCTAATGAGGATTATAAGTAATTTCTTTTATATTTTTCATCCATTAGATAAGCTTCTGCAAAAGTCATTGTCGATACCTCGCAGGCTCTTTTTCCGCAATTGAGCAGCTATGGTTGCTCATTGTGCGTGAACAAACAAAGTCATTTGTTATATTTCTACTTTGATTTATAAAATATTGTTGAAGCTACTTAATATTTTCTTACTACCATATTATAAAAAACTAATTCGACAGAAATTTATAAGCCTGTTAAAATTTGTAAATTGTTTTAATCGTTTTAATGTCTATACTAAGTTAGTACTTGTATCACTAAAGTAACATTGGTACCGGTCAGAATTTAGGGAGGTTTGAACACAGGGCCTCATGGATTGTCAAATCTGTCCTCTTTAAAGGCTTAATGTTCATACCCCTTTCTAAAAACAGATAATGCTTTTATTTAAATACTAATGCATTATACAGATAACAAAAGCAGTGTTTTAAATAATGTGATAAACCTGCTTCTTGCACATTGCTAATTTGAGAAACTGATCTAATTATTAATATAATATTTCAGCTTATACACGTTTGATGTAAGAAAACTGAATCAACCAATAAACGTCCACATGGACCACACATCGGCTGTAATTGACTTAGATTATTCACCAACTGGACGTGAAATAGTAACAGGAAGTTATGACAAAACTATAAGAATATTTGAATCTCTAAAAGGGCATTCAAGAGATGTTTATCACACAAAACGCATGCAGAGATTAACATGTGTAAAATGGACATTAGATGATAAATATGTAATATCGGGCTCTGATGAGATGAATATTAGAATGTGGAAGGCCAGAGCTTCAGAAAAACTTGGTGTTGTGAGTACCCTATTGTAATAATTTAAAGGACAGTGCCCATTTTCAGTCCCATTTGATATATAATAGGTAACAAAACAATATTCTAAAATAATATCTTATTTTTTCATTAATTTATTTCAATTATATCAACATGTTGTTTACCAATCAATATACAATGTTAATTTACATGAAAAACAGATATCATTAGTCATTAACGCATTCAATATAATAATAACGTCAAATATTGATCAGAAAAAGTATAATTAACTTAACCATTTCTCATAGGTGAATGGGCATTCACCTTCAATTTAATTTTAAAGAATTGGAACAATTAATGATAACAGCTGACTAATCTTTGTGCTCTATTTAGTAGTGCTCTTTTAAGATTCCTTAAGGGCTCTTTTTCGCAATTGAGTGGCTTTGGCTTAGTCTTCGTCTAGGATTAATAACACATTGGAACTACAATTGTCAAATGTTTTTTACAGTTAAAACCAAGAGAAAGAGTGGCTTTGAATTATGCAGAAGCTTTGAAGGAGAAATTTGCAGCACATCCGCAAGTACGTCGTATAGCTCGGCATAGACATGTACCAAAACATATTTATAATGCACAGAAAGAGCTCAGGACTATAAGAGATAAACAAAAGCGTAAAGAGGCTAATAGAAGACAGCACAGCAAACCTGGAGTTATTCCATTTGTACCGGAGCGACAGAAGCATGTTGTTAAGGAAGATGAATAAATATTTTAATATTACACTTTGTTTTATTTTAGTTTAAAATTTTAAGTCTTTAATTTACTTAAATATGTGCAGAAAAGCATAACTTTTACTGGCAAGGTGCCAGTATTAAATCATTACCATTATCCTAGTGATCATTATCCTTATGATAATTATTACCATGTTTCATAGCCAACGTATTATTGTGATGACTGATGAGTTAGTATTAGCCAGCATTAGTTTGAATCGACTCATAAGGCTATCATTCTGTGTCTGGTGGTAAGCTAGGGCTAGCATTAGTTTTTTAAAGTAATATATTTAAGGGTGGTTTCATCCCTACTGGATGGCAATTGCTAAACTTAAAAGTGTGAATTTAAAACCTTTTTTATTTTAAATATTTTATTCAATGTGGGGAAAATTTTCAACGATGTTGGCGACACCGAAGTTGTCACTGTCAAATGGGAATTTTGGCGGGCGGCCCCGTGGAGACAGGTTATATTTCCCCAAACTTATGTTTCTTCAAGTACTAACTATTAAGTCTTCATGAGTGTAAGCAAACAATTTAAAATAAGATTTTTTTTCTCCTTTATCTTTTCTCCAAAACTTTTTTGGAAGTTTTAGCAAATATTTATTTTGACACTGGCAGATTCTTATTTTTCCACAGTAAAAAAAAAAGATTTTGTCGCTGTTGTAGCCACGCATCTTAATATTATAGTATTTTAGTTTAGTAAATGCTCCGTATTGTTTTTAGTAACTCAATTGTTTAATAACGATTTAACCATGGCAGAAACAATGAAACAAACTGTTACTGGGATTTTAAAAAGTATAGAAAGGTAACTTTAAAACTGACTTCTAGGTTAGCTTTAATTTGTGTTTGCTTATAATATTTTTGCATTGCAGATACAATCCTGCTAATCTTCAGACGTTAGAGCGGTACGTGGAACTACAGTCAAGAGAAAATACGTATGATTTGGAAGCTAACTTAGCGGTATTAAAGTTGTACCAGTTTAATCCTGAAAAATTCAATGCAGACATTACCTGCCAAATATTGTTGAAGGCACTCACTAACTTTCCGCATACAGACTTCATTCTCTGCAAATGCTTACTTTTAGAGTCTGTGGTAAGGAACATAATCAAACTTTAATAATAACTTTTAAGTCATTTTATTGTAATTCAAAATTTTACATTTCAGTCAGAGAATGAAACAATATCTCAAATAAAATATTTAGCGGATATATTGGAGCAGTGTGATTTTGCACAATTTTGGAACAGGGTCCACCAAATGCCAGAGCTCTGTAATAGAATAACTGGATTTCATGATTCCATTCGCAAATTTGTTTGCCATGTTGTCGGAATCACTTTCCAAACCATTGATAAAGATAATCTTGGTAATTTATTAGGAGGAATTGATGGTTAGTACTTTTACTTTGTATATTAATGTGACAGCACCTTTGTTTAACATCAGACATTGTAATCACATGCTGGTCTACTATAAAAAAGGAAGAATGTAATTATAGTAATTTTTAAAAAGTAACATATTTCATTATTTACAGATGTCACTCTTAAACACTGGGTGAAGAAATATGGATGGAAGGATGAGGGTGATCTCATCTTCATTGCAAATCAAGATGAAAATATCAAGACTAAAAACATCACTGAAAGGATTGAATTTGATAACTTAGCACCATTGATGGCTTTATTGTAATTGTGCAAATAGTTATAAAATAAAATGTTTAAATTATAATTTGTCTTTGTAGTCAAATCAGCAGTGGTGTAGCTAGTGCAGATGGAACCCGGAGTCAAACTCATGGTGATCACTAAAGAATTTAAAAAATAACTCAAGCTTAAATGGTCTAATTTTCACTTAAACTATTGACATCTGGGGTGGTTCGCCACCGTCTTCCCCTAACTACACTACTGATGTCTGAAGTTATTCTCAAACATGATTTAACTCAAGAAAACTACACGGCTTATTATACACGCCATGGCCATTACTGTTACAAAGTTTTTGTGACATTGAATATAATTAATTAAAATAAATGCTGCATGGTCTTAGGTAGAATTTGATAATCATTTTTGTCGTCTATATTTAAAT
The DNA here is from genome assembly GCA_948150575.1 of Tinea pellionella. Classification (NCBI taxonomy): domain Eukaryota; kingdom Metazoa; phylum Arthropoda; class Insecta; order Lepidoptera; family Tineidae; genus Tinea; species Tinea pellionella. Next base: position 4,552,654 of record OX411252.1, read on the forward strand.
AGCGCTTGACGCTTGTTTGTGAAGCACTAATATGGGGCCAAAGTACATAGAACAATTTATCAGTTATTTTAAATTTTTGGTAAACTGCGCATGTTCTAACCCGCTGAACTACACAGCCGCTGAAGCTTTACGTAACGTACGAAATTCCTTTATCTTTCCAGCTGCTGCACTGGGTTGGCGTCATATAAGTACTACTGGGTTTTTTCACTAACATTTTTTGTATTATATTTCATTACATAATTTATAGTTCCATTACTTTGGTAGTTTAAAAAACTATAATTATGTAAATTCTATACTAAATCAGCTACGGTTGCAATGTGTGAAAATAAAATGCCCTGAATAATTCAATAAATAAATTTTGCGATGAAAACAATAACAATTTATTACAAGTAATTAAATAACATTAACTTTAGAGTGAAACTTAGCATTAAAAATGACTTCACATAAAATTAATAACAACATTAGGAAGAGAATATGCGCAGTAGATCGTTGGTTATCAGTGCTTCTTGGCATGACTGTAGCCATGTTCTTTGCCACTAGCATGGCCTCCTTTCTTGCCATAGTCGTGATGGTGGGCGTGATGCTCTTCGTGTCCATGATGACCCTTATGTCCCTTATGATCCTCATCATAGTGTCCTTTATCATGTTTTCCTTTCTTACCATGGTGCTTCTCATGGTGACCTTTCTCGTGATGACCGCCCTTCTTGTGGTGTCCTCCCTTCTTATCGTGGTGACCGTGGAAGTCTCCATGCTTGTGATGATGCCCACCTTTATGGAAATCGTCGTAGAACTTGTGCTCCTTATGATACTCGTCTTTATGAGATTTGTGATGAAATCCGGTGGTTTTTGAGCCCTTTTTGTGTCCCTTCTTATGCCCAAACTTTCCTCCTTTATGGCCATGTGCGCCCTCGTGGTGTTCGCCGTGGTGGTCGTGTTCGTCGTGGTGCTTCTTTTTGTGCCCACCGTGTTCTTCGTGATGACCCTCGTGATGATGTTTGTCGTGGTGACCGTGTTCTCCTTTATCGTGATGGTGGTGGGATTTGTAGCCCTTATCTCCTTTTTCTTCTTCCTCTTTATGATGGTGAGCGTGATGTTCATGACCACCTCCCTCTTCTTTGTGACTGTCTTTTGACTTTTTGTGTTCGGTCCCAGCGGTTAGTTGATCCTTAGCTACACTGCCTGATGGTGACAAATCTGTAGCTATTGCGCTTGGAGATACGACTATCGTTTTCAATGCTTTTTCTCCCTTTGTGTTGCCCACATTGCGTGCGTATGCCAACCCGAGTGTAAAGGCTAAAAGCCCACACACGGTCAGGAGTCTCATTCTGCTTCTGAAATAAATAACGTTATGTTAATACAATACCTACTTAAAATAATGTCATAACAATGTAAATGCACTCGTAAAACGTGCCTACCTCTATCCGAAGCGTGTACTGAGCAAACCTTAAACTAAGTGTCTCAATAGTTTCCGAACACTGAATTTATAGACAACGTTTGCTTTCATCTCGACCGGTTACTGACATCTTTAGCAATCTGTAGGTATTGCTGCAGTTTTTCTGGACGAATAACTTCGATGGCGACATCAGATCTGCGGCGCGCGGCGTCGACAGCTGAATTGGTTCCGTCGATGACGTCATCCTATCTTATTGTGTTCATTAAATTAATATTTAATTAAGTGCCATATTAAAAACGTAGATAACTAATTTATTTAAGTAGGTACTGAAATTAATATTTAATTAAGAGGAAAATTGTTTATTTACAAAGAGGTAGGTAACGTAAAAAATAAAATTAACAACGTTCTTAATATAAATAGATCAGTGTTTGCCGTGATGGAATCCCCAGTGCTTATGATCCTCATGGCCTCCCTTCTTGCCGTGGTCGTGATGGTCGTGATGATGTTCTTCGTGACCGTGATGACCCTTGTGTCCCTTATGATCTTCATCATAATGATGCTTATCGTGATGGCCGTGCTTGCCATGATGATGTTCATGATGACCTGAATGATGGTGACCACCTTTCTTATGACCACCGCCTTTCTTCTCATGATGGCCGTGATGATGTCCGTGTTTGTGGTGCTTGCCTTCTTTGTGATGGTCGTCGTAGAAGTGATGGTCTTTGTGATATTCATCCTTATGGTATTTCTTGTGGTAACCTTCGGTCTCCTCACCCTTATCATGGTGTTTCTTGTGGTGATGTTTGCCTCCTTTGTGGTGGTGTCCGTGTTCGTGGTGTTTACCGTGATGGTCGTGCTCGTCCCAGTGCTTCTTGTGGTGACCGCCATGTTCCTCATGATGACCTTCATGATGATGTTTGCCATGGTGACCGTGTTCTCCCTTGTGATGATGGTGGTGTCCCTTGTGTCCTTTCTCATCTTTGTGTCCATGTTCGTGATGATGGTGTCCATGGTGCTCCTTGCCACCTCCATGTTCATGGTGGTGTTCTTTATGATGGTGACTGGCCGCCGCGACTAAGTCAGTTTCCTTCTGACCGACCTCGCGGCCGTGACATGCTGCTAATACGCACGCCAAAACAGCTAACGCCACCAGAGCTCTCATCTTGATGGCGTTCCCTGTTCCTTGTTGTTTCTTTGGACACTGGGTTTACACTGACGATAGGACCAATTGACAGAGAATTTATACCATTAAGTCTCAGGTTGCAGTTAGTGAAACCATCAGACAAGGACACAGCAGCGGTTCGCGGGCACGCGCTACGGATAATTACATTTCGTCAAATTTCGAAATCTAAACGCATTTTTTTAAATAATTATTTTATTCGTAGATACATTGTCTCTAACGAACTAAGGATAGTCACACAAGCTCACAACTCGCATGAAAGCTTTAGGCTCACTATCCATTGGAGCGTAGATATCGTAGCAATGCGTTAGGTACTATTACTAAATACCAAAACTGTGTCAACGAGGAATGCAGCGACTTATATAACTTTTTTTATTAAGTCATACGTCATTATATTTTGGTACTTATCCTCTAAGTACATTTTCCAAAAACACTAATTGCAATAAGGTCGAAATCGCTAAATCGTATTGCTTTAAAGGACTAAGGGCGTATGCTTATCTTGCATGCTTGTAAAATATCCAACCTTATGTGCAAGATTGTTATTAACTAATTTCGGTTTAAAAAACAATAAGAACTTTGTACTTTTCTTAGTTTACTGTACCTAATTAGCAAAAAACACTAGTCTTTTTATATCTACTTAACTATAAACGTAAATAGAACGTAAAAAGAAAATTAAACAAAAACTTACGAGTATTACATAGGTATCAATGTAACCTGCAATTTTGGTATTCCTGATTTTTTTTTGTAAACCATCATTGTAAGCCACACAGGTCTAAATCGGAGATGACTGCGACTTTTTGCAGACAGTAGTTGCTTTCTATGCTATATCGGTTTGAAGAGACTAAAGTGCACCATCTAGGTTGACAGTGCACACTACCCTCATTAGAATTCCGAAACGTGACTAGGTAACTTTACGGGTATTTACTTGAAATTGAATGGTAATACTCCGAAACGGCACACATTGGGATAATGACCATTGCTTACCATTCTTAACTCTTCTGTCATTTATTACGCATTTATCTGTATTTTTTTAATATTACCTGTATTTCTTTCTGGCCTAAAAATAGGGACATTTTAAAGCAATTTTTCATAAATTTGATGTTTTATTCAGTTAGTAGTGAGGGTAACGAAAAAATATTTGAATTTCAATTCAAATATATTTAATTAATACATATTATTATATTTCAAATAAAAACTAGCTCCGAGTACGGATGTAGGGATGGTTTATGCATATTTTATTAAGTTGAATTAATTATATTTATTAACTAAATATTTCGCATTAAAATTATTAATTCATCAAATGTAGGTAATTAGGGGGGACATTTTTTTCATCACACAAGTGCCTTTATACGTAATAATAATAATAATGCTAAAAATGGTAATAATAAGAAATAAATTATTCTCAATATATTTATTTATATAAAAGTATAAACAAAAACAACGTCATCTTTGGCAACAATACACAACTAATGCTGTCAAATAAAGGTTTAATGTTTTCCGTGATGGAAGCCCCAGTGCTTATGATCGTCATGACCGCCCTTCTTGCCGTGACCTTCATGATGGTGATGGTGACCCTCGTGTCCGTGGTGACCATGGTGGTCATGGTGGTGGGAATCGTGATGGCCGTGGTCGTGATGACCATGTTTGCCGTGGTGTCCGTGATGATGTCCAGAGTGATGGTGACCGCCCTTCTTGTGGCCTCCGTGGTGCTCCTCGTGGTGACCGTGGTGTTTGCCGTGCTTGTGGTGTTTGCCTTCGTGATGGTGACCGTCATGGAAGTGATGATCTTTGTGGAAGTGATCCTTATGATGTTTCTTATGGTATCCGTCGACCTTCTCTCCCTTATCGTGGTGTTCGTGATGCCCGTGCTTTCCTCCCTTGTGATGATGGCCGTGTTCGTGATGATGACCGTGCTCGTCGTGTTCGTCCCAATGCTTCTTATGACCGCCGCCATGTTCGTGGTGATGGTCTTCGTGATGATGTTTGCCGTGATCGCCGTGATCGCCCTTATGGTGATGGTGATGACCCTTATGGCCCTTATGACCTTTGTGGCCGTGGTCGTGATGGTGATGCTCGTGATGCTCATGTCCGCCGCCATGTTCGTGATGATGGCCACTGGCGGCCACCTCGAGATCCTGCGTCTCCGTGAGCTGACGCGCCGAGCATATTGCGGCGGTCAGGCATACAAGCCCGATCACTAACGACACTCTCATTCTGGTGCGATGTGTTCAATCACTCGAGGAAGTTCGTTGTTAACTGACTTCTCCGTTGTAGATATCGTATTTATACAAGCTACTTATTAGTCTAGACTCGCCCCGGACGGTGATATTCCGTAAGCATTTCAGGGACATATCGGGGCCGCTCCGTTGCCGATTTCAGTATGAAAAAACTTGTCTATTGTTTACATCTACCAAAGTTCAATGGAACTATTTTCTACTTATTCATTATAAAGGTCACGCCAAATAACATAATAAATTATGTTTTATTCTATTATAAACGCACATAATGTAGTTTAAATACAAAACATCTGTGGTATCAATTAATGGCTCTTAGATGTATTTATGTATATAAAATGTTTAATATAAGCTGTTCGATTCCCTAATAAATAAAATAAATTAGTTAGGTAATTGTGTATTTCGGACTCATAGGAATTACTATTTGAGAATTAACGAAATTCGCGGTATAAATTTTGTTCTCCATAGATACAGGTAAAATTTAGAAGCATACAGAATCAATTTATCGAACAGGCCACAGATCACTGAGTCAAATCAATAAACATTCATCTCCTTTCTGGCCTTTCTTTTCACGCGGACTTCGTTATTTGGTTAGCGTTAAACAATATTTCCATATGACTGAACCAGTTGAATCGACCTTGTACGATTCTTCTCTTTTTTCTTTTAAAATGTTTTGGTCTTGTTGGAATGATTTTCTGCATGAGTTGCATTGTTAATATTTCTCAATGAAGACGCTTTTGAGCATATCTTATTTGCTTATGAATTTACGATTAAATAATTAAACTGAATAGATATTCTTCGTTTAGAAAAGCAGATTAATATCATACTAAATGTTTCAAGGAAAGTAGGTTATGTCAGTGCCGGATTAAGCCAGCGCGGGGCCTGTAGCAAATTCTGTCAAGGGGCCCTTGGTGTGCTTTAGGTTCTCAAGATTAGGATATTAAATAAGTGGAAGTGAAGCATAGCCTAAGGCGCTAAGGCATGAAAGATATTTTACGCTCCTATCTAAATTAATATTTTTTTATTACGGTCAGACAGGCGGTGGAGCGCGGGGCCCCCAAATTCGCGGGGCCTGTAGCATTTGCTACTCTTGATACGTGGCTAATCCGGTACTGGGTTATGTAGAGATTTTTCACAGTAGCTCGGCATATGACAACACTCCGCCTGATGTAAAGCTAGAGTGCGGTCCATGAACGAAAACAACTACAATCACAGAGAAATTTGTACTAGCAACAAATGACAGCAGCAGACAAATGTGTACTATGCCTACACTCCTCTCGCTATGCCTGCCTTCTTCACGGGTGTTACGCTTGAATCTGGCGGACTGAAAGTGTAAAAGTATGTTTATTTACTCACCAATAATGTTCAAAATAAAATTAAATAGGGTTATAGGATACTTTTATTTTAGGCTAGACAGCTTTATTGAAGAAGGTTTTAAATTTTAATTATTTTTATAATTTAACGTGGTTGGAAACACGGACTATAGTTATCCAGTTAAAAGTTCCGTTTTAATTATACGTATAGGTACGAAGTTGCGGGCATAAGCTAATAATAAATATGTATTAAAAGATTTAAGTCCATTGACATAAAAACTTATGATATATAAGTTGTTAAGAAGTAATACCACACACCGCATCGTATTACCTAGGCATTGTCTAGACGCATTATGTTCTAAGAAGACTACCTATAATCCTATTATGTTACAATATTATCGTATTAACAAGACGCGAACCTCTATTACTTCTCTATTCTTTGCTTATACGAAAAAAGTAAAGATACAGATAAAAAAGTACAGAATTTTCAGAAATAATTAATATTGATTAATTTACTATAAGAATCCTAATTTAAAAGTAATTTTTAGTTAATTTTTTTTATTGTAGCTCGGCATGTGACAACCGCCTGATGTAAAGCTATGAGTGCGGTCCATGAATGGAAACAACTGCTACTACAGAGAAACCTGTGCGGGTGCCGGCTTGAGGAGACGAGCATGTACCATCTTAGATTGACAGTGCACACTCCTCTCGTTATACCTGGCTACTTTTTTTTTCAAGACATAAAAATATAACTTTATAGCTTTCTATAAATTTTAAAATTAAAAGATTAACTAATGAGAAACGAAATTAAAATATTATTCTTTATTTTTTATTAATTTGGTAAGTATTTCTAAATTATGGATTTGTTTGTTTGGAAAGTATGATGCAAATTAATTTGTTCGGATCAATTATAATTCAACAAAAAATTAAAATATTTTGCGGTTACTATCTTTACGGTGATTATTATTAAATCTTGGTATTCCGAATACTTTATTATACCTATTGGTAATTCGGCACGTTAAAAGTAAACCGTATAAAATATTTTAATTTATTTTAAACATTATCGACTATTGTTTTTAATTCATATTTTTTTTCAACTTAATTTAATTAATCTGAAATAGTTCGTGAATAATATCAAAAAATGCTTTAAGTAACTTATAGTAGTTTAAAAAAAGGGCTAAAACATCAGTTTTACTCCCTATGGATGTAACTTTGACCTATTTTTTATGGTTTCACTTCCATACGGGTAACGGTAACTCGAAACGAGGATAGCTAATATTTGCTTTATTTTTATAAGTAATTAGGTACTTTAAATTTGTATATCACGAGCAAATAAAATAAAAATTATTATCTACTAAATTGTATGACATTTCAAAAATAAACTAACCTATAAACATTAGATTTTAATTGTTCTCCATTTGTTCTGTATTAAGTTACATTTATTTGTTTAGGATCTAAGTTTACTAACTCCTGTTGTAACTATAGATTTTTACGCAAAAAGTAAGTTAAGAAAGTGATACAATTTAATGTCATTTATTAACAATTAACACACATACGACAAACTACCCCAGTACCCTATTACCAAACTAGAATACCCTGCGCTATGGGTATCAGAACAAGAATAACAGAAACTGCACTTAAACATAAAACCTATAGATATTTTTTAAGTATTAATTAATTAATAAATATTTAAAAAAATATAAATTAATCGTTTCGACCGGAAATTGAACCCAGGATTTCCGCGTAGCACCGAACTAACCACTGCGTTACAGAGGCCGATAATCATCGAATATTTTGATTTATATTATTAAATTATGGTGAAAATGGAACAGAAAAATTAAATAAGAGCAGCCTCAGTATTAGAATAATTGTGCAGAAAACGCAGCAAATAATTTTATTATATTGATTAAAAATTATCTTATTAATAAGATAAATTATTATAATAAAGTAATTATTAGTATTTAGTGTTTAATATTTAATCGTAGTGGGAAAATGGTTAAATGTTGATAATAAATTGGCGTGGTCGGTTCGTTATTCGCGTTATTGTCAGAGAGGGAGTTTGGCCAGGGATAATCCCGACTATTGTTGGCTATTTTCATGTTTATACCCATTGTCAATGTACCCTGTATTAACTCATACGCGGATAATCGACGTTTGATCCGGATCTTTATGCCGAGTTAATTTTGCATCCCTGCGACAGCTGGTACGAGCTTTGTACATTTAAAATACGAATTATAACTAAGTATATACGTTTTTTGAATTTATTTATTGGTATATCTTTATTTTCTCAGATAGGCATTTTATTATGATGTCAAATAATATGCAGATAATATAGTTATATTAAAAATGGGAAAATCGCTGAAAAATATGAGGTTCTATCTCTTAAAAAATAATGTAAAATCAAAATATTATATTGTTTTTTTAAATTTATTTTGGAATATTAACTGCTGAGTTAAATTATGAAATAAAAATTTATTTAATTTACCAAAATCCAGTCCAAAATGTTTAATATTTTTATAAGCAATTATAAAAAACAGGGATTCATAGTTACACAAAATCACAAATTTTAATGAAATGTTTCATTTCTTATCTATAATATGTAACAATTTTATTAGCCGAGATCGGTGACAGATAACGAGATTCGTCTGCCTGCATAGCGGAGGTGACTGTTGTTTTCAAATATTTCTTCACTCATGGACCACACTCTAACTTGACATGAGGCGGATTGTAAGTACTATAAAAACATAGAAAGTTGTGACTTATAGATAATAATAGAATCATTTGTGCGAACAACGTAGGTCATGATCACATTGAGCAACAAGTAAAATCGTGAGAGCAGTGTCCACGGTCGCGCATGAACGACTGCGACCAATATTTGCTAGAATGGTACACAGCTAAGATGTTTCCGGTCGAATGAAAGTATCGTATTAACTAATCAAACAGTGATTCGTTGATTTTTTCGGAGACAGCTGCCCGACACGACTAATTACATCAATTACAGGCAAATACTATACTCGGGTTTCGGCTCCCACCTTTGTAAATATTTACTAAGTGCCGCGAGGCGAGGGGCGCGACCGACAGCCACGAAATTCTGTAGGCAAAAGGCACGAACTTTTTATAGTTTTAAATTATTTAATACCTTAATTAACAGTTTTGTTTTACTCGATTAACGAATTCCGTCTACAATGGTTTTATGGTTTTAGATTTTATGTCTCATAAGAATTTTAACAAATTCACTTATAACGAGAATATTATTAACTAGATATAAACATAAGTTTGGAACGTAAACTCTAAATTAACAATTATACAATATTATAATGTGACATTATACTTTTTTAATCCGACTTAATTTTTTTTATATTATTATTATTAATTACATTTTGTTGTAAATCATTATATAATTGCGCTTCATCCACAATAACACTTCTACAATATCTATTATACCTAATAATTTTTTTTTATATTAGCCCGGCATGTGACCACATACCGTCTCAGGCTAAGTGCGGATTTCTTATTGGCTATCAAAAATAGCAGAAATAAAATGTGATAGAAACGAATATTCTCCCAGAATTGTCCCCCAGTGCCACAGACTGGGCTAATAACCATCAGATGTCTGTCTACTACTATTTTAATAGTATATCAGGGTTTTATAGGCGCTGAGAGACAAGTCCCATTGGTAGATGCTGGCTGGAATTTTTGTGAGTAGACTCTCGATTGTGAGTCCACACTGCTATTTTATATTGATAACAAACAAACAAATAAAGTTTAATAATACTTTAATCTAATAAATTAATAACACTTTTTTAAAGTAAGTTTTACACACTATTTTATACTTTTGATAAAATTATTTCCAAATTGAAATGAAAGTATAACATTTACACAAGTCAGCTCCATCTCTCAGTTCACTCGCCGATCAGAAAAATCGCTTTCGAAGCATCTCATGGGAACGTTTCAGGGTATGGTCAGCATTAGCTATTGTTTCCTTATTTTTTAAAGAATAATTGCTACTTTTAATGAAATTTACTTCATAGATAGGCGGTTTTTTTCTATCATGTTTTATTGAAGGCAAAAGGTTCATTGCCCGTGAAGCCTAGTCTCCAGTAATATTTTTAATTACTTTTAGTAAGTTTTTATTAAAGCTTTCAGCGGGGTTTTGAAGGGAAAATTAAAACCCAAGCTGTTTCTATTTAGAATTATTTCTCCACACTCATGCACGTCTACATTCGATTAGAAGAAACACAAGTACAGAAATCATACATTTTATTGCGAAATATAAAAATAAATAGAATATATTTTTAACTTTTTTTTGTTAACGGTTTGAACGTCAAGCCTGGACTCTAGGCGGATATCAATCTGTACCATGTTTTCTTTTAGCAAACAGAAGTTTTCTTACTTGAATTAAAAGCGCAAAACTCACATATTCTATAAATTACTTTCTAATTTCGCAGTTCTACTAGTACTACAGTAGTAAGAGTACTAGTAACTAAAAGTAACTCGATATTTAGATTACTCGTATATTATTAGGTAGTAAAAAAATAAACGCCTATAGCCCCGTAATTCAATGTTTATCTAAATGATGGTTAGTTTGAAAGTAGCCAGGCAGTGCCGTATTTAAGCATAGGCAACACAGGCAGTTGCCTACGGGCCGCCACCACACCACAAAATAAAATTTAAATGAAATCGATAAAGGCTCAGTAGAAACAAAAAAAAAAAATTTATACGTGGTTGCAATTGTTTCCGTTCAGAAATCTAGTTTAACATTAGTAATGTCATATGCCAAGCCACTATAAAATAAGGACTTAAGTCACTTTTTCAGTGTAAAATTGGACACAATTGTCGACTTATAGTTAAGGAAGGATTTAATTACGGATTAAATTCCCTAAATAAGGTCGCTTTCTTAAGATTATCTTAAATTTGTTTAATTCACACAGAACAATCATGGTGTTATTAAGAAGACCTTAGTTTGTTACTTAAGTCAAAGTCAGAATTAAGTTACTTGCCCTTTTCAGTCTAAATTTTGGTTTTGTAGATATCTACCTACTATTTTCTTTTTTTTTTTATTGTAACACTCCGCCTGATGTTAAGCTAGAGTACGGTCCATGAATGGAAATAACTGCTACTATAGAGAAATCTCTACGGGCAACAGTCGCCTCCATTATTCCGGCTTGAGGAGACGAGCATGTATCATCTAGATTGACAGTGCACACTTCTCTCTTATAACTGGCTACTTTCAAACTGTCCCCGAAACGCGACAAGGTCACTTCACGGGTGTTACATTCGAATGCGGTGGTACTACCCCAGGACGACAGACTGGACAAATAACCATCATCACTCTGCCTACCACTCTTTAATAGTGCCTATAGGCACTGAGCGACCAAAGTACATATAACAAAGTTACTTTGGAACTGGTCAGAATTTAGCGAGGTTCGAATACGGGTCTCATCGGTCGTGAGTTCACGCGTCTTACCGCTAGACCACGGCCGCTCTAAATCTATTCTACAATTTAAAAAAAACTTTTGAAAGGTTTAGTTTGCGAATAACGTCTGCATGAAGGATAAAAGCCTTCAAATCCAAAGATCTCAATTTATTATCAATCTATTATTAATACACGAAAAGGACAAAGTTTATCCGAACTTCAGTAAAAAGCGAACAAAAGAGTCTTATGTGAACTTATGTCATTTTGTAAATAAGTTTTACTTTTATAAAAGGTATCGCTTCGAGCCTAGTCAATTCAATTTGTCTACGAATTCAACAGTATAATCCTCACGTCTACAACAATTGAGTGAAAAAGGCTAATACCATGTTCTTTACGGAATTACAGAATCCATTCGGTATCGAATAGGTAACTTTACCCTAAATTAAATTCATCTTTTACATTTCGTTGACTTGAACTCACGACCTAAGTGTGTAGATTACCTAAATCTCCAATACTTTCCTAGAGTTGAATTTTATAGTAACTCGTTTCACAAAGCTGGTTGCAGACTAAGAGCTAAGTTCGTTTAGCTTAGCTCGCATGGCCGAGGTCATTTTCCATTACCATACTTGCTTATATGGTTTGCGGTCTGCACCCGGCTATGCGAGCTAAGCTAAACGAACTTAGCTAAGTTCTTAGTCTGCAAGAAGTCTATGGTAAAATGCGAATCTCTAAATCACGAGCGAAAACAACTGCTATTAATACCATAATTTCGTTTTTAAATATTAACGAAACGTGCGAACAGAATTTAGGTTCGAAGGAAATTTGGTTGGGGTGGGGCGGGTATCAGGGATAAAAACGGAGGTGAAATCAACGCTGGAGGTGGTCGTCTACTATTCACATGTCACACGTATTGTGCCGTCTATCTATCTACTAAATTCCACTATGACTTTGTTGTAAATTAAACTTGTAGATTCCTCGCCATGGCCGCTCGTTGTGTGTGAGATGGACCGCTTCATCGCAGCCACTCGATGTCTTCTAGGAAGAACAGAAGTGCCGAGGAACTTCTGTCGTGGTTCGTTTACGCTGTTGCACTCCAAGAGCACATGCGCGACTGTTCCTTCAGCCCCCGACCTCTGCACAGGGGGCTGTCTGTGTAAATTATACTTATAAACGACACTATACAGGGTAATTTTTTTAACTGGGACAGTATGGGAAATTTGAAACCAAAGGAGATATAGGGAAACTGTCTAAACCATTTGCTCTTTTTTTATGAAAACGATTTTGACAGTATTTTAAATTTGACAACTTATGCTGCTCATTGCTGCTAAAATGGCTCATTTTTATGGACAACTCAAGTTTGGCCAGAAAAACTACCAGGCCAAAATCGTTCCTAAGACAGTTCCCTGAATCTCCTGTGGTTTTGGATTTCCACATACTGTCCCAGTTAAAAAAATTACCCTGTATAATATTAAATAAATTAAGGCAGTACGTAGTGTTTAGTCGCGTTTCGGGATTATCTCGGAAGCTTGCCCTACCTGGACGGTCTACATGCGTCTCCCCAATCCACTTAAGCCCCATTCCACATCATGTTAAGCTAGAGTGCTGTCCATGAGCGCAGATACTTAACTGCTACGATTATCTACAATAGAGAAATGTCTGGAAGCTTTTCAGCAAGTTACACTGTTTGGCACATACGGCGGCGATTTAGGTATAGTGTGTCGATATGCGTCCAATGCCCCTATTGAGTGCTATTAGATCTTAAGTTGCTGGAAAATTAAGAGCAATTAAAGGTTTTTTTATTTTATTAAATATTGTTTAAATATTTTATTAAAAGTCCAGAAACTACCTAATTGTTTCAGGGATAAGAGATAAAAATTATAATTTAAATATTTCATATTTAAATTATTATACGGGAAAAATGTACACTGTCAACCTGAATACCGGCGCATAGCGGAGACGACTACTGCCTGCTGAAATTTCTTTATGGTTGCATTTGTTCCCATTTATAAACCGCAATCTAGTATAGGTCGACTGTAGTCATATGTCGAGCTTGTATTTTATTATTTTATTATGTACTTAGTAAAGTCTGAAAGTTAATTGTTTTAGGGACTTTTTTTATTATTGTAGCTCGGTATGTGACAACACTCCGCCTGATGTAAAGCTAGAGTGCGGTCCATGAATGAAAACAACTGCTACTACAGAGAAACCTGTGCGGGTAGCAGTCGCCTCCACTATGCCGGCTTGAGGAGACGAGCATGTACCATCTTAGATTGACAGTGCACACTCCTCTCGTTATACCTGGCTACTTTCAAACTATTCCCGAAACGCGACAAAGTCACTTCACGGGTGTTACATTCGAAATGTACTCGTACTACTAAATTTTCTAGATATAAAAATTCTATAGTGAATTATATTAGTTGATGATGCTATTATAATACATTTATATTATGTACGCGCGAAGGATAGGATTACTTGTAATCTGCTCGGGTGCGTCATATTGTCACATCCATTAAGCCGAGTCAATGGGCGGGCGTGGATCAGACCACGCCTCCTACCCCGGTCACCCCACCCTCTTCCCGCAGACCTCCCGGTCCCACAGCCTCCGCTCGACATGCACAACTGAGTGCACAAAGCGGGTAGCTTCCGTACGCGTCGCTCATACAATTCTTATACGCCTCCATGAAGTGATCAAACATTTAGTGGATTCGAATGAACTATGAACATTTTTGAATGGTTGAGTAGAAGGGAAACCGTTAGTTTAGTGTAAAGTTGTGTTTAAAATGCGGATTGGCGTAGTGGCAGAGGGTGGCGCGTGAGTCGCTGACAGGCTGGAGCGGCCGGAGCGGGAGTACAGCGATATGGGGGCAGCGGGTGCTGACGGCGGTGCTATGTGGCCACGCGAAGGGCCGGCGTTACTCAGCACAGCTCTCCTATTAGGAGGCTCGTTACGGGAACGTGCACCGGCACCACTTTTTACTATAGAAAGCATATTAGCTCCGAGACCACCGCCGCCATTGCCGCCACTACATCTTCATCATTTTGCGCATACACCATTTCACAGAGCACATGATATATTTGGTAAGAGTATTTCGAATTAAAGTTGCACTTCTGGAGTTGTAGTACTTTAGAAAATAATCGTCTAAGGTCAGAGGAGCTCGACGGAGATATATTTCTCCTTTTTTAACCAATTATGTTTGATTGTAACCCGAGTTCTATTAGTTGATGTCCAAGCGGCCGAAAATTAGCTTGATAAATATTAAGGTGATACAGCTAACCTACTGTTGATTACCTATACCTATCCGATTGTACATACTTAATATATTACAGTATGTTTGTGTGTTTATTTGTTCTCCAATAAACGATTGAACGGCTCTTCAATAAAAGCGTAAAGACAAATTATGTGCTGAATTCGGTTAATATAAGTTAACAAAAAATATTTTTGAGTTAGATAACTCGTTTATTGACAAAGGTTTTATTTTTATATTAACATGAGTGAAAACAGAGTTATTTAATCCAATTAAAAGATTCCTTGATTTAAAACGGAGACACAAAACGCAAATTATAATATAAAAAAATATTTCAGTCATGGAAAAGCTATGAAAGTGGTGAAAATTTCCGTCACCCGAAACATTATTAGAAGCAGAAAATAAGTTGATTCCTAATACCCTCAATTATAATAATGGACGTGTAACATGATATACCCCACACTCACTGTACTTGAGATCACTGTGCCTGCGAGCGTTATTCCTTAAAACGAGCCTAATGATGGCGAGACCATCTTTGCCATTTTCAACTAGGTATTAAAATCTGTTACTTTCTATAATAATATAATACTTAACTATTATTTATTAATAAATAAATACCCAGACCAGTAACAAATACATAATAAATACTTATATAAAACAGTATTTAATAAATACATTATAAATATTTATTTCGACTGAGAATCGAACCCGGGAGGGATCTCCAAATTTAGAACTACAATGGTTGGCTCTTATGTTTTCTATTTCATAAATTTACACGATTTTCTGTAAATTATAAAACTTAGAACAGGTCCTGCTATAATGACGTTCAACATTATCTCGCGCCCTAGGCTTCTCTCATATTATTTTAAGGGGATGCTAAGACCACTTTAATCACCGCAAAATACTTTTTCTGTTTTCGTCCGTGAGTGTTTTAAAATAGAAAAATAACTGCAGGCATTATACAAAAAGCGGCTTATCAAAAATATTTAATTTTAATTTTAATATAATAGTTTATTATTTTACCCTCACTGTTGATAGACTTATTTTTCTACTAAGCAGATCATGTATGTACAGGTTAAATAACTTAGGTTTAGTAATTTGGTAGTGTGAATAAATGTTGTAAATAAATAAATTAAAATACGAAAAATAGCATTTAGTTAATTGCATTTTAAGAATTTGGGTTTTATTTTAATATAGTAGAAACTATTAAAATATTAATATCATCTGCAGATAGTTATAGATAAACCTAAAAATAAAAATTTAAAAGAAAAGACTGGAATATTTAAAAGGAAACAATTTTTCCAAGCATCAATCTTAAAACGTGAAAAATCAATATAGGTAGCTACAACGGCAGCCTTTGAAAGCGTCTTAACGAGACGCCCAGAGGCCTTAAAAGCTTTTAAATTTCCAACCGAAGTAAATACATTGTAATACCTCTGTAGAGCTTCCGGAAATATGCAAAAGTATTCAATTTTTATTCCCGGAGGTTATTTTGAACGGTTCGTCGGACGGCAACGTTCTCTCTCCACGTGCTAAGCCCCGATAGACGTTCACGCTTGGATGGTATACTTCGTGTTACCACTTATTCATGGTGACGTCTCAGAAACATATTTTTTAAATTATTTCATAAATATTCTTATTATTTGTGTCGTAGACGCATTAGATAGCCCCCGTAGCACTTCGGTAAGAACTTCAGACGATATAAATTCATTATTTCCTTAACTATACAGGGTTATCTTAAGATTATGAGCAGTCCAAGGAAAGTAATCTTTTTCAGATTCGTTAGAAAGATTTGCTTGTAATGTGACATCATAGAAATATAGGTGATATTTTTTTATATTTGAGTCGGTTCAATTCTCGGCTTAGATAAGAGATTTGTTAAAAATGTATCAATGAGTTCTTCCCATTCACTCTTCAGTATCAGTTTAGAAGTAGTCAGATTTAATGGGAGAAGTCTGGTCTGTCAGCCCTGAAGGTATACTTGTCTCATGAAGCAGGTTTAGGGAAGGAAATTCACGCCTGCAGACATTTTTCTGTGGTACGGAGACAACAGTTGACCGCAGTCTAGCTTAATATAAGATGGAGTGCGGTCCCATATCGGTCTACTATTCAAATATTTTTGTTTTTCTAATAGGTGTGACTGGAGTAGGGTCGACAGTTGCGGGCACCGCTGGAGGATATGCGGGACTATATAGCGGATATGCAGCAGCAGCGTTAGCAGGATTAACTGGACCACCACCAAAAAGAAAGAGACGACATAGAACAATATTTACTGAAGAACAACTAGAACAACTAGAAAGTACGTTTGACAAAACTCATTATCCCGATGTGGTGCTTCGAGAACAATTGGCATTACGAGTTGATCTCAAAGAAGAGCGTGTTGAGGTGAGTTGATTTTTAATTTATTACCTAAACTATTGCCCGCAACTCCGTATGCTCACAGTTAGGTATTATGCGATTAGCATTACTTTAGATTGGGAGGCAACCATTCGCATCTAAATTCTCAAATATAATAAGCAATTAATTATCGATTTATTTTTTTATTAATTTCTCGTTAGCTATATTTCTTTATTATTAAATTATAATGAAAATTTAAAGAAAAAATATTAACACGCAACCTGAGCTGAGGTGAAAATCGAACCCACGGTCCTTCGCTATGCGTGCGAATATTCTAACCACTAAACTACACGGGCATTGGCGCTTTACGTGATCGTACAAAATTTCTCTATTCTATCTAACCATTGGACAGCTCTTTCAAGTCAAACTGCTGGTAGAACGTTATATTTAAAAAAAAAACGTAAAACAAATATGCAAATATTTATTTCACAAATAAATAAATATAAATTCAAATTCATTTAATCAACAAGTAGGCTGATTTTCAGCACTTTTGTACGTCGACATTTACAATATAATATTTAAAACATTTATAAATAATAACAAAAACAATAACAAAATAATAAGATATAAATATACTCACTAAACGACAGAAAATCAAAAAGAACGAACAAGGCATAGACACATTGTGTTGTAAACATAAAGTTTATAACAGTGATCGATTATATTTGTAGTAGTAATCGTATTTTAACAATTTAAATAACTTATCTATTAAGTTATTCAGAATGTAAACAAAAGTCACAACCGTGGCAATATTATAAATCTTTCGATCAATGATAAAACATTAATATTATATTGTAATAATTTAAGTGTTATGAATAAATGAATAACATAAATAAAACTAAGGCTTCTATTTGAGTAAACAATAAATTTCCAATTTCCTTTTCGAATGTTTCACTTTGTAGGTGTAAATCGACTTAGTTGATTACCTATAAAGTAATATCTTTGATATTTGTAGCGTAACTGCTAAGAACGGCTTCACTTAACAATGCTTTTCATATGTTACCTTTTATAGTCACACAAAGTCCACGCTTCAGATGAATACCGGAAACTGCATACTGGAACGAAGTTAATACAATATAGAAAGTTATAAAAGGATTTTTTTAATTGGTCAGAATATGACTAGGTTAAGAGTGCTCTATCCATGTCCAAGTCTAAAGTTCACGACTCATTGACTGAATATTTTATTTATTTATTTATTTATTTGATTGGCCGATGTAACATGCTCGTTACATATTGGCAAGTCAATTACAATAGCATACCTATTTTTTTTTTACATTACAATTTAAAGGAGAATGCCCATTCGCCAAAGAAAATTGGGCCCACAATTTTTTTCTCGAGTTTGTCGATGATTTTTTGTTAATTTTTAGAAAAATAAATCTACTTCCATATTAGCAATCAATATTAATCTTTTTTACCCGGGTTATTGAGTAATTAGTTGTTTTCTGATGCAATATTTAAGGTTATTATTATTTTAAATGCTTTAATAATTGAATATATTTGTTTTTTTATGTAATTAAACATTGTCTATTGAATGATAAATGGTGTGTTGATATAATTAAAATGAATTAATAAAAAATAAAATAATATTTTAGAATATTGTTTTGTTACCAAACTATTAGGTATCAAGTGGGCCCAAAAATGGGCATTCTCCTTTAGCTTAAGATATAAAATTACACATAATTAATCGCCGGAAATAGAATAAATTTAGTATAAAATAATGATAAAAATTAATAATAGTAAAAAATGCCATGCCAGGGCACTTATTTGAATAGGGAGTCATTTAATTTCAGGTTTATATAATAGTCATCTTTGCTAATGCCAGCTTGAAGAGACGATTGTTTAATGTTCACCTCTTTTAAAATAGGACTATTTATTATTTATTAAAAATGCTGATGGCAAGCCCTTTAACCACCTGTTACACTACCAATATAAAACGTTATTGCAGGTTTTTTTTTCATTATTCGCTTTTTTCATGTAATATTTATTTTTAGAAGCCGCAATGGACGCGTAGCATCGCTAACATAAACGCGCTCGCCCCTCTCGCAAGGCTGTCGCGACATCAGTTCTTTATCAATCGTCGCATTCACATTGCTTGTTTTTGATATTTCAACGATAACTTGTAGTAGATATTTTACCAATTTTACCAATAAATGTCGAAAATTATGCAACTTCATATGATAGTTTACTTTAGCGTTTCTGTGCCATCCCTAGGGAACCATTTGAATGAGTTAGAATAGTTGTACCTTAAGTTAACACATAAAATAAAAAGCTCAACCTTCCTTAATAAACAGATTATCTAACGCAAGTAAAATATAATATTATATGCCATGCCACGTCTATGCTAAATTTCTTCAAAATTCGAATCAGA
The DNA here is from genome assembly GCA_948150575.1 of Tinea pellionella. Taxonomy (NCBI): domain Eukaryota; kingdom Metazoa; phylum Arthropoda; class Insecta; order Lepidoptera; family Tineidae; genus Tinea; species Tinea pellionella. The sequence continues at coordinate 4,572,200 of OX411252.1, forward strand.
ATTGGAGGACAAACATATTTTCATTTTTATGATGTTAGTACAGATTTAAGCTTTTGCCTACCTACTCATAGAAGAATTCTTCAAAAAATAGATAAAGCAAAATCGTACTTATTCCATATAATTTATGTATGTAAATAGTTTATTTAGCCCACCCACTATGATGCGTCTGATTTCGACAAACTAAAATTTGCTGAATCATCGTCACCTTACGTCACTATGTTTTATGCTCTATTAAATATGTCTACGTTCAGGAATATAATCGAAGAAGGTCTTTAATTAATACAAGAACTGAAATAAGATTATGACGAGCGTCATAGTAGAATTTTAGATAAAGTAATCTGCACAAACAGTTCTTTTTACATATATTATTACAAGGTAGACCCTAGGGTAGAGCTTGGAAACGAAAGAATTGTGCCAAGATCGCGGCAAGTTGCGTTCCATTATCTCTGCCTACGCCTGTAGGAAAAATGCATTATTTATTGTACACTAAACGATATATAATTTTTTATTGTAATGATTAAACGACTTACACAATTTAGATCTGTTTATCGTAATTTTATTACCTTTTTAAAAATTATTTATGTGCTGTACTGCAATACTGCTGTATTGAAAAAACGATAATAGGATCTTCATTAAAATAGAGTAGTAAACGTTTTTAGCTATCTTTATTTACCGTTAAGGTATTCGAAATTTAAACAATATAGAATATAATCTGTTGTAGATAAGTCATAGAGTTTTGCGTCGTTAAGAAGGGATGTTTGCCCGCTACCGGTGTTGAGCTCATCGAGTGTCTCCGCTTGGTGTGTACCCAGCACTTAATAGATGTCGCCCACCCAGGCCGTATGCTCTCGCCCGATGTATAGACATCTACCGACAACTGTTTACACAGTCCACTCTCTACAACCATCGGATTGTGCAAATTCAAACTTTTGTAACTAAAATACAAAATTTCATCAAGTATGCAAAATTTCTTTAAACTTTCATTTTACTTATAATAAATTCAAGATAAAAAAGAACATAATATTTAGGTAGATAGAATAATTAAAAAAAGTTAAGTAAAATTAGAAGATTTCTTTACGAAAATCAGTTCGAAAGAAGCCGTGTAAATGACTGTTATGAGTTAAGTACGGTTAAGTTTTCCGCGGGGTTTGTAAAAAGGGCGCAACGGGCGTTAGACGGCGACCGCGCAGCGAAAATTAATCGGAGTTAATTAAATTTGATTTATTTATGTGGGGAAGGGAGGGTGCGCGGAGAGAGAGGCGGGGAGGGTCGGTCGCTAAAAGCACAACAAAACGCTTAATGAGGACCGGTTTTATGGCTTCGGCCCCGGATAATGGTGTTTTTCCGATTTATTCTTGGTTCAATCTGCCGACGAGAAGGATCATCGTGCTTCAGCGTTACGACAAGGTTTCCTTTAATTTAATTTGATTGTTACGAACTTATGTTGTAAAATTTCGTTTAAATATTATTTGGGGCTCCGAAAAATAGGATCAAAGAGTTGTCGAATTGATAAATTTGCTACGACCGCGACAGTTATACCTAATTTTGATTACTTTTGGTTTTATAACAACGCTAGTTGCAATATCTATATGTAATTTGTAATATAGGGCGAAAAAATAAATCACAGAGGACGTGCCCACATTCGATAGTTAGATATTGCTACCGCGCGGTCGTAGCGCAGCCACAAGCCCCTGTATTTGAACAAAGGCAATTGAAAAATGCATTATTAAAAAGGCTTTTGTTTAGGCGCACAACACTTACGGTATTGTTGCCGATTGTGAATGTTTGCCACACTCTGTTCAACCGCGTTTATTTAATTAAAATATACTTTTTATTCTCTAAATTAGCCAACATTTAAACTCGCTCGTTATAAACAATTTCTTTATTATTTAACCTTTGTATAAATATATAGTATAGTATGGCATTTTATGACATGGTAGCTAATATTTTACAATATTGAGTTAATTTTCAGAATTTGGCGTGGCCAATCAGACGATATAATTTTGATCGCAGAGGTAATAAAAAATTAAATGAAGCTATCCTATTGGTGGAGAGTACTCGCGTTACGCTATCACGGCGTAAATGTAAACTCGTCTGTACCTAAGTAATTGTTATAAGGTCGCGGTAACTCTTTAGACAATTCGACCGAGTGTGGAGAGTAAACTCGGCAATAGAGATGTGTCCAATACCACATTTTACATTTAACTTTCAATAATACCCGTACTACTACTAGCCAGATATGCATTCGTGCAACTGCTGTCTGCAAAAATTTGCTATAAACTACAGATGGGACGCCAGACTGGGTAATAACCATCATCAGTCTGCCAGCCATTTTTTAATAGGTTTTAAGGAACTTTGAGAGATTTGAACACGGGTCTCAACCGTCAAAACATAAACGTACTCGTATATTTTTATTCAAATAGATTTATTGTTTTATTTTGCATCTACATGTAAATTACAATGCTTACTTTCTCTAGCGTGTAGACAAAATTAAATTATATAAATAAATAAAATAATTATTACAGCTTGCATTTGTTACCTCAACCAAACACATGAGCGTGATATTACGAGTATTTTTGTTTTCTCTTTAAACGTAATAAAATGAAAACCCACAAATACAAATTAAATATTCATAACAATTGAGTATGTATTACGGTAATTAATTGGCATGAGTTTCTAGTAATCATACATAATTTGTTATTAATATATTAATTAAAAATTTATGGTAATTAATTTCCTACTCATTTAATTAGCGTTTGGCTGTTGGCTGGCTCGTGAGCTCGTGAGTAAAGTTAAAATTATATTGAATATGTTGTTAAAGCGACACATGTTGTCCAAGTCCATTAGAGCGGCCGTGGTCCAGCGGTAAGACGCGTGAACTCACGATCGATGAGACCCGTGTTCGAACCTCGCTAATTTTGACCAGTACCAATGTAACTTTGTTATATGTACTTTAGTCGCTCAGTGCCTATAGGCACTATTAAAGAGTGGTAGGCAGACTGATAATCGTCTGCCGTCCTGGGGTAGTACCATCATTTCAGAATCAGAATTCGAACACCCGTGAAGTGACCTTGTCGCGTTTCGGGAATAGTTTGAAAGTAGCCAGGTATAACGAGAGGATGTGCACTGTCAATCTTGATGGTACAGGCTTGTCTCCTCATGCCGGCATAGTGGAGACAACTGCTGCCCGTTGAGATTTCTGTGGGGTAGCAGTTGTTTCCATTCATGGATCGCGCTCTAGCTTTACATCAGGCGGAGTGTTGTCATATGCCGAGCTACAATAAAAAAAAGTGGCAAAATATCAAGCGTTCTATTAGGATTTTGTCCATATAACATTTGGAGACGCTGCTATCTAGTCGTGTCGCTCTATGCATTGGGTATATGTTAATTGAGATTTCTTTTTTTTGGTCATTTTTTATAAACATGGACATTTTGCTACATAGACGATTCAATACTAAGCCGTTAAAATCCTACCGGTCAGAATTTAGCTGAATTTAAATACGGGTCTCATTGATTTTCAGCTCACGCTTTCCACTGCTTGATCATGGCTGCTCTGTCATTCTCATAAGGTTATTCATATATTTTATTATGTAATATTCTGGGCTTAATAAACACGATAATTTGTTTTTTTTTTATATTCTATGTTTTTTAATGAGTCTGACAGCGTTCGCTTTCCGTTAGAATTCGGTTGGACGCAGAGGCGGCTTTACCTATAGCGCAGGGTGTGCGGCGCACACGGGCGCCGGGTCTAAGGGGGCGCCGAGCACTCTCTAATCTAAAGCGACACCTCCAAAGACACTAAGGTAGTGTGACCGAAGATGGCCCGGTTCCTATCATAGCCCACTTTTAATAAATCAATGTTACGATATGCCAAATAATTTCAAATTTCGCGGTAATATATAGGTGTGGCCATAGAGTGAAATGCATATCCGTTAGATTCTAAGCGCCGCTATTTTGAGAATGTCTGGCAGTTTGTTGTATGGTCCGCCAAGAGCGTGTGCGTTTTATAACCTTCATAACACAAATAAACGAAACTAAAAAGCAAATTAAACCTATTTAAATTTTTATTGTTAGTGAAATTACTAAAATAGTCATTTCACTATTAAACAAAGGTAAGTGCCTTCATTTTATTTGTTTCGCTGTTTTTTTAAGAAAATATATTCTCACTCAAGTAAAGTTCCCAATGAAGGCCCGCTACATGTTTACCATACATGGCCCGGGCCTTACTAGGCTCTGGGAAATAATAAATTTAATTTAATAAAAATCGGGATTGCCGACATGCGTCAGTGTGTCAAGTGTCGGGTCTGGTATCATGAAGAATGTGTAGGTTTAACTCCAGAGGACAAAGAGCAATTCGTATGCCCCGACTGTGACTAAAAAATAATGGTGAAGTATATGTTATTTACACCTGATTTGTGTTGATTTTTATTTTTTTATTTTTGTTGAGTTATATAAGTATATAAGTTTATTTTAGGCAAAAGGGACTATTTGTGTCATTTTATGAAAGTATAAAAACTAATACTTCTAACATGGCCCACGTATAAGTGTGACAAAAAATTAAGGGCTAAATAAAGAACTCATTTATTTTGTTACTAAATGTTACTATGAATCTCTATATATATGTTATTTTGCCATTTAGAAAGCTATTATTGTTTTATTTAAATTTATATTTTTTGTACACTTAAGATAGCCCACGCCATATTTATAAGTTTTTCTTTTTATTTTTGTTATATATATTTAACAAAAACTGAATTTCAAGTTCAGTATTATAGATAAGTAAAATTTAATATTCGATTAGGCATACATTTTAGGAAATATATTTTGGGCCTTTTTGAGCTACCACCTTCTTAAGATAGCCCAGTGAACAGGTTTTAAAAAATGCTTCATTTTTTCTCTTAAAGTGCCAAAAAAATCTTGTAATTCATAAATGTTCTTCTCTAATAAATAATTAAAATATTAGTAAATGATTTTTCTTTATAATTCCCAATTTAAAAGAAAAAACAACGATTTGAAATTAAGTGCCTGTACCTTACTCATTTCCGGACATCATTTAAAATTGCACTATTTGCACCCGAATTTCCGTTTGCAAATATAACTGTAAGCATTCTCTTTTCACCCCGCTCCTACTAGAGGGCGCCATGGTATTGGTTGCACACGGGCGCCACAAGGGCTAGAGCCGCCTCTGGTTGGACGAAAACAATCGCTGTCGTAAAGAAATGACTACTGTCGACATTACCGCCTCCGCTTGATAAGATGATTCCACCATCCAAGTTCGCCAAGTTGACGGGATGATTTCTCTTGTATACTCTTCCCCTCGAAGGTTTTACAATTCAATGTATTTGAATTGTCCTACTGCCTACTGCTTACCTTTGTATTTATTTTAATATTAAAATATTTAACCTAATAACTAAAGTACGGCCAATGAAACGAGATAAAATACGTAAACAATATGACCGTTACTAAGTTACATTACGATAGCTAGCGATTATTATCTCTATCCTTATCTTTCGTACGCATTAATGAAGTCATTTGGCAGCTATCTTTGCGTGATTCGTGGTACAGGAAAGCGGTCAGATCAGAAGATGTCAATATTTAGGCCGCCAAATTATTCACGCTAAAATTATATTTTTTGCAAAAAAGTATGTACAACCTACTTATTTCACAAATGCAGTCTTTATGTGATACTCAAAATACATAGGAGGATAGAAATTAAGGGTAAATAGGTACCTCATCGGCAAGCGTGTTCCACCTTAGACTGCATCACTGCTCAACATCAGGCAGGTTGTGATCAAACGCTTACCTATTAAGAATTTAAAAAAAAAAAATGTTGTGAATTTTCTAATATTTTATGGTTACCGTCTGAGCTGAACCCACTCTTCGTCACTGCTGCAAATACATTATTTAAGAATCTGTAATTAATAAGTACAAACTAAGCAAAATAACGAAGCTTCTTTAATTATATCCGACAGACAATTTGACGTTAAATTTAACATTGTTTGAGATAAGACAATATTTTTCTTCAACACAATATAACTGAATAAACAGTTAGGGAGAAGAAACTCGTTCATTTAGTAGATATACCTACTCATCATTCGAAAGGTTTTCATAACTCTTTAAACATATTAATTATTTAAAACATACGTACTCGTGCACAAGGTACAGGATTGTCATTAATATTAAATAGCTAAGATAAGATTCTGAATCGAATAAAAAATAACACAGCGCAGTTTATAGCTCACTTTTATAAAATAAGAATGGTTATTAACCCTGTCTGTCGTGGGGTAGTAACACCACTTTCGAATATAACACCCGTGAAGTGACTTTGTAGAAATTTATCTGTAGTAACAGTAGTTTCCGTTCATTAACCGCACTCTACGTTACGTTTACATTATGGTTTACATTGACTCCACACGAGTTGCACCATCGCGGCATTGTCGCGCCTGCCATTTTTGATGGTTACTTTAATCTTAACCGTAACCAGCAAATCTTGGTTTGGCTAACGTCAAATGTATGAAAAGAAGCCAAATATGTCATTTTATTATTTTTCGAGATCAGCCACCCTTTTAACGATAACAATATGAATTTATACGATATTGCAACGCATGTGGAGTAAATGTAAACGTTTAACGGTCGTTCTCGCCGTAAAAGTAATAGTTAAAGTTACTTTAACCGGCCTTTTGGTGCAAACGACCCTTAGATGGTGCATAGGGAAGTTTCCGCTCATAAATCGCACTCTAATTTGACATTAGGCTAAGTTTTGTCACTAGTCGAACTACTATAAAAACAAAAAATAGAAATAAATTCATACATTACCTTCCTCAATTACGTGCGAGTATTTTAAGTAATTTTAGAAGCGAAACTTATGGGAATGAGCTACCAAAATGTCATAGCAAAATAACGATATTGATATTACTCGGAATTGAAATGTACGTTTTAATAGACATACTCATGTAGATAAATTGGGTAAATCAGATGTGCAGATGCGATATTCACATCGTCGCACATAAATAATTGACGCCACGTCGCCATTCTCATGCAGTTAAGGAAATGGGTGTACAAACTTTACGCCATATCTCGTTTTGTTTCAACACACCTCCATTATATTGTGTTATGTAATTTATTTCATTATGTGAGGAAAATATTAATAATAAAGATAATATAACACGATAAGTACTTTAGGGATAGGTGGTAGGCAGACTGCTAATGGTTATTTGTCCAGTCTGCCGTCCGGTGTAGTACCACCACTTTCGAATGTAACACCCGTGAAGTGACTTTGTCGCGTTTCGGGAATAGTTTGAAAGTAGCCAGGTATAACGAGAGGAGTGTGCACTGTCAATCTAAGATGGTACATGCTCGTCTCCTCAGGTTTCTCTGTAGTGGCAGTTGTTTTCATTCATGGACCGCACTCTAGCTTTATATCAGGCGGAGTGTTGTCACATTCCGAGCTACAATAATAATTTAAAAAAAAGTATAAATAAAGTAGGTACGGCTCCCATATATTTTTGGCACTGGGCTCTCAACTGTCTAGCTACGCCCCTGCTGATACACTGAGATCCTGGACGGTCCCAGTCGAAGCAAATATTTATTTGTAATATTTGTTCATTATTGATTCAAACACGATGGACTGATAATGAAATAATAAGTCATCCTCAGAGCGGCCACGGCCTAGCCAAACTCATGATCGAAATCCCGCATTCAAATATCGCTAAATTTTGGTTGTTCAGTAGATAAGGTACGATTTAAAAGGCTGGTAGGCAGACTGATGTAAACGCTGTCAGAAATAACAAATGTATTTTACAGTAAACAAGTTTCTTATTTGCCCATATAATAAATAATTATAATTATTTTAAACGTACCTGGGATAGTAGAACTATTTTCGAATGTCACACCGCCGAAGTGACAGTTTGAAAGTAGCCATGGGCCCAAATCAAAAGCACAATTAAAGTTGTCACTTGATCGAATCCAAAACAAAATGACGTTCAAATGTTGTCACTTGTTTTTTATTGTGCTTTAGAGCTGGACCCTAGGCATAACGAGAGGAGTTTGCAGTGTCAATCTGGGTGGTGCGATTAGCCGGCATAGAGGAAGCGACTACTGCCTCTAGAGATTTATCAGTAGTAGCAGTTGTTTCCGTTCATGGACCGCACTCTACATTAACATCAGGCGAAGCCTTGTCATATTACGAGCTACAATTTAAAAAAAAGTAAAATTATTTTATTTTTTTAAATGTATAAGTGAATATTGAAGCAAATGAAATTACAACATTAAATTTTATATTAAAATCTTCATAAGTACAATATTAATAAATTCATTCAATATTCAGATTATAAATATGACGGTCGGAGGAGTCAGGAGACACTATTTTATTCTGAGAGACAGACAGTGACATGAAAGAAAAAGTAGGCGTGTCGTCCCGCCCAATGGGTGAACCCAACCCAGGGCGACCTCCCACCGTGGCCCACCGCTTATCTGGTAATAGGGAGATATAAAGATACGAAGCTCCTAGCATGTTACTAAGTAATAAAGCGAAACATTCGCTATATTGTCTCTCCTAACCTGCTGAATATAAAGTCTGTAACCCGTCGCCGTCGAGTCGTCGTTGTCAGGACATTTTCAATTCACGGTTATTATCACACTTTGATCCAACAAAGGAAACGTGTAATTTTATTATTATTATGAATTTTATAAATAAAGTAGATAGCTAGTGTAATAAGTATCTGATTTACGCACATAATTTACGATTCTTAACACGTTATTATAATCTATCTCTAGAACAAATTAATAAACACCCTCTATAATATTGAGTTAATTTTTATCGCCCCAATCAATTAGTGTAGTATTTATGTATCACTTAGTAAAAATAAAGTAATTCTCTGTTTATTTTTATTTAAACCTGAATCCCCTTTCTCCCGGGTCACGTCTCGAAGTGGAGTATCACTCTATTATTTATAGACGCCTTCGATACGCAACACAAATTATTGTTTTCAAAGTATAACGTTTAGGGGAGTCAGTTGTTTGTCGAAGGATCCCTCGAAGCACCCTTCGCTTTAAAAATTGCATGGATATTCAATTTTATGTCGTTCGAAATAGATGTTGTTTTTGATCGACCTTCCATTCGCGATAATACTTTTTCGTTCGGGCTTCGTAACGGGGTACTATTAAAGCAATCTTTTGACAATTGAATTTCGTCTGGATTCACGTATTGTGCGGAGATAGGTCGTTTTTGAAGAGCGCGGCCACGGCTGTTTGCTCGCGGTAATTGATACGAAGTGACAGTCGCGAGGGGATGCTTTTCCAGCCTCCGGCGGCCGTCGAGGAGATGTTTTGACATTACCGAAACAAGGTGGGTGTGATTTGAAGTGGCCCTTTGTGGAATTATACTCACGAATGCCGTTTTTAATATACACTAATGCATTTCGTCCTTAATAATACGACGAAACCCGACAGGTGTGAGGGATTCTCTATTGGACCCTCAGAGGCAATTTCAAATTCTACAGTTATAATTAACTAAATTAGGTAGATACGGAAGGCGAAAGTCACCCTCACATTTTAACAAATTGGCTCGAAGTCATATTTAAAATAAATATAATTTTCAATATTATGTAAGTAGTTAGTTAAATACATTTTGAATCAATTAAACGTTTGTTTTCATTAAATTAAAAGAGCTCTTGAAAACGTGGTTGCTATAAAATAAATATCCATTAACACATTCGGCCTATGAAGTGAACAATTTGTGAAATTATTATCCACTTTGAAAAACAGACCGATGTAAATTAATTCGACATTAAGGTATCAGGGGCGGATCAGGCGCTCCATTAATAAATCAGTTCGCTAAAACCGTAATTGTAATCTCAAACAAGATGGAGGGTGCGCTGTGTTTGTTCTAATAACATTATTACAATAAGTTCGGGTTTGGTTCACCGCTCTCCGCTATGCTTATCGTACACTACGGTCTCCCAGCGGACGTTTTCGCACGGTCGATGACTCTTATTCAATTTATTATTTTCTATCATAAGATTATAATATTCAAGTTATTATTTAAACGCGCAATACTTACAGCTAGTTTTTCAGGCAAGGATACCCAAGCTAATTTTTATACTTTTTTTATTGCTTGACACACTTTGCCTGATGTTAAGAGTGCTATGAGCGGAAATAACTACTGCCACAGAGGGATGTCTCCAGGCAGTAGTCGCCTCCGATATTCCGGCCTCTTTGACAGGGCACACTCCTCTCCTTATACGGGAATACTTACAAGCTGATACCGAAACGCCACTGGTGTTCAGTTCGGGTGTTACACTTGAAAGTTACACGGCATACTGGGTAATCAACCATTGTCTGCAATATCACTCCTTAAAATTAATAAGAACTTAACACCTACAATTTGGTTAAACTATATGCAAACAGGCGTTGTTGTTGACACAATAGGAGTCTAATAAGGCGCAGGCGTTCAAGCGGGGGGTCTACCCCCAGGCAGTATCCTCGGCCCCTCATCTCATCTGCACAAATTCCCATAGCTACATTTCCTCTTTACTATACTTATAGCTAAGCACTGCAATTCCTATTCTCCCAATCTACATGTACTTTATCACACTCAATACATCTCCTATCTAACTAATAAGAATAAAGGCAGTTAGAAGAGCTGCCGATGACTTCGTAAAGCTCCAATGGCTGTAGTTTAGTGGTCAATTCGGAACATCCGCGCGGATTGGTTCGAATCTCGCCTCAGCTCAGACTATCGTTTGTGTCTTGGTATTTATCTTTTCAATTTTCATTATAATTTAATAATAAAACAAACAGCATTTAAAATACCAAAAAAAAAAGGTAATAAATAATTACTTATTTGTGTTTATTATTCTCATCGTCTAAACAATTTTGAATGGAAAAGCGTCTTTTAAAACGTTAACAATATACTAAATTTATAATGACGTGGTTATAAAGCTAACAGTACCGGCACATAAGAGTTTAATTGAAGCTGAACAAAACAATAGAATTTTCCCGATTCTCGATATTGTGAACGTGAAACAATGGAACGACATGAAGGCCGCTATTGCCATTTATTTAGGACTCATTCTCTTCAGACTTATTCCAGATCCACCATGGATTTAACGGGAATTTATAAAAACATTAATTTATATTAAATAAATATAAATAATAATTATAAATTCACAATATTTAAATTGTAATTAATTTAGCGTTTATGATAATTATCCTATTTAATTTATTTATTATGTCAGATTTTCAGATTATATAAGGTCCCTTGGTTCAAACTGATTATCCTTTGCGTAATTATATTTGATTAAAAATTAAATTCATGGAATAATGTATACCTACATAATCTACATATAACGCCCCGATTCTGAACAAGCTAGGATTCTCTGTAGGTATAAACCACAGACCCACTCATAAATATTGATATTTTCGACTGGAAATCAAATCAGGGATCTCCGCGTGTATCCACTAAATTAGGTTTTCCTGTTTTTTTTATTAAAACTAAAATCAACTCACCTTCAAAATATGTCGAAATAAGAAAAAATATGTCACTAGATCCATCATGGATTTGGTTAGTGGATCCATTGAGAAATATCCTTATTTATAATAGTAGTACCCGAAGTTTATAAGCGATAAGCTAACTTCAGCCCCAACATAGTTTACTCTAGAATATTGACTTCAAAAGTTAAACACCTACCTACACGAATTGAAAATTGCTTTGTGTACTCCGAGTTGCCTGATTAAAGATTAACTAATCGGTATAAGTAGCTTTAACTGTTAATTAATTTTTTCCTATTATTGTTATTGAATCTATTAACCTATTGTACTTTGTTATCGTTAAAAATAACGCTTTCGTAAGTTACCTTCAATACTTTTAAGTGTAATATCTGTGAAGCGACCAGGATCTAGTCTCATTTTAAGATTAATACCTATATAGGCTCTGTGACACCAGTTATCTCCGCACTTAAAACGCACTCTATCATAACATCAAGCAGAGATACGGGACTGCTAAAAAAATATTGAAATGTGATCGTTACTCAGAATTCTTCGTAAGTCGCAGTTAATCTTACATTGTTAAAGAACAATAGATAAAGCACTCACCACCGAGCCAAATGCAAAAGCGAGTACCGTGTCGTAGAGCGCCTCAAAGTCTGCCGTTGATAGCAAAACTGTGAGCATATTTGCCGCTCGAGCGCGTGATAATGGGCGGGCGGTAGGCGAAAGATAAGCTCCGCCACTCATTCAACGAAAGTTAATGGGGTTTTTGTTGAGCTACCGTCCGACACTTGTAATGCAATTAACAACGACAATAGAGGTCTCGCTTACGAATTAATTTTAACACCGCCGCTCTTTTAACCGCTAGTACTGAGGGACTTTTATTGGCTTGTCAAAGAAGTCGATGACTTTATTGTTCGGATTTTATTGTATGACATTTAAATTTAGGATTGACAACATCTCTCTTATTTCTTACTCGTCTACTATTTTATTAATACCTAAACATACCTACTAAATAATCTAATTTGGTTCAAGCACTAAATATTATTTATCTAGTGGTTACTTTCGACGTTAAAGGTGCATCAGGCAGCGCCGGATTTAGACTTCGGCGGCTCAAAGGCAGAAAATGTTGTGGAGGCCCTCAAATCGTTTGTGGTTAACTGTTGAAAATTTCTTTTAAGGTCAAGGTAAAGAAGAGAGCAACTAAATAAGTTGGCTAACACAAAATTTAAAACAAAACTCAGTATTTTTTTGTTTCTACTGAGCCTTTATCGATTTAATTTAATTTCTTTTTTGTGGTGTGGTGGCGGCCCATAGGCAACTGCCTATGTTGCCTATGCTTAAATCCGGCACTGACATCAGGTATTCAATATCTAGTTGGTATCCTATCAACTACGATAGCATAGGGTGTAGCATATTTTAGGGTTGCTACTTAAATAGTGTGTATTATTATTATACTAATATATAGCTGCAATACCACTGACTGACTGACATCAATTATTTCGCACTTGCCGGTATGGTGGAGGGTAGCGGTTTTTTGAGTCGTATAGAGGGCGTTCCAAAACCGTCGAGAAAAATACGACTTTGACCGGAAGTCGATTCTGGACCGGAAGTGGTAGCGATATCTCGGAAACGGAAAGAGATGAGGCAAAAGTGCCGAAACAAACGTTGTAGGGAATGCCCTCTAATTTCGAAAACGATACTTTTTTTTTCAAAATTGCTCAAAAAAAATTTTTCCTCGATCGTATTTATATCCTTTTCCCGCCGGTACGCCAATATGAAACGGAGCATGGCGGTGGGCGTGGCCTAACAGCATCCGCGTCGATCGCTCGTCGGGGCTCGCGCTCTCTATGTTCCGCCCGTTCAGAGCGCGCAATGAAAATATAACGACGCATTTTCGGGACGAACGATCGAAACGGCTTTACCTCGGTCAGTCGGACGGTGAGCGCGGCCGCGTGAACATCAAATTTGCTCCGCGCGGCAGGCTTTTTTAAAATATCTCAAGAAGTAGATACGTCAGAGTAACCATGTAAAGAACAATTTTGTTCAGTATGACCAGCACTATTTGTTTTTTTATTTTTTTTTCAATTTTTTTTAAATCGCCGTATCTCAAAAAGTACATACGTTAGCGTCACCGTGTAAAGACCAATATTGTTCAGTATGACCAGCACTACTTTTTTTTTTAATTTTTTTTTTTTTTTAATTTTCTAAAATCGCTATTACTCTAAAAGTACGTATGTTAGCGTAACCGTGTAAAGACCAATTTTGTTCAGTATGACCAGCAATATTTTTTTTTTTTTAATTTTTCTTTTTTTTTTAATTTTCTAAAATCGCTATTACTCAAAAAGTACATACGTCAACGTAACCGTGTAAAGACCAATATTGTTCAGTATGACCAGCACTATTCTTTTAATTTTTTTTTTCAATCTTTTAAAATCATCATATCTCGAAAAGTAGATACGTTAGCGTCACCGTGTGAAGACCAATATAGTTCAGTATGACCAGCAGTACTTTTTTTTAAAATTTTTTTTTTTTTTTTAATTTTCTAAAATCGCTATTACTCAAAAAGTACATACGTTAGCGTCACCGTGTAAAGACCAATATTGTTCAGTATGACCAGCACTACTTTTTTATTTTATTTTTTTTTATTTTCTAAAATCGCTATTTCTCAAAAAGTACATACGTTAGCGTAACCGTGTAAAGGTCAATTTTGTTCAGAAACTTAAACGCCTTTAGATGGCGAGCTAAATATTTTCAAAACTGCCCTAAAATCTATTCGATCTAATACGTTTTACGACAAAAAGGGCCTCCGCGGGCCGCTTGCGCCCGCGGCTTTTACCCAACAGCTAGTACTAATATATAGCTGCAATACCACTGACTCACTCACTGACTGACATCAATTATTTCGTACTTGCCGGTATAGTGGAGGGTAGCGGTTTTTTGAGTCGTATAGAGGGTGTTCCAAAACCGTCGAGAAAAATACGACTTTGACCGGAAGTCGATTCTGGACCGGAAGTGACAGCGATATCTCGGAAACGGGGCGACTCGGGGCGATCACCCCGTAGAGAAAGTTGTAGAGAATGTCGTCTTATGCCGAAATCAAAAAAAAAATTTTCAAAATCGGGCAAAAAAAATTTTTCCTCGATCGTATTTATATCCTTTTCCCGCCGGTACGCCAATATGAAACGGAGCATGGCGGTGGGCGTGGCCTAACAGCATCCGCGACGAGGCATTTTCGGGACGAACGATCGAAACGGCTTTACCTCGGTCAGTCGGACGGTGAGCGCGGCCGCGTGAACATCGAATTTGCTCCGCGCGGCGGGCTTTCTTTTAAATATCTCAAGAAGTAGATACGTCAGAGTAACCATGTAAAGAACAATTTTGTTCAGTGTGACCAGCACTATTTTTTTAAATTTTTGTTTTAGTTTTTTTTTTAATTTTTTAAAATCTTCATATCTCGAAAAGTAGATACGTTAGCGTCACCGTGTAAAGACCAATATTGTTCAGTATGACCAGCACTATTTTTTTTTTAAATTTTTGTTTTTTTTTTTAATTTTTTAAAATCGCCATATCTCGAAAAGTTGATACGTTAGCGTCACCGTGTAAAGACCAATTTTGTTCAGTATGACCAGCACTTTTTTTTTTAAATTTTTGTTTTTTTTTTTTTAATTTTTTAAAATCATATCTCGAAAAGTAGATACGTTAGCGTCACCGTGTAAAGATCAATATTGTTCAGTATGACCAGCACTTTTTTTTTTAAATTTTTGTTTTTTTTTTTTTAATTTTTTAAAATCATATCTCGAAAAGTAGATACGTTAGCGTCACCGTGTAAAGATCAATATTGTTCAGTATGACCAGCACTATTTGCTTTTTTTTTTTTAAATTTTCTAAAATAGCTATTACTCAAAAAGTACATACGTTAGCGTCACCGTGTAAAGACCAATATTGTTCAGTATGACCAGCACTACTTTTTTTTAATTTTTTTTTTTTTAATTTTTTAAAATCGCCATATCTCGAAAAGTAGATACGTTAGCGTCACCGTGTAAAGACCAATTTTGTTCAGTATGACCAGCACTAATTTTTTTTTAAATTTTGTTTTTTTTTAAATTTTTTAAAATCGCCATATCTCGAAAAGTAGATACGTTAGCGTCACCGTGTAAAGACCAATTTTGTTCAGAAACGTAAACGCTTTTAGATGGCGCGCTAAATATTTTCAAAACTGCCTAAAATCTATTCGATCTAATACGTTTTACGACAAAAGGGCCTCCGCGGGCCGCTTGCGCCCGCGGCTTTTACCCAACAGCTAGTTATAAAATAAAACTCCTACACCAATTCTAGATCTAAACCTATTCAAGCTCCTAGGCTGGCAGAAGTACCTATATTCTAAAATAATTGTGACATGTTATTAATAACTAACTATTGCCTGAACTTCGAATATCTAGGTATATTTAACGTTCGTTCTAGTGAACAAAAAAACCCAAACCTTTCCTAATAAATGGGCTGGCTATAAATAACGTACAATTTTTTTAAAATCAAACCGGTACTTCTGCATATGGAACAAACTGACAAAGAAACATTCATTTTTATATATTAAAAGATAAAAATATGTTATTAGGGGAAATTGAATAGATATCTTATTTTATTCTTTATCCTTAGACGACTATACCCAAGATTTTTTTTTATATGAAACTGTAGTACAATATATATATATTTCATCTTTATCTGCAATCAGTCTGTATGGAATTATATTATAATGCCTATAACTAACTACAAATATATTTGCAATTACAAAAAAAGTCATTCTTTCTTATTGCTATATAACATACTCAACTTTGTAATGGAGTTCTTTCTCCAACTGAATAGCATTTACCAAGAACTTTACAAATATGCCGAAAAGGATACGAAATAGTGTTGTGACTGTACAGGGTCAACAAAGAGATCGATATACGACCACCCGCGGTCTTGAGAACTTACCATTTTAGTCGATTTAAGTGTAAACGCCTCGGCCGAGTGGAAGTAACTACAATGACGACATAGATTAAATCAGAACCGCCGATGTGAACGCATCTCCACGCTTCCTAACAAACGTCTGGAGATTTTCTACATGAATGAATCAATTCCTAATACGGTAGCTTGTTCCTTTTGTTGCGGAATTGGGTCGATTCCACATGTAACACGGCAGATTATTATAATGTAGAATGGTTGGATATTAGTCCGTGTTCGGGCGATTTTTTTCAGTGACCCAGTTCATATTTTATAAATGGAAATTTTATTACTTTTTTTTTGCAGATGTAAATTCTATAGAGATCAGCGAATGAATTGTCCATAATAATCTATTTAATTTTAAATGATAATACATTATTCGTATGTATCAGCTAATATAAAGAATGCCTATTTTTGGGCCCATTAATATTTAATAGTTTGGTAACAAAACAATACTTTTTTATTAATTCATTTTAATTATATCACCACATTAGTTACCAATAAATAGTCAATGTTTAATTACATAAAAAATATATATCCTTCAATTATTAAAGCATTTAAAATAATAATAACTACAAATATTGCATCAGAATACATCTAATTACTTAATAACCCGGGTGAAAAAAATAAAACTAATTGGTAATAAGGAAGTAGATTTATTTTTCTACATAATTAACTAAAAATTGGCGACAAACTCGAGAAAAAAATTGTGGGCCTTAGTGGGCTTAGGCTCCTTCATATTAGAGGTTAATTATTATACATTTTCTATTTCCATACATCATCCATAACCCAATCTAATAATATTTTTCAGATCAGACGGAACGCATACGGGAAAAACAAACAAACTTTAATGTTTATATGTATTAGTTTTCTTAGCATTGGTTATAAATATAAATTGATATCGTATTTATGCAATTTTTTAAGTTGCACTTCTTTATCCTTCGGGTTCTCTCTGGATTAATTTCACGCGTTTCTTCGCCACTAATATGTGTAAAAACCCACCAACTTTAAATGAAATTCTGTTCATTCACAGGTATGGTTTAAAAATCGTCGCGCAAAATGGCGCAAACAGAAGCGAGAGGAGCAGGAAAGACTTCGCAAACTTCAGGAGGAGCGTGCCTGCGGTCGCGGTATTCCTCCACATCCAGCACTTTCTCCATCCTCAGTACCTCAAGGCCCGGCACCTATGAACCCTCGACATTATTCAGATGAGTCAGATTCTGACCTAGAAGTTGCGTAGAGTTAAATATATAGTTAAATAAAACACGCATATAATCGGATATACGTAATAAGGACATCTGAAAAGTTTAAGTGATAAGTGAATATGAAGTGAAATGACTTTAATTAAATTATAAAACTAATTTATTTCTTATTAATCATTTATTAATATCTACAATATCTACTTCATCTAATAAGAACAATATTAATTTTGAAGTTTTGGACCTCAGACTTTGTTACTGCGGATATTGATCAGATATTTCTGGAAATATGTTTTAAACGAATTTAGCCTATAAGTACGTATATTTCTGAGCAAAATGCTGCTCTAAAAAAGTATCAAATATCTGTAACTAAAATTATCAAAAAATAAATAAACTGTATGGGATTTGTTCCCTTTGCCTTTACAGAAGTGCACTACGAATCAGCTACGAATTTCTTCCAATTCTACAAATATAATTTTATTACTTTTCTAGGGATGTTTTGCGATAAAACTTTGGGTCCTAGTTCTTAGGGGAAGTTGGTCCTTTGCCAAATATAATAAACAGTTAGTCGAATTTAATTTGTTGGCATTATAAATATTAGCTATGCTTACAGCAAGTAATATAATATAATCTAAAATTATTCAAACTAGAAAATGTTGTAAATAGTAGTTTAGAGAAATAAAATTGCATTTATTTATTTAATCGTAAAAACATATTTTATATATTATTAAAAAAATGTTTGAATTATAATTTGCCACAAATATTCTTAATAATTATATAATTTCTTTTTGTTATCAAAGGACTTTTGTTTTGCTCATTGTTTTCACATTAAATAAGCTGTATAAATAATATGTAATAAGTAAGTATTATAATTCAATAGATATATTGTATAGATAATAATAGATATATGCTTTAAAAAATTGCTATTCATTAGAGGATAACGTCATAAAACTGCAATTTAATAGAAATATTAAGTCTTTGCTATCGAATTGTGGGCAAATAAAATTGCGGGCTCACTGGCGCGACATAGGGCCGGTAATTCAATCCTTACTTAATTATAAGATCCTAGCTTACGTTGCAATTATTGACTCAAAAAGTTAGATAAGTCACAGTCTTCTAAGGAACACATTACTCGTACAATATGCGTCGCTTTCTTCAAGAGCATATTATGGTCGTACTTTATTTCACATCACTACAGTGCTATCAATAAAGCGACAGTCGCCGATCTGACTTAAGTTAGAATTGATTTACCGGCCGTTAGTGTCAATATGTAAAAAAACAACAATTTACCCACTTATTTTGTAAATATTAATTTTAAATAATTAATGGCATATTAGACACCTACCTATTATATTATAATTGTTAGGTAGGTAAATTATTAAAACAGTAAATTATATTACAGAACATAATCGTACAATGATCCAGGTGTTTTATTTATTAATTTATATTAAGAGTGTGTAGTAAATTACCACAGATGTAATAGGTACTTGGGCCCGTTTGCAGCAGAAAGCCCGTTAACTTTAACCGTCACGTTTATATTATGGTTTACATTTACTCCAAGCGAGTTGCACCATCGTCGTCGCGCCTGTCATTTTTGACGGTTACTTTAACCTTAATCAGCCACCCATTTAACGATAACAATATGAATTAACACGATATTGCAACGCGTGTGGAGTAAATGCAAACGTTTAACGGTTACGTCGTTGCCGTAAAAGTAATAGTTAAAGTAACTTTAACGGGCCTTTTGGTGCAAACCACCCTAGGGATGATTTTTTACGTTCATTTGCCCATTTTAATTTCTTTCTCAAAACGAGACATTAAGATATTTGAGACAATAATTTTTAGCTTCAATATAAGTTTGCTTAATAATCTATAAAAATATACAGAGTTATAATCCTTGGTTTTAATGCCTTTTTTACAAAACTGCTTTAGTTAAAGACGTTTTGAAATAGGTACCTACGTTTTCTTTTATGCAATTGCTGTTCATTCAGTTACGCTAAAAACAAACTATATATCCGTTTCTAATATTGATCAGATGCAAATCTCGGACAATTAATATTAATAACAGTTAAGCGCCTCTTATTGTCTTGTCAAAATGGTGCTATTGATTGAATACAAATGAGGAATAATCGAATTCCTTTCGGCGACCTTGGTTATTCTAGTAACTATATTATGGTGTAATCCTTGACCTTGATTCATAATATGTGCTATTTCTGTCATTTAAATAAAATATAAAATACATATATGGAAAGCGCCGTAACTTTGCACTACCAAATTGTTAACAAAAATAAAAAATGGCGCTTCACTAATGCGATTTTTAAAAAAAGCTAAGGCAAAGATTAGAAATAAAATAAACGGAATTCAGTTTTAAGAATTTATTTAATTTATCATTAAAGAGATTATAAGTAATTCATATAAGTTGCACTAATTAAAAATAAATCGTTTTGTTAATATTTTAAAGCACATAATATTTTTATCCTAATCTATCCAAAACCGTCATAAAAAGGCTTAAACTGTATGAACCCATCTCTACTTTTAGCAGAAAATGTGTTTTTCAATCTCCCTTCAAAACTACAAATTAAGTTTTAGTAAAGATTCTACCGCTTTACTAAAAAAAACGAAGAAGAAAAACTTGACTTTGACTCTTGAAAACATGAAAAAAGGAAAGCTTAGGCTGCACTGTCCACGATCCCATTGCCTTTAATGAAATAATAACAAGATTCTGTTTCTGGGAGAACTTTTTTGAATTTAGAACTCGTTGTTAAGAAACACGAAATATATTTTATAATGTATAACAATATAATTTTATTATGAACATGGCGGTCTTGCAATAAACGACGAATATTCTAATAAAGTAATCACTATTCATCCATTAATAATATGCGTAAGGGTACGAATAGGCATAAGCATAGGGGTAACTATAAGCTAATGGTGTACTGTATGATGACACATAAGCTCCTGGTGCCGCGTAGTAACCGTAGCCATCTAACAAGATTTGTGGCCGTGCTGCAGACGGTATCACAAAGAAGGCTGCTACGATGCAGAGAAGGACGACCTTTGAAATAAAATAAATCCAGATTATTTCTCATTTGACAACTTCTTAGCTAACAATGTTGCAAAATGAATTGAAATGCGACATTGCTAACTCATTGCGACACTTTTGAATTCTAGATAATACAAATTAATAGAGAAATGAACTTTTTCATTTCAAGCAAGCGTAGATTAAATTTAGTTTTTGGATGATTTTTCTATAACACCCAAACCCTAAACATAATAGGTACTTAATTATTATAAGTAAAACATAATAACAAGAAGCTTATTGCCATAGACTTTGTCTACCATCTGATATTTGTTGGTAAAGATATTCTATTAAATATACCTATATTTATAAACATATATTTGTTTAGACTGGGAATCGATCCCGCGACGTATTGACACGCCAAATGCCGACTTCAAGAATTAAAAAAAACTTACCAATTTCATCATTTTCGTGCCGTTTAAAACAAACACGTGCACCGATACACAAATCCGGGTATCTAGAACGTTCTAGACAGGAATGCTGCGGCGGATTCAAGATTAGTGTGGCTCAAAGGACTGTGGCAGCGTTTTATATAGGGAGCCAACATCCCGTTCGTGCTTAGGAAAACTAATGACCTCTCTCGTCCTCAACGTACTTTATTGTATTATATATACAATGACACATTAAAGATTTTAATAGGTAAAGTATAATGATGTTTGTTACATCTATGGCTCGCCTGCTCGTGACAATTTAATGAATAGAAAACCCCAGGCGTTCAATAAAAAATAAACTATAAATAATGGCAAAGTACTGCTATTGTATTTCCTAATTTATATAGCCTATAAGTGGACGACATATCATATTTTAAACACAGGATAAAGGATTAAAAATAATTGGTATGTAGGTAGATAAATACTTATATCTTGCACATAGTTACCCAAGTCAGATCAACCAAGAAATACTAATAACACATTTATCGTGTTATAGAGAGTGATTTTTTTAACTGGGACAGTATGGGGAAAACCGAAGGAGATACAGGAAAACTGTCTTAGAAACCATTAGATATTTTTTCGTGAAAACAATTTTAGCATACCAATTTTTGGTCAAGCTTGAGTTGTCTCGACTCAGATTCACGTAATGAAATTAAAAGAATATCATTTCATTGTATAGGAAGACAATGTTACAACGTAAAAATTACGTAATTTTCACAACATTGTGTTTCTGCCACACTCCGCTTGATGTAAAACTAGGATGCGGTCCTAGAGCGGATACAAAGTCTGCATACAGTTCTCGCCTCAGCTAAGCCGGCTTGAGGAGGCGAATGTGCACCAGCAGGAAACACTAGGCTTGTGTCGCTACGAATTTTATATTTATGAAAACATCAAGTTTATTCAGGTATCTATTAAAAGTTCATAATAAATTTAAAAAAAACTCTCAATTTCGGATTTATTATATCGCAAAAACTAAGCGAGGCGAGGCCTAGCGGTTAGACGCGTGAACTCACGATCAATGAGGCCCTTGTTCGAACCTCGCTAAATTCTGACAGGTACCAATGTAACTATATGTACTTTGGTCGCTCAATGCCTAGTCTGTCGTCCTGGGGTTGTAAAACCACTTTCGGATGTAACACCCGTAAAGCGAACTTGTTCCCGAGTTTGTAAGTAGCCAGATATAACGAGAGCAGTGTGCACTGTCAATCTAGATGGTGTATATTCGTTTCATCAGGCCGGCATAGCGAAGGCGACTGCTACCTGTAGTTTTTTTTTTTGTAGCAGTTGTTTCCGTTCATAAACCGCACTCTAGCTTTACATCAGGCGGAGTGTTGTCATTTGCAGAGCTACAGTGGAAAAAAAACATTTATAAAAATCTAATTTTATCACAGAGATGGCTCACGGTGGATTTAGTCTATGCGAACGTTCAGACGTAGTAGGAATCTAAAATTTACTATGTACACACTATGTCCAAACTTTTGTATGGACTTCATTCGTGGCACCTCTATGAATTGCTGCATTTAATTTACTCAGCAAAAAACCTATCTATAAGTAAAAAATTATGCTTGCCCGCATAACCCCCCTGTATACTTATGAAGATTTTTAGAGGTCCAGAAAAAAATTCAACTTTATGCTAATTTATATCTTAAACTGTGTTAGATAAAAAATTGGCGGCCGCTTCCTCCTCCAGCGGTCCACGACCTGCAGACTGCTGGAATAGTGTGTCAAATAATAAAACAAAATTAAAGAAGATAATAAAATATATTAATTATTCATCATCATCCGTTTTTTGTCGCATATTTCTTTTAAAATTACTATTAAGTTTTCTTTTTTTGAAATCAACAGGTCCTTCACCGAGTGATTCTACTTTCTTTTCCTTAAACTTAATTATTTCTGGTTCTACAACTACGGGCGGCTCGAAAACTTCCACTTTTGGCAATTGGAGATCTATTTTATTCACTTCCCTGAAAATAAAATAATATTATAATAATACTAGCTTGGTCGTAACCAGGTAGATTGTGGATTGTAGATTCCTCGCGGGCGCCTTTTTCCGCAATTGAGTAGCTCTGGCCGCACCGCAGCCACTCAATGGCTCCCAGGAAGACTAAGAGAGTTCTCACGTTCCTGCACACCTCCGGGAGAGTCCTCGCTGTGCCGAGGAACCTTTAACGTTGAATGTCCACGCAACCGCACTTCAGGTCGTAACCAGGTATGATAATAGGTACTTATGCCATGTTAATCTGGACAGTACACATTCATATCCCGAAGCCAGCATAGTGGAGGCGATCTAGCGCAATCTCATGCTAGAATACATACTATTAAAAAATAATTATTTTTCAAACTTACTCCTTGATGACTGGTTTCCATGAGCCATAGGGGTCACCAGCTCGCGGTTCTGGTCCATAATGAAATCTATATGCTGGTTTCTCTTCAGTTTTAATAGCTCGTTCTTTTAATTTCTCTCGTTCTACACGCGCCTTGGCTTCTAATATTTCTTCTTTTACTTGTTCCTTCCTATAACGAAGATGATTAATTTTTTTTTAAATAAATGACTGAAATAAATGAATAATTGCTCAACAAGTAATATTTTTTGTTATAATCCAAACAGCGGCCGTTGTCTAGCGGTAAGACGCGTGAACTCACGATCGGTGAGACCCGTGTTCGAACCTCGCTAATTCTGACCAGTACCAATGTAACTTTGTTATATGTACTTTGGTCACTCAGTGCCTAATGCCCGTGAAGTGACCATGTCACGTTTCAGAAATAGTTTGTTAGTAGCCAGGTATAACGAGAGGAGTATACACTGTCAATCTAGATGGTACATGCTCCGTCTCGGTATAGTGGAGGCGACTGCTGCCCACACAGGTTTATTTGTAGTAGCAGTTGTTTCCATTCATACATATGCCGAGCTACAATAAAAAAAAAACTAACAGTACTTAGATTATAGGCAAATTACTAGGTAGGTAGTTTAATCTTTGCTTACTTCAATTCTTCTTGTGCTTTAAGCCTTTTCTCGGCAATTTCCCTTTCCTTTGACGCTTCCTCGTTTTGTTGTGCCAATGACAAATAATTATCGGGTGCTTCCCAAACAGTCTCTGTAACATTTATAAAGAAACTGAAGCAACAAACTTTGATACAATATTACAATTAAATTAATAGTATTGTGTGTATCAAATCAATGTTTTAAATTACTAAAAAAATATAATTAAAGGACAATACCCATTTTTGGGGCTACTTGATATTCAATAGTTAAATAAAACAATATTCTTAAATATTGTAATATCTTATTTTTTTCGTTAATTTATTTCAATTATATCAACACATCGTTTACCAATCAATAGACAATATTTAATTACATAAAAAAACAGATATCATCAATTATTAAAGCATTTAATATAATAAGTAAAATAATAATAAAAAACCTTAAATATTGCATCAGAAAAAGTCTAATTACTCAATAATTCAGATGAAAAAAATAATACTGATTAGTAATAATGAATGTAGATTTATTTTTCTACAAAATGAACTAAAAATCGAGAAACAAATTGTGGGCCCATTTCAGTAAAGCAAGTGTTTTTTTATTTTATTGTAGCTCGGCATGTGACAACACTCCGCCTGATGTAAAGCTAGAGTGCGGTCCATGAAACAACTGCTACTAAAGAGAAACCTGTGTGGGTAGCAGTCGCCTCCACTATGCCGGCTTGAGGAGACGAGCATGTACCATCTTAGATTAATACATACAATAGTGCATACTCCTCTCGTTATACCTGGCTACTTTCAAACTATTCCCGAAACGCGACAAAGTCACTTCACGGGTGTTACATTCGAAAGTGGTGGTTTTGAATAAAACTGGGTCTTTAGGAGGCCAAAGCAATAGCATGCTGTGGTCAACTATCCTCATGGCATATATTATACATAATACATATATCACACCAAATATATATTTTCAAATTGCATCCTCAATATAAAATTATAAAGTTACAAACCATTAGTTTCAATATTCCAATAATAATTGTTTCCATCATCATTTTTTACTTCCCGCCAAATTGGAGGAGGTGGTGGTACAACTCTCACAGCTTCATTGTTCTCGCCTAACGCAATATTTATAGTCTAAAAAATATTAATCTATTTAATATTTCTTTTTTTTTTTTAATTAACCAAACCATTCACAATTAAACTAACTTAAATAATCCATTTACAATCCTGCATTGCAGTCCATCAAACAGGATGAGTACAGGCACACACACTGTCCCAGTCTCAAACTTGCTTTCCCAGATGCCATGTAGGCCTGTAAACCCATTCGTTATTTGATATCTTTCAACATCCAGTAAATTGAATTGCCATGGTGATTGTGAATGGTTCGTTTACAAAGTATTTTTGTTTATTCAAATCACTTGACAATAATGGTCATTAAAACGAGGACAATAATTTCAGGCTTAACACACTGAATCTGAATGACTCAGGATTGTTACAATATGGTTAGGAAGGTCAATTTTCAACCTATTAAAGTAAAATCTATAATTGGCTGATCAGATAAAACAAGCAAAACTAGACCTTAAAATAAAATGCTACATGTTATTTACTATGCTTAGGTTTATTAGTCTGTTATCCTGGAGTAGTAGTATCAGTTCAAAGTGTAACTGAACTGATCAAACTGCATTTATGGATCAGCTTGAAGTATGAAATGACAAAGCACATTTTTAAAGAGTGGTAGGTAGATTGATTATGGTTATTAGCTCAATCTAACATCCTGGGGTAGTACCACCACTTTCGAATGTAACACCCGTGAAGAGACCTTGTCGCGTTTCGGGAATAGTTTGAAAGTAGCCAGGTATAGCGAAAGGAGTGTGCACTGTCAATAGATGATACATGCTCGTCTCCTCAAGCCGGCATAGTGGAAGCGACTGCTGCCCGCAGGCCTTTACATCAGGCGAAGTGTTGTCACATGCCAAGCTACAATAAAAAAAACATTCAGCAGATGACAGACCACTGTTATATTGTTGAAAATTTGTATACGAACAATTATTAACAAACCTTGGATGTAAGATCTGCATTATTCTGAAGATCATTCAAGTAAGCAGCCATTGCAGCCTCCTCCATCTTTTTAATTTCACTATTAATTTTTTCCTTTTGTTTGTGCTCTTTTGCACTTTTCTTATATAACTTTGTGATGTGTTTTTTTGCATTCTCTTTATGTCGTTTGCCATTTTCGTGAAATGATACTGACTAAAAAGAAAATAAGATACAGGTTTTCTTTTGAGTGCAAACTCAATGCCAAACACATTGTAAAGGGTTTATCTTGAAGTCTATATTGTAAACATAATAGGTGCCCAGGGTAATTGAAGTTTGAAATACTTACAACTTTATTATCAGCTATCCAACAACTGCAAAAATCGCAGTATTTCCGCGCTTGTGATTTCCAGTATTCAGTCCTGATATAAAAAAAAAACAGGTCAATTAAGAAGACTCACAAGCCCAATCATAATAATAATAAATATATAATTTACATAATTGTTCTTTAATTGTACGTACATTATGCATTAATTTATAACAATGAATATTAAACATTTAATTAACATCAATAAGTTTTGATTTCACCTAAGGAAATTATATAAAAATAATAAAACATAGACAGCAGCACGCGATTCAGTAAATCAGAATAAACCACAGTAAACACAATTGCTTTATTCCCCAATCATGCCCAGTCCCTTTATTTCGAGAAAATAATAAATATTAAATATGTCACACACACCACAGACTATGTAGGATGGGAAGATATGAAGTAGAGTCTACATTGTAGACAATTAAAACCTGGCGTCCATTAGAGGTGAATCGATTCACGCCGAGCGAAATCGCATGTCTTCTGCGGTACGTGTGTCCATTAGAAGTTCGTGCGAGTCGAAGCATTGATGTGGCTCGGCATAGCTAGCTTCTTTTAAACGCAGTTTTAAAGTAAATGCAGAATTTTATGAAATGCTATTTGGCTTGATTTTTTTCTTCTCTAATGGACGGCACGTTTTATAATATTATTTATTTATTGTAATTCCATTTTGGGAAAGCAAAGGAATCAAAGATGATACAGCAACGTCTTCTTTATTATTATTATTTCTTTTAGCAGCAGCAATATTTTGCTCAGAGATATATGAGCATTAGAGGGAATCTTCATGTTTCAATAAGTACCACAGCACAAATATTAATATCACTTTAACATAATACATCACTGTAAATAATTTATATTAAAAAAATTAGTGGCTTAAAGATCCTGCATGAATAGCCATCAAACTTTCGTATTATTTTTATTTTATTGTTGACTACAATCAAAAACCACTTCTAGTCTAGATTCATTTGTTGGTAACACAGTAAATGAAATGACGCTGGGCTACATAAAATTAAAACTTTCAATGTCAAGCCAAGCCTAAACCGAAAAACGCTTGTGTACGCGCGCTGTTTTTCTTGAATATTCTATTCGAAGTGATTTACCGTGATTATCCACTATTATAGATCGATAAGAAACTAATAATAATGTCTAGCACATCACAAAAACATAGGAATTTTGTTGCGGAGCCTATGGGCGAAAAGCCGGTGACTGAATTGGCGGGCGTCGGCGAGGTGTTGGGTAAAAGATTACAAACAGCGGGCTTTGATAAGGTGAGTCATCCTTCTATATAAATATTTAGAATCCTTTACTTACACAATGCGTTGTAAATAAAAATGTGTCATATTCTTTACAGGCTTACGTGGTTTTGGGGCAGTTTTTGGTTTTAAAGAAGGACCAAGAGTTATTTCAAGAATGGATGAAAGAAACTTGCAGTGCAAACTCAAAACAGTCTTTAGATTGCTTCCAGTGTCTTAAAGATTGGTGTGATGAGTTTTTGTAATAATTTATGTTACAGCTTTACTGTAAATATATAAGATATAGTTTTAAAATGGATGTGACATTGAAACTGGTCTTTGAGTATCTATTTACTATTAGTAAAGACGAACTGACTGGTGTTTCTTCTAGCACCAAGCAATTATAATTTTTTGGTCTCCCCCCATGACAATGTATCAATAGCTTTCTGTTTGTGAATTGATGAAAAATTAAAGACCTAAAATATGCAACTTTATATTTTTTTATGGGCATTTTATGTCTTATAGTATTTAATACAGATATAGGAATTTAGACATATAATGGTGAATGTTATTTTTATGTCACAAGCATTATTTTTGTAATAGCATAAAGTAAATAAATAAGCATTGCAACTTTTGTCAAATCAGTAAAGTTATTATATGACGTAGCCACCCAGTCTGAAAATACTGAGTTTGGACCCTATTTCATTCATATTATTCCACTACTGATTCACATAGGCGTTCCGTTTCATATTCAGCATGGTAATAAATTTTAGCAATAACAATAATGATGTAATATGTTGTAAATATTTCTGATCTGATAAATTTTCATGAAACTATTGAATTTGTTTGATTTGTACACTATAATGTTGTTTCACCAGCAAACTCTTGCAATCCTAATGATTAACAATTGACCCGTGGCATAACAGAACTGGTCTCCCGAGAAATGGAGGCAGCCTCAGCAAGTTTTTACCACCGCGTGAGATCTCATCTTGACCGATGCACATTTTATTTTACCTCATAGCTATGTTTTTGGCATATTATGTAGTTTAGTGGTCGAAGCGGGGCTGAGGAGGGGACATGGGTTCATGCTTTTTCATCGTAATAAATATTTGTTTTGATTGACCGAGCTGCATAACATATTGCGAGTCATTAATTACGTCATCAGTGCCAGATTTAAGCATAGGCAACATAGGCAGTTGCATATGGGCCGCCACCACACCACAAAAAAACTAAATCAAATCGATAAATGCTCAGTAGAAACAAAAAAATACTGAGTTTTGTTTTAAATTTTGTATTAAGAAAAAGCACCTTCTTGGGCCGGCATAGTGACGGCGACTGGGGTCACCGTGTACCGCGGTACTCCAGTCGTCGGCGCTCATGGACCTCCACTGTGCTTACCACCAGGCCAGTCGACGTCACATGTCGCGTCAATATAAAAAAAAAAATTAGCCAACTTATTTAGTTGATCTCTTTTTTACCTTGACCTTAATAGAAACTTTCAATCTGCCTATGGGCCGCCAAAGTCTAAATCCAGCGCTGTATGTCATGATTTCAATCAGACTTGTACCTAACTTCCCAATAATAAAATCAAACACTGTAATAAAGAATTTATTCTGAAATTATACTGTAAATGCTTTAAGTATTTACCACAAATAATAATATCGAAAATTCTGCAACATAATGTTTTATAACACTAATTTTTATTAGTTAAAAAAATAATTTATTCCCCTACATATTTTATAATATATCTATAGATATTGGAATTCAAAGAATTATTTGGAAACTTATATTATTATATACATAAATATTGAATATAATATTTACATTCTAAGCCATTACAACAACAAAGAAGATAAAAAAGAATATTAAAACTCCAAAAACTTTGAACATTAAAGCACGATTTCCTGTAACATTTTGGAAATATTTTAAAATTTCCCGATGTCCCGCCTCTACATTCATTTCTGCTTCTTGTATGTTTGTATCAATCCTACCTATAGCTTCATCTTGCTCTTTAACCATATGCGCTAACTGTTGAAATATACCTCCGAGTTCTACTATAGTACTTTCAATATTGTGCATAGTCTCTGCTCGTTGTTGTACATATGTATCTGAGTCATCCTTCATAGCATATTGTTGGAGTTGCAAACCGCCTGATGTTGATGTTTCACCCAAGTCGATACTGACTTGGTCTTGTTGTAATAGTGTAGGTATTTCCTTAGCGACCGGTCCTACTCTACTAAATTGTTCCCGTCTAGTATTTTGTTGCCTCAAATTTTCTGATCTTACTTCAAGCACCTGCAAAACAATATTGATATTACTTATTTTATTAAAATTGTGAATCAAACCTGCAGCCCCAGCTTTATGAATAGATGCTCTGACTGTTAAGCTACCATGCTCTGAGCTCAAGTGATCATGTCGAAATTCCTCAATCCTACATTTCCATTAGCAGCTCTTCATACTGCTGGGTGGCACCACTTCATTTTACAATATGGTTTTAATGTAATAATGATATTGTAAAATGAGGTGGTGCCACTGGGTTAAAGCTACATATTATAGAGTTATTACACCACATCTTGGCAGTTGAGATTATATTTATACAAATTGACTGTTTTTATTTAATCTGTACTTTTAAATGTTGTGTATGGCAGTATTGCAACAGTCAAGTTGTGAGTGCAAATGGAGGTTATATTAAAAATTACCTGTTTAAACTGATTGCTCATTGAAGCTAATCTAGACTGCAAAGCAAGAACTACACTGGATGAGTGGCTGTGCATACTTCTACGACCTCGGGGCATCTCACCGAGTTTTGCTATTTGTTGATTCAAAGAACTTAAATCACCCTTTATAATATATGTTAGTTCTTGTATTTCTGTAGGTCTATCATCAAATAGCGATTTCTTTTTTGCGACTGAAACCAATATCATTATACATTTTTCATGTTATTGTTTTATTTAACGAGAGTAATATCACTAAACAATGACCACTTACGCATGGCTAATTTCTCTAATTTAGTATAAGTGCTGGTAATATTTTTACTGATAATTTTCGCCATATTCATGAATTGTGAATAAGTTTCCAGGGCTACGGCTTTTCGTTTATCTTTAACCACAGGACGTGCTGTGGTCCTTTCTTGAAGACTTCGTACGGTTGCCACAAACTCATTAGTACGATCTCTTGCTGCCATTACTGCTTCGAATATTGGCTCCTCTAAAAAATCAAATATTATATCTTGCTCGGCAAACGTCGAAGGTCGAACTGAAGAACTATAATTAAAGTTTGTATAGGGCTTAGAATGTCCTTTCTTGTCCAATTTACTATATGAATCAGAATCCTCTATGAGGGGCAACTTTTCAGAGTCACCACCAACGTTACGACGACGAGGAAGCATTTCATTATAAATACAAATTCTTCAAGATGTATCGTAGCTTAGTTTGCTTATTAAATAACATGAAAGTTCGTATTATAAAACAATTAGAATTAGAAAGCATAAAAACCAGTGATAAATAACTACAGAGTCGACTGACAAATGACAGAAGGAACATATGACACGTTACTATACTAATAAGCGTTTTCACGTGCGTTTATATAACGCGCGTTCTAAATATGTTCAATGAAGTACCAGTAGAATGTGAATGTATCTTCTATTAATTAAATATAAGGCACAATTATAGGGGAATTTACGTTTGTTTTCTTTTGTGATGCTCTAATAACATTAGTAACATAATCCTATCCCCTCTAGTGGATCTAGTCGGAGTGACGCGATCAACACGTCCACTAGGTGCACTTACGTGCTCTAATGTATTCAGCCCCTCTCAAAATTAAATATAATTGTGGGCTAAAGTCAAAAGCCAATGGACAATTATCACTTGATCGAATCGAAGACAAAATACAGTACCCGGCGATAAATATTGCACATCGACCTTTGGAAAGAGACAATCGGTTAATTTCGGCTTCGTAGAGCGTTATCTCTGTCGCACACTATCTATACGACTGACAAAACGTCACCGGCAGTCGTTGTTCAAGTGCGGTGGGGTGCGGTCGCGTACAATTCAAAATATATACTGAGAGTTGTTAACACCCCCTAATTTAAATAATTTAAAGTTGTACTATGGCATCTTTAGGAAAAAGAGGGAAACCTTTACGAGGTCAGTCCCGCGAAATTATCTACAATGTTTACAAATATTTTGTAACCGAAGCTGACAGATTTAAAAAAAATGAAGATGAAAATTTAAGTTGTTATTTTAAGAAGGTTCAAGAGCGAGTTGCAAATGCCACTGGAATTTCAAGAAGAACTTTGAACAATATATTAAACGAAGTTAGTACCGAAACACATTCTGCTGAAATTAAGTTCAACTCTCCAAAAAAAGGGAGACCAAAAAAGCAATTTCGTTTGGATATGGACGATTTTGATTATGATGTTGTTCGAAGAATGGTGTATGATTTTCATTTACGATTTAATGAATTGCCAACAATAAAATCATTAAAAGCTAAATTATCTGAAGCTATTAATTACAATGGATCTGAAAAGACGTTGAGAAAAATACTTCATGAGATGGGATTTCGGTTCACTAAAATGGAAGATAATCGAAAAGTTCTAATGGAAAAGCACGATGTAAGTCTCAAACGAATGGAATACCTCGATAAAATACGCAAATTTCGCGAATCAGGAAAAAATATCGTCTACATGGATGAGTCCTACATACATACATTGTATATGGGTTTTGACGTTTCACTGTCACCCAAGTGATAACGAAATGTCAAATCCCATATATTTGGTTTTCGATTCGATCAAGTGACAACTGTCGATTGGCTTTAGACCATATAACTATATTAAAGAGGAATAATTCTTTCATACATATTTTTTGGGTATCTCGAACGGTTTTCGCAGCGCACGCAACAGAAGCCCTCAAAGATGAACAATTTTGATTTGATTATTATAAAAACTGTTATTGTGAGTTAATCTTAAAAGATAGACATATACTGTCGAGGACATTTTTTTAGATAATTTAAAGAGGAATAATTCTTTCATACATATTTTTTGGGTATCTCGAACGGTTTTCGCAGCGCACGCAACGGAAGCCCTCAAAGATGAACAATTTTGATTTGATTATAATAAAAACTGTTATTGTGAGTTAATCTTAAAAGATAGACATATACTGTCGAGGACATTTTTTTAGATAATTTAAAGAGGAATAATTCTTTCATACATATTTTCTGGGTATCTCGAACGGTTTTCGCAGCGCACGCAACGGAAGCCCTCAAAGATGAACAATATTCCCCGTTTTTTCCACATTTTCGACTGTATCTTCGCTCCTATTAGTCGCAACGTGATGTTATATAGCCTATAACCTTCCTCGATAAATGATCTATCCAACACAAAAAGAATTTTTCAAATCGAACCAGTAGTTCCTGAGATTAGCGCGTACAAACAAACAAACTCTTCAGCTTTATAATATTAGTATAGATTGTCCGTGCTTTTGACCTTAGCCGTGTTGGCAAGAGCTGTGCCATCTATAACGATTAAAAAATACAAAATGAAATAGAATTCAAATAGAAATATTTTTACTTCCAAAACAATTGTTTGCCTACACCCACTCAAGGTCGGCGCTAATACCTTCTATTGGTGAAAATTAAGGAAAAACCAATTAAATACTTTTAAAAATAGGATTTATTTAGATAACTATAATTTACAATAATGGACGGCATTTTATCACTAATTTGTTACATTATTTTTCTGCACATAAATACATTTCCATAATTATATTATACCTACAATATAAAAAATAATCTAATAAATGCAATATAATAATCACTATAACACTTAACTTTTACCCATTTGCTCTAGGTATGGCAAAAATATGTAATATACAACTAATAATGATAATAATAATAAAAAATAACCTATATAATTCACACCATACCAAAATGAACAACTTTAATTTTAGGCGGGTTTTTTGGAGCTGGTACATCTGAAAAGGGAATAAGAATTTCAGTTCAATACTAACATTTTTCAATACTTTGCTAATATTCGTGCAGATGTTTCTAGTGTGCAATCATGCATTGGAAGTGCAAGTGAAAATTCACAATAGACATGCAACCTAACCTTTGTTGACACAATTTCATTTTACAATTTACCTATAAAATTTAACTGCCAGTCTACAGTTTATAACCTAACCAATTTAAATAGGTATTCATGTAGTTTTTCATACTATATAATACATGTTATTTTAGGAACTAGCATGGTCGCCCAGCACAAACAATTTTGATTAACGTTTATGCCCATTGCCAGCTAAGACAGGACAAAGAACATAATTTTGTATTACAGGAAAGGGTTGCAATTTGTGATGACGGTGGTTATGGTGAGTGCAATGAGCAATAATTAGACAAATAATGATGCGTCATCATTTGAAATTCTTACTTGTGCACGGCCACACTTTAGTAACATTTTTTCCTATACAAGACAGTCAATACTAGTGCTCCCACAATAAAGAATAATATATGTATAAATGCTACATTAACTTCACCGATTTGCCATATTGTGAAATTAGAGTTTTTGTGCATTTGTATTCAGTGTACATGCTATAATCATGCCGCGTGCTGTTCACACTTCAACATAGTCCAGAGCCGTACCCGATGTAGTGGTAGAGGGTAAATGTGGAACACTCTCAGATAATACACGACAAGGCGATGTTCTCGGCTCTTCCTGTGGACAAAAATATAATTAAATAACTTCATAAATGTATAATAAAATATATATTTTCTTTTAAGTGAATACAATATACTTAGTGTCGAAAAAATAACTTACAGACATTACAGCGATAGTGACAGTATCAGAAAATTTTACTTTATTCTTTTCTCCGTTTTGTTTCTGTCTGTGAGGTTCCAGACTATTACGTTCCTGTTTCATAGTAGTAATAGACATATCGCTGTGATAACGAAACATATTTGTCATCGGAGTCTGCATTTCTTCCGCTAACTCCTTCTGATACACCTGACCAAATCTCAAAGCTCCTAATCTCTCATCTCTAGGTCTTGGTATGACGTCCACAACGCTGTGACTGGGTTGAATACGTTTTTGATCTTGAAATGTATGGACAGGTAAGTCTGTATGCCATTTGAGCGTTCCATCGGTCTGGTATAGGGTATTTTTTAGTATCGGCTGAGCATCAGTGTTCCAAATTGTGAGATCTCTTTCTAAATATTGGTGTAGGTTGGGACGTATACTGTTTGTTGATATCGGTTCATTTGTTGTAATAGGAACTGGCATTATTGTTGGTTGAGGTGGTAATGGTACACGAGGCAGGGGTGGTGGCTTTATATGATTGTGTTTGGTATTGATTTCTTCATCTGATGATGTGTACGAAGATGCACCTGAACTGCATTGTGAACATGATGCTGAACAACTAGAATCTGCAATGTAACAATAATATTGTATCAAGTTCTGGTCTACTTTAAGAGGTACTCCTAAAATACAGTACAAAAAGCAGTAACAACCTTCTGTAGCAGCATATTGTAATGCCAGTGACTGTGCCTCGTCAGCTATGGTCTGTCTTCCACATCGTAGAGCCATCCATCGAGCGTCTGCAAATAAATCCCAATCACACAAGTCTACTGCTAGACTTAACGCCTTGTCAAGACGACCGCGTCTGAAATATAAATATGTATTATATAATATTTTTTTTATTTTTTATTGTAGCTCAGCATGTAACAACACTTCGCCTGATGTAAAGCTAGAGTGCGGACCATAAATAGAAACAACTGCTACTACAGAGAACAGGCAGCAGTCGCCTCTACTATGCCCGCTTGAAGAGATGAGCATGTTACCATCTAGATTGACAGTGCACAATCCTCTCGATATACCTGGGTACTTTCAAACTATTCCTGAAACGCGACGATTTGAAAGTGGTGGTACTACTCCAGAATAGCAGACTGCATAAATAACTATCATCTGTGTGAGTGGTAGACTCTTTAATACTGAGCGACCAAAGTTACATTGGTACCACTCAGAATTAGCGAGATTCGAACACGGATCTCATCGATCGTGAGTTCACGCGTCTTACCGCTAGACCACAGCCACTCCTATAAACAATTATACATAATACCCGAATCCCAAACTAGGTACAAGCAGCCTGATGATGGTTATTAGCAAAGTCTGCCCAGAATAACCCGCCTAATGACCTAATTTAGTTTCCGGATCTAATGGAAGTAGCCAGGTATAACTTTAACATCTGGCGGATTCATTAATAATAAAAAAATGTCACCTGAGTAAATGATGAAAGAATTTCCTCGCTAAATCATGAACAACTGGTGCATACTTCTGTGCTGGTAGCTCAATGGGTATTTGTGGTGCTAAATAAGCTCCCAATGCCGCTTGGGCTATGGCTTCACTCTCAGCGTTTAAAGTACGACGTAATACGGCATGTACCAGCTCTTGTAGTGAAAATAAACACTCCTCGCCTTCTGTGTTCCAATCTAGAGAACGTAGTAATGCCAACGCACGTGAAGGACGGCCAGAACGGATCCAACCCTGCAAAGTTATTTAAAGTTTAATTGTTAACCTGGGGGGCTATTGCGGACGCGAGCTCATCGTGAATCACGGTGACTATCTGGTTTCCTTCCGGCGCTATTTGTAATGTAATTGGACGAGCCACGATGGGCGTTCCCTGTTGACAGTGGCTCGTCCAATCACACTACAAATAGCGCCGGAAGGAAACCAGATAGTCACCGTGACTCACGGTGAGCTCGCGTCCACAATAGCCCCTCTGTTTACAGCACAATGACCCCTTAAGCATGGAACCCTGTATCGATAATACTTGTACGTGAATTGACTCTATTATAAATGTATTATAGAGAAAGTTTTACCACCTATAATTAATTATAGATAAAAGGTGCATCAATTTTTTATTGTAGTTCAGCATATGTTCAGCAACAGTCCGCCTGATGTAAAGCTAGAGTGCAACCCATGAACGGAAACAACTGTTACCACAGAGAAATTTCTACAGGCAGCAATCGCCTCCGCAATGATGCCTGAGGAGACGAATGTGCACCAACCAGATTGACGCACACACTTCTCTCGCTATACTTGGCTACAGTCTGTTTAAATTAAAACATTTTAACAAACTCAGACATCTATTATCATCAAATTAGTTTTTAACCTCGAAATAAAGGTACATATTTTTTACAGTAGCTGGGATGACTCCACTTGATGTTAAGCTGGAATGCGGTTCACGAAATGTTAGAAGACAACTTGGGGAGGCAAAAATGTATCATCAAAGTTGACAGTGCATGCTCTTCTAATAGTAATTATTGTTAACTTACAACAGATAACCTCGGATGTATAATCCGTAACATTGCTAGAGGTCCGCCAACAAATCTAGCTAATACTGCACAACCGCCACGGGATCTTCGCCATGTTATGTCGGACATTCGGCGATTTTCACTAAAAGTACATATACTAAATTAAGCATTAAAAGTTCCCAATTACACCTACATTAATAGTACTTATTTACTTTATTTATTAGGGCATCGAACAGTTTTATATTATACGTAAATTTTATTAATTACGAAGTAATTATTGGCTATCTATCAACTGGTGTTGCCAGTTTAAAAACATATCTTTCTGTCAGCTAGCCCGGATTTTTTCCCTGGGGATGGAACGGGTTGAGAATTTGTATATAAAAACATATATTCCTTCAGGCAAAATAAAATAGTTTACCTGAGATGTTGAGAAATATCAATACATTTGGAGTGATGTTGTAACAAACTTAATGCTCTATCAAAACATTGTATACGACCACGCTCCTCTACTACAGCTATTAAATCACCCGCCCAACACACTGATGTTGCTATCTGAAATTTTAATTTTTAATAATTAAAACTCCATTCCGTTCTCTGCCTATCCTTGTGGGAAAAAAGCGTGACAAATGTATTGTACATATTATATAAAGCTCGATTACCACTGACTCACTGACTGACTGACATATATTATGAAGCACTTGCCGGGGGGTTAGAGAGATGATTCTTTTTGGGGCGTGTAGAGGGCGTTCCCGCGACCCCAGGAAAACCTCGACTTTGACCGGAAGTGGACTTTGGACCGGAAGCGAAACGGAACGAGATAGGGCACAGGTGCCGAAACAAAAGTCGTAGAGAATGCCCTCTAATATCGAAATCCATACTTTGTTTTAAAAAAAAAAAATTTTTTTTTCAAATTACCCGAAAAATAACTTTTTCAGCGCCGCGAAGCGCGCCCAAAAAACTAGTTTAATAATTAAAACTCTATTCCGTTCTCTGCCTATCCTTGTGGGAAAAAGGCGTGACAAGTGTATTGTGTTAATTAAAAATACAAAGATCTAGACATGGTTCACTTATCAATTGAGCGGTGCTCCAAACTAATCAAAAAAACATTTAAAAACATTAAGAGTAGTAGGCAGACTGATGATGATGGCAGTCTGTCGTCCTGCGGTAGTACCACCACCTTCGAATGTAGCACCCGTGAAGTGACCTTGTCGCGTTTCGGGAATAGTTTGAAAGTAGCCAGGTATAATAAGAGGAGTGTGCACTGTCAATCTAGATGGTCGGCATAGTGGAGGCGACTGCTGCCTGTAAAGATTTCTCTGTAGTAGCAGTTGTTTCCATTCATGGATACAACTCTAGCGTTACATCAGGCAGAGTGTTGTCACATGCCGAGCTGCAATAAAAAATAAAAAAACTTACAAATCCCGCCCGCGTTGTATGAGTAAGTCCAGAGTGTTTATGAACAACATGTAGGGATCCATCAATACAGCCAATGAGCAGTCGCGAGTCACACGGGGACCTTCTCACGGCTCTCGCGGGCGCCGACAACCATACTTGGGTAACGCTCTCCCGTGACGTCACCAGCTTTCTACAACCATCTTCACTTGGAATTTCATATCTTATCCAATCTAAATTAACACCATTCTGTAAAAGTAATTTTAATTACTGAAAGAACAATTGTGAAGTAATAAAAAATAATAATAATATACGTACTATGCTATTCCAATTGTTTGCAAAAAATAATTAATATATTGATTAGTAAATTAATTAATAATAAATTTCAAAGAGCAGTAAGAGCACAGATGATGCTTATTAGCTCAGTTTGCTGTCCTGAAGTAGTCACATTTGGAATCAGTTTGGATATAGCTGGGTATAATGAAAGGAGTGTATCATGACAATGGATGGTCTTCATGGACATCATGACATTCGTCTCCTTAAGTCGCCATAGCGGAGGCGACTGCTGCCTGATATTTTTTGGCAGCAGTTGTTTTCGCTCATGGACGGCAATCTAAGCATCAGGTGGAGACTGGTCATATGCCACTTTAAAAAATAATTTAGGGTCGTTTGCACCGGAAGGCCTGTTAAAGTTACTTAA
Organism: Tinea pellionella; assembly: GCA_948150575.1. Classification (NCBI taxonomy): domain Eukaryota; kingdom Metazoa; phylum Arthropoda; class Insecta; order Lepidoptera; family Tineidae; genus Tinea; species Tinea pellionella. The sequence goes on from OX411252.1 coordinate 4,611,377, forward strand.
ACTGTTACATTTCCATTATATTTACTCCACACAACTCCACACATCGCGTCGTCGCACCAGTTATTTTTGACGCTTACTTTAACCTTAACCGTAATCAGCGAATCTTGGCTGGTTAAAGTTAAAGTAATTGTCAAACTAACATAACGTCAAATGTATGAAAAGAAGCCAAATATGTTTTTCTATTATTTTTTCAGGATCAGCCACCCTTTTAACGATAACAATATGAATTTATACAATATTGCAACGCGTGTGGAGTAAATGTAAACGCTTAACAGTCATCGTCGGTGTAAAAGTAATAGTTAAAGTTACTTAACGCCCTTCTGGTGCAAACGACCCTTAAAGTTACATTCGATTAAAATAACTTACCATTTGATAAGTGATCTGTTCAACAATATGTACAAGATTTTCATGTACTTGTGATATATCCGCTGATAAAGTATCATTCTCTAATTGATGATAACCAAGTAGATTCATATGAGTTCTGTAAATAGAAATTTAAGACATTTTTATATGATCAGTAATACTGTATATAAAAGAAAAGAAACTGCAATAGTCCAGTTTTACTGTTGACAGACTAGCACTTCTTTAGCGATTATATAACGTTAGCAAAATACTGTAGATATCGAAAAAAAAAAAAGAATGATTCGTACAATATTAAAGTAAAATATAATTGAATAAATAATTTATCATTTTTTTTACTTAAAAATTTGAGCACCTGCCTACTTTGTCTAAAATACAATCTGCCACTGCAGTAGTCACAGCAGAGGAGACAAGAGCAAGGCTTACAGAGTTACTTTTAACCCAACGAAAAAAGAATGGAACATACACTAAGACACAAAAATTCCAGGCCACTTATCAAAACTGTGATTCTCCCAAAGTTATAGAGATAGATTGAGTATATTGGTACGGCATATAATTAATAAGTCATTAACATCATACTAGTATTTTACAAATCAATTGCAATTTTTAAGTGACCTGGAATTTTTGCCTCATTGTCCAATTTTACCCGTTAATCTGATACAAATGTAAATTTGCTCTGTCTTCACCGATAGGACTCCAAGGTGCCGGTTCAGGGGATGATGTGCTCCATGCTAAGACTTTCAAACCAGAGTTACTGTCGCACCATGAGAGATGATTCTCACCACGTCTGGTACCACCAATTAATTCTATACACTAGAATAATAAATTATAATATTTGCCTTAATTAATTTCTTTCCACTTATTCTACATTCAGCTTAATAACTATAATGTTAAGCTAGTGTGGTTCATGAACAGATACAACTGTTACTACAGAAAAATGGCTGCAGGCAGTAGTGGCCTCTACTATGCTGACTTGAGAAGACGAATGTGCATTATCCAAGTTTGACAGTGCACACTCCTCTCGTCTCTCACAGTCCCATGATGTAGTCAGTCTTGTTTCGATAAGGTGTCTTGTAATATCTCTCCTCTATATCTAGCTCCTTATCTGCAATTGAGCAACTACGGCCATTCGTGTGTAAGGTGGTCCTCATAGCAGCCACCTGTTATCTCCCAGGAAGGCCAGGAAACACTTCACATTCTTGCACACTCCCGGGAGTGTCCATGCCATATCAAAGAATACCCCAGTACAAATAACTTTTTTAACTATTTGTAAAGACTTTATTCTCAGTATTTTCATATTTCAAGGCAAAGGAATATAGTTTTTATTTTACCTGTAAATGAGGTGATCTATCAGAGATGCGCGTAGGTGTAGACGCAGAAGTACCATTAAATGTGATGAGTGTGGCTCCACCGTCAGTGTGAAGAAATAACAGATGACTTCTACTTAACACCACTATAATAAGACCAAGAATAATAAGTATTAAATTATTATAAAAACTGAACAGGAATAAAATTTTTCATGAAGCCCTAATTAATTACTTATTATTCCTATGGGGATAGGTTCATGGACATCTACTCATGTCCGCCAACTAGTACACACTTTCTTCAGATATATCTTTTTTACAATGCCTAATATTAAGTTACATTAGTACGAGAGTGTGCGCAAGAGCTACACAACTTAGTTCTACCGTCCCCTTTCTTCCCTTGGATGTCCAGACACCCGGAGCGGTGCCATCCATTTATGGTCCAAGTTCCTAAAGTATGTACGAGGTGTTTTGACAACACGTTCCTCATACATACTGCGAAACTGTGAAACTCCCTCCCGGTCTCTGTGGAGAAAGCTCAGCGGTAGCTGTCAGTCTTGGAAAGGAAATTTAAAATAATTGGAAAGAAAGAGGGAGTTTATAATTTATAATAAGAATTTCACCTACCACTGGTAACAGCTTGCCCTGACAATTTCCCAACACAATATTTATCAAAAAGAATCTGAGTTATTTCTAAATTATCCGGATTAACAGAAAGATATGCAAGGATCCCGGATGAGAATACAATAGTTATCAGAGAATCGTTTGTCCATTCACAAAAAACTATGTTTCGATCACGCATTAAATTTTCAAGTTCGCGAAGTTGTCGTTGTCGAGGTGCATTCCATTTCTCGCCACGCCGTTCGCAATAACTTTTCTTTCCCAAATCATATACGGATTGATCCTGTTTCTTCTTAGTTCCATATCTGAAAGTTTCGAACCATATAATAAAAAATTGAAAACTACTGTTATGTGAAAAACTAGGAAATAACTTACTTGCGCGTCTTTAAATCTGTGTTTTTAATATGTAAAGATTCATCAGTCGTTAGAAACTTCAATTCGTAATTGAACATATTGTAATTTTATCTTACATTTTACTATAAACTAAACAGAAAGAAAAATAAACAAAAAGCACCTAAAACTTTTTGACAGCAGAATAACAATTTTTTTTTCAGTTCATGTCTCCTATTTCGGAAAGGCAAAGGGAATAAAGCTATACAGTCACATTCTTTTTTTTTATGCTTGCTATATGTGTTTAGGAACAACATTTTCCTCAGAAACATTGATAATGAGCGATATAGAATAACAACCACTATAAACCAGTTTATAAATTCGTATACCTTCTGCTCGGTCTACCTGCGCAAATGTCTGTCAAACACTGGTTTTTTTTAAACCAAAGGCAAGAATGCCTTCAATCAAAGTTGTTGGTTGGCTTAGTTGTGCGCTAAAATAAGACTTTAATTAAATTATTAATAAATACATACTACTTGCATGCATGTATTTGTATTTGAGCCTAAATTAAATTCTAAATCTGTGGGAAGAATTAACATTTATTAAGAACCTAAAAATATTTTAATAAGATTTTAGTCGTCTGAAAAATATTAAATAAATAATATATCTTTGTAGCACGTACCACATATGGAAATAATTTCGATGATTATACATTTAGCATGATATAGGTCACGTCAAGCTTTATGGCGTCTCGGTAGTTACTGCGGGTGCTATTTCGCGCAGGTACAGTTAAGTTTAATATTAATTTTTAATATCTATTCATATTTATTTATCTACACATATAAAAATGACCTATGGGCGGGTAGCTCGGAAGTGTGCCCTTCCCTTTCACGTTCATCAAGCCCCGCTGATACCTTAATTTGTGCCTAACTTCGGAGCCGTCAAAAAGTTTGGTTCGTACTACACTCATAGACATAGAGATGTGTACTAGAGGAGCAAACCTCATACATCGGACATGAAAAAAGCGTAAGCGGCTTCAAACGATTAGACATTGTTGTCGACAGTCAAATACTGACTGACAGAAAACCTAAAAGTGACTGCAATCATCTTTTCTCTCGTGTCACATTGGGAGGGTTATTGACTATCTAGTTGTATATGCAGGATGTCCCGTAAGTAGTGGTATCAACAGTATTCTACAGATAGGGGTTCAATATCTACAATTTAAGATTGTTGTATTAAAATGTCATAACTTTTAAACTAGCAGGTTTAAAAAAAATTACACCAAATTATATTGTAGATATTGAACTCCTCTATCTGTAGAATACCCTTGACACCACTACTTACGGGACCCCCTGTATATATGCTCATAGATATATAAATTATATGTACATATATGTAATCTTAAAATAAAGTCATAGTTACAGCCGTAAAAGTAGGTAGGGAAATGTGTACGAAGAACCTAAATAGATAAAGATTCTGGTTTTCGATTATCATTTAAATGGTATCTCAGCTGCGTATAATAAATTTTGGGGAATGTCTGCAGTATTCATCCGCATACATGAGTGGGTTTCTCGCACTAAAACAAGAAATAACTTCATATAAAGCCATAACACTGAATTGTCGCTATTACAATATAATACCTACCTATTTTACATTAATTACCTACGATCGTAAAAAATTATCAGTGCATGTTCAGTGAATTATTTTCTCTAGTCTGTATAGATAAAAGGTGTGAATAGAATATTTTTTTAGGATTTATAGTATAAACTAGCTATTGGGTAAAGGCCGCGGGCGCAAGCGGCCCGCGGAGGCCCTTTTTGTCGTAAAACGTATTAGATCGAATAGATTTTAGGGTAGTTTTGAAAATAATTAGCTCGCCATCTAAAAGCGTTTACTTTTCTGAACAAAATTGGTCTTTACACGGTTACGCTATCGTATGTACTTTTTGGATATGACGATTTTAAAAAATTGAAACAAAAAAGAAAGTGCTGGTCACACTGAACAAAATTAGTCTTTACACGGTTACGCTAATGTATGTACTTTTTAAGATATGGCGATTTTAAAAAATTAAAAAAAAATAAATAAAAAATAAAACAAATAGTGCTGGTCATACTGAACAAAATTGGTCTTTACACGGTTACGCTAATGTATGTACTTTTTGAGATAAGGCGATTTTAAAAAAATAAAAAACAAATAGTGCTGGTCATACTGAAAAAAATTGGTCTTTACACGTTGACACTAACGTCTACTATTCGAGTTTACTTTAATAAATCTACTTTTCGAGATATGGCGATTTTAAAAAATTAAAAAAAAAAACAAAAATTAAAAAAAAAAGTAGTGCTGGTCATACTGAACAATATTGGTCTTTACACGGTTACGCTAACGTATGTACTTTTTGAGTAATAGCGATTTTAGAAAATTAAAAAAAAACAAAATTTAACCGCCCCTAAATACCCCGAAAATTGTATGGGTTTTTTTTTGCCCGATTTGAATTTTTTTTTTGCCCGATTATGATTTTTTTTTTGATTTCGCCATAAAATGATATTCTCTACAACTTTCTCTTCGGAGTGACTGCCCCGATTCGCCCCGTTTCCGAGATATCGCTGTCACTTCCGGTCCAGAATCGACTTCCGGTCAAAGTCGTATTTTTCTCGAGGTTTTTTCGACACCCCCTATACACCCCGAAAATTTCACCCCCGTACCCCCCCGGCAAGTACTAAATAATTGATGTCAGTGAGTGAGTGAGTGAGTGAGTGAGTGAGTGAGTGAGTGGTATTGCAGCTATATATTAGTACTAGCTGTTGGGTAAAGGCCGCGGGCGCAAGCGGCCCGCGGAGGCCCTTTTTGTCGTAAAACGTATTAGATCGAATAGATTTTAGGGTAGTTTTGAAAATAATTAGCTCGCCATCTAAAAGCGTTTACTTTTCTGAACAAAATTGGTCTTTACACGGTTACGCTAATGTATGTACTTTTTAAGATATGGCGATTTTAAAAAATTAAAAATAAAAAAAAAATTAAAAATAAAACAAATAGTGCTGGTCATACTGAACAAAATTGGTCTTTACACGGTTACGCTAATGTATTTACTTTTCGAGATATCGCGATTTTAAAAAATTAAAAAAAAAAGGAAAAATTTAAAAAAAATAGGTCATACCGAACAAAATTGGTCTTTACACGGTTACGCTAATGTATGTACTTTTTGAGATAAGGCGATTTTAAAAAATTAAAAAACAAATAGTGCTGGTCATACTGAAAAAAATTGGTCTTTACACGTTGACACTAACGTCTACTATTCGAGTCTACTTTAATAAATCTACTTTTCGAGATATGGCGATTTTAAAAAATTAAAAAAAAAAACAAAAATTTAAAAAAAAAGTAGTGCTGGTCATACTGAACAATATTGGTCTTTACACGGTTACGCTAACGTATGTACTTTTTGAGTAATAGCGATTTTAGAAAATTAAAAAAAAACCAAATTTAACCGCCCCTAAATACCCCGAAAATTGTATGGGTTTTTTTTTGCCCGATTTGAATTTTTTTTTGCCCGATTACGATTTTTTTTTTGATTTCGCCATAAAATTATATTCTCTACAACTTTCTCTTCGGAGTGACTGCCCCGATTCGCCCCGTTTCCGAGATATCGCTGTCACTTCCGGTCCAAAATCGACTTCCGGTCAAAGTCGTATTTTTCTCGAGGTTTTTTCGACACCCCCTATACACCCCGAAAATTTCACCCCCGTACCCCCCCGGCAAGTACTAAATAATTGATGTCAGTGAGTGAGTGAGTGAGTGAGTGAGTGAGTGGTATTGCAGCTATATATTAGTACTAGCTGTTGGGTAAAGCCGCGGGCGCAAGCGGCCCGCGGAGGCCCTTTTTGTCGTAAAATTAGATCGAATAGATTTTAGGCAGTTTTGAAAATATTTAGCTCGCCATCTAAAAGCGTTTACGTTTCTGAACAAAATTGGTCTTTACACGGTGACGCTAACGTATCTACTTTTCGAGATATGGCGATTTTAAAAAATTTAAAAAAAAACAAAATTTAAAAAAAAATTAGTGCTGGTCATACTGAACAAAATTGGTCTTTACACGGTGACGCTAACGTATCTACTTTTCGAGATATGGCGATTTTAAAAAATTAAAAAAAAAGTAGTGCTGGTCATACTGAACAATATTGGTCTTTACACGGTGACGCTAACGTATGTACTTTTTGAGTAATAGCTATTTTAGAAAATTAAAAAAAAAAAAAGCAAATAGTGCTGGTCATACTGAACAATATTGATCTTTACACGGTGACGCTAACGTATCTACTTTTCGAGATATGGCGATTTTAAAAAATTAAAAAAGAAAAACAAAAATTTAAAAAAAAAATAGTGCTGGTCATACTGAACAATATTGGTCTTTACACGGTGACGCTAACGTATCTACTTTTCGAGATATGAAGATTTTAAAAAATTAAAAAAAAAACTAAAACAAAAATTTAAAAATATAGTGCTGGTCACACTGAACAAAATTGTTCTTTACATGGTTACTCTGACGTATCTACTTCTTGAGATATTTAAAAGAAAGCCCGCCGCGCGGAGCAAATTCGATGTTCACGCGGCCGCGCTCACCGTCCGACTGACCGAGGTAAAGCCGTTTCGATCGTTCGTCCCGAAAATGCCTCGTCGCGGATGCTGTTAGGCCACGCCCACCGCCATGCTCCGTTTCATATTGGCGTACCGGCGGGAAAAGGATATAAATACGATCGAGGAAAAATTTTTTTTGTCCGATTTTGAAAATTTTTTTTTTGATTTCGGCATAAGACGACATTCTCTACAACTTTCTCTACGGGGTGACTGCCCCGACTCGCCCCGTTTCCGAGATATCGCTACCACTTCCGGTCCAGAATCGACTTCCGGTCAAAGTCGTATTTTTCTCGACGGTTTTGGGACGTCCTCTATACGACCCAAAAAACCGCTACCCTCCACTATACCGGAAAGTACGAAATAATTGATGTCAGTCAGTGAGTGAGTGAGTCAGTGGTATTGCAGCTATATATTAGTACTAGCTGTTGGGTAAAAGCCGCGGGCGCAAGCGGCCCGCGGAGGCCCTTTTTGTCGTAAAACGTATTAGATCGAATAGATTTTAGGCAGTTTTGAAAATATTTAGCTCGCCGTCTAAAAGCGTTTACGTTTCTGTACAAAATTGGTCTTTACACGGTTACGCTAATGTATGTCCTTTTTGAGATATGGCGATTTTAAAAATTAAAAAAAAAAAACAAATAGTGCTGGTCATACTGAACAAAATTGGTCTTTAAACGGTTACGCTAATGTATGTACTTTTCGAGATATGGCGATTTTAAAAAATAAAAAAAAAATAATTAAAAAACAAATAGTGCTGGTCATACTGAACAAAATTGGTCTTTACACGGTTACGCTAACGTGTGTACTTTTTGAGTAATAGCGATTTTAGAAAATTAAAAAAAAAAAATTTAAAAAAATAAAAACAAATAGTGCTGGTCATACTGAACAATATTGGTCTTTACACGGTGACGCTAACGTATCTACTTTTCGAGATATGAAGATTTTAAAAAATTAAAAAAAAAACAAAAACAAAAATTTTAAAAAATAGTGCTGGTCATACTGAACAATATTGGTCTTTACACGGTTACGCTAACGTATCTACTTCTTGAGATATTTTAAAAAAGCCCGCCGCGCGGAGCAAATTTGATGTTCACGCGGCCGCGCTCACCGTCCGACTGACCGAGGTAACGTCCCGAAAATGCGTCGTTATATTTTCATTGCGCGCTCTGAACGGGCGGATGCTGTTAGGCCACGCCCAAGCGCCATGCTCCGTTTCATATTGGCGTACCGGCGGGAAAAGGATAGAAATACGATCGAGGAAAAATTTTTTTTGAGCAATTTTGAAAAAAAAAGTATCGTTTTCGAAATTAGAGGGCATTCCCTACAACGTTTGTTCCGGCACTTTTGCCTCATCTCTTTCCGTTTCCGAGATATCGCTACTACTTCCGGTCCAGAATCGACTTCCGGTCAAAGTCGTATTTTTCTCGACGGTTTTGGGATGTCCTCTATACGACTCAAAAAACCGCTACCCTCCACTATACCGGCAAGTGCGAAATAATATATGTCAGTGAGTGAGTGAGTCAGTGAGTGGTATTGCAGCTATATATTAGTACTAGTTTTTGGGCGCGCTTCGCGGCGCTGAAATAGTTTTTTTTCGGGTAGTTTTGAAAAAAAAATTTTTTTTGAAAAAACAAATTATGGATTTTGATATTAGAGGGCATTCCCTGCAACTTTTGTTCCGGCACTTGTGCCCTATCTCGTTCCGTTTCCGAGATATCGGCGTCACTTCCGGTCCAGAGTCCGCTTCCGGTCAAAGTAGAGGTTTTCCTGGGGTCGCGGGAACGCCCTCTACACGCCCCAAAAAGAATCACCCCTCTAACCCCCCGGCAAGTGCTTCATTATATATGTCAGTGAGTCAGTGAGTCAGTCAGTGGTAATCGAGCTGTATATAATATAACTAGTTTTTTGGGCGCGCTTCGCGACGCTGAAAAAGTTTTTTTCGGGTAGTTTTGAAAAAAAAATTTTTTTGAAAAAACAATTTATGGATTTCGATATTAGAAGGCATTCCCTACGACTTTTGTTCCGGCACTTTTGCCCCATCTCTTACCGTTTCCGAGATATCGCCGTCACTTCCGGTCCAGAGTCCGCTTCCGGTCAAAGTCGAGGTTTTCCCGAGGTCCCGGGACCGCCCTCTACACCCCCCAAAAAGAATCACCCCTCTGACCCCCCGGCAAGTGCTTCATTATATATGTCAGTGAGTCAGTCAGTGAGTGAGTGGTAATCGAGCTGTATATAATATAACTAGTTTTTTGGGCGCGCTTCGCGGCGCTGAAAAAGTTATTTTTCGGGTAATTTGAAAAAAAAAATTTTTTTTTAAAACAAATTATGGATTTCGATATTAGAGGGCATTCCCTACGACTTTTGTTCCGGCACTTGTGCCCTATCTCGTTCCGTTTCCGAGATATCGGCATCGCTTCCGGCCCAAAGTCCACTTCCGGTCAAAGTCGAAGTTTTCCTGAGGTCACGGGACCGCCCCCTATACGCCCCAAAAAGAATCACCCCTCTAACCCCCCTGCAAGTGCTTCATAATATATGTCAGTGAGTCAGTCAGTCAGTGGTAATCGAGCTTTATATAATATGATAATAATAATAATAATAATTATCTGATAAAGTTACTTACCAAAAATTTTATAATAAAAATAAATAAAAAGTTACAAAAAAATATAAGAAAATCGTAAAAAATTATTCGTATAAATGTGATGGAATTTTTTTGAAATGGGTGAATAAATTCGTAAATAAAATCTATTTTGTTTGACAATGTGCGAATTTGCGAAGTGTGTGATGTATGATATATCTAATAAAAGATTTCCAAAAGGCTGACATATAAATCGATTACACAACAAAAATACCTACGCTGTTTGGCTGTTTGTCCACGACGTAATAATATAATATTTTGGTGTAGATTTGTAAGCAACGAGTATACAGGGTGTAAAAAGAAAGGTGACATAACCGCGAATGGGAAGCTGTATACATCATTTTGATGCGGTACAAATATGTATTTCCTTTTTATTATTTTAATTTTAATTTTGCATAATTCTTTGACATTTATCGGTCTAATATAATTTATAAAAAAATATTTTTGATACAATTTTATTTAGGGCCGACCGCGTTTGCCTTAGCGACTTTACTATGACGGTATTATTGAGGCGTTACAATTGTATTGTATTATTGATGTGATGCGGCTTGATTTATGTGAAAATCTTTGAAAATTAATAATAATTAAAATAACTTGCAATCGTGTCAGTACTGTTAGTGCAACACATGGTTAAGGAAATGCCCACTGTCCTTTTACACCCTTTATACATAAGATATTACAGAGGATTAAGAAATCACGTGATGGGAATCCCACAGGACTTCAGCACGAGTTATCCTAGTGAAGTATGCCGAAAATAAATAATAACCAATAAACACAAAAAGTCAGGAAAAGGAAATGCCAAGAGGAAAATGACAAGAAATTTTCGTGTCCTCGACTGGACGCGAGCGTTATATTTCAGAATTATTATGAGTTGAGCTCTATCTATATATTTATTGTGGATTCCTTTTTTTTACGTTTTTCTAGACACAGTTCTAATGTGATAATTCAAAAAGTTCAAATGTATGAGTGTTTATTACCCAACCACTTTGGATTACATTCCGTAATGGATATAATGAAAGCTATCAATAGTTATTTATCGCTTTATTATACACCGTTTACGCTATACCATGTTCCATCTATCTTTCATCGTCCCGGACGGAACGGACTTTCGGAACATGTCGAGGTTTTCTCGAGGTCGCATCGAGAGACATCTATACGTGTCAAAAAAAAAATCTCTCTAATGCCCCGACAAGTGCTCTATAATTGATGTCAGTCAGTCAGTCAGTCACTGGTAATCGAGCTTTATATAATATGATGATAATACTAATGATAATACTAAATAAAATAGCAGGAATATAAAAAAGGAGTAATTTTAGGACCAAAGTATAATTGAATTTGTCCACAGCGCTAATGGGCGTAACGTGTTTCTTGCCTACCTTTTCTTGTAAGATAAGTTTAGTAGACTTACTTTAGTCGAATTGTTATTATGTAGTCCTTGAGTTCAAGTTACTCTATAAAATATCCCTTGTTATCGTCAAAACTAGCGACAATCAATTTAAGATAAGGGTACTCAAATTTTAAATTTTTCCAGGCACCCATTTCTGTGCAGACAAAAAAAGTGATAGGTTTTAATAATATTAGGAACAGTTTTCGTCAAGTCGATTTCTGAATTTACGCGTATGTTAAGGGCGACCTCCCATACATTTCAGCTGAGACAATGTTGCCAGCATCTAAGGCAACGCGTCACAGCAAAGATGCTTAGTAGTTAAGTTTTAGAATATACTCGTATATCATATATAGACGTAAGATTAAATAATAGATTAGTACCGTAAGTTATTCCTTTGATTAAATATTTTTTTTAAAGTTTTTAGTGTTCGAAACTTAATTAATTATTAATTATATAACAGATAGGTAGCTGAAATTCTGCATGGTAGTTACGATAAAAACATAATTGTAGAATAAAAGTTTTGTAATAAGATTTATCTACAATAGGAACGAATTTTTATTTATAAACGGTTTAAATAGCAAACCTCTTCATGAGGGACGGACTGTGTGACAGGAATGTAGAAAGACGAGTGGAGAGTGGGAATAGAATTAATGGGGCTCTACGGTCTGTTGTGGGTAGTTAGATTATGTCAAGGAAGGCACGTTTGGCGATTTACAGTGGAGTGTTAGTGCTCACTTTGATGTATGGTGGTGAGAGCTGTGTTTGGCAGACGAAGAATGGATGTCGAATAAATGCGGTCGTTAAGAAGTATGTGTGGAGTGTCCTTGAGCGAGAGAATCGCGAACAACGTGATAAGGCATCGTTGCGAGCTCAACGACGGTGTTGTGACCAGGCTGGAATTTGGAAAGGATAGATGAGAGGAGATTTATAGTGCGGAAATCGTGTCGCAAGGGACCAGGTTGGTCAACTGCTCAGAAAGGGTCAGGTGAGGAGCACCCTCAACCGACGTGCATGCATGGGGGAGTAATGAACGTGGTCGAAGCGAATGTGGTATGTAGAGAGGGAAGTCGTTGGCGTCCCTCATAGTTTCTGACGTGGCCTGATTCTAGCAACTGTTTTATTACTTTACATATTACGAAGAAATTAATAAGCAATTCATATTGTAGTTAGCAAGCAAACTGTCTAATCTCCATTAAGACGAGGTGATATGGGTAAGACGGCATGGCATATCTCTTCATTTCAGGATTGAGTCGTAAATCGCACCCAAATCGGCACAATGTCAATATACGAATAATGAAAATCTGAATTTCAACAAACCGTTGCGGTTTTCAAATACTAATCATATTAATTGATTATTTGAATCATGATGTGAATGTTTAAAACCATTCCTTAATTATATTAATGACTAAAATGAATGAATATTTTTTCAATATCACCGAGTAATCGCGGTGTTCTCAAATATTAGATAGATGTTGAAATTTAATTTAATTTCTTTGACAAAGTAAATCAATTAGTATTTCAGCACCTGGTGGTTCCTTGTCGTTAAATGGGATCCTTTTCAGTTAGATTATAATCCGACGAAAAAGCTTTTTGCTAATCCAACGATGAAATTTTAATTAGGTTTTTACCTTTATAAATATTATTTTAGAATGGAATTAATAATATCTAAATAATATAATAGTGTACATTGTAGGCTTTTTTGTTTTACGATTAAAATTAGCGCCCCAGTCTATTACAGAATGGCAGCATATTTTAAGAAAGTGTTAAAAAAAGTAAGTAAAAATGTTATAGTTGTTTAATACTAAATTTAATAATAAAATATAATAATAAGTACACGGTAGTTTGAGGTTAGGGTATTTTATGTATATGTAAATAGTATTTAATTATTATTAACAAAATCGAATTGAATATTTACGTCTAACGACATCAAAGCAACATTTAAGACTTACAGACTAGTAAAGTGATACTACTAGTGAGAAAAGTGATACTATTTATTATCACTTAGTTATGTTCTCGTAATTCAATGTAACGACAATTCTGACACCATAAAAAAGAGAAATCACCAGCGATATATTTATATTGCTTGTCGTACAAAAGGAAATAGTTTTCATAATTTCGGTTATTGCTTTCTTTTTTTCGGCAGATTTTTTATAATAAAGGTTTTGTGACAATTTAAGTAGAAAAATATTCCCAATATTTGACGTTTTGGAAACTAAAAAAAAGCAGTAATTAATAAAAAATAAAATTTGTGTAAAGTATAATAATTAATTATGAGTTACTGAATGATTGTAGGTAAATACTAATTGGTCAAATAAGGGTTTTGTTCACTTAATATTGCCGTATGGACAACAAAAAATGTTTCACAATGATAAGTATAATTAACATGTTCATTTTTGTACATAATTTAATAAATCTGTTCTTTTATAACTTAATTATTTTTCTTGCCTATTTGCGATCAATAAAGTTTTTTTTTATTAAATAAAAATATAAAAAACTTATTCTTTACCAAGTAATAAAAACTTCTATAATCTCTAAAATATTAGGTTAATATATTATGTAAATGACAGATTGACCGACTCATGCATTATAACTATAGGAAAAATTTACAAATCCATAATAGATTTCTAATACGAATTTAATTTTTATACATGTTTTTTTTTCATGCATATTTTTCTGAGTCTACACCACAAGTTCATTGAACGTTAGTATTTAAATAACACTTCATAAAAATATCTTAATTAAAAAAAACTCATCCATATTTATTAGTTATTATGTTCATGAAAGTTAATAAGAACGCGGGAAAGTTCCATTTTACAAGCGTTTTAACAATCCCATTTTTACAAGATAAGTCAAATAATATTATATTAAAATAATATTAATCGAAAATTTCATTATTTATATGACAAAAAGTGGAAGAAAGGATTTTTTTTGTCTCTTTTTTAAATATTTATTAGTCTAATAACAATGGCATAACATTATGGCACTATTATTTGTTAAAAAAAACCATAAAACATCATTGAAACAGCAAAAACCAGCAATGTAAACGCAAGGACTGATATACAGTTGGTGGGGCAACGGCTTCGTAGCGCTCGCCTAAGCAAAGTTATGACATTGCGGCTTGATTTATTTTACAATCTTAAAAAAGTTAGTAATAAGAAAACGTTTAGGTATTAATAGTGTAACACGTGGAATGCCTGCACTCCTTTTACACCTGTATACAAATGTCTTTGAGCGTGTTCTGTTAAGAAGAATAATATATAAAGTTATGGATACTTCTTTATTATATATTTATAAAAATAATGACACAAATATCAGCGTGGAAATGGGTAAGCTCCAGAAAAATTGAACTAGTATTCTAGATAGAAAACTATTTCGTATTATCACTAGATACCTATTAAATATGTACACCTATCATAATTTTCTTTCGAATTAATTCTAAGATTCTTTATGATATTGGAAAATAGTTTTGATCCTTAATTAAACTTATTGGCGAGATAGGTAATATTACCAACTTTTTTCTTTCCAATTTTCACCATAATTCATTTTAATACTTAGTATCTAGAAAGTTTTGATGGGCATCAAGAGATACTCGTAAGTCTTGAATTATTCGACATTGAGGTACTTTCCTAAACTTGTGTTTCTTCGAGTGTTAATGCGCAATAATGGTGGATTATTATCTATTAACTGTTCGTGAACGTGCATTAGTTTGGTTAGATGATTCTAAATAGGAAAATTTTCAATTTCCCTCAAATGGGTTTAGTTTTACTGTATCTATTATTGACTTGACTGGGACACTACCTGACTGTTTTTCTTGATGTAAATATTTGCAATTTTATTAATGGGTGGTACACAGAATAGCCGTCCTAACTCATACTTACTAAAATCACCACTTCCAGTAGAACATCCCTATAGTATTGTAACGAAATAGCTGAGTATAATGAAAGGGATGTGTATTGTTAACTTTGGCAATGCACATTCGTTTTCTCAAATCGGCATAGTGGAGGCGACTGATGTATGTAGACATTTTTCTGTGCCTTCAATTTTTTATTTATTAGTAACAGTACTTTAAAACAGCGATGAACAATTTATTTAAATAAATTTTAAGT
The DNA here is from genome assembly GCA_948150575.1 of Tinea pellionella. NCBI lineage: Eukaryota > Metazoa > Arthropoda > Insecta > Lepidoptera > Tineidae > Tinea > Tinea pellionella. Next base: position 4,626,743 of record OX411252.1, read on the forward strand.
CTGACGTTTAAACTCGTTTACGTTAGGAGAGGGATTAGTACAAGTTGTTTCAGATTTGTCAGTTCTTCCACCTTGAATGCTAAGTACCTAAAGAAAAACAATAATAACCTAAAAGGTACCTTTTTCATTTCTGCTTGCTTTTCTGTAATCAATTTAAAAAATAAATTGTGCTACGTACTATATTTCAATTTCTAAATTTTTTTTAAATAGATCTGCATGATGTAAGGTGGACACACCTGGTACCATAAATGTCTACAGGTAGTAACCATATTCCCTGGTACACTTCAAGCGATGGTACTAGGCTCGCCAGACTAAGCTGTTTATTCAGTGTTTAGGCACGTGTCCCACCGTCAACAAGGAAACAACTGCACTTCGTTCCAATTTTTTTTTTTTTTTTTTTTTTTTTATTGTAGCTCGGCATGTGACAACACTCCGCCTGATGTAAAGCTAGAGTGCGGTTCATGAATGGAAACAACTGCTACTACAGAGAAACCCTGCGGGTAGCAGTCGCCTCCACTATGCCGGCTTGAGGAGACGAGCATGTACCATCTTAGATTGACAGTGCACATTACGGTATTTAAAAAAAATCATTAATTTATGATTGGTCCTGCTCGCGCTCGACAACGCAGCGTGGGCGGACACCAATCAATAATCTATGAAAAAACTATTGTGATGTCTTCAAATAGGGTGACAATAATTTATTAATATTAATATGAGTAGAATCAAAATCCGTTTTATTTCACGATTTGTGGTGTCTTTTTATATTTTCACTTGAAAATGATGGAGGTAATTAAGACATTTTAATCTCTTTGGTGTAGATTACACTTTCAAATTTTAGTCACGGTTTACTATTTAAATTTTCATGGATCGTTAAGTGCAGGGGTGTGTTGTCGTCAGAACAAATGAAGGGGTGACCTTGCATTATTATTTTAATCTATGCGAATTTTCGTATAATTTTGGTATTACTTAAAAAAAAAATCCTTTCTTCCAGACTTTAGAGTGGTAGGCAAACTAATGATATAACCTCAGTCTACCGTAAATTACCCCAGTAGTTTAATATCCGTGAAGTGCCCTAAAGTATCGAGAGGAGTGTGCACTGTCAACCTGGATGATGGAGATGACATCTTTCTGTGAAAACATGCGGCCTACTTTATGTCAAATATAAATTATTATGATATCGCAATTTTTTCATGACTTTTTAATAATAGTTTAAATTAAAAAAAAACTATCTATCAATCTAAAAAAAAAGAAAATAAAAAAATAATAATAATAAAAAATAAAATAAAAACTGAAAAGTTTTGACACAATCCAAAATCCAATCAATTCATAATTTAATTAGTTAAACCTAAGTTTAAGTCCAATTAATTCTTGAAGAGTGAAAACAACGCTGACATTTTGAATTATAACGAAAAGTTGATAAGGTTTAACACTGTTTAAACTGCATGATAGAAGATTACTTGTGTATACCGCCCTTTATTTTGTAACTCAAAAAGCAAGGGAGACGTGTTTTGTTTCGTAATGATATAAATTATCTTAGTGAAGTGTTGAAGATTGAGATAAATGAGGTTTTCTTAATAAATGTACAAAGTTATTTTGTGAAAACATTATTGTAGGTTATGGTTACATAAATAAAAGGTATTTATTGTTCATTTATTTATATACGTATAATTACATTTTATTATTCACTAAATACGCATTTATAAGATAAAATATCTCCTCCTCTGTAAGATACACACACACACAATGTTGTTTTCACAAAGGAAAAGCCACATCCTCACTTTTTGGGCCTAATTAAAATTGAAAAGGTTATATTCTGATTGTTTTTAAACAAATATAATGAAAAATGTTTCTGAAAAGAGAGACTGATATCAAAGTAGATGAAAGTCGTTGTTTAATGAGATATTGGATATCTCAAGACCTCTTAGTATATAGTCTGTCTGATGCCAGCAATAAAAAGTAGATGCCTGTACCAGCTAGTTGTTGTTGTGACCGGTTTGAGGAGACGTTTGTCCGCCGTCCAGATTGACTTTAGGGTTGCGCTTGAAAGTGATCACCACCCTTACTACCCCAGAACGGCAGACTGAGCTAACCATGCGAATTATTATGAATATCTAGTATTTAGTGTAAGTTACGATTTTTTTTTTGTTCTATGGCAAATGCAATGAGTGACCAAAGTACATGTAACATCGGCTCGAACACGGTTTTTTTTTTTTTTTTTTTTTTATTGTAGCTCGACATGTGACAACACTCCGCCTGATGTAAAGCTAGAGTGCGGTCCATGAATGGAAACAACTGCTACCACAGAGAAATCACTACGGGCTGCAGTCGCCTCCACTATGCCGGCTTGAGGAGACGAGTATGTACCATCTAGATTGACAGTGCACACTCCTCTCTTATACCTGGCTACTTTCAAACTATTCCCGAAACGCGACAAGGTCGCTTCACGGGTGTTACATTCGAAAGTGGTGGTACTACCCCAGGACGACAGACTGGACAAATAACCATCATCAGTCTGTCTACCACTCTTTAATAGTGCCTGTCGAGGCGCCTAACCTACGTCTATGACTTAAGACTTTAAAAAACATAAAAATGACATGACAGTGACCATGACGACGAAATAACGAAAAGATGGTAATTAAAAATTAAATGAAATAAAATTCGAAGGTTTTATTTCGACGACGAAACAAATGGTCCTTCGAGCCGGATCGACTGGTTCTATGGAAATAAGTCCCGACAAATATTAGTGATGTTGACCCGAAGTAAGACGAAGACCGCAACAGCCACTGACGACGCTGTGATGGATGATTCGCAGGCCGACTGCCATGCTCCGGGTAATAATTCACATAATTATTCACGACAACCTTCTCCGACTCGTTCTACCGCTTCTACTACCACGACAGTGCGACGCCGAAAGCTGCTCGACATGCAGCTGGAGGCAGCTAGACGGATGGCAGAAGTCGAAAAGAATCTTATCGCCAGAGAACTTCAAATTCAGACAGAATTTGTAGACGAGAACGACGACAACAATAGCATAAGATCACATTCTCCATCTGTACATGCTCCATGTTCACAACATGCACCTACCTGTCCAGTAACTCCGCGCATCCCGCCTGCAGCCACGTCGACAGACCACTATTCTACGGACATCAGTAAGTTCTTAGCACGACAGACTTCTTATAAAGAGCTACCTTCCTTTGCTGGTGACGCTGAAGAATGGCCGTTGTTCTACAGCCAGTTCAAAACGACTACACGTCTATGTGCTTACTCCGACGAAGAGAACATCGCCCGATTGTCGAGCTGTCTGAGAGGCCGGGCGCGTGATGCAGTGTCCGCTCTGCTGATGAGTGCGACCAATGTCAATAAAATTATCGACACTCTGAAGCTCAGATTCGGACGACCTGAATATCTGATCGAACTGATGCTCATGAAAATACGATCCATGCGAGACATCCGACACGATGACTTCAATCAACTTATAGAGTTCGCTACGTCTATACAAAATGTTGTGGCGACCATGATTTCGACTGACGAATCCGGACATTTAAGAAATCCTACTCTAATTAAAGAAATAATCAGCAAGCTTCCATCGAATTTGAAAATACAATGGGGATTTTATCTGCAAGACCATAAAATACACGCTGTGTCACTGACTGACGTCTCCGATTGGCTCATGATCATCGCCAACGCTGCCGTACACGTCACGCCCACGGTGTCTTCGAGACCTGCACAGAAGAACTACCACGAGCGACAAGTAAGACAAAATGTATATACTATTACTAAATCTCGGTCTTGTATAGTCTGCAAGGGTGACCATGAATTTCGAGATTGTCCCACATTTGTAAATATGAGTATAGACGAACGATGGAAGTATGTCACTGATAATAAACTATGCTTCTCTTGTCTGTCATCGAAGCATCAACTGCGTGGTTGCCAGAAGAAACAAAAATGTTCCTCATGTGATAGATTACATCACAAAATGCTGCATGCAGAACCTCTGACTCCGACTGCTGCAGCTGTGAATCACGTGACTGACGGGTCACTGCTACTGAAATGTGCTCGTGTCGTGATCAGCGGACCAGCTGGCGACGTGGAGACGACAGCCCTCCTGGACGAAGGTGCTACAGTCAGCCTGATCGACGCGACGCTCGCCCGACGGATTGGAGCGACCGGACCTACCACCGCTCTACGTCTGCAGGGAATCTCTGGTATGTCGACAACGGAGTGTGCTTCACAACGCGTTTCGATTGATATTCGCGGTCGTAATAGTGAAAGTGTATATAAGAATATTAGTGTAAGGACAGTAGACAGACTAGCGTTACCTATACATAAGTGCGATTATAGAAAACTATTGTGTAAATATGATTATCTAAATGATTTTGTATATGATCATGAATTTGTAAATGTAAATGAACGACCTTTACTGTTGATTGGACACGACAACATTGATCTAATTGTAACACGACAGCTTTTTCAGGGACCTACAGACGCGCCTATGGTTTCTTTGACGAAGCTAGGGTACATCATTCATGGTAAGTTGACAGCTGTGACACCGAATGACGTTTCTGTGTTACACATCTGCGCATGTGACGAACTCAATGACATGGTTCGACAATCTTTTTCGACTGAAAGTTTTGGTACTAAGCCTTCTTCTGACATTCCTCGTTCACGTGAGGATATGAGGGCGCTTGACATTATGGACCGGACTACGAGACTCGTTGGTGACCGCTGGGAGACAGGGCTTCTTTGGAGACACGACGAGCCTGTCTTACCTGACAGCTACAATTTGGCACTTAAAAGAAATGACAATCTAAAACGTAAATTTATTAGGTACCCAGAACTTTTCAGATGTTATAAGGAGAAGATCATGGAGAACCTCCAGAAAGGGTATATTTCTAAACTGTCTGACAATGACAAATTGACTAAGACTAACAGGACTTGGTATTTACCACATTTTTCTGTATATAATTCTAATAAACCAAATAAAATTCGTGTAGTATTTGACTGCGCGGCAAAGTCAATGGGTGCGTCTCTGAATGACTTTTTACTCAGCGGCCCTGACTTTCTGCTCTCTTTGCCTGGCTTACTTCTAGGTTTTCGACGTCATAGTATTGCCGTTATAGGTGACATTCAGGAGATGTTCCACCGAATTTATATAAGAGAGGAAGACCGACAGGCTCAGCGATTTCTCTGGGACAACGACGAATACGTTCTGAACGTTATGAGTTTCGGAGCCGTCTGCTCTCCATCATCAGCTCAGTATGTTAAGAATCTTAATGCTAAGAGATTCGAACCGACATATCCGAAAGCAGTTCATGCCATTGTAAATAATCATTACGTCGACGATTTCATCCATTCCATTGACTCGATTGACGAAGCAATCTCACTTGTAAATAATGTCATATATATTCATGCACAGGGTGGTTTTAATATGCGAAATTTTACATCGAATTCGAAAGAACTTTTGCGACATATTCCAGTAGACAAAGTTGCAAATGCAGGACAAAAGATTCTTTCTGATATGACCGAACAGAAGTTAGAACGGGTCTTAGGTGTCAACTGGGATCCCGATTCTGACTGCTTCACGTTTTTGCTTAATTTTCGTAACATTGACAATGACATAAAGACTGGTAGTAAGGTACCGACTAAACGAGAAGTTCTAAGTTCTAATTTGTATAAAGTTAGTAGTTTAAGAGTACCACGTTGGATGGACAGTAACATCTGCGATATAGACGGACCGCTAGAACTTCACATTTTTTGTGATGCAAGTTCACGTGCATTTTCCAGCGTGGCATATTTGCGTAGACCAACAAGTGACATGAACTGGCATGTTTCTTTCGTCATGGCTCGTGCCAGAGTTGCTCCTCTTAAAGCTTTAAGCATACCGCGTCTCGAGCTGCAAGGAGCTTTAATGGGAGCACGACTTGCCACTTATATCAAAGAATACATACCAACCACACGCGTATGTTACTGGTCCGACTCCAAGACCGTACTGTGTTGGTTGCGATCCGAAGCCGGACGCTTCAAGACATTTGTGGCTCATCGTGTCAGCGAAATTGCAGAACTGACTAATATCTGTGATTGGCGTTGTGTTCCGACAGAACTAAACGCCGCCGATGACGCAACTCGTGACACTCTTATGAAAGACAAAGGGTGGCTGACAGGACCACAATTTCTATATCTCCCTGAGAGTTCATGGCCGAATGACGACAAAAATGACCAACAGACATTAGACCCAACTGATGCCGAAGTTAAGTTAGTCTACTCGGTATCAGATGACATTGACGTATATCTGCCCGACGACAATAGACTTATTCGTTCTGTTAAGACTGCTTTGAAGACAACTCTTAAGACGAAGACTCCGACTGATGACTATTCTAGCTGAAGCAGAATTTATGGTAAACAATAGACCGTTGACTTAACGTATGTGCCAATTGACCATCAGGACGACTTGCCCCTGACCCCTAATGACTTCCTGCTACCTAAGACTGACAACATAGGTAGCCCAATGGGTACTTACAATGATGGCGACTTGTTGCGACGATCTTGGCGAGAATCCCAACGTATATCGGACTTGATATGGAAGCGTTGGATCAAAGAGTACTTACCGACATTGACTAGACGTGACAAATGGTTCAGACATGCTGAATCACTTGTAGTAGGTGACGTCGTAGTGATTGCTGATGACCAGCTACCAAGAAACCTTTGGCTACGTGGACTGATTGTCAAGGTGTTCCCTGGCAGTGACGGACGAGTTCGCATAGCAGACGTTAAGACTAGACAAGGACTTTATACTCGACCAGTGACAAAGCTATGTAGGTTAGACGTTCTCTCCTCAGCTTAAGTATTGATATTCCAATACTGTGGGTGGGGATGTCGAGGCGCCTAACCTACGTCTATGACTTAAGACTTTAAAAAACATAAAAATGACATGACAGTGACCATGACGACGAAATAACGAAAAGATGGTAATTAAAAATTAAATGAAATAAAATTCGAAGGTTTTATTTCGACGACGAAACAGTGCCTATAGGCACTGAGCGACCAAAGTACATATAACAAAGTTACATTGGTACCGGTGTTTTAGCGAGGTTCGAACACGGGTCTCATCGATCGTGAGTTTACACCATCTACCGCTAGACCATGGTCACTTTTAATTACGTTATTATACCAAAAATCCTGGATAGGAGAATAGTGGCTTAATGAACCAATCATATTACGTTACCTTACCCTACATATTAACTTCTCTTATTATCAGCACGTGCACGATTTGGTTCTCTCTTCATATGTTTAATTAAAAACCATTTGTAGTAACTTTGCTTATATGGTTCTTAATGACATCATTTGGGTTTATATAAGCAACTAATATCGCTAGTGATGTTCGATTCGACCCAATAGAATCGAATTACCGTTTACTTATAATATTTCTATAGAACTTAAATTATTATTTATTTACTGCAAAAAAGAGGATTGATGGTTGAGGTCACGTCACGGGTGATACATTCGAAAGTGGTGGTACTCCCCCAGGATGGCCATCATCAGTCTGCTCTTTCATAGTGCCTATAAGCACTGAGCGATCAAAGTACATATAACAAAGTTACATTGGTACCGGTCAGATTTACCGTGGTGCGAACGCGGGTCTCATTGATCGTGAGTTCACTCGTTTTACCGCTTGACCACGGCCGCTCTTAACGCTCATAATATATTTTTAGAATGAAATAGTACTGCAGAAGCACTGATTTTACGTAGTTTGAAATATATATGGAAAAGTCAAATTAAACTTTTAAACAATAAAAATTAAAGGGCGTTCATTAAATACAATTTGAAATTGAATAAAAAAGAAAGTAACGAGTTCTTAGTACTGCTTACCCTATTTTAAAATGTCAGTAAAAATCAGGAAACAAATTAATTAGCAGTATAGTACAAGCGGTGAAAGGTTAATCGTATCGTTACTTAATATTACGCATCTGGCAAATATTTTAAGATAAATCCATAAGGTTTTTATTCGTAATCGCTCGTAATGGTTGTGGCTACGGTTTCCATTTGGAATTTATTTCCTGATGCTATTCATTTCTTATCACTCAAGCGGAAAAAATAAAGTATATAGATTTTTCAAGGTATTATTTTTCGCGTGCAAAATTTAGAAGCTTTATATTTGTTCTCTGATATTATACTATTACATACACTGATTCGCGGCAAAGATTTAAGTATGTATATATGTATTTGTATTATATATGTATGTATGTATTTAATTTCAATGTACAGGCTACAAATAACATCGATATAAATCTAAAATCGTTAAATGCTACACTTTTTTTTAATTCAGTTCTCCCATTCTGGGAAGGGAAATGAACAAACTAAATTTTATCATGTTGTTCATCGAATTGCAGATATTTTATACTTAATGTTTTCTTGGAGTATTTGGCAGCAGCATTTTGTTCAGAATTATCGATATTATGGGCATTTTAACAGCGTGGGATGCCACGATAAATTACGGCCCCTGCACAACCATATAGAGTGAATTTTCATGTGTTGATAATTTATTCATTATCGTAGCACATTATTATACAAATTAATACCAGTTTTATACAATAACAACCGCACTAAACTAATTTACAAAAACGTAAAATAACCACTCGACATTCCCGCGCAAATGGCCGTCAAGCACATTGTACAATTTAATAAAGGCAAAGAATATTAAACTAAATTCTCGCAATAATTTATAAGTATGAAAACTTTTAATATGATTTTTATATTTTATGAATTATTTGACCGTAGCAGGCAGGCTACGAGTGTTGTAGACACTTTTAAAATAAACTATACATATAAAATTGGGTCATATATCACGATTTTCAAACTGGTTATAAATACATCACATGTCTAACCGTAGCACATACAACATATGTTGTTGTCAGGATTCGAAACATTCTATTTAGCAATAAATTCGGAGAAACGTTCACACAATAATCTTCATAATATATGCTTAGTTTAAATTGTATTATATATACTGTAAGGGTCGTTTACACGATTGATTTAACGATTAAATACTTTAACTTTAACCAGCCAAGATTCGCTGGTTACGGTTGATAAAGTAACCGTCAAAAATGACAGGTGACGATGATGCATCTTGTGTGGAGTAAATGTAAACCATAATATAAACGTAACGGTTAAAGTAAGCGTAAAAGTAACAGTCAAAGTTACTTTAGCCACCTTTTAATTAATAAGCTGCGTTCAAAAATAAACTTAAGTTAATGTTATGGAAAGATTATAATCATAAAAAAAACTGACTTTAATAGATAAGGTGGCTGGCAATTATCAAATACCTGGATTTTAATTGCATAATGGAGGGGACTGCTACCTGTAGAAACATTTCTGGTTGTACGGTCCATAACCCTAGCTTAACCATGTGTTACACTACTAATATTAAAACGTTATTCCAAGGGACTTTTTAATATAAGCTTTTTAAAGATTTTCAAATAAACCAATCCGCAATGTCATGCGTCGCTAATGTTAGCGCACCCGTTCATCTTATCAGTTGTGGAGTTGAATGACCATGCGCGTGCTACGAAGTCGTCGCGACACCAGCCGTACATTTCTTGCATCTACATTGCTTGTTTTAGATATTTTGATGATGTTTTGTGTCTTTTTAACAAATAATGGTACTATAATGCTATGTAGTCGATATTAGACCAATATTTTTTTCATTTTTTTATTGTAGCTCGGCATGTGACAACACTCCGCCTGATGTAAAGCTAGAGTGCGGTCCATGAATGGAAACAACTGCTACTACAGAGAAACCTGTGCGGGTAGCAGTCGCCCCCACTATGCCGGCTTGAGGAGACGAGCATGTACCATCTTAGATTGACAGTGCACACTCCTCTCGTTATACCTGGCTACTTTTAAACTATTCACGAAACGCGACAAAGTCACTTCACGGGTGTTACATTCGAAAGTGGTGGTACTACCCTAGGACGGCAGACTGGACAAATAACCATCGTCAGTCTGCCTACCACTCTTTAATAGTGCCTATAGGCACTGAGCGACCAAAGTACATATAATAAAGTTACATTGGTATCGGTCTAAATTAGCGAGGTTCGAACACGGGTCTCATCGATCGTGAGTTCACGCGTCTTACCGCTAGACCACGGCCGCTCTCATTGTCTAAATGTCAAATAAATAAATTAAAATTATGATAGAAATACTTATACCGCATCAGAATGGTGTATACAAATACATGAATTAAGCTTTTCTTTTTACATTCTGTATAATAAAGAGCAATAAGTTTGATAAAAAGACCTAATTACTCACCCCTAATTTCCATTGCGGCATATCACAAGGACATTAAGTATTTAGCGCCTGAATTAAATCCCGTTAATGTATATCTTTACTTTATTGCCCTTTCACACAATTTGCGCAGCAGTTTGCTGTTTATTTAAAGTTAATACAACTTTTAGGGCGGTATTGATATCAATCGATCTTACGGTGACAGTAGTGTAGTAGTGAAAAAACTAATCGATATTGAGTATATGTGGAGTCATGATAGCCGATAGAATGAGGATTAGTGTTGTGATAGATGTGGTTTGAAAGATGATTTAGTGACGAGGATTGAGAAAGGAATGCTTCGGCACATGGAAAGGTTGAATGAAAGGAGATTGACGAAAGGAATTTATAAATCTGATGAGAATGGATGCATTAAACAAGGCAGACCCAGAAGTTTCGGGTAGTTGCGTTTCGTGAATAGTTTGAAAGTAGCCAGGTATAACGAGAGGAGTATGCACTGTCAATCTGGATGGTGCATGCTCATCTCTTCAAGCCGGCACAGTGGAGACGACTACTGCCTGTAGAGATTTCTCTGTAGTTTTGTACGGTACTCTAGTTTTACATCAGGCGGAGTGTTGTCACATGCCGAGCTACGAAAAAGATGTTTTCCGATCAAATCAAAGACATCCTTATAAAAGCTGGGCTGTCTAGTGCTCATACCCGTCGGGCGTGTATGAAGAGAATTGTGGATATGAGAGAAGCGAGGTTGTTGTGTCAGGATCGTGGTAAGTGGCGTTCCGTTGTCTCTGCCTACTCCTGTGGGAAAAAGGCGTGACAATTGTATTGTGTTGTGTGTGTGTACTCATCGTCAAATGACTTTACTAATCTTGAGGGTTCAATTAAATTCTTCCTTAGTTTACGCAATTCTTTATTGTTTATACTTTTATTTTTATCCCGGCATGATGGCTCCACACATGATGTTAGAGGGATTGCCTGCAGTCCTTTTACACCCGTTCTTTGTAACCTATAATATATTATTAGGAAAACTTTCAACAATTGAGTGATGATAATAAATATAATGTTACACTTATTATATTAAATAATAAAATTATATTTTTGATAGTAACGAAATGATCAAACAATAACAGAATTACAGTTTATGTTTTATCTACGAGTAGATACTCCTAATAGCTTGTTAGGACGTAAAATGAATTATTAAAAAATATAATACAAAAATTATATTATACGTTAATTTATCATTATAATAATTACCAAAGAACAAGTAACATGTTGACGAATATTACAAAGTTATATTTCTAATTGTTTTGTAATTTATTACAAAAAGTTTTTAGGAGTGGTTGAAAGGCGGATTGATTATGGTTTTTTATTAGCCGTCTGCCGTCACGAGCTAGCGTCTCCTAGAAAACTAGTCGCGTTTTAGAATCAGTTTAGAAGTAGACGGGCTACCCTGGTGGAGGCAGTTATCTTCACTCATGGAACTCTTGTTGAATATCAGACAGACTGTGGTCACATGTCGAGCATTATAAAAAAAGACGCCTCAATGAAAAAATAGTGTGAGAATAGTACAATAACTAGGTTTTTTTAAGGAGTGGTAGTACCACCACATTAGAATGTAACACCTATGAAGTGTTCTTTCCGAGTTTCGGGATCAGCGCGAGGAGTGTGCTCTGTTAATCTAGATGGTGCACATTCGTCTCTTCAAGCTGGCATAGCGGAGACGACTGCTGCCTGTTTCTCTGTGATAGCAGTTGTTTCTGTTCATGGATGGCACCAGCGCCGGATTTAGACTTCGGCGGCCCATAAGCAGAGCATGTTGTGGAGGCCCTCAAATCGTTTGTGGGTTACTGTTGAAAGTTTCTATTAAGGTCAAGGTAAAGAAGAGAGCAACTAAATAAGTTGGCTAACACAAAATTTAAAACAAAACTCAGTATTTTTTGTTTCTACTGAGCCTTTATCGATTTAATTTTTTTTTGTGGTGTGGCGGCGAACCATTTGCAACTGCCTATGTTGCCTATGCTTAAATCCGGCACTGGATGGCACTCTAGCTTTATATCAGGCGAAGTGTTGCCATAATTATGCCTGAATTACAATAAAAACATGTTTTTTTACCTATATCTAATCTATAATAATCTAATAATAGACGTTAGGGTTTAACAAACAATATATATATAAAATAGTAGACAATGTCACTCACATAATATTGCCGGTACGACCTTTACCTTTTGTTTCCGGTGTCGTTAGTTTCCGTCGTATACTTGGGTCGGCGTCGTAACCTACGTGTGCCACGCAGCAACTGCCATTCATTTTCAGAAATATGTCACTTACATAATGTAAGTACCTATAAATACTTTGATATAATAATAATAATTTAAATTCTATAAATAAGATATAACATTAAACAATCTTAATTAATTCTCTTTAAGAGAACATTAACGGTATCGGAGAACTTGAAACTTTGAAGACTCTTGAATTTCATAGATTGAAAATTAAAACGCGGCTACAAGGATCTAAAAGAATTTAATTTAATTTTTATTATAATTTTTCTTATTGTACCACATAGTCCGCTTGATGTAAATACAACTGCTACTACAGAGAAATCTCTACAGGCAGCAGTCACCTCCGCTATGCCGGCTTAAGGAGATGAAAATGCACCATCTAGATTATTGTAGATTAACAGTGTACCCGCCTCTCGTTATACTACTTTTTCAAACTGCTTCCGAATCGCGGCAAGCTCCCGAAACGTATGTTACATTAGAAATTATTTGTGTATTAATTATATCCAGCTTTTAAATAATATGGTTTTATGTGATTAAAACCATCATGAAAACAATCAATATCATATGACGCAAGAAAATAAAAAATATTTACACTTTTTTTTTATTTGCCTTTACTAAGCCAGTGCTTGTATCACAGGCATATAGTCAGAATTTAGTGAGGTGTGAACACTGGTCTCATTGATCGTGAGGTCCGTCCTTTACCGCTAAACATACAACTATAATATTAATTTTTAAAAATGTCCTGACAAGTAGGTACCCTGTGTACAAGGTATTCTATTATTACATTTTTTTTGGAATAAAAAGATCACTGACTAAATACCGATAACCATTAGAAGATTATTATCTAAAACACGCCGAAAAAAACATTATTCGATTTGATTATAGATTTAATATTAATAACATTTTCCTAAATAAACATCGATTAAAATTACCTAATAAAATTGAATAATACAAAAGATAGCTGTTATTATTTATTTAAATAAAATTAGGTATATTAAGATCCATAAGCCGATATTGACTTGTGAGATGGTTCTCATTTGCATAACCGTGTACAATTTTGACCTCTTCAGATGTTACTTAGCTAAGATCAATCTTGTATTACCAACTTAACAAAAGTTCGCTCGAGTATTTATTAACGCCGCTCCAGTGCCTGCAATTAGGGGAGACAGAACTTTAAATGTAGACCTTCGCACTCTGAAATAAACTGTTTTAACATAGATTTGATGTGGAATCTGGGGTGACCAGATATAACGCTATCGTTAGTGTGCTCTGTCAATTCGTCTCCTTAAACCGGGCTATCTGTAATTTTGCGTAGCAGTCGTTTCCGCTCACGGACACTCGAGCTTAACATCAGTCGGAGTGTGATAAGATATCTTAATAAACAATAAATCAGTAATTTTATTTCATAGCAGGTATATTTAAAATAAACCAAGCATATTTTAACACTATAATAAAGATAATTGTCCCGCTGAGCCTTCAGTTCTGCAGCTCGACGCGGTTTCTACTGCTTGTTGCATTATTTTAGCGAGCTCACGGACCTTCATTGGCTTCTGAATAGGTATCAGCCTTAGGGGACCGCTTTTGTTGTCAAACTAATTTGTAAAGAAGTAACAACATAATTTAAGTCTTATATTAATGGAAGCAATCAAAATAAAACTACTTTATTATCAACATGACTTTCGTTTATTTTATATTAATATTACTCTGCATAAACAACATGCCTATATTTGGGAACAAAACAATCAAAATACTAGGTACTTAATTTTATTTGTAAGAGACCTTAAAAGTATTGGATTTACCCACTTATAAAATAACAGTAAGGGCTCGTTCACAGTTTGGCATGCGTTACTTTAAAATAACGACGATAGTGGAAAAAAAATTGGATAACTTTTTTTCTGTCTAAATAACGCATTAAATCTTTTCGCTACAACCTTATGAACGCGCCCTAATTAATTCCCTTTAAACAATCAGATCCTTTTAGAAATAATTGTAACGGAAACACGAGTATGAATTGTTTACAAAGACAATAAATGTCGAGCAATTATTATATTGTTTACATATTATAAATTATGACCATTGTGAAATAATTAAATAATGTAGATTTTATTATACCCTGAAATAGAATTCGAGATTAAAAATTAAAAATTCAAAATAAACAAACAAAACAAACAAAGTAAACAAATTCAAAATAATTTGTGTAGTTTTTTTTAATTGTAGCTCGGATGTAATGTGACAACATTCCGCCTGATGTAAAGCTACCGCACTCTATGAATGGAAATAACTGCTACTACAGAGAAACCTGCGCGGGCAGTGGAAGCTATGCCGGCTTGAGGAGACTATCTAGATTAACAGTGCACACTTCTCTCGTTATACCTTTCGGAAAGTACTTAAACATAGTGTTAAAATTAAACATCTTAAACACGGTAAAACAAAATACTGCTTTTAATTTTAAGCTTTAAAGTGGTGTAAAATGCGGTATAAATAAAATAAGAATTTGAAATAACATAGTGCATTTTTTTAGTACTAGCAATAAGGCAGACGTCTAAACATTTGACCTGTTGAATTTTTTATAGTCAGAATTAATTAAATCCGCGCCGATTGTCTAGGAAAATGTTCACTGCCCCTGAAAAGTCACTTTGACTATGACATTTCTTTGTTTACATTTTTGATCTCGAAGTCCATTTCAAGTAATAGATAATTTTATTATCACGTATTTAAATTGACTCGTGTTTTTATAATTCATTACACTGTTTTCGTGTAAAGTCGTGAAATTAGTTCAATGCGGAAGGAAACCGTAGCAGAAAAAAGACAAACGAAATAAAAACAAAAAATAAATTTCTTTTCATAAGTATCGTATAATAAAAACACGAGAGGGTAATGTGGGTGGGATAAACTTTTTTATTTTTTTTATATATAACTTGAGAATGCCGCGTAAGAACTCGCTTGTTGCACTCATTGACGTTATTAATTATATTCTCAATACAGCTTAAGACAGGAGCGTTCAAGAGAAAAATGCAATTAAGTTTTCTAATAAAGAAATCCAAGCAGGATAAGTACTACCTACGTGTAGAATTCAGTATGACAAGTCAATTTTATAGAAACTCCCACGATTTAATACGTAATTTAAAAATAAAATAATACAGAATTATTAAAGAAGTTATGTGGGTAATTAGGATTTTCCAAAGTACAACATTTAAGTGTCAAAGAAAAAAATTAAAACAATGGGAACTTTTGCATTAATAATTTTTAAATGTAAAGAAACGCACCTTAAAAAGCACCAACTTCAAATATTGACGCCATGTTCATACGTACTCAATTTTTTACATTACACGAACACTTATTACATTCAATCATCATTCATTATTTACAATTACAATACTTCAGTCATACATTGTCGTTTTATTGGCTCCGATTACCACTTAATATAAACATTTGAATATGCAAAAAAAAAACATAAACAGTTGAGAGTTGATTTGATATTCGATTCGCTATTGCCGAGTTGGTAATCGATAACCAAATTTTACGATTGGTACCACTGTCACTAGTTTGATTTTCGGCGCATATGTTTACAAATTTTCCTAAAAATAACAGAAAAAAAAGAAATTGACCAACTTTTCCTATGCTTTTAGTGTCACAGCTACAAAAGAAAATATCCCAATTTATTTAAAGTAGTTAAATAAAGTTTATAGTGTTTTTGTACGACTAGAACTTTAATTATAATTTTCGAACTATTTTTTACTGACCTATATATATTTTTCAAATAAATGGGCGGAAATTGAAGTTTATTTTCGAAATATTTACAAATTAATAACATATTCTAGGAATATCACATGTTTTAAAAATAAATCTATCTATATACACTTTTTACATTTATAGTAACATTTTATATGGATTTGAATTGACTTAATAACTTATTTGACATGAGTAATGGAGGCTCCTAATATTATTATCTTTACACGCACATTGTCTGTTACAAATTATTATGAGCCCTTAGGAAACCTATATAATAGCGTAGGTATAATTATAATATCAATAATTAATATTAATTGTATTTTCTAATATCTTTTGTTAATTTATTGGAATGGAACAATACAGAAATTATAATTTAATTGGAACTGTTTTTGTAAAATCAATTCGCCCAGCCTGCTTTTGTTTTAATTTACTTTTTTTTTATTTTCTATAATATTATGTTATTTTTTTCACTGTATTAGGTTTACAAGCACATAAATATTAAGTAGTATTTATAAGTATTATGAATAACATCCGTGCATGAATACAAATTACATTTATTTATACAGTATACGAGTATATCTATTATTAAATTATGATGAAAATTAGCAAACAGAAAAAAATAGCAATGACCTCAACTGCAAAGTAGAGCTTGCTGGTATTCATTTTGATGAAAAAAAAACCAATAATGTGTGAGATCAACCCATCGATTGGAAGGACTGTCGATGGAAAGATAAAATAGAAGAATTTGAACGAAGCACGTAGTTTAGTGGTAAAAGATCATCCGTGCGCAAATCTGAGGACGTTTTTTCTGTTGAATTTTCAACGTAATTTAATAATAACAACCCAGTTTGAATCCTATTTAAAAAATTGTAATAAAAATATAATAATAATAATTTGCCGACAATAAAATATGACGTCAAAAATTGAGTAAAGCAAAGTTTTTTACATTACATTCTGAATTGAAGAATACTTTACATTCAGCATTAATTACTATTTGCGATTCCATCGACAAGATAGTGTTCCAAGATAAATCAATTAAAATCGACTCTCCTGGATATCACTTGCCATATCTCAGGTATTGTAACCGCATATGTTTTTATTCACTTGGCACATGAACGTTGCCAGTTCTTCACCCGTAAGTTCTTCATCTATCTCCCGAAGACTGGAGTTACTGATACTTCTCGGTGTTCCAGAATCCGATGCTCTATCAATGATGCCCTGTGCCAAGAGGAATCGACGAGCCATGCACCAACCGCCGTGACTCACGTGACTCTCATCGCTTGTGCCTGGTGATTCAGCCAATGTATACATATGTCGACCATTCAGGACCTGTGTATTATAACAAAAATATCCAATAAATATGGTAAATGATAACTTTAATAAATTCTATACTACATATAAAAGTTAAAATAAGAAACTAATAGAGACAAAGGTACATCGACTTAGTGCATTTGGCAAAAAAGCAGGAAAAAAGTTTGATTTCTTTACAAATTTTGTGTCTAGGTCCGGCATGTGATCGCACTTTGCCTGATGTTAGGCTAGCGCGGACCATTAAATGTCTGCAGGCAGCAGACGCAGTCAAGGCGTTGTTGACAGAAAGTCAACAAAAAAAAAACTCCTGACGTTATGTCTGGTTATTTCTAAGCTACACGACTAGGTCATTTCACGGGCTAATAATTATCAAGAGGATTTCAGGATGTTTTTCTAATTATGTAGCTCATTATGTAGTGTCATCATTTTGCGTTATTGTAAAGAAACCTTGACTTTGTAAAACGATGGGTAATAATATTTAACTTTTAAAATAGCTACTTTATTGCATTATGGTATATCTCTACCTCCGGTAGAACATTAATTTTGACGAATTGCTCATGATGACGTGTTTGTTTACCAATATGCTACGTTGATTGTCAATTGTATGGCAGTTTGGAGTAACAGAGACTAATTCGAGTAGATATCCCGTTGTCAGCCAGTACTGATGTTGTACATCAGTAAATCGATTTAAATTGTTCGTTGATAATATATTCATCGTACGTTCACGAGTAGAGAACGTGGTAGTAGGGATTTAGGGGGGTTAGGGAGCTAGGGACCATGTTGTTTGTGTTTTAATAAAATATATACAGGCATTTCAAGTAGACTTTCATGGCTAAATCCGAAACTAGGTCGATTTTGATCAAAACTGGTATCGATGTGGGTTTTGTTCTCTTAAAAATCTCGGCCAGTACCAAGTACGTTGTTCTCTCAAGCCCGGCAAAGAGGAGGTTGCATTTAAAGTTAGGATAGCAAGCTATGCTCTAGCTTTATGTGTTCAAAGCTAGTTTTCTAATAATGAAACTAGTTCCGTATACATGAATTTGCTTAATAAAAGCAAAACAAAATCAAGTTAGTAAAAATAATATTAGTTCTATACATATTACATTAAGCTTCACTACAACTACTAAAGCTATTAATTCAAAATAAATTTTGTAAATAGTACAGTCAAACAAATTGTTAGTTACCTGACTACATTCATGAGCCCGAAGCCACCCATAAGTAAAGATTTTTTTATCTGACCTCACCTGCGCTCGCACCGGCAATGGTTCCACCAGCTGCGAGGTTGCAGTTGACAATCGATGTAACCGCAGTGGTACCGGTGTGCCACTACCATTGAGTCCAGGTCTTAGCGGTAGATGTGAACCCTTCATGGTGCTGTAGTAACGTGCCATTTGTGTAGACGATCGATGTCCACAACATGCAGCCAAGGTTATCTAAAATCAAAGATTACATCTTAATGAGGTTTAAAATATTGTTTATGAACAGAGTTTTAGTTATCTTTATAATCTTTATTTTATTGTCCTGTAAATGCCCTCGCTTATGCCTACTTCTTGTTGCGTTTCGGAACTTTAAAGAGTGGTAGGCAGACTAATGATGGTTATTTGTCCCGTCTGTCATCCTGGGGTAGTACCACCACTTTCGAATGTAACACCCGTAAATTGACTATATCGCGTTTCGGAAATAGTTTGAAAGTAGCCAGGTATAAGATATTAGTGTGCACTGTGCACTTCTAGATGATACATGCTCGTCTCCTCAAGCCGGCATAGTGGAGGTGACTGCTGCCCGTGGAGATTTCTCTGTAGTAGCAGTTGTTTCCATTCATGGACCGCACTTTAGCTTTACATCAGGCGGAGTGTTGTCACATGCCGAGCTACAGTAAAAAAAACTTTAGTTAAAAATTTATTTAAATCAGTATCATATTTTCTTTTACATTTCATTTGGACAGGCGCCAAAGCGGTCAATAGTGCTCTTTTAGGCTGTGGATACTACGAGTCTATCACAATAAACCGCGTTTCATGTGGTTTACGTTTTCAGTGTCTGTCTTATGTTTAATTATATATCTTATTGGTAGAGATCGTCATTACAAGATGATAGGTAATAAAACGCACCATATCGCGCGCAATCATTATCATTTTACTATGTTAAAAGGCACAATTAACTCGATACTACAATTTTGAATGTCACAAGAGGTCAATAACCACTATCACTGTAGTCGAATAAACATTATTTAAATTATATATTTTAGTGCATATCTAAATACAATTGGTCTATTGTTAGAGATATATAGTCAACCAATAAAAGTGTCTAACTACGTACATGGAACAAAAGTTTGTGTCGGGCGGTGGACAGTTGCACGGGCCATTGGGAGGATTTATTGTCAACCCTTGACCGCGGTTAGCGTATAGAATGGTCATCATAGAAAATGGATCCAAGGTTAAGTTCATAGCTCGTAAAATTTACGAACGCATTTTTCAAAAGCGTTTTCTTTTATAATGTTCAGTGAGGATTTATAAAAGCAATGCTTTAAAACTTTCACCAAAAAATTTGTAATTAAAGTACAAAAAATGTTTTATGTACTATTATTTTTAATAAGAATAATAATTTATTTATTTCATAAAATCAATTTAGCCTAATTACATTATTATGATCACTCTCCGCGATTCCTGCTAGGTACGACAAAGAAGTATTTGCAGTCAGTAAATTCCTCCACCCTATGTCGGAAGGAGACTTGTGAATAAATTGCCTAATATATTTTTGCTTTGTTCACTTTCAAGTCTAACACAGTCGCTACAAGACTAATTAATATAATAATTAATAAAGTAAACGTTGTTAATTTAAGTAATTTTGTATTTGTCAAATTAAAAAAATATTTAAGTTTATTGTCGCATTTTTAAAAGTTTATTCAACTTATTTTATTGTTTGTTAAAAATATAATATAAAAGTTCTCACGCGCTACGTCAGTATATTATTTTTTATATAGAAGTTTGGCATGTGGTCAAACTCTGCCTGATATTTAACTAGTGTGCCACAGATAAATGTCTGCAGGCGGCAGTCGCCTCCACTATGCTCGTTTAAGGTGTCGAATATGCACCTTTAATCGCCGAGGCTTCTTTCGTAATTTAGAATTTCTGATGCTAGTTATTACTTATTTATTGTTGTAGTTAGTGCATTAGTGGTGTAAAAACAATACGGTTGTAGCTAATTACATAATAAAGTATGGTAAGGTTATAAAATTGACATTTCATTTTATAACCCTAAACCAGTTGCTTACCCTGGACGCAATAAAAAGTAACGAGATAAAATAAAATCCCCACAGAGATTTCAGTCGAATCTTGTACACTGTATACTCGTTATTTTATTTGTGTTTTTAGGCCCTTTATTCCAATTTAAATTAGCTTTTGATTAAACAAAAAACCTAATCCGTTACTTAAATTTAAATTAAAAATTTAGTCAAGGTTAATTAACAATTAATTAGATATGTAAAAAATAAACGGCCTCTGTGGCGCAGTGGTTAGATCGCTAACCAGTATTTTACGCGAATGTTCCGGGTTTGATCCCAAATCTAAACATATATTTCTATATTATATATTATTAATTATATACGCATTTAAGAATGATAATTGGCCTCCGTCCGCGTCGCCGGCGTTCGACGCTTAGTTATAATATTGAAAAAAAAAATTAGCATTTGTTTCGGGTTATGGATGTCGTATTGTGTGTTGTTCTCGTGTCCAGTATTTTAGGAATTAATTAGGTAAATTGAAAACAATCAAAATTTTACCTTATTCAGTTGTAATATACAAAAGGAATATTATACTATGAAAATTAAGAGGTAATTTCAAAATTTAATCTAGTAGGAAAGGTAAAGATTAAAATGTCCCTAAGTCTACCCACGCACCTCTCTCCCAAGATATTCGTTTCACAAAATGAAGCGTACAACGTTGAACTAATTGTGACCAAAAATTTAATTGAAATTCCTTATTTTATACAATTAGTTGAAAACATTTTGCGTGGTTAGAAGCTTCTTTAAATTCTCAAACGTTATCATCAACTAATTACGATTAATTGATTCGTAATAGTCCTAATTATGTATTTATTCAAGCATATCGTTATAGGCACGTACGAAAATCTACGTAGAGATTGTAACATATACCGAGTTTTTCCGCGCTATTTCGTTATTGACTATATTTAGTATTATAATTATTATCTACTATTATTTAGTACTACTCAATCAAATAAAGAATGAGCATTCAGTTAATATGTAGTACATTATATAACTCGATGGATTGAATACGGTAAAGCTCTTATTTATCTCTTGTTCACATAATATTCGCGGATGTATGGACAGCGAAACAAGTACTCACGACTTATTATTTATTAAATATTATGATCCTTTGTACCTTGCTTGTACCATAATGAAAGCCTACTTTTATAATTATGTCTAATTATCCTTGCCCATTTGCAAGAAAAAAAAAATACACTTCATATTGCAAATAGTCGCAACTTTTCTATACACCTATACTATTACTATTTTAAATATTAATAACATATTATATAGTAATCCATTTACTTATTTTATTATTCTTACATAAACGACTTTACATAAAGTAACATACTCGTACTTTCAAGTATATCTCTTACGACCCTTTTGGTACTTTCTGCGGTGTCAGTTGAAAACCAGAGTTCCGACACTTCTCGGGGCTTATGCTTAGCTGATTTCCCTTTTGTCACATCGCTTCCTACAACGAGTTTTAATTGTAGCAAATAATATATGTTCTAAATTTTGAAAAAGTCAGTAGAACCACCATGCGCTACCATTTCCGATCGATTTTTTTAATTGACAAATAGTTTGGAACGTTCAAATGGTTTTATATTATTAGTAGTGCTTATAGATTTTAAGTGGATATTATCTGTGCATTATTTAAAATTATTCTTAAAGTGGGTACAAAATTTTTGGTGGGAATCGGAAGATAGTAGAATAGATTATCTAACTTGAATTGTTTTCTTAAACTTGCATTTCTTCGAGTGTGTGAATGTGCTTGAGTTTGGGTAAATGATTTTAAATAGGAGAAAATGTGTTTGCATTCTCCCTCTAACACCGTGTTGAAAGTTCCATTACTTTACTGAAGCTATTTTTGACTTGACTGGCACTCCATCTAACTGTTATGTGTGATAAATAAAAGACGCCTGAAGCAAATATTTACTTTGGCATTGGCAAATTGCTATAATGCCATAAAAAGAAATCCGTAGAAATTTTTTGAAGGAAAAGGAAAATAATAATAAAAACGTTGTCGAAGACGCAATTAAAAATTTGCAATCAGTCTTTGATCGAAACCATTAAATAAAAGATGTCATTAATTTAATGTTTACAACTCAATAAAAATGTTATTAAATGTTCAATTGTTCTCTATGACTATGAGTTCATGAAACGTGATTTGGACGTACTTATTTTACAAAATATACCATAAATATATAATATATAGTAATACTTGTATTGATGCGTAATTTTATGCAGAATATTACAAAGATGTAAGAAACATTTAATTTAATAGAATATTTAAACAATTAATAAATATGTTAACACTTTTTTTTATTGTTGCTCGATACAATGTACAACGTTCCACCGCACACGTGATCACCAACACTCTATTAAGTACTTTTACTGAATTATCGCGTCCTCCGAACTTGTTAAGAACAGCTGCTACCAATGCTACCACAAGATCCTTTAAATACTACTCCTGTAGATGGCTGACCAATCACAGTGTTTGTAAGTTAGCGTCCAGGGTTTAGTTAATGAGGTGAATCATTATTGGAAATCAAAGCGAGAGGAGTGTTAATCGGGATAGTGCACATTCGTCTACTCAAGCCGGCATAGAGGAGGCGACTCGTTTCCGTTCCTGGGCCGCATTCTAGCTTTATATCAGGTGGAGTGTTGTCATATGCCGAGCTAAGTTTTAAAAAAAACTAAAACAAATAAGAAATTAACGTGTGGTAATCGAACAATTGATTACTTTACCAATGCGCTGCGGCACCGTCAAATATACACAATACAAAATCCTGACCCCCAAATTGATAACACAAACATGCATACGTATAATACCTAGACCCGAATCCAATAGTTACTTTTTTAATTATATTATTTATTTATTTTAAAACTTAATGGACCTACAGTGCACATAGGCAAACTCAATGCTAATTAGCATTATCTTCCATCTAACTATTGCGACAAGAAATGATGCGATTAAGAGATATTATTGTTAATAAATATTTACTTCTACAAAATATTTGTTTCATGCGGGAATCAAATCAGAAGGAACCTCTGTTTAACAGACTTACATGATAACCACTACTCTATGTGGTATAGCTCGTCATAAATAAAACATTACTTACAAAATTTTGGTAATTTACAGTAATTATCTAACATAAGAAAATAAAAAACATGAAGAATAAAAATTACGGTAAAAATTTAGAAAAAATGTGTTAGGTACATTATTTTTTAGTTAAGAAATGTTTGATTTAATCTAACGGTCACAATATGAATACAATACACAACAGTCGACGACCTTCCGAATTTTGTGAATTCGTAAATATTGCATTATGTATGGAATTGTGTCCAAAAATATAGGAATTTATTTTTATCACACAAAAATAAACTTTATTTTGATTTTAGTCCTGACTTGTAAGGTCAGAACATTGTTTAACTTTAAAAAATCCATCAAGACACAAGAGAAGGAGTAGTAATAACAATAAACGAGCTTGCTTGGTCCTCTGCCCTTAAATTAGACGGAGGGTTCTATCTCCGATGACAGTAAGGGGAGTAGAGGATTAATTAATGTTAAAAAATAGCAATACATGTTCGCAAACTTATATAAAATATCAGCCGGGAATACACCGGCCCCAAAAGGATACCCTGTATTGTGGGTATCACAATAACACACACTTACTTTTTTTTAATGAAATTTTGAAAGAAGCGAACTTGAGTTCTCTTCTAATAGACAGGTGCTATGATCACTGCGCCACACACAGCTTTTATGTACTTAGAAAGCTTAGTCTAGGCAATAAATTAGGAACTAAAAGTTTCATTCCAACTTAAGATTTCATGTAGGTAAGTACAAAGTACTCATTATGTAGTAAGATTGATATTCGCTTGTATGTTTGTTTATAAAGTGGAGTAAGTATAGAGAGAGTTTGTTAAGCCTATTTATGTCTTCATGACAAATCCTCGGGGCACATTTAGGGGGACTTAATTGCTGTTACGAAATTTTCTCTACTAAAATTAAAGTTTTATTACCCAAATGCTTTTTCAACCTTAAACTTTAACTAAACTATTGAATAATCATAATTTATTAATTTATTTATACAAATAACTACTCGATTATTTATACTCGTCATATTTTTATCTGTAGGGCTGACGCGGCCACATTTTTAAACACATTTTTCCTAAATTCCTGTACTTGTATATTGTAGCTTGTATCACAGGTACTGAGCGACCAAAGTACATATAATATACATACATTGGTACCATTCAGAATTTAGCAAGGTTCGAACACGGGTCTCATTGATCATGAAGTCCGTAGCGCAAGAGGACAAGCGATCAAAAAATAAATAAATATAGATTTAAAAAATATTTGTATCAGTATCTTGCTTACTAAATATTGTCAGTCAACAAATAACACAGCTTGTTTGTATATACACTATACACCAAAAAGACAATAAGAATGTTTAAATAATATGTTCTTTTATAATATTTAACAAATGCCTTCTTTTATAATTTTGTTTGATTGGCCTTGCTCGTTTGTGTTCAATAGGAAATATGTATACACAAAATACGAATAAAAATATTTAATTAAAGAAAAACAAATTTTATATGCTGACGGTATAATATGTCACGCGTTACCATTTCCAATTCCATTCTACAATTTAAAAACTAGAAAATATTTGCGAGGTACATCTCTGGGAGCACCACAAAATCACATTTTATATTGTTAAAAATGTTTTATTAAATTTTTTTTATTCAATATTAATTCAAAATATGCAAAATTAAAGGTAAAATATCTTTGAATACAATCAAAATTGCTCAGTCTTTTTTAATTAACTCGGAGACATTTTAACAGAACTGAGGCGCAGTCTAATATTCTTTGGAGTGTGATGATTAGTATCAGGAAATAGAAAGAACGAAGAGAGGTCCGAGAAAGTTAAAACAATCATTTTGATGTATTTTTCTTTTGGAATGTTTTTTATTGTTTTGTTTTCTTTCCTTTTTTACTATTCAAGTTTATTAAGTATATAAGTTTTATTACAATGTAAACTTTGAGTTACGACTCTCAATTCTAACAAAGATGTAAATATTAATACTAAAATAGTAATTTATAGTTAATGCTAAAGAGTGACCGTGACCGAGTAGAGTGATAGAGTTGCGCTCGCAATCGACAACCCAATTCGAATCTTCCAAATAATCTCGAGCGGTAGGTACCAATGTAATGCCGCGTACGCACTAGCGAGGTGTAACCGTTTAGATACAGTAACGAGGTTAAAGCGTCCAACAATAACCACAATCATGGTAAAGGCGAGCAGACCTGTCTAGTCCGTTTAATCTTCGTTCCAATCACTCGTTCATGATGACGCAATAATTATTTGAGAATGTTAGTAAAACCAACAATTGATAATCGAGTGTGCACTGTCAATTTGTCTCCTCAAGCCGGCATAGCGGTGGTGACTGCCGCCTGTAGAAATTTATCTGCAGTAGCCAGTTGTTTCCGTTTATGGACTGCACTCTAGCTTTACATCAGGCGGAGTGTTGTCATATGTTGAGGTACTCGTACTATAAAAAATTCGTCGTCGACTCTTGGCGTTTACATTATGTTACAGATTATACGGACTGTAACTTTAATATATTCTGATTTTTCAGTGCCTTTGTTGCTAACCCAAGCTAACCCAAGTCTAATACTAAGACATGCATAAATAAAAGGGTGTTGTTACATTAGTTTTTATGGTTATAATCCCCGAAACCCTATAAACATATGTTTAAAGATCGAGTTACATAAAAGGACCATATTATCCTTTACAACATAAGCCGTATTAAATTAACAAGATTTGCACGGAGAACCCTTTACAGAAGATGATTAGACGACCCTAAAGTTAGCGTGTAAATTTGAAATACTCACTCTCTACCTATTGTACATTATGAATAATATATCTTGTTTACATTGTTATTCGTATTAAATTATGATGAAAATTGAACAGAAAAAGACAAAGTCGCTTCCGCTATGTCGGTTTTCGTTATAACAGTCTTGTTCCTGAAACGCGACTTCACGGGTGTTACATTCGAAAGTGGTGGTACTATCCAGGACGGCATACTGGTCTCATGACCATCATCAGTTTACCTACGATTCTTTATGCTAAATTAATTATTAAGTTGTTAATAAAAAAATCTTTATGTGGGAGTAACCGCTACAGTGATTTTATATGCCACGCGTCGCCATCTTCATCACTCGATCGACAAGTCAGAAAGCGTGTAAAAACATATTTATAGTCTTAGCGTAAAGGAAAAAATCTTTAAAAGGCTTACCTTGAAAGCATTCCTGAATTTATTTGACATCAAATTGTAAAGTATCGGGTTGATTGCCGTTGACAAGAAGTACAGAATTCCAGATAAGTCGGTGAGCACGGTGTAAGTCTAAAAACACACATTTCATTAATTACATAATCATTAATTACCTAATGGGTATTATATTTTTATTAACCATAAAGCTACTATTATACGAGCATCTTTGATATAGGTGAGATTGATAACCAAATCCTAAGCGAGACATTATTTTAATATTTATGTTTTGCAAAACAATAAGCCTACCCTAACAATAGACTACATGTCTATTACACGAATTTTATGTGAACTACATAAGGTTTTATTTATTTCATATATTTTTAATTATTAGCCCAGTCTGCTGTCGTTAAGCCGTATTAAGTATAACCCGTGAAATGATCTAGATCGCTACCATAGACATTGCGGTCAGAAGAAGAGTGGCCGAGCTACTATAAAAAAGTACATATAGTTTCAGTAGGTATGTAAAGGAATATTAAATCAATAAAGTGAGGATGATAGATTTTTTCAATTAATCAAATAAATTTATCAAAACCAAATTAAATATAGTTAATTGATTACTATAAAAATATTAGTATTAATCAATCTAAATACATTCATCATAATGTTAATGTGAAATTAATTGGACTACAATCCAATCACTATATCTTACAATAACGCAGAAATAAAAACATTCCGGATATAAACCCGTTTTTTAAGAAAAATACAAATGTTTCTCCGTAAAAATACACGTTTTTAATAAGTAGTTTTTTATGTGTTATAATTTAAAAAAAAAATCTAACTAAGGAAAGAATGCAAAATAAAGGAAAAAAATGCTTTTTTTTGTTTTAGCTCAAATTATTTTATAATATTTTAAAATTATAAAATTGTGCAGAAAATATAAAAATAGGCATATGATTGATTTGAAAAGATATTTATGAATATTTTAAAATCAAGGTATTTTTATTATCAAAGGCAAGATAAATTCTTAAGCCACAAAGGTCGTTGATTTCCAAACGCAGAATATATATAATTATTATGTTACTGGTTTTGAAGTTTAAGAACTGGTTCTCGGTTTTGTCCCGGAAAAGATTAACACGATACGAAATGCACAAATTATATACAATAAGTTAAGAAAAAAAAATAACACGAAAATTAACAAAAACTTAAATCATAATCAGTTTGAATTAGGTAATAAGTATAAACAATTTTGTTTAATGAGAAAGAAGCTGCAAAAATTAAACGTTTACGAGGAATATAAATATGGTGGCATGTTGCTGAAATTGGTAGAGAATTTTCATGAAACTTTTTTCAGTCAAACTTTATTATTTATATTTTTTATGTTATGCTTAATTACTTTTGTAGTGAAAATAATAAAATAAAATTAACATAACTATTATATATTAACATAATAAATTTTAATTACCTCATAAAACATAACACTTGGACTTTGTAAATTCTTTCCATAAATTGCTATCAGTCTTTGTACGTGGAAAGGAGCCCAGCATATGAAAAACGATAATGCCACGGCCACTACAAAAAAATAAAATAAATAAATAAACAATTAATAATACATACATAATAAAATACGAATGTAACACCAGTGACCTTGACGCTTTTCGGGACCAGTTTGGTAGTAGTCAGGTATAACGAAAGGAGTGTACACTGTTGCTCTAGATGGTGAACATTCGTCTCCTCAAACCAGAATAGTGGAGGTGACTGTTGCCTGTAGAAATTTATATGTAGTAACAGTTGTTTCCTTTCATGTACCGCACTCTAGCTTTACATCAGCTAGAGCTACAATTTTTTTTTTAATGTATAATAAGTAGGTAATAAAAAAATTCAGAAATTCTTATTTAATATTAACTCACCTAACATTCTAATAACTCTTCTTTGTGATTTACCACTTTTATATCGATTAATGCCAGAGGTACGCCCGTTACTTTCAACGGACGGTTTCTTTGGATGTAAAACACTAGACGTTTGTAATTTAATCCCTATTAAAATATATAATACTGAAATAACAACCATCGGTACTATAAAGAATATACAACTCGATATCACAAACGCTTGATGTACACCTTGTCCGACCACCGTGCATGACGTCACTTGTTCTCCACCTTCCATTTTTTTTAAAACACCAAATTGTACCGCTTGTGGCACAGCAGTGCATAATGCGAACACCCATATTATTAAAATGAACCGTACGGCTCTAGATAACTTAGATGTAGTGTGAGACATAAACGGTTTACAAATAGCTATGTATCTTTCGACGGTGAACGCGGTTATAGTTAAAACAGTAGCGTTGGCAGAGGTCTCTGAAGCTAATCCGAGCGCTATACATGAACCTTCATCTAGTGGATACGTATTCGGATTCCATAAACGATGCACTTCTATTGGAAGTCCAGATAAGAGCAGCACTAAATCTGATATTGCTAAGCTCATTAGATAGAAGTTCGTCGCTGTGTGCATCGATCTATTACGACTGATCACTATGCACGTGCTCAGATTACCGATAATCCCTGCAATGAAGATGACCGCATATGAGACACTAAGTCCGACGAGGAGATTAAGGGAGTCTGTGTTTTCGTAGGCGGCTGTTTGTATTGTCATATTGGTTATGTTAAATATATCTACGCCATCTTGGAGACCGAATGTCACGGTCTCCTCCGGCGCGAGTGTCATTATCTGAAACAATGAAAAATAACATTTAAATTATAGTTTTTAAAGAGTGGTTGGCAGGCTGATGATGGTTATTTGTCGTCTGCCGTCCTGGGGTAGTACCAACACTTTCGAATGTAACACCCGTGAAGTGACCTTGTCGCGTTTTGGGAATGGTTTGAAAGTCTAGATGGTACATGCTCATCTCCTCAAGCCGGCATAGTGAAGGCGCCTGTTGCCCGCGCAGGTTTCTCTCTGTAATAGCAGTTGTTTCCATTCATGGATCGCACTCTGGCTTTACATCAGACGGAGTGTTGTCACATGCCGCGTTACAATATAAAAAAAAGTAGTTAAAGATTGTTAAGTGTTTTATACCACCACCACTCTTAAGTGTAAATAGGCATAGTGACGGCGACTGGAATCACCATCAGGCATAAAACCTAGTTTGGAAGTAACAGAATATTCCCAGTCAACCTGAACGGTGCAAATTCACCTGTTCATGCCGGCATTCCGGAGGCGACCGCAGAAATTTCCCTGTGCTCAAGCTAACATCAGGCGAAGTGTGGTCACATGCCGTACTTTTTGTTGACTACATTTTTTTGACTAATCATTTATTATTATAATAATTATTATTAAATAACTATACGAAGACATCCGTATTGGGGGTCTTTAACCGATACATATGTATATGAATATGAGAATACGCGCTTCAAACAAAAATTAATTTCAAGGCTGAATTCAGTACTCAACAAAAAAAAAACGTAAGTAGCTAATTGAAATTGTTATTTATTTGACCGAAAACAATTTGAGGGTTACAAAAAAAAACAAACATATATTTCTGGTTTGAAAAGACCCTGAAAAGTTTTGTGTTTATGTAAGAAGTTATTTTTTCATAGCAGCGCTAAATGCAGGCACCAGTCGTCTGCAATTCCGGCTTGAGGAGATGAAGCAGATAGACTTTGCGCTGTGTATTCATGCACGTTATAAAAGTGATGGTAATAATTCTGGGGCGGCAGACTTGGCTAATAACCACTTAAAGTTGATACTGTGATGCTACTACGAAGCAATATTGTAAAAAATTTAAATATTTTATTAACTATTTTTTGCTAGTTAATTAGTTTTAAACAATTTGCACAGGTAACAATATTTTGCAAGCTCATCGGATCAAAAAGCAAAGGTTATGTATGCGTTACACGTGGATTTGTTTGAACAATATCATAACATAAGTATTATATAATATCCTATCCATTCATAAGATTTACACGCATGTTAACGGATACTAAAAATAAACTGTTCAATAACATAATTGAACTTCGTGGGAAATATGGTCTGACCACCGATAGTTTTTTTAAGGTCCAGTTGCACCACATAATTTAACCAATAATTTTACGTTAAAGTAATGGTTAAAATTAAAATTGTGTTGCTTCAAAAAAAAAAACATGTCACTTTTGACGATTACTATAACGCTAACTGTAAACAGCGAATTTTGTATGGTTCAAATTAAAGCAATCGTTAAATCAATGTCACTAACGTCAAATGTATGAAAATAATCTAAATACGCATTTTTTGTTGTTTGTTTTCCGAAAATAAATAAATTTAAAAAACTAATAGAGCCGCCAATAGTGCGTGTAAAATAAAGTAATCTAATACGACCTTAGGCAATAAAGGAATCTTTTGAATTTATTTAAAATATACTTTTTTTAGGTTATAATTAAGGAAGAAATGAATTACCCGTTTTTAGTTAAGTTAGTTATTTAAATGTTTCCCTCAGGGGGGCAGTATATTTGAAATTTTTCTATTGTTAAGGCACACCGACCGCACATTAAAAAAATTAAATCTCAAGTTTGTTTTTCGAGTGTATGGCGGAGTTTTCTTAAATTCTTCTCAAAGTTATACCTAATTAACTTAATTTAGTAGAAAGTTAATAATTTTCCATTGTAATCTAAAAATAAGTACCTTAATAAGATGTATCATTACAAAATGATTATATTACGTAAACAATTTGTTACTCTACAATAAATGTAATGAAATTAAATTGACATGTAACGTTTAATTATGTTTTAGCGCGATACACGTGTATTTTGGTGTCAATTACGTGTTAGAATCAACATGTCAGAAAGTAATGAACACACGTTCATTAAAATATTAATAATGGAGTTTATTTTTTTATTTACTGACATAATAATTATTAAAAATTATAAAATAATATTATATCTATTATTAAACTACTTTTTTTTAGGTTTAGGTAATGCGTTTATAATTATATGAATTTATATGTATCTCTAATATTTTAAAACGTATCTGGGAAACAATATTTAGTAAACTGTTTGCCTTTGAGGTTATAAATATTAGATGAAATGTTATTTACCACATAGGGAAATAATTAATTACAAGTTAGGTAAACATGGAATGTTTCAATATAACAAACTCCCACAAACTAAAATATACATGTATTATGTATATTGTATACTTTGATCAGTAATCTACCCTAGTGTGGATTTTGCAGTCACAGCAGTCACCGTGTAAAGTGAGTACTATTTCATTGCCTTGACTGTCAAAATAATATCATCTGGTTGGCTGAACTTTACGAGTGCGTTAAGTAAATACTAAGCGATACTGAGGGGCAAGTGTGAATTACATTTACGCACTCACGGTGTAAAATGAGAGGTCTTTACCGATCAGACAATATTATTTCAACCGCCGAAATAAAAAATATCATATAAAGTTTTCTGTCGACGAGGATGGAATATAATAATAATAACAATAATATTATAATAAAATACGTTTTTAGTTCAGATTAGAGTCGATAGAGTTTTATTTCACAATTCGGAAAACCACAGTAAGCCGTTAACATTTCTACAATTGTATTTTCATATGAGGCCTACAAGGACCTATAACAGAAATGATCTTCTGAATTCTACGCACGAGCCGTAAACTTTTACGCGAAGAACTAGTAGTTTCATGAATAAACGAAAAGAATTTTCATTTCAAAGAAAATTCACTAAGTATATTCAGTGTATAAGTATTAATATTAAGGTTTTTTTTATAGTAAGTGAGAGTGTTGTCCACTAAAGAAACGTCTGTAGGTAACAGTCATCCCCGCTATGGATAGTTGGATGAGACACTAATTATATCGGTTATATTTTAATTAATTTTTGGCATATATGCTGGAATGGTAAATAAAACACAGGTAGATAGAACAAGGGCACGTGAAGCGTCAGTGGCTGTGTCAGAGCATCCGTACGCAAAGCGAAGACTGTATAGATTCTAATCCCACTTCAGATTAGACTGTTGTATGTACTTGTTAATTATTTTTCTGTTGTTTCGTACTTAATAGATTGATATTACCGTAGTAATATCTCGTCTTATCACCGAGTGTATCGTTAAATCATAACATTCATAACACATGTAATAAAATGCAAGTCACGTTACTTTGAAGATATTTATAGACGGGAAACTCGTTATAAAAAAAACGTTATATTTTTCTAAATCATACACACACACATATACACAAATATGATTTAAAGAACAACAGACAAAAATTAGACAGGCAAATTAAAGAAAAAAAAACAACAAATGTAGTTTACTTTAAGTTTCAACAGCAGTTTAAAACTGTGATAAAAAATAAAAATTAAAACTTTACCTAATATTATAGTTTTTAGAGCGGCCATGGTTTAGCGGTAAAAGGCGTGAACACACGATTGATGAGACCAGTGTTTAAATCTCACTAATCTCTATACGGTTTTACGTATATGTATTACGCTAGTTTAAAATATTATTATTAATATATTATATTTTATTAATATATTATAATATATTAATTATAATTTAAAATATTATATACTTTTGTTACAGTTTATACATATCGTTGCATGAATAAACTGTCGTTTCGTTTCGCACTACTTATGCTAACAAACGCGTATGAATCTCTACATTAATATAACTTTAAAGCTGAGAGTTTTGGCGGGCATTTAGTAGGTTGCCGTTCATGAATTATTTTACTTAAACTTGTGTTTCTCCGAGTGTTAATGTGTAATAATAGTGGATTATTATTATCCATTATGTTTTCGTAAACGTGCGTGTTCATTTAACTTTCAAAACAGCAGTGAAACTCGATTAACTGTTTTGTTGAATGAGTGAATGCTTTGTGAAGCACAATATTAACTTGATGCCAACTTTGACACTGGAAAATTTTGACAATGCTATAAAAGAAAGAACTTTATTCAAAAGATTATTTATAACAATTGATTCAAAGCGAATGATTGAATGTAATTTTTTTTGATAAAAGAAAGTTACGGAGATTACTTACTCGCAGGCTCACAATTTTGTCTTTTGTTTTTTAGGAGGATCTTGCGGATCCTCTAAGGAAATCGTAACTATTAAAGAAAGGGTCTTTTTTCCTTAAGATTTGAATAAATCTCACAATGAGACAGGATATTAAACCCTAGTAAGTATTTGAATGTAATCAAAGAGATGTATTTCAAATGACCTAGTCGCGATTTTGAATTAGATTGGAAGTAGTGGGGTATACCGCGAGAAGTGTGCCTTGTCAAGGAGTGGTGCACATCGAGCTGGCATAGCGGAGGGGACTGCTGCTTACTGGCTTTTCCTCTCATGGATTGTACTCTAACTTAGTGATATGTGGTTATTATGTCGTGTTACTTAAAAAAAAAGATTCTCAGTTATATTTTGTCTGATATCATTGTTTTTTATTAGAAAACGTTCGTGAATATTATACGATAGTGAGTGATTTTTATGAGGCAAAACATCGTAAAACATAATAGAGAAGTAGGACGAGCAATTGTGGTTAATGGTAATAAAAAAATATTAATATAAGTACTCTGGCTATTGACCCGAGACGTTTTCTATGATATATTAATTTTGGCTAGTCTATTATTATCATAAACAAATTAATTAAAAGTAATAAATTATGCTCTGCCTATCCCTGTGGGAAAAAGGCGTGACAATTGTATTGTATTGTAATATATTATGATGAAAATTGAACAGAAAAAAATCACAGCGAACACACAGATCGTCAAGACGTAGGGATTGAACACTGTGTCTTCCGTTATAATGGATACGTATGCTCTGACGACTGAGCTATGTGAAAGCGTTGATATATCTCCATACTTTCATGTTTATAAACAGTTCTTCGAACAAAGTATTTGAAATATAACTCCCCCTATCCCGGCGTATTGCTACCCATAGTTTAAGCTCAAGAATCACATTTCTATCTGAACCTCTGAACCGCTTTATCCAGGATATTGTTTACATTCTTCCACAGGATTGATTCTATCTCAATAGCGATTTTTTTAAATCTGTTCAACAGTTTATCTTTTTTTTTTTCAAAAGAACACGATAATAATTCCAATTTCCATTTTTTCTTTCAATATCTTGTATCATAGGCACTGAGCGAAGTATACAACAGTACCGGTCACAAATTAGCGAGATTTGAATACGGGTCACATCGATCGTGAGTTCTACCGCTAGACCACGGCTGCTACAAAATAATACTGCAATATATTGTAATAAAATATGGATAAAATGGAATATTTATAACCTTGATGTCACGCGCGTCGTCCTAAAATAAGTTCACAACTGAATTGACTTCCTGTGTGCCAAACTTTCACATCATGAAACGAACTTTGATGTTTTAATTAGGAAGTTATAAATTTTAGTCGACGTTAGTTTTAGTTCAATTTTTAGGTTTATTATAATATTATTATTAGAAATTAAAATAATATTAAAATTTTATTAGATTGTAATAGACTAAAAATAAACTAAACTTATTAATAATTCCAAGCATTTAAAAGTAGTCAGAATCAGGAACCCAACATAAAACGATATACCTATTTACATTTTTACATAAATATATATAAATATATAATATATTTATGTAAATATATAAAAATCAATTGCCGTTCGTTAGTCTCGCTAAAACTCGAGAACGGCTGGACTGATTTTGCTAATTTTGGTTTTGAATTATTTGTGGAAGTCCGGTTTAAAAGGTGAGTAAATATGAAAAAAATGCTTGGAATATAATTTCGCTATCCCTTAGAAACTATTCTTTTGGTTTTGAATGTCAAACATTTGATGTTCGTCCCGTCGTTTAGAAATCAATTTTTAAAAGTCGTTCAGAAATGCTTTTTTTATTTATTGATTCTGAGGCGGTACGAAGTTTGCCGGGTCAGCTAGTATATTATATATTTAGGTTTATAAAAAATTATTTTATTGTTATCATAATTGTTGTTATTATTATGTTGAAATGGATACAACACTTCGCTGTGCCCTAGCAGGGTATCACATTGACCTTACTTGTATTCCCTTTGTGACATGAAATACAATATTTGAATTTGGTTTAAATAAATATATACAAACATATAGAAAAACCTCAGTTTGCTGTTAAAGTGCTGCATGAGGAGAAACAAGTGCTACTACGAAGAGGTCTCTTCAGGCAGCGGTAAGCTACTCCTCTCGTTATAATCGAATAATTAATTTTGACATCTGTTGAACTCCACTAATGGTCATCGAGGTATCGCGTATCACTGACAAATGAGGTTCATTTTCGTTATATTATTAATTATATAATAATATGATTGTCAGCATTTTTATAATTGATAAAAAATGAATTAATAAAAAACTTCACAAAAATCCGGCTTAATAGGTATGTTATGTATTCTGAGAAACTATGTTACTCGTACTAATTTTTGCTTGTATTGCTAGTATTAAAAATGTTGTCTCATTTTAAACTGGTTTTATTCAACATATTACAACAAAAAACAAAAATATACCTACCTGCCTAGACGTTAATTTATAAAACTCATTTAAAATTAAATCAAGTTTCAAAATTTATGCAAAAACGTACAACTCGATGATATTAAAATATTATTAATTTTAATGTACGATAATTTAATTTTTAAATTACTATCTAATCATTAAAATATATTGTTTTAGAATAACAAACTCGTTCAGTTATGGTTAGATTTATAAACAGAGAGTGCAAACTGATGATGGTTATCATCCCAGTCTGTAACGATCGTCCTGAGGTAGTACTACCGCTTTTCAGTGTAACTAGCACCCATGAAGTGCCCTAGTTGCGTTTGGGGGTCTTGTCAATGGATAGTGGGTACACATAAACCGGCATAGCGGAGGTGACTATTGCCTGCAGATATTTCTCACTATATATATATATTATAGTAACGTGCATAACGTAACGTTCGTAAAGTTTAAATAATGAAACTTTATGTTATTTACTTTCGTCCCTTACATGTAAATAGAAATACTAGTTCAATATTTTTAAACATGTAGAATAAAATCAATAAATTAATAGTAATTAATAAGTCACCAAGAGAAATCAAGGTTGTCACAAAGTATGTTTAGTGTTTAGAATTTTCCACGTGTATCTTAAACGTAAACAAACCCTAAAATACGACATTTAAAAAATTAAATCCGCTTATTTATACCTATATACCATATATATATATATACATGTATATGTATATGTCACAATATAACAAAGTATTATAATTATAAAGTAATTAAATTGGACAAGTCTGCCGTTGTGGGGTAGTACAACCACTTTCAACCAGTTTGGAGGAATGTGTACTGTTAAACTTGGATGGAGTACATTTGTCTCATCAGACCGGCGGCATAACGGACGGGACTTGCTGCCTACAGACATATATTTGTGGTAGCAGTTGTTTCTCCATTCACCGTACTCTAGCATCAGGCGGAGTATTGTCATAATTATGCTGAGTAAGAGTGTATTAGGCGCGCTTTTGCCCGGAAAGGTTGAGGTGTTTTTTATCACTTTCCTTAATTAGTTTAGTGGTTATTATTGTGTAAAATTGGTGTTATTTTGCGTAATTTTAAGCTACG
This sequence comes from Tinea pellionella, assembly GCA_948150575.1. Taxonomy (NCBI): domain Eukaryota; kingdom Metazoa; phylum Arthropoda; class Insecta; order Lepidoptera; family Tineidae; genus Tinea; species Tinea pellionella. The sequence goes on from OX411252.1 coordinate 4,664,456, forward strand.
CATGTGAGTAATTGTGGTAACATTAAAATTCACTCTATATGAGGCAACGGAAACGATTTTTTATGGTTATCTCACGCCGTGAAAACGCTCATATTGTGACTTGACCGGGTGAATTGCCGCCAAATACTCCAAGAAAGCGTCAAATTGTAAAACACCATTGCAATTTGATGCAAAAACATTAAGAAATTACTATTCGACATTGGCAGAATTGTCGTTGTTACGACAAGGTCATTTAACAAAAGAAGAAGAAGTATTCCGAGTACAAATACAATTTACAATTAAACGAAAGTGTCACATAGAGTTATTAAGTGGAGGTAAATCGATTCGGCTATGAATTAATCGGCTTTCGTTGCCTCGTTATGGACACTGCTTAATACGAAAATAATTGTACTTTAATTATGATGCTACAACACAGGGATTAACTACTACGAGAATTTATAAATACAATTTTAAGCATTGTGGTTTTTATTATTATTATTTATTTATAAAAATAACGAGAAACTAGCTATATGGTTAGTACGAGTATAAGCGTTTAACGTGGTCGTTTCATGCCTAGTTACACGCGGTTTTACACCCACGTGTTTCGTTCGGATTTTCTTCTTTATCCGAGAGGATTTATAGCTTGTTAAGATCTTGAATTACTTTCCGAAACTTGTGTTTCTTTGAGTGTTATTGTGTAATAATGGTGATTGTTAACGTGTGTGAGCGTGCAAAAATAATTTAAAAAAAAATGATAATGGGAGCGTGTGTGTTTTAATTTTCCCTGCAAAACTCCATTGAATTTTTTATTATAGATTCCAATATTTTGCTGAGGTAATTTTGTCTGTAATCGACCTAACTCTCAACAGATTTTGTGACGCACAATATTAATTAAACAATAAAGCAATATATTATATAAGCCAATTTACAATACCATTATAAAAGAAAAATAAGATAAATATTATTAATTTTCTTTGTAATGAAAATATTAGGTAACATTTGTAAATATATTTAATTTTCCCTACGATTTTTAAGGTATAAAGTTACTTCAAAGGATATTAAGCACATGTTATTATGAAGATGGTATTATATACCTATATGTACAAAGGATATTTATTGTTATATTAAAAGCAGATTTTGCCCGTAACTTCGTATACGTATTAATATTAAGCTTGAATCCTCTACCAATAAACAGGATATTTATATATATTTTTTTTATATCGGATTAGTATAGTGTTTAAATGCGCGTACAATCAAACCTAAGCAATTTAATAAATCAAGCAATTTGTCAAAAATATCTACAATTCATGATGAATATGCTGTAAAGTTTTCTTGTGAAATTCACGAATTATTAACGAAGTTTTCGGACTTGTGATAGATATACTATCAAGACGCTATCAATGTCACTTTACGTTTACCCGAATAACGGTAGCCTAATTTGTTGAACTATCGAAAAGCTATGGCAAAAAAATCTTGACTTACTACTTTTACTCATAATCTCGTATGGGTAAAAAATAGCGGTCAAGGTGTATGCTGATTATTCATACAAAAAAAAACTTAAATAATATTTTATTACTATAATTATGAACAACAAGAGTTAAGAGTACCTAGTAATGTTGTAAAAAAAAAACAATAATTAATATTATAATACAATACAATACAATTGTCACGCATTAATATTATAATTTATGTTAAATCTTTGGAAGTTTTCGTTGGAATCTGTAGATAATTGCTCAATAATTAATTATTTAACTCAACTTGTATTTCTTCAAGTGCTAATGTCTATATCAATATTTGTGGAGAATACTGGTGGACTAAGGACAGCTATTAGCCCAATCCGGCGTTCATTGACATGGCACACTCCTCTCGAAAAAGAAATAAAATGTTGAGTTTCTTATATTCCATATTAGCTAATGAAAATAAATTGACGTAAAAGCTCTTCTTTCAATAGCGGAAAACGTCTTGTTAGTGCGACACTCGACTTTAATATTCTATACGTCTATTTACGATTGTAATTTGGATTTATTGTGCGAATAAATAAAATATACAACAATAAGTACATATAATTCGATAATATCTTGACATTTTGATAAATCTGATAAGGTTGAAGACTTTTTTGTTTCTATAATGCTTTATACCAAGCTAGTGTTCAGTACTATACATTTGGTACTGAGCTATACATAGTTATATTGGTAGTGGTCAGAATTTAGTTAGTTTAGTGATTTAAACACGGGGCTTAAAAACCTCTAATTACAAGAGCTGGAAGAGCTGCCGATGGAATGATAGAAAATAGAGTTTCGGTCCCGTAAGGCGCTGTCTTGTTTCAGTGAGAAGTCAGAACATCCGCGCCCATTGCAGAGGTTGTTGCTCCGAATCCTACCTCAGCTCAGGCTGTGTGCATGTAATTCTTTTAATTCAATTTAAAAAGTTTAATTACGTTAAAATAAGAAGTTCATACAAAGTTTGTAAAAAAAATATTATAATAATTTAAAAAAAATAATAATTTAATATGCTGACGGTAGATAGATTGGCACGTGTCGCCTTCCTCAATCCCATTCTCTATTTGACCGAGTACTACATTTTTGTACAGGTAATTTTTAAAGTCAACGAACGATAATTACTTATAACTTGTTAGAAACTTTTTTGTTACTATAATTTTGCCAAATACCTACAGTTACACCTGCTATTATTCAGCTTTCTCTACACGTTACAAGTGTTAAAGACATTACAGTTAACCATGTCTAATATAACGTGATATGCGAAGTTCGTGAACGGATTCAACTTCTGCCACAGAGAAACTGAAGTCGCTATCAGCGCCGGATTTAGACTTCGGCGGCCCATAGGCAGTGCATGTAGTGGAGGCCCTCAAATCGTTTTCGGTTAACTGTTGAAAGTTTCTATTAAGGTCGAGGTAAAGAAGAGAGCAACTAAATAAGTTAGCTAACACAATATTGAAAACAAAACTTAGTATTTTTTTTGTTTCTACTGAGCCTTTATCAATTTAATTTAATTTTTTTTGTGGTCTGGTGGCGGCCCCCTTGTGGTGGCGGCCCATAGGCAACTGCCTATGTTGCCTATGCTTAAATCTGGCACTGATCGCTATGCCGGCTATGATGCTTTGCGGTCAGGTTGACAGCGCACTCTTCTCGTTATATATTGCCTACTTTCAAGTTGGTCCCGAAATGGGAAAACGTCACTTAGGTACTTTCCGCTAATCAGATATTATTTTATCAGTCAAGGCAAATAAACAAAAAGCGATCCTATTGGTGAAGAAGTTTTTTATTGTAGCTCGGCATATAACAATACTCCGCTTTATGTAAAGCTAGAGTGCGGTCCATGGACGGAAACAACTGCTACTACATAAAGGAGCCTGGGCAGCAGTCGCCTCCACTATGCCGGCTTGAAACATGTGCACAAAAATATATAACAACCTACCCTTACATATTAAAGAATTGTTACCAGTGCTAAGGTTTAAAAAAAATGTTAATAAAATAGTTGTCACAGAAGTGTTTTTACAGTGTGCAGGAGTTTTTGCAATATCGATATTAATAGGACATCTGTATACTGTAAAGATATTTCTGAAATAAAAATTTGAATATTGTCTTATTTTATAAATTTTATGATAATTGTATTTTTACTAATTTTTTGCTAATGATTGTTTAATAATTTGATTCTATTTGTATAATTTTATAAATTGTTTGTATATTTTATAATGATCCCGCAAATTTTATTTCATTTCATTGAGCAGATGAGCATGTACCATCCAGATTGACAGTACACACTCCTCTCGTTATACCTGGCTACTTTCAAACTGCCCGAAACGCGACAAGGTCACTTCACGAGTGTTACATTCGAAAGTGGTGGTACTACCCCAGGACGGCAGACTGGGTTAATAACCATCATCAGTCTGCCTACCACTCTTTAATAGTGCCTATAGGCCAGTGCCTATATGCTCAGTGAGCGACCAATGTACATATAACAAAATTACAGTGGTACCGGTCTTTAGCGAGGTTCGAACACGGGTCTCATCGATCGTGAGTTCACGCGTCTTACCGCTGGACCACGGCCGCTATTTTTCACGTTACGCGGTGATTGCGTAAATTAAAATGCACACTTGCCTTACAGGAATGGGTATAGGCAATTAAAATGACAATGGCTGGATTAGCAATTAGTTTGAAAGTTGTTTGAACGAAAGAAGTGTATGCTATCAATCTTAATGGTGCGTATTCGTCTCCCTAAGCCGGGATAGCGGAGACGACTGCATGCAGACATTTCACACATGTTGATAGACAGAGCACTTAAATAATGCTCCCGCAAATAAATAAATTTAATTTCATTTCATTTCACAATAATAGCAGTCTCCATTCATGATAATGATGAACCACACTTAAACTTAACATCAGACTGAGTAAGGTCACATAATAAAGTACTACCTCAAGTAAACTGGGCTAACAACCACTATCAGTCTGTCACACAAGCCGTAAAACAAAACATTTTCGAAGACGACTTGCTATTTTTCATGCTTGGCACGAAATGGGTATAACATACACTACATTGTATACAGGGGCAACGGTGGAGTGAGGTAAGAAATCCATACGAGAGGATATGGGCTAGCGAGAAGCTGTAGATGTTAAAGATCCCGTAATGGCCCGTGTCGAAATGACCCTTTAATCGATTGTTGAACCTTAAAAATCTTGCGATTTTTAAAAGTATCTACTTGTATCTACGCAATATTTCGCTGGCAATGAACCAGTACAAAATCATTAAAATATTGCTTTTTTTAAACGGTATAACTAATAGGTTTAAAATGTGTAAATAAGAAATACGACTTTTATTATTATTAAAAACCACGGATAATTAAATTTAATCAAAAATAATGTTAGGTAATAAATATTGAATTACGATTTTTTTTATTGCAACTCAGCACGTGATTAACCACCCTCTACCTGATGTTAGAGTGGGGTACTTAAGCGGATAGAACTGTCGTCAGAGACTGCAGCAGTCGTTTACGCTATGCCAGTTTGAGGACACGAAAATGCACCGTCTAGGTTGACAGATCACGTATTAGTTGATTCATTATGTTTCTGTCAATTGTCAAGTACATTGTCAGTTAATTTATTTTAATGATATTTAAGTTTTAATTAGAGCGATTTAATTAATATTCCACAATAAATAATGGCCTTCCTATAAAACTTAAAATAATTGTTAAAAATTATTAAAACACAACGAGCGGTTGTAGGTTTGTAACCGAACCCGTGTTCCAATCTCTATAATCTGACTGATTTCTTATATTATTACGCATTAGTAAAGTATACGTCTTGACGCCGGTTTACGTACTGGCTATTTATAAGTACTTAACAACATAAATATATATCATCTAATTAATAAATAATAGCAATAGTTAAGAATGGTGGACAAGCTGATGATGGCCAATACCGCCACTTTCAAAAGTAACAGTCGCGATTCAATAACAGTTTGGAAGTAAGAAAATGGTACAATATCAAATAGAAGACGAGAAAAGAAACCTTAACTAACAGATTAACACATGACATGCCATTTTATAAATATTTTTTGTAAGTGCTTTAGCATCGTCACTGTGAAGACAACTGTAACTACAGGGAAATGCCTGCAGACTGCAATCGCCTCCTCAATGTCCACTAAGTTATTTAAACTATTAACCCTAATATATTTTTAATGATAGGCAATGAAAGGAAAAATAACATAATTTTTTGCTTTAAAACTTTTAAAATCCATTAACGTTTGTGAAATAAATATGTTAGAACGCAATAAACACTACCAAGTCTACTTAGCAGTAGTAAAAGAAATCCATTAAATAAAGGTTTTTAGTTACGGCAACGTAATACGCGTATGGCCTTTTGTCTTCACCTCCTGTTAATACAATGGCTGACGTTCATAAAAAATAACCTCACTAATACATAAGTTAGTAACGCTCTTCTTTTTGGCATGGCAAATATTTCGTAGTGTCAAAGTAAGTATGCGTATCAAATTAATCATCAACTTTGACATTGGCAAATTATTAGACTGCCATAAATAAGAAAAAAAATCATTAATAATAATTCATCACACAAAACAGTGAGACTGAACTTTACAGTCTGAGTTAAATAAAATATAACTGAATTTTGGAGGGAAAATGAAAATGCGCGTTATCCTATTTTGAATTAATTTTGAGAAGAGTGGTAGTCCGATTGATGATGGGTATTAGGCTAGTACTAGTCCAGATATGTCGTTTGAGTTTCAAGTGAAGCGCCCTCGGAATCAGCTTCTTTTACCCACACTCACGCACGCTATAAAATACTTTATAGAGAATAATCTACAATTACCTAACATCTTTCCCTATTACGATCGCTAAAATTTTCTATAAGCTAAAAGCTAATAATTCATTAAGTATAATGTAGTGTATCTCTATAAAATCTGTGATCTTAATATAATAACCAAATAAGTCTGCTGTTATCTCTGCAACCTTGTGTACATCGTGTACATTTGTTTGTCTCGTCCAGCCTCGGACGCGACTGCTGCCTGCAGACATTTCTAAACCACTCTTAGCTTACTTCTATATAATAAGTGGATATTACTTTAACATTATCATTAACAAATACAACAGAAGGGTTTTACGTTTTAACTTTGAAACAAACTTTATTGAAACGGCCAGTTAATCGATCTCTAAAATATAAACTACGAAATAATTATAATTTGTAAATGTTTACGAGTTAAACAAAATATTGTAGAATCTAATTGTTAATTCATTTGGATTACTGATATAAATTATCAAATTATGTTCATGATATATTAATTCTTTTACGGATTTAAAATGTAATGCAACATTGATATATACAACTAGATATGCAATGACGCTTCCAATGTGAGGCGAGAGAAAGTATGGCCACAGCCATATTTAAATTCTAAGTCAGTTGATATTCGACTTGACGTAAGCTGAGATTGACATTGTCAAATCGTTTGAAACGGCCTACGCCTTTTTCATGTCACATGTATGAGGTTTGCTCCTCTAGTATATATCTCAATGCAATGCAATTGTAAAAAAACAACAACTTTAATTAAGTCATATTTGTTTATTGTTTATGAGCAACTGCAGGTCGAAGTCATATTATCTCATTTCAAATATCCCAAATATTATTATAGTGTATCATAGTTATTCTACCATATAATGGTAGCTTAAAGATACAGCAATTTGTTTTGGAACAAGTCTTTATCTTTGCTAAAGAAAATTTTAGTCTTGAGGGTCATGCAAAAGTTTTTATCGGATAGAATATTTAAATTTACGACTTCTATGGTAGGTATTGCGATGTTGTATTCAAGTATAAAATACCATTAAAATATTTTACATTATAAACTTTATTAGAAAACAAATAACAGTGAAGTCAGAAGAATCATTAGTTTTTAGTAACGCAAAATGTGAAGTTATTATATTGGCTGTTAGAATTATAATAGGTAATTGTTATTGACAATATAAATTCTGCTTTAAAATCGCTTCGCCACAATAGCAGCTGTGTTCGATTCGTGTCGAATTAGAACAAACAAAATAAATGCAATATTAATCCGTATAATTTTTTTTTAATTTAGTTAAATTTTTAAAACCTTACATTACGAAATAGTTGACATTACGAGGAACTTAAAAAGATTTTTATAAAGCTGAAATAGTTTATTAGTAACGTTTGAGAGCCGTTGATTTCTTTGTTTACCTTAAATTTCGCGGTTTCTTGATTAAGGTATACTAAATATACCTATTTTAAATTTAAATTAGTCGAATAATTAAAACTAGTAGAATAGTAAACAAAGATATTTTAAAAGATTTTTTTTCTACAACGTTATCGTTAATAATAACTAAACAATCTTGTTTATGCAAAAAATGATAATTTTTTAATTCTATTATATATAGGTATATATAAAAACTATTATTAATGAACTTAGGAGTTATTTACAGAGTATATTGAATATTACTTTTTATGCTTCCGACAACGTTTGTCGTGTAGGTATATTTTGACGGTTACTTTTTGTTGAATAAATACATCATAGAAAATGTAACTTACGATAATATTTATAGTGTAGTAATGTTTTTGTTTCATAAAAGATAAATAAATTCAATTATTTTTAGTAAAGTTTAGGAATCATTATTAATTTTCAAACCGTGCTTTGGAGAGAATCTATTATATTTTGAGTAATTTCTCCATACTTATCCACGTTCGCGAACACTGAATAACTATATAATTTCACTGTTATTACAATTTACACTCGAAGAAACACAAGTTTAGTAGAATAATTTAGGAGTGGTAGGCAGATTGATGACGGTTATTAGTTCATTCAGCTCGTTCTGGAGTAGGTTACCTACTTACGTTTCGGGATTAACTTAGAAGTACCCGGATACTTATAACGGGAGGAGTGTGCATTATCTGAAAGGTGCACATTCGTCTCCTCGAGCCGGCATGGCGGAATAACATTTATTAACATACGTGAAATACTTTTTTTTTATTGTAGCTCGGCATGTGACAACACTCCGCCTGATGTAAAGCTAGAGTGCGGTCCATGAATGGAAACAACTGCTACTACAGAGAAACCTGTGCGGGTAGCAGTCGCCTCCACTATGCCGGCTTGAGGAGACGAGCATGTATCTTAGATTGATAGTGCACACTCCTCTCGTTATACCTGGCTAGACTGGACAAATAACCATCATCAGTCCGCCTACCACTCTTTAATAGCGCCTATAGGCACTGAACGACCAAACTACATATACTCGCCAAATAAAACAATAAATATTTTGTCTTTCGGCGCGACCTGAAAAGTCATTCAATGTCAGTTCGAAAAGTAATAAAAAAATAAAAATAAACCGCACTTAATAAATTTAATATCTTTCGAATTAATTATTATAGGAACCTCCATCGTAGAATTTCGTATAGGATTTCTAGTTCCAATTGCAGCTTCATCCATCCTTTCCATGTAACTACTACTATTTACCGATCTACTTACTTCACAGAACGATCTTGTTTTTATTTTATGAATGGAAAATTTGTGACCCACTTACGTTTATTTGGTACATTTCAAGGTCTACATCCTAATCTATAAATGCATCAACCTATTTTTAGTTTCGAATTGACAACATCTTAATACAATATTTAAGAATAACTTAGGCCTATATATAACCTATAGTTTGTCAACGCAGAAATATACATGACAATTTTACATAAGTTTTGTGTCTAAAATATATGCGGCTATAACAATAGACTAGAATAGATAGTGGACCTTATTGTTATTATTATAATATGTATTGTTATGTATTTTGCCTAAAACGATTTCCATTTTATTTGAGGGTTCGTTCGTGTATTTATAAAATTGAATCCTATGAACTCCCTTTTATTATTAAGGATGCCTTATTTTCCTTTGATGACTTAAAAACAAAAGAATTCATTCTTTGTTTAAATTAACTATTGAAGTTTAATTAAAATAATAAAAATCATAAAAGGTTTAAATGTTTAAAAAGGTTTTTATTTGTTAAATTTTAACTTTAATTAATACGAGTAGATTTATACGTTAGTAACTACGTAAAATCAAGAGTTCATAGTTGCTTGAGCCTTCCGCGCATTTACGATCACATTTTGCCTAAACTATTGAGTCGTACTAAATGCCAATGTTATCTTAAGACAAATTAAAAACAAAAACAAAATTAGTATAAAAATTGAAACGTATACTAACTTGTTATTGGAAAAACCCCATGTATTAATAAAATCCTATACAACTTTGGTCCAGCCGGTTCCGCAGGTTTAAGTTACATTTTATTTTTAATAGTTTCTCACAATAATTGTTTTTATGCGTCACTTTGATGATAGACTTAATTGGATTAATTACAATACATTAACACTAATATTTGTTTGACCAAATAACAATTGACCGACTTCCTTAACTGAAACACACTGAAGTCTTGTTCTATTTATTTTAATTTGTCCAATTATTATTTATTATCACTATAGAACAACATTTAAAACAACAATAACAAATAATTGTACAAACAATGCACTTCTATTATTATAAACTTGTAAATATGACACTTTTTAATAAATTAATATATTTTATTTTTTAATGAATTGTTTTCATACAGAAAAATGTTAATTTTACTGTTATGGTAGTTGCAAAGATCGCGTTATAGGTGAGTCGATTGTTTCACACAACCACCTCTCCGAATTGTCGATCAAGAACTGAAACGCGCTCGGCTTGGTGCGCTCCAAGGGTCAATGTCAACAATCGACATTGGAAAAAATTCTTCCTACAACACCTTTTCGATGGTAGATCCATTTTTAAATAAAGTTTGATAATTCAATAGGTACATATATAATACCAGTGCCCCCAACTAGGACAAGAACAACAAATATAATAACACTCAGACCCGAAACAAATACTTGAGTACATATGATAAGACTTTACAATATATTAATTCATTAATAAATATTAAAAATAATAATTTGTTCCGACTTGAATTTGAATCCTACAAACGCTTCAATCGCTGCGTTACACAGCTCGCCAGAACTATTGCTCAAGTAAAATTGGACTTCAGTTTATACCAGAGAGATTTCCTGAATGTTTTTAATTATTCTGATATTCAAAATAAACAACTATGGTCTATGTTGAACGTAAATGATAATGAGTTTTTTAATAATAAAATTGAAATATTATGCATCAGCCAGCTCTTCGATTGTTGGCGACATATATTTTATAGGTGTACAAGGAACTCATGGTTTTGAAACAATAATAATTCATGCGATTTTCACATGATAATAGCAGTTGTCACCTGTCATATCAAATAAGAGATTTGTTATCGTTTGTCCGTATTTGTGATTTCTTCTTTATTTTAATTAAAATGTCGAAAAAGCCAGCCGAATTTTATTACCCCTATTTGCAGTGAGGTTTTGGTAGACCTATACACATCGTCTGCCCGACTTTTAAAAATATTTATATTACATTCTAACGTACATTCTTATTTTTTTTATTGTGGCTCGGTATGTGACAACACTCCGCCTGATGTAAAGCTATAGTGCGGTCCATGAATGGAAACAACTGCTACTACAGAGAAACCTGTGCGGGTAGCAGTCGCCTCCACTATGCCGGCTTGAGGAGACGAGCACGTACCATCTAGATTGACAGTGCACACTCTTCTCGTTATATTTCAATTACGAAGTCCCATTTGACACTTAAACGTTACAATAAATTTAAAAAATAATATTATACAATTAATTCAGAAACAAAAGCGACTTTTTGTAATGAGTACTACACCGCCGCCAGAATGTGGTCGTAGAGTTGAGACAACAGCTACTAGTTACTATTCATTTATTTAGAAGTAATGACAGCCTTCGCTATGCCGCATATAATACAATATACAATTCATGTATGTATAGAACGAATAATTACATAAATATCTCAGTTGAAATAATTAAACTGACATTTAAAATGTAAGAAGTACGCTTTATGAGAAAGACGAAGTAAAAAAGTTGGAATTTTAAAATTATGCATTTAGAGTCATAATTAGAATGTTTACAAACGCTCGTCTGTTTTATTCTTCGGGGTAAGCAGAGCTTATGATGCGAAAAACGTATGATGAAATAAAATTCTCATGGGTTCTATAATTCAATGCTTTTTGGAAGCCCAATTCGGGTTACTAGATATCTTATCAATCTTACTGTCTAAGAAAGTTGATTATGAATTATAATTAATACAAATAATGTGTTATACAAGTAAGTAAAGATTTCATGTATTAATCATAATAATATCTAGATATAATACGATTTTTCTTTTTCTGATTACATATTATTACGTTTTTATTATGAAGTAAATAAATTATACAAAATAGGTTCACTAACGGTAATACAAATAAATCCCAAAAATAATTTAATTAATGGTCGTGCTAGTTTGGAGCTAGGAGCGTAGAAACAAACAAACAAACATTCATTTTTATTAAGAAAAAGAAAAGAAAATTTATCTTCTTTCTTCTCCTTTATTGAGCGCGCGCACAGTATTTTTTCATTTAAGTGTACAGTATTTTTTTTAAATCAATCGGATAAACCTAGCGCGAACGCATATATATATTTTTTTGTGATGGATGGATTTAACCATAACTTTGAGTATTTTTATTAACAATAAATCCTTATAATGGAGGCTAATAGTATACCAAAGTAGTATAAGTTTAATTCCGCAAATGATGCTTAATAATTTACACAGAAAAAACCTTAAATAAACGCATGGTTCCGTCTAATTTATAATACTTATTATTCAATTATAAAATATTGAATTAAAGTAAATATTTACTGAATTGCTCAGAATATTGGCAGTTATTATTAACATCGCTTTACATTTTCACGGACGTAATTTAAAAAAATATATATTTGTTGTCGAAGATAAAGCAATTTTTAAAACATCTTCGGTTAGGTAATTAATTCTTCTTATTAGTGGTGCTGAAAACTATTCTATAATTATATCGATTTTAGTCTATTAACATTGTTTTATACGGTACATTTACGGGAAAACTAAAATATATACTGGAAGATATTGGCACTATATTTACAATAATTATAATCCTTATCATCATAATTATTGGTATTTGTCCAAGATATTTATTTTATTTTGACAAGTGCCAAAAGTGTCTATGTATTGTTTTGATATTATAAAATAAATGTAATGCTTTGCCCTCCCATGTATTCTCCCAATCCTTACCTTGGATCCTTCAAGCGGAGCGTGGAAAAGCACCTTCTCAGGCCGGCATAGTGGTGGCGACTGGAGCCACCGTGCGAGCGGTTCTCTAGTCGTCAATGCTCATGGACCTCCACTGCGTTTACCATCAGACCAGTCGAGGTCACATGTCGTGCCAAAATAAAAAAAATAAAAAATAACTAAAAGCACATGAATGTAAAAATATTTCAAACCTTCATGTTTATATTTCCAATTGACAGCTATGATTTAAACCGAGAAAATGAAACCTAATCCGTACCTTAAGCCGTGTCATTTAAAGCGTTGAAACGCGATGCTAAAATTAAATTAGTCGAAATTTGATTTTCCTGCACCCGAGTTTGTTCAGATTGAAAATAGAAAAAAACTAAACTCGTTTTTTTTACTAGAATAGAAGACTAATTATTCCAGTTTGATTTTTTGTTTGTTTTATTATATGAAACACATGTTGGATAGTCTGAAATTTTTTATTTAGTTTAATATTAATATTCGGATTGAAAATAAAAAAACTAAACTAATTTTTTTACTAGAATAGAATGCTAATTATTTCAGGGCTCGACTTTTTGTTTATTTTATTATATAAAACACATTATGAAAACAGTCTGAAAATTTTTCTTTATTTTTTTATTATTATTCGCGTACATTTATTTTGATTAATTTACGACGTAAAGCTTAGCGGCCATCGTGATCGCGGTATTGCTCGTCCCAGTTATTATTTTCGAAAGTTAACAAAACTACCGACGATGATTTTAATTGGATGTGGGTGAGTAGTTCAGATTTTGTAGCGATCTAGCAGTTTGTCGGGTTTGAAGTTTATAATCGCCAACCAGCTCTATTGGTTTTTTTTTTAATTTGTTAGCCTTGAGTACCTTTCATCCATTTCCTTAGCAAAAACTTTCGGCTTTCTTTTGTTCATTTTTGTGTTTATTTATATATTTTGTATTATGATGGTTTTGCGAAATATTAAATGTGTGGATCGCCAAAACATTGATTATATAACGCGCAAAAAAGTGAGTAATTATCTTCAAAGCATTCCTCTGTTTTTTGTTCTATTAGATATTTTTCTTACTAATGTGAGTGATTATTACAAATAAAAAATCTACGGAGTTTACTTTTAGATTATATTTTGTGAATAATAGCATTATAATTGACGCGCAAACAAACATTTTATTTCCAAAAAATATTTTAAAAGTTAGGTATACAAACCCCATGACCCCAAACAAAGATATCCTATGCCATATGGGTATCTAGCTTAATATCAGATGAAATATTGTCACATGTCGTACTAATATATAAAAAAAGATTTTTGTCGGATTGCCTTGAATTCAAATAAATATTTCTCCTAAGCTTCGAGTATTTTAATATGTATGTAATAATGGTACATTATTATCCGTTAAATGTTCATGAACGTGTGTGAGTATGTGCAAAGGGTTCAAAATAGAAAAAGCGTGTGGTTTCACTTTCACTGCAAAAACTTCGCTGAAAGTTTTAGTAAAGAGTCCACCACTTTATTAACAATAATTTAAAAGGTAACTGAAGGCATTGCTTAGCCTCATGAAACAATAAAGTATTACTGAAGACTGGCAATACAGACAATAATCCCTTTGCCTTAAATTAAAAACATAGTAAAAAATAAGAAACTGTATACAAAAACTATAGAATAAACATATAAAAATACGACATAAACCTATATTAATAACACACATTTTAAATGATGAAAAAATGTATTTTTTATGAATTGTCTTAATAACGATGACATTGAACATCATAAAAATTAACAGCCCAAATCGTTCATAAACCGGTATTATATGTGATTATAACTTAAAAAATATAATACATATTTAAAATTAAAAGTCATGTGAAGGGTAAATGAATCAACAAGACTAGAACAAAACGGAAAACTATTGCTTTAACCTTCAAACGTGAGACCCTAATTGTATTTTATTATGTAATTTCGTAAGTATGCTTTATTACATATAATTATTATCATTTTGGGAATAAAAAAACATCTTTGCATAATATTATGTCACAAATAATTTACATTTAACTATAAGACTGTGTTTTTCATCAACTTTTTTACTATATGCCGCAAAACTGCTGTCTGTACAATTAACACACTATATCGCCAAATTTCTGGAGGCAAGAGCATACTATTGCTTTGGTTAATTGTGCACTCCACTTGCGTAAATGTAAAAGAGCTAGGGTGAAAGCCAACACCTGAGCGTCCATACATTTTGTTTTACCACATTGTTCGAAGCATGCAAGCTGATTTATGTTGAAATTAAGTAATTTTATAACTTTCTTAGCACTAATAATTATTATCGCAAATCACTATAATATACATATAGCTATGGCAAAGAATATATATAATGCATTTTACATATTTTAAACATTTTATATTGGTTATATTTCACAAGCATTTTATATATTCTGTGTCGTAGATATTTGTTTTATATAGTGATTTGCTCAAATAATTAATTAGTGCTGAGAAACTTCTCAAATTACTTAATTTCAACATAAATCTGCTATGTTTCAAACAATGTGGTAAAACAAAATGTATGGACGCTCAGGTGTTGGCTTTCACCTTAAGTAGTTTTTTAAAATTCTTAATAGGCAAGCATTTGATTACACCCTGCTTGACTTGAGGGATGCGGTCTAAAGTGAAGTACGCTTGCTTCTTGATTCTTTATATCTTGATCTTTACAGTTTACAAGGTAACATACTGGTCAGGTAAGTGACCTACCTGATTCGGGAACAACCTGCGAATTACTCAATACGACAGGTTATAGTAACAACCTGTATCCAATTAGGCCGCCACATACATTCGGAATCGATTCCATATTTCGTTTATCGAGATTCCGTATATAGTCGTGCACACATATGTTTATTTCCGTTTGGAATAAGTCTGAGTACTTACTACCCAGCGGAATTTCGAATCGAAGTTTCGAACGGAAAACTACTATATCATCGTGTGATATGTCGCGATACATATTGTATGGATTCGCTCCTTTCGAAATTTCGAATTGTTGTTTCGAGAGGGATATTCCGACTGCATAATATGTGGTTGGCTTTAAACGATACACGTAGTCGTTAAAATTTTAAAACAAAGGACAATGCCCATTTTCGGCCCCACTTGATGTCTAAAATTTGTTAACAATACAATATTCTAAAATAATATCTTATCCTTTCATTAATTTGTATTCATTATATCAACACATCGTTTACCAATCAATAGACAATGTTTAATTACACAAAAAAATATATATCATCAATTATTAAAATATTTAATATAATAATAACCTCAAATATTGCATCAGAAAAAGTCTAATTACTCAATAACCCAGTTGAAAAAATTAAGACTGTTTGGTTATTAGAAATATACCTACATTTATTTTTCTACAAAATGAACTAAAAATCATCGACAAACTCGAAAAAAAATATTGTGGGCCCATTTCTCTTAGGTGAATGGGCATTCTCCTTTTATGAATAAATTTTATAGCAGGTTTTTTTTTAAATATTGAGAGCTTAACTTATATAGACATAAACAAAATATATAGACAACACACGTGGTAATGACGTGAATTGAAAGCGTCTCACGTTTTAGAAATGGACAGTATAACGGTTAATTTTTTCATAATTATTTGTTGCCAGACAGGTCTTTCTGATAATTAATAGGTTTAAAATTCTTATGAATTCCTACTGACTTTCTTTTCTAGATTTTTTTACGGTTCTTATCTGGCTTACCTTCCAATGTTTAAATGTATTACATTTTTTACAGTAGCTGGGTATTTGAACACAAATTCCGTCTGGTTTCAAGCTAGAGCGATCTGTGCGCTGAAGTCACCTCCGTTATACCAGCTTGGGTCAAACATGCACACTTTTCCTCTCTTTCACTTTAAAAAGTGATGGGACTACCCCGGGACGGAATACCATCATCAATCTGATTACTACGCTTTATTATGCATGTAATTTATCAAAGTTCCTTTATATTTAGTTACATGTATATTTTAGTAACGTATAATCATGTAGTATATCATTAATCATTATATTTGTCTACCCCTTTTGAAAATAATGTGAAAATTTACTTAAATAAACTAGCTGTTACCCGCAACATCGAATGCTTATGATTAATAATATAACTTTCTTATCTCATTCCACACTTCTTGAGGGATAATTTTGCAAAAACGGTGAAACATAATTTTTTTATGTCTACCAAAAGTCTAAATATAGTTTTTTTTTAACATATGACAACACTCGGTCTGATGTAAAGCTAGAGTGCGGTTCATGAACGGAAGCAACTGCTACTACAGATAATTCTCTACAGGCAACTCTATGCCGTCCTGAAGAGACGACAGTGCACTATTCCTGTCCCTAACTTGATGATAGATTTCACATACTCGTACAAATTTGTATCACCTATTTCACCCGCTTCAGTTTTTATTCAATCCTTCCCTTGGATGCAATATATCTTCTTGCCAATATCGAAATCTACTCAGCGATTTAAGCGTGAAAAGCTAACAAAAATACAGACTTACATTAGTATAGATATTATAGATGTAAGTGTCTTAATGTCACATGGAAAATCCCCACAATGAATGTATCCTAACCAATTTGGTAGCATTAATTACCCTCATGATCTGTCTTGATACATTTAATTAATCTGTAACACGTACCCTGCCTGTGCTCTAGGGACTTACGCTCAAACACCAGTAATAATTATAACTTAGAGACTCATTGCATAATAAAGTACAAGATTTATTTTTTGTATTTTACAAATTTATCTAAAGCCTGGAAGGAACCCAGCGATTTTCGATGTTTGTTCTACTCATATGACTGTATTTGTCTCTCATTGACATAGTAGCCAGAGGCGGCTTTACCTATAGTGCAGGGTGTGCGGCGCACACGGGCGCGGGTCCAAGGGGGCGCCGAGCACCCTCTAATCTAATGCGACACCTCCAAAGACACTACTCATTTCCAAATTTCCGTTTAAAAATATAACTGTAAGTATTCCATTTTCACCCCGCTCCTACTAGAGGGCGCCATGGTACTGGTTGCACACGGGCGCCACAAGGGCTAGAGCCGCCTCTGATAGTAGCTATGCCGTCTACGTTCGTACATGCTTGTTGTAAATGAGTACGAATAAAAAAAAGTAAAGACTAAGATTATATGCTGACAGTACCGTTACCCGCGATATCTTTAATCTTCAATTTAGTTTTTAATCGACTGTGTCTCTTTACAAAATAATCATCTGCGCTCACAAGAGCATGATATTCGTCCCCTTTATGTTTAGTCAATTAAAAATTATGTTTAGCAAAAACAATATTATAATAACAACCGTTTGTGAAGATAAACAAATCGTAAAATTCCCAATTAACGCCTGACATTTTACTATTTGCTCAACTTGCGTAGCTTGCCATTTTGCTACATAGACGATTCAAAACTAAGACGATTGTAAACCGATTTCTGTTGGTCGCCGCCGAACAACCCATAAGCACAAATATTCTTTACCATTGTAATTTTGGTACACTTTCAAGTGAATTTATCTGCATTAAATAACGTTGTTTAGGGTGAATGTATAAGTTATTACTTAGGTCACTCCCATGTCATAACTGTATAATTATTGTTATTATCGTTATGAAAATAAAAAAAGTTCTATCTAACTAAAGAAGTAAGATAAGTTATTTAAATAAGTTACGAAAAGTATTTCAAACAAGAAAGTCAAATAATGGAATAACAATTTTTGGCGCCAGAAATCTAAATAGCAAAAACGATTCACTATTCATTTTCATAATATTTTTCTCGATAGATATTAAATTTAAGACGATACAATTTTCTCTTTATACATAAAATGCATTTTTTAAATGTAATAACAGATCTTCAACAAGAAAAAAAGAGTGGATATTATGCTTAAATACTCGTACAATATCCTGGCCCCAAACTCGGAGTTTTCACCGAGAAAAACTGCATTAAAAATTGATTTAAGGCTTACTTCACGATTTTTTAAATCATATTTTATAGAACATAATTAAGAAAAAGAATAACCAAGTCCAACTTTATATCATGTACTTTAATGCATTTTTTTAGACTCATAAATGTTATAGTTATAGAATAAAACTGCTTCAGAAAGTAAGCTGACAGCATCGATCGGGAATCGAACCTGCGTTACAAAATTTACGCGCCACAACCACTGCGCGATAGAGGTCGTCAAAATAGGAACGTAAACAATTTCATTTTTATTATACGCTCTCTTGAATTCACAAATCCTCATTCGACGTGCCAGCTGTTGTTTCCATCTCACGTATATTATATACAAAATGTCCTTCCAAATATTGCTTTTATATTCAATGTAGATATTTACATGGACTAAGTAATTCAAAACATCAGAATAGTGTCCTTAAAATGTTTAGTGTAGATACTGTTTGGGATAATAATAATTTGAAATAGAACTAGATAATAGTCCTTGAAGCACGAACCATAACATTCCCCTTTGCTTCGAGCAAATTGTTAGCAATATTCGCAGTAGAATGTAAAAGAGATATTCCGTATAATATTTAAAAAATATACATATTAAGAATACTTTTTTGCCTGAAGATAAATTTAGAGCGGCTGCGGTCCAGCGGTAGAAGGCATGAATTCACGATCCAAGAGACCCCTGTTTAAAGCTCCCTAAATTCTGACCAGTACCAATGTAAGTATGCTATAAATTGTACGCTGATCACTTAGTGCCTATGGCATAATATAGTCAATGATTAAAGAGTGGTAGGCAGACTATTGATTTTTATCAGACCAGTCTGCCGTCCTGTGGACACAATACAGTTTCAAGTGTTACACCCGTGAATTGACCTAGTCGCGTTTCAGGATCAGTTAGCCAAGTATTGTGCGAGGAGTGTGTATTATCATTAATAGCTTCAGTAAGGAAATGGAATTTTCCTTACGCGCTAAATGTCTTATTCAATTCAATACATTACATATAATCAATATATTTATAGGCGAACCCATAGGTGGATGGAAAATATATTTTTTAACACATATTAACCCGATATTCATACTTCAGATTTTTATGACAATGAAGCCTGATATCTCATGAGTTGTACAAGCTATAAATAATAACGCTCCAATTCTCGGAAGCCGAGCAATAGAGGGAATGGGGACTCAGGTCTCAGGAAATTGATAAGATGTCTTAGGAAACCCTATACATTTCCTAAGAAACTATTTTATCTTTCTGCATAGTAGAAGCTCGTGTATTTCGTTTTTATTGCTAGTAATTTTATCAAAAAGATATTAGGACGTTTTGTTGCTAAGTAGTATTTGATGAAAAAAACTGCACTAAATATAAAGCGCCTTTACATGACGAGCTACTATAAAAAACGTTTGTCCTATTCTTGGCCTGATACAGGGATCAGGGAATTTCGTATGTACTAATATACATATGATTTAATATGGATTTATATAAACTCTTCGTAATAGTACATTCTTCCGACAACGACTTGTTGTGTAATAAATATTTTTATTTATTATATGTCCAGTATATAATTTATTACACGTGAATAATATATAGTTGATTTATGCGGACATAACTACTCTAAGTTATATAGTTTAGATAGAAAATGCGCGAATAAGGAAATGCTCCGACTTACACTATTTTCATTCTGTTATATGATTTATTTCTATTCTTTTGTATTTCTAGTTATATATAGGTTGACTTTTTCTATTGTTATTGGAATGACATAGCCTTTACACGGGGCCTGTATTGCGTAACATTGTATAACAAAACCCTGGATTATTCTCCTGAATGTTCTATTTTAATATTATGATAAAGTGATAAGTTTTATTAAACTTTTTGTCAATGAATGTTTATAAAAAAGATTAATAATAAAAGAAGTGGTATGTCTCGGGATCGTATTGTCCTTACCTAGATACACGTAGTTGTAAAGAATTGTTTGTAATTTAAAAAATATTTAATTATAGTAACATACAAGATGAGAGTGGTAGGTTGTGATGGTTATTATCCAATTTCAAACACCTGGGAAGTAAGTTTTTTCAATACAATTTAATAGCACAATTTTACGTTTTTCTCTGCAATTAAAACGGGAGCGTGTGACGTGCGAATGTTGTTATTTCAACTGACGTAATATTTATCACGTAAGCTTGAAGTAGCAGAAATATGTCATGTGCGGTTGCCCCCGCATTCGAACTCCATTCTATTTATCCTCCTTGTTAAAAATATATTGAGTGATGAGGATTATTGTTAATTAGGTTGTTGAGATGTTGCGGACAGCCGGGTAGAATACGTGGGTCGACGAATAAAGTATGTGTTGAACAATGAAACGTGTTTTATTGCATTACTGTTGTAATATTAACAAGAGACGTGTACGTCGTAAAATTTGTTTTATTTAAAATGTGATAAGTACCTCAGGTGACATCTAATTTTAATTATAATTAAATATGATATTTAAAAAAGTGTTTGGGGCTTTTTAAATCTTAATCGTGACCTTAAAGATGGCATATCATTAATGATATGGAAACCAGAGCATGTTCCTGTAGGCTGGGCTACGTGCTTAGCCTACCAATAGTCTGGTATCGAGATAATGAATTCGGTATTAAAATTATAAATGGGGCAAGTAATAATAATTGTAGAACGTGTAGCTAAGTCACGTAATTTCGTTCATTCAACTTTCTTTATATGAAATTACTAACTTTTCTAAAATGATGCTAATCCATGCTTAGATATGGTAAGTATTCATAAAGTTACTAGTCCTTTTTTAAACTTTTGTACGAATTATAGAGAAAATGGTAACTAACTAAAAAAAAAACTAAACTACTTTAAAAGTTTTGGTGGATACTTGGAAATAGCATATTTTTAGTTGTGAAGAATTGTCTTTTTTAGATTGTTAATGTGTAGATAATAATGGTAGATTATTATCCGTTAATGGTTCGTAAATGTCAAAATTATTTAAAATAAAAAACATGTGATTTAGTTTTCCTCCTAAAACTTTGCTTTAAGTTTTAGTAAGTTTGTGAAGTGATGAACTTTGCTAATTACCGTAATTGAAAATGCTGTACAGGTGCTGATACCTTTGCTTTTAATGAAACACTAACTGGAAAATAAGTACGATATATATTTTTTCTTTGCCTATCAAAGCAATTTCCGGATGACTGAGGAAAAGTAAGGATCGAATACCTACTCCATAAATTATGTAATAAATCTCATTTCATTGCACCTCTTATTTCTTTCAATGCTTCGCTTTTATGTAGTTATTTTCGCTTCCGATTTTTCTGTAAATGTAACGATACAAAAATATTATCTCACCGATTACCTTAAAAAATAATAATGTCGTTATATAAAATTCTTTTGTTGAATTTTGAGAAAATTTGAAAATATGAAGAGAACGGATTATACGGGTCAATCCCGTGTTCGCTACGGCTGATAGCGCTCGGTTACTTTAGTCTGAAATCGAAAACGTGCCGGGCTCATATAAGAGGCTTTGCACCTATTTGTTTTGTATGCAGCGAACGCATGTGAAAATTTATTAAATTTTTTACGATTATTATAATTCATCATGACGCAGTTAATTCAAAAAAGTAGAGTTTTTTCCGCTCTCCATCTGATGTTAAGCTGGAGTGCGGTTTATAATCACTTAACAGATAAATAAATGTTTGTAGGTAGTAGTCACCTCCGCTATGCTGGCTTGAGTGGATAAATGTGCACCATTCAATAACATTATACGCGGCTACTTCGAAAAATGCGTAACCTACCATTCTACTTAATAGTTTTTAAACAGATCTTAATTTATCTCTTATACTCGTATATTTTTTATTTATTCACTTTCTATTAATTCTAATGCAATTATGTAATTTAAATGCGCTCAGAATATTTCTATTTTTTATTTTCACACATAAAATTTATCACTCAAGCTCAGAGGTTGTTAATCTCACAACATATTATCTCGGCCGCATCATAAATTTGTAAAAGTAGCGACCTTTCATAATCCCTGACTTGTAAATATAGAAGTTTGTACAGTCACTCCAGAATACAGTCACCTCAAAATTAATAATAACCTCCACTATAATATTGTCAAGAGGGCACATAAAAGCCTTTTTTTGTGGTGGTAGGCAGACTGATGATGGTTATTTGTCCAGTCTGTCGTCCTGGGGCAGTACCACCACTTTCGAATGTAACACCCGTGAAGTGACCTTGTCGCGTTTCGGGAATAGTTTGAAAGTAGCCAGGTATAAGAGAGGAGTGTGCACTGTCAATCTAGATGGTACATGCTCGTCTCCTCAAGCCGGCATAGTGGAGGCGACTGCAGCCCGTAGAGATTTCTCTGTGGTAGCAGTTGTTTCCATTCATGGACCGCACTCTAGCTTTACATCAGGCGGAGTGTTGTCACATGTCGAGCTACAATAAAAAAAAAAAAAAAAAAAAAAAAGCTCACCATATGACAATACTACGCCTGATGTTACTACTACTCCAGGACGGCAGACTGGGCTAATAACCATCATCAGTCGGGCTACCACTCTTCGCAATTTGCTATTTGCTGAAAGAACAACTTTTTTTTACCACGAACATTGACGAGCTCGACTTATCTTTTGTTACAGAAAAAACAATATTTTTAAAATAAAAATTTAATTTGTAACGAGCAATGTACGAGAAATTCGTATTTTATCCATTATTTATACGACTTATTTGTTTGTAACTTGGCGAAGCTTCTACTCTATACGAGTGTTACGCACTCGGCCATCAGGGATTAAAACGAGAAAAAACGTAATCGTCACCGTTGATTTCTCCTTCCTTTTTATTTATATTACAGCGACACAAATAAAAATAAGAAAATAAAATATAATTTATTGTTTAAATAGTAACATAAGAAGTTGCAAGAGCCCCGTGGTAGTAGTGGTACGCAGACTGGTTATGGTTATTTGCCTAGTCTGCCGTCCTGGGACAGTACCACCACTTTCGAATGTAACACCCATGTAGTGACCTTGTCGCGTTTCGAGAGCAATTTGATATCAGGTATAGTGAGAGGAGTGTGCACTCTCAATCTAGATGGTGCATACTCGTCTCCTCAGGCCGGCATAGTGGAGGCGACTGCTACCCGTAGAAATTTCTCTGTAGTAGCAGTTGTTTCCGTTCATGGACCGCACTCTAGCTTTACATCAGGCGGAGTGTTGTCATATGTTGGGTTACAAAACAAAAAGGTCACTTAACATCTCCTTCTAATAGGTGAATTCAATTACATTACAAATTTTCATTAAAGTTTATTCATAAAGTTCAAACTTTATATAATTCTTACTTCAATGAAAGCTTTTATACATTTCCTTTCTTGGACTACTTTAAACTTTACATATTATTAGAATAAAAGACAGAACTTTTAATGGAAATCTGATGGAACTTTTAGATAGACATTACAACTCGCAAGTACGCTGCTGACGTTACAAATGGTACGCTTAATATTGGTATAACTAAGAAGGCTAACTCAGAAACGTGACGTGTTTCACTTTCATCAAAAGAAAAAAGGTCACAAAGATATATGGTTGTTAAAGTAACATTGCCTTTAGATTTAGTTAGTACTAAAAGAAAATGTGTCCGGAAGGTCAGACTGTAGAATCAATAAGGTCACGATAAGACTTGCGTGACTTCTCCTGTCCATACTTCAAATCTTTACCCTAAATCAACCATAATAAAACTGATAATAGCGTATCAAATTAATTATAGAAAACAAAAAATTTAATGAATGACCGTTTCATATTTATTTTTTGTAAAAATCTAATGTAATAATAATAATCTCAGCATTAGAACATGTTAAAAGAAGTATTGTAATATTTATTTGTCCAGTCTGTCGTCCTGGGGAAGTACCACCACTTTCGAATGTAACACCCGTGAAGTGACTTTGTCGCGTTTCGGGAATAGTTTGAAAGTAGCCAGGTATAGCGAGAGGAGTGTGCACTGTCAATAGATGGTACATGCTCGTCTCCTCAAGCCGGCATAGTGGAGGCGACTGCTGCCCGCACAGGTTTCTCTGTAGTAGCAGTTGTTTCCATTCATGGACCGCACTCTAGCTTTTACATCAGGCGGAGTGTTGTCACATGCCGAGCTACAATAAAAAAAAAATATTAAAAACCAGATTGCGCTGAAAAACAGATATTTAATAAAGATCTCTGATGTCCTGCGTACAAATGAATATTTTTTTATTAAATATTTAAGTTTTAATTTGATAATTTTAATACAATAACTATACAATACTAAATACAATATAGTTTGTTATAGTTATACAAGGAAAAAAAGTTGTGATAATCGAATAAAATTGTTATATTAGATGACTAGATAATTTCCTTTCAAAATCACATGAAACTTACTCGTTTTATAGGTAGGTAGAGTTTTATGTTTATTGATATATAAAAACAAACACGAAAAAAGCTTTCAAAAAATAATCCCACTGAAAAGCATAACATGACGCCGCGACGTCGACCACCAACCCTCGATAGCCTTCATAAACTATTCAATAAATATACCCTCGCCTAAACAAGTCTATAAAAAATATACGCACCAAAGAGATTTTCAAAATACAATCAGAATATTAAATATTATAGATCTCTTCTCCATTTATTTGGTTTATTTTGATGACTATTGATTATGTGAAAGAATTAAGTAATTTTGAAAACAATTTTTGTTTTATACATGTTGCTAAAAGTTGCTCTGAGTGTGACTAGGTGACCCAGTCTTCTTTAGGGAATAACTTCGATTGTAATCTTCGATTGTAAATTCGTCAATCTCGATTGTGCACATTTGCCCTTCTTTCATGAAGCCGCTATAGCAGAGGTAACGACTGCCTGTGGATAGTTACATGCTGAGCTACTATTTAATAAAATAAAACGCCCATTCACACCTAAATCACAAAGTTCAGGCAATAATGACATGATTAAGGAATCCAAAGTTTCAAAAGTAGCCAATGAAGAAAGAAAAAGTTATAAGTAAGGAACTGAGCTGAATTTAACAGAGTAAAGTATTCAGGTAGTCTTAGTAGAGATAGGTAAAGTTGCCCGTACTTGCGGATCAAAGCTGTCCATGCAATGTTTAAAAGGAAAGTTTCTAAAGTTGTTTGTTTTATGCCAAATAGAAACTATTCATTGCTTCATGTACTTTTACAGTCCTATAGCTTTTTATAAACAGGGACCAATCCTCTGACCTATATTTTGATTTTTTTTTAATTTTTAATTTTCGTTTTATAAAAAAGGCGTGAAAAATATACCTAAGCTTTAGTTTTTTTATTAGGGCTTTCATAAGTTTTCGCGGACATCATCGAGGTTGACGGTGTACACTACTTTCGGTATATCCAGATACTAACAACTTACACAACGCAGAGATTTATAGGTTATTAGCCCATGTACTCGTACAACTAGACTATAGTTTTTATGTCATATTGTAGACATTATGTCGTCGTTTTTAAAAAAGTAGTAAGACTAAGTATAGTAAAAAGAGATATACAGGTATTATGATAATAAATTTAAGAGAACATAAATAACCTTACAGAACCAATCAACGGGAAACTCGTTAAGTGCGTTACAGCAATAAAAATGTACTAACGACAGTGTTTTCTTTACAGCTTCAGATTACATTTGTTATTCATGTTGTTTTGTTGCGTAATTTACAGTCACTGGTTTTGGAATAAGAAGTACGTTAAGATGCTTAAAATATTTTAGGGCCATAATTAAATAAGAATAAATATTAGGAAATTAGGAAACTTTGTACAATGGGTACCTAGACCCGAAACAAAGACTTTTTAAATAATATCATGTTTTCTGATTAAATTTCTGAAAAAATTCGATTGGTAAAAGTATCGAACCCGGGACTTACTGGCAGGCTAACCATTTCGCCACCCATCTTTAGGAAATTATATGTAGATATTAATCAACTCTTACGATAATTAAGCAGTGTTCATTTTGTATCCCAGCTTTTTAAGCGACATTGATTTGACTTTCTTATCTTCATAAATTGATGTTTAGAGATTTTAGGAGACGACGAGACCTTCTAAATTGACAGACCACACTCCTCTCACTATACCTGGCTACTTTCAAACTGCTCCCGAAACGCGACTAGGTCACTTCACGGGTGTTACATTCGAAAGAGGTGGTACTACCCCAGGACGACAGACTCGGCTAATAACCACCAGTCTGTCTACCACTCTTTAATAGTGCCTACAGGCACTGAGCGACCAAAGTACATAAACAAAGTCACATTGGTACAAGCGGGTCTCATCCATGAGTTCGCGCCCTAATTTAAGGGCTGGTAAGAAAAATGTACATTTATTTATTTATTTTATTTGGTAAATACAACAGGCCACAGTCAGCATAAAATACACAACAGGAGAATCACAATAACTGAACTAGACTGGGGCCCGAAGGGTATTGTAGACGGTGAACATATTAATAGAAAACATAAATGTCACGTTAAGAAAATAATAAGAATAATAATAATAATAGAATAATACAATGTCTGATATTTATCAACAAAATCAACTTGCATACACATTATGTAGTATTACTTCTTACAAAATATATTCATTATATTATAATAGTATCCATACAAGCATGCTCTCCTTCTCAGTATGTGTTGTTTTCATCTACGCTCCTACGAAGAAATCACGTAGTTTAGTTGTGATAGAGGAGGTAGATCGATTTTACCCATAAAACTGGCCCCCCTTTCGATTATCGAGGTTGTACGGAAGTCCGTAAACAACTTCGCTGACAAATCTATGCTGTGAAGGGTGAGCAAACGTTTCCCGAATAAAATTGCTGGGGTTGAAGGTAAATTGGGAAAATGCCTAATAAAATTCTTTGAATCGTAATTCGCATGACATTTCTAACATGGTGACCTTTCTCTTCTTTATAGAGTCTATTGTAGACATACGAGTATAACTAGGGAAAAAAATCAACATACGTCGCGCATGAGTCAAACGTAACCCGTTTTAAACAATTTGACACAGACAATTTTCAAGTTGTTTATCAAATTTTAATCCGGATTTTAGGTAATATAGTTTTAACGTAATCCTGCTTATTGTTTTGTTTATAGTTGTATGTTTTCACTCCTTGCCTATTTTATCATCAGTCGACAAAATTCTGAATTTCCACTAGTTGCATTAACACACAATTACTAATCTAGTTGAGTCAATGATTGTAACTAAATAAATTAGGTATAGAATTCCATTACGTCGGCGTCTGCGTCAGTGTTTGTTACACGGAGGTTCCGGGTTCATTTATAAATATTTACTAACATTTATTATTTAATTAAAAAGACTTAAAGCTTTATATCGCGTTTATTTTGATTCATTTAATCCATCGTATCAAAAGCTTTGCAGCCATTGTCTCGTTTTTTTTTTATACTGTTGAAAATAACCCCCGCATAAAGTATTTTAATCATTATTACACGTAATTATTATTATAAATTGATGGGTAAAACGTTTTTTGTTTTCCCTGAATTATTTTCTACCCTGAACTTTCTGAACTATTTGTTATCTCTTCTAATTAATACGAGGAAAATCCTTTTCCCTCGATATGTAATTTGTAAATCGTTATTTATATTGACAGAATTACGGGAATTTTGCTGAATTTGTTATTATCAAATTATGATGAAAACTAGCAGAATTGAGAATCGAACCCAAGTCCTCTGCTTTGCGCACGATCACTAAGATACATGATATAACCGTGGCAAAATTCCTCTATTCTATCTTTTTTTTCTGTTTAATTTTCATCAAAATTTAATAAGAAATATTAATTAAGTAAATATTTGTATTTTTTTTTTCGAAGAAATTAAAGCCGAAAATGGAGATACTTTTTATAGTAGTCCGGCATATCAATATATACTCCGTCTGACGTTAAGTCCATAAGCTCAAAGATATCTCCACAAACAGGAGTCGTCTTCGCTACATTGGTTTAAGTGACGAAAGTTTACCGTCCATGTTGGCAGGACACTCGATTTTTTTTAACACAACTAACCCACTAATTTTGTTGAAAAATGAAATGTTTTATCAATTACTTCCCTATGTAAATTGTTGTATTAGACTAAATTAGAAAGTTGCTCATGAATATATTTAAGATCTGAGTATTTGTCATGTTGAGCTGGTTATTTACATCGTCGTTTTAAGGTTGATTTGATTGGATGAGCCGCCGAGCTACTTATATTATTCGCTCGCCCCGTTAGGGACAGCTAGCTACGACTCTCTCTTAAGAAATTGAATTGAACGAAATTGGCCCACCATATTATGTAAAAATATTTATACGTATAGTATTATGAGTTTAGCGTTCCCTTTCCGAGGAACCGTTCTCCAATAAACGGTCTATCTAACGCAAAAAGTACTGGAGTAATGTTACAAATGTAAAAATATCTTCATTTTTCCCCAATCAAACTAAAATAGCTGAACTGTATTCAATGAAATTTAGTGTATGGGTCAAAAAGACCCGCAAAAGGACAAGCCTAAGCTGCAGGTGGTGGTGGTTATAAGATTTGGTATAAGTTTCAGAGTGGTAGGTAGACTGATGATGATTATTAGCCCAGTCCTGGGATACTATCACCACTTCCGAATGTAACACCCGTAAAGTGACTATGTCGTGCTTTGGGAGAAGTTTGAATGTAGCCAAGTATAACGAAAGGAGTGTGCACTGCCAATCTAGATGGTGCATACTCGTCTCCTCAAGTCGGCATAGCGGAGGTGACTGCTGCCTGTAGAGTATATATGTATTTAATGGTCTTCTAGGAATGAAACACAAGGCACAAAACACAAATTATTTTTTAATTTATAACGCCAAAAGTCATATACGAAATACTACATTTAATTTGTGTTTATTTAGACTTTTATCTGTTTAATTTGTTATTTTTTTTTCCCCTGTTCTCTAAGAAAGTGTAATTATGTAAGATGTGTTTGTAAACAAAGAGCCATTAGTTCTACAATCAGTTTCTCCTTGAACTACGGACGTTGGACATCTGGAACCTGCTTTAATATAAGAAGTTCGTGGGTACCTACCTACTATAAATCGGCGGCTCTGCTTAGATTGTGACTATAAATCTTTATTAGTAACGGCAAATAGCTACCGCTAGTCACCGATCCTCCTGATTTACGCATCCCTATGTTCGTATCTTTCATGTTTTAGTTCCAGGTTTATAAACTTTTTGTGGTAAGTTTACCCATAGTGAAGGTGATTATATATTACTTTAATTAGTGCGCAATCATCGTTCTTGAATTTTTTAATAATTTATCTTGAATAGTTTAATATAAAAAGTCTAATAAAATAGTGGAACCTTTACTAAAAGTTTTATCCCAGTTTGGGATAGAGGAAATGAAAACACAATATTTTCTATTTCGAATCGTTCACTTTTTACTCACGCACGTCCACGAACACTTAATGGACAATCTACTAAATGTATGTATTTAAAACACAATAAAAAAAGTAAATTATCCATTAGAACAGCTTAAAGTACAGTTTAATCGTATAATCTTTGGTCGGTTAATTTTTGGTGAAATTGCGTCCTTCGTGAAATTGTCTACCAAAACCTTACAGAGACGAGGGAATGAATTTCGCTTGACTTCGATCGGCACCAACCTCGTCGTCCATTCAAAGCTATATAAAAAGTTATAGTTTACTATAATTTTAGTTAATAAATTTAGTGATTCACGTTAAGTAAAACAACTTGAAGATGGTTATTTAAATTAGTCAGAGGTCGTGAACTTTACAAAAATAATGTTTAATATTATTACATTATAATTTTCAATTAACAATTTTTTTGTAAGTTAATTTATTTTTAATTTAGGTACTTCACGAGTCTCGCTTTAGATGTGATGTAAGCGAAAAATAACACCTTTCACTGGAACACACAATTAAAGAAAGTTTTTATCAGAACTTTTCTTAACTTCAAAGCTAAATCCGAAAAAAAAAGTCAATCCAATAAAATTAAAATCTGTGTTGACTTTTTCTTTCTTGGATGTCTCTACCTTGACTTGTAGATATTATACGAATAAACATCCGTTTTAAAAGCATTTTCATATACATTTTTGTGATCAATGAATGTTATTAAATTTCATAATATGTACAGCTTCTTGAAATCTGTGTATGTCATTCTATACTTATTTTGAAACTTTACAAGGCAATTTCTTTTAATTAGCAACCCAACATGTAACCGCACTCCGCCTGATGTAAAGCTATAGACCACAGAGAAATGACAAAAGGCTGTAAAATACTGAGTTAACAAAGTAATAATTACCTTATATAAAATAACATTTAAATTAATTTATTTTATTATGACGAAATTAAACAAAAAAAAAAAAACACGCACACAACTTAACGGGGTTGTTTTATTATTGTTTATTAATTTATTATGTAAATATCTGTGTTACTAATTTGTGTGCCTCTGAAAGCCCACATGCTTTGAGCTTATTTGAGAGGCACAATACCTCAATTTACACAACAAACATTCCCGATATTTATCTAATTAAGGAATTACTAGTGTACTAATAATGTACTAATTACATCAATCTGCAATGAACTCAAATAGAGCTTGCTAGTACTAAAACTTAGTAATATGTGAAAAAGGTGTCGATAGAAAGATTGAACAGAAAGCGGCTTCTCTGCTAAACAAGTCCCACTCCTCTTTGCTGGACAAAGCATCCATGTGCAAAGCCCAAGCCAAGTTCCATTCCCACGATTCCCACCTTATTTCAGTCTGGAATTTAATAATATAATTGAATAATATTGGTGAATATGAAAAAAATTATAAATAAATAAGTAATAGATGAAAATATTTTTCTTTCTTCTTTTATATGGCGAGGGGGATGTCGGAAAATTTTGAGATGGCGCAAACATAAGCATATTCAGGGATGTGTAAATAGAAATGTTATGAATATTCTCATATATGGATTTTTTTTGGCTTGTTGTGCGGTTACTAAGCGGTTATTCTATAAAAATAAAGTGGAAACCTATTCGAATTAAATTAGCTGAAGTGTATTATTATTAAATTATAATGTAACACAGCGGAACTTTATCTGTAGTAGCAGTTGTTTCCGTTCATGGACCGCACTCTAGCTTAACATCAAGCGGAGTTGCAATAAAAAAAAGAAACTGGTAAAAGAACGTTTTACCGAAAGCGGTATAGAGAGTACCAAGTAGTTTTAAATAGGATAAAGTTATCTAAGATTAAAAAAAAGCTACTTAAGTTACTTTTTAAGTCAAGACCTATAGATAATACACGCAAAATTCCGGATTCCTTATAAAAACCGCGATTTTCCCAAAGTTATAGAGTTATTGCTGCTATTGCTCCCAAAGTTATTGCTTATATTAGAAATGTATTATTAGCAGATTAGTATTGTGCTGCATCGTCTGCGGAGCAGCGGAGTACTCTTTTCAGTCACGCTGGATGAGACTGCTTGTTTTTTGTAATTTGTAATAGGTAATTTAGATGACATTGTATCTAGTATTAATTTGACGTATCAATTTTGACATTTTTTATATGGATGAGATTCCGAAATAAAGATTATCATTGTTACTAGTTACTATTATATGTATAATAAGTTATTTACGTCGTACATTTAATAAATAAATTACAAGAATTTATAAATCTACCACAGATTTTTAAATGATCTAGAATGCAGAAGTTAAGAAAACATTAATTTACTAGTCCTTAGTATCTAAATGTATTAAGTTAGGTTATAATATTGATTAATATCATGTTCGTAGCACCAAGGAAACTATTGAAACAATTTATTACAGAGACTTGTAGCTATGCTACGAACTCGATCGTAGCATGTTGGTGATTTGTGTATAAATGCAAATGACTTAGTGTTCAATCTATGTATAATATTTTTAGTAGTAGTTTGGGGGAATAGAGAAATATCTGACTCCGATATGCCGTCTTCTGAAGAGGAATTTATATCGTCCAGGTTGATAGGGTACACTTCTTCTGAAAAGCGACTAGGTACTTTTTTCGGTTGTTGAGAACAAGGAGGAGTGATAAATAATAAAAAGCTATCTATACTAATATATCAATGTGAAAGTAACTCTGTCTGTTTGTAACCTTTCACTCCTAAACAGCTGAACAGATTTGGCAAGAAAATAGTTTGTTTCAAAAACACTGGACGGAGAAGAAATAGAGGGTGAAAGTTTCACTCATCCCAACCCATCATTTCTCTAGTTAAACGTATAACAATAAATTATACGCATGCGGAGTTGCGGGTGATAGCTAGTGTAATATAAATAAGCGGCTTATGGTCTTATAATCAGTAGGTAGGTAATATAAACGAGATAGTTTGTCGTTTAAAAGAGTATAATTTAAAAATAAAACCTTTTTTTCTTGAAATAAAAATAGATCCTCTATCTCCCTTGTTTATGTAACCGGCAACAGGGAAGGTGACATACCATTATCGTAACTCAGATAAACCATTAGCCTTATATTCATAAAGTTTACACTTATCTAACACAGTGTTTGTCAAAATCTCGGCCTACGTAACCCAGTGGGGTTTGGCTGTGTACCTACCTAACACTTTCTAAAAAGATGTTAATAAAAACTAGCCGTGAATAAAAATTAAGTTTATTTTTTATTTGCCTAGTACCTATAACCGTCGATTTGTATGAGGAGAATTGTGGATGTGAGGGGACGAGTGAATTGTGTCAGGATCATGGCAAATGGCGTTCTGTTATCTCCGCCTATCCTATTGCGAAAAAGTTGTAACAATTTATTTTTAAATAATAATTTAAAAAAATATTTTTTAATGATTAATCTGCTTCCGCATCAAATCTATTTCTGTACTTTGAGCCAGTCAGCGACATTCTACCTACCCCTTATTCGTACCGTACTCGTAAAAGATTGTTACATAATTTTTTTCTAAGAATTTCTTGATCGTTAAATCCAAGTTGTTTGAGGTTATTAATTGATCCCTTTTAAATCAAGCGGTTTCTTGAAAATTCAATATTAATAAACGATAATACTCGACTTAAATAGAAATAATTAAAAACTTCCACCAAGTTTTTCTTTTTATGGTATTATAACAATATACCAGTACTATTTTTGCTTTAAATTTGCTTGTATAATGCGTCATTAATTTATCATACAAAACAGGGAGTTTCAATAAAGCGTTTAGCATCTTTGCTAAAACTTTTAACAGAGTTTTAAAGAAAAATGAAAACACATGTTCTCCTATTTTTAATCATTTGCCCACGGGATAATTTAATAATTCACTATTTTAACAAAACTAACGAAAAGTTTTAACCACCAGTTTTAAATTGGGCCTATGATTAATTTCGTGACACATTATTCAACAATTTTCAAAAATATTCAACAAATTATAATATTATTCTTATTTTGTTAACAAATAAATTGGATGATTTCTGTTTATTGTACACCACAAAAAGGATATTATCGAAATTTTTCAGTGACAGTTTATCCCCTTAAAAGGAAAATAGGGGCCGTTATTTTTTATTGTCTTTCTGTATAGGATCACAAAACGCCTGCGACTGACCACTTTTTGTAAAGTGGTTACTTTATTGGTAAAAGGAGGTTGTATTTTATAAATTTAAAAAAGGAATTTTACAAATAACAAAGAAAATGCGATGCTTAAAATAAAACAGTAATTGAGGCGTTGTTACGTTAATTGCTGCGTTGATTTTAGGGACGTGTCTTCTTCAAAAATCTCGGATAAATTCTCCTTCCACACCTTTAAAAAACGCCTTTTGTATTTTAATTAAAAGAGCGGCCGTGGTCTAGCGGTAAGACGCGTAAACTAGGGAATGCAATCCCGACTCGAGATCGCAAATTCGAGATCCCGCGGGATTAGAAATATCAATCCTGCGAGATCCCGGAATTTTCGGGATCTCGTCTAGTTTAAAAAAAATGTAAAGTTCGAGTGACTGAAAACGATGAAACGGTAAACAAATAAATCAATAATATATTTTTTCTGCAATAAGCATTATTTGTCGAACGACAATGCTTTTATCTCGCTCAACAACTCCTTCCAAAACGGAACTGTT
Source organism: Tinea pellionella (assembly GCA_948150575.1). Classification (NCBI taxonomy): domain Eukaryota; kingdom Metazoa; phylum Arthropoda; class Insecta; order Lepidoptera; family Tineidae; genus Tinea; species Tinea pellionella. The sequence goes on from OX411252.1 coordinate 4,699,184, forward strand.
TTTGTTTAAAAAACAGTTGATGGATTAAACTGGTTTCGCTAAAAACGAAGAACGGTTAACTCGTTGACAGTAGAAAAACAGTTCGTTGAATCAACGCCCATCTCTAGTTAGCCCGAATAGATGTGTGTAGCGTTGCTGACCACTGCCGCCCAATCCCGTCAATCTCGAACGGGATCTCGTCATATTATGCTTCGGGATTGATCCTGAAGAATTACACGAGATCTCGCGAGATCGGGATCCCGCGGGATCGGGATTGCATTCCCTAGCGTAAACTCACGATCGATGAGACCCGTGTTCGAACCTTGCTAATTCTGACCGGTACCAATGTAACTTTGTCATATGTACTTTGGTCGCTCAGTGCCTATAGGCACTATTAAAGAGTGGTAGGCAGACTGATGATGGTTATTTGTCCAGTCTGCCGTCCTGGGGTAGTACCACCACTTTCGAATGTAACACCCGTGAAGTGACTTTGTCGCGTTTCGGGAATAGTTTGAAAGTAGCCAGGTATAACGAGAGGAGTGTGCGCTGTCAATCTGGATGGCACGTGCTCGTCTCCTCAAGCCGGCATAGTGGAGGCGACTGCTACCCGCACAGGTACAGAGGAACCTAGGTAGCAGTTGTTTCCATTAATGGACCGCACTCTAGCTTTACATCAGGCGGAGTGTTGTCACATGCCGAGCCACAATAATAAAAAATAATAAAAAATAGATAAAAATGAAGGTCGATTCTAAAAATAGATTACAAACCACAGTATTCCCTCCAAATACTAAGTTTTAAGTTTTTCACTACTTCACTGAGGATATTTTGGACCTCACCGGAATGCGACGTGATTGTTTTGTGTGATGATGTTGTATGTTGCATCATAGTATTAATAGAATGCAAATATTTATAATGACACTGGTACTGTCATTGGGCCGGTGCCGCAATTTGATTTGGTACTCGGTCTTCCTTTATTATTTATGAAAATCAACACTACCCGTCTAGAAATACGACACTAAGTAAGACGTAGTACGTAAGTATGTCTTAGCATTATAATATTTATTTTTGTTCATATTAATCGCAAAAGACCAAAACTAATCAAAGGTAACATGTCTATTACTTAAAGTCGGAAAAGAAAGTCAGAAATCCTCATTAGAAATGTCCATATACAGGTTAACGTCCCTTTGACAATTTTATAGCAAAAACGTCTTTATTCACTTTGTTTGAAGGATTAGAATCGTATGTAGTGAAACTAATAATTGTCATAGAACTCGATCGTACGTATATCACGCGCCATTTGAACATAGCAATACTTTGTGTGTAGCCCGGTGTGTTAATGAAATTAGGTACGAATCGAGGCATATCCCAAAGGCGAATGTTTTATGTCCTGTGCGTTCCGGAAACTCTCAAGTTTCGACCAATGATTGGTAGTGTTAACTTACAGTTTGACACCGACTTAATCTTCTACATAGAATCTTTGTAAACCCTTGCACAGGATAAATTCGATTTGACAAAATTTATTCATTCGTTCTGAGTAACTCAATGTTTCGTTTATCGTCATCGAATCCGACCGAATGCAAAACGAGACTATACAAGCCTCCAGTTTTTTTTTGCGTTAGGTTAAGCTGTAAAGTTTTCCATGAGTAGAGACAACTACCACAGAGAAATATCTGCAGACAGCAGTCAAATAGAATAAGTCCAGATTGACAATGCGCATTCCTCTTGTTTTATACGGCTACTGCTAAACTGAATCAGAAATGCATGCGATAAAAAACAAAATAGGATTTCGTTTTAAAAGCCGTTGCGTCTTCGTAGTTTTAATTGAAAATCGTAGAAGGAATTTACTTATTTTCCCTATCGATGCAAATAAACTTCAAAGAATAAGCGTAGTGTTGTTCTGGTCTGACAGTTATTGTGAAATTCCTCTTTTACTGCGTAGATAATCTTAATTTTCTATATAATATTTCGATTCAATTTCCCCGTGATTGACGGCCTTTGTGGCGCTCTTACCCATTCTCTTCATATCCTATCATAATTATCTTCCCTTATTAAAGAACAAAATATTTATATAGTCTAGTTCGCGAATTCTTTACTTTATTGATCAGACTGTTATGAGGTCCTATAGGACAAGCCTGACCTAGTGTGAGGTCTTTTGTAAACACATTATTATCTTTTTTTTTTTGGTCGATATGGGACCATACTCCGCCTGATGATAAACTAGTGTGCGATCCATAAACGAAAACAACTGCTACTATAAACAACATGTTCGCATGCAGCGGTCCCCTCTATTATGCCGGCTCGAGGAGAGAGATTGAAACAAAGTATAGGTAGTATAATGATAGTAATAGATAGTAATGAAGTGTTTGGACTTATCTCAATTAGATACCATGTAAAAGTTTTTTGCATTTTATTTATAGTTATTAGCACCCGTTAAACATTTTCGAGCCATTGCCTGCTACATTTACATTATTTCCTGAAATTGAACTTGGCTGTTCTCCCACAACCCATAACGGTAAATATATTAGGTTAGTTTTAAAGACTTTAATTTGTTAACTAATTTAATTATTATTTTTAGTTTAATAAAAACTACAACATGTTGAATCTTAATGTGATTTTTATCCATTACATACTTTAAACTTATATTCCATCATTCAGAGGTAAGCAGAATAAGTAACAAACAAATAAATAAAATTAATATATTTTGCCAATTATTTTTTTGACAAATTCAGGAAATACTAAGTCGATTTTAATAAATATTTTTACGTACCGTTTATTGAGAAGTACAGTTTATTTATATATAGAAGCGTGGGTGAACAGGCTCCCTAGGGGTGGAACGATAATATTAATCGCATAATCTATTTATTTGTTTTAAAGCTAACAGCATAAACCTAGCGTATAACTAAATTTATGAAGATTAATTTATGACAATAAGAGCAATAATAGGCTTTGCGGTATAGGTAATAGTTGTAAAAGAAAAATTCGGAAATAAAAACTAAAAATTAACGCAAAAATAAACAAAACTTTTAACAACAAAAATTAAAAAATAAACATAACTCAAATCAAATAAATGCAAAAAACACACTAAGTACAACAAAAACGAAAAAATAAAAATAATACAGAAAATAAAAAAAATAAAAATGACAATACTGTTAAAATATATAAAAATAAACTACGGAACTAAAGCTAAATTCACGCCTACTAATACATACCCACACAAAATAAAATAAATTCTTAAAAAAAAAAAACAATATAATTATAAATATTTTTTAAATGTAAAATTGTATTTTAAAATGTATATTTTCTGATCGTGGCAATAAAGGTTTGAGTGTTATCCTTATCCTGATACCCGCTGCGCATGAAATCTTAGGTTGGATTCCTATTGGATAAAAAATTCATCGAAAAGAAAAGTGAGGAGCTCTGGGCATTCTGAATATGTATTTTATTTAGTGTTGTCAGATTTGTATTATAATAAAAATATAACGATAATTATCGTTGATGCTGTGATTCAAAAATAACATTTTATTTTCACTTAGGCTTGTTTACAGTAGCTGCGTGACAAGCTTTTTGTCTTCAGGTTACATTTTTTCACTTGATTAATGGATATCCGGAGGTTGTTGATGATAATAATAAAATTCACGACTCTCTCTAGACGTGAATACACACACTCACACTACAATAATTTTCACACCTGTATTACTACTATACTACTATATACATGTAAAAGTAACTAAGACTGTTAGTTACCTTTTTACACCTAATCCACTGAATAAATTTCAATAAAATTTAGTTTTATATGCCTTATAACAATTTGCCAATGTCAAAGTAAATATTTGCATCAAGTTCATATTATCGTGCATCACACTAAGGGTGGTTTGCACCAGAGAAGGCAGGTTAAAGTAACTTTGACTGTTACTTTAACTTTAACTTTGACAGTTACCTTTACTTTTACTCCACGCGCGTTGCACCATCGTGTAAATTAATTCGTTATAGTTAAAAGGGTTGCTGGTATAATGAGGAGTTAGATAAATAATACAAGATTTAAATGAATTCTCTCAATACAAACAAGAGCGGCTTTTCAAAGATTTGACGTTAGCGACATTGATTTAACTATTACTTTAACTTTGACCGGCCGAAATTCGCCAGTAACGGTTAAGGTTAAAGTAATCGTCAAATGTGACAGATTTATTTTGAAGCAAACCAATTTTAACTTTAACGTGACAGTAATAGTTAAGTCATATGGTGCAAATGGACATAAATAGTCAGGTCGAGTCCCAATCAAGTCAAAAATGGCTTTAGTAAAGTGTTAGAATATTTACTAAAACTTTCTCGGTTCTCGAAAACTTAATGGTTAATAATCCACCATTAATATACATTAAAATTCGAAGAAACACAAGTTTAGGAAAATAATTCAAGACAAATAACTTAATGTCTCCAGATGGCCGCCAAAACTCCCTAAGGAGGTAGATTGCATTATGTGGAAGGATTCAGGCTAACTTTCGTTTTAAAAAAGGGATTGAGATAAGGAGTGAAAATATGTGTGGGAAACTTATCATCAATGAAAATTCGCTCAGGCTTTTGGTAAGAAATATGAAAACATGTTTCAGCGTTTTATGCAAAATCATCCCTCAAGCGGGTAAAATAGAGGGTGAAAGTTTGTATGGGGATCCTATCATTTAATTAGATCTTTCCAATCGCGTTAGGATATTATTATCTAATATTTGTAAAGATAAAATCTTATAATTTATCATTGTGTTCAAGTGAAGTATAAAAAATATTAAAACAAATTATAAGAAAACAATAACTTTATTAACACATAATTAAATATAAACTTTAAGAGTGACAGGCTAACTGATAACGGTTATTAAATCCCAGTATTACGTTCCGGACTAATACTACTCTCAAATCATTTGTCTCATCAAGCCGGTATAGCGGAGGTGACTTTTTATACAACTTTAAAATAATTCAGACATAGGCAAACTTTTTTCTATAATAGTCCGCCGTGATGTTAAGTTGCGTGTCCTACGTCCCCTTGACAGGGGTTGACAGGGTAGATAACCTACAAAAACTTTTTTATTATATTTTCAATAGCTTTTGCCCTTCAAAGTTTTTCGAAGAAAACATGCAATTATAAAAACAAATTTCAAAGTTTTAAATTATAAAACAATTTTAAGTTTAACTTGAAGCTCTTGTCTTCTGTGAGGTTAGTTCGATTGTAAAATGCATTTTCTTTGCGCTACCTCGCTTCGTTACATTCTTGCCTTTTAGTAAAGCCTGAAAATAAAAGGTTTCCTTATTGTTAAATAAATTTGGTTTAATTTATGTTGTTAGAAATTCAAATAGTCTTTAATCTTTGAGAAATAAATGTGCGGTGGGGAAGTTCGTTTTGTTCCTCGTTTTGTGTACTCCTTTGATCAGCGCAAATACAATTTATAAAATGCTCAGAAATTACTAAACTTCATTTTAAAATAGTTTTTAATTCATAATAAACAATAATAAAATTACCTTGAATAATTGTCTAAATTTGATTGACATTAAAGTATAGAGGATAGGGTTTATAGCTGTAATCATGTAACCGTTGATGCCACATATGTAACTCAGAACACGCCATGTCTGTAAAACAACATATACTTTTTTAATTTTTTATTGTAGCTAGAGTGCGATCCATGAACGGAAACAACTGCTACTACAGATTAATCTCTACAGGCAGCAGTCGCTACTTTCAAACTGCTCCCGAAGCGCGACAAGGTCCTTCACAGGCGTTATATTTGAATGTGGCGGTACTACCACAGGTGGCAGACTGAGCTAACAACCATCATCAGTCTGCCTACCACTCTTTAATAATGCCCACAGACTCCAAACTCCGTACCATAGTACATATAACATAGTCCAATGCCGGTCAGAATTAGGGAGGTTCGAACACGGGTCTCATCGATCGTGAGTTCACGCGTCTTATCGCTAAACCACGGCCGCTCGTAAATAATTATAAATATAAAAAAACGAGACCAAATGAATTTTAAATTCAAATACAATACAAAATTGTTAAAATACACACATATTATTATATTAGAAAAGGATATTCAATTAATTTAGATTGATATCATGTGCATAAGTTTGTGTTTGTAAATGAAAATTAATTAAACTTCAACAAGTTTAAAGTACGTCTTAGTATTTAAGCCATGTAATTATTAATCAATATTACTAAGTAATATAATATTAAATTATACCGCGAACTAGATAATTCTAAATTTTAATTTAGATTTTCTCTGCTGAAGTGATCAACATGTGACTATTTATTTAAAGTGGAACTATAATATTAAATGTTACCATATGATAATCTTCTCCTGTATAATGTGGAAATATCATCATTATTCGCATGAAGACACAAGGTGACCAGCAGAAAAAGAATGAACCGGCCACGGCAACTGAAAAGTAATGTTTAACGTATTTTTTTAAGTTCAAAAGTGAAATTTTTGTAGACGTGAATAAAAACTAATGATTACTTTCGGGCTCCGTTCTCGATATTAGAATTTCACACATGTAGTCTCACTATCAGGCTAGCCGTCACGCACTATATTTTAGAGATAGGCACTAAAAATAGAGACAAAAAACAAAGACACGTCCGGCACACCCGCCCCTCTCACATCATTCACTTTTTCAGTGCCTCGCCGTCCGCACGTGAAATAAGTTTCTTACAATTTTAATTGTTTAACTTTAAATTAAATCTAAATTCTTTAACAAGAGGTATTTATTTAGTTGTAAATATTAATAAATCTTGTAACCCGAAAATATTTTCGTCTCGTTCGGCAAAATTTTATTGATCAATATAAGACATCACAGAATAAGAAATAGTGATTATAGGGTAAAGAATGTACATTACAACACCTACAATGTACCTATTACAACACAAAGGGATATTAGGTAGGTGAAATCAATTATTTGCAAGAGAAGTTAGAAAACTTAAATGAAAGATGAAGCGCAAGCGTCGCGTCATCATAGACAAAAGGACGCCACCGCGTGGCATTTCGCATGCCACATCGCCTAGTGCTGTCACTACACCTCGAAAACAACAGAGTGAGTAAAGGAATTATAATCGTTCTGTAAATTTTAATATTTTACATGTGCATATTTTATATGTTAAACACATAATATTATTTATTATAATATTATAATATATGGCAATATTTTTATATGTATATTTTTTTCTTTGGTTGCCACATTTTTTTGTTATTCACTTCTCTTACAATGTGTCATGTCGGAAATTTTACAATTAATTTAATTTTGATGTTTCATTGGTACAAACATACGAACAGAAAAATTGTGCATATTATTTTAACCGACACTCGAACAAAATACTAATACAATGTAGTAAATTATTATAAAGGTATATATCTCAATGCTTATAGTTATAAAAATGTATTATTAATATGGATTATTGAAGAAATAAAATAAATAAATTACTTTAAATAAATAAAGGCTTTCTAATTTCAATTTTAAATAATTGATGCTCGAATCTATCTATGAGATATTTTCATGTCTCTTTTTATAAATAAATAAAAATCTTGAGTACGAAAATCGGACTGTCCAAAAAAGGGGCTTTCCACTTTCAAATTAAAATACTGAACTACGGATCTATCTGTGGGATATTTCCATGTCTCTTTTTATAAATAAATAAAAATCTTGTGTACGAAAATCGGACTGTCCAGAAAGGGATTTTCCACTTTAAATTTAAAATACTGGACGCTCGGATCTATCTGTGGGATATTTCCATGTCTCTTTGAATAAATAAATAAGAATCTTGAGTACGAAAATCGGACTGTCCAAAAAAGGGGCTTTCCACTTTAAATTTAAAATACTGGACGCTCGGATCTATCTGTGGGATATTTCCATGTCTCTTTGAATGAATAAATAAATAAATAAATAAAAATCTTGAGGACGAAAACGGACTGTCCACAAAAGGGTTTTTGACTTCAATTTTAAAATACTGGATGCTCGGTAGATCCGAGGGATATTTCCATGTCTTTGTATATACATTCAATTACGTAAGGACTGCCCTACAGGATTTGTTTAAGGAAATTATCACCTTATTGTTATAGAAATGGATTATGGCTATTTGGATTATCATTTAATTCTTAAATCGAAAATCGGACTGCCCACATGGGGCTTTCCACTTTCATTTGAAAATACTTGACGTTCGGATCTATCTGTGGGATATTTCCATGTCCTTGTATTCACACATTAAACGGGAATATATGGTTGAATGTTACTTTACTATCCGTTTGATAGCGGTTAGCCCTGCCATACCCTGGCGACTATTTAGCCCAGAGCAAGCCGACGCACTCGCGTCAGCCACCAGCATAGCGAAGGAACGTCGTCCTTCTTGATGAGAATCAACTCAAGCTAGATGTGCCGCCTCCAAAAACACTGCTGGACTTGTTCGAGTGTTCGAGCCGGCCCAGACAATTGAATCTGCAATCGTTGGCGATGGCAGAGGAATGAAATGGTCTTATAGTACTCTGAAATAAAGGGAATAAGGTCATCGAACGAAGAAGAGAATGAACACAGGAACTGCTAATTAATTTCACCGCAACTTGTAAGAACAAAGTTGATGACTGGTTGAAAGTAAAATGGGAGTTCCCTAAAAAATTTGTAATATGAAAAATGGACAGATTTATAGACGCTTCTTGAAGACTGCTGTAAAATGAGCGTAAACCTCAAGTGAGTTTCTATTGCATCCAATGCGATCCTTAGAATAATTTTAAACGAATGGAAATTTAAAATAATGAATAAACCGAAACCGAAAAGAAGTTACTTTCATTGTCGTAAAATATTTCGAATACAAACACGATCAACAACAAGGATAATTAAATAACATAACTAGTAACGCGTTTCAATGAACACGTTTAATTAATAACGATTGAATAAAATAATATTTTAATAATTATTGTGAAAATTAACAATAAAAGTAAGTAATTTACTGATAATAAAATTAAAAATAATTTTGTTATTTCTAATCACTGCAACCTGCAACTGCAACCGTGGAAATCATATTATATCCTTGAGAAGTAACCAGCTATCGCGTTGAAATTAAGGATTATGATGATATTATTAGCTACAAAATTCTTTTACATGACAAGTACTGCGTGAAGTACGACGTACCAAGTATGTACATACTCGTATATATATACAGGGTGTCCCGTAAGTAGTGGTGTCAACGGTATTTTACAGATAGAGGGGTTCAATATCTAGAATATAATTTGGTGATTTTTTTTTATACCTTCCGGTTTAAAAGTTATGACATTTTTAAAGAATTATCATTTTTTCCCCCGTTTTATCACAAAATAATGTTATAAAAATTTGTTTACAATTATTTTCACTAATATTTTTATTTAAGTGGGCTGAGAAAACACATGGCTTTCTAATTAAAATATTATTTGTAACCAATTAATAACCATGATTAAATAAAAAATTAAAATCTAAACAAGATTTAATTTATAAAATTTTAAGCAAAATTTTTGAACGAAGCTGGTGTAAAAAAATTGTATGTAAGGTTACGGGACCATTATTTAAAAAATATCTACAATTCACACGGACTCTAAAAACGTATAATAATGATCACTATCATTTTAATTACAATGTTTTTTCTACATAAATACAACAAATAGGCGTCGATTTTTAATAATGTATTCCGATAATAGGACGGATTTTAAGAATTCTTACAGTCGGAAATTTGCACTTTTTCACATCTTAACCTACTGTAAGATATTAACTGCTTGTAGTTCCAATCTTATTTTCATTTCGGTTCTTTAATTTGACTTTAGGGATGTTCAAAGAACCCTTCTTTGACAGGCAGACTGACGCCTGTTTCCACTCATACTTCATTCAGAGATTACGTACCTTAAGTACATTACAGAGTGTAATCTAAACTACTATTAAAACAAAGATTATTAAGTTAATTATTGTGTTATTTTTTTTTTTTTTGTAGCTCGGCATGTGACAACACTCCTCCTGATGTAAAGCTAGAGTGCGGTCCATGAATGGAAACAACTGCTACTACAGAGAAACCTTTAGCGGTAGCAGTCGCCTCCACTATGCCGGCTTGAGGAGACGAGCATGTACCATCTTAGATTGACAGTGCACACTCCTCTCGTTATACCTGGCACTTTCACGGGTGTTACATTCGAAAGTGGTGGTACTACCCCAGGACGGCAGACTGGACAAATAACCATTATCAGTCTGCTGTTGTTAACTTTAAAGAAGCTGTTTATGAGACATGTAATAATAATGAATATGAACTACGCCAAATATTGAATATCGTGTCCGAAAGAATTAAAAATAATCAAAGAGCCCTAGGAAATATAAGGAAAATCTTTATTAGAAGATGTCGGTTATGCATTAGAGTTACAGGGAGACATTTTGAGCATTTGCTTGAATAAATTATTTTCTTATCCGTATCTATTTTATTGGAATTCGCATAAGGTAATAATGAAATTTCTTCGACAAATAGTACTTTGTTGCTTGTTTAACTTTAAAAAAATACTCTAATTAAAATGACAGTGAACATTATTATACGTTTTTAGAGTCCGTGTGAATTGTAGATATTTTTTAAATAATGGTCCCGTAACCTTACATACAATTTTTTTACACCAGCTTCGTTCAAAAATTTTGCTTAAAATTTTATAAATTAAATCTTGTTTAGATTTTAATTTTTTATTTAATCATGGTTATTAATTGGTTACAAATAATATTTTAATTAGAAAGCCATGTGTTTTCTCAGCCCACTTAAATAAAAATATCAGTGAAAATAATTGTAAACAAATTTTTATAACATTATTTTGTGATAAAACGGGGGAAAAAATGATAATTCTTTAAAAATGTCATAACTTTTAAACCAGAAGGTATAAAAAAAAATCACCAAATTATGTTCTAGATATTGAACCCCTCTATCTGTAAAATACCGTTGACACCACTACTTACGGGACACCCTGTATATATACATATATATCACTTATTGTCTAGTTGACGGATATTCACCAGTAGTAACTGTAGCTAGCGTGCAAATACGCCTCGTAGCGTTATCTACGCTCCTGAGCAATTAATAGCTTGGAATATTGAATAAATATCATCTTATCAGAGTAACAAGTCATCAATCAATTCTGCCACCAACCCTCAGTGGGCCACTAACTTGTAATTCTAGGAAAGGAACTAAAGATATTTAAACTAGTAATTTAAACTAGTCATAGGTATGCTATTGTAAATGACGTGTCAATATGCAACGAGCATGTTACATCGGCCAATCAAATAAATAAATATATAAATTAATTCAAGTTTATTGGTAATGCATTTTGAATTTATGGCGAAATCTCATTTACTGACACAAATTCTAGCGTACGAATTAAAAATTTCAGTTTAAATTATTAAAATATTACAACTTATGGGAATGCCAGAAGTACACGCCGATACGCCATGGAAGCGCTCATTGATAGTTCTGAGAAAAATGCTGCTGAAAATCATTCCTGCAATAACTGAACTGTAAAATACCTGCAGTTCGATGTACAGAGGAGGAAATTATTATACGGAAGACGTATGGGGGCTTTGTTCCATTGCCTTCCCAGAATGGAAGAATTGAATTGTATGCGCATTGTAAGTGCTGTAAAACAAACAACTCAGTTCATAAACTGCTCACTAGATGGCGCTCTCAACTCGCGCTTACCCAAGTATGACAGTTGTACCACAATGCAAATATCAAATTCCGCAAGGATTTAAAAAAAAAAAAAAAAAAAAAAAAAAAAAAAAAAACCTACGAATTTATTTTGTTAATAACTGTCATTTCAATTATGTTTGGACGTTCATTTATGAATTACGCTGGTTGTCGGGACGTCACTATTCTGAAGGAGAGTTCCGTAGTGCACCATAACCAGTAACGTGGATTCCTATCAAAAAATACTCCACTAAAATAATATATACGCTTAAAGGCGTTCAGTTGTCTCTGCCTATCACATTTGATTGATTGTACTGTAGTACAAAATTGGTTACCGAAAAATTGGTTATTTTGTCCATGCGCCAATGTTCTTGGATTTACACATACCTACAGTATAACAAAAGTGCCAAACTACAGTACACTAAATATGACTTTCTTCTTGATCGAATCGTTCCGAAGCCACATTACTTTATAAAAAATAAAAAAGAAATAAAAGTTTAAAAAAAAAATAGTATTAAAAAAAAAAAAAAAAAACAAAACAAAACTTAAAGGACCCCATCGTTGTTCTACTTTGAACAAAACCGATTAATTATAGCCACATTGATAGTGTCTAATATTATATTAGTTTAATAATGATCCTAAATGTTATATCTCAACTACGTTGTTAATAATTTAAATATTACGAAAATGACAGAGTATTCCAATATTAATAATGACACCTCTGGTTAGGGCCAGAGGTACACCATTAGTACACCTAAAGTAATTAAAACGACAATTGCACCACATAAAACTCATAATTATTCCAAAAAGGGTGACTAGCATTATTAACCATAAACATTATTTAAATTTGGTTCACCAAAATATTCTGGGGATGGTAAATTAGTCTAATTCGATTTGTTCTTAGAAAATGAAAACATATAGTCACTTCTTAGTCAATAAGCAGACGGATTCATCCATATTAGTGCACATTACTGCACATAGCACTGTACTTGCTGCCACTTACAGGGCGCTTAGGTCTTAAGCCGGCCTAGATGTTATCAGAAATACTGCAAGATGAACTGCAACTTCTGCAATCTTCACTAGGTAGAATTGTGCATAGTGATACACCACTCAACCGTATTATTGCGGAGATTATTACGTTTTCAACACCCATTAATATTAAATTATAATATAGATCTTTTAATTACTGTAATATCATTTGTTTTTATGAATATCATATAATTATGATGAAGTCAAGTTATATAATTACTTACTTAAAATAGTAATTGTCATTTTTTGACATATTATTATCTCTAAATGTCTACATGTGTGAAATTCTAATATCGAGAACGGAGCCCGAAAGTAATTAATGATTAAACGAACTTACCTGTACGTGAAGTTCAATCATAATTACTGGAAGGGCTCCGTTCGAAGATATTAGGGTCCCTCCCGCCCTTTAAACAAGTTTAAACCCAGGTCAAAAAATGTAAACAGCTCAGCACTCTCCAAAGTGAATGATGTGAGAGGGGCGGGTGTGCCGGACGTGTCTTTGTTTTTTGTCTCTATTTTTAGTGCCTATCTCTAAAATATAGTGCGTGACGGCTAGCCTGATAGTGAGACTACATGTGTGAAATTCTAATATCTTCGAACGGAGCCCTTCCAGTAATTATGATTGAACTTCACGTACAGGTAAGTTCGTTTAATCATTAATTAACATGCATGTTCTATACTAGTGTCTTGTATTATACAGACTAAAGTGTATATTATAATAAAGATACATTGGTAACAGTCTGACTTTTGGCCATCGGGTTTGCCGCCCACGTCCAATTCAACCACGGTCCTTCTTAGAACTAGCAGCGCGCTTCTGGCGAAGCGCAGCTTGGAGAATTTTTCATTGCCAAATCATTAACGACTTTGCAGTCATTTGAATAATGTCAAAAATCAATTAACAGAAAAACCAGTCCCTGAAAGCATCGAAATTATTAGAAGACTCAGAGACTAATTAAATCAATTAATTTTCGATATTATATCAACGCATGTAAAATACTAATAGTTTAGTAGTGTAGTCTCTGCGCTGCGTCTCGCCAGATATACGCCGGTCCCTTATGAGCTATTGGTATTTTAAACACTTACCTAACATTTTAACAACTTTTTCTCTATTAAGTTTTAACGTAACAGGACTGTTTCCCATAGTATATTCCGCAGACCTCAATTTCAAAGCAATCATTATGTAGAGTATGGTTATTTTCGCCATCGGTAGCATAAAAAAGCAAATCACTTGAAAAGCTATCAAAATTCGTATATTATTAGATACTGTCGTGTAACATATGACGTATTTTTTTACAACTAGAAGATCCGCTGTGAACGATTCGGGCAAACTGAACGCCCACGAAATGATCCAAATTACAGCGACAATTTTAAACACACGGGAGTTGTTTGACAATTTTTTGTAAAGAAACGGTTTATGTACTACAAGATACCGTTCGAGAGTAAAGGCTGATATTGTCAAAACACTCGTATTAGACAGACCACTCAGCAGAACTAAATGGATAAGACATCCTGGCTCTCCAAAAGGATAAAAATCTGGAACCCAAATAACATATATTTCTATCGGTATAAATAAAGATATCATTAAGTCTGTAATAGCGAGGCTGAATAAATAACAATTAGTTGGTGTACGCATTGATCTATATCTGGCAATGACACAACAAGTTAACAAGTTCCCTATAACGGATGCCATCATAATGATCGCTAGAATCACGCTCATTATTATTTTAATAGCGAGTGGTTCATCCAGGACTGTTACTTCACCAGAATTCACCATTTCCATTGGACCGAAGAATGTGTATGTGAAGTTACCGTGGTCCGGTTCTTTGTACATCTTTTTTTACTGAAATATAAAATTTAATTTTTTTTAGATACGTTTGGTAGTACCAGATACAACGAGAGAAATATGCCCTGTCGGAACTGGACTACTGTTGCCTGCAGATATTTCGATCTCCTGGATTATTACGTATATTTTTACGTTCAATCTTGAAATATTGATGGATTTATTCGATTTCAAATAAATAATTTAGTTATCTGATATTATGTTGCCCAAGGGAGGGGGAATTTAACTGACATAAAAAATTTATTATCCGTTCTCAAATATATTTTCGATTGATATCAAAACTAATTTATGGCCTAACTCAATATTTTTTTACGTATTTTATACACTTTTAGGAAGTTACATTAAACTTGTATATATTCAACTTACTTAAGTATACAAAAGGAGAAATTAGACAAAAATGTTTAAACTCACATGATTATTTGTCGTTTAAAAACATCACAATAACTGAAGTCTAAAAATAAATATTATGTAATTAACCTTATGTGTCCCTTAAAGTTATATTATTAGTACGTATTGTGGCAAGCAGCGGCCAGTCACGAAGAGGGTTGAAGCCGTGAAGCGCTACCCTTCTGAACCAACTAACTTTGATACAAAAGTGATAGCTTTATATACAGTGTGACTAATTAGATTTTAATAAAAAAATATGTATACTTTATGTGTACTAATTTTTTAAATTAAATTAATAATATAAATTCTACAGACAGCAGTCGCCTCCGCTATGCCGGCTTGAGGAGACGAATGTGCATTATCCGGATAGAAGACAGTGCAAACTCCTCTCGTTATACCTGGCTACTTCGAAACTGTTCCTGAAACCCGACAAGGTCACTTCATGGGTGTTACATTCGAAAGTGGTAGTACTACCCAAGGACGGCAGACTGGGCTAATCACCATTATTAATGTGCCTACCACTCTTTAATAGTGCCTATAGGCACTGAGCGACCAAAGTACATACCTATGTTGTACCGATCAGAATTTAGCGAGTTTTGAACACGGGGTCTCATCGATCGTGAGTTTACGCATCTTACCGCTAAACCACGGCGTTCAATTGTTTTTTAAGTTTAAGTCCATTTCAGAGAATTATGAAAGTCAATGTAAACAAATTTAATAATGACTAACAAAAATGTTTATGAATATGAGAAAGGATTTTTAACAATAAACAAATGTGTAAATAAAGAAACAAAGTGGGTCATATCATATAGGAAAGCTTTGTAACATCTTAGGAAATGAAATAAGGAAGTACGGTAAAATTTTATTGTTATTGCGAAAGACTCGAGGACTGCATTTTTCTGCTAGAAATGTCTTTTGACTTCTTCTTTTATCCCTCTCGAGGTAAATTTAGAAAATTTTAAAAATAATAACTTTTCTCCACAAACTTTGTATTACGTCTTTTTTATATTTTTATTGTGTACACATTTTTAATAAACGTACATTAGTCTCAAGCCATATCTCCACAGGGGTAGGCAGAGATATATTCAGCTGCATCTTCTAACATTAAGGTTCCGTATGCGTTCTGGAATTACCCGTCCGAATTGAAACTTTCTTTTCGCATCACCTAAATAGTCCGTTTAGGCTATTTCGTTCTCTAAGTCCAGGAGTGAAAACAAATGCCATCGGATAGAAATATCTCCAGGCGGCTGTCGCCTCCGATATGCCACCATCGACTGACAGGGCACTTTTCTCTTATTATCGTTACACTCGGCTATTTCCAAGCTGGTCTGGAAACGCTAGATTGTGCTAATAACCATCATCGGTCTGCCTACTACTCTTGTTTATTTATTTATTTATTTATTTAAAACTTAATATAGCATGTACATAGGCGAACTTAATGCTAAATAGCATTCTCTTCCAGCTAACCTCTGTGTTTGTGACAGGTGTGAGCGAAGAGAAGCAGTTGTTCTACTAAAACTCATTTCTAATTAAATTCCTAGCGAAAATTCAACTATATCACCCTGTACAATAACAATTTTCCATTCATAACAACGCTGAATATGATAGGCTTCCCGTCATTCCCTAATTGAAATTACTAGTTCACGAGCAAAGATCAAATAAGAGTAGATACCTATATACTTGTATGTATATATGTACCTAGGTATACATTCGGACTTATATTGTATTCTATTTATCTATCTACAGATGCTTAAACATTAGCAACATCTCATAGAGACAGACTCCAGCATCTTTTCATGTGGCGCACTGGTCGTCGGCAGTCTATTAGGCTGAGGTCCCGATGTGATTCGATTCGTCTCGGTGGCCCCAATCGCCGTCTCTATGTCGGCCCAAGAAGATGCTTTCTCACTTTTAGTTAGTGAATTATAATATTAGTTAGATGCTAAATAAAAGAGATATTTATCAATTATTTCTTTATTTTAAAATAACCCGTAACAAGTTGTAATCCAGTCTATTAGACACGACGTTAATTAATTATGCAAAATATAAACACATATATATATGCTGGCTGTAAAAAGATACAATGCAATCTCGCGAACCAGAAGTTGTATACATCATGCTGATGTGGTTCGAGTATTTCTTTTTAGATCATTTTTGTTTTTATTCAATTTTATTTAGAGACTTAACCCGTCAGTCCTTTTTAGACCATAATTTATAAAAAATATATATATAATATATTGCATCATTTTTTGTTTAAAAGTGGCGTAGTAACGGCGTCGTAGCACACGCGTGGTTATTTAACATGAAAACTTTAAGAAGGCTGATAAAAAAACCTTGCAATAACGTTTTAGTATTAGTGGTATTAACACGTGGTTAAAGGCATTGCTATGTGCCTGTTTACAGCCTGTATATTAATAAAAAACAACAACTAACAATCATATTCGTTTAAACTAGCACCATTTGTAAATCTAATATAAATAAATATAATTATCACAATTCGTTATTCAGATTTTCTTTGGTTTATTATTTGAGTTTGTTTTATTACTTCCTCTGACACGTCTTTGTCATCCCATCCCCAGATATTATGGCTGCCATCGCCAGTTCTCAAAACCCGCTGCTTAATTATATCCGGAGAAACAGTTTTCATTTCGTAAGCCCAGCCGATTTTTGACATAGTATCAATAAATAATTTGCTGATATTCAAACTGTAGTTGCCCAATTCGGCGGTCTTATAATCCCAAGGGAATACGTGATGATAGTTGTGGAAGCCTTCACCTAAGACGACTAAAGAAACCGGTCTCGTCTCTACTGGGCTGATGTTCTTGTCATATGGCTTATCGCCAAATTTATGAGCAGCAGAATTGACCAACCAAGTTACATTTAGAACATAGGTGTAACGGAATAGCGCACAAACGAAATATGCATTCCACAGAGTTTCTCCCCATAACATTGGAATTATTGTAGGTAGTATGAAACAGGCTAACGGCATCAACGTCAAATAGTGTCTGTAAAATAAAATTTAATTTAAATGTTTGAACTATTTCGAATATTATTTTGATTATGATTAAACTGTAACCGACACAGTCGTATACCACTAAGGTTATCATAATAAAGAAAACATTAAACTGTCCACGACCACATGGATGCAAAACTTAACGTCAACGTCAGATTAAAATAATCAAAAAAAATGCGATTGTAAGCTATATATATTTTTTGGAGTTAATATTAGTAGGTAGATTTGCAGATTATATTAGATTAAAATAAGTATGACAGCGAGAGAAGAAATTTATTACTCAAGAAGCCATGTCAATCAGAAACAACTTCAAATAAAAAAATATAAAATAGTTTTAAAACTTGATGTGGCGCGAGGCAGCCGCCACATGTACTCCCCTCCCAGTGATGTTAGGTTAGTTGCTGAAAATATTCTGGAGGACGTACTGCGCGACCGGAACGGGTAAATGTGACTGTTTTATCTGGAGTTTTCAAGACGGTAGCTGAGGGTAAAATTTCGCTTTTAAGCATATATGCAGGCTTAAGTCTATCTATTGATACAGTCTTATGTCCTCTGGGTAAATCTATTGTAAAATGTTTTTCCGATCTTGAAATCACTTTATACGGCCCGTCATAAAGTAACTGCAAAGGCTTCTTGGCAGCATCTTGACGAACAAATACATGCGATGTTTTGTAAATGTCAGAAAATACAAAAGGCTTGTGAGCTGAATGGTGATTGGCTTCAATTGGCTTAATGGAACGCACATGATCCTTTAACTTGAAAACTAAAGTTTCCATATCGGCATTGATGCTACTGTCTTCAAAATAGTCTGCCGGCAGTCTCAAAGTTTCTCCATAAACTAGCATCGCTGGAGAACTGTTGTAATGTGGGAGGATCATTGAACGCAAACCTAGTAAAATAGTAGGCAATTTAAGTGACCAATCATCAGTCATTTGGGCTCGTAATGCAGACTTGAGCTGACGGTGCCATCGTTCGATTTTACCATTAGCAGCAGGATGATAAGCAGTAGTTTTGATATGATGAATACCCAGATGTCGAGTGAGACTACTAAAAAGAGAACATTCAAATTGTCTTCCGCGATCAGTTGTAATTTTGGCTGGTATTCCAAATCTTGAAACCCAATGAAATAAAAAGGCACGTGCAATGGTATCCGCTGTTATATCTCGAATGGGAATAGCTTCAGGCCAACTCGTAAAACGATCAATGATAGTCAGCAAATAAGTGTAACCGTTAGAAGGTGGTAAAGGACCCACGATATCCATATTAATATGGGAGAACCTTCTAGTGACAAGATCATAACTGCCAATTTCACTTTTAATATGCCGGGTTACTTTGGATTGTTGACAGGCCATGCAAGATTTGGCCCACTTCTTGACATCACGTTTGATATTAGGCCAAATAAAACGATCTGTAACCATGATAACTGATTGTTTAATTCCTGGATGAGCCATGTTGTGAAGTGATTCAAATATTTCTCGTCTAAATTGTGAAGGTATAAATGGCCTCAATCTATTTGTTGATGTATCTACAACCAATTTTTCTCCAGAGGGCAAAATAATGGATGTAAATTTTAGTGATGTTGCTTTTGATTGTTTATAGTGGGCGAGCTCTTTATCTGTATCTTGCACTTTAGCGACATCATCAAAAGAAATGGCAGATGGCATAGATATTTCTGAAAGTCTAGAGCAAAAATCTGCTGATATATTATCTTTGCCACGAATATATTGTATATTGGTTGTGAATTGACTAATGAAATCTAAATGACGAATCTGTCTCGGAGAAGCCCTATCTAAATTCTGTTTAAAAGCATATGTCAGAGGTTTATGATCAGTAAAAAGAGTAAAATCTCTCCCCTCTAACATATAACGAAAGTATTTAATAGAGAGATATGCTGCTAAAAGTTCACGGTCATAAGTGCTATATTTCTTTTCAGTTTTAGACAGTGCTTTAGAATAAAAGCCGAGAGGTTCATAATTATTATCCCTAACCTGATTAAGTGATGCTCCTACGGCAAAATCGGAGGCATCAACTAGTAAAGCTAACTTAAAATTATTTGAAGGATGTGCTAATAAGGTAGCGTTCGCGATTTGATCTTTTAATGATTCAAACGCGCATAACGCTTCAGAGGTCCACTCTACACAACGTTTATCACGCTTGCGGGTGTCTTTACAAAGATCGAACAATAGCTGCTGTGTTCTAGCAGTTGAAGGCATTGAACGTCGATAGAAGTTAAGTAAACCTAAAAAACGACGTAATTCTGCTATAGTTGAAGGTTGTTCAAATGATTTAATTGTATGAACGCGATCAGGTAATGGTTTAATTCCAGCAGCCGATACTAAATACCCTAAAAATGGTATTTCAGGTACCCCAAAAACGCATTTATTTAAATTAATATTTATATGATATTTGCTGAGAGTTTTAAATAATAGTGTTAAATGATGTGAATGTTGTTCTTCGTCATGTGATGCAATAAGAATGTCATCTAAATAACAAAAAACGAAATCTAGCTCTCGAAGTACAGAATCGATATACCTCTGAAAGGATTGCGCTGCGTTTCTTAACCCGAATGGAAGTTTCAAAAATTCAAACAATCCGAACGGAGTTATGACGGCAGTTTTTGCAATGTCGTCCTTAGAAACAGGAATATGATGAAATGCACGAACTAAGTCTACCTTAGAGTACACTGTAGTATTAGCAAGACGACTATTAAAGTCGTGTAAAAGTGGAATTGGATACCTATCTGGTATGGTAGCCGCATTAAGAGCCCTGTAATCACCGCATGGACGCCATGACCCATCTTTTTTCGGAACCATGTGCAATGGTGAAGACCAAGGACTCTTAGAAGGTCTACAAATACCGAGTTCGATCATTTTTTGAAACTCCTTTTTAGCTTGATTGAGCTTGTCAGGTGCAAGTCGACGAGCTTTGGCAGCTATTGGTGGACCTGTAGTAGTGATAGTATGATAATATTCTATGTCTGTTGTATGAAATTCCGCGTTCTCTTTGAGGAGGTTGGGAAATTTCCTAAGAAGACCGGCATATTTATTATTTGGATTAATTAAACTAATGCCGGTGTCAGTAAATTCGTGGCATGATGAAGTTACTGTTGATAGCTTCGTAGAACTGTCTAATAAACGCTTATTTTTAATATCAATTAATAGTCCAAAATGATTTAAAAAATCAGCTCCAATTATTGCTTGTTGTACATCTGCAATAGTAAATGGCCAACAATAATTACGATTAAGACCTATATCTAACTTAATGAGCCGCTCGCCGAACGTACGGATTTGACTACCATTCGCTGCATATAACACTAGCTGACATGGACGCTGTTTATCCCGCAATGTAGATGGAACAACTGAAACGTCTGCACCCGAATCAATTAGAAAACGATTACCGGTGTTGATATCTGTAACAAATAAACGACGAGAAGAAATTTGGCCTAACTCACCGAGTGTCGCGGCCGGTGAGCGGCCTATTCGTTTTCCGGATGCGACGCTTTATTACTAAATGAACAGGGACTGACACATTTTCTAGCTTTATTGCCAAATTTTGAATGATACCAACATATACTCGTATCATTGTTATGATTATGCGGACTATTTGATTCTGATCGTGTGTGGGGTGCATTAGCGCGTGATCGTGTCGTAATGAGCATATCAATGGAAGATGTTAAATGAGCAATCTGATTTTCAATAGTTGTTAAACGTTCAGATTCCGTGGTCGTATTAGAAGTTTGTGTTGTGCAAACAAAAGAATCAGGATTTGAATCTAGAATCCTATCTGCCATCTCTGCGATGTTGTCTAAAGTATCTGCACTTGCCGCCACAATAGCTCTGATATTGTTTGGTAATCTTTGCAAATATATTGTCCGTAAAAAAACATCGTTTACCTGTTCTCCAGCGAGAGACCGCATCTCTCTGAGTAATTGACTAGGCCTTTTGTCACCCAATTCTAATTCATTTATTAATTTGGTTACCTTACGACTATCTGTTTCCTGAAATTCCCTTTTCAGCCTTTCCATGAGATCTGTGTATGGTGTGGTAGAGCGTTCTTTTGATAAAAAGTCTGAAATCAGATCGGCTGTTTCGCCGTCGAGAGAAGCCAGGACATAATTGAATTTGGTTAACTCCGATGTTATGTTACAATACGAAAATTGTGCTTCGATTTGCATTTTCCATGTCGAAATATTTTTTCGCCAAATTGTAGGAATTTTGACTGAAACCTTACAAATAACATTAGTATTCTCTTCCATGTTAATTTTTGTACGGGGTCACCACTTTGGAGTTAATATTAGTAGGTAGATTTGCAGATTATATTAGATTAAAATAAGTATGACAGCGAGAGAAGAAATTTATTACTCAAGAAGCCATGTCAATCAGAAACAACTTCAAATAAAAAAATATAAAATAGTTTTAAAACTTGATGTGGCGCGAGGCAGCCGCCACAATTTGTTTGGAATATTTTGTACAAAATTCTTACATAAAAAGTATTTCCAACTTATTTTTGTAATCTACTACATCGCTTTAACGCCTGAATTTTTACTGTGGTAACTATTCTTAATAAGAGCTAGTTATTTGATTTTTATTGAATTTAAGCGGCTGCGGTCTAGGTCTGACGCGTGAACTCTCGAGCGATGAAACCTGCATTTAAACCTCGCTTAATTTTGACCGGTACAATTGCGAAATATAACGAATATAAAATGTTTAAAATATTTAAAATATTATGTGTCGTAGCTATTTGTTTATTATAGTGATTTACGATAATAATTAGTGCTGAGAAAGTTATAAAATTACTTAATTTCAACATAAATCTACTATGTTTCAAACAATGTTGTAAAACAAAGTGTGTGGACGCTCAAGTGTAGGCTTTCACAATAATGTAACTTACGTTTTCTGGAATCGCAATACGGGGTCAGCCCATAGATCGCTCATATCAACATTATGCCCTTTAGCTTTGATTTCAGGATGTTTCTTAACTAAAAGCCAACCAACGTGAGAGAAGAAGAATCCTCTAGTCGCGTTATGTGGATCAGCATCAGTTTCTGAGTATTTGTGATGCATGCGATGGTCTCTTGCCCAATCAATCACGGAATCCTGTTTAATACAAATAATAATTAATTATACGATAATACTTCTAGTAATTTTAAATTATTAATTTTAAATTAGTACTTTTTTTATTGTAGCTCGGGATGTGACAACACTCCGCCTAGGCTAGAGTGCGGTCCATGAATGGAAACAACTGCTACTGCAGCAGTCACCTCCACTATGCCGGCTTGAAGAGCTTGTGCACCATCCAGATTGACAGTGCACACTCCTCTCGTTCTATCTGGCTACTTTCAAACTATTCCCGAAACGCGACAAGGTCACTTCACGGGTGTTACATTCGAAAGTGGTGGTACTGCCCCAGGACGGCAGACTGGATCATGGCCGCTGCTTGTAAAATAACGAGCGTTATTTGGACGTGCGTGTTGGTAATTGGTCTGTGTGTTTTATTCGAGGGTTTATAATAGTGTGGGCAATCATTAAAAATAGGAAAAGTGTGTTTTCCCTCCTCCCACAAAACCTCCGTTATAAGATTTAGATAGTAAAGGTACTATACTTTACTGAGGGTATTTTTGACTTGACTTGGGCTCGATCTGGCTGTTTTGTGTGACTTAATGCCAACATTTAATTTTTAATAGAATATCATCTTAAAAAGATAAAATATCGGTCGTGAGAACATTATTTTAATATGGTGAAGGAAAATTTTATAAATTTTATTTTAATTAATGAAATAAATTTTAAGTAAAATTACTAATTAATTATATATGTATGTCCTTTATAATCGAGTCTGTAATTTGTATGTATGTAGACTTAGCAAAATTAATTAGCCTACTTTAGTACTACAGTATAGCACGTAACAAAAGCCCATTTTGGTAAATGAATTTACTAACCGTAAAATGGAAATTTATTTTGAAAAATTTTAATTAATATAATTGCGCACAAATTTGTAATGTTTTTAATTTTTCTTTTATACAAAAAGTGACCTTTAATAAAATGCTTTGACTTTAATTACAAGAAGTGTTGTTAAAAGGTAAAAGGAAAGAACCTTTGTGATAGACGAAGCAATATAATACTCGTAATTATTATCAGTTACTACAGGCTTGGGCAACCCAAACGGTGGCGCAGGCCATTTTGATGACGCATTACAGCGGACTGGACTGCACAATAAATTATTTAAAAAAAACCACAAACACACAATGAGATACAGATACTATATCATATCTAGTTCAGGTACTTAATGTTTTCAAACTTTTAAATTTAGTTTAACTTTGGTCGCTCAGTGCCTATAGGCACTATTAAAGAGTGGTAGGCAAACTGATGATGGTTATTTGTCCAGTCTGCCGTCTTGGGGTAGTATAGGTTATAGGTAGGTAGGGTAATAGTTTGAAGGTAGCCAGGTATAACGATAGGAATGTGCACTGTCAATCTAGATGCTCGTCTCCTCAAGCCGTCATAGTTGAGGCGACTGCTGCCCGCACAGGTTTCTCTGTAGTAGCAGTTGTTTCCATTCATGGACCGCACTCTAGCTTTAGATCAGGCGGAGTGTTGTCACATGCCGAGCTACAATAAAAAAAAACTAGCCTAGTTTGTACCTTATTTTTTGGTAAATAATTTTATTATTATTATTGAGTGGAATTTTATTGAATAGTATTTATGTAATACTTTGTTCAATAGGATCAGTTTTCAATTTCAAAATACATGTTCATTCCGTTATATTACGAGGCAAATATATTCAAAAATATAATGCGAAAACCTATGATCAAGCAGCGCATAAAGGGCCGCGTGTTGGACAAGCCTGAGTTATTATGTAAGTATCCACTTAGTTACTTTAAATTTTTGGGTCGTTAATTTGCAATATCTTATTTATAAACAATAATTTATTTTTATAATTATCTCTTTTAACAGCTCACTCAGAACAATATCGCTACGATTTTATCCTAGGTACTTTATTTTTCCATCGTGTTCATCGTTTCTTACGCGTAAAAAAGGGAAAAGTAGTTTCTGATACCTCAGACTTTTTCAATCGTCGGTATCTTTTTAATTAGAGGGGATAGATAAACGAAAACTTCGGCAATAAAGTAAATGTTGGTACTCAAGATTTTTAGTGATAGTGCTTATATTATTATCACAGGTACTGAGCGACCAAAGTACATATAATATAGTTACATTGGTACCGGTCAGAATTTAGCGAGGTTTGAACATGGGTCTCATTGATCGTGAGATCGGTCCACGGCCGCTGTGGTTAATAAATAAAGTATCTTTACGATATAGTAATATACGGTAGTGCTGACACTAGATGAATGAATTGCTAGGGCAAACCTGAAGCCAGAATTCTTGCTGGAGTAGACGGATTATGTTATAGATTAGAAACCAGTATTTCGATATTCGTTTTCATCGATAAATTCTTACTTTTTGTTGTTATTTGGGAAGAAGATGGGGTTGTTTGAAACCCTGGTGGACTCCTGTGGTTGTTGCACTCCTGACTAGTATGTACCAATAATAATACTAAGTAGTAGATATCTACAATAAAATCTAGTTAAAAGAGATAACAACTCAGCCAAGTTTACTGCATTCTTTGCTGCAATAGGATGCCAAGTCCAGTTGTAAAATACGAACTCTCTTATTTAAAGTTATTTCTCTCAGTTTTTAACGACGTTTATAAAAGCGGACACTTCTTGTTATTTCATTCTTTTATGTCTAAAAAATACTGCAAATTAAATAAAAAAGAGTGTGCGTGTTGAAAAGTTTTTTCTAATTTAATTTTCATCATTATTTAATGTTAAATAAATCCAACATTTTAATATGCCAAAAAAATTCTTTAATATAATACTGATAAAATAAACAATTGTCCCTTTTTTAAAATTAAAGTTAGTAGTAATAAAACTAATTACTTTGTGTCTGCAATCCATTAATTTATGACCCATGTAGATAATCGATAAATCAGATCAAGTTCAGGCCACATACGCGCGTGACATGCGTGACTTGTGCGTACAATGACATTAGTAATGTATAAAACGGTACACATCAGTCTGGCACTCAATCCCAATTTCATATAACATATGAACGCAAGCAGAGTTTTATATTCGTACTTTATAACGCGCACGTACTGTATTAAGTATCCATAAAATAAGATTGCAAAAGGCATTTTCTGCTAGTTAACTTTTGGGAGATTTGTACAATGATTTCAACGCAGAAAACATAGTAGATAAAAATAACAAAAACAAAACTTGTATGTGGCTTGATGCGAAATTTTTGTTCCTAGTTGACAATCGACATCAAAAATGAAAATTTTTGACGTATCGACTTTATCTACTTAATCAAAGTCGACGGGTTTTGTGATCGCGGTTATAAAATTAACGACAATTAATAATATCAACCTATTGCTAACATATGACGGCACTTCATAATCTTTAGGGACACACTTGGTAATTAGTGAAAAAGAGGCAGGCGTAGAACAACTTAACTGCGTAATATTCAGCTGTGGGCCAGCATCAAATTCGTAAAAGGACTGTTTCGTTTAATCATAGACAGAACGAGGTTTAAGGAGCTGGCATTTAAAGCTCTTGTAATGGAGAGGCAATTAAAGAAGTACATTAATAACAATAATTCTTACCTGAAAAGCAATTGTGTTGAAAATTGTTAGAAGAATTCTCAAAGGCAATCGAGCTTTGTAAGATTTGTGTGCCCAAAGACGATGTGCTCCCGCTGTAATACCCAACCCCGACGCTATATACAGCAAAAAAGCTGAAAATAAACCAAATTTTAAATCTTTTTTCAATAATATTTGTTGCCAAAGTAACAATAACAATGTTACAATATTATCGACAAAAATGACGAGGATTTTCTAAACAAGAAATTACTCCTTAATTCTAAGATGTTGATGAATATATTTCGCAGGCGTTTAGAATTAGTATGTAGTGTTTATGTAGTATTCAACTAAAATAAATTATTTAGATAAATGAAAGCAAATAGACCAATTAGTATGAACGGAATGTCAGACTGGACTAATGCCCATCATCATCTTATTATGGCACGAAGTAACCAAAGTACTTAATAACATAAAAAAAATATTCATTTTTGCGAGATTTGAAGGGGTCTCTCGATCGTGAGTTGACGCCGTCAACCGCTAGGCCGTGGCCGGTCTTAAAAATCCCCAGACTAACTAGACTTTTAAAACATCTACAAATAAAAGTGATAAAGTTATGATTTCAAACAATTATAACCAATGAACAGAGTTTATTAAGTATAGTACAAGGTTCGAATGACCTTAATAACAAGTTGCACTTTGCTAATTAAATTGTTGCGCTAATTGGAGAGTCCTCGTTTCCTTCGCAAGAGAAAGTCATTTAATATACCTTTAGTAAAATGTTTTTAATTTTGTTCGTAGTTAAAATAATTAACATTAACAAATGATTTAACGGTTTATCTAATCTAGTGCTTAGATTATTATCATAGGCGCTAAGCGAACAAAGTACATAATACTCGTATAACATATTTACGTATAGTTAGTTACATTGCTACAAGTCAAAATTTTCCGACATTTGAAAACAGATCTCATCAATCACAAGTTCATGCATTCTACTGCTAAACAACGACTGCTCTGTTTACTGTTATATTTTAAAATAACTAGGTTGGGGACTATAATTTTTTTTGTTAGTCCGATTGGTGTCACGACGGCCTTCCGAGATAAGATACAATGAAAATGTGCGCTTTACACCCTTTATTATTTTAATAAAATAAAACTTACTAAATATTCTTGTTTTCCACATTGCTTGTGTAAAGAACAGATAACCCCCATAAACACCAGCTATATGCAAAAATATAAACAGAATAACATTTCGCCAGACGATGTGTAAAGGTCGTTTTTCTGCGCAAGGCTTTGCCGTAACATTGAGTCCCATATCACGGGTGCACGCGTCCCCCTCAAATAGGACACCCGAGGATGATTCTCCCTGGGGAGGCATTTTGCGTTCTGCAAATTTACAATAATTAATTACTGTTATAATGTGGGTATTTACTAAATACGACAGCGGCTGCGACCGCTGTGAACGTCAGTCGAATACAAGCTGTGAGACTATACACCCGCGTTTCATTATCGACCCTACAAACATAACAGTGGCGACGAGGAACCTACGTGCTATTTTATTAGGTCAAGATGGCTAAATCTGTCGGCCTGATGTCAATTTTTAACCATGAATCCCAAGAGTGGGACTTGTACAAAGGACGGTTAGAACAGTGGTTTTTGGCAAATGACATCACGGATGATGTGGACAAATCTACTTGCAAACGTCGAGCAATATTGCTAAGTAGTTTCGCGGAGTGCACATATAAGCTTGTGAGGGATTTAGCAATCCCCAAGGACGTCGGCTCATTGACTTATTGGGAAGTGGTGGCGTTACTCGACAGTCACTTTGTTCCCAAAAAGTGTGGTTTCGCCGAGAGGCATAAATTTTTTAGTGCTTATCAATTTCCGGACGAATCCTTATCGAACTGGGCAGCGAGAGTGCGTAATCTCGCATTACACTGCAATTTCTCGCCAACATATCTCGAAGAATCGCTGCGAGATAGATTCGTGCTGGGTATGTCACCAGGCATCGAGCGCGAAAAGTTGTTTGGCAAGGCGTTGGAGGAGTTGACGCTGTCTTCGGCTCTGCAGACGGCGGAGGCCGTGAGGAGTGCCCGTGCAGGGGCAGCGGCGGCCGGTGAGTTCGCGCCGGTTCTCGCCATACACAGCATGACGAGAGCGCCCCGTGGCGAGAACCGCGCATCCCGGCCCGCCGCCTCCGAAGCTGTGCGGGAAGATAATTGTGTCGTGTGCGGTTTAAAATCTCATAGGGAATCGGCATGTAGATTTTCAAAATATGTTTGTAAAAAGTGCGGTAAAAAAGGCCATTTAAAACGTATGTGTCCTAGTAAACGTGCGCATTATTTGCAATCTTGCGCAACGGGTGATGAGGACGATGACGGTGAGCATTCTTTATTTCATATTCGCTCCAATCAGGGAGAGCCTATGCGGGAGTTTGTCACAGTAAATGGCGTGCGCATTAATTTCGAAGTCGATTCCGGCTCAGATGTTACCGTTATACCAGATAAATTGTATTATAAACACTTTAAAAATGTACCCTTAAGACAAAGCTCGAAAACGTTGCAGGGTTATAATGGTGTACGAATAAATACCTTAGGGTCAGTAGATTTAAATTTCAGTTATAAATCTGAAAATGCCTCATTAGTTGTTTACGTTGTAGAACAAGGAGGCCCGCCCCTGCTTGGTCGAGATTTTTTGTCCCGTTTTAACCTACAAATTTGCTCAATAAATAAATGTAATATTAGTAATGATAATATTGACATCGAAAGAATTATTTCTAATTACCCCAAATTATTTTCGGACGCATTGGGCTGTTGCAAAAATATTACAGTTACTTTACATCTAAAGGAAGATGCGAAACCAAAATTTTTTAAAGCACGGCCCATTCCCTTTGCGCTAAAAAAGAAGGTCGAAGCGGAACTAGACCGCTTAGTCGATTCGGGTGTTATCAAACCGGTTTCCTTCTCTGAATACGCTAGCCCCATTGTGCCTGTGTTAAAGCGAGACAACACGATACGCTTATGTGCTGATTACTCGGTCTCTTTAAACAAACAACTTGTTATTGAAAAGTATCCATTGCCTAAAATTGAAGAATTATTTTCAAAATTACACGGTTGTAAGTTTTTTTCGAAATTGGACTTATCGTCTGCGTATAATCAGCTGGTACTATGTGATGAATCGCAAAAATATACTTGCATAAATACTCATAAAGGTCTGTATAAATACACTCGGTTGGTGTTTGGCTTGTCAAGTGCGCCCGCTATTTTTCAGCGAACAATGGAAACAGTGTTACATGGATTACCGGTGTTGTTGTTTCAAGATGATATATTAGTTATTGGTAAATCAAAAGAAGAGCACATTAAAAATTTAATTGATGTGTTCAGTTGTTTACAAGAGGCCGGATTCGTGTTACAAAAAAATAAATGTGATTTTTTTGCAAATTCGGTAACTTATTTAGGATATATATTAGACAACAAGGGTGTCCATAAATCCCCAGAGAAAATTCGGGCCATTTTACAGGCGAAGACACCAACGAATGTGACCGAATTGAAGTCATTTTTGGGTTTAGTAAATTTTTATAGACACTTTGTTAAAAATGCCGCTACGATATTGAGTCCTTTTCATGAGCTGCTGCGGAAAAATGTTAAATGGAACTGGCAAAAAGAACATGAGTCGTCCTTCAACAAAATAAAGCGCGTATTGTGTTCGGATGTAACCTTAGCTCATTTCGATCCGAATGCAGAACTCATAGTAACCGTAGACGCTTCTCCCAGCGGTCTCGGTGCCGTGTTGTCACAGCGCGGTCGAGATCGTGTCGAGCGACCGCTCGCTTACGCTTCGCGTGCTCTCATTCCCGCCGAAAGACAATATTCGCAGATACAAAAAGAGGCCACGGCAATTATCTTCGGTATAAAAAAGTTTCATTATTATTTATATGGTCGGGACGAGCCATTCATACTAAGAACCGATCATAAACCACTTTTATCTATTTTTCATCCTGGAAAAGGCATTCCTGAGGTGACAGCGAATAGGCTTCAACGTTATGCAATATTTCTATCAGGTTACAATTATTTTATAGAATATGTGTCTAGCGTAAATAATTGTGCAGACTTTCTTAGTCGATCGTTAAATATAGATTCCTGTGATACGCAGCGGGATACCGACGTCACCGACATTGCGACGTACGTTAACTTCATATTTGGTGAAGATGCTCCCATTGCCATTAATGACGTTGTCGATGCTGCCCGTAATGATGAGGTATTATCACAAATAAGTACATTTATTACGACGGGTTGGCCCAAAAAATTAAATAATGCTCAAAAACAATATTATAATTGTAGATTACAATTAAGTATGGAAAATAATTGTTTAATGAGGGGTCATAAGGTTGTGATTCCCCAGGCGTTACGATCTCAAATACTTGACGACCTTCATAAGGGTCATTTGGGGTGCGATAAAATGAAATCATTAGCTCGACTTCATGTTTGGTGGCCGGGCTTGTCTAAGGACATCGAACAACGCGCCGCTTCGTGTAGTGTCTGTGCGCAACTGCGTCCTGAGCCACCGCGAGCCCCTTTGACAGTGTGGCCTCACCCCGATCACCCGTGGCAACGTGTGCATATAGATTTCTTAGGTCCTTTTCATGATAAGGTTTATCTAATTGTTGTTGACGCTTATTCTAAATGGGTGGAAGTTTATGACGTCAGTAACGGGTACGGTTCTAGGGTTGTCATAGAAAAGTTATGCGAGGTGATGGCACGTTTCGGTCTGTTTCAAACAATATGCTCAGACAATGGCACATCGTTCACTTCTGATGAGTTTGCAAAATTTTGTACTCTCAATGGAATCGAACATGTAACAAGTCCACCTTATAACCCTGCTAGTAACGGTCAAGCGGAGAGCTATGTCAAAATCATAAAAAAAAGCCTTAGGAGTATATTTTTGTCGGGAGTAAATAAAAAAAATGTTAATATAAAATTACACGAATTTTTATTACAGTATAGAAACTCGAAACATAGTTCTACAAATAAGTCTCCTGCAGAGGTTCTTTTTGGTAGGCAACTTCGGTGCAAGTTAGATTTATTACATTCTCCGCCGTCATCGTCATCAGATCCGGTTCTTTCAAATAATGTGTTTGAAAAACAGTGTTTACAGGCTAAATATTTTCACGGAAATAGAAAAATTGACTTTAATTTAGAAGATGAAGTGTATATAAAAGTAAATAAAAACAATATAAAAAACTCTGTGTGGGTAAAAGGTGTTATAAAAAAGAAAATCGGTAATGCCATCTACCTTATAAAAATTAGTGATTCTGCTAAGCTATTCAAAAGACATAAAAATCAAATTTTGAAGTCGTTTACATCCGTCATTGCTACTCAGGATAATGACGTCATGAAAGGAAGAAGTTCGACCAGCAAAATAGACCAAGGGTCTGTAGTGGAGGAGGAGGAGGAGATGATGGCGCCTCAATTTGTTGTCCCACATGAGTCACATATGCCGGTGACATCCGCAACTCCAGCTGTTACGACTCAAGTTGAAGTTGATGATGTGGATGAAGAGCGCCCAAGTTGTGCTACAGCTACCGGTTCTACCAGCGAATCTCCTAGTGTTGCTACAAAGCGCACCACTCGTGGCCTAACTTCCCTGATGGACTTTAAAAAGTATTTCTAAGATAACTTAGGCTTAGTTTGTAGTGTTCTTAACTATTGGTGGAGGGGTGTTATAATGTGGGTATTTACTAAATACGACAGCGGCTGCGACCGCTGTGAACGTCAGTCGAATACAAGCTGTGAGACTATACACCCGCGTTTCATTATCGACCCTACAAACATAACAATTACGTTTATTAAAACAGTTATACATATAAATATTATATAAAAATATGTAATGAATATGTATGTATATTTGCATATAAATAAAATAAAATATTTAAAAAGATTTGTGTCTTACTATTACATTTATTTTTGATTAATTTAATCTGACGAAAAATTGCGACATTTTACTAAATCTTCAAACGTACTTTTTGCATACAATTTAGTTGACACTACGCATAATATGATGTTTTTGTCTTTTTTGTTTATCTAGACACAACAAAGTTTAATTTACAGAACATTTCGCACCTATTTGATTTGATGATAAATCGATTCGGTGATGAATAATGATTAGGTTATAGAGGAAATATCAGTAGGCAGTTCGCATCCGCTATGTGCTACGGCTAGACTCTATGTTTTAGGTATTTTAATGGGTGTTACACTTATTATATCTGCGTGAGTTTATAAGTTAACTGTTTAGAAGTTTGGTTTTATTTTTTAACCTTGAAGTTTAACCTGATCTTTGTTTTTGGGAGATTTAATATATATCTATATTTACTAAACCATATAAGTATGTAAAAGTTAAACAAAATAAGTAAATATTACTAATGTATCTACTCTTATTGTTTCCTTTTAAATTAACAGAAAACTCATTTGTTTGTCTGTTATGACGGGCGTGGACGTTGGACATAAAACTATGGAGATTACTTTTTACTTTGTTATATGACTATTTCTCATGCAATAACAAAAGTTTGTTATATCTAAATACTTTCTGTTGCTGTTACAAAACATGAGATTGACGGATAATATTTTTTTTTATTGTAGCTCGGCATGTGACAACACTCCGCCTGATGTAAAGCTAGAGTGCGGTCCATGAGTGGAAACTGCTACGGCTACTAACTGTGCGGGTAGCAGTCGACTCCACTATGCCGGCTTGAGGAGACGAGCATGTACCATCCTAGATTGACAGTGCACACTCCTCTCGGTATTCCTGGCTACTTTGAAACTATTCCCGAAACGCGACAAAGTCACTTCACGGGTGTTACATTCGAAAGTGGTGGTACTGGACAAATAGTCATCATCAGTCTGTCTACCACTCTTTAATAGTGCCTATAGGCACTAAGCGACCAAAGTATTAGCGAGGTTCGAACATGGGTCACATCGATCGTGAGTTCACGCGTCTTACCACTAGACCACGGCCGCTCTTTGATAACACACGTAGTTATTCGTATATTATAATATTATCGTAATATGTATATAGAGCGAAATTAAATATGATAAAAATGATCAGTAAAGTCTTTTTTATTTGTTACTTTAATATTTTTTTTATTTACAAAAGGTTTAAGATATCCCGAAATTTATCATAAATCATGCGCATCAAACGGCGTAGTAATGCGCATATAACCGTGGCATAGCGCAGGAAGATAATCCTTTCTTCACAATAGTGCATAGTGCGTGTTTATTTGTTTAACTCTAGGACTACATTTAGATTTAAAGTTATAAAAAGTATATTAGGCGCGGCGGGGAATCAACGTTGTCTTTTTGATTGTTTGCCGTTGCCGTGTATCGTTGGCCTTTATTTAATCATTATGTATTTTTTACTGTGACCGTTATATTAAAAAATTTCAGGACTTTTCGTAAATTGATTTTACTTCTGATCTTGTGAATTTCTTTTTGTTGATATAGATGTTTAGATTCACTCGATTGGTGACTGTTTTTTATTATTGTTAAATATTTAATATCAACATAAAAATATACCTAAATAATAACAATAATATGTTTGTTTGAATTTTTTTTAGTACCCATCTGTTATCGAAGTTTTAATTTATTTTGTATTAATTTTGGAAACAAATAAGTCGAATATGTGATTTATTGGTTTTATTTATTAAGTAAACTTTATTAGCTTAACTAATTTGAACCTTATCTTATAGAAACTAAAAAAAATACTTTTATTTTGATTTTTATTGTAGCTCGGCATATGACAACACTCCTCCTAATGTAAAGCTAAAGTACGGTCCATGAACGGAAACAACTGCTACTACAGAGAAATCTCTACGGGCAGCAGTCGCCTCCGCTATGCCGGCGAGAAGATGAGTATGCACCAACAGTGCTTCTGTAACGCGACAAGGTCACTTCACGGGTGTTACATTCGAAAGTGGTGGTACTACCCCAGGACGGCAGACTGGGCTAAAACCATCATCAGTCTGCCTACCACTCTTTAATAGTGCCTATAGACACTGAACGACCAAAGTACATACAGGGTGTATCGGGCAACGTGTAAAAAATTTCAAGCGATGACTCAGTAAGTGATTCTGAGCAGAGATTAATTTACAAAATAAATACTTTTTTTTTATCAAAATGTCCACCTTTTCCTTATAGAAACATACATACGAGTAATTTGCTACAAACACGTGTAATCATTGTGTCGGCCGGCGGTGCATCAAACGAATGACCTTGCCTTTGATCGACGCCGACAACCTTTGCCGCCTCGCCTTTGATCTCGCGCCGACAAACCAGGTGCCGGCCCACCTGCAACGACTATTCTGTCAGTTGCCGAATGACCGCGTAACTGTGTACACGCGCGCGTATTCGTAAGATCGTTTGCGTATTCGTAAGATTTGCGGTGAATGCGAAATAACACTAACGCGACAATGTCATTTTCGAACATTGAACTTTGTGATCGTTCTTTTGTGTGGAGAAAGTGGTGGAAATTTAAGTGCTACCTTATGTTTGTGGAGAGAACGGTATCCTACACGATTCCGTACGACGCGTATTAAGAATTGTTCAAAATCTTGCGTGGCGGTTATTACGTGGGCAAGACCTACACCCGTATAAGCTCGCATTACATTTTGCGAGTGGCCATCTCGCTCCCCAGACTTAACGCCCTGTGATATTTAATTATGGGGAGACATAAAGCGGCGCGTGTATTCTGACAGAGACGGTGAGGTCAACGACCGCGGTGAACTTCGTAGGCGGATTGAAGGTAAACTATCTAATCATTGTGTTAATAAGTCAATTATACTAAAACTTTTGTTCTACTACTTTATCAATAAATTATTTTTTATGACCGCTGTACTTTCGTAGTTTCGTAGCGCTCGATGTCCACGTCGGCCGGTCCATTTATAGACATTTTGTTTCTGTGATAACACCATACACGAGAACTTTTATTTAGTAAATTTATTTTTTGAGGGGTGTTCACCGCTCACTTAATATTTACCTTAATTTTTTTACACGATGCCTGATACACCCTGTATAACAAAGTTATATTAGTACCGGTATTTAGCGAAGTTCGAATACGGGTTCATCGATCGTGAGTTCACGCCTCTTACCGCTAGACCACGGCTGCTATTAACGTTTTTAAAGCTTTGTAGCCATTGTAGTCTTTGAAACGTCGGATTAAATTAATTAAAATAAACGCAATAGTAAGTCGCATGGTCGCAATTTGTATCGTGATGTTTGTACATCACTAATAAAATATATTTATTAATTATTTTTAAATAATTATTTTCTAGAAAAACTCAGGGTCCTCTGAATAAACAGAAAGAATAGCGTAACATTCGGATTGCAATTGTTTTTAGAGCTGGCAAGCTATAGAGGAAAAGTTTAATTGAACGGTTCTGAATTCTGATTCCTATTTATTTACTAGAATTTGTTTTGAGTTTTGCTTTTATATAATAGAGGAAAATTAACTAACTTCCGAAATATATAAAATATATACGTAATTATATACGTAGTAATAACATATTTGTCCGGTTCATTTGAGAATATTCGCGAAAATATAATCTTGACCACTTAATCTTTTTCACTTTATTGAAATGGCCGCTCGTGGCCTGTAGCGTGATAATAGGATGATTGGCAACTGGATATCGTCTGTAATGACCCTGAATAATACTACCTATTGTGCAACGTGTACCATGTAAATAACTTTGTGCAAATATTTAGTATTGCAGTAGATTTATATTTATTTTTTCATTTATTTTTATCATTCTTTTTTATTATTTTCTCAAAAATAGGTTCTGCTTAGATTTACAATCTCTATAGCGCAGTGGTTAACCAGCCGTAGATTTCCAGTTGAAATAACTTTTTTTGTAATTATTAAATATTCATATTATATTAAAAGAAATTAGTTTCGGGTTTGGGCGTTACATGTTTATGTTGTGTTTGTCCTAATTTGTCAATAATAAAGGCAACCTACCACACCACAGTCAATTCAAAAATAAATTCATGAAAGTGGTGGAAATAAAAATAAACTGATAAACCTCATTAGTAAATGAAAATTGTAATTTTTAAATTAAAGAGTCGAGCTTGAATCTGTTTTCTGCCTTCGAGAGCCCTTCGCTTGAAAGCTTGCTCGAAAGAATAAACCGTATTTTATTATTATTGTCAATTGCACTTTTATAAATGAAACTTTAAACACCGGAACGAAGCTTATTTTATTCTAAAATATATCTTTATTATATATACATACATATAAAAAAATACAGAAAATTAATAATATAAAAGATATGCATTCTAATTTTAGATGAACGTAAATACATTATTAATACTTCTTTCAGTACGTGACAATATATTAAGGTATTTGTAAAATAATTTATTTAAAAAAAAAAAATTTAGATAATTTATAATTGAATTTTCAAAGAATATTAAACCTTTTTAGATTATTCAAAGGACAGACAGTGTAGACAGGTCTATTATTATAATATTTATTTATTATTATAATAATATGTACCTACTTATTCCTTTTAAATATTTAAATATATATTTTCTTTTTTATTTAGTTTATGTTTTACTTACTCAATTCAACAAATTATTAAAAACAAATAAACTCTTTCGATCACTTTTTTTGTAAGCTTTTTGGATTGAATGTCCTCACTGACATTGTCACATGCGACTGGTTATCACAACAAACGCGCGTGTGCTTATATTTATGAATATGATCTTTGGAGATATTATATTAAGTAGTTAGGGTGACCATGCGTTGGGAGAACGCGCGGAATTTCGAAAAGAATCGATTAGTATTTTAGAACCTATTTCACATGTTTATAACGACTATTTTTCATTAAGTTTATTGTCAATAAAAAATTGACATTTGTTCTAGAGAATCGTAAAGGCGGTCTTTGTTTACTTTGAAAAACATACCGTATCCGCTTTACCGGCTTAAGGAACCTACAATTAAAATTAAAACTTGTATGAAGTCAACTTAATTTTAATTCCAAACGAAAACAAAACATGGTATTCACAAACTAGACGTCGAAATATAGTTTGTTTAATTAAAACCGTTCCGTTAAAAATTTAAGACGCTCCATTGTTAAATTTTAAATTGCGTTTAAATTTTTCAGCCATCGAGTTCTTTTGTACCTACTCCAGAGTCCAGACGCAGGATTTTATCTAAAAGGAATCCATTTGTTTAATTTTTTACGATTAATAATTTAATATTAAAATACTCACTTGTTGTAAAGTGATATTTTACATAACAAAGGGTAAATACGATAAATATTAATAACTTAAAATAACTTTTTAGTTATTAAGTTTGAATAAATAAACAAGTGAAGCCTTATTCCAGATCCATTAGGTAATATTAAATAAATATATTTATTACGTAATAATTGATTTGATCTTAAAAAAATATATAGGTTTTTGTAGTTATGTATGTATGTAGTATTTATGTCAGAAACCCCAAATTGCATTAAATCAATAATTCTTGAGATGATTTTTTTTTAAATATTATAAATAATTTTTTGTTATAATTTTTTACGAATTTCTTAAAGGTAAATTTTTATTTTACCTCGTCATAAGACCACTCCGTTTGATGTTAAGCTAGAGCTGCGACCCATAAACGGAGACGACTGCTATCAGAGAAGGGGATCCGCAGACAGTTGTCGCCCCCGATATGCCGGCTTTGTGAGATGCCTCTTCACACTGCGCTGAGAACCCAGCTCCAGTCCATGCGGGGATCGCTTCGACTGTGCATGCGAAAAATTATTAAATTATGATGAAAATCGAACAGAAAAAAAATTAAAATTGTCTGCGCCAACTAAAGAGTATTTCAGCATTTTAAATGACGAAATTAATTTAACAAAATAACACGATAATTTTATAAGAATATTAATTAAAATGTTAGATCAAGTGAGTTACAGAGATGCTTCATGACGATGAATGACGCGTCAATCATTGTTGACCGATTGCCTCGATTTATCTTCTAGAGTCAAGTTCAAACTCAGCCAATTTTATATCAGTGTAATAATATAACGATATATGTCAATTGCCGATGACGTCATCACATCGAAATAGAGTCAAAGAAACAATAATATAAAATATTGTTGTTAAATTTTAAATCTCGCAAATGAAAATTATACATCCAACCATTATATATTAATTTCTATTCATCCAATTCTATTCATGTTCATCCAATTAATTATATGTTTTTGATAATGTTAGTAAAATTATCTACTAAATTAAAATGATGGTTTTACGACGGCCTCCGTGTGGTACTGGGGTTAGCACAATCTGTTAGATCGGGTACGTTCGAAACAAATTATTTAAGTAAGCATTCAATTTGGGTGTCTATAATTTATTGTCCTGAACTTCTGAAGGTACCTAAGTTTGAGATCGAGGCAGTTAGGGTCTATAGTCGCCAGTCGTGAAGAAAATAATAAAAATAATCAGTGCAATAATCAGAACAAACTACTTTAATGTAAAGATAATTTATCGATAACGATGTACCGAGTTCATTTGTTTATTCTTTTCAATTTGTCATGCGAGATATCTTACATGTAGTAGAAGGTCGTGCAATGTCATGAACAACGTGATGCGAGACAGGAATAGGCATCGGTCAATTTTACGTTTATTATTTTTTGCACAAATAAGTACTCACCTAACCCATATCTTTATCTCCAGCTCTTTATTGTAACTCTTGATAATAAAATTAAAGCTAATCTGACATCATAAGAAATAGTTTCGTAATCCTACAAGATTAAACAATACAGCGAAAATTACTTTTTTCAATAAATCATATTGGATATTAAAAATCTTTATTTGATCTAGAATAAAACAAAGCTTGTTGAATATTTTTTAAGCTATAATAACAAAATTAAATGATAAATTTATTAATTCCAGAATTATATTACACGTGTAAAAAAAATATATAAAAAGGAATCCAGCCAATATCTATTTATTAAAAACACGTCGTTTTCAGGATAATTTGAACTTTTTAAACCTTTAGCGAAAGTCTGATCTGTCTATTTCGTTGTAAAGAAATTTTAATTAAGTTACAAGTTATCTATAAGTAACTAAATATCGGAGAATATTAAAATATATATTTTAAAAAATATATAGCGTAATTGAAAAATTCTTATTAATAAAATATAAAAGGAATAATATATTGTTTATAATAAAAATGTGTTTTATATAAACTTTTTATATTATATCGTAAGGACGGTGGGTGGTGGCGAATACTGGTGTTCTATTTTTCTTGCCTTTCCTATATCCTAAACGATAGTAAGAATTGTTTTTCTACATAAATTATAGTATACCCAAATTCCTTCGGGAACTTTTCGTGTGGTTGACTTTAATTAAATTTTTTCCCTCAACAAAAGAGATGATTTTCATGCTACGTTTTTGGTTCTTACATTATTTTAACTTATTTTACTTTATTTATTTTAAAGTTTTATTGCAAAAAAAATGTTACTAATAATGCTTGCAAATTGTAGGAACCTTTATTAAAACTCACATTTTAAACGTTGGCTTTGCGCCAGAACAAGCCATTTGCAGCTGCAATGGCGTGGAAGAGATGTTTAACATTATCGTCCATTTGGGAGAAGGCAGGTGGGAAATTATTTTAACTAAAATAATTTATTACGCCTTTGACTGGACCTTCGAATATTTAATACTTTACTGTATGCAAAAATTAAAGGAAATTATATAATACTGACGAAGAACGGAGGCGACAACCTACTAAATAAAAAGATTTTATGCGTCTAACATTCGCAAAACTGACGATGGCTACAAAGCTTTCATTGCATTGGATTAAAATAATCTAATTAAATGCGATAATAAGCCGGATAATATGTTCGCGAATGATCTTAGAAAAAACTGTAAAAACATACTTACTACCAAAAGAAAAAGTCACAGGTCTAACATAAACCAAAACAGGCACAATCACTTTCCTCCTGCCTCGGGGAGAAATTTTATATTGTTTACATCCTCTACCTTGTTTATACAAGTTATTTGGTGATATATATCTGCAATTTATTTATAGGACAACAGCTAAATTTCTTGTCGTAGATAAAGGAAGATGTTTTTTATCGAGGGAATGAAAATTACTACTGTTTTCTTCATTGAGTTTCGGCGTGATTATAGATTGGTTGTCGTTCTCGAATTATTTTGTTAAAATTGTCTTTCTTCGGATGTTGATTTTTACTCATTGAAAGTTCATGCCAGGGTGAGGCAACAGAATAAAAATATGCGTTTCTTTGGAAAATAAATTAAACTATTTTCTAATTGCAGTGTAAATCCACATTTATGTATTGTATATTCGTCGACAACTAACTGTTAAATTAGCAAAAAATAATACCAGCAAGGCCGTGTTATTGTTTAGGCGTATAGAACCAATTTTTGAATCGCAAAAAACAGCCTACACGACCTACTGCCGGATTTACATCAAGTTTAAGGGACAATATATTCACACTTGTTGACTCCTCTTTTGTCCGTCCTGAAACCAACTTTTTCTTTGTGTGTTTTTAAAACTCCTTATTTTCGAGAAAAATAGTGACAATTGGGATGGTATCTAAAAATACGTAGATAAAACCAAAGGAGAATGCCAAATTCGCCAAGTTCACGATCAATTTTAGTTTATTTTGTAGGAAAATAAATTCCTTATCACGAATCAGTTTTAATTTTTTCACCCAAGTTATTGAGTAATTATGTCCATTTGCACCATATGACTTAACTATTACTGTCACGTTAAAGTAATGGTTAAAGTTAAAATTGGTTTGCTTCAAAAAAAATCTGTCACATTTGACGATTACTTTAACCTTAACCGTTACTGGCGAATTTCGGCCGGTGAAAGTTAAAGTAATAGTTAAATCAATGTCGCTAACGTCAAATCTTTGAAAAGCCGCTCTTGTTTGTATTGAGAGAATTCATTTACACCAGCAACCCTTTTAACTATAACGAATTAATTTACACGATGGTGCAACGCGCGTGGAGTAAAAGTAAAGGTAACTGTCAAAGTTAAAGTTAAAGTAACAGTCAAAGTTACTTTAACCGGCCATCTCTGGTGCAAACCACCCTTTTACCCTTTTTATATTTGAGGTTGTTATTGTGTTAAAGGCTTTAATAATTGATAGTATTTATTTTTATGTTTATTTGTTATGTTAAACATTGTATATTGATTAGGAAACGGAACTTTGATATAATTAAAAAAAAAAATGTAGAAATAAGGTATTATTTTAAAATATTGTTTTGTTAACAAACTATTAGGCATAAAGTGAGCCCGAAAATGGGCATTCTCCTTTGTTCTTTTATTTGTTCCTTTAGTATTTTATTTAAACCAATTTAATTTACCGGATTTCCTGGTCTATTATTATTATTAGTACTAGTTTTATAGCCCTAGTATTAATTTAGACTGCCTAAAT
Organism: Tinea pellionella; assembly: GCA_948150575.1. Classification (NCBI taxonomy): domain Eukaryota; kingdom Metazoa; phylum Arthropoda; class Insecta; order Lepidoptera; family Tineidae; genus Tinea; species Tinea pellionella. The sequence goes on from OX411252.1 coordinate 4,741,206, forward strand.
AGGTTTCTTTATTCTCGTCACAACGTAAACAGTTTGAACATATCAATCACCGCATAATGGATAATCCGTGACTTCTCTCATATTGTCATTCGTCACAAACTATGTTATCATCAGCTTAACTAAATAATTTGAACCTTAACACAACAACATAAAGACTAATTTCATTTGCGAATGAATTGTATTAAGTAGGAACTGAAATAAGATGCTTTAATTAATACACAAAAAGTTTTTTTTTAAATTTAACGATTTAGTTTTAAGTATAAATAGTGTATGAAATAGTATAGTCAAGCATAGTCAATCAGTGACTTTAGAGAAGATGCAGGTTGGTTAAATATCTATTTGCATTTTAAATTGGTTTATTTGTGAAGATCGCTACGATTTAAAGATTGCTAGGTAGACTGATGATAGACTAGCTCAGTCTGCCTTTCCTGGGCTGGTACCATCATTCGTGAAGTGACCTGGTCGCATTTCGGAAGCAGCTCGGAACTTGCTAGCTGAAAATCAAGTAGTCAGATGTGATCAAAAAATTTGTCTCGCTATTATTTGTATATCGCGTAAACTTGCCACTAGCCGGTCATAGTGGAGGCTACTTGCTGAGATTTTTTTGTTGTCGCGGTAATCTTCGCACTCTAATTACTATAACGTTGAATGAGATTAATGATATGAAAACTGGAGTCGACAATTATAAGAAAGGACAGATGTTTAATTGTATGTTTGTTACTTAAAACTGATTAATAACGTAGACATCTTAATTGCAGGTCTCCATAGCAGCGGGTGTTTTGTGTGTTTTAGCAGTTATGTCTCAATCAATGGCGGAGCGTCTTCCACGTTCCCCCGGTAAGATTTACAATGTATTTCATAAACTGTAATAATACACGAAAGAATCTCAATGTCCGCCTATCAAAGACAGAGTTCATGGCTGTGTAATTTTCTAACAGGTGGCAGTGGATGGCAAGGTGGATTCGGCGGTAATCAACCATCTATAGGATCAGCTCGATCCAGTCAAGGAGGCTGGGGAGGGAGTGGAGGTGGAAGCAGCTCTAGATCTGGACGTTCTGGAGGTTGGGGAGGTAGTGGAGGCGGAAGCAGCTCCAGATCTGGAGGCGGTCAAGGTGGTTGGGGAGGTAGCGGAGGCGGAAGCAGCTTCAGGTCTGGAGGCGGTCAAGGTGGTTGGGGAGGCAGCGGAGGCGGAAGCAGCTTCAGGTCTGGTGGTTCTGGGGGCGGTTGGGATAGCTCTAGCGGTGGACTTGGAAGAAGTAGTGGAGGTTGGGGTGGAGCCAGCGGAAAATCTGGCTCGGGCTGGTAACGACGATGCTAAATACAGGTTTATTCCGATTATTTCTACAAATTCAATTGTTTTTAATGTACAAAAGAGAAAACCGTGATGAACCTCACAATCGCAGCTATATTAGAAGTGGTAGGCAGACTAATGATGATTATTAGCCCAGTCTGCCGTTCTTGGGTAGCACCACCACTTTCCAAGTGTAACCTCTGTGAAATGCTTAATACAGTTACATTTCGGAATCAACTTGGAAGTAACCAGGTATAACGAGAGCAGTGTGTTCTGTCTCTGGAATAACAGACGTCTTGTGGTAGCAGTTGTTTCCAGTTATAGACCCCACTCTACCTTAACATCAGGCGGAGTGTGGTAACGTGCCTTATATTTTTTTATATTATAGCTAGGTTTGTGTGATAGGCTTTGTATATATTTTTTTAATAGCATCGGAGTCTTGTAATGTAATTGAATTTAGTTTATTGATTCAACAAATTTATGTTTGTTTAATTACTTCTATGTTTTTTTCACGGTTTTATCACGTAGATTGGAATAAACTTAGTATTTTTCCTCATAAATGACGAATGGAAGCAAACTATATGATATCCTATTAGAATAAAAATAAAGTGTGTACATACTAATTTATTTATTTTAATTATTATATACCTGGTTAGGAAAATGTACAAATTATTTGGTATCAATGATTATGTCAACCGCAAAGGCCATTGCGTTATTTACCTTGTATCATCGGGCCTTTAGTATTTTTTATTATTACTCAGTTATTTGTGAAAAAAACCCAAATTATAATGAAGCGAGTACTTTCCGAGAATAATGAAAAATTTATTACAAAAGTAAAGTCGAAGTAATATGACTAAAAAAATTTTTTCTGTAGCAAAGCATATGTTAAGCTAGAGTGCGGTCCATGAACGGGGACCACTGCCACTACAAATGTCTGCCGGCTAGAGGAGACGTAGTTTAACAGAGCCCACTCCTCGAGCTAATCCCGAAACGCGACTAGGTGACTTGAGTCTGCCTACCACTAAAATATGAAAAATTGTATCGATTTTAATTAAATTTAAGATAATGATTTCTGGGCCTAGTAGTCAAAAGCCAACTGTGACCCAAATGATAACGAAACGTCAAATCCCATATATTTTGTTGTCGATTCGATCAGGTGACAACTGCTTAAAAAATAAAAGACATTTTAAATTATAATATAAATACATTTATTAAATTATAATGAAAATCTAAATACTTATATAAAATGTTAATGTTAGTACGTAAAGACAGGGTTTTCTCTATGACCACCAACTCCAATCAACTTCCCGTTGTGGTGGTAGATACCCCTTGGCCTCCTGGTGAAAGTAAAGGAGTTTGGACGCGGTGGGTGAAAGAGGGTGGTGTGGGAGGCGAAAATCTCAAAAAATGTATATCTGTCCTTTACTGAATGCGATTTTTTTTTACCTGAGCAACGCCGGGTTTCGTCGCTAGTTTAAGATAAAATAATAAACAACGTAGCATTTTAATATGTCAAAAATTAATATAAAAATAAAATATAATAAATACATTTAATATACAGAATTGCGCATAAATTGTTGACAATTTGATACCTTATTTATTTTTTGCATCGGCCCTAATTTTTGAGATGGAAAATTGCCCCGTACCTGAACTTGTTGGTAACACCAAAGAATAGAAAGAAAAAAATTAGGAATAAGTTGCATATTTTATCTCTGCCGTGGTGTTGCCAACAGAACGTGTTCAAACTCCAAAAGTCGGTTCATACCACAGAAAATACAACCTAATTAGGTTAATTTCATACTTACTCCTGTTTTAAATCTACATCGGCTCTTATAACAGTATTCCTAATACCTGTACACACATAATCCAAGTGTTCCAATTAAAATTTTTTTTTTCATCTCCAGAGCTTTACGGAAACGAGTTGATGCAAAAAAAAATTATACCTACTCTATTAACTAAAGGTCTTGACTAATATAACAATATTTATTTATTAATAAATTTAGCAGTTTAAAATGCCAACAAATAATAAATAATATATTAAAATTTGTTTGGTACGGCTTTGTTTAACCAATCACTAATAGCAGGCTCATTGTGTTGAGCCCATTGTATATTATTGCGTACAGTTTCCAATGCCTGTCGACGTGCTGAAACTCCGGCGCCCGCGTCTGGATGATCAGCGAAGAAACTTTCCATCTGATGAAAACAAAAAAATATATATTTAGCATCTGCTGCCCGCACAGGTTTCTCTGTAGTAGCAGTTGTTTCCATTCATGGACTGCACTCTAGCTTTACATCAGGCGGAGTGTTGTCACATGCCGAGCGAAAATAAAAAATAAAAATAAAATAACTTTGACGGGCCTTTGGTGCAATTGGACTTTAGCGACGACATTTTAACGAGATTCGAACACGAGTCACTTGGATCATGTTCGCGAGAGCATCCTTACCGTTAAACCACGGCAATGATCGCGTCGCAATTGTCGCGTTTCGGGATCAGTTTGAAAGTAGGCAAGCCGGCATAGCGAAGGCGACATATGCCGAGCTACAATAAGAATTACTTGACCTAATCAACGCGACCTCACCTCTTTATATTTCAACTCAGTATCAAATGAATTTGTAATATCTGGAATAAGATTTCCCAGATAGCGGCTGTTTAATGTGAATCTCTGGACCATCATCGGCCAACGGTTTCTTACATCATCCCAAACTAAACCCGTTCCAGATGGATTATTACTAATATCTCCGAGTACATTCAAGTAATCCTGAGTACGTATATTGTTTTCATCCCATGCTAACGTGAGGTATCTGAAATAAAATAACAATAAAATATAATTACAAAAAAATTACGGCTTCTTTTTTCCCCTTCCACCTCACCCCCTGTCCCTCCCATGCTTACGTAAAAGTGAATAGAGAGTGCGGTAATTCCCCTCAGTTCTTTCTAGAAGTTGCCATATATGTTCAAATCAGAATCTACTTAATTTTGCATTTGAAAAAAAAAGATGACGTAATCACTATTTAGACACCCCAAAAGGAAATGTTTACAATTAGCAGTAGCCTCCGCTATGCTTAATATTCCCTTATTAGTTTATTATTATGATATTCCCCAGACTTATTATAGATACAACTGGGTATAATCAACGGAGAAACATACCTCCTCAAAATATTAGCATCAAGTGGAGCCGATAGCGCGTGTCGTAATTTCGACAACTCCTGCGCATCCTCTTCTTTCAAATATATCGACCATAATTTTTCCCATTCTTCCATTGTTGCTTGCTTCATTCCTGAGAGAATAAATAAATAAATATCTTCTTAATCTTTTTTTTTCATTGAGAAAAAGAGTGGTAGGCAGACCGACGATATTGATTAGCTCAGTCTGCCGTCCTGGGATAGTACCGCCACTTTCGAATGCAACACCCGTGAAGTGACTGCACGTTTCGGGATCAGTTTGGAAGTAGTCAAGTATAACGAGGCATATTCGTCTCTTCAAGCCGGTATAGCGGAGGCGAGTGCTGCCTGTAGATCTGTAGTAGCAGTTGTTGAAGATGTATTCAATCAAGTATCTTACCGTAAAAGTAGACAGTACTTCTCAAATCGGGATCAACCTCGACAGGCTGGTCAGCATCATGTGAGTTCAGCCAATTGAGGAACATTGTACGCACACTTTCAACTGCTTCTGGCAACTCAAATGTGCATGCTAAACTTAAAATTCTCGTTTGAAGAAGTCTGTAAAAAAAAAATTGAACAATAATTTAAACGAATTTTTTTTTTGTAGCTCGGCATATGACAACTGTACGCCTCATGTAAAGCTAGAGTGCAGTCCATGAACGGAAACAACTGCTACTACAGACAAATCTCTACAGACAGCAGTCGCCTCCCCTATGCTGTGTTAATTAAAACTTACGTTTTTATTACATCTCCTTTATATGAAGTGTCTAAATTGAATTCCTCATACATTGGTTTCACTAGATTTTGTACATAAACCTGAAAAAGACCAGTTCACATCAAATATCTCTGTAACCAAAAAAGTAGGATGTCTAACCAAAAAAGGCCAAAAGCTTTTTTTGTATGAAAACACCCCGCCTCATGTAAAGCCTGAGTGTGACCCATGAATAAAAACAACCGCTACTATAGATAAATTTCCACAGGCATCAGCCGCCTCCGCTATGCCAGCCGGAGGAGACGAATGTGCACCATCCAGATTGACAGTGCACACTTCCAAACTGAACCCGAAACGTAAAAAGGCCACTTCACGGGTGTTACATTCATTCAACCAAAAAAAGGCCAACTTCTAACCAAAAGATTAATCAAACACTAACCAAAAGATTTTTGTAGGCCAAAGAGTTCATCAATCGTTCATGTAGACCACCAAAAATGGATCCAGCCGTCGTCCAGGGTACATACTGATCTTCATTTCTTAAATATTTCGTCAGATTCAAAGCTTGGCCGTACGAATTGATTCCTGCTTCTGCCAAAGCGAAAGCTTCGTTCAGTAGATGAGCGCGATCGGATAGTGTTAACTGAAATTTTTTGTAGAAAATAATAAAGACTAGACCGGTAACTCAATTCTGATTTAAACCTTAAACGCATGATTTTTGAAATCTCTACGGGCCGCAGTCGCCTCCACTATGCCGGCTTGAGGAGACGAGCATGTACCATATAGATTGACAGTGCACACTCCTCTCTTATACCTGGCTACTTTCAAACTATCCCTGAAACGCGACAAGGTCACTTCACGGGTGTTACATTCGAAAGTGGTGGTACTGCCCCAGGACGACAGACTGGACAAATAACCATCATCAGTCTGCCTACCACTCTTTAATAGTGCCTACAGGCACTGAGCGACCGAAGTACATATAACAAAGTTACATTGGTACCGGTCTTTAGCGAGCTTCGAACACGAGTCTCATCGATCGTGAGTTTACGCGTCTTACCGCTAGACCACGGCCGCTCTATAAGTGTACTGTACTAGAAGTGAAATAAAATAATCTAAGACAACTTTGGGTACATAATAAAGTCTTGTCTCTTCAACTATTTAACCAAACAACCTAAAGTAAGGCCAATGAGACGAGATAAAATACCTGTAAACAATATGACCGTTACTAAGTTATATTACGATAGCTAACGATTATTATCTCTGTCCTTATCTTTCGTACGCATTAATGAAGTCATTTGATAGCTAACTTTGCGTGATTCGTGGTACAGGCAAGCGGTCAGATCAGAAGATGTCAACATTTAGACAGTACCTTTGTTTGTATACAAAACACGCGTAGTGCAACACACACAGAACGCATTCACGCGCGATGTTGCAGATCACGCAACTACATGAGGAGAAACACGGACCCCGCGCGTGGGTGCACACAGAGTTTTGCAGTATCGTGCTTAATTCTGACAGAACTAGACGTACTATTGCGAAATGGATCATAGGCCACTGCATGGCAATACTGTAACCCCGTAAGTTTGTGCGGACCTGCACGCGTGACTCCGTCGCCACGCACCCCGCTCCATAGCGCGGGGCAGAGTGAGAATCGTCTTAGGCCGCCAAATTATTCACGTTAAAATTATATTTTTTGCTAAAAAAAGTATGTACAACCTACCCATTTCACAAACGTAAAGTCTTTATCTGATATTCAAAATACATAGGAACTTGTCATTGTTCTTTGTACCTACTTATATAATTTTTTCAAATAAAAATGTTTTGAACCCCTGAAAGTTTGTTTACATTCTATATCTCGTATTTATGTATTAATATTTATATAATCATATAAGTTAGGTTTTATTTGTAATTTTTCGAGTTTCCAAGCGGTCAAGAATTAATTGATTGATCAGTACACCACTTACCACATTGTGATTGTTTTGCAATTGATTTTCAATCTCCAGCCATACACCTTCAGGATAATTAACTCTGTAATAACCGACTTGGTTGTTGTTAATTTTAATCCAAGTCTCATCAGAATCAACTGTTATGGTTACTGAAACAACAAAATAAATTTTTCTTTTTTAAATTCCTGTACTAGGCTTGTGCTTTACAACAGTCACTAACCGACCATAGTACATATAACATAGTTACATTGGTACCGGTCAGAATTTAGTGAAGTTTGAAAAGGGGCTGCCACAGAGATACTTCGACATGCAGCCGCTCCTCAAGTCGGCATAGTGGAAGCAGTTGTTTCCGTTAATAGACCGCAATACAGCTTTACATTAGACGATGGGTTGGCATATGCCGAGCTATAATTTAAAAAAAAGTAAATATTTTTACCTTTATCAGCTGAATCCGAGAACCAAATTATATCTTTCTTAGCACCCTTATTCGTTGTATATGTTATAGGAACGAACCAACGATAGCTGCAAATAATTATAATAATTCCTTTATATCATTTCATTCAGGAGAAAGTGAGACAGATTGACGCAAGGGATGGGACACATTTGGTGCAACACCATTATATCCAATAGATAAAAGGCCTAAAAATGTTATTACGCCAATTAAATAAATTAAATATTTAAATATAGTATTAGCAAATTAATATTGGTTAATAGGGCAGAAATTTATGAACATGTGTGTGTGTGTGGACAAACAATTCAAAAGAAGAGAACATGTGTTTCCATTTTCCCTCCAAAGCTCCCTAGGAAGCTTCAGTAAAGATTCCACCACTTTTTTCTTAATGGCATTCGTCCTAGGCATTTTGCCAGCATCACGTTAAGAAGTGGAACAGACAGAAAATGAAAGAAACAAGAAATGTTAGTAGGGCAAGGAATAGATTTGTGAATAGATTTTAATACTATCACTTTACTGAAGCAATTTTTGACTTGACTGAGACTTAACCTAATTGTTTAGTATGTTGAATTAATGACTCGTGATGCACAATATTTACTTTGACACTGGCAAATTGTTATAATGCCATATAAAACTATAATTAAAAAAAAAACTTCATTTATTAGGCATAAACACTTACTTGAATTCGGAATCATTCTGATATTGAGCATTTGGGTCTAAAAGGAATCTCTTCTGTGTAACAATGAATGTGTTAGGTTGTTCACCATACTGTACGTCTAATATTGGATAACCCATCTGTTTTGTCCAAGTATCCATTATATAACTGTAATTAAATTAATGTAAATTATTTTTAAACAATAAAAATTATAGAGGTTCGGTATATGACAAAAGTCTGCCTACTTTAACTATAGGCACTGAGCAACCAAAATACGTAGAACAAAGTTACATTGGTACCGGTCAGAATTAGCGAGGTTCAAATAGTCAAAAACAAAAACCTACACAAAACTTACGTAATATCTAAGTCTGGATTATTTTTCTTGAAATATGGCTCGAGAGAATCTAATAAATTCTGTGTAATTGTGTTACCATACTCATATTTTTTAAGATAATCTGTAACACCGTTTCTAAAGTTTTCTTCACCAACAAACCCTTCTAACATTCTTAATACAGATGCACCCTAAAAATAAATAAATAAATAAATATATATATTTTTTTATTTAAACAATTATTTTACATAGCAGTTTGACATGTGACCGTTCTCAACTTACTAGTTTACGATCGACAACAGGATATGTAGTATATAAACGGAAACAACTGCTATCACAATAAACTTCTGCAAGCAGCAGTCCCCTCCACTATGCCGGCTTGGGACGATGATTTTTTTTATTGCAGCTCGGCATATGACAACGCTCCGCCTGATGTAAAGCTAGAGTGCGGAAACAACTGCTACTACAGATAAATTTTTACAGGCAACAGTCGCCTCTGTTATGCCGGCCTAAGGAGACGAGTATGCACCGTCGAGATTGACAGTGCACACTCTCTCGCTATCTATATTTATAGCAAACTGTTTCCGAAACGTGACAAGGTTACTTCACAAGTGTTACATTCGAAACTGGTACTAGTCCAGGACGGCAGACTGGACTAATAACCACCATCAGTCTGCCTACCACTCTTTAATAGCGCCTATAGACAATGAGCGACCAAAGTACATATAACAAAGTTACATTGGTACCGGTCAGAAATAACGAGGTTCGAACATGAGTCTCACAGATCAGAGTTGCTCTTAAATGAATGTAGTGCATCATCCATCCACCAATCCATCAACAGTGCACACTTCTCTAGTTATACCCAGCTCCAAGCTGATTCCGAAACGCGACTATCTTCACATTAAACTTAAATTTAAAATTAATAAAAAAAATTAAGCAAATCTTACCTTATTATACGAAATCGAATCGAATATAGCGGTAATTTGATCTGGTGTCGTCACAGTCTGAACAATAGGGTGACTGGATAGTTTAGCATCGGTTACCAAGACTGAATGTAGAGTTCTTGTTAGGAATTGATCTAGCTGTTAATTTGAAAAATAATAATTATTATAAAAAAAAGAAATGGAATAGCCGTTTTCCTCAACGTGCCATTAGTATCATGAAAGAGCATCTTTAAGCTAAATAGAGAAGCCGAGATGGTAGAAAAGAGAAAGGAAGAGAAGATATGATGAGATGAGAAGAGGGGAAGGACAGGAGGGGAAAGAGGGGAAAGAGAGGAGAGAAGGGGAGGGGAGGGGAGAGGAGGTGAGAGGAGAGGAGAGGAGGGGAGAGAAGAGAGGAGAGGAGTGATGGGGAAAGGAGGGCGACGGGAGAGGAGAGGAGAGGAGAGAAGACACGAGAAGGGAAGAGAGGAGGGGAGAGGAGAGGAGGGGAGGGGAGAAAAGAGTGACATCGTACTGCACTCGATGTTAAGTTAAAAATGTATACTACAAGCTGAGATGACTGCTAAACAGAAAAATGTTTACAGGCAGCAGCCACCTCTGCTATGCTGGCTTAATCAGACGAGATGCATGTACAGTGGTGCACACTCCTTTCGTTATATGTACTTCAATTTATTAAAATATGTTTTATATAGTTCATAATATAAAAAATCCATCACATTCATACAAATTATCAATTTAAATAATAAAAAATTATGGTACGTTGCTTACCATTGTCCATGAAGGTTCAATAGCATCTAAAGCCTTAACTTGCATGTAAGTCGCAAATCCTTCATTTAGCCAAAGATCGTTCCACCATGTCATAGTTACTATAAATTAAAGAATTTTTCATTGTTATATGAAATGAAAATAATAACAACTGTGCAGTCTAAGTACCTAAGTTTCCGAACCACATATGAGCGAGTTCATGTGCAATTGTGTTGGCAACACTGATCTTATTTGCAGCCGATGCTGTTGCTTCATCAATTAAAAATGATGTTTCTCTGTAAGTAATGAGACCCCAATGTTCTGTTGCTCCGGACACATAGTCTGGAATCGCTATCATGTCTGCAACAGAAATAAATTATTAACATAATAAAAACTAAGTATCGAAGTATTTGCAAATAACATTGTGGTATCTTTTTGTAATTCTATTTTGTGTAATAAATGATTTAAGTTAAAAAAAAAACTGTTTTGATGTGGGGTTGCAATATATTTTCATTATCCCTTCAAGTCAGTTGAAACAAGATTCTTAAGTTATTGCACAACTTGATGTAAATATTAACTTTGACAGTGGCAAATTCTTATAATGCCATAAAAATTTTGAAATAAATCTCACCTAACTTAGGTAATGGAAAAGGTACTTGGTAATAATTAACATAGAATTCAGTGGATTTCTTTCCAATATCAAGAGCAAAATCAATTTTTTGCATTTGATCTTTTTGAGCAAAAGTTCTTAGTATAAAATTATTTCCTACTCTATTGGAGTTTATTGTTGTCTCCTTTGAAGCAAAATCGCAAATAACAAAACATGCTAAATATGTAGACATGGGTACACTTCTTGCAAATTTAACAATTTCTGTATCTGTTGTTGGATCCGCTTCTTTGGAGATATCCTGTAAAGATATTAATTAGTTCAAAGTTCGGAGTTGTAGGCTGACTAATGGTTATTATCCCAGTAAGTCGTCCCGGGGCAGTACCACTAATTTCAAGTGAAGCACCAGTGAAGTAATCTAGTCGTGTGGTAGCTTATCTCTGCTCATAGACAACACTCATCAGGTCAATGTAACCACATACAAGACTACTATATAAAACTAAAATGAGAAGGAACAAAAAAAGGAATATTTTGCTTATCGTACTATATAAAACCTGCCTTTGTACATCTAAGTTAAATTATAACAGTTTCGAGCAAATTTATAGACTTAGGCTCACCACACAGTCGGAATTTCAAAACAGAATTCTGAATGCATCAAATTCATAGTGATATGTATGAATGAAACCACAGTTCAGAGCAGACTGATTTTATTATTTAAATTAACCCTCCACCGCACCGTACAAAATATTATTATTATGTAACTACCTACATACATAACATCATCCTCCTTTTTAATTCATCTATATAATATATACAAATTAATTAATAACAAAAACTAAATCCTAATATAACCGGCTAACAATATTATTACAATAAACATTGCTAACCAATCATCTTATTAGTAAATAATAAACGTACATACTTATCCTATTTAACATGAAATTTAAAATAATTTACTTATTAATATTTTGCGGACGTAATGTAACATAAGAATTGACCGGGGAGGAATATTGAGGTTCACGTGATGAATCTCTCACTGATAAGTCCTCAAATGAGGAATCTACATTTATCACCCCCTCCCCACTACACTCCTCAAAGTTTGCACTATTCTTTGAACTCGTTAGTGGTGTGGAATAATCACCAAATTCATATGTTTTATCGACATCGTCCTTATGACTCTGAGCCGACGGCCTATTTTCGCCTATCAATGACAATGAGAACCGCGAATTTGGTTTTTTATTACGGTGTATTTGATCCACATGTCTTCTAACGATTTGATTATTTTCCGTCTGTACTTTACACGAGACCGGTCCCGTTTTTTCCAACACGGTCCCGCGCTGCCATCTGTTGTTACTGTTACGTTTTGAATAATCTCGTATTAACACCTCATCACCCGGTGTGACCTCGCGTTCTCGACCTCCATATCGCTCACGCTGGTCATGTTGCGCCTCACGAACGATCTCATTAGTGTCCGGGCGCAACAGATCCAACCGTCCTCGGAGTCGTCGGCCGACCAAAGCCACGGCTGGTGCTACGCCCGTCGTACTATGTTCCGTATTTCTATACGAAAATAAAAACCTACTCAACGCGGTCGCGATATCGATATTTTCGTTGACCGCCTTTTTTAATGCTCTTTTTACACTTCGAACCGCATTCTCCGCAGCTCCGTTGCTCGACGGATGATACGGCGCGACCAAAATACGCTTAATTCCGTTGCGTTGTAAATAATCACCATACTCTGAAGACGAGAACGGTGGTCCATTATCGCTCACTACCTGCTTGGGCAAGCCGAATCGTGCGAACGTTTTTCGTAAATATGTGATAACCGCATTCGCCGTAATATTATTAAACATTTCCGTTTCTATCCATTTTGAATGGGAGTCTACTAAAACAAAATAATGCTTATTCTTGAACGGCCCTAAAAAATCGACATGCAGTCTTGACCACGGTTCGGCCGGCCACTCCCAAGTACGTAGGGGTGCTGCCGGCGGCATCGCGCGTTCCGCCACACACGCCGCGCACTCGCGACACAACCGTTCGATGTCCTCATCGATGCCACTCCACCATACATAATTACGCGCTATTTGCTTCATTTTAACGACACCTGGATGTCCCATATGTATTTCTTTCAGAATAACATCACGCAACACCGTCGGAATAACAATTCTATATCCCCAAATTAAACATCCGTGTTCTAAATGTAAATTCTCTCTCCTATTAAAATACGCTTTTTCTTCATCTACCACATTTGTAGGCGGCCACCCGAACATTACGTAACCAATTATTTTATTTAAAATACTATCTTTTCTCGATTCAACTTTTACCTCTTTAAAACTAATTGGAAAATTTTCTTGTACAAAATTTAAATAATTAACAAAATTGTCATCTTCGCGCTGTTCCTTATGATCGCATCGCATCGGTAATCTCGATAACGCATCTGCTTCACAATTACGAGTAGAAGGAACGAACTCAATATTAAAATCATAACCGGCGAGTCGCACCGCATAGCGTTGTATTCTACTCGCGGCTGTCTGTGGCAGCCCTTTATTTTTACCAAAAATATAACTCAGCGCTCGGTGATCGCTACGTAATGTGAATCGCCGACCGTACAAATAATGGTGATGCTTCCTCACTCCGAACACAATAGCGAGCGCCTCCTTATCGAGTTGCGAGTAATTCACTTCCGCTGCATTTAAAGTACGCGACGCGCAGCTCACGGGCCGCTCCGTGCCGTCGGGGTAACGATGAGATAAAACGGCGCCCAGTCCGTACGCACTACTGTCGACTGATAAAATTAACGGTAATTTATTATCGAAATGCGCCAATACCGGCGCGTTACACATTATATTTTTAATTGTATTAAACGCCCTGTCACATTCATCCGTCCATTCCCATTGTTTATTTTTCTTAAGTAAATTATATAATGGTTTTAAAATATCACTCATGTTTTTACAAAATTTAGAATAAAAATTTACAAGTCCCATGAATGCCTTCAATTGAGTGACGTCACACGGCGCCGGCGCCGATTTAATTGCAGCAATTTTCGTCTCGTCCGTATGTAAACCTTGTTTGTCAATACGGTATCCTAAGTAATTAACACTATTTCTAAAAAATGCACATTTCGACCAATTAATTCTCAAACCCGCCTGTTGTAATCTCTTCAACACCGCTTTAATATTATTTAAATGTTCAAATTTATTATTACCGGTGACACATATGTCATCCAAAAATACTACCGTGCCCGATAAACCACTCAAAGTTTCCTCCATTAATTTTTGAAAATTCTCGGGAATACATTTAATACCGAACGGCACCCGTTTATATACAAAAGTCCCGACATGTGTAGTGATAGCGGTCATAGGTCTAGAATCCTCTTCGAGTACACACTGTTGATAAGCGTGTGATAAATCTAATTTAGTATAATGTTCCCCCCCACCTAAAATAGCAAACAATTCATCTATGCGCGGTAAGGGATAATGAAAGTCTTTCAGTACGGGATTAATTGTTATTTTGTAATCTCCGCATATTCGTATACTTCCATCGCGTTTAACAATGGGAACGATAGGCGTTCCGAAGTCTGACCGTTCTACCTTTTCAATAACATCTTCGCGTTGCAGACGCATCAACTCAGATTCGACCCGCGACCGCAATGCTAACGGTAACGTTCTAGCCTTCACAAATACTGGGTTGGCGCCCTCTATTAGCTGTAAACGTATTTTAGACTTAAAAGTTCCTAGACCATCAGCGAAGACCTCAGAAAATTCATCACGCAAACTCGACACTAAAGATTCCTCCCTACTATCTAAACCGCTCAATTTAAAACAACTCGCTATATTTAATTGTAATGATTTAATCCAATTACGACCCATTAATGGAGGGCCCCCATTCTCAATAACATATAATTTTAATTGGGCTGACATTTCACCATATTTAACTAATACATTCATATAACCTAGCGGTTTTATTATGTCACCTGTATACGATTTTAAAATTAATGTACATTTAGATAGTGTGTTATTAAGAAAATACTTATTATAATAATTTTTTGAAATAGCGGATATTTTGCTTCCTGTGTCTATTTCGAATTTAATTTTAAAATCGTTTACCAATAAACTTGCATAAAACGGGTCGTTACCCCCACAATTAATAATATTATAAAACTTACAGTCGCTATCGTCATCCTCATTGGAATCATTTAAAAAAAATTGACTTTTCATTTTATTTTTACTAACACTTTTACCACTTTCACTATTTTGACACATCACTTTTAAATGCCCTTTTTCACCACATCGATCACACGTATACGCTTTGAACCGACACCTCGCCGTCACGTGTCCCTTGCCGCATCGAGCGCACGGGCCCTGCGCCAGCGACCCGCCGAGCGGCCCGCGCGCCTTGGAAGCTCCGTACCTCAGCAACCTGTCCGCCGCGTCCCCTTCGCAGCCGTACGCTCCGGCGGCGCCCGCTCCTGTCGCGGTCACCGCGTGCCTTTCAGCCGCTTCTAGCGCCAGAGCCAACTCGACTGCTCGTTTGTAATCGATGTTCTTCTCGGCAAACAGCCTGGACCTCATCTCTTCGCCGTGCAGCCCGGAGACGAACTGATCCCTCAGATTCTCCTCTAGGGACTGCTTGAACTCGCAGGTCTTAGCCAAATGTTTAAGGCCTTGCAGGTAGTCGCTCACCGACTCGCCCCGCTGTTGCTTCCTTTGCCGGAAGATGTGACGCTCTGCGATTTCTGAACGTTGTGGCTCCAAATGGTCTTTCACAATATCGACCAATTCGTCGAATGACTTCTCCTCGGGCGGCATGGGTGCACACAGATCGCACATCAGCTCATAACATTTTGAGCCGACATGTGTCACCAACAACGCCACATGCAGATTCACTTCGATCGAATTTAATGCGATGTATTGCTTTATTCGTCGTACATATGCCCCCAATTATGTTCACCCATCTCGAAAGGTTCTATTTTTCCAATCGGCATTGTTACAACTAACACGCGTTCCGAATAAGTAACAAAAATTATCCTCGTCGCCAGTGATATGTATGAATGAAACCACAGTTCAGAGCAGACTGATTTTATTATTTAAATTAACCCTCCACCGCACCGTACAAAATATTATTATTATGTAACTACCTACATACATAACACATAGGTACACAATATCTGTCAACACATTGTGTAGTTTTTGGTCTGTGTGTGACAGATCTATATATTTTGTATCTATATCTTTCAATTAAAAATTTCGATTGTATGTGGTGAGCTTAGTGGTACTCACATTCATATTGGAAAGAGCAATGTAAGATGCTGGTTTAACCAAAGAGATGTCATAAGTGGCTTTGAAGTCTGGCTCATCAAAACAGGGAAAAGCTTGGCGTGCATATGTCGGTTCAAATTTACTTGCTACCATTGTTCTGAAAAATTATAGAAACAATTTATTTAATATACTCAAATACTGGGTTAATGTTTTTTAAAATCAAATAAATAGAAAGCAGGTTATTAGGTACCGACCTTTTGTTCTTAAGATTTGATGAATAAAATCCAACAATTTTCCCTGTTAAAATACCATTAAAGTCAATGCAAACATTATAATTCCCTGGCAAA
The DNA here is from genome assembly GCA_948150575.1 of Tinea pellionella. Taxonomy (NCBI): domain Eukaryota; kingdom Metazoa; phylum Arthropoda; class Insecta; order Lepidoptera; family Tineidae; genus Tinea; species Tinea pellionella. The sequence goes on from OX411252.1 coordinate 4,757,651, forward strand.
ATAGGCTGCTCAAAACTAATAACAAGTTGTTCTACACTATTTATCTCTAACAACTTAGAAACATTTATTTGCTCAGCATTTTTAAGAACTTGTACTTCTTTTATATTCAAGTCCTTAGAATGTAAATTAATAGACTTTCTTTCTTCTTTTACTTTTAGTTGTATATCTACGAAGCCAGTAAAAGTGCCGGTTTTAAAGTTAGGATTTAAATGCAATTTATAGTTCACTGGAAGGACAAATTGAGATAGTCTATCTGAAATCTTTATCTTATTTTCCATGTTAAGAACAGTGGCCTCGTTCAAATAATGTAAGTCTCGAAAAATAGTATTTTTATTTCTGAAGTATACCAAATGTTTTAGCAATCTGACTACATGCATTTAAATAAACATAAAACTAAAATGACCGGGTAAAAATGTTGTTTACAAATATTTTGAGGTTACTTTGAGTACGGAGCACTTTCAGAACAAATTCTGGCAAAATATTATGAATAAAAAAAAAATTAAAACATTTTACTCGTCTTTTATAACTCTTAAAATTATAATAAAAAATTACATGACTATTTTAATTCCGAATAATACTTTTTAAATTTTTTTAAATATATATTTTTTATTATTAGATTTGTAATTTTACAAAACCTTATTAAATGTTAAATATCGCAACTTCAGAACGTATCTTCAAAATGTTGACATTTATGGTTTTAAATTAATGGCAAATACTCGTATAGCGGGAAAATATTTTATGAACCAAAAATAGATTAAATATTTATATCAATCATCATGAATCACAGAACGTATAAGTTTTTAATTAAATATGTTGAAATAATAAGAAACAAAAACCGTATTTACAAGTATAAAAGTAATAATTTATCATTGAGATATTATGTACTACGTAACTCAATGTAATTTATTACTTACGTATTTTAACTTACTGTTTATTTTTGAGAGTACTGCCATAAAATCCCACAAATGTTCCATGATCCAAACGGCCTTCAAACTCTATCCGAACTTTAAATTCACCTTCAGGAATATCTCTCTCTAAATGTATGTACAAAAACTCTCTATCATCATTAGATAATTCAAATGATTTGATTGGAATAATTTCATCATCTTTTCTCACTTCGGCCGTTTTGATCGTTAATAAATTTGAATGTAGGACTATGGTCTCAGTTGGTTTTGTAACATTTACGTCTATTGTGACTTCGCCTGTGAATGATTGACCATCTAATTTTGGCGCCAAAAAAAGTTCGTAGTTAGTTGGTATCACATGTCTCGGTAGACGATAATGATCCTGAAACCACGAATTAGGTAATCAATATTTAGATAAGAAAATTGGCCATACTTTGTAAATAGCGTAAAAAGACTGTAACTAACCTCGTTAAAAGATTCGTTCGGAGCTCTAGAATTCATTTCTAAAGCAATATTTTTCGGTATTGATGTATCAGAATCATGATTCTTAGCTAGCGTAGATTGAAATGAACAAATGAATACACTTAAAATAAACGTTATTTTCTTCATTATACAACCGTGTATTCCTTGTTTCATCTACAAGAAGAATGTCTGTGAGAGAAATACTTTAGATAGTATTAGATAATCCTAATGAGATTATAGCTATAGTTGTTGCCGACAGAATAATCTTTAAGAACCTGTCAATGATGATAATATATTTGTCCAAGCAATCGAATTAAGGCCATCTGACTACGGAGGCATCTCGTCATTATTTTGATTTATTACATAAACTATAATACATTATTTCATTGATTATTGTATATATTTACAAGATGTATTTGTTGAATAGGGAGCCTATGATTTTACGTTACAAAATCTTGTGTAAAGTTTAGGTTGATTAATGGTGTTTTTTTTAATTGCAACCTGGCATGTATTGCATTGGCCTACATTCCGCCCGATGTTAAAACTAAAACGCCTATGACCAAAGACTTTCGCTATAACATAGAGATGTCTGCAGCCAGTAGTCGTATTTTTTTTTTGTAGCTCGGCATGTGACAACACTCCGCCTGATGTGAAGCTAGAGTGCGGTCCATGAATGGAAACAACTGCTACTACAGAGAAATCTCTACGGGCAGCAGTTGCCTCCACTATGTCGGCTTGAGGAGACGAGCATTTGCCATCCAGATTGACAGTGCACACTCCTCTCTTATACCTAGCTACTTTCAAACTATTCCCGAAACGCTACAAGGTCGCTTCACGGGCGTTACATTCGAAAGTGGTGGTACTACCCCAGGACGGCAGACTGGACAAATAACCATCATCAGTCTGCCTACCACTCTTCGTATCCGCTATGCCGGCTTGAGGAGATCCATGTACACCATCCGGATTAGATTCGCACCATTGTATTAAAGTTATTTTTATCTTGAACTATGAATGAAGAACTCGTACTGCACAATGTAATAACAAAATGTATTTTAATGTGTTATTAGAAATGAAGCCGCTTCCAACAGGTCGCGCTGACGTTTGATGGAGGAAGCAGCATGTGATGTTGATGACAATGCATATACTTAATAAAAGGATTAAGTAGAAGTAGAAGATCGCGGAAAAGGACAAGGACATTATGGGCCCACTAAAATAATATCTTTTTATTTTATGTCAATTAATTATATCAACATATCGTTCTCCAATCAATAGACAAAGTTTATTACATAAAAAACAGATATTATTAAAGGATTTGATATAATAATAACCTCAATTATTGTATCAGAAAGAGTGTAATTACTCGATGATCTGGGTGATAAAATTAAAATTGGTGATTAGGAATGTAGATTTATTTTTACACAAAAGTAAGTGGTCGTGGTCTAGCGGTAAGACCCGTGAACTTACGATCAATGAGACCCGTCTTCGAACCTCGCTAAAGACCGGTACCAATATAACTTTGTTATATGTACTTTGGTCACTCAGTGCCTATAGAGTATAGACACTATTAAAGAGTGGTAGGCAGACTGATGATGGTTATTTGTCCAGTCTGTCGTCCTGGGGCAGTACCACCACTTTCGAATGTAACACCCGTGAAGTGACCTTGTCGCGTTTCGGGGATAGTTTGAAAGTAGCCAGGTATAAGAGATGAGTGTGCACTGTCAATCTAGATGGTACATGCTCGTCTCCTCAAGCCGGCATAGTGGAGGCGACTGCAGCCCGTAGAGATTTCTCTGTGGTAGCAGTTGTTTCCATTCATGGACCGCACTCTAGCTTTACATCAGGCGGAGTGTTGTCACATGTTGAGCTACAACAAAAAATAAATAAAAAAAAATAACAAATTCATCGACGGACTCGAGAAAAAAATTGTAGGCCCAATCCTCTTAAGCAAATAGGCTCATTTGAAGCACAAAAACTAATTAAAATGCGTCACATTTATTTTTGTAATACCTAACAATAATAGTTCAACGTGATGTCCAGTAAATTGTTACTTACATTGATTAAATAAATGACTGCTAACCTTGTAGGTACAATGATACACTTTCACTAAATTTCAGAATAAATTATTAATCTCGATTTTTCACAAATTGGAACTAACGTGTACATTATTCGCTACCATGTTATTAAATGAAAACAAACTTCTGTTTTGTATGCTGTTTATTGGCAATCGATTTGTAATGACGACTATTATTTGTGACTAAATAGGTAACCGTTGTTGTTATTTGCAGCCAAGCAACAACAATCTTTATTTGCAAACTTAATAATGGTCAAAATTGCAGCTGCAGCTGATCAGCTTGGAAATAGGAAATAATATAAGAAAAGAAGTTTAGTCTGCACTATCATAGTTTCTGCCTACCCTAGAACTGTCGTGAGCTAAGTAGTAGTGTGTACTGTAAATCTGGGATGATGTACCGCATTAACCACACATTAAAGGAAATGTGGTCATATACTTATCTACTCTTATTTAGTTTTTATTTCTGAATTTTATTTCTGTTTTTTTTTTTTTAATTATTATGTGCTTCTCGAAACCTTTGCGAAGCCATGGTAGTGTAACAATGTACTTGATTCTAAGCCCATGCAAATAAAAAGTATCTTCATTTAAAAAAAAGGACTAACAATAGCTCATTTAAAAAAATCATAAATTCATTTACAATTAATAGTATTTGAATATTATTATCATTATTATTATTATCAGTAGGGATACTGATGATCCGGAAAAGCGGATGTGACCATATTAAAAAAAAAACAGTTGATTTCGAATAATTTTATTTTTTTACTCAATTGGTTTTCAATGCCACAATTATAATGTTTTAATGGAAGAACAAAAATAACTTGAGAATAATCAGTAATTCGATGAGATTCTTGAAACTTAATCTTGTCCCCTCGGGGGTGTGCCAATTTTGAAAATTCTTTTACTTCCAAATCGACTGCACGCTAAGAAAATTGACTTAAACTTTTAAGTCTGTTTTCTCGGCGTGCGTCTCTGTTTGCAACGACATTAAAAATAACAAACTTGGTATTTAGAATCAGTGCCGGATTAGCCACGTAGCAAGAGTAACAAATGCTACGGGCCCCGCGAATTTGGGGGCCCCGCGCTCCAACGCCTGTCTGACCGTAATATAAAAATATTAATTTAAATAGGAGCGTTAAATGCCTTAAACGTGAAGCGCCTTAGGCTATGCTTCACTTCCACTTATTTAATACCCTAAACTTGAGAACCTAAAGCAAACCAAGGGCCCCTTGACAGAATTTGCTACAGGCCCCGCGCTGGCTTAATCCGGCACTGTTTAGAATGGTTTTGGTACGGAGATAAACGAACATTTATTTAACCTTAGAATGCAGTAAAAATGGCAAGATCGTTATTTATTTAAACTAATAAAAATAAATCTTAAGGTGCTTCAAATAATTTATAGTTCTGTGAAACTTAATGACTAGTTTTAATTAAAAATAAATACTTAATTTAGACCTCAGGTAATTCGTAGTAACTTATCATAGGCTTTTTAAATTAATAGCATTCATTATTTAATAAGTATTTTAGGCAAATAATAATTTATTAACTTATTTGTAATACCTAAATAATAAATAACTTACGATAAATCAGACTTTACATTTAGCTTTCAATAAAAAATAATAATTGTACGTCTTGGGGTGTTTAAACAGAACTTACAGAGTGATAACCTAATAGAGACTGTTTCGAGTTCCTACTGTTAAAATAGCACTGAGTTATTAGTTATTACTAGATTAAGATTATTCGTGAACGTGCGTGAGTATAGGCAAATGAAAACAGCAGGGGGTAATTCTAGACTTAAAACATATAGATACATTTCTATCACTTTTCTTGTCATCAGTGTTAATAGCCAATAGAAAACGATATTCCCGTCAGCGCTATGCTATTGCGTTATCGCAATTTTTTACATAATTTTAAATAAACATATTTTTTAATATCTAATTCTAAAATCTATTCTCACACTGCCCCGCGCTACGGAGCGGGATGCGTGGCGGCGGAGTCACGCGTGCGGGTGCAGGAGTGCAGATCTGCATCTTCAAGCAAACGCGCGGGGCTGCAGTATGTCATGCGTTGGCCTATAGGCCTCATTTCACATCAGCTTGCGGTGGTGATACCTAAATCGAATATAAATCGATCGATATAGAGATCCATTTCGCAATAATACGTCTAGTTCTGTCAGAATCAAGCACAATACTGCAAAACTTGGTGTGCACCCACGCGCGGGGTGCGTGCTTCTCCTCATGTAGGTGCGTGATCTGCAACACCGCGCGTGAATGCGTTTTCAGTGTGTTGCACTACGCGTGTTTTCTATACAAAGGTACTTGCAAACAACGTAAGAACACGCACGTGATGCGGGGCAGTGTGAGAATCGCCTTAATGTATCCCACCGCTGCGCTGCAGCTGCACTGGTCGCTCTCAAAATATAAATAAATGAATAACTCTTCAAATGAACATTTGTATTTATATGGGTAATGTTTATTTTATATAAATATGAATTTAAAAAAATTTAAAGTTACGATAATACAATAACATAACGTAAACTATACATTTTAAGTCGAAAATTGCCCCCTTCGTTGGAAGTTTTAGAGAAGAACCCACTACGTTACTGAACCTATTTTTGACTTGACCGGAGGGCCAAGTATGAGGTTACCTTTACGCCGTGCCTTCGTCACGTATACGTACTTTCCACCAATGGGATCGCTTCATTTCATTGTTTTACATTCGCGGTCAAAATAACATCGTCTGATTGGTGGACTTAGCCTCCGGATACGACACTTTCGTTTCGTGTTAGAATGAATAACGCGCAATGCACTATATTAACTTGGTGCAAATATTTTGACAATGGCAAATTGTTACAATGCCATAATAAAAGAAGTTGCTTTTCATTTCTTTTGTTCGAGAATGAATTTCTCGTGCTAAAGTAAAATTGACTTAAAGAATTTTGCTTTAGCAACAAGTCGTGCATAACAAAACACGCTTAGTATAAAATACTTATTCATTTACATAAAATAAGTGAATCTGAAGATATTATTATAATACGTATTTCTTTTTTTTAATTTATACATTGTTCAAAACTCATTTTAATGTATTGAGAGAAACGACAAACAAGCCTAGAAATTGTCATTAAATGATAATGCGACTCATGGCCGTTGCACGCTTAGTAAATGATCCTCGTATACATTTTTATGGTCCGATCACACTTAAACGCGTACACTGAGCACATAATAATGAGTGAAGTTTTAAATATTGTTAAATATTGTACGTGTATATAACGCAGCCTATATACTCGTAGACATTTGTTCTGAGCTTCGGTGTAAGATTTCGGAATCAATTTGGATTCATTAATGATGAACTAAAGTTGTTTTTCGTCAATTAACAATTTCTTGCATATACCTAAAACAAAAGTTTATGTTATTAGTACGTAATTTATAAGAGAATTAAATTACTTAAGAGTGGTAGGCAGACTGATGATGGTTATTACCCCAGTTTGCTGTCCTGGGGTAGTACCATCACTTTCGAATGTAACACTCGTGAAGTGACCTTGTCAGGTTTCAGGAACAGTTTGAAAGTAGCCAGGTATAACGAGGCGACTGTCTATGTAGAATAATCGAGATAGTGCACATTCGTCAAGCCGGCATAGCGGAGGCGACTGCTGCATGTAGAGATTTATCTGCAGCAGCAGTTGTTTCCGTTCATAGACCGGAATGTATCTTTACATCAGGCGGATTGTTGTCATGTGCCGAGTTACAATAAAAAAGACTTTCGTTATCTAGAAATTCTTAAAACTAATATTGTAAAAGAAATTATGTAACTGTAAATAGTTTAGGCAGGTAGACAGATAATTAGAAAGTGTTGGAAGTTTAATTATTCGTCACGAGAAAAGTCTTTCATCTTTTTAATTATATTTTTATGTAATACCACATTTTAAGTTACATATATTTATGTTAAAATATTCCTACACTAACACGAATTAAAATATATTCTAATATACGTATAAAAATGAAATGTGTGTTCATTTGATTGTTCCGCATGCGTTACGAAACTACCAATTCGACATACTTATAAATTATTTTTGCCTTATTATTATTTTTTATATTGACTCGATATAATATTGTTATCTCGATTGGCCTGATGGTAAACACAGTGGAGACCCCAGTCACCGTGATTTTGCTGGCCCAAGGTGCTTTTTCACGCCCCGCTTGAAGGAACCAAGGCAAGGGTAAAGCAAAAGTTAAATAGTATATTTATTAATAGTTAACAGGGCTTTTATATTTTCTAGATAAAATATGCTCTAAACAAATCAACGAATTACGGTCACGGTCAATAGCTAATTTCTTAAAGAGCATAAAAACTGTTTTAATAATTTCAACACACTAATAAAATTTAATTAAGTACTAAGGAAAATGACGTTAATAATATACTTATAGTCATTGATATATACAACTAGATGTGCAATGACGCTCCCAATGTGAGGCGAGAAAAAATATGACCACAGCCACATTTAGGTTCTCTGTCAGACTTTGACTTGCCGTAAGCCGAGATTGACACCGCCTATGCCTTTTTTATGTCAAATGTATGAAGTTTGCTCCTCTAGTATACATCTCAATGCTTATAGTAAATTAAATAGGTAAATATAAAACTTACTCTTAGTTAATATAAGCACCATATTCCTCCATCATTCCATTTCCATGGTAACCGTAGACGACATCTGCCATCTGAGCATCCTTCCTTCCATGGAAGCTGTTATGATTTTTGAATGCGTTAATTATAATCAATACCAATGCTAGTTTTCCCACCATTAAAGATTTCATGAGCATGAATTTGAGCATACTTAAAAACAATGGAATGATCGCCGATTGAAGAAGGAATGGCATTATGAACATTGGTAAAATACGCTGCAACAGTTTTTTACTTTTGCCTCTTCCTGCAATTAAAAAAAAAGTTTAATAAGAGACGCTGTTGAGTTTTCGGTGGTCATCTGGTGGTAATAAGCTCGGTCTTGTGAGTGTTAATGTGTAATAATTAATGGGTATAACGAGAGGAGTGTGCACTGTCAATCTAAGATGGTACATGCTCGTTTCCGCAAACCTCCACTAGGAGGCGACTGCTATCCGCACAGGTTTCTCTGTAGTAGCAGTTGTTTCCATTCATGTACAGCAATCTAGCTTTACATCAGACCGAACTACAAATTAAATAAAATATATAAAAAACGAAACAAAAAAAAATTAGCTCTTAAGTGTTTTTGTACGTGCGCGAAGTACTCGTATGGTGAGATAGTTTCCAAACTTCACTAGAAGTTTTAGTAAAGATTCTACATACATAATAAAAACAATTGAAAAAGAAAGCTGAAGAATAAAATGCGAATATAACTAAGACTAGACTGCGTGGGCATTGATCCCTTTACAACAAGAATAACACAAAATGAGAAACACGTCGCTAGGGTTGATATTATTTAATTTCCAATTAAAACACCTTCAGTTACTGTTGAATAAGACAATAATAGCACATCAATTTGTGTCTATGAAAGCGTTAAACTTTAATAGCTTATGCTACACTATTGCTTTAAGCGACAGGTCTCGTTTGAAACTTGTTATCAAATTATGTAAATTATCAATCATGTAGGCATATTTAAGATATACTAAAACGTGTCATATAAAATGGAAAGTATCTTTTATTTTATTTTATTTTCACCTATATCGCGTAGACTTAATTTTAGTTATTTATCTCAGACGTGAGCTTTCGCAAGTAAAACTGAATGTATAGCGAAAGCATTATTAATTCGAGTACGAAGTAATCACGTAGTCAGTAAAAAATATTAAATTGTATTTTAATTATTATCTATCAATTCGTTCTAATAATTTTATAATATTTTACGTAACAATATTTTGAACAACAAAGGAGAATGCCTATTCACCTAAGAAAAATTGGCCCACAATTTTATTCCCGAGTTTGTCGATGATTTTTAGTTCAATTTGTAGAAAAATAAATCTACTTTCTTATTACCAGATTTAATTTTTTCACCCGGGTTATTGAATAATTAGATGTTTTTTGTTGCAATATTTGAGGTTATTATTATTTTAAATGCTTTAATAATTGATGATATCTGATTTTATGTAATTAAACATTGTCTATTGATTTGTAAACGATGCTATGATATAAAAAAAATAATACAATACAATACAATACAATACAATACAAAAAATAATAATTTAATGAAAAACTCTAAAATTATCTTAGAATATTGTTTTGTTAACAAACTATTAGGTAGCAAGTGGGCCCACAAATAAGCATTCTCCTTTGAAATATCGAACAGGGGTACCGTCACCCAAGTGATAACCAAACGTCAAATCCAATACATGTTTTCTATTCGATCAAGAAACAACTGTTTTTAGTAGGCTTTTGACTCTAGCCCCAGGTTTTATTATAATAATTCTAACACGAGGAGGAGGAGACTCCTGTCTGCAAAATGTGGTAGCAGATGTACCAGTTGTTCATGGATTGTTCTAACTTAACATCAAGAGAAATGTGGTCATCATAAATGTCGAGCTACTGTAAAAAAAGGATTGAGTGTTCTGATTATTTTATAGTAAGTAGATATATTATCAGTGCACAGTCTACATAATAATTTCTCGACTTTCTCATTTAAAAAAAAACCTTCATCCGATCATGTCGTTTTTATAAATGCACGCAGCCCAGGTGAATGTTCGCAGAAATTATAAGACAGATTTCACATTCTATTTTAGGAGTTTATTATAGTTTCGGTTATACTTTACTTGTTTGAAAATAAATTATAGAGCACTACTTAAATAAATTGACGTTTTTCAAGCGAAACACCTAATTATTGATAATGATAGAAAATGGTTTAACATTTTTTTTCCTTCTTTTGAAGCGACATATACCCATTAGTACTTCTTATAACAAATGTTGACCTAGTCGCGATTCTGAATCAGTTAAAAATAGCCAGCAGTGTGCTAGCATAGCGGATGCGACTGCTGTGGTAGCAGCTGTCTACACTCTACCGGGCGAAACGTGGTCAAATGCCGAGCCGCCATAAAAAGTATCTAAGATCGAAAGTTAGATATTAAATCGACATTATAATTTTACTACGTACAATTAACGTAGTGGAAACAATCTCGTAACAAAGTTATGATAGAGATTAAATTACTAAATAAATAAAACAACAATGTTAAGTGTTTGTAGGATACTTAACTATGAAATGGTCAAATATTTGCATTTGCATTATACATAAGTAATCTCAAAATACTTTTATTTTTTTATGAATAAACCACAAAGAAATGAGTGCAGGAGAGGATTGTGTACCGTTCAGGTTGGTAATGTTCACTTCTCTCGTTATACCAGTCTACTTCCAAGCTGACTCCGAAACACGACTAGGTCATTTCACGTTATGCGGACTACACACGTGCAGTTTTAACAGTTCGACCGAACGTGTGTAACCCGCGTTACAATTAGACACGTCACGACCACAATTTTTAAATTCATTTTATTTTATTCAATATTTCTAGCACTATTGTAGCTCGGCATGTGACAACACTCCGCCTCATGTAAAACTAGAGTGCGTTTCATGAATGGAAACAACAGCTACTACAGAGAAACTTGTACGGGCAACAATCGCCTCCACTTTGCCGACTTGAGGAGACGAGCATATGCCATCCAGATTGACAGTGCATACTCCTCTCGTTGTAATTTTATTTTATTTTTTTATTAAATGTTATTTTTAGATAACTTAATCTGCAGTTAATCCATGTTCAAAGCTTAGTTATGTCTTTATTGTAGGTTGTACGAGGATTTTTAGGTAAAAGTCTAACACTAAATAAATACATACTTAAAACTTTACTGTGAGAAAATAAAACTACTTGTTTTCGACAAATGTTCCCGAAAGTGTTGTTGAAAACTTTCGAGTTACTTTCCAACTTTGCTAATGTTAAGGGTTTTCTTGTTTGAAACTGATTCAAATATAAATTCTACTTAGGATTCATTATTTAGATAAAAAAACCACAAAGTTAACCTATGCTAATTGGCGATATCACTTCTATTAATGTTTCCCTGGTACACATGTAAAATTGTGTACCAACCTAAATTTGTTTATATTACCTAAATATTTATTTATAAAAAACATAGCTGTCATTATTTATGTATTCCCCATTATATATTTTTTTATTTATAAAACTGTCATGAAACATAATTGGAATAAATTTATATACGTCTAATGTATAGGTATATAACAAAACATAACAAAACAAATATAACAATTAAATTGCAATAAAAGTTTAGTACTGCTACTATAATTCAATAAACGTTAGTTTTATTATAATAGTAATTAAAAACAAAGTGGTGTGGTTGGTCATGGTGCCTGATCACACCCGAATAGCCTGCCTACTTTCAAAGCCACTACGGTTTTCATTCAATTGTAACGGTCAAGGTAAGTAATTCTATGCATAAATGTTTAATAACTAATTTTTCTACTGTTGCAAGAAAATTAAATATGAAATAGCTTAAATCGAAATACTGACCTTCCACAACATCCTTATTTAAATCAAGTTCAACGGAGAACAATTTATTTTTACCGGTCACATTTTTCCTTTCTTCCGGTAATGTTAAGGTAACACCGTCGTATATTTTCAACTTTTTCACGTCCACTTCCTTCCTAATATCACTATCAGCGGGATCAGCCGTCCCAAAGGATTTATTAAGTAATGATAGAAAAATTAACGTGAAAGTGACTGTATATAATGCACTCATGGTAGCTAGGAAATTTCTGCCAGTGAGATGTTCGCGCCACCGCACGATACAAGATTCTGAACTGAACTGGTTTGAAGTGAAGGTGAGTGAATCGGCCTACTGAGGAATTGTCTCCAGTACTGTGGTAAGCAGCGACTTGAGTTTTGATATATTTCACGTATGCAGGTGAATGTTAGGGTAATATTGTTGTATGTGAACATTAAATTTGGTAAGTGGTCGTATAAATTTTTAGTAATATATTTGAATCTATGTTTATTGGAAAGAGCTGGTTCTAAAGTTATAAAAAGGTTATGGATAATTAAGTTCATCGCAGATAGAAATTAGGTCTAAAACAGATAAGCTCTACTAATTATTTGTAGTTGTAATAAAACATAAATTAAGAAATAATTGTTCTTTATAATTGAAGTTTTTGGAGTGTTATAATAAGGATAATTTATTTAAAACGTATTTTCGTTTGCTTCAAAGCATATAATACGCTTGAGACAACATCATTCTATAACGTTAATTACTTCAGTTAATAAATATTAAGTTGGTTAAGAACTAACTTTCAAACCTATGAAGATGAAACGCCATATTTATTTATTGCGATTTACTTTATATGATGTCAGATCGATTATATTATAGGTTATTGATATAAATAATTTTGTTGATATTATACAATATGTATATAAGCCCCGGTATAACTCTTCAAGTTATGCTGCAGATATTTTATTGTTCCTGCTTATGGATCGTACTCTAGTTTTATATTAGGCGGAGTATATTCACAACTAGTGTAAACAGAAAAAATCAGAAATAAATTTTAATAATTTTGAGAGCGGCCGTGGTCTAGCGGTAAGACGCGTGAACTCACGATCAATGAGACCCGTGTTCGAACCTCGTTAAAAGACCGGTACCAATGTAACTTTGTTATATGTACTTTGGTCGCTCAGTGCCTATAGGCACTATTAAAGAGTGGTAGGCAGACTGATGATGGTTATTTGTCCAGTCTGCCGTCCTGGGGCAGTACCACCACTTTCGAATGTAACACCCGTGAAGCGACCTTTCAGGAATAGTTTGAAAGTAGCCAGGTATAAGAGAGGAGTGTGCACTGTCAATCTAGATGGTACATGCTCGTCTCCTCAAGCCGGCATAGTGGAGGCGACTGCAGCCCGCAGAGATTTCTCTGTGGTAGCAGTTGTTTCCATTCATGGACCGCACTCTAGCTTTACATCAGGCGGAGTGTTGTCACATGTCGAGCTACAATAAAAATAAATAAATAATAATAATAGAGTTATTTTTAAAAAGCGAAACGCCATTAACCACTGAAACGAGCGACGTTCGGTATTTTATTGCAAGATTTGAATCGGGTCGTTCCCTGCTGAATGTCGTAAGATAGTTTGACTTATCTCTCGGATTTCCTTAATGCCGTGTCGTGTTACGGCCGTTATTCATTTTTCTCTCCCCAATCTAGTTGTTATCATTTACACCTACCTAAAATAAATTATTATTATAATAAAATATCTATGTTTATAACTATACATATTTTTATAGGATCTATCTCTTTTAAACATAGTATTTAATAGAACTCCTTATACAAACCGACTTGCAATTGGGATTTGTAGTGTAGAATGTGACAATTACAATAAAACACACACTGTATGTATGTAATGTAATCTATTGCTTTATTTAGTTAATTAATTCAGTATATTGATTAACAAAATGAAAACATTCCTGAATTAATTAATTTAAAATTGCAAAAGATGAAGAGGCTATTCACTCATTTAACCTTATCCAAATTCTATTTATAATAAATAATATTATATTATTATTATACTAATATATAGCTGCAATACCACTCACTCACTCACTCACTGATCTATTGACATCAATTATTTAGTACTTGCCGGTATAGTGGAGGGTAGCGGTTTTTTGAGTCGTATAGAGGACGTCCCAAAACCGTCGAGAAAAATACGACTTTGACCGGAAGTCGATTCTGGACCGGAAGTGGTAGCGATATCTCGGAAACGGAAAGAGATGAGGCAAAAGTGCCGGAACAAACGTTGTAGGGAATGCCCTCTAATTTCGAAAACGATACTTTTTTTTTCAAAATTGCTCAAAAAAAATTTTTCCTCGATCGTATTTATATCCTTTTCCCGCCAGTACGCCAATATGAAACGGAGCATGGCGGTGGGCGTGGCCTAACAGCATCCGCGTCGATCGCTCGTCGGGGCTCGCGCTCTCTATGTTCCGCCCGTTCAGAGCGCGCAATGAAAATATAACGACGCATTTTCGGGACGAACGATCGAAACGGCTTTACCTCGGTCAGTCGGACGGTGAGCGCGGCCGCGTGAACATCAAATTTGCTCCGCGCGGCAGGCTTTTTTAAAATATCTCAAGAAGTAGATACGTCAGAGTTACCATGTAAAGAACAATTTTGTTCAGTATGACCAGCACTATTTGTTTTTTTATTTTTTTTTTTTTATTTTTTAAAATCGCCGTATCTCAAAAAGTACATACGTTAGCGTCACCGTGTAAAGACCAATATTGTTCAGTATGAGCAGCACTACTTTTTTTTTAATTTTGTTTTTTTTTATAATTTTCTAAAATCGCTATTACTCAAAAAGTACATACGTTAACGTAACCATGTAAAGACCAATATTGTTCAGTATGACCAGCACTACTTTTTTTTAATTTTTTTTTTTTTTAATTTTCTAAAATCGCTATTACTCAAATAGTACATACGTCAACGTAACCGTGTGAAGACCAATATAGTTCAGTATGACCAGCACTACTTTTTTTTTTAATTTTTGTTTTTTTTTAATTTTCTAAAATCGCTATTACTCAAAAAGTACATACGTTAGCGTCACCGTGTAAAGACCAATATTGTTCAGTATGACCAGCACTACTTTTTTATTTAATGTTTTTTTTTTATTTTCTAAAATCGCTATTTCTCAAAAAGTACATACGTTAGCGTAACCGTGTAAAGGTCAATTTTGTTCAGAAACTTAAACGCCTTTAGATGGCGAGCTAAATATTTTCAAAACTGCCCTAAAATCTATTCGATCTAATACGTTTTACGACAAAAAGGGCCTCCGCGGGCCGCTTGCGCCCGCGGCTTTTACCCAACAGCTAGTACTAATATATAGCTGCAATACCACTCACTGACTGACATCAATTATTTAGTACTTGCCGGTATAGTGGAGGGTAGTGGTTTTTTGAGTCGTATAGAGGGCGTCCCAAAACCGTCGAGAAAAATACGACTTTGACCGGAAGTCGATTCTGGACCGGAAGTGGTAGCGATATCTCGGAAACGGGGCGACTCGGGGCGATCATCCCGTAGAGAAAGTTGTAGAGAATGTCGTCTTATGCCGAAATCAAAAAAAAAATTTTCAAAATCGGGCAAAAAAAATTTTTCCTCGATCGTATTTATATCCTTTTCCCGCCGGTACGCCAATATGAAACGGAGCATGGCGGTGGGCGTGGCCTAACAGCATCCGCGACGAGGCATTTTCGGGCGAACGATCGAAACGGCTTTACCTCGGTCAGTCGGACGGTGAGCGCGGCCGCGTGAACATCGAATTTGCTCCGCGCGGCGGGCTTTCTTTTAAATATCTCAAGAAGTAGATACGTCAGAGTAACCATGTAAAGAACAATTTTGTTCAGTGTGACCAGCACTATTTTTTTTTTATTTTTTTTTTTGTTTTTTTTTTAATTTTTTAAAATCTTCATATCTCGAAAAGTAGATACGTTAGCGTCACCGTGTAAAGACCAATATTGTTCAGTATGACCAGCACTATTTGCTTTTTTTTTTAATTTTCTAAAATTGCTATTACTCAAAAAGTACACACGTTAGCGTAACCGTGTAAAGACCAATATTGTTCAGTATGACCAGCACTATTTTTTTTTTAAATTTTTGTTTTTTTTTTTAATTTTTTAAAATCGCCATATCTCGAAAAGTAGATACGTTAGCGTCACCGTGTAAAGACCAATTTTGTTCAGTATGACCAGGACTAATTTTTTTTTAAATTTTTGTTTTTTTTTTAATTTTTTAAAATCGCCATATCTCGAAAAGTAGATACGTTAGCGTCACCGTGTAAAGACCAATTTTGTTCAGTATGACCAGCACTAATTTTTTTTTTTAATTTTGTTTTTTTTTAATTTTTTAAAATCGCCATATCTCGAAAAGTAGATACGTTAGCGTCACCGTGTAAAGACCAATTTTGTTCAGAAACGTAAACGCTTTTAGATGGCGAGCTAAATATTTTCAAAACTACCCTAAAACCTATTCGACCTAATACGTTTTACGGCAAAAAGGGCCTCCGCGGGCCGCTTGCGCCCGCGGCTTTTACCCAACAGCTAGTACTAATATATAGCTGCAATACCACTGACTGACTGACTGACTGACATCAATTATTTCGCACTTGCCGGTATGGTGGAGGGTAGCGGTTTTTTGAGTCGTATAGAGGGCGTCCCAAAACCGTCGAGAAAAATACGACTTTGACCGGAAGTCGATTCTGGACCGGAAGTGGTAGCGATATCTCGGAAACGGGGCGAATCGGGGCAGTCACCCCGAAGAGAAAGTTGTAGGGAATGCCCTATAATTTCGAAAACGATACTTTTTTTTTCAAAATTGCTCGAAAAAAATTTTTCCTCGATCGTATTTTTATCCTTTTCCCGCCGGTACGCCAATATGAAACGGAGCATGGCGCTTGGGCGTGGCCTAACAGCATCCGCGACGAGGCATTTTCGGGACGAACGATCGAAACGGCTTTACCTCGGTCAGTCGGACGGTGAGCGCGGCCGCGTGAACATCGAATTTGCTCCGCGCGGCGGGCTTTCTTTTAAATATCTCAAGAAGTAGATACGTCAGAGTAACCATGTAAAGAACAATTTTGTTCAGTGTGACCAGCACTATTTTTTTAAATTTTTGTTTTAGTTTTTTTTTTAATTTTTTAAAATCTTCATATCTCGAAAAGTAGATACGTTAGCGTCACCGTGTAAAGACCAATATTGTTCAGTATGACCAGCACTATTTTTTTTTATAAATTTTTGTTTTTTTTTTAATTTTTTAAAATCGCCATATCTCGAAAAGTAGATACGTTAGCGTCACCGTGTAAAGACCAATATTGTTCAGTATGACCAGCACTAATTTTTTTTTAAACTTTTGTTTTTTTTTTTATTTTTTTAAAATCGCCATATCTCGAAAAGTTGATACGTTAGCGTCACCGTGTAAAGACCAATTTTGTTCAGTGTGACCAGCACTTTTTTTTTTTAATTTTTGTTTTTTTTTTTTAATTTTTTAAAATCTTCATACCTCGAAAAGTAGATACGTTAGCGTCACCGTGTAAAGACCAATATTGTTCAGTATGACCAGCACTATTTGCTTTTTTTTTTTTTAATTTTCTAAAATCGCTATTACTCAAAAAGTACACACGTTAGCGTCACCGTGTAAAGACCAATTTTGTTCAGTATGACCAGCACTAATTTTTTTTTAAATTTTTGTTTTTTTTTTAATTTTTTAAAATCGCCATATCTCGAAAAGTAGATACGTTAGCGTCACCGTGTAAAGACCAATTTTGTTCAGAAACGTAAACGCTTTTAGATGGCGAGCTAAATATTTTCAAAACTGCCTAAAATCTATTCGATCTAATACGTTTTACGACAAAAAGGGCCTCCGCGGGCCGCTTGCGCCCGCGGCTTTTACCCAACAGCTAGTTATACTAATATATAGCTGCAATACCACTGACTGACTGACTGACTGACATCAATTATTTCGCACTTGCCGGTATGGTGGAGGGTAGCGGTTTTTTGAGTCGTATAGAGAGTGTCCCAAAACCGTCGAGAAAAATACGACTTTGACCGGAAGTCGATTCTGGACCGGAAGTGGTAGCGATATCTCGGAAACGGGGCGAGTCGGGGCAGTCACCCCGAAGAGAAAGTTGTAGGGAATGCCCTATAATTTCGAAAACGATACTTTTTTTTTCAAAATTGCTCGAAAAAAAATTTTCCTCGATCGTATTTTTATCCTTTTCCCGCCGGTACGCCAATATGAAACGGAGCATGGCGCTTGGGCGTGGCCTAACAGCATCCGCGACGAGGCATTTTCGGGACGAACGATCGAAACGGCTTTACCTCGGTCAGTCGGACGGTGAGCGCGGCCGCGTGAACATCGAATTTGCTCCGCGCGGCGGGCTTTCTTTTAAATATCTCAAGAAGTAGATACGTCAGAGTAACCATGTAAAGAACAATTTTGTTCAGTGTGACCAGCACTATTTTTTTAAATTTTTGTTTTAGTTTTTTTTTTAATTTTTTAAAATCTTCATATCTCGAAAAGTAGATACGTTAGCGTCACCGTGTAAAGACCAATATTGTTCAGTATGACCAGCACTATTTTTTTTTTAATTTTTGTTTTTTTTTTAATTTTTTAAAATCGCCATATCTCGAAAAGTAGATACGTTAGCGTCACCGTGTAAAGACCAATATTGTTCAGTATGACCAGCACTAATTTTTTTTTAAACTTTTGTTTTTTTTTTAATTTTTTAAAATCGCCATATCTCGAAAAGTTGATACGTTAGCGTCACCGTGTAAAGACCAATTTTGTTCAGTGTGACCAGCACTTTTTTTTTTTAATTTTTGTTTTTTTTTTTTAATTTTTTAAAATCTTCATATCTCGAAAAGTAGATACGTTAGCGTCACCGTGTAAAGATCAATATTGTTCAGTATGACCAGCACTATTTGCTTTTTTTTTTTTTAATTTTCTAAAATAGCTATTACTCAAAAAGTACATACGTTAGCGTCACCGTGTAAAGACCAATATTGTTCAGTATGACCAGCACTACTTTTTTTTAATTTTTTTTTTTTAATTTTTTAAAATCGCCATATCTCGAAAAGTAGATACGTTAGCGTCACCGTGTAAAGACCAATTTTGTTCAGTATGACCAGCACTAATTTTTTTTTAAATTTTGTTTTTTTTTTAATTTTTTAAAATCGCCATATCTCGAAAAGTAGATACGTTAGCGTCACCGTGTAAAGACCAATTTTGTTCAGAAACGTAAACGCTTTTAGATGGCGAGCTAAATATTTTCAAAACTGCCTAAAATCTATTCGATCTAATACGTTTTACGACAAAAAGGGCCTCCGCGGGCCGCTTGCGCCCGCGGCCTTTACCCAACAGCTAGTACTAATATATAGCTGCAATACCACTCACTCACTCACTGATCTATTGACATCAATTATTTCGTACTTGCCGGTATAGTGGAGGGTAGCGGTTTTTTGAGTCGTATAGAGGGCGTCCCAAAACCGTCGAGAAAAATACGACTTTGACCGGAAGTCGATTCTGGACCGGAAGTGGTAGCGATATCTCGGAAACGGGGCGAGTCGGGGCAGTCACCCCGAAGAGAAAGTTGTAGGGAATGCCCTATAATTTCGAAAACGATACTTTTTTTTTCAAAATTGCTCGAAAAAAATTTTTCCTCGATCGTATTTTTATCCTTTTCCCGCCGGTACGCCAATATGAAACGGAGCATGGCGCTTGGGCTAACAGCATCCGCGACGAGGCATTTTCGGGACGAACGATCGAAACGGCTTTACCTCGGTCAGTCGGACGGTGAGCGCGGCCGCGTGAACATCGAATTTGCTCCGCGCGGCGGGCTTTCTTTTAAATATCTCAAGAAGTAGATACGTCAGAGTAACCATGTAAAGAACAGTTTTGTTCAGTGTGACCAGCACTATTTTTTTAAATTTTTGTTTTAGTTTTTTTTTTAATTTTTTAAAATCTTCATATCTCGAAAAGTAGATACGTTAGCGTCACCGTGTAAAGACCAATATTGTTCAGTATGACCAGCACTATTTTTTTTTATAAATTTTTGTTTTTTTTTTAATTTTTTAAAATCGCCATATCTCGAAAAGTAGATACGTTAGCGTCACCGTGTAAAGACCAATATTGTTCAGTATGACCAGCACTAATTTTTTTTTAAACTTTTGTTTTTTTTTTAATTTTTTAAAATCGCCATATCTCGAAAAGTTGATACGTTAGCGTCACCGTGTAAAGACCAATTTTGTTCAGTGTGACCAGCACTTTTTTTTTTAAATTTTTGTTTTTTTTTTTTAATTTTTTAAAATCTTCATACCTCGAAAAGTAGATACGTTAGCGTCACCGTGTAAAGACCAATATTGTTCAGTATGACCAGCACTATTTGCTTTTTTTTTTTTTAATTTTCTAAAATCGCTATTACTCAAAAAGTACACACGTTAGCGTCACCGTGTAAAGACCAATTTTGTTCAGTATGACCAGCACTAATTTTTTTTTAAATTTTTGTTTTTTTTTTTAATTTTTTAAAATCGCCATATCTCGAAAAGTAGATACGTTAGCGTCACCGTGTAAAGACCAATTTTGTTCAGAAACGTAAACGCTTTTAGATGGCGAGCTAAATATTTTCAAAACTGCCTAAAATCTATTCGATCTAATACGTTTTACGACAAAAAGGGCCTCCGCGGGCCGCTTGCGCCCGCGGCTTTTACCCAACAGCTAGTTATATTATAATTATATAAAATAAATAATATTATATTATTTAAGGGACCCGAAAACCCTTTATACGAAACGAAATTTTCCATAGAAACGTACTGTCCAAAACAAAAACGATAATTTTAGATAAATATTTGTTTTAGTTAAAATTTAATCATAAAAATTAAAATGGTAGTGTGTTAAATGAAGTTTTCTGTTCAAATGGTGTATGGGCACCACAATTCTGTTAGAATGTGTATGGGCATTAAAATATTTAAGAGTAGGTCGAGCGTGTATGTATGGTATCTATTATTTGTTATAATTTTCTAGCGTGTATATTTATGTAATTGTTTTGTAGTCATTGTCACTGTTTAATATATAATATACTAAAATGATATGTAAATTTTATTAACGAAGCCAAATGTATAATTAATTTTAAGTATAAAATATATATTACTGTTTTTGTGCCTATAAAATAAATATAAAGTTAATAACAGACAAGATTTATCAAATTGTACTGGAGATGTTATGTGTAGATAAAGTGATCTTTTGACCGGGCTGCTGGGTCCGCCGATCCTGTTTTGTAGAAACTTAAACATCTATCTAAAAGCTTTCACTTGATTAGACATTTCTGTTTAGCGGTAAAACACAAATTGTAATGAATTATTGAAATTATATTTTAGAAAGAAAATGTAAGAGATACTCGTAAAAATTTGGAAATGTTACACGTATTACGCTTTTTACTTCGACGCATATTTCATGCTTTTTAAACAACCTATGTACCTGTACTTAAATTTTTTAATGCCTCCTTGATGAGAGCCGGCTGATAATGACAGCCCTGTAGCTCGTCTACTCGGTCGAAAGAAAGATATTATGTATTGTTATTAATATATTAATAGTATTTGTTAAAGATTTGGGTGTTATTTTTTTATGGTAGGTCGTAGGTCGACATATGACCTTACTCCGTCTGATATTAAGCTAGAGTGCCGTCCATGTACAGAAACAACTGCTACTACAGATAAATTTCGCCAGTCGCCTTCGCTATACCGGCTCGAGGAGACGAAAGTGCTCTATCCATTGACAGGGGTAGCTTCTTCTTAGCACTTCTAAACTGATCTCTTTAACGCGATAAAGTTACGGGTGTTCCATTCGAAAGTGGTGGTACTACCCTAGGACGGCAGATTGGGCTAATAACCATCATAAGTCTGCGTCTTTAAGAAGTTTAGAATGTTGTCCTTGTCCTGGAATCTTAGTTTGGTGCCAGAGTGCTGTATGTATATTTATAACGTTAAGCTCGTGTTCTGATTGAAAATATAAATTTTTAGTTTTCAGGTTTTAGTAAAAGAGTACGAGGTAAGAGGCATGTTACTTTACTTACTAACTGGATTTCTCGTTATCTTATTTGGTATTTATTATAAACTAGTTTAGACTTGGCAATAAAATAGAACGAGTAGAAATTATTTTTAAACACTACTTAGCAACTAATTTCCGTTAATAAATGTTAGTGAGGGTAGGTACACACTGACACAGTCACATCAGTTGTCAATGTTAGACCCTTCACCAACATGCAAAAACCTCAGTTCAGCAGTCAGTGCATGCGACGGTCGTCAGAGCAAAGTCGAAGCGACTATACTCTCCTGAGGATGCCACGCCACGTGGCGTGGCGAAACGCGTCGAGAGGTTTTTGCATGTTGGTGAAGGGTCTAACATTGACAGCTGATGTGACTGTGTACCTACCCTCACTAACATTGATTAGCGGATATTAGTTGCAAAGTAGTGTTAAAAATATATATCTGGTTATGGATTTCCGCAAAGTAACGCCAAATACTATTAAACAGAACGAGAAGATTCTAAATAAGTTTGCACATTACGCTAGTAACTCAATTATAACGGGAATAATACTGTTTGACCTAATAATTATTGAATAAGCATTATTGTGTTAAAGCTAGTGATCTTAGTACAGTTGTTTCACATGGAAATTATCAGCTATTCATTGTAAGATGTGACAATAAAATTTTATCTCTGCATAGATATAATTAAAATGTATCTCATATTCGTTGTTTTATTCTTTTATTTGTATTTTTTTTTTGTTTTTGTGCCCATGTTTGGGGCCAAATGTTTTTTTTTTGTTTTTTTTTTTATTAAACCTCGGCATATGACAACACTCTGTCTGAGGTAAAGCCATGAACAGAAACAACTGCTACTACATATAAATTTCTACAGGCAGCAGTCGCCTCCGCTGTGCCGGCTGTAGGAGTCGAATGGGCACCCTCCTATCTAATAGCTTGCCAACATAACAATATGTTAAAATAATTTCCTATTTAATTTGTATCATTAATTTATCAAGCATTGGGGTCATTTTTAATGGGTCCAGAAGGCCGCTAACCACTAACCCATTACCTCAAAATATTTCATTAGAAAATGTCAAATTTCACTTAATATTTTTGGTTAAAAAAACTAAAATTTTTGGTGATCACGAATGTGGATTTGTTTTTCTGCAAAATGAAACAAAATTATTAAGAAAAGAAACTGTTTATATAAAGAACCTTAATGTATTCATTTCAAACTTTCCATTTAGACAAAAAACAAAAAAAAGAATTGTATGGAAAATTAATAGCAAAAGTTGCGTGTGCGTGGATCTTTTATTATATAAGTTATACCTAATTAAGTCTTGTTTAGTTTTTAATTTTTTATTTGTAATCATATTTATTAATTGGTCACAGATAACATTTTAATTAGAAAACACCAGTGAGAATAATAAACGAGGAAAATATGATAGTTTTTAAAAAATAACATAACTTTTAAACTAGCAGGTATAAAAAAAATAACACCAAATTATATTGTAGATATTAAACCCCTCTATTTGTAGAATACCGTTTGTAGAATACTTGCGGGACAGCCTGTATATATTGCGTAATTTACGTTCTTTCAAATAATTTAAAAATTATAATTTTCATTTGTTTTAAAATTATATATCTTTACATTTAATTATAATAAAATTTCTTTTTTTATATAATTTATTTTGCTGATTAAAATAATAGCTTAAAAATAATACACATTATAATATAAAAGACGGGAATGAAGATAAAGATGTCTGCCTAGAAGTGTAACATTAAATAGACTTTCATAATCAATTGCTATTATTGAATATTATTTATACATAACAGGCCGAGAAGTATCTAATTAAAAAAGAAGAATAATATTAAATAATAATAATATCGTTTTAGAACGATCAAGAAAAACTTACCTACTTATTTACACGTATAATCTTGTAATATTCATAGGCGTCTAAAGCGCGTGCCAACCGCGAGAGTTGCACGCTCTGTTTCATCACAGAAATTATTGGAACTTAAATCGCAACATTTTAATAATATTATCACGACTTTTAAGCAGGCAGGCTGCCTCCCTGAAGTAGTCATCCGCGATCACGCCGCAATCCGCGAAGTCACGGCATGGAAATAGCTGAGTATAACGAATGTGTCTTCTTAAGCCGGCATAGCCGAAGGGACTGCTGCCTTTTTTTATTGTAGCTCGGCATGTGACAACACTCCGCCTGATGTAAAGGTAGAGTGCGGTCCATGAATGGAAACAACTGCTACTACTACAGAGAGACGAGCATGTACCATCTAAATTGACAATGCACACTCCTCTCGTTATACCTGGCTACTTTCAAACTATTCCCGAAACGCGACAAGGTCACTTCATGGGTGTTACATTAGAAAGTGGTGGTACTACCCCAGGACGGCAGACTGGACTAATAACCATCATCAGTCTTGCCTACCACTCTTTACAGAGTTTTTAAATAAACATATTATTTAATTAATTTATTATAATTTGTTTTTTTTTTTTTATAAAAAAACATTAATATTCTGTATATGTAAATGTCTTGTATAAGAAAAATATTCGTCATGCTACTACTAGGGCTGGTATTTTCAGTCGACATACCTAATATAGTAAATAATAGCATAATTATATAAAAGGAAAAGTAATAAAATATTTCGCTGGCCTGTGTAATTTTGTCCCATTGTTCCAAGAAAAGAAAACAAAAATTATTTCATTACGAAACGAGACATTATAAGCAAATAAGCAAATCATTCTAAGATCTTTTTGTCGTTTAATAATTATATTGTTTTACAAGAATATCTACATCACAACCGTGCCCTTTACTTAAAATGATAAGTCGACGAGGGAAATATATTACACGAAAATCATTTATCTGAATAAAACCACAACAATTAGATTAAAGTCTGAGAGTAGAATGACATTCAAAGCTATTTTCTCATTAATTTTTAACCGACTTCAAAAGGAGGAGGTTATTAATTCGTCGTGTATTTTTTTTATTTAACTTTACGACAATGAAATGTATGGAATTAACCTTTGATAGCCTAGTCTGCCGTCCTTGGGTAGTACGTTCAGAAGTCAACCTGGATGGCCAACAAACGGTATAACGGAGGCAACCACTGCCTGCAGACATTTCTGTATGATAGCAATCGTCTCCGCTCATAAACCGTTTTCTAGTTGAATATTAGGCGGGCTAATAAAAAATAAATATTTACGCTTTCATAGAGTTTCACAGAATTGTACGTATTATATTGTTTTTTGTTTCTAAAAAAATCACTTTTTTTATTGTAGTTCGACATATGACACCACTCCGCCTGATGTAAAGCTAGAGTGTGGTCCATGAAGGGAAACAACTGCTACTGCAAAGAAATTTGTACGGGCAGCAGTCGCCTCCGCTATGCCGGCCTGAGGAGACGAGTATACACCATCTAGATTGACAGTGCACACTCCTCTCGCTATACCTTCTTCACAAAGTGGCGGTACTACCCCAGGACGACAGGCTGGGCTAATAACCATCGTCAGTCTGCCTACCACTCGGGTGTCTGATTAGTAATAAAAAACATTAATTACTTAAAAATCTAAAATTTGTATTTTAAGTAACTTAGTAAACTTCAATAAATAATTTAATACTAATAAATGCTTGTAACATAGTTACTTACACATACTCGATTTAAACTCTATACAAGACAAAGCTCAATCAAGATTAAACTAGCTATTCTAGTCTTTAGCCACTATTAGATAAGGTTGAAATTTGAAACAACTGTAACTTAAACAGCTAACTTCATTCTGTAATTGTCGTTTCTGTATCTGATCGAGCCCATGGTGATAATAGTGGACCTGATGCAGCCCATGGTGCTGCTACAGCGGCAGGAGCTGGTAGAAACTCAGCTCGAGGATGGTAGTGTACTAGAGGTGATGACGTTGTCGCTGCGTAGAATAATCTGGATACAGCCTGAAAGTAAATGAGAATAAATAGGTATTTGTTTACATTTTTACGTGGAGGTAATCTTTTAAAGATATCTCGCATCTCGAAGAATACGTCGAGGTGATGTCGGACCACCTGAGACCAGCAACTGCAACAGTGCCACATTACACTATCACAGTCTATAGACCCACGGTCACGGTCTAAGGACCGCGAGCCACGGGATGCCGTACTATAGGTATCAGGACAACCTAATTTACCTAATTTTCTTTACATAATACCATATTTGTAATATATTCATTATTTTACACCAGGAATCGAACCCGGTACCTCTGTGTAACACACTAGCACGCTAACTATAGGCCGTTAAAACTTAAAATAGGTATTATTATCCATAACTTATTATATATTTATTTATTAATAATACTTAAATCCGTACAATTTTACACTACCAGATCATAAAACCTTAAAAATATTAAGTCAAATTAAGCAACTGGCTTTTAAAGACTTTAATTATGAAGAAGCAAAGAAGAAAAGAAACACCGCTTTACTTTCAATTATAATTTTATAAATAGAGCTTAGAATTAGACAAAATTGTTTCTTAAGATGTTTTTCTTAATTATCATTTATTTAATTATGATGAAAATTGTATAGAAACAAAAATGTTTATTAATTTTGTGAAATATTTTGTGAACATACCTGACTGATAGCCACGATCAATAAAATAACACCAATAGCCAAATTCTTAACAGAAATAACTGCAAGAGCCAACAATAGTGTAGAAATTACTCCAAGAGTGAACATCACTGGCAGGAAAATGAATGAAAGACGTTTCAAGGCATTATGACCAAACGTACGGCTGACAGCTTGATCTGTAACATTCACATTTAATAAAATTAAAGATACTAAAACTGATGTTTAACTAGAGTGCGGTCCATTAGTGAAGACGACTGTTGCCACAGAAAAATGTCTGCAAGCAGCAGTTGCTTCCTTCATGTCGCATTAAGTAAACAAATGCCTCTCTAGATTGATAGATTTCAAGCAGTTTCTGAAACGCGAATAGGTCACTTTACAGGTACACTTGAAAGTAGGGATCACTCGTTTTATTGGGTTTGATAGTAAATGTAGAAAAACTATAGATATGTATTTACCGTTACTTAAAAAATCCATAACACTAATATCATTTTGAGTTTCACACTTTGATATGGACACAAAAACTATTACATACAACAGCGTCAACAATATGAATTTGCTACACATTCTGAATTATTTTTAATCACTATTTAAAAAAAACTAATGTGATCGTCACGCCTAACCGTGTATGACTGATGAAGTGTATGATGAACGGCAGGATTTAAAGTGTCAGGGAACAAGACAATGGTCGGCGAGACCAAACGACTCGTCAAAAGAAAGCAGCAAGGACAACGTGACTAACGTTAATAAATCATCGGCCCAGATATCGATGGCTACTTAAGGACTAATGTAGAATCATTAAAGGTCAAGCTACATATGCGCGTATCGTCCGTAATGTACGCGTAATGTCCATTGTACAATAAGCTCTTTCATACGTTATAAGGCGTACGTCATTTCACCGATTTTAATTATGTGGCTCGAACGTAAAGGCGTAATCCCGAAGGAGTGCGATTGAATACAATAGATTAGAAATTCATATCGAAAGTGAAGCTAGTATGAAAGCATTTGAATAGATAAGGACACTTGATAGTCATTTTTGCGGAAGTAACATTCTGCAAACTAATGAGGTACTATAGTTTAGATTATATTCTGATGATTGGATTACGCATAATGGCCTCTACCTTTCTAGGATCAAACATATTTATTTCTTTTCCAATTCTTATAATGGATTACAGATATACTATACCGTAATGTATATTATAGTATGTATACCCAAGTATTTTATAAGTATGTGGAAACTTACATAATTATAAAAGCGGCCGTGGTCTAGCAGTAAGACGCGTAAACTCACGATCGATGAGACCCGTGTTCGAACCTCGCTAAATTCTGACCGGTGCCAATGTGACTTTGTTATGTTATAGAATGGTAGGCAGACTGATGATGGTTATTAGCCCAGTCTGCCGTCCTGGGGTAGTGCCACCACTTCATCAATCTAGATGGTACATACTCGTCTCTTCAGGCCGGCAAAGCGGAGGCGACTCTGCCCGCAGAAATGTATCTGTTGTAGCAGTTGTTTCTGTTCATGGACCGCACTCTAGCTATACATCAGGCGGAATGTTGTCGTATGCCGCGCTACGATATATTTAAAAAAAAAGGGTCACACGCGTTTTATAGCTGCAATTTTTGCATCATCTAATAATACCTGAGGGAATTGAAAAGCATCTTATGATGGTTGTTAACTTAATTGCCGTCACGGTAAAGTTTTAGGTTTAGCTTGAATATAACATACACTGATCGGTTGTAGAGGAGGAATTTGTTACCAACAGACAGAGGCGGCTCTAGCCCTTGTGGCGCCCGTGTGCAACCAATACCATGGCGCCCTCTAGTAGGAGCGGGGTGAAAAGAGAATGCTTACAGTTATATTTTCAAACGGAAATTCGGGTGCAAATAGTGCAATTTTAAATGATGTCGGGAAATGAGTAGTGTCTTTGGAGGTGTCGCATTAGATTAGAGAGTGCTCGGCGCCCCCTTGGACCCGGCGCCCGTGTGCGCCGCACACCCTGCGCTATAGGTAAAGCCGCCTCTGCCTACAGATATTTATATCTGGTAGCAACTGACTTCACTCTAGCTTAACACTAGGCGGTGTCTGGACATGCCGGACTGGGCACTACAAAAAATCAATGAACGAATGATATTCATTAATTGAATACGGAAGCTTATTTAATTAATGAACAGTAATCGATGTTTTTATAAGGCAGAAAAAAATCCAGCAGCAATTAATAAAATTCTCCATATTTCTGGAAGCTATAAGGAAACGGAAAACTCCGATGCAAGCGAAAGCAAACGCTATTAATAACGGTATCGCATGTCGTGAAATACACAGAAATGACAGCACGAAGTATTTGTGAAATTATAATTACTTGTATGCTATCTAATTAGGCAAAACGATAAAGTAGTCAGTGCACGTAGCGGCCGGAGAAATTGCGATCAATTTTGTGACGCGCCACTGCGTTCCGACTACACTTGTCGCTGTATCGTGCGTATGGTAATCGAGCTTATTGCCATTGTTTTCGGCTGCACTTGTTATTTTGACCTCATTTTACTGTTCATCAATGAAATTCAAATATAAACGCTATTATAATATTAACAATTTCATATGATCATGACCATCTTATTTCCATAGTATCTATCTAAAACCATAAAACCGTGTTATTTTTGCGCTTAACTTTATTTATTTTTATTTATTTATTTAGTTACTACACTTAGTGTAGCGTGCACACAGGCGAACTTAATGCTAATTAGTATTCTCTTCCAGCTAACCTCCGTTTCAAAATTTTCAAAAATAGCAACCCCTATGTAGCGCCCAATACAAATAACAAAATTTAAAAAAATTAATAATAAAAATAACAAAAAAATATAATTTTTATTTTATTATATTAAAATAAAAGGTAAAATTTTTATATCAATAAAGTTATTATTATTATTTCTAAACTAAGGTATGATGGCACTGAACCTAACTGGGTTAAAATCCCCCAAATAAATTTAAATTAAAAACAAATTAAACGACCGACAAGAAGGTTAGATTGTAGACACATATCTGAAAGATTTACGCGTTTCACCTAACGTCAAAGTGTCTAGTTTTTTTTCTGTTTTTATTGTAACTTGGCATGTGACAACACTCCGCCTGATGTAAAGCTAAAGTGCGGTCCAAGAATGGAAACAACTACTACTACAGAGAAACCTGTGCGGGCAGCAGTCGCTTCCACTATGCCGGCTTGGAGAGACGAGCATGTCCCATCCAGATTGACAGTGCACACTCCTCTCGTTATAGTTAACTTATACGAGTTAATTTAATAGAGTTTCATACATTATAAAACGTACCAACATTATAATACCTATATGTAACAGTTTTATTTCTAACATACGCCATAGAAACTCAGTCTGTGTCGACAGATTGGTGTGTATTATCCGAGATGGATAGTAATCACACTCCCGCTACCTTACCTACTCACAAAGCAATTTACTGCGGACCACGTATGAGTACACATTTACGATTTCACGGCGTAAAGTTGAGATTTCTCCACTAATCAGACAATCTCATTTTGACAGCGGAAGTTTAAAAAAATCGAATGAAGCGATGCTATTGGTCGAGAGGGCTGTTCGCCGTGAAAGCGTAAATGTAAAGACATACTTAGGCTTCTGATGTAGATTTCTACGACATTGTAACATAATATTTGAAACATAAAAGTAAAATTGTCATTCCCAGTTGTTATACACAAATTAGCAGTTAAGTAAATGCATAATTCGCATGGGAATAACAGATGTCGGAAAGGTTGTCATTGTTCAACTCTGTAAGGAGTTAATATTCTCTATTGTAATATACGAGCATTTCTCATAGAAAGAGGGTGTCTCACTTAGGAAAGTATCTATTTTTTTTTATTATTGTATCTCGGCACATGGCAACACTTTACCTGATGTAAAGCTAGTGTGCGGAAACAACTGCTACTACAGAAAAATTCTACACGAAGCAGGCGCCTCCGCTATGCCGACCTGAGGAGACGAATGTGCACCATCCAGATTGACAGCGCACACTCCTCTCGTTATACCGGACTACTTCCAAACTGATCCCGAAACGCGACAATAATAATATTAAAGAGTGGTAGGGTGGTTGATGATGGTTATTTGTCCAGTCTGCCGTCCTGGGGTAGTACCACCACTTTCGAATGTAACAGCCGTGAAGTGACCTTATGCACTGTCACTTTAGATGGTGCATACTCCTCTCCTCAGCCGGCATAGCGGAGGCGACTGCTGCCCGTATAGATATCTCTGTAGTAGCAGTTGTTTCCACTCATGGACCGCACTCTAGCTTTACATCAGGCGGAGTGTTGTCACATGCCGAGCTACAATAATAAAAAAAGTAATAATAAAATTAACTATTTATGTAAAAATAATGTTTGTTTGTATATCTCGCATATGTTCCGATTTGAATAATTAATTTTACGTAGATATCCCGTTTATTGAAGTAGGTTTTGTTTAGTCTAGAACTTTTAGACTATTTTCGTGCGCGTCGGTGAAACTAAGCGGCACAGAGCTTTTTCATCTTTATAAAAGATTCTCTTGAGATGAAACGAGACCGTTAAACGCATAATGTTTAATTGTATCTACACATGTGAAGTTACGGCTAAAAGCTAGTATCTTTTCACTATTTATTACGGAGTCCGCTCCCAGGAGGCAGAACTGAGTATACCTACGATCAATGCAATATTCGCCCATTTATTATGGAACGTGTAATCACATAAATAACCTATGTCGTTAGAGTCGTTGCCTAAATAATAATTTAAAAAATTTACATAAAAGGATAATTTATATGAAAACAAACGTTGTGTCGTTTACGTTTAAAAATGGAACATTGTTGAATCAAATCACGACGGATTATAATCTATTTTAGGAATGTTCAATTGTTTAAAAAAAAGTGTTAAATAAGGCACAGGAGTTTTGGCGGCCATCTTGAGACATTAGGTTATCTCATTATCTGTCCTGAATTATTTTCCTAAACTTGTGTTTCTTCGAGTGTTAATGTGTAATAATGGTGTATTATTAACCATTAAGTGTTCGTAAACGTGCGTGAGTGTGGGCAAACAATTTAAAAGTAGAGAACATGTGTTTCCATTTTCCCTCCAAAACTCCGTAGGAAGTTTCAGTAAAGATTCTACCACTTTACTGAAACAATTTTTGACTTGACTGAGACTTGGCGTGACTGTTTAGTGTGATGAATGAATGACTCGTGATGCACAATATTATTAACTTGATGCAAAATATTTACTTTGACATTAGCAAATTGTTATAATGCTATATAAAACTAAAAAAAAGTAAGGACCAAGATCGTATATAAATCTCGCCTCGCATTTATGAATTTTGTGTTCCCGTAGACTGAATGACCTTGACCTTGACCTTGAACTTGAAATCCAATGCCCCGCATCGTGTTTCATTTTTATTAAAATTCACATTCTTTTGTTTTTTATTTTAATGTTAAAATAATATTAGTGTGTGTTTGAAAT
Organism: Tinea pellionella; assembly: GCA_948150575.1. Classification (NCBI taxonomy): domain Eukaryota; kingdom Metazoa; phylum Arthropoda; class Insecta; order Lepidoptera; family Tineidae; genus Tinea; species Tinea pellionella. The sequence goes on from OX411252.1 coordinate 4,789,779, forward strand.
AATTAACACGGTCGTCTTACATTATTATGTAGATATTTATTTACCTATTTATTCAGAGAAATCACAGCGTGAATTATGAAAAAAATAACAAAAATTTTAACAAAAAGAACAAATTGATTTCAAATATGCACCTACATCACAATATATAAGAAAAAGTTTAAAAAATAAAATAATTAAGTATACATATACCTATATACAAAATCAAAAAGTGTTTGTGTGTGTGACAAGAATTAATCATCCGCACAGAAAGAGGAAACACAGAGCAAAAGAACCGATTTTTTTAAACAGAAGCAGAAAAAGTATCGAGATTATAAAATTTATCATTGAAGAGTGTAACAATTCGAGAGAATTATTTAATAATTTTTTTAGTATTAATGCTTACATTATTTTCTAAGTCAAATTATAATTCATACACAATATTTAAATAGGTATTTTTTCATTGTAATAAAGAACATGCCATTAATAATGTCCAAAGCGTTTTGTATCCTTTTCATGATAGGTACGTTACATGGATATTGATGAAGGGAAAGAGTATATATACCTACACCACGGCATTAAATCCTTAGGGAGAATAAAATATACCTTGACCATTAAAAGAAAAGAAAAGTGTCGTACTAAAAAGCTAGAGATCAACGGATGGGGCACTTACGCGTACGTCTCATCGAGCCGGCATAGCGGAGGCGACTGATGCCTGCAGAGATTTCTTTATTACAGCAGTTGTTTCCGTTCGAGCTACAATAACAAAAAAAAAATGGTCGCGTTTCGGTAAGTAGTAGACGAGTAAAAGAGAGGAGTGTGATCTGTCAATGGCACATTCGTCTCCTCAATCCGGCATAGTGGAGGCGATTACAGACACTTCTCTGTGGCTTCTGATAATTGTTGGATGGATTCTAGCCTTAATTTGCTATATTATGCAATATTTAGAAAATCTTGTGGCTTCTATAATAACTATACCTACGTAATATTTATTATTATCAAAAACAAAATGTATTCCGCCCACATGTCTTGTATTTTTGCTCTCGAATTTTGTTGACGGCAAAACCTACTTACTAACACAGATTACAGCTCCAATTCTGACAAGTTATTCAGTGAATACTTTCCAGCGATCTTTATTTTATTTTAAAAAAAAACTTTTACAATATCGAAGAAAAGAAACCGGTTGTTAAGCGCTCGCACAGCCTACCAAGTACCTACCAACATATCAAGGAAAGTAAAATATACAAACCCGTTTTGTACCAACATTAAATTTATTTAATTAAAGGTAATTAATTATTCGAAGTTTTTTTGGGAATAAATATTTGTTTCAACCGGCAATCGATAATGATTAGCGCCTAATATTCCAGAACCAAAGTAGGCCAGGTCTGCCGTCCTGGGGTAGTATCACCACTTTCAAGTATAACATTCGTGAACTGGCCTAGTCGTGTTTAGCTTGGAAGCAACCGGGTATAGCGAGAGGAGAGTGCTCTGTCGACCTAGACGGTGCATACTCAGCATAGCGGAGGCCACTGCTATCTGCAGATATTTCTCTAAGGTCTCCACTGATGGATCGCATTCTAGCTTTATATCCTGACGGGACTTGCCGGAGTATTAGATTAAAAAAATATGTAAGATTGTATGAAGGCATAAAAACCCAGCTAGGAAATCGAAAGTCGGAAATCGCAAGTTTAATGAAACCGACACGGCAGTGTACACGTAATTATTGATTAATATCGTTAATTGTCCAACGTAAATATTTTAACAGATAATTGCTGGATTAAATTCATCAAGTGGCGTAAACGACCACAACCAGCGTCAAGCGGCCACCGCTCGTGATAGTAGATTCCCTACCAAGTGATCGAACGGAGCGGAACGAGCAACAAGTTTCTTCAGTAGAACGGTAACTATGCGTGCGTTCGCTGCGCTCCTTTTACTTGCCGGTTTGACTAAAGCCGCGCAAAATACAAATCAAGTCGGTGATAATGTAGAGCAAAACTCGAATTTTGTTGAAAAAGTAGTGTCAAACGTGCTCAGGCGTCTGGATAGACGCCAGGACGCGACGTGGCCCGATAAAGCTGTGCAGTGCGGCCGGACGTTGGGTGTGTCCAAATGTTTCAAAGCTTTTAGTGCATGGCGTGCAGAAAATGCTGTGGATTTGCTATCGACCGACACGGATGCACGCTTTAATGTCCGTCGAGAGCTAGACTTGTTTCCTTGGCAGAAGTTCGTTAACAGTTCAGATGAGGAGCTCGATGAACGCTTGTCACATGGGACAAGTCAGTTGCTTCGATATAGATCACTGAGTCTTAATATTTACCCAGGATACCAACTCGAACTCGATTCGAAACGAAATGGGACGATTAGTGTCGATGTTTGTACAAGTAAGTTTCTTTCTAAATGCCAATTTTCACCATTTGTTTATAAAGCACGAGAGCCTTCATATTTAACTTAGAAATATTGTCATAATAAATAAATAAAAAAGAAAAACACGTATAAATAAATTTAATTAATACAATTTTAAGTAAAACGAGTAATTATAACGATGTTAATTATAGTAACCTAATTTATGCAGTTAAATCGTTGCCAACGAGCGCAGTTAGCACGAAGAGTTAAGATCAGATAAATACAACGGGAACTCACTTCTGACTGTTAACTGAATTATGTGAACTAAGGTCGACCTATAGAACGACTTTAGGCACTTAAGAAATAATTTTTGTAGACACATTAAAATATCATGAGAAATTAATTTTAAATTACTTTTTCAGTTAAGAATATGTTTACCTTTTACTTTTACTAAATAGATGTTAAATAGCTTTTAATGTACAGCAATTACATTACAATTTTCAAAGTCGCTACAAGTAAGCATTAATCAATCGCAATAGAAAGAACATTTGATCTTCCTAGTCACGTCTCAATAAATACACCATTAAATAAGTAACATTGTTTTAACAAGCATTAGGCGTAGCAAGTAAAAATACTAAATGTTTTTTAAAATTCAACACTCGTAAATAGTATTTTCAATACATTAAGATTCAATATCGATACGATTTATTAAAATGAAAAGTATACATTTTTTTTATTGTAGCTCGGTATATGACAACACTCCGTACGATGTAAAGCTAGCGGTCCATGAACTGAAACGACTGCTACTGGAGAGAAATCTTTATTTTCGCAGCAGTCGCCTCCACTATGCTGAAGATGTATTGAGGAGACGAGTATGCACCATTTAGATTGACAGTCCCCACTCCTCTCGTCATACCTGGCTACGTTCAAACTGTTCCCGAAACGTGACAAAGTCACTTCACGCGTGTTACATTCGAAAGTGGTGGTACTACCCCAGGACGGTTAGACTGGGTTAATAACCATCATCAGTCCGCCTACCACTCTTTAATAGTGCACTGAGCGGCAATTAAAAGTGATTCTGAAATATACTATTCTAATATATTTAAATAAGAACGTACAAATAGCGAAAGTTCATTATCATTTTACATGTAATTCTATACAAGTTCATTGCCTTTACGTTTAATTAGATAACACTATAATTATGTAAGATAATCTGATAATAATAATAATAACATTTATTTCAGCTAGTGAAGGGGAGTCGAGAGGTATGGGCAAAAAAATGAGAAAGCAGTTCTACAGGGTGGTCCCATTTCTACTGTTACCGGGGCTACTTATGGCAGCAGTTTTACCATTCGTGTTACCTGCGTTAAAAATGATGACAATCGCTACCGTTATGCTGAATAACATGGCTCTATCTGGTGCAGTATTTACTCTACTTAGAAACAACGCGTTTGCTGATAAATATCATAAGAAAATAATATACGTGAACGAAGGTTATAAGAATGAGAAGCACTTACATCATCATTTTGCTGATGAAAGTCAAGACGTTTTTTATGCTGATGAAGAACCTGGCATTGGAAACCATGTTCCAGTGGCACCACCCCAATGGCTTTATTCAGACGCTGTAGATTTTAATAATAATAAAGATTTTAAAGCCAAAAGAAATGATAGAGAAAATATTGCCAAATATGAAGTACATGAGCCCTTCGCAAATTAGTAGATAAGTAATTATTTAACAGTATGGTTCCAGACGAAAAAAAAAACTATTAAAAATTTTTAATTTTATGTAAACATGCTTTAAAACTAAACAGTAAGAAAAAAATTAAATAGGCATTTTCTATAATTATTATTCTTAGGTAATTAATCTTAAAGCTAGTCCAAATAAGCTAAAGGTCGATTTAAATAGGAAATGACAATAAACAATGAGTGGTAGGCAGACTGGTAACGCTGATTAGCCCAGTCTGCTGGCCTGGGGTAGCCTTACTACTTTCATGTGTAACATCGGTTAATTTCGGGATCAGCTTGAAAGAGCAGGGTGCACTGTCAATCTGGGCGGTACACATTCGCTTCCTAAAGCTAGCATAGCTGAGACGACTACTGCCTGTAGACATTATCTGTCTTAGTAGTTGTCTTCGCTCATGGACATAGGTGGCGGCCGGGCTACTGAAAAAAGTGTATTTTCTAATTATATCGACTGTAAGCTTCTTTAATTTTAGGTATCTTCTGTTTGTATCTATTTAGATAAGTTAATTTAACACAAAATGTCATAGAAAGTGATTTTCTTAACGTTTTCTAATTTATGGTTTTGTTTCTGTGAACCTTTCTAAAATATATGAAATTGTTTCTCTTTTTATTGTCTAGAATTTATATAGGTATTCCTAATTTATACAGAAAAAGTCTTGCCAATTTGTGATTAAAGCTAACATAATTACTATGATAACATGTTGAATTTATTTTTGTTTGTTTTTCAAAGTCATAATATCTTAGAGGACCTAGTCATTGGCGTCATTACAGGTATGGTAGCCATGGCACAATCCAGAGCTCGCTGCGACCCAGAAATTGATTTCATATCTCAGAACACTATACTTACTGTAGAATGAATTTTACAAAAATAATAATCTAGTATTTGACAATTTAGGGGTGGGTGGAGTTTAGTTGTACGAAGTTGCATTTACGCCGTGGAAGCGTTACGTGACCATCCACCAATCAGATGATGTTATTTTGGCCGTTGCATCTCGCGTTTGGTGGCCCTCAGGGTCCGGAAAAAAATATGAAATGATGCCTGTGGTAGATCCACAGGTAATGACATACAAAGCGATGCTGTTAGTGGTGGGTCCTTAAAGATAAAGCTGACCTGTTATATAAATCGTGATGTTTCTCACTGTTAAAATATTTAGAATTGAAATGGATGTGTGTAATTGAGATCCCCTGATAATACCTGAGATACGTGTGGTAGGTACAGTCACTTTTTGTGATTTAGGAGAGGAGCTAAATTAAAATGTACTCAGGTTGTTTCAGTAATGGATGACCTTTTTTTTTATCAAACAATGTATAATTTACTCGCACCAAATTGTATGGAACTTTTTAGCTTTAATTTACCTTTTTTGTTTTTTAATCTATGTCTGTTTATTTTGTAAATAAAATTTTTCAGTAGGTAATTTATTTATTAAATTATTTGGAAATATTAACTAGTTGTTTAAATCATAGCACCTTCTCTAGAAATATCGTTTACTAGCTATTGCCCTAGACTTTGTGTGCACCACGTCCAGTCTCTTTTTTTATACAAAATGTAGCCTCCTTTTTCAGAACGCAATCTCTCTGTGCCAAATCTCAAAATCTGTTCAGCGATTTAGGCATAGGCAAACAGACACATTTACTTTTAAATTTATAATATTAGTATGTAGATAAAGTAAGGTAACATTTAAAAAAAATACTACATCAGTATTATGGTTATAAATATATTTCTTATTTATAAATAGCTTAACTTTTCCTACACCAATTAGGAAGCTCGTTTTTAATAAGCGCAAGGAAAACTTTTAAATCAAAGTATTTAATAATATTTATTCATTAAAATATATTTTAAAAACAAGACATCTTCAATGTTAATAGGTAACAAAATAATTTAATTTTAAACCCCATAAGGGTTTTAGTTATAATTAAAAACTTTTCTAAGTATCTTAAAATAAAAGGAGAATGGCTATATGAACGTATGTCAAAAAGAAAGTAATTATTATATTAATAAATTTATACAAAAAAAAAACACTTTTATTAAAGGTTGATAATTCTCCTTTAATAAACATTTTTAACTAGGTCAAACCTTACCTAAACCCTGGTTAATACTAACATACTAATTGCATTATCACAAAATTAATGTATCTATTACACTGTTTAATTTAATTTAATAAAATGACACAACTTCGATTAGTTACAGAAAAATCAATAATAAATTTATTTCTTTAAAACAAAAAATATATTATAAACATATTTCAATATTAAATGTTGACAAAAAAAATATAAAAAAATAATACTTTGCTGTTACTTAAATACAAGAAAAACGGAACTCGAGGGAAATAGAAAGTTTGTAATAATTCTGCGAAATTTTCTGCAAGAAAATATAAATTCGCAGAATTTCATTTTAATTTAGCTAATGAATGTTTTTATCAAACAAATGTTGAACTATGATGAAGTCTTATACAACGCGTCTCATATATTAAATGTGTACAGGAAATCTTCGTGAAAAATTTTCTAGTACCTAATTTTAATTCAACTACTTTAGACTGATGGGTCGACGATATCCCTTGCGATTGTCAACTGTTACCTACTAAAGTTCACAGCTTCAGTCGCGTTTAGATCGTCAAATTATCCTCTTCGAGTTTTTTATATATCTATTATTTTATTGGGTTCTAATCTTTATATTTTTCTTTCGGTAATGATTATTGACATCTCCATTTCCGAGACCAAATTGCAAACGGATAAATTGACTACATATATCAACGCCGCCCATCAATACGTTTCTATCTATTGCTTCCAATAACATAGTAGCCATTGACAATCGTTTTTATTGGATTAATTAACAATTGCAATTAATGCCTCCAATTCATCAAGAGTACAATTGAGTTCCACTGTGTTCTAAAAGTTCTAAATTCAAATAAATAACTTTAACTATCATTAACTAAACTACAAAGTAACTAATCAGTCATTTTTAGGATGCGATATTTCTGCTAATCTTCTCTCTTCGTCTGGTAAATCTTTATCATCCCAACCCCAAATAGGATTCTCAGGATGATGATGGTCGTCATCAGAATCCGTTTTTAAACTTAATGGATGAGTACCATCTCCGGTTCTTTCTACACGACGCTTTACCATTTCAACTGAAACAGTTTTCAAATCGTACGCCAACCCTGAAATTATTAATTATTATCAGCTGAAAGATACATTTCAAGTCTTGTCTCATAGTAACTAGAATAAATATTATTACTATGGAGTTTGTTGATTTAAATATTATTCATTCCTTTTAGTTTTGAGCGAAAATATATTTTAACTTGGCAACATTGAAATAGAAATAATTAAGATTTCAAGTGTATCAGAACGTAGTCGCTACGCAGTAATGTTAATTATATTAATATAAATAAGTTTAATTTATTATATGAAGCCCTAAACAGAGTTCAATAATCTCAGTACAAACATACACATAATCATACGCCCTTATCTCTGAGCAGACACCATGACATGGCTTTCTCTCTCAACATATCACTTTTGGCTCGTCTACCTCCACGGTGCTCGTCTCTATGTCATAATAAGGTGAGGTCACGGACACACTTTCGCATCCGCCCGCGACCCCACCGATGCTTGACCCGTAAGCCCCATGTCATCAGGAATGGAACACCACTCCAGCCGATAAATAATCCGCAGCCAAATTTCCGGGACTACCACTCTTGACTAGGGGCTAAAGAGGCGACGCAAATCCGCCACCACCTTCGCCCACACGACAATGAGTGGTTTCCTCCGAAAGCAGACCAGAGCAAACCCCACCTCATTGATTTACGCCGGAGTATCCCAGGGAGATATCACAAGAACTATCCGCCAGTGTGACTCACGGTTAAAGGACTGCGAACTACAGGATTGAAGATGCTATTCACCTAATCCTTGTCGAAGAGTAAACCAATTTTATTGAGAAAGGTCCTCCCAAAAAGGGATACCCAAACGCAACTTCATCTTAAAGTAGTAAAAGTGGTGGTACTAACCTAGGACGGCAGACTGGGCTAATAACCATCATCATCAGTCCTGCCTACCACACTTTTCTATCGGTATATTTAAAAATAGTATGAAATGATAATTATACGACTAATATGGTAAAGTTAGAAATTACATTCGTGTTGTAATATAATTGTTTCCGTCGCCCGAGTACATTAACATATAAAAGCCTACGTATGAACTAACAAAATGAAAGTGCAATTAGAAAATAAGAGGTAGCATAAAATAATACACGATATTAAGCTAGACTTTCTCAATTCTCTATTAGATGTGTTACGTAACAGTTTTACAATGTATTTATAGGCTTTTTTTTTTTAAATTTAAATCAGACAATCTCAAATTTGTTTTTTTTATCCGTCTTTTAGCTGGTATACTTTATCATGTTTCAAAAACTTATTTATTATTTAGTAATTCCTCTGGGGTGATAAACTTCTTTTTCTTTTCTTTTAAATTCATATACTATAAGCTGGCACTTGTATCAAAGCAACTGAGCAGCTCTGTGACTAAAGTACATATAACACAGTTACATTGGTACCGGTCAGAATTTAGCTAGATTTGAATACGGTTCTCATCGATTGTGAATTAAGACGACGGGTCGCCCTAAAGGAACTGAAACAGCCTAGGCCTAGTCACACTTTATTGACTAAACAAAACTTTCTTTCGTTCGTTTTCATAAATTTATATAAACATCTATAAAGACTTTATAACTCAATAGCGTTGTTACCTTTATCAATGAAGTGAAAGTATTCGAGAAGAAATCTAAGGTACTTCTTATTTCACGTATTGACAGCTCAATATATCTTAAAATCTCTCAGATATTTAGTTACTTTCTAAGAGCAGGACAACAATATTCTACGTATATTTAAAAGTAGAATTTCCAAAAAGGACTATGTCCATTTTTGGGCCCACTTATATCTAACAGTTATCAATACAATATTTTAAAATAATATTATACCTTTTGGTTTTTTTTTCTATTAATATTTAATTTTATATCAACAAATCGTTTAGTAATCAATAGTTAATGTTTAACTACATGAAACAAATCAGAAAAATCACTTATAAACTCAAAAAAAATTGTGGGCCAATTTCTCTTAGGCGAATGAGCATTCTTCTTTAAAAACAAAAAAAGTGCAATAAATGCTTTAAACCGCAAACCAAACTTTATTTTCAACTGAGATCTTACGGTAAGAGATTGTTAAGTTTTTGTCAGTAAACAAATTATAACTAACAAAGACTCAAAAACAAGAATGATATAATTAAATAATTTAAAAAAAAAATGCGACGCAGTGGTTATGCGTAGATTTCGATTCCCGATCGAAACAAATATATTATTTATTCATATAATAATATTATATTTTATAAATATGACAAATTGTTATAAAAAACATAATATTTCTTTGTGATCTGAGTAAGAGTTTACATTTACGCCGTGACAGCGTAACGTGAGAATTCTCCACCAATCAGACGATATTATTTTGACCGCCGAGGTAATAAAAAATCAAATGAAGCGATTTTATTGGTGGAGACATCTCACGTAAAGTTGTCACGGTGTAAACTAGTTTACGTACTCGGGCCTCAGGCTGTTGTTATATGTTTGGTTTGTCCTTGTCCTAATGCCCCTAAAACAGTGTATCCCAGTACGGGGTCAAGTAACACATAAAAACTATCACATTACGAGTACCTACCTATTTTAGCAGCAAAATCAATGAATGCAGTAGAAAGATTTGAGCGATAATTTCCGAGTTCAGCAGCCTTATAATCCCAGGGGAACACGTGATGGTAATTATGCCAACCTTCCCCCACAGCCGCCAACGCCACAGTCAAATTATCTGTTGCACCTATATGCCTGAAATAACAAAATTAACGTGTAGTGCTAGATCTAAAAGAATGATTGCTAATATATTTATTTAGGCGTTGAAAACTTTATGGTTACTATTTTTAAAAAATCACCTCATAATCTGATGAAATCGTGGCTGGAAAGTCGAATGGAAATATAATAATAATTCGTTCTTAGCTTTACCCGCATTCATAAACAAAAAAAAAACAACAAATGAATATTGTGCGCGATAAAGGTGGTTTGAAAGATGATGTAGTGACGAGGATTGAGAAAGGAATGCTTCGATGGTTTGCGCACATGGAAAGGATGAATGAAAGGAGGTTGACGAAAGGAATATATAAATCTGATGTGAATGGATGCGTTAAACAAGGCAGACCCAGAAGGGTGTTTTCCGATCAAATAGGAGACATCCTCATGAAAGCTGGGCTGCCTAGTGCCCATAACCGTCGGGCGTGTATGAAGAAAATTGTGGATGTGAAGGAAGCGAGGATGTTGTGTCAGGATCGTGGTAAGTGGCGTTCCGTTGTCTCTGCCTATCCCTGTGGGAAAAGGGCGTCACAATTGTATTGTATTGAATAATAACTGCACACTTACCTATCATAGGGTCTGTTTCCATAGATATGTGCTGCGGAATTAACAAGCCAAGTTCCATGAAGTGACATCATATATCGCCATACGGAAGCGACATACCACGAGGTCCATGGGTTTTCCGCCCATAACCATACGGGAATAAAAGCTGGTAGAATAAAGCAGAAGACTGGTACAAGCACTAAATAAGTCCTAAAACAACAACATTATACTATATACTAATAACCATTAATTATTAATTTTATTTAAGTCACACTATGTTAACAGTAAGGTGTTGATAATAAGCTGATAATAAATGCGAAGTTATAAAAAAATGTTTCTAAAAAAATCATCACTATATGGACTATACGAGACTATAGAATAACATCAGGCGCTAAGCGATCACGTCATGTCATCGTTTTAATGTGGCGATAACTCCTTGCATGCAGCTATCGGTCCAAGGTACCAGTTTACAAATCCCGTAAAATTTCCTCCGGCTCTGTGTGAATGTTCGGCACAGTTTCTAAAGTATACTACGATCATTATTTAAAGGAGTGGTAGCAGTGCCAGATTAAGCCAGCGCGGGGCCTGTAGCAAATTCTGTCAAGGGGCCCTTGGTTTGCTTTAGGTTCTCAAGTTTAGGGTATTAAATAAGTGGAAATGAAGCATAGCCTAAGGCGCTTCACGTTTAAGGCATTTAACGCTCCTATTTAAATTAATATTTCTATATTACGGTCAGACAGGCGTTGGAGCGCGGGGCCCCCAAATTCGCGGGGCCCGTAGCATTTGCTACTCTTGCTACGTGGCTAATCCGGCATTGAGTGGTAGGCAGATTGATGATGGTTATTAGCCCGCATCAGTATGATGTACACAACTTCTCGTTCGCAGAATTTCTAACTGTCTTGTAACGATCGATGAAACCCGTGTTCGAACCTCGGTAAATTCTTACCGGTACCAATGTAACCGTGCTATATGTACTTTGACCGCTCAGTGCCTGCGATACAGGCACTAGCATGTACAGAATGGGCGGACTAAGGCCTAGGCAACCTAGGCCCGTAATTTTAATTATGTTTATTTAATTTTTGTACGAGCATTTTTCCTTTTTTTCTTGGATTCCTACATATAGGCTTTAAAACCAAACCACCAAACGCAAAGTATGACTCATGACTGCAAAATAGGCCCGGAAATACAATGTTGCCTAGTGCCCGCTTTACATGTATTAAAATTAATAGTAATAAAATAATAAATTAAATAAGTCAACAAATTATTAAAAAATGTACTAACTTCTTTTGAATCATAACAATAGGATCCTTCTCTAAATCTGACATATCAATAGATGCTCCTTTCTCGAAGACGTCTTTATGCTTTCTAACCATCAGCCACCCAATATGAGAAAAGAAGAATCCGCGACGAGCATTATGAGGGTCTGCGTCGGTCTCAGTAAATTTATGATGTACTCTGAAATTTAATGCATAAACTTAGAACTATTTATTATGGACTATGTGACATTTTATAAATTAACGCTATTTATTAAATGTTACGTACTTTGGTCCCTATATTAAAGAATGGTAGCCAAGCTGATGATGGTTATTAGCACAGAAGCATTCTCGAATGTAACACCCGTGAAGTGACTTAGTCGAGTTTAAGGATCAGCTTGGAAGTAACTAGTCAACGTGGACAGTGCACATTCGTCTCCTCAAGCCGGTATAGCGAAGGGGACACTCACGTCCGTTCATGAAGTTTAATATAAAGCGGTGTGTAGCCACATGCCGGGCTACACAACATCCACTGTATACACAATATACAAATGAATTAATAACAATATATATACGCCTGAATTTCAGGCGTTTATTAAACTCAAAAGATCCAATTTACAAGTTTAAACCTCATTTCCACGAAAACGTATCAAACGAACGCTTAAAACCTTTCTTATCTCTAATTAAGCATAATTTAACTTTGTAATATATTAATACGTATGAAATATTTTCAAAAATATTAATGTTATTTTCGTCCATTTTCAAGTAGAGAAGGTCAAAAATGAAATTCTTTAAATCTTTCGGCTTAGTCGCAGCCAAATATGTTTGTGAAATTTACCTGTGATCCCTCACCCACTCATAAATGTGATTTTGAAAAGCCATCGTTTGAAATGTTGCTAAAAGTAACCTTAAAGGCCATTTTGCTTTGTATGCACGATGTGCCCAGAGTCTATGTGCTCCAGCTGTCACACCCATAGCTGCTAATAATGAAAATCCTAGTGCTGCAAAAAAGATATGTTATAAAATAGTTGCTTTTTAGATTTTGTAAAAGATTTCAGAATAGATTCTAGACTTTGGAATAATCAAATCTTAAAACCTTAATGCGACGCTATTTCCCGCCGAATTTAGATTTAATATATTTAGTAATGCATCGAGGGGAGTGTGCCCTGTCAATGGATGGTGTACATTCGTCTTTCTCAATCCGGCATAGCAGAGGGAATTGCTACCTGGCGTTTCTTTGTTATTGTTTCCGCTCATGGATCGCACACATAGTTTAGTGAAGTGTGGGTAGTGATATCTATACTAATATTATAAAGCTGAAGAGTTTGTTTGTTTGTTTGTTTGTTTGTTTGTTTGTTTGTTTGTACGCGCTAATCTCAGGAACTACTGGGTCGATTTGAAAAATTCTTTTTGTGTTAGATAGATCATTTATCGAGGAAGGTTATAGGCTATATAACATCACGTTGCGACTAATAGGAGCGAAGAAACAGTCGAAAATGTGGGAAAAACGGGGAATATTGTTCATCTTTGAGGGCTTCCGTTGCGTGCGCTGCGAAAACCGTTCGAGATACCCAAAAAATATGTATGAAAGAATTATTCCTCTTTAAATTATCTAAAAAAATGTCCAAGACAGTATATGTCTATCTTTTAAGATTAACTTACAATAACCGTTTTTATGATAATCAAATCAAAATTGTTCATCTTTGAGGGCTTCCGTTGCGTGCGCTGCGAAAACCGTTCGAGATACCCAAAAAATATGTATGAAAGAATTATTTCTCTTTAAATTATCTAAAAAAATGTCCTCGACAGTCTATGTCTATCTTTTAAGATTAACTCACAATAACCGTTTTTATGATAATCAAATTTGGTCGAAACATAATAATATTAATCTTTATCCAAATAAATGTGTTATTAATTAAGAGTATTTAACTGTGAACACAATCGTCTTTGACATCACCTAATTTCAATAAACATCTTATAAGATAATACAATTTTAAAATAACTCCAAAACAAAATTCACACGCGGCGTATGATGACGAGGCGGGGAGAGGCGGGCGGAGGGGGGTGTAGCTCTACGAGGTACCATGCCGCTTTAAAAAATATATTCTTTTTAAAACTACTTTAAAATATATTCTATTGATTATGTAACTAAATCGTCTAAAATAAGTTGTGGGTAACAGCTATAGGTAATTTATAATAAAGCATTATCTTTATCTTATGTGTAACAATAACTTAAAAAAACCCGGGCAGCGCCGGGCACTGTCAGCTAGTCATATATAAAAAGTTGAACTTTCCGATTGTGTTCCCAAACACAACCACTTTCCACTTGAAGATGCTGTTTCCATAAAATATTGTTTACATTACCTTCGATTTAAGGTGTGTTACCAACTCCTTTCAAGAGCGTGAAGTGAATGGTTATCAGAGGCAATTAAAAAAAATTAGTATATTTTTTTTAAATCAACAAGTTCAACGTGGTTCGCGTTTACTATCCGTGAATGGTGTGTAGTTACAATAAGGCAGACGTAATCTTTTGAAATGAAATGAAAAAGTACATTAACGATTTCTGGACCATTTTCAAAATGGCTAAAAATAGTTCAAGTATAAGAAGTCTCTTAATTACCCCAACGTCTCTTCAACTACAGGGTCTACTATACGCAAGCTGAGCACGTCTATCAACGTCATTGAGCGATATTAAAGCCTACGTTAAACATTATAAGGCGCTTACAAAGGGAGATTTTTTTAGATTATTGTTTCTCAGAACTATGTTTATAAAAATAAGAAATGTAGATCTTATGGTTATGTGTGTAATAACATAGAGGCTCAATACTAAATATTAAAGGCACGTGTCAACTGTTTCTTTAGATGTAGATGTTACAACTAGCGTAGCTAGGTTTTTTTATTATTGTACAACACTCCGCCTAATGTAAAGCTAGAGTTGTGTCCATGAATGGAAACAACTGCTATTACAGAGAAACCTGTGCGGGTAGCAGTCGCCTCCACTATGCCGGCTTGAGGAGACGAGCATGTACCATCTTAGATTGGCAGTGCACACTCCTCTCGTTATACCTGGCTACTTTCAAACTATTCCCGAAACGCGACAAGTCACTTCACGAGTGTTACATTCGAAAGTGGTGGTACTACCCCAGGACGGCAGACTGGACTAATAACCATCATCAGTCTGCCTACCACTCTTTAATAGTGCCTATAGGCACTGAGCGACCAAAGTACATATAACAAAGTTACATTGGTACCGGTCAGAATTAGCGAGGTTCGAACACAGGTCTCATCGACCGTGAGTTCATGCGTCTTACCGCTAGACCACGGCCGCTGCGTTTTACCAATGTACAGAAATAACCTAAAAGCACGATTCAATGATGGATTCAAATGATATTACTAGGGGAATATTTTTATTATATTGATAACGACCGGGGCATCGAACGCAGGATAACCGCATAACATACTGGCGGCGCATTACTACCAGCCAACATAATCTTTAAGGCCCGGTTGCAGCAAAAGGCCCGTTAAAGTTACTTTGACTCTACACTCGTGTAATCCATAATGTTATCGATAAAAGGGTGGCCGATGCATTTAGGAGTACATTCTCGAAAAATTACCTAATAGAAAAACATATTTGGCTTCTTTTCAAACACTTGACGTTAGTGACATTGGTTTAACTATTACTTTAATTTTGACCAGCCAAAATTCACTGGTTACGGTTAGCGTTAAAGTAAGTGTCAAAAGTGACTGGTTTTTTTTTATTATGTGGTGCAACGAGACCTAAAAGTCCTTGGAAAAAATGAATTAGGTGACATCTGCGAGACATAATTTATTTATTAATTTAGATAATATTTCATATTAATTTATTACTCACCAAAAAGTAATGTTCCAATTTTCATTTGCCCAGTTAACATTAGATAAAATGCGTATAAAGTACCAAAATGTAAGTATATGAACGCGAACACATTTCTCCACACAATTTGCCACCTGGAATTAGGAAAAAAAACAAGCCTGAGTATTACAGTTTTGTTTTTTGTCGTCAATCTCTTTTTTATGTTGTGTATAAAAATTAAATAGGGTTGGCGTATAAGTTACCAACCGCGTTCCGTATTTTTAGTTCAACCTGTTACCTACCACGGAATGGTAGGTAGACTCATGAAGGTTATTAGTCTAATTTACCATCTTGGGTAAGTATACTTAGTCGCGTTGAAGGTCAACTTGAAAATAGCATTGTATAATGAGAGAAGTCTGCCTAGATAGTGAACAATCGTCTAATCAAGTTAGCATAGCGCAGGCGATAGGCCAACAGAAATTTTCTCTGTGATAAATTTTAAGTGAGACATAAATCATACATCTTTATACAGGTATTAGGGATACATTTTATATAGTACAGTTCGTCTGCCAGATTTAGTAATTGAACAATTTGACAACCTGGATCCGAAGTGACATTTAATCTACGTGAATAAATATTATTAAGAAGATTAAAGTGTAAAATTTATATTAAGGAAAAGTTCGTAAGAGTTCGCGCCAGTGAAATAGTTCGTACGAAAACAAATTTCGTGAACTGCTCAAGCCGCGCCTGAAGCACGAAGAAACTCTTGACGATCGATCGAACGGATTTTCTATGGCGGTTTGTATAACAATATAAATTAGCATCACCACACAGGGATTGACAAAGAAATATTTTGATTTAATGTAATATTTAAATATAATATATCATGTTTTCAGAATAACTGTCTTATAAAGAGAAAGTCAAACTTCTTATAGATATTATTTATTTCAGACAGTTATTTTAATTTTCTTCTTCTTCTTTTATTAAATGGCCTCAGCAATGGCCACAACGACAATTCTGCCAATGTCGAGTAATAAATTCTTGAAGTTTTTGCATCAAATTGCAATGGTATTTTACAATTTGACGCTATCTTGGAGTATTTGGTGGCAATTTACCCGGTCAAGTCACAATATGAGCGTTTTCACGGCGTGGGATAACCACAAAACACCGCTTCTTAATACTAAACTAATTAAGAAAAGGGATAAAAAACACCTCAACCTTCCCGGGCAAAAGCGCGCCAAACACTCGTCAAACTTCTTATAGATATTATTTACTTTAGATAGTTATTTTAATTTTACACCCAACTAATTCTTCTGTCAATTTTGCTGTAGCTTATGCTAAATATTATAAATAATGGAAGCAAATTCGTTCGATCAATAGTTGGGAGTTTCTTCGTACTCTGATCCGACACTGCTATCCCTGTTCGCATGGAAACTCTTTCATTAAAGCAATTTATAATATCAAAATGTTATTTTTTTATTAATTTCTAGCATATTAAATTGCTGAATTTGTTATTATTAAATTATAATGAAAATTGAACAGAAAAAAATAAAACACACCTGAGCTGAGGAGGGGATCGATTTGTTCTGTTTTTCCAAAACATAAGTTATTGGAGGTAAAATATAAGTAGATATATATATAATTATATATATAGGGAATTGTATATTGTTTGAAAACATTTTTTATATCTCGATGGATGTGTGTATTTATTTTTTAATTAACGAAATATTCTGTTTGTGTACACAGAGCTTAAGGTGGCTCAACTGGGTTCATTTTGTTTCAATCAAGCAGGCTTAAATTGTAGTAGTAAAATTACATATTATTATTACCATCAAATAATTGGTTTTTTTTTATTGTAGCTCGGCATATGACACCGCACCGCCGGATTTAAAGCTTGATAGAGTACAGCCCATATACGGAAACAACTGTTACCGATTTTATATAGGAAGCAGTGTCTATAATAGGCATAAATAGGTATTATTTGAACGTTTAAATAAACATTGTTAAGTAAATAATTTCCTTCCATTTCCTCTTCGCCCTTTATAAATGTTTCCTAGCAAAATATTGAATGTATTATTTGTCATAACAATTGACTTTGTAAGTACATTTTTTTAGATATGACTAGTCATTATTATTGAAGCTTTTACAGAGGTAAGTAGAACTTTTGGATATACAAGCTGTAAAAATAAAGGGGGCAAATGTTGCATATATCATTCTGATACGGTATAAGTATTCCTTTTTTATTTTCGAGTTCATAATTTTTTTTGCATCATTTTTGGTATTTATTTGTCTAATAGTAACTGCACAATATTTAGTTAAAAAAATACAAAACACCATCGAAATATCAAAAGCAAGCTATATGAATGCAAGTATTGGTAGAGGGCTGATTTCATTCAACTCACAACTGATAGACAGCCGAGCGCGTTTGCTTTAGCGATATTATAATGATATTACTTGAAA
This sequence comes from Tinea pellionella, assembly GCA_948150575.1. Lineage (NCBI taxonomy): Eukaryota > Metazoa > Arthropoda > Insecta > Lepidoptera > Tineidae > Tinea > Tinea pellionella. The sequence continues at coordinate 4,807,801 of OX411252.1, forward strand.
ATCTTAAAAAAACTAATAATAATAAAATATCACGTTGTATTAATATCACATGAGTATTTTCACTCCCCAAATATTTATTGGTAGTTTGTTTAGGTTATATTTAGTTAAAATACTTACTCGTAATCTCTTCTTTTAGGATATATATTTGTGTTTTCATCATTTGAAAAATCATCAATTTTCTTTGTCATTAAAGTTTCAGTCATCATCGTCGACCCTGAATTTGGTGACATCGTGACCTCTACGGGTGATTCGCCCTGAAATTGATACATTTTTTAAATGTACAGATGCATGTACAATCTCTGAGTTGATTAGTTGTAAGGATCAAAAAGCCAGCATAGCAAAGGCCACTGCTGCCTGCGGATATTTATATTCTATTGCCAATTTGTGAGAATTAATTTGTAGTTTTTTAATAGAAGAAAAACTTTCATTATTGCTATTGCTTATAATAATTTCGAAAGTGATCGCATTTATTCATGGCAAAGCTGATGATTATACTTGTACTAACTCTCGAGGTGAGGTGACAGCTGGTGCAACGACATAGAAAGTGCAAGCGTATTATGCGGTTAGATAGCCCACATTTATGAATACTTTAAAAAATTGTATTCAAAATACAATCTTAAAGTCCCTAAATAAAATATTTTTAAAATATCTCGTTAAAACCCTAAGCTGCTTTACTTAGCTTGCTTGAAATTATAAAAATTATGCTTGTCGATGTTGAATAATAAAATCTAATAAAAAATTAATTAAACTATAATAAAATGTAGGAAAAACTTGTAAATTAATGTTGCATACTAACGGCTTATTGAAAAATTATATTACATTTAGACGACCAAATATTGAAATTCAAAACATTCATCAATAAATTGTCATAAAGAGAAGGTATATCGTCCTAAATTTTTAACTTCATAAGAAAGCTCTGTTACTTTCTCGCGTCCTCGATTCGTGAAGCATGTACCATTGCTACTTTTATGACATGTCGAAATCAAAATTTATCTTCTAGACATTTCTATAGAACAAAACCTGTTATTAGATAAATTATTTTACTTTCTTTTCTCTTTTGTAACTTTTGCGAATTAATAACTTATTACCGCTAGCATAATATTGTGCTAATTGATTTTACGTGATAAACATGAAAAATTATGTTATCTTATACAATAATAACGAGAATAAATCTTGTCTACATTATATAAAATATTCGAAATTGATTTTTTATCCAGTTGGTAAATTTTATTTAGTTAATAAAAATGAAGATATTTTTACAAGCGGAAAATCCAATTTTAGATTATTCTCACTTCGCACAAATAAACATCCGGGCATCATTGAATATTAAAATGAAAATATCAGGCTGGACATAATTTTAAAAATCTACCGTCAAAGTTCAATTCACACGATTCACGCGTTTATTTTGATTATTTTCCGTTTATCAAATTCATAGAGGTAAATGTTTTTCATGGCGGATACACTAATTTATCTTAAAACTATACTATTGCTTGTCACTGTTTTTCCTTTTAAATAAGCAATTTCTTTAATTAATTTCTCTTGATTGATAGTGAATGGCATTCATGTAGACATATTTTTAAATTGATAAATGCATGAAGTAACAAAAAAACATTAATAAATATTATTTTAGAAATCGTAGGTGACCTCTAATAATTTTTACAATTATCGCAAATACGATGTAGATAGGTATTATTAAAGTACAAAAGATTACTAAGTAGTTGCTTTCTCCGGAAAAGTAAATACGTCATATGTTCGCTTTTTAACGAAACTTGTTTCACCGCTGAACTCGACTTTGTGCTTTTGTCAATAAACTTGACTCGAACGGTTGAACGTTACTTTCACCAACGGCACATGCCTCAACACCGATGTGACCGAACGGATCAGCGAAAGCTATTTAATTTATATCATATATATTTGACCAACGCATTCAGTAACCAGTAATAAATTTATATTTGTATTTAAAATTAAATATCTTAGATATTAATTTTCGCGATAGTTTTGATTATTTAAATCCGAATATTTTGATAATAAGCCGCCTTTTAATCTTTAATTTATTTAAAATGTATTCTCTAATAATCGTATAAAATATCATATTATATTATATTTCAAAATTACCGATGTTTGCCTCCCAATCACGCTGAACTAAATAATCATAATAACTAAATAGGTTGGAATGGAAAAGCTTGAAAGCTGTCAATTTTTTTTCAATTTTCCACGAAAGTTACCATTAATTATTTATGGATTTCATATTAAGCCCGTACAAATCCCAGTCCCGTTAAGTGATTTATCAAAAATCTATGAAGGTTGTTTTTTCTTCAAAATCGAGATCGTGATCAATTTCGGGTAAAGCTGAAAGTCAACACGTGTTTCATGCTCAGTTTCCAGTAAATCTAATTAAAAATAATCTAATGTTGCTCGTAATCAGAAGGGATTCCTTTTAAGATAGACTTTTGTGTTTTTATAATATGAAAAATAATCAATTTTCATAATAATTATTTAAGTTTCAGTATTGTAAAAGCAGTATCTCAGCGTATGGACAAAAAAATTGACGGATGTATAAGGGGTGGAAGAGTAGATTCCAATCCTACGATCCTGAGTCTATAATTGACGAGTTTCTTATGACAGTCTTCTCGCCATACTTTCCGAAGTCATGTTAGAGCGTATGCTAAGCCAATGCTAATAAAAAATATTTTCATAGCATTACATTTCAGACGATATAGATTAGATTAGAGTAGCCTAGATTTATTTATTTATTGCATGTCATATAATTAGTATATAGTCTATATAATGTGATGCCCCGGTAGGTAAGGACATTATTGAAATTAAATATAAAATGTCATTAAAATTAATGTAGGAAGAGGGAACGAGACGGATGTATTGTATTGTATTTCGTCATTTAAAAATTCTATTACTAGCTTTGTTTATTAGAAATCGCTTTACAGTCTTGTTAAATATTTTCTCCGTTGTTAAATTTTTTATATGTTCTGGTAATTTATTGTAAACTTTTATAGACATAGAGTGAGTTGTGTAGTTCTAATCTAGAAGCTGTTTCTATTAAATATTGTTTTGCGTTATTACGCGGTTTGATGCGGCAATTATTATCTTTGTAGTTAGTGTAGGAACCACTATTCTTTTTTACCAATTTACACATTTCTAGTATACACATTGCTTAATTGTGTGATGTTAGTTTAGACTCTACAAGAAAGATGCGCGGTTTACATTATTTTAAAGATTTTATTTCAAATCTCGTCAAAATTTAAACAATAGTATGTTCAATTACAAGAAGCTTTGAATTTCACAATCATGTCCTAGAATTTACGATCGTAAATAGTCTTACTGACACAACTTCAGTATTATTGTTGAGCAATCACAACAATTTTACATGTCTTTTAAATGTAATTCAACCATTTTTATTCTCTGAAAATAAATTATTTATTAACTAAAGGTTGTCGTATAAAATGGTTATTTTCGATGTCACAAATTTCCTAGAAAATTTAATAATGAAAGAAGGAATGCAATAAAAAATTACGCTACTGAATAAGTTCAGGGCTGAAAATGTCGCCTCCTCATCCTCACATAGTCGAGCCAAACGACACGGCGGCGCAGTAAATATTTGTAATAATATAGATCTTTTGTTCATTTGATCCGTACGCATTTCGAAGCTACCAGTTCGTTTTGAAACATTCCTTTGCCTTAAATAATCTAATTATGAGAAAGTTATGACTTTATTTTTTATTGTTTTTTTTTTTAATATTCTATTTATTTTTGAATAATTTATTAAAATTGCGGGCGACATCTCCCGGGGCGGGAGGGGGACCGTAAGCGCACAATACGAACCTTTTTTAAACTATAATCTACCACTATGCTAAATTTCATTAAAATCCGTTCCGCTATCCAAGTGTTATCAGGGGACAGACACACATACTTTCACATTTATAATATAAGCCATTATCTATTCTTAGTGCTTGATTACTTGAGATGACCAATGTACATAAAACAAAGTTACATTGATACCCTCCGAGCATCTTAGAAGTTTTTAACATGAGTTTGTCGATTGTGAACCTACAACTAGAAATTAGGCTGTGTGCAACTGTATAAAAAAATAGTATAAAACTAGACTATAAAAATTGATATAAAATACATTGTACTAATACCTGACTAATCAGGTTATTAGGAAATGTAATCTATAAATCTTTATTTGTTACAATGTTCGAGTTATAAAAACATTTCATGTGTTACATTTTAATTAATAAGCAGGTATCGTAGTAATATATAAATATTTTTAATGCCTGTACTAAGCTAGTGCAAGAGGCACTGAGCAGCCAAAGAACATCTAACACAGTTACATTGGTATCGATCAAAATTTAGCGAGGTTTGAACACGGGTCTCAACGATCATGAGGTTCATCCTCTACCACTTGACAACGGCCGTTCAGTTGTATATACTACTCGCAGTATTAATAAAGACTTCACCAACTTCTTTTAATTATAATTCTGTCTTTTACAATACATCAATGGGGAAGTGTCCTTACAACTGACTATAAGACGTTTCCTGTCGGTTTCTATTTTCAAATTAAATAAAAGTTTTTTTAAACAAAACAGAATTAATTTGAATTTGTTTTAAATCATAATAAAAGTATTCAAAAAGTGTTCTTTATTTAACATTTTATTTTGTGTTATTTTATTGACTTTTCTGGGCATTTTTACAGGATTCTGCTTCCTTTCGTATATTTTTTCATATTATTTAAATTATCCCGGCATGTGAGCACATTTAGCCCGATTTTAAGTTAGCGTATTGCCACAGATAAATTGCAGACAGAAATCCTCTGTGCTATTTTAGCTTGAAATGACGAAATACAGTCTTCGCCGCTGTAATACTGTTTTCCTCGATTAAAAGATAGATTTATCTTCTTCTGTAACACTTTTTTTAAAGTTTTTTTTTGTCATAAATAACCTACACATGTTTTATATAGTAACTCGACATGTGACTGCACTCTGCCTAATGTTAAACTAGAGAACGGTTTATGAGCAACAATTGCTCGTACAAAGAAATGTCTGCAGCCAGCAGTATCCACCACCATGCCGGCTTGAGGAGACGAATGTGCACCATCCACCACACTCTTCTCATTATACCCGGCTCCTTCTAAGTTGATCAGGAAACGCGACTATTATTTCACGGACGTTTCAATTTTGAAAGTGATGGTTCTACTCCAGGACGGCAGCCTACCGCTCTTCAAAACATATGTATAATATACTACGTACCTATATATAATATAAAAACTTTTTAGTTCATTCTATCTACCCCTAATGTAAAGACTAACTCGGTTTTATTTTATGATTTTACTTTCATAAAAGAGCTCGGATTCCTTTTAGATTTACAGAAGAACGTAAATGTGGATTCATGTAGTTTAGTGTAGCCGAGTAATTTACGGAAGGTCAGTAATATTCCTTTGACTGAGTCTTCAGTTGGTTTAGTAGTTATTGTGTTGGAACCACGATTTGAATCCTAGATTCATTTTATGCGAAACAAACATATTTGATACTTGAAAAATAATTGGCAGACGGCACTCAATTTTAATTACCAATATTAATAATAATAAAAGCCCAATGAAATTAGGAAAATGTTACGATGGGCATTAATTTACCCAATACAATGACATAAGTGGATAAACATCTACAAAGTTAAACAAATAAAAGCTGGAAAATTTGTAGTATTCGTGTAAATATCAAAACAGTTCTGTCGTGTTATAACGCACTTCGTGTTAAAGCAAACTGTTTGTGGTTTGGTTTCCAACAAAAGTCCTGAGTGCAACCTTCGTTTAGGTACATACCAAAGAGAATTAGAAACATCTTAGTACATATGTCGAAGTACATGAGTCTGTAATGTAAATTTTTATATGCAGATTTTACTTCGTGATTATTGAGATTTAAAAAAGAGATTTTATTGCAAAGTTTATCAATAGGGTACCTATTGGATCTACCCATTGGAACGTATTAGTATTAATTAAAACGTGATATAAGCAAATCTGTTTGTTAATTAATCGTACGCGTGTATAACGAAGGTGGATTTTTCTCTACTGCAATGCATTTTAAGAGTAATTTAAAAAATATCAATGCGAATATTAATATTAATTATAATATTATTATATTATCTTCCAAATATATATATATATATATATATATATATATATATATATATATTCATTGTAACGCAACTGAACTAAACGATTAAGAATGAACAAAAGGAAAATGATTTTGTACTTGTGTTTTTAACTATACCCATACTTATCGATTTAAAACAACTTGATGAAGTTTTCACCCTTTACTTTAAGATAATCTGCTGAAATCTCATTGAATTCTTGATAGTCACCTGTGGCGCAGTGGTTAGCGCCTATTAGAAGGGGGTTACGGGTTCGATTTGTATTTACGAATTAATATTCATTTATTTGAAAACGCACAACTATTTTAAGTCTATCAAAAGATTTCGAAGAACTTCAAAAGAACGAGAACTACTAGCGGTACTAAACACTTTATTACTTTATTGGGTAAGTTATAGAAATAAAAATAATTAAAAAAAGTATTTCTTTTGGTGTTGGTGTTGTTATGTAGTACATAGATCCTAGTTCGGAGCCAGGGCATTATATAGTATTTAGGTATGTAATTTATTTATTTATTCAGATTTAGATTGGTATACAGCATCGCTTGTTCTACGAAAATTATTTCAAAGATTTTCTGTACGGTAATATAATAGATTTTGTTTTTCCAAATGTTTAATCATAAATAATATTAAGTAATATAAGTTTTACGAAATATTTTGTTATGTATTGATAGGAAGGAGAACTTATTAAATTAGAAGTTTATCAAAGAAATCGCGTTAAAGAAGTACTTAAAAGTATGTAAGTAGGTTTACTTATAATAATTTTATCGAAATTCTTTGTGTTCTAAAATATTTGATAAAAATATATGATTTTAACATTTATTTATCATTTAAACAATTTATTCAATAATTTCTGAAGGAAAATTTCAATTATTATTTTAACAACGTGATTAAAATTAATCCGTGTTTATTTAGGCTCTTCTACTTGGTAATTAAAGATCTCGTAATTTTCGTTAATTTAATTCCGTTAACTATATTTATAATTTGAATGGGAACCTTTTATGATTAATTAAAAAACCTACCTTATTTTAATAAGTCAAATTTAAAATTCCTTTAAAAGTCACTTTTCACACTTTTTTTAAACACGAGTGTCCGCGACAAACCTGCGTACAGACATTAACTACGAGCTTTGGAGTGGCGCAAGAGCCTGCGTGAGTTACTTATACTTTCAGATTACTACTTTCCCCACCAAAATTTTCTTTTCTCACTTATCCTCATTGTCTGTCAAGATATATACACTAATATTTTTTCTGTTTGACTTCTAAGTATATTTGACCCAAAAATATTACAGTTAGATACTACTCATAAATTCGTATTAATATTTTAGGTTGATAAGAAATAATTATTAAATTATGAAGAAAAAGCAATAGAAAAAAATAATAATAAAGAAATACAATGTTTATATGCCAATAATTAATTTAACAAAATAACCGATAAGAAATAATACTTAAAGCATTAACTGCATTAATTTTTAGAAACATTAGATTTTCATCAGTAAATAAACTAATCATGTTTTGTCTGTCAGATTGCCGCCATCCCGGGGTAGTACCCATTTTCAAGTATAAAGACTGTGAAGTGATCCAGTTGCGTTTCAGGAATCGGGATCAGGACAGTAACCTGTTTTAAAGAGGGCAGTGTGTCTTACCAACCTGGATGGAGATTTAACTGATGCCTGTGACAATAATCCAAATCAATTTCATAAATATACTACAAAATAAATATATATTATAATAATTAACATTGAAATTAATGGCATACAAAAGTATTACAACAAAACAATTTATTCGCAAATTACAAATTTTATGTCATCTTGAAACATGAATGCGTCACTGCTTGATGCAAGATAATAATTAGAATAATCCTTCAGCTGCGTTGCATTTCCAGACACTCTGCCTCTTTACATTTTTTTTATGTTAAGCCAGTGTGAAGTTATGAGCTACTGCTATCGCAGAGAAATCACCTCCACCATGACGGCTTGACGAATGTGTCTCATCCGTTGATCATCATGTCATCCCCTCGTGATACCGGGCTACTCCGAACTGATCCTGAAACGCGATTTCACGGGTGTTATACTTGAAAATTGTAGCTAATGACCATCATCAGTCTGCCTACCACGAATATAGAAATATTTCGAAATAAGAAATAAAATTCTACGAAACAACACAAGACAAAAGAAAATAGTACGAAATGAGGACGAAATGTTGTGAATACAATAAGTGAACGACCTATGATTTAAAACTGTAATTTATTTTAATTTTAAACAATAAAACATCTAAAAACAATTACGTATGCATAAATCACAATATACTCGTAAAAAGCAACGTCAAAAGACTGTCTTTCTGAAATAATACTCAGATGTCCTTTAAAGTTATTACATATTAATGTTTACATAGTAATAGTCTAATTAGTCCCTCTATCCACACAGGCGGCCTTTATTATTTCATAACCCTCTAGACATATCCGCTAGGACCACAAACTACATAGAGATACTCCGTGGAGAGTACGCTGTCATACATTTGTATACCGGCCGCAAACTTGTATGAAAAATGACCTTACTGAACTAACTTTGCTTATCTCTTCTTGTTGTTTTTTTGTTATAACAATTTGCTAGTGTCAAAGTAAATACTTCCATCATTCAAACAAAACAGTCAAGTTTTTTTTATTTTTTTTTATTTTAGCACGTCATATGACCGCACTCCGCCTGGTGTTAAGCTAGAGTGCGATCCATGAGCGGAGGCGACTGCTGTCAGAGAAGGGTATATGCAAACAGCAGTCGTGCCCGCTATGCCGGCTTAATGAGATGCCTCTTCACACTGCGCTTGAAGGATCCCATGTTATAGGAGGGGGGAAAGACGTTTCAGTCAAGTCAAAAATATTAAGGTAAATGGAAAGATGGAATGCGATAGATTTATACATTAATAAGAACAAAAAATACAGAATTTATCAATATAACATTTTGATAGTATAAACAATTTGAATGGAGTGACGTGTGACAGTTTCATTTTTACAAAATTGTTGAAGCCTCTTTTCGATACTTTAACAAAAAAAATGCCTCCGGAGAAAATGAAAATACATGATTTTTTAATCTTCCAAATTCGCGAAAACTTAATAGATAATAATCCACCATTATTACACATAAACAAGCTGAGCTGAGTTAGGATTAGAACCCTTGCCCGCCGCAATCGCGCGACTTAGGATTATCTAACCTGTCTACTAAACGACACAGCTATTGACTTGACGTGATCGTGTCGAAATTCCTTTATTCTGCTCAGGCACACACAACAGCCTCTTTCTTTCATTAGTTTTCATCTTAATTTAGTCACAAAACTAAAAATAACTAACTTGAAGTTTAAAGAGTGGTAGGCAGACTGATGATGGTTATTAGCCCAGTCTGCCGTTGCCCGTAGAGAATTATCTGTAGTAGCAGTTGTTTCCGTTTATGGACTGCACTCTAGCTTTACATCAGGCGGAGTATTGTTATATGCCGAGCTACAATATAAAAAAAAATATGTAAATATATAATATTACCTTGCCTTATTATAAAATAAAACCATGTAAAAATGTAAAAAAATATTGTAAGTGACAGTAAAAATACACATTTTAGTTAGCACAAGACGAGCGTAGGATATTGAATGTTTGCCAGGAACAAACATGGTGAGCAAGTAGCTTTAAAATATCAGGAAAATACCAAGGAAATTTGTTTGGTCGGTACCATAGAGGTTATTTGAATATTTTTAGGATCATCTTTTCTTATTTTATTTTAACTCGTCATATGTCATATGACCGCACTCCGCCTGATGTTAAACTGGAAGGGCATCCGCAGGCAGCAGTCGTCTATATCCAAAGCCCTGGACCTAGATATGGATACCAAAGTTTTTATGGTAAACAGACATGTGATCGAACTCCGCTTGCTTTTAAGATAATGGCCTGTGTTTCTAACGCCTGATTTTTTATATACCTGTATAATCTATCCATATATAGAATATCAACAACATCTGCTATTGCATAATTTCAGGGATAACTAATATTGTTTTGGAAGAGATCGTAATCCATTGGTAAAAAAACTATTAAATTCCAATTTTTCTCTATGGTAGCAGTTGTTCCCATTCATTGATCGCGCTCTAACTTTACATCAGGCGGAGTGTTGTTTTATGCCAAGTTTACAATAAAACAAATCTTTAACTATGTTAGAAGAAACAAAATATTTAAATATCAAGCCATTTTTTTTATTGCAATTTTTTGGCATATTCAATTCAAATGCTCCCCGCATTTCCTGTTATTGAATTAGGATGAAAGTTGAGCAGAAAACAATCGCCGCACACACACAGTCCCAAATATTGATCCAATTCTCCCTACGTCACATCGTCTGCCTATTTGATAGGTCTTCCCACACTTCTGGTCCTTGCTCGCGATCTTCACTCGCTCACGGTTCTGGCGACACAATTTCCCAGTTTAAGCTCATTCTGTAGTATATTTAAATTGGTTGCTTTTAATAAATTCGAAAATCTATATGTACTATCAAGAGCAGGGGAGCAGTCCCAGTTTTTTTTTTTCAAAATTGTTTATCGGAATATTACGGTTGCCTTCTCTTTCTGATCGCATTATAAGTAAAGGAGATCAATATCGTTGTCAAAGTTTCTATATGTTTTTTACATATTGCACGTCATTTAGTTAGTCACACGTCAGTTGTCATAGCAACGTAAACATAAGTTATATTGAAAGTAGGAGCTGAGAGAAACATAAAAATATGCAATGTTACAGTCCTTAAGGTGGGACTGCTCCCCAGCTCTTGATTGTACGTTATTTTGTCATATTGTTTTGGCTATCACTTTAGGAAAATTAATCAAAAGACCTGTGGTGTCATGTCATTACATTAAAGCCAATAATATTGGAAACAACATTATGTTTGACCACGCCTGCGACTTTTTTCTTCATTATGAGAGTAATTTAGACGTCTAGCTTTCCAATATACGAGTAGTTACGAGTTTCGGACACGCTAAGCTGTCGAATCACCTTTATTAGTATTTATTAAATGGACTGATATTTATTTCAAACAAATTACAAAGTAATATTAAAAACCATATTAACGAATGGAAGAAAACTACAGCTGAAATTGTTAACAAGATAAATTTTATGTCTTATTAGTTATTAGTTCATTGGAAATAATAATATCTAGCCAAGGAGTATACAAGAGTATCTAGTCTTCTGGCAATTTCTGTCTAGTTGTTTTCTGACAATACACTGAAAATTATTGCTTAGGTGTACAATTTGTCAGAAAAATCAATTAGCAAATTAGATGACTTGTTTTAACTTCATCTTAATCATCTGTTAATTCTGACTTGAAATTAGACCAGCTTCAGCCAAGGGCTAGCGTAAGAAACATAATGCATACGAAATTGCGAGCAATATCTTGCACAAAAATAAAATTCTATTATAGTATAGTTCTAATAAAGTATTGAAATCATATTTGAAATTGGAATAAAAAGCAAAATCGCAGTAAAATTTCAAAACTCACGTGAAGGTGTGAAATCTACATACATACTCGACTACGCATAGATACTAGTTTAGCTGAGTCAGTGAGTATTTGTGCTGCCAATAAATATGAATCGAAAGTGATTGTCAGTAATAAAATGATTGATTAGGAAATATTTTGTCTATGATCTTGAAAGACATTTTCAAGATCATAGCCAAAATTGATCAGAAAAAAAGGAATAAAGAAACAACGTTTTCGCATGAGAGCGATGTAGCTTAAAGCTGTATATGTTGACAGCTGTACCTTTTAAAGGAGTTTTATTCAGCACTTACGAGCTTGATAAAAGTATTAGAGCCGTGGTCTAGCTGTAAGGCGCGTAAACTCACGATCGATTAGACCCGTGTTCGAACCTCGCTAATTCTGACCGGTGCCAATGTAACTTTGTTATAGGTACTTTGGTCGCTCATTGCCTATAGGCACTATTAGAGAGTGGTAGGCAGACTGGTGATGGTTATTTGTCCTGTCTGCCGTCCTGGGGTAGTACCACCACTTTCGTCGTGTCGTGTTTCGGAAATAGTTTGAAAGTAGCCAGGTATAACGAGAGGAGTGTGCACTGTCAATCTAGATGGTACATGGTCGCCTCCTCAAGCCGGCATAGAGGAGGCGACTGCTGCCTGCACAGACACAGGCTCTGTTGTAGCAGTTGTTTCCCTTTAAGGTACTCTAGCTTTACATCAGGCGGAGTGTTGTCACATGCTGAGCTACAATTTAAAAATAAAACGAATATAAAGCTTGGTTATTTTCTTTTCTATAATTATTTTATTAATTTTAATCGTAATTATAGATTTTAAAAAAATCGTAAAGCGAGTTCTAAATCAATTTTTGATGCAGTTTTTCCCCTTAAAAACTCATCAAATTATTATTCTTACATATTCGCTAAAACACGATATAGAACCTGGTTATTTTATTTTTTTAATTAAATATATGTTAAGATGTGAAAAAAAGGTTTACGCGCTGTCGGATGTATGCCCCATAATGGTAAAAATGGTAAAAAATAACTATTGCTATTCTTAAAATATTCGCTTTTTTTGTAACTCACCTTTAAGGATACCCATTTGACACAATTTTCTAAGAAGCGACGCTCTTACGTAAACAATATGGCACGCTTATCAGATAATACATACGCGTAGTCTTACAAAGATAATAATATTTAAACAGATTTACATGACAATACTACAAAAAAAATTAAACTAGCTAAAGTCTTCATTCCTGTATATAAAAAAGAGCTATAAAAATATTATACGATTTTATAGTAACATAATTTCAAGTTATTAGCGCTAGCTTATAATGTGCAAACGCCTAACGGTGTCCTGTCTATATAGTATATGGTAATTTTCGTCGAAATGTAAGATATATTTCAGATAGCGCCATCTATCATATTGTAGCAGAATCGCTACACCTTTTTCCGCACATCTGTGTATGAGCATGTTACACGTATAAAAAATTTATTTAAAATAGAAGAGAACTGCGAAAGACTAGATTTCTAGACCAGATATCTTTATTGAACATAGCGCGCGAGAGTAAATCTACGAGTCGTCTGGCAAACGATAAAGGAAAATTTGGGGACGTAGTACACAAATTCCAGTTGCCTAACACGTAATTCAATTTAAACAATTACAAAACAACGTTAGTCACACAATAAGGTCATCCTGAGATTGGTAAAGGTGTTAATTCTGAATTAAGATCGTTATATTCAATTATCAAGTAAATTAAAATGGTTACACCATATTTTGTGCCTCTCAATACGCTGCATTCATATCCTCTTAGTAAGATTATGGCATTCGTGAAACAAAACAAAACTTGTTATTATTAATTATGTAACAAAAATAATAAGTGTAATGTTTTGTTTTATATTTGTGGAATATTTTTAAGAGGTATGCCGTTTATAACAAAAATTGTATTAATATTATGAGCTGAGTCCAGGGACAATGTTGGCTTATGGAGTGTTAGCGTCTTTTCTTATCGTCACTTTCGCCTCTACCTTATTTTGGTTCTCTGAAAATGCAAATTAATCATGTTCAAGGTCGGAATTGAATGACAAATAATTTATTTTTAAAATATGTTTTCCTTAAATACCTAATTAGTACCTAGAAAATAAAATATAAACTTTATATTACACAATAAAAAATAATAATATCTCGAAGGCTATGTTGTCAATGTAGCGTTTACAACGTGCGAAATTAGACAATATTGATAAGACAATGGCGACGATAGGTCGGCTCCAATTTATGTAGGCCATAAAGTGAACAAATCTTGCTAATAAAAAGTCGATAACGAATCTTCTTCAGTAAGAAAATATATGGCTAAATGGACTGATTGATTGAGGTTAGTGGTACTCCCATAGTGTGATGTAATTTTGTAATGGATTTAAATAGAAAGAGCAATAAAGGACGATAAAGAGGCGTGTAAGGATCAAAAAGAATTCTAAGGAGCCAATAAAATCATAGATATGCAAGATACTGTGTAATATTAGGTACCTGATGTAAAAAATCATGTCCGTTATTTCTATACAAGATATTTTATGTCAAAGACGTATATTGAATATGGTGACATCATTTATTTCAATAAGTGTATCATAATTTTCCCCTAAGCCTAACTTAGTGAGCTGAAAGCATGGCATTGGCTGAACGGCCTCGACCCGATCCCATGAGCATATCGCGGGCATTAGACTGATGCCCTTCGAATAGGAGTGAAACCTAGCCTTATAGCAAGACAGTACAACATAGAGAGTCGCGCGCGCCGCCGCGTTTTTAGTGTCACTGTTATTTTAATCTTAAAGACTTTTGTGATTTCTCCGCGAGGCGTCGATTGCGTCAGTGCGCATTACAATAAACTTACGACAGGCATTACTTTGTAAGTCAAATCTGTTTATTGTTGTGTTAATTTTGAATTTCAACAAAAATTGTAAATATTTGGTATGTTAAAGATTTACAACATTTCAATAACTATTAATTTTCATTACTTATTAACTTATTAGTATTGTAAAGCATTATTCACATTTGTGAAATTTGTAAATTAATAAATTAACAACAGTTTTATTTCATATTAAATTAACTATTTAAATCGTGTTGCGAAAAGCGAATAAATCCGCCTTGATTTTAACTTTTCAGGATGATTGATTATTTATTGAAAAATTTGTGATCTATGGTGGTAAAATGATATAACACGTGTAGACTAACTATATGAACACAGTTGTTATTATATTTATATGTTTATGAACGCAAACGTGTGGCACAGTGACCCATCTTTAATTGTTGACATAGTATAATGGTGACAAACAACAGCGGTGCTATAATAAAATGTATATTATTACATAATAGTGTATCCCTATGGCAATGACATCATGTTTTGTAAAAATTAACGCTTCTATATTATGTATAATATGTTAGTAGATGACTTCATCTTTTAACCGTATTTGATAACTAACAAAATCATGTACAAACTAACATTTGTAGCTAACTACTACCACATCAGGGGTAGGCAGAAACTATGGAGTGCCAACGACTTTTCTCTCTACATACATACCTTTTCTGCTGCTCACTTGACTCTTTCTTAGCAGTTGTCTATCTTGTCCAGAAAGATCTTTCCTGGGCGCTCCATTCCGTCACTGCTATTATCTCTTTCCACCACTACGAGTATAACTACTGTCCTTGAGTTCGCAACATCTATAAAAAAATAAGAGAAAGTTTGATATTTTACGAATTTTATGTAAATACATAAAGTAAATACTCTATGTTTTTCTTTCCTTACTTTCCTCAATCGGGTAATATATATAGTGTATCAGTCTTGGTGGAAATCTGCAACAAATAATGGTTTAAATGTAATAAAAACAATGAAAGTGTTAGTAATACGTTCTTACTACAAAATATCGTTTTGCTTAAACCTAATGCGAATGTTGCATTTTACGATAAAATCTTATCAATTATTTTATTAACAATATAACCTATATTGCTAGAAATCCTTTTGTAAGAAAATTAACTAGACCAGAATTTTATTGAAAGTAATTAAACCTTAATAACAAAAAAAATCTGTGCAATTTCAATCATAATTTAATAATAATAAATTAAAAATTTATGTTGAAAAATTTATAGAATACCCGATAGTGTCAGTTAGCAATGAAGGCAACTGCAAAGTAAAACTTACTGGTATTATAATAATTGTGATAAAAAACAGTTTTATGTGAAGTTAACCCAGCAGTTGGAAGGGTTGCAGATGGAAAGACACAACTTCACGGTCACGTGAGCGCTGTGCCAAGCTGATGGCCAGAGCAACCATATGCGTCCCTATAATCTTTATTGTTTAATTTTCATTTTAATTTATTAAATAATAATAATAAATATACTAATATTAACTGAATAATAAGAATTATAAATAGAAAATTCTATCGATGTGATAATAAATAATTTGTTTATAGTATGACATACCTGTAGTAAATATTATATTTAGAATGCAATATACACTCATAGATGCATAAAATAGTAGGAAGTATAAAATATTAGTGATCTGGTGATTTATTATTACTAAAAATCCTTTTTTTAAATGGCATTACAATAACAATCTGTCAAAGTCAAAGTCAAATCAAGTCGAGTCCCAGACAAGTCTAAATTAGTTTCTGTAAAGTGATAGAACCTTTACTAAAACTTTCACCCGAATTTTGGTGGGAAAATTAAAACATACGTTCTCTTATTTTAAATTATTTATTCACATTCACGCACGCTTATGAGCACTTAATAATTAATAATCCACCATTATTACACATTAACACTCAAAGAAACACAAGTTTAGGGAAATAATTCAGGACAGATAACGTCTCTAGATGGCCGCTAAACCTCCCATAAGCATGACAAGTCGACAAATGTAAATATTTATGATTGATTCGACACGTTTGTTATTGTAGATCTATAAACAATCCTAATTTTAACATTTTTACGCGACTATCAGAATAGGGAAGACAGACAGAAGTACCTTATTTTCATGATCGATGAGACCCGTGTTCAAATCTCGCCAAATTCTGACCTGTACTAATCCAATTTGTACATTGATTGCTCAGTGCCTTGGTGAAATCCTTTAAGGATGCTTTGGCCCTTGGGCAAGATTATGAGGATTATATCGGACTCTCCGACCTGGCATACCGACTAAAACCCCACGGTGTTTCACTCAACTCCACTATGGACGGAGTCTGGGCACACGTTAGCATTCATCCAAACTCCGCCCTGCGGAGGTCTAAGAGTGCGGACCGAGCCCCGGGAACACTCAACTCACTGAACGCCTCAGTTTATAGGACGTCGGATAAATCCCCATATCCGCCGCCACTAGACTTTGGAGACAGGCGTGAACAGTCAACAGTCCATCGGGGCTGCAGGCTATCCCCCGCCTCCGGAGCTCGTGCCAAGACCTCGGCGATTTCGTGGAGGGTGTGAGGAAACACAAAGTTTCTCCCCCACAACGTGCCCCAACGGCTTGCCTCTCGCAGAGAGGATCTTCGCCTCGTGTGATTGCTCATCTATGATACAAGCATTTCACTCTTTTCCAATTTTGTGTGTTTAATTCTATATAATTTTAAATTACTGCCATATTGTTATTTTTTCAATTTATATGAAACGTGCGCAGTTACGTTCTTAAAAGTTTCAAATGGTACTTAGTATGTTATTTCCAATAAAAAATATACAATATACAATAATTCAAATTAATAGGTACTACAGACAAACAGTTGAATCAACTAATTAAGAACTATTTTCGATTTTCGCGTACGTTCTGGAATCGGGTATCATTACTGCACCATTAAATTTACATCTTTAATTCATAAAAAAACGATATTTTACATATTGCAAATTTCTTAAAATAAAAATAAAATATTTCGTCTTTTACGTCGATGATAAACGCTCTATTCTCACGAATACTATTTTTATATAATTTCCTAATAGTAACTAATACCCATCTACAAAATGTTAATTATTTTTTATTAGGAACAGGCCAAAGTTAATTAATTAATTTGAGGATAATAAACTAGGCAATAAATATACCGCGCACATATTATTTTTTTATATAGTAGTCCGGCATGAGTGTGGTTCATGAACGGAAACAATCGCAGAGAAATATCTGCAGGTAGCGTGGCCTTCGCTATGCAGTGTACCGTTGACAGTGCACACTCCTCTAGTTATACTCTGCTACTTCCGAGCTGATCCTGAAACGTAACTAGGTCACTTTGCGGGTACTACATTTGATGATAATGAAATGTTTATGAAAGTAATAAAGTATTAAATGTCTATGACATCACTTCAAACAAGTCTATGATGATGACTAACGTAATATTTAGTCGTATACAGTTCCACACCCTACTTGCGATGTCGACTGTGCTCATCTGACTTCATACACCAAAATTGTATTAAATCACTCATTGTTTTCACATTTTTTGTTATCACTAATTAACATCATTATTTATGGATTGTTAACTATTCAAAATAGATTTTGATGTATTTATATTTTCCTAAAGAGTAGTGGGCAGAGTGTTATTATCATGTCGGTCTGGGGTAGTACAACCACTTTCTAGTGACCGTTTCACATTTCGGGATGAGCCTTAAAATAGCCGGACAACAAGAGAAGAGCGCTCATAGTGGAGGTAACTACTATTTGAAAACATTTCTCTACATGTCGAGCTACTCTAAAATAAATTGTTTAAAATTAAGATTGAGAAAATAAAAATGTATTAATTAAAAACATATAATAGAGTACAGTCAGTGAATGATATAAGGTTGCAATACACGCATAGAACACAGTAATCGTCAGTCTGAAAGGACTTTAGCCTATTGAAATAGAGTTTAATTTTAATTTTCTTACATATTTACATTATTTTAAACAATCTATAGGTATACTGTACCTACCACATGTATAAAACTTAAACAAAATATTGACTCGAGTCGAGTACTCTCTTTTATCAGTAGCAATAAATCCGAGATCTTTTCAAAATGATTTTGATTAGATTAAAACAATATTTGCGTTCATATTTATTTGAGATTTGGGCCAGTAACTTAGATTTTTTTAAATAAAACTTCAAATGTTCAAATTAAATAACTATTTATTTCAATATCCTAAATTATTAATGACTTCTCTTTAATAACATGGACGACTTAGTAAAAATCTAACCTAACCTAACCTAACGAGTGAAGGCAAGAATAACAAATTTTGTGAACATATGAACAGTTATTTCCGTGTGTTAGCAGGTAAAATAATAATCTCTGAGTAAACACCATTATAAATAATTGTTGTCACTATTGTTTGAGACCTTTGACATGTGTCAAGAAGTCTATCTACAATCTACATATGTAGGGTCAGCAACAAATGCGCGTACGCAATGGGATGCGTGTCAATAGGTATTTTTAATACGCTTTCATAGTTTCATAGAATATAACGCGCACGAACGCTGTTAAGTCATTGTACGCGTTAAATGGGGGCTGACAATTAACATTAATATTTATTTCAAAGCAATTCTACCGTGGAAATGATGTAACGACCTTGTAGACTGGGCATCTACTCTTTAAGGTTACGTAAAACGACGTTTCGGTAAATTTTGGGGGCTATTCCCGTTTCGTTCCAGATCGAATCTTGTTTTATTCTTATTATAATGATTAGGAAAGTTATAAATAATTCGCCTTAACGAAAAACGTTGCTTCGGCTCTGGATACCAAAAACCTCCTACCAAAAAATATTCTTAAAATTGAAATCGATTTGGTCAGAATCTTACTTTAATCCTAAACCAATACTCTACAAAAAGATGTTGTTTTTTTTTTCAATTATTTATTGAATTAAATTCAATTTTCGTTTTGTTTAAAGAAGAAGGAAGTTGACGCAGGTTATCTTTATAGGGTTAAAGAGTTCGATGGTCACGTTTGAGAGTTTTGGTGGGTATGGCCATCAAGATATCGTTATCGGTCTTGAACTATTTTTTTTTCGTTTTAATATAATATTTTTATTCTTTAATTAAGTTTACTATGCATAAAATGTCTGTGAACGTGGGAAATAATTTAGAGAAAATATAGTATGTATAGTTTAGTGGTCAGAACGTCGTGAATTCGAATCCGAACTCGTTCACGCTGTTGTATAATTTAATATTGTAGGCATTATGTTAAACTAGAGTGCGGTTCATGAGCGACCTACTATTACAGAGAAATAAATATAATTCAGGCAGCAGTCACCTCTGCTATACCGGCTTGATATAGGTTGATAGTGCACATTTCTCTCATTACCAGAACGTGTATTTGTATTTTAGGGCTAGCTTTACCGAATTGATTTTGATTCAATTTTAATTTTTATGTCATAAATGCGTAACATTAACAAGTATACATCGATACTGGCAAAAAAAAACCAAATGCTATAAAAAAAAGAAAAAATAAAAAGGTCACGTTTTTTACTGCGATTTACGTCATTGAAAGCAAATAGTCGCGGTATAATTTAAATAAGAGCTGATTGATGCATTAGTTCGTCAAGTACGAATATTCTATAATATCGCTCAGTGCCTATAGACACCATTAAAGAGTGGTAGGCAGACTGATTATGGTTATTTGTCCAGTCTGCCGTCCTGGGGCAGTACCTCCACTTTCGAATGTAACACCCGTGAAGCGACCTTGTCGCGTTTCGGGAATAGTTTGAAAGTAGCCAGGTATAAGAGAGGAGTGTGCACTGTCAATCTAGATGGTACATGCTCGTCTCCTCAAGCCGGCATAGTGGAGGCGACTGCAGCCCGTAGAGATTTCTCTGTGGTAGCAGTTGTTTCCATTCATGGACCGCACTCTAGCTTTACATCAGGCGGAGTGTTGTCACATGTCGAGCTACAATAAAAAAAAAATTGTATTTAAGTTTATGGAGCTCGCGGCAACTTTTATTTATTTATACATGAGTATTTTTTAGTTATTACTGGCAGCACGGGCAACACTATGCGTTAAATATTAATATCATTAAAGACCCATGATGGTGGTTATTAGCCCAATCTGCGAAAGAAGAACCCGAGAAGTGACCTAGTCGCGTTTCGGAATCAAAGACATTCGTCTCAAGCCGAAGCGAAACCAACTACTGCTTGCCATTGGTAGCGGTTATTTCTGCTCATCAGGCGTACTTTAGCTTAACATTAGGCGGAGTATGGTCAATTACCAATGTACATAAATCCAGGACCTACGTATAACATACTAGCACGCTAACCACTTCGCCAGAAAGGCCGTGAGCATCTTTTGTTAATACAAAAAGCAGAAAGTTGTTTTATAAAGATTCGCTTTGACATTTTGATGGTTGAACCATTAGAACGGCCTTGAGGCGGCTCTATTCGTGGGCGTAATAAAACATTACATTAGTAGGTAGGTAGTAGGTAAATACGTGAATCAGGTCAGTTTAAACTTGTCATAAACTCTACGTCTCACTTGTTTTTAAACTTAAGCTCATGCCTTTATCCTAGGCGGGATAGGCTAAGGCTTTGGAGCGCCAGCAATTTCTCTCTCTACATACCACTTTCGCATCGATCACATATATTGTTCGTTTTTAAATTTTAATAGTAATTAAACCGAGTCTGTCCTTAAAAATAGGTATTTTACCCAAAAAAAAATATAACTTGTGTAGTGTATTGAACTGACAGTTGTTGGAAAATTCTGTGACGTTAACGTTTCAAAGCATTATTTTATCAAAGAGCTATGTAAGTAACATTAATGATTGGGCTATCAATTTAAATTAAAGAAAACACGCCTTTTGTCCCACAAGGATAGGCAGAGACAATAGATCGCCACTCGCCACGATTCTGGCATAAATTCTCTTTACCATCAGGCACTAGGCACCTTAGTTACCATGAGCTATCAAAGTACCTAATAATATGTATAACATAAATTTGCCTGTACCGTATTATTTTTGTTATTCGGTCCGATTTGACCCGTCTTCTGGTGCTCGCGTAACTTTCGATTTCAACACCGAGTCCACGGTCATCGGTCCCCTACCATCCAATCACGGCCGCTCTTAGAAAAAATATATTATAAATTAATAATTTGAAATCTTTATTAAGTAATATATTACGCTGCATTTTAATTGTTAATGATGACAAAATACAATGGTTCTAAAATCATTTAGCCAACATGATTCATAGTTATGAGGCTATAATATATGGAAAATTTGTAAAGCCAGTGAGTTAAGGATAATCATGTAAATTAGTTACGTCATATACAAACATTTAGATATCTTGTAGTCTCTCTTTCAAAGGTTCCCAAACTTTTGTTCTCGTGCGTACCGCTGCCCACTCGTAATCTGAAAATTAGGCGAGTTATGATGCGGACAGGTTTAAATTACAGATATAAAGTGCTGGTGCTATTTTAGATATAAAAGTTTGAAAACCCCTGCAGAGACATGCGTCATCTTTTTTAATACAGTATTCCAACATGTACCACTCCGCCTAATGTGCCACAAAGAAGCAGGCCCCACTCGCCTCCGCTATGACGGCTTGATGAGACGCGTCTAGGTTGACAAGGCAATGTGCCTCATTATTCTCGTTTTCTTATTATACTCGGCTACTTCCAATCTTATTTCTAGGTATTTTTACGTGAAAGACATGTCGGTAGTAAGACTTGCTATGCCAGGAACTGCAGGTTAGGCTAATATCCATCATCAGTCTGCCTACCACTAAGTAAGTTCGTGTTTTCTTAGGAGCGGAATTTGTGAGATTTTTTTACAAAATATAAATACTTAATTATTAGTTAGTTTTTTTAAAATTCTGTTCTTTGTACGATTACATTATGCTTTATGGTAGCGTTATAATGTTATAAATTTCGATTTGTGCACTATCAGCGTTTATCAAGATTAGACTGTATTGACACAGGTGCAAACAATGATAATAAAAAATTTAACACAATTTTTCCTATTCCAAAGTTAACGGACTATACCCTTTATTTCGTCGTAATAAGGTACAATTTTTGGTATGTCCCCATAAGGGAACAAAAATACTGACGACAAATAAGATAATTTCAACACCATTGATATATCGTATCCGTTGATAATGAACACCTGAAATATGGTGTGTGTGTGAGTCACAAAATAAACTGAATCATCAAAACAATCTGAGTTTTAGTTTATCGATTTTTATATCTAAAGATAATTGAAAAAAGCAAAACAATATCGATAAATGTATTATGTCAATTTAGGGCAGACTGGCGCACTGGTGACTTTTGTTAACGTGACAATCTATCACTGTCACAAAGTCCACAGAGCTGGTTACTCGTAGAACTGACAAACGCGACACAAACTTCTCTTAAGATCAGGTAGTTGGCTTTTTTTACGATGTAAATCAATATTTCAGAAATGCAGGCATTTATAAGCTTACAGACACGTCTCTACTGGGGTTGGCAGACGCCTGCACATTTGCCCCTGGTCCACATTCTTTACTATTCTTTTAAGTGCCTTTACCAAGCTAATCCTTGTATTATTGACATTGTGTGACTAAAAGTTACGTAGATACCGGTCAGAATTTAGCGAAGTTCGAACATGGGTCTTATCGATCGTGGGATCCGTCCTCTACTGCTAGACCATTGCCGCTCATTTACTTATTAACTGCTTGTACTCCATCCATTAATTTTTCCATATGACCAAACCACCTTAACATATTAGTTTCCAATCGTGACTATAGTGTCTTATCGATCAGAAATAAGATTGATATAAATAATTTTAAGCGTTTGAGATAATATTTAGTCAGTTTTGGATGAGGAACGTTGCAATCTTCTCAAGCGGAAAATTTTATTCCAATTACGGTTTCAAATACTATTTGTCTGTTGTTGTGTCCTTGTAATTAGCTATCTTTTTTAATCTTATACAAGTTGTATCGAACCCATTCGTTATTATTATTCTAATAATTCCTGATTATTTCACCAAATCTTTGATAACAGTACAATCTGCATTTTAAAAGATCTTTTAATTTGTAATATTAACGAATGGCTAATTATCTTTGCACACCAACGGTTATATGAGTCAAAAATCCATGACTAAAGCACAAATACTCATTCATATCAGAGCATATCATAGGTGTGTGAATTTTTACGTATATCTTATGAAACACCCTTTGTATTCGCAGGAACATCGGCAATCAATAATGAAGTACTACCACTTAAATCGGACGCAGTGAATCAATTTAGAGTAGTTCAAATATCATTTGCGATGGCGCCTGCACAGCAGAATGTCGACATTCGTGAAGAATTGGCGCATATAAAAATGAGACCTGATGTGAATTCAGTGAAGAGTGATAAAGAATTAGCGGACTGTGAAAATAATAATATTAAAGTGAAAAAGTGTGATGATAAAGACAATGATGAATTCGATATTGCTAAATATGAAGCAATGGAATTTGTACCACAAATCAGATGGCCTGATTTTATAGTTCAGTTGTCATTGCATTTAATTTCATTATATGGTTTTTATTTGATATTAACAAATAAGTTACAGTTATATACAATACTTTTTGGTGAGTAAATTTTTTTTATAAATATATTTTTATAAGTATAATAGGAGACATCCTCATGAAAGCTGGGTTGCTTAGTGCCCATAACCGTCGGGCGTGCATGAAAAGAATTGTGGATGTGAAGGAAGCGAGGGTGTTGTGTCAGGATCGTAGTAAGTGGCGTTCCGTTGTCTCTGCCTATCCCTGTGGGAAAAAGGCGTGACAAATGTATTATTGTATAAATATTAAAATGTTTAATATTCCGAATTCCGGCATCCATTCAGTTCTTTTCCATTCCATTCATGCATTAATGTGAATGGCTGCGTCTAACTGCGCTATAATTAGTGCGTTAAAAATTGCGATATTAAAACTATGGCTAGAGTAACGCGATAGTCTTGATCTCATTAACGTACTATGTTATATTGTACTAGTTAACGCACTAAAACGTATTAAAAGTTATTAAAAAATCTTGAAAAGTAATCTGTTGTTTAAACTATATATATTTTTCTTTTTTTTTTCGTTGTAACTCGGCATATGACAACACTCCGCCTGATGTAAAGCTAGAGTGCGATCCATGAATGGAAACAACTGCTACTACTGATAAATCTCTACGGGCAGCAGTCGCCTCCGCTATGCCGGCCTGAGGAGACGAGTATGCACCATCTAGAGTGACAGTGCACACTCGTCTCGCTATACCTGGCTACTTTCAAACTACTCCCGAAACGAGACAAAGTCACTTCACGGGTGTTACATTCATTTGGGCTAATAACTATCACCAGTCTGCCTACCACTCTTTAATAGTGCCTGTAAGTACTGAGCGATCAAGTACATATAACAAAATTACATAAAATTTACTTCATAAAATGAAAATCGATGATTTAATACCTAAACTAAAACTTACATAACTTTGATTTCAATATAATTATAAATAAATCGCTACAATAAGTAAGTAAACAAATAAAAGCAGAATATTTGAAAACACAACGTTTCAAAAATTAATCTATTATTTAATAATTTATTTTTACAACTTTTATAATTAATCATTAGTAGCCATGGAACCAGCTTAGTATTTGAATTTTGTTATTAATTACCGTAAATAATAATGTAGATAATATTGATCTGAATTCTGTATTATATTATATTTTACGGATATAATATTTATGGTATTTTTTCAGTGTTAGTGACAATCTACAGTTCAGGATTTGGCATCACTGCTGGTGTCCATAGATTGTGGTCACATAGGGCTTATAAGGCCCGCTTACCTTTACGGATAGTACTTGCATTACTATTTACTATCACAGGACAGGTAAGAAATTGTTACTTCATTAATATTGTACACATCGTCCCCCAATTCCATATTTAACGAGAAATAATGAACCTACAACCATTTTTCGTATACGAGCCATAAATCTTTGCACTTTGTACACGAATAGAGAATAAGCTTTTAGGGTAAAAGTCCATTAGTGATATCGATATTCCGATATCAATTTTATCGATTCGGCCAATCAATAAACAACGTAGTTTTGCAAATTTTCAAGGCCACAAGAACATTATCGAATTATCGATTGTTTGTTCATTGAATTAAGGTTTAATTAAATGCGAGCATTTCAGTATGAACGAATTTCTCGTAAACAAATGACCACCTACGTCTTTTATTATGAAGCGAGGTGTGACTTACTGCTGAATCATTGTTACTCGTAACTCATAAACCATTCTGCGTAGACGGACTTATAACACATTTTACTTTAGGGTAATATTGAATTTCTGATATAGTCTGATAAGATTAGGTAGTAGGTCATTTTTGCATGTCATTTTTAGAGTTATATACATTTAGTTACATTAGTTAAAGTAGCTCCGAAATTGTGAAGATTGCCGCGCGGGTTTTCTCTCCGCTTCATGTATTTTGGGTTCTCGTTATTTTGCTTGCGTTCATGCGTGCTTAAGTGTCTCTCTCAAAGATTACAAAATGTGTAGGATGCAGATGGGTAATTCAATCATTCAACAATTCATATAGGTCTCCGCCCAATGTTAAGCTAGAGTCTCAAACCGGAGACAACTGCTACTACATGCCAGCAGTCATTGCAATGTCTGCAGGCAACACTCGCTAAACTTTGAGAAGACAAATGTGCATCATTCATGTTAACAATCTCGATATACTAGCAAGTTTCACAGGGTTTACACTTGAAAGTGGTGGTACTATCTTAAAACGACAGACTAGACTTTTTTTATTGTAGCTCGGCATATGAAAGAATAGTGGAGGCGACTTCTGCCTGCACAGGTTTCTCTGTAGTAGCAGTTGTTTCCATTCATGGACTGCACTCTAGCTTTACATCAGGCGGAGTGTTGTCACATGCCGAGCTACAATAAAAAAAAAATATATAGGTATATACTCGTATATATATATATATATTGTCGGGGTTTGGAGTATTTAATTCGCTCTGATATTATAAACAAATACAGCTAACAAATGAAACAATCAATTAGCAGCCGTGGTCTAACGGTAAACGGATCTCACGATCGATGAGACCCGTGTTCAAACCTCGCTAAATTGTGATCAGTGACTGTGATACAAGCACTACCTTAGTACATGCCTTTAAAAAAAATATAGCAAAATTAATTAGTCCGAAATTATTTATTTTCTTTGTGCTTCGTACGTTGTTGTTATGAGTATAAGGTTAGGTAATTATAAGAATTTTTATAAAAGCGAAACTCATTTACATTTCCTAGAATTGAACTAATGATTAATACTCGATATAGATTATATCGGTACCTCTCTATAATAAACACCTGAAAATGTTTATTGTGTACTAAAATATTGATAGTACAATAGCGTGATTACCAACAGTCAATAATTTAATTAAATGCCGATGTTAATCATTGTGTGATGTGTTGCGTAGTATTTGGTCAAATAAAAAATGAATTTTGTGTCTCGGCCACACAATATTGCTGTATATATTGAGCATAAATAAATAAATAAATATTACTTTTACAATAACAATGTCTTTTTTATTCAATAATGTGTTTCTTTTTCTAATTTTTAACCAATTTGCGTCAATAATGAAATGAAATAAAAATATTTTTATTAACATTGGCATTGGTTAAGCGTCCACTTGCTCATCGTCATACTCTACCATGACTTCGGAAAGACGTTTGCCGAAAAGATTGGCACAACAGACTATAGTGTAAATTATAGCCTTGAGTGCATTAATTAACAACAAAAAAAAATTGCAACGTCACAGTCCACAGAGAAATCTCTGCAGGCAGCAGTCGGCTCTGCTATGCCGGCTTTTGAAGACGAATGAACACCATCTAGTTTGACCATACACACTCATCTCGTTATGATAATATAAATAAAAAGCAAGCTGTTCTTATAAACGTAACAATACTAACCTTGTATTATAATTGAGAGTAGTTGAAACCAATTGCTGAAGATCACTAGACCTCTCTATATTGCGTATTTATATTAGAACAATATACTTAACATGTTTTTTCATTATTTATATAATAATACAACGCCCTGAGCCTAAACTAGCAGACCATGTACAAGATTCTTATAGAATCGGGACAATAACCCAGAGCCGATTTTTCAGACCGGAACAAACTTAGCTTGTTACAAATATTGAATGATAATGACAAAATAACTTTTTTTTTCAAACATAAATTGACAAAAAGCACTTAGACAAAGACATACAAAAACAAATGTAATTCTTATTTTATAAATTAATGACTAGGTATTATAAATATGTATGTTTCGATCGGGAATCTGCTTGCGATCTCTTTTTAGAAGTTTTAATGCTTTGGTACTTAGATGATGTGTGTTAATTGTTGTTTTGTTTTTTATATTTCAGAGAGATTTGTATACATGGGCCTTAGATCACAGGGTACATCACAAATACACGGAGACTGTAGCCGATCCTCATGATGTACGGCGAGGCTTTTGGTTCGCACATGTCGGCTGGCTTTTTTACACACCTCATCCAGCTGTCGTGAACCGCAGAATAGCAATTAAAGACTGTTGTAAGGATTTAATAGATGATCCAGTTGTTGTATACCAGAAGATGTAAGTAACGATAAAAGGCGTGAATTCAGTCGATGAGAATTCTAACCGGTACCAATGTAACTATGTTATATGTACGAGTAGTTTGGTCGTTGAATGCCTTTGATACAAACACTAGCTTTGTATTGTCATTTTAAAAAATGACAGACCAACCATGTAGAATTATTGATTTGTAGTGCTTCTCTTCTGCACTGATCACGGAACGCGACTAGATCTCTTGGGTAGTACCACGGGACCGGGACGGACAGAATGTCCAATGTGTACTTATATTGCAAATAAATACATGTGTAAAAAATTTATATTTCCAGGTTTTTCATTCCACTTTTCGCCTTGTTAAACGTGATACTACCAATTGGCATCCCAGTCTACTTCTGGGGGGAATCGCTTCTGAATTGTATAGTTGTCAGTTTTGTTACACGATTCACGATCACGTTGAATATTGCTTTCTGTGTCAACAGCGTCGCTCATTTATGGGGAAATAAGCCTTATAACAGGTAATTTAAAAACACAATATGAACGTAAAAAAATTCAAATAAAACAAGGACAAACAGTACTGAATCAAATAACAAAAAACAAATAAACAACAAAAAACAAACAAAACAAATAACTGCTGTCTGCAGATCCCCTTCTCTGACAGCAGTCACCTCCGTTCATGGATCGCACTCTAGCTTAACATCAGGCGGAGTGCGGTCATATGACGTGCTAAAATAAAAAAAATAAAAACAAATAGTATTGAAAATGGCAGCACACCTATCAGCGTCTAGCTTAGGTACATAATATTCTATATTCACACACGCCTAGCTATAGCTAGCCTAAGCTTTTACAATAGTGTATCACCTGGGTCCCTATTCTCGAATGGTGTAGACTTAAAACATATCGTAACTTTTCTTTTCTACTATTTGTAAGCCAACAGGAAATCGTTTCCTCAACCGTAGGATTTCTAATTGCTATCAAAAGTAATAAAATGGGAAATAGAAAGTATGGAAAGCAAAATAAGCTTTTACAGTAGTAATGTATTTTATGATTATGTTTAATTTAGTAGATACAAAAACAAAATTAATACTTATTTCACAAGCTGACGGTAGAATTACCGCCCATTCAATCCGATTCTTTGTTTAACCAAGTATAATTGAATAAACGATACCAAGCACTAGGTTAGACTTTAGTACCTACAGGCATTACAAAAATAAAATGGGAAACATTTGTATTTTTAGGGGCAAAATTATTTATCCCGTTTATCAAAGAATTGATTCCGCCTCTTGTATTCAAATATTGAATATATACGACAGAATCCTTCTTTTACGTCCGGGCTTCAATTCAAAAATGACAATATTGAGAAAAATAGTTTTGTTGTATATATGTACTTATTTATTTTATTGTAACATTTGTAGGTTTATCAAGTCTGTAGAGAACACATATGTGAGTTTGGCAGCATTGGGTGAAGGATGGCATAATTATCATCACGTCTTCCCATGGGACTATCGTGCGTCTGAACTGGGACGAATTAATCCATCTACAATCATCATTGATTTCTTCGCTAAATTTGGATGGGCATATGACTGTAAGTATTTTACACAACAGTGAATCGTGTACAAATGATTCAATTTTGCCAATTAACAATTAATTTTCATTCTACTTTAATATTATATGTAAATTGATTAAAATACTTCTACGTTTTTGTTAATAATTTGCATCACGCAAAGTAGGTGTGACAAGGCATAAACAGCGTATGTTAATTTGTATAAAGTAATTTATTTTTACATAAGCATCACAAAATCCATTATAAGAGAGAAACTACCTTCCTTACTTTTACTAGTCATGTTTAGTTAAAGAAATGGTAATTAGCGAGAAAGTAATTAACATGTAGCAGAAAACGTTAAAATAAATCTATCTATTTGCATTTTTATATGGTTTAGTCAATTAATCACATCTGAAGTAATTCAACTAAGACAATTCAAGTAGTTTTCTAATACTGGTTATTCTTAAACTTGAAGTTAACTAAAGAATAATCGAGACGCTTCGAATCGAATCGCATTTCTTCCACGTGCGTCTATCGGACAAATTGCCACGTAGTAAGTCAGAAATTCGCTTGACGAGTGATTCTATTCGCCTTCCTAAGAGACGCGACTTTTGTAATTCGATTTGTTTGTACCTACAACACATACTAATTTAATTATAATTTACAGTAAAGTCTGCATCGCCTGCTATGATTATTAGTAGAGCTAATCGTGCTGGAGATGGGTCACCAATACTCGCCGAAGAGCCTTATCCAGAACAAGACACAAATGCTGATAAAACTCTATAAAAAAAAACCATAATTGTTATAGTGGTTATGAATGTTATTAACCCAGTCTGCTGTCCTGAGACAACCATTTTCAATCGCGTTTCGGGAACAGTTTGAAAGTATCCAAGTATAACGAGAGGAGTGTGCGTTGTCTAGCGTCTCCTCAAGCCGGCATAGCAGAGACAACTGCTGCCTGTAGAGATTTGTATTCAGTAGCAGTTGTTTCCGTTCATGGACCGCACTCTATCTTTATATCAGGCGGAGTGTTGTCATATGTCGAGCTACGATAAAAAAAAAATTAAGATTGTTTTTGATTTAGGTTTAGATGGTAATAAGTGCAGGTTCGCCAATAACCGCCTTATATTTTATAAAAACAAAAGAACAATTGTATTATATTATTTTGTTATTATTTTATAAGAGGCTAATGTGATTATAGAAGTATTATCCAATACCATTTTAATTCGTTAACTAAATTAATTTTAGTTACTTTTAGTTAGTTACATATTAATTTATAACTAGCCAACAAGCATTCCGATATTATGTTTGACTTTTGTAAATATAATAATATAGGGAACCTTTGAAACTAGAAAACTTGGTGTTAAGGAAATATTATGTAAAAGGTTGGGATAAATTTTATGAAACAATTTCTGAGTTGTACTAACTTCAAGTGTTCATATAAAAATATATGTTGACGAGATGTACTTTATTTACTTCTCAATTTATTATAAGCACAAGAAAAAACGAGTAATTGATTCGTAATTCGGCTTATAATGAAAGATTTTATTTAATTGAACACTGAAGTTTTACTTAAAGCTTGACGGCTCGGAGTTCTGGACCTCTTAAGCCATTTAACCATTACACGGAGTATAGCCTGATCACAATATGTCAGGCGTTTGTAATAAAAAAGACATGTATAAAAAAATCAGAATCTAAATATTGTACTTAGTTTGTTTGTAGTTAGTGTTTACAATGTTCATAATGTAGATGCCATAATACAAGTCAATAACCAAAGCGGATAAAATATTAATGTTGTGTTATAAATAAATAGTATTTTTAATTAATAAATTGTCTACTTTAAAAACCAATGCAATTATAGTAGAGTGGAGAATGAAAAGGAATGGAATTATGCAAATATGGTTCTAATCTTATATAGTCACTAGCTGAACTGCGCTCGGCCGATGAGCTCGATCTTTCCCGGTAACAATCAAGATTTAGTACTCGTTCTGACAAGCCAAACGATACCTACAAACTAAGGCCTAATTTTTTCCCTTCCCATTCCTAAATTTTGATCCCAAATTGATATTAAAATAGTACCCATAGCAAAATTTTGACATAATATATGACAGCCATTTGTATATAATGGACTTCTGTATAAATTAACAAATGGTAAGGCCTTAGTGTCCGACAGTTGAGCATTAGTACGCGTATATTAGAGGATTTGAAGTTGTTAAACCTGAGTTTCTTTAAATAAAAAAATTACCTACTAAATATATAAATATTATTTTTATTTAATATATGTACCTACCTTTGTGAATTTAACTATCTTTTTTTTATTGTAGCTCGGCATAATATGACAACACTCCGCCTGATGTAAAGCTAAAGTGCGGTCCCTGGAACGGAATCAACTATGCCCGCCTCCACTATACCGGCCTAAGGAGACGAGTATGCACCATCTATATTGACAGTACACACTCCTCTCTATACCTGGCTACTTTCAAACTGTTCCTGAAACGCGACAAAGTCACTTCACGGGTAATGTGGTAGGTGTTTATGTTACAAATTTTCTCAAAGGCTTACAACAATTACGCTACTAATAATATTATTCAGAAACTTAAAATAATATGAGTTCTTGGAAATATTACATACAAAATTGTTTAATAAATACAGATATTTATTTAAATTGCATATCATTTAAATAAACAACCCAAAATGTTAACATACGATGGAAAAATCCATCTTTCTATTGATGAATAAAACCGGTTCTAGTATTTTTTCTAAATCCATACCTACCAAAATTATATCTGTATTTAACGCGTTGGCTTGTATCTGAAGTTGTACCAGAACCCCTCGTATAGTAGACTTCTTTAATTTGTAGCGAGCTTGGAGTCTACATAAAGGTGAGAGGCATGCACGCCATGCAATGCCGACTGCAACCCGGCAGACCAAGGAGGAAAATAAATTGTTAACAAAACAATATTCTACAATAATAGCTAATTCCTTTTATTAATATTTCTAACTTTATATAGTACAATCAATTATAGTCAATGTCTAATTTAATAAAAAGCTGACATCATTAATTAAAAGAACGGCCGTGGTCTAGAGGTAAGACGCGTGAACTCACGATCGATGAGACCCATGGTTCGAACCTCGCTAAATTCTGAACGGTACCAATGTAACTTTGTTATATGTACATTGGTCGCTCAGTGCCTATAGGCACTATTAAAGAGTGGTAGGGAGACTGATGATGGTTATTAGTCCGGTCTGCCGTCCTGGGATAGTACCACCACTTTCGAATGTAACACCCGTGAAGTGACTTTGTCGCGTTTCGGGAATAGTTTGAAAATAGCCAGGTATAACGAGAGGAGTATGCACAATCTAGATGGTACATGCTCGTCTTTTCAAGTCGGCATAGTGAAGACTGCTGCCTGTAGAGATTTATCTGTAGTAGCAGTTGTTTCCATTCATGGACCGCACTCCAGCTTCACATCAGGCGGAGTGTTGTCACATGCCGAGCTACAATAAAAAAAAATTAAGCATTTAATATCTTAAATATTGTATCAGAAAAAGTTTAATGTTGAAAATACAAAAACAACATCTTGTATTATTATTTAAAAAAAACTATTTAATTTATTTTGCTTAAATGTTATTTTAATTTATAATATAAATAACACTTTACCGTCAAGTGTAAAATTTAATTGAATACAAATTGCTTGATGCTCGAACCAACGGTACTTTTAAAATATTCTCAAATTATTAAATTAATATTGTCAATTTTTACCAATTAAATTTCATATCGTTTATCACAAAGCTAGACTTTAATATTAAGGCTGCGGCTACATTAGAATGCGATGAGCTTAGCAATTGATACAAACTTAAAAAATTATACATATTGAGGCCATTTTTATATTAGACTCACAGTTCAATAAAGTAAATTTCACTATCGTGTTTGACTGTGACCTTTTCTTTTACGTGGAAAAATTCCAATTACGAATGCCCTGGCCCTTGGGTAAGGTGCCAGGATTATGTCGGGCTCTCCAGCCTTGTACTGACATACCGACTAAAACCCCACGGTGGTTCACTCAACTCATAGTGGACGGAGTCTGGGCACACGTTAGCATTCATTCAGACTCAACCGGTGACTGTGACCCTAGACATACACTTATTTTATGCGATATGAACAAAGCAACAAGAAAGATGAAAAGAAGAAACAGGAAGTAAACAACAGTGTGGCTACATTATGCAAAACGAGGCCGTGGTTTATAGTTTTTAAATCGTTGTGATGCATTGTGTGATGAAGCCCAATCTAATTTTATCGCAAATCTCATCTTGACATAGTGTAACCTCATCTTTATAGAGAAACTTGATCGACAAAGAGAATCGTAGATTAATCTTGACGATAAAACACTTAATATAAAAGAAGAAATTGAAGGATCTCAAACTTTTATTTATAAAAATTAAATATTATATAATGTCTATTTATCTCAAATATCGCAATGATACAAGAACCATCTTTAGTATAAATTAATAAAAAGAAAAATTACCAGCATTAGTGTACCTTTCACTAGGTAGGACATTTATTACTTTAGAATTGAAATCATTTAGTTTTTTAAATTTATTAATAATTAGCTATTAAAATTCTGATTTTTAAAAAAATCAACATATGAGATATGTTTAAGTTTCGTCATAGTTATTATGATTAATAAATACAAATATTAATTTTAATATTAAAATCGTGAACCAGTATGTAACAATTATTTAGTAAAATTCACTAATAAAATCCACCTACCCGTTAGAAGGTCGACGTGTCAACTTTACATAATTGTATCCATATTTATAACATTATGTTTAAAATAGAAGAATAATTATAATCTAAATTATTCACATTATTGTGGCTTTAGACATACAAACATCCCACGGGGTGAATGAAGGAAACACTTTCAGTTGTATTTAATAATTACTCTTGATACATTTAACTCAGAATCCAGACTGGTCCAGACAGTCCAGAATATGGACAGAATCGTATAATATTTTATATATATTTATTCGTATATATTTTTAATGTTACTACTATCATAGGCACTAAGCGATCTAAATAAAATACAAAATTAAATGAGTTCAGTCGTGATGGGGAGACAAACATCCGAACGACAACCATTAGGATATAATATGAGTTTAAAAGCAAAAATAAAGTCAGTATAGAACACCAAAGACCTGTAAACAAGGCGCGATAGTCACTTCTTCATAAATGCTTTCATTTTATTTATAAGATTTCTTTTTGTTACATAAAAAACAAAATATAATAATATAATTTATCATCATAACGAATACAAAATTCTTCACAATTTTTTTCCTTAACATACATCAAAACATTATTCCCACAAAATAGGCCTTAAATCCCCTAGACACGTCGCGTCGCCTTTTTCCAACTATATTCTTGAATTGTCTAATAAAGTGAAATTCTCTTACAGCAGATTTTTTTAAGCACATACGGTAGGAGATAAAATGTTTCTGTCATGTTAAGCTACCAGATAATTCTACTTGTATCACCTTCACGATGCTGACTTGCAGAGACGAATGTAACACAGTAAATCTAGAAAACCTTTTATAAGTTCTCCAACGATTCTATAACTTTATAGAAACATTATTTTTTATTTTTCATAAGATGACGTTCTCTACAACTTTTCTTCCGGAACAATTGCCCCGACTCGTTACGTTTCCAAGATGTTGCATTCACTTATGGTCCAAATATTTTTCTCTAAATCCTTTCTTAGTGCGTGCGGCAGTTGTTTTCATTTACACTTATTATTTTTTTAGCACGCTACGTGCATTGGAAGTTAAATAAAATTACACGAAAAATACTATAATTATAATCTCTATGGTACAGTGAACAGAGCGTTACACGGAGATTATGGGTTCTAAACCTGAGTAGCTGCCTCCGTGACGCCAGCTTGAGGAGACTAATGTTGCAGCATTCAAACTATACCTGGCTACTTTACAAAATAAATGGGATTAGACGTTTCGTTATCACTTAGGTGACAGTGAAACGTCAAATACCATATATTTTGTTTTCGATCCGATCAATAGTGGAGGCGACTGCAACCCTGCATTCATGGACCGCACTCTAGCTTTACATCAGGCGGAGTGTTGTCACATGTCGAGCTACAATAAAAAAAAAAGTGACAACGGTCGGTTGGCTTTTAACTTTAGCCCAAGGTCAGTTCACCGATGTTACACTTGAAAGTGGTGCTACTACCCCAGGATAGAATACTGGTTTAATAGCTATCATCAATCCGCCTACCACCTTTTATATACATTTATTATTATTATCACTTATTATCCTAATAAAGGTTTTCCTCGTAGTTTTCTTACATGTAAACGAAATAATAGTTAAAACTAGTTTTTAGTTAATCCTTATCTGTTGAGTGTTTTAAAAATTTTGGTAAATTTTTAGTTTAAACTCGAAATTTATTTAGGCGGGCGGGAGATAGGATCTTTTTGTATCGCGTAAAACCTGCTACAGTCTGCGAAGGAAGTCGACACGGCTCGCATGTGCCCGGAGCCGTGATCGCAGTTATTTCGATTCTTCAGCGGTTTATTTGTTTGCAAGTTGTGAAATATAAAATTAAGTCCTTAATGGTATAATTGTGGGTGTAATTAATCAATACAGAAAGTTTTGTGTTTGTATTTTTTTTAATTGGACTTTTTTTTAATGGTAAGTTTATAATACAAAAGTGGTATAATTCAAATTTACTGTATAATTAAAAATTTACTTACACGCAAAAAGATAATTAATTAATATTAATTAGTAGATTATCTATAAACATTTTTATGCATGTATTAAAGTATGGATATAAGGGGTTGTTGTAGACTCGTCACAGTGAAAATTCACTACACGAAACTATTTATTACTTGTTTATTTATTTAAAATATGCATAAATTCGTCACAGGCTCCTTTTCTACAGATACCAGTAAAAAAAAGTACTTAAAGTTATAAAATATTGTTATTATTATTACTTTATTGTAGCTCGGCACTTCGCCTGATGTAAAGCAGAAAACCTGTACGGGCAGCAGTCGCCTCCACTATGCCGGCTTGAGAAGACGAGCATGTGCCATCCAGATTAACAGTGCACACTCCTCTCGTTATACCTAGCAACTTTCAAACTATTTCCGAAACGCGGCAAGGTCACTTCACGGGTGTTACATTCGAAAGTGGTGGTACTACCCCAGGACGGCAAACAGGGCTAATAACCATCGTCAGTCTGCCTACCACTCTTTAATAGTGCTGTAGTTTTAATAGATACTGAGCGACCAAAGTACATACAACTTTAAACTTTAGGTGTAGACAGGTTAGTGATTATTATTAGCCCAGTCTGCCATCCACTTTCGAATGAATTCTGTGAACCAGCACATTCGTCTCTTCAAGCCGGCATAGTGGAGGACTACATATATTTTTCTGTAATAATAGTTGTTTCCATTCATGGTTGCACTCTAGCTTAACATCAAGCAAAGTGTGGAAACGTGTCGACTTGTCGAGTTACTATAAAAATAACTAATCAGTCATAAGATGAATCGATAAAGGGATGGTTTCTGGATTTAAACTAACTATTGTGCCACCACAAATGGTACGGTCACAAAATATTGATAATTTATAATAGTGTATTAAGGTACTATAAATCCAAGCTTCCCACAATCGTAGATAGGCAGTGCGATCTATTACCGCTGCCCGCCAATGGCGAAGAGTTAACAAGTCGATTTCTAACGGGTTGTCTTTTCAATTTTTTAAAATTATAGATTAAAATCTCGTTTCATCCCAGTCTTAAAATAGCTGTGCTTTCGGTTTTACCAACATTGATTAAATGTCTTTCTCAATAAATGTTTTTTTTTTTCATAAAAAATTAAAATCCTTGTTTATAAGCTGTTTACTTCACTGGGATAATCCGCGCTGAAGTCCTGCGGGACTCCATTTCCTTCATAACTGAATTACCTTTAGGTACTTGATCACACAATATGATTCGTTAAAACCCCCAATTTAAAATCAAAATACCTCTGAAGAAAGCAAAACGGACCATCGACACAATCGTATACATTTTAGACGAATCAGTTTTAATTAAGGTACCTGTATATTGTATAAGTCAGATAATATGTTTCAAGGTAGATTAGGTATTGATGAGGAAAATATAATTATGGATAGGTTATTATAAAAACAGCGGAGTCGTGCCAATTAATTGATGTTTATTATCTGTGTGGTAAAGTTTTTAAGAAAGAGTGCGGATGCTGGTTACTAGTTTAATTTGCCATCTCTGGGCCTTTCAATGTGAAGTGATTTATCCTAGTCATGTTTTGGGATCGGCTCGGATGTAGCCAGGTATAACGAGAGGAGTCATGTCATGGATAATTTGTAACTTCAAGCTGGTATAGTAGAGACAGTTGCTGCCTGTAGACTTTTTACCAGTTATCTCCACTCTACGCACGTAAGCACGAGCCGCCATTCATCGCCATCATACGATACAATTGTCACGCCTTTTTCCCACAGGGATAGGCAGATAACGAAACGCCATTTGATAGATAGTGTTTATTAAATATTCAGGCACAAAAAGGCCTTCACAGACTTTAATAATTTTTTGTAAACTTAATTTGATTAGGCTACAGGAATATTATTTGATAGTAGTAGTTACATAAAAATGCTAGCAGTGTTTTATTAACATTAATTAATAATATTACGCATTAAATAATTATAATGCGAGCATAGTGAAGGTCACTTTATTTGTAAGAGACATCTGAATATTCATAGTTCACACAATTGTGTCATAAATACGCACAATTAAATTATATGTATTACGTTACAATAATTATAGTAGCATGACTTCTGTTCAAACTCATCTCTTTCTTTCACAATATTAGAATTTTAATATGCCGTGTTTAATTAAACTTCTTCTAGTATAAGAAATTTAGATCTCGATTTAGATCTATCGAAAGATCTAAATTGTAAACTGACAAAGAGAAACTTGCTTTTTGATGAACCTATTCAGGAGTCGCTAGCGTTTCAGTGGAAGCGGGGCGTGGGATAAGCAGTACTTTTCAAAATATAACAGAAATATACTAAATAGGATTAAATGAAAAATTGTATCTATTCAAAGTTGGCAAAGGGATTATTGTACATTTTATTTTCCCTTTTTTTTTCTAAAGACGCAATTCCTAGTAGTGAGTCTTGGAAAACTTTAAAAAATATATACTAAAACAGACGTTATTAAGTTTCGAATCATATGCTAACGAAAGTCGAAAAGAATACCATTATTACACATTAATACTCCAAGAAACACAATTGATATCTACTCATACCAAGTTGATACCAAATCTAAACTCTCATTTTAATTTTCAACTCTCATTTTTTTTTTATTAGTGTAGTCTTTAGCTAAACGCTACAATCAAATTGCGTGTAAAAATATTATAAAACGTGTCGTATTATGTTACGTTTTGCCAAAAAATCTGAATGATATAGCGGGTAAACGACACTTGATGTGGTCGATGCTCTGTACATCTTGAGAGAGATCGGACAAATTAACTTCACGACCAATCGGAGGCCATAATTGAAATTAACCTTTACAATTCTCTATGTAGCATGACTTTACTAAACGAGATTGTCACATTTTTTGATGAGATGCTACAAGAAAAGTGATTCGTCGAGGGATCCGCGTGATTTATGATGATATTTATTTGTAGTTCAACGTCCTCTGTTTCGAATTTCAATTGCTTATCTTATTAAAAACTTTTGTTTTACTTTAAAAAAAAACTTAACGGTGAAACCTCTGTTTGAGTTCAAACATATGCGATTCTAAAGTTTATTTATTTATTTAATGAATAAAATTAATGCTAATAAAACTACTGTTATACTTAATTGTATATTATATTGTAAAATATATTTGAACAAGCTTGACTTCTTGAAGCTAGTTCACAGAACAAAGGATATTATTCTCTGTTCCGTGGGCTAGCAGAGGTTTCGGAGGTCGTTATTCGAAATAATCGAAGTGAAATTTCGGAGGAGCCACTCCATACAAATTTGTAGGATAGGATCTATCATAAATTGAAATCATCGAAACTGATTTACAACTGTGCTGTGATTGCGTCTGTGCCCTTTTACATACTACAATCGATCTGTTGCCGGTTACTAGCATGTTCGCGGGCCTAGGCCAAGGGAAACAGTATTGGTCGGATGGTGATAGGTGTTTGTTTGCATGAATATTATTATTTATTTATTTTTACATATTCTCGGTCTGTTGCCGGTATTTTGCATGTTCGCGGGCCTAGGCCAAGGGAAACAGTATTGGTCGGATGGTGATAGGTGTTTGTTTGCATGAATATTATTATTTATTTATTTTTACATATTCTCGGCCTGTAGCCGGTTATTACTATGTTCGCGGGCCTAGGCCCAATTGTATTGGTTGTCCAATACCAACAGTATTGGTCGGATGGTGATAGGTGTTTGTTATTATTATTATTGTGACTCGGCATATGACAACATTGACAACACACATTATATTATCACTATATAATATTAAATCAACTCTATAGAGTCTTATTTTTTTTTTATTTCTCTAGACATTTGACGGCAACAATAATCGATAAATACGTTTATACTTAAATAAATTATATAATTTAAATGTTTTCATGCACATTATTGTAACTGACTATTAAATGAATACTTCGATTCGATTAATTAAATACCGGTTCTGTTTTATTAAATACCAAGACTTATAATAAATAAATGCACGCTCGTATTATAAAGTCTGAGCTCAGTAGGTGTAAATATAACGTTTATAGAATAATAAACTCTATTACTTTACAATTAAGTAATTAAGAAATTTAAAGACACCATAATTACTAAAATTATTACTGATGATACGTGAACTGACATACAAATGTATAAACTAGTAGAGAGTATAGAACTGCCCTGGTAGCGAACCCTGGTGGACCCGTGTTCAAATCTCGCCGGATTCTGATCAGCGCAATCGTAATACATAATGTAATTTGGTCGCTCAGTGACTAATATACAAGCACTAATTTAATATAGGCATTTTAAAAAATAGTATTTAAATGCCATGACTAGAACCATTGGCTATCAGAATAAGCATATCAGAAACAATAATTTATTTCGACCGAGCATCGAACCGGAGACCTCAGTTTAACAGACTGGCACCCTAACACATTATGTTTAAGTATATATATTTAATATTGGCTATATACGATAAAGTTTATCGTCAAACTTAAGGTAAACTAGATCGTGTGTGGCCACCTTAATATGAGGAAATATCTCCATGTAAGAACATTCTTTCATATTATCATTAAAGTGATTCCAATGTAAATTAAGCTTCGTTTGAAAGACTCGGCTACAAATGCATATGATAAGTATTGATTTCTAGAAATAAAATAAATATTACCTCTATTGAAAAAAAACTAACAAAACATAATATGACGTGTTTATGAAGTCGGCTTTATATTGATTAAAAGTGGTAAATTCTATATCTATACTATCTATAATACTGATGTTATATAAATGTGAAAGTCTGTATGTTTTTTCTGTTCACTCTATCCCTTTTTACATCTAAATCGCTGAAAAAAATTAGGCAAGGAGATAGATTCCATCCTGAGAAAAGACTCATATTGCTATTTTTTGTTTAAAAAATCTTTCATACGTAAAGTTTAATATGGGCAAATTATAGGGAACGCTACATCAAGTTATGGAAATGAGAAATCATATTTAGGTTTTCGCATGCAATAAAGAATTATGCGTATCATCCCCTATTGCGAATTTGTACTGAATTTCGTTATACCTGGCTACTTTCAAACTATTCCCGAAACGAGACGAGGTCACTTCACATGTGTTACATTCGAAAGTGGTGGTGCAAATTGGGCCCAGGACGGCAAATTGGGCTAATAACCATCATCAGTCTGTCTACCACTCTAGTGTGAAGTGTCACTAACTCGTCTAGTTTTTGTACTAATGATACCTCTATCAAAATTATAACTGCGCAATTGTAATACATACAAAGAGAAGTACACATTTATAGGAGATAAACCATGGGAGATATCAGAAGATTATGGCAGTATTGATAAGTTCCTAACAATTTTAGTGACGTCACACAGTTAAAAGCAAATGACTCTAAATCAATAAATTTTCACAAAAATATTGTACTCGCTTTCAAATTATTTGATTTTGAACATTATTTATAAAGATTTAGAGTTGTAAATCATTTTTTAAATTGTCTGTATGCCTTCGGAAACTACCAGCCCGAATTCAATTTGTTTTTTTTTAGCGTTTAGGGAAATTTTGATTTTAATTTTCTTATACTTATAAATATATTGTAAGAATAAAATATGAAAACGACTTATATTCACATATCTACATTGATTTCTCGTAACTTTAGAATATAAAGTAAACAGGAAACATTAATTCAATGTCATTAAGTTATTAAAAAGGCTCTTTCATTTTATATTATTGTTGTTACAAATTATATGTAATTCATTATTACGGGTCTATCGAGTGTAACATTGATTTTAAAATTGTTTGAGGCATTATTATATCCAGATTATATTACGACGAATTTCTTTTTTTATTGTTACTCGGCGTATGTCAATACTCCGCCTGATTCCTGATCCGACTCCGCCGCTAGAGTGCGGTCTATGAACAGAAACAACTGCGAAAGTTTCTACAGGCAGCAGTCCTCGTCTACTACGGCAGCTTGAGGATTATCAGGTTAACAATGCATACTCCTCTCATTAGTTACTTCTAGTAGACTGGAGTAATTGTCAAATGTAAACTTAAGACGTATAGATTTTTTTTTTAATTATAGTTCGGCATGTGACAACACTCCGCCTGATGTAAAGCTAGAGTGCGGTCCATGAATGGAAACAACTGCTACTACAGAGAAAACTCTACGGGCAGCAGTCGCCTCCACTATGCCGGCTTGAGGAGACGAGCATGTACCATCTAGATTGACAGTGCACACTCCTCTTTTATATTTATATATTTCTATCACTTATCTTTTTTACTAGTTTTGATAGTCAAGAGGAAATACTACTTTTAAGAAAACTAATTTTCTA
Source organism: Tinea pellionella (assembly GCA_948150575.1). Classification (NCBI taxonomy): domain Eukaryota; kingdom Metazoa; phylum Arthropoda; class Insecta; order Lepidoptera; family Tineidae; genus Tinea; species Tinea pellionella. The sequence goes on from OX411252.1 coordinate 4,850,600, forward strand.
TTGACTAAAAAAATTGTAGAACAGTGATAGAAATCAATCTATACGTATTTATACAGATCACGAGTGGTAGTGGTATTACCCCAGAAGGGCAGACTATGCAGATAACCGTCATCAGTCTGCCTACCACACTTTAAACTTTTTGTTTTTGTCTACTAGTACGCTGAATTTAAATAAAAACAATATGACAGATTGTATTTAACAGAGTTTTAATCCAATTAAGAGAGTTAATCCAGATCGCTTTATACTGCCACCTCTACTAAATTAAGTTTTAAGAAATATTTTTTTAAGGCCCTAGTAGACAAAAAATTCTCACAAGCAGAAGAAAATTGAAGAATAATTTTTGATTCACCTCAGATTAATAGATATTAATTAAGAAACCTCCATAACCTCATCTTTATATAAACAAATCAGAATGTTTTAAAGAAAAATCTGTTTACAATAAATAAAAAAGCATAACTAGATTGTGCTTAACGGAAAGGGGTCAAGCACATCACGGTCACGCGCGTCGTGGAAAAACTAATTAAAACGAACTCTCCGTTCATCCTTTGAGTTTGAGCTTTTTCTACCATTTTTTTTTTTAAATTGTAGCTCGACATTTGACTACACATGCGTACATTTAGTACTAACGATAAAATTCCTTACACGAGTACACAACGCGTATCTTTTTTATTAAAAAAGGTAAAACGCTTTATTTTTAGTTAAGTTTTGTCTTCTTGGATTAATTGAGGTCTCAAGGTGAAATAAATTGTTTTGTAATTGAAGCTTATTGTAACATTGACGCAATCAAATTTTATTACCGTCGTAGTTTAAATTCTATTTTTTTCCTGTGAAAGTATTTTTATTACCCCGGCATGACTGCCTCGCCTGCTGCTAGCTAAAGTTACGCCAAGTGCGGAGACAGCGCACATTCTTCTCGCTATACCGGCTACTTCCAAGCTCACCCAGAAACGCGACCATGTCACTTCACTTGAAGATGACAGACCGGACTGATAACTGTGATCAGTCCGCCTACCACTCTTTTAATATTATACCATAGTCACTGACTGATCAAAGTTCATATAACAGAGTTACTCGTAGAATGGTACAGAATATGGTAATGGCCATAATTTTTCGAGATTTGAACACATTCGTGAGATCGATTACCTTCAACCGCTAGGCCACGGCCGTTACCAAAATACTGCGTTCTTTCAATATTATTTATTGTTTTTGCGATAATTAGTGTTGAACCTGCTTAAACCCAAAATGTTTTTGAAAACAAAGTCGTTATTTTTAATTACTTAAAACGCATACTTTAATGTTATTCTTATATTTCAGGGTGCTCTATATTTAACCCTTCCTGACTTCCTAAGCAGTGAACAATTGATTGATCTGATCTAACAATGTTTTCCAAGAGGGGTCTTTTCATTATAATTATTTATTTAATTTAGGGAACACTGTTGAGCGGAATAAAATTAATTCCAAAACCCCATTCCAACGTTGATGTAAAAATCAATAAAAACAATTGAATACTCGTATTTTAATTAATTACTAATTAACTAATAATAAAAGAAATAATTGCTTCTGAATCTTGAAAACATGTCTACAAATTTAACAAAAAAAGTCGTTAACCATGACCTATTTAACCTGACAAAAAATACAATACATAAATAATTATTTCCACATAAATACAGAAGAAACAACTCAAAACAATGTCAGTGCGATTAAATTACTAAGGTTGTTTCTTCCATACATCTTTGCTCCAACACAAAAAATTACACACGTAAATCTTTACAAAGACATTTTAAATTTACATATTTATAATATTTCTTATCGCTGGCCAATATCAACTTTGCTATTGCACTTCGATTCAATATTGTGAATTCTCGATTTTAAAATACATGTTCATTTTATTTGATCATGGCACAAATATGAACAAAAATAATTATTAACAGGGATAGGATCAACACTCATAATACTTGTGTAAAGATAATTCTCGCCGGGCCTTACAATTTTAGGGTTGCGTGTTGGCCAGGCCTGATTTAAAGGAACCAAACTATATTTATGTAAGGTAAACCCTCTTAATTAACTATACATATATAATATATAACTATTTATGTTTAGACACGCTCTTACAAGTTTAAATGATAAAGCTATAAAATACTTAAATAAGTCAGTAGTTAGGCTGATATACTGATAGTACATCAATTGTATCCCCAAGCCGACATACTAGACTCGAGGACGCGATTATCAAAAAGTAATAAAATTTCATTCATGTAACAACAGAGGACGTTTGAAAATATTGTCATTACATGAACGCTTAGTCTCCACTGTCTTAAACCGTCCATAATTTTGTGATTCACTATGTACAGGTATATCTACTTAGGAGTGTGTATAAGTAGTTAAGAAGTTGCTTTCATGTTTCACCTATATTCACTTTGTAAAAGTGGCAATGAACAAACGACTTTTTGCTCCTCAAACTGTCTTGCAAAAAAGCTTCTTTATTAGCTCGTCTAGTACCTCAAGCACTAAACTTTATTAAGGTACTCTACTCTTGAATACGACATAAAATGCTTTTATATGAAACGAATGCAAAGAGACACCAATAATGTAAATGTGCCTACAAAAAAATTGATATGTTTTCCTCATCAATCTATTTAATCAGAGCGATCAATCTTTCAATACCCTAGCGACGAATAAATGTCTTACAAATAAATCAACCCTATTTTTACGAAGCAAGTAACTTAAAATATTTAGTTATATTGAGAGAAAAAACTTAATGATATAACAAATTAAACATTTAACAGTAATAAACAACGGTCGAGTAACTTAATATACTTTGATGCCGTATATATTTTAAAAATTATAATGAAAATTGAACGAAAAAAGATAATAAAAAATAATTTTATTTGATTAAATTCCGTTGATTACATAAAGATATTTTATAACACAAAGCGAGTACGAGCTTAAAAAAATATAATCTATATCTTATTTCTATATATTTATCTATGAGTAGTTTACATAATATATAGGTACTTATAAACTCATGTTGTAGTTTTATCTATGCAGCATGCACATCTACCTACTTGTAATATTTTTTATTTTATAAACTAACCCTATCTGTCATTTTGATTGTCAAGTCTTACGTCTAGGAAAAAATGTAGAATGTGTTTCTTTTAATATACTTGATTTATTTCTCCGACATTAAATAGCCATACGTGCATTTTATTAACATTTATACAAATTTATTAACACAAATATTAATACTACAACTCATATATATTAAGTTCTTGCGCTAACGTACATTTCTGAAAATGCGTGGAATGCTTTATGCTTCAGCTTTCCTTCAGTCTCAATCAACCCTTTACATGTCGTAATAATTTAAATAACTATAAATAATCAATGTACATAATATTAATATTCTTATTTATCCAATTATTTATTATTAAATTATTAAAAATTATTATTATTAAATTATTATGAAAAAAAAACAGAAAAAAGTCAACGTGCACAGTTGAACACAGAGCCTGAGGAAATCTAGTCTAGGTTTATTCTGTTAAACTTTCAACACAATTTAATAATGAGTGTGTTACAACCTGCAGTTAAACTAGATTTCAGTTCATAAGCGAAGACAACTAAGCGAAGACAATTCGTTACACTGCTGCCGGCTTGAAGAAACGAGGTTGCTCCATCCAGGTTGCCAAGGCACTCTTCTCTCCTTATACCCGACTACTTAAACTGATCCTGAAACGCGAATAGAGATCTCTTCAAGGAGAGAGGGGAGGCGTACAAAATAATGACGATACGCCTTCATACCTTTAATCCTGAGCGTATATATTTACATTACAATTAGTTTTGTAACATTCAACAAACATTATTTACCCAATAATGTATAAATATTTTCCTAAAATCAATAAATAACAAGGGGCGTATGTTCACAAAAAAACATTCCGATATATCATCCTGACATGTATATTCCATTACCAGATGCCTTAGTATAAAATTCTTAGATTAAGTACCCAATATCTAGGCGACATGTGACCTCGACCGGCCTGATGGTGCGCCGAAGACTGGCAAACAGTAGTAAACGACGGCTCAAGTCGCCGTCACTATGCCTGCCCAAAAAGGTGTTTTCCACGCTCCTTTTGTAATTACTTTATTTTGTCTAAATAATAAGTACATTTTGTAAAATTTTATTATAAGGATATCTTACACATTATGTGTACAAAACTATGTCGTCATTGTATGAACTTTGTGACATTTTAATTGCTAAACGTAAAAAAATACGACCTACGAATCTATGCATGCATTGTTTACCAAAATTAAAATTGTAGACTAGACTCGTAAAAAATAGAGTCAGACTAGCGGTCGTGGTCTAGCGGTAAGACGCGTGAACTCACGATCGATGAGAGTTGATGAGACCCGTGTTCGAACCTCGCTTATTCTGACCTGGCTCAGTGCCTATAGGCACTATTAAAGAGTCGTAGGCAGACTGATAATGGTTATTTGTCCAGTCTGCCGTCCACGTACCACCACTTCCGAATGTAACACCCGTAAAGTGACCTTGACGCGTTTCGGGAATAGTTTAAAAGTAGCCAGGTGTAAGAGAGGAGTGTGCACTGTCAATCTAGATGGTACATGCTCGTCACCTCAAGCCGGCATAGTGGAGGCGACTGCTGCCCGGACAGGTCTCTCTGTAGTAGCAGTTGTTTCCATTCATGGACCGCACTCTAGCTTTACATCAGACGGAGTGTTGTCACATGCCGAGCTACAATAAAAAAAAATACTTTCTTTATATTTAGTGGTTCGGCATGTGGCCGCATTCCGTCTGATGTTAAGGCGAAGTAATCCGAAGTATATTTGTATCTGCGCATCCCGTGCTCACCTCACCTAAGAGAATAAACAAAAAAAAATGGATCTAAATCCCAAAATATGAATTTAAAATTAGTCAATGGTGCATACAATGTTTAGAGTGGCCGTAGTTAAGCGGTAAGACGCATGAATTCACGATCGATGAGACCCGTGTTCAAACATGCCGTCTTTAAGCAAATTTTTTTTTCAATTTCACACAAAAAAAAATTGAAGGTAAAATGAAAACAAAGTACAAAAATTAAAATAAAAATTTAAATTAAAAAAAAATGAATTTGAAATAATACTGTATGTGTGAAAAAATAAGGACAAAAAATTTTTTACATGGGCCCCCAAGTATTGTGAGCCTAGAGCCCCTCAACTGCAGAAGACGGCACTGCATAGGTTACTTGTACTTTGGTTGCTCAGTGCTTATAGTATACAGTCATGGTAGGCAGATTGTTGATTGTTGTTCCAATCCAGTTTTATATTTACATTCTTTTTTCATTATGATCACCTTAACAACTAACATTAACCTTGGTATATCATATGCAAGCAATTACTCTGATACACACGTATTTATGTCAAATCATCATCATAGACGAGACGCCTGTCACCTATCATTTGCTGAGTCATCATCATTAAAGATGCCTGCGCTTAGATATTTATATCACATGTTATACTGGAATTCTTTATTTTACTTACTATTGCGTTTCTAAACCCCTACTTACTGTGGAAGCTTGGGTCAGAAACATCAATGTATATTGTAATTGGTTATACGTATTATTTCTTTATTTTTTAATGGTTATATCTAGCTTAGTGCTTGTATAATAGGCACACATATGTATACACAAAGCAATATTAAATTAATCTGTAATAAATGTATTATGAGATTGAATAAAACTTTTTATGCGCCTTACTATCGCGTTTATTTTGATTTATATAAGATATTTATATTGTTTAATTCATTTGAAATCATTCTCACTTAATTATTCTAATAAAAGCCTCGACCGTGTTCATTTTGTGTAGTCTGTTTCATATTTCATGTTGTGAAATTTGTCTCTCATTTGCAAATTTTTTCATTTGTTTCAGAATGACAACAAGTTTACGACGGAGTTTATGTGATAATAGCGATTGAATAATTATGATAATTAAAGAAATCATCAATGAAATGACGCGGTCCGTGATATTTAATAAATAAAATGCAGAATGGAAGTGCTATACAAAATTACTTATTTAACATTAGCGACTCTTCGTCTACAGATCCCGTGGATCCCACCCTGATTTTTGGGCCTCGAAGGGACAATCTCTTGATAATTGTACCTATTACAATAATTTATGCACTGATATTTGTAACAGGGTTATTTGGTAATATATTTACCTGTATAGTGATAATACGTAATAAATCAATGCATACCGCTACAAATTATTATTTGTTCAGTTTGGCGATATCAGATTTGCTATTATTAGTGAGTGGAATGCCCCAAGAAATGTATTCAATCTGGTCTAAATGGCCCTACGTGTTCGGAGCTGCTTTTTGCATAATAAGAGGGTTAGCTGCTGAAACTTCTACGAACGCTAGTGTTCTAACGATAACTTTGTTTACTATTGAAAGGTATCTAGCGATATGTCATCCGTTCCAATCATATAGAATGTCAAAGTTGACCAGGGCGGCCAAACACATAATATTATTGTGGGTAGTGTCATTGGGAACGGCTCTCCCTCTTGCGCTTCAATTTGGTTTAAGAAAATACAAAGGTGTCACAATGTGTTTACAAACCCGAATAATTATAGAACACTCTTTTGAAATATCTACATTCCTATTCTTCTTCGCTCCGATGTTGTTGATCACAGTATTGTACGCTTTAATCGGCTTGCATCTGTATAAAAGTCGTTTAGAAAATACAAATCCAATACAAAATGGACACAACAGGTCAGGGTTCGGTATTAAAGTGACGAGAAAAGTCAGTCAGTCTACGAGAAAAGTCGTCAGGATGTTAGGTGAGCATCTAACGGTATGTTTTAATAGTTAATTCTTTCTATTAGGTACTGACTAACAAAAACGATGAATATCAGGTGAGATAAATGTCTAATATAATGTGAGTTTTGCAAATAATATTTACCAAGCTAATAAACTAAGGTTAGAAGGTTAAAATTTTTGATAAAGAAATAAAGAGATAAAAACAGATACAGACATTCAAGAATTTTATAAATTCAAAAGTCTTAATCTCTTAATATGGGTTAGCTTTTAATTATTGATTAATGATGAATAAAAGTAAACATATAAATGTTTGCCAATCCAAATTTTCCGTGAAAATCTATCAATAAAATAAATAATCTATTTTCGGTGAGCTTTGTTTATTCAACTGCATTTATGCGTTAGTTATTTTAAATGCAGATGCACTTCAATAGCATAAGATCAATAGGTATATAAATTAAAACCGGTTCAAACTATTGTATATCTATCTACCTTTGTACTCAATTTTGTTTTTTTTAGATTTAATAAAACCTTTAAATATTGGAAAACGGATTTGCGAATATTGCTATAAAATAGGATCAATATCGTATTTAAATTAAAGCAGCAGTCGCCTCCACTATGTCGGCTTGACAAAAATTTCTTCGTTCTAAGCAACCCAATGTAGGCCCCCTGGTTTGCTTGGATTTCAAAATATATGTGGCTGTGTTTGAGTTTTGTGTTGTGATTAAGTTTCTACAAATGCTTAATGTTGATAGAGTGCTTATGCTTATTATGTATCAATTCTGGTGACCCAGTTTTTTAATTATCATTGCACGTAAATTAACTATATCTACATTACCAAATTATTTTAAATACTACTTTGCAATTACCACTAGACCTAGACTCCTCACCAACATGCAAAAACCTCTCGACGCGTTTCGCCACTCCACGTGGCATCCTCAGGAGACGTGTGGTCATTTTCCATGTTGGTGAAAGGGCTAACATTGACAGCTGATGTGACTGTGTACCTACCCTCACTAACATTGATTAGCAGAAATTAGTTGCATTAGTTTAAGATGATTACTGACTATCCTCGCAATTTGGTCCCTTAATATTATTATTCATATTACAGAAGACAACTTATTCATGTGTAACTTCCGTTGAGAGGTATTTTTAAAATATCTATTCTTATTGCAGTTGCTGTAGTCGTTGCATTCTTTGTATGTTGGGCTCCATTCCATGCACAAAGACTGGTTGCTATTTACGGGACTAATGAAGAGCACAAAGAAAAGGCTCCTGGATTGTTATTTATTTATTCTATTATGACGTACAGCTCCGGTGTGTTTTACTATCTATCTACAACAATCAATCCTATATTATACCATACTATGTCACATAAATTTCGTGATGCGTTTAAGGTGAGAATTATTTATTTATTTATTAAACTAAACAACTTTTGTTTTTTTTTTATAATTCAATATTTATTAAGAAAAAAATTCTTTCGATCTACGTAACAGATTGGCCCACTACTACTCCTTCAGATGCCAATATTTGTCTTGATATTTATCAAATTCCAATACTAATATAACGTAGGTCTGACCAAACTATAAAGCATTGTATAAGTGTTTAAGTGTTTTAAAAATAAACGTCAACTAAATTGTATGGTTGTATAGTTATTTAATAAAATTAAATTTATATTTCAGAATACACTGTTGAGATGCTGTGGTATACGTCATCGTCCAAGTATCCAGCAATGTTCCTACAGCGCACTACCCTTTCATCGAAACCGAATGAGTACGAGTGATAATTTCGGTAAATACCCCCATGACACTTTATCCGTTTATTTAAGGCCGTTTTTCCACGTGACTATGTCGGCAATCGGATGGTTCTGATACAGACGACTCGAAATAAGAAAAGAAAGAAAAATATCGGTTATCGTGGACCGATCTAATGGATATCTAGCCGCAAAACTGGTGAAAGATATATACTTGAAACGTTTGAAATGCATATGTGATGACTCGAACGGACGTCCCCATCGTCGTGGACAAACGGCCAAAACGGGTAAAATATACAACAAAATTGTTCAGCCTCTAATTGAGATGTTATTTTTAAATTAATCATATCAAACAAGTTTAATTGTGTTAAAACATGTTATTATGTTTTTTCAGGTAATTCTAATAAAAATGGACACACTAGTAGACGTTCTGGAATAAATCGAGATAAAAACACATCAATATCGAAGTCAATAAGTACTTTAAACGGCAGTATAAGGGTATCAAATCAGGAACATAATCAGGATAATAATATTAATAGTAAGATATGTTGTCAAAATAATTATGAATGTGAGGAATGTGCTCGAATTAAAAATATAGATCAGGCTGCGTGCAAATTAAACAATGTTAATATGAAGAAAGCGTGTTCAATGGTTTGTGTAGGTATGCGTTTAGAAATGGAGACATTTAGGAAGAGTTCTGAATGATTTCTCCATGTGAACATCTTCAGGAAATATTACATTAAAAAGAAGTACAAGCTGTTAAAGACAACTACGCAATATTATTCTAGTCCCCTAATTAAAATTTATTTCAAGCTGAACGTGATTGTTTTAATGTAGTAGTCGAGCATGTGGCCACTCTTAGCTTGATGCTAAGCTAGAATACCTTCCCTAAACGGAGACAACTGCAACCACAGAGATATGTCTGCAGGAGTGAAGGCAGCAGTCGCCGCAGCCATCTCAGCTTGAGGAAACGAATGTGCACCATCCAGATTGATCCCGAAACACGTGTTACACTTGAAAGTGGTACATAGGACGACGAAGTGTGCTAATAACCATCCTCTGGCTGTAGGTATTGAGTGAATAAAGTTACATTGGTAAAGACCGGAATTATGTGAGATTTGAACACGAATCTCTCGATCATGAGTATTCGTGAGATTTGCCTTCAGTCGCTGCTCTGAAATACTATTATACAAACACGGAATTATAACTATGTTTTATATCTTGTCCAGTTTTAACGACTCCAGTTGAAACGAATGGTGCAGGTACTTAATTTATAAAATAATTATGTAAATATAAAATACCTGTACGGATTATTAAAATACTAACTAAAACAACGAATTAATTTATATTTAGTATAAAAAAAAACATCAAATACTTCTGCTTTATTGTGGAAATATGAAACCTTACATGAATGAAATATTTCATGAACTTTACCTTTGTTACATCAATCAGTGTGTCGGGCATATTTATGTATCAACAATACATGCAATATACGAGTATTATAACGATTTTCAGCATTTCAATTAAATATTAATTTGTTAGTTTACTTACTCGAGTTAGCTCAAAAATATTGCCAAAGATCTATAGTTACTAAATATTTTTAGTACTATTTCCTCATTATGGTAATAATGACATAAAGGTCATTAATTTTTTATTACAAAAATTATCTTAAATTCATTCAAACGTATGGAATATGGATCGTAATGAATAGAAGCTATAAAATATCTGTCTATCTTAATTTAATAGGCTGGTAAGTGATACATAAATATTATATAAATTTTGTATGTATTATACTTTAGAAGGTTTTATTAGAGGCGGAATAAATAAACGTTTGTTTTCTAAAAAATATTATTTTTTATTTGAAAGGAGACTGGTAATTATAGGCCAAAATGTAATAACTTAAGATATGGTTAAAATTAAATTTGTATATTTTATTATATGCCCGTTATTGTTAATAATATGCCCGGTTCGTATCATTTGTTTACTGCTTTTGCGTTCTGAATGTGTTTCACTGTGTTCTATTGATCTCTACAAATATAATAAACATAACTCCTAAAATGAGCTAGTATGTAGATACCTACCTCATTTTACTAAATCTCTTATTTCTCAGATTGCCAAAGCAGAATTTTCAATGATGCCTTAATAGAATACTTCCTTAATCTTCTTACATTTTGGCCCAACCTTTTATGAAAGCATATCTGTTTCCTTTCCGTCATAACACCATAACATTGGGGTCCATTTCAACGATTTTATAACATTAACAGTACTACTGTAATAAAAAGTATAGGTAAGGCATTAAAGTTTAGTACACATGTTAGCGTATACTGCGTGACGTACCTACGCATACAGTTACATATGTAATGTGTGAAACTAAAATGAGACAAACATGAGAAACGTAAAGGCACAGTGTTTTGTTAGATACAAAACACGCATGTGGCACGTCACGCATTGTACATGGTATATGTTAATGTCTAATAAATAAGTCTTTCTAATTCAATGTACTACTTGGTAAAATAAAAAATGTGAAGAATGAAAATGAAGATGGAGCCGTTGACAGCTGCAATGTCAGCGTAAAGATATTTTATATAAACACATTTTATTAAATTATTATGAAAATTGTCAGACAAAAATCCATGTTCACACACCAGTCAGAGCTACAATTAGTAGATCCAGCGTCCCTCGTTTTTTTTCTATTAATTTTTTGTCATAATTTAATAATAATAACGATGTTGGATCATCAAAATATTAATTTTAATAATTTAGCATCCATACATTTTGTAAAAATATTGTCCGTATTTTATTGGACTTATCAATTTTTATGGTCAAAGTTTAAAAGGACGCGTTTAATAACTATTTTTGCTATTCATACGATCAAGGTCGTAGCCAGGATTCTGTTAAGCAAAGCTAAGAAAAACTAAAAATGTGTAGGTGCATTCCAACCGACCAATTTAACATGTACCTTTCTAAGAGGGGGAGCTGCCCCAGCCTACCCGTACAGCAATATTGTGTCATGGCATAAATAACGCCATCATCCTTAATCGCAATTATCGACCGCCTTTTTTTTTTTGACCGCATTTTTTTCACGGAGTCATCATAAACATAAGCCTTTATCACAAACTGACAATGAACATGCCTGTAATGGATAAACGCCAATCGATCTTGAGTAATCTAAAATCCGTACACGTTATTTCTGTGTTATTATTCTAAGATTGTTTCCTATTTTTATATTATAGTTTAGAGCAGGGACTGAATAACCGGTATTAAGGCATCGATATCTGTAACCGAAAAATATAGTTAAAAGTACCTTATTATTATTATTTAAATGCTTGGTACCGGTCAGAATTTAGCGAGATTCGAACACGGGTCTCATAGATCGTGAGTTCACAGACCTTTTATCTCTAGACCACGCCCGTTCATTAAATATAAAGTTACAAATATACCGATAGTAATAACGTTAATAACTGTCCATCTCTTTCTTATGTCTATTGTTTGTCGCCTCGATGACTGGCTAACGTTATCTCATATCGCTTACGTTATTTTCTGAATATAACGAGAGGAGTGTGCACGGTCAATCTGGATGGTGCATGTTCGTCTCCTCAAGCCGGAATAGCGGAAGCGACTGCTGTTTTTAATTTATCTATAGCAGCAGTTGTTTCCGTTCATGGACCGCATTCTAGCTTTACATCAGGCGGAGTGATGTCATTTGCCGAGCTACAATAAAAAAAATTAATATTAAAATAACGGTACTTTTTACCGGTAAAAACAGTTAAATAACATTACTTTTTATGGTACCGTTATCAGTCCCTGTTTTAAAACGTTTTACTATAGCAAATATATTTGTAAATATTGTTTATAAGTAATTTTGATTACGAAGATGTTTTTATTGTCAATTCTTTTTAATTAAATTCATGGATGTTGACTATAATTGTTTTATTTACGAGTTTTATTACCTTATACATACATTACATCTATATACAAAATCCTGACCCCCATTCTAAGATACCCGGTGCTGTGGGTATCAGAATAAGGACAACACAAACATGATGTGGACGCACAAGACAGGCTTCACCTAGTGTGGGTCCTCTAAACTTGATTTTACGAAAATTAAAATTGAAAATAAATAAATTCTATAAATAGATCCTGGAACAAAATAAACTGGGCGGGCACGCCAACCACAACGCCACAAAGGCCGACCAGTATTAAAAATACATTTGATTTAATATACAACTAGAGGAGTGAGCACTGTCAATTTGAATGGTATACATTCGTCTTTTCAAGCCGGCATAGCGGAGGCGACTATTGTCTGTAGAAATGTCTCTGCACTTGTTTTCTTTCATGGATCGGACCATCAGGCGGAGTGTTGACATATGCCGAACTACAATAATAATAATAAATAAAACTGAACCTTGTCTCCATTCCATTATAGAAAATATTATTTTGACATCACTAAATTGCTCTTTCTCTTCAGTCTCAGATAGTACATGAAAGGAGTCAGGGTCAGTCAGTGTCAGGAGGGTCTATATTACTTATTCAATATAATAAGATAATAGACTAATACTCTTTAAGGCCTACTTAATATTTAAAGAAGGTAAAAACCATTATCAAATATTAAAGGATTTAATATAGGTACAATGATAAATTTATTTTTGAACAGTTACAGACAGAGCGATTATTAGTATCAACACAGTGTCCTGTCCCGGGGTGATGCCAACACCTTAAAGTGTGGCACATGTTTCTGATTCAGTTTGAAACAATAACGAGAGTAAACCTGGCACATTTGTGTCCTCGAGTCGGCATATCGAAGCCGGCATTTCTCTGCATGAGTGTGGTCATAAAACAAATTAGCAGCTACGAAAGAAATACTGCAAATAGGGGCCTTTTCATTAAGAGCCAGCAATATTTGGTTAATATCGGCCACCTCCCTTTTTGTAGAGTTTTTTTTTGTCGACATGTGCCTCTCAGCGATTGACGACAATTGGTGAAAAGAATTCACTTTACACGGTGACTGCGTGATTTCTTTTTTAATGCCTGTACTAAACTAGTGCTTGTATCGTAGGCGACCAATTCAAATTGCAAATAAATCTAAATAATAACTTGAAATAATATAGTTATTTAAGGTAACGACACAATTTTGTCGTAGTATACCTATTACAAATTTTAAAGAGGTGACCATTAATTATTTTTAAGTGAGAACAATTTTTTCTCAAGTAATTAAAATTTAAAATTAAACTTATATTCAGCATTTGAAAGATTTAAATTAAATTGAAATAAATCAACACGCACACAACAGCCTGAGCTGAGGTAGGATTCGAACCCTACACCTTCTGCCCGCGCTCGGATGTGTTTTTCTTTTATTCTGCCTGAAAGCCAGAGTGCAGTCTATGAACGAAAAGGAAAAACTGCTTCTACAGATAAACTTCCACAGGCAGCAGTCGCATCCGCTATACCGGTCTAAGGAGAGAAATGAGCACCATCCAGCTTGACAGAGTACAGTCCTCTGCAAAATACAACTATATTATGAAAAACATTTGTTTTGGATTGCATGTTATATGTTTGTGTTTCCGTTGCCTTAATATTGATAGTACAAGTATCTTAATTTTGATTGATCGGCTATGCAAAAGAAAAAGACGATGTTTTTCATAAAAACAGAAAGGGATAACGAAAAACGTGTTGCATGGTCTCTTCTTCACGAACGTATGGTCACCCTATCATTAAAGACATTGTCCGAAGTAATCAACATAAGTGCGCTGTCATCAATTCTGTCATATAACACGAGGTGTGCTTTAATCGCTGGACGTGCACGTAAGTACTGCATAATTATTTTTCTTTTTTTATAAAACTAACCTTTTAAACTTTAACAGTTTTGTGACAAACTTTTAACAGTTTTTAATTTTGATTGCTACGATTATGTGGTGTTATTCATATACTAGTTAAAAACAGTATACGCTTACTTCGTCAAAATTTACAACATGGCAATTAACAAGCGGTTAAAACTGGAACATATCAGTATTCCTTCGGGTACTACAGGAAATCCTTACCCAACCAAATATGCATAAACCTGTAAACATATTTCTGAATATAGGTCGTGGCGCGTGCGTAACGATGTTTAGATGATTTTCATTTACAAAGTGTTTTCATGAAGTTTCATTATTAGTACTGAATATAAAGAAGTTTTTTATAATATTATGGCATTGTAACAATTCGCTATTGTCAAAAAAATTGTTTGCATTAAGTTAATAATGTGTTTCACGCGTCATTCATTAATCACACAAAACCTTCTGTTTGAGTACCAGTCAAGTCAAAAATACCTTCAGTAAAGTGCTGAAATCTTCTCTAAGAAGTTTTAGACAAAGTTTTGGAGAGAAAATGAAAACACACAGTCTCCTATATTCAATTAATGGATCCACCATTATTACACACTTGAACAACTACAAGTTTAAGAAAGTAATTGAAGATGAAATATAGATTACCTACTTCAGAATACTCCAGATGCCCTTGACAGACATTTATTTTCATTTCATTTCTTTCAACGAATTTGGTTTTGAAATTAAAACGGCATTGCGTCATTGAGACTGACAAAATAATCACAGTAAATAGTAAATTAGGTGCTATAAAAATAACGTTGCAGTTGTCGCCACATACGACGTATTTAATTTAGTAAACCTTAAACCAAAATGTCCAAACACATTAGCATACAATACAGATTTTGACCCTCGACATTAAGTTTTCAAAATCATTCTACTTTAATTTATACATCTAAATTTAAGTACTTTTGGCTAAATAGATTTTTATTTCGAATTTATACGATATTTTATCATTAAAACAATTTCATTAATATGCAGAATATGTTACACAAAGGGAAATCTTAAAATAGGCTTATCAATTACATAATTATATTTTAATTTTGATAATATCCACAAATACATAAAAGAGTGGTAAGCAGACTGGCAATGGTTATTACAGTTTGCCATCTCAGCGATCGTTTACGATCAGCACTTCAAAAAGTAACGCCCGTGAAGTGACCCAGTCGCGTTTCTGGATTACATTTGTCTCCTCAAGCCGACATAGTGGAGGCGATTGCGCCTGCAGACTAAAAGTCAAGTAATTAATAAAAAAAAGTAACCTCCATTTACAATAAACTCCCTGAATGATATATTCTAATAAAATCTGAAATTGTACTGCCAAAACTTTACCGGCTACATTTATAAATTTTAATATTAAGAATTCAATAAAGAATCTAAGTTCAATAGATTCAATTCGATTCAGTTGATCATTAAAATTATTTATATTTTTTCCTTATTTCAGTTTCTTCAATGAACGCGAAAACATAACCTAGTCTCAAAATTAACATTGTCTCTTGACTTTTGTGAACGTTTACTTTCAGATGAAGTATACATTACATAAGTATTTGATATTTAAACTTTGATCTTTCTAGAAATGGACAAAAATAAAATGGATTCAAATGAAGTTGAAGAAGTGAAACAGACCCCTCCAAATGAAAGCAAATCGAGGGAAGCCGATTGGCCAATGGTTCTCTTCTTCATTCATATACATCTTCTATCTATTTATGGCACTTGGTTGGTTTTCAATGAAGCTAAAATCTTTACGATTATATTCCGTAAGTATTCTTTTACCTTCTAACATGACATATTAATAAACCCTTCTTAAGAAGGACATTTATAAGAAAAATTATAGTGAAATTCATTTAAAGAGTGGTAGGCAAACTGATGATGGTTCTAGGGTAGTACCACCACTTTCACGTGTTTCAAACATTTGTCTAGTCGCGTAATACAAGAGGAATGTTTATTGTCAACCTAGATGGTGTACATACCAGCAGCGAAGGCGACTGCTGACTGCAGAAAATCTGTGGTAACAGTTGTTTCCGTTCATAGACGCACTCTAGCCTAGTAGGTCGAGTGTTGTTATATGCCGAGCTACTGTAAACTTAACATTTGAGTATTTGAATAAGTGAAGAATATAATCGTAACCCAAACTTATTATACAAATATTTACATATTGTGTAATCGAAACAACTATGTACCTAAATCATACAATATATGGGACAACCTTGATTAAGTAGATTAGACAAAGTTTCACGAGGAAATTAGATAATGTAATTAATGGTTATCGTGGCACTTAGTAAATGGGCCATACAATCCAGATAATTATATGGTTTCTCTTTTAATTAATAATCATCTATATGTGTAATTATCTCATACAACATCGAATGCTCTGTAGTTTCAACACTTATCTTTTACTGAGATAAGAGTTCGAGGTTTCCGTATTCTATTTTAGGCCATAATCTATTATATTTCTATGCTTTTGTCAACAACTGTTTAAGCGTGATTAAGGAACACACAGACATACTTTTACATTTATAATATTAGTATAGGTTATTAGTTAGTTTATGGTATAGTGTAAAATTATTTTTTACATTGACTGATCAACCTACAGACAAACAGAACTTTATTGCGTTAATATTGTGATTGGATTGAAACTAAGGGTTACTTCATCTATAAGAAAAACAAAATTATAAATTAAATGTTAAAATCAGAACTAAAAGTTAAAAATATATGAATTGCCTTTTTTGTATGCAACTAGAACTGCAGAACGGCAATTTCATAGGTAAAAACTTATTATTAAAAAACATTAAATTAATATTTTGTTTCATTACCTAATTGATTCGTGATTTATAAAATTTATTGCAACAAATGTTTGAAATTGTACTAAATTTATAAATATATTTTTAAGTTCATATAAATCGAGGACACAAAATAAACTGAAATTTGACGTCAACCATTGTGGAATTCTGCTTACACCATTTATTTATAAGTCTGTGTGTGCAACTGAGCACAATTTATAATTATCTTTAATAATGTTTAATAATTCTCCATTAATTTAACCAATATGAGGTGATTCAATTTTCATTATAATTTAATAACAAGGAAAGTTTTATTTTAGTCGCAATACTTGTTTTGATGGCTGTTTTGGGAGCGACGACGGGAGCTCACCGATTATGGGCTCATCGAACCTACACGGCCACAAAACCACTGAAAATATTCTTAATGATTTGTCAAACTTTAGCGGGACAGGTAAATTATTAGTATTGTTTTCAAAATATTGCATACGTTTTCTTTATATCATTATTATTTTTTTACAAAAGGAAAATATAATATTAATTGTGGTGAAATCTCCAGTAATGTGGGATATTAACCTAACAACTGCCGGTGAAAAGACACAGCACACGAGATGAGACAGCAATGGCTTAGTATTGATTAGATCATCTGGGTTCGAATCTCACTTTTTTATGATTATTTTAGCACGTCATATGACCGCACTCACTTTTGAATATGTGCGCGTTTATTTTTTATATTATATTTTTATCAATGTCAAGAATTTGTTGAAGAAATTTCATTTCGAATTTCGTACGAATAATCCTGTTACATTGTCAGGGCTCAATCTTTGAATGGGTAAGATATCACCGGCTACATCATGCCCAGTTCGGGACCGACGGGGATCCATACAATCACAACAAGGGATTCCTTAATGCACATTTTATCGCACGTCTGAGAAATCTTAGCGAGTATCAACAAAAACTCTTGAATGAAGTCGATATGAAGGATTTGGAAGAGGACGGTGTTGTTATGTTTCAAAAGAGGTTAGAATTTAAAAAAAAGTGACACATTTTTACGCCTAAAATTATATTTAAAAACTTGATTTAAGACAACTTCAGCTACAGAAAAAATATCTACAGGCAGCAGTCGCCTACCCCCATGCCGGCTTGATGAGATAAGTGTATATCGATTGTTAAACTTTTTTTAATGTCATTTATCTGTTAATTTCAGATTCTATTGGTTGCTTTACGGATTAATATTTCTTCTCCTACCGATCAACGCGCCTATAGAATATTGGGGTGATAGTGTATTAAGTGCCATCTTCATTATTGGGTTCTTAAGATATCTTATAATACTGCATATGTCCTGGCTTATTGAAAGTGCTATTTGTGTTTGGGGATTAAAACCTGGAGATAGGTAAGCTTCCTTCTTGTAAATCGAAGAATAAAGATAAAAACTGAACACTCTGATGTCGGTTACTTATTTCCTAAAAAAAGATGCAGGATAATTGATACCGTCTATTTTATTCATCAAAAAACTAATGACTGTTAGTTGTTGTTTTTATTTGTTTATTCATCTGCCTTTATGGCGCAGTCGTCTGCGCTCCAGTTTATATGGAAATCTCTGGTTCGATTACCGGTTAAACATTTGTAATTTATAGTATAATACAAAAAACAAGTAGATATTTATTTCGCAAAATTTATTTGTTTTTTTATCGAAACCAAAGTTATTATTTATCTATAATATTATTAGTATTACGAGTTCCCTCTGAATTGAGTTTCCTTTTGTTATTAACTTTGTTATAACTTTACTTTCAGGTATCCTCCAGATTCTAACTTAGTATTTATTATCAATCCTAGTTTCTGGCCAAAATATCATTATATATTCCCGCAGGATTACAAATCTGGTGAATACGGCACTTATGGTATGTCCATTTCTGCTTTCAACATAATATTTTGATCATCCACAAAGTTTATGCTAATTTACATTTAAAATGTAACACCCGTGAAGTGACCTTGTTTCGTTTCGGGAACAGTTTTAAAGTAGCCAGGTATGACGAAAGGAGTGTGCACTGGATGGTGCACATTCGTCTCCTCAAGCCAGCATAGCGGAGGCGACTGCTGCCTGTAGAGATTTCTCTATAATTGTCATAAATGCCATACAATAAAAAAAATTATAAGTTGACGTATTTGTATTATTGTAACTTTTAAAATAATTTATATCACATAAAGATATTGATTAACTTTAGTATATTACATATCCACTAATATTTTTATTTTATGATTTAAAAAGCTATATAAAATTATTTTTAAAGTTGCGATAATACAAAAATATACCGCTTTTGAGAAAAAGATTTCCTATTGAAATTACATGAAAAATGTACCCCAGCTCAGTGTCGTGTACGCGTTCTTTTTTATTTTATTTTACTTTTTTTGTTTTGCTGACAAATTTTTATCATAATTTAATAACAAGAAAATTCAACATATTAATATCCCAATAACATAAAATCTGTATACTTCAGATAAAAGATAAGTAATTATTAAAGTAGAATTATTTTTAGCTCAGTTTGTATTGTGAACATATTATACTTTATCTCAACTTTACACAGATTTGTGTACCTACTTATTCATTCATGTAATTTTTTTACAGACTCCGGCTGTTCAACGGCGTTTATCAGAGTGTGGGCGGCTCTAGGTTTAGCATTAGACTTACAAACAGCTGAAGCGACGACAGTTCACGCAGCCCTCGCGGAATCAGCGCGAACTAATAAGAACATTACTACCTGTTTATATGAGGCTGTATCAAAACAAACCTTACCAGATGACCACTTTCTACAGCGTTCGAAACAGCTAATGTGATGTAAATTCTTTTAATTAATTTTTAAGATTTATTTACATTTAATGCGTGATTTTTGTTTTGAATTTTGCATTGAATTTGAATGAAATAAAATCGTATATTATAGGAAATTTATCGTAGATTACGTAACAAAAATAGTTAATAATAATAAAGAATATATATTTTGAAAAAGATAGTATGTATTCTTTTGGCAATAATATACTTTTATTGCTAAAATTACTGTAGACGTAAGTTTAAATAAAATAAATAGTCATATTATATTTTTATTCTTTAGTATAGGAATTTCCTTATTATTTATTAATGAAATTGAGCAAAGCAATTTATGTTATGACACAAAGCAAACCTTGCATTTGATGCACTCAGTACGTGAAAATCATGTGCAAACGCAGACACTCAGGTTTTTGGATAATTTTATGTTAAAATTATTGTAGACAATTAGCAACAATATGCATTAAAGGAATTAAGCATCAACCAAAAAAGGTGTTATTAAATAGTGCGAATTTATATAATTTTATATTAAATTTTAAGTAAGTATGGTTTAATAAACTATTATTTAATTAGTCTACAGTTTCTCATAATATTAGTGAATATAACATAGCTAGATTTATATATTACATGTCTAGAAAATAATTTTAATCATATTTCATAGAGATACTCGTATATAAGAATAGCTACAGAGACAGAGCCCATAAAAAAGAAAAAAGCGTAGCACATTTTAAACAATTCGACATTAAGAATCTTGGTTTATATTGTTATTATTGCTTTGTGTATTTGAAATTGTGAATCACACCGTTTCATTTGTATCACTCGATTCACTCGGTTCAAGAACCATCCTGTCTTCTTTTACTTTCTAATAAATACGATATTAATATGTAATAAAAAAGAAAAAGAGAGCTTTAGTAATAAAAAATAAAGTAGTACGATACAAGAATAAAGTTGAAGAGCTCTTCAGACTATTTATCAGCTATAAGCGAATGATACTTGTGAATTTTCCATTAATATTTTGTTTAAATATATTTTTAAAGAGAAATAATGAAGAAGAGAAATAAAGAAGTAAGACAAGTAAAGTAATTCATAATTCATGAATTTAAAAGGTTAAGGTTATGCAAATATAACTACTTAATATAAAAGCTTACATTTACGTATAATAAGAAAACAACGAGCGGAATCCATCTCAGTGATTAAATGCAAATTCAAAGTATACTTTATTCAATAGTGTTTACTAGTTTATTATGGAAAATGGCCACTCAACGATAATATTTTATTTCAATAAACTAATAAAATGTAGGTTTCCAAACACATTAATGAAATATATTAATGTACTAGCGCCTAGATTTAACAATTTAAGACAATTTTATTTTTTTGTAAATACATTTATGATGAAAAAGCAAAAAAGTAATAAGATAGAAGTAATAAAATTTTTTTCAGAAAATAATATTAAAAAAGTGGTAGGTAGACTGAAGACGATTTTATTAGCCCGTCTTAGGGTTAATACCTAGGGTAGTTAATACCTTTCACTTTCAAGTATATATTGTATAACGAAATTTATATGTAAGAGTACTTTCCTTTCATGAACAACACTGTAGTTTAACATATGGCGGGGTGCTATCATAGACCGAGATAATATATTTAAAAAATAACTATAACTATATATAATTTTCTAGTGATTGGGTAAATTTTTTTCTGTCTGTGAGATTCGAAATACCTCACACTGATCATAGGTACATCTCGTTAGCTGCTCGTCTTTGTTTTTCTATTTGACCGTGATAGTCTATGTCGAAAAGTTAACTACTAAGTATTTTTTTCCCAACTTCAACAAAACATATTATTTACATTTACTTCCATTAATGAACGCGATATTTTCTTGTCATTTTTTTGTTGTCTCCTGACAAGTTTTATACCCGCCGCAAAAGTTACTACGCAATTTAAAACAATATTCTTTGTAAGATGGAGCGAAAGAAAAAAAAATCTCAAGAATAAGATTA
Organism: Tinea pellionella; assembly: GCA_948150575.1. Lineage (NCBI taxonomy): Eukaryota > Metazoa > Arthropoda > Insecta > Lepidoptera > Tineidae > Tinea > Tinea pellionella. The sequence goes on from OX411252.1 coordinate 4,872,611, forward strand.
TTTTTGTTAACGAAATAAAGTTAAAATTCTTCTATAAAAAGACTGATAAATGCATCTTCGTATCTTCAATCTGTTTTTCCAGCAAAATTCAACGATGCCTGAAACATTATACATATTCGTTAAACGTAGAATAAATTATTATCTCCCATGTAGAATAATATAAATAATTCCCACCTATTATAGAAGCAGCCAATAGTCCTAAAATTAACAAAAATAAAGCTGAACGAACATCAGCCGCTCTTGCCGAAGCAAATCCTTCTGATGGGCCACATTCTGGCATCTTAGGTACCAAAGCATTACTCAACAATCCAAGCGAACCGCCACCACGTAGAGATAGTAGACTGCAATGAAATTGAATTAAATTGCAGAACAATTTTTTTTTTTCAAAGCTGTTGAAATGGGACTAGCTCGGTCTTATCTGCCACATCTTCATGGGCAAAGTACACAATCCAGAGCTGATTGCAAAAAGCATCGCGGCAGGTCCTAACTGAGATGGAGGGACGAGCTTGACCCTGTCTATGGCGACGAAAGAAGCTCACAATAAGCCGTGAGTCGTGGAAAAGAGGTGGCAGTTCTTGACCTAGATTGCTGGGATGGGACAATAAATAAATTGATGACAAAGCGAAAACAAAAGAATGACGATGGCAATAATAAATTTCAAACGTCTAAAGCTTACCTTAAAAGTGTAGGTTTAGCGTAAGGAGAATTATGTGGTAAAGGAAATGCAAGATGAGCTTTTGTAGAATGAACAGGTAATTCACGAAGAGAGCAACGACCTCGCGCTCGACTTAACCCACGGAGGGTAGTTCTAGCTGCTCTTTGTCCAGCAAAAAAGGCGTAATCCTGAGTTGCTGCGCGTGTTAACCCTTCTTCGACTGATGTTACTAAATTTTCTGCTGCCGAATATCCACGAATATAGAAAGCATTTAGTTGTAAATCTTTTGTAGACTGCAATAATAATTTAATAATAAATAGCTACAATGCCTAACTCGAACTACACATATTCACAACGTAAGCATTTATAACCCAGGGTAACCACTACGCCACAATGTACGAGTATAATCAACATAATAGTGTAGCTAGATATAACGAGGAGAATGTGTCCTGTCAATGGATAAAGACATTTGCCTCTTCAAGCCGGCACAGCGGAGACTGCTGCTTAAGACTTTATCTTAACATGTTAGTGCCAATGTTATAAACATAAATACAAAGAATACGAATAAAAACAAAGATAGTTGAAAATTATTTAGTTTAGGTGCCAAATTTAATTTTACCATGAGATACATTTGATCAGCTCCATTTCTTATATATCCAATTTTAATCTGCGAAGATCGGAGTACAGCTTCCACCGTGTCGACACTAGCAACTCTCACTGATAATACTGAGGTAATAAATGCTGCATACGAATTGAATATCACCACGGCAAAGAACAGACATACAATTAGTAAAGTGCTTGCTGCTGCAGATGGTGGACTCCATGTACCACCTACAAAATTAAAAGTCAAACCGTTACTTTAAAAAAAAAACAAAACATCAAACAAGTAATTGTAAGTAAAAATTCTTTAAAGGTTTACTTAAGTATTCAATACCACTTCAATATAACTACATTTTTAAATTTGTATGTAGTCAGGTATAAGGAGACCTGGACCAGTATAACTGTACCAATTATTGACTGCAGACATTTCTCTGTACTAGCAGGTGACTCCGCTATGGGCCGAAATCTAACTTAACATCCATAAGACGGAGTATAGTCACAATCCGAACGATTATTTTAAAAATATTAATCTTTAAAGGAGAATGCCCATTTTCCTAAGAGAAATGGGCCCACTATTTTTTCTCGAGCTTGTCGAATATTTTAGTTCATTTTTTTTCACCCGGGTTATTAATTAATTAGATTTTTTCGGATGCATATTTTATGTTATTATTAAATAAAATGCTTCAACAATTAATCTGTAAATATCTCTATTTTTATGTAATTAAACATTGTCTATTGAGTGGTACAAGATGTGTTAATATAATTGAAATTCTTAAATTAATTAAAAATAAGAAATTATTTTAGAAAATTGTTGTGTTAATAAACTATTAGATATCAAGTGGGCACAAAAATAGGCATTATCCTTTTTCAAATGTTTTCAGAATTAATCGAGTCGGAGTTTTGGCGGCCATCTTGAGACGTCAGGTTGTCTGTTTTGAATTATTGTCCTATACTTGTGTTTCTTCGAGTGTTAATGTGTAATAATGGTGAATTATTAACCATTAAGTGTTTGTGAACGTGCGTGAGTGTGGGCAAACAATTCAAAAGAAGGGAAGCTGTGTTTCCATTTTCCCTCCAAAACTCCCTAGGAAGTTTCAGTAAAGATTCTACCACTTTACTGGAACAATTTTTGACTTGACTGAGATTTGACCTGACTGTTTGGTGTGATGAATGAATGACTCGTGATGCACAATGTTATTGACTTGATGCAAAAATATTTACTTTGACACTGGCAAATTGTTATACGCCATATAAAACAAAAAAAAAATCGAGTCGAAGTGAAGTTTGGTTAAAATAATCAACTAGGTATTTAATTAAAACAAACCTTGCTGACACAAAATTCCTGTTGACCATACAATAGCATCCATAAATCCCAACGGCCGAGGCTTTGTTTGTAATGCCGGCGATACTCGACTAACGATTATTGCCATTATCGCAGCAACTACAGGGACAGCTAATACACACACTAATAAACGAGGACTAAATGGTGCTAAAAATATATCACGAACTGTAGATGTCTCTTGGTGACGGATGTAAATGTTACACCTAAAAATATTACCAAATTAAACAATTAAAAAATACATTGTTGTATTATGTGTATCAGGACAAGGACAACACAAACATGTAAATCTGAAACAAATGCCTTCTTACTATATTTCTTAATAGTCCTTATTTGTGATGAAAATTGAACAGCAATTTTAATGTTAAAAAAAGTTTAATAAGAAATAAATGTTTTATGAATATTCTAAATGAAAATTTTAGTTTAATTAATTGTAATAATAATGAATTTCAAAATTCCTTGTTGGATCTACTACAGAATCTATTAATATAAATTTTACTTATTTAATTAATAAATTTTGTTATTAGACTTTAATTTTATCCAATAAGCGACGTTTTTCTTTTAAAAACAATTGTTAAAAATTGAGCAGAAGAGCGGCCGTGGTCTAGCGGCAAGACGCGTGAACTCACGCTGGATGAGACCCGCTCAGTGCCAATGGGCACCATTAAAGTGTGGTAGGCAGACCCGATGATGGTTATTTGCCCAGTCTGCCGCCATTGGATAGTACCACGACTTTCGCATGTAACGCCCGTGAAGTGACATTGTCGCGTTTCGGGTGCAGTCTGAATGTAGGCAGATATAACGAGAGGAGTGTGCACTATCAATCTAGATGGTGCATACTCGTCTCCTCAGGGCGGCCACGTTCACGGACCGCACTCTGACTTTACATCAGCCGGAGCGCCGATAGACCGAGCTACATTAAAAAAAACGTTTGCCGTTTATAGAAGATGTTTTGACTTTTTAATTAACGTCTAAAAACGCCTTATAATCCTGCATCAGCTATTTTAACCCATCTTGAAAGGAAGTAAAGACATGCATACGTAGGAATATTACAGTATTACCAACTAAATAAATCTTACTTACAAAGTATCCGCGATGGGAAATATAAAATCCATATCAAGATGTCGTGCTAAATATGCCGTAACGGGTTCCAAAGCAATATCAACTTTATTTTCAACCAATTCCCCGAGAAGTCCTGTCCATGTACCTTCGTATGTGCGAAATCCTAATTTACTCGAATATCTGGTTTTTACACTGTAAAATGTTAATGTGTAAAAATCATGTAAGTTTTTAATTTAAAAAATCCATCACTCATGCTATTCACGCCCGTAATGGAATGGAGGTTACAGGTTGCTGCAACACTCGCTTCTACTAGAACGTTATGTCCTAGACGTTTCGGAGTAAACTGAAAAATACCGTGATCGTTACTGTCACCATTAACTTCTCTTTCCGTTAGCGCGCGGCTCCACTAGAATATAATACACAATATATACCGACACTCACTCCATGTCTCTATTACTTTACGCGTTTAATCTCTCTTAAAAATGGATATGCTTAAATGATTGCTATTGCTGTCTTCGTTCTGTCTAAAAATTGCCAAAGCCTAAAAAAACATATTTTCCAATATCAGGCGTTTCAACTTGAAATAAATATACATTTTATCTGATACATAATTTAAATCTAGCTGACATTTTTTCAATTATATTTATTTTTAATTTAAAAGGGAGACGTAGAACTGCGTAATTAACTACAACAACGTATAATAAATATTAACTGACGTAGCATTTAATTGAACCGTTAGGAATAGCAGAACGTCATCGAGAAGTTCCGGCGCTGTCGGTCCAATATCATCGTATTCTGTAAGTCCTTCGCCAGATGAATTGCACCTTCCAACAGTTAACTCTTCACCAAGAAAACTTCGCACTTCGACTGGGTAAGGAGTGTCTACCAACGACATTGAATTGCGCTCAGTCCATGTACCTATAAAATAAATAAGGCGTATAACAGTTTACCGTCTGATTACAGACCGAGGCAAAAATCGAATACCTCGTCTGCACACGACACGTGTGGTGTACATTTCAGTTCAGAACGTTTGTCGTGTTTTTTAATGAACTGAAAACACGGCCGTGGCGATAATAAAATTAACTACTTTAATACCCATTGTGGGTTAGGCAGAAATGTTTATAATGATGTCCAATTAGACCCCTGAGTAGTCATTTATGCCGACACTCTAACTCAAAATTACTCGAATTATGGTTCGCTTTAATTAAAAATCGTTACCAAAGTGTACTATTTATATTGTAAGCATATTCCCAAAAAGTCGGTGTGGCATTAAAGCACCGGAGACTAAAGTTTTATCATAAATAAACTATCTACTCTATTATCTTTTTTTTATATGTGACAACACTCCTGGTTTACACTGATGTCAAGCTAGAGTGCGGTCCATGAATGGAAACAACTGCTACTACAGAGAGAAACCTGTGCAGGCAGCAGTCGCCTCCACTATGCTGGCCTGAGGAGACGAGCATTTACCATTTAGATTGACAGTGCACACTCCTCTCTTTATACGTGGCTGCTTTCAAACTGTTCCCGAAACGCGACAAGGTCACTTCACGGATGTTACATTCGAAAGTGGTGGTACTACCTTAGTATGGCAGACTGGACAAATAACCATCATCAGTCTGCTTCTTTATCGCCACTCTTTAATAGTGCCTATAGGCACTGAGCGACCAAAGTACATATAACAAAGCTACCTTGGTACCGGTCATAATTAGCGAGGTTCGAAGACGGGTCTCATCGATCGCGAGTTCACGCGTCTTACCGCTAGACCACGGCCGCTCTAATTTATTAATTAATTTATTAATAAAGTAGTAGGTAGACTGATGATGGATGGTAGTCCATTATGCCATCCTGGGACCTGGGACCTGGGACAAATGACCTTAATGCGTTTCAGGATCAGTGTGCCGAAGGTAGAATCTTAAATAATTTTAATCCCAATGGTAACTTACCTAACAAATGAGTATATAATGTTGAATTTGGTCTTACTTTGAAATACTGGAGAATATTAAAACCATCACCCTTGTTATTCAATTCAAAAACTCTTTTATCGTCTGCAATCTGACTAATATTCGTCATTAAAAACTTTTTTGTATTATTAAAAATCAATCCCGAACGATGTAGAGGAAATACTAAATCGGCAGATGAGTACAGTTTATCTTTCGTTAGATTTAGAAAACGTTGAGACGTTTTATAGTAGCTGTGATAGACACAATTCGGATCCCATTTCTTCCCACAGTGATTGCGGATTTTCAACTTCACCCGTCGCCCTTCGTTATAGTTTAGTTCTCGACTATTTGACTCATAAACGAAATTGTTTTTGCAAATCTCTCTCAGACGCTGTTTACTCTTCGGATAAAATATAATAAGATTCTGGTCGAAACGGATAGCGGTCTCGTTTAAAATAGAGTTCATACTCTTGAAATGTTTATATGATTTTAACGCTATTAACCAATCGAATGTTGCTGTATTCATTTTAAGATCATTTAACTGAAACAATATTACGAACTGAAGGATAAACAATACAAATTTACATTTACGCCGTGACAGTGTAACGTGAGAATTCTCCACCAATCAGACGATGTTATTTTGACCACCGATGTAATAAAAAATCAAATGAAGCGCTCCTATTGGTAGATCACGGCGTAAATGTAAACTTGTACTCAAACTTCTGATTAATTTGCGTATGGATCAATGCCGTAAGATTTGAGTCAATACAACTAATTTGTAACAAAGACTAAATAAATTTGTTACATTTTAAGCATTTGACACGGGGATTGTTTCAGATTCTGTTCAGACGTTTGACGAAAATTACGGTTCAGTCTGTGTACTACGCCCACACAGCACCCGTAGAAGTTGATCCATACACAGATATTGACTTTATGCAGCCTGGGTTAGTGCACTCTTGTTTCAGCAACTCGGCATTTCTCTCAGACTCGTGGATTGTGCTCTAGCTGGTAACCAGAAGTGCGTGCGATAAAAATACGGCCTACTATAAAAAAAATACATTACCTGTTTCAAAACTTTTGTTAACGATTCAGATCCATTTGTTGTAAGACTTGGTGCAAATATAACCACTCCCAGTTGAGATATCACCCTCTGTTCTGTCATTTTAGGTATGGCAACTGCAATGCCATTTACAGACAAACATTTTGCTAACCGTAACACAGCTGAACGACATTCTGCAAGTTATATTATATATTTCACTATATTTTTTTAGTTTCTTGATTCTGATTATAAAAAATCTTGAATTGCTCCATATAGTTTGTTGTTGTTGATGTCGCCACTACTATACGAATCGCCAAACGGTTTCGAATTTAAACATCCAGTGTAACTTCATCTTTAAACTGAATGATTCTGAATGATGAATGACTTCAAAAGAGTTGTAGGCAGACTGGTGAAGATTATTAGCCCAGCCTGTCATCTTGGGGTATTTCCACCACTTTCAAATGTGAAGTAAATCGAGTTTTGAAATCAGCTTAAAAGTACCAGGGATACCGAGAGGAGTGTGCAAGTTCGCTTCCTCAAGCCGGCATGGTGGAGGCTGGGTAATAAATGGGTCTGGCGCAAAGGCTTGCTCGCCAAGTTGCCGGCATATGGCCTCTCAGATCGCCTCTGCGGCTGGCTGGCTCGCTTCTCTGACGGCAGTCGCCTCCGTCCATGGATCGCACTCTAGCTTAACATCAGGCGAAGTGCAGTCATATGACGTGCTAAAATAAAATAAAAATAAAGAAATAAAATGAATTAACTTTCTCTGAATCTAAGAAAATATTAACTAATCTATGACTCATTACTGATTAACATCGTTTTGCTATAGAAAATTTAAATTTAAAAGTGTAACGTACGTGTTAGAGGTATATACTTAGTATGTACTATGGTATACGTTGCTTATATATTGCTTCACAATAATTGTAGACGTAAGTAAATTTTGAAAACGTGACCCTGGTCACATCTTATAGCTATATCTTGTATTTATTCGCATTCTACTGTAAATCTTCGTAGTATATACGTGTGAAGTGAGAGATTTATCAAAAAGTTTTATTTTATATGTGATTTTGTTACAAAGGTAAAGTAATAATTCGAAATTAAGCTAAAATATTTGAGCATTCCTGTTAATTAGTAATAAGTAAATAATATTATAATTGGAACGAGTAAATAGCGAATTCTTGATCTTATATAAAATAAAATGTTATTAATTATACATAACAAATATATTTTACTAATTTGTAAAGTTATACCTATAGTCCGCAACTATTACGCCTAAAAAAAATTTTAAAAAAATTTCTTTCACTTGGCTGCCAATTCTGGAACGCACACAGAACAGAGAAGCAAATATTCACCCGTAGATCTAAATTTGTATACAGATGCTGGTATACAAACGTCTCTAGTTTCACAAGGATTTCAAAGCTTACCAGGTCTCGTAGCGTCAGCGTAAAATGCAACCTGATTCCATCCACGCCAAACTGCGTATTCCAAAATAAACGGAAATGAAATCTGAACATTCGCTGGACATCCAGCTAAGACTGACGCCATAGATGTTATTAATATTATAATTCGATGTAATGAAATCTATAATATTAAATTACGATTCAAAAAACAAAAAAAGATAAATATTATATAAGAATATTACGAAAAGAAAATGTTAATTTCAAAAATACTTTTAAAATCTAAATATTTATACCTTCATAATTATAAAAAAATCTAATTACGATATATATTAATCGATTTAATAAACGATTATTACATGTAATTTAATAGAAATCTAAACAGTGACTAATAAATATAAACCAAAATGTAATAAACAATCCTATACTATATAATATAGTCAAATAATATATCAAAATATCCTATTACAATAATGTTTGTAATGATTAATGTAATAATTTTATCATGTGACTAACATTACAGTTCCAGGACACAATACAAAATTAATGTTTCGGAGACATATCGATATATTTGTGTGAACACGAAAGATAATGCTTTTATTTCCCAATAATTAATTAATAATTGTCATTTTATTCGGATAATAAGTTTGTATTTGTAGGGTTATCGAATTTCTAACGCCAACTTTGAAAAGAAAAAGGGTTATAACAACCGTTTGATATTATTTGGATAAAGAGTAACTACGTAACAAAAAGAACAACACACAAAATTGTCAAACCAAGTAGACTTGTCACTTCCAACGGAATTTTGAAGAAAAATAAAAACGCACGTCTGCATCATTTACGCACGTTCACGAACACCTAATAAATAATAATTTATTGCACATTAACACTCGATCAAACATGACAAAGCATCTCCAGATACACGCCCAAACTCTCCATCGAACATTCCTTTAGTTCAGGAGTTCCCAAAGTGTGCGCCGCGAGCAAAAATTATCGCGTTTATGTGAAAAAAAGTTTGTAAGTTTGTATAAATGATTTGACTAACGCGGCCGGCGTAAAAAAACAAGCATATAAAAGTGCGTCGTGAACTGGAAAACTTTGAGAACCACTGCTTTAGTTTATAACTTCAGAATATTATTAAAATAATACGTGTAGATAATAATTGCACAGAAAAAAATCAACGCGCACTCAAATGTCTGTGCTGAGATGAGGATCGAATTCATGTTGTTTTTAATCTAGACTATTTTTTATATCCTTTAACGTCAAGACAAACCATTGTGGTTTATTAGTGTGAAGCTACAATTGTAAAAAAAACTAAATATTACGAATAAACGTTTTATTATTATTATTAAAAGTGCCCTCACTAAGCTGATGCTTGTTACTGTTACAGTTACTAAGCGGCCGAAGTACATATAACATAGGAACCGGTCAGAATTTAACAAGATTTGAACACGGGTCTCAGCGATCATGGGGTCCTTCTTCTACCGCTAGATCACGGCTGCTATAATTGCGTGTTGATTTTTTCTATTCAATTTTAATCATAACTTATTAAATAATAACAAAATCATAATTTTAATATGCCAAAAAAGTTTTTAATAATAATAATACGTAGGTATAACGTGTCAACATAATACGACTACACACTTCACAAAAGTATCACCTCACCTTCAAAAAAAACAATGTAAACTCTACAATTTATATTTACAATTACATTATACAATAGCAAATAATACGATCTTGCACACACTCGTTACAAGATGTCACCTTTGCTCTATTGACAAATTATTTAGCTTATTAAATGTCATGGGGTTTTATGATATGACCATGTATTCTACAATGACGCGTGGTAGAGCACTTCATGTTTTATGTAGAGATGCAAAAAATACTGGTACCGCGGATATTATCTGCATGGTTAGAAAAGAAAAACAAAACTGTTAAAGCTACTTATAATTCCGCATTCATGCAATTTAGCTTAGGACATTATTAGGACATCGGAACCGGGTTATCTCGGTTCAAAAAAAAACTGGGAATTCCCGGAAAATCCAATTTTTTCAGTTCTTTTCAAAAATCGATTATAAAGTACATCACTATCGCTGTAGTTATTGGTACGCGGTAATAACTAGAATTTATAATAAGAAAACTAACATTATTTATATATTAATTTTTTAACTCCGATTTCTAGTAAACAATGGCACCCCTGCCTATACCAGACGATACGTTACCACAAGAAGTATACACCAGGGGAGATTGTCTAAATTGTTTTAAGGATCAAATAAAATCTTCATGTAACATAAATAATAACTTAGAGAAATGTCCAAAAATCGACGCGTACGATGTTATGCTACCAAAGAATGATAAAAAATTCATGGCGCCAATTCGACAATGGGAGAAGAAAATGGGTTTTGCTACACCACTAAGATGGATAAATATATTTATGATTGGAACTTTCCATATTATTGGGGTTTCTTGGTTCGTCACTGTTTACATTAGCGGTTGCTTCACTGGAGTGTTACCTTTATGGAAGACTGTTTTATTTGGTAAGTAATTATAATAACTAATAGAATAATAACAACATACATGCCTGTCGGGTTTAAGAGACTAATGTGCAACGTCCATTGACTTTCAAACTGAACCCAAGACACGACTCGATCTACTTGAAACTGGTATATAGACACAAATGCCCCGATTCCAGTGAAAAACACAGTTCATTGTCCAATGGGAAAACGGACGTTGTACAAGCGGCCTTGGGGAATCTTTAACCATAATACACATTTACATAAAAATAAATTTTCTATGGTATGCCAAACACGTACAACATGCTCATACGTGCGCTACAGCACGTGTTCATTTGTAGATAATATTAAAAAATATTTATGGAAAGAAATTATCAATAATTATCAGATTTCCCTTTCAGGCTTTCTCGTTGGTGAGGCGGCTGGATTTGGCATAACAGGCGGCGTACATAGATATTGGACACACCGTTCCTATAAAGCTAAACTTCCACTAAAGCTCATACTTCATTTATGTTATGCTATTGCTGGACAGGTAAAAAATTTAAGATAAAAAATCAATACAATTATTCTATCATGTAATTTTAGTATCAATCAAATCAACCTTCAAATCAAATCGTCAATAAAATAAAAAGCAAGAAAAATTGTTAATTCAATATTCTTTCCTTAGAGAGTTATATTTAGGGGAAATTATTTGGAAAACTTTTAAAAATATAGAACAGCGCCATCTGGTATATTTTATTAAAACTATTTGGGTAAATAGTTTTAATAAAAAATCTAGATGGCGCTGATTGAAATTTTCAGATGTTAAGTTTATATTAGTTACAAATGCGTTAAATAGATGGCGTTACTGAGTTTTACAATTTGTATTTTGTCTCGCAGAATACAATATTCGAATGGGTGAGGGATCATCGCGTTCATCACAAATTTTCTGAAACAACAGCAGATCCTCATAATGCAAACCGTGGATTCTTCTTCGCTCACGTAGGCTGGCTCATGATGAAGAAGCACCCTGACGTCATTAAAGAAGGCTCCAAAATTGATATGAGTGACATTACTTCAGATCCTTTGATCAAGTTTCATGACAAGTATTTATCTTTTCATTACAACTTATATTAAATAAATCAAATCTTTGTAGCCTAGATTCCGCTTCTGGATTTCTAGGTCGATAAAGTCAATAATTAATTGCATTAAAAATATACTTTATTAATTTCTTTAATTCACTCTAAATTTAGGCTAAACTGACGGTTTAATTTCTGTTCCAGGTATTTTGGGCTATTAAAATTTTTATTCTGCTTCTTACTGCCTACGTTAGTGCCTGTTTACTTCTGGAATGAATGTTGGACATTTGCTATATTATCGCAGCCCGTTGTACGATATCTTTGCAGCCTCAACTTCACTTGGTCCGTGAACAGCTTCGCTCATTTATGGGGAAATAAACCTTATGACAAGTAAGACACAATTTATTTTTAGTAAAAATTAATCAATTGTATGTTGAAATCTTTTTAGTATTTTTTTATGTAGCTGATGTAAAGCTAGAGTGCGGTCCATGAATGGAAGCAACTGCTACTACAGAGAAACCTGTGCGGACAGCAGTCGCCTCCACTATGCCGGCTTGAGGAGACGAGCATGTACCATCTAGATTGACAGTGCAAACTCCTCTCGTTATACCTGGCTACTTCCAAACTATTCCCGAAACGCGACAAAGTCACAAGTGGTGGTACTATACCCCAGGAGGGCAGACTGGACAAATAACTATCATCAGATTGCCTACTACTCTTAATAGTGCCCATAGGCACTGAGCGACCAAAGTACATATAACAAAAGTTACATCGGTACCGGTCAGAATTAGGTTCGAACACGGATCTCTTTTTTATTTTTATACTTATTATTATTATTCCCGTCAAAATTATCACTTTTTTTATTTTGATTGTTGATGAAAAGGAGTGGCAGTCTGCCTGCTGGTTATTAGCTTAGTCTGGGTCCTAGGGTAGTACTACCACTAACATTCGTCAAGCGTTTCGAGCTTGAAAGTAGCCAAGTATAAATAAAATGTGGTAAAGAGTGCGCTCTCTACCTGGACGATGCCAGTAGACATTTTTCTGTGGTAGCAATTGATTTCGTAAACCATACTGATGGGCAACCACCATCATGATCACATTGTGCTCTAGTTATATCCCGCCAATAACTTTTCTGTTTGTTTCACAATATTTTACAAAGTATCGTGTAGTCTAAAATTATTAATTAATCATTTAAGAAGCTTATATTAATCGTTTGTTTTTGTAGCTTTTATCTTACAATTGCAATACTGTTTAAATCTTAAAATTTCTTAAGGAAAATGTCTTTTTGATTTACACATAAAGTCTACTTTCACAAATATGTCTGGTTTCCAATGAACTATAAATTTTATAAATAATTTAAGCATTAAAATATTTCGAAAAGGTTCTTATGATTTTCTAGTATTGCAATCCTAATTATTTTTAATTACTTATTTGAGTTGTAAGTTCGTCAACCAATAAGTGTTGTGTGTGTCGAATCGACAATAAAATATATGAAAAGAGAATGCCCATTCGCCTAAGAGAAATGGGCCCACAATTTTTTTCTCGAGTTTGTCGATGATTTTTGGTTCATTTTGTAAAGGAATAAAGCCACATTCCTTATCACCGATCAGTTTTAATTTTATTACCCAGGTTATTGAGTAAAATTACTGTTAAATTAACGTGTCTTTTCGTAATTACTCCAGAACTGACAGAATGAACATTTTAGCAGATTTGCCATTTAACTAAAATACTTCAAATAAGTAAAGAAAACGAACTTCCTAGGCCCAAAAAAAACATTACTGAAAACTAGGCTATGATCCTTTGCTTTAAATAAAACACAATAGAAAAAACATTAAAATATATACAAGGTGTCCCAAAACTCAACGATAAGCGGGCACCAGAGGGTGGTCCTGCTCATGACTACTCGAGAAAAAAATATAAGAAAAAATAATCTCCTATTTTTAAAAAAATACAACAAAAATTTAAAATCTTTCGAAAATTGACAACTCTTATGATATTTTTAACTACCATGACCACAATTTTCCAAATATGTATTTATAATTTTTTTTTTTTTTCGGCAACCTAAGTAGCACTGCTATCCACCACAACCCTTAAAAATCCCAGATTACTTGTAGTTTTTACACAAAAATTAATCAAAACTACTTTTTACTTTAAAATCTTAAAAGATTTTTACTTACAGTCCATTTTAACACATCGTCGTGTAAAAAAAAAGTATGGACACTACTATGGCAAGTTTTTTTAAAAATTGACGCAACTAACCAAGATTCTAAAATGGTACAATACTCTAGGAAAACTGGCCACAAAAAAAGACATGCGTACTATTTCTAAACAAGAACCAACTTTCATAAATCGTTGTTTGTTGATAATAAACGCTTTTACCTACCAAAAATTGGTTTTCTGTTGCAACTTCTTGGAATTTGCATGAAAACGTGCGTAGGCAATAAAATTTAGAAGTTAAATAGTAGATATTCGTTGTTGAATAACAATAGGGCCCTTTGAGTTAGAAGGAAACTTAGATGGCAATAGTTATTTAAACTTTTTACAAAATGACTTGCCAGAATTATTGGAAGACGTGCCCATAATAGAATTACAAAACATGTGGTTTTAAAATGATGGTTGCCCTGCTCACTATGCCCGTCCTGTGCGAGAATACTTAAATCAAGAGTATCCAGGGCGTTGGATTGGGCGACTTGGTCATATCCTATCTCTGGACTTCTTCTATTGGGGTTGTCTCAAAGACAGGGTCTACTCAAAATCAATTGCAACATTGGACGAGCTTCGCCAAAAAACTACTCAGGCTGCGGAACATATCAATGGTAGAAGATATGCACGACAAATAAAACGATCTTTTTTAAGACGATGTTGTGCCTGTATTATTGCCGGTAGCGAATAATTCGAATATTTGCTGTAATATTAATAAAATTATAAATTGATTTTTTTAATGCTTAGTAAGCAAGCGTTTGACCACACCCTGCCTGGTGTTAAGCAGTGATGCGGTATAAGGTGGAGCACGCCTGCCTATGAGGTACCTGTTCACCTTCGATTTGAAGAGACCTATGTTGTACGTGTCGGGAAACACAGACACCGGGAGGGAGTTCCACAGTTTCGATGTACGCACGAGGAACGTGTTGTCGAAACGCCTCGTACGCACTTTAGGGACTTGAACCATAAATGGATGGTACCTCTCCGGGTGTCTGGACGTCCGATAGAAGAAAGGGGACGGTAGAACAAGGTTTTGTAGCTCTTGCGCACACTCCCCGAAATGTATCCGGTAAAAAATAAATGTCATTTGTTGTACCATTTGTTTTGTTGCATTCAATATTTTTTAACAAGAAAAAAAACAATTTTTGGTAGGTAAAATGTTTACTATCAACAAACAAAGATTTGTGAAAGTTGGTTCTTGTTTAGTACTATACGCATGGTTTTTTTTTGTGGCCAGTTTTCCTAGAGTATTATACCATTTTAGATTCCTAGATACTTGCGTCAATTTTTAAAAAAACTTGCCATAGTAGTGTCCATACTTTTTTTTTACACGACGATGTGTTAAAATGGACTGTAAGTAAAAATCTTTTGAAATTTTAAAGTAAAAAGTAGTTTTGATTGATTTTTGTGTAAAAACTACAAGTAATCTGGGATTTTTAAGGGTTGTGGTGGATAGCAGTGCTACTTAGGTTGCCGATACAAAAAAAAAATTATAAATATTTGGAAAATTGTGGTCATGGTAGTTAAAAATATCATAAGGGTTGTCAATTCTCAAAAGATTTTAATTTTTTGTTGTATTTTTTTTAAAATAGGAGATTATTTTTTCTTATATTTTTTTCTCGAGTAGTCATGAGCAGGACCACCCTCTGGTGCCCGCTTATCGTTGAGTTTTGGGACACCTTGTATATATTTTAGGTGAATTTTGTACAACTATAAAAATTATTTTTTGTTTTAATTCCAGACACATAATGCCATCGGAAAACTGGGGTGTATCTGTAGTTGCATTAGGCGAAGGTTGGCACAATTATCACCACACTTTCCCATGGGACTACAAAGCAGCAGAACTAGCTTACTCTACAAATATGACAACAGTACTTATAGATTTGTTTGCTTTACTCGGTTGGGCATATGACATGAAAAAAACATCGCCTGCATTAATCGAATCTGTTATTCAAAATAGGGGTGAAGGTCGGAAGGACCGTTGACAATAATTAATTATTTCTTAAGAATGAAATTATGCATGAGTTCCTTTAAAAATGTGAATCGATTAAATTTAAAATGATTATGTTATGTTCTAGGGAATATTGTTTGAAGCATTGAGTATTTATTTATTATAATGTGTAATTAAATATTTTTTGTTTAATAAAACATCTTTAAATTGTATTACCTTTATTATTTTTTAACAAAGTAAAGACGTAGGCCCCTTTAGTCCTTAGTCGGCAAGTACTCACTCGTCACTTTCTCAGGATATTGTAAAAGACTTCCATGAACGTGTCTAAGGTCGTTTTAGATTAATCCACACATAGCACCGAATGGTTGTGAGCTTAGTTAACCAACTGACTTAAGCCAAAATTGAGTTACCGAAAACTGTATTACTTATTAATCATAACAATTTATATAATATAAATTTTAAAATTAACGCAATTGATTTACCTACATACACCAATATTTAGATAATTGTAATTTGATTGTAAGGGGCTAACCTAACGGCGAGACCCGTGTTTAAATCTCGCTATTTTTTGACCGGTACCAATGTTACTATGTTATAAGTACTTTGGACACTCGGTGCCTGTGATACAAGCATCAGCTAAAATAAATAATAAATAAATAAAATTATCTTAGAGAGTATATTATTAATATTATTCGGTTGTATGATAGCCAACAAACGCTATCAGCTCTAACTTATACAGAAGTATTGTCGACTCGTTCCCAGAGATTCTGAGAACGCGTTTTCCTCATTCACGCGCACGTGTGGGTGCTCGCGACGTATTGCACTAGCTACGAGATAGCCCGCATATCACACAGTACACACGGTGACGAATTTGTGACGTAGCCGCCGTAACCGATGACGAAGCTCGAATTCGGATAAAAAGTACGGGTGATTCGCGCGCGCACTCCTAGTGCCAATCGTCGTCGCGTGAAATAAAGTCGGCCAGAGTACACTTGTCACACAAATCTGGCGCCCCGCGATCGTCATGTATGTATGGAGCCATCCCCTGATGCTACCAATCCTACGGCTACCACAAATGAAGAATTTTCAGGGGATGAGGAGGAGCTCGTGCCCACCGGTAAATGTCAATATTCCCAAACGAGGGAAAATTAACGTCATAATTATAGTCAATTAATTGGGAGACAATTAATTATTACCAATATTAATTTTGAATAATTTATTCTCAGTGTTAATGTTAATAAAAAAAGTGAAAGTTAAAAAATAATATTAATTAAAATATATTTTGCAATAAGAGTAATCATATTTTGGGGATTTTTCAATGAATCAGTTAGTGGCTATGTGAGTCAGTGCATTCCAGTGTTCTTGTCCTTGCTATTTACCTGTGGCTGTGGTGGATGTGCTTTTTGAACTATATAAAATTATGCAACAAAAGTATTTTGAATTTATTATTATTATTATTTATGGCAACAAGCCGCGTAATGTTAAGCTAGAGCGCGATCCTTCGATGGGAACAACTGTTACCACAGAGAATTTTCTGCAGGCAGCAATCGCCTCCGCTATACCGGCTTAAAGAGATGATTGCGTTCATTCAGGTTGACAGTACACACTCTTCTTGTTATACCTAACTAATTCTAAACTGATACTGAAAAGCAACACCGGTTACTCCGCGTTTATTACAAAAGTGGTGGTAGTACCCCAGGACAGCAGACTATACTAATGACCATCTTTAGTCTGCCTTATTATTATTAGAAATCAAAACATTAATACATTGCTTTTACGGGCCGGTCAAGATTTAGGCCTAAATGAAGAGGTGAACGCGCAGCAAAGATACGGATTCACAATGCTTAAAAATGCAATTGTTTTTAACATTCCCTTTTATACACTAAATAAATTGATTTATTTATAACAAGGAATGGTGGGAATACTCGTATTAATGTTAATTAAACATCATTAAATACAATTAATTAACCTAATACTTTTGGATAATCAACACAACATATTAAATATTTACTAATAATTATGTATAAAAATTAATGTTTGTTTATTCCGTAAGTAGCCTAAACTACTAATCCAATTATTAAAAAAAATTCGTTAGATTTTCGTCCGTTCCTTAAAATTAATTTGAGAGAAATCGCGCTATTTTATCTTTATAAAAAGTTTCATAACAATAGAACGAGAATATTAAATAGAAACTTATAGGCAACAGTTATTATCATTTATAATTCAAATAGTTTATGAATGTTATTTTAAATTCATTATCAAAGTTAGAGTAGCTCATGGATTAACAACTGGAACAGACATATCGTCGTAAATACGAAAACTACGTAACTTAATACGTATTTAGCAGACATATTTTCAGGAAAATTGATATAAAAAAGTTCAATACCCTATCACTGTATCACTAATACATTACAATCTTCCATATTTGTTTATCAAAGATTAAAATTAATATGTAAAAACAATTAAATTATTGTGAAATTAATCGCTAAAGATGGTCCGGTCCTTATCGTCATCGATAATTAATTTAAAGGATTAACTTTTTTATCAAATAATTTAAGGAAAATTGTAATTAGTAGGAGGTGTGTTTTAATAATCGAAATGTAAAAATAAACAATGATTCAAAAAGATCATTGTATTATCTTATCAAAAAATAATATAATAAGATCATTTGATTTAAATTTCACATTATAAATAAATAGATAAAGCGAACTGATTCATCTCACACATTATCATAGATTTATTACATTTTTTTTTGTTAAAACCTTATTATAAAGTGTAAATAATTGTAAAGTCGTAATAATTTACAGAAAAAAAAAACATAATTTTAACAATTATTTCGGCAATACAAAATTAGCTTATACTTTCTAACACATTTTTAAACATGTAACTTTTACAATTTTTAAGAATATGTATTAAATTACTACAATTTTATAAATTTTTGCAAACTGTGGTAGGCAATCGTGTTAGACAGTTTATTTGCCCAATCCAGGGGTAGCTGTCAAGTAGATCCTCTACTTTCCACACTCATGAAGTCTTAGCCGCGTTTCGGGATTAGTTTGAATAGTTGGGTATCACCCGTCCAGTTTGACCTATCTTAACAGGATTGCAGACATTTCAGAGTGGTAGTCTTCCGACGCATCACCAGTCGGAGTGCCGTCACATGCCGGACTGCTATAAACCCCATTGAAAAACTCAAAAATTATATAACTTATTAGTTATATAAATTTATATAACAAATGTTTTATTTAATTATTTCATTTTTCGTGTAAATTCAAGGCATTTTTGGCTAGAGCCCGTGCTCAACCGTTTTCGTCGCCTTCTCATGTACCCTTATGAAAAAAAAACTGAGCTGAATAAGACAATTTCTAAACAGTTTTAATAGTGCTAGTATACGAACAACTCAATATTTATTATATTCGTATTTACAATTACTTGCCTATATATTTATTTATTTTTAAAAATTATAATAAAATGGACTTTTACTTTGTCGGGTTAAAGAAAATTTTAATCTTTACAAAGACCTAGATTATACATTAATAATCTTTAATAAATGTAAATGCACTAAATTTCGACCAAATAATCAATATTAATGCCTAAAAGTCTGCCTTTTAAAAACTGTGTAGATTGTAGATAATTGTAGATAGTAATGGAATGTTCTCGAGACGTGAAAGTATTTTATTATCTAATTGATAAACAAAGGTTTAGCAGCAAGCAGTTTTAATAAAATAATCCTGCAATTGAAAACGTACCTGTTTGAAAAATATTTAAGTACATAGTTGAAAAAGTATTTCCCGAAAAAAAAAACATTGCATTGGACGAGATTTAAAATCTAAAATAAATCACAGACTAAAAATTGGAGACCAGAGAGATGTATTATCATAATATTTGGTTGGGGAAAAAGAAATCCATTATTTTTCCATTATTTTAATCCACCTTTAAAATGGCAACAAATTATACAACAAAACGTTGCATATTTGACCCAAATCGGACATGCGAAACATGTTAAATAAAGTCATTAATTTCACGCAAAAATAATGAATTTCTTTTTCACCAACCTTATTTTTTAATAGTAGTCCGGAATTGAACTGAACTCCGCCTTATGTCAAACTAGAGTGCGGTTCATGAGTAAAAACAATGCTACCACTAAGAAATCTATGCAAGTAGTAGTCGCCATCGCCATGCCTGCTTGAGGGGGAAATTACTGAAAATGGGTCCAAAAAGAATAATAAATACGAATATGGCAATGCTCTCTTGGCCTAGGCCCGCGATCATTGCTTACATCTACCACCATAATAATCTACACTTAACGGTTAAACCTTAGTAACTTACTAACTACTTACTAACTTAGTAAAATCTTAGTTAAATTATGGGTAAAAATCAGTTATGAATACTTTTTAGATTTTTTTTGCATTACATAATCTCTAAAAGTAGCAGAAATGAAAAGTTTTTTTTGTGTGTTTTTTATATTTCTTTTTGTTTTTTTATATGTATGTTTTAAGTCTACTACTTGAGAACTATCCCCTTGCGCCTGCTTCTGCGCATTTAACAAAATATATAACTAGAGGAGTGTGCACTGCCGGCATAGCGTGGCCTGCCTGTAAAAATTTATCTGTAGTAGCAGTTATTTCCGTTCATGGAGCCCACTCTAAATACATACAAAATAGTAAAATATATTTGAGTATAAAATAATTCTATATTTGTAGATCCTGAACAATGGGAAGCAGTTGACGTGAAGAGGTGGCTTTATTGGATCAGAAAGGAGTTTCGAGTGCAAGTCCCCCGATCACATCTCCTTCCTGATTCTGGAAGAGGGTTGCTCGCACTCACTGAAGATAACTGGCGAGAGGTAATTTATAGTTTGCATTGATCATTTATATGGGCCCCCAGAGTCATTCTAAAATCAGTCCGCTACCAATATTTTTGGTTTGAACTACTAATTGAAATATGGATTGAAAAATTCTCCAGGTATGCAGTTCATCACCTCAAAGCGCAAAGATTCTGCATGCACATCTCTTGCATATGAGAGCAATAGCAACGGGAAGTCCACCACCACCGCCACTGCATCAAGATCATCCTACAACTTCAAATAATAATCTTAATCGTATGTAACATTAATTTAAAGCGCAATAAAATCATATTTTAAACTCTAATAAATGCAGCGCCATCTAGTATATTACGTCGGAATTAATAAATTGTTATAATAGAAAGCCCGCCAAAACTCCGATGAATGAGAGCGATTTTATGACTCATCATAGCGCGGTCCATTCATACAGCGTAACACACGCTGATTCATTTCGATCGCGGTAAACTCAAACAACTCTTATTTCTAAGAAATTTTGGAAGAATTACCGTAATTATAGGTACACATTATTGTAGTTTGCTGAGATATTTTTTATGTTATAAATAGATTCTGATAACATATTTTAATATCTTGTCTGTCTTATAATCCGTTCAATATAACGTGTACGATATTTTAAAATAGACATTTATAGAAAACTATTCAATTTTCGCCTTTATTTCATTATAGGAGTTCTCATCCTGATTGTTTCGATTAAGATAAGAGTCCGTGAAACTTTATTTATTTTAGGGAATTTGGTGATAGCGTTCGTCCGGTAATGGGTTGTAGAAGATAAAATCGATTGATTCTTAAACGAACAGCCAAGTACTTTTTCGTCAATTCTTAAGAAAAACGTGCTCGCCAAATTTCAGATGAGTAACTGCAACTAATGATATTTCTTAAACTGTACCACACGGAAATGATTCAATATTTTGCTAGGAAATATGAGTCAGTTATGTTTTGTTCCGTAGTTCCGGACCGCACTTGACTCAATGAGTAAACGGCGCCAAAAATCTGTTTGATGCTGCCTTCCACTGTCACATTATTTTATTAATCATGAAAAGCCACGCGACTTTTTGGCACGCTTATATATATTTTGACACAAATAATAGCAATAAATATTTTGAAATATTTGGCATACCTATATGATTAAATGTTTAAAAATGCTTGTATTCTTGAATAATTTAATTTGATATAAATAATAAAATAAAAGATTTTAATATGAGGCAGACTGAGGTACAATTAAAAATCGAGGAATAAAATGAAAGTATAAGTCACATAATTTTGTAATTGGACGCTAAACCTAAAAGTAAAAACTAAAAATTTTAAACGAAGACGTGTTAAGACATACTTCGGTTGCCAGATGCCCGGTTTCTGACTGATAATATCTGTTCGGTCCAAAAAAAAAAATTACCTTTTAAGTTCACGTATCTATAATTTGTCAAAATTTCATAGATAAATATTTGCACGATATAAATATAAAAATATATAATATCATAGCTACAGAACAGTCCTTATGTAAGACCAAAATTTAATCAAGATTTCTAGGAAATGTAGATGTGGAATCACCAGCCGTTGTCGCGTCATGTTGACGCCGATGCTATGATCAGTAAAAATTATCCATATTTTTTTAAATTGAATATAACATTTTAACAGTAACTCTGGGCGGTTAAATGGCGCCAACGAATGATGGCAAAAAGCGTGCAATCTTTAAAGATAAGCTTAAATCGTTGTTTATATGTTTTATTACCTAAATATTGTTGCTGCTTATCTTTCTAGGAACCTAATATTTTATTCCTAAAAATTTCTAGTCCTTATTGTTTGCTTAATAATTATCCTATCACACGAATTATTGATGATACTTTAGTTGCAGAGAAACAAATTCATTTAAATTATTCCATACACAATAAATATAGGCCTCTGTGGCGCAGAAGAGGTCCCGGGTTCCGTTCTCGGTCAAATCAAAGCCAAACTTGCTAATTATAATTTGAGCGGCCGTGGTCTAGCGGCAAGACGCGTGAACTCACGATCGATAACACCAGTGTTCGAACCTAATTACCGGTACCGACCGGCACCAATGTAACTTTTTATATGTACTTTGGTTGCTCAGTGCCTATAGGGATTATTAAAGAGTGGTAGGCAGACTGATGATGGTTATTTGCCCAGTCTGCCGTCCTGAGGCAGCAGTTTGAAAGAAGCCAGGTATAGCGAGAGGAGTGTGCACTGTCAATCTAGAATTCTAGATGGTGCATACTCGTCTCCTCAGGCCGGCATAGCGGAGGCGACTACTGCCCGTAGAAATTTCTCTGTAGCAGCAGTTGTTTCCGTTTATGGACTGCACTCTAGCTTTACATCAGGCGTAGTGTTGTCATAAAATATGTCGAGCTACAATAAAAAATTTAAAAAATAAAAATATCCTGAGGCCTGAGTATTTACGCTGTCACAGCGTAAAGTGGGATCTCTCCTCCAATAGGTTCGCTTCATTTGAATTTGTTTCACCTCGGCGACGGTCAAAATAATATTGTCTGATTGGTGGAGACACCGAAGATTTTTTTTAAACGCCTGTACTAAGCTTTTAACGACCAAAGTACATATACCATAGTTACATTTGTACCGATAAGAATTTAGCGGATTTGAACACGGGTCTCAGTCGTGAGGACCGCTAAACCACGTCCGACTTCAAGACTAAAAGTTAAACAAAAACAAAAATGTTCGTATACTCATCAGTAAATCGTCCATTATTCACACCGACCCGACATTAAAAGTCAGAGAGCGCGCACCCGACGGGGTTGAGATTTTGTTATCCCCAGGGGAGCAACATTTGCAAGTCTATGTGCCCCCTACCGACTGAAACCATTTCTCACTGAGGATCATATTGTCATAACAAGTGGGGTCCTGACTTCCTCGTAATTGATTTACTTATCTGCTACTTGATAAAAATTGTTATATTTATTTTCAGTTTTACTTGCTTTGTTGAAAAATGTTATTTAGTTTTCTCTAAAACTATTGATCTGTGGGTAATGTTCTCTGCGGTCCCATTAACAGAAAAAATTGCTAACCTTTTGGGCTTCTAAAATGAGAAGTCTACCACTGAGAGTCAGAAGTCGGCTCTATTATGCCGATTTGAGGGCCTATTTATAAATAATAATAATATAAATATAACCTTATATCCAAGCAAACGCCGAAACGGAACTAATGCCCAAGTCCAATATCTGTCAAACGGATCATCTCCCTATGAACAGAAAAATTTAATAAAACCATCACACAAAATATTATTACAAAAATAATTTTGAACACTTTATTGGGAAAATAATAAGTATTAAACTAGCTAGGAACCAGGACCCACGTATTATATATTTTTTTTAATTGTAGCTCGGCATATGATAACTGGAGTGTTGTAAACTTGATGTGAAGCTAGACTGCGGTCCATAAACGGAAACAACTGTTACTGTAGAGAAACCTCTACGGGCAGCAGTCGCCTCCGCTATGCCGACCCGAGGAGACGAATATGCACCATCTAGATTGACAATACACACTCCTCTCGCTATACCTGGCTACTTTTAAACTGCGGTCACTTCACGGGTGTTACATTTTTGAATTCTAAACGTAAAACGAAATTATTCAAGAACGCGGTAGGCCGCCTGGTCCAGACAGGATTCCTTGCAGATTCCTTGCTTTCACATTCACACGCTACTACAATGTGAATCATTGTACGAGAATGCGGAGCTTCGACATTGCTTTTTTAAATCGACGCGTGCGGCCGCTCACTGACAGCTAGATACATTTGATTAAGCACTAAACTATTTTGTTATATGGTATTTCCTAAGGTACTTTTAGATCTTGCGACTTATTTTTCTTAAATTACGATTACTAGCAAAAAGAACCGAGATTTAAAAAATAACCATAAAATTCAAATTCAAATTCAAAATCCTTTATTTGCGTTAAATAGGTGGGATACATGGATGTAACGAAAATATAAGTTTCAGCCATATTTAGCTATCCAAATTATAGCATGCGAAAAACAATTAATTATATTTTACAACAATAAATTCACAATAGTAATAATTAGGAAATGTCAATATGAAATCTTAATACAAAATGTCAATAAATTATATAACACTAATTGTCTTCAGCCTCGGCCTACTCTACAATTAGACATATGCTTATTATAAACAAACACTATTACAATAACATTTTTACAAAGCTCTCACTTTTCTAACGCATTTAAGGCACCAGGTCTTTTCATGATTCTCCTCATCTTATAGGTATCCCTGTTTAGTCATTCATGCATAAGTATACATTTTTTTTACAGCTCGGTTCTCGTGCTTGGGTTATCCTGCGCCCTGACCCTGAAGGTTACGTTTATTAAAAAATCTTCTCGCCACTATAATCCCGTTTTCTTATTGATAATATAACATTTGACGGTTGGGCAACAAACAAGCAAACATTCTGAAATTTTCAGTAATCACAAACAGTGTAAAAAAGTCGTTATGCAAACCGTTTATCATTTAAAAGATCGATGTAAGTTGTAAGTGTTAAATAATATTTTATCATTACTTAGATAATGTTTAAGTACTCAGAAGTTTTTTTTTGGAAAACCTAAATAGTAGGCGGAGCGTGCTAAGACCGCCTTCTCCCTACCACTTCGTTTTAGACTCCGCCTGTCGAATCAGGGTTGTCCTAACTTAATTTCAACTTTAAAAATAAAGTCACTAAAAATGCTCCAAGTGTTAAAAATAATTAAAGAGTAGTAGGTAGACTGATGATGGTTCCCAGTAGTTCCCAGGTAGACCCAGTCCGTTTTCGCCTATTCCCATTTCGGAATCCACATGGAAGTGGCCGGTACGATGAGAGGAGCTGGAGTCAAGCTAAGGCAACTGCTGCCTGCAACCATCTGTGGTAACAGATGCTTTCGCTCATGAACCACTCTGTACGGAATTCTAAAATTAAGAAATAATTGATAACATATTCGACAAAGTTGAAATAAATGAAATATCTTTTAATTATGTTACTTTTACTAAACAAAAAATAAACCGCAGCTTCTTGTATTTCTTACCAAAAATGTAATGAGTCAACCCTACGTTAATGTAAGTCTGGCTGTATGTTTCTTAGAAATTCGCGGTTATATAATTTATGGCGGCAACATGTACAACGACATGTAAATTTGGATTAATTGGAGTGCCTTTTTTATAGTCTAGATGAGGCATAAATTATTATAACTATCTACATAGATATAAATAAACTGAAATCGCCTTCAATAAAGTACTTACTAGTATAGATCTTCTTGTGTCTAAATCTCGATTTATGTTGAAATATAGTTCTTTTATTATATCATTACGTAAATTTTCTATCAAGTTAATAGCACGCCATTTTACATTATACAAAACAGACTAATCAAAAATTGTTTCAGCTTTATTCTTCAAAGTTTTGGAAATAAAAACATGTACTCCTATTTTAAATCATTTACCACTCTCACGAATACTTATTACCTAATTCACCATCACATTAACACATTAATAATTAAAGATGGATAATCGAAAAAAAAAGAAATTAATATGATTTAAAAAAAAACTATAAGTTACATAAACGAGTACGTAATGGTGAAGATTTTTTTCTAATTTTTGTAACAACACCACGATGAATCTTGCATTATTAAATTTTCTATATACGCCATAATATACGTTCATAGCATTTCAAAATTTCAATTATATATAAACTTGAAAAAATTAACATTTTATTGGATTCTAAAGAGATTTATCTTGATTAAGGTTAGTGACAGCACCGAGTAACATCGGCCAAAATGTACCCACTCACAGTTGGATACTAATGCATAATGTATCTTATCCGTGAGGGTTATTCTATTCACAATTTTATTAAAGGAAAACGCAACAATACTTAGTTAATTTTAAATAAGTACCCGTTAAAAATTGTCATTAAAATATCTACTCGTAGTAGACTACATAAACTTATTATGTTTTAATAGAAGATTCAGGACCATTAATTAATTATTATACATATATAGTTTTAGATGTTTTGTGCTAGTCATAAATAATATTTCATTCTTCAAGAGGCATTGCCTAGTTTCAGTGTCCATTGCAATTAATTTCAGTAATCGATCGAATCTTTACTAAAACTTTTAACTGTGTTTTGGAGAGAATACGAATTTTGCCCACTTAAGTTTTAGAACACTTAATGTGAATAGTCTACAATATTACGTATTAATACGAGTTTTGGAAAACAATTTAAGTCCGATAGTCTCCGATATCTCCAAATTCCTGCTAGAGCTTTTTTTAATTACTTCTATTTTAAATTACAAGAAACCATAAATATTTATTTATGTCTATTAATTAAAATAAAAGCATGTATTTGATTTTTTAAATTAATTTTTTTAAATGAAGATGATTTTAAATAAAACAAAATTGATCATTTAATGAAATCCAAATAGCATACCTATACAAAGTTTATGGATTAACGCAAGAAGCGAGAGGATAAGTGTTACAGTAGCGAGTTATTAAATCGGTGAGAACAGGGCGGGAGAATTGTAGGGCGGCTCCCCGTGACTTGCCCTCAAGTTGCCACTTCCTTCCTTCCGGTCTGGCATTCGCCCGCATATTCGATGTCTTTAAGGACTTGTGATATTTACTTATTTATTCTATTTAGACAATGTTTAGTTTTATTTTAAGAAAATGAACGTTTGGTTAAGTGGTTCGGATCATAGACGGTTACCTCCTATTTATCATGGTGAGAATAGAATTTAAGCTAAAATATTTTTTAAATATCTCACATGTTGTAGAATATGCCATTGTCCTTTTAAAATTTCAGTCAAATTTCAGTTTATTTAATTGCCAAATACATACAAGTTTTGTTATTCAATCAACACCAATTTTCCAAAAAAAAACCATAATTAATGTTGTAAATTATTTCCAGATCCATACGCGGCTCTCTCTGCTTGTGCAACTCGAGGAGGTAGTGGAACTGGCGGTGGTCAAGTGCAATTATGGCAATTCCTGTTAGAACTCCTCGCTGCTGGCGGTCCAGGGATCACATGGGAAGGGCAGGACGGAGAATTCAGACTTACAGACCCTGATGAAGTAGCGAGGAGATGGGGATTAAGAAAAGCAAAACCTAACATGAATTATGACAAACTTTCGCGGGCTTTAAGATATTATTACGATAAAAATATTATGAGCAAGGTATGACACGTATTATAATTATATAGACTTTTTTATTAACTTAACCTAACACCTCTTGTCAGAGCATCATCAATTTTGCTCAAAACCTGTAAAAATTATGCAACTAAATAAAATTATCCTCGTCAATCAATCAATCTATCGGCGATAACTTTTTAATTGATATTATATTTTACTTTTAAAAATATTTATTGTCTTTGATATTAACCATAAGAAAATTATTACGCCTAAACATTTCATATTAAAACTTAATAAATAATTTTCTAGACATTGCATGTATCTAACTTCTAGGAACCAACTTAAAACTCCGTGTCTAAAACGAAACATTAATATTAAATTATTCTTCGTCAGGTCCACGGGAAGAGATATGCATACAGATTCGATTGGGCGGGACTTGTGGCAGCATGTCAGGCGCAGGCGCCAGAACCACCTCCATATTGGAGATATCTTCCACCTGCAACATCTTCAGTTCGACATCCGACACCTTTAGTTACTCAAAACCACTCCGTACCTGGTCATCAAACCGATGGAGCCGGTCATATTCCTCCTAGTAACCAGTGAAATGTGTCTCTATCGAGTGAAATAAGTGAAAAATAGTGAACTGTACATGTGATGGTAGTGAAAAAAGTATTCATTTGTTTATGGATTTTAGAGTGATGTCTGATTTATTTGCGAACATGATTTAACCAAATTAAAAGACTTTATGAAGCTTACTATCTCGTTTATTACTCATGCGACTACGATGGATGGAAAGTTTCAGAAAATTGCGTTGTCGCTGCAGCATTTGCTAGGATCAAATTAATCAAAATAAACGCGATAGTAAGGTAATTTTAAGTACCTTTAATTGTATATTGTGCTTAGGTGGTTAATGTTACCCTTTTTAAAATTAGTTTTTCTACTTCAAGTAGCACTGAAAATATTCTACAACAAAATAGCCGTCACGCCGCCACTCAATTCTTACAAATTTATTTTATCTTGCAAGCTTATAAGCTTATAATATTTTGATAATGTAAAATTGCAAAAATTGCAGAAACTATTAATTATGCAAAATTGCAACTACATTACTATACAATTATGTTAATCGTTTTTGAGTAGTTCAGACGGCCATTACAGCAAATTAATGGATAATATAAATAAAAGTTTGTATATTTTGTAATTATGTTCCTAAATTAAAAATAATTATAAAAAATTTTTGTTACAGTTTAAACCATATCATAATAAATAATTTGTTGTATTTTAAGTTTTGTTTTTAATAAAATATTTTTAATTAATTTGGTATTTTTATTTGCTTTTTAATTCAGATTGAGGATTTTTTGGAATCTCTTATCATTGTTAATAATAAAAAAAACTGTTCTTTGACGCTTCTTACTCATACTAAAACTAATTTAAATCTCTCGATGATACTAAATTATTTTATTTTTAAATAATAAAGTTTACTATGATGCAAACGGTCTCTATTTTATAATGATTCCACCGGATGAAGTGTGAGATAAATAAACCCACTCATTATGGACAGAATTTATCAACATTTTAAACAATATTAGGTTTAAGCTTAATGCTTAACAATTGATATCTAACCATTATTTTATTTTAACAATTGTTTTAATTTAAATGTAGGTATATAGATATCACAATATGTATTGTTAAACTTGTCGTTTAAAATTTTAAAGATTTTTTTTTCTTACTTAGTAAACGTTGTTAATTAGTTGATATTTATAAAAGGTTTATTACAACTGAATATCAGCGTAACTTCGCCAGTTTATAATTATGTATTCACATACAAACAGTGTCGTATTCTCTATACTTATTCTATATTTATGTGGTAAGACAAACTTATTAATTATATTTTTTACTTTGGGCATTTACTTCATTATCTTCTTCACGGTTATTGTTATTTTTAATTTATTTTGTAAATAAAAGGCTGCAAAGCTTTCGGAACGTTCGCGTCGGATTAAAACAAACGCACATCTAACTTATCATTTTCATCATTTATTTAAAAGTTAATATAAACTATGTAATATAATGACAAAGGAAAAACACTGAACTCAGCCCTAATAATACTTAATTTTCTACATCATTATAGCTAAATTAAGGATTATCTTTTAAGCAGACAAAGGGTCAACGGAAATATGCAGCAATTCACAAATAGAGGAACAAATTGATAAAATTTTGTCATTGTATGACAGAGACGAGTTACCATCAAAAGTTGGTGATGTTCTTCTTGACTTAGAAATACATCATGTAAATGTATTGGAGAAAACATTTTCTGTGCAATTATTAGCAAATTTACGAATGGTAAGTAAGTACACTTCGTGCATGGCATAACAACATATATAAAATAATGTTTGTGTTTGTATTTTAACATACATTCGTGATACCGACACAGATACTAGTATTTTATCTCTATAAAAGTTTACTAGACATGTAATGGGAAAGTTAAATAAAAACAACATATTAATTACTCTCCATTTACCCCTAACACATCCAAACTTCGTGAGAACGACACGAAATGCGTCTAGATCACGCGCATTAGATACACTAGATCTATATCTAGATACTAAAATTATTACAGACTTGGATTGATGACCGTTTAAACTGGAATTCAACAATGCATAATTGCACATACACTTTACTGGATGTCGAACGAATTTGGCAACCAGACATTGTGGTATTAAATGGAGGAGCGAATGAAGCAGCAACCGGAGACTTGCAGAAAGCAGAAGTCGATGCAAAAGGTAGAGTTAGATGGCCAAAAATAATAGACGTAACAATACCATGTTTTATTCAATTAGTGAAATGGCCTAATGATATACAAACTTGTACATTTAAATTTGGATCTAGAAGACATGTTGTTGAAGAAATATCAATCGCTATTATTAATAATAAGGTAAGAAAATATTAGACATATACTACGCTATTTAATTTAAGCTACATCGGTGGTAATTTAAAAAGCTTTGCAGGCACAATCAATCAGAGATTCCCTCACGTTTTTAGACAGACGTATTGGCTGTCACACGAATAGTTTAAAGTACTTACTACTCAAGTAGATACTTATGCTAAGTAAAATAAATCTAACATTAGAAAAGACATAATAATTTTTTGTTTCTTA
This sequence comes from Tinea pellionella, assembly GCA_948150575.1. Classification (NCBI taxonomy): domain Eukaryota; kingdom Metazoa; phylum Arthropoda; class Insecta; order Lepidoptera; family Tineidae; genus Tinea; species Tinea pellionella. The sequence continues at coordinate 4,903,506 of OX411252.1, forward strand.
TAGTACGATACAAATTTGGAATCAGGATCATGGAAACTATTATCATCATCAGGAAAAGTACAGAATGTATCTCGAACTGACGAAGTGTATAATATCGGCGAATGGACAATATCATTACAAAGGTATTCACCAGCGCATTCGACGGCAACCAGCACTATTTTCATATCTATCATCTTGGAATTCATCGCAGCCGCTTTACTGCCACCACTGGCCAGAGTACCACTCTGTGCATTTATAGCGCTTACCATTACTTTGTGGTAAGTTATTTTTTATCGATTACTCATTTTTACCATAATCATAGAGCGGCCGTGGTCTAGCGGTAAGACGCGAGAACTCACGATCGATGAGACGCGTGTTCGAACCTCGCTAATTCTGACCGGTATTAATGTAACTTTGGTCGCTCATTAAAGAGTGGTAGGCAGACTGTTGATGGTTATTTGTCCAGTCTGCCATCCTGGGGTAGTACCACCACTTTCGAATGTAACACCCGTAAAGTGACCTTGTTGCGTTTCGGGAATAGTTTAAAAGATGGTACATGCTTGTCTCCTCAAGCCGACATAGTGGAGGCGACTGCTGCCCGCACAGGTTTCTCTGTAGTAGTAGTTGTTTCCAATCATGGACCGTACTCTAGCTTTACATCAGGCGGAGTGTTGTCACAATTTTAAAAAAATCTATAGAAAGCGTAAAGAAGGAAGATAATGTAGTAGGCAGACTGATGATGATTATTAACTTTTTAGATAGTTATTAGTGTTGTAACAGGCGTAAAGATTAGCTTAGAAGTAAACGGGGTAAAAGAGGAGTTATCTTGTCTGCCTGCAAACACTTATCTGTGATAGTTGTTGTCTCAGCTCATGGGCCGCACTTTTTCTAGTTCCAAATGTATAAAAAACTAATTATTGTACTTTAGTTTTACTCGTAAACTTTTCAGGTTATTTGCGACGTTACTGCGTCTACCGGGAACAGGAACAGCTCCTTTAATACTTCCATTAATGTCTGCAGTTCTCATTATAACGTGTTTAAGCGCTTTATTCGCTGCATTTGTACAACGAATAGCTAAACACCAATCACCACCGCCTTCAGTTTTACGACGTCTCTTAACAAAAATTGCTACGATAATTAAAATTACACCGGAGCAGGTGAGTTATTCAGTTGAAGCGGCCGTGGTCTAGCGGTAAGACACGTGTTCGAATCTCGGTAAATTCTGACCGGTACCAATATGTACTTTGGTCGTCCAGTGCCTATATGCATTATTAAACAGTGGTAGGCAACTGGTTATTCACCCATTCTGTCGTCCTGGGGTAGTATCACCGATAGTCTTCTCAAATCAGCATAACAGAGGCGACTGCTGCTTGTAGAAATTTGTTTATGATAGCAGATGTTTCCGTTCATGGACCGCACTCTAACTTTACATTAGACGGAGTGTTGTTATAATATGGCCAGCTACAATAAAAAAAGTTGGGTTATAAATTGTCAGGCGTTTTTGTAAATAATTTGTTTATTTATTATCTTTCAGAATACAGATTACGGTGATGGAACATGTGTATGGATAGCAGCGGCAACGTTGTTAGATCAGATTTTACTTATTGTCGAATTATTCAGTCTATTAATAATACTTTGTGTGTATATTTTTGCTGTGTCTTTTTAGTTTATTTTTATTCAGGATTGTAAAGTAAATTATTGCCAATTATAAAATATTCTTAATATTTTAAGTGCCTAGTATTTGATATGAATAATAAAACCACAAAAAAAATATCGTTTATTTATATTTTTATGCAAACATTTCCTTGAACCACAATTTAATTAAATCAGAATAAAACGATATATTTATATGTGTGTCGGAACGGTCATGAATACGGACTCTAATTTCAACGATTACGGAAACTAACTTGGAACAAATCGTGGTCATGAGTACAAGCACTAACTGAATATGAAACAAAAGCGTCTTACGCTTTGACAGAGTCTCTGAAACACGTCACGCGGAGGACACGTTGAGACTTGTTTGTCTGGAGGAACTGTCGTGTTTCAGCATATTTGTTTAGTTATCGCCCACAAATGGAGGATAGAAGCCTTGGACCGCTCGTCCCGTTCTGTCATGTGAATATAATTAGCGTTTTGGACAAAAGCGATGGCCAAGCTCTTACAGCCTTTCACCTTTACCAAGTCATACTATCTATGTATTTAGTCAGTGGCGGACTAAGGCTAAAGCGGGCCCTAGGCAACATTGTAATTCCGGGCCTATTTTTCAGTCATGGTAACATTCTTTGTGTTTCGTAAAAACCTAATTTTCGGGCCCCAAAATCGCGGGCTCTAGGCAGGTGCCTATGTTTCCTAGGCCTTAGTCCGCCCATGTATTTAGTGGATATGCCATCCTATAACATACCAGGGTTTTAACACGTGCAACATAATTTTTATCATGTTCCTTGTATTTGAATCTTATTAGTTAAATTTGAAAAATAACACACAAAACTGTGTAGGTATCATACAAAAAAATCGAACAGCTAATAATAATTTATTGTAATTATGATTATTCCCCCTACTTTGTTTCTATAACTTTTCTTCCTTATGAAAATTAATTATTATGAAATGTAAATAAAAAAAAACATGTTCAACATAAATAAAAGTTTAATAGCTAATAGTCAAGTTCAATTAAACAGATCCATGTCGTACTATCCAATCAGAATAATATGAGACCCGCGCATTTACACCTGGATAGAACTCATGTGCACATCCGAAGCCCCATGACGTCACACCAATAACGATATCCCTCATGTGCGCGAGTGGTCCACCTGAGTCACCCTGGCAAGCGTCTCTGCCGCCTACATCGAGTACACCGGCACACAACATTCCATTCGTAATACGAGGCCAACTCTCAAAGCCTGGTTGTGTTCTGAGAAAATCGTACCGCTCAGCACAAATGTCTTGGTTAATAGTGTAGATTTGAACGTGCTGAAGCTGTTCTGGTTGTGGACCGCCGGACTAAAAATAAAAATAGAAAAATCTCTTTATTCGACGAAATATTTCCTAGTTAAATGAAAAAATATATTAACTTTATTTGCATAACACTTACTGATAGAGCTCCCCAACCAATAGCATGGACTGGCGTGTTATCAGGTACATCAAACACATTTCCAGGAATGCGGGCAACTTTAATAGTTTCCCCAAAGATCGCAGGAATAACCAATCTGATAATAGCTATGTCAGCGTCGAGAGCGATTACGTTATAGTCCTCATGAATAATAATATCTTCAACAGGATGGACTGAACCACCTGTACCGTCTGCTCGCGATGTACCCAGTATTACTTTCCATTCAGAAGGCGGACGACCTCTGTGAAAATAGAATTTATTTTTAAAAAAATAAAATTTTATTATAAGGAGCCGATATTAGATTATTTATTAATATTACTTGTTACATGTACTTTAGTCGCTAAACTCTATGGTGGCATTAATTAAATTATTGGTAGATAGACTGACGATGGTTTTAACCCCGTAATTATAACACAATGAGGTGCCCTAGTCGCATTTTGGGGTGGGAAATAGAAGGCTATAGTGAGATTAGTGTACACTGTACACTACTGTACAGCCTGGTCGATGCACATGGGGAGACCCGCTGAATTCTCTTTGGTTGCAGCAGTCTCCACTCATGGATCCCATCGCGGATTATGTTCAATTGCCGGTTCACTATAAAGTGGTATATACAAATATATAAATATCACATCATATATTCAAAAGATTGTCGACCATACTTACTCATAACAATGAGCAGCTGAAAGTACAGTTCTAGAAGTAATAAGAGTGCCTCCACACCATTGTCTCCAGAAAAGCCCAAAGAGATTTAGCTGCATGTTGCTCATATAAGGGTATTCTTCTACAGTTGTATCTTCTCCTCCAACGATCCGGTTTCCATAAGGCAGCACCGCTGTAAGTATAAGAGTTATTTTAGTAAAAGTTATTATACGACCTAGAAACATTTAGTACTTAAACAATTGATTGCTAAAGTACCTAAGGCCCTAGGCTAAACTATGGTATTATAGATATCAATTTAAAAAATGGTGATGACTGATGATGGTTATTAGCCGAGTATGCCGTCTTCGTAAAAAAAAAATCGTAAAGTGATCAGCTTGGAAGAGGCCTTGACTAGACTAGGCACACTCGTCTCATCTCATAGCGGACACGACTGCTCCGTGCAGATATTTCTACGTAGTCCGATTCGTTTGCGCTAATGAACCGCGCTAACATAACAGGGAAAAACTGTTTAAAATGTATGAGGGTAGGTAATGAAGTGAGAAAGGTAGGGTATGCTATTTACTAACTAACACTTAAGTTATTAGCCGAGTATGCCGTCTTCGTAAAAAAAAAATCGTAAAGTGATCAGCTTGGAAGAGGCCTTGACTAGACTAGGCACACTCGTCTCATCAACCCGGCATAGCGGACACGACTGCTCCGTGCAGATATTTCTACGTAGTCCGATTCGTTTGCGCTAATGAACCGCGCATAACATCACAGGGAAAAACTGTTAAAAATGTATGAGGGTAGGTAATGATGTGAGAAAGGTAAGGTTTACTAATTTCTGCTAACACTTAAATATAAAATTCTCACCAAGAGCGGTGCCGATTATCGCAAGGAATACAAGAACTCGCATACTTTCAATTTGACACTAACTAATATAACGAGGTCATCTTTAAATAATTTTATTTATACTAATTAATAAATCTTATCAATAAAATCGATTATGTTTTTACGTTATGATAATAAATAAAATAATTCGGAATTTCCTTTTAAATGTTGAATGGTAAAAGATAAATCATAAATATTGCAATAACAATTGATTAAAACAATTGTTATTACTAAATATAGCATAATAATATGTATAGATATATACAATACATATACAATCATACATGGGTCCTCAACTCATGTAATTTATATTTTGTTTTGTGTACTTAATAAAGAATTTTATTTATTTTAGAATTTTTATACATACCAAGTATCAAGACAAGGAAGAACTACACTAACATATATAACACTTAGACCCGAAACAAATAAAAAAAATCCAATATTATCATGTTTGCAATATACAAGCTGTTACCCGCAACTTCGAATGCGTATAATTAACACTACGCATTAAACTTGATAAATGATGGATTCCCTATTTCTATCAACCATATATTTTCACCACATAGACGGATGATTTTTCAAAAACGCTGAGAAGCACGAAATTCTTCATTTCTCATTAAAAAAAAAACAAAAATCCTAAATAAAAATTTTAATATCCATGTCTTGATAACTATTTCAACTCCAATTTTTTAAAGACAAGTGATTATCGTTGCCGTATGCTTGCCTAATTTTATTGAAATCGGTTCAGTCATTTAGGCGTAAAAAGTAACTGAGTTAATTCACATTCATAAATTAGTAATATTTGTCGACCGGGATTCAAACCAGGGACCTCTGCGTAACAAACTGGCGCGATGGCGCTCATAACCACTGCGCCACAACGACGTTTGTTTTAAATAGGTATTTTCTACGTTGCACTATTTGCACTTTTAGTATAAATGCCCTCAGTGATATAAGTTGAACATCTTAGGCAATATCTCTATGTAATGATTTTGCAAACGGAACCTGCGATAAACAATCTTTTCATTACTTTCCTATATCAATAATAAATAGGGTTTTCCTAATATCTTAATCGTGATATAATTATAACATTTCGGTGGGATTATTACTTTTGATAAGATAGACTATAAAGTTTCAGTGTTAACTCAGGACATTTCAGTTGCCTACGTACTCATCATGCGATTTATTATTCTACTATGTTTGCTGGGCGCCGCGCTGGGTAAGCGATAATATTTACAAATCAATAAACTTCCAGAAAATGTTTAATGATTATTTCTCCTTTCAGCGGTGCCCAGGCGCACCACACGCATCGTGGGTGGCGAGGATACCAGAGTTGAAGATTATCCGTTTATTTCCAACATGCAGTTTGGATGGTTTGGTATCCTTTGGTTCCAAGCTTGCGGTGGTTCCCTTATCACGAGCAATGTTGTTCTTTCAGCTGCTCATTGTTTCTAGTTAGTATAAAACAAGATTTCAGTAATTTATTTAAACATTGGTTTTTAGAACGTTTTATTTCATTTAATTAAAATTTCAGTGGTGATAGTACTGAACAATGGCGAGTCATTTTGGGAACTTCGCTAATAGACTCAGGAGGATTTGAATTTAATGTTCGAGCGTTAGAACTCCACGAAAACTACAATGACTTTACCCTTGATAATGATATTGCTTTAGTCCGCCTTTCCCACTCCGCTACCATGGGGCCCACGATCGGTGTCGCTCGCATCGCCGGACCTAACTTCCATCTACCCGACGACACACCCGTTTGGGCTATCGGATGGGGAACTCTTTACGTAAGAATCTTTATTTATAGTCACTTTACAATATTGTGAAAAAATACGAAATACTTATCTCATGTATCTTCCAGGCTGGAGGTCCACAACCCGAACAACTCCAACACGTTCAGATCTACACCATCAACCACCAAATTTGCGTAGAGCGCTATGATCATTTGAGAAGTCAACCAGGTTTCCAAAACTGGCCCGAAATCACCAATGGTATGTTGTGTGCTGGCGTCCTCGATGTTGGAGGTAGAGACGCTTGCCAAGGTGATTCTGGTGGTCCCCTAGCTTATGACAGAGATATCTTAGTCGGAGTTACCTCATGGGGATATGGATGTGCTGATAAATTCTATCCAGGCATCAATGTCCGCGTTTCTTTCTACTCTGATTGGATAGTGCAACATGTGAATGTGTAATTTATAATACTGATTATAATTATATTATCAACCTAGCGTATTTTATTTACGACCTATGAAAATTATAGACCTAAAAATATACAATTTATCTTTGTACGTGAAAACACTTGTAAAAAAAAATATTGTATATTTTACAATTATCCAGGCGCTTAGTGCAGTATTATTATTATTACATTTGTAAGTTACATTGTATCGTAGTTATTTTATTAAATTCTTTCTCATTCAGTTTTATGATTTAATTAGTATTTTTACCGGCATTCATATAAATGAAAATTGAAATATGTATTTAAAAAAATGAGCATAAATTACCAACAAAAATTTAAAACTCATACTGTCACATTTGACAGTAAAGTATGACGTTTGTTTTTAGGTTATAGATAAAATAAAATTTGAATCTGTTTTGGGTTTTATGTTATAGTTTCTTAGTTTGTGATTGGTATTCTAGATATTGCAACCATTATGCTTAGATTAAAATCATTGACCTGCGTAAGTATTTATTGATTTTTCTTTTCAGTACAATTTTAGAAATTTCATTTATTTTCATTTGCTTTGCAGGCAGCGATACGAATTAATCGTAACATCAATAAATTTCCAATCACATCTACGACTGTTAGACACAAAAGCGATCTTTATGAACCAGATTATTTAATTGTAAGTAATTTAAATTTTTTTCCTAGTCGGTTTATAATTTATATTATTATTTGTCTTAGAGTATGGAGCCAGATGAACCAGTACATGATTGCCTGAATATACAAATTAAAAGTTATGACTTTACTGTATTGGAGAGTTGTCAGAGCAGTATTCATAGAAATGCTGAAGTTATGGGACTTGAAGTTGATGAATGGTATGATTATTAACTGATTTGAATTTAAAAAAACTAAATAGACTTTGTTAAATTATATTATTAAGGTAATGATAAAACAACTTGTCTTTATTCATCTATATACCGTTCAGATGGTAAGGAAGGGTAAAATAAATTGAGAATCGGTGTTGAATCTATTTTAAAAACAAATTTTTGTTGCTTACAAGGCTGTCTGAGTATTACTTAGTTTTACGATGGATAAGGCTGTTTTTTATTGGAAGTGGTCATTTGTAGAAAATCTCTAGTTAGGTAACATAATTACAGCTAAATTTTGTTCAAAACTTGGCCACCCACTAAAAGTTAAAGTGTAATTTCAGTCTATTTAACTATAAATCAGACAACACAATGCACAAATATTTACAGCTGTTTATTTTTATCTTTTTGAAAAAATAAAATTGCGTAGTAACAATAAAACAAAAACCTTTTCTTATTTTTAATAATTTTATTCTTCAGTTGGGCGATACCCGCACAGAAACTTAAAATTCAAAGATTCAAACCAGGTGGTACTGTAGTGGATGCTGAATATAATCTTAATGTTTATGAGAGAAATGTCCAAGTAAGTAATATTATTCTAGTATTTAAAAAGTTGTAAGCAAATGCTCATCAGCCCAGTTTACCCTGGAGAAGTGCTTTTGAGTGCAACACTACTTCAGTGTCGTGTTTCAAGGTAATGAGAATGGTTTATGTTGTCAACATGAATGGTGCAGATTTATCTTCTTAGGCCGACATAGCGGAGATGACTGCCGCCTGCAGACTTTTTACCAGGTAGCAGTTGTCTCCTGCTTGTGGACCGCGCTTTTAGCAGTCGGAACTATTATCACATGCAGACCTACATTAGAAAAAATGTAATGTCCAGAGACAGACATATTACATTAACTTTAGTCCTATGTACTAGAGAACCAAAAGGATCAACCTGGATATACTCTTTTTTTTAATTATAGCTCGACATATGACAACACTCGGCTTGATGTAAAGCCAGGAACGGAAACAATGGCTACTATGGATGGCTATTGGAGAATGCCCACTGGCCCACAATTTTTTTCTTGAGTTTGTCGATGATTTTCAGTTAATTCTGTAGAAAAATAAATCTACTTCCTTATTACAAATCAGTTTTAATTTTTTCATCCAGGTTATCTAATGCAATATTTGAGGTTATTATTATTTTTAATGCTTTAATTGGTGATATAAATTTTTTTATGTAATAAAACATTGTCTATTGATTGATAAATGATGTGTTGATATGATTAAAATGAAATAATAAAAAAAATAAGATATTATTTTAGATTATTGTTTTGTTTCACCAAATTATTAGGTATCAAATGGGCCCAAAAATGAGCATTCTCCTTTCTACATGCAGCAGTCACCTCTGCTATGCCGGCTTAACGAGACGAATGTGCACCATCCAGATTGACAGTGCACACTCTTCTCGTTATACCTGAATACTTCTAAACTGTTCCCCATATGCGTAACCTATGTTAACATAATGTTTAATGTTTTAGGTTAGTGATGTACCTGCATGGTCGTTAGGTACGTTATTGAGAATCACTCGTGCAAGTCTACCTGAAGGCTGCAGCGTCAGTGTACATGATCATACACCAGATCATGAAGAGATCAGATACGTACCAGATAATCAATTGCTAGATCTTAAACAACAACTGGAAGATATGGGTGGAAGTAGAGCTGAGAAAAAGAAAAAGAAATAATTTTATTTTATTTAGATTAAATGTATAGTTGTTAAATGTTTGAAGTTTTGTATTATTTTTGTGCTAAACCCTAAAGACGAATTCACAGCATTCTAGCGCATTGATCCATCAACGGAATCAATCCGTCCAAACAGCTTGGATTTCTCCTACTTAAAAATTACTTTTTATTTAAAAAAAAAATACAATAAATACATAAAAATAAAATATAAAAATACAAAAAATAAATGGACCTACCACATGTCGCATCATTAATTTTTTTTTATAAATTGACATTAGATAAATGGTTATCTACTATAATCGGCCCCTTTCACATTACGGCAAAATATATACAAATCAATGATATAACAAGATGATAATGGTAAACAAAATACTCGAGACGTTCTCTCGTCAGTAACGTAATGAGTGCGATACCCTCACATTTGAACTGGTACCTGCTCATTGGCATGGAAGCACGAGTAGATCAGTAATAATAATGAATACAACGGACTGCGCTACCCACTACACTTGATAATGCCAAAGTCTACTATTCATAATCAGCTCATCTCGGCTACCGCAGTTCCTTATGCTGTAATCTTTATTTCTTTTATTTCCTTCCAGTCTAACCAGTCACCCCCTGCCACTAGTCAAGGCTTCACCCACCCCTAGCCCCATCAACCCCTTTTTCTTCGATCATTTGTTTCACGACTTCAAAAACGCACTCCACCAAAAAACTTTGTCTTTTATAGGGCTAGTTCCCACTAGTGCAATTAAACTCTTAAATAGTACATAATTTAATAAAAAAAACTAATCATAACTACATACAATACCTATGAAAATATATTCTAAGATTATACGTGCACATGTTTTAATTTATTATAAATTAAACTAAAAAAATTAATAAGTTATAAAAATTTGATGTCAGTTACTTTTGATTATTTTAAAACCTTTCTTTTTATCTATAGCTACATATAAATTAGTGTAAAAAAAGTTATATTACACACTCACGAAACAAGATTATATTTAAAGTGACAACCTCATTTATAAATTAAACAAATATTGATAACTTTAATTAAGACATTCAGTTTCATGCATGAATATTGCATTTATACATACGAGTGAATATTAATAATAAACAACCTTGAAGAGAGTATGTGTTAATAATAAAAATACTCAATTGGCATCTTTTAATACGTATATTAATCATTTTCATGGTAATTCTTATTGCAAGTGATATCTAAAATAGTTAAGGCAACTACACACTCATATTATGCTAGTGAGCAGCTCGTTTGTTGTGTGTCAGTAGCAGCATTATAGCTCTCAACTGTGCGATTAGTATGTGTAGCTGCCTTTAGTGTTAAAATCTTGTTAATTAAGTTGTAGGTGTGAAAAATAATACAGTTTGTGCGATTTCCTTCCGTAATTCCGTTACCGGACATCCTAGTAAGAAGTTGAGAACACTGACAAAATCTCGTAAGCCGAAATCGATATTAAAATTATTTCACAAATACACGTGACAATTTTCATGATTTTCGTCAATACATATGCACTAAACTTGTGATTGCACTGGTGGAATTGTTTGCACTGAATATTGCTAAATAAAAGAATAGTTAGTTACAATGACCTTTTGTTTTACCATTACTTTTGTTTTAATATAACTTTTTACATTCACCGTGATATTTGTTACCCTCAAGACCGTGAACTCCTGAACAGTCTTCGAATGATTTATTATGTTCTTGATAAATAAGACACTACATTTAGTGAGTGCCTCTACATGAATGCCACTAATTTTACGCTAAACTAGTAAAATTAAAATTCACACAGCTTTTTAAATAATTTCTAATATTAGTGCATCAAGAAGACTTTCAATTCCTGCTTTAAATAATCTAACGAACAACCAAGTTTTATTTGAAAAAAAAACGGGCTGTGAAATATTATAATTAAAAATAAAAACCGACGAAGTTCACGTTCATTTCGGGCCCACTTGATACCTAATAGTTTGGTAACAACACAATATTCTAAAATAATATCTTATTTTTTTATAAATTCATTTTAATTATATCAACACATCATTTACCAATTAATAAATGTTTAATTACATAAAAAACCATATCATCAATTATTTAAAGTATCTAATATAATAATAACCTTAAATGTCGCCTCACACACCATCTAATTACTCGATAACTCAGGTGAAAAAATTAAAACTGATTGGTGATAAGGAAAATTAACTAAAAACCATCGACAAACTTGAGAAAAAACTGTGGGCCCATTTCTCTTAATTTATTGATAATAGCAGATTTAAATGCAAAAACAAAATAAATTAATAAATCTTTTTAGCTTCAAGTTCTAGTAACTAGGTAAGTGTATCATGAATACCGATCTCGTCTATTTCACACAATTATAAATATATTTCAAGTTTTAACACCTGTGAAGAAACCTTGTCGCGTTTCGCAATAGCCAGGTACGAGTGTGTACTGTCAACCTGATGGTGCCCATTCGTCTCCTTAAACCGGCATGGCGGAGGCAACTGCTAGTTTCTCTATGGTAGCAGTTATTTCTGTTAATCGACTGTATTTTAGCTTCACATCAGAAGGCGGAGTGCAGTCATATTATGCCGAGCTACAATTTAAAAAAAGTCCAATTGCTGAACTGTAATTATTCTCAATTAAAAATGTATCGGCGAGTTCTAACAAATAAGAACGTTGCTACATTCACCAATTAATAACATACTCGTAAACTTGAACAATCGGTGAGCTTCATGTCATCATAATGTTCAAGTTGTTTTGTAATAATTTAAATTAATTATTGTCCATTTACGTATTCAATATTATACAAGTATTTATTAAGTCCTTGGATATTAAGAGAATACCTTCAACTATTATGTTATTTTGTTAATTTAAATATTAAATTAAGATGTAAAGAAATAAATAATTTTCACGGTCATCCCTTACCCGTAATATCTTATAAATTACCTAATAATTATCGAAATTACGTTTGAATATCTGATGACTCTGGGAGAGTTTTACAAAGAAAAAAACCGGATACAATTGCCACCACCATATAGAGATGTTATGCAGAGCAATCGCAAAGGAGACGAATGTGCTTAGTACAGATTGACATTGCACACTGCTTTTGTTATATCGAGCTACTTCCAAACTTCAACGGTAACGGTGACGATCATTGTTTCTTGCTTGCTCGTAAAGCTAGTACATGTAGAAAATTTTGCTTAAAAAATTCATAAGAACTATATCGATATCGGCATAATGTTATCCGCTGCCAAAAGTGCAACCGTTGCGTAAGATAAATCACCTCTTACCTCGCGAACTGCTTCAATACTCGAGAGTAATTTTAAAATCGTGACCGCAATACTCTTACAACGCTATTCTTCAAAATATAAACTGACATTTGATTACTTCGACTGAACTAAGAAAAATGACGGTGTGATTATGCGACCTAATTACAATTAATCCGTAACTTTATTTAACATTGTTTTCAACCAAGGTTACGTTTTAATTGATAAATAGGTTAGGCAGCTATTAAAGCGAGGTAATTAAGACAAAAATAAGATAATCAATCTTAAAAGTGTTATGTTTAATTATTTTATTTTTTTAGTTGTACAAACCTGATGCATCAAGATTAACCATTCACTTTAAAAAATAATTGCTGGTTGCTAACTAAATTCAGTTATCTACCTCAATATTTCATAATGTAGAACACTGACTGTGTACTAAATATACATAATAATTACACTTATCTAAAGTTAAAAGCTATAAAGTCACCAAAAATTATTTATGTAACATCCTGGTTCATTTCACACATTTTATAGTTAAATTCTTCATAAATAAATTTGAAATACCCCATAAGTGCTCCTATACCGTGATCTAGCGGTAAAAGGTATGAACTCATGATCGATGAGACCCGTGTTCAAATCTCGCTGACCGCTGAGACCCTGAGAGGGTTGCGCAAAAATTCACAAACTAACCGTAGTGGCATGCCAAGCTAAAAAAAAGCTCATTTAATTGACTAGGAATTTAAAACGGCTTCCCAATGCTGAGATCGCCGACGGCCGTGTTTGATCTCGCATCTGAGGGTCTAGCAAAACTGGTAGACGTTTGGTCTAGCGCAGCCATTAAATGTAATGTTATACGTACGTACTTTGGTTGCTTAGTTCCTATGATACAATCTCAATATAGCCATTAAAAAATACCCAAACTCCAAATTAAGAGACTAATATAGTTTATTAATACAAAGTTTATAATACAAATTTTATTAGAAATAAATATTAGGAATCGAACCCGGGACCTTCGCTAAACAAACTTGCGCGCTAACTACTGCGCAACAGAGGTTGTCTTTATGTAGGTAAACGTAAATCGATTGCTATTAATCTAATTATTATGTCACTAATCTAATTGCGATATCTTATGATTTCGTCAAAACAATGTCGTACATTCATAACTGTCATAGAAATTCAGATATTAATATGACTAGTAATTAAATTCAATTACATTTAAATTTTAATCCGATAATAAATACTATTATACGCTTTAATACAGGGTGTAAAAAGATATAATTGCAATCCCTTAAACTAGAACTTGTACACCATATAGATGCGGTATAAATATTTCAATTTTTTATTTTTGAGATCCTAATTTTATTATTTTTTGCATATAATTTTGACATTTATTGGTCCAATATTGACTACATAACAATATGGTCAAATTATTTGTTAAAAAACAAGCAATGTAAAACTAATGTTTGATATACGACTGGTATCGCTGTCGGCAATGACGCACTTGCGTTGGTTTTTTACACGTCCATTGCTGCTTCATTTTACATTAAAATATTTAAAAAGCTACTAATATTACTTTTAGTATTGGGAGAGTTAAGGGTTCGGGATGTATTTACATCTTGTATCGGCTTGAATAGCTCGAATCCGCCTGATATTGGGCTAAAGTGCTGACTGCTACGAAGCTGATCCCTGGACTAATAACCATCATCAATTGCCATAGTTTATCAGTTGCTAATATACCAAATTTGACTGTAGAGTATAACAATAATACATCAATATAATTAGACAAAAAATAATTACTATAAAATCAATAATAAAATTAATTACCAGTGACCATTGGCCTTCCTTAATTTATTCAACATTCATAAATAAACAAAATAACTTGCATTAACCACATAATGATGTTTAAACGCCCTGTCGTAATATGAGAATAAGGCCGAGTTCGCACATTGCAGATTATAATTGCCACATCTCGGTTTGCAGGCTTTTATATAAATTAACTAAGTACTCAATTACATCCTACTCGAATCCTTTCCATAAAATAATAATATACAAACATAAACCTGAACACTAACTTAAAAAATATTGCAAAAGCATTGATATATTTATACAACTAGATGTGCAATAACGCTCCCAATGTGACGCGAGAGAAAACTTGGCCACAGCCACGTTTAGGTCCTCTGTCAGTTAGTATTTGACTTGACGGCAACATTTTCAAATCGTTTGAAGCGGCCTACGGGTTTTTTATGTCAGATGTATGAAGTTTGCAACTCTAGTATATATTTCTATGTTCAAAAGTATGAAATATTATATGAAAAATGTTACTGAAAATTCCATAGCGCAGTGATTAATGCGTCAGACTGTTACGCAGAGATCTAGGGTTCGATTCCCGGTCGAAATAAATATTTATTTGTAAATATCTTTATAATTCTTCTATGCTTGTATATATTCACTGAACACCTAAAGGACTGGACCGATTTTGATGAAATTATTTGTATGTACTTCCGTGGGTTCTTGGGTTGTTCAGATTCACGATTGGATAGGTGGCACTGCAATTGGGTTCTAGGAAAAATAAATATATGACGAAAATTTTATTTTTATTTTTTTCGCATCCTAGAACATAACCCTAAACTTTTACCTCCCCACCACCCCAATATTTTCTTAAATGAATGATATACATATATGTACTACATAATATATGCGAAGGTAACTCCGTAAAAAAGCTTCAACGGCTGAATAGATTTCTATAAAATTCAACAACGAGATATATTGCATCCTGAGAAAGTACATAAGGCTATCTATTGTTTCAAAAAACAACTGAAAGAGGTGAAATAGGGGATAAAAGTTTGTAGAGTAACTCAATCCTTACTCAAGTAAAACCCATAATATTAAAGAATTAACATAACATAACAAACAAACATTAGATATTCTTCTATATAATAGAACGTAGAAACGCATACGAAGTTTCGGGCAACAGTCCTACAATCCTAATAAACTGAATATTGAATGTAAGGTCAGTTGGCCACTACGTCACGTTTGTATGTCGTGTCGTCAATGGGATTTATTAGCATATCAATCTAATAACTAAACCTTTAAACTTGTAGCTTGTAAATAAATTATGACGATGCTAAAAAGGTACTCAGCAATGATTGATTCGTCAAGGATCATTACTAAAAACACTGTAATAATGATATGAATAATACCATTTTATGTTAATATTAGATCGTTAAAGACTCTTTAATATTGTTTGTTGATTTTTTATTAGTTTTTATACGTAGGTTGTCCGGGGGCGTCTTTACGTTTATTTCCGAGCCCTTGGTCAAGTTATTTAAATTTCCCAATAGAAAAAACTCCGCTCGGGAATTAAGGGACATTCTGAACAAAACCGTTTTATATCTCCATCTATGGTAGTAACTATAGCGGATGAGAAAATATTTAGAAAGGTGAAATTTGAAAAAGAGTTTAGTTTTATTTCTAGAGTTTCTAGAATTCTTGCGAGCTTACATACTGAATGATTTCCGAGGTATGTAAATGCATGCCTGGGTCGCAACAGACCCTGGATTGTGCCTTAGCTACCATACCTTAATAACGCCAATAGTAGGAACTTTTTCTTTCAGGCATCAAATCAATACGCAAAAAGTTGTCTTGGAGCTAAAAGCGGAGGTGACTGCAGCATGCAGAAAACCTGTGGTGGTGGCCCGCACTTTAGCTTAACATCAAGCGGAGTGTGGTCATATGCAGAGATACAATTAAAAAAAAAGAAAGGTAGACGAAATTATTTACAGTGTGGTAGGCAACTTCGATGTAACTGGGTATAGAGTAGTCTACAGTGTAAACCTGCACGGCAGGCAAACATAGCGGAGGCGACATACAGGTACATCTGTCTGTGAAAGTAGTTGTCTCCGCTCACAGACACCGCCTACATTTAAATCAAACGGAGCGTGGTCATGCCAGCTTACAATAAAAACAGACGTGTTAGAATTTTTTTTAAAAATATAACCTAATTAATTGATCTTCAATTATTTAAGTGTTACGAAAGCAAAGCAAACGAAATATTAAAAAGTGTTTTTTTTAATATCTACTGAAACCGGTAGATTGATATTTAACTTCCTGAGTACACAGTAATTAAGGTTAAATGAAAGATGTCTGAGAATATTATTAACATTTAGGAAGTATCTAATCTAACTCGCATACGGTCAAGGTTACTTTTTTCTAAACGTACATCTGAGTGTAACTTAACAACATAAACAAATAAACATCATCTTTTTGTCAAGTATTTATAATAATTTTTAATATTATTGACAGAGTCACCAATATAGCCGACCATAGACAAACATTTCACTGCGGTTAAAAATTTTAAAAGATTTTTTTAATTTTTTTTTTTTTTTAATTATAAAAAAAAACCGTAACAACCTATATGTTTTTTTTTAATTGAGACAATGTAATTCATTATCGGTTATATTTTATTAATGTTTATATTTAGTACCGAAATTATGATGAAAATTGAAGTAAGAAAAAAATCGTCATACACACAACTGCCTTGAACAATTCTCATTATAATTTAATAACAATAAAAATTCGTTTAAGGATTTTAAAAACGAGGTCAATGACCCCGTATGACAACAACCATAGAACAAGATATTTATAGACCGTACCTACTCATATTCTCACGGTAATACGTCCAGAGTTACCGTATTGTTTGGATTTTCAAGGTAGACTACACATTTTATATATCTAAAATCTAATAAGTTAACATTTTGATTTTAATTAAATAAAAAGAAAATTATTTAATAATTATTATTAAACAAAAACACGTCTAGTTCGTCTAAAAAATAACTGAATAGTAGAAATAATATGTCCATAAGATTTTTTAAGCCGGTCTGAGGATTTCTTCATTCAAAGAAACTTGATCTCTTCTTGATATGCAGACTAGACTTTCAGTTTTACAAAACGTACTTTTGTAATTAGATAGTGCACGTTCAATATACATTATATGAAGTAATACACCTCTAATTCCCACGCGTCAGTTACTATACAGTCACTTTATATTTAAAAAAAACCAAATTTTAACTTTATGTTCGCACGTTACATTTATGCGTAGTTCCGTAGATATTATTAGTAAGTGTGTGACTAAAGATTTTTTAAATTTTATTTCGAGATCGTTGTTGAAATTACGCTCAGTTTTGAAGACAAAATCGAACTTATAATTTTTTCACTCGAAGAAATACCATAAATATCAGTCAATATCAGAAAAAAACTACAAAAAATATAAAATAGTTTTAAAATTTGATATGGCGCGAGGCAGCCGCCACGCCACAGTTTTATATAAACGATGAATTAAATCCTCACTATTCCTTACATTCTGTCTGATAATAATATTTATTAAAGAACAAAAATGTAAATTATTAAAAACAAAATTTTAGTAAAATATAATAAATATTATTTGAAAAAGAGAACCCAAAATACGTTGACCTTAGAATGATTCACATCCATAGTGTTGCCACATTTACGAAGCGCACATTATAATTAGTGTTTATAACTACGATATGACCTTCATGCACTTATCTCAAAAACCTCTATCCGAAAAAATAAGCTCATATTTATTTATTGCTATTTAACAATTATTAGGTAAATAAAATATATTTTTTTAACAATTTAACAAACCTACGCATGTTTTTCTTCCTGTATTTGATATCTGAAGTAGGTCTTAAATACCCTTCCGCAATTATTGATTAATTTCTTTATGGTCGTGTTCACCAAAATTAAAATTTAACTATTGGTTACCTGTTTGATTAAAGTTTTGGTGATCTCGACCTTCACATAATTTTTTGAATGAATTTTGACGGGAATCTAGACAATGGGCCATCGTTTTAATTAATTTCGAGTGTTCGTGAAAATAAGTGTGAGCAAATGATTAAAGACACACATTGTATTTTTATTTTCTCTCCATCGCGTTATAAGCTTTAGTAAAGATTTCACCACTAAAGCTATTTTCGACTTGACTGGAACTCGATATGGCTGTTTTGCATGATGAATGAATGACGCGTGATGCATAACATTATTTACTTTGACACTGGCATATTGTTATGAGCAGCTTATTTGGACCGTTTTTTTTTTAATTATAGACTATTGCAACCGTTTGCTGTTCATACTATATTTATTCTATGTTGCTGTCATCATAGCTGCGATCGATAGTTTTAATATTGCCTAGTTATGCTGTCCCGCCCAGTCTACAGCGCGCGAATTACAATCGATTGAGAGTCGACGATAATAATATAAGGACCGGTTTTGCAATGTTTCTGTTATTTTTAATACGCTTTTTATGTAGGTGATAATAATCTTGCTATATTGTTGCTAAATTGAGCCTGGAATTCATGTTAACAAATACGAGAAGGTAATATTTTATTATGAAAAAATTACTGGTATTTATTAAGCTCCTTTTGAGCTAGCAGAATGCTATTCAGTTTTCTTCTTATATTTATAGACTTTTTCTTAAAGCAAATAGCGTGGTTTTAAATTTTAGAGAATTTAAATTTGGGAGTATTTTTCTCTTTTACTATTGATTCTTTTACACACAATCTCCCGGACGTTCACTAAATAATAAGTAATAATCCGTCATTATTATTTATTACACAACAACGTTCTAAGAAAAATTACTTTAATATAAACATAATGCAAGTTTGATAAAGTTTTATCCCACTTCCACTCCCCTATATATTTTATTGGTATTGACTGGAGATTTGAAAAGCTTGTAACTATAATAAAATAAAAACTATTTCCAAATTATGCATTTTCTTGTCAATTTCAAAAAAAAATATTATTGTTTTTTTCTATTATTTTGCGGTAAAGCTCAAGAATTTTTTTTTCTCTTTTGGTAATGTTTTGTATTTGTTTATCGATCTTTCTTTTTTAATTATATTTTGGTATTTCTATTCAATTTTCATTAATTATTATAGAATTAAAAATAAAATTTTAGAAAAAAAATAGTTAGAGATTTATTCCGGTCAAAGCCGGGTCATGGTCGTTTTACTTATAAATAAGTTTAATTGTGTAATAATTCAAGTTTTAATTGTATGAATACAAAATATGTTATGATAATTTTGACTTTTATTACATTTCTATAATTTATTATCATTTTAACAAAATATTTTTATTATTAACATAAAATGTCGGTCCGATTATTATAAATATTTAGGTAAAATATAGAAGACAACTGTATTCTAGGCCGCATTAGTTCGTTGCCTTTATTTCCTTATTACTCTTTCAATAAAGAACAATAAAAGGAAGATTTTATGAGTATTTTTTCGCATCATTAGTGCACCATTCGCAACGTCATAATTTCGTCAAATAAAAAATGAATTTAAGTTGTTACCGTTTTGTTCATTTTTTGTACATTTTTTAAACACAAACAGGTAAGATGGTCAACCCAAATCGTCACTCGTCGTCAAAAGGCGGCACTCTTAAAAATGTAATACAAACAAAATAAATATCAGGCGGAACATAACTTATAATGACAATTCTCGCAGGAGTCATAATTTCAGCCAGGATTTGCAAATGGGTGCAGCCGCCTTCTTCAAAATCCGATATTTTTACTTTTATTTCTTTGATTTGACCAAGTAAACAGTACAATAATTTTTAATAATGTTAATTGAAAAATTATTAAACACCTACTAATAACAAAATTAACACCAGTAAATAATTGCAATAATAAAAATATTATATCTAAAAATCATGTTCATATGTCTATCAATTAAGATACTTGATCGTACTTTATTTTTACTTTAGATCGTGATATGGGTGTACTTAAGTCGTGTTATAATAAACTGTAATTATTAAAAAGTATTATGACCATGATAACTAAAATTCATATATTAGATTTTCTAAAAACGTGGAAAATGCAGTCCATTATCTTTACGTTGAAATAATTATTATCATCGCAGTTTGCCTACCGCTAGACGGCGAACTAGCTTAGACGCTTAACGACAAAATTGTAATCAAATAAACTATGTTATGTCTGTAAGCATCCCACAACTTTTTAGCTATACTCAAGTGCATGACCTGCATACAACCTGGCAATATTAAATTGTTGTAAAATTGTTATGACGTAGTAATGGTGTGTTTGCCCATAAATTATTTGTGAACATCTGCCATTTTCCTTCCAAAACTTCGTTGGAAGTTTTAGTAAAGATTTCACCACTTTACTGAAACTATTTTTGGTTTAACTGAGACAGGCAAATTGTTATAACGCTACAAATAATTTAAAAAAAAAGATTTTAATAAATAATTTAATCATCTAGCATATGTAATAATTTCCATTCAAATCACGCAATTAGGACAATGCTTACCCAATTTGCACAATATTGTAAGTGGCAGTAAATTTTACTAGTGAAGTCGTGTCATGGTTCAGATATTAATCTATGAAACGTAACTATACAAGCGCGTCGTTCGATAGTTTTTAAAATACCTAAAGAAAACTGTGAATCAATTGTAGTATTATCTGTTAGGCTATTTCTTTTTAATGCCCATACGAAGCTAGTGTTTGTACACTAGTAAGTAGGCACTGAGCGACCAATGTACATATTACATAGTTACATTGGTACTGGTCATAATTTCGCGAGATTTGAACACGGGACTCATCACCATGAGATCCTTCTTGTAGCGCTAGACCACGGCCGCTTTTACTTTATCCATGTAAAGTCACTACTTACTAGCATTGTTCATCTTATTTCCGACTAATTATAAATCATATGCAAAGTAGGTACAAGAATCTAGGTAAAAACGGAACTTGGGGAGCCAAAATCATGTTTGAAAAACAAAACTCAATCCACTATTTTTAAGCGCCTACCATTTTCAGTCGCACTATTTATTATTTAGACGATTTTGAAACCACATCTCAAATGCTAAAGCATGCTGAAAATATTGAAGTTTTTGTTCCGATTCAGAAAAGTCGTACATAGTTCCGAGGCTGTAAAAATTTAGGTATGTACGTTTTAAAAACGAGCAGGCAGCAACACAGCAATAAAATAGTTAGTTTCACAGTATATTTTTTAAGAATATGTTAATTTTTAATATTTATTTTATGTGTACTTTAATAATTTTGTTTCAATTTACCTTTTGCGCCCTATTAACGGCTATTAAGAAGCACGGATAACAAATTTCACACAAACTCAACATTATTAGATATTAAAACCTAAGACGACAATGTACCTACGTAAGTATAATAGCTTTGTCTAAACTTACATAAGGAAGGTTACGTTAAGACTGCAATAAAATGATATTCATTTTCAAATTTTCCTCATTGCCACTTTCTATGTGAAATTGCATAAAATGCATTGTTTGCTTTTAAACACACACGTCTAGATAAAGGTTTTTTGTAGCTCATCAATCAATAAACAAAAAAAGAAATAAATAATTTTAAGAAGTTATAGATAATCCCGTACGAAACGGATAACGGATTAGTACTGTCTAAATCGATTTACTTATAATTATTATAATATCTAAAATAAATAAGTTAATTACCTTTGCAAAGAAGCGATAAAGATGCAATAAAATTCACATGAGCATATCTCACGAGCAAAATGCTGAAGATTGTTCCGCTCGCGATCTGCACGGACAAAAGATTGCATCACCGCTACGGAAACGCGCCGGCTACGTTCATCCATTCGCCTCATCTACCACTTCAAAGTCACCAAATCACCAAAGTGGGAGATGACCAACTCGACTATATAACTAGAGTGTGCCGACTCCACTGTATGCAGTAATCGCATAGCTGCAAATATGAAGGTAACATATCATATTGCATGTACCAAACTTCACTTTTGGTAACTGTCGATTTGGAATACTTATTCATGGATTTAAATATTTAAAATATTTAAAAAATATTTTAAACAAGGACTACGTTAAAAAAAATTAAAATTACTAATTTTACTTATTTTTCAGGTATTCGTCTGTCTCTTGGCCTTAGCCGTAGTAGCCAATGCCGGGTTTATCGGCGGCGGTAGCAGTGGATGGTCAGGCGGCGGCGGAGGCGGCGGTTGGTCCAGCGGTGGCGGCGGCGGTGGTTGGTCCGGCGGTGGCGGCGGATGGCCCAGCGGGGGCGGTGGTGGCTGGTCCAGCGGCGGTGGTGGTGGCGGCTGGTCCGGCGGCGGTGGTGGTGGACGTAAGTTAACTACGGATACTATTTTCAAAATAAGCATCGCAACATAACTGAGGCGTTCGGGATCAGTTCACAGGTAAAATTACTATTTATTTTACTAATTAGTTTGTTATCCATTTCAGAAGTCAAAATCATTAAAATCATCTCGAGCGGAGGCGGCGGCCACGGAGGCGGAGGCTTTGGTAAAAACAAAACTACATTTATTTTTTTGTCACAGAATAAAGACTGGATGTTAACTTTAAACACGATTAAATTTAATATCCAGTGTTGTCATCAGGACTTATGAGGTTAATAGTATGTCAGATGCGGTTTTGTTCGGAAGGTCGTCGGACCGGACGACGGGTCAAGAAGACCACGCTCCCTTCGTGTTTCGCAATCTAACTACTATACCGAGCAACATGTGTTTATCTGCCTTCAATCTAATAATTACACCTTGAATCTTCCATTAATTCGGTTCGGTCGCCTTCAACTTCTTCTATCTTCAATTTAAAAAAAAAACTTTTTCTCTTAATCTTTTGAAACGCCTGAAGGTTAATCATCGCCTAATATTCGCGGAACCGAAAAATAAATAAAAAACCGTATGTAAATACATAATTTAAGTATGTGGTCATTATCTAGCACAGATCTGCATACTACGTCACTGCGCACAGGTCACTAAATTCATGTCATTTATGACACTTTAATTTCACGAGCAATTTAGCTGCGTTGTGCAAGTAAAGAAATTATAATAGCTTCTTATAATATAAAATGTGTATTTAATGATTCAGTTTACCAATTCGTTATACAACAAAATGTCAACTAACTGTTAAATTACAGGAGGCGGCAGCAGTGGCTGGAAATCAGGAGGAGGCGGCGGTGGATGGTCCAGCGGCGGAGGCGGCGGTGGTTGGAAATCAGGAGGAGGAGGCGGCGGATGGTCCAGCGGCGGTGGTGGCGGCGGATGGAAACTCGGCGGTGGAAGCAGCGGATGGTCTAGCGGCGGTGGTGGTGGTGGATGGAAAAGCGGCGGCGGCGGCGGATCCTCCGGCTGGTGGTGATCAGTCGGCAGCATCTCGTGATACTAGTTTAATAAATTGTGATACTATTTACTTATAATATAGTGTTTCAATATTGTTTATACCTAAAGAATCCTGACCAAATCCTTTAGAGACACGAGAGCACCGACTAATCCACAATACACCAGATGCTAATAATTGTGGAGACTTCAGATTTCAAAAAGCTACAAAGATGGCGTAACTATACTTCACGAGATATTTAAATACATTATTGTGTAACAAAACACCTAATTAAATAGCAATAAAGCTGCAGTTTTTGAATAATAAACATTCAACTCATTTATAACCATAATTACATTGTTTCAATTGTAAAATAAGGTTCCATTTTATAAGTTTAATTATGTATTAATATTTCAGAGTCAAAGCACATTAACCCATTTCGAAATTACTTGGCAGCCTTGACTTGGCGAGTGTAAAATACTCTAATGGATTTAGAAAATTGTACGTATTATGTGATAACAATAGGAATGGACGCATTATGCGCCTACGCAACACAATTTTTAAGTATAGTTAAAGTTTGTTTTACTTAATTGTTACACATTTAACATTGAAGTAACCGTTGCTCGACCATTTTGAAAAGGGTAATTCTTAACACGTCGCTTAACTTATGAATTCAATAAAATGAAAAAAGATTAACAAAATATTTTCTCATGTTATTCGCGACCATGTATTGAAATATTTTATTCAATTATTATCGCGTTTGTTTAATCCGACTGCGCGGCGTTTCGAAAGCTTTGCAGCGACACGATGGGTCGCCAACTCGCCACAACGAAATTATCAATAAGTTAAATATTTACAATCCCCAGTAGTTTCATTTTTTAACATTATAAATCGTACAAACTATTATTTTCCCGCCACTATTGGTCTACTTAACATGTAATTCTTTCCTTTTGTAACCTTTCATTGGATTACTGTTGTTACCAAAATAAAATTAAAAAAAAAAAACAAAATATCGAAAATCATGTATGGGTAATCGATTTTTGCGAAGTAGACACAACGTTATCGTCTAAACTTATTTTCACTTTTAAATAATTAAAATATTATGAGACAATAAAAGCAATAAAATACAATTTCTTTACAATAAAAAATTTAATCAATCACTTAATATTACAATTCAATGTTTTCTATAATAAATCAATAATAAAATGTAAAATATAAGCAAGATTTATTTAAAATAAATTTCGCTCGCAACATTTAAATTGCTATCTAATCAAATTAAAAATTATATTTATATACAGGCAAATACAGGAAACATACGTGCAGCTCTTGAGTTTCGAGTATGTATTATTGAGTTGGCAACACATTTTACAGCGCCCTCTGGCGTAATTGGGGAGGTGTCTCTGGTGACAGCTATCTTTTTTACATATTTTTTAGATAATATAGATTAATTTAGTCGACACGTGTTTCTGGAAAACTTTTGTAATTGCTTTGTTCTTTTTTTATTAATTTTTAAAAATTGCGATCGTAATATTGGCAAACCTGAGGATTCGTTCGGAACTAAACCATTGCCAATGAACAAAAAAAAAATCGTTTGTCAAAAGTTCAAACAAAACTTTTCATTTTTATAAGTTCCTGTTAATTAAAACATCGTGTTTATAGTGTAGTTTTGTTTTAAAAATTACAATAGTTATTCGTATAAAACACTGTTATTGTTAGGAAACACAAACAAAAGATATTTGACAAACTTGTGAGGCGACAACCATAGACAACATAATAATCTACAAAACTGTTAGGTTGGTACTTTGTATTCTATCTTGTCAAACGGTACGAAAGTCGAAGTCAAAGGTCGAAGACGGTCATTACAGTTTTTCAAATATCTCCTCGATTTTTAAGTATTTTCAGACGAGAATCAAAAAATTCTTCTAATTGAAGTGATATCTCGAAATGGTTTTCGATTCACCATGGGTTAGTTTTTTTGGACCTTGCCCATTATACTCAATCCGCTTGTACATGTATCCACAAACATATATGATACAATAAATGGAATATTTCCAAAATATACCTTAAAGTCGCAATAACAACTAAATAAAAAAACTATTAATAAATAACCTACCCTACATTAAATGTCACAAAACCAACCCTGTAGGAATGCGAATATCAAAACTATCAATCACAACTATCGGAGGTAGAAATATAATTAGTAACGCTAAAACAAAGTCACAAGTCAGAGAAGTAGAATACGGTAGATCACTCTTGTTGTATTTTTATAGCTCCACATGTAACCATACTCTGTCTGACATTACTAGACACAATTCATGAGCTATTGATGAATGCTATCGAAGATGTTTACAGGCAGCACTCGCCTCCACTATACCAGCTAGGGGAGACAAATATGAACTCCATTAACAGGGCACACTCCGCAATACGTATACAGGACTACTTCCAGGCTGACAGGTGACTAAGACTCTTCGCGGATGTTACATTCGGAAGTGGTACTACCCCAGAACATTCAGACTGAGCTAATAACCACCATCAATCTTTTATTTCTGAGTTCACATATACCAAAACTTAAATGTATCATTTCATAGATATTATATTATCTATGACCTAAAAATTATTGTTTCTTAATAAATATTGAGTATTTAAAATACCTATAAGTATATTCCACATCCTTAGATCAAAACTGTTTCAACTCTAAAATCAGCAACTTAGAATCGAATTGATCAGCTCATTATTTAAAATAGGGCACTTGAGATGTTATCTTATATTAGTGTATAAGTTTTTTTTATTATAGCTCGGCATATGACAACACTTCGCCTAATGTAAAGCTAGAGTGCGATCCATAAACGGAAACGACTTTCTACATGCAGCAGTCACCACCGTTATGCCGGCTTAAGGAGATGAATGTGCACCATCCAGATTGACAGTGCACACTCCTCTCGTTATATGTGTATTGTATTTTTTGGGTCAAACAGTTTTAATCTTGGAATGCAACAATCAATAATTGCGGAAAGAAATTTTGATATTTCTTTAGATTTATAAAAATTTAACAAATCAATATAAATAATTATAAATAACACTGGATTTAAACATTGCCGAGGCCGCCATTACAATTTACATGTCAAATATAAGACCACAAACGTGTCCACTCAAAAATAAATGAGACTTAAGAGAAACTATTTATAATTTATAATCAAAATACTTCTTCCTCAAATTACCTTTATAGTGTAGTTTCTTTTTACCCTTTCCCTTCGCTTTCCTTCTTGAGTTGGGATCTTTATTTTCCTTTTCCGATGAATCACTGCTTGCTACTTGACGCTGTGTTCTCCTTTTTGGGACTACATTTCGATCTCTTCTTTCACAAAGAACATTCCCTGGACTGAATAAAATAGACACTAATTTAGATTGCCATAATGGTATAGTATTTGCTAAAAGTAGGTTTTAAAGGGGCTGTGACTAAATCATAAGTCAATCGAATGTAATATCCTAACATGTTTCTGTAAGTTATAATATACCTAATAATTTAAATATTACTGGTCGAGGAGGACCCTCAATGTGCATCATGAGAAAAGTCATGGATATAGTTGAGATGAAAGAAGAGAGAAAAGGGACATGGGCATGGGACTGGTAAGTATTAAATATTATTTGATTCGGAGAATTCACTCTCTAGTTTCCAACTCGGTTACTAAAAAACTGGTTCCCCAGACGTGTCAAGCTTCTCTACTCCTCCTCCATATAGCCGTGATATCTAATATGCAGCCCTATCCTTTTGTAGACTTTATCCCCACCGTACCACCAAATTAGTGTTAACTACCACCACATCAGAGGCCTTACTCTAAAATGCCTTTCATGAGAATAAGAAGCAACAAACAGCCATGTAGCTCATCACTTATCATGCTCAGTCCAACTAGGCTTCATAATGTGATGGTGGAATGAAAAAATAATGCATGGAGAAGTTGCGCTCTAGCCTCTGCCTACCCCGGTATACATGAATGTGAGCTAATTAATGATTTATACAAAAACTCACCTTATATCCTCAGTGATTAAATCCAATTCCTCATTTGGCAAAACTTTATTTTCTACATCACCCAAAAATAAATCTTCACTATCTTTATGGTTTCTACGAGGTTCTGCTTCAATGATAGCTTCAGTTTGTATTATTTGTGCGTATTTAAACTTATTCTTGGGTTTCATTACATTACTACACTCAGTTACTTTAATATTGGTTATATATTCATCAGATTCTGTTGTAAATGTTTTTAAAACAATTTCTTTTGGTTTATCAGCTTCTTTATTACCTTTTTTTGAGCAAAGACTACCTTTATAGAAAAAAGGAACTCTGTTATTTGATCTCAAAGTACTTGGTATTGTATTTGAGTCGTCTGCAGTAAAGGAATCTTCCTTATCAATACTTGTATAAGTTTCAGACAGATTTGAATTCCTGTCTGCCTTCAAAATAGCTGCTAGTGCCTCCTCGTCTTTGTCAATTCGAGATTGTGTATCATCGATTACTATTATATCCATAATCGGAGATTCAGGCCTGGTCTTATTTTCTTTATTTGATCGTAATTTCATTTTTTTTGGAGTTGTATTCTCTTGGTTTTTTAAAGATATATCTTTTTTACCATAAGAACGTTTTCTAATTTTCACAGAATTTGATGAACTGAAATTGTCAGTGATTTTAATATTTCTTTCTGAAGTATTAATTTCCAGGTCGGAAAGCGGTAATCGGCTCATGGTTTTCTTTCCTGCCTTACTTTTATATTTGCTTGAACTATTCTCCATATTGGCAGATGTATTACTAGCTGAATTGCTCTGCTCTAACCAACTTTTCACAAAACTAATTGGGTCACTGCTTTTTCTAAGTTTTAAATCTTCTCCAGGAAATATTGGTGAAAGTGTATGTCTCTGATTCAGTGTACTTTTTCTTTTATTAAAATATTTACGTTCAGCTTGAATGCACTCGGGAAAAACTTCTTTTTCAATCTCTTCTTTCTTTTTTCTTGTATACGCTAAAATACCAAGATAAAATAATTTTAAACTTCTCATGTAACTTAACATGATTCTCATGTTACGCCCACATCATAGCTTGCAAAAGGCAGCTTACCTTTTTCAAAAGCCATCACAGACTATACAGTTTTACTTTCCAAATTCCAAATCAGAAACAGCTAATAAGAAATTATCCAAAATATCTATATACACAACGTCGTAAATAATCATGACATGGACGTTACTAGGGTTGCCAACATTTTTTGTTTATTAATGTCCATTTGCACCATATGACTTAACTATTACTGTCACGTTAAAGTAATGGTTAAAGTTAAAATTGGTTTGCTTCAAAAAAAATCTGTCACATTTGACGATTACTTTAACCTTAACCGTTACTGGCGAATTGTCGCTAACGTCAAATCTTTGAAAAGCCGCTCTTATTTGTATTGAGAGAATTCATTTAAATCTTGTATTATTTATCTAAATTTGTTCTTATATCTAGTTATCTATTTGTATCTTGTATAGTTCATCAGACATACAGTTTATTTTCCAGAAGAATTTTGAGATTATCCATTACTCAGCTGCTTCTTTGACTATCTTTTATAAATTCCAAATATTTTGTAAATACTAAAACACGATACAAATTTTTCGATTCTTTTTCTTTTAGTTTTTACGGCATTACAAACACCACGTTAAAAATAAATTCACTCGAAGTCGGCTCGATAGTTTCACAAATAATTGCCACAAAAAAAATTATTTTTCTATGATCTTTCGGGAAAGAACTCCAGCAACCCTTTTAACTATAACGAATTAATTTACACGACGCGCGACGTAAAGGTAACTGTCAAAGTTAAAGTTAAAGTAACAGTCAAAGTTACTTTAACCGGCCTTCTCTGGTGCAAACCACCCTTAGTTAGGTTAAATTAGAATTTGACTTGGCTGGCGGCCTATGGCCAATGCCTTACGTACAAAAAGAACGTTGGGCTAAAGATAGGCTGTATGAGCGTTGATCCCTTTGCCTTCCCAGAACATAAATATTAAATAATAGAACACTATTAAAGAGTGGTAGGCAGACTGCTAATGATTATTAGTCCAGTTTGCCGTCCTGGGGTAGTACCACCACTTTCGAATGTAACACCCGTGAAGTGACCTTGTCGCGTTTTGGGAATAGTTTGAAAGTATCACATTTCGAAGTTTTAAATCAAGGATGTTGTGGCAACGCGGCCGATGCAAAAGAGAGAGGTGTTGATGAGTGAGTTGGGCGTTAACACTTTAGAAGTAGGAGCATTAAATAGCATCCTAGCTGAACAAACTTCTGCTTCAGCTAGGATGCTATTTAATTTTGTAAATTTTAAGAAGAGACAATAGTGTGTCGCGTATTGTATTACCAATGGGGCTGGCATAAGCACAACGGTGTTAAAAGCCAAAAAAAAGAGAAAAAAAATAAGGAGGTTAAGAAATAAAACATCATAAATAAACTGCAAGTATCTATTCAAATTACGAAGAATTAAATATCAGATCACTCATAATTATAAGTATTTAAGACATGTCTACAAAAAAAAAAGAAGATATATACAATAAAATGTATTTGTTCTATAATTGCGCCTCTTTTAGAGTCGGAACTGGTTGAACTACAATGAATAATATACTAAATAATGATCATCACATTTAAATTAAGGAATGTACTACAGGGATCTCACGACTATTATCATAATTAATTTAGTTTAGTTCATTAACAAACTACAAACATCCAATATACATATTTAATTTTAAAAAAAAGTTGTAAATCAAGTAAATTTAAAATAAATTAAAAACCAATAGGTATTATCACAAAATGAAAATTAATGTTTGCCTATGGCGGTTTTGTTGACTTAAAACTAAAAATAAATGCGGGATACCTGTGTTACTTATTATAAACCTAAAATATATTTTAAAATACTGTAACATATCAATAAAAGCGGTGGTATAGTTAATACCCATTAGGTCCAATTGCACCACAAGACTTAACTATTACTTTCACGTTAAAGTAATTATTAAAATTAAAATTGGATTGCTTAAAAAAACTGTCAGTTTTGACGCTTACTTTAACGCTAACCGTAACCAGCTAATTTGGACTGGTCAAAATTAAAGTAATAGTTAAACCAATGTTACTAACGTCAAGTGAATGAAAGGAAGCCAAATATGTTTTACTATTAATTTTTGGGGAATGTACTCCTAATTACATCAGCCACCCTTTTATAGATAACGATGTGAATTTACACGATGGTGCAACGCTGGAGTAAATGTAAACGAAACCGTTAGTCATCATAAAACGTAACAAAGTAATTTTAACGGGCCTTTTGGTGCAATACGACCTTAATCAATTCATCCAGTGATATCTGCGGGGAAAGCACGAACCAAGTTTCGACTTTCGAATAGATTGGCTATGACCACATTTTGTTGGCAACACCGCAGAGAACTTTGTTGGTGTAATATTGAAAAATAGTGTAAAAATTAATTGTCTAATATAAATTACATTTTTTTAAATATATTTTTAATACTATTTATTATTATTACACCCAACGAAATACACCTCTTGACAATTGTGCTGTGGTGTTGCCAATGAAATGAACTCTTTGATAGTCGAAGGTTGGTTCGTGCTTTCCCCATTGCATCTTTTGTAGAAGATTAATAGAATTGAACATAAAAGGACATATTAATTAGTTTTTTTTTATGAAACACCATTTGTTTCAGATCAGTTTTACGCCAAACAAAACACAACTTATGACCTTTGACGTTCTCGCGCTGACATATCATTAATTATTATTATCATCATTTTGTACCACGAAAATAGACGCAAGAGCCATAATTTAACGGCCATAAATATAAATATTTATAACAAAAAAAGTGCTAAAAATTCAACTGAGAATTGAATAATGAGAAACTTACATATCATTCTTTGCAATACGATCTTGAATCCGTCATGTAGGAATCGAACATTTACATATATAAATTTAACAATACAATTTAAACTTTTATAACACATGGCCATATTGTCAGATCAAGGCAAACTACGCTACAAATGACTATTTTAAAATGTAGTAAGTAAAAACAAAATTATAGTCATAAATGCCCTATTCTAAAATGTAATTTAACAATATAATGCTACGTAAACTAATCAAATAATTTTAATAATTGTTATTAACATAAATTACTTGGTCAAAAAGAGAGAAAGGCGTTGAAGATAGTGGTACTATTATTTATAGTACATTAGTACATATACACCAAAAAAAATAATTAAACGAGTTTTTTTTATATTTTTACCTGAATACCTTACTAAAAACTTGATAAAAAATATATAAACTTAAGTATTAAGTGACTCTAGCTATATCTTTGACCAAGTAGTAAGTATAATAACGAAAAGCAAGGTTTTATTCAAATTTAATTTTAAAAAAATACAACACACCCAGCCTAGGCGTAAATCGAACACAGCGCCATCCGTCTGCTCCCCGTCTCGCGCTACGATAATTTTTTTAAAATTAAATTTTCATCATAATTTCAATAATAATAAAACCAGCAATCAACATGCCAAAAATAATAAAAACACAAAGGGTTTTTTTAACAAATATTGTGATTTTTTTTACAACGGTACATAATTGTACTTTTTTGAGTTTTTATAATATTCAAAAATACGTTACAACATCTCAATAATAAGAATATAGAAGATTTATTTATTCAACAATCAAGTCTATCACCTTTGTACATTTTAGTTATTCTTATGACAAAGTTATTTTTGTCAATATTAATTAATTATATTCAATTATAAAAGCTTCAATGAAGTTTTGATTAAAGTTCATCTTAATTCCATTGCTCAATTTCTGTGTTACCAAGAATTAAACTTAATTTTAAACATAATTTTAATTATAGTTTAGAAAACAAAGATTTAGTTTATTATTTAGAAGTAGCCAGAAGAGTGATACAATCCTAATACAGAACGTAAGCAAGCTAATGAACATACAATTGCACATTGTACACTCAGCAATAAGTTAGCTGCATCACCTTGTGGACTATCTGTATTTATTGTTCAACATGCTCACTTTTGGCCACTTGGATATCAACCAACAGAAATTGATTTACAATCAAATTAAATAATTGGCTAAAATAGTGTTGACGATTATGCTTCTAAAGTGTTACAGCGCCAACTTTGCTGATAATACTTTTTTTTGTAGCTCGACATATGACAACACTCCGCCTGATGTAAAGCTAGAGTGCGGTCCATGAACGGAAACAACTGCTACTACAGAGAAATATCTATGGCAGCAGTCGCCATCGCTATACCGGCTTGAGGACACGAGTATGCACCATCCAGATTGACAGCGCACACTCCTCTCGTTATATAAAGTTTATAGAAAGTATTTAAAATTAATTAATTATCTATGTATGTGTGATGTACCGATGATGTGATGAAAATAAGATAAGCAAAAACAAAACTATTTTGTTAAATGTTATACATTTCAATAGGCAAATGCTTTTAGCAAAAGGTACTCTAGTATAGGCTATATTATTATTATATTTGAAAGAACTTTAAACATTAACACATCACTTCAACACTTGGCTACACAACAAGTAAATCTCGAATACAGAGCAAAAGGTAATTTTAAATATGTCCAAAAATACTAGTTTTATTTTATTTGCTCTAAATACGAAAAACACTCCCAAAAAAAATTAAGTACTTCAGCAACTCGTTTGCATAAAGTAGCCAAAGAGAATTAAAGCCCACGGAATAATTAAGTATGCAACTTTAGTAAGTTCTATGCAGTTGAGGGAGTGACCCAAATGTTAATGGATTCATTAGCCTTTATAAAGCATATTCATGTAATAGATAAATAAAATCACGAGACATGCCAACAGAATAAAAAAAGAGAACATTTTCGACATAAAATCACAACAATTATTGCGTACTTATAAACTCTATTTTAAATACCACATAACACAGAAGCAAACAAATTATTAAATTAATTACTGATACAATATTCGTAACAGAATCAACTAATATAGCTAAATAAATAAACTGAATAATTTTGGCAAGATAAATGCATACATAATAATCATTTTAAAAAATTAGTAAAACAAAGAAATATTGCTAATATTGACAAATGGTCCTTTAATAAGCAACAGACACAAAGCTAAATCTAAAATCACTAAAACAAAACTAATTAAGTCTCCAACTTTTTGGAAACATATTTTAAAATTAACCTATAATACTAAATCAACTTTTGTCACAGACATTCTTTCGCGTGAATTTAATCACGGACTATTAAAATAAAATAAAAAGTAAATACTTCCTTCCAACAAGAAGAGGCTAACGTTCCCGTCGTGCTCGTTTAGCCCTCGCGGTGTGTATAGAGAGAGGCTGGTCGTCGTCATCGCGTCTCTTGCCGAGCGCCGTAAGCTGACTCTGTGCAGTCAGCTGCAACTGTAAGGCGTGCGTGTTCAGTCTCTCTGCCAGCAACAGTGGCCGCAACGCCGCCATCTTGTGACTGTGCAGAGTAACTGTAGGACGACTGTTCACAGCCGCTGTCAGCTGCTCTCTTACACTCAATTCTGTGTTCTCAGAGTTATTGTTCCATTTGTCTTTGTCATTCTCTTTCTTGTCTGTCTCTTCTGCTTCATGTTTATCCTCAGATTCATTACAGACTATGTTGACTTGTGCCCGGACGTCAGCGTCGAACTTCGAAATTGTACTCACAAGCGGTTTCGCCCATCCTATGTGAAGTATGGGGGTCTGACTTCCTTCCTCCCATTTACAAATACCATCATAGAACCTGAAATTTATAAAAAACAATAATTGTAAATTCCTTAGCTGTAAACCTAAGGAAAAGGAGCCTGCGAGGAATCTACAATCTGTAAATCTACCTTAAAAGTGAAGCAAAACACTCTGGATCTTTTAATATGGACCGTGCTGAATGTCCAGAACTCTCGGCCTTCATGAGCTGAGGTATAGTCTCATTGGCGATTTCGGCAAACTCCTTATAAATCTCTTCATCATCACGGGAATAATTATAACTGTAAAACATAAAATATTTGTGTAAAATAATGAAAATTAATCAATACACTGCATCTAATTAAGATAGTTAATTTTGTTTATATGGTAGGCCAGCATGTCACCACAATCTGCCTGATGTTAAGCAGAAGCTGTTACTATAGAAATGTATCCACCTAGCTCACTACTAACATGCCAGCATGATGAGCCAAAGGTGTACCGTTATCTCTACTCGGGACTAGACTAAATCCTAATCATGACCACATCACAGATGTTACAGTTGAGAGCAGTTGCCTATCACTCTTTAAAAATAGATGAACAGAAGTTTGGGCAGTCATCTGGAGATATTAGTTTATCTGTCTTGAATTATTTTCCTAAACTTGTGTTTCTTCGAGTGTTAATGTGTAGTAATGGTGGATTATTAACCATTAAGTGTTCATGAAAGTGGGTGAGTGTGAGCAAAGTATTCAAAGGAAGAGAACGTGTGTTTTCATTTTCCCTCCAAAACTCTGTAGGAAGTTTCAGTAATGTAGTCTACCAATTTACTAAAGCTATTCTTGACTTGACTGGGTCGACCTGCTTCTTTGATGTGATGAATGAACGACCCGTGCTGTACAAGAATATTAACTTGATGCAAATATTTTCTTTGACACTGGCAAATTGTTATGCCATAAAACATTAAAAAATATCAAAATAATGAAACTTACTGTCTTATGACATCACCGGCACATGCCCAAGCATGGAAAGCCTCTTTATACATTTTATGTCTATGATAATAACCTCCTTGAAAGGTGTAAGGGTAGACATGTCTATCATCATAATATGTCCGAGCCGATCTTATTGCTTGGTTGTACAATGCAGCACAATCTGGCCTACTGGATTCTTTTAATTCTGTTTCTGGAGTTGTATCATCTGCCGAATTGTCGGTACCACTAGAAGTCTGCATGTATTCATATAGATCTCCTAGATTGCCGAGTGCCATGGGGTACGCATCCAAGTGGCCTGTAAAAAAGGACATTTGGCTTGAAAATTATTAATTACAAATTAATATAAATAAAAACAATAAAAATTAATAACAATTTGTCATTTAATATTATATGTCATAAATTGTAGCTTATTTAAGAATCATATGTTCTAAAACATATTTTAACTAAGGCATTTATTTTATTTTGATATTTTAATGTTTTGTAATGAATGGTCACAGGAAGACCCAAAATAAATGTTATGTTCGAGTGTGAGATGCATATTTTAATTTAGTT
Source organism: Tinea pellionella (assembly GCA_948150575.1). Classification (NCBI taxonomy): domain Eukaryota; kingdom Metazoa; phylum Arthropoda; class Insecta; order Lepidoptera; family Tineidae; genus Tinea; species Tinea pellionella. The sequence goes on from OX411252.1 coordinate 4,939,566, forward strand.
TAAACATGTTCAAATAATTTTAAATATAATAAATGATTATTTAAAAAAAAGAAAATATTAATTACCATAGTCATACAAAAGCCACAGAAGTCGATGCTGCATCAAGGCTACTTCATGTACATCTATAGTAGGTGTCAATGTAGGGTTTATCGAGGAGACCAGAGCTGCTAACTCCATGATTCTAGTGCATACAACAGGTTTTCCGGCAACATATAGCCACGACCTAGCTAGGACACCTTCACCAACGGAGCGACCCCTTTTATCCTCATTTCCCTTGCCATGCCAAGTGACCTAATTTAAAATAATTTATGAGAATATTTTTTACTGATAGGTATGCATAAAAACTAATTTATTTAACCAACCTCAGCAGTCTCTGTGCTTTCCTTCCCAAATACTACCCAAGCGTGATCTTCGGATAAAGCCAAGTGAACATCTCTCTTCCCCAATACTTGACAGCCAGCAGTGACAGCAAATGCTACACCAAAACAATCCAGCTTATTACCAGTCAAAAAACTGTAAATTGACTGTAAATGCGCTCTATCCTTATAATAACTTCGTGTCAAGGAGTTCCAAACTATATCAGATACGCGCTTTACCAATTCTCTTGTTGCGTATTCGCCGTTACAAAGCCGGGCATCGACGCCGCCCTTCATCAACGCCACAAATCTATCATAAAGAGTCGACACTTCCTCCCATTCCAAAGATGGGAATTTAACCTTAACAAACTTGTTTGAAGCCAAATTAACATCTTTATCGCTGTTCTTTATGTTTGTTAGGTTATTCTCAACTGCGCCGACAATAATAGAAAATAATGCCAAGTCGGGGTCTTTGTCGCTGCGTAATTGCTGTTCAAAAAGTTCATACACTCTCTGTACACTTTCTATTGGAAATAGATGCTTATATTCCGATATTCCCGTCATTTTAAGCCATTATCTTGTGGACGAAACTACGACAAGGAAAAATTGTAAACAAATTAACAAAATGCAACATTTTACACGTTTAGTTCATTACAAATTCTATTATGGGATATGATTGTTTTTTACAAGCAATTTCAAATAAAGTGATTTTGCAATAACAAAACGTTCTTAGCGCTCATTCACACGAGCGTAATTTTTACGCAAGTGATAGAAATACGTTTATTGAAATTGAAACTTGTAATCAAGGAACATAAGTATTACTTAATAACACGCTCTTACGAGAGGCGTCTCTTAATTCATATTTTGCCTTCCACATCATTCGTAAATATTTATTTACTGACTGGCAGCTGCAGATAAAATCTAGCACGACCTTAAAAAAGATATTGTGACAAAATATTTGTGAACAAAGCTACGCAATCACGCTGGCATATCGCCAAAATCCTTGCACTACATTTTGTATGACACTGGTCACTGCGTCCATCTAAAGAGCGTTGTAAAGAGTCGACCACCGTCAACCTGGTGGACACAGCTTAATTACATACGTCTGTACGTACTACCAAGTAGGCTTGGCCTTTATTTTTTTTATTATCATAGACACTCTTACTATTATTAATATTTTTGGACATTCAAGCGGGAACGTCGAGCTGCTTTTATTTCGTGATTGTTATTCTATAAAAGTTATATTAGATTGTATAATGATGTGCTGAGATAGTGAACAAGTTGTGAAAACTTAAAGATTCGCTCCATATATGATGCAGTGAGCGGTAATTTTACCACACCATAAAAATGCTCATATATCGATAATTTAAAAATGTTGGTGCCATACACACCGAGAAAGCATTCAATTGTAATGTACAAAAGGAGAAAGCATAATATTAATATTGTAGTTTGATTTGGCTGATGGCCAATGACCAATGCCTTTAAAACTAAATTTAAAAATATATCTATGGACAATATGAAATACGTCCAGAAACTAAAAAATAATTCATTAATTTCTTTCATGTGGTGAATTAAAAGTTCATTAATAAGTTTTTTTTAAAGAACACAATTCATCACAAAGCCTGTAGAATGTTTTAATTCCTAAATCCACAATAAATCTTTAAAATAATAATAATATATTTTGTTTTTAAGATACTTTTTGAACGTATTTCAGCCATTGATCTATCCAAAAAAATGCCGACCAAATTCGAATGATGGCGCATGGCACGGCGCGGCGCGGCCGGTTGGTGGGTGACTGCGATGACTGTTATCACGAGGACGGAAAATGGTGTAGATTGCGAGTCGGTTAGTAAATCATCACGTGGCTTTTTCTATATTGTATTTATTACTTCTTAAAAAGTTATTATTCTATAAAATTTAACATGGAGGACGTTGCAAATTCATTATTTTCGGGTGTGCGATTACCGTTATCGGTCGAGGTAACGTCGCCGACGGCTGTAAGTGCTTTGTTCGACATCTCCACGTGCCATTCGCCATTGAAATTATTTATTATTTTTGGTTTTCTTGGTAAATAGTATCCCGAGAATCGCGGATTAATTAAAATTAAAGGTGATGCCTTGTTATTTTTCAATTTAGTGAGTTTGACAACGAGTCGTTTCCCAAAAAATGGCGAATGAATGCGAAATTGCGGCGTGGTCGATGCGTTCGTCGTGGTTTTTTTACATTATGATAATTCGATGTACCCGGTGTTATTATTTTGATTAGATATGTATTTTTTCAGTTGAACAACAAGTATGGCCGGTGGCGCCGGCAGCGAATTTGTTGAAGGATGGCTGGTCGCTCAGGTCCTGGGAGAAGGTGCCTACGGAGAGTGAGTTTATGACATGTGTTTATTTCGATATTCAATAATTTAAAAAAACTGCAAGCACAAATGAGATCATACGGAGTTCATGCTAATAAATTGGTCAAGGTCACGAACTTCACAATATTTTGAGTGTTCTAACTTTTATTACAATGTCTGGCAAGCTAATGAATAATATATAGATTACTGATATGGTATTTTTTGCTATATTCTAAATTCCTTATTTGAAAACAGGAACACAGTTCTTATGCCTTATGCACAGATTGTAAATACATGTAAATAAAAAATAAAGTCCTTCCATTGACATCTAAACTTAAATTGTAATAATTAGTATAAATAGAACGCTTGCAATTGCATGCTCATGTGTCTGTAAAATAACCTATGCTTGTGTATTCACAATATTCACAATAAACACCTCTAACAGTTTTTGTTATCAGCTGACATTTTCTTACCCTTGCCGATTGTTATGCTTTAAATTATAATGTAGTCATCAAATTATTATTTTTAGTCGTTTGATTGTAGGTAGTTAGCTAAAAATAGTAAATGACGACTGACAATGATGATAAAAATTAAATGATAATGAATAAAATCCCAATATTTCTCTCTACCCTCCGTTTTAGATGTGATTTATTATTATGGATAGATATGCATTAGACTTAAAAATTATTGAACATTTTCAATAATTCCCATTAATTTAATTATAATAAAAAGCACATATTTTTTCTTAATTTTAAACATTAAAATTTTGTAACTCATTGAATTTCATGCTATCCATGATTCACATAATGTTCCATAATGCTACAAGAACTCAGACAAAAAAAAAAACTGCCTATAAAAAAATAATAAATTAAGTTGCTTCACTCTTTGTGCACAGTCGAAAAAGCAACAAAAAAATAGCTTATCGAGTGTTTGCAACGCTGGTTTTCGCGACTCTTGCACATCCTTGAAAGTTTATCCACCTCCGCCGTCACAGCGCGCACGCGGTTTCCCGCCCGCGATCCACTTTTGGCGCTCAATGCATTTGAACTAATTTGTCAAATAAACTACCACATTTTGATGCCAACTTTTATATTTATTTATTTCTCAATAATGTATGAAAAAGTATAAAATATTTTTGTATAATTTTATCTTTCATATATTCTGTATCTAGAGTCTAGATACGCTATTTAATTTTATATCCACGTGTTTTTATCCAGGGTGCGCTTATTAGTTCACGCTCGTACTGGTGAGTCGGTCGCGTTGAAGACTGTACGCGCCAATGAAGCTGGGGAGACCGAGAGAGCGTCTGCGGCGAGAGAAGCGGCAGTTCACAGGGCTTTGAGACACCCACATGTACTGAGATGTTTAGGTGAACGTGAATACCTCGGTGCGCACTACATGTTCCTCGAATATGCGCAGGGTGGAGAACTCTTTGACAGAATAGGTGAGCAAAAATTATTTTAATAAGATTGTACAATTACGCAGAATAAGTGACTCATACTTTATGACTATTTATAGTTGATTCAAAGAAACCTACTTTTTTAGGCCACGTAAATCAACCATCTGAATAAATTTTAAACTTCTAACAATTTTCTTAGGTTTTGTGCATTGTTTTACCTAAATATTTTTTTTTATGTGGCTATTACATTTATTAAACAGAACCAGACATTGGCATGAGTGACAAGTTAGCACGTCGTTATTGGAGACAGGTTTTAGACGGCTTGGCCTATCTGCATAGACGTGGAGTTGCCCATAGAGATATCAAACCGGAAAACCTGCTACTCGATGCTCAGGACAATATCAAGATATCAGACTTTGGATTGGCCACCGTGTTTAGGTGAGGTATGTTAATTTATCATTACTCAAGTATTTATTCTTATATGTTTCTGTCTATTGATACACCTACACCTGCGCTAGCGTTAATGTTAATGGCTGCATCCAACTGCTCGATTATTAGCGCGTTAAAAATTACGTCATTAAAACTATGGCTGCATTAATGATTTAGGTCAAGTTAGTGTTTAACATGGAATACTAATAGTTTAACGTAATGAATTAATTATTGCACTGATTAACGCGTTAAGAAAATATTATTATTATTTAGATGCCTGTACTAAGCTAGTGTTCCTATCACTGGCACTCAGCGACGAAAGTACATATAACATAGTTACATAGGTACCAGTCAGGGTTTTGCGAGATTTGAACACTGGTCTCTTATCGATTGTGAGATTAGAGACTACCACTCACTAATTGCGTTGCATATTTGAATTTTGAAATATTTGTCATTTAGACATGGCGGTACAGAGAGGCTTCTGAATCGTCTCTGTGGTACTCTGCCTTACGCCGCTCCTGAAGTATTGAATGCAGTTAGTGTTCCGTACAGAGCGACACCTGCTGATTTGTGGTCGGCTGCTGTTGTTTTAGTGGCGATGCTCGCTGGAGGTAAAACAGACTATCCTTACATTTTAATATCTAATTGTAAAAGCATATATTATTATTAGAATTTAATTTTGTGTTTGTATTTGTTAGATTATTTCTAGACCAATCTTTGTATTTAATTTTGGTTGCCTTGTTTTATGTAAAAAATCTTTTTGTTTTTCAAATCCTCAAAAAGTGCTAATATCCATAAGTACTTTGGTTTGTTTTTTTATTATTTATGTAAAAATCAAGTTTTTTTTTTGCTTTAATATTTGTATGCATTTATGTTGATTGTTGAATGCAGCATGCCTAGTCACCGTGGTTGCCTTGAAGAATAACAAAGTGCGTGTCGTCTCTTTGGTATCCTAGCTGGTAGGCTATTATTAAGTTCCTAAAGTTATGGTACCGAAGTTACGAAACGTTCTTGTAATCATCTAATTGGCACTTTTGAGTTTTATTTCGCTAATGTCTGGTAAGCTTGTCTCTAATATTTATTTTGCATTTTTACTTTTTTCTTTTATTACATTGTTTCTGTTTACACATTGATTTTTAGTAAGTTTTTTCTTGTTGCATAATCTCAACTAAATTTATTCAGTGTGTTCATAACAACAAGTGATGATATTTTCCTTTAGATTCCCATTTTAATTCTTCTAATCTAATAAGAAAATTTGTTATGTAAAAAAATAATTAGTGTACTAAATAATATTTTATTCATACAGAACTGCCATGGGAACAAGCGAGTACAAATATAGAACGCTACGCACTATGGTGCAGTGGTACGAGTTGCGGTCGTCCCTGGGACAAGTTACGAGCGCAGCCGTTAGCATTGTTACGAAGAATACTATCCCCAGACCCTAATAGAAGACCGAAAATAGCACAATTATTGAACCACCCATGGACTGTAGATGACACTGATCAACTAGATTCCAAACACATCGGTGTGTATTTAGAATATAATTATTAATATAGAAAACAATATGTAAAATATCTATTTAAAATGTGTGATTTTAAAACTCCCATTATAGCCGAGCCAAGCCATTCAGGTAATTTTAATATTTGGTTAAAAGAAGATGCGTATCAATACTTAGAAGATGGTACTGCTCCGTGTCAGGTACTAGGTGACTCTGAGTAACAATATGGTCTCAGAATCGCCTTGTGCCACAGCATGGCGCGTACTAATAACAACAAATATACTGAAATGAAGAAGAAACGTGAAGTGTGTTTATGGCAGTGGCGGCGCTTTGGCGATTTAGCTCAATGACGTGTATTTGTGCTCATAAAGCTAGATTACCAAAGCACTGCTGATGTCAATCCCCCGCGCACAGGTTCGTATGTGAAGCATGATTTAATATAAATACATTTCATTTTTCTATGTCTTTCTTTTATGTATTTAGTTAAGTTGCATTCAGTTCTTTTTTTAGGTCCTAAATTCCCTTGATATCTAATACACAAAGTTCACCAAACAATATTCTGGAATAATATCTTATTTTTTTATGAAGTTTTTTATTAATTTATTTTTTAACTATATCAACACATAGTTTACTAATCAATAGACAATGTTTAATTACATAAAAAACATCATCAAGTATTATAGCATAATACCCTGTATTGTATTGTAACCCTCAAATATTGCATCAAAAAAAACCTAATTATATAATAATCGGGATAAGAAAACTGATTGGTGATAAGGAATGTAGATTCTGCAAAATCATCAAACTGTGAGCCCATTTTCTCATGCAAATGGGCATTCTCCTTTCATTCCATTTTACATTATTATATTGTTTTTTTTTTGTGTAATTAATGTTATCATTTGCGCTTGTAGTGTATTGTGTTTGTCTCTCGATAAATAAAATGTCATTTGTCTGATACAATTATTGGTTATGTAGATCGTGAGGATCGGGGTTGGTGCTCACAACCGGCGAGCGTGAATGTTTCAACAGATTCTGCTACGGCCGAAGCGTTATCCACTGTCGATATGGACTCTATATTAAGTTTCTCACAACCTGCTGCACCCGATGATCTGTTACTATCACAACATTCGCCTGCAACGCAGACTCAGGTAAGATACTTCAGATTTCTTTTAGTAGCTTTGCATGCGATCACATTCCGCGTGATGTTAAGCTGTCACCTAGGTGATAACGAAACGTCAAACCCCATACGTGTGGTCAACGGAAATAACTGCTGCCACAGAGAAGCACTCGCTTCCGCTATGCCGGCTTAATATTTTAAGCTGTAACTTCAGGGATGATACACTTGAAGTATTTCAAATATTCACTGCAGACATTTAATTCAATAAATTATGTAACAAACGTCTATTTCAAAATGATGATATTATCGACAGAGTGTCCTCCAGCGTTTGGTGCGTCGTATGACAAGAGTGTGGGTGAGAGTGAGTGAAGCAGAGGCACTTGTCACGTTGTGTAATGTTCTTCGTGCGAGAGGCGACACCTGGCAGAGATTACATCCAACAATTGTGAGTAAAAGGAAACCCTACACTTTGTTATTTTAAGAATAAATTTCAACATTAATATATTTTTATTTTTCTCAGTTGGCAATAAGCAGTGGTCGCGTCGGAATGCGTGCTTGGGCAGTCAGAGCGGCCGGTGAATGCGGGGAATCTCGTGTATTACTAGAGTTCAGGCGCTCCCGCGGATGTGGATTGGAGTTCAAACGAACATTTCTCGAGATACGGAAAGCGTTGCAAGATATATCTGCGCCGGCGCCGACTGATGTTAGACTAGATTTGCTCGCACCACCAATATCTACTAATGGAGTGCCTATGGACCAATCCTAATTAAAAATTAACTTGACGTGCCTAATTTAAGACTGATAATAATTAATTTTAATGACCTTTTTTTCACATTGTGTACATTTTAAAATCATTACAAATAAGATTTGTTTTAACGCGCCTACGCATTGTAAGTTAGACAATAAAGCTTTTATAATTTTTTTACATTTAACCTCCCTTAAATTCTGACCGGTACCAATGTACTATGGTCGCGATGTGGCTGTAGTTACTGCTAAATAGTGGTAGACCGACTGATTAGCTCGGTCTATCGTCCTATATGTGGACATAAGACTATTATTGTAATTGTTCTAAGTTCTTTCCTGTACGTAAATATATTTTTATAAGCCTTTAGTGTCCAAAACTTAATTGGCGCGCAGCTGGTAGGACCCCTGTGGTTGGTTACCAACAAATTGAAGCCAGTGTAACACCAGCAGCTGACGTTTAAATAGGGATCGCCGAACAAATTAAGGAACAAAAGGACCAATCTTGATGATAAAATTAAAACTCACCAAAGTTACAAGTATAGAAAAAAAATCAAGATACAATCAATCAGTGGAATGCTAAAGCCGGCATAGCGGAGGTGACTCCTGCATGTAGAAAATAATATGTAGCAATTGTTTCCATTCATGGGCCGCACTCTAGTTTTAGGCGGAGTGTTGTCATATCCAGCTACAATATGTATAAGTACGGCAAGACGCACCAGGGACCCCCATCTGCGTGCGGAAACCAGCCCGGAAAAGCAAGAATCAATAAAACCCAGCTACAAAAATAAAAAAACCAAGGTATTCTATTAAAATGATTTATTAGAAAAACTGTATACCGGCCGGTACGGCACTCGTTTGAGATTCCTTGCGCCAAGTGACAAAAATCACGAATAAAGCTTCAGCTCATCTCACGCCCTTCCGCTTCGACAGACAGTGTGTCCCTTGCCTAGGTAGAAAAAATATTTTAGAGACTACAATTAGTAATGCAACACTGTCTATCGAGACGTACTTAATGCAATAAACGCAAAATTAAAGGAGACGTTTTCATTTGCTTACTCTTTGGCAATTATCTCCTTTACAACATTAAGGCAAGCATAAAATATAAATACTTTAAATGATATGTGTAATACTGCCTGTCATTGGAGCGTTTAATTTCATTGAAACAATCATAATAATAGATTTTAATCGTTAATTGAAAAATAAACAGTAGGAGCTTCTTATAAACTACTTGAACTTTAATCTTATACATTACAACAACCATTACAGCCAGCTGAGACTGGTTAAAAATTAGGGAGGCGACAATTATTACAACAATTACGATTTCGTTAATTATTCCTTAAAAGCTTGCTACACTAGCTTCAATACCACATCTCTATGAACATTAAAAAACCGTATCATACTTTAATCGAGAAAAAAACACTCGATTAAAAACAACGACTTCACAAAGCTACCTTCATAGCATCGATAAGCGACATTAAATACTTTAAAACCACCATTTATTTAGTAATTCCAACTACACCTGGGGCCAGAGGCGGCTTTACCTATAGTGCAGGGTGTGCGACGCACGCGGGGGGTCCAAGGGGGCGCCGAGCACCCTCTAATCTAATGCGACACCTCCAAAGACACTACTCATTACCGACATTATTTAAAATTGCACTATTTGCACCCGAATTTCCGTTTGAAAATATAACTGTAAGTATTCCATTTTCACCCCGCTCCTACTAGAGGGCGCCATGGTACTGGTTGCACACGGGCGCCACAAGGGCTAGAGCCGCCTCTGCCTGGGACTAAGGTCAAAAGCCTCGAACAAAACAAATCAAAAGCATCGACAACTTATATGGGATTTGTAATTTCACTGTCACCTAGGCCTAGGTGATAACGAAACGTCAAATCCCATATATTTTGTTGTCGATTCGATCAAGCGACAACTGTTGATAGGCTTTTAACTTTAGCCCCTGGTACCACATTGAATTAGAACTACACGGTACAGACACAAAACTATTGTTCAAACATTATACATTGATAATAATACTTTAGTTACTAAGATTTCTAAATTACATTGCGTTTTGGTGCTAAAAAGGGGTTTTCACTAAACCTAATGTTACATCACACCATTCTCAATGATGATATTTGACCTAACATTGAATACAAAGTTAACCTAAGCAAGTCCTTCGTAAATATCTTCGCCGTCTCTGATATAGCACGCTGACGGCTATCGGCAAGAGGCAGCCATTGGGACCTTATAGCTAACGAGTTGTTCTCCTACAACGATCATTTGGTTTCTGTTCTTCACTTAACCTAAAGTGTCTTCGCCTTATCTAAGAGTTCATTGATGAATTTCTGAAAAGAATAGACACAATACCATTGAGATATATACTAGAGGCGCAATAACGCTCCCAACGTGAGGCGAGTGAAGATCTGCCCACAGCATAATTAAGCTTTCTGTCAGTTGGTATTTGACAGGACGTATATAAACTCATAATGGGCAAATATGTGGTGAAAACGTGCAATTCTCGATCCCAAATGCACAACAAAAAAAGCGGGATTACGTTTCACACTTAAATATATCCTTTCAACATCTATATTGTCCTTAAACAACAAATAAAATTAGGGATATTTTTTACATTTAGTGTTGCTAGTAAAACATCGTTTCCCATAACCCGTATTATAAAAAAAGAAATATTTTATTTTTAACAAAGAATAATTTCAACTTATATTAAACAATTAAAACATTGAACTTTATTTTATTTAGCTAAAAATGCATGCCTCTAGATATATTATAATCGACACTGAATAAAAATATCTAAAGAAAAAAAAATTAGTGTGTGGAAAATTTTTAACTATACCGACAACACTAAGATTGACATTGTCAAATCGTTTGAAACGGCCTATGGCTTTTTCATGTCAAATGTATGGGGTTTGCGCCTCTAGTTATATATCTCAATGCACAATACACATTATTGTTGTACACGAAACTTTACTATGCAATTATTATTTTTAAAATAAAAAAAATAGTCTTACATGTACATCTTTCTGGGGTTTTTTGGCGTCAACTAATAAGGCCTGCAATAAAATTAATATAATTAGAGAAAAAAATGTTAAAGTACTTTTTTTAATTATGAATTGAAACTAACCGTAAGGTGCTGTCTCCGACGATCATCATTATCCATGTCTAGCAACTCATCAATGTCGACATCGACTTCCTGAGACGCTGCGGTACTATCCTTCTGTAAATATTGACAACATTCCTTAACTAGTTAAGAACATATACCTATTCTATCACACTATATTGCCACTATAAGTACAAACAAACTATTGAATTTCAAAATCTCATCAACCTCTTCCTCGTTCCAAACTAATTTACATTTCAAAAGTCAGTCTGGGGAACTATATAATTGCCGTGAATAATTAAGTCTCGTACCGGCGTCTCATATAACTTCTGAAGTTCATCATACAACCACATCTCCACTGCGAGCCGCTTACGGATCAATGCCATCTGGTGACTCCCATATTTAGCTGTTAAAAACTTCTCCCTTCGCTCTTTCACCTGAATAAAAAAATGTATTCATTAATATTAGTCCTATATCGATGTATTATTAAAATTTTTAAAAGTAAAAAAATCACTTACCTCCCCTTTCTCGCTGAAGTTGACATGTAAGCCTGATTTAGCAGGTGAACGCTCAGTGGGCGACAGGATGGAAGCAGCCGAATGAGGCGTGTAACCCGCGGCCGCCACGCCGCAGTCCATGGCGCAAGGTGGCACTGGCGGGGCCGCTGCTGGCGGACCTCGGCTCTGGAAATATTATTCACATTAATAAAGCTATTAAAAGAGCAAATTGTCACATCTATTTTTGTTTAACATGAATTAATATCGTGATTCGTTGATATAGATAATAGATAGAAAAGGCAGCTCGTCTATAAATTGATAGCCACTCGTTGATTGTCAAAAATTTAGATTACCTACTGTCCTTATTATGTTATATCTAGGGCTGCCATAATTTATAGAAACCCGAACGGGACATTTTTACGCATCGATATCCAAAACGCATTAACACATCAATACCGAAATGCAGCGTTTCAACTACATCAATATAATATGCATGCATACTTTATACGTAGTCAAAGACAAACCACACATTTTATTTATAAGCCGCTTTTTATTTTGAATTATTTTTCTGTTACGGTTCTTTCAAATAAAACATTGATAAATAAAGTGATTTGTAACATACTCCATTGAAAAACTAGTCAAATATGGCAACAGTCCCGTATGCGAGACGTATCAACCCTAATTATGGCATACTATGGTAAAATATTGGTACATTACTTATCTAGGTAAATCAGATAATCAAACTAGGTCTGTAGGGTTCATCAATCTTAATGATATTGCCAACATAGCACGATAATTATTATTATTACCTTAAAATATAAAGAAGGAAATGTGTAATTTCTTATTACAACTAAGATGTGTAATGCGTATGGATGCATACCTATTATATTATCGACACGTTCTAGGAAACCTAACAAAAAACAAGCTGCATTACAGGATTGTGCATTGTATTGAAGAAAAAATTATAATTTACTTTTGTATAATTAGATAGGTTTTTACTTATAGATAGTAGGTAGATGGATTTATTTAGCAACTATTTAATTAGTAATTAGTTGATCGGCGTGGTCTAGGGGGCCTTACGATTGGTAAGACCCGTGTTCAAACCTCGCTAAATTCTGACTGGTACCAATATAATTCGCACAGCGCCTGCGATACAAACACTAGCATTGTCCCTGTACAAAATTAATTAAATTTTTAAATTAAAAAATAATTTAAAAAAATGAAAAATATTATTATTAATTATACAGGTATCAGGATTAAGAGGTAATTTATTTTTTTAATTAATTAATGAAAGCAAATTATTAACTATAGATCACAAAAAAAAATGAAATGGTAATATTAGGCCCAAGAAAAAAAACATTATGTGGTTGTGGCAAAATTGGTATGCAGAGAGAAGTAGCTGGTCCATACAATAGCCTACCCTATTCATTAATTACCAGCTTATTAGCTGAAACGGGCGTAAGCTGAACAAGTACAAAAAGCTGAATCATGAAACAATATTTCATTTTCACACATACTCGGTCTATTCGGTTTGATTTGATGGTAGCAATATTCTTGATTGATAGTTTTATAAGATTGTCGGTCGGTTTACGTACCTAATAAAAGGCGATAAAAGGTAAACAGAGAATACTCATAAGTATCTATTATTAGATATTTTTATTGATTTTTTTTTATTTCTCTTAATTCTACTTCATGGTTGCAATTCCCAATCCAATAACAAGAATTTCACGTGTGTTTTAAGCACTTTAAATTATATTTATAATTAAACAACCAAGCTAAACTAGCTAGCTAGCCTAGTTTGCCGTTCTGGAGTAGCACCAACACTTTCGAATGTAACACCTGTGAAGTGACCTTGTCGCGTTTCGGGATAATTTTGGAAGTAGCCCGGTATAACGAGGAGAGTGACAGTCAATCTGGATAGTGCATATTCGTCTCATCAAGTCTGCATAGCGGAGGCAACTGCTGACTGTAGAAATGTATCTGTAGTAGCAGCTTCTCTGACATCAAGCGGAGTGTTGTCATATACCGAGCTACAATTAAAAAAACCGCCAAGAGTCACTAAACAATAGTAAAGACATTCTTGTATGTATGGTTGATTTTACTGCTGTCATGAATAAACATCGACTGGTTATTTATTAGGTGGGTAGGTAGCTCTTTGTTCTTATTGTCCGGTGGAAATGTATATCTATCTACTTAACACTCCTTTAAAAGTGAAGTGCAGGACGCCCTCTAAATGGTTTGTTAACATGAATCACGTCTACATTGTAAGGCCAGACTGCATCGACTAATTGTTTTCAAAGTAAAATAAATATACAAAGTTCCTATTATACTGTGGTTTGGTCAATGAGAGGTTAAATTGAATCTTAAAATATTTTTAGATGATTATTAATTTTAAATGAACTTTAATCATAAAATTAACCGTCACTACGAAATAAGGAATGTACAAATAATAACAACTATGGTTTTTTTAAAGATAATAATATAGACAATTTTAATCGACGCATATTTTAGTAAAATTTGTTATTATTTCTTTGTTTAAATTAATTCTGTAACGTAGTAGCCATTGTGATTGCTGAAGTTAAATGTCACATAATAGAATATGATATATTAAAATAATACTAAATAAAAAGAATATGCATTTACGCAAAAATACAGTTATAACAAATACTTTAACATTACCAAGTTACGCCAATTAAAGGGTAATTAAAATCTATTTTGAATAAATAAGTATTTCGAGCGATAATAAAAAATCGGAGGTCCGTTAAACTGAAAATGTATCTTATAAATCTTGTAATCTTATAATTTTTTTGGGTCTTTTCCAGAAACAATAGTTAGTTACTGCATATAAAAATAACAGTATGAAAGTGGTGGAGGAACTAATGAAACAAATTGAAGGTTTCCCCTATGTCACGCTTCATGGTCGTTGTTTATATTTTGATTATAGATATTTGAAGAATGTTTTGCAATCGCTATATTTTGGTGAAGAGACGGTAATGTGCGGAGGTGGTGGCCTTCATAGACGACTGAGCTTGGGATATCCTAATGTGCTCAGAACACACGTCAATGATCATTAAATTCAACCTCCCTCCACCAGATCACCACAAAATTTATTATTATTTCATTACAGTAAACATTAAACGTGACTAGATATTAAAACGAAACATTTCGATGTCTATTTATTGCTATTTTAATGGGTTAAGACTACAAATACGTAAATTTTAAATGCTTATATTCTCAGTTAAAGATATATGTATTATGTATATACATTTGCACCCCCCCGCTTTTTGTAGGTTAACTAATACTTTACAAATCTGAGTCATTAAGCTTTAGAAATATGGTACATATTTAAATGACACTGAAAATGAAAAAAAATGTATAAATAAATGTGTAAGTACACATGTAAGCCAAATAACTAATAGTGTATAAAATTAACCAACACGTGTAAACTTTCATTTGTTAAAGTGAAGTTTTTGTGTAACTAAAATGTATGAGTAACGGTATGACAGGTTTTAGTTAGAATTAAACTATCGTCATTTGAATATTCATCATGTAGAACGAATTCACAAAACCGTATGGAGATTGCAGAGAAAGTAAGATTAAAGGTGCGCTCACATGGACAATTATTTGAGCAATAATTGCTAGTAAAAGTCTACCTAGGGAATTAAGGTATCTAATGGAATTTTGGGATCGATTTCAATTGTTTTGTAAGTCTTGCTTCTCATCGCTACAGTATAATTATGTAATGCAATGGTTAGTCGCAGTGGCAGCAACGCAGAAAATGGTTTGATTTGTTGTGACGTCATAATTTACCAATTCTGCCCAAAACAAAACAGAAATTATAGTCACCCCTGTAAACGCACCTTGCTTAGAATCTATTGCTTACATACATTAATGTCTGGTTATGCTTTAGAAATTAAGAATGAAAATTTGTAAAGTCTATTGGTATTTAGCCAAAAATAGATGAGACGAATGACGAAAGCAGAAATAAAGCGCACGTTCTATTAATATTTGTTTTCAATCTTTTCACGGAAATGGTCTATTCTGCAAATATAGATTTTTATATTACTAAATAATAGGGACCTGCCTATACTATTTGTAATTGAACTTCCATAAACTGTTCCATAAATTGTCTATGCCATGGAATATTCGCATAAAGGTTTTTTTAAAGGGATCATAGGCAGTGCGCGACCAAAGTACATATTATAGTTTTATTCTGATATCAAAATTTAGCGAGATTTGAGCACGGATCTTATCGATCATGAGTTCACGCCTCCTACCCCTAGACCACGGCCACTCTTTTATCTTAATACCTATATCTAAGTTGGTAAACAATTTCGACAAAGAAAAAGTGATTTCTAGAACTTATACACTGGCACAGAGCCAAATTAATTATTTTATTTCTTAGAAAAACTCTGCTGTTGATTGTTTACTTGAACTCCCACATATAAATTTTGGGATTTGGGACATTATTTATTTTAATACCTACATTTAATAACCGGTAAAAACCGAATAAAATTTCTCAAAAATATTTATCTATTATATTTTAAATATTCGAGTAAAACTATTAACTTTTTCACTCTTGTACATTAAATCTAGAAGGTGAACTGTTCCTAGTAATAATGGACTAAACTACGCATTAGAAAAAAAAGTCATTTGTTCGAGTTTGTTAAATCGATAGCGAAATAGGTCAATTATATTAAATATTAAACAAGCCATTAAACTACAGCTGTTCATTATAATTTAATTAAGTACGATAATTAATTGGTTCACAATAACACTAACATCTAATGTGCTTAAAATACAAAATCACCGGAGCTTTAAAATATTATTTCAAAATCTCGTATGCAAAAGCTATGCACACAAAGGAATATCTCGACGTGCTCTCCTAGAAACACCTCACTATTGTAAACAATAACACGAATAGCATAAAAGGGAAGGCTTGACGTCTAGACGGGTTCAAGTACACACTATCTACGAGCTTTTTAAAAAAGCCTCTGTGAAAAACTCAGCCTTATATTTTGCATTTTCTTGGCTACGGACATTCTCCTAGTTGTATTGTTTATTTTTTTTATTGTAGCTCGGCATGTGACAACATTCCGCCTGATGTAAAGCTAGAGTGCGGTCCATGATAGAAACAACTGCTACTACAGAGAGACCTGTCCGGGCAGTAGTCGCCTCCACTATGCCGGCTTGAGGAGACGAGCATGTACCATCCAGATTGACAGTGCACACTCCTCTCGTTATACCTGGCTACTTTCAAACTATTCCCGAAACGCGACAAGGTCACTTCACGGGTGTTACATTCGAAAGTGGTGGTACTACCCCAGGACAGCAGACTAGACAAATTACCATCATCAGTCTGCCTACCACTCTTTAATAGTGCCTATAGGCACTGAGCGACCAAAGTACATACTATAACAAAGTTACATTGGTACCGGTCTTTAGCGAGGTTCGAACACGGGTCTCATTGATCGTGAGTTCACGTGTCTCACCGCTAGACCACGGCTGCTCATTTATTTAATAATATCTGCTTTTTTGTATACGAGTCTTTAGCGGCTAGATTAATGAACTTTTTCATACCTAAAGAATCTATCAGAATCCAGTGACTCATAAAATAATTACGGTAACAAAAAAAAAACTCCGAAATTCGATTTGTGAAATCATTTTTGTAGATCTTTAATTGAGCCGAAGAGGTCATTGTCGTAACACCAGCATCAATGCGAAACGCGGCAGGTTGATGGTGTATCGTACATAACGCTTGTTCAACGGTGCGAAACACCGCAGGCCCGTGAGATTGGTTCTTGAGATCCCGCTCCCAGACCACAGCAGTAGGTATCACGTTGTTGGGGTCCTTGGCTTATTCATTATTCCCCGTTTGTTCCAGTGGCTGATGACAATGCGGTCGACGTTTTACCGTCTTATATTGTTTATGTGTTTGATAATTGGATTTGACCACATTTTACATACGTCAGGGTATATGAAATAAAATTGTAGGTAAAATTTTAATCTCTTGTGAAACATTATTATTTACGTTTCATTAGAAAATAATCTCGAGGATTATTCTGATTTATCAAGTAATTTATTATTATTAGTCTGAAACGACAGAATTATCTTTTTAAATATAAGTTTATACTTAGTCATTGATGATACTATAACTTTCATTTAACAATAACGAATAATTTTAGTTTATTGTTTGTTCACGGATTTCAAGTCCGGTTATTAAAACTTAATTAACATATTACTTTTAGATTTTTTATTCATTTTTCAGGGTTCTCGTGACTACTAATATTTACATCTGTGTGCGTGACATAATTGGAGCTACTTTAATTGAAACTCGTACATTTCTCCGAAAAATATAATTTGTAAATTTTAATTTAAAAGAAATAGAGCGCGCAAATTGTTTATCTTTTGAAATTGGAACTCAAGAAAAGATGTTGCCAGCTTTTTAATCCTATGGAGCCTGAACAATATTTGTTTATTGTTTTTTTCTAAAACACAGGATATATGCAATTGAAAATAGTTCCTTAAAATGGTGCTTGTTTATTCAATAACACAGATTGGTATAACAAAGTTAGGGCATAGGCATACGTCACGTCATTCATGTAATCATTGAATAGCGTGTGCGGCCAGTTAACGGTGTAATGTATGACCCAGATTATAGAAATACAAGCGAACACGTTATTTTAGCGATGTTTAAAGATGATATTTTATTCGCGGAAAGATGTTATTGATGTCAAAGGAGATCCTCGTTTATGGGACCCTAACGTCTATTGCTCATTTTACACATAACCTAACTTGTGATCTTCCGAATAAAACTATAAAAATAAAGCTAGAGTGCGGTCCATGAACGGAAACAACTGTTACTACAGAAAAATCTCTACGGTCAGCAGTCGTCTCTGCTATGCCGGCCTGAGAAGACAAGTATGTACCATCTAGATTGACAGTGCACACTGCTCTCGTTATACCTGGTTTCAAACTGCTCCCGAAACGCGACAAGCGCTTCACGGGTGTTATTGCCCAGTGTGTCATCCTGGGGTTGTACCACCCGTGAATTACGGGGTCAGTTTGGAAGCTAGGTATAACGAGAGAAGTGCCGCCGTGTCAATGGGGCTTATTCCTCAAGCCAGCTGTTCATTATCTTCTATGCTGCAGTCATCAATCTGTGATAGCAATTTTTCCCGCTCAAAATGTCAGTGTATTATAAAAAAATGAATAATGGAATTGTTTTTTGTTAGATGGCAAGAATTTAAGCAACATGTAATCGTAAAATTAGTTACTAATAAAATTTGTAATGTAATTTCATTATCAAAGTATTATTATGATAAATTAATTTTGTAGATATCATATTTTGATGAAAATAATTAAGTCTAATGATATCTATTTACCTACATAGTAGGTAATAAGGAATGTTATTAATTTAATATACCTATGGAAAATACGTCAAAAGCTAATCCTACATATTTAATCTAAAACCTAGACACTTAAAATACCTACATAGTTTTTCCATAGAAATAGTAATTCACATAGGTGAATTACAGTCATTTTTTTTATTAAACTATCCACTATAAACCGGCTGAGTCACTGTTTCGCAAAATTTTTCACTCCCTACAAAATTCACTTTGCATAATTAAAAACTGTCACAAAGCATGGCTGCGTTTTCAGAATTACAGAATATTTTTCAGCTGGCATAGTGGAAGTTACAGACTGTACTGTAGTTTACATATATTGCAACGTTTAGGGGGAAATTATAGAAATAAATAGAGTATGAGAGAGGAGTGTGCGCTGTCAATCTAAGATGGTACATGCTCGTCTCCTCAAGCCGGCATAGTGGAGGCGACTGCTGCCCGCACAGGTTTCTCTGTAGTAGCAGTTGTTTCCATTCATGGACCGCACTCTAGCTTTACATCAGGCGGAGTGTTGTCACATAACCAATCATAATAATTAGTTTTCTAACAAAAGAAAACAGATAATTTAATAAATACGTTAGCTATCTGTTTCGATAACCTTTCACGAACTTTTTTTAAGAAGTCTAATAATTATTAAAATACCTAACGTACGCATAGTACGAAGCAAACTTTATGGCGTCTCGGAAGTTAGCCGCGGGCGCTATTTCGCGTAGCTACAGTCTCAAATTTACAATAATAAAATTAAGAGTTAATTTTAATTGTGAATAGAACATTAATGTACCAATGTAACTTTGTTATATGTACTTTGGTCGCTCAGTAGGCTGGGTTAGGGCCACCACTTTCGAATGTAACACCCGTGAAGTGACTTTGTCGCGTTTCGGGAATAGTTTGAAAGTAGCCAGGTATAGCGAGAGGAGTGTGCACTGTTAATCTAGATGGTACATGCTCGTCTCCTCAAGCCGGCATAGTGGAGGCGACTGCTGCTCGCACAGGTTTGTAGTAGCAGTTGTTTCCATTCATGGACCGCACTCTAGCTTTCCATCAGGCGGAGTGTTGTCATATGTCTAACTACAATAAAAAAAAATTAAAGTGGGTAGCGCGCGGGTGTACCCTTCCTTCTCAGTTTCATCGCGCTCGGCTGAAACCTCAATTTGCGCAGCGACTTGTACCTAACTTCAGAGCCGCCATAAAGTTTGGTTCGTACTATACATACGTATTTTTAAAAAAGTATTACATATACACCCCACAGAAGTTAAGTAAAGTCTGTAAAAGACAGAAATCAAAAACATTCAAGTTATAATAACGTTCAAGTAAGATTACAATAACATTATTGTTAAGATTAGAATAAGAAAAAACTTCGTAAGCTATTATTTTATTCATTTTCCTTCAAGCACTATTAATTGTTTATGATAATAACAGTCTAGGTAATTCATATTATAATTGTTATTGTTTCACACAAATGTTTGGCTAATAAAACTAGTTTAATTTCATAGTTAAAAAGATATAATCTACATTACCTAATAATTTTGTGAGTAATCTCGTAAAATGAATACGCAAAAATATGACGTTTTAAAGAATTACGTGCGTACTTATGAAACGGTTAATAAATAAAGTCTTAAAAGGAATTAAAAGCAGGTGGTGTATAAATTCAGAGAAGCGATTATTATATTGTCAGTGACTACTCTTTTTTTTTTATTATTATAGCTCGGCATGTGACAACACTCCGTCTAATGTAAAGCTAGAATGCGGTCTATGAATGGAAACAACTGCTACTACAGAGAAACCTGTACGGGCAGCAGTCGCCTCCACTATGCCGGCTTGAGCATGCCCCATCCAGATTGGCAGTGCACACTCCTCTCGTTCCTCTGAGTCAGACATTTTGTGTGCCTAAGCATGGTTTGTGAAAAGCCACTAGCGAAGACAAATGCTACCTACCACAGAGAATTGTCTGCAGCAGTCGCCGCCTCTATGCTGGCATGAGACGAATGTACACCGTCCAACGTGGACATGACTTATACCCAGGTTGAATAGTTTTAAAGTAGCCAGGTATAATCTAGATCGTACATTGCTTGTTTCCTCAAACCGGCATATTGGAGACGACTGCTGCCTGTACAGGTTTCTCTGTAGTAGCAGTTGTTTCCATTCATGGACCGCACTTTAGCTTTACATCAAGCGAAGTTTTCCGAGCTGATTCCAGAACACGACTAGATTACATTTAAAAGTGGTGGAGATTTAAACCTATATTATAGCATAGGTTATGAGGGACCAAAGCACATAACAAAGTTACATCTGTGCCGGCCGGAACTTTGAGAGATTTGAACACGGGTCTTGTTCGTGAATCCACCTACGCCTTAAACCGCTAGGCCAGAGCCGCTCTTAAATTATTTTAAATATTTACTGTAAGTAGATATTTTAAAAAAAAGTACGTACCGGTCTATGACCCATATACCTACGAGGTCACAAGAAAATCGATAATATCTGACCTATCATCAGACACCGGCAAAATGTTTTTAACCGGATATATTAATTGTCGATCCGATATGTATTGATCTATAAAAAAATGTAGGTATAAACTTTATCAATTTGTATTTTTATTTGATTCAGATGGAGTACTAAATACCTGTTTATCGTAGAAATGTAGGAAAGAATGTTGCATTGCATACATGAAGAAGCAGCAGAAGATTGCAATAACAAAACTGCTGGCGCGTTGCAGCCGGTGCAATCACTCTAGTCTACAATTTGTTGTACAACAAAAAGAAATTACAATCACTTCATTATGTTGTGTGAACACTTATTTATTATTCATTCAAAACATTGCACATGTACAAACTCAGTTTTCAAATGAATAGGAGTATGCCCTGTCAATGCGTAGTGTTGATAGTGCATTCTTCTCGTTCATCGGGTTACTTCAAAACTGATCCTGAAACGTGTAACCATTATCTCCGCCTACCACCTCTTAAAGGAGAATGCCCATTTTTGGGCCCACTTGATACCTAATAGTTTTGAAACAAAACAATATTCGTAAAATAATATCTTATTTTTTTATAAATTCATTTTAATTATATCAACACATCATTTACCAATCAATAGACAACATTTAATTACATAAAAAACAGATATCTTCAATTGTTAGGGCATTTAAAAATAATAATAACCTCAAATATTGTAACAGAAAACATTTAATTACTCGATACCCCAGGTAAAAAAAATAAAACTGGTGATAAGATTTATTTATCTATAAAATTAACTAAAAATCATCCGCAAACCCGAGAAAAAAATTGAGGGCCCATTTTTCTTAGACGAATGGGCATTCTCCTTTATTTATAAATTTTTTTCTTAATTTATAATTTGGTACCGTAACGCGAAAATCCGCTAAAAATAACAATATCTAAAATTAGTGACAGTGAAAACTGCTGGATGGGATATTTGGGTTAAACACTTAGGAAATTTCATCTATTTCTGACTCCAGCGAAGGGTTATTTATACGCTATTAAGATATCAACGTTCTTAGTTATTTAAAAGCTAAAAATATTTTATTTATCAAGGCACGTAAAAGTAAAGTCAGCCAAAATAAAAAGATAAATATCTTTATACCTCATAAATGTTTTTATGTTTAAAGTTAGTTGTTTTTGTCTAACGATAAAAGGAATAGATGCAATCGTAAATACGACATATCTACGTAATCAAATAAGCAGCTTTATTTGGATTTCGCACTCAAATAGATTCGAAAGCAGCCGGATATATTTAATCCTTATTTGGTATACTAATATAATCAAAACTCATTTTGCGAAAAAAATGCGAGCATCAATTATAATATTATGTTTATAATTGTTTCGTTTTAATCAATATAGATTTAGCAAAATTAAATTGGATAACCACAGAAATTAAATACACCGTTACACTCAATATTTAAATTTCCGAAATAAGAGATTAATTTTGTAAGTCATATATTCATAGATACCGTGTATTCCGCTGCGGTTATTGCCCCCTATAACAGAGGCTGCTCGAAGATACACACGGTACACACGTACACACTGATTTTAATAAACACTCGCCAAGTAAACAATGCGAGGACTGTGTTGCCCACTTAGCGTGTAATAAATAAATACAGCAGAATGAACGAACGAGAACCCGCAACGACCGCGAGCACGCTCAAAATTCAACTGAGAAACAGAAGATGGCGCATGGCGCTACGCTGCGAGGGAAATGCGAGGGTCGGAGGAGAGGGGAGTGCCGGTCTGTGACCGCGCAACTCAGCTGATAAGTTACCATTGCTACCCTGCAGACACCACTCGAATTCAACGAACGATCTTTTTAATGTAACAAGAATAACAATAGAATCACGTATTCACTATCAGATGAAATTGTACCACAGTATAATGAGAAAAATACACTGATGTATTACAATGTATTAAATTATAAGAACTTTAATAAATAAATATTCAGTAATATTTTATTACTCAAAAAAATCTTCATAGATGAACCCTTTACAAAGGAAACTTAACGATAAGATTATTTTGGGAACGTCCGGTTTCTCGCATCCAAAATATCTATACCAATTAGGCACATTAACATTGTGTGAAAGTATTGCTTTTGTATGCCTCACAAAGAAACTTTTGTATAGCATAACACACTCGTCATAGGTTTTTCCTACAACTAATAACCGGCCTACTAGATTTGTGATAATCGCCCACGGTCACAAAAATATTTATAATCTTAATAAAATTTATTTACAATTCTACAAGTTAAGAAAACCTATCACATATTTCGCTGGCCTTCAGTCGCATCGAAATAAACAAAAACAATGGATTCACCACCACCACCTTCAACGAACATCTAAGATAGATTCCTTAATATCTACTAGCACCACGTGGTTTTATAAGAATTACACCAATCGATGGCCTTAACAATGTATTTTTATTAATTCTTCTTTGATAATAGGTTCAAATGACATTTATTAAAATAAAGTGAAAGAATCCGTTAGTCAAATTAAAGATTTAGGTGCGAAAGGAAATTGCCTTAAATTATCCTTAATAAACGTTATTATTGTGAGAACGTTTTCGATGATTCAGTAAAGGAATATGCAAAACTGGCTGCACCAGTGAGATCACAAAGCGCATTCCAAAGCTGACCCTTTTTCTTGGAACAACCACTCGATTAGCCTAATCGATAACATATTATTATTCCGCAACTATAGCTGATCTAATCATTTCAAGACGAGTTTCTAAACCTAGACAACAATGGACCATCTCGAGGCAGACAAACCAACCCCTTAGTATTTAGACAATAGATATTTTAAATGTTAGTGCGTTGAAAGAGAAAAGACTAGAAAATTTTTGAACTTATTTTTTAACTAAAAATTCACAGTTATAGTTATAGTAAAACATTCATTGTTCACGATGTTTACACAAAATTATATATACATCATAAATATTGACTTAAATAGGCATGTGATAGTTTATTTGCTTTTTTATACAAACATGTTGTGAATATTGGATATAGGTACCAATAAGTGGAATATGCAAAAATTAGATACGTTTACGTAAGTTTTTTAAGCCTTTGTGTGCTCTCAATATTAACAAGTATCAGTCAGTCTACATTAACAACTGATACATTAGCTACATACGTACACTTTTCTTATGTATTTAGGTCTGTTATGAACATTTTATTAAACAACTCTGCAGTACAAGATTAGTTGTGATGCATGGGCGTGTCGATCTCGAGAACAGCTGTAAATCATGCGAGCACGTGGATATGTCACACATTTGTAGTAGAATAATAAAAAATTACTTACATTACTCCGAAATTTGAAAAATAGTGACATGTTGACAGTTTGGCCGGGCTGTCGTCGTTTGCGGTCAGCACCTGACCACTCGAGACAGGAGCAGAGGCAGCCACCACAGCAATATCTCTCTGAAGGGAGGCGCCGATAGCTCTCGACGGTAGCCCGGCTGAACTTGATGTGTGAGAGCCCTAAACGGCAGCCACCATGAGTTGAAAAGGTGCGCGAGGCATTATTCAAATAATCGCAGATCGGAACGGGACGGCTTCACTTACTACGAAGCTGCCAATGACAAGGGTTTAAATTTTGTTGCGCATGCGTGTCGTAATAGATCGATATTTGAATAGGAGCAGATAACAGTAGTTTGTCGTTCACGAGATCATGAAGGTGTGGGCATGGTTTCTACCTGCGATTCTGGCAGTGGTGTGCGGCCGCGAGCTGGACCCGGCGGCATGCCCCACGCGCTTCGATGTGCAACGAGACAAAATCATTCGCACAGAGGAGTCGCAGGAAATGGGTGCACATTATATCTCCGAGCTGGATGTCGGCACTCGTGATGAATGCCTGCGACTCTGTTGTGAAACAGACAGATGTGATGTTTTTGTATATGAAGAGAAGGTAACGAATTTCCCAGACATTCGTTTTATTCAAAGCTTAAGAGATTATAGTTGAGATATAATTTCAAAATCGTGTCTTATATTAGTAACAAGGTCGTACAATTAATTGTACGTCATATTTTTATAGCCTCGTACAAGAAAACACTTTTGTAGGAGGATTAGGTCAACTAGTTTGGTATATTTCGCATTGATAGTATCTACTCGTTTTTTATATTTAAGAGCCCTGGCAGTTGTTACCTTTTCAACTGTGGACCTCCAGAAGATTTTCGCTGCAAGTTCACGGCACATGCTAACTTCAGCAGTGGTGTGCTGGCTATATCTAGACGACTTGCTGAGTTACAGGACCTTGAGCGCTTAACGCAACATGAACGGGATCTGGCTAATCTAAGGTGAGTTTGACATTAGAGTTATTAAGTTAATTTAAATCTTTATTACCAGACAAACCATTTACCTACTTAAATTATACCCCCTAAAAGTTAAATTCGCAATTGCGTAGTCCCTCGACGTAATAGGTAAATCGGATTCTTTTGTGGAAGTACCTATGTTTTATATAATTTCAGAGTTCAAACCACAACGACGACTAAAGCGCCTACCACGTCTGTATCAACAATACCACCTACCCCACCAAAACCTCCTGAACCACCTCGACCACCGCGTAAGTACCAATGTATTACTACTATAATTATACTACAATTATAAAACGTGCAAGCCGCAATTTAACGTTGCCACGTTTGGTCGGCGGCTTAGATAGGGGTTTCTCATCATTAAACAATTAATAGAACATTCTACTACCCGCATTGTTATTGATTGACAGTTTACGAAACGTTGATGTGAGTTCTAAGTTTTAGTTAGATTGAATTTTAGATATATCAGGCGGAGTATGGTCACAGACCGGGCTACTGTAAACTGTTTAAGAGTGGTAGGCAGACTGATGATGGTTATTTGTCCAGT
Source organism: Tinea pellionella (assembly GCA_948150575.1). Lineage (NCBI taxonomy): Eukaryota > Metazoa > Arthropoda > Insecta > Lepidoptera > Tineidae > Tinea > Tinea pellionella. Next base: position 4,965,813 of record OX411252.1, read on the forward strand.
CTGCCGTCCTGGAGTAGTACCACCACTTTCGAATGTAACACCCGTGAAGTGACTTTGTCGCGTTTCGGGAATAGTTTGAAAGGAGCCAGGTATAACGAGAGGAGTGTGCACTGTCAATCTAAGATGGTACATGCTCGTCTCCTCAAGCCGGCATAGTGGAGGCGACTGCTACCCGCACAGGTTTCTCTGTAGTAGCAGTTGTTTCCATTCATGGACCGCACTCTAGCTTTACATCAGGCGGAGTGTTGTCACATGCCGAGCTACAATAAAAATTTTTAAAAAACAGGTGAAACAGTAGAAACCTACACTGCTGTATTTTCATAATAAACTTATGAACAATTGTTTAAACGTTTTTCGTCATAATCAAGAATTATCTAATCTTTTCAAGATAATAAATAATTTATTGGTGCACCGCGCTTACTACGTCAATACGTTAATAAATAAGTTAATAAATGCAGATTTTGTCACTTTTACACAACAAACCGACGAGTCGACAGTCGACACGGACGCTTTTATTAATTGACCACCGCCACCTTTGAATGCGTATAGTTTATACGTTTCATTTTCAATATCTAGCGCAAAATAGAATTCAAATCGGCCTACTATGGTAGTTCTGAAACGTTTACGGGTAAACAAACATTCATTTTATACAGAGTGCATGCATCTTGTAGAGGATACATCATTCTGATGAAGTATAAGATTGTCTTTTTATTTTTCAGATCATAATATATTTTTTACATAATATTTTGACATTTAATGGTAGCACGCGCGAGGTCATTCAACTCACAGCTGATCGGCGGCCATTGCGGCTTGATTTATTTGAAAATCTTAAAAAAAGCTAATACTTAAAAAAATTGGTTAAAGGACTGTACTTTTACATTTTAATAATCGTTAAAAAAGCTTGTAAAAAAAGGTTAAAGGTTTTCCATACTAATAATTAGATAAAAAAGGAGGTTAATTTTATCCGCAGTATTTTTTTTAAATAACGTATTATTATTGTATACGGTTTAATCTGTCACTGTACCAAAATTCATGGTTTAGTGAACTATTGACATGCGAAGTGATTGGCACAAATCCAGATTACGAATAACGGTAGGTACCTACTGTGTAAAGTTATTCTTTATCACTGTTTAGCTTTGATGATAAGCTATTATAATAGGTTCTTTCAAATGTTGAAAATATGCCCTAGATTTTAATTTCATAAATTTTATAATTTGAATGAAAAGTTTAAAACGAGGCTTTTGATTGACCTTACCTTACCGTCAAGTTAATGAAGACTATGTTATGTATAGCACTGTAAACTACTATAATATAATATATAGTTTATTAGGTTGTGTAAAATAGGTACCAATGTAAAATCATTTTGTATATTTTCTTTTTTTATTACAATTTAATTTATTATTATTAATCTATATTTATTTTATTTATTGTCAACGAAAGCGCTTGTTACACAAGCAATTTATAAATCTACCAACTTATTATTTTATAAATTATGTTTTCAGCTCGTCGTTGCAGTCGCTACCAATTCGAGTGTCACTCGGGCGGTGAATGCATAGCAGTGTACAATGCCTGTGATGGTATACCGCAGTGTGCAGATGGTAGCGATGAGGCTCCTGAACTTGGATGTCCAGCTCAGCATACGCAACCACCGCAGATTTTTACACCTCCCAAGGTATGTACTTGAAAAATAATGATAATAATAATCGATATTAAGGGCTCTATAGCTTCAATCTTCCTTGACCATACGATTCCTTCGATACACGTAAACACGCAAAAATTTCAATATTTAAATTATTTTCACATTAATTAAGCTCTATATATTGAATTTAAAAACAAAACTGAAAAAGAACATGCTCTAGTTCATGATTTTGCGAATATAATGACTTTCACTAAGAAAAACTTATCAAAAAACGATTTAGAGCTCACTTCACTTTTTTTTTCATTATATTTAAAATATAATTAAGGAAGAAAAAAAACAGGCAAAACTACATCCTGTAGTTACATAAGTGTTACAATAACAGCCTTAATAAAAAATAATGAAATATTCTAAAATTGTTTCAGATGAATGAAAATGTAGCAGATAACAGCATAAGTGTTGAGGCACAATCGGAAATTAGACAGGAACAACGACAACCATCTCATTGGCCCCATCGATTGGTCCAGGCCCAACCCCCATTACCATATGCCGGTAATTAAAAAACAAAAGCACTGAATAATATAAATAAACGCCGTGTACGATTTCTCAAAGCGTAACACTGCGATCAATCGATTCGATTTTTAACCGACTTCAAAAGAAGAAGGTTATCAATTCGTCGTGTATTTTTTTAAAATTTTTTTTTCTATATTCTATATATTACAGTGGGTAAATCCGCCAAAAATTTACCGCCATGAATTTCGTGTTCTAATGTTTTTTTTTAATTATGAATTTATTTGGCGAAAGGCTTTATAAATTTTTCATCCGCACTTTGTGCGTTGCTTACTTTTCATTGTTTACTTTTTTCAGAAAATGTACCAAGTTCACATATCTTCAGTCATAAAGGTGGACTCATTCAGGAAGCTGACAGGTATTTTCTTAATAAACTATTAATTTTATTAGGTTTATTTCTTGATTAATTTTGAAAAACTAAAAATAAATGATTACAGCTCCGGCATGTCATCTAACGTAGTGCAACAATATCCAGCTTTTGAAACTCCCTGGCAAAGAAGACAATGGAATGCACCGTCATCAGGTTATCTATTATAAATAAAATTAAAAAAACAAAGGGATCATTGCCCATGCAGCTAAATCTACAGTTTTCCATTTTTCAAAAGACAATTGTCTAATTTTTATCAATTTATTATTTATAAGTAAAGTACTTACGCCCGGAATTAATAATCAATCTTGATCCCTTTTTCACTGACTCAGAAAAACCAATCCAGAATTTGAATAAAAATTGATAAAAACTTTTAGCGGAGATTTGTAGAAAAATATAAAATGGATATTATAATATTTTGAATCATTTTCGTACAGCTGCTCTGGCCTGTCTCCACTTCTAGAATCCCGCCCGATTTTCTTATTGCTTTACACTTGCAGATTTTTATTTTGTTTTTCTCGCTTAGACTCATACACTTGTCATTAGTCAAAATAAATATTTGCATTAATTTGCACAATGCGAAACAAATGTTGCACCGTTAACACCAAGTAACAGTTTAAAAGAAAAAACCTAACTTTTTTCAGGCATGGATAATATGAATGTAGGCAATGCTGGTGCTCCCAGAAACGGAGGTTACGCACGGTATAGAGAATGGGGAGAAGCTGAACCACAACGAGCTTGGCCTGTACCTCAATTACCACCGAGGGAATCTGTCCCGGTTAGAGAAATAATATTGTATTGACTAACTATTTTAGGTTAAATGCGGACAGAACTTTTCGACTATAAAATATTTACTAATCATTCTGGGCTCGGTGATTAAGCCATCAGTCCGTTACGTAAAGTTTCCAGGTTCGATTCGCAGTCAAAACAAATATTTATTTGTTTTAGGCCTCGGTATTATAATATGTTTTGTGTTGTAATTGTCCTGATACCCATAGTATGTATATATTTATTATTAATATTGAGCGGCCGTGCCGAGCGGTGGTATTATTGGGCGGGCCGATAGCAGATCGATATAACCCGTGTTCAAACCTCGCTAAATTCTAACCAGTACCAATTTAACTATGTTATATGGACTTCAGTCGCTCAGCGCCTGTGATCCAAGCTCCAAGTTATTTTTTAATTATAGGCACACTAAACTAGACACCTATCTTAAATAAATAAATTAATGTTACATTTTATTTTATTCAGGACATGCCTGTTTACATGCCACCAAAAACAATGCCAGAAACTCCAATGGTGTACTCAAGTCAACAAGAAACATTACGTGATAGTGCCAAGAAAGGATTCGATTTAGTGCCTAAAAAATACGCTCCAGAACCACCTCATGTAACTGAAGCTGCAATAAATGTAATTAAAACTACTACTAGTAGTGTTCAAGTCGAAGTCGCTCCGCAGAAACCTAAGAAGATTGTTAGCAATGCTGGTGGAAAGAAAGAAGCTACTGATCAGGTAAATAAAATATGCTGAAACTTTAAATAAATAGATTATTTATTCGATGTTATTTTAACGTAATTAGCAACATTCGTATGAATAAATATTATTTTCTCAACGATTAAAATAAATGCAACGTGTGAGCGCGGCGTAATTTTTTTTTTTCAGTTTTTAAAGTAACTTTCACATTAGTTGTTTCTACAAAAATTGTCACGTTTAGGTTTAAAGAACGCGATTTAAACTTACCTTGCATACATACTATTTTAAATAATATAATTTTCAGACTGCACCATCAAGTAAAATTCCGCAAGTAGAATCACCTAAAAAGAATGAAGACAATAAACATTTGATACATGAACGTTTTGAAATGACACAAGATGATCATGACGGCCTGAGTGAGCATCCGCCCGCTGCTGTGCTTTTGCTTATTTTGGGTAATAAACAATTATTAAAAAAGCTGTGAGAAACAGTTAAATTTTAAAATGTTTTAATATACAGCGCCATCTATTGCGGGTCAGATGTACTAGTACTAAAATAGTTCTGTTATTGACCACAAGATGTCACTATAATATTTTCATTACAATAATTTTGTATATTTCAGGTATTTTAATGACAACTGTAATGGCAGTCATGTTGGGCTGCAGGTTACGGTTGGCGCGGCGTCGTATGAGGCGAGGAAAATCACCGTTTGCCCACGACGCAGACTATTTAGTTAATGGAATGTATCTATAGTCTTTACCGTTATTTTATTTATAAACTATTTTTTTACAAGGCACGTTTCCGAATACGACGCGTCGGTAGACATCATTACACAAATTATTGTCGCCTGCCGTCCGCTTAGATAACACCTAAGATTGTGTCCATGCTATGCGGCTATAGGTACTACTAATTGTGGTAACGCCTTTGTGGACACTGGACCTTAGATTTGAAATACATTTAGATGGTATTTGAGTACGTTTCTCTATTGTATAAAACCTTCTTAATTTGCATCCTGTTAATTAGTCTGGAACCCGTTTTAATGTAGTTTCACCATCACCTTGTCCGCTGACTCTTAACCTCGTTTTATCAAGCCGGTATAACGAAGGCGACCTCAACTACATCAAATGTAGTACGGATTATTTGCCTTAATGCGTGGAGGACAATTATTAATTGAAAAAAATAAGATATACGTTTTTTTTTTTATTCCTTTCTCGTATTTAAAAATTGTTAAATATAATTTCTTTGTACTGTAATATTGGAACACCCTGTATAAAAACCATATAAGAGTTGCTTTTAATTATGATTCCTTGTGGTACCACTTATGGTATAACAAACAAACTCGGATTACGCTGGGTTCCAATTGCTAAGATAGAACATAGCTTATTAATTTAAAGCTAGGAACGAGGCTAGTTTTTCTAGCTAGGATAACAATCTAGTGCTATGGGCTAGCAATTGGTTTCGCATATACATTCATAACTAGCTTAATTTTTAGTTAGCTAGTTCTCCGCACATGAAGCCAAAGTTACTAGCTTGAAAAACTAGCCTGGTACTTTCCGGGCATGAAGAATAGGTAAGCGGTAAATTTGTATAGATAGTACAATTAAAGAAAGTCTAGCCTTCTCTTTAATTTGTCAGTAAGTTAAATTTTTTTTTAAATACATGCTAATGTAGAAAATAAGTGTGTAGGTACCGGCCGTGGTCTAGCGGTAAGACGCGTGAACTCACGATCGATGAGACCCGTGTTCGAACCTCGCTAATTCTAACCAGTACCAATGTAACTTTGTTATATGTACTTTGGTCGCTCAGTGCCTATAGGCACTATTAAAGAGTGGTAGGCAGACTGATGATGGTATTAGCCCAGTCTTCCGTCCTGGGGCAGTACCACCACTTTCGAATGTAACACCCGTGAAGTGACTTTGTCGCGTTTCGGGAATAGTTTGAAAGTAGCCAGAAGTGTGCACTGTCAATCTAGATGGTACATGCTCGTCTCCTCAAGCCGGCATAGTGGAGGCGACTGCTGCCCGCACAGGTTTCTCTGTAGTAGCAGTTGTTTCCATTCATGGACCGCACTCTAGCTTTACATCAGGCGGAGTGTTGTCACATGCCGAGCTACAATACAAAAAAAACTGATTTTAAAATAACACTTCAAAAATGAAGTGACTTTTTTTATCTTTCAGATGCTGAGAATTGTAGTAGAAATCAACTCGGCTAAATTAGATTGTCATCCAAATAATAAAGATCTATCCTGCAAGTTAAAAATATTAATCTACTATTATAGTTTTAGATAATGTAGTAAAATAAAATGTTAATTTTAACAGTTTTACGATCATAATTAGGGCATGAGGAATGCATAAAAAAAACGAAAAACTATTACGCCAACAGCTTTCATACAGAAATGAAATGAAAATCCTTTATTAACGTAGGCATGCATGGACTCGTCGATGTACAAGAATCTACTTTTGGCTTCGGAAAGGCATATGACGAGAAGAAAGCCATAAGAAACTCGTCACTTATAGCCTACAGTCCATGCTAACCACACTTCGAGCATATTTTGTACGGGAATTGTAAGTAATATAAAAAAGTACGTAGGTACTTAATATAAGTTTGGGAATAATTGTTTAAAATATATAAAATAAACAACTACAAGAATTGCAGAACACACCCAACTAAATTCTGCTTTGGTATTGCTAACTTACACAATATAAAATATGCCCGAAGTAACCTTTCGGCAATAAATTGTATAGTATTTTTAAAGCTTCCTTGAGTTACTGGGCCCACTAGGGGCGAGAATTGTCTTTCTATCTTAAGCTAAGAAACAGTAATACATCTTTAATCGTTAATAGAAAACGTGTTATACCAGCTTGAGCTTTATTACTATAGAAATAATAGCGTATTTAAAAAAAATTGTTACGTACATAAAAAGTTATTGCGTCATTTGTAAAACATTATTTTTAATATGAATTAGTGAAATTTCGTAGAATTAATTAATATTTATAAAAATAGTAATAGTAATAAAGGAACAATTTTATAAAAGTAGCTTCTTTATTTTAATATTTTGATGTGAGTAGGTATATAAACAATTTTTTTCGTTGTAGATTTTTTAAAATAAAATAAAAAAGTTTTGATGTTCACGAAATTATCTAGTCAATAACAAATGTTATTTATGTATATGTTTTGTAATATATGTATTAAATAAAATTTATGTTTAAAAAGATTTTTATTTCTAATTTAAAAAAAAACAGCTGTTTCGTTTCAACCACTTTATTAAATCACAATAATTTCGACATAAATATATTATTATAATGAACAATTCACTAACTACTGACCAAACGATTCGACACAAAAACAACATATAAGATAAATTTACCAGGATTAAAAAAATAGTAATCGTAAATCAATCTATTCGTAAACAAAACTGAACCATTATTATCTTAACTTGTCGAATCGAATCGAATCGAAAAAATTTCCGCTCGCGTCTATGTAAGACAAATCGCGTAGTATTGTCATTTAAGTAGGGTAAGCGAATTTTTGCAATTCCATACGATTCGTCTCAGCAAACAAGACACCAACTATCAAAGTTACTTTTTGAGGAGCAACGTTAGTGGGAAAGAAAGAATTAAAAAAAATTGTAACCATAAAAGTGGAATCAATAATAACAATTATTTTGTTACTTAAAACTAAGAAAAATTGAACATATTTTTTGGTTATTATTTCAACGTCACTTATGTACTAAATTAGTCAATATAACTGGTTTCATAATCAACAATTCGTTGCTAAATAAAATCTAGTATATCTTTAGAAACATATACCATAATATTTGACTACCCCCCATCTTGTTTTATTTAAAGATAGTACCAGATTTTATTTAACATTCAATAAACTTTATTTATTATAATAACATTTGTTAACATTTTTCAAATATATAATATAGATAGGTAGGTATCTATAATTGGTAAATAATCTTCATGCCAACACACAATCGTTTTAGAATAGACAAGTTATTGAATGTAGACGAAAAATGGCCACAAATACTTATCAATATTACAAAATAAAGATAAAACAAAAGATGACGCTAATCTACATTATAATCAATCAGCCTAACAATGTCAAAAAAATAATTAATAATAAACTTGTTCCAGACGTACTATCTACAAAAGTATCTTTGTATTATTCTACCTAATATTATTATCTCTGCCATTTTGCTCTGGCTCCAGAAAAGTAAAAAAAAAGAGTTATCGAACACCTCACAATTTTAGATATATATTTTTTTAAATAATGCGTGTAAAACCGTAACACACGTATAAAAAGTTCGCTAGAGATGGACCGGGAATAGGAACGCTAAATGCGCAATGCTACGAAATTAATAAAAATAAATAAATATTTCCCATCCCTACGGTACTTTTACAGGGGGGTTTACAAATCTCAAATATTACTATTGGCGGACGTACGTAATGTATGGAAAGTTACCGAAACAAAACAATAAATGAGAAGTCTTCATTAAGCGTCTTTTATCATTAAAATATCGAACACAATAATATTATGTCTCGGCATGACGTCACCAATATTCTGCATAGGACCAAAAAAGTATAAAATAATATTGCATTATCAATACGAAAATAACATATATTTGCGAGATTAGATTATTTTAAGATAATTTGTAAAAAAACGATGTCAATTCTCATCGTAATAAAAAAGGGGCTACAGAATATGTAGAACTTACGTCTGGATATTACAACAGTAACAAAAAAAAAACAAAAAACAATAAATAGGCAATACTAATATTAACCATTTACAATTTAGGCAAAGGATAGTGCTTATAGAATCCACTATAATTTTACAATAATTATATTTAAAAAATAAAGTCGGTATAATTAGGTAAATAAGCAAAAATGCATAATTTGAACCCAATAAAGTTTTCTGATATAATATTTATTTTATTAATATCGTATAAAGGAACATTTTTATTTTTACAATAAAATATATCATCTATCTATATTAATAAAGGCACTTGAAATTATGTAAGTTTTTTTTTTTATTTGCAAGATAAACTAGTTTTTTTTTTTTCATTAAATTAATATACGAAGAAATGAAATCGGGAACTCATTCAGTCTTTATTCATTTTCAAATGTTGTCTTTTTTATAAATTACATTTATCAGAGAATTACGTCACAAACAACCAAAGTCTTACTATAATTTAAAAAAAAAATACCCGCCATAAAACAGTTTATATTTCACTGAGATATTTACATCAATAAAACGTAAAACTAAACACAATATACTGTTCATACGAGTATTTTTAAATACGTTTGTACTATTAACTCTAATAATAAATTTATATATTTGTAGAAATAAATTGTTTATAGGAAAACGTTTAGTTGTTTTTTTTTAATATGCAAGGAAAAGTATTATCTGAATCTCTTAAATGAACAGATAAATGAATTTTAGCAATTTTACTATTATTAAGACTGAGCAAACAAAACTGGACCTTATTACCAACTAATAAAAGTTATAACGGACGGATATGAGTGTATTTCGTAATTATTTAATACGATGAAGTGAAGCGGTGCATTTATTTTGCAACAAGACACGCGACGTGTTTTTTTCTTCTATAAACTATGCAATAATAAACGTTCACAACTAATTGGTGTTTTACTTAAACTTAAGTAATATCGAGTAACGACCTTTCTCTATTTTATTCAATTGATTTTGTATTCATAAAAATTACTTTAATAAGAATTAACAACAAATAATTAGCATACTCATCACCAGGGGCCGATCTAGCTATTTTGCCGCTCCGGGCAAAGATTATTTTCGCCGCCCTTTACATACACAAAACCATATAAGTCATGAGCTAGTTATGTTGGGGGAAGGCTAGGTTGGAAGATAGGAATAAGTCAATTTTGCCGCCCCTCGTTTTTTGCCGCTCTGGGCAAATGCCCTGCTTGCCCCCCTTAGATCGGGCCCTGCTCATCACTATAGAATCATTTGTTTAAGCGTGGTAAGCGTCTACGTAACGTAGTATACGATGTGGACCTGTATTTTCATTTTTTTTTAAATCCAATTAAAACAATTATTTCAGTATAGTTGTACAGATATGTATAAGTAATAAATTGCTTCAAAATACATTTGAAAATTATTGAGATCAACAGTTTAATTACAAGTCACCGCTCTCTCGGTGAACTTTAAGGAGTTCAATTTAGTAACGTTATTATATCGATTTGTAATCGAAACATGTATTGATTTTAAATCGTATATTATCAAAGATAAGGCCACTGTTGTTGAATAACTTTAAGATAACATCAAATTTACAATAATTTTTTTTTCATCGCAATTTGATAATATAATGTTTCTTTGTTCGATTCACAAAAATATGTTAACCATCTCTATGCTTACTTATACAGTACAACTAAATTATTCCCCATGTTAAATAACTTGCAGTACATTAGTACTGGCCATAGACTTAAAAAAGAAACCATCCGTTATTGCGAATTTATGTTTATACACAACCAAGTTAAGTCGAATTCACATTAAATTGATACGCACAAAGTATACTTAATTACCCCAGCGGGTAATCTAAAATAAAGTGGTATCTTCATCATTTTCGAGTGCGTTAAGGCGGTCCATTCACAATCCTGTATGGCAGTCTTGAGCGACAGGTCTTAAGCAAAGGCCAAAGTCGAAAGCCAATCAAAAGTTTTCGCTTAATCGAATCGAGAACAAAAAGTATGGGATTTGACGTTTAACTGTCACCCAAGTGATAACAAAACGTCAAACCACAACAAACATCCTGCCATCCTGGGGGCTGAAGTCAAAGGCCAATTGACAGATGTCACTTGATCAAATCGAGAACAAAATGTATGGGATTTGACGTTTAACTGTCACCTAGATGATAACGAAACGTCAAATCAAGTGACAACTGTTAATTGGTTTTTGCGCATTTGTAACGCAATGAATGAGCCACTTGACGCGGCAATGAATTTGATGATTTGGCTTGAGACGTCAACCATTCACAGACGTTAGCTAAGTGATACCACTCGAAAAATATTAAGACTACAGAGTATTATAGTCACAAATATTTGCATCACAACAGAACACGTCAAATTACATTAATAATAACAATCTTTAAACGACAAAAAATTGTGAATTTCAAATAAGAAATTACAGATTTAAATCAACTTACTGTTAAATTGGTCGTATACGGTCAAAGTAATCTAGTATGATTTTGATGTGCAAGTCGACAATTCTCGAGATATAAATCTTTAACAAGGACATCCGCTGCTGCAAGTCGTTGTTGTAAATGTGAGACTGCCGTTTCAGCTGCTGTTATACGGGCCCTTAACGTTGTACCTTCGTTGCGGGCTGCTTCTAAAATTTACCATACAAATAATTTTAAGAGTGGTAGGCAGACTGATGATGGTTATTAGCCCAGCCTACTGTCTTGGGGTAGTGCCACCATTTTCGAATGTAACACCGGTGAAGTGACCTTAGCCCCTTGTCGTGTTTCGGGAACAGTTTGTAAGTAGCCAGGTATAACGAAAGGAGTGTGCACTGTCAATCTGGATAGTGCACATTCGTCGTCTCAAGCCGGTATAGCAGAGGCGACTGCTGCCTGTAGAAATTTATCTGTAGCAGCCATTGCTACTGTTCATTAACCACGCTCTGGCTAACATGTGGGCATAAACCGAGCTACAATAAAAAGAAAATTAAAGAGTAAATAAGATAGAGAGATAAACTTAAAAGATAGAGAAAAATTAAAGTTTCTGCTGCCACAGGAAAACGTCGCTTCCGGTATCTCGGCCTGATGAAACAAGTGTGTCTTGTGCAAGGCAAATACCTCTCCTTACAAACGGCTACTTCCAAGCTGATTCCAAAAGCAACTCAGATCACTTCACAGGTGTATCATGTAGCATTATACTACAACTCTAGGTATTCTCTAGCTCTCCTACGTAATACAGTTTTAACATGTTTAAGGAAACCACAGTCAAATTAGTTAAATTATGTGAAAACAATAATAATGATAACAAGTTAACAACTATAAACTCTCCAAGATAATTAAAACACTACTTAGTGTTGATAACGATATGAAATTTAATAACAATAGAATAAAACATGTATAATTTAAGAATAACATAATCTTTGATAGCCAATATAGCGTAGTGTTTAGGCACGGTCTGTGACGCAATAGTTTAAACAAATATTATTATTTATTAAAAAATTTCAAATTAGCTGTTGCCTGCAGCTTCACATGCATTTCGTATACAAATTATACATACCCGATTTCACCCTTCCAGTTTTATGTGGACAAACGGAATCTATATCTTTGATTTTACCGAAATTTGTTCAGGTTTAGGCTCACATACTTATTACGGGTATTATTGCAAAAGAAAAAAGAAATAGATAATTGGTTCATGTCTGGGTGTTATAAGTTTGGACTGTCCTTACCCTAATATCCATAATACAGGGGATGTCCAAGATTGGAGCTAATTTTTCTTGCAAAATAATAAAATATAAATATTATACTCACGTTGTACGGACGCCAAGAAGAACTGATGTTGTCTAATTGCTGCCCGTAACTGTCGACATCTCATTTCTAAAACAACGCATCCATCACAATGATTTGACGAAGAACTCTGTATAACAAAAAACACAATAATTTATAACTATTAGTTAAAACTTCTGTAATAATAAAATTACATGATACTCAAGACCACTAATACAATCTCAGTGCAAACATTTATTGCAATACCCGTGAAGTGCCCTTGTCGCGTTTCGGGATCAGTTTGGAAGTAGCCAGGTATAACAAGAGGAGTGTGCACTGTCAATTTGGAGGGTACAACTCGTCTCGCCAAGCCGGCATAGCAGAGGCGACTGTAGAAATTTATTTGCCGTTTATGAACCGTACTCTAGCTACAATAAAATATATATTGTTTAGTTTGGTTTGTATTTAAAAAAACTCACCGGCTGAGTTGTTTGTCTTTGTAAATGTCCTTCCAACTCTGAACAGTGTATCATTGTTGGCAATTTTTCTGTTTCATCTCGTAGTGCACCAACTGAACTGCTCCTCTGACTTGGTCGCTGTATCGCCTTCAATTTTTCCTTTTCACCGTCTGATGAGCATCTCCCACTTTCTTCTCCAAACTTATTTATAGGACTAGAATGAATAAAAGTTGGATTTTGATAATCACGTACTTGTCTTTTATCCTTTGAAAAAGGTGATTGAATGGTGCCTTGACTCCATAGGTAGCCGATGGGTGAGCTAGCAGGGGAAGCATCTCTTCTATCCCAATTCATAGATGATTGTTCATTCGACCTGATCTCCAGTACTTTAATCTTATCTTTTAGTTGCTCAATTTCCTCTGTTTTACATTTTAATTCTTCCTCTTTGATTGCTTTGTACTTCTCAAATTCTGTTTCCAAATCTGTGAATTGAACCTCTAAGCTATATTTTTCGTCGATTGTAGGTAATGTGCTATTATTAGTTTTGGGTACAAATTGTTGTTCATATTCTGTTATTTTTGATATTAATTCTTGTAATCTTTCATCACTAGCTTTCTGTTCGTCTGCGAAGATATCACGTTCCTCCTCGAGTTTCATCTCATAGTATTGTTCACAAGTTTCATATTGACATTTAACTTCAGCTAAATTAGTTTCCAATTCCCTGAAATAAATGTGATAAATATGTAGATATATAGGACCCAGAGTTGAACGTATAAAATGAAAGAAATTACTCACTTGATTATACTACTTAGATAGGTTTTGTCATTCTTGTGATTTTCTTCAGATTTCGCCAATTTCTCCTTTAGTTTTATTATTTCATCATCATTATCATCATCAGTTTGTACAGAGACAGTGGATAATGCCAATTTTGCTGACTGATCATTACAAATAATACAGCCACATAAATCGCTAATATGTTCTTGGATCATTGCTATAATATCTTTCAGATTATTGCAAGATTCACACTGACTCGTTTTGGGCAAATTGTTTTTTTGTGAAATTTCTAAAATATCATTCAAACGTCTCATAATCTCTAAATGTCCCATAAACCTTTGGTCTAAACTTATCAAAGGAGAATCACATTCCTGCAACATGTCATGTAATTATTCAAACTATTATAGGCTATGACCTAATTATCAGTCACTAGAAAGCGTATACAGAATTAACAAATTATCAAATCAATTTTCTTTTTATTTTTGGCATATTAGAATGTTAGATTTGTTATTATTAAATTATGATTAACATTGAACAGTTAGAAATTAACTCAACTGGGTTCTCTAGTTTTAATAGGATTGAAAAAAAAGGGCTGCAGTTGGAAAGGCAGAACAAAGGAATTTTAACAAAAAACAGCCCTACACAGAATAGACGGCATAAGTTCAATTCCCACCTCAGTTTAGACTATTATGATTTAATTTTCCATTTGGTTTTAATCACAATTTAATAATATTTCATTAGTTATTAGGTATTATTACCATATTATTACGAAAATCCTTGGACCATGAGGAGAGACTTGGACCCTGCAATGGGTTTATTATGGAAAAGTTATTACCTGGCTAAGATGAGAGATGTGCAGTGAGGTTGATCTGCTGACTTCCGCCCCATTAGATAGTCTCTTTCGTAATTTACCCACTCGAGGACTTTCATCATCTGTCCTAACTAAACCCAATGAAGGAGAATCGCCACGTCTCTTTCCAGGCCTCTCCCCATGGTCCAAATTGTCTGACTCCTCCTGCCAACATGTAGCTTTTTCACTTACTATATCCAAAACAGAATTTTCTAGATGTCTTTGGTCATCACGGCTCACATTACTTGTTAATGAGTCTACCTCTGCGCACAATTCATCATTTCTGTCCCGTAGCATTTTGTTTTCTAATTGTAAGTCTTCAATGCAATTTGTTAAGTCTTTCAGAATGTTTTGCTGTTCCATTTCTTCAGGTATTTCATTCTTCTCAGATGATAACGCCTTTAGTTCTTTATTTAGATGTATTCTAATAGATTCTAATTCAGATATTTTATCATCTGCTGCTGCCGCCTTTTTCCTAATTTCATCATTGTCTTGCTTTAGTAATAGATTATCAGCTTTGAGTCTAGTCTCCTCACCGGTGAGTCTGTTAGTGATTTCTTCCAATTGGATAATTCTAACTGAAATTCTTTCTTTTTCAGCCATCCATTCAGAGGTCAATGACCTGACATTGTCTGCATGCTTTAATTCCATCTGTTTTATTTTATTTTTCAAAGAACTCTCCATTCGTGCATGATTCTCGTCCACTTCCTGTGCGAGTACCTGCGCTCTGCGATTAGCATCTGATAGATCATTTTTTAATTTGTTATTTTCTTCAAAAACCTGGTCCATGTCACTCTTCAACTTTAAAAATTGGAATCGGTGCAGTGCTAAAGACGCATGCAGCAGTAGAGTTAATGGGGCAGCTAGCGGTCGCGGTTGTCGAACGAGGGCTCTTAGCTCTTGATCCAGTGCATGAGACAGATGACCGGCCCGTATCTTTGGTGTTATAAAGCCTAACTCTTGTAAGAGCCTGGAGCCTGACTCAACTCCAGCACTCTCCCACGCTTCCAGGACTGCTGCACTATCTACAATATCACAACATGTATCTATTGGATCTATCGTACCCTCATGAGTTAGTACTGTATCATCTTGACCCACAGTGCCAATAGAAGTTGTTAAAGAATCATTAAGTCTATGAAAGAATTCACCCACAGTGATTTTATTAGAGGCAAGTGGAACACAATCTGTGAATATTTGCTCAATAATTTGTCTGTCGATTCCGCCCATGTGCAAACTGTTACATAGAGTCACAGCTTCATCATAATCAATATATCTGTCATGATCGAGGGAGTCAGCTGAGGTATCGTTATTTACTGTTAATGGTGATTTTTTGTGTATTCTATTGCCCATCTCCTGAGCAGTCCTCGATGAGAACTGAGAGCTATCTGGTGAAGTGACAATAGATTCGACATCTTCACGACTTGAGGGACTACCCATGGTTTGGGGTTTAGATCTACGGCCGTATTTTTTCGAACCATAAACGAATTTAGGTGCGACTTCCCGGCCAGATGAGTCGTCGTCGCTATTTCCAGAGGCCGAAGGAGCTTCCCCACCACCGAGCACTGTTAATAGTCCGTTCCGAAACTGCGTAAAAGTTACCCTTTCCTCAGGCTTCTCGAACAATGTATCCACCAAAGAAGAACTTCTGTCATCTAACTGCAAAGCATTACATAGATCTAATACAGCTGCTTTATCTAAAGCTTCGTCGTTATCTAAGTCGTATGTCTTAAAAACTGTATACAGTTGTTTCTCATAATGATCCATCGATACACTATCCATCGCGCAAATTAAATTAGTTTGATTAACGCATTACAATAACATAATAAAAGATTATTTGTACATCGTGATTTAACATAAAATAACTCTGTTTTTAGACAGACACGTCGATTCCACAAATCCACCTTATTAATTACGAATACGCGGCCGACCCACGAGAAGACCCCAAAAACTAAAAAAAAGCACCGTGACACACACACACACTGATTACTGACAAGCAGCTGACAAGTTTGACATTACTGTAATTTCCATTGCTACATTTAACATCACTACATGTGGGATGGCTGCGGCGATTTTATCATTACTACATCACCAATAAGCGAAAATGACAACAATTTTTGTTATTTAGTATTACGATATTTATAACACGATCAATTTAATATTCTAATATCTACGCAGTACGTTACCTTTGATGAAATCCTAGTACCCTTATACTGTATAGGCAAGACTCTTTGTCTACGAGTTAATAAATCAGCACTGAGAATATTTAAAAAAAAGTATCAACAAAACAAAAAACAAACAGTGAAGCACGATCAATAAATTGTAAGTTTATCTCTGTCTGTGAGCGAGTTGGTTCTATTTTTACGGCGGTTTTAATATTTTAAAAAGTTTTGCGAATGAGTACATGGGTGATCGTTTTCAAAAATTGCTATCGTTTCCTCGTATAATACTTTTATGTGTTTTGTAAATATTTAAAGTTATGGAAATGTCTGTTGATTATATTGTTCCTCGTTGTTTAGTTTATTTTTTCACAATAATGCTCACATTCGCGACCGTTAATGTTATATTTACTTCGTATATGAATTCGTTTATATTACTCAAGGAACTTCATGAGACTAAGCAACGGCTGAGCTTATTGGAGTCACCTGTATCCTTAAATAAGGATGTAAACCGAGCTACTGTGTATAGTGAGTGGTCGCAGTATGAAGAACCATCAGAAACAAAACAAATTCTTGGTAATGAAGTGAAAAATTATGACAAAGTAATTGTATGCTATTATAATATACCAGATAAAGCGCATAATATGAAAGATGAATTGATGCCACTGAATATTGATCCGCTTTTATGTACCCACATTAATGCTGCATTCGCCTCAGTAGCTAATGGCATAATTAATCTTGGAGATAACGAAAAAAAAGTACTACAACAGCTTCACACTTTAAAAAAAAGAAATCCTAAATTAAAAATACTAATTTCAATAGGTGGAACTGGCAGTAATGGTTTTTCCAACATGGTAGTTAATCATGCGTCTAGAAAAAAGTTTATTATATCCATAATTTCATTCCTCAGTGAATATCAATTAGATGGTGTAGATTTGGACTGGGAATTCCCTGGCATCAGTGGTAAGCCCAGAGAGAGACAGCATTTCTCACAACTACTGAGGGAAATTAGAGTTGAATTTATACGTGGCAAGCATGACTATATATTATCAATAGCTGCAGGTGCGCCCCAATTGCTTGTTGAACAATCATATGATGTGGATCAACTTAATGAATACACTGACTATGTAAACATAATGACCTATGATTATCACTATTTCACTAAATACACTCCATTCACAGGACTCAACTCTCCGTTGTATTCATCCGAGAGTGGAAACTATCTATCTACATTGAACATAAATTATACTATCAACTTGTATTTGAATAATGGACTCAGCGCTAACAAAATAGTTGTAGGAATACCAACCTATGGACATTCATACAAACTTTGGAATGAAAACAATACAAATATTGGCAGTCCCGCAAAATCTTTTGGTGATATTGGCTCAAATGGTTTTGTTGATTATCCTGATATATGCAAATTTATTGAGAATCACAATGATGAGGTTGTTATTAAATTTGATAAAATCGGCAGAGTGCCATTCCTTGCCGTTAAGAATACTTGGATATCATATGAAGATGAATCGAGTGTTATGGAGAAAGCAAAACTTGTGAAAGATTATAATTTGCGAGGAGCCATGATATATTCGTTAAACGCTGATGATTTTTTAGGCAAATGTCTTGTAAAGGGTGCAGATAAGTTCCCGTTAGCTAGTGCTGTTTGGAGTACACTTTTTGATAATGAGGATGCAGCAATGGAAGACACACACCCAAACGTTGAAGTAATACTATTGAATAAAAAGTAATATATAGAAAGCAATTGGAATCTCTTTAAATAGAGATAGTAATAATTAAGTTTACCTGTTTTTTTCTGCTCACATATGTTATTTTATACATGGTGCACGATTTCATTATTTATTGCCAACATTAAATGACAACACTGTGGTGTTGATCAGGAATGTGAGTGGTCATATGGCCATAACATTTAATCAGGTGTAGTGTCATTGATGCGCCCACACGAGCCCACGCAGGCCACGGCGCGCTCGCGACTAGACTGCACACTCGCCGTGTTTACCAGTCCATAACTAAAACAAGCTACATTAATTATGCTAACTTAATAACTTTTACAGTTGAAAAAAAAAGGGGAGGAACGCCGCCATATTACTGTTTCATTTCCACTGCAATGCACTTAGGTACATATTGATTACAATACTCACCTACTGTTTAAAACTGAATCCGTTATAATTTATTACAATGATAATAACCTGAGTGTCAATGTGGATGGTGCACATTCGTTTCCTCAAACAGACATAGCGAAGGTGACTGCTGCATGGACCGCACTCTAGCTTCACATCAGGCGGAGTGTTGTCATATGCCGCGCTACAATAAAAAAAATTGAATATAAATTCTTACAATACAATACATACAATTCTTGGCAAGTAATTTTATGTAGGTACTTGTGGAAATTTTTAACTGAATTAAAATTATTTTAATTTAATTATTAATATTATTAATGTCGCAATTAAAATTGTGTTGTTACTTTTTCAACATGGTCACGTGTGTCTTATACTTTCAAAAATTTTTGGCGGAAAAGTTTTTTTTACTTTCCGCGTCTCGGATCTTTTTAAATCATGTATTTATAATACAAATTAATAAATATTTGTATCGAAAATACGCGTTTTGGTATTTACAGATTGGTATTTATTATTAGCATAAGTATGTTATTTATTATTTTTATTACATTTTTTTGGTATATTCTAATGCTCGTGTTATTATTACATTAAGATGAAAATTGAACGGACGAAATCAAGCCTAGCCCACGTCCTTCACTTCGAGCGCGACATATTAGCCGCTAAGCTACACAACGTTTACGTGACCGCGTCGAGAATCCTCTGTTCTATCTAACGTCACATATTGGGTTTTTTTATTACACCACAGTTTATTAATATGTATCATCAAGCTGTACTTTGCAGTTGAGGTCATTGCTAATTGTTTTTGTTTTCTTGTCGCTGTTCAATTTTCACCTTATTAATAACTGAAATGTTTATTTTTGAATGTTAATAATAAATAGTTTATTAAAGTATTAGTTATTTTAAAATTGACTAACAGTATTAACTCAATTTTTATAATTGGCTCTAATTTTTTTAGCAGTTTTGCCTCTTAGAATAATTTTAATTCAATAAGATTAATTTAATTTTAATTAAATTAGTAAAGTAAGTAAAGGCTATATTTTGTATACCTTCCTAGTTCAGTAGGCCCCAGGATTGAGTCCTGTCAGTGGTAATAATGTAGACGGCTTCTTAGGCAAGCACTGCATCGGGCAGCGCGGCATCTATTCTTCTACATATATCTATCTTCATTGGCATCTATCTACCTGGGGCTAAAGCCAATTGACGGTTGTCACTTGACGTTAATCACGTTATCACCTAGGTGACAGTGAAACGTCAAATCCCACATATTTTGTTGTCGATTCGATCAAGTGACAACTGATGATTGGAGTTTGACTTTAGCAGAGGCTTAATACAAAAGTTTTTTTTTTTTTTTTTTTCGTATATTATTAATTCTCAATTTCGCTTTTCGTTGAAACTTCGCGCACTTGCCTTAGGCACTTGTCTAGTTTACCTAAAGGCCAATCAGCCTACGCTGCAAACTGTACTTCCTTATTTACCTAAGTATATATAGATTGTAATTTAAATATTCACTTGTCTAACCAAGTCGTAAGTTTACTTGTACCTACCTACCTATTACGTAGAGCTGTAGAAGGTATAAATTATTAAATGATCGGCGTCCACTGTTTATTGCATGTGTGGTGTGAAGGCCCTATTTATAAATAACGCTAATTACGTTAATTAATCTACTAAAATCGTTAGTGGTTAGTTCTTTGGATGATATTGAAATAATGATCGCATGTAAGTATGCAGTACATACTATATAAGGTTACCAACCGTACTGCAATATATATTAATATTATTGTACCTATTGTATTTCGGATGCCTGAGGCAAACTCGTAGCATTTACGCCGTGAATTCTCCACCAATAGGATCGCTTCATATGTTTTTTTAATTACCTCTGCGGTCAAAATAGCATAGTCTGATTGGTGCAGAGATCTCGCATTACGCAGTCACGGCGGAAATGTAAACTTGTACTCAGGCCTGGGTCTGTTGATGAACTATATAGTATACGCAAAAATACCATATTGTATCACTGGATGGATGGGCCTATAAAATCGACGGAACCATTCCGAAATCATATCCTGTTGTAGAGCCCATGTAGGTCTATTTGAAATTCCTTTAACTACTATTTCTTTATAGCTAATTTGGAAAAATACTATTAAGTAATCTGCGGAATAAATGTTGGCTACTTTTTTGATTTGACTTCAAAGTATTTATTAGCGATTGAGAGTTGTTTACAAATAATGGGTCGTAGTGGATCAGGGTGAATTGTGATATTGATATCTACTTAGTAGGTGGGTTAATATATGGTTGTTAAAATCTAAATAAAATTTATTTTAATTATTTAGTGGCTGTGAACTTAGACTAAGAAAAGTATGGATGTTTTTCTTAGTCTAAGGCTGTGAATTAATAAATGTGAAGTAAAATAATATTTGTTTCATTTCCTCTCTTTCGAAGGCAATGCGTAGTTGCGTGTAACCGTACTGAGTCTCGGACTCATTCGATTACGTATTTTACTTGAGAATCGTACGTGACCGGTATCGTCACTGTTGCGTATGATGTCGGTCAATGAACAATCTTGAACAACCAACGAATGCATTAGTTATGATAACCATATTAAAGAATAATCTAAGTTCAAAGGCTTTCAAATTTTGCCAACCAATTAATCAATCACTGTCCTTGCAATTGCGGTAGTTGGGCAAATGTTTCAATGTAGGGAAGCCTCAGATAAGCACGAATTGTTTTTTGTTTTCTAAAACTCGGATGGCGAGACTATTTAAAAAATTGAGAAGGAAATCTGCAATTGGTTTGTGTTTTGAGAAAAGCATAAAAGAGTTTAAGCGGGTATGAGATAAAGTAGGTACTTCAAATTTCACCACTAATAAAAATGATTAAAAAAGAAAAAATAAAGCAATGCCTTATGGAAAATAGAAATATTAAAGATTAGGCTGCATGGGTAGTGAACGCTTTGCATTGAATAAAATAACAAAAAAAAGAAGATGTCAGTGACGTCACACAGCGAGTGTCGCGTTCTCTTTCGCATTATTTTTATTTCGTAATATTTGTTGGTAGTGGCCAGTGATTTAAACAATTTTTTTATTAAAACGCCTTAGATTTGTGTTCAAATTATATGAAAATCTTTAGAACGATAAAATGGATAATCAGTACTACTACAAGTTAATGGCCAGTTATTTGTCAAAAAGGAACTGCGATGAATCGTTCATGCGATATTTCTTCGGTAAGAATTCTATTAAGAAAACACCCGAAGAGTTGGAAAAAGCCGACGAGAGAAAACGTCGTCTCCAGCGAGAAAGGTCTAGACGATATAGGGCGTTAAAGAATGCTAGGAGACAAAACGAGACCGGCGGCAGGGACTCTGTAGAAAATGACAGCGGACGTAGCAAATCTAGAACGTATTCAATTGATGAAGATATTAGCGATTGTGATGAACCTCCGACGTTGTGTGACCTCACATACGACGATAAATGGCGAGAGGTCGGTCCGGCATCTTCAGACTGCGCTTCAGATGACAACTCTGCCCACAGTTCTTCAGAATTGAAGGAATCGGTTCTGTCTGGTAACGTATCCGTGAGTCTAAAAGAGTTTCTCAGTATGCCTAATTCCGAATTAGATTATCCGACTGTACACAGCCTCATGTTTCATTGGTTGCAAACGTAACACTATCTTTATACATTTTTTGTCTTTGTGCATTCTCTTCTTTACTTTGTTTCTTTGTTGACTTGTTCCATTTAAAGTTATAGATTTGTATAGGTCGCATCAAACTTTATGGCGCCTCGGATGCTATTTTGCACAGGTACTATAATAAAATAATTTAATAAAATAACCTGTGGGTCGGGTGCCCTTCCCTCTCACGTTCATCGAGTCCCGCTGAAATCAATTTGTGTACTGTGCAGCGACTTGTGCCTAACTTCAGAGACGCCGTAAAGTTTGGTTCGTTCTATGCTTGAACATTTGTCTTATAGTTTACATATCATATAATATAAAACACTAAGCTATTAGAACCGTCCTGTACTAGAGTGTGCTTTCATTACACTCTATAATATGTATATACAATAATTACCATTTGTTCCTTGTTTAACATAAAAAATTGTGAATTATAATTTTTCATGTTTATTAACTAGGTATTTGATTCTCTTTAGTTTCATATTGCTTTGGTGGTGGGTAATAGAAGTAAGTAATCATTTAGTTATTTGCAGTTATTGTGAATATTTGTGGATCAAAATAATACTTATCTACATCCTCAAATTTATTCTGGACATTTTCTTCTGTAGGGCTGTTATTAATGTTGTTGAACTGTACTATTTATAAAGTATAGTTTATAACACTAATGTTGAGCTCTACGGCAGTGGTAGCTTCTAGTATATTCCACTATAAAATAAGATTTTATTAAGTTGCCATATCACTGGATACTCAATTCTTTGTTAATGTAGAAAAAGAAAATTAATTGTGATAATGATGAATTTGTATTTTGAGTTTATTAATTTGTTATTCAAAAGATAAAGGAATTGTTTAAATAAGTGACTTGGAAGTAGTCTGTTATAAGGACAGGAATGTGCACTATAATCTCTATGAACTTTGGAAGGAAAAAGAACAACTACAATTGTCACTCCTTTTTCCCTCAGGGATAGGCAGAGATAACAGAACGCCACTTACTACCGCACCACGATCCTGACGCAACTCCCTCGCTTCCCTCTCATCCACAATTCTCTTCATGCACGCCTGACGGTTATGAGCATTTTTGTTTATAAAAGTACTTTCATTCCAAAACAGTACTCGTAAATTAGACGAAGCTCCATCATCAAAATCTATATCTAAAACTTTATATTCAGGTAAGACTTGAATAAATTTCATTGGAGTTGACGGCTCAAGTTCTTGTTGGTCATTTGTGTTGTGATATAAGAAATCGATAGTCGCCTCACAATTATATAAGATGGTTTGTAGTGCGACTAGTGATACTGAAGCATCTTTAAGGACTCTTCTCAACATTTAATGGTTCTCACTAGATTTTCCCAGAATCCTGTGAGACATATATCGCGATAGAGTGAAAGTATTGTTTCAAATAGTTCGTGGATGCAAAGTTTAGTTTATTGAATAGTGCACATTCGTCTTCTCAAGCTGAGCATAGCGCAGGCGACTACTGTCTGTAATCATTTGTAAGCTGCTTGTGGATTGCACTTTAGCTGACTCGGGTAGAGTGTGGTTCACAATGAAATATCAATTGACAATTCAGAGATTCCTAGATTGTTGTATTTTTGGGAATTTACTAAGATAAAAGGTGTTTCTGTTATTTCATATAATTAGTATAAATTTTGTCTTAAATTAGAGATGGTATTGGGATTTTTACGGAACTTGTTTTTTCTTTTTTATTGTTAGGGCCGGATTTTTTAAGACGCTGATCTGATCTGGCCGATATGGAGGTCAATTAAGTTCTTTGTATTTTAGTTAGCATAGTTTTTTTTTAATTCATGAACTGACATTAAATTTAATTATACTATGAACAAATTTTTCGTGTCATAATAACGTTAAGTTTTTAGTTATTATTATTACATATTGCTTTTTATTTTTATAGTTTTAATTAAGTACAACGATTTTATATTAGAGGACTTTAATATCTTTAAAAAATCTTATAATACGAATATGGATGTTATTAAATTATGATGAATTTTATTTTTGTTCCATTTTCACCATATTTTTTAAATAATGGCATTTTTAACGTTTAACATTAGCTCAATATGTTAGTGATTTAATTCTGATAATGTGTTTATGTTATTTAAGTTGAAGTTGTTTTTGTCAAATTAAGTCACAAGGCCATATTGATGCACAATGCACATGCATTGCTGATAAATATAATTTTACGACGTAATAAATGCGAACATGCGATAAATTGTATTATGTACAGGGTTGTCATGTTTGTAATTCACTTAAGTGTATGCTTCTTCATTAAAAGCTGATGTATGACAACTCTGATAACATTTATTTTTAATTAAAAAACTGTTTACACCTTAGTGCCTAATTATAATACAGATTTATAGTGTGTATCTTTTAATATTATTTATAGAAAAAATATAGTTCTTCCATTATTAAATTTGATTATTTTTCTATAAAAATATCACAAGCATATAAAGTGTAAGAAATAACAACAATCAGATCAAAACCTATTTCTTAGAAGTTAGAATTATAATCTAAGTAGGTGCTTGGTTTTGATCCTTCTATACGTTAAATTAATTTTAAGATTAAGCAATTCGCTTTCGTTTTTTTATGAATGGCAGTGTTCATAGACATCAAAATTGAACATTGTGAATCTGTTAGTCTCGAATATTTCCCATTATTTAAATTGGCCCATGAACCCTTGGGCGTATTCGTCATGGTATGCTCGGACGCTTCATTGCCGAAGATGACATGACATATGGTGTAAGCATCAACTAGATACAGGTACAAATGTAACTTGGTCAAATAAAGAATGACGTTGAAGGTGCGACGTTCAAAATTTGGTTTTTGGTACATATTTGGATGGACATAGATATAAGGCTGTAAAGAAGTAAATAAATTGTTAACAAAGAACATCTATATTAGATTTTTTTTAAAATTAATTCTTGCCATATTAAAATGCTAACTGTGTTATTAAATTATGATAAAAATTTTAAAAACATTAAACTAATTTTTTTTATACTGTTGCTATACACAGAAACATTTTCATCCCATGTTTTATTTGACAAAGTTAGTGTTCAAATACGCTTTAGTAGGATGTGGGTCTCGCATAATAAAGACATTCCACTGATTTTATAAATTGGTTTTAAAATGTATTGTTAGTGTATTCAGAATGACTGTGACTTGACCGTATGGGTCTGAACAATGCCTTCTATGTAGATGTAAGTCTAGTTGTAGGTTATGTAAGGTAGTGCCATATTAAAGAGCTTCCTATTTTTACAATTTTCTTTTATTTTAATTCTATCAATACTGTAGTACTGAGGGCCAAGTATAAACGGGTATACATTTAAGCACTCACGGCGTAAAGTGAAAATTATTCACTAATTTTGACCGCGAAGGTTAATAAAATTCAAATGAAGCGATCCTATTAAGAGTTCACTTTTCGCGGTTACGGCGTAAATATAAACTCATACTCGGGGTTTCTGATGCTAATCTTCTCTTCCATATCAGTTGTAGTGACCTTGTTCTAGGTTTGCCGGCATTATTTCCCCTAATTATAGTGCTTTATGGAAATGGTAAAAAAATAAGGTATGTTCAAACAAGCTTATTCAGACTCTTGCGTTATCTTTATCTATGCGTACTGTTAACAGACCCAAAATACAGCAAAACAATATAACGGTTGGCAACTCTACTTAGTTCCATAAAGAAAAGATTTTTCAGATATTGATTAATAATAGGGACTTGCTTAATGTTGCTTCTACCCTTTTAATTTGTTCCTCGATAGAAATCAATATCAGAATAATAAATAAAAACAATGAATAAAGTATAATAAATTTATAATTAAAAAACAGCAATTTCAGTTCTCTTTACAGCAGTTAAACCATCATCCCACGTTAGTAGGGCATTAAATGTTAAATATAACGCTATGGCCGATAAGAAGTGCCATAAATCATGGTTATCATAGAACTCTAGCACTCTACACTCGTGGTTTCTGTGACGCGATTCCGCTGGTGTCGATGACCAACTCGAGCTTCCCGCCATGAAGAAATATAGAGCTGGTATCCAGGTGAGAAGAGCGCTGGCAAGAAAACACCAGGCGTACCAGCGCGGACGTTCACCGTGTAATAGCTTCATTACTAAATAAAATGACATGTAAAGAAGGGCGTTTCCCAGAAGTACTGTTAGCAAATGGCTTGCGAAGTCTGAGCTTTGTGTCCATAGGCTAAAAGGTTAATAGAAAATTAGTGTTTGGAATCGTGATCGATAATTTTCCGTGTTCACATCTCAGTTACAAAAGACACTCAATTAGTTGTATCTGGTTGCTTCCAAGCTAAGGTCACTTCAAGGGCGTTACACCAAAATGGTGGTACCAATCTTGATTAACAATTATTATCGATCTGCCTACCACTCATCTTTATAAACAAAAAACAAATGCTATTGTTTTTGTATTGGCACAGCAAACACAATTTTTTTTAAATTTTAGCTCGGCATATGACAACACTACCGCTATGACTAAGGTACCAAAGTACGTATAACATAGATACATTGGTACGGGAATTTAGCGAGGTGTGAGCACGGGTTTCATCGATGTGAGCTAGGACCATGACTGCTTTTAGACATTGATTTGATTGTTTTTTGCTTACCCATATAAACCAAATGCCCAATTAAAACAATTCGCAACAGCTAACATTACTAATCTTGTTTTATACAATGGCTGAACACCTTCCGTTGGTAGCGCTGCTAAACCACGAGCAGCTCTCTGTATCATTTCTTTTTCTGGAAATTTTATAACATTATTTTTTACACTCCATTGAA
The DNA here is from genome assembly GCA_948150575.1 of Tinea pellionella. Classification (NCBI taxonomy): domain Eukaryota; kingdom Metazoa; phylum Arthropoda; class Insecta; order Lepidoptera; family Tineidae; genus Tinea; species Tinea pellionella. The sequence goes on from OX411252.1 coordinate 4,993,174, forward strand.
TAATACCGAAAACTGCCCAGTGCGTCGACGATAAGAGTGTGCCCTGTTAATGAGTGTCTATGCGACTCGTCACCTTAAGGCCCTCAAGCCGGCATAGCGGAGGCTCCCGTCGCCTACAAATATCTCTCAATTTGGTAGCAGTTGTTTCCGTTCATGTATCGCAATTTAGCTTTATAAGACATGAAAAAATTACCCAATTTAAATTGTCCGAGATAATAAATTCGTAAACTTAGAAAAAGGAAGGTGAAGAGATGTAACACTGTAAATACTGCCCAGAAGAATGGACCACCTCCGAGCACTCCCCATACACCTATAAAAATAATTATTATATTTGTCTGAGGCTTTAAGTGCGAACTTTAACTAACATATTCACCGCGTTAAGTGAGTATTTTCCGCCAACGGGCAATATTATTTTGACAGTAAAAGCAAACAATTTGGATTAAGGTGAAAGTCAACACCTGAGCGTCCATACATTTTGTTTTACCACATTGTTCGAAGCATAGCAGATTTATGTTGAAATTAAGTAATTTGATAACTTTCTCAGCACTAATTATTTGCGCAAATCACTATAATAAACAAATAGCTACGGCACAGAATATATAAAATGCTTGTGAAATATAAACAATATAAAATGTTTAAAATATTTAAAATATCTATAAAATATATATAATCACCTTCTTTGTCACTTGATCGAATCACATGTTTAATGGAAGGTTAGGGTGTTTGGCGCTCTTTTGCCCAGGAAGGTTGAGGTGTTTTTATCCCTTTCCTTAATTAGTTTAGTGGTTATTATTGTGTAAAATTGGTGTTATTTTGCGTTATTTTATGCTGCGCATGTGAGTAATTGTGGAAACATTAAAATTCACTCTATATGAGGCAACGGAAGCAGTTTTTTTTTGTGGTTATTCCACGCCTTGAAAACGCTCATATTGTGACTTGACCGGGTGAATTGCCCCCAAATACTCCAAGAAAGCGTCAAATTGTAAAACACCATTGCAATTTGGTGCACAAACATTAGTAATTTACTACTCGACTTTGGTAGAATTGTCGTTGTTATGACATTTGAGGCCATTTAACAAAAGAAGATGAAGAATGGAAGGTTACCTAGTGCAATCATAACAGCGAGTACCCCAAACGTGGCATGTGCGCGCGCATTCACATCTGGATGTCTGCTCTGATATATCTTCACCATCATAACAACAGCCAACACATACATGAATGCAGTGTCTGAAATTAACATTATAAAATTTATTGGAGAGGCCGTGGCCTAGCGGTAAGACGCGTGAACTCACGATCAATGAGATCCGTGTTCGATGCACTTTGGTCGCTTAGTGCCTATAGGCACTATTAAAGAGTGGTAGGCAGACTGATGGTGATTATTAGCCCAGTCTGCTGCCCTGGGGTAGTACCACCACTTTCGAATGTAACACCCGTGAAGTGACCTTGTCTTGAATAGTTTGAAAGTAGCCAGGTATAACGAGATGAATGTGCACTGTCAATCTAGATGGTACATGCTCGTCTCCTCAAGCCGACATAGTGGAGGCGACTGCTGCCCGTAGAGATTTCTCTGTAGTAGCAGTTGTTTCCATTCATGGACCGCACTCTAGCTTAACATCAGGCGGGTTTCTTTTGGTTCCTTCTAAAAGTTATTTGACGCGAGAGCTAGAGTGCGGTCCATGAGCGAAAACAGCTACTACAGAGAAATCTTTACGGGCAGCAGTCACCTCTGCTATGCCGGCTTGAGGAAACGAATGTGCACCATCCAGATTACCAGTTCACAGTCCTCTCGTTATACCAAACTGCTCCCGAAACACGACAAGGCCACTTCAAGGGTGTTACATTTGGAAGTGGTGGTACTAGGACAGCTGATTGGGCTATAACCATCATCAACTTCTACCACAGATATTTTTTTGCAGACAGCAGTCGCATGTGCACCATCCACTAAGTCGACAGTGCACACTCCTCCTATTAGTTGTTTATGGTGACTGGGAATCAAATCCGAGACTTTTGCGTAATCGTCTAACCACTGACTTTTCAATTTTAAAAGACTTACCAAATTGGAAATTTAGTCTATTCGGACAGATATGATAACTGGCAGAGAGTAAAGCGACCACCATGAGACCAGCACCGAGTGCATTAAGTAGACCATAGTGAGGTGGAATACCATATTCCTGAAATTAGAAATCTACACATTTTATTTTCGGCTTATGACAACACTCCTCCTGATATTGAGACAATCATCCGGTTGACAGTGCATACTCCTCTTGCTGGCTACTTCTAAGCTGATCCTGAACCGCGAGTAGGTCATTTCAAGGAGACATGACAAAAAACCACCACTTTCAAATGTAACACCCGTAAAGCGCGTTTCGGGAATAGTTTGAAAGTAGCCAGGTATAGAGGAGTGTGCACTGTCAATTTAGATGAAACATGCTTGTCTCCACGAGCCGGCATAGTGGAAGCGACTACTGCCCGCAGGTTTCTTTGTAGTAGCAGTTGTTTCCATGCATGGACCGCACTCTAGCTTTACATCAGGCGGAGTGTTGTCACATGCTAAGCTACAATAAAAAAAAAAATACTTTAATTGATAAACTATTGTTAGATGCCACTGCCTAATTGGAAGAAAGAAAAAGATGGCAACATAGAAACGCTATATAAGAGGGCGCATAGACAAGACTCTCTCTCTTTGCGTCGTGGCTCACAGACTAAAAACGTCGTGGCGTGGTGATATCGTTTATTTGAATTCTTTGTTGTCTATTACTAAAATTAAATGTGAATCTAACCTAATTGGTTGTTAATTCCTAAAACTATTATAATTAGTAATAATAAATAGTAACCTCATTTCTAGGGTTGACATCTCTGCGACGTTTCCTTCTATAAACTTGTAATATGAATAATGCGCCCAACATTAAGTAACCTAAGTTTGAGAATACATGATTGAAGTCTGTTATTAGTCCAGCGGGGTGCGCACATAACCAATTGTAATAGCAGATGTCGAGTGACCCCGACACGTTTAGGATCTACAAAATATAAAAATTCACTCATACAGGGTAATTTTTTTAACTGGGACAGTATGGGGAAATCCGAAACCACAGGAGATACAGGGAAACTGTCTTAGGAACCATTTGCTCTTTTTTTATGAAAACGAATTTGGCATAGTAATTTTTCTGGTCAAGCTTGAGTTGTCCATAAAGATGAGTCATTTTAGTGAAAATTTTTTTTTGATGCGGTTAGACTCAGTTTCATGTAAGGATCATTTCATTGTATCGGAAGAAAAAATCGGAGCAGTAGTTCCTAAGTAGTAGCAATGGTTCCTAAGACAGTTTCCCTGTATATCCTGTGGTTTCGGATTTCCCCATACTGTCCCAGTTAAAAAAATTACCCTGTATATCTAACAAGTTTTTTGTGGCGCTGTGATAGTCTTGTAGCGGAGTGGTTAGCATGCCAGTTTATTATACGGTGCCCTCGATTCCATTCCCGAAATAAAAAGTAATTAATATTTATATACAATATAATTTTGTGTTTGTTTCTGGTCTGGGTATTGCATGTTTATGTTGTTCTTGTCCTGATACTTTATGGATATTAGTTTTGTATGTCTATGTACGAAGTCTAAATAAACTAACTAAGGTCCATTAACACCAGAAGGCCTGTTAAAGTTTAACTATGACGTTTACATTTACTCTACATGAGTTGCACCATCGAAGCGACTGTCATTTTTGACGCTTACTTTAACGCTAACCGTCACCAGCGAATCTTGGCTGGTTAAAGTTAAAGTAACCGTCAAACCAATGTCACTAACGACAAAAGTATGAAAATAAGCCAAATATGTTTTTCTATTATTTTTTCGGGATCAGCCACCCTTTTAACGATAACAATATGAATTTACACGATATTGCAACGCGTGTGGAGTAAATGTAAACGTTTAACGGTTACGTCGTCGCCGTAAAAGTAATAGTTAAAGTAACTTTAATGGGCCTTATGTTACAAACGGACCTAAGAAAAAAAATAATCAATATGGCTTTCGTAGTTTCGTTAAACTTACAAATTGAAATGCGGCAACAAATTGTATAACAGGAAGTGCATAAAATACTGCAACTGTTATTAATGTCCATAGATATCTGTCTGAGCGTGCGCGCAGAGTTTTGGCACGTCTTGTTGATAATGCAGCCAGACGCAATTGTGACGGCAAACCATATGGTGTTGTGTTATTATCAGCTGCAGATGATGTTTGGGCTTCTATCTGAAATAAGTTATTGACGTCTGACCATAAGCGGTACCTAATAATATAAATAATTACAAAAATAACGAGAGGAGTATGCACTGTCAATCTAGATGGTGTATACTCGTCTCCTCAGGCCGGCATAGCAGAGGTGACTGCTACCCGTAGATATTTCTATGTATCAGTAGTTGTTTCCGTTTATGGACCGCACTAAGTAATAATAATGAACTTCAAAACTTTGCCTATAAGTATTATATAAATACAAAAAAAGTAATAAAAAAAATTGTTGTAGCTCAGCATTTGCCATGCCAGCTTGAGGAGACGAATATGGACCATCCATGTTGGCAGTACACACTGGTCACTGTACCATACGAAAATTTCAGTTTTTTTTTTATTTTTTTTTTATTGTAGCTCGACATGTGACAACACTCCGCCTGATGTAAAGCTAGAGTGCGGTCCATGAATGGAAACAACTGCTACCACAGAGAAATCTCTACGGGGTGCAGTCGCCTCCACTATGCCGGCTTGAGGAGACGAGCATGTACCATCTAGATTGACAGTGCACACTCCTCTCTTATAACTGGCTACTTTCAAACTATTCCCGAAACGCGACAAGGTCGCTTCACGGGTGTTACATTCGAAAGTGGCGGTACTGCCCCAGGACGACAGACTGGACAAATAACCATCATCAGTCTGCCTACCACTCTTTAATAGTGCCTATAGGGACTGAGCGACCAAAGTACATATAACAAAGTTAAATTGGTACCGGTCTTTAGCGAGGTTCGAACACGGGTCTCATCGATCGTGAGTTCACGCGTCTTACCGCTAGACCACGGTCGCTCGTTATGTAAGGATACGTAATAAACTTGTTCTGATACCTGACCGTTACTATTAGTTTGAGTTTGTGTGACTTCATTAGTATTTCTTGTTGTACTCCTAGCATTATTCTTAACTCCTGGTGCATTCTCATCATCAGAATCATCAGTGTCGCTATTGTCGCTATCGTCTAATGTGTCAGCTGAAAAATTAAATACATACAGTTACACAAATTTATCTGGCCCGATGGCGACCACTATCTTATGAAGTATTTATGATTTTTTTTTATTGCGTATAACAACACTCGGCCTGATGTAAAACTAGAGTGCGGTCCATGAACGGAAAGAACTGCTACCACACATAAATTTCTACATGCAGCTTTCTCTATGCCGGCTTGAGGAGACGAGGATGTACCATCTAGATTGACAGTGCACACTCCTCTCGTTATACCTGGCTACTTCTAAACAATTCCCGAAACGCGATAGGTCATTTCATTACATTCGAAAGTGGTGGAACTACGGCAGACTGGGCTAATAACCGTCACCATTCTGTCTACGACGCTTTAAATATATCTTTTAATAAATTAACCTGACTCTCAATGAACACGAGTTTATAAATATATAAACACGTTCAGCAGACAACTTTGGATTAATAAAGTATGTATGTATGTATGTATTTCACTTACTAGATCCCCTTCTACGTAAAGCAGGCGTGTTATCAGGCACTTCAACCATTTCCGTATTCGTTGCCTCCTCTGTGCCTGAAAATAAATTTTGTCACATATGGAAACCAATCAACGGTGGCGCAACAACAGGAGGGGTCCAGGGGTAAAGACCCCCCCCTTAAAATTGTGTAGACCCCCACAACACAATTTTTTAGACTTCCGACGTACCTCAAACCATAATATTAGGTTGTTTTGACCTTCTAACCAATGTATTTTTTAAATAGGTAAGTAGGTACATCAGTTTTTTTTCTTAAGGTCGTTGTAAAGGTGAATCCTCAACAGTCATTAGTCGTTACTATAAAAAAAATGTAGAAAAAAATTGAGGCCTTTGCTAATTGATTTCCATCTCAGGGTGGGCGTGTGTGCAGGTTTTTTTCCCTCTATTCAATTCAATTAAATATGCCGAAAATTGGAATAAAAAATAAATAAATGTTAATTCCTTATTACTATTAAAATGTAAGTACTTACGTGCATTATTAGCAGGTGGTCCCAAAGGGCCAACAATCCGTTTAAAAGGTTCATATTTTTGTACTAATATAAATATTAAACATGCAATATAAAACACTAGGAACACTACAAATGTTACTACGCTTGCTATTGCATACTGCGTGCGGGATAATGCTGGCTAAAAATAAAATAAAGAATTAATAAGAAAAACAAAACCTACATGTGAAAATATGTTTTTTTTTACTTTGACAATGGCAAATGTGTAATGTATGAGCCTATACAAAAAAGAAGCAGGATTTTTGGCGGGATTTACCTAAACTTGTGTTTCTTTGAGTGTTGATGGGTAATAATAGCGGATTCTTATGTGCGTGGGCAAATGATATTTTAATGCGCCAAAACATCTTTGGAAACTTCGTAATAAAGTTGCTATAAAATGTTCTAGTTTATAATACCTCAATCTGAACAGAAACAATTTTCTTTCTAGCACTAAACCTGCCAAGATGTGAATGCTCGCCCCATACGATCTCTGACCATAACCAATCTTCATCAGCTCCTAATCCTTCTGTCTCACCAGTACAACTCTCATCACTGCTGCGAACTATTAAAACTACATAGAAACCTTTAGGATAGTTTCTACGCTGTAATTAAACAAAATATATTTTTAATAAATAACAGACAAGAATTAACTCTGGAGTGACCAGCTGCTTAAGTTGACCAAGTTGCAAAATGTAAGGGAGTATAGTTAGACCACAGACAATACAACCTATAGGTTATATTGTCTGTGGGTCAGACACATGTACCTAATATTAAAACAGTAGAAAAAATACTTAAAAAAAGGTTATTAACCTAATAAATTATCAAAATAGGAAAATAGTTTTAAATATTACATACTGATAGTTGAACACCAGCTGATCTCATCATGGTCATCCGCTGTCCAGTTTGTCCGACTTCCATTTCATCTTCTAATATTGGACACTGAAAATATGTGTTAATTTGTTTTTCTGTACAATTTTCATCATAATTTAATAATAACAAATTTTTAGTATGCTAAAAATTAATAATAAAAAAACAAAACAGACAATATGTATAATAATAAGCTAAAAGAATAAAGTTCGAGGAAAAACAACTAAAGACAATTTTTTCTGTCAATCTGGATGGTGCATATTTATAAGCCGGCATAGCGGAGGCGGCTGCTGTCTGTAGAGATTTCGCTGTAGTAGGCGTTGTTTCCGTTCATGGACCGCACTCTGGCTCTACACCAGATTGAGCGGCCGTGGTCTAGCGGTAAGACGCGTGAACTCACGATCAATGAGACAGGTGTTCGAACCTCGCTAAAGACCGGTACCAATGTAACTTTGTTATATGTACTTTGGTCGCTCAGTGCGTATAGGCACTATTAAAGAGTGGTAGGCAGACTGATGATGGTTATTTGTCCAGTCTGTCGTCCTGGGGCAGTACCACCACTTTCGAATGTAACACCCGTGAAGTGACCTTGTCGCGTTTCGGGGATAGTTTGAAAGTAGCAGGTATAAGAGAGGAGTGTGCACTGTCAATCTAGATGGTACATGCTCGTCTCCTCAAGCCGGCATAGTGGAGGCGACTGCAGCCCGTAGAGATTTCTCTGTGGTAGCAGTTGTTTCCATTCATGGACCGCACTCTAGCTTTACATCAGGCGGAGTGTTGTCACATGTCGAGCTACAATAAAATAAATACTTACAGTATAATTCTGAATAGAAATTAAAGCGCAAACATTATCTTCTGAACTCAGAATTAGACGCACATTGTTCTGATCAGGTAAAAACGTATAAAGGAAAGATCTTGGAGCTTCTTCGCTAATTGAAACTGTAGTCTGAGATTGGAACGCGAGATGCCATTCACGTATGGGATTCACAATCATTGATAATACAACGGGAACTGCGCAATTAGTACTTATATGTAATGTTATACCGTTCACCTTTTCGTCCTCACCAACTGTAAAAATACATTTATTATGTTAAATCAAGAAATGAAATGAAATGAAATGAAATGAAAATCCTTTATTAACGTAGGCACGGACTTGGCATGCACTTGTTCATCGTCAGAATCTACTTTTGGCTTCGGAAAGGCATATGACGAGAAGACAGCCATAAGAAACTCGTCAATTATAGCAACTATAGCAAGAGGAAGACAGACTCGGCTGATTGCTGGAAATCTAATAAGGTTGAGGACGAATATCATTCATGAATACATGAATAGCGGAGGCGACTGCTGCCCGTAGAGATACTAGCTTTACATCAGGCGGAGTTGTCATATGCCAAGCTAGAATTAAAAAAAACTGTTTGTCAAAAAAAGTTATAGGCATTATTAAAGAGTGGTAGGCAGACTGATGATGGTTATTAGCTCAGTCTGCCGTCCTGGGGTAGTACCGCCATTTTCGAGTGTAACACCCGTGGAGTGACTTTCTCGCGTTTCGGGAGCAGTTTGAAAGTAGCCAAGTATAACGGTAAGAGTGTGCACTGTCAATCTGGATGGTGCATATTAGTCTTCTCAAGACAGCTTAGCGGAGGCGACTGCTGCATGTAGAAATTTATCTATGGTAGGAGTTCATGGACCGCACTCTAGCTTCAGGTGACGTGTTGTAAAAAAAGGGTGAAAGCTTGTATAGGTAAAACGTATTAGAAACTACACATATGAACTTACCACAATCAGATTCCTGTCCATCCAAAATGTGTAAAGCTGGACATAAAGTCCGTTCTAATTTGTCCAATTCTCTGTGTGTTGCCGACAGCCATGGCACTTGCCACGTCACAGCACCTACCAATTTACTTTTTATTTTAGAAATTGATTTAATAATATATTTTTTTTTATTGTAGCTCGACCTGATGTCAAGCTAGTGTCTATGGTATAGCCTTGGTATGTCCAAACGGTACAAGCTTACTTCACTTGAATAAGTAAAACTTGAAAAATAACGAGAGGAGTGTGCACTGTCAATCTAATATGGTACATGGTCGTCTCCTCAAGCCGACATAGTGGAAGCGACTGCTGCCTGTAGCGATTTCTCTGTAGTAGCAGTTGTTTCCATTCATAGACCGCACTTTAGCTTTACACCAGGCGGAGTGTTGTCACATGCCGAGCTACAATAAAAAAAGCCCCAGGACGGCAGATTGGGCTAATAACCGCCATCAGTCTGCCTACCACTCGCCTTACTTGAAGGATATGATATATAAGTACCTGTAATTTGTCTCGCGGTAACTAATATAGGTCTTAAAGTATCTGCACCCTCACTATGTAACCATACACGTGTCGGCCATAACGATTGTTCTTCGTTCTACAAAATGAAAAATACTTTTAATTAAAATACGAAGGGTAATATATAAATTTTATGATAGACTCTACCTATCTTAAAACCAGGAAAAGAGAAGGTTAGCAAAAGAGAAAAATACATACCGGCGTAAATTCAACCATATATTCAATGCTTGTATTTAGCTCCAAAGAATGTATTACTTCATAATCTAATCTAAAATCATAATAAAGTTTAATTTGTTTAAGTAATAAACCTATAGACATTGCCCGATCATAAATAAACCATTCAATAACAATAATTACTAACACAGGACAAGGACTACACAAACATGACACCCACACAGACACACATACACACAGACAGAAATCAAAACTTTTTATAATTTATATTAATATCTCGACCGGGATTCGAACCTGGGATATTCATATAACAGACGCGTCGGGCGTTAACCACTGCGTCATAGAGGACGACTAAATACTCTTATTTAAAAGGAAGATACATATTTAATAATAATTTTAATCTAAATTAGCACTAAGCAGCGTTCAAAGCAATTTTGTAAAAAAAGTATGAAATCTAAGTATAAACAAAAATCATAAAATTAGTTTCCAAAGACACAATGAACAATAATTGATTTTTGAACGTAGAGTAAAGCAGACTAATAATGATCTGCACGAGTCTGTCGTTTCAGTGTTGGACCACCATATTCAAGTTTGACATCAGTGAAGGGACCTAAAATATTCTAGGTATTGACCGAGGTATTTTTTCCAATAGAAAATCGTTTCCTTAAAATTAGTAGTTCCTATTGGCCATGGGCAGACTATAAGGCCTAGGCAACCTAGGCACGTGCCTAGGGCCCGTAATTTAATTAGGTTTTTATGAATGTATCATGACTGAAAAATAGGCCCGGAATTACAATGTTGCCTAGGGCCCGCTTTAGCCTTGGTCCGCCACTGCTATTGGCTAAAGTAATAGAAATGAATCTATACGTTTTAAGTCATCCGAGAATGCCCCTCCAGTCGTATTTCGAGATCAGAAGGCCGAGTAGAGGTAGCAGTTACTATATCTCTCTACGATTACGACGATGTTATTTTGACCGTCGCATTTAAATGAAATGATCCTATTGGTGGAGAGACCTCGCGTTACGCTTTCACGGCGTAAAGTGATCGCTTCATTTGATTTTTTTTACCTCGGCGGTCATTGTTTAATTGATGGAGTGAACTCATGCTTGGTCCTCAGCTTGGAAGCAACACGGTGCACTCATCCAAGCCAAGACAACAGATAGCTTAACATTGTGCAGTGCGAATGTTCCGGATTATTATTATTAAAATATAAATATATAGAGTAAACGAGTACTTACGATATTCTAATAACAGTAACTGGGTCATCATTTGCACAAACATGCAACACGACTATAAATAAACTTAAAATATATTTACACAAAAACATTGTTAATAAAAAACAACGTCAATTATTTCGTTAAATCATATTTTTAACGTTAAAAGTTTTGTCATTATTCAATATTGAAGCTTCCACGCTTATCGACCGACTATCAGTTATCGTAAAACTTATCTACAAGATAAATTCAAAATATTGATTCATCGGTATTGGTTCCCAGGAAATATTTATATAGATTATTTATCCTTATTTAAACAATAAATCAATTAACTAATACAAATTGGAAAGACGAAGGTGAGATATAAGCCAGTCAATATCAGTCACATTATGTTATTTCTTATATTAACCCTTAAATGCATATTGTTGCCAAAAGTATACATACCTATTATCTAAATCACGAGTTTCACGAACATTTTTAGTTAACTTTGTAGAAAAATTAATCTACTTCTTTATTATTATTTTTTCACCCGGCTTATTGAGTAATTAGATGTTTTCTGATGCATTATTGTGGTTATTATTATATTAAATGCTTTAATAATTAATCTGTTTTTTATGTAATTAAACATTGTCTATTGATTGGTAAATGATGTGTTGATATAATTAAAACGAATTAAAAAGAAATTATATTATTTTAGAATATTGTTTTGTTGCCAAAGTACTAGGTATCAAGTGGGGCCCAAATATGGGTATTCTCCTTTATTATACTATTTTATTAATTCAAAACAAAAAAATCATGCTTTTAAGGGTTAAAGAGGTATTTAATAATTTAAAAAATAAAACGTCGTTATTTAGCGTGAGAAAATAATAATTTATTGAGTATAGCTTTTATACTGAGGTATGTGTGAATGCGTGCTCTGAAAAGGTGGTTTATTCGATAGTTTGCGATTCATTGTGACTAATTCGTGAGTTTCTTTTGTGTTTCGAGTATCTTAAACCAACTTCGTCCGCTACTTCTTCTATCGCGTTTAGACATCGATCTAGATGTTCTTTAGTATGCGCCGCGGAGAGACAGAAGCGGATTCGCCCTTCGTTCAAAGGCGTCGCGGGAAATCCGACCCCTACAGTGGCCACATTACGTTCGGTGAGACGTTCTACGGTGGCGGCCATCTTGGAAAAGCTATAGACTATCATGGGCACGACGGGGGAGTCGTCGTGTCCATATATGACTACGCCCATATTTCGTAGTCGTTGTCTGAAGTAGTGAGTGTTACGAAGAAGGTTATTGACCCTTTGTGCGCCATCCTCCCATCCTATACAACGCATACTGGATAATATTTGTTGTGCGACAGGCGGAGACATGGCGTGCGCGTATGTATGCGCGTGGCCGTGAGCCCGGACCCAATTTATTAATTTACTAGAACCTGAAACAATAATTTATTATTTTCGTAATGGAAAATATAGAGTATTTTTTCTGTATAACTTTTCTCTATAACTGTATATATTTTATAGTTGTTCGGCACGTGACCACACTCCGCTATGCCGACTCTACGATCATCAGTTTGGATATTCGCGAATATTTCACAAGAAGTATGTTACGCAAAACTCGAGTTCAAGAATCGTGATTTTACATAGACGTTAATTAGATTACATGTGTCTCTATAAATGGGCTCAAATTTAATTAGTGTAGAGAATTCAACATGTGAAAACTTTCTATTTATACCGAACTAATTATGGAAAAATACCTTTTAAAACGTATAATTATAGGAGTCAATAACAAAATCTATTTAAAAATGTATAGAAATCGATCGGGCCGTGCTTAACTTATCGGAGGCCCTGGGCATTATTGGATAATGGGGATTCTATTATATAACTATGATAAAGAACTCGCTATTACCTATTAAGCCAGTATAGTTCAAATAATGAAACGTTTAACTTTGTATTTTTTTTTTATTTCTCCTAACTTTACTCCCTTGACTTACTAGCTAATTAGCTTACTGGACTAAGAATGAAGCTAGTTCTGTATAAAAGTACCCAGCAGTACTAGCTTACTAGCCCGGCTTTAGACGGAAGTAAATTATTGTTTGATTTTAGGGAAAATGAATATATTTGTCGGTAATAAAGTTTATACTCGTATGTTGTTAATCTGGCAGGAACTAATGGACCCCGTGGCTCTTGGGGTCCCAGGGTCTTGCCCAGTGATCAATAGAAAAGTGAGGTCAGACGTAAAGATGACCTTTAGGTCTCGTTTCTAGGTATTCGATAATTTTCTATGAATATTTTTTTTATTCACTTCATTAAATTATATGTAGGCTTTTTCTTAGAAGAAGACCAACTCACCAGCAATATAACCGCCAGCAGCACCAAAGCTCTTAGTGAACGTTCCCATAAGTATATCCACCTCTTTCGGGTCCACGCCATAATAATCGGTAACGCCTTTACCATGAGGACCCATAGCCCCGATACTATGAGCCTCGTCCAGGTACATGTATAAATTGTATCGTCGTTTGATGGCAAGCATAGCGGGGAGCGGTATCACAGACCCTTCCATACTGTATACACCTTCTACTACCTGAAAAGTTTAAACTAAACTTTATATTAACATTGTTACCTAAACCAATTTTGAGACTATTATAGGACAATCTTGGAGTCAATATTTTAGAATAATAACGAATTTCAAATAATTAAATCCTCTTTTGTATAGTAGCTAGTCTAACTAGTCCTTTCTGTGTCGCACAATTGACAAGTGGAATGCTTTGCCTTCCCATGTGTTCTCCCAAACCTTTCACCTCGGATCCTTCAAGCGGAGCGTGAAAAAGCACCTTCTCAGGCCGGCATAGTAGTGGCGACTGGAGCCACCGTGCGAGCGGTTCTCGAGTCGTCAATGCTCATGGACCTCCAATGAGTTTACCACCAGATCAGTCGAGATCACATGTCGTGCCAACATTAAAAAAAAGTAGCCCGGCATACTTCAACTGATGTTAAGCTAGAGTACAGTCCATGAGCGGAGACAAGTATCCCCTCTGCTATGCCGGCTTGATGGATACAAATATGCACTATCGAGGTAGACATTGCACTCTTCTCTAATTTTGTTGCTACGTCGGTTGACAAACTGGACTAACCGCCATCATCAGTTTGCGTACCATATCTTAATGTTGTAAAGTTAAAAGTATACATAGTACTCACAACAAATATTTTCTTCCATTTTCCTTCAGCAACAGCATGCCTGGCTAGTTTCTCCAAATGTCTAACATCATTATGTCTGAACACTCTGACAGTAGCTCGTGCTAGTCTCATACCTAGGATCAATGATGCGTGGTTACGTTCATCGCTAAGGGATAAACAACCAGGCCCTAAAAGACCGGGCAACGCTAGTGAATTTGTAGCGAAACCCATACCGAATACTATCGCTGCCTGTAATTGTAAATAAAAATACTATTATTTAATAATTCTAAAAGAAAACGACCATATTTTCATCGGCCGATTATTCACCATTTAGAGATAGGAATATGAAACTCTAAATGGGGAATTTTGGCGGTCATCCGGAGACATTTTTTTTTATTGTAGCTCGACATGTGACAACACTCCGTCTGATGTAAAGCTAGAGTGCGGTCCATGAATGGAAACAACTGCTACCACAGAGAAATCTCTACGGGCTGCAGTCGCCTCCACTATGCCGGCTTGAGGAGACGAACATGTACCATCTAGATTGACAGTGCACACTCCTCTCTTATACCTGGCTACTTTCAAACTATCCCCGAAACGCGACAAGGTCACTTCACGGGTGTTACATTCGATAGTGGTGGTACTGCCCCAGGACGACAGACTGGACAAATAACCATCATCAGTCTGCCTACCACTCTTTAATAGTGCCTATAGGCACTAAGCGACCAAAGTACATATAACAAAGTTACATTGGTACCGGTCTTTAGCGAGGTTCGAACACGGGTCTCATTGATCGTGAGTTCACGCGTCTTACCGCTAGACCACGGCCGCTCAAATTCGCAAATTAGGTTATCTGTCTAAAATTATTTTCCTAAACTTATGTTTCTTCCAGTGTAAAAGTGTAATAATGGTAGATTATTAACCATTAAGTGTTCGTGTGGGCAAACAATTAAAAGAAGAGAACGTGGGTTTTAATTTTTTCACCAAACGTGGACAGTTTTAATAAATATTCTACCAATTAACTGATTTTTGACTTGACTGGGACTAGACCTGACTGTTTAGTGTGATAGATGAATGACCCGTGATGCACAAGTTTAAATGGCAAATATAATTAATTTATGTTTGGATTTTGGTTAATATTTGTAAGTAAGAATAAAAATATCACCTCAACTCCTAAAAATTTGGCGGTAGTTTCTTCTAACTCTCTATGTAAGGCACATTCGCCTAATTCGGCTCTCGCTGAACACAAAGCTAGGCCGTATTTCTTCGCGGCAACCGCTGAAGCCCGAGCACACTCTCCCTCCCCCGAAGCGAAGCCGAGGTAATTATATGAACCTAAATTGACACATCGACGTTCTGTACCTGTAAAACTGTAATATACCTTTGGTTTTCATCCAAAAACAAGATAGCTTAATAACTTTTTTATATAGTACCACCAGATAATGTTAATTAATTCTATTGACTATAAAAAGTAACGGAAAGGAAATAAATCTGTATACGTTTTAAAATATACTAAATTAGACCTTGGAAAGGATGAAAGGAGATTGTGCGAAAGTGGATGGCAGTGTCGGAAGAGGACAGCGAGGGCGAAGAAGACCTTCCTCAGTCAGATCGGTCAACTGCTCAGAAAGAATCAGATGAGGAGCACCCTCAAACGACGTGCATGCATGAGGGGAATAATGGATGTGGTCGAAGCGAAAGTGTGTAGAGAGAGAGGTCGCCGGAGCTCCATGATTTCTGCCTACTCCAGTGGTATATTTCTCTACTCTACTCTTTCCAACGGCAGCTTCTTCCAACTGCACTCTTGGCTTGACGTATCATCATAACTTAACAATGTATAATAATAAAATTTTATAAACAAGAATTCAATTAGTTTATTACATAATAGTTTAAAGTGCTGTTTGAAAAATGTCCTCGATTATAAATTACTATAGGACCCTAATAACCGATTATGATTATTATCACAATAATGTTATCATTTATCAGATTGATATAATAAAAAGATAACATTTTTACTACTATAAGAGCGGCCGAGGTCGGATGAATTATGGGTATAATGGACACACGCCCTCATAATCAGCACTAGGTCAGCTGCACCATTTTAAGGACTAAGATTTGTTTTTGTGAGATTGGTAGATTGTGTATTGAAATCTGTGTACACCCCTCATTGAGTAACATGAGGTGGAGTTTTAGGATATTATATTTTAAAGTACTGCAATGCTAGCTTTGCTGATAAAAATGCATGCATAAAGGAAAATGCCCATTCGCCTAACAAATACAAATGGGCCCACATTTTTCTTCACGAGTTTGTCAATGATTTTTCATCCATTTTGTAGGTTAATAATTCTGATACAATATTTGAGATATTAAATATTTTTTAAAATTGGTAAGCGATGTGTTGTTATATTATGTAAAATTGAAGTAGGCCCCAAAATGGACATTGTCCTTTTCGTAGTCGTGAAGATAAATAATTTTTATTTACCTATATTAATTACCTGAAGGTCCAGTTGTAGTCATCTGTTTTGCGCTCTTTCAGCGTAACCTCAGCACCAGGTGCCGAGCATATCGGACGATTAAAACAATGGCGTACCCGCCGATATACATAACGGGAGAAGAACTGTTCAAATGGATTATAAAGAGGAGCATAACCCTGAAATTAAGAACATTGATTAGTCATGTTATATTAATGAATAATAATAGTTAAAATGTAGGTGTATAAACAAAGGCTACAATATGTATTACAATGGACATTGTAATTTTATCTAATTTAGTGGTAAATGAATTTGTGATAAAGCACATAGAGACCGTACAATCATGTGCATAATTAATAAAATAACGTTTGCTTTGCAAAATCCTTACCACTAATAAAGATAAAAACATAATTATTAAAAATTCGTATGTTATTATGTTTCTAATCTTACTAAAATAAAAATAATTTCTAGATTATGGAGTCAAGGCTTTTCGAAAGATATATAATTTCTCGCATACTCATATCTATACAAAGAGTGACTTTCTCCAGGCAGTTATCGATTTTTAATGATCACAGCCCTACGGCTCTACTCGCATTTCTTATTATTTATTAAATAATGTTAATAAAAAATTGTTTTTATTCTAAACGGGATAATATTCGTATTTAAATAAAGCTGTTCATCAACATCATATTATTATTATCTCCCAAGGGCAATATGTTACAATGTGTTAACTGAATATCTTTTTTTAGAAATTAATATTTGTCAGTCCCGCATACGTCCCTGAACAACCAATCCATTTTAAAAAATCTTGCGTTAAAGCTGCATGGGCAACAATACCTTTGCTTTTAGTAAAATAACAACACAACTACAATTATAATTGATTAACGTACCTCTAGCGTAGATTTTACTTAACGCAATCACCGTGTAAAGTGTGTATCTCGCCAATCAGACAATATTTTCTTGAGAGTCAATTAATGAAACGAAAAATAAAACAATCCTATTGGTGAAGAGCACTCACTTTACGCAGTGAATACGTTAAGTAAAAGGCACACTAGGGTTACTGCTTTGTTTTTCTATAAATATTTAAGTGCTAGTAGACCTACTTTTAAACAGAGGGAACTTTATAAACAGTAATTGGCGGATCAATACAATGATTGACTTGGATTTGTCTAATCAAAAATTAGCACTTCATGAGCTAAACCTCTGATTCATTATACCTTTAACCTTGTTTCTAGAACTTAGTTCCCACGGAGGCGTTTCGTTCTCATTTTGTACGCCTGCTGTATTTATAGCAGAGTCATAAAATCATTACGACTTATAATTTTTCTTATATTATTCACCAGATAAAAGTTTTTACATAAAATTAAAGAGTGGTAGGCAGACTGATGATGGTAATTTGTCCAGTCTGCCGTCCTGGGGTAGTACCACCACTTTCGAATGTAACACCCGTGAAGTGACCTTGTCGCATTTCGGGAATAGCTTGAAAGTAGCCAGGTATAACGAGAGGAGTGTGCTCTGTCAATCAGGATGGTACATGCTCATCTCCTCAAGCCGGCATAGTGGAGGCGACTGCTGCCCGGACAGGTTTCTCTGAAGTAGCAGTTGTTTCTATTCATGGACCGCACTCATTTACATCAGGCGGAGTGTTGTCACTCATAAAAAAACCTAATAGTTTGCAACACACTGTGTTTTTTTTTTTCTAAACAATATTATTTAATGGTTGAATAAGTTTTAGGGTTTTTACTTGTCTCATCGTTGAAGGTTAGTCACAAGAATGACTAACTACATTTAATATTTCAATGGTACGTTATTTACCGGACTATTCTTATCTTCTGTTGTTTAATTCAGTTTAAAGAGTCGCGAGGTAGTAAGTACTTTCAAATGTGTATGTTTCGGGATCAGCTTATATAGAAGCTGGGCTTAACGAGAGAAGTGCTCTGTCAACCTGAACGTCGCACATCGATAGCAGTTGTCTTCGATCATGGACTGCACTCTAGCTTAACATGAGGTGGAGAGTAAATACAATAACTGGTAAAGACGATAATATAAGGTATCAAGTTTACGACAATTTGGGTGTATATAGGTAAGTCAAAATTTTAAAACCATTTTGTAAGAGCAGAGATATAATATGAATGTAAAACAAGCGAATAATAGATAACACAAAGAGGTAAGTATTAACTTATTAAATGTCATGTTGACAAAATGACTAGCTTAGGCTCAGTAATCATGAAATACGTCACGAAAGGATTCAAAGCTCTATTGTCATTGTTTAGACATGATCTAAATTTAACTAGTACGATATTAATTTCAAGGAAATAGTCCTATATTTATTTGATGACCTAATGCAATCTGTGAGAACATAAGACCCGTAAGGTGTAATTGCGAGATGCATTGACGTTGTAGCTCACATTACCAACACGGCCTATGGGCCGCCACCACACCACAAAAAATTAAATTAAATTAAATCGATAAAGGCTCAGTAGAAACAAAAAAAAAAGGGTTTTGTTTTAAATTTTGTGTTAGCCAACTTATTTAGTTGCTCTCTTCTGTACCTTGACCTTAATAGAAACTTGCAACAGTTAACCACAAACGATTTGAGGGCCTCCACAACATGCTCTGCCTATGGGCCGCCGAAGTCTAAATCCGGCGCTGATTACCAACACACTTCGCTTGATGTTAAGCTAGAGTGAGGTCCATGAATAGAAACAACTGCTAAAGCGAATATATATTTAAAAAAAAAATAGTTAATATTCCAAACGATGCTCGTAAAGTAGACGGATATGATTACGAATTGTACATCAATGGTTTCATTCTAATATCTATTTATAATAAATTATGAACTCTACACTAATATTGTAAATGTAAAAGTAACAATATCTGTTTGTTACCTTTTTACTTCTAAACCACTGAACATATTTCGATAAAAGGAGAATGCCCATTCGTCTAAGAGAAATGGGCCCACAATTTTTTCTCAATTTTTAGTTCATTTTGTATAAAAATAAATCTACTACTTCCTCTCACCAATCAGTTTTTGATTAAATAGACTTTTTCTGTAGTAATATTTTATTGGGTTTATTAGTATATTAAAAGCTTTAATTTGATGAAATCTGTTTTTTATGTAATTAAATATTGTCTATTGATTGGTACGCGATGTGTTGATGTAATTGAAATAAATTAAAGAAAAATAAAATTCCAATAAACTTTTGTTAACAAACTATTAGATATCAAGTGAGGCCAAATATGGACATTGTCCTTTGGCTTTCGTATTATTCTATCAATATTTAATTTCCTTGAATTTATACAGGGAGCACTAGAATCATCAGGGTTAGTGCTCCCAGGTTTATGATTTAGGCTCAACCTATTTTTACGAATGCATTTTTTGATACCTGTTGGTACAAAATAATCCTTCGACAACGAAATGCAGATAGCAGTTTTTAGATTAGATACTGACAAGATAATAACGTTTATTAGGTAACTGGGAAGTTAGGGTTGGCATGTTTGTTAAAACTGAGGATTATACTGGGTGTAAATTCCGCGAATCACAATGCAATTAAAGTTTTTCATTTTTTTGAGACCATAATTAAAAAAAGCACAATTTTTTGGATTTATTTAATATAATATCAACTATATAACATTAACAACAACTAATAATAACTGCATGGTATCATTATGGTACCATTATTTGTTAATTATATTTTTCTTCCATTAACAAGAACGACCGTGGTCTAGCGGTAAGACACGTGAACTCACGATCAAAAAGACCCGTGTTCGAACCTCGCTAATTCTAACCGGTACCAATATGTTATATGTACTTTGGTCGCGAAATAGCGCCCGTAGCTAACTTCAGAGACGCCATAAACTTTGACGCGACATATACGAGCAATTGTTTAAGTAATAAAACTTATAATGGAGTTATGAAATAGGTGTGAGAATAACCCAAGGGGAGACAAAATGCAGAATGTATTTACTAATTAATTTTCAAAGGGTGATCATGTAATTATATTTTATAGTTGCAAACCTAAATGACACAAGGTTAAAGAGTAACGCAGTAACTCAATGACTGTTTTCCGTAATGTTTTTCCTAACTATTTATATTTTTTATTGATAGAAATAACCTTCCGTTCACTAACTATCTATTATTATGCAGATAGAGAGAGTTTACTTCGAAAATTTGTAATTTGTTATTACAGCTAGCGGTCCATGAATGAAAATAACGGCTACCAGAGGGGAATTTCTGCAGGCTAGCCTCCGCTAAGGCGGCGTGAGAAGACGAATGTGAACCATCCAGATTGACAGTGCACACTCCTCTCGTTATACCTGGCTACTTTCGAACTGAAGTGAGAAGGTCACTTTACGAGTGTTCCGTTCTATAATTAAGCTCTATTTAATAACAAAATTTGCTTTAACAAATTCGTGATTAAAGGTGTAAATTGATTTTTTTTTTATTTTGACACGACATGTGACCTCGACTGGCCTGATGGTAAGCGCAGCGGAGGTCCATGAGCACTGACGACTGGAGAACCGCTAACACGGTGGCTCCAGTCGCCACTACTATGCCGGCCTGATTCAAGAAAAAAGACGAAAAATTAATAGAAAAGAAATCATTTATTTTTATATATATATATATATATATATACAAGGTGTCCCAAAACTCAACGATAAGCGGGCACCAGAGGGTGGTCCTGCTCATGACTACTCGAGAAAAAAATATAAGAAAAAGTAATCTCCTATTTTTAAAAAAATACAACAAAAAATTAAAATCTTTCGAAAATTGACAACCCTTATGATATTTTTAACTACCATGACCACAACTTTCCAAATATTTATAATTTTATTTTTGTATCGGTAACCTAAGTAGCACTGCTATCCATCACAACCCTTAAAAATCCCAGATTACCTGTAGTTTTTACCCAAAAATCAATCAAAACTACTTTTTACATTAAAATTTCAAAAGATTTTTACTTACAGTCTATTTTAACACATCGTCGTGTAAAAAAAAAGTATGGACACTACTATGGCAAGTTCTTTTAAAAATTGACGCAACTAACCAAGATTCTAAAATGGTACAATACTCTTGGAAGACTGGCCACAAAAAAAAAATGCGTACCATTTCTAAACAAGAACCAACTTTCATAAATCGTTGTTTGTTGATAGTAAACGCTTTTGCCTACCAAAAATTGGTTTTTTGTTGCAACTTCTTGGAATTTTCATGAAAACGTGCGTAGGCAATAAAATTTAGAAGTTAAATAGTAGATATTCGTTGTTGAATAACAATAGGGCCCTTTGAGTTAGAAGGAAACTTAGATGGCAATAGTTATTTAAACTTTTTACAAAATGACTTGCCAGAATTATTGGAAGACGTGCCCATAATAGATTTACAAAACATGTGGTTTCAAAATGATGGTTGCCCTGCTCACTATACCCGTTCTGTGCGAGAATACTTAAATCAAGAGTATCCAGGGCGTTGGATCGGGCGACTTCGTCATATCCTATCTCTGGACTTCTTCTATTGGGGTTGTCTCAAAGACAGGGTCTACTCAAAATCAATTGCAACATTGGACGAGCTTCGCCAAAAAATTACTCAGGCTGCGGAACATATCAATGGTAGAAGATATGCACGACAAATAAAACGATCTTTTTTAAGACGATGTTGTGCCTGTATTATTGCCGGTAGCGAATAATTCGAATATTTGCTGTAATATTTATAAAATTATAAATTGATTTTTTTAATGCTTAATAAGCAAGCGTTTGACCACACCCTGCCTGGTGTTAAGCAGTGATGCGGTCTAAGGTGGAGCACGCCTGCCTATGAGGTACCTGTTCACCTTCGATTTGAAGAGACCTATGTTGTACGTGTCGGGAAACACAGACACCGGGAGGGAGTTCCACAGTTTCGCAGTACGCACGAGAAACGTGTTGTCGAAACGCCTCGTACGTACTTTAGGGACTTGAACCATAAATGGATGGTACCTCTCCGGGTGCCTGGACGTCCGATAGAAGAAAGGGGACGGTAGAACCAGGTTGTGTAGCTCTTGCGCACACTCCCCGAAATGTATCCATTTGTTTTGTTGCATTCAATATTTTTAACAAGAAAAAAAAAACAATTTTTGGTAGGTAAAAGTGTTCACTATCAACAAATAACGATTTGTGAAAGTTGGTTCTTGTTTAGTAATATGCGCATGGTTTTTTTTTGTGGCCAGTCTTCCTAGAGTATTATACCATTTTAGAATCCTGGTTACTTGCGTCAATTTTTAAAAAAACTTGCCATAGTAGTGTCCAGACTTTTTTTTTACACTACGATGTGTTAAAATGGACTGTAACTAAAAATCTTTTGAAATTTTAAAGTAAAAAGTAGTTTTGATTGATTTTTGTGTAAAAACTACAGGTAATCTGGGATTTTTAAGGATTGTGATGGATAGCAGTGCTACTTAGGTTGCCGATACAAAAAGAAAATTATAAATATTCGGAAAATTGTGGTCATGGTAGTTAAAAATATCATAAGAGTTGTCAATTTTCGAAAGATTTTAATTTTTTGTTGTATTTCTTTTAAAATAGGAGATTATTTTTTCTTTTATTTTTTTCTCGAGTAGTCATGAGCAGGACCACCCTCTGGTGCCCGCTTATCGTTGAGTTTTGGGACATCTTGTATATATATTTTTTTTTTATTTTTTTACAAATTTATTTATATATATATTTATGTATATGTATGTATATTTATCTTATATTTCATGTTAGATTATTAAATTCTTATGCTGTTTTGCCTTTATTCAATAATTTTAGATTTATTTATTTTTCATTTATTTATTCTTATATTTTTGTTTCTGCACCGAATACACTTTTCCACCACACCAAAGGTTAACTGGTAGAAAATGCCTCAAGGCATTAAGTTCGCCTTTTGCAATTTTTATATTGTGCAATAAAGTATTTTTATTATTATTATTATTATTAAATCATGGCACACACAGGCTCGCGGTGATAAGCTGAAAACTTACAGGTGATTTGGATAACATTAGTCCGCATGCGCAACCTAACCATCTTGGTTGCGGACAATATCCGCATAGTTTTTTTTTTTTTTTTTTTTTTTTATTTATTTTAGCACGTCATATGACCGCACTCCGCCTGGTGTTAAGCTAGAGTGCGATCCATGAGCGGAGGCGACTGCTGTCAGAGAAAGGGATCTGCAAACAGCAGTCGTGCCCGCTATGCCGGCTTAATGAGATGCCTCTTCACACTGCGCTTGAATGCGTGATGATGAAATGAAATGAAAAAAAAAAATAGCATAGAGTGCTATTGATAATTATAAACACAATTTTATAATTTTTATATTTATTAGCTTCTGTTTTAAGTATAGAGAAGATCAGTTTTTTCTGAAATTGTTTCACATCTGCCAGTTACTTTCCGGCGTTAATTAAATTAGTAAACAATAAAAAAAAAGAATAATCAAGCGAAAAATAAACACACACCTTCACAAGAACAAAACCCCTCTACTAACGACTACCATAATAAATGCAAATATATACTAGAGAAAATATACTATTTTATACAAATATACATTAAAAGCGAAATATAGAAAAATATATTAATAAACTATTTATATTTATAAAGGAGAATGCCCATTTCCGGGCCCACTTGATTCGTATCACAATATTCTAAAGTAATATCTTTTTTTTTTAAATTAATTTTAATTATATCAACACATCATTTACGAATCAATAGACGATCATGGACAAACTCGAGGAAAAAATTTTGGGCCCATTTCTTTTAGGCGAATGGGCATTCTCCTTTGGACTTATTCAGTTTCTGGATTTGTTAATTGTTAAATTATCATGAAAATTAATGAAGGCGTTTACTTGTGTTAAATTTTCATCATGTTTTTCATGTGCGAATGAATTAGACTATTTCAAATAACCTATTTCTTCGTTATACCTGGTACTCTCATGTGAAAAATTTTACTTGCATAGGAAAAATTATTATGGTCTATCATCTTTAAGTCTTCACGATTTCACCAGGCAGGCTCGCATACATGCCAGACCTATTATACTCGTACATGTTACATGAACATTACCTATTTGGTTTTTTTTTTCAGATTTCCTGTCGAACCAGTTATCGCAGATCGCTGGACTAAGGTAGTACGACGTAGCCGCCAAGTTCTGCACATTTCACTGAAACTAACTTATATTACAGAGAGGAGCCGTGCTTTCTCTCTCTTTATTTTTATCATCAATACCGCGTGATGGAGCAGCTGACAATAAAACAATATCTGAAGAACGCAACGCGACTTCTGGTGAGAGGGCTATGGAAGAGCCTGATACTTTAGCACATTTCAATGATATAAAATCCTTTTCGGACTTAGATTCAATATTTGACTCACCAACTGAAGTAAAGTTAAAAAGACAGCTGAAAAGGAAGACCATGTTACAAATTAAACACGGTAAGATTATTAAAAATCTGCATGTAAAGTGTCTAAGACTTAAGAAGACAAATAAAAAGTTAAGAGACAAAATTAAAAGTTTAAAGAAACAGCTATTTTATCCACAACAACGAGTAAAGCGAGCAAAGACCGATCCGTCTACGAATATAGCATAGAATTAGAGTTCACAAGTGCACGTCCATAAACGTTCACGGCCGCTCTTAAATACACAACTACATACAAACAAGTGACTACTATACTCGTACAAGCAAATTGTATGTTTTTTTTTTTTTATTGTAGCTCGGCATGTGACAACACTCCGCCTGATGTAAAACCAGAGTGCGGTCCATGAATGGAAACAACTGCTACTACAGAGAAACCTGTGCGGGTAGCAGTCACCTCCACTGTGCCGGCTTGAGGAGACGAGCATGTACTATCTTAGATTGACAGTGCACACTCCTCTCGTTATACCTGGCTACTTTCAAACTATTCCCGAAACGCGACAAAGTCACTTCACGGATGTTACATTCGAAAGTGGTGGTACTACCCCAGGACGGCAGACTGGACAAATAACCATCATCAGTCTACCTACCACTCTTTAATAGTGCCTATAGGCAACGAGCGACCAAAGTACATATAACAAAGTTACATTGGTACCGGTCAGAATTAGCGAGGTTTGAACACGGGTCTCATCGATCGTGAGTTCACGCGTCTTACCGCTATACCACGACCGCTCTTATGTTATCGAAATAACGAGCATGGTTTGTTTGTATCATCGGCCCATATCTAAGTATAAAAGATTTATTGATAATAATGCCGAACGTTACATGAATCATAACCACAATATACTTTTTTGTTATCAGATTGTATACAATTTATTAAATAAAAACTCTATCGATATAATTTCAGTTTCAAAAGATTGCCTGAATGAATATGTGTGATTAATTAATTTTTAGTATAATAAATCTTAAAATTATAAATTGGTTTATTATTAAATTATGATCAAAAGGAGAATGCCCTTTTTTTCTCGAGTTTGTCGATGATTTTTAGTGAATTTTGTAGAAAAATAAATCTACTTCCGTATTACCAAATTAATAATTTTTTCACCCGGGTTATAGAGGAATTACATGTTTTCTGATGCAATATTTGAGGCTATTATAATTTTAAATGTTTTAATAATTGATGATATCTGTTTTTTATGTAATTAAACATTGCAAACCAATAGGGTTGGTAAATAATGAGTTGATATAATTAAAATGAATTATTAAAAAAATAAGACATTATTTTAGAATATTGTTTTGTTACCAAACTATTAGGTATCAAGTGGGCCCAAAAATGGGCATTCTCCTTTAATAGAAACACACGGTCTGTTTTTTATATTCAATTTTCATCAAAATTTTAAATATCATTTGATGAAAATATGTTTGTATTATATGAAAATTTGTAGTTAAATCACACGGAAAAAATGGAACTAAAATCTGAAAAGGAAATGTTCATAGAAACGGCGTATAAATCAATTATCTGAGTAGAGGTATAATTCAAAGAGACAGGCATGGCATTTAAGAGTGGCAGGCGACTGTTGATGGTTATTAACCCAGTCTGCCGTCCCTTGGTAGTACCACCTCGTATGAATAGTGTGCCTTTGTACCTGGACGATATAGCCGTAAAGTGGAGGCGACTTTACCTGTAGGAATCTATTCTATGGTACCAACTGTCTCTACTCATGGATCGCAAACATCAAAGTACATATTCACTCGCTCAGAAAAAAGTATGCTCACTCATATAAATGTGTTTTATTTGGATAAGAGAAACTTGTTGTTCAAACACGCCATGTCTAAGCCTGTCACGCCATTTTAATACACACTAAATTAACTTTTACAACAGTCTGAAATTGTTGACAATGATGATAGCTAGAGGACGGTTAATGAGCGGAGACAACTGGTACTACAGAGAAATTACTGCAGGAGGCATTCGCTTCATCTATATCAATCTGAGGAGATGAAGGTGCATCACCCATTAAGAGGACATGTTCATCTCGTTATATGCCATATTTCTAAGTCCTCTACCGCTAGACCACGGCCGCTCTAAATTAATTTAAAATTTCGTTCAAGATACCTCTGCAAAAGTGATTCAAAAATATTTTAAACAGGAAATAAATAAATTAACGTACGTAACATACGTAAAATGTATGTTATGACTAAGTAATGAGACATGCGTATACGACCTTGTACTGACTTATAAATTGGGACGCTAAGGGCTGGTAATTCAACCCCGACTTAAGTAGCTGGTAAACTAAAATCGTCTTACAGATAACATAGTAGTGGTGCTGTTTGAGTTTCGACATAAAGTAAATCTAACATGATTAAAATTAATTAAAATAACATAAGTAATTTTTGTACGGCAGACTAAGATTGCTTTAAGAAACGATTGAATCACGAATCAAAGACAAAAGCCAATCGCTTTTGAAATTGTCACTTAATCGAATCGAACACAAAAATATATAAGATTTGTCGTTTTGTTATCACTTAGGTGACAGTGGAACGCCAAATCCCATATGTTTCGTTTTCGATTCGGTCAAGTGACAACTTTTGACAACTTGGGGCAGTTCCAAAATGATCTACTGTCTATTTTTTTAAATATTGGGAAATTATTACTTAGGTAAATTTAAGTATTTAAAAAAAAAATTATGACCCAACATTCAGTTATTTTATTAACATCAGTAAAACGTAGGAACATGCTAATGTTAAAGTAATCAAAATTTCATTACAAGCTAAAAATTTCTACAAATAGCGATAATTGTATGCGGCCTCGTCAAAATCGACTCTTGTTTAGAAATAGCTCACGCGCATGCAAATCACGATGGCAAACTATATTGCCTAGTCATAAAAATAGATACTTTTGAACAAAAATTGACCCAGATATTTCACATAGATACAAATACTATTTTACGTTGAAAAAATACATAAAAGTACTCTTTCTTAAAATTGGAACAGAGAGCATGAAAAATCTCGCCTCCTCAAGCCGGCATAGCGAGGACCTGCAGAAATAATTCTGTAGTAGCAGTTGTTTCATGGACCGCACTCTAGCTTTACATCAGACAGTGTTGTCATATGCAGAGCTATAATTAAAAAAAAAACCATAAATCAAGACCCACTAAAATCTATTTCTGACCGACTCGGATCGGATTCTTTTTAAATACACATGGAAATACAATCCGAATGAAGTGAACAATAAACATGGGCTATTTCGCTAATAGCGCGGACTATTTGGATAGAAATAAGGCTGACACCTATCAAGTGGAGAAAATAGGTAAATTAATAATAATTACTAACTGCTCTCTTTTTCTCTTCTTTCTTTTAAGACAAATCTCTACATATAGCAGACGACTCCGCTATGCCGACTTGAGAAGACGAATGTACACCATCCATTGGCAGGGCATTCCTCTCGTTATACCCGGCTACTTCCAAATCCCGAAACGCGAGAAGGTAACTTCACGGATGTGACACTTGAATGTGGTGGTACTACTTTGTTGTGTTTCAGGAAGTTTCTAAGTATCCAGGTATAACGAGAGGAATGTGCACATTCGTCTCCTTAAGCCGGCATAGCGGAGGCGACTGCTGCCTGTAGTAGCAGTTGTTTCCGTTCATAGACCGCATTCTGGCTTTACATGAGACGGAGTGTCGTCATATGCCGAGCTACAATTAAAAAAAAAACTACCCCAGGAAGGCATCAGTCTACCTATCTCTTTAAACTTTATTAAGACCATGAAGATTGTTAGAGCTATTAAGCTTGGAGCTTTAAACGCAAGAGACGATTGCTGCCTGCGCACAGTTGTAGCCGTTCATGGCCCGTACTATTGCTTAAACATTGGGCGGAGTAATTAAATGCTGAGCTAATAAATTACCCACTAGTTATAATAGATTTAGTGATGCATATGCCTGAGACGAGATTTTCTACAAACAATGCTTCTCTATTTGACCTTTATCATCAACCTACATATTATATTAATGTGATTTAAAAATAGGACATTCTTGTTTTATTGTGTCGTTGGTATGTTGTAACTTATTTGTTTAAAAATCAATGATATCACAAACTATAGATAAATTGTCGCTATATCTAGCTATAGATATGCTTTATGCAACTTCGTTTTAAAAAAAAAGTTTTAGATGTACATACATTTTTATTTTTTATTTTATTTGGTAAATACAACAGGCCACAGTCAGCATAAAATATACAACAAGAGAATCACAGTAACTGAACTAGACTGAGGCCCAAAGCGTATTGTACACGGTGAACATATTAATAGAAAACATAAATGTCACGTTAACAAAAAAAAAACAAAACTAAAAAAAAAATTCAATGTCTGATATTTATCATCAAGATCAACTTGCATACACAGTGCGCGTCAAAGGAGAGTAGATTTGCAGGTAGTATTAATTTTAAAGAACTTTCATTCATAATATAGTTTTTTTTTAAATTGTACCTTGGCATGTGACAACACTCCGCTTGATGTTAAGCAAGAGTGCGGTCCATGAACAGATACAACTGCCACTACAGAGAAATCTCTACAGGCAGCAGTAGCCTCCGCTATGCCGGCCTGATGAGACGAATATGCATCATCCAGATTGACAGTGCCTAGCTACTTTTGCTAGCTAGTTTTTACTGTATTTTTATTTATATTATGGTTTTAGATTTTATGAAAATTAAACATTTATATGACTGGCGCGCCACCGCATTTTTGAGTTCATATATTGAGTACTAAGGTTTTTTAAAATACATAAAAAACAGCTTTTTTTTTGTTTAATTTTAATCATAATTTAATAAAAAAACATCCAGACTTTTAATATGCAACAAATGATTATCGAGTCGGGTCAGTGCGTAAACAAATCAAATGCAAAATAGAGCTTGCTGCATTAATTGTGATCAAAAACCTATGATCATGAAAAATATGCGTCATTGATGTCAACCCAGCAGTTTGAAGGGCTTCCGATGAAAATATAGAATAATTTCAATGCGGTCATGTGAACCACTAATAGCTGTGTAACTTAGTGGTCAGAGCATCTGTGTGTAAAGCGGATGGCGTGAGTTCGAATCCCAATCCCAATCGCTCAGGCCGTTAAGGGTGGTTTGCACCAGAGATGGCCGGTTAAAGTAACTTTGACTGTTACTTTAACTTTAACTTTGACAGTTACCTTTACTTTTACTCCACGCGCGTTGCACCATCGTGTAAATTAATTCGTTATAGTTAAAAGGGTTGCTGGTGTAAATTAATTCTCTCAATACAAACAAGAGCGGCTTTTCAAAGATTTGACGTTAGCGACATTGATTTAACTATTACTTTAACTTTGACCGGCCGAAATTCGCCAGTAACGGTTAAGGTTAAAGTAATCGTCAAATGTGACAGATTTTTTTTGAAGCAAACCAATTTTAACTTTAACCATTACTTTAACGTGACAGTAATAGTTAAGTCATATGGTGCAAATGGACATAAGCGTGTTGATTTTTCATCATATTAACTGTACAGTGTACAATATACCTACTAATATTAACATAATTCTACGTAGTAAACGATTACAAAACTTTAGTGACCTCGTATTGGGAGTAACAGAGTTCTATTGTACCCATAAAACCCTTGATTGGCTAAAGAATTTAAAGCATAGTACATATTCACTGTTAAAACAAACTGCCTGTGTTTTATGAAAGAGCTTTTTGAGAAACATATTTAAGGAACAGAAATGTGATGCCATATACATTTTTTAAATATATATAATACCTTTTGAAACACGTGATTATTTTTAAGAGTTAATAGTAGTACTAATGCCTTTAGTGCACCTTGGACCAGGGGCTAAAGGGCTCTATTCTATTTTTTTATCGCTAGCCCTTCTACTCAGTAGTAAGTTGACATATACAACTATAATAGATGTGCAATAACGCTCCCAATGTGACGCAAGAGAAAAAATGACCGCAGTCACTTTTAGGTTCTCTGTCGTTAGTATTTGACTTGACCCAAGTGCAACCTTCGTGCAGACGTGTTTATGGTCACCAAAATCTACCTCACAAGAGCATAGAGGAGGCGTTATGCAGATATTTCTCCTGTAACTGTTAATGGATGGACTGCACTCTAGCTTACTACAGGTGGAATAAGATGACATACTGGGTCACTATAAAAAAATCGAAAAAATACTACCTAATCGATATTATAATAGCAAATAAATAGGTAAGATATATGTCAAAATTTGCAAGTGTGCTTTCCACTCTTCAAGAACGTGTAATACCTACAAAGATAATAATTGTTTTCTGATGAAATTGAAAACTTTATATGTATATTATGAATAAATTAAATATAATTATCAAGTAATCATGACAGTGAACTTAAAACAAGTGGGACAATACGAGCGGGTCAATGGTTTATTGTGAATCATTTATCAATAGCATATAAATTTCTATTTATATTGAACTAGCTGTTTCCACCAACTTTGTATGCTTAATACGGAATAATTAATATTATCCGTTCCATTTCATGACTAGGGTATATATAGCTCGTGTCAAACTTTATGGCGTTTCGGAAGTTAGCCGCGTGCTCTATTTCGCGTAAATACAGTTAAGTTTACTTTATTATTATTATTAATAATAATAAGTTGTACAATGGCGAGCTTAATGTTCAGGTAAAGGCATTTTCTCCTAGCTAACCATTGGGGGATGAAATCGGAGACAGGGGCAATAAAATATGAATAATATAAATATTATAGGTACATAAATACATACAACATACATACATACAATGTAAATACAATACAATAATAAAATGAAGAGTTAGTTTTAAATATGAATAGAATATATAAAAATATCCTGCAGACAGGCAGCTCATAAGTGTGCCCTTACCTCTCACGTTCATGGTGCCCCGCTAATACCACAATTTGGGTAATGCGCAGTGAATAGTGGGAGCCGCTATAAATTTGGTTCGTACTATACTTAAAATATAATTAAAATACCTCTGCCCCGCAGTTTGACTTGCATTAAAAAACCTTTCCTAATAAATGGGATGTTATGTCTTAAAATCTCAGATCGAGTGAGAAATGAGGAAATCCGAGAACGCACTAAAGTCCTGGATTCGCTAGAAATGTTATGTAAACTTAAGAGTGGTAGGCAGACTGACGATGTTATAAGTCCAGTCTGCCGTCCTGGGGTAGAATCACCACTTTCGAATGTAACACCCGTGAAGTGACTTTGTCGCGTTTCGGGAATAGTTTGAAAGTAGTCAGGTATAACGAGAGCAGTGTGCACTGTCAATCTAGATGGTACATGCTAATCTCTTGACTGGATTGAAATCATCGTCTATTGATTGGTAAATGTCGTGTTGATATAATTACAATGAATTAATAAAAAATAAGACATTATTTTAGAATATTGTTTTATTACCATACTATTACGTATCAAGTGGGCCCACAAATGGGCATACTCCTTTTAGAACTTCCGCGGCCAGAATAATATTGTTTGATTGGTGGAGATCTCACATTACGCCGTGAGAGCGTAAACGTAAACTCCTACTTGGCCCTCCGATTAAATCAAAATAACGTAACTCTTTTAAAATATGGTTATTATATTAACTTATTACGTTTTTGAGATAATTGTAGACACAAATAAATAACAATGTTATTGAATCATTATACTTTAAGTACTTATGCACACAAGGTGCACTTATCAATAAATATTTCGGTAATTACTTTTTACAATCTTCGCAAAAATAAATATTTCTTAGTAATTAAATGATATTATACCTAAGTTATATTTGTTTAATTGTCTTGTATTTTATTTAGGTTTATTCCTGTAAAACTTTTGACATATTATGGGCACATAATATTAATCAATGTTTTATGAAAAAAAAAATAGTCCTTTACCTATAAAATTGCCGTTTTGCACAGCATTTTCTTTTAAATGCTAGTGCTTGTGTCACAAGTACTGAGGGACTGAAGTACATAACATAGTTACATTGGTACGAGTCAGGACTTAACGAGATTCGAACACGAGTCTCATCGATCATGAGCTCTGTCCTCTACCGCTACACCACTGCTGCTCTAATTGGGAGTAATATTTTACTAGATAAATTAACAGCATAAAAGTAATAAAAAAACCAAAGTACCTAAAAATAAATCAAAGAAAAATATTGTTACATATTGTGTTTCATATTCCTAATATTATAAGTAAACTTCAAATTAAAATAAAAATCTATGGAAAGACGTACCATAGACATCTATCTATATTTCCATAATCTATACTAATATATTAATACGAAAGTAACGCTTTTTGTGACACCGCTATCTACAATATTGTTCACAGAAAAAAAACAAACATTAATTTCTAGTACATTATAATTTTATCGTACCATTCTCTATATAATTAATATGAAATACTGCGACCACCACAGCTGTAGATCCTTCCTAACGTCTAATCAGCATAAATAAAAAAAAACAGTAGAAATCCTACATCAAATCTCTTAATTCAGTTAATATGAAATATACAATAACAGTAGTGTGTGTTTTTCCCTCTCACACAGTCAAACAATTAAAAAAAAGGAGCCGATGGGAATAATTTTATATTTGCTACTGCATGTAACTTGTGTAAAATATAAAAAATAATAATACTCACCTCTCTATATCTTTCTGTAGCAACTTTTGGTGTAAATAATAATTGGTTTAAAAATCCTAAGAACATAAGAAAGTATAGTCCGAGATGTGTAATGGCAGCTGTGAATAAAGAACATTCTTCAAAGGAACCTCTATTTGTATCATAATGAGACCAATCTATCCATGGGATCCCTTTATTCTCCTTCTGAATTCCGTTGTGATACTACAAAATAAATATGTAAAATTATTAACACATATTTTTGCTTGGATTAAAACTAACAGTGGGTCAGATAAATTAATGTGAAAATTGAATTTGTCTATTTAAAAGCATTGAAGATAGAAGAATTTATATTTGCTATTAAATTATTGTTTTACTAAATAAAGGTTTTCATTATAATATTTAAAAAAATATATACATAATTCCTAATAAATCTGAACATCTAATTAAAAATATATGTGTTATTTGTAATCCGGTTTCAGTAGGTAATGCAGACGTTTGGTAAACAATTTCTTTTACGGTAAGATAAATAGTATCAAGAACCATGTGACGAGTGGCGTGAGGTGTGCCCAGATGAAACGAGTACTGTCATACATGCATACAAATAATATTTAGAGACAATTTTATAACTTCAATCAAACACATCAAACTGATATATTATTGGTACCAATTCTAATAATTTAAAATTATATATTTTTAAGTGGCTAGAGCAGTAATCATTGAACTAATAGCCAACCTTGAACAAGACGTTTCTATATTTTTATGGGTCGTGTTTTCGGCTTAATATTGTTCGATTTATTGAATTATAGGGAGTGACCTACATCAATGAAGAGGGCTGCGATTAAAAAGTGCACTAGAAAGTAGCCGCCCGATGAGTAATTAGTATAGGTTATAAAATATTTGTACTTACAATAACACCATTAGTCTTCACGAATCCATTCTTGTGGTGATTAATTTTTCCGTTCATATTTGTTTTATCTATACCATTATATTGTAAAATTTTATTTTCATTTAAACAGATCTGACGGACACTACCACTCTCCACACTCGCCGCCATCCTTCTAGAGGAAGGAATTTCAAATTTTGCGGTACATAAAAGCGATAAAGCGTTACATCAAGCGGCACCACGTTTTAATTAAAATTGTTAAATAAAAGAGAAGCGCTATGTTGCTGAATGGCCTCGTTATGTGAAACTGTTTTATCGATCGATCATTTGACAGTTTTGACATCCCCCTTCTCAGTCGCACTGCAGTTGAACGTTCTGAATTTTTGAATTGCTAATCAGGAGCTATTATAATTCAAAATATATTTTGTAGCAATATTCATAATGTGTAAGAATTTTAAACTTTATTTTATATCATTTGCGACCACGTCAATATATTACCTTTTTGACACAATATAATGTGATGTATTTGTATTTTCTGAACGTATCTTTACAACAATTTGACTCTTTTGACAACGGAACTTTGCCGTTTGCTCTGTGGATAAAACAGCGCTCATTTGAATGCGATTAAAATCGATGTGGGATTGTCGTTCAGTTTTTAGGGAGCCTTTATTTCAACTTCAAACGTTTGTGATCTTATTTGCTGAATGAATAAAGTTATTATTTGGTAAAACATTCTAGGATTTTTATTCTTCCTTTTGGTGACTGGAACGACGGCGCATACAGAAGGGGACGACCACGGGCGGTGATGAGTAATACAGTTTCTTGTGGTGAGTGACGTAGTAAAGTATTCGCAGCGGCGCACAAACAGCTTCAGTCGAGCAGAGCGAGTAGACGGTGCAGTACTCACCCTCTCGCGCCCTCCGTCTGTATAGTTTTATACATTTTTAACAATATTAGCTGAATTTTGCGGCTATGGATAAGAGCGAAACTCTATTGGGTGCACTGGCACGTGGTGACATTGAAGGAAAGAATAATGAGCAATCAGGACTTAAAAGGGAACAGGATTCCGTGGACGATTTCGAACATCTGGAAGGAGAAGCAACGAAACGTGACGACTTTGACGACTCACCTCTACACCAATTTAATGCTAGAGCCGCTTCACAGAGTTTTCTTGACACAGAACGCGAAGAACTTTTCGTGCAGCCGCCCCGGGTTTCGGCTCCGGGTGACGAAAAATTAACTGATAAAATTCTTGATCATATGGCTGATAAATTTACTGACAGTGAGTCAGAGGCTTCCGTGGGGGAATCTCCAATACATAGGGCCGCGACCAAGGCGGAACCTACATTATCGACTGTAACCGAGGCTCCAAAACCGAGTGCACCTTCGGAACCTACATATCGCGACCCTACTCCAGCACTTGCACCCACTCCAGCGACATCTTCGGTTCCCGTGTCGACTCCGGCTCCTGAACCGACTCCAGCACCTGCGGCACCTCCAGCACCTGCAGCACCTCCAGCACCTCCAGCACCCTCGCCGGCATCCAAGCCTAACACGGAACCGGCAGCTGCTCCTATACCCAAACCGGAACCTATTTCTATAACTAAACCAGCCCCAACACATAAAGAAGAGCCCGCGCCGCCGTCCCCGAAGGTTGCTTCACCGAAACCGGAGCCTTCGCCCCCAGCAGCGTCTCGCGCTCCTGCACACGTCATTGAAGCTGAAGTCATCTTCTGCCAGATGGGACTTGGTGAGTCACATATTTATTTATTTTAAATTCGCTAAAACTGGGCTAAAAACTTACAATCTTTTACATATCTTCTTTAAACACATACATTCATTGACCTTATTAATTTTCCAAAAACATTGAATTGCTCTTCAGTGTAACCTAGTTGATTTTATTATTTAAAAAAATCGCAAATGCGACTCAAGTTTTTTGTGTAGACCACATGGCGTGGATGAGTCATTTGCCGTCATGTCTCGTCACGGTGACGATTTGGAAAGTTTTGCGCAGTTCTAAATGAAGGCTAAACAAGCATTTGCATAGAATTGAGATTGGTGGGTACAGTGCAGTTTGGTTGAGCGGGATGTCTGCAGAGGTGGCGGACCGGCAAGAGCGTTGACCGCGCTGCAGCCGATGGCGAACGACACGACGAACGTTCTAACGGACTGACGTTCGCCCCCGCCTTGCTACTATTGCGCCCGTGACTAATTATCAAAAATGTGAACATTAAAAAATTGGCCGTTTCATAAAAAAAATATCAGTAAATTAAAATGGTCAATACTTAATTGCTGCGACAATTACCTATCTTGTATGTAGGTATTCTGAGTCAGTTATTGATTCTCGCATGTAATATTCCACGATGATAGCATATTGTAGTAGATATAAACCGCTCAAATGTTTTAAAATAATAAAATATGTACTGTGAAACGCAGTACGTAGTGTACTGCAAGACCAAAATTATTTTAGTAAAGTATTTAACTCGTACGCGGAAGGTGACTCCTCGGTTAGTCATCAAGCAACCGTGTCTTATCCTAATTAGGAAGAACCACGTCATGTTGTGCAATAGGTACACACGTAAATTAAAAAATAATAATAATAATATTGCAGTAAAACAATAGACAAAATATAAGTTTCTCTTTGATTGAAATATGCTCTAAATTGCAGAAGCAGGGTCTCCAAACGACTGTATTCTCGTTCGTTATCTTTCATTAATTTCACACAAAACTGACAATGTGAAAGTGTACCGCTCATTATAAGAGCAATTAGTACGGGCGCACTTAATATACCTAACTGTAAAACACAAATATTTCAGTTAGGTTGGTACATATTACGACACTAGAATTTCTGTAAAGAAACTAAAACTAAAATTATGAACAATCTTTAACAATTATGGGTAGTTAAAGAAAGAAGAGAAACACACGATATACAATTTGGAAAGTACGTCTGGGTTTTGTGGAATCCGTATCAATGGAAACATGGAGTTATAGCACGCGGCACTGACGGACATGGTATGTTAACCACGGGCGCCACTGATATTTTTAGCTGTCTTTTTGAGTGTTGTTCCGCTCAGAACTTCAGTTCCCTCGACTGCGTGCTCACGTGCTGACCGCAAATCGCCTTCGGAAAAAGAAAAACTAACTAATAATAATATCGATTAGTCAGTGTAGTTTGACATATTAGTTTTTTCATAGACGTAGTTATAAGTGATTATCTTTGGACAGTGGAATTGTAAAATGACGTCAAACTCCATCAGTCGTAAGTATTTAAAAGTTTTATAAAGAACCCAGAAGATGCATGCGTAAAAACTTTGTCCTTAATTTTTATTCCTGGTGATGGGTTGTTGCTTTTTGTAAATAATTTTCCACTAATATTCTTAGATTCTGACCTTTAAAGGTTAATCCGATTTTGTGTCCATAATTTTGAAGATACAAGTAAACATAAAATAAATTATCTAAAATTGTTCCCTATAGGTACCTATCTATTTTTGCGTAGTTGTTGACCCCCTCTTTACCAAACTCGTTGACCTACTTTACTTTAAGGTCGGGCTTTTTATTGAGATATATGTACCACCAAATACACTCTATTTTAGGTTTAATATAAATAAAGGAAAATTACTTTGGTAGTGAGATTAACTGATTGTTAAGGATTAGAGAAAACGCAATGTCTAATCTCTTTTTATTAATTTGTCTTAGAATCAATTGTTTTCTTTCCTTTCTTCTGTAAACACGAAATAAATATAGCTATTTAATATATATATAACATTAATTATTCCACAATATTTCGTACAGGTTTGATCAATTAATTGAAACAGTTGCATATGTAGCACTCGCATTAATTGAATCCATAAAAGAAATCCGCATCTAACTGTTTCTGAAAAAAATCGATTTTCATGACCTGTTTAATGGGAAACCCCAGACATACGTAATGAAAGCCTAGGATAATATGTAGAGGGCACGAAAAGGGAGGGGACCCACTTCGATCGATACGACCCACTGGCTCGTAGTCCAATATGCAGCGTATCTACCGTAAATCTACTGCGAACTATATCTTGTAACTTTTTATAAGATAGTTAGTTACCCAATTTTTAGTCTATATTCTATAAATAAACACTTTACACGTACTTATTGTTCATTATTCTGACTCATTGAAATTCAAATTAAAGAAGATTAGTAGAACCGTAAATGGAGATGTGTTAAGGTACTAGAGTACCTCGCATTATTTTTTACAACAAATATGAAATAATACATAAATACCCAAACCCTAAACTAAGATATCCTGACTGAAAATATAATCTTAAGGCTTCCGCGTAATAGACTGACTCGATGGTCACTGACTGCCCTACGGAGGCCGTTAGAATTTTGTAGAGCCAGTTAGACAAAAGGCTTTGTTTCGTATTGATCCATTGCGAGCAGGTCGGCTAGCGACAGTGTATCCTTTAATATTTAACAACCACAGTGCATTCAACGCAGTGAGTCATAATAAGTACTTCCGATATCTGCAAATCGGCTCTGTCTTGATTATAAAGTAGTACTTTTTATAAGGGTTTATACTTAAATTGTTAAATGACAGTAAACAATTTAGGTAGAAATAATTTAAAAAAAAAGAGCAAATGAAAAGTCTCAACGTTTGCAGTTTATTGAGAAATTGAAAAGTAACTTGTAATGCGTAATAAAAAAAGACTTATAAATTACTACGTAATAAAATACGGATAAAAGATGACGGGGAAAATGATGTCACGTATAATAACGTATTACACCTTGTACCATTATTTCAATATTCTCATATCGTTTATTTTTAGACAGTTTTTTTTATTTAATTCTGAACGATATATTACACTGTAGGTTCTATAAAATAACACTAATAATGGGTTGAGTTTACCTAGATACTCGGAATATGAGTCAGCGTCTGTACAAACTCGCACGGCAAAATTGTGACACGCAACCACCACCCTTTTGTTTAAAAAATATTTTAATAAAATAACACATTTATTATTGAAGTGTATTCAGCAATAAGTAAGCTGCATCGCTAACTATTTGTGCTTGTGCAAAGTCGTTCTACGATATCGATCACTAAAAATCGGTTTACAATCGAGTATACATCCCTAATCGTTTAAAAAATAAGAGGCACTCCTTATGTCTCAGACGAATATTTTGTTGCAAAACTTAGCTGCTAGGACTTATTAATTCATATTTACTGAAATTGATTGTCAGATAAGCTTTCATAGAGTCTATAATAAAAATAAGTCAATAGGTCACCAAGTAAACTTCCTGTAAAGAAAATAATAATAAAAATGATTTTACTGATAATGTACTACAATGGATGCAATTATTAATCAGTCTTGTATTTGTAATACTTTATATCTTATCTCAGCAAGATGTGTATGCAACTTTTTTTTTTCAATTGATATGCCAAATACTCAAGTACCTTAACTCAGATTCTAAAAAATTAAATGTGAAGAACACGTCTTGAACATTTTTATAGTAGCACTTTACCAAGCTAGAATGCGGTCCATACGCAGAGAGACTACTGCAAAGGAACGTTTGCCGGTTTCAGGACACGAATCTGCACTGTCCAGAATAGTCTAGTAGTCATCCTCCTCTCGTTATACCCGACTACTTCCAAATGATCCCGTACCTGTCCTGGAATGGGATAGACTTCACTGATACCATCATCACTTTACCTATGGACTCCTTCTCTCGTCTTAAACGTAGAAGTTAAAATGTCAATCCTGAAATCTGTCCACTAAATAAATATTTTGTTTTAAATTCAGAGTTGTTTAGCATCTCAAACTCGAGTGTACTCATACAAAATAATAGCGTCATCCTCCATATAAACATTCAAGGTCGACCTTACAGGTGGACTGCATGACGAAAATTCATAAATATGCCTTATCTAACTTTATGTTCATAACTAATTTTGGTAATTAGTATTATAAACAAGTTTACGTGTTTTGATGCAAAATCCTTGTAATTAATGTTTCGGTATGCCAAAGTGACTGATATTGCCACAATTTTATTATGAACGTAATGCCCACGAAAAAACTATGTTAATGGTTACATCGATGCAGGTTTCTATGTCCAGTGAATCATGATCACATCTATGTAGATGACGGTGAAGTCAGGGCAATGGCTGAACTCTTAACCTTTTTTAATTTGATAATTTTTGTTTACAAAAAACTAATAACAAAATTAATAAAGTATTTGTGATATACTATATCATGTATTATGTGTACATAATTAATGAATTAAACTAATCCTTAAAAATTGCATCTTTAATTGAATATTAATAAAATACTCTTTAATTTGGTGAATATTTAATGTGTACAGTGTACAATGTGTATGTATCTATATCTTTGTGTTATGTCGAACCGGAAGACGAGTCGCAAAACGTCGGCTAAGGGTAGAGACCTATTTTATCACTTCCAAGGGGTTTGAAAGCACTGGAATTGCGCGCGCAAATCTGGGTACATGGGCGCATGCGCAGGCGATAGAAGAGGGGCGTGCGGAGTCATCCCGCCAGTATCGACGCGAGGCTCGGGCGCGGCGCGCGCTCCGTCCGCCGCCCTAATTTGTCTATAATACATTATATATTACGTAAAGTGTGATCACAGTGCATCATGGCCGACTCTAGGGCGCCCTCTCTATGCAGTGTCCTCAACCCGCGTAAGTGACTCGTCTTCCGTCTCGCTTCGCTTGTAGCTTCTTCTTGTCGCACTAACCCGCTAACACGCAGCCTTATATTGCAGATGCTTGGTTCGACCCGCAGAGGCTGCATCCTAAAGGTGAGTTATATACGCACGGTTAACCGAGGGCAGAAATAAGCATAGGTCAGCGTGCTGCAGGCGGGCGGCCAACTGCCCGGGATTTCTACCTGTACCCTTGATATGTACAAACACACCCCTAAAAGTTTACGAAAAAGGTATTCGCGTCTGTTATAGAGACGATTCTTAAATGTAGTGTTTTTAATTAGAAAAAGTATACAGAACTTATACAGAAATTCGAATGCGTAATACACTCAGTAGACCATACATGTACCTATGATTGAGTCTTGAGGTAATCTATGTACTAACACGGTTCAATTGTTTGTATTGACTATAATTATTATAATTGAAGTTATAATATCAGAAACTGGTAGAGATACTCGTACGGTTTAAGAAGGAATGTTTGGCTATGTAACAACAATCATTCCCATTGTCCACCTGGCCACGAACATCAGGAATAGCATCAACATCAAAGCGTCCACGCGAGTTTTATATTAATACATTTTGTCATGTCAA
Organism: Tinea pellionella; assembly: GCA_948150575.1. Classification (NCBI taxonomy): domain Eukaryota; kingdom Metazoa; phylum Arthropoda; class Insecta; order Lepidoptera; family Tineidae; genus Tinea; species Tinea pellionella. Next base: position 5,034,826 of record OX411252.1, read on the forward strand.
GGTCTCGTGAACTCTTCTAAATCAACAGCTAGGAAAAATATGTAGGGATCAATTGTCGTTTACACTGTTAATTGACAGTATTCTTTTACAATTGTTTGAAAATGTATTGTCATTGGTACACAATAGCCTTGCTATGTCACTTCCGACCTGCTTATATGAGTATTATGAAATAATAATCCGAAGTTAAGTGCCCGAATTAATATTATTTCCCAATTTCATTATAATTGGTCTGTGTCCTGTGTACGCATGCGCGTAGCTGCGTCTAGTCAAATCTACAGACATCACCTTTGCCAAGCTCAAATTAGACTTGATTTTAGCTAGCATTTAACATTGGCTTGTCCACCATATTGATAGATTGCAAATTTTTCTTACCCTGACTAACAATATATTTCATTCTTATGATTTACTCAATAAAGCATCTACTTGATCTCCTTTTAGTTGTTGATTCTCACGAGATAGTTAAAATATATTTATAGATTAGATTACATTTCCACTTCAGGCAGCAAATTGACATTTTCAAAAGTATTTCGTCATTTAGAGAATGATATCGCACCCCTAGATCAAAACTGTTTTATGTGTTAAAAACAAAACAATTCATAAATTAAAAAAAACTGAAGTTCGATCATTACACATCAAAATGTTGCTATTTACTAACCTACTTTTGATGTGGGATACAAGGGTCAAGTGCATTGATGTGCATAATGTGCTGATCATAGTATATAGGTATTTAAAAATGGGGTTCCGTCAATGCTCTTTTGCGTTGCGATTTGGGAGTTGAAACAGTTTTAGGGGATGTGAAATGAGAAAATCTACAAATGTATAATAATTTATGGCTGAAAGTGGCTATTTTGTAATACTGTTATTGAAGGTTAATTACATAAATTAGTGATCTCTATAGTTTGTATTGTGCCAAATTGATTGTGACTCACTTTATAGTCTAGCTAAAGAGATTTTTTTTATTTGACCACACCATCTGAAGTTCAATCAAGTAAGCTAAGAAATGTTTGCAAGTATTAGCAAGTATATTCTCATTATGCCCGACTACTCCCAAGTTCATCCCTAAACGCGAATTCGGACGTTGTTAAGTGGTGGTACTATCCCAGAACGTCAGACTAGGCTAACCTTCACGAGTCTACCTACTACTCTTCTAATTAATACCTGTATATAATTATTATAAACAGTATGTATTCAGGCTTTCAGACGAAATGCTGTATTTGCATAAGACAACACTCTGCCTGATGTAAAGCTAGAGTGCTGTCCATGAGTGGAAACAATTGTTGCTGTAGAGAAAACTCTACGGGAAGCAGTCGCCTCCGCTATGCCGGCCTGAGGAGACGAGAATGCACTATCTATAGTGACAGTGCACACTCCTCTAGCTATATTTATTTAAGCGATTTAAGTGTAGAGTGTAGTGTAGGTACTTAATTAACATGTGTTCTATGACATCAGAAATATTTTATTATGGGAATGATTCCTGTAAAATGTCCCGAATGTATGTAGACAAGGAAATATGCGAACGACGCTAGCTCGATATTTTTAACCTTAGTAACCGCCGGACGGAGACAAACGTGTTTCTTCTTATTATTATCAGCTGAATGAATCTATTGTGGTTGTTACTCATATTACTTTTGTAACTTGATGTTGTGTCGTCGTAGTTGTTTGCAATTGTTTATCATTAACGCTTTATTATGCTATTTGTTTTACTCAAGTAGCGACATTAACAATTTCTAGTAAATCGTCTACGAAAAATGATAACATTCCAGTATACTCTAATCGCAATAATTTAGGCTATTATGAAAATTTACATTCGAGTAATAATAATTAGAAGTAAAATTCCATTGCTATTATTTTCCATTTGATTTATTCCATTGTTTACTTATTTCAATCTCATATTTCTTGTTTGTCAAGTAGATAAGGTGTGCCATTGACCGCACATGTGTGCGTAGCCGGTCTGAAGCATCTAGGCTATCCCGAGAGTGAAGAGTGGGGACACGTCGGGATGCGTTTGCCACGTTGCCAACATCCAACCCACGGGCTCTCCGAACATTAAAGTATTGATGTTTATTTTGGCAACGCTTTATTTAATCTTATTCGAGCGTTGACCAATTGATTGGGAGTTGTGATCAAAATATTTTTATTAAATGACTTTTGTATTGAACCGTTAATCACTATCGTATGTTTTGTAAAGTATAATTAACATACACTGATGAGCGTTAGTGGTTACAATTCTCAGCACGTTCATTTGTTTTTATTGTAGTTTGGCATATGGCAATACTCCGCCTGATGTAAAGCTAAAGTGCCGTCGATTTCTCCTGTTCTAAGAGTACCAGTAATTGTTGTTTGTTGTTCTCTATTACATGCGTGTCTGATTCCAAAAGTTGCAAAAAAAAAAACTTGAAACATTTCCAAAGATCTTCTATGACCCCAATTAACCGTAAGAAAAATTCCGCACAAAATTATCGATCGCAGTAATACGAGTAAATAATGTTTTATTAATTGCACTTTGTATTGCCCACGTTGGACGCATCAGTGTACAAACTACGACAGGCTACTAGGTCGTATTTGCAGTAGTTGGCACCTCGAGTTCACAATTTATTCCAAATTGAACATCGTCGCAATAAAGATGGTCCTTTAAATATGAGTGGAACTTATTTCATCTATATTGAAGTTACGTGTTAAAAAGTGAATGTTGAAATGAAAAGTACATAAGTACTCAAGTTATTCAAATTGTTATATATATAATTATATAAATAAATGCAGTAATTGTATTAGTTATGTGAGCGGTAATACACTGTAAACATAAATTACCTACTCGTTTATTTATCAAGACTCTATTTTTCTTTATTATTTCTTCCTTCTTTGTTTTAAATTAAACATCAATGTTTTATTAAATGGGTTATCTATTGTAAATTGATGGATGGGCTGGATGGAATAACTTTCAATTTCACTTTTTAAACCAGTCGTTATGCTCGACTAGGTATCAACAATTTCTGTTACGAATCAACATTTATTAAAATGTTTTGTTTACTTGAAATGGTTCTCTGTAAATAGTAAGTGATAACATAAGATAATATGGTACTGAGGTTGTTGATATCTTGAGTTATAATAAATGTCCATTGTCAAATATTATTTTGGTAGAGTGACCATGCTGTCATATTCTCTTGGGACTTTCTTATGCCTTATGACCTAAGGTTTCCGTACCGTTCGTAATCTGCTTTTATTCGATTGAATTTCGACTCAGTGTTTTATGATTAGAATATGTTCGTTTACGTTAACGTTGTCTTATGTTCATCTTCCATGATTATGGATTTAATTATTTGTGTATATATTGAGTCTTACGTCATAGATCCTGATTTTGTATCTCGATCTCATGGTGATTCCAATTATTGGGTGACGTGTGTAGAAAGGTTGGTCGGCGTGGCGCTAACTTGCAGTGCGTGGTCGCTCTCGCAGGTTTTCTCGCTCACTCCGGCACCATGGCGCGCTCGAAACAGACGCGATACAACTCACAATACGACGCGAATCTTCCGCCACGCGGACCAGGTATCTAATAAAAAAGCAAATTTGTGACATAAAATGAATTTACTAGGGAAATTTATGTGATAAACTTTTATTGGTAATTCGTTATACGTTTGGGTTTTACTTTCGCGAGTGGTATTGTGCGCTTATATTGGAATGATGTGGATTTAGATTCAAGTAGGACAGCTTACGACGTACATTCAAGCTGTTATAAAGAGATCACATAAATCTTAAGGATTGATTCTAAATGTGAATCAATACCGACGTAGTATCATGGTAAAATTTGTCATTGGAACGTGGCCGTGGACGTGACACCTATACTGTTTTGTCATCGACCTTATTTTATAGCAACGATACGTTCGTTACTTATGTAGGCGGTTCTCTTATATACCTACTAATTTATCAGAAATAAAATGTGTGAAAAAATGAAATATGCATTAAAAATTTGTGTAAAAGTTAATAATGTTTGTCATATTTGAATAAACGTGGCGTTTTACATCGTTTTTAATATATTTATTTCAGCTCTTTTTTTTCTTTTGTTTGGCCAAGTGCTTACGGTAGCAGAACTTCAATAAACAATGGTCTCGCAGGAATCATTTCCACCGTTATGTAATGAGGCTTTCGGGCGCGTATTAGTCATAAAAATCTTATTTTGATTACTTGGAATCATTTATTTGTCTTATAATTTGCTTATTATTAAATTATTTAAAAAATTTACTAGTCTTTTTTGCTTTTTATTAAATATGTGAACATTATTAAGATTTGTTTTGTTAAAAATTGTAATTATACTTTTACAGTCGAATCTCTGATATATTGGCGTGATCCTGCGCGCTCGGGTGCGGCATTGGGAGCCGGTCTTGCGCTCCTGGTTGCTTTGGCCTGTTGCTCTGTAGTGTCAGTGTTCGCCTACGTGTCGCTGCTCGGCTTGTCCGGCGCAGTCGCTTTCCGCATATATAAAAACGTGCTGCAAGCCGTACAGAAGACCAGTGAAGGACACCCCTTCAAGTGAGTATACACTTTTTTGTTAAAAGCCCGTTTTAATGACAGACAAATTAAATAGAATTAATTTTAATTAATTATAAAAAAGGATTAATTAATAAAATAGTTAATAGTGCAGGCAGAGATTATGGAAAATAGCAGGATTCATTATAAAATATACTGTCCTTGAAAATAGGGTACAAAATAGCTTATCATTTAAGTAGAGTACCTCTGGTTTGTTACTTAGTTGTAGGTGGAGTTAGGTCATTAGGTGGCGATAAGAGGACCTTTGGAGGTAAACACATTAATCATTCCTTAATATAAATACAAAACTATCCTTAATTGAATGCAAATAAGTTACTTATTTAACTGCACGTAGCTGTACTCATAGTTTATTTCTAAAAACGATTTGTATTTTGGAATTATTCAAGACGTGTGTAATACACTCAAATTTAAAGACAGTATAGGCATCTCTTTCTACCTAATTCCCTAAATTTATTGTTAAAATTTTAAATAAATATATCTACTACCGTTTTCTATAAGATTAGATAATCTAAATGTTGTCTACAAATTATTTGGAAAATATTAAGTTATCTAAAGTGTAATAAAACATTATTGCTTTATATTTTTCATAAGAGAACGCTCACGTACAGCAAGTTTTGTTTTATAATGCATTTATGAAAAAGGCTGACTAATTCACTATACGTTAGAAATTACGCCGTTTTGAACAATTTGTTTTCGTTGAGAGTTGATTGGTCCCAGACTAAGGTTACTGAATACACTTTCGTTACTTTTTTTTATTATAGCCGCTTTATAAATGTATAAATTAATTACTTCAGATGGATGTTGGAGAAAGACATCAGCGTGCCAGCGGAGCGCGCTCAATCTTTGGCGGCGGGCGCCACGGCACATCTCAATGCTACCACCAATGAACTGCGCAGGTAACGTTAAAAAAAAACCGAGCACTATTTTATCCATTTAACCAAGCACTATGATATAGCACACTGTTTATGTCTATTTTTTCATATAGATCCGTTTATATTGTGTTCCATATTTTGTGGTTTAATAAAATATATTAAAAAGGAAAATAAATAATTGCACCTATTATTAAATTTATCCTAATACATTTACTACTAATTTAGTAACTAAGATTTTCTTTAATAAATATTTTTTTGTGTCCTAAAAAAAACTTGGCACAGTATTTGCGAGATGACCGCGACGGTGATCGCGTTCAACGCTCCGTAGACCCAGTTTCATTGTCGTAAATAATTTCTGTATGTAATTAGTAAAAATAGTTTAAACTTCCTATTTTGTATTTATGTTATGAACATTTGGGATTATTGATCCTTAGTCCTTAGACGATTGAGTTCCTAGAAAAAATTAAAACTTAATTTCAAGCAAATTGGATGCTACATTTATAAATTAATTTTGAATAACTGCGGAATGAGATAAATTAAAATATTATATTTTATCCCAAATATTTCGAAATATGTGGTTACAATAACTTTTTTTGATTTGCAAAAACAAAGCTCGTTGGTTTCGACTATTAATAAAATTGTTATCTTTTTCAGGCTATTCTTGGTGGAAGATCTAGTCGACTCGCTCAAGTTTGGAGTAGTTTTGTGGTGCCTAACTTATGTTGGCGCTTACTTCAATGGCATCACCCTTATCATTCTTGGTGAGTCCAAAACATCATCTTTCTACTTCCTTGAAAATTGTCGCTAAAAGGAAATGCAAACGAAAAGAGGACTTTCTGAAAGAAATCAGTAATTAAGTGGAATGAAAATTTATTTCCATGAAACATTGTTCGTGGCGTCAGTGACGGACTAAGGCTAAAGCGGGCCCTAGGGACGTGCCTAGGTTGCCTAGGCCTTAGTCCGCCCATGAGTGGCGTTAACAAGCTGGATTAATATCACCACGCGCGCCGAGAAAAAAAAGCTAAGGTCGCTGACACTGGGTCTAGCGCCGCTACTAATCATTTATTTTAAACGACAATATTTCTCTAGAATTAACAAAAAATAATAATAATGCCAAGATCTATTCACGCAATTTGATGAACTGAAATCAAGATTATGAGTCTTTTGTTATCAAACACAGACAAATAAATGTTCCTGTTTAGTTGTAAATTTGGGTTTTTCTAATAGTAATATTATATTTCAGGCTGGATAGCATTGTTTTCATTGCCAAAAGCCTATGAAATGAACAAGGCGCAAGTTGATGCCAACCTTGAGCTGGCGCGCGGTAAAATTAATGAGATCTCAGCCAAGTAAGTTAATTTATTATTAACATTATTTTCCAATAAAATGCCAATGTTTTGATATTTTACTATCTCGCCAAGAGACCCACCACTTTCGAATGTAACACCCGTGAAGGGACCTTGTCGCGTTTCGGGAGCAGTTTGAAAGTAGCCAGAGCCAGTTATAGCGAAAGGAGTGTGTACTGTCAATCTAGATGGTGCGTAACTACTCGTCTCCTCAGGCCAGCATAGCGAAGGCGACTGCTGCCCGTGGAGATTTCTCTGTAGTAGCAGTGGTAGCATGGACCGCACTCTACCTTTACACCAGGCGGAGTGTAGTCATATGTCGAGCTACAATAAAAAAAAGATATAAAAATATGTACTTATAAGATATTTTGGGGAAAATTCTAATAAAATAAATATTATCCTTTCCAGAGTACGAGCGGCGGTGCCATTAGGCAAGAAATCTGAGAGCGAGAAGGACAAGTAGATGCTTTCTCGCAGCGTCTTGTGTGCGAGTGAACTAGGCAGAGCGCGGAGCGGGGCAAAGCTCCGACAGACAGACACACAGTTTATTTATTAGCGCCGGAGTACTTCACACTGTTTATATTTATTATTATTAAAAACTATTATGTGTAAAAGCTTTATGATGATGAGTCATGCGAAGTTATTGTATTTGCTTTTTAAAATTTTAAATTAAAATAACTATCGAACCAATGCATTGTTTTATTTATTTATTTTATTTTGGCAACAAACAGTCATCAGAAAAATTGTTTACAAAATAAAAGAATTACATGCTAAGTAGACCAATAGTGCCGAGAAAGTACTAACAATAATGAATAAAAATTTAATGCGAGTCCGACAACAGTAAAGCAAAGAGAAAAATATATATATATATATATATATAAAAAAACAAAATAAAAAGTGTGCGCTCGCACTAGTCTGTAGCTATATTCGGAAATTATGCACTGTATCCGTGCGAACGTTCCAAACGTCGCATGTGTATGTTTTCATACTTTATGTAATGAAATATTACTAGAATCTATATGGTCTGTGATTACCATAGGCGCGGGATTAGTTCATTGTCAGGCTACAACGCTCTGGAAATGCGTATGACTGCGACGTCGGCTGAAGGAGTCTCGCAGTCTAATAAGGTAACGGGCCGGAGTTAGCTGAAAACGCTCTTTTAATTGACTGAGAAATGAAAAAGGCGCCTCGCAAAGTTGAGGTTGCGAAAATATTTCGTTATTTTACACTGTAGTTCCGAACCTAAATATTGAACTGAAAGTAGAATAATTGAAATACCCAAACTAAATTACTCTATCGCACATTTAACAATGTATTTTCGGACTCTTATGCCGATGCTACACGCTGGCCCAACCTTGACCAATGCCCGGTCACGCCCAGCGTGGACCAGTGGTCAATATGAGTGGATGTCTGAACCATCCTAATGTTCATTATCCTCTATGGTTCTTGCTAATTCAACTTATTTAAATATATGGAGGCACATAATATATCTATTTCTAACTATATTTAGAATAATCTCATTCGTTAAAGAAATGTGCTTGTAAAAATTCAAACATGCGAAAACAAAACGTTTTACAAAAATAATTAGGCAAGCAAGTGCCTTCTCTCTGTCAGCTGTCAATTGTCATGTCATTGACATCTGCTTGACATTTTCCCAAGTGATTTTAGGTCTGGAAAACTCGCGAATTTTCTAATTCTTCATATTTATAAGATTAATGTAAGTAAATTGGAATGTAACATTTAACTATGTGAGTTTTGCTATGTTTACGGTAGTACTTGTAATAATTTATGTTAGTTATCTTACATAAAGTTACATAAAACCGTTTTATTACAGAATGTTTCATCAGCGTCGTTGAATCCAATTGAACTTAGTTATGCCTAAAACTTCGTTAGAGGAGAAAATGTAAATGAAGGCCACGTATTTATCAGTACCTACGTTATGGCGGATATAAATTGGTATGTATACTGTTTTCATTTAAATTACAATGGGTAGCATTTATTGTGCATTTAAAACTTCCTTTTAAACAATTGTCAATTATACATTGTATTTTTTTGTATAATACTGGTGTCCCTTGTAAAATAATTTTGTTTAATTGGTTTAGAATTTTAGATAATGCTTTATCAATATATAAACTAATATGTACTGAACTTTTAATAAAGTTAAGGTTAAAACTAGATAAAAATTATTGTTGTTGTTTTCTGTCACTTATTTTGTGAATTTAAAGCATGTAAGTAATTTTATTACTTTAATTTTCTGTAGGAAAAAGGCGTGACAATTGTATTGTATTGTAATTTTCTTTTATACATATCTTTGCCTTAATGACTTCAGATATAAAACGCTGAGAGGGAGAGATCAAAGTACATGTTAAACAATAAGGTTACATTGGTACTGGTCCATACTTTCATCCAAGATTTAGATTTGACAATTGTGAGCCTATCTCTATACCAATTCGACCAGTGTCACTCTACAATAATTCATACTTCTATTGTTTTTTTATACTGGCATATAACTACAATTCGCCTGTTAAGATTGTAGTCCATAAGTGGAGACAAGTCTTCGTTTAGAGGAAAGGAAATGGAGGTTACTTCACGGGCATTACACTTGAGAGAGGTGGTACTATTACAGGATAGGAGACTGGGCTAAAAACCATGGTCTATCTACATTATACATAGGCACTGAATGAGCAAAGCACATATGTATGACCAAGTTACATTGGTGCAGCTATTTTGCTAGGTTCTCCCTCCCAACTGCTGTTCACTTGCTGCCAACTTCTGTCCAGTTTCTTTTTTTAAATGTATTGGAAATTAAAATTATTATATCCTGATTTTAAGTGGAAAGTAATCAATAACATTTCCCACTAATGAGTTTTGTTATTGTCTGTTCTTCATATTTATAATATCCAATCAATGGTTTAGCTTGTTATGATTTATTGGTGTTGCGGAAGCAATTAATAGAAGTCGTTATTTTTATCCTTTTTATTATTTTTACATTTAAGTTAATTTTTCTTCATGTCTGTAATTAGCGAGACATACACCGGGACAGATGGCAATCTCTCTTCGTCTGATGTGTTTGACAGTTGACGTTTTGTTTTTTCTTTATCGTCTGTCTTAGGCTCGTACAATGGGCAATAATGTAAATACATTAAAATTAAGACAGTCTACAATATAAACATTTCAATAGAATTTGTTAATGTTTGTAATTTTCTAGTAACAAAAAATTAATACTGGGCACGACCCCGGTCTTTCCTTGCTACTCGTCACTTCTTTTCTATGTAGCAATGATATCCAATATAGGTGACTACAGATTCCTCCCAGGCTTCTTATCCATAATTGAGTAGCGATGGCAACTCGTTATGTGTGGGGTAATATAGGTACTGCTTTTCACGCATAACAAGCGGCCAGAGCTGCTCAATTGCAGAAAAAGGCACCCGCGAGAAATCTAGGTACTGCTTTCAGACATTTATCTGTGGTTTCAGTTGCCCCCCAAAGCCCAAACAAAAACATATAACACAAATAAACACCTGTTTTTAAAAATAATATATTTACGATCAAGCTGGCATACTGGAGGCGGTTGCTGCCTGTAGATAATACTCTGTGGTAAGCAATTGTTTCCATTCATAAACCTCTCTAGATTAATATCAGGCGGAATGCTATCATAAAAAATGCCGAACTAACGAACTGTTTTCTTAATTTTTATTATGTTTTTAATATATATATTATAGTCTATATATAGACTGTACCCCATCAGATGGAGTGTAGTCACATGTTGATTTGTATCGACAAAATTGAGCCAATAAACTGTTCTTGACCAGTGTAATAAAGGAGATCGCGTCAGGGACTTTGATATCTCTAGAAACAAATAACTTTACACAATTGACCTAATTTTTTTATCATTTTCAATGTTTAATTATAGTAAATAAAGTATAATTATATCTTTATGGTAAAGTGGTAGACAGAAGCAAGAATTGTTGATTAAATAAAATATGAATAGTTACAGATTCTGACCTAAATAAAATTGCAAGATGTTATGCAAAATGTGCGATTTTTCTCATTTCTAAGTAATGAAAAATAATGCAACACATTATTTGCAGTTCCAAAGTACCATGACCTCTATTTTATATTCTAGACCATCATTTGGGATGAATAATCATGAAATCACGTTTATCTTTCAACATATATAATAATACTAACTGTTGCTCACAACTTTGTATGCAAATAATTGGTATTATTGAATTCAGTGTTCTTGTTCCATCAACTTCTGTGCCTAGAGAATCTTTTATCCACGGATGAACGGGACCTTTTTTTTTAACAAACAGGCTATACAACGAATAAATTATTTATCATATCAGAATGGTTATTCTAGAACCCATATAGGACAGATAAAGAAACATTTATTTTTATACATATAATAAAAAAAAAAGATATAGAGCGAGGTGGTTGAACAACATATTTAAATAAAAAGCTTAGTGTTTGATATATTATGATGATAAAAAAGATAGTGCTTGTATACAACAATAGTAATGGTTATTTACTTTTGTATAAAATATATCTTATTAGGAAATCACCGCGCATTCTTAATATTAAGCAATCTTTTTAGAATGCGGTTCATGAACTGAACAACTGCTTTTGCAACGAGTATGCATGATCCAAATAGTAAATTTTGTTATACCTGGCTTTCAAACTCTTCCCGAAACGTGATAAGTTTACGATAAGAGTGGTGGTCTGGGGAAGATGGCAGACTGGGCTAATAACCATCATCAGCCTACCTACCACTCTTGCGATCTGGAATAATATGTTATATAATTTAAAGTTTATAGTGGTACATAGGTAAAGGGTGAAGTGCATAATGGGATATGAAATGGGCGTACCACAAGCGATAACAAATACAGTTTATACCAAGTTTATATACTTAGTGTTTTTAAATAAAATTATCATATGCATTTCTTCAAAATAATCTGTGTTATCTAGTATTAAAAGCAATTTAATTCCTTGTCAAATGATTATTATATTGATTTATTTTTTTATTATAATTCGTTTTATATTATGTAGACTTAAATGTAAAAAAAGAAACAAACCACGCTTTCTTATCATGCATGAGGGCAACAGGTGTTACATTATTATATCTACTCCTATACTATGTACATATGTAACTATACTATAATTGAATGCAATAACATTATTGTGTTAGCAACAATTTATCATATTTATTTTATCTTAATGTCTACCTCTATAAAGATAAAACGCCAGACCATGTCAGCGTTTATTAAATATATCATTAATTTACTATCGTTGTCTCCGAGCGGTTCGTTGTCACTAACATATACATCGCTCTGCAGGGTGCAAGATAAAGAAAAACAGCCGTGGCTCGAGCAACCCAGAGCGCCGGGACTTGTCAAAATGTGGGGCATACAGCGTTTAGTTTCTCTCGACGCGCTCATGGCGTGTTGGGGGCTCGGCACATGGCTCGGTGTCAACGGCCTATACGTACAGCTGCCTCTATTGGTTGACAGATTACCCGAAGGATGGGCGCTGCCGTCATCTATGGCGCTAGCTGTGCAACTCGCTAATGTCGGTTTGCTTGTCTACGCTCTCTTGCGAAGAATAAGACCAATGGCTTCGGACGCACCATACGTTTACATGCTCCTCGTCATAGGCACGGCCGCATTGGCACTGAACGCTTTCTTCTACACATATACATCGTATATTGGTGAAAATGAACATTCCTTAGCTTTTCTCATATTAACTTTCTTCGCTGCTCTCGTGGGATGCACCAGTTCAGTGTTATTTTATCCGTACTTAAGACATTACCGTGAAATATACCTCGCGACATATCTCGCCGGTGAGGGACTCAGTGGATTCATTCCGAGTATAATGGCGCTAATTCAAGGCGTCGGAGGAGAGCCGGAGTGTCTACCCTCAGAAGATAACTCGACTTTAATACCACATTTGCCGCCGCCAAGATTTGGCACAGATGTGTTCTTCTTGATACTTGCGGGTTTGTCCGCTTTAAGCTTTATGAGCTTCATGGCTGTAGATAATTGTAGTCTGTATAAGTCGGAACGTGTCGCAACGACCGAAAAGAAGGAAGAAGAGGTGGATGAGGAGCCAGTTCAAACGTCACTTTGTGTACGACGATGGATCATAATGTTTGCCCTGATGGCTGTACTAAACGCTATAAGTAATGGTATGCTGCCGTCTATACAGTCATTCTCATGTATGCCTTACGGTGCGACTGCGTATCATTTAGCTGCGACACTGGGAGCGATGGCCAATCCTGCCGCATGTTTGGCGGGTGTGTGGTTGCGGCCTGTCAGCGAACGGGTGCTGCGATTCATGTTGTTGCTGACTTTACCACCACTTGCGTACATATTAGCAACTGCACTTCTCAGTCCGTATCCACCATTACATAACCATCCTGCTGGAGTGGCTTTAGTGGTGAGTATTTTTGTTAATTAAAACCTAATTTATTTACTAAAAAAAATTATTAAACTTCGCGGAAGTCTTAGTATTATGCAATTTCTTTTTTTTAGTAGCCTGGGCATATAACCAGTCACCCAATGTTAAGCTTTAAATATCTACATGCAGCAGTGTCTCCATTGTACCAGCTAAAGAAGACAAATGTGCAACATCCAGATTGACAGTGCACACTCCTCTTGAGAAGGTTAATATTGCAAAATAATAAAAGTACTATTTTTTACAGGTCATCGCTTGGGTTATGACATCCGCATTAGTGTCATACTCTAGAATGTGGGTGTATGGTGCAGCTCGTGAAGGAGGTACCAAAGCAATGAGAGTATGTGGTGTATTTGTTCAAGTAGGGTCAGCATTAGGATCCTTATTATTTTTCCTATTAGTAAATTATACACAATTATTCACCCAAAGTAGATGAAACTGTAATTTATAAAATTCTTATGACTATTTGGGAAATTATTATCAGTTTAATGCAATAATATTAGTGTTCAATAAAGAAATAAGTACTTATGAATGTACTTAAGTTATATGTTAACAGAAATTGGTGATCTCGAAATGCTTAGTGCTTTTCCTTTGAGGCATTATTGAATTGTCATTATTTAGAAATAAGCTCATTTGAGCGGCTGCGGCAAGACGCGTGAACTCACGATCGATGAGACCCGCGTTCGAACCTGGCTTAATTCTGACCGGTACCAATGAAACTATATTATATGTACTTTGGTCCCTCAGTGTCTATAGGCACTGTCAAAGAGCGGTAGACAGACTGATGATGATTATTAGCTCATTATCTACCGTCCTGGGGTAGTATCACCACTTTCGAATGTGAGACCCGTTAAGTGACCTTGTCGCGTTTCGGGAAGGTTGTCAGGTATACCGACTCCTCAGGTTCGCCTACTCAGGCCGGCATAGTGGGCGACTGCTGCCTGTGGAAATTTATCTGTAGTACCAGTTGTTTCCATTCATGGACCTCACTCTAGTTTTACATCGGGCGCGGAGTGTTGTCATATTCCAAGCTTGTATAATACAATAAAGCTGAATAAAAGCTGTTAGAGCTGTGAATCACATCACTAATTATATAATTTGATTGGGTATTATTATCATTTTAAATTAAATTAAATTATTTGTCATTATACAGGGTGAATTTTTCAAGTGGGCTTTCATGGCCAAATCCTTTAGTTTACTATAAGAGATATCGAAAAATGCTGAAAGGAGTCTCGATGCCGATTTTGATGAAAACTAAAACTTCATTATTAGATTTTTGATAAATCCATTTTCCCGGCCAGGAATCGAACCTGTTGATTTTGAAGAAAAAAAACACGCTGTATTATTGCACCATCTGATAGTGTTCCTGATAAGGATCAAATTCTGGGAAGTAATGATATACGGCAAACCAAAGAAAAGTGTTGATTTTTAACAAATTGTCTCTTATTTCCATGTATTTATACATTCAATAAAAAATTCATTCTGTATAAAAATAAAAGTTCCTTTATATAATAAATGGAATAAGTAATGGTGCTCTGTAGGTCAAGTGTAAGAATTCAACTTTGACAATACGTAATTGTTTGCGTTTTTGTCGTATTGAGTTTGCTACTCACCCATAGGTTCGCGTTTACACGGGCGCGAGCTTATTCATTTCGCAATTTTGATACTAAATAATAGACATGGATATTCCAGGTCCAATGATATCATACCAAAAGATATTTCGTTACTAAACGCATTGTTCTAATTACATAAGTTCTTGCTTGTCAAATTTTTATTTTATTTATTAGGGCATCGAACAGCTTTATATTGAACATAAATTTATATAAATATATACATCTAAGAGCCATTAATTGATACCACGAGATATAGCAATTATTTTATTCAATTTTGTTTTATAGTAGTGCGGCACTCAGCTGATGTTAAGTTAGAGTGCGGTTTAAGAGCGGAGAAACATGAGCCTACCACTATTAAAAATTAAAAATTAGATGGTTGATTATATGGCGAATAGAAGGGATAAATGCCAAAAGCCTCACAGGAGCAAAATTCTCAAACTGAAGAGAAAATGAGGAAGGGTGGGATTTTTTGCGTATTATTTCAAAATTAATATTTAATATGTGGGTTGAAACATTCTACCATTTTTGTTATTGTTTTATTTACACAAGTTACCGTTATGCTGTAGTTTAGAATTAAGGTGATTATTTAATTATTAAATAATTATGTATTAAATTTTAATAAATTTGTTTTAAATATTAGATCGATTTTTAGGTGGCCATGTAAGCGCTGTTACTGTTTTGAGAGCCGTATGTCAATAAATTAGTTGCATTTAAATTACAACATATCATTGATTCTTCTTTATTTTTTTAGTCTGTTCGTACGTTCGTAAATATTTCTTGCAATGAGGTTTCTTTCAATGTCTAATATTTATTTTAAAGGATAATAATTTATTTCAATTTAATAATTTGAAGGGTAAAAATTTTATTAAATGTAAAACACAATGTTTAGGTATCCAAGGTTGCATTAAGCAATAGGCTGTCTCTAACCTGTGATAAAAAAATAAATTGTTAGAAAAGTTCATTGGGTTTTATTTTTTTTATCTTCTCATTTGAATTTGTATAATTTTGCTTCGCTTTTGCTATTTACCGCTAAGTTTGCATTAATTCATACATTTCTAGCCCACAGTCATATAACCGGACTGAGTACTAGAGTCAAAATACAGTCTGAGACAGGTCTCTTGATCACTTTGGCCGAAATCGAATTTTTAATTTCATTAGAATACCTACTTAATTTTTTCTTTATTTTTCTATCTAGTCAACATTTTTCTAGTTCTTATAGTTTATAGTTATAGAAGTGAGATTGGAGTTTTTTGGCGGCCATCTTGAGACGTCAGGTTATCTGTCTTGAATTATTTTCTTAAACTTGTGTTTCTTCGAGTGTTAACGTGTAATAATGGTGGATTATTAACCATTAAGTGTTCGTGAACGTGCATGAGTGTTTTTGTCAAACAATTCGAAAGAAGAGAACCTGTGTTTCCATTTTCCCTCCAAAACTTCGTAGGAAGTTTCAATAAAGGTTCTACCTATTATCTTTGGTTCTACGACTTCACTGAAGCAATTTTTGACTTGACCTGACTGTTTAGTGTGATGAATGAATGGCTCGTGATGCACAATATTGTTAACTTGATACAAAAACAAAAACTAACTATTTTTGAAATAACACTTAAAGCGAGATTACAATGATACAATCAAACATTTGAGGGAAAGAAATTTCATTTCTATTTCATTTTTTATCTCCGAAACTACTAGCTTGCATGATGAACTAGCAGCGACACTATAATATAATGAACTCCAAAAACAATAAATCATATTTTACTACTAATAATGATTTCTTTTCATTTTTAAAAACTTTGGCGTTCCGTTGTCTCTGCCTATCCCTGTGCAAAAAAGGCGTGACAATTGTATTGCTTACAAAGTTTGAACTCAAGTGTGAGACTTGGTGATTTTTCGTTCTACAAGGACAATATAATAAACAATAAAATCAATTCAAAGAGCGTATCTTTTAATATTCCCTCCAAAACTCCGTCGGATGTTACGGGTATAAGAATAGAAAAAGGAAGTTGTTCTATACCATAGATATAAACTGGTTTCAAGCCGTCTTATTTTTATAGAATTATTAAAAATTAATTGTTTCATATTAACTAAATATTATTAATGCATTTTAATTATTACACGTTTTTGGATGGATATAATTAAATTATTTGATATTCGAATTTAATGCTATGAGTGTTATTTTAAAGAGATTCACATCACTATCGCCGCCATTTTGTGTGCGCGTTTCGGAGAAAGTGCGTTACGTGGACTGTGAAGCGTTTGTTTCACAAATATCTGCGTTCGTGTGTATTTTATTAGTGTTGATTATTATTTTGTGTGTTATTATTAGTTACTGATTAATAAGAATAAGATTTCTATTCGCGTGTTAAGAAAAGCACTAAGGCAATTTGTAACTCGCTAGTTTTAAAATGCAAACGCAAGCCATGAATAACTTGGGAAATCGTGGATTTGGTGGGCCACCACAACCCCAAAGACAAGGTGGACGTCGTGGAGCAAATAGAGGCGGATTTAGAAACTCGAGATTTGAACAGCCGAATAATGGAAACCAGCAACGCAATACTGGAAATCAAGGCAATCAAGGAGGTCAACGACCTATTGAGGTATTTTCCAAACAGTTTGATCATTTTTATGCATTTTAATCTAAATGATGTAGTTACCTCTAAATCTGAGGTTCAGATGCCGTCGTTAAAAATAAAGTTAGAGCAGTGTGGCCGCCATTTTGATTTTTTTGCTAGTAAATTTGCATTAGTAATTGCTCTGTCTGTTGATACAATTCTACTAAGTGTATGTATTTAAGCTTGCTACACATGCCGGAAACTCGAAAGCGCGAGAGCAGTATATCGTGTAAGCGTGATGTTGCTAGTCTCACATGCCACTAACAAATTTTAAAAGTTTCCTACAGATTGCTCTATGATACTGGCACCTGCAAATGATCAATAAATTAGTTTCAAGGTTAAAATCGAGTGAGTTTGCAACTCAGCTTTGCCTAATTTATATCATCGTTTTTTGTCGAATATGACCAGATCTGTTTTTAGCCATAGAATGTGTCAGTACTAGCATAGCAAATGATTTTGATAGAGAATCTCGTGTGTTGACCATCAAAAATTTAACAAATTTGATAGGCATCACTCGTTGATTTGTTGATCAACAAAAATGATCCACATATTTGCTTAAATTATGCTATTTGCTGCACATTTGTCAAAAATAGAGCAACTGTAGGCATCCTTTTATATGAATTGCTCCTGCTAACTTATACACACGTGAATCACTGGCATGTGTGTATATCATAGTAATTTTCGAAATATTTACAGCAACCGAGCAATGCTCCCGTTCAGCAGCAGGGTAATAAACCATTAATCCCGCAACAAACGAAGCCTGCACAACAGCAAAACAAGCCTCAACAGCAACAGCAAAACAAGCCTCAACAGCAACAGGCCCAGCAGCAACAAGTGCAACAACAGCAAAATAATTCACCACAACCCCAACAGAACAAGTCTCAACCTCTTACACAGAATAAACTTATACCGTCTCCGCAGCAGAATAAACCACAGCAACAACAGAATAAAAATATATCTAAGGATGTTAATGTTAAACAAGAGACAGATCAAGCTTCAATAAACGATGCTATGGCGCAGGTTTGATTTTTTTTACATAACAACATTAAATAACATCCCATATTTGATAAATAGTTTTGTAATTGTTGAAACATGTTTTAGAATGGTGTTTTTGGAGGCAACAAGCAAGGTAACAATTGGAACCAAGGTTTAGTCAATAAAGGCAATGCCAACAGACCACCTTTTGGGCAGAAATTTGGAGGCCCGGGACCAGTTCGCAATCAACGCAATGCCAATCAAAGAGGTCCAAATCAAGGTGAAGGTGGACCAAAGCCTCCAGGTTTAAGAGAAGTATGTTTTATCACTCGTCAAGCTCTATTTACTTCATACTTGTTTATTGTATAAATGGTGATAATATTCATCGAATGTTTTTGTACAGGAACAAATATTGGCAAATAAATTGAAAGATTTGACTGGGCCGATTCTAGAATTGCCTCCCTTGGATCTGGAAGAAGTTAAATTTAATGGTAGGAGTCGATTATATATTGGAAATATCCCAAATGATGTCTCTGAAGAAGCTGTGCAACAGTTGTTCTCAGCTTATGGTGAAACTTCTGAACTATTTGTTAACAAGGAGAAAAACTTTGGATTTATAAAAATGGTTTGTATTTTTTTAACTACCCTCTATACTATAGTAGTTTTTTAGAGCAATTTTTAACTGATAATTCTTGATGGCAGGACTACAGAGTGAACGCCGAGAGAGCGAAGCGCGATCTAGATGGTTCCTTGAAGTTTGGTCGTCAATTACGCGTCAGATTCACGCCACACAATAGTGCAATCCGCATAAAGAATTTACCGTCATTTGTTTCAAATGAGCTTTTGTACCGAGCCTTTGAAATATTTGGTAAAATAGAGCGTGCCTACGTGAAGGTGGATGAGCGTGGAAAGACCGTAGGCGAAGGTGTGGTCGAATATTCTAGAAAGCCTGCCGCTCAATCTGCAGTTCGTAACTGCAATGATAAATGTTTCTTTTTAACGTCGTAAGTATTTTTTAAGAGTTAAAAACACCAAAACGTATAACAATATCTGTACCCATAACTACATAATTTGCGTTCTGTTCTGCAGTTCCCTCCGGCCTGTAATCGTCGAAACATTAGAGGAGCCTGATGAATTTGACGGCTACCCTGAGAAGAACCTTCCAAAGAAGCATCCAGAATTCTTACGCGCTCGCGAGGTATATGATCGAAAGGATGTCGCTAGTTTTTATTTATCTACCTTTTATGCACATAATCTATTGATGTCAGGTCGGGCCGCGTTTCTCGGAGCCGGGCAGCTTCGAACACGAATACGGCACACGTTGGAAGCAGCTCCACGACATGTATCGCCAGAAGGAAGACGCGCTCAAGACGGAGCTAGCGGCCGAGGAGGAGAAGCTGGAGGCGCAGATGGAATTCGCCAAGTACGAGCACGAAACGGAGGTTCTGCGTGAACAGTTGCGGCAGAGGGAGCAGGACCGCGAGCGCCAGAAGCGTAGCTGGGAGATGGCCGAAAGAGCGGCGGACGAGCGGAGAGAGGCGGAGAGGGCCTCGCTTATGAGGCACGGGGAGGAGCTCGCACAGCGCATGCGGCTGCAAGACGACGAGTTGCGTCGCCGCCAGCAGGAGAACACGCTCTTTGTGCAGGTAAGAATTTTAAAGGAAATGCAGTGCATTCAGGAATAACAGAAAAAAAACATATTGACTGGGGTTTTATAATTAGTTTTTGCAAAATTAAATAATACTCAAACAATATGCAAAAATTCAATCTAAATGTATGGATATACAAAACTTTTTAATTGAATTTTCAGACACAAAGACTGAATGCGATGCTGACTCGTGATCAGGACAACATGTATGATGGTCATCCAAATCAGCAACCAATGGTGAGTACTTTTGATAATTTATTTTTCCTTATTTCATTCAAACTTCCTAAGTTATTACAGGAATATTGATTTACTACCGGATGTGTACATCTTCATTATTAGTGGTGCCGTTTACTGCACTATTATTGAAATTAAACATTTGTCAAGATATTTGAATTTCCGAACGTAAACATACGCTTGCCTTAATGATCTGATTCTGAACATATAAGTAAAAGGTTATGAACTATATCTAGATAAATCTTATGGTCTAGGCCAGGGTTACTCAAATTATAGTCATAGGGAGTAAACGAAAAGATTTATTACTATTAGATTAGAATTAGACATGATTACTATTAAAATTGACCATAATCCCTAATAGAATTGGCATAATTTACGAAAAGAAACATTGTTGAGTGAAAAACATTTTAAAGAGAGGAGGCAGACTGATTACTATTAGTCCAGTTCTGTGTTAGTGCCACCACTTTCAAATGTAACACTTCCCCGAGAAGTCGCGTTTCGGGACCAGCTTTGGAAATAACCGTATTACAAAGGGAGGCGTATGTATTGCTCTGCACATTCGTCTCCTGAAGACGGTATAGCTGCGCCTTAGCTTGCTCAACTTACAGGCGTCTGTCGTAGCAGTGGTTTTCGCTCATGGACCCCGCACTCTAGCGCAGTCCACTTCAATCTACTGTTAAAAATGTGTACAAAAAACCTTATTTTCTTTCACAGCTAGTTTTCCTTTTTAGAAAAAAGTATACAAATAATTATAAAAGGAGAATGCCCATTGCCCCACTTGACACCTAATAGTTTGGTAACAAAACAATATTCTAAAATAATATCTTATCAATCAATAGATGTTTATTTACATAAAAACATACATAATATCATCAATTATTAAATAATATAATAATAACTTCAAGTATTGCATCAGAATACATCTAATTACTCAATAACCTGGGTGAAAGAATTAAAACTGATTGGTAATAAGGAATCTAGATTTATTTTTTTACCAAAATTAACTAAAATTCATCAACAAACTCGAGAAAAAAAAATTGTGGGCCCATTTCCCTTAGGCCAGAGGTCGGCAACCATTTGAGTCGGAAGAGTAAAAAATTAGAATTTACAAAATTTGAAAGTTTTTAAAGAGCCCCAAAAAAAATTTCTTGCCAACAATAAATAGTACTTGGATAAATAAAGTTTTTTGACGGGGAAGGGGTGCGGTGAAAAGCGAGTACAAGTGGCTGAGAGATAGAAATGGTGCCTAATCCTCGTTAATCGATTCAGAACGATATAAAATAAATAATATTTTTATATGGAACTAAAGAGCCGCAGCTTCACATCCAAAGAGCCACATGTGGATCGCGAGCCTCAGGTTGTCGACCCTGCCTTAGGCGAATGTGTATTTTCTTTTAGAAGAGGGTTATAAAATTATATATTTTTTTCTTGATAACATTCAACCAAAAACGCCATTATGTGTGTATATATTTTGGTAAATTTAACTACGTTTCACACTGAATATCGTAAACTATTCATTCTTTTGACCGGTTACACCAGTCGAAAGAGCGCAAAAAAATAGGTATCTTCATTTGATTAGCACAATTTTTGGAAAATTGTCAGTTAGTCGGTTGTTCGCAGTAAACTGATGTTACGGGGCTATAAGTTTGTGTACTCCTGGTGTAGGCTATTGTATATCACATTTTTTCTATGATAATGTAGAATGTATTAATCATGACATTGTCGATGATAGGGTAGGTAGAGTCTACTTGTTAGACAATTGAATTTTGTTGCATATATTATTTTACTATGTTGAAATTTATTTATTTATTTATTTGGAAACAAACAACTGAAAATTTTTATAAACATTGACACATATAACAATTAATCACTTAGCAGTTTCCGATAATACAAATTTTCAGGTTTGCTAAAATAAAAAAATTAACTACAGTTTGATGTCTTATATTTTTGACTTCAGTGGTATGGTGGGACAGTATGGTGTAACATTTTAGGATACCAATATATGTGTGCATCGTACATACATAACATACTTTCGTTATCATGTTTTGTGATTGTCCCTAATTTTTCTCTCTTTTACCACTGGTATAGGCGGATTTTATCACGTATTAAAAAATAAACCCATTTTTATCTGATAATATTATTATTTCTCTTATGTCCAGGCGGTGTTTATGTTTATGTTTCAGGAAAAATATCTTGATATTTGTTCAACAGAATATAAGCTTCAATGATGAAAAAAATACATAATTATTTAATACATTTATCTCAGATTAATATTTTCACGCTTTATATTAGAGATTTAAATAATTAGCTTTCTTTAAAGATTCAAATCAAAGGATTCACTCTTTATATCTGTCTTTTTTTTTAAATAACTGCGTGTTCAGAATTTCGCCTAAAAAAAGGTTAGCTGTTAGACAACAAATTATAAGGTTTTTTTTTTAAATACATTTTCAATGGTCGTAATCAGTGACATTTTCTTTGACATAAGAAAATTTTATATAGTGAGTGCGTAGTAGTATTCAAACTTAATGGCTGCTCCAAAGATAGGCACAAATCACAAACCGAAGAAGGTGAGAGGGTGTGTAGTAACTGTAGTGTAATGACATCTTCTTCATAGTCCCTTTTACGATAAGAGCAGGAGTGGCAGGGTCGTGGTATTAGTGGATTTAATAAGGAAACAAACTAGGTACATGTTTAGGTCCAGCTGCACCAAAAGGCCCGTTAAAGTTACGGCTTTTTAACGGCTACGTTTACATTTACTCCACGCGTTGCAATATCGTGTAAATTCATATCGTTATCGTTAAAAGGTTGCTGATCCCGAAAAAATAATAGAAAAACATATTTGGCTTCTCTTTATGCATTTGACGTTAGTGACATTGGTTTGACGATTACTTTAAATTTGACCAGCCAAAGTTCGTTGGTTGCCGTTAGCGTTAAAGCGTCAAAAGTGGCAGGCGCGACGATGATGCTTGTTTAACTTCACTGTACCTGCGCGAAGTGGAGCCCGCATCAGCTAACTTTCGAGACGCCATTCAGTTTGAATCTACCTTCAACCAAATTGTATTAAACATTTAAAACAAACCAACATTACAACTTCTTAAAAGCTTTAGTAGTACGTTAGTTTATTTCTTTCCTATACTGAACTGTACTCTCTAGACCTAGGGGTCTTATACACTCAGAGAAGAATGGTACTCAGACATGATTGTTATTAGCCGAAGTAACCGAATACAACTAGTGCAAATTTAGATAGTACACAATTTCTCATAGAGTCGACACAGCGGAGACGACATTCGTTTACAGCTATCTGCGATCATAAAACGCACTCTAGCCTGACATCAGGCGGAGTGCGGTCACGTGCACTACTATTTCGGCGTGATTGAGGAATAAAACGTTGAACATTCTGAATATGGAAGGTTAAAATAATGACAACTATGTGTTTTTTTTTTTGCTTTAGTCGACACATGTTTCTAGAAAACTTTTATATATATTTTTTTGTCACATTCAACGATGCTACACAATTTCCGTTAAAAAGTATTTTATGGAACAACAAACAACATATTGTTACCTGCTTGTCAAAAATTCAAATACAGTAACTTATAAATATCAAAAGTTCTCGTGTTAATGTTAATAGTGCGCATGCTGTTTATAGTGTTACTTTTTAACACTGCAATAGTGTGAAGAAAAACAAAGAAAATTAGTGAAATGTCACTTGTGTATGATGACAACCAAGGTAGGTTAGGTTAGCAAAAAACATTACATGTGAATTTTATTATCATCCCCTTTTTTTTTCGTTTTGAGGGATGATTTTGCATAACGCTGGAATACGTAATTCCTTGTAAAAATGCAAACATACATTTATAATATACATTTTAATTTACGCGCAAATATACATTTTAATATTCTTAAATTATGGGTTCCCCATTTTAACCCTTAAGTTTTTTTTTTTTGAGATAAAATTAGGCTAAACCTTTCTCCAGGATGCAAAAATTCCTTGCCAAGAATTTATGAACATCCGTTAATCTATTTAGCAGTTACTTTAACATTACATTAAATTTATTTTATTAAATTATGATTGACGTAAAAGTTTTCGTAGTACCCACCTTTTTCTTTTTTCCGTGACATTTCGTATGTAAAATTGGGGGTCCGCCTTCCACCAAGAAAGGGAAGGGGGAAATAACAGCGGAACGGAGTAAAATAGTTTTGCTTTCCACTAAGAAAGAGTTTGTCGGCAAGCGATTTTTTGCTTTCTATTGCCAGCGGGCAATGCGGAGCGGGCTTGAACGGACTCATTACGGAACTCGCTCCGCTCTCAGTGGAAAGCCGGCATTAGTGTCTACATAAAAATATATCCATTATCCATTTACTTAGGGTTAATTGAAACTTGAAAGAGTGAAAAGCAAATCCTAGGTACACATTTACAGATCTGAATTCAGGATCAAATAAAGTTAGATTGATACTTCTTTATTGAAATTTGACAGAATGAATCCTTTGATTTTTATTCTCCGAGTTTTATTCCGCGTTTAAATGTAGTATTTACAATATAGGTATAACGTAATAAAATAATGCAGTTATCCCTTCCATTTTATATACAATTTTATTATTCATATTTAAGCTATGTTCAGACGAATTTTGTTGGAAATTATTGGAACCTGGATGAACAACTAAATGGTAACATAAACTACGTTATTTAGCGCAATGCTGTTCAAGTTAATGAACTGTTTTCGATCTAAAATTACATTTGAGATTAAAGTAATTTGATTCATAAATGTATTTAAAGCAACGTACGTCTTTGCTTATTTTATACGGCATCAAAGGAGAGAGAAGAAGTGGCATTTTGCCTTAAATAATCGACTCTGAACATAGCTATAAATCAAATATGCTCGTATAAAAAAAATTGATAACGAGTATACGTTTGTAATATTCAGTTGAATCCCCAAAATATTCGAAACTTGTGATTGCTCACTTAGGATGGAGGCTTCAGAGACCAGTACGACAATGGACGCGGGTATGAGGCAGGTATGCAGAACAAACATGGATGGGATGCACAGCGCCAAATGGACGATTATCCTAACAAACGTCGTCGTTTCTGATCACATGATAACTTAATTATTGTTCCAACCGAATCATTGTAGAGTGTGTTTGTGAGATGAGGTTTTAGTTAAGCAATTTGTGTGTTCGCCTCGTACGATTTATTATTTGTGAACGCGTCTTCACTTTTCACGTTGATGCCTTCGTGGCGTTTTTATTTTATATAACTTAGCGGTTTCACGCGTCGTCACAACCCATTATAACACTTAGCTCTATTTAAATTACATTTATTTTTAAAATAAGCTTATTAAAAGAATACATTCTTTTTCATGAGAAAGTATTATGAGTTTAGGATTATGTTTTGTCATTATTATATGAATTAAGCAAATTAGAATGTTGTGTGTATTTTGTATTACCATAAGTTCTTGAAACTTACAATCAGTTCATGCTAAATATATGTTTTTGTTTCGGAAAGCTTAGATTGCTTTCGAATCACAATGTTCCATTTGATGTTTAAATCAATATAGGATGGAATATGTAGTTAGCTAATGTTTTTTTCTTTCTATACGTCAGATTTCTTTAATAATTAGCATGTTAACAATATAGGTTATTTTTATTAATAATACGACGCTCTCGTACTTTAGCGGTATTATGTAATCTTTATTATATTAAATTTAGTACAATAACACTTATTGACTTATTATTCAGTAATACTACACCTTTTTGATACGTGCAGACCAAACTTTATAAAAAAAAAAGAAAAAATTGAATAAAGATCGTCAAGTAATCTTTAAAAATACTAAACAATACTTTAATACAAGTTTATTTATTTATTTACTCTACGACTTTATAATAAATAACAAGCATAAACAAAATATCTTAAAATATTTGTGACATAAACAGAACTACATTTTTGGAAAATTTTCCCAGCCATAATACAATCTATTCAATCATGTGACCTTACTGACAGTTGACATTGACTGAATCACACAATAGCAGGCACAATGAGATTGCCCTTCAATTTAATAATATGAAAATCTGGACTTTTTCTATCAGGTCTTCTCGGTAAGTTGTAAGTTTTTTTTTATCTGAACGTCTGT
The DNA here is from genome assembly GCA_948150575.1 of Tinea pellionella. NCBI lineage: Eukaryota > Metazoa > Arthropoda > Insecta > Lepidoptera > Tineidae > Tinea > Tinea pellionella. The sequence goes on from OX411252.1 coordinate 5,061,243, forward strand.
CAATATTTTTTAAAATATTGGTTTGCTCTTATAAGGCGTGAGGGAGATGGAAAAGTATTTTGGGGATTATTTTAACACAATCTCAAGTGACATGAAAGGCATCTAGGTGATAATTTTATTTGTTTTCCAAAATCGGATGTGGAAGAATTTAAGTAGTTGCTGACGAGGCGTCACGCTATAGCTGCAGCTGTCGCCTCTTCAATGTTAACGCGTCGATGGCTGCCGTCGACAGAAGGCGACAGCTGCAGTTGCCTCTGCTATTTGTTGTCGTTAGTATCTGTCGTAAGTCCTTATGAATAACATTAATATGGAGCTAACGTTCAGATAACGAGTCTTTTAGATCCTACTTTTGTATATAATAACTAATAATACGTAACTTGTTTTGGCAAATTAGTATTTAAGAAAAGACTAACTAGTACATATTAATTATAATTTTCTTAATAGCAAAGCGGGACGTGATTGAAATAATGATACCACAGCATCGCACAGGATCATTTGAAGATCAATATGCTGTGAATCGACACAGATTTCCATATGTGGTAAAAGTAAATGGGAAATTATGGATGTTTACAAGTCGTGTCTCACTGGTTCATTACCGACTTCTTATCTTCGATATCTTCTAGCATTCGTGTCATTTGGACATTCTGACACCTGTATTCTCAAGGAAAATCTAACGTCGTCCTTCATGTTGGTACACGCTCATTATAAAAAACAATTGTAACGCGACGGTTGAGCAGGTCATTTTAACCCTTAGACAAAGAGGATGTATTTTGGCTGGCTCAATGCATTTCGCGGGGCGGTACGGCGACGAGGTGTACAGGGGTAGGAAAAGGACACACCACATGGCGGGTTACGCGCGTCCTGACGCTTTCAGGTAGCTGAGAGATAGCGACGGACACCGCCGCGTACGCACGTTTCTAATATTAAATAAACCGTACAATATTCAGTAACTTATAGTGGCGCCCAACTAGTGGCCGAAATTACGATTGCTCAAGATATTATACGTTGTTCATACGAAGATTCCACACCATGATAACGAGAAACATGGAGAAACTTTCCGCCGCGGAATCCAGCAATATGTCCGGCGAAGAAACCGCCGCGACAATACACGTGCTCAACGATGAAGCCGCTGCGACAACCGCAAGTACCAGCACGTCTTTAACGGAACGCCAGCTCGAATCGTTCCTGACAGCATTCGCGAAATCGCAAGCAGAAGCGAACCGAATGCTGCTTCAGGGCATTATGGGCACACCACTCGTCAGACCGGCTGCATCACCTGTACCGCCGGAGCTACGCCAGCCAGCCAACAGCGGCACGCTGACCCGCTGCACTGCCCGCTTCAACGGCTCTTGCCCGAACACTCTCGAAGCGTTCATCGACACAATCGAGGTATTCAAGGACTGCGAGAACGTGAGCGACGAGCACGCACTGCGAGGACTACCCATGTTGCTGACCGGCGAGGCTGCTGTCTGGTGGCAGGGGATCAACTCGACCGTCGTGACCTGGAGCGAAGCCCTAAATCGCCTGCGAGGAATGTACGGCATCCAAAGACCTGCATATAAGATCTTTCGAGAAATATTCTCTAATGAACAATGCGATCGACGCGGAGAAGTGTTTATTTGTAATATTAGGGCGCTTCTCGCCAAATTGCCATATGATCTTAGTGAAATAGTTAAGTTAGATATAGTTTACGGTTTGTTAAGTAAGAAAATTAGGAAACGTGTGCAACGTGAAACGGTGAGCGATCTCGACGAATTAATTACGAAAGTAAGATGGGCCGAAGAGTCCTACGGTGATATTTTATGTAAGTACACCTCTGAGACCCTGCCTACCTCCGAGCCCGCGCAGATTTCTGATACGCTAAGCAATGCGTCGGTGTCGCATACCACGTGTAATGTAGATACGGACGCCCGCGTACCTAACCTCGCTAGTCCCGACAGGAAGTAAGTGAAACGTAACCGCGTTCGTTGCGCGTCCTGTAAGTATTTTGGCCATTCGTCCGCAGATTGTTGTAATAAACGTAATAAATCGGAGAAGAATAGTACGCAACAAACGTCTAATACATCTGATACCATTACGCACACGCTGCGTTGTTATGGATGCGGTCAACCCGGGGTTGTTAGGTCGCGATGTCACACGTGCAAAAATAATAGCGTTTCGACGAAATCCGCCGACTTTCACACTGCCGACTTCCAGAGTAGGGGGAGTCCGGACGACTGCCGACCGTTGGTGAGTATTTGTGTCTTGGGTCGAGAAGGAGTCGCCATGTTAGATACCGGCGCCACTCATTCTATCGCTAGTCCTGGTTTATATAAGATACTCGAAAACGGCGGCACGCGATTCGTTAAATCGGATCGAACAATCGGCCTCGCAGACGGCTCGGCCGATGTTCACGCGGTTCTCACGGCTGACGTCACAGTCTTGTTGCAAGGGCGCGAAGTAGAAACCACATTTATGGTACTCCCCGGCGCCGACACCAGGACCCTTTTGGGGCGCGACTTTATTACGCAGGCCAACTTGGTGCTAGACGTTCCCCAAAATTCGTGGTATTTCGCCGACGCAACGTATGCGGTATATCCATTCACTCGGTCCTATCGACTAGCAGAGCTATTGAGAACAGACACCTGCAGCCTGCAGCTAAGAGAAGATGAGTGCGACGTCCTGACAACGGCACCTATCCTGCGACAAGCAGATGAATCGAAGCCGTTCACCTTGAGGACTGACAGCAGCGCCTATTGTCTCGGGGCTGTTCTAATGCAGGGGGAGGGTCTTGAAGAGCGGCCTATAGAGTACGCGAGTCGCCTGCCGAACAGCGCCGAAAGGAATTACACCACTACCGAACGAGAGGCGTTAGCGGTGGTGTGGGCAGTCAGCAAGTTCAGAGGATACATCGAGGGCTCTGAAGTCGTGATAAAGTCGGACCACCAGCCATTGACGTGGCTGATGAACGTCAAGTCGCCCAGCAGACGACTGGCCAGGTGGGCACTGACGCTACAGGAGTATAATCTGAAAATCGAGTACACTCCAGGGAGAGCCAACGTGATAGCGGATACCTTGTCCCGACCCCCATGCGAAGAGGTAATCGAAGATTGCAACATGGGACTGGTGACGGTAGACATCGCTGCTAGAGGACACATGGATACTCGTAATAACCAGCTGAAAGATGCTGAGGTGAAGAAAATAATCGATGATCTGGAGGATGATGGAGATCCGTTCAGAGGGAGAGTATGGGCAGACCGCGGTTATACGATGTCCGACGGCGTCCCGTACAGATATTCTCCCGAAAAAGAAGAAAATGAGGAATCGTGTCTGGTAGTCCCAGAACACGAAAGGGATCTATTAGAGCGCATCAGCGACGGTGCACTCCTTGGCAAATACCACGTCTCGCACCTCACTCCATACGTTGGAGAGACCCAAACACCCCTGCAGGAGAAACGAAGGAAAGGAAGGCCGCGTAAAGTTAGGAGAACCAGTCCGAACGTGAGGGCACTTTCTTCGGACTAGTGGGGGAGGATGTAACGCGACGGTTGAGCAGGTCATTTTAACCCTTAGACAAAGAGGATGTATTTTGGCTGGCTCAATGCATTTCGCGGGGCGGTACGGCGACGAGGTGTACAGGGGTAGGAAAAGGACACACCACATGGCGGGTTACGCGCGTCCTGACGCTTTCAGGTAGCTGAGAGATAGCGACGGACACCGCCGCGTACGCACGTTTCTAATATTAAATAAACCGTACAATATTCAGTAACTTATACAATTCTTTAAAACCTAATGAAAAAAAGGCTAAGGTTGTAAAAGTAATATTAGAGATTTATCTCTGAAAGGACAATGCTTATTTTTGGGCCCACTCGATATCTAATAATTTGTTAACAAAATAATATTCTCAAATGATTTTTTTTTTCATTAATTTATTTCAATTATATCAACACATTGAATACCAATCAATGGACAATGTTACAATTGCATAGAAACAGATGCGTACAATTATTTTAGCCTATGCATGCAGAAAATATTGCATCAGAGAGTCTTAATTACTAAATCATCGGGATAAAAATATTAAATTAAAAAAAATTAAATATCACCCGATAAGGAGTGTAGATCTATTTTTCTATAAAATTAACTAAAAATTATCTACAAACTCAAAAAACTTATAGGCCCATTTCTCTTAAGAGCATGGGCATTCCCCTTTATATTGAAAAATTCTATGATTTTTTCAATAGAACATTGGTGATTTAGACTCCCACAAAGTGTTCGAAGAAATTTTGTACGGCTTCCTGGGACAAAAATGTTATCTCTTACAGAAAATTGTCCAAATTGCGGCTGTTGTGGTTGGGTCGGCGAATATGTAAGATGACGGATGACCAACTGCTGGTCTTGTCAGGTTTTTTTTAAATCAAATTTTCACTGGGAAGTATATGATTAATCGATATAAGCGAAAATATTTATAAAATATTATTTATTTTTTCATTTACAAAACATAACATTTTTGAAAAATAATTTCAATAATTTATGCAGTTAATTATTTACTTTTCACTTCTTTGGTGAAATTCGACGTTTTTTTTTTGCTTTGGGGCTAAAAGTTACATCACTGCTGGGCCAAAATAGACCATTTCATGGCTATTTGGTCACAAACTTCTTATTTAAAAAATGGCCTCTGTCTTGTAGAGTTAGACTTTGGTCATGTGAGCATGTGACAATGGGTCTCTTGTGTCGGTTGGCAAGATTGACAGGACGGGGGTAGTATTTGTCTCAAAGTTCTGCCATCATTGGATATTAGTTTATACCATGTAGTGACTACCAATTCTAATTATAGATACGTAATTTTTTATTTTATCCGTCAAACTGACGATAGTTTATACTCCAGTCTATCTGAGGTAGCACCACCCACTTTCAAGTGTAACACCCGTGAAGTCACCTAGTGGCGTTTCGGGATCGGCTTGAATGGAACCCGGGTATAACGTGAGTGTGGCCTTTTAATGGATGGTGCACGTTCGTACCCTCAAGCCGGTATGGCGGAGGCGACTGTTGCTTGTAGACATTTGTCTAGTTGCAATTGTTTCCGTCCATTAATCGCACTTTAGCTTAACATCAGGCGCAGTGTGATCATATGTCGAGCACCTTTATTATGAAAAAGTTTCACTGGAATATGACACCATGTGAAGTTGGGCCAGTGTTGGTACATCGGCAATTTAACCCTTATTTATTAAATACATCTTATAGATATAATGCTATTACATTTTATATCATATCTTCGTGCCTTTATCCTTGATCTTGATCCTTTAAAACAATTAAATATTGTGTTTTAATTTCATAAGATTGCATTCCCAAATTATAGTTTTCTTTTTCATTTCATGAATAATTTCATTTTCTCAAGTAAATATTTAATTGAATATCTATATGAACAATTCGCATTTTAGTATATGCTTTTCCAAGATTTACTTAGTCCTTGACCAATCAATCTACGAGGTAGGAGCTTAGTTAAAAGCAGCTAAATTCACGATTGTCGAGGACTATTCTTCTAAAATCCACAACTTGTATTCAAATATAAACATAATATATACACCTGGTGGGAATTAACTACCTCATGGTCATGTGGAGACGAATGTAAGTTCATTCGTCCATTTGTGGGCTCCCTCTGGCTCCTAGTCCGCCAATAATGTTACGCAGATAGCGTTGGCTCCTTGTAGAATGTTCATGACAGTGTCGCATTGTCATTATTGTCCATTAACTATGTTAGTACATCTACTAACCAGCCACAGGATGCACCGTGAAACCGAATGTGAAGAGACGGAACGAGAGTTTACCATTAACCTACATCGACCATAGCTGTAATCTACATTCGATAAATATTTTACGGTAAGAAACTAAAATATAACGAGGTATTAAACATTTTCTATTTAAACTAATTTAATACGCAATTCTACTCTTAATTCCTATTTTGTTCAACTGTTATTGTAGCTTAAACTTTTTATCATGTTTATTGATGATATTAACTTTTGCGGTGGTTACGTTGCAAAGTTATTTTTAGGAATTAAGATATATGCACCAATTAGACATAGTATTATACTTTGTATTTTAAAGGTAATAAGGTTTACTTTGCCTCGGCAATAAACAATTAAACTTGTAAAAAAATCCTTATATACTATGATTATATTCATATTAAATAGGTAAATTTATACCGAAAAAAAAATATCTGAACTAACTTAAATAGGTCAATAATGATATAAAACAGAAATGCAAGTCTTAAAAGAATGCAATGTAGCTGAAACTTTTAAGACTAAGTTTTAAACCTTAATTCGTACAATAAACTAAAGTTATCGAATGGAAAATGACGAACAATGGTTCAATTTTAACTGCTCATTGTTTATTAAAGTTAAATTATATATAATGTATTCACTTTTTCAGGTATGCTACAGGTTATTTTATGAAACTAATATTATTTTTGTGTTTCACAGGTATCTGTATTTAGCTAGAGGAACGCCCCCTCTTTGGCAAGAGGTTAGTGATTTTTTTAAAATTCAAATAAATTAATTTTATGGTGCTAGGAGCTAGAAAGGGTAGATTTTCCAAGCTTTATTAGCTTTTAGATATGTTGTAGCTCTGATTACCTGACTTGATGACAACGGAAGAAACGGTCATACGTTATGGATTATTGTTTATTTTTGATCTATTATAGAATTAAATTATGACGAAAATTGATTGGCCCTTCATGTGACCGTATTGAAATTTGTTCTGTGGACAACCCCTATTGAGTTTTTTTTACCGCAGCTCTACTTTGCAGTTGAGTTTGTTGCTAATTGTCGAACTCGGATATCTACGGATGTGTGCTGTTCTATTTTCAATCATAATCTTATTAACAAAGGGTAATGACCATTTTCGGGCCCACTTGACCCACCTAATAGTTTGTTAACAAAACAGTATTTTAAAATAATACCTTATTTCTTCAATAATTTGTTTTAATTATATCAAAACATCGTTTCCCAATCAATATACAATGTTTAATAACATAAAAAATAAATATCACCAATTATTAAAGCTTTTAATACAATAATAACCTCAAGTAATGTATCAGAAAAAGTTTAATTACTCAATCTGAACTCAAAGGGTGAAAAAGTTAAAACTTATTGGTGATAAAAAAAATGATCGTGAAACACGAGAAAAAAATTCTGGGCCCATTTCTCTTAGGCGAATGGGCATTCTCCTTTAGTATTTTGATATTTTAATAATTAAAAATCGATTATTGATTGTTTTTCAGATTTGGTTTATTCAAATTGTTGGTGTCCATGGTATTTGGCTTATTATCACTATTAGGTTTGTATTTTCTATTACATGTTTGATTTAAAATTAAAGAGGGGTAGGTTAACACCCGTGATGTGACCTACTAGTAGCCGGGTATCACGAGAGGAGTGTGCACTGTGAATAGACGGTGTACATTCGTCATAGCGGAGGCGAGTGCTGCTCGCAGGTTGCTAGCAGTTCTTTCCGCCCAAGGACCACACTCTTAGCTTAATATCAGACGGATTGTGGTCATTATTCAGTCACGCTTAATTCCGGTGTAGGCAGAGAATATAGAGCTCGATGTAATTCCAAAAAAGAAACCTAAATGATGATTTATTTAATTTTGTCTTCTTTTCCCGACTGAAACATAATGATGCATAATTTGATAATAATCTGATATTTAAATTTATAATAATTAACTTGAATATTTTCATATTATGTAAAATTTTAATAGAATTATTGACATTTGCAGGCCTTGTACAGTGGATGCTGCTGATTTGGTGAAAACAAACAAAAAATTAAAAACAAAATTAAAAAAAAAGAATGGACAATGCATTAATATTTTTATAAGCAAATTTTATAAATATGTGATTTGAATTTGAATGTTTGAGAATAGTTTTTTTATTTTATTATATATTAAGACATTTAAAATGGACTGATATGCATAATTATAGAGTACTGGGGGGTTAGCATGAAAGTTACGGTTATCAGCTCTTTGCTTCGATCATTTTTTGTTAGCAACATCACAACAGGATTATCAGATAAATATTTTGTCGAAAATTAGAAGATAAACACTTTTTAAAGTTTTGTTTTCCCATTCTGGGAAGGCAAAGGGTTCAAATTACATACAGCCACATCTTCAGTATTATATTTTCAATGTGAACAAAACATCTCTGTAAGTTAGTTTTTTTTTCAGTTGATTGTTTAAGGCGGTGTAATTTGACGGGTTAAAAGCCTAAATAAAATTGAAAAAAAAAAACAAAGCATCTCTTTGACAGTTCTGCTGTGATGTTGCCAACAAGAATTGTTCTAAATTCAAAGGCTGGTACATGCTTACCACCCCCTCTTTCGGTATTTTACGGGGCCTTAATTAATGCCTTTTAATAATATTAGCTTTAGATACTTTGTTAGTGTGAAGTAGTTATTGTTATTGAGTATTTAGGCAGGTTTCTTATCACAGTTAAGATCTCGATATCGTTGTATTAATTTTGTTTTTTCACAGTTTTTGTGATAGTACCTCATTCAGGTTCGGTGTACGCGGGGCTAGATTCAAGCTAGAATAGAAATTTTCAAGCAATTCTAACTTGAAAAATTAACCTCGTGGACCGAGCTTTAGCGAAGTAATATTTTAATATAAGCTTTGAGCTTTTCTCCCCGCTATGCTGGCTTGAGGAGACGTATGTGCACCCGTGGATTGGCAAGGCACGCTCCTCCCGGCGAATCGGTTTTTAAACATCACAAGAATGTAAAATAAGTTTTTTTTTTAAATTATAATAAAAGCTTGACATTGCTTATATTTAATGAATTGCTTCCTTGAATGGGGTGTAGTTAATTATTTAGGTTATTGTGAGATGAAGGCGCTGTAGTTCATTGTAGCTTAGCTTTCGATACGCCTTCGTGTAGTTGTTTGACAAGTCTTTTTCTAGAGGTGATAGTAGGTAGTAGAAATTTATTATAAACAAAGCCAATTAAATTACTGTGTTCATAATTAACTAATATAGGGTCCTTATTGACATTTATACAAATAAATAGAGTTTTAGTTGTCGATAGATTGGATAGCGTCTCGTAATTATTTTGTACGCTTATGAGTACACGGTGTAGCTGGTCAATGCAATGCAAAGGTTACATGCGTACAAATTGATGACAAGATACCCTAGTGGTTGATGAGACTAAAATAGAGACCGTGTCGAGTTTTATATGAAGGACGGATGTTTGTCTACATTGACGCTATCACGGCGTTCGGTGAGATATTTTCACCAATTAGACAATGTTAGTTTGATCGCTGAGATTAAATATTTTCAAATAAAGCGTTTCTATTGGTGGAGCCTTCTCGCTTTACGCAGTGACAGCGTAAATGTTAATTCGTATTCAGGCCTCAGTACATTAGCCGCGGCCAGTCTGTCTATTGATAGTAAAAAGGAATACAATTTAGCTGAAATACTTGTAATGTTAATGAATTTTATAACACATAGGTGTCTTATTGGATATTGTGTCAAAAATGCAATAAAAGTTGTTATTATTGAAATTTATTGTAATTGTTATAATTATTGGAATATATGGAAGGCCCTAAGCGAGCTTATGTTGTAATAACTTTGTAATTAATTAATTAAATTTGAAATTTGGATATTATTGACATGATATATTATTTAGTAGATAATAGAAGATGTAGACAGGATATATCGTTTTTGAAGGTGAGTTTATTTTTTTATTTGGTATACCCTAACCCTTAATTACTCGCATACTAAAAGTTACATAAATGCTCGCATGGGGTATGTATAACCCCAATTTAAAAGGTGAAATAAAACGTGTTTTAAACCGCTTTATGTTATGTATTTATATTGAAAATTAGAAAGAACATTATACTAAAATTCTACAACACTATTCGTAATCAACATTTTTGTTATACTTATAAACAATCATTAGAGAAAGAATTTTATATAATTTCATCATACATCTTGATGGAATGGTCGTTACAGACATGCTGGCGGCATTTAGCACACTCAAATCTTTTTTTTTTTTATATTATATTTTCTCACATGTGCCGTGGGGTAAAATTTACCCCATGCGAGTAATTAAGGGTTAACGTAAGTCCGAAGCGGTTCACCTTTGTCATACAATTTAATAAAGCAAAATAAAGCTGTATAATTCAAACATAAATCTTATAAAATTAAATTATTTAAGAAGGCTCAATGTTCGTTTATCCCCGATTATTTTAATCATTGAAAGCTTTGCAAACCTATTTAAAGTGTTAAACTTGAGAGATGTTTTAAAAATCAATATTTTCCTTTTTTTTTCAGTCGTTTGGAACAGTGAGAAGTTGACCATATCATTTAGGATTTTAACGTAAGTTTTTGAAAAAATTAAACAATCTACGTTTTAATGCGTGTGCTTTAAGGGTGGAGTTATACTTTGTTATCATATTGATGAGTGTAGACAGGGTAAACGATCAATGGGCTGGTAGAAAATTCTTATTGTTGCAAACGACAAAGGTCGTTTTTGTTATTAAGAATTTAAATAAAATAAGATAAACACCGTATTCCACAGATTGAAATTTCGACTGTGACGGTAGAACCCGCTCCACCACGTCTTGTACGGATAAATTGTGATGTTGATAAGTATAGTTCGACCCTTTCGGTGTGAGGTTTTTATTAAACGTGATGAGTTATTTATTTTTTGTCTTCTTTTCCCGGCAGATGTATAATGATGCATAATTATAAAATTGCTGAGTAAAAAAAAGTTATGATAAAATAATTAACTAGGTAATTGGAAAATAAATTTTTATTTCTTCTGTTTCAGATTGCGACGTTGACTGCTAATGATCAAATTATACAAAATTTGTTTAATAAAAAATATATATTTATTTGAATCTTTTGTTTTATTTATCTTAAAAAAAAAAAACATGTTTTAAGGAAATATAAACCCTATTGCTATCTGAAATTCTATGTAATTATGATTAAAGGGTCGTTGCAATACCGCTGAAACGCGTAATTTTTTTGTTCTTACCAATAATGTAAATATGAATTTTTATAAGTAGTTGCTAGAGAAATTTTGATCTTCCGCGATCTTCATCTCTTGTTTCACTCATTTTTTTTGAAGCAAAAGTTATCCTATGTCTCCCCATCAATGGATAACATTTAAACAATGATAGGTAGGCAGTTCTTTATATATTGTGCAAAATTCTTTCAACTGTATTCAACAAAATATCAATTTACATCTTTTTATTGTGAGTCTAAATAATGCAAACGCAAATAATGAGAAACGAGGGTATAAATAATCTATTTTATAGTTCATTATCCTCACAACAGTTATTCTCGCATCTACTGCGACAATCACCCAGAGCGTATCTATGCAGCGATCCCGTGTAGAGGTAGTAACGACCTCTTGCAGTCCTCTCTACGTATTCACCCATTAAAGCAGTGTTCATAGAAGCATTTCCATTTCTGAAAGCTCTCCAAGAATCCGCACGATAAGAAACAAATTTTGGTTCCTTGTTACAGATTGACTCGGCAAAAAAATTGTACGCTCTGCCGTGACTACATGCCTCTGTAAAATATATGAGTATCAGAACTGGCGTCTACTAGAGGTGAATCGAATCTAAATTTTAACACGTGCGACCATCATATACGAATCGCACTATATTGCCACGTTTTCAAAAATTCGCTTGATGTCCGATGCGATTCGAATCACCCCGGCTCTTTTCCAATAGACAGTTTCATAGAAAAAATAGGCGAACGAATTTGTGCTATTCGCTTCGGCGAGTCTAGTGAACACTAGCCATTACAATCACTATCAATGTGGATCGATAATTACACGGCTTTGACATTTAGTATTTACTATCGATCGGGATGCCTGTGATGTGCCTAGGAAGGTAATTTGAATATCAAAATCTGTAGTCTCAAACCCCTTAAAATTTCTTGAACCAATCGCTATCCAGCCTAAGCGCCAATCGCTAGGCGTGTGTAATCAGTGGGCTTAATGCCGCCACTGTTAATTGGTATAGTTTCGTTCTCTATCGAACCTCTTAGGAGGATTTGAGTATTGAGTAAGTCGTGATTTCGAATCGTAATAACAGATATTCGTGATTACGATCGAATAAAAACGCAACTTTATAACGGAGGTGGTCTATGTACTTGCCTAGAATGGGTTGTATCCCTTCACATCCAGGTTGACTCGGATGTCCACTATTTGGATAGAAGTCAACATCACCGTGTTCATATTCATAGCCGTATATTCCAGCACATGTGTGGATTATGTCCACAAAGCCTGCATCGTCACTGTCTAAGGCATATGATTTATCGTAGTAAGGAAACTCAAAAAGTGGACGAGCTGGATCTAATCCTAAGTTTATCGATATAAATTTTATTAGTTTTTTCACCAAGTACAGAATCTGATAAAATTAATTTATTTTGTATGGGGCATACTATATTCCTACTAACTATTATAATGAAGCTAAGTTTAAAGTAATTAGTTTGAAGTTATGCTGTGTTAAAAAAAGTTAGTGACCATGTAAAAATAATGTTAGTGTTTGGTATAGAATGCTGTGTAGGTACTTGTCTTTTTAATTGTAGTTACGTAATTGTAATGTAAATGGTATGAGAAACATCGGATCATTGTGCTCTAGGTGCTTTAAAATTTCATTAGGAATGTGAACGAAGTTGAAACCATAGATAATAATAGTTACCGGTAATTCTAAAAACGTTTTGTTTAGCAAAACTTCCAGCGAAACCCATCACTTGGGCACCTAAACTGTGCCCTATAAGATGAACTTGATCTGCCGACACGTTATAACTATTATTTAGTGCTTCTAACAGGGTTGCCACATTTTTACCAACCCATCTTGTGCTCGCAGCTGAGAATGGATAAATAGGGTTGGTAGCTAATTCACCCCAATCGACAGCCAAAATATTGTAATCAGCATTTTCCATATAAGCTTTCGCTATATTCATAACACTATTTGAAGTGCTATTGTTTCGCCAACCGTGTGTTATGATTTTGGTCGTTTTAGTTGGATCGAAATATAAACTTTTTATGGATAATGGGTTTTGATCGACTTTAATTTCTTCTGGATTATTTTTGTTACTTCTAAAAATGTTTTAAATATTAGAATTACCTTAGATTTTTTGCTAACATGTTTCATCAGAATTAAAATATTATACGGTTTAGGTAGGCAGTAGGTACTAGACTTTATCTATGGTCTATATGTATTTTATCGCTTATATTTTAAAATGAAATCGATAGGTATACTTGCCTCGAAAAAAGGAAATAATAAATATCGCCAAAAATATAGGCCCTGTTTGGTTCAGGGAAAGTACTGTTGAGCTCTATGTAATGTGTTTCGCCATCATCATCTGTGAATATTATCCAATCTTCGCCGTACCCGGGACCATATTCATTTGTATAATTATCGGCTATTATTATAAAATATAATACAGATTAATTTTTAACATAATTTTTATTTGTTTTCTTTCAATTTGCGTTGCCGGATAAGATACTTAAGTAATCAAATATTTTGGAATATTTAGGTAAATTGATGATTATTTAAATTTTAGACCGTTTCATTAATATACTTACCAAATATATTATGCACAATTAACAACTGAATTAGAAACAAAAATAACATTTTAAAAAATGTTATAATATTATTTTTTTCGTCTAAAACTTCCATAAAGGTAAACTCTTGGGTTTTATACATTGTAACGTAGTGTCATTTGCCTACAAATTGCAATTTGTAAATGTAAAACGACATATTATTTGATGAAATTGTCATGTTTTGTATTTTCCTATTTACATAGATATTCCACGCAAAAATTAATATTTAGCTGATAAGAATTTTTTGTCGAAGTTGTGGTAACCCATTTTCAGGCCTTAGTCAGAATTTATCGTAGCATTAAAGGCCGTATGCTACACATTAAAACTAGTAAATTCAGCCACTTTTAAAGCAAACTGACTAAAGGTTATTTGCCGTCTTGGGGTAGTACCACAACTTGCAAGCATAACCCTAGTAGCGTTTCAGGATTAGCCTGAATCACATTCGTTTCTTCAAGCCGGCATTTTGGAGGCGACTACTACCATTAGACTGTTTGGTGATAGCAGCGGTCTCCGCTCATGAACCTAACTTAACAACTATAATAACCGTAATCATTGAGATATATAACTAGAGGCGCAAACCCCATACATTTGACATGAAAAAGCCGTAGGCCGTTTCAAACGATTTGACAATGTCAATCTTAGTGTTGCCGGTATAGTTAAAAAATTTCCACACACTAATTTTTTTTTCATTAGATATTTTTATTCAGTGTCGATTATAATATATCTAGAAGCATGCATTTTTAGCTAAATAAAATAAAGTTCCATGTTTTAATTGTTTAATATAAGTTGAAAATCTTCTTTCTTAAAAATAAAATATTTCTTTTTTATATATTATAATACGGGTTATGGGAAACGATGTTTTACTAGCAACACTAAATGTAAAAAATATCCCTAATTTTATTTGTTTTTTTGTTGTTTAAGGACAATATAGATGTTGAAAGGATATATTTACGTGTGAAACGTAATCCCGCTTTTTTTGTTGTGCATTGGGGATCGAGAATTGCACGTTTTCACCACATATTTGCCCATTATGAGTTTATATACGTCCTGTCAAATACCAACTGACAGAAAGTTTAATTATGGCTGTGGGCAGATCTTCACTCGCCTCACGTTGGGAGCGTTATTGCGCCTCTAGTATATATCTCAATGACCGTAATCCCCAAAGATAAAGGTATAAATAATACAAAATAAAGATATAATTGTAGCAACATTATTGTATTTTTGAATTGATTCCTTTCGTGCTTACATAGTAACCACTCGACCTCAACACTTAAAACTAAAAATATTCTAATATTGGAAATAATATTTTTGAGTCTTAATAAGTGGATTGTGCAGATTGAGGTACCTCGAGATAGTTACAGTGTGGAGAGCTAATCGTAGGTGCTATGGGACGTGGTGCAGTCTCACACCGCGCCACGTGCACTCGTGTAGTTAGCTCAACTATGATGCACTTCGCTTGCACCAATGCACTCAGCCGTGTGCCCATTATGTTACCTTTTAATAAATATACATTTTTATACAAATCAGATATATATAATAAGTTTTAGTAACATTATTCTAATATATTGCTATCATTTCGTTTTAGTCTATAGAAGATGTCGAGTCGGTTGTGTTCTAAGAGTAATAAACTGTCTCGATTTATTTATTTATAATTTAAACAAATACTTAGTGCTCTTTATTATTATAAGTATGATCGATTTTCTAGAGTGCATTTTCATTATAATATTGTAATTGTATAAGAGTGTAATGAAATAAGTTATCGTCAGTGTTATAGTTAATTGTAAAGGACTAGATATCACATATTTCCAGATTAAAAAGGTACAATTTAATGAACTTTGAAAACAATCAATCACACAAGGAAGTGGCAATTAAAATAAAATATTAATTTTATTGTTAACATATTTAATATTAATTAATTCGTATTTCTTGTGCAATAATAGAATATTAAGCTAACATTTCAGGTGGGATATTCATTTAATAGGTAAAGTGGTTGAAAGTAACTAAAATGCACGTGTTAGCCATACAAAACCTAGTTCCTATAGAATTGTGTGCGAATATCATACTCAATGGTCACTTCAGTACCCAACACTTCCATTAAAATTAATTATATATTATTTACATATAATTTACTGACGAACATTCCCTTACAATTTTGTTTTATATCACATTAACTTAAGAAAAAGAGATATTTCCACACCGCATCGACCGATCGACCGACACCCGCCTTTTCACAAACATCGGACTGTCTCACAGAAGCACAAGTAAATTCGTACACAATCAATTAGTGGAAATATCTTTAATTTACAGTTGGTCAGTCGAAAATTGAGCATATCGTGATTTTTATTATTTTACTGCATAGATAGGTAAGAGGTGAGGCTTATTGCACGAAAATTATCTAAGTGCACCGCACGGGGGAATAACTAAAACAATAACCCTATTACTCGTCTCGTTTAATTTATTATAACTAATTCAATTTTACGGCAGTGAGTGTTCACTAAATAATGCAGCAGTCGGCGAACCATACATTTACACACGAACACATTTGTGTGTAGCAAATTCACTTTTAGATACATATTGCACTCCATTCGTGTATCGCAAATGACAGTGCGCAATATGGATCTACGAAAGACATCACGTCTCGATCAGGTACGCCTCAGCATGCACGCTTATCGTGTATCTACATCTTAACTAGTTATTCATTAATTTACTTCAATTTCATTAAAGCGTAGATATTTTCATAGTTCAAAAGTCAAGAGGAAGTCGACGAAGCGATTTATATTTATGTAGGTACGCGAAGAAAAATGTTATCGCGACGGATATATTGCATCGTGCATGCGAGGAATAAATGAATAACCGATTGTACGAGACTAAAAAACTAAACAACAAAAGTATAACTAAGCAGTCTTCGCATGACTGAAAACAAATATATTAAGAAACAGGTGGGATAACATCGAGGAACCAATATTTAACAATAACAGTTACAACACGCGTGTGCCTCAATAACTGGGGATTATAACATGAACAAAAAATCAGTCAATATATTCGAGTTGTAGCGAGGAGCGCTCGTGCCATCTACGCGGGCACCATTATTGTTGGACGCAAATATCGGCCGCGAACAGTTCGCGCTCGCGAGCCCGTCACGCTCGTCGGTGAATTTTGTACAGTAATAAAACATAACTAAATCAATTGACTGTAGAACTTATTTACGAATGCTACGAGCGTCGGCGGCGCGTCCGCGTCACTCGAACAAAGGCCACTGAACATATCGATACTGTATATAAACCTATATATTACGTAGACCGCACGACGATAGTAAAGCTACAGGACGCCGCGGACACGGCCTCTTCCCGAGCATCAGCAAATGTTCTCTTTTAGACCTTTCTTACTTTAAATAAATAGGCATATAAAGTTATCTATCATATTTATACATATTTACACGATCGATAAATAATACATTTATCACCATAATAGAGAAAAAATATTAATTTGTACTTATGAAATTATAAGTGAATTTTAACTATTCGCTTCGAAATATCGACATAATCATCTCGTTTTCGGTCTAAGTAGGTACTACTTAATTTAATTCTGTATATAATAATAGCGACGTGCGCCCGTCTAACCTAACTTACATCGGTAGTCCTATACTATTAAGTGGTATGAGCGGCCTCGGTGGATGCTCCTCCGCTCATACCTAAAGCGTTTAGGTCGTCAACCCTCTCCCGCGCCGCCCCGGCCATCTCCATTGCTGATGCGAGTGCTCTTTTTGTGTCGAATTGGTTTCGCACGATTACAAAACAAATATAGTGTAAAAAGTTGAAGATATGTATGTCTAAATGAGTGAATTGTTAATGTTAATTGACTCATAAAGAGGGCGCGGCGGCGAACGCGGGCGCGGCGCATCCAAGTTTCGCTCCGCGTCTCAGGTGGGATTCTCGTTTCGTTAACTCTACTCGTTCATTAATTAAATTTAGAATATATTTTCGAATCGATCCTCCGGTGTATGTCGAGGCACTAGCCTTTTATTATACAATTATATCGACCAAATTTACAAGAGTACCGTGCATTTACGATTTAATCGTCGATATAACAGACCTTTTTCTGCATTCTGACATGGTCTCGACCTTCACCGATCTACTAAATCGATATTAACGTAAATCTATAAAACATAAAACGTTGGCAGATTGCGTTTACATTTTCATCGCGCCCGTTACGCCGAGCCATTTTATCATTCAGCAGACGCTCTCCGCGGGCGCCAGCACTGCAATGGCGGACAGCGGAGACATCGGCGGTTCGGGCGATCGACGGCGCAGAGCCTGACGTTTCCGGAACTGCAGGAACTCTTCCTTCATCGCTCTCACGCGCGCCTCCACGTCGTCGCGGGAGGGTCGCGGGCGTGTCCTGTCCGGGGTCGACGCGGAGGGCGTGGGCGTTCTGGAGGCGCGATCCCATTCGTAGTGTACGTCCACGGAGCCCGCGTCCCCGGCGGATCCGGTGTGCCTATCCGGAGGAGGCGGCGGACGATACGGCGGCGGCCTCCACTCGGCCAGGCTGCCCGTGCGACTGCTGCGGTTGTGCTGAGAGGACGCGTTCTTGCTGCCGAACCCGCTGGACGAGGAGCGCGACTCCGGCGACTGCTCGTGAGGCGGCGGCGGCTCGGGCGGATAGCGCGACCGCGGGTGTCTCGAGGGCGGTCGGGCGCGCGGTCTCACGAACGTGGCGGGTCCCGCACGCAGGAACAGCGCTTCGGGTCTTCGCGGGAACGACCGCGGCCGGAACGGAGAAGGCGGCGTCGGGAACGAGCCGTCCGCGGAACTCGGGAACGGCACCGAACTCAGATCGGAAACGTGAAGCGGCGACCACGGCGACCACGCGGCGGCCCAGGGCGGCCACGGGGGCCACGGAGGCCACGAGAGAGCCGCTGCCGGCGACGAGGCTCGGAAGGCGGCCGCGGACGGCAAGGAGGCGCGCAATCGGGGAAGGAAACCGCCGTCATCGGAGGAGGAGGGCGCGGGGGAAGGGGAGGACTCAGAGGGCGAGGAGGTCGAGGTGGAGGAGGGGGGTGGCCACACGCTTCTCCAGTGAGTGTCATCTGCGCCGCATCGAGTGTCAGGCCACACCCAGTGAGCAGTGAAGCGCAAACAACGCACTATACTCGATATTCCGCTTTCTCTAAATCTGAAAATAAAAAAACGACGATGAACTAAAAACTCTACTATAGAGAGCATAAAGGAATAAAGTTAAAACGAACCTGATTTCCTGAGGTCGGTGGCGAAAGACGAATGAAGATAATATATTAATATTTATTTTGAATAAAGTGTTAATAGGAAAGTTTTAAATAATAATGAAAGAGACACTCACTTTTTAAAAGGCACTTGAGTGCTGTCGGCGGCCCTCAGATCGGTGAGTCGTGCTGCTACCATGTTGTATGCTGCAAGCGGATTATTTCTAAACATTAACGCAGTGCCAAATGTCCCACTCACATGCCTCTTATCAAAGCCGATCGCCCGCCACCAGAATACCTACCATATTGTCAACAACGGAAGAAACATTGCTAGAAAAAAATGATCACAATGCAACAGACAAATACTCGTACATATGCTTTGTCTATCAATGTTTCTTCCTGAAAATGAACACGAAAACAATGATATTTATTGATGTTAAAATTATACTAATTAATAGAAACAAAAAAACTGATAAAAACTAAATCTCAACTATTTGCAAAAATATTTTGATAAATTATACCATGTCCATGACCCAGTTGTTAATAATTTAAATACATGGGCGGACTGAGGCCTAGGCAACCTAGGCACGTGCCTAGGACCCGTAATTTTTGGGGCCCGAAAATTAGGTTTTTACGAAACGAAAAGTATGTATCATGACTGAAAAATAGGCCCGGAATTACAATGTTGCCTAGGGCCCGCTTTAGCCTTAGTCCGCCACTGTTTAAATACCTACATAGGTAACAATAATAATTTACAGTTGCACGTATTGTTTTTAGAAACAACTGAGTCAAAAATTAGTAACACAAACAAAACACACAAAAGTAAGTATAAATTATAGGTGACTGATAACTGCTTTGTGATGATGAAAATGTCGATTTTTCCGACAATATGGCAGATTATTAATATCAGGCGCCTATATTATTATTAATAGATGGTAACTCCCGAAATATAAGCAAAAGTTAACTCGGTTGTACCGCTCGAATAGTTCCATCTTTAATAAAATATAGTTACCGTAAAGAACCGCCACCATATAAAATAGAAGCGGACCGAATGGCTGCCCTGAACCACACCAACACCTCATTTATAGAGAGTAAAAAGTAAAAATGTTATAAATTGGGTGTTGATGTGACATTGTTAGAGGTAGCGGGCGACCGGCCGCTATTCCTTCAAGTCTCACCTTTTTCCTGCTTGCGTCTTTTTCTTTTGTTGCATATCTTCACGGCACACACAGACAGAATGATGGCTACTATGAAGAAGAGTATACCTCCCACTACCCCGGCCGTAATCGCTTTATGCTTCACACGGGCTGGAACAGGGAACTTCACTTCTTCAGAACTTTCGTAGCTCGTAGCAGAGTTGGCGAGAACACGGAAGTAATATGTGCGACCACCGACTAAATTTTTTACTGGAATTAGGAAACGGCAAATTATAAACTAGATTTAAATCTATCAGGTTTGTTTTTTAGTGTATACTAACCAAGATAACTCGTTTCTTCTGGTCGAATCATGCCTCTGTTGAGTGTTTTCCATTGTGCATCAGTTCTGTATTTGATGGTGTAAAACTGCACCAAATTGGTCCGCTCAACTGGAGCTTGCCATGTGATCAGGAAGCCGTTGTGGACTTCAGTCACCGTCAGGTTTCTAGGTGGACCAGATTTTGGACCTAATTGCAAATAAAAAAATATGTTAGTACCAAACGTAAATTTGGTTATTTTCTATTATCCCATAATTCTATTTGATTACCAGTTTTTATGGGTTTCATTTCTGTTATATTCTGTGTTTCTTGTATTAATAAATACTTTTAAATATAAAATCGGGTCGGTCTGACAAGAGGCACGAACTTTCTAAATTAGGATTTAAGCTTCATGCAGATGATTAAGTTAAAATATTGACGATTGTTAAGAAAAAAAGAGGTGTAAACTTTACATCTAAAAGCAATAACCAATTAAAATATATAAGGATAAGCAAATGGACAACATGCAATGACAAAGACACGTGCTACATAAATAAATAACAAATAATGTGATCATCTATTGAAACTCGTTCGAAAACAGAAGAAGAATTCCAAACACTCGGGTCTTAATAGAAATTACGAGTTTCAAAAGATTAACTCACAAAGAGGCGTTACTTATTATGAATAAAGAAAACTACAAGTCAACTAAGATCGTTAGGAACGTGTTATCGACGTGTGCTATGATTAAATACCGGCGCTTTCAGGTGCTTCCTTAAAGATTCTTTCGTCTACAGGCCCAGGGGGCGCGGCAGGCTCCTTCGGTTTGATGCCTACATCTACAAACCAAATTTTATCTCAACACATTTTCCTCTTGATATGTGAAACTGTATACATTTTTATTTACAATAAAGTTAGTAAATTAACAAAATACCCCTTCACCCTGACACCAAGAACTTTCAAAGAGTTAATAATTACCTAATGTTCGTATAGTGATTGCTTTGCTCATCATTCCTTCACCGATCGTGTTTTTGCTATTCACTTGAAATTCATATGTTGTTCCCGGCTGTAATCGATTTATAGTCACCTGAAACATTTCATTATGGAAATTAGAACCGAGGCGAAGACATTAAGGCATTTGATTTTAAAAACTTACTGTAGTTGCTCCCGAAGGTGTAACAGGCACTTTAGTCCAATCAGAAACTCCGGCCTCTCTATACCATATAGTGTAATCTTGTTTGTAGTCAGGTCCACCAGCATAACCAGGCTGCCATCTTAATGTTACTTGGAATTCCGTACCCGTGCCTGATACATTGTAAGGAGCATGCGGTTGTGTGCCTTCTATAACTAATTGTGTGTCAGCTACTATTGTTGCTACCTGAAAAACGATTTTTAAATAAGCTAGAGCACCAGCTATGTGGCCAAAATGGCAGGGCACACTCCTTTCGTTATATCCCGAATACTTGGAAAATAATCGTAGAAAATTATAAATTTTGAATCTAAATTAAATTACCTCATTAGTTGCAACACACTGGTAAATGCCAAAGTCTTGTCGTCTTAGAGTTTCTATAGTAACATTTCCGCCGAGTGCTCTTACACGTCCCTTCTGTAGTGGTAAGCCATCACGTCGTCTCCATGTCACTGCTGGACGTTGTGTACCTTCGGCCTCTTGAGCTTCACAATGCATCTCTACCGATTCACCGACCTTATCGAATATGACAATTACAATATTATCTTATTAAAATATATTTACTTATTATTTAAAGTACCTTTCTTTGATATAATGGTTCTGGCTCCACAGTGAACACAGGAGGTTTCCTAACTAGCACCTCCATTGGACCTAAAAATTAGGATAACAATTTAGACTGGAACACCAAAAACCATTAGAATAGATTTATTATTTATATTTACCCGAAGAACCCTGAGTGCCTTGAGCATTGTAAGGTGTACATGTATATCGGCCCTGATGATTTTGATTAACTCTTGTAAATAGTAGTGAGCCATTGTTCATAATCACAATATCCTTAGTTTGATACGGTTCCAACAATCTTTTATCTTTAGTCCAAGTAACATATTGTAGTGGTGGGTTGGCTTTGATATAACATTGGACGACGCCAGCTAATCTAAATGGTAAATATTGTACTGTAGGCGTGAAGGTGACTTTAGCTGGATCTGAAAGAAAAGATTCATTGTTGAAGAAGTCATGTTGACTAATATAAGAAAAAGTCGTTATTCATTTATTAGTGTACTAACATTCAACATTAAGATAGGCCGATGCGCTCTGGGGGTTTCCGATACCGTTAGACACTTCGCAAAGATATTGACCCGAATCATCTGCAGCTACTGGATTGATGAGAAGCGCTCCATCTCTTCTGATAGTGACTCTGGTCTCGAGTGCTGCCACCTCCGCCACGGGGGCACCCTCGCGGAACCATTTCACTGTTACATTGCCAGGCAATGCCTTCGCTTCACAAGAAAATTGCACTTTTTCTCCTTCAAGCTTGGTTTGATTGGATGGTGGCATCTAGAAATTAAAGTACATTTTATGCAATTTTAGAAAAAATTCTAAAGGTATGAAAAAGATACAAAGTTGTATACGCCAAGTGTGAATTTTAATTTACGCACTCACGGCGAAAAGTGAATATTTTCCACAAATCAAAGAATAATATTTTGACAGTAGGTAAAGAAATGTCAAAAGAAGCAATGCTATTGGTAAAGATTATATTCATAAAAGTAGAAAAGGGCGTACATACGTGGTGAATGCGTTGAGTAAAATTCACACCAGGGGTACTGTTTAATAGTTAAAAATCCCACATACCGTAATAACGGCACCACCAGCGATGATGACCCGTGCTGTATGCGAAACCTGACCTTCCCCATTTCTTGCAATGCATGTGTAGTCACCGATGTCTTCGTGTCTGATATTGCTAATTCGTAGTTCTGTGCCATCGTTGAAGATCCCCACAGTGCCTGAAGGCTCCACGGGGTTTGCGTCCTTATACCAGAGGATCTCCGGTGTAGGCGTACCCTCCGCTTGGCAATTAAGGATGATAGCATCACCTATGACATTGTTATTAGCTACTATTTGGATTAATTAACTATACGAAAATTATATCAAATTGAATGATCAAATTTGTCTTTACCTAAATTAACGTATATAATGTCTTCCGGTGTGATGGAGAAGCGTGGCGGTGCGTGCACGTCGAGATGAAACCAGGTACCGTTCTTGTGTTGATTCGGCGAGCGGTTGAGGAAGACCACTTTACATTCGTACCAGCCCTGATCAGTCTCGCGAATGTTTGTGAGGTTGAGTGATGCAGCACCGTACGGTGAGTCTGCCGCCACACGCGACACTCGTCCTTCGTAACCTTCCCCGCTATGGGTCGGGTAGCTCTCGTACCAGATGTATATCGGGATATCCTGTCCCTACATACAACGAACTTATTTAGTATGACGCCATAGACTGGTGCGACCAACGAACGAGGAACTAACACTGTACGGACTAACTACTGAAATCGGTTGTGGTTATGTCAATTGACACGTTGGCTTGCAATGACCAAACCACCGGC
This sequence comes from Tinea pellionella, assembly GCA_948150575.1. Lineage (NCBI taxonomy): Eukaryota > Metazoa > Arthropoda > Insecta > Lepidoptera > Tineidae > Tinea > Tinea pellionella. Next base: position 5,085,070 of record OX411252.1, read on the forward strand.
ATCGGCAAATACACTGACGCATCTGATTCTGTAGTTATTGTAGGTATTAGTTAGGTATGAAAATATTTTTAAACCACAGAATCAGAATGAAAGAAATTTTGTAAAGGCAAATGATAAATATAGACATTGCCTTTTCAAAAACTAATAACAATTTCTACTAAAGATGTTTGGGAACCATTTACAAAGTTTACATCACTAAATAAGCATGCAGCTGCGATTACAACGTCTCCTAGATGCCTCCTAAATAAATACTGATACTGAATTACCCAATACACTTATTATAACGAAATAGATACGTATTACAACTAATTAATTAAACCAACGAGCGAGCGACTCTGATTGATTATGTATAAAGAGAATCCTCTATCTCAATTTCAGTTGAAGAGCAGTAACAGTATGTGCATTCAATGTATAATATGTAGTAGAAAATATGTAATTGAAGTATAGTGTAGTATGTAAAGGTTAACAAGATGAACACAATAACGTCGTCAATTTACATTTACACACGTTATATTACGATAGACAAGCATGCTACTACAGCGGCCGTGCAAACACTACGCACTACGAGAGGTATACGATGGCAGACAGAGCGTGGGAGAAGCCCACAGCCACAGGAAGAGAGAAACAGACAGAACCACCGCCAGTGCGCGAGGATAGCGCGTGCCCCGTGTCAGCCTGAGCAGACTGTGCTCCCGAATCTATCCAGGTGCAGCGGTGTCGTGCACGTGTCACAATGTCAATTTTGTATTATAATGTTTTGTATTGTGTCGGAGTGTGTTCGCTCGCAAGCGCCGAATCTAACGGGGGTCTGCTGCTCTCTCGGACTCGTTCATAAGGCCTTTATCTCTGTGGTGTCAAGTGTCGACCGTAGGCGACGCGTCAAACACGAGGCATTGCATTACGCAGAAGAGGCAAATACACAATAGGGCGAGGGAGTCGGCCACGGGGCGAAGGGTGCACGGGCTACGCTCCCCCCGGCCCGCGTCTAACCCTCGCCTATACCAACGAACACAGTGTCAGTGTCGAGCCGCGACACCGACTAACATAATCGGCAGGACGCGTCGGATGAGCTTTCCTTTACTAAACAAAAACACACACGGTAGATGAGCAGCGAATTATATAAGAGAGGGTGTGGACCGTCGTACCGTTTCGCCTACCTTCTTCTCCCACTGCAGCACGTACGGCACGGGAATGTCTTCAGGGAAGTCCACCTGGCAGTTGAACACCACGCTCTCTCCGAGGATAGCCGTGATGTGCACGGCATCTTGGTGATCTTGGTGGCAGGTCACTATCGAGAGTATTGAATAATTTGAATAACGTAACATTTTATGGTTTGGAAGGAGTAGTTTGTAGTAAATTGTTTTCCGTATCAGCAGTCGGGTATATTGGCATGTAATTGTGTCGGGGGTTGCCATTAACGTCATGCCGCAACCGCCGCTAAGGGCGCTCGCAGATAAATCTCCTCGATAAGCGACTCACTTTAAACAAATAGCACTCTTTAATTTGGAGTTTAAAAAAGAAGCAGGGTCGCCTGTTAAGTCTTTTAAGCGAACGTGCTCGAGGGTATTTCTACCCAGACATTCATTAAAAACGCTTTTAAGGAAAGTCTTTTAGATAAATTGTTAGATGAAAGGGAAAACCTCTGTTCGAAAGGTAGAAAATGAAAATAAGATATGCTATTAATGCACGCTTTTATATATTCAAAATGTAAGCGGGCACGTGATACTTACAAGGGTTTAATAACGTGCGGCATTTCCATTTGAAATGTAGATTACATTTTTATGAATTTGATAGTTGTAACCTGAGTTCTTCTATATATATAGTCTACACATATAGTAGTTATCTAGTTACCATTGTCAATTTACTTAAAAGCGATTTCCACTGCTGTGAAAAGGTTTCCGGTGAGGAGTGAAGTTCCATTAGGCACATGAACATCTTATCGTGAATCACTTGGATGACTTCGATTACCTCACATCTACTACCCTCTTCAGTTAAGCACAATAGACAAGAGTGAACATTCGTACCTATGTGAGTAGTCAAGATTTATCTGATGTTGGAAACTTAAGCCTTTATATATTGAATTTTTTTTATCGATGTTTGTAGTAATAATTGCGTGCTTATATTGATGTAAGTCGAAACACGCTTTAATTCTGTACCTGGAAGATGCACGATCAGCAGCAGCAGTAAGCCGGCGGCGATGTGCGGCGGATGCACGGCGCGCCAGCCCATCCCTGCGCTCCCATGTCACGGCCGCGAACGGCGACTCATCCTTCACGCATCACCTGAACACAAAACAAAATTTTTATTTATAAATGAGATGCGACTCATTTTAATAAAAATAAATAAAACATTAGTATAATAAATTTAACAAAAAAAAAAACTTTACACAATCGGCGAAAAAACAGTGGAATTGATAACCTTCTTTTTTAAAGTCTGCTAATAATTAGATCCCATTTTAAATTGCTACATGATTTATCGACCATATTCAACCAAATTTCAGGAACTTATAGTCATCGTCAGGTTTCAATGAATAGTTTCAGTGTGGTAAGCTGAGTGCATGGAAATATATTTAGTTGGTGAATACTATTAACAGTTCAGAGTGCTTTATAATTTGTATCAACATGGTTATTACATAATAATAGGTAGATTTTTAGGAACACTAGTTATTATAATGTTTTCTTAAATTTTACATGATTTGACTGAATAAAACATTTTTATACGGCTTACTATCGAGTTTATTTTTAATTAAATTTATTAAATTAAAAGGTCTGTTTCGAAAGTTTTGCAGCAATAGCTTCGTTGCAACTGTTTTCGTAATGTCTGTAATCAAATTAATTTAAAAAATCAAATAAGCTGCACAAAATCTTTTATTCAGTCACATACTTTATTATTTTACGCTACAGATTTATATTTAAGATCTATAATTTATACTCGTACATATTTAAAACATCAGTAATAGAACATGCATACTTTTTTATTGAAATATCGATGTATTCACCTTTAAAACTATTTTTTAACATCAAAAGTCAAATCATAACAGAAATAAAAATAAAAGAACGTAAAAGCTAACCTAAAAAAATAGTTTGTATTCTGATAAACCAATGCAAGTTATCATGAATATTTGCGTGTTTCTACTGTACTCTAAGCCAGGATTATCATAGTTTTCACGCCACGTTCGAGGCATAATATTAGTTTATACGTGCGACATTGTGCACTGTGACTGCGCCCAACTTGCGGTTACTTACTGCTGCATCATAAATCATTGAACATTAATATACAGTTAGTTATAAGCATTAGTAATTATCTTATGTGATTTAGTAGTCTACTCTATTAGTTATGCATTTCAATTGTCTTTTTGTACCTTTATTTAGTAGTAGATTTACTCATTATATGAAAAGTATATCTAAAACAATCTTAAACGTTTTCGTCAATGTTTTTAATAAATTTGTTAATTATACATTTTTAGCATAATAAAATGCTGTAAATTATGATGAAAATTGAATCATTCACGCTTGACACTGGTATGAATTGTAGATGCCAGCCTGGCAATTGTCATGGTTGCCACTTAACAAAAAAAAAACTGGACTTGACTGGGACTTGACCTGACTGTTTAGTACGATAAATGACTCGTGATGCATAATATGCACTTGATGCAAAAATCTTCTTACTTTTACACTGACAAATTGGTATAATGCCATATAAAAGAAAAAAGAAAAAAAGAAAACTGAAATGGAAATCGGACCCGTTTATTCCGCATACTCTTCGTCTATTACAATTTAAGTAATAAATAACATATCTAAAAAGATTAAGTTATAGAAAACTTCATCTTTTTAGATATATAGGTTGGAAGAAAAGCTTTTTAGCAGCAAGGCCGCCATGTCAACTATATAATTTATATTAATTTTAATTTATATTATATAATCCATTGATATATACAACTAGATATGAAATAACGCTCCAAATGTGACATGAGAGAAAAGATGACCGCGGTCACTTTTAGGCTTTCTGCCAGTTAATATTTGACTTGACGGCAACATTGTCAAATCGTTTGAAGCCGCTTACGTTTTCTTCCATGTCCGATGTATGAGGTTTGCTCCTCTAGTATATAACTCTATGATATAATTTATCTATCTATCTATCTATCTCATTTTATAAAAAAACTGAAGAATTTATTTTTTTCTTTATTATTAGTTAATAATGATATTTTTAGGGTAATTAGTCTTTTCTTAGTATATATGACTGTACGAAATTTTAAAATTATTTTTGAAATGAAGGGTATACTGTAAATGAAATCAAAACGATCTCGTGCGTCCTTGGTCTACTTACACTGAGGTAATTATACCTCATCACGATATACTATTCGAATACTACAAACTTCAAGGTGTGCTTTTTGTTTACCATACTTGTACTTTAAGCGTCTCTATTTTTAATTTTGCGGGGGAAATATTACTCAATTATAAATGTTCATTTACTATAGACGATTGTGTAAAAAAGACCTGCATTAAAAAAAGTTATTATTAACTTTTTTCAAAAATATGTTTGTTTTCAAAACTAGAAGAGTGCGCATTGTTGACCTACGAGTGAATGGTGCACATCTCGGGCAGGCACAGCGGGGGCGACTGCTATCTGCAGATATTTCTATGTCTTAGTATTTATTTGCGCTCAACGGCGCAAACCCCAACAAGCTCTTTCTTGGTGTTCTTTTGCTAAAGATAGGTAAATATATATAATATATATATATATATATATATATATATATGAAAACAACTGCTACTACAGAGAAACTGATGCGGGAAGCAGTCGCCTTCACTATGCCGGCTTGAGGAGACGAGCATGTACCATCTTAGATTGACAGTGCATACTCCTCTCGTTATGCCTGGCTACTTTCAAACTATTCCCGAAACGCGACAAGGTCACTTCACGGGTGTTACATTCGAAAGTGGTGGTACTACCCCAGGACGGCAGACTGGACAAATAACCATCATCAGTCTGCCTACCACTCTTTAATAGTGCCTATAGGCACTGAGCGACCAAAGTACATATAACAAAGTTACATCGGTACTGGTCAGAATTAGCGAGGTTCGAACACGGGTCTCATCGATCGTGAGTTCACGCGTTTTACCGCTCTTAAGCCGCTCTTTATTAATACTTCTAAATATTAGTGTTGGGCATATATGCAAATCTTCTTTCTAATTACTAATCAAGTAGAAGTAGAGACTTGTACTGTAATTATTAAATATTAATAAGTAAATGACTTTGTGACATATCTCGTTATCCACATATATCAAGTACATGGAACATGTTAAATATGTACAAGTGCTAGACTAGACTTGTCGCTCGGGTAACGAGTGGACTTGACCAATTTCACTTCATCTTCAAGTCATTGCTCTTGCGCGGTTAAGTTGATTGCATCAATTAATTTTGAAGCATCCCTTTCTCTATACTGATACATTGTATTTGTGTTTAAATGTTGTAGTATTTAATAACTTTACTTTAAATAAGTTTACGCCGTTGGCTTTAAAACAAACAAATAAATAAATACAATACGCCTAGTGTTTATTATTTAAGGAAAAATATGAAAAATACTAAGTTAAAATTGCAAGAAGGTAATAAGTATAAATAAAATGAAAGTTCGATCTTGATATGTCGCGGGTTATCCAAGAACCCCTACGTTATTAGCCGTTCATGCCATCTATTTCCAATCACGAAATCAAGTGAACACCATGACTCGACGTACGGTTCGAGACGTAAATCCTTTATTTCACGATATCCATGGCTCAGTATTGCCTCGAATAGTGACGTCATCAAATGCTAACACTCGTATTCCACACGTTATCTTTACAGGATATCTATAAAACGAATAATAAATTTTATGTTTTTCTCATGCAGATAGCACCACGATTTTATGTCGCAACAACTTTGAGATTACGCTGAATGTTGGTCGACTTTAATAATGTATTCATTGGAAACGAAAGTTACGGTTTTAGATTTATACGAGTATAGATTTGAGTGAAAACAAGATTTAATATTTGGCAGTGAGCACGGGTGATCGTGTCCTGAGCGTGAAGGCGTGGCGGATGAAGCATGTGTCGGTGGGTTACCTGGTGCGTGCAGGTGCGATGCGGACGGCGGGCGGCGCGGGTCGGGGGCTCGGACGTCGTGAGTCGGGGGGCTGTGTCATCTGTAGGAGGCCGACATAGAGCGCGGGTACGCGTGGCGGTCGCGGCGGCGAACCGGGCACTGGCCGCGAGCGAGCGATATCGATTCTGCGCGCGCATTTGGCGCCCGCACCCATGAATGATCCCCGGCCCCGGCTCACGTGCGAGCTACCAGATACCGATGTACCCTAGGCCCGATGCCACCGAATGTTAACCCCCTCGACGAACCCCCGGTTACGTTACATTACCGCGGAAGCTACTTAAATGAGTAAAGTAATATAGGTATCATTCGGGCTCGGGTCGCTTACCTAAATATGCAATGCGACATGAATACAACTTTTATAGCGGCAAACCCATTAGAGTTACTGCTTTAATAACACTTATTCTCGAGCTCGTAGCAGCCTCGTAGCGAGTGCGTAGCGTGACCGCTCGAGCGTGACGAACTTTTACACAAAAATTACATTTCATTTAACAGCTGCGATGACAGTATCGTAAAGTATAAAAGTTAATTTGAAATGTTTACCATTATTGATTGATACAGCTTGATATATAGAAGGATACAGCCGCACATATCTATTACTTGAAAAGACGAGTGGATAAACACTCGATAACTCTTTCGTCGTTCTTAAAGTTAACGGGGGCTTTGGATGATTGATGACGGGAGGTTTATATCGCCACTTGCTATACGGACATGCGGATTTACTCACCAGGTAGTCATCGAGCAAACACAGAGACATTAGACCTACTTTCTATCCTTGGTAACGATGTCAATTTTTTAGAAACAATGTCGGTCGCTATTTATTTCAGTTACATTTGAAACTTATTTTTTAAGTCAGAATTTCTCGTACCTGAAAGACACGTAAGATAGTATGGTATTAAAAAAAGTATTTACTTCGTGTCTGGATGTTGTTTTTGTTGTTCTCGCCCTGAACCCATGCTTACAGGACAGCTCAGTTTGGGCTCAGATAGAGTATATGTAAAGTATCTATTAATTATTTATTTTTCATTTCTTCCAAAAAATATTGAAATGAGTTCTTAAAATTTGCATATATATAAAGTTGTTAATTTAATTAAAAGCTCTACAAAATAGAATATTAATAAGCAAAGCTTAATCGATAGAAACTACATATCAAGTGTTCAGTCAGTTCACTGTAGGTTACTGGTTTAATATCATATAATTGCATTTTACATATAATGAACACCATGACAACAGAATTTCTGTAATAAATTCCATTATTATATGTACATAACATATTATTATAACATGTAGAGATATAGATTCTCAATATCCGTCCATAACAAATAGCCCATTTAATATTGCATAATTTGGGAACCGTTGAGCGAAATTAACGATTGTATATCTGAATAAATTACTATTTATTATCGCCTGAAAGGGATTATAATTAAAAAGTATTTAAACAAGTCTGATTTATGACCTTTCTTTTATTTTGAATAAAATATATGTATTTTAAAATTTAAATACGGTTTTATGTTCATGTAAGCGTCTCGTCTTTATATCTGTACGCCTATACACACATAGAAATTGCTAAAATTAGTGCACGGAAAGATATAGATAATGACAATAATAACTGCAAAAACAAACAAGTCTATTTTTTTGCCAGTTTTTGAGCAATTTTGTTGTTAATATTTCGTTCAAGGTAAACAGATAAGGAGTCTTTGCATCCTGGTTTACAGTAATAATTTTATTTTTCAAGAGGCTATGCGAGTCTTCAGTTTTCTTAGTCAACGGTTTTTAATAGCGTGGTGGTATGATTCCAAAAAGTTTCGGCAAAGTTTTGTCGGGAAAATGAAAACCCACGTTTTCCTATTTTGAATCATTTGGCCAGATGGCCACAAACTTAATTCGCTATTATTATACATTAACATTTAAAAAAAATAAGTTTAGGAAAATAATTGGTGCCCATTAAAAGCTTTCAATAATAAAAAAAAATAATAAGGCATTGGTATTAATTGTATAGTGTGCAATCAGTATTTTTGTTAGTAAGTATTATAATTATCTTCTAACACTTTACTTGTATTTATCTTAAAATTAAATATAATTAAACAATTTAATTCCGCCTCAGAGCGAGACGCGGGATGTGTTAGGTACTGTTTTCTAATTGGTTACTTCAAGGGCGCCGCGGGGGTTCGAATGTTGAACATTTAAATTAAGCAACTAGAGAGGTGGAATATAAATAATTAAATTCTTTATCGATATTTAAATGTATCGATAATGAGTACTACGACTGCATGAACTCTAATGAAGCTTGTTCACAGTATATCGTGGACTCATCTTGGTATTTTTTACAAGCATATAATTACAACTTAGTTCTGCCGTTCCCTTTCTTCCATTGGACGTCCAGGCATCCAAGTTCCTAAAGTACCTACGAGTAAATACGTTCCTCGTGTGTACTGCGAAACTGTGGAACTCCCTCCTGGTGTCTGTGTTTCCCGAGAAGTACAATACGGGCCTCTTCAAATCAAAGGTAAATCGGTACCTCATAGGCAAGCGTGCTCCACCTTAGACCGCATCACTGCTTAACATCAGGCAGGGTGTGGTCAAACGCTTGCCTATTAACCTTTAAAAATATATATTATTATTATGAGATGGGTTTTCTTGAGTTTTATAAATTCCCAGCGAGACGACGGGACGCGATGACGACGTTTCATTGTGTCGAAGCCGTTCTAATTTTGGATATGCAATCAGGCATACCGCATTCAAACACTGAGTGTAGGCATACGGCAATCAGAAACGGCTAACTCGCTACTATTGTGTCGTACACAAAGGACTCTACATAGAGGCGATCCGATTGCATCCTTGATTAGATCACATAGTAGCAGCGTATTGTTGGCTGTAGGTCGAGCTACATCCATTTGGGACTACTCATATTAAAATCATGTCACGTATACGTCATACACATTATGACACGGCGTTTGATTTGCGTTAGTTATCTCAATCGAGTGCTTTAATTTTAGACACAATGTTTTTTGAACTAAAATAACTTTCCTTTTATATTATGTTAGTGGTTCATTTCTTCTAATCCCAAACTAGGGTATCCGGGGTATTGGGAAGGAGCATACAAACATGTAACACCCAGACACGAAAAAAGTATTTACTTTTCAATAGTCTCATATTTTATAATACTTTAACAAATAAATATTTCCTTCGACAGAGAATCGAATCTGGGACCTCCGCGTTAATGACTGACTGCATAATAGTTTTATTATGAACTAAATATATCTACATATTAACATATAAGACATAAAATGTCAAATTTCTAATATAAAATCCCCGAATACAGTGAATAATTTTAACAGGTCACCTCGTTGTGATTTTCTTTAGAAATGTCACGTAGCCGCCAGCCACGCGAGGAAAAGAAAAAATCTGTAATAAATTGCGTTATAAAAGTATGGATGTATCAAATCTATATAATACAGTAAAATATCATAAGATATCCCGATCCCCAATGGACAATCCCGATGTCCCGATGAACAAGTGCATGCTAACTGTTAAACCAATGCCAATGCTAGTAAAATATTTTCATGTCATTTCACTAAATTGAGGATATTATATTTCTTAATTAATATTAAATTACGATGAAAATTATAATTGCTATTGAATTAAATTTTACTTTATTTTTCTCTGAATCTATTGTGTCAAAAATAGAAGAGTTAATTTAATTAATAATGAAACATTATATGACATACGGGTGCCTTTTTTATCCTTAAGTTTCCATTTCAAGATCCGCGTCATTAAAATTCGTGAAACCAAGACCATGCATATATTTAAAATTGAGCAGAAAGGGTGATTTTCTTTCTATTCAACTTAATATTTATCTTTCAAAATAATGCAAATGTCCAAAATGAATTTAAAAAATAAAAGTTAAGTAATTTATTAATAAATAAAAAAGACATACGACACGTATCTTTTAAAAAAATTACACTCTAAACACGCATTAATTCTTCTTCTAACTATAAAAGGTACATTAATGAATATGTATCAGACAATTCTCCGACTTTTTTGTAGTTTCGTTTATTGTTTCAATCCGCTGTATTCGGACTGATCGGAAACTCGCTCGACTTCTGCAGATAAAAAAAACCTCGGATCTCGTGACCGGAATGAGAGATCCTGGACACAAGCCTCCGGGTTACATTCGAACATTTATTTCTCTTTTGCTATACGTTTTTATTACTTTTTTATTAGCGTTTTTTGACTTACTTTCATTATAGCCAAAGTTTTTTTTTATAAATTTTTATTATTATTATATTACTCTAAATAATCATATAATAATAAAAATTGAATAGGAAAAAATCGCCACAAAATAATAAAATAAATTTATAGGTATTGGTGATATTTAGCGAATTAGTTCTAAGATAACGCAAAAGGCTGTATAAAAATATATTTCTTATAAGTTGAAATTTAAGATTAAATGTATAAAAGTTAACGATAGAGTTTTTGTAGTAGGTTTCAGTTTGCAGTGGAAGATACGAGCCGCGAGATAAGTGTCCTCGTCGTCCACTTCTAACTAATGACTCCATGCCCACCTGACAGTGTCCTCCAAACTTATCCAAAACATACACTATGATATTTTTAATTAAAAATGTTAAAGAAGTTTTATTTTGAATAAAAATATTGGAATATACAGTATAGATGCAGATTATGAAGCAATTTTACATCTTAAGAATGATAGGCAGATACTTGAGTATTAGCCCAGTCTGCCATCCGAAGTGACCTAGTCGCGTTTTCGGATCACTTTGAAACTAGTCTGGTACAACGATGGAAGTGTAAATAGTTTTCTTAAGTCGGCATAGTGGCGGCGACTTTAGACATTTCTCTTTACTTGTCTCCTTTCACATACTATATAGGTATTCATAACAGACTGAATGAGGTCAAATGCCGTTCTACTACTATAAAAAGCTTAATTTAAGATGCTAGATTACAAAAATAAAATTGTAGCATAAATCACATTCATCTAAAAAAGATTTATTTTTCTTTGAAAATATTAATGATATTCAATGAGAGTTCACAAATTATTCAAAAAGGGAGGATTTATTGCTAAAGTTTATTTGCACCAATTATAATCGTGAGTACCGAAGTGATTAATTTAAAGTAAATAATTTCGACTCCGAATTAACTTAATATAAAAGAAACTTTAACTGGAGATATAATTAGGAATCTGTTTGTGATTTTATCTCCATATTTTTTAAATTCTTCATAAATTTCTTTGAACACGGAAACAGGTTCTCTGTTGACATGCCCCTGCATTGCGGGTGGAATCAGAGCGTAGAAACAGGAGATGTATGTTAAAACAGTATGATTCATTTGATATGTTTTTGTCGCTTCTCAATGGAGACATCATTATGTTAACGCAAAAAAATATTTTATCGTTGATTTTTATCTAACATTTTTGTCTCAATAAAATACACTATCAGAATCTTATGTATAATGTATGATTTTTTTACTTAAAATATTTTTTTTTTAATAATATGGTCATAAATCATTATTTCAATGAATATGAGTATTTGACTAATAAAACTAAACTTTCGCTTGTCTATGCGTATACTGGTTACGGCAGAAGATGTTCAATTGTTCGACACGTATTACTACGAGATTGCTACGAGTCGCTTGTAGACACAATGCCGCCTCGTGTCTACAAGCGACTTAAATTCATAGTGTAAAATGACAACACTAATAATAAACATTTCGCGCCCGCGTATTTTAAAGAATTCTCGACCTCTTTTGGTGGCCAAGGCGCACATTTTCTTATTAACTCCGCACATAATGTTGTAAACGGATTAAAAGGAAGAAATATTACAAAAATCTCTGTGTAGGAAACATTCCCCTTTTTCATAATGATTTACTTATTACATTAACGCTGCCGCATAAACAGGCCAACATTTTTTGCTTTCTTCGTGTGGAATTTTTTGTGTCTCTTCTGTGTAAATTCCAACTTTCCTTTGTAAATAAAATTATTTTGATGTAAATTGAAATGATATTCGTGAAAACGGGATATGAACGTCTTTATTGCGTTACATATCGCATATTTGTAAATATGCTTTGATGTTTAAGTGTGCAAAAAATATTGCGCAAGGGTGTAAAGATTTGTCAAACCTCTCTCGACATCTGCAAAGGTACCGCGGCAGGGGGCGGTCGATAGGGCGTGCGCGTGACGTCATCGCACGTCCGTGTAAATAATTTAACGTGAAACAACGCACAACCCGACACATGCTCCTTGATGTTTGCTTTGTTATTATAATGGCTCTAATAAGCATAAATAGACACGCTTTTAACCGCGATGTCACACATAGTTATATTGCTAAATGTGGCTCGGCAAATTAATTTGATGTACAAAATTAAAAACACATGATTTCATATAACACACTTTTAATAGGAATATTTTAGCAGTGAAATACATTTTGTATTTAAATGTATAATCTGACGTTGTAGCGAACGTAGCAATTAATGCAAACGTTAGTTAGATTTAGCGGCCAGAATAATGAAACGAGGCGGGCGGATGCGCCGGGGCTCCTTCCTGAATTTATCATCTGAATCGTTAGCCTACAGACCAGCCCGTGACTAACGCCGGCACTACGCCTTCTATCTCATAGGAACGCTATATCAATTTCATTGTATACTATTAGTTACTACACGCAATAAAATATAACTACCTTTACCACCTAGAATTATATAACGATAGGAGTCCTGTCAATCTGGACGGTGCATAATAATTTTCTTAAGCCGGCATAGCGGATGCGACTGCTGATTGCTAGCTAGTGCTTCTGTTTATAGTAGCAGTTACCGCCGTCATGGACTGCATTCTGCGTCTAACAACAGGCAGTATTTAGGTTGTTTGTGAAAGAAAACTTTTAAAAAGTTTTTATATTAAAAAATCGCATAAAAATACGTTTACAACTATTACAAAAGTGCATGAAAGAAAAAGTTTTGTATCACAATAGAGCGAAGTAAATTTTGATATCTGTTTGAAAAAAAAAAAACCCGCAAAGTTTAACTCTTTATTAAATTTGTACAGGTAGAATGTACGGGTACCAGGTCTAATTAAATTGTTGTACAATATTGTTTGAAGTCGTTAGCGGGATATTTTAATTATGAGTTGATATTTCTTTTAAGGTGCGATATTTTATATTTGTTAGGTTATCGATCTAAAATTATTTTCCTAAACTTGTGTTACTTCGAGAGTTAATGTAAATAATGGTGGATTATTAACCACGTGAACGCGTATTATATTTTCTCCAAACTTGGAAGATATAGTAAGACTACCGAAGCTATGTTTGACTTGACTAGGACTCAACTATTCAAGTCAAGTTTTATGTGATGATCTATAATTGAATGATTTATACTGCACAATATTAACTTGATACAACCTAAATATTTACTTTGACATTGGCAAATTATTATAATGCCAAAAAGGAATATGTATAAAATAAAATATAAAGCATATAAGTATTAAGTTATATAATAATTACTCAAATTCTCGTAATATTACCTGTCTACAACTAAATGTAAGTTTATAAGTAAAGTTTGCAGTTGATTAACGAGGTAGGCAATGAGTCAGATATTTCAGAGGCGCTAGGGTGAGGTGTACGATTGAGACATCTTTGCTAGCAGCCACTAATTAACGTACCTACTCAGAGTGCCTCCAATTAACCCATTCTATTCTTTCGTCTGTCTAGAGGTGTCGAGTACTTCACAACTATTTATTTTGAAATGTTGCCTGAAAAAATAACGAAAATTAATAGTTTTTTTTTAAAGTAAAGATATTGTTTAGATCAAAAGAGCTAGAGTAAGAATAAGACGAATAAAATAAATTGGAGCTCCAAATTACGATCCGCGAGCACCATCAAACCGTAGTTTATAAGTTAATGAGTTAAATTACAAAATAATAATCACATGTTTTTAATAGAATCGGATTGAACTAGGATAGCACTAGAATGGATCCTTATGACGTTGGGACCAAAAACCAAATAAATAGATCAATTGGTGTATTAAGTTGGGAGTAATTATGGTCTCAGGGACCGCATATAAATGTATACTGACACAAATCTAAGAAGTATCTTTACACTTTGAAAAAACTTGTCACTTGATCATGAAGGAGGGATTGCCGACGAAGTTCCAACCGAAGAAGATTACTTGGTTTTGTGAGCTTCTTAGAAAGGGGATGTGCAACTACATTTATCCCGAAGCCATTCACGGATCTCCCTCTTTTAAACTTGAATCAGAAACTTCTTACAACTTGCATTCAGCTTATCAAACTTTATTGCTGGTTTACATTTAAAAAATGCACTTCCTTAGTGCTCTAGGATATTCTAAAGTATAGGATTATAAGTTAGGAGTAACTTAACTAGACATTATAAAGTTTTAAGTCACTTTCAAGCGCAGTATAAAATTTAAATTCTTTCATATTTCATCCGTTATTACTCGTACTTTATTTTTATTTCCATGAAATAATGATACTACAAAAAGTATTAAAGTATTAATATAATTCTGATAAATACAGTACAAATGCACATTCGGATAAATAGTGCAGAAATTTTAACAATAATACCATGTGTTTGATCCGTAAAAATTACCTATCATAAAAAATCTTTCTTGAAATTTAAATAATTTCTAAAAAAGAGAAGCTGAAAATAGATCAATCTAATATCTATTAGTAGACTACAATCAATAGTAATTTCCATAAACTTGAAGTATAAATATAGAGAAAGCCGAATATTAACACGAAGAAGAATTGTTAAAACAAATTGAGCATAAAGATTAGCCAACCCTTATCTTTGTCTAATGAAATGAACGACACCGACAAATTACAATGCATTACCGCTCAGCCTTATAGGAAACTGTTTGCGGCAACGATCGTAGCAAACACTTTAATAATACAACATTTATCAAACAAATGAACAAAGCGATGTGCTTTTAGATGGAAGAGTTTGCGGTTTCGCTCAGTTACATATGCGGGTGCTTCATTTGTTTGTTAGTTTCTGATTGTATTGTATTAAACAATTTCATATCAATTGCATAATCGTATCTAAGTACATTCAATGAAATAATTGTATGCAAAGTTTTCGTATAAATTAGATTACAGTTAATTGGATTTAAAGGTATTAAAGCGACAGTTCATTGTCGTATAGCAGAGCAGTTTGCAATAGACTTCAAAATTTTCATTATTCAAATGAATGACGCAGCGAAATTTCTCTTGGGGAAAATATCTGTAGGTATTCACGTCTATATTATTGGTAAAGAAAATTGTATGAAAAAGCTTTTTGTCACAAAATCCTTATGCAGGGACATCATCATATAATTAGATTTATCGACACGTTTCTCTTAAGGATAACTTGTTGTAGTCTTTTATGAATACCTTATTCGTATCTATTATTTCTAATTAGTTCATTTTTATATTTCATTTTATAATAACTTTACACTCTGCGTAATGTTAATCTAAAATACCGTCCATGAGCGAAAATTAGTGCTACCACAGAGAGAGCAGAGAATGAGAAATCTGTCCCGTCCGTTGCCTGGACGGGGCAGATCCCGAAACGTGAATAGGTCACGTCACTTATAAGATGTGGTGCTACCCCAGGACGACAAACTGATACGGCAGACTAATGATAGTTATAAGCCATAACTATCATTAGTTTGCCCCTATATAAACTAATAATTTATTATTATTTACATGTTATCAGTTAGGTCAATGTTAGTTTTGCTCCATAACTGTCCATTTGAAATTAATTACCGTTTATTTTGTTATTTCATAATTTTTTGGCATATTAAAATAGTGAATGAACATATGATGAAAGATGAATAGTACACGCACAAAACAGCCTGACCTTTTATATTCCATTAAATAAAATTCGTAGAATTTAAAATAATTTATTTAATTGTTAGTTTTCTTCGCATTACAATCTTTTGTTTTAAGTAGTAAGGAACCTGTATACGAAGTATATAATTGTTCTGCACATCATCTGTAAAGAATGTTTGGGATATTTTTTGAATAGCTTCTCATACTGTCGCTTGTGCACTTCGCTTGATTGCTGCTTTTAGGTACCGTTCAATAACGACTCTTTTATACCCGTACTATATTTTATAAGAGTTATCCCTCTTCTTGTTTTATTTATATTTTTTCTTCGGGACAAGACACTATTTTTATAGGCTCCTTTTCTATAAATGACGCAATTACTTTCACTCTAATTATGTTCCAATTCGCTAAATGAAATAGTTATTCAATAGTAAATTATTGTGTATTTTGTGACTTTCTGAATAACAGCTAAATAATATCTAGTATTTTGAATTAAAGCGTTGTTCACGGTAACGATACAATATTAATGTATTTAGTTAGTATTCTATAAATAGAAATGTTAGTGAATTCGCTTGTCTGTGAGCGGCCGCGGTGTCGTGTATAGTCAAGGGTAATGGCCCATGTGCCAGTGATGGATCTCGCAGATTCCCGGAGCTGCGTCACATTCATCACGATTGTTTTCTTCATATCTTTAAGCCTGCGAGCGGAGGATATAATAATTCTTTTGTTCTCTTTCTGTTGGTTTTCCTTAGGGGGTTGTGATATTTCATAACTTCATGCTTGGTATTAGTATTGCGATATTCATGCGTCAAATTTGGTTTTTAAATTGCATTTTAATTGACTAAAAATATATAATAACAACTACAAATTAAATTAAGAGTAATGAATAGAATCAAATTTTCTAGATGTAGAAATAATAACAATAAATACTTAAGTACATAAAATAGAATACACACAACCAATATTTACATTTTTTAAGTTACAAATACATATTTGTCGCACCATTGCGCCACAGAGACTTTGCTTATATCTAAACTACACTATTATTTAAGAAAGAACTTCGGCAAATTCATTTAAGTATAAGCCGCCGTATTTTCGAGCCAAACCGTCTCTCTACCTGCATATAAACACAAATAAAAAAAATCATTCTTTAGAGAAAGGCAGAGTTGCCGATGTGAAATTTCAATTTCCATGCATGAGCCGCTGAAAAATTTGAAGCTACTCCGGAGCACTAACCCACATTCACAGCGTGCCTTTAAATTATTTAAATAGAGACCCGACGGGTGCTAGGGAGGACGAGGGGGAGGGACGGAGGGGTATCGCGGCAGACGCCAGGGGGAGAGTAGAATTTGGACGACCTCGGCAGCCTCTGCAGTGGTCAATAAATACGCGAAACTAAAATAAATTTAACAGCAAATAGCGTGCTCCTTTAGCCGCGGGCATCAGTAAAACCATTCTATTTCATTGTTATAAATCAACAATTGTAGCCTAAATCATATGAATAGACAGAACGCTTATTTGATTCTCCTTTCTATTGTTTGAAGACCACACCTAATATGATTTTGTTATAATAGTTTCGAGTTAATAATATCTCGTTAATATAGGATTAAGTTTGATTTTAATTATCTCATAATTAAGTTTTTAGTTAATCTAATCGTTAGTGATTGCCAGATTTGTCTGGTGGTCGGTGTCGAGGGGTGGTCTGCTCGTCGATCAATCATAGACGGTACGACAGGCGACAGCGGGTCACAGCTGCTACGTCCCTTGCTCAACCTCCCAGGGTACACATTTACATAATCGAACAATTACGATTTGTTCTATAGCCATAATAACAAGGACATCATTTCCGATCGACGTCTAAACGCTAAATAACTACACATCGATAAGCACAATTACGTAAAAGTTTGTACACATTCGAATGTAAGTATGTATTATTCATAATTTTATTTATGTAATTATTTCCCTTTCAGTGGAATTTCCAATACTAAACATAATTAATTATTAAATTGTAATATTATGTTATAATTTCGTAGAACTATAAAATTAACAATATTTAATATGAATTTAATTAATTATAACACTGTTAACAGAATTCAAATTTATGAAATTTAATTTACACTCATTCCATAACATCAATATATTTTGCAAATAACGAACGAATTTTCTCTGAAATTAACGTGTTTATCTTGATCGCCAATAATTTCACTCATGACACGTTCCTATCTGTGCGTTATATCTAAAAGCTACAACACATCGCCGACATTGATTTAACAAATAACAAATAAAAGCATTTATTCAATTTTGTTTATTGTTTTATATTATTAAAAATGTTTAAAAAGTTAAAAATATATTTTTGAAAAACAATGTTCACTTTCCATACAAGTTTAGACCCAACATTTTTTTAAGAAACAAAATCTCTCGATAAAAATAATAATAACTATTCTACGCAATAAAAATATATATTCGATACATCTCGGCGGTGTTGTTTGAATTTTCGACAAATAGAAAAACAAAGGAGAAGGTAACGAGATGACTACTCGCAAAGTCGCAATATAAGTGTTTCAATCGAGTATTTATGGTTTGTTTCTTAAACAAAGTAGCTCCAGGCTAAGAAATAGTTGTTAAAATATAACGTGTTGAAAAAATTGTGAATAATTTTTTTTCCCCAATCGCACAAATTCATACGTTTATGTTTTTCTTTCTCTATCCAGATATGGATTTCAAAGAATCCGGCAAAAAAAAAAATTGATCCAAAAGTGTTTTTAATATAAATGATTGGATAAAGCGATTGAATTTTAGAATCACGTGATTTATATCACAAAAATATTTTTAAAAAATGGAACAAATTAATTTGTGGTTAATAATAAATCCATTTCCATTTGTGTAGATTTGTTACGCGAATGGTAAATTTGTTGAGGGATTAACTTAGTTCTCTCCCCACAGTCAGCGCTCAGGCCGTAAAATAGGTTTCAGTAAGTGTCAGAATAGGAGAATCCGAGGGTATAAATCTACGTCAAAAGCAGCTCCGTCCGAGAGAGCGGCGAAATGCCAGCTATCGGCATAATTTCCGTTCAACATCGGAAATTTCTCGGATCACTCGACGATACTGTACCAATTTGAATAGCAGCCGGTTCTTGCAGTTTTAGTGGATTGCATTACGAAGCATGCTGCATTATCCAAAGGTTGCAACGTTAGACTATAATTTCAACTTTTCCTCTTGACTATTTTAAGTAGCACAATTTTCCATTTCAGACTCGTAGCTTTTATAACAACGGCTGAATATTCTTGTTACTTTTCTAGCTGACTTGAGTAATTATATAAAAAGGACAGACAGTTGTACAGCGGTTAGACTTTCTCATATAGTTTCTCGTATAATAGCTCGACCGTACTCTGCCACATGTTAAGCGATGCGTAACAGTCGCCTCCGCTATATTTTATTTTTTTATTAAGGAGACATGCATAGACAGGACACACTCCTTTCGTTATACCCGACTACTTCCAAGGTGATTCCGAAATGCGACTAGGCCACTTCAAAAGCGTTACACATAAATATAAAAAAATTGTTTTAAAAGAAATAACAACAACATGGATACGAAATACAGAATGAAAAGTGTAAAGTGAAATACACAATAAGAGAAGTGTTCATTCTAGTATTGAATTCAAGTTTTCAGCTTGCAGCCACAACTTCTCGATAGCTCACATAAGTGCCCACTTCACATAAACAAACCGCAATACATCGACATCCGAATACAGGAACGGCGAATATAAAGCTTCATTGAGTCACCCCAGCATGGCGAGTTAACACGGGACCATAATTAAGTTGGGTGTTTTAATCAGCGAACGGCAACCGCGTACTGAACTCCAATAGCCACGACCCGAATACCAATCGATACAAATACGTCTATAGGAATGTGGCAACGCTGGAACTAAATTGGACTTTAAAGTGGACTATTCTATAATCAACATCTAATTCAAATTGCACTGCATAATTAGTACGCATGTACGTTAAATGTGTTAATGTTAAAAGGGGTAATTGTAAAAAGTATGATGTGTTTGTCAACGATAACTTTTTCAAACAATTATAATTTACATAAATATATAAGGCAAAAATAAGACTATAAATGTGTTTGTTTATTGCTTATAAAATTAAAAAGAATAAAAATAGAAGAAGAGCTATCGAAAATAAGTATTCAAAATAATATCACGACAAACACTGCAGAGCGGGGCGCGGCGCACGCGACCTCCGAATCGCTGAAACAACTATATTTCCAAGTTTTTCAGGCTATTATTAAGCGAAAAATAGATGATATGATGTGGATCTGATAAAATGATTGCAATATATTGTCAGCTGCCATTACAGAAAAGCAGGAAATGCCATTCGCGGGCAACTTGCCCGACAGAGTTAGTTAATGCAATAAAAAGTTGTGCCAGTAGTGGAGACGTCGACATATGAACGTAGCTTGCTCAACACTAGCGGTTGTGTTCCCACAAACTATTCGTAATTCTATTATCAATCACAATAGATACACTAAGCACCGTGTTATATATATTCATAATTAACTGTGTATAGCAAATGCATATACATTAAAAATTACTCTGAATTTGATGAAATACATAGTGGAAGACTTTCAAATGTTTTTCATGAGGTGACCTGGTCGCGTGACACGATCAGCTTGAAAATAACCTTTTATAGAACACTGCTAATCTGGATTCATCTCCTCAAACTGACATCTGGCGGAAAGTGGTCACATGCCAAGCTACTACAAAAAAAGAGAAAAACGAAAAACGAAAATTAAAAAAAGTATACAGGAACTCAGTTGAGTTATTAAATGAAATGACAGTGGAACGTCGCGTCGCTCAGTGTCCAAGCTGTTAAATGTAACACGAAACACTTTAACATAAAATAATTTAAACGAAATTTAAATATAGCACTTATAGGACGTAAAATGCACCAGCCATTTTCTATGTGTTAATAATTAAACGTGATATATGCTTGGATGTTAATTTTGTGGTTGATATTAAAAGCATTTCCGTGGAAGTGAGTCTCCTGAGAGAGCCCCGCTCGTGGACGAGTGGTTTCACAACCAAAGCATGTTACGAACGGCCGCGCCATCTACAGGGAGTCTATAAACCCCGCCGTTAATACTACACGTCCAATTTCAAAGTTTCACTATATTATTGCGAATTAATTTTTGTCATTTGATAAACACGTTTCTAAATATATATTTTTTATATTATATTTCTTACATTTTCGTTTGTTTGACATACATGAACATTTTAACTAAAGTGACACATAAATTAGTCCCCGCGAGTGACATACAAAGTTTTGGGGAATAAAAGCGAAAAGTGAACTTTGGCAGCGCGGTGTACAATGTCGCTTTATGGTGAAGTTGTGAAACGTTTTTCGAGTAGCGAATGAATATTTGAATCGCACTTTTCAGTTAGATTTTAGATTGTATCGTATTTCGCTCAATACATTCTTTCGATTCGTTACATCTACTCGTTCGTATTCGCAAGCGAACGCTAAATACCCGCAGAAAGCGAATAAATCAAGACAGACACTCTCAGGCATAAATAAACGTAATTTACGATTTCAATTCAGTATTCTCTCGTGGAAACCGAGAGTTTTCTTTTCACGATGCTGCAGAATATTTCAATGATCTGTAGAAATGTTTTATTTATTTGCCCGATGCCGTCTTTAAAGCATGATCCAGTATTTTACCTATTACATATACTAATAATTACGGTAATAAATTATAAGATATTAATGACATACCTTTATTAATAAAAGAGCTCATATTTCCCCGATGCTAAATCTGAAAAAGAAAAAAAACATAAATTTAATAAAACGATATTACTTAATGCATCTTTTAAAACTGGTTTTATTCAACATTTTTTCTGTAGAGCATTTGTGAAGCTCGCGGGCGGAACTTTCTGTATTAAAAATGTTTTTGCAATGAGTGTTTTGATGTGTATTAATCAGGTTAGCCTTTTTTATTTTAAAACTTCATAGTAATAATTGTGAAATAATTTGTTATTGTAAACAACAGTACCTTTTTTTTTCATTTAGCTTCGCATATAACAACACTCCGCCTGATGTAAAACTAGACTGTGGTCCATGAACGGAAACAACTGCCACTACAGAGAAATCTCTACAGGCAGCAGTCGCCTTCGCTATGCCGGCTTGAGGAGACACCATCTAGATTGACAATGCACACTCCTCTCGTTGGGTCATTTCAAACTGTTCCCGAAACGCGACAGTGTCATTTCACGGGTGTTACATTCGAAAGTGGCGGGCTTACCCCAAGACGGCGGGTTGGGTAAATAACCATCATCAGTTAAATTAATAATGGTTTTAATGTGCAATATCAGTGCTTAATAAGGTTCAACATTAAGAGGCAAGGAAATAGTTCAATCTTTTGAGCGACCGTGGTCTAGCGGTAAGACGTGTGAACTCATGATCAATGAAACCCGTGTTCGAACCTCGCTAATTCTGACCGGTACCAATGTAACTTTGTTATATGTACTTTGGTCGCTCGTGCCTATAGGTACTATTAAAGAGTAGAGGTTATTAAAGAGGTAGGCTGATAATGGTTATTCGCCCAGTCTGCCGTCCTGGGGCAGTACCACCACTTTCGAATGTAACTCCCGTGAAGTGACCTTGTCTCGTTTCGGGAATAGTTTGAAAGTAGCCAGGTATAACGGGAGGAGTATGCACTGTCAATCTAGATGGTACATGCTCATCTCCTCAAGCCGGCATAGTGGAGGCGACTGCTGCCCGTAGAGATTTCTCTGTAGTAGCAGTTGTTTCTATTCATGGACCGCACTCTAGATTTACATCAGGCGGAGTGTTGTCACATGCCGAGCTACAATTTAAAAAAAAATGTACCCTTAATTTGAGAATTAATGCCGTGAACATATCTATGCAATCAATTCTACACTTAGCAGCCCAACAAATTGCTCAGCATTTATGTAAGCTGCGAATATTAATATGGTAATGTCAACCTAAAATACTGTATGCGTACATAACGTGGTGGAGCGGTAGTATATTGATGAGATTCCTAGCCTATTCCTAATTCGTATTCCTAACGGTGGACTACGTCCTGGGGTAGTACCGCCTTCGAGCCGGCATAGAGAAGGGGACTGCTGCCTGCACAAAATCTGTAGCAGCAGATGTTATCAGTGTGGGCACATGTCTACATAATTATATGAATAAGACGAGAGATAGGATTGCGCAAATTAAAGGGAGTTTGGTTGGTATTCGACACGTGGGAAGTTTGCTAAGATTTCAGCAGTCCTTCGGGTGTTTCAGGGGAGGAGGACGGAGGCTAAGGGTGGGTAAAAGGCTCATAACACATTCATAAACTAAAGGATCGGGCGTGCAGAATGTTTGCTAAATATGCACCCTCAGTTTTGTTACGATTATGAAATCATCAATTCATTCTTATTAACATTTATTAGCTAGTTTTATAATAAATACGCACGTTTAAACATAATCTATGATCGTAATTGATCAAAGACCGCTCTTTGAGGCAGATTGATGATAGTTATTAGCACAGTCTGCCGTCCCTACCACCACTTTCGAATGTGACCCCCGTGAAGTGACCTTGTTGCGTTTCAGGAACAATATGAAAGTAGCCAGGTATGACGAGAGCCGGCATAGCGGAGGCGACTGCTGCCTGTAGAAATGCCATTGGAATCATATTCCGAGCTTTAATAAAAAAGAAAGAATTAACCGAATTCTACCTATAGCTCTTTGGTCACCTATTTTTTTTTTAATGTAGAAAATGTTTATAAACAATGTGAAGAGTAAAATAAGTGTCGTGTATAGAGGGGTCAAAGGTCAAACAAGAGACAAAGAATTGCCAAAGCTCTCCCGATGAGAGCAAGTTAGAAAAAATAACGTAGAGGAACATAACCATATTTTCTAAGTTTCACCTTAGTAACTTTTATTTAAAATATACTATAATTTTTGGTAATATTTTAAATATGAAAGATGAGTAATTTCAAACGTAGACTCGTTATGAACTCGTAAAGAAGAAACGGTGAAGTAAGTGAGTAGGAAACAAGAAGTATTAATTAGAGAGGTCGCGGATGGAACAGGCAAGGAGGGTCGACTGAGACGTGAGTGGACTACCAGCGTCCGGCAACAACGGCCGATGTAAACAGCCCTAATTTAATAAACCATTTCGATTTCCCCTTTACATCTTCAATTTTGAACTTAATATAATTAGCTATTTTGCAAAATCTTAGCTGTTTGCTTTGATTCCACTGAAGAGAACTCAATTTTGAGATATAATTTAAATTTACAAATATACCCGATAATATTTTTGCGACAATTTTCATATAAATTTTTTCGCCGCCCTCGCTTTGTGTATGTTACATTAGAATGCAGTCCACAAACGGAAACAGCTGCCACCACAGAGAAATTTCTGAAGGCATCAGTCGCCTCCGCTATACCGGCTTGAGGAGACGAATGCGCACAGATTGACAGCCTTATCAATCCCGAAACGCGACTTGGTTACTTCATGAGGTTTACATTTGAAACCTTAAAAAAATAATTTAAATAAATGACAAATAGTTGACTAATCGAAATGAGTCCTTCGGCCGCAAATAACTATTTTTAGTATTTAAATATTAAAAGCCGCTATTCAAGCTCTTCCAACATTAAAAATACCAAGCGGGATGCCTTTAGAACCTTTTAAAGCAATAAAAGTAAGGAAGCAAAATATGCGCGTTGAAGAAGAAATATTTTATAAAATGCAAATATAAAATAATGAACTATCCAAGTGCAAATGTGTTCTCACATTTAGGGAATCAGAACGAAGATTTTCTTTTTATTGTAGCTCGGCATGTGACAACACTCCGCCTGATGTAAAGCTAGAGTGCGGTCCATGAATGGAAACAACTGCTACTACAGAGAAATCTCTACAGGCAGCAGTCGCCTCCACTATGCCGGCTTGAAGAGACGAGCATGTACTATCCAGATTGACAGTGCACACTCCTCTCGCTATACCTGGCTACTTTCAAACTATTCCCGAAACGCGACAAGGTAACTTCACGGGAGTTACATTCGAAAGTGGTGGTACTACCCCAGGACGGCAGACTGGGCGAATAACCATTATCAGCCTACCTACCACTCTTCAATTATACCTATAGGCACGAGCGACCAAAGTACATATAACAAAGTTACATTGGTACCGGTCAGAATTTAGCGAGGTTAGAACACGGGACTCATCGATCGTGAGTTCACGCGTCTTCCCGCTGGACCACGGCCGCTCTTAATGCCAAATATGGTTATACAAACATGTGTTGACATATTCTGTAGTACGTTTATCATGTTTAGACTTTAGAGTTATCTATTATACACTAGACTAAACTACTTTACATATTGCTGCACTAAAATTGTCACAAAATGATATATGACGTTTGGTACTGCAGTGGTAAAGCCCACATGATCTGATTCTGTGACCTTATTCTGTAAGTGTAATAAACATTATAGCTATATATAAAATAGTATAGTATTTTTAAAAAGTAGGTATTGTTTTGGATTTGTCTTGTCTTGCCTTAATTCCACTAGGTATACACTTATACAGCACTGGGTAATGGGTATTCTAGTTGTTATTATTTATAACTTGAAAGAAGGATGTGTTATTTTTTAGAAATAAGGTACGATGCAAACGTACAAGTCATTCACATACATTAAAATGCATCCTTTTTAATGTGACGAGCGACGGGCGAGTCTTGAATAGAGTAAAGTAGTGAAAGGCGGGTGGGGGTTGCCTAATGCGAATTACCTCGTAGAGAAGTTGATAACATGGAACACATTTCCGCTGTGGAAACTCTACAGTCGTTATCTTTTTAACAGCGTTACTGCCGGTCCACCCATTCTTATGTTAAGAGGATAGCCTGTTTAAAACATTCACGTATTTTGAAACAATGTATCATTCTTAAAAGCGTTTTCATAAACTGTGTTTATGACTCACAAAGACGTCGTTAAATATTATTTGTAATATTTATTAACTAAATATGGGCACTCACATAAAACTAGCGCTCACTGTCTAGGCGTCTCGTCATAGACGCGTACAATTAATTTATCTTAATATCATAATAATAAATACATATATTTATATAAACAAACTTTTTTCAATAATACAAATAAATATTTGTTTCAACCCAGAATCGAACCCGAGTTCCGAACACAGACAGACGCGCTAACCACTGCACCTACGAGCCTACACCTGACATTCTTTGACATAAATTCGATATTTACTGCTAAACAACTTTGTATTAAAGCTATTTAATTACTTAATTTAATCATACCCACCATATCATATACTCGAAGCAGTAAATAAATACATAATTATTTCTTTTATTAAGTTTGATATTGCACGGGACTTAATTTACCACACGTGTCGTAACTCTATAATTTTCAGACAGGTGTCATCTGTGCATTGGATGTTCGGAATAATTAGTGGGGGTCTGCTAATGACAGCCATATTATTGACTACATAGTATATACCTGCCTATAAAGCTAGGCTATATAACCTTTAGGAATATACTCGTATTATTGCAAATTAAAATAAAAAAAATTGATAAAATAACCCAAAAGATTTTTTTCTTAGATTATTTAGAGCCTTTTAACCCGCCAGGTTACGCTAGTTCCATCATACCTTAAACATTAATAAACAGAAAAAAATTATGTAACTTATAACTATTACTTAAATCTACTTATAAACTACCTATTTATAATAATTTTTACAATTTTATAGATACATTTAGCTGTGTCGGACGAAGGATTTTTTTTGTTTTATTAGAAAGCTTGGCATGTGACAACACTCCGCCTGATGTAAAGCTGGAGTGCAATCCATGAATGGAAACAACTGCTACTACAGAGAAACCTGTGCGGGCAGCAGTCGCCTCCACAACGCCGGCTTGAGGAGACGAGCATGTACCATCTAGATTGACAGTGCCTACTTTCAAACTATTCCCGAAACGCGACAAGGTCACTTCACGGGTGTTACATTCGAAAGTAGTGGTACTACCCCAGGATGGCAGACAGGACAAATAACCATCATCAGTCTACCTACCACTCTTTAATAGTGCCTATAGGCACTGAGCGACCAGAGTACATATAACAAAGTTACATTGGTACCGGTCAGAATTAGCGAGGTTCGAACACGGACTCATCGATCGTGAGTTCACGCGTCTTACCGCTTGACCACGGCCGCACGGATCTACTAATGCCATTAAAGCTAACAATATAAATTGCAATAACGTTTTATTGGTATCTTTTTACAACCTGTATAAACAATCTAGGTGTTATCCGCAACTTTGTATACTTTTATTTTAATTAGTATTACGCGTTGAACGTTTCTGTTTCGTCCCTGGAGAAATTTTAAATACGTTAAATAAAGCTGGACCACGCGTTTTCACATACGTAAATAAATAACACTATTAAAACCTTGGAAAGAAATATCCAATTCTAATCTATAATCTAATGCAGCCATTTGTGCATGATTGGGGGACAAACAAACATACGCTCACATTTACATAGTACACGTACATAAGGTATTTTTATAGAAATAGGTGCTTGAGTTGAATAAGAAAGAGAGAAGGTAAAAAAATACTTTTCAGATTTATCTAAAAATAGCGTTGAACTTCGTTTTCTTGTTTCCTTGAGAAAGCTCGACTGAATTTCCTTGGCATCCTATTACAAGCAGGAAATTGTAATCTTTAAAATTATACTTAATCATTGAAAAATATTTCCAAACCAATATTAAATTATTATATAGAAACAACTGCTATTACAGAGTAATCTCTACGGGCAGCAGTCGCCTCCGCTATGCCGGCTTGACGAGACGAATACTTATATCTAGATTGACAGTACACACTCCTCCCGTTATACTTGGCTACATTCAAACTGTTTTCGAAACGCGACAAGGTCACTTCACGAGTGTTACCATTCGAAAGTGGTGGTGGTACCCCAGACGATAGACTAGGCTTATAACCAATTAGCCTGCCTACCACTCTTTAATAGTGCTTTTAGGCGATGAGCGACCAAAGTACATATTACAAAGTTACTTTGGTACCGGTTAGAATTTAGCGAGGTTCGAACTTGGGTCTCATCGATCGTGAGTTCACGCGACTTACGGTTAGACCATAGCCGTTATAGAGAATTGCACAACAAAGCTTATTTAGTTAATAATAATATTCATGCAATTATAACAATATTTAAGGAGTACTCAATTATTAGACAATTTTATCACCGCCGGATAATAATTACCTCTTTTTTCATTTCTGAAGCCTATCTAAGAATATATGGAGAGCAGTGTAGGAGTAATAAAACAGTGGGTAGTGCACAAATAAATGAACAAAATAGAAACCTACTATTTGTTAAGAACAATTTATTGATCTAAAATAAATCTAAAAATAGAGGAAAAACTCAGATAATTTTTTTACTGTTTTTATTTATAAAAATATTTGGCAAGTATAGGCGTAGTAGCAAAGAAAAACTAAACTTCTTTTGAACATTAATATTATTTTGAGTAAAGAAAGCACTTAAATGGCATCGCTGGAAGGAAACCACAAGCCCCATCCTGTTAGTGGGGACATACGACATCCGGTAACAAAGCGGAGAACGGTCCAAACAAAACTAAAATGAAATAGCCATGAGAGAGACCCGTAAAGAAAAACATGTAGCGACAGCTGGATCGATTACCACTTTTCGTTTGGGCCGTCATTCGTGAAAATCGTCAATTCTCTAGCGTAGTAAGCTAAAAGTTCGTTATGGGCTTTTCTTTGATACTGAACGAGTGGCGTTTATTTGAACGTTTTGGTGTACGGGAAGCCACAAGCCAATCAATTCCATTAGTTTACATAGCTATCTCTTCTATTTTTGTGTCTAAATTCATATATAATGTAGAGTAAAACCAGGAGAAATAGACCAATTTATTTAGAGCCCCTTAACGTAGTATTTATAAAAAGTGCAATTATTAGTAATTATAAAAAAAAAATGGAATAGAGACCAAATAAAACATACACTAAGTCCATATCTCCCATACTATGTGGGTCAGTTAGACCACATATTGGAGATACTTAACAAACAAAAACCTAAATTTGTAGAATTATAGAATTCTTTTTAAAAAATTGTATTCCACCCTATAAAATGCAAGTAGCATTAAATGAAAAGTCATTTGAATAAATGGTCTAATTGCGGAAGTGGATTGCAATCAGAGTCGTTTGCATTTTGATTTGAAAACTACACTTTAAATGGTAAACAAATACGAATACTATTATACTACAATAATAATTACAAAAATTATCCATTATATATATATTTTTAAATTTATATTACCGACGTCCTTATAAATATATACTTTATCGGTTATTTTTAATTCTTGGCATTTAAAATGCTACAATTGTTTATTTTTTTTTTATTGTAGCTCGGCATGTGACAACACTCCGCCTGATGTAAAGCTAGAGTGTGGCAGTGTCTCTACAAGCAGCAGTCATCTCCACTACGCCGGCTTGAGGAGACGAGCATGCACCATCCAGATTGACAGTGCACACTCCTCTCGTTCTATCTGGCTACTTTCAAACTATTCCCGAAACGCGACAAGGTCTCTTCACGGGTGTTACATTCGAAAGTGGTGGTCCTGCCACAGGACGGCAGACTGGATCATCAGTTTGCCTACCACTCTTTAATTATTAAATTATAATGAAAATTGCTTAAAAATGACCACCAAACTACTTCGATCTTCTGTTTTCGAAATTCATCCATCTTTCTTATATTATATCTTTCCAATGGCGGCCCTTTTAACTGCTGGATATATCACCGAGTTCTTTATCACATTTTTTAAATTTTCATTATAGTTAAAATATATTACTCTTGACCTCAAACTAGGATAAGTATCTTATACTATGAGTATCAGGATCTAAAACATATGTATAATGACAAACCCAGACCCAAAACAAACATTTTTTGCTTCATAATATCATTTATGAGATGTTACTCACAACTTTGTATAAGTATAATTAAAGCGGCCGAGGTCTAGCGGTAGAACGCGTGAACTCACATTCGATGAGACCCAGGTTCAAATTCTGACCGGCACCAATATAACCATTTTATATTATGTTGTTTCTCAGTGCCATATAGAGATAGAGATATTTGTGTAGGTATTATTAAAAAGTGGTAAACAGACTGATGATGGTTATCAGCCTAGTCGGCCGTCCTGGGGTAGCACCACTTTCGAATCTTCCCCGTTTGAGTGTGATTGGAGGGACAAACAAACATACACTCACATTTATTTTATAATAATAGTGTTTTTTTTTGTTTATTGTAGCTAGGCATGTGACAACACTCTAAGCTAGAGTGCAGTCCATGAATGGAAACAACTGCTACTACAGGAAAACATGTGCGGGCAGCAGTCTCCTCCACTATGCCGGCTTGAGGAGACGAGCGTGTACCATTTTAGATTGACAGTGCACACTCCTCTCGTTATACCTGGCTACTTTCAAACTATTCCCGAAACGCGACAAGGTCACTTCACGGGTGTTACATTCGAAAGTGGTGGTACTACCCCAGGACCGTAGACTGGACAAATAAGTCTGCCTACCACTCTTTTGTAGCTTAATAAATGTTTCGAGTGGGAATCTACGTCACGGAGCCTGTCAACTTAATATGCGTCGGTGAAGTTATTTAAATCAGAGTATTAAATTGCGATAAGCGTAGCACTTGTTTAACAATAAATAACGAACATGCATACAGCTATTATCCATGGATTAGTGCAAATTCTCGTTTTGACGTCACTGCGGCGAGCCAGGATGAGAGACAATTTGCTTTACAAATTCAATTAGAGTCCTATAATAGGACAAATGCAGCAGTGTCCGTTTAGGAACTAGCAGCATGGAGATCTAACAACATTATTCAATGGATCCAGCTCTTTAAACTGTTTACAACTCTTGCCAACACCGCAACCGAGCAACTGAAACTCGACATTATGGAAGCCGTCCGTCTACTAAACACATTTAAATATAATTTAATATAGTTTTGGTGAGTTATTTGTGACTCTCTCTGTGTTGGACAATTTAGATAGAATCTAGAAAATTTTCATTACACATTTACCAAAATTAAAATTCTTGCAGCAGCAGTTTATGAATGATTAAATGAGATTTTAGGAGCATGAAACTCACCGCCTTATATATTTAATCAATTACGAATGTTAACTTAATTGTAAACCCGTTTCTATTCTAAGCGGCTAAGAATGAGCTATTAAAGAGCAAAAGAACAAATACTCTTTGAGCTGTTGCTGATTACCCATATCATATAAAAATAAAGATCCCACGCACTAATAAAAAAAATAGTTTCCGATTTTTTCCCACAATAAAATCATTACAGGCAATCTGCATAACCCATGGCCTCGATATAAATCAGCCAGCGAACCTGGTTATAACGTAATAAATTGTCAAAAGCAATTCCATAACCCTGCCATAACAGCGGGGGCGGTTGCGGCCCGCATACATATTGCAGTCGAACGGGCATTTTCTTCTACCCAAAACTATTGACGATATGCACTGAATACTGTTAAAGTTAGCCACTCTTATACAACTCTGCTTTCAGAATTTTTAATATTTAAGTAGGCGCTACGGACCTAAGACAATCAGTAGTCTTCAATAATAACTTGATTTCAGTAACGTAACATCAAAAGTTCACTTTTTTTTTATTGTAGCTCGGCATGTGACAACATTCCGCCTGATGTAAAGCTAGAGTGCGGTCAATGAATGGAAACAACTGCTACTACAGATAAACCTGTGCGGGCAGCAGTCGCCTCCACTATGCCGGCTTGAGGAGACGAGCATGTACCATCTACATTGACAGTGCACACTCCTCTCGCTATACCTGGCTACTTTCAAACTATTCCCGAAACGTTAATTCTCTTTAAAAATTTATTCACCTAACTTCGAACATGGAGTGTTTTAAAAAAGGACTTTATTATTATTATTATAAGCGTTTATTTTTCATCATATTTTAATATTAAAAATATATGAAACAATATAAAACTAAAATAATAATGAGCATTTTTAACAAATTCCAAAATGTTATTAAGTAACATTTACCATTCGTACTTTTTTATTATAAATATTGATAGATTTATTTGATAGGTGTATTTTCTGAGGTAATTCCATAATCGGCTTAGAGCATTTTTTTGGAACACCCGTGTCTATGTTACTACGACTATAACTATTGTAATTGAGAATAAAATATAATACTACCCTACAAACTACTTAAACATAGAAAATACAATTTAGCAACTTTGTATTCTGAACAACACAAAGGCTATAAAATATCACATCAATAACTAAGTATTCACGACCTCAATAAACTTATATGGAAACACCTACATACGTGTGAGATTTACTAAAGACTGGCATTATATGAGATATTTTTTATAACTTTAATAATCATACTTCTGTTTTACATTATTTAATACGAAAATATTTTTTACCGTCCCGGGGAAGTAACATCACTTTTAAGTTTAACACCCTTCAGTACCTAGTCACGTTTTGGGATCGGCCGCGTATAATAAGAGCACAGCAAAGGCGACAATCGTCTGCAGACTGCAGAGTATTCTCTGTGATAGCAATTGTCCCTGCTTATGGATCACACACTCACTTAAAATCAGGTTAAATGTGATCACTATAAATAAATTTAAAAAAAAAAAAGCTGTCGAAAATTTGAGGGTTATTATATAAACCGTTTGAAATCTGTGAAAACGATTAGTAATTTGATTTTACTTAAACGCTATTAGTATCGCAGAAAGTGTATTTTAATTTCAGACCGTAGTGATAAAGCGAAGAAATCACAGGTCCCGCTAACTCAATTGCGACGGACGGGAAGCATAGTTTTATTGGAGTTTCTCAACAAGAACGCTGACACGTTTGAAATAAAACTAATAGAATTATGTCAGTCGACCGAGAGAGAAAAATCTAAGTGCTGCAAGAGCTGCTTCGTAGCCGAAGAGGGCTGCCACAAAATTTAATTTGAACCCGGCGATACAAAGCAATAGCTCGCGGCGAAATTACGCCTGAATTTTGTAACGCCGTGGTTCAAAAATCCAATTATGAAGTCATAAAAACTTTAAAAAGAATTAAAATTTAATTATATCTTTGGAATAAAAGTAGCAATATTGCAGACACAGCCCTACTTCTGGTGTAAAACTAAATGGGCTCTGCACTACTCTGCAGTCATGTCTGCAAATATATTTCATTATAGATTTCTAGGCAGAAAATTTTCTTTTTAAATTCCCACTTGAAAATCTATCAATTATATAAATTACTTTATTTTTGTGCATATCTATCTAGAGATAAAATAGTTAAAATAATAGATAATTTGTTTGCCTAGGTTTTTGAATTAAGAATTTGCCTAACCTAAAATACAAATTTTGTTACATAGATTTTTAAACTTGAACGTAAATCACAATTAGTTCGACCAATCTACACCAAACAATATATTAAAATAACACAATAACAAATGTGAATAAGAGAGAGAATGCATCTACACCCAAAAATTAGCATTACCATTCCGCAAGGGGAATTCAGCCAGCAACGCGGTTTTGGCACTATGCCGCGCCTGTCCACTGCCGTTCCTATAAACTATCCTTTTGTCCGTTATATCCATAAGCCGTAGATTATAAGATTTTTTTAATATACTCTACTTATTATCCAATCTTAAAGTGCGAACCATTACGTATAACATTTACTTTTTAAACTGAAGACTGAACGTACGAAACCATCTAAATAAGTAATACACATACAATAACGTTTGGTGTAAATCAATTTTAATAACTGTTATAAGCTTAAATGTTTTGAAGTAACAGTGTAAAACGGAGAGCTTCTGGATCACGCAACCCGAAATAACAGGGCAAGTGATCCAGAACTCTCCATTTTACACTACTTGGCCTGATCCCTGAAACTTAACTAGAATACCCTGGGTATATACTAGAATAACATAAACTTATACCCAAAACCGATACTCTAGACCTCCGCTGAACAGATTTGTCGTGCTATGTGATTCAAGTAGTTATATTTAGCAATTAGCATAGATTTAGCACATATACTCGTTAATCTCGAAGTAGATCCTGTAAGAATGCAACTCTTCTTAGAAATAATAATTTCGAGGCGTTTAGCTGTTAAAGGTCGTTACAATGTATAATGTTAATAATGCACAAAAGCTTAATTTAAAATTAAGTAAACGTCATCGTTTTATAGGTATTTAGGAAATAACGTCATGGTTGTTTAATTTTGAATTTCTCTTTGTTGGCCATTCTCTTCGTTAACGTAGAATTCTTCGTATTGAAGTTGGTTCTCAAATCGAAAACTGCCTTCGAGAACTTTGTTGATGGAAGTATAATTCCTTTTTAGTCGTCGCAGCCGCGGGGGACTGCTCGGGCCATTTTCACGAGCCTCGCTATTCAAGCGTTAACTCCTCATTGGGGGCATTAAACGAACTTTAACTGGAGGAGAGCGAGTTCCGACGGAAACGATCTACTTATATTTGTTATTCTTTATTATAAATATGTACTTTACATTAAAAACAAAAAAAAATTCAAAACTGATAATTGTATAGGCGAATTCAATGCAATTAGAATTCAATTTTGAAATAAAACAAATTGTTCATTAAAGTTTAGAACAAATTTCAACATTATAATCAACATCAATTTGCAATGATAATTACTAAATTTGGGGTTTTAAATTAGGCTATTTACAAATGATAAACAACTTTTTCTTTCATAAAATTCTACGTGTAGAACTCTTTTAGTAGTAGGTTCTAAAACAAAAAGCCCTTCAACAAAAGGTCCGATCTCTATAATATATAACAAAGCTTAATAAAACAATTTGTTATAAGGTTAGGGACCTTCGACCTATTAATTTTCGACATTGCTTTTGTTTTTGGGTTTCAATTTTTCCTTGCCCCAAAAAGGAAGGGATACTCGCACGAATATTGTTATATCTAATAAAGGCTGTGGTAGTTATTTTAATTGTTCATTAGACATTATATTTAATGGGTTTATTAGAATCTACATTACTAAACTATAACCAATTATAAGTTAGTACAAGTGATATCAATGATGCACAACGAATTAAATGTTAATCATAATATAAATTACTTACCGCCATTAGATTATTTAGAGTAGCACGGGCTTTATGGCTCTTGGGGATTCGAATTCGCTCTTACAGGAGATACAGTTTACTAACTCTACCAACTACTAAATAAAATTGAATAAAAAAAAATTCTATCATCTCAATTCTCAACCTTTGTAATCCGTATATTTAAATTATTTATTTATTTAAATATATATTTTTTTAAATTATTGTGTACTTGACAAAATACTAAATTCAAAGTTACATTTGTTGCAGAGTGGTTAG
The DNA here is from genome assembly GCA_948150575.1 of Tinea pellionella. Lineage (NCBI taxonomy): Eukaryota > Metazoa > Arthropoda > Insecta > Lepidoptera > Tineidae > Tinea > Tinea pellionella. The sequence continues at coordinate 5,120,465 of OX411252.1, forward strand.
CGTGCCTGTTTGTTACGCGGAGGTCTCTGGTTCGATTCCCGGTCGAAACGAATACTTGGTAATTAGTGCTATTTGTGTTTCCCTTGTCCTGAGACTTATGAGGGAAGTTGGCGGCAGAGGACTTGGGAGCGAAGCTAAAGTCGCTGGACCAATCAAGTGATAGATAGCCACTAAGAGACACGATCTTTAACAATGAGAGTTCAATCAAGAGAGAAAGATTAAAATTTAACAAGAAAATACATAGAAATATCGTGGATTAATATTCTTGCATGCACATTGTACATAGATAGAATTCATTAAAATTGTCTGGTGCAAAATTTCAAAGTGAATGAAAAGGCAACGTTATGTTAGACAACGTGTTCTATAGATGTATGTATGTATTACATAACGATGTTGGGGAAAGCCGATACACAAACAAGCATGCAAAGCAAACCCTCACCGTACTTACAACGTGCAAAAAGGACTGTAAAACGACGACCAACCCGGCACACGTGAATATTTGATAACTGAATATTTGAATGCGGCATAGAAATGCGGATTCAACGCCACGACCCAATTGAAAATAATCAAATACAAAATCTTTAAAAAATCTCGTTCTGTTTATAGTACTCAACAATATGACCTCACCCCGTCTGATGCTAGAAACTGCTACCACAAATAAATGTTTATAGTTGCAGTCGCCTTCGCTATGCCGGCTTGAGGACATAAACTAGTTATACACGTTTATTGTATAATGATTGGTAAATGCACATTTCATATTTATTTAAAAGTTAGGTACGAATTTATTATTAAAAGCAATATGTTAATTTTGGTTTATTATTATTCTATTTCCATAACGATGTTTTTTTAAATTTAATTTTTGGCTATAGACATGATTTAATAATTACTAATATCAACTAACTCATAACATGGAAATCAAAATATCTGTAATAGACCAAAATTATTTTTGGTTAATATTTTATCAATGTACGTAAATGTTTTTTTAAAAATGTTCAACGAAGTTGTGTAAAGAAAAGAAATGACCGAAACTAGGTTTGTTAAATAAAAGTATTTTAATTGTAACTTTCGCATTTCTCATCTCAGCGGGTGGCACTCCAAGAAGTCACAAAACACTGCAAATAGTTTATACACCAAAGACTCTACAGTGAAAACAATTTTCTTGCAACTGAAGAAGGAAATTTAAAATAAATACAGCGCTAATTTTGTCTTAGCCGCTGAAGTACCTACTCATATTTCACTAAGAATTTCTTTTAAAATAAACTACAAAACATTTACTTATAATATATACGTAAACGAGTATATATTATAGTTATGTACATTACAATAAGAAGTGATAGGCAGACTGATGATGGCAATTAATTCTGCCGACAAGTGCCCATGAAATGCCCTAGTCGAGTTTCGGGAATAGCTTGAAAGTCGTCAAGTATAAGAGAGAAGTGTGCTGTCAATCTGGACGTCTCCTCGAGCTAGCACAGCAGAGGCGACTGCTCCTTATATACTCTTCTCTTTGAAGTTGCCTCCTCTCATACACCCTATACTCTAGCTTAACTAGTGAAGTGTTTTTTTAATTGTAGCTCAGCATGTGACAATACTCCGCCTGATGTAAAGCTAGAAACAACTTGCATGGAAACAACTGCTACTACAGAGAAATCTCTACACGCAGCAGTCGCCTCCACTATGCCGGCTTGAAGAGACGAGCATGTACCATCCGGATTGACAGTGCACACTCCTCTCGTTATACCTGACTACTTTCGGGACTACACGGGTGTTACATAAGTTTGGCCATATTATAAAAAAAAAAAATTAAAAATACATACGTTATCTATTACTTACGTGAATTTTCATATGAAAATTGACGTCTATTAGCTAATAGTTAGAGGAAATAACATCGTTATCTAGAATAAATATAGCAACACTAAGAACTGTATAGGAAACTGGTTAGCTGGATCGTTTCAACGGAAAACCTCTCTAAGTGACTCGAGATACCAATAATTGGATTGCTGTGAAGTTCTGAGACGCTCACTGCTTCAATGCTCGTTCATTTTTATTTAAAGTTCAGTTAAAGTTTTCTTGCAATCTTTTGATTTTTTAAATACAAAATAAACTTAAAGCACACGTTTTAACACCGCCTCATTAAGAGGAAAAGTCAAAAACTGACGCAAATATCGAAAAACAAAGAAAAGATATAGAGGCCGTGGGCGTCCGGACACCTGACGGCCTCAGGAGAGCCTACCTTGGAATTAAGTAGCTTAGCCATGCCTCGCCATTGGCCCTTATCGATAAAAAACTGAGAATATCGCTCAAACTCTATCTAGCTCTGTGTGCGAGACTTTCGCCAGTATTTGTTTTTGCGATAGACTTACCGCTCCCACCTTCGTCAGCTAATGCAACGTTAATACAATTAATCTTCATGAACAAAGGACGTGAGATTTTCCTTTCAGGAATTTAGATGGTGTTTCTTCAGAGCATTAGTAGCAGTGAAAAGATCGATTATTCTGACATCTAAGTAACGCCAACTTAGTAAACATGGAGTAATGAATTATCTTTGAATGATTTTCTGATGTCTCAGACAAAGCTATTAAGCCTTTGAACTTGAATGAATATTAACATAAATACGATAATAATAACGCGAGGAGTGTACGAGTACACTATCTGTCTGGATAGTGCACATTCGTCTCTCCTATCCGGCATAGCGTAGGCGACTGCTGCCTGTAAAAATTAATCGGTAGCACCAATTGTTTCGGTTCATGGACCGCATTCTGGCTTTACATCAGGTGGAGTGTTGTCATATGCCGAGCTACAATAAAAAGGTAATCTGAAAATGTTTTAAATTTAACGATTGCTTTAATGTTACGGAAATATTGTGAAAGTGTAAGCAGATGGTGGCAGGTGTACGGAATCATGATTAAGGTGTGGGAAGATCGAAGGGCCAAACATTACGCAATTGCAACAATACACCGACCTTCGACAATAAACACAGAATATTAAGTAACTTTAAGGTGGAACTTAAATACCCGATCTCGATTAATTTAGCTAACAAATTTAACACTATTGTTAATCGGAAAAACAATTTAGCAAATTTCTTTTTAAAGAGTACATCATAATATGTAGTTATAGTACCTGATTCAATATTTATTTAAAAAGAAATCATTATGTAGAAACGTATGATAAAAAAAAAACAAACTGTGCACAATGTAAACAAGCGTTCCTTCAGTTAAACGTTATGGTAAACATTGAATGAATTATGAATGAATAAATTGTTTTAGTTGTCTTTGAAGACTCTACAGTTAATTTTTTTATAGTAGCCCAACGTGTGATCAGACTTCGCCTGGAGTTTAGTTAGAGTGCTGTCCACGAGCCACGAGTCCACGGTGTTAGTCTCCACACACAGAAATGTTTGCATGCAACAGTCGCCTCCGCTATACCGAATTGAGGAAACGAATGTGTAACATCCAGTTTAGCGGTACATATGCCTCTCGTTATACTCAGCTAATGCCGAAACGCAACTAAGTCACTTCTCGTAAGTTACACTTGAAAAGCTTACGTAAAACTTACCACCCCTGGCGACAGATTGGGCTAATGAGAAGTATTATATTTGTATGAATTATTATGAAGTTACTATTAAAAAGAAATCAATGTTGCGTGCAAATTCTGTTTGCCCCTGTTAGTTATGGAGACCAATTGGCGCATCTTTGCTGAAGGTAACGAGTATTAAATGGTCGAACTTTCTATTCAATAAAAAAGGTAAAACATTTCTACCCAGCCAGAAGATCTGAAGCAATTTTATGCTAAGCCTGATGTAAAGCTTATTGTTTACGTTTGTGTACGTTTACGTACAATATAGAACGCCTTTTACAGTTTCCTTACGTATAAAGTTCACAGCGCCTTTGGATTTTTATTATCAAAGAGGAAAAGGAAGTAATAAGATTTCCACTGAATTTAGATACTGTTATAAACGTACAAACTACACATATTATATGTATAATATCTATTTTTGAAGAAAGTAATATTTTTGTGTAAATGTTTTTATGTAAAAATACTTTTTTTTAAATGTAACCACATTCCGACCAATGTTAAGCTAAAGCAGTGAATGAGCGGAGACAACTGCTACTATAGAGAAATGTTTGCAGGCGGCAGTTGTCTCCGCTGCAGCTGGCTTGAAGAGACAAGTACGCCTTTGTTATCCAGATTAACAGTGCACAGTCCCCTCTATAACTGGCTACTTCCAACCTGTACCCGAAAGCGCGACCTAATCGCTTGACGGACTTCAAACGGCTGCATAATGCGATCTTTTACTTATATTACGCTCAGAACCGATCATCTTTTGTTTACTTTAAAATGTGTGTTCATAATCTCATTTAAAAAACATACTTTGAATAATAAATGTTGGTCTGTTAGATATTTAGTTGAATTTAAAGTTAATTTCTCAGCGGTGCATTGCTAAGACCGACTAAAGCTGCCACACTATAACGATCGAAGGGCTTAATTACCTATAGAGTAACACCGGTACCAATATACTCGTCGGTACCTATATTGTGGTGTATTATATGAATGAAGCATGTGTTACAATTGCGTCATCACACCGGTACACCTTGACCTCGATTGCTTTCCACATAATTTATGTAAATAAGTAACGCCTACTGTTAAATTCAACTATGTACTTTTTGTCTTGAAAAAAAGGGGTTTTTGCATATGTTTATGTCATTGTGCTACGCCTTCAGGGCCGCAGGGATGAGCAAAGACAATGGATTCGTAGATACTTCTTTCCTCTCCTTCATATTGTACAAATTACATGGGTTTTCAGTAAAAGTCTAGGCTCTATCTCAAAACAAATTATATGCGAAGTATTTATTGCACTATGATCAATTACAATTTATGTGGCGGAGTGGTTATAGCCTAGTCTGTTACTCGAAGGGCCCGGGTTTGATTCACGGTTGAAACAAATATATATTATATTAAAAAAGTAAGTAACTAGTCATTGTCCTGATACCCATAGTACCAGTATATATTATATAGTAAAGTATAATTCGGGGTTAGGGCATTATATGTATAATATTATGTAATAATAATTATTATTATTAATTTTCATATAATAGAAAACTCTTAAAATATAAACTGTTAAAACCTATTTAAAAGCGTTAATCTAAGTATTTTTATTTGGAAAAAAATTGGTTAATATATACAATTAAAATGCATAAAGTATTCTTTAAGTATAACGTTATAAATTAAAACAGATACGAGCGATTGTATCGTTCCCGTTTATATTCCCACGTGTAAAAGGAACTGCATGAGGAGGATGCTCCTACGCATTCGAGTGCGACCAAGCAACTTTTGCCTAGAGTACTAGCAACACACATTTAACCAATCACGTGAAGTTATCCACTGTGCCACATTGTGAGCCGACATTATTATGGAGGTTACAAAGCATACAATAGCTATCTGAATGTTTTTTTAAACCTTTATTTAATTTGGGGCTACGCTCACAATCGTGGCGATGTCAGCTCTATTGAAACCTAATCTACAATAATACAATAAACTAAAACATAAAAATAACTATAAACAAACCATAAATAAGAAAAAGCAAAAAGAAAATCCAACTACCTATCTTTAATAAAATATATAACTTTAAACAATTCTACAGCGGCTACAGAAACGGGCTGGGACAATATACTATTATATGTGCCCATATCTCATTTGTTCTGTGAACATAATTGAATTTGATATTTTAACACATTAAGTGTGACCGTTGAGCGAATCGATGTAATATGACAGAGCGTGGTCGCTTCGTAAACGGAAACGACTGCTACCACAGAAATGTCTGTACGCAGTAGTACTCTCCACTATGTTGGCTCTCCTCTCGTTATACTCGGCTACTTCCCAAACATTATTAAATTAAAAGGTTATTAGCCCAGTCTGCCATCCTGGTAGTATCACCACTTTCAAGTGTAAAATCCACTTCTGTTTCAGGATTAACTTGGAAGTATAGGGTTGGCTACTGCTGCGTGTAGACATTTGTATGTATATATGTATATATTAGAGTATCAGTTGTCTCGGCTCAAGAACTACTTCTAGCTTACATCAGGCGGAGTGTGATCCTATCACATGTCGTACTAACAAATATAAAAATATATATGTGCTTGTATAGGTCACAAAGATTAAATCGGTGACATCCTTAAAACGAATCCATAAGTAATGCAGACCATGTAATGGGTCTTGACTCTTGATGTTACCGCCGCGCCGTTTTATATGAAATGGCCAGTAATGCAGAACGGCAATTTAATAGGTAAAGAAATGAAGAAGGCAATACATTATCCCTTAAATAAGCACTAATTTTTAATTTTCCAATTAAATTTTAAAACTTAATAATTTTATATTTTGTAATGCTTTTTTTTATAAAATTTTTATATTTTATAATGCATAAATAAACAAAAAAACTTTATCGAAAATAGAGGAACTATAATATACGAAACGGGACAATAAAAGTGATAAAGTAGGTAATTTTATTAAAGTTTCTCAAGAAACTGTCAAACTAGTCGGAGCCATTGGAACATGCACACGCGCCCAGACCGGTATCTACGGTCGGCGACCCCGCGAGCTCAACAAACCTAGACGCCTTACCTTAGAGATATATTCCTTTTCGTATAAAATCGATAGCTTACATATAAAATTGATACAAATTATATTTACTATAATTATTCACATTGATATAATTAACATGCAGGCTGAACAATTCCTTATAACCGAGCTGTCAATAAGATCCTATTTCTATTAATTGAAATATGGATTTACTTGTTAAAATAGTATTATTTCGTACTTATATCCATTATTGTTTATTAAGTCGATAAGATATGATGAAATGGTAAAAGTTTATATCGAATTTTTATAATTGAAATTCGACTCGACATACAAAACATGACTAAGGACTATTGATATTATGATGAAAATTGAATAGAAAAAAAAACAAAGGTTGTTGCGTATGTGTTGATTTTTTGCTATTCAAGTTTCAAATATCATTAATAAAAATAACAAATTCAGGATTTTATTTAATAAAACATAACTGCTTATTATTAGTTATATTAGATTTCTAGTTCTCAACTCAGCAAATTCCGCGAAATTTATTTAAGAATTAAACATGTTAAAGAATGTTGCCGATAAAAATCCTGTTTAGAGTCGCATTAGAAAAAGTACAGTTATAAATGTTATTCCACTTCATTTACGTAATAACACGCAATATTATGACCTTACATAGCGATTTACAAAAACGTACACATTACTCGTGGATTATGTTTGTATAAGAAATACAATATTCAAAGTAAATGCATATTATAATGAAGTTGAAATGCTCGTGCCATAATCTAAATGGAAATAGTTTCTGCCATAACAATTTGTCACATTGACTGATGAGATGTGAAAGGATCACGATCTTATTAAGGCATACCATTTTAGATACTACATATCCATAACCTAATGTAGTTTCAAAATCTAAATCGTCTTAATCCATTAAACTACTTCTTTAAATTATAATGATTTGTTTTATTAGTGAAATTTGCTAGCATTCTACATGGTGAAGAACCCAGTAATATATGACGCCAACCCAGCAGTTGGAAGGACTGCGTAAGTTAGAAAGTTGGAAAGACAGAATGAAGGAATTTCAATAAGGTCACGTAAAGCGCCAATAGCTGTGTAGTTTGAACATCCGCGCGCCTAGCGAAGGGAGTGCTTTCGAATCCCACCTCAGTTCAGCATTTTGTGTGCGTGTTGACTTTGTCTATTAAATCATCATAATTTAATAAGTATAGGTAAACAAAAATAGATAAAAATAGATAGTACTTTCTCTAAGTAGGTTCATTAAGTTGGAATTAAATATTAGATTCAAGTAGCAATTGATTATTTAAACAGAATTTAAATTAGACCTTAAGTTAAATTAATTTATTGGCTTTAATTCTAATTATCGCGTAGGTTTTGTATCAAGAAGGCGAAGGTCTGTCACGAATTTATGCATAAATAGGGAAACCTCAATTTAGACCCGATAAACCAATTAAGAGTAATTTGTACTATAATAGATATTTAACGTCACTGAAATCAATAAATATTACTCCTAAAGTTAATAAAGGTTAGCCTGAAAATCGAATTATACAACAAAATATAATAAAATATAATTAGATTAAATGATTGTGGGAAATATTAATAATTTCCTGAGTAAAGTTGTGAATTCTAGCAATCATACAATACTTATATAATCATCATAATGTAGGAAGTATTGAGTATACAAACCCGTACCTGGTTGGGACCCAGACCTTAAACTTGCAGACTATAAACTTAAAATAGACATTATAGTCAAACATTCAAGTAATTTAAACTAAATACAGGAGGTAATTCTCGGAATTAACAATGTAGACATAAAACATTTATATCATATTTCATTTTACTATTTGTTTTGTTAATAAATTTTTTAACTAAAAAATATATTGTACCACCAATGCAATGTACAAAAGTTCCACTACAATGCAATTTTCAGACAACTAATTAACATGGAAGCAACCGTCAAAAAAATTAAGAAAAAATTAAGTAGGTACGCAATTTATACATAATAAATAAATAAAGTTAGATCAAAAAAACTTTTATCCTTCCACTTAATCATCTGTTTTGTATAAAACCCAGGAAAACAAATTATATCTTATCAGCATAGCCCATGTTGGGTCACGAAAACGTAACGGAAAGTCGTTCACGTAATTTTGTTTGTAAGTTTCAATGTGATGTATATAATTTGAAGAGATCCGCAGCACCCTTTGAAGTCGTTATTAAAAGGGTTAAATGCGGCAACCAGAAGATCCCCGCGGACGCGCCTAATTGATTTATAATGATATTCAGCTTTCCTGAATAAACGAAGACTGGACATGCGGTCAAATATAGTATATATTAAGATAACATTTAACCCTCAATAAATATTTTATATTAAAACCTACCTGTACTTGATATCCACAAAAGATTCATGTATTTAAGAATGATGTATGTCTAGACCGATTCTGGTCATTAGCCTAGTATGCCGTTCTGGCATAGTACCACCACGTTCACATGTAACACCCGTGACGTTACCTATTATAGTCCCGTGTTCACATGCCAGGCTACTATAAGCTTTTATACACCTATAGGTACGTATAGTTATTGTAATTGACAAAACAATAGTATAGTCTAAAGTATCTAAACTACTATACAATTTTCCAAAGGTACAAATATTTAAACAATTCCCGATTTAACGCCTAAAACAATATTTGCCATGTTATAATCACTCGCACGAAATCTCCTCGGTTTTACTCGTTAATACTCCTAAGCTGATGTGAGCTGCGGTTGGGTATAATAATATAATGGAATATACAGAATGTCCCAAAACGATTACTCTAGCCGAAGATGGGAAGTAGACCGTACCAGTTTAAGATGAAACGACTTTAATCACACCTCTATCCTACAACCTACAACATTCTTCAAGCGCGAAGAGGCATCTTACACTTACAAGCAGCATACACGACTAGTATCCGAGGATCTCTTGTAGCAGCAGCACCTCTATTTTTAAATTGCACTCCTAACATCATGTTACGAGCCCTCGAAATAACACTCAGTCATTCCATACGCACGGTTACTTTACTTATAAATTGGCCCATAACTCAAAAATCAAGAGATCTGGCAAAGCTCAAAGTCTCTACGTTTCATTCGTTCTACTACTTCGGGACATACTGTATAGTGTATACTAACGACTTATCAAAACATAAAATGTTATAGATATTCCTTTGTGCGTCGGCCGACACTCTTTAGGTAACAAGAATATTAATGTAGGTATATTGAATTTAGATCCGCCTACACATCATTTAATAACGTCATATAAAAACTAGAAACATGATCAGTGAAAGTGTACGTACAACGTAGTATTTCCATTTTTTATTCATGTTTTACATGTAAATTATGATGATTGATATTGTATACAAAAGAATGGCCCACGACAAATAACTTTCATTGTACAAAAATAAAATTACTTATGAAAAAGTAATTAAATAAACTTTGCAGTTTAGGGTCAGATGGAACTTTTGCAATAATTCCCAACCAACTGACGCGCCCAAGATAAATTTAGATATTTTAATTAATACCAAAATATAATATAAAGTTCAATTTAATCCCTAATATTATTTTAAGATTTTTTTTAAGAGAGGTAAGCAGACTGGTGATAGTTATGTAAGTTAAGCAAATGTGGCTTGGAAGTATGAGTATAACGACAGCACATATCGTCTCCTCAAGTCGGTATTACGGAGGTGACTATCACCCTTCTTTGCCGTGGTAGCAGTTGCTTTCGCTCATAGATCGCACTTCACTCATCAGACATCATATTTATATGTACCATGTTTTATTAAAATAACTTTTCTAGATGTAAAATAAAACTAACATTGAATCGATATCACTCGGGTAATCTTTTAGAGTAAAATCTTTTATTTATTTCAGTCGTGCGATTTGACAATAGGTTATTATTTTCTAGGACTTTTTGTTTCAAACATAATAGCTATAACCATTTTAACTTTACAAAAAGGGATACTTAATCAATTATTATGGTAAATGAAACAAGATCCAGTGTGCAATCGTCAGTAAAAAACTCTGCTTTATAAATAGGTTACCGGTTTTGCTATTCGAGAATAAACTCATGGGAACGATTAATATGAAACCTGTTAAGAGATTCCGACAGTTAAAATATGAAAAACAGTATAGTTTAACGGTCAGAAAATCCGCGGACAGGGGACGTGGTTTCGCATCCCACGCGCTGTATTTATTCTATTGAATGTAAATTGAAAAACAAATCTAACATTTGAAATGCCAAAAATTATTAAAAATAAAAGATAATATAAATTTCAGCGTAATGAAATCGCAGTAGTTGTGGGAATCTGACTCGACTGCTTTTAACTTGCGGTGCATAATTGTATTTTATAATGGTTGAAATTTGCAAACGGCATATTATTTAAAGTGCATATGTAGCGAGTGCATGGTGCAATGACTGAGGACATGAGTCGCCAATGCGGCACAATATTTCACACGCCCCACCTGTTTTATCTGTGCCTGTTTATTTCGCGCCAAAACGCTCGCGGCACAGCGGGTGCTTACAAAAAAAAAATGGACCGTTTTTCACAGTTTTAACTACCATGTAATAGCTGAAAGCTTGGCCCTGAACACATAGATACTACCTACACGAGTTACTGCATTTTAACGCGAAATTTATTTACGTCGATTCGAGTAAAAAGTAATGGCTTTATCTACTTAGGTGTTACATTAATGGACATTTATATTAACCTTTTTTAGGAGTTTATGGAAACTTCCAGCAAATAAAGTATTTTTCAGTTTTATTTTTTACTCAAACTTAGTTATTTTTGAGTAGTAAGAACCTCGGCGTGTTTCTGACGCTCAGCTCGGTTTAGTAGTGAAAATAAGATTATGACATCTGGATTATATCTAGGGATTCATGGCACCACATTGCCTTTGTGCTGTTCACAGTTTATCATAATATAAAATCTTATCGATTACGTGCCTTTTTAAAATAAACTTAAAGAATATTTCACCTAAGGAATATTTATAAGAGCAATTTACATCAATTATGTGTAGGAAGGAGGTAAAGCTACCTATGGAACTCTATAAAAGTATGTATAGTTAAGTCGCACCCTCTCTGTAAGGGTGGAAGTAGGTAGCACGAGTCTACAGGTGAGACGACACAAAATTGCAGCTATTATGTCACCGATAAAGCAGTACTTCGCGGAACCAATCTCCTTTACGGCTTAATCAGAGCTCGCCTAGATGTAACTACCACGATGTCTTCCTTTTATATGCAATTCTTTTCTCATTTTGCTTTAAAAATAATCTCTCATAATGTTGTTTGGTTTTATAAAAAGCTTGAGATCATGGAAGTTGAAGGGAGCGAAATAGGTCGGTTAAAGGCCACATAGAAAGAGATTCATTGACTTTGCCTATACGTGTAGTGGGAACGTTTTTTTTTTATACAATAATATTTAGGCGCGTATCTTTTTTATATTCATTTTTAAGTTTTTTTTTTGTAACCACACTCCAACTGATGTTAAGCTTGAGTGCGATCTATCCATGAGTAGAAAAAACAGCCACGAAATGTCAGCAAGCAGCAGTTCCCCACGCTATGACGGCTTGAAGAGATGAAGTGATACTACCAGGGGCCAGCAGATGGGTTAATAACATCATCAGTTTGCCTACCACTGTTTGCAAATTGCAAAACGTCTGTATAAATTTTATCTATGTACATTTGTATTTTCGTGTACAACGTAGTGGGTCGGCAACTAATAAGGAAATAAATTTGAAAAGAACAAGGGAACGTTGGTAGTCGAAGCTAGCATAAGCTATGCAAATATGACTGAATCTCATTTAGTTCTTCACAGACCTTTTCGTCGTCCTTGTTCGTGGCTTTACTATTTTAATGCCAAAATTCAAAGACTTAATTGTACAAAGGTTCATCTACAAATTGTAACTAACGCGGTATTCAGGTGTCTACATAATTTCTTTTATTTTACATTTCTTACATTATTATTTTTACAATATACGAATACAATTATTTAGTAATTATGCAGATAATTTACTGAGAAAAAAAATAAACAAATGAAAGAACTATGCTTATTCCAACTTGACATAACTTTATAAAATCAACATTGATGTTAGCTGATCAACTGTGTCTCAGATTGCAACACCTTGCCATTACAAAGAGTTACAAAGGGAGCAACCGTGGTCTAGCTGTTACGATCGATGAGATCAGCGTTCAAAACTCGCTAAATCCTGACCGGTACCAATGTAACTAAGTAATATGTACATTGGCCACTCAGTGCCTGTGATAATTTTTTTTATTTATTTGTTAAATGTGTTATTTGATGCGTTATATTTAATTCAATTGAAAAGGTTTTGCTGTGGTAAATCTTTATAAAACCGTCCAAATATGTACTTTTTAATTTAGTAGGTCGCTTTACTTATCTCTTAAAGCCCATGTTTCTTAGCACATAAGCCTATTTGAACATACACAAGCCAAAGAGAATAATATACATAAAGTAAGCAGAGGTAATTGGACGGTGGCGTTCCTGCAACGCAACGCCCGCTATAAGATACTTTACACTCGCAGCTAAAATTATTGGGACTAACCTATAATAAAATTATATTTTTTATTATTATCTAATACTTAATTACATAAATCTAACGTTTAAAATGTCGAAAATTAATAGAAAATAACCGACAATTAGGTTAATTTTTCTCAAATGATGACCGCGCAAAACGATGTATTTTTCGACCATTAATTAACGAAATATATTCCTATGTGCGTCTAAAAAAAAATTTTGAAGTTAAATTATATAATAAAATTCATCTAATATTGCTGCAAAGTGTAAAGTTGCAAGAGCTATAACTCCAACGCAACTCATCAGTGTGGGCCATCTCTACCTACCAAAGTTATTATGTATGATGCAGACATGATTTGCACATTTTTATTCTAGTAACATTGGATGCATATTTTTTTCGTAATCAAACATTTTAACATAATTTAAATTTAAATAATTGTAAAAAATTACAACTTTTTATAAATCGACGAAGCCGAAGTCCGGCTTCCTGAGGTTTGAGGTTGAGGGGTCCCGGCTTTGGCTTCTTCACGAAACAAATATTCGTAATACTTATTTATTATATACACAAATATTATTAAAAGTATTTGTTTTGGACCTGGGTACAGGTCAGCATGTGTATTAAGTATAATGTATTTAATTAATTATTGAAAAAAATCATCAACCATTTCAAATCATATAATATAATAGGTACTAACGAAATGCTTCAAAATAAGGTGGTTGTCACAGATGTTTTTAAAACACAAATAACTTTAAAATAACACTTCAATATAACATTTCTAGCGGCACTTTAAAATTCTTTATTTATTAAACCTACATGTGGAATAATAAGCGGAAATATAATTATATTATATCTTAAAAAGTGGTAGACAGACTGATGATGGTTATTAGCCGAGTCTGCAGTTCTGGTTATTACCACCGTAACATCCGTGAAGTAACTTAGCCGCATTTCGGAGCTGATACTGAAGTATAATGAGAGAAGTGGTCAACATGGACGGCAACATTCGTCGCCCATACTGGCATAGTGGAGGCGATTGTTACATGCAAATATTTCTCTGTGGTAACAGTTGTCTCTGGAGCACACTCTAGCTTAACATCGGCCAGATAGTGATCACATTAACAACTATTATAAAAAAGCAAAATCAGCTATAGGCTGCATTTGTTTAAGGATTATTTGTATTTATGCTGCACAACAAAGCTTAGGCCGCTTGAATTTCGACCAGAAGAAATCGGTTTAAAATTAAATTCATTCATTCATAAATTAGCTAAAAATAAAGCGTGTTCCGAACAATTTTCTAAAGTGCTACAGCGACAGATTTGCTGATAGTACTTATACAGGTACGTAAACTAAAAGTAACTGTCCAAACGATCCAATAGTATGACCTAAAAATAGTACAAAATCACACACAACTTACATATTACAAAACTAATAACTGTAACCGTGAAGATAATGACCGCGGCATACTATGTCGTAATAATTTGTGCGTACGCGCAGTTGAAGTATGAAAAAAAAATGTTGCCATAGTAACTATCTATTCCAATAGACTGGGTTTATAAAACGCATACAATATGTCGACAGATTAAACTCTTCGTTATGCAGGTGTGTCAAGGTTGCATTTCACATTCAAAGCTATCACGTTAATTAATAGTCACGTACGAGTTGACGTCCGATGATTTGAAGTTTTAGGACATTCTATTATAATCATTTTGAAATGAGCTGTAATAAATAACTGACTTCCGTTTGACCTAGTGACAAACCTAAACCAGAAAATATGGGATTTATAAATAGGATTTATTTATATGATATAATAAGGTTATCTTCGAGGACTTCTGACATAACGAGAGGAGTGTGCGCTGTCAATCTGGATGACGCTCCGTCTTCATTTACACCAGACGGAGTGTTGTCAACTTGTCATATTCCGAGTCACAATAAAATGTGATCATACATAACATTTTCATCTAAACATTAACTTTTTAAAAGTCGAAATAGTCCCCATTAAACGGACTATTTCAAATTGGACATTATTTTTTTATACAACGAGAATATTTGTTTTGACCGGAAAGTAAACCCGCGTAGCAGACTGGATAGAACCAGAGGAAAAGAAAATATAACTGTTTATTGATTATTCTACGAATATTTTTACCTTCTACTAATTTATAGTTTGTCAAATGTTTTACTGAACACTATAGAAAAGCAGGGAAATACGCTAATTACATGTAAACAAACAAAGGTCGTCTTTGCTGTGCAAGTTTAACGTGCACACCCTCGCCGTCGTCGGTCGCCGTAATCACAACTTTGTGCAAACTTAATGTGGTCGTGTTTTGTAAGAATCTTTATAAATGTGAATTATTAAATTTCTACAGGTATATATGCTTCCATTGTTGCAAAACATAACCGTTAAGTTAGTTATACCCAGATACATTATATATTTTATTATTATTGTAACTCCGCCTGATGTTAATCTAGAGTGCGGTATATGAACTGAAACAACTACTCCCACGGAAAAATCTCTAAAAGTTGCGCCACCGCTATGCCGGCTTGAAGAGGGTTTGAAAGTGATGGTATTACCCCAAGAGGGCAGATTGGACTAATCATAATGTATGCCTATTTCTTTTCTTTTTTTTTTCAATCTACTTACAATTAGGTAGGTTTAATATGTCTGTCTATATTTGCCTATTAAATATTTTCTAAGGATATTCATGATTGTCCCAGTTTCCTAGTCCTGATACCCACATTACGGGGTACCCTAATTTGGATTCAGGGCATTGTATGAATGTAGGTATTTGTGGTTTTAGACTTTTTAATAAAAAAAACAATATACTTTAGAAATTTTATTAAGTCTTAAATGATAACTTATTTAAAACAAAACATGAATATTAAAAATATAAAGCATTCCCGGATCCCTATCCTATCTCGGATTGTTGCCTGAAAGTGTATAAAAATTCTAATAAACATTATAGAGATAAAAATAAATGTAATAAAAGCAATGGTGACATCGTTATTCGATTAATTAAACTTATTAAATCGAGCATAGTCATATACATTTTACAAAACCATTCCAGTCCTCAGCTTAATTTCGATAACAATCGCAACAAATTTAAACACGAATTTCACTGAAACTGACAACGCGTTTATATGATTATATTCTCGTTAACTGTTACGTTTAAAAATCCTTGTAAAAGCTTTATTTTTTATATTGTTTTTTTTTTTTTGTTTTGTTACAATTCAAATGGAAAGTTCGTGGGAATATATAACAAACGATTGATTAAGATCTGGCTGTATGTAGCTTGACATTGCTTAATAACTTTTTGAAACATACATCGAAATACCTCCTTGGGTTTTGTGTGAACAAGTTTATTTCCTTATTTTGATTATTTTAATTAGCAATTTCAAAAACTTTGTAACAATTGTGGTCGCGGAGAGACAGGGAACAAAAAAAACTCAATCAGAACAAATGAGCAAATATACTACATACATACTCCTACACATTATTTGGTTAATAAATTGCAGAAAGTTAGATTAGTTTCTCGTAAAATGGTGACAAACGTATGAAAACTAGAGATCATTGATTAAGCCACTGCAGGGAGCCAAGTTACTAGAATAAAAACAAAAATATTCACTGTCACCTACACTTAAAGGCCTCTAGTGTCCCTTTTATACTGGCAGAGTGTTTTCTAAGACTGTTAACCTATTTACGTGACGGACATAGAGATACAGAGCTTATATAAACCACAAGGGAGGGTTAGGACATACAAATAAGTTGTTCGGACGATTTCTACACGTGTTTTACGAATCACTTGATTTTTACAAGTTTTTTAAATATTAAGATTACATATTCAAAAGCAAAATACTAGTCATTCCCCTACTCGAACCTCCCCGAACTTGAAATTTGGTAGTTAACGTCGTCATAGGCTTTTACAAAACTTTCGATTGGGCGTTAGTAAACCTTTTAAAGTTAGCAATATTCACATTGTCATTTAAGTTTTATATAACAAAATACTTGAAGCGTTTTATAAAGTATTTTCTTAGATGACAAGTCGACTGCCAGTTAATTAATAAGTGACCAAATGCCATATTTAAAGTATACGAGTATTAGTGCTCATAACCGTCGGGCGTGCATGAACAGAATTGTGGATGTGAGGAAAGCGAGGGAGTTGTGTAAGGATCGTGGTAAGTGGCGTTCCGTTGTCTCCGCTCTATCCCTCTGGGAAAAAGGTGTGACAATTGTTATGTTATGTGTTTGTTATATTAGTTAAAATATAATAACTTACACAATTAGGTCGCTATGGAAAGACGTTCAGCTTATTCAACTGGTAAGCAAGAGTCACTGAGTCAGATGAGGAGCATCCTCAACCAACGTGCCTGCACAAAGTTGCTCTATAGTTTCTGCTTATTAATTCATAGATTTATTCAATGCCCTTACCTCAAACTAGGATAACATGAGCTGATACCTAAATAAATAATCGAATGATATAGTTTAAATCTCATAGAGGACATTTTCTAACAAAACTTTCTTACAAGATCGTCTCTTACACACCGTGGCTGCTAATGACCCCACACACACGCACACACAAATACACACTCGCATACATTTGTCAGAGTTTAGGGTTGCGTGTGAAAGTTTTGCATTACTTTCTTTGTATTTCGGTTACTTACTACAATGCTCGTACTATATCGTGGGGAGAGCTTTCGTGACGCGATCGTTCAGTAATTTTCGGCGCCATTTTAAAAGGGCCCTTAATCATTGTATTGCGTTTTTCAACTGACCGAGTTTATTAAATTTAAGTAATTATCTAATTTGGCTTTTATTCGGCTTCTTGTGGTTCGTTTCTGGAAATGTACCTATTTAAGTGTTAACTAGAATCGTGTATTTAGTTTTAATTAAGGTAACCTGTAACGAATGTTCCCACGTCTTATATAATTGTCTATTGTAACAGGCGATGATGTTCCCGTGGGCTTCCTGTAGTCATATTTTATTACACATTGCATAACTATCTCTCACGATGCATAATTATGATGGTATAACCGTTATTATAATCAAAACACCATTGTTATTTCGAAAAGCTAAATTATTGGATCTGACAAAACATTCGAATGTCCTAAATAGAAAATGAATGATTAATCTCAAAAGCATTGTTAAATTAATTAATAGCCATTTATAATGACATGAATATTTTAATTTTAATTAAATCTGTCAACGTTAAATATTACGAAATAGGTCACCCAGAAATAAACCCGTCGCAAAGTGACAACCGCTTCCGATACACTCGACTGCTGATAGTCGCTAACGAAAGAGATACGGAACGTCAAAAGTTATTTTTCCAAGAGAAAAACTTTTTAAAAAGTATTCTTGGAAATTATATAAAATATAGATGTAAAATACTTTCATTAAAAGTACAGAAAAGAGTTTTAAAAAAGTTCCCCAAACAAATGCAATTTACGGTTAAAACGAATTTCCTCCAAACACGGTGGAAGTAACCGAGACACGATACAAATTAGTTTCGGACGGTTTTAAATATTTAAAATTCAAATTTGTAAACTTATGTTCGTGTATTATTATTGGTCGAGTAGGTAAACACAAAACAGCAATATCTAAAACAGTCGGTTGCGCAGGTAGTCGCGTGTTTCAACCGAAGTTAATAACACTAGTTTACTCTTTCCTATCCAGACAGAAGCATAAGAGTTAATTAACGTGAACTTTGGCGGTTATGGCATAACTTCGGGAGCCAAATAAGTGGGGTAGCCTGCGAAATGAGGAAAACTCTTCCCGTAGTCAAAGCAATATTATGGCTTAGGTAATCGTGGCTGGGCACTGTTATCACAATAAGAATCTTCCCCGACCATACAGAACTTTTGCTTTATCTCGTTGTTCGTTTATCAGAAAACATGTTTCGGTGAAACTACACCGACTTCGATATTTCATCGTTTTCATTGGTGTAATATTCATTATTGGAGTGAGTAAAATATGTTTGTTTAATAAAACTGTATCAATGGGACTAGTAATAGCTTACGAGTAATATAGCTAGAATGTTATTTCGAACGATTACCTTTTTTTTATTTTCTATATCAGTTTTATGAAAGAAATTACCTTCTAATTTCAAGACATACTATATATTTATAGCTTTGAATTAATTTAATTTAATATACCAATGAATTTCTAACGGTACAACTGACAAAAACAACTGAGTTTAACAAAATCTTTCACTTCACAGAACCTGTCAATGTAGATCGTGTCCTTGTAAAATAACAATGAATTTTGTTGTCATAGTGAATCGAGAATTATAGCCAAGTGAGGGCAACCAATAGCTTAAAGTCACGGTCATAATCTCACCATCTTGACGTTCGTGGATCATTTGAACAAAAAATATGATTTCGATTCACTTTCTAAAGTGTAATTTCTGACGTTTTGTACAATTTATATCAAGTACTTCTATTTAATATTTATAAAACAACAATGTATTAAAATAATTCCTTATTATTAAATTAAAAATAAAATTACTAACATAACTTGTTCAATCAATAATATTGCTTCATTTTTAAATAACATTTTTGAATTCAGAACGTCTAATAAAGTCTCGTCTACGACTTGACTGAGACTTGACCTGACTGTGTTTAGTGTGATGAATAAATGACTCATGGTGCACAATATTAATAACTTGATGTAAAAAATATTTACTTTGACACTGGCAAATTGTGCAAATAATGCCATATAAAACTAAAAAAAAAGTATTGCCTGACTAAATATTTTTTACGGTTTTTATTTTTTATTAACGCACTGCGCATTGGTCATCGACCTACAAAGCTTAGAATATAGGTAACATTATAAAATTAAAAACGAAATATATAGGTACTTATTAGCTAGGTACTAGTGAAAATAAACTTTAAATAAGGATTGGAGTTTTACAGGTAAGTTAAACTTAAATATGATAAAGCTAATTTAATATAAAATATAATAAAAAATAAATCCTTCGTTAAATTCAGTGTGTTTGAAAGTGGATTGTGCTCAAGATTGTGTTCACGGAGACGATGTTTGCTATGGCTTATTGAGTGCAAACATTGAAGAGGCTGCGTTGTGTGCGAAAAATGTATCCATTCTTTATGTTTAAGGCCGATGTGAAAATAAACAGAATTGTCAACAATTTAAAACATTTCTTTGTTACAATGAATTACAGTTTTGAGAAAATTGCTTTGCTCGACTTTTAGTTTTAGACATCACAAAGGAATAATAAATAGGCACACCACTCTATAAGTGTATACTATCACTTCACCATGTTTATAAGGGGTAGGCAGAGAGAGGCTTCAGAGAGAAGTCACTGCATGAAAATCACAAAAAGAAAATAGGTACGTCGGCGATTTGATAGATAAGTGTAACGTGCAATATTGCCCTGTGAAGTACGTAGTAGAGACTGTTTAATAAAGTTAAAATGCAAATAATAAAACAAGTTCAAGTCTAGTAGTCAGTTAAGAATTTCTCGCTGCATTCAATTTCATTCCGGAAATGAAAAGAAAACAGTATAAGTTCAAACTTATTGCCCACTGTCATATTAATTGAAACTGTGTAAATAAAGGGTCACGAACAACCAATAAGTTTTATTTTTGTATTTCTTGTTAATTAATACTTTTACAGTTGTTTCAACTTCTGCAACGAAGTCGTTTTTTTTCGTTAAAAGTTATTAGTGGCCCAGATTGTCGTACTGGGGTAGCGTAAAACCGAAGATGAATTTCAGGATCTGAGAGGGACCCTAGTATAATAAGAATATGCACTATCAACCTATATACTAATACTAGTGGTGGCTACTATTAACTGCAAACACTCTGGACTCTGGCAATATACTCTGGAAGTATGGACATCACCTACCGGGCTACTAAAAATAAATATTAAAGTTAAACGCCAGTATGTACATATTAAACACAAATATTAATGTAATTAAAAGATTTTATGTGGCTTATGCTATCCCGTTTATTTTAATCCGACGCGACATTTTAAAAGCTTTGCGACGAAACTAAGACCGAGAGCTAAGCTAAATTAGTTTAGTCATTGTCCATACTTGTGTGCAGACCACAAACTAACTTGGTATGGACCAAGGTTATGCGAGCTAAGGCAAGAGCTAAGAGGTCTGCAACCGCCTTTATGGTACGCCTGATGGTTCCAAAGCTTTCGTCTAAACGAAACGATAGTAAGCATGAAATCTTTTCATTTAGTTCTATATGTTCAAGCAAAACGCTAAATTTTTTAAAAATTAATTTATTGCATATTTAAATTGAATGTTTTTAATTATATGTCATAGGTTGCGTATCGGAAAAAAGCGTGGACTAATGTTATGTATTGATAAGTTTACAATATGTTAACTGTTAATATGCTTTTTAAAATAATAAGTTTATTTAGTAGGAAAGATTGACGAGACAGACGCCTACGTGCCTCCATGAGCAGTTTAGTTGAACAATTGAACACGTTTTGGGTCAGGCAGAACTTTATTAAATCCATAGAAATGGAGGTTTTTAATCTTAGAAAAAATGTTTCTGTGATATAAAATGTTATATTGATATGTTTAAGATAGGGAGATGTGCGGGACAAGTGTTCCGGGCATCGAACCAAGTGTTGTCGAGCAGGTTTACTGCCAGCATCCTGTGTCGCAGCTGCGCGTACGCTTGACCGTTCATCGCGATCATGATAAAGTCGAGTACACATTTTTTTATATCAAGTTTGCTTATTGATAATCATCGATTAATTTAAAATTACATATAATATATTTCATAGTATCTCGACATGTAAAATTGCAAAAATTAGTAAGTACAGCCAAACATCTTTTCTTAAAAAAATTATATATTAAATAACAAAATATAAACATTTACTGTTTCATACAAACTTGTTTTAAGTCATACATCAAGTTCTAAAGCATATTAAACGTAAAACATTTGGAAATAAACTTCAAAATACAAAGTTAATTAAAACTCGGTAAAGTTGGGAAATGAAATGATTACAGAGAATTCACAAAGCGAATATAAACATCTGAGGAGAGTGGAGTAGCCTTTACAATTTCACAGGTGCGTTACTTTATCACATCTGACAACAAACCTGTCTAATAAGAATATTATAGGTAATATAGGTAATAAATATTAGTTAAATACTCGTACTTGCAGTCAGATCTTTTTAAAAAACTAGGTACTAATAATAAATATTAGTTAATTAAACAAGGAATTTGTTAGTGACGCGTGGTATAAGTTTTTTTATTACTAATATTTATAAAAATGTATATAAATATATATTTTTAACTGTAGGTACATCATTGGGCGCAAATGGATATAATATACCTACATCGGTCACCGAGATTTGAACACGGGCTACACGGGTCTCATCACTTCACGACTTCTGCCACATTTATTAAATTAAATTATTGCGAAACCCTTCTTTTATAATGTTTGCGAATAGTATGTGAGCGAAGTTAGTCACAAAGCCCGCCATCTTCAATTTTAAAAAAAGTATACATATAAGTATGTAAGTAAAAATAAAATCTTTCTACAATATTCTTATCTTTAAAAGATTCTTAGTAGGAAGTAAAGCCATATTTTGTACACGTGGACAGTCAAACACTGAGTTTAGGAGTTGAGCAAATATGTGTGTAAGTATTCAAGTGAGCGGTTGCGGTTACGATATAGAAAAGGTACTTTCACCCTAACCAGTAGGCGTTCTCATGCTATTTCTACAATGCCCATAGAGATTTTAATGTGTTGACAGACTGGTGCTTTTGGTTATAATCAAAAAAGTGAAGACTACGGGGTCTAGTTACGCGTCGGGATCAAACTGGAAGTAGCCAGTTGAGCTGTCCGGTGCACAATCTCCCCCTTCCCAATTCTATACTATAGCGGAGGCAACTGCTGCCTGCAGATATTTCTCTGATCAGACAGAGTGTTGTCATATGCCAAATATAAAAAGATATAAAAAGACGTAGTTACGCATGTCTACAAATACCTAGGTATATCAAAGTTCAATATTATCGATAGACGATAGCTAGGAACTCAACGCGGCTACGGCGAAACTCTTGAATGCAATTAATTAAATTATTGGAGAGATGCAGTGGGAGATCGAGCAAACGGACTAGCAACACAATAAGATACTATTTGGAAATAGCAATTGGCATAAACCCCGACTCGAAGTGGGGCATCTACAGACAGAGTTCAATTTATTTCTCCAACAATGTCAATTTAGTCAGACATCGTTTTGATATTTCCTTGTGCATTATTCACTCGTATCTCATTGATTTTATTATTTTTTTGATATGTAATATTTTATATAAAATAAAATACTTTATTGCACAAATTTATACAATATAAAACTTGCAAAGGGCGACCTTAATGCCTTAAGGCATTTTCTACCAGCCTTTGGGAGATGTGAAAAGTGTTTTCAGTGCAGAAACAAAAATAATAAAAAATTAAAAAATCTGAAATTATTGAATATGAATACAATAAATATACATACATATACATAACTATATAAAAAGTGGCAAGTTCTAGTGTGCTGACATTTGACGCAAATTGCATATTTCCGTATTATAAACACCGATGAAGACCCACATTTAAAAAGATTGATAATGAGCGTGGACTTCGAGGGAAATAAATTCGTGCACATGTAGCTTTAATGAAGCATTTAGGGATTTTCAACCTGTGCGGTAGATAGTAACTCCATCCCCCGCCATTAGCGCTGAGTAACGAGCTTCGTGAATCGCTACAAATCGATTCGCTCCAATCCATTTAATTAAGAACATTAACCAACCCCGCGGCACCCCCGCAATCAACTCACTATATTTTAATGCCAAGAACTCACTAAGAAGCCCCAAAATCGTGAGTCGTGACCGTGAGAACGAGTCGAGTCAGATAATGCACGACAATAGCATTAATATTCCTTAAGTTAATTACTTGGCATAAGATTATTCAAGGGAATCTTCTCATCCAACCTTTAATTGCTTATCATCATCTCTACATAATTGACATGCTCATTGCTGTTTATTTTTTTCTATTATGGGATATATTATACTCGTAGACATTTATATATATTTTTTTATTATTGTAGCTCGGTATGTAACAACACTTCGCCTGGTGTAAAGATAGAGTGCGGTCCATGAATAGAAACAACTCCTACTACAGAGAAACCTATGAGGGCAGCAGTCGCCTCCACTATGCCGGCTTGAGAAGACGAGCATGTACCATCTAGATTGACAGTGCAAACTGCTCTCGTTATACCTGGATACTTTTATTTTTTTAACATTATTGCATACGAACTATATTTTGCCATTAGAAAGCAAAAGTTGCTAATAGATCATCGCATGCGGCTCACGTACAGCTCTAGAAGCCCGACTTAAGTCTGCCTATCAAATTTACAAGATCCTAGCTAAGAACGATTAAGGATGTTCAACGCTCAGTTCCCTTATTTAGGAGCAAACTTTAACAAAGGTTTCAATAGGGTGAGAATACTAAATACGTATTATTCGTATTACATAATAATATTTTATATTAAGTTATTATATATAATTATAATAAATTTATAATTGTAACTACCTAAATACATTAGGTACATTTATTGGGCACCATTATGTCGAAAACTTTAATTATATTGAATGTAGGTACCTTGACTTTTTGATGTACAAACTTGACTTACATTTGACTACCAGTAATTTATCATTTTACATTATAAATATTGTTTTGTTAGCGACGCGCACCCTGGCTACGAGCTTAGATTTTATTACAGACCCCTTCTTGTGGCAACAAAAATAATCAATATCACAACTTGCTACCAATTCCCAGAGAAAAAAACTCGTTGGTTTCTCTTTTGAAACCGCACTAAAAGGGGATTGATTTTTTATGTCACTCTCAGGACCACAACTGTTGATTTTTTACAATTAGATATACAAATAACAAATACCTACCAAGCAAGATTACGAAAATTTTTATTAATTTTTGAGAGTTGTCATTTAATCTAATTATTCAATGGAAAGATGGAATAGAAGAATTTCGATGCGATCCTATGAAACGCCTGAGCTGTGGTCAAAGCATCCGTGCGCAAAGCGGAGGACGTGGCTTGGGTTCGATTCCCAAGTAGAATTGTTACATGAGCGTTTTTTTTTAATAACACCTCCTTGTTAATGTAATTCCTTATCGATAACAAAATAAGTATCGTCTTATGCTTTTAAAATCCTAAAAGCATTTTGCTGCGGACCTCGCAAATACAAGTAAGTTTAGACCCCGGAGATACACCTCGTTAACCCCGCTACGCTCCCGAAGACGAGGGGCAGTACAAACTTCCCAGTGTTACTACGAAAACACCCTTTATTTTTATGGTTCTTTACTGCATAAATGCACCCTAGTTCGCTTTAATTAGAAACTCCCGCTCAGTCCGGCCGAGACTCTTGGATAAACATCTGAGTCATCTACCGTACATGTCGCGTGTTTTAAATAAAAAATAGTATTTTATTTAAATAATTTATTATTATTTCAAGCAACAAATGACTGACAAATAAGTCACGAACACAAACTAGCACTTGCTTACAATAGCACTTTCGTACAAATGATTTTATGCACAAAGTGAGCTGTAAAACATAAAAACCGTTTTCACTTATCGTCTTAACGTTCTCTTGTTTTATGAAGTGGTCAATGTCGGAGCTCATCTATGTCCATTCAGAAAGTTTTATAAAAAACGAGAAGTCCATTCCTAAATCAACAAAGGCACGTCGCAGAAGTGCGTAAATGATTATCACAAATACGTTAGAGTAGTAAATTGGTGAAATGTTTGGTTTCCCACAGAATGTTGTTAGGTTGGAATTGATGAGGGAGGTAGGTATAATGAGGACTTCCGGTTGTAAGCAAACTAAATATCTAGTCGATTTATATCAATTGTACTCAAATTTGGATGAAATTTCCTAAACAGACCGTTTAATCTATTGTTGTCACGGAATGAGGAATTTGCACAATGGCCACGGTTTAATCCAATAATTTTAAAGCGCCCAATGTACGGCTACGTTTGAATTGCAATATGTAAATTATTTTAATTAGGTAGTTATGCAAGATTTAAAAAATGTAGTTGGAGCACAGTTTTGCGTATTGCCGTGAGACGTTCGATATTTATCGATTGTAGTAAATATAGGACATGGCAAAATAATACAAATGGAGAACGCCATCGCCACCAATCGTTGGCGCCCCCCGCCCCCTGGGGCTTGTCTCGCAACACATAGGTAGGTAGTTCGATTACAAAAGCTCTCCCTGTCCTTCTAGCACTTTGTTGTTTTCCTGAATATCGCACGGTGCTTTTTATCAATACAAATTCTTTTATAAAAGGCTTTTGAAATCTATGAATAAACGCCAAACTTAAAAGGAAACACAAATCACGGTCTCACAAAATAACTTTTGTAACTTTATGTAATATTAATAATATGGAAGTTTCGTTTGATTCGTTGATTTTGTATCCACTAGTAAAAAATAAAAATACAACTGTAATCACCGATAGGTTGAAAACTAGAGTAACTAATCCTCTGTCTGCATTATTTCAGATTGTAAGTCCAGACATGGTGGTGGTGAAATGAACACAGAATCAACTTTTTATATAGAAATGACCTACTTTTATGAAATTATGTTATGTTTGTGAAATATTTATAAAATAACAAGTCTTTATATTATATAATTGACCTTAAGTTTGGTATATTCTGATTAACGTTATTTTAGTCATATGCTTAAAATATATATATTTGGATTTCTTATTGGGATAAACAAAATCAAAACACTCCAAACGAAGCATAAAACAATAAGTTATGCCTATATATAAATAAATAATACACAATTTAGCTAGCTTTTTTATATAATCAGATACAAATCGACTTTTCTTCTTGTCACGTATTAAGAGTAACACGTAGGTCGAGGAAATGTCAAAATAAATTGTATACATCTAATCAATAAAGTATGAAAGATCTGGGTGGTATTACTGTATTTACCACCACCTCTCTCTTTTGAAATGGGTATGTATTCTGGGGTAATTATGCGTATATGGAGTACTTCAGGTACCTTCTAGAGCTGTACCCAATAAACAATTACTACTGCTATAGCTCAATGTGAGATTAAAATATATTTTTTAAAAAATCGTTAGATTCAAATAAATCAACAGTCTTCGACCTGTATAAATAGTAGATAGGTACCTATTTCATTATTTACATTTTGTATTGATATTAGCAACTTACCCTTCGACAGAAAGTGTATTGTGGAGTCCAGAAAGGAAGCAGGACGCGGTGTCTGCAGTAGTTAAAATTGCCGCATTCCACTGTAATCGGGCGCCGGCCGACGCAGCCTCCCGATCTGGACCGGTTGTTTACCAGCGGATTAACAATACAGGTACCGGGGTTCACAGTGCAATATTTATCACTTAACAACCTCACGGGAAATAATGACTTAAACTGATCATTGATTCAGTGTCACAGAGCGTCTTAATTCCACAGAGAAATCGTGTTTGTGTTACCGTGTTTTTGCGATGTGTCCGGCCGCGGCGGATGAGCGGACGTAAGCCTGAACTAACGTCGCGCGCGGGACTGGAGCGCCGGTCGACGGCAGCGCCCGCGAGACTTCGCGCCTGCGCCCCTCGCGTCCCCGCTGCTGAGGCTCCTCACTGATGGTCGTGGCCGCCGCACTCGATCGTCCTAGTTCTACATGCACATGGAACGTATTCGCGCTCCTGGGAGAGTCACCCCCGCCCGCGCGCCCGCTCCTTCAAACCTCTGCTCTGATTTCTTTCTTTCTTCTCATATCAATGCAAACAATAGATCTAGCCACTCTAAGCCTTGTCCTTTTCATTATTGTGCTTTTGCAGTTTCTTAACCTAGATGGCTACGTCTATAATCTAAATCCCGACTCGCTCTCGTGCTGCTCACATGCTTCAGTACTCATATTCAGTTCTTCAGGACTTCCGGAATTTGAAATTCCTATACAAAAGGCCATAACGGTTTTCTACCCTTAAACTTTGTTGAATTCAGATGATATTAGGGGTGGTTTAACATATCACCGATATCTAAAGACTGTACATTTTGATTATAGAAAAGAAAATATCACTACCTAAAGTTCACAAATTATTTGTCTTATATAATTCCCAATAAACATCTGGACATCAAATTAAAAAAGGGCTTTTGTCGAATATAGATTATTCTCTCCTTAATTCAATAAGGCGACAATCATCAAATTAACGCTACGTTTTGACTGCACCATTCTCTTACGTTTTTTTGTAATATGTATATCTGAAAACATACTTTTAATAATCCTCTAATCTTAAGTATTCCTGAACGTACGTGAAATATTTGGAATGATTCAAAATAGAAGAATATGTTTAACAAGTTTTAGTAGGTTTCTGGGGTACAGTAGATTTTTGATTGGCTGGAACCCGATATGTTTTGTGTTACAGATTTACGAATAAAGTGTGTATTATGTTCACAAGATGCAAATATTTTTAATGGCATTACAATAATCTCAGAATTTTAGATTAAATATTTCAAATTAATCCTAGTGAAGTTCAAAATGCTTCAACATCCAACAGACTTTTAGAGTGTAAAAACTACCAGTTACCCAATTTAAATAATTTTCTCATACTCAAGTTTATCTACAAACACTTAGGTCCGGATTAATAGATATTTCTTAGACGCGGTCTTAGCCGAGCTCCATCTTCCGACTGTCAAAGTGACAGTTATTACTATAATAGACTGTTCTCAGGCCACCGGCTAAGCTCGAGCTCTGGGAATATGCTTGGCTTAGCGTAGTCGTGATTTTCGAGGCTTTCGCTCAAACTTAGACAACAATTCACTATAATAATCCGATCTTACGCGTTGTACATCAGACAACGTCGTTGTTTGGGTGTTCTTTGGTGTTTGTTTTGTGTGTTGTTTTCATATTGCCGTGTATCTTGGACTTTTGAGATATTTTATTGAAAAGATTGTAATATAAAAAATGGATAATGATTTTGAGGACATAATGAGACTGTTTGATGATATTGACAACATTCCTGTGCCTATCGCACGTTTTCCAAAAATATATTTTAGAAATATAATAAATCTAAATAGGGCAAATCGCTTTTTTTCGCGTGTCCATTTCGAGTCCAGTCGTCGTTAGAATTAGAATAAAAAGAATGAAGAGCGTAAAAAACACAAATCAATTCAATTGTGGATTTTGGCATTCTGTCACTATTTTTGACAATATTGCCACAGACACACAAATCACACAGAAAAGCCAACCACAACAAATACCACGCGAACAAAGCACAGACAAGTGGAGTGATGACACTTTTTTTTTATTGATGTGACTATAACTTCAAATTAGGTCAAGAATAATTACTTATTTTGGCTTAATCAAGTGATATATAGGTGTTATTCAACATTACATTTTCATAATAAACCCTAGTGTTTAGTTTGATACGTATAAAAGCATAAAATATCATTAACCATAAACGAATAACGTAATATAGACCCTAACACAGCGTCTTGAACGCATCGAGTTCTTAAGACATTGCTCAGCTAAGAAAATGGTATAGACCTGTCTATTGTAATGCGAAACGGATCTTTGTCTTAGAAATGGCGAAGATGGACTATCGTGGGACAGAGCTTGAGCTTGAGCTAAGATACGTCTATTAATCCGGGCCTTAAACTTAGACAACAATTCACTATAATAATCCGATCTTACGCGTTGTACATCAGACAACGTCGTTGTTTGGGTGTTCTTTGTTGTTTGTTTTGTGTGTTGTTTTCATATTGCCGTGTATCTTGGACTTTTGAGATATTTTATTGAAAAGATTGTAACATTGAGATATATACTAGATGCGCAATAACGCTCCCAACGTGAGGCGAGTGAAGATCTGCCCACAGCCATAATTAAGCTTTCTGTCAGTTGGTATTTGACAGGACGTATATAAACTCATAATGGGCAAATATGTGGTGAAAACGTGCAATTCTCTATCCCAAATGCACAACAAAAAAAGCGGGATTAAGTTTCACACGTAAATATATCCTTTCAACATCTATATTTTCCTTAAACAACAAAAAAACAAATAAAATTAGGGATATTTTTTACATTTAGTGTTGCCAGTAAAACATCGTTTCCCATAACCCGTATTGTAATATAAAAAAAAGAAATATTTTATTTTTAAGAAAGAAGATTTTCAACTTATATTAAACAATTAAAACATTGAACTTTATTTTATTTAGCTAAAAATGCATGCCTCTAGATATATTATAATCGACACTGAATAAAAATATCTAAAGAAAAAAAAATTAGTGTGGGGAAAATATTTAACGGCAACACTAAAATTGACATTGTCAAATCGTTTGAAACGGCCTACGGTTTTTTCATGTCAAATGTATGGGGTTTGCGCCTCTAGTTATATATCTCAATGGATTGTAATATAAAAAATGGATAATGATTTTGAGGACATAATGAGACTGTTTGATGATATTGACAACATTCCTGTGCCTATCGCACGTTATCCACAATGTAGTTATATTTTTCCAGGATATTTATTAGCAAACTCCTTTCAAAATCGCTGAAGGGTTTTTTTCGCGTGTCCATTTCGAGTCCAGTCGTCGTTAGAATTAGAATAAAAAGAATGAAGAGCGTAAAAAACACAAATCACACAGAAAAGCCAACCACAACAAATACCACGCGAACAAAGCACAGACAAGTGGGGTGATGACACTTTTTTTTATTGATGTGACTATAACTTCAAATTAGGTCAAGAATAATTACTTATTTTGGCTTAATCAAGTGATATATAGGTGTTATTCAACTTTACATTTTCATAATAAACCCTAGTGTTTAGTTTGATACGTATAAAAGCATAAAATATCATTAACCATAAACGAATAACGTAATATAGACTCTAACACAGCGTCTTGAGCGCATCGAGTTCTTAAGACATTGCTCAGCTAAGAAAATGGTATAGACCTGTCTATTGTAATGCGAAACGGATCTTTGTCTTAGAAATGGCGAAGATGGACTATCGTGGGACAGAGCTTGAGCTTGAGCTAAGATACGTCTATTAATCCGGGCCTTAGTGGATGATAAACCACCGTTATTACACTTTATTGCCGGAAGAAACATAATTATTGCTATATATTGCTAGGTATATCCAGATGCCCGCCAAAATCAAAGTTTATTTTGACACTGGCAAATTGTCATAATGCCAACAAAAAAAATTACGAACAGCTGAAAACTTGAAAAGTTTACCAAAGTGGACCCGAGTGAATTTGAGCGGAAGAATATAATAATAAAAGGGGTTTTAATTATTTTCTAAATGTCTAAACAACAAATTATGTTTCATCCGATTATCAGTTCAATCCAACGGATTGCACTCTATGAAACCAAATCGGTATGATTAAATTTATATCGTATAAAATTTTATAAGAAATTTTTAAATTTATAAGAGTTTATAGAGTATAATTATAAAAATATAGTATTATAAGAGTATAATTAAATTTTATATTTAAGTCACCTGGTACGACGTTACCAGTGGCACTGACTTGCCTCGAATTTAAATTCTACATAACTACAATACAAACCACTTATTTCCAATGTTACTTTACAGAGATTTTACTTAATTGGTTCAAATAACACAGAAACACGGTTTCGTGTATTAAAAATAGATAGAACTGATCCGAGAGAATTAATACTTGTTGATGACAAAGTAGAGTATAATAAACAAGAAATTCATCAATTACTCAATATGATTGGCTTCGGAAATAGAGCAGGTCGTACTACTGGCTTTAATAAATTAGTTTCTGCGTTTGGTATTGTTGGTAAGTTGATTTAAATAAAAATAATGAATTCTAAAACTTTCTGCTAACTAAATTAAAATATTTATGTGGGTTGATTCTTTTAAGTTAGCAAAACCTCAAATTAGGTTACTAGTACAAATATCCTTTTATAATATTGAAAATGAGTATTGATTTAGCTCTCTGTTGATAATCTCACGCACAACGAGCGGCCAGAGCTGCTCAATTGCGGAAAACGGCGCTCGCGAGGAATCTACAATCTCTGTTGATAATTCAATTCATTTACAGGATTTATAAGATTTCTCGAAGGATTCTATATAATACTTGTAACAAAAAGAAGAAAAATTGCTGTAATAGGATCACATTCAATTTATAAAATTGAGGACACTGCTACTATATACATTCCAAGTGATACAAGCAAACCGCAACATCCCGATGAGCAGAGATACTACAAAATGTTTTTAGCTATTGATCTATCTACAAATTTTTACTATAGCTATAGCTATGACATAACACATACACTACAAATGAATATGGCACCTCCGAGAGAATTAGCACCAATGTTGTTCCCAAAACCTGTAACTTCAGCTGTTCATAGATTTAATAGTGTTGATAATGAACCAAAATGTATATGTAAAGAAGAAGAAGACGATTATGAGGATATATTTGAAACATGGAAGCAACAACTTCAACAACGATTAGACAATAAAACTGGGTAATGTATTTAATTTTATAATTTATTGATGTGGTCGTTCTATTCATCATTTCATATATACCAGCGGGATTAAGGGTTACTATTATTAAAGACATCATTGATACTCTTTTTAAACTTCCATTCAAGTTATAGAACATTTCGATTTGTGTGGAGTTCATAATAAATAAAGGCCCTTTATTTCAATCTAAGAGACTCGTTTAGTCACCTGCATTCCTCTGGGAGTGCTTTAGAACTTCTATCATACAGACAGACAATGGTTGATTACATGTATAATATAAAAAGTAAAGTAATAGTTTCGAATCAGCATCTCTAACAGAGCATACAGCCATGGCATGAAAACGTCTTGCTTAAATTAAAATCAAGATTGAAAGTTTAAAAAAATGTAGGTAGATAATTAAATGCGGCTACTTTAAAATTTACTAATAATTATATAAAATTTGACTCAGAAACTCAAGGTATAATACACAAAATAGCATATGTAAACGAGCTTGTTACATCAGCCAACTTATAAGTAAATAAATAGAAATTGCAAAATCATCAGTAATAATAATATTGTTTTCAGCAAACCTCCTCCTCGCCTCGAATTTGGTGTAAGAACAGTCCCTGAATGGAGATTCGTATGGAATAGTCATTTGTTGTCAGCAGTGCATTCACATTTGCATCCCGATTGGATCTTATATATTGTACATGGATTTATAGAACAGAGCAACTTGAATATTTTTGGAAGAGCTGTCTATGTTACTTTGATAGCTAGAAGGAGTAACCGTTATGCTGGAACTAGGTTTTTGAAACGAGGTGCTAATGTTCATGGGGATGTTGCTAATGAAGTCGAGACAGAACAAATTGTACATGATTCTATGTTGTCTTCCTTTGCTCATGGAAGGTTAATTGTTAATATTTTTTACTCTCATTATACTCTGATTACACTAAGCTACAATTTCTGTTCTTTTTTTTACCACAATTAAAATAATAATAAATAAAGATAAAGTTAGATTGTTACTAATTCGAAAAAATATAATTTTGTATTTATTCTACATACAAATGACTTTATTATGTTATCGTTTCAGGTTCAGTTCCTTTGTACAAATGCGTGGCTCCATACCAGGCTATTGGTCACAAGATATATCTAAAATGGTACCGAAACCCGCCATTTCTGTCAATATAAGCGATCCGTACGCGGAAATACCAGCGAAGCATTTTAATAATTTATTCAGAAGATATGGATCCCCTATTATGATATTGAATTTAGTTAAGAAAAGAGAAAAAAAGAAACACGAATCATTATTGACTGAGGAAATAAGTAACGCTGTTAAATATTTGAATCAGTTTTTGCCACCTGAACATTGTATACAATATTTTCATTTGGATATGGCTCGGATGAACAAAGGAGCTGACCCAAAGGTTTTAGATAAGTAAGTATTTTTAACATAAACCGCCACCCTGCTTAGCAAAATATTTCTTTCATTTGTGAAATGTATTCTTAAAGATTAACAGCAATAGCGAGGACGGTTTTACGTCGTACAGGCGTATTTCTAAGTTGTGACATTGAAGGCGTGAATGCCGGAGCGCCTGGTCATCAGTCGGGGACATTGCAGACTGGCATTGTGCGGGTTAACTGTGTTGATTGCCTCGATAGAACTAATACAGCACAGTTTGCTATTGGAAAGTGTGTTTTAGCTCATCAGGTATGTTTTCATTTCAAGTCAAAATTAAAATAAAAAAATCACATCCGGTTAGCTATGTGTATAGCTAAGAAATGGAGAAATTTCTAGAAACCAACCTATAACTCAAGCTGCAGTGTGCATTATTTTCTGTCTAATTTCTTAAAAAATAAACAAATCTGACATTTTTATATTATATATATACATTAATATTTCAGCTTTATGTATTGGGTTTGCTTGCAACTCCAGTGTTAGAGTTTGATTCTGATTGTATCAGATTATTGGAAGGACTTTATGAAGATCATGGAGATACATTGGCTCTACAGTATGGTGGTTCACAATTAGTACACAGGTTTAGTTAATTTTTTTATTAAATTCATTTAAGTTTAATCCTGAAGCTCATTGTGACAACAAAGCCT
Source organism: Tinea pellionella (assembly GCA_948150575.1). Taxonomy (NCBI): domain Eukaryota; kingdom Metazoa; phylum Arthropoda; class Insecta; order Lepidoptera; family Tineidae; genus Tinea; species Tinea pellionella. The sequence continues at coordinate 5,155,188 of OX411252.1, forward strand.
GTTAATCACTTATGAAATTAACTGACCAATAGCGACGCTTTTGAGGGTATGGGATGACCAATCCGATCACTGGTCATCTTCATCTCAGACTGGTGTGTGCATTGATATATACAACTAGATGTGCAATAACGCTCCCAATGTGACGGGGGAAAAAAGATGACCGCAGTCACCTTTAAGTTCTCTGTCAGCAAGTATTTGACTTGTCAAATCGTTTGAAACTGACTGGGTCAGATGTGTTCATTTTTTTTCTATTCAATTTTCAACATAATTATGGCAAAATTAATTTAAAAATAGCCGATATTTAATAATTAAAATATGAAATTTCAGAATAAAAACGTATCGTAAAACAGCACCATGGTCATCACATGGCAATGACATAATGCAAACGTTGAGTAGATACTATTCCAACACGTTTTCGGACGCTGAGAAACAGAATACAATGAACCTATTCCTAGGACTATTCATTCCGGATATTAACAGATCACCTATATGGGAATATCCAAATGACTATCATTTGCATCATCCGGAGTCTGTATTTTATATGCCTAACTATAGGTAAGTATGGATTTTTGCAGCGACTGAGATATAATGGTGTGGGAAGAGTTCCACAGCTAATCTTAGGAGAGGTGAACATGAGATACATTAAGGATGCACAACGAAATCGGAACGGAATCTACAATCTACAAATTTTAATATCAGTCAAACTCAGCTCCGGTGTTCACGTCAAAATACCTCTGTCCTATTGCTGGATGTTTACGCTACAATTAATATAAGATACTTATTCAGATCTCTAACAAAATGGTGGGATAACGATGTAATGAAGCATTTACCATTAGCCAGTAATGAAATGAGGAAACTATGCTGCGAGGTGATCGGTATTCATGCAGATAACACCAGCGCTTTAGATATGGTCGACCCATATAATGATTATAATAGACCATTTGAATATACTATATTAGCAGATTGCTTCGAAATTGAGGTAATTAAACTCAGTATCTACTCATACCCTGCTTGTTTTTATATATTGACGCGACATGTTACCTCGACTGACCTGATGGTAAGCAGTGGAGATCGATGAGCGTTAACGACTGGAGAACCGCGAAACACGGTGGGCCCAGTCGCCGTCACTATGCTGGCAACATATTTTTACATAAGTATTAAGATGAATAGTGCTTATCACACGAGCAATTTATGGTGCTGTAAGATGACCTCAGCCCGCCTTCATGATATAAATAAATTAATAAAATACAAATAATAGGTATTTCGTTTGAAAAAATAATTTATTATTATTGTTTTAGATGTGTCATTCACTACGAGATATTGCACCAGCGTTTTCAGAAAATTTTAGTCCATTTGTAGTCCGTGGCCGTCCTCTGGGTCAGGGTAAAGGTGGACCAGCGTCCAAGAACCCTGTGATAAGTGGCAGATCAAGTACGACTTCTAATAACAGTAGCGAGTATGTAATCCGGACATTTATTAGAGAAACTAACTTAAGACTTGCGAGGAACGTGCATCATACCTTTGACTGTTTTTGTCGTCATTCGAAGCAGATCCCAACTTACTTTTTGTGCCTTGTTGGACAGTTTCCCACTAACAGGAATCATGTTTGTGTTGCAGTTCAAACGCCGATTCGTCAACGGACGATGACTTAACAACATCAATGACAAATTCCCGTCAAGTGACTCCCTCACCAATGAGAAATTTTGATAAAGCGCCAGAAGGACCTGATGAAGCACCACAATTACCCTTTAAAGCTGTTAAAAGAAGAATGATGGTTTTTACAAAAAAACCATCTAAAAGAGATTTATTATTGTAAGTTAAGTTTTAACATAGAATTAAATATTACAATAATTCGGACACTCTGACAATACGCTAGAGTACAGAGATAAGTACTACAGAGAAATATCTCCTGTGCAAAGACCAGCATATTAGATCACACTCTTTCTAGCTGTCCTGATGCAGCACGATGTTATCTGCTATTTCTTTTTCTATGAACAATCCTCTCGCCTATTATTTTTAACGTATATTATCAACTTTCTCTTTTTCAGATATAAAAAATATGTAAATTTTGAACGTAAATCAAATCCAGAATCAAATATGGGTAGTTGCATTACTTTAACAGTTGCAAGTGCATTCACTATTGATTCTACAACAGATGTCATTCCACCAACCGTTACTAAGATTTCTAGAGAAATATACCAAGCATATGTACAGAAACGTAACGGCCCAAAGACACCCTCTGCAGACTCTTTGAAAATTTACCAAAAATATATTGATTTTACTTTATGAACTTAACGAGTTCTTCCAAAGCTAATTTATATTCTGTAACATAATAAATTTTGTGTATTATGCACTCGTTTATATTTATCCCAATTATAGTTTCAGGAACTCACATCTGTCTACCCTATTTTAGAAAGTGTATATAGATATTTTTAAGATAGGACTTACAAATAAAACAAGGAAATCTGTTCAGTATTTTATTTTACCAATTTTTTTAAAATTATGTCTGGCAAATGTGGACAGCAAGCCTACTTCAACTTCTTCTTGGGGCGGAGATTGTTAGTGTGTCCACATTTGGTTTTTCTGCAGTTGGTGGCACGAGGGTGGAGGCGAGCATAGCATTTACGGCAAATCATTTTGTCACAATTGTACTTCATAGCCAAAATGCGAAGAGACGGTTCAATTATACCTGGGAACAAACAATATATTGTACAATCTGTAGCGGCCTATTTACATTAGAGTATAAAAACCAACCTCCTCTCAGCCTGAGCACTAAGTGCAAAGTAGACTCCTTCTGGATATTGTAATCAGAAAGTGTACGTCCGTCTTCTAACTGTTTACCAGCGAAGATCAAACGTTGCTGGTCTGGGGGAATGCCTTCCTTATCCTGAATCTTCGCTTTGACATTCTCAATTGTGTCTGAGGGTTCCACCTCTAGGGTGATGGTTTTACCCGTCAGGGTCTTTACGAAAATCTGCATTTTGAAGCTGAAAATAGGAAAATTAAATACTTCTAAATTGTGAAACAATACCACCCCCGTGCCGCAGATTCCAGATTGAAACAAACGAAATCTAGACAACTTTGACAGACGCCACGCGGCGTTCAAATTTCGAAGACGTTTGCAAGTTTCATTACTTTTGACAATAACATGTCATACTACTTTGCAATATAAGATTGGGACGCAAACTTAAGAAATAATGAAATTTAAGCAAATAAATATAAGGCGATACCTTCCCACAAAACGTGCTCCGCGAAATGTCAAATTACGGAAAGAAAGATGGAGATCGCAACGTTTGAAAATCTGCAAATATACACATACTATTATTTTTCATTTTACTATTTTATTTGAAATGCTATATATTAAATCTAAATATTATAGCTTATACTACCTAAGTTCTAATAGTTTACTGTATTAGTACTTTACGGAACGAAACAAATAAACATTTACGTTAACATTATTGGCCTGACAGCATCGTTTATATGATTTTTGAACGATTCTGGTAAGTCATTAAAAAAAGTACTTGTTTCGTAATAGGTGCTGAAATCGATTTTCTGAAAACGACTTGAATAAGAAGGAATTGGCTGCAAAATGTATCACCAATTAAACAAGGTTACTGGCAGACTAGTTGCTGCATCGAATCTGCAGGCTCCACTTTTCCCAGTTGTAAGTATAAGCATGGATATTTACAACCAGCTTGTCCTTATCTTTGTTAGATTATTATAACGTTTAAACCCCGGATTACAGGCACCTATTGCTCTGCAACGAGTGGAAGCTCCTACTATTCAGTACACCGCCGCCCACCTTTCATCCGTAGCTGATACTCAAGCTTGCGCTCCCGGTAAGAGGAGGTTGGTTCCTGGAACTAATATACCATTCCCGCCTGTACCGGAATCTATCCGCAAACAACAGGAGAAATTTAACGTAAGTTAAATAATAATTATATACAACTTCATTACTATTAATGGGTTAGAAAAGCGTTGTAGATGGTTCGAGATATGAAACAAGATTACAGTTGTAAGCAACCTAAATAGTATATTGTATAAATCCATTTGAGAAATTTATTTTATTAGTAGTAAATATTATGATTTACAATTTATGGCTGCATATTCTTAAGATGTTTTTAATAATATTTTTCATTTTAGGCAGATAATGACATCCCAGTATTCCTAAAAGGCGGTCCGATGGATGCTTTTCTCTACCGCCTCACAATTGCGCTTTGCTTTGTAGGCGTCATTGGTATAGGAGACGTCATTTACACCTTGGGCTTCAAGAAAAATTAAATATTTATGCTTGCTTTGTATTAGTCTATAAATGTTAGAACAGGCATCACCAATGATGACAATTAATAAATAAAATTTTAAAACTGATTTAGTGATTTTTATTTTATATCTGTCAAAAAAGCTCAATCATTTACCAGAACTAGTGACTAAAATCTCTGTTAAGGTCCTCTGAGGAGCGCAATTTCACGCTTGTTGGCGTACGACGAGAAACAAATAGGGATATGTAATAAAAAAAGGAATTCAATAAATGTATTTATTAATGCGTAACACTATAAACTGGCTCAATACGAGATTAAAATACTGATATTCATTTCATAATTTTAACAACACATTAATTACACTACAATTCAAGCAACATCAATTTGTTTTATTAGTATGAAACATGCAGCTTTGAATCATTCAATGCGTGAGTACATATTTTTCAAGATATATTCTAATATTTACTAAATTATGTCTGCCCCAATTATCTACAAGTATAATATTTTAATAACGCTAATGCTATGTATTGACGTACAGTGTATACACAAAATATAAAAAGGTCTATATAAAAAAACTAGCATTTCTCCGAAGCAAAATTCCAATTAATTGTATAATACTGTATGAAAGTACTTAGCATTAGGTTTACTGAGAGAAATGCTTTAAGTACATACCTATTACAGCTTAGAATAAATCATATTACTAATCTTAACATAATTGTTCAATTAAATCACAAATTATTTTAAATTCTTTAGCAAACGGAAGGATGTTTTATGACTCAACACTGGGTGCATCACACACTGGGTGAAATAACAATTCACATTAGTAATTTATATTAAAAATTTCAAATCATACTCGCTCTACAATTGTGTAAAACACAGCCATCAAAAAGTATAAATACAAAATCACTATGAAATGTAAAAGAATAATCTTAAATTAAAATGTTAATTAAAAAGTTTTAAACCATAAACATAATAAAATATTGCACATATTTGGAAGTAAAAAATAAATAAACAAAAATACCTACCTATTTATAATTATCTATTAAATTACATATATCAAACATTCAATGAATGATTTTTGGATTATTCCACAGAACGGAGAATATCGGAATATGCTCTAGACTCTAGTGTGGATGAAAATGTTGTTGAATAGGAATGTGTTGATTCAATTAAATGCAAATTAAATTATTAAAGCTTTAGTGCAACACTTAAATGTAAATGTAATTTACAAATATATTTAAAAATAACGAATTACTTAAAATTAAATAAATGAGAGTTTACACTAAGGATACCACCAAAATAGTTGTGACTGCAAAAAATACATAACTTATGTAGTTCGATGTAATTAATAGGAACATAACAAAAACATTACAAAAAATAATTCTTAAAATTAGTTAACTACGAGCTTAAATTATTACATCTCAATGTTAGAGGAGATTAACACGATTGCAACGTAAAGGTGAAAAACAATTACTTTATTCATTCCTATAATTAGAAAATGACGCAAGTATAGTAAAGTTCGCGTATGTGTTTGCGCCTTAAAATACAGATTTATATCTTTAAAGAACTTATACAAATTGAGGATAATACTTGTACAAGAAAAGCGTTGTTGTTTAGGTATTAGGACGGGGTCTCGCAGGTAGTGGTGGCGGTGCTCCCTGTCTGGCTGGCACAGGTGGGGGTGGACCCGCCGGCGGCGGTGTGCTTATAGGTGGCGGTGGTGGGGCACATGTCGGAGGTGGCGCACTATCCGGCAGCTGAGAGATACTTGTTGGAGGTGACGCACTATCCAGCGGTGGCGAATACACAGTGTCGTAATTAGGAGTAGTATTAGTCGCTTCCGTTGTCAGCGGGGCAGGCCTAGGTGGTGGTGGACGAGCAGGGCTGACAGGGGGCACACGTGCCGGGACTAGAGGTGTTGGCGAGGGCGCTGGCGGACGGCTCGGCTGTTGCTTCCTTGGTGTAGGAGGTGCAGATCTTAAATGCCGCTCTGGTGAGCCATCTCCGACAAGAGGAATAGTATTATTAGAGCATAGGCCTATTTCAGCCTTTACTATATCGAGCCATTGAGGAGATTTCAATGAAATATTTAATGAAACAGAACAAGCGACTATTTCATTCTTTTGTGCTGCGGCTAATGCATTCTGGCCATCTCTAAATGTGATGCAAAGTGTATGATCATCAATGAAACGTACAAGGGTTACTTCTCCTATCGTTGACAATTCTTGCAAAATAGCAGACATGACATTATCTTCGAAAACAGTGTCCTCGCTATCGACCTGTTCGGTGGGTTGCAGAATTATACATGCATCAGGAGGACCAAGATCTTTTACAACTTCATAAAAAACTTCCATACATTTTGTATAACTAACTTGTAAAGCTTCAACTTCAAGAATAGCAATAACCGGTCTGTGGTCGCTTTGTTTAAGTTCAGATCTTCCATAATGGAGTAGTTTTCCAGCAGCTAGTTCAGATGTAGTCTCTGGATCTATAGTATGCTTACGGCTTCTCCATAAAACGCGGTCAGTCCAAGCAGGTGCCCGACATTTCTCACTAGTGTCGTAGTCGTCGCTAAATAAATCATATTTATATGTAGGAGCAAATGTAATGTCACCTTCAAAACAATTTTTAAACACCAAATCTTGTGATTTTTGTTTAAGTAGTTGATCCTGTTCAAGTATACGAACAAGGTTATTTTGTTGCACGAGTAAACGAATTTCGTCTTTATCCAAATCGACGCGATAATTAAAATCGCCACACCAAAATACATAATCATGAGAATAAAGGGATCTGCCCATAGGGAAGGCTACTTTTCGTGTAATCTCAGTATAGTCAGCGTTGCGATCGGCAACTTGAGATTGTCCTGCAGCAAAATGGGCGCAGACGAAGCAAAGTGAGGTACCATAAACAACCAATCGAATAGCAACCGCTCCTTTGTTTCCAGTAGCTCCACCCAAGCCTGTCTTGACAGAGTCGAGGGCTACATCTCTCACATGTGGAATTAAATCCTTTCTTACAAAGACAAATAAACATACACCGACAAGTTGATGACTAGAAAGCAGTGTGTACGGTGCATCACGACACAGGACCTTTTCTAATTCCTCACTCCATGCTTTGGCATTATCAGAACTAGCTGCCATTATATTACTCGCATTTAGGTCCACTATTTCTTCAAATCCAATCGCAAATATGTCAGAAGGGTGTTCTCTACCATCGACAGTGTTCACTAGAGAAGAGCTCGGATAATCCAGCAGCCAATCTGATAATGTAACTCCTTTATATGCCACACTTCTAAAATGTTTACCGCCATTAACATTATAGGTCCCAATAGTTATTCTTAAGCTAGTCGGTTGAACAAACTCATTATATCTTCGACAGGTTTCTCTCAATATGGGCGTTGAGGTATGAAGAATATTAGCAGGTAATAAAATTCTGGTTCTGTCTGCAAGTTCAGAGTTTAAGGTGGAGCCTAAAAGCAGAATGTCAATTGCTTCTTGCTTAGAATTATCCAACAAATTATTTTGAATGGTTCTGGCAGCAGATCTCGCACCATCAATGAGCTTAGAACCACCTTGAATAGCTCCTGTTCCAGCATATATTTTGGAAATTTCATTACCATTATTAACCCACATTTGCTTGAAAACTTCTTCAAATCTGTTAATATTTTGTTTCTTATCAATAACTTGTAATAACATAAGCTGTATATTTAACATTTCCAATCCAATAAAAGTTTGAATAGAATTTGTTCTGTCTAAACAATCTAAGCAATTTGTACGAATTACACCCTTCTGTACATTGTAAATATCAGTACCCTTTGAGCTGAAGATGCCCACATCATCATAGTAATTTCCCACTATGCCCTTAAACTTATTTAAAGCATTAGCTGATCCAGATCGCACCTCCTGGTGATAATCAAATATAATTTGTATTACATCAGAATGTGAGGAATTCTCCAAATGTTTCTGAAAAGCATTACTAAGTGTCGCTTCCCCTTCACTTCCTCCGAGCATACTGGAACCTAATAAGTTTACAACAATAATTGATCCATAATTTCTTTTCAGCTGAGAAAAGTGTCTGTCAAAAGCACTCGTAGATGCGTCATATCCTCTAGACATCTTGACTTTGTGAGACCCGACTTGAATACCTGGTTGTTCCCAGAATAATGGAACAGAACCTCTAGTTTGTAAATATGAAGTGACAGAATCGTCTATATATATAGCTTGTTCAGTTTCAACAAAATTAGCAACATTGCCATCATCATTGCACCCTCTGACATTGAAACGAGTACCAGCTCGTTCGCAACTCAACCGTGATACAAGAACAGCACGAGCTTGACGATGACCAACATATATAGTACGGATCTCCACAGAGCCGCACATCGCACGCATCAACCATTCTTCACAGTCTACTCCGAATCTGATTAAATGAATATATAATGTTCTATTCCAGAAAAATCTGTTGTCTGCTACCTGTGTTTTACTCTTTCTTTGAGAGCACAAAGTGAGATCAAATAATGTATCATTTGCTTTACCTGAACTCCATGAGAAATAGAATGTCCCAGAGTTCAATAACTTCCTAACTTCACCAACTTTATCTTCATTTTGGGTTTGGTAGAATAGTGGTAGGAACTGCGTTTGTGTAATACGAAAAACTTCCGACTCTGCTACTTTACCTATGGAGCAGCACCCTGTCACTAAAACCAGATACAGCAGACAAGTCTCCCCTGAATTTAGTTGAAGCACGCCTAGGCATCCATAGGCATCAGCTATTTTGTGATATTGTTTTCGAATAGTCTCTGTTTCTTGCGAGGAAAGGGACACTACGGCTTGCGATTCAAATAGTAAAGATGTGTCTTTATTTCTATGTTGTAGTAAAACACTATATGGATTAGGTGGAGAGGATTTCTCCAAAACTTTAAACCCTTTCGACATCGCCATGATTACACAATAAACATTCACAAATATTTAAATAAAACCCATACGCCCCCCTTAATCTGCAGCCCCGTCGCCTCCGTATATTGAACAATACGTGCGCAAACCAGGCGCGAACCACGAACTCGTAATGAAAAATGTCAAAAATTATATGTATACGACATAGATTAGTAACTTAACCATTGATGTTTTATTCACTTATTCAAATGTCCATATGCATATATAGTTAACGCCATCTGCCTTTCGTGAAATTAAATTGTGGGCTTAGTAGGGATTTTATTGTATGTACACACCTCGTAAAATTAAACTTTGCCACCAATCAAGGTTCCGATTAAGAACCGAGCTCACCGTGAACTACAGTGAGTAGCTGACTTCCATCGAGTCGCTTTGTGATGTAATTGGATGAGCCACGGTAAGCGTTCCTTTCGTTTCCTGTTGGCCGTGGTTCGCCCAATTATATTAAAAAGCGCGCTCAAAGGAAGTGAAGAAGACTGTGACAGTTAAGGCAAAAACCAATCGTCAGGGTGCCGATTACGCACCGAATTTATCTTAAGTCACGGTGAGTAGCTGACTTCCTTCGACATTACAAAGCGATCCGGAAGAAAGTCAGGTACTCACCGTGACTCACGGTGAACTCGGTCGCAATCGGCACCCAGTTGTCACGACAAAATTTTCTTTGCCTTTTCAGAATGAATGGAATTTAAAAAAAGAACTCTTTGCTTTGACATTTGCATTTATCCACAGTTTTGAACTTTTGTGTTTCGCTTTTTGGATTGTTTTCTTCTAGGTGAAGGAGTAAAATATAAATATAAGCCTGTAAATTATTTGTGTTACATCAATTTCTGTATTAATATGGATCAATCTAAATTTTCGTTATCATGGGAAGACTATAAGGGGAATATTTGTAAAGGCTTTAGTTCCTTACAACAAGTAAGCTTTATTTCAGTATATCAGATTTCACGTTTTATTAACTAATTTTTATCATGCAACTCAAAAAATGTTAATTACCATTATGATTAATTACAAAATATTTAATATTTTAAGATAATAAATGAGTTGAATTGCAGAATGGAGAGTTTGTTGACATGACTTTGGCAGCTGATGGTCATTTGGTTAAAGTGCATCAGATGCTTATGGCACTCGCGAGTCCTTATCTTAAAGAATTACTAGCTTCGGCACCCTGCCCACATCCAGTAATATTTCTTAACGTGAGTTGTTTTTTTATATTTTTACAAACCAGGGGCTACTTTAACTCCTCATGTGTAGACTCGCGCACGTATTAAATACCGTCGAGTGCCGGCCGCTCTGTGATCTAACGTGGCATGCATTTTGGATGCCCTTAGAAAATGTTAAATGTTTGTCATATTTTCAACAAAATAAACTAAAACTTTTACACAAAGTTTCTTGATTAAAAACCCAAGTAATAATACACAAAATAGCATTTCAAATGTCAGTAATTTATGAACACGAATCTGTATCCTAGACACAGAATTGAAGTTCCAGGACTTCATTTTGTGTTAGACACATCCCTGTGAGTATTTGTTGTCTCGGATCTTTAAATCTAGTGAAACATTTGCTGATTAATATATTATCGTGAAAGCCAACACCTGAGTGTCCATACATTTTGTTTTACAACATTGTTTGAAACAGATTTATGTTGAAATTAAGTAATTTTATAACTTTCTCAGCACTAATTATTATCGCAATCTGCTATGTCTGCTATGGACGCTCAGATGTTGGCTTTCACGTTATATCATTGAGCACAAAGCTTCATAGTTTAACAGGCAGTTAAGGTCCAGAAAAGTTGCAGAATCTACAAAAGTTTTTATTATAATTACAGAATATATCGCATGATACATTATGCAGTTTACTGGAATACATTTACACTGGACATGTTATTGTCCAAGCGGAAAATCTTACAAAGTTTTTTGATACAGCCAAAGCACTTCATATTAGAGGACTTTATGACATGGTGAGTTTAATTTTGAATCTTAGGCTTTTAAATTTTTTAAAGGTAACACCGGCTGTATGTTATATATAAAGGAGAATGCCCATTCGTCTAATAAAAATGGGCCCACAATTTTTTTCTTGAGTTTGTCGATGATTTTTAGTTAATTTTGTAGAAAAATAAATCTACTTCCTTATTACTGATCAGTTTTTTAATTTTTCAACCGAGTATTTGAGTAATTAAATGTTTTCTGTTGCAATATTTGAGATTATTATTATTTTAAATGCTTTAATAACTGAAGATTTTTTTTTATATAATTAAACATTGTCTATTGATTGGTAAATGTCGTGTTGATATAATTACAATGAATTAATAAAAAATAAGATATTATTTTAGAATTTTGTTTTATTACCATACTATTTGTATATACCCACTTGATAGGGCCCAAAAGTGGGCATTCTCCTTTGAATCATACATGAATATATGATATTTGTCATCCAAATTGTAGAAATGCTAGTTGCTGGCAATATTTGATCAGTATTCTGAGGCCCGAATATGAGTTTACATTTACACTGTCACAGTGTTAAATGAGATCTCCCCTGATTCTTTATTCTTCTAATTTTATATTGTGACAGGGTAAATGTAAATCATACTTGGCTCTCTGGTGGCATAATTTGCATTTTATAATTATTACACATAAAAACATGAAATATCCCAATAAGTTCAGGTTGTTTTCAGTAGTCTGAATTAGTTAGACATAACAAGAAGAGTGTGCCCTGTCTGGATAAGGGGTTGTAGCGGAGTTGATATTGTAGTTTCCATACTATTACAAATTTATCAAGTGTCTTATTGTTTTTTAGGATATCAATGATGCGAATGGAACTCAGGCTCCAACTGTAATAGAGCGCCAAAGTACACCCAAGCAAGTGAAAGAGGATGTTGGTGTTGCAAAGATTTTCACGGATTATTCAAATGTAATATTGTTATTGTTTTATTATTATACATTGAAGTGTATAATGAAAAATATACATATGATGCATGGTTGACGTTAATGCAAAAATGGTGAACTGTATGCTGACTGCAAAACGTCGAGGACATGAGAAACAAGCGGTGCGGGAATTGGGAGAGGATTCACATTCTACTTGAGTCTCAAGCTAATTTCCACTAGATTTTAAATTATTTAACTAAATTCAATATATAATACTGAAAACCAGTGGTGTAGCTAGCGTGAGTAGGACCTTAGGAGTAATAGAACTCCTCAAGAATTTATTAATAGGGACAGGGAATAGGAACCATGCGGAGTGGAACTAGTACAAAAATATTAATGTTTATGCCCCTAAATGATTTGTTTACTGGTCAGATATCACTCCAAACTGGAGCCCAGCAACGCTACTGCTCAAATCAAATCTCCACTTTATCCATATAAGATGTTTATGATAATTTTTTTAATTTCAGACATTGGGAGTTCCAAAATCTGCAAAGAGAGTAAAATTGAGACAAGCGTCGCAAACACCTACTAAAAGGTACATTACTCCGAAATTGTTTTTTATTGTTTTATTTTTATTTCAGATTTCTTGATGTCAGGAAAAATATGGTTTAGTATTATGATGAAGCTTTATTTCATGGTCACTGCATCATCATGGAAATCAGATATTTCAGCATGTACTATACTATGTATTAAAGAATTTAATGATTAATTAATTTTGTCTATAGGCCACACTATGATAATGACGTAAAATATGATAATGAAGTACTTATTGAGGGGGGTAACAATGACGATGATGATGATGATGATGATAATGATAATCATAATCAATTAACAGAAACAACGGGACCATCAAATCAAAGTGAGTATGCCACGTTTTTCAAAAGTACTTTAAGTATCATCACAATTGAAAGACGATTAAAAGGAATTAAAGCTCTGCTTAGGAGTAAACTGAACGTCACTTCCCTCTCTCTCTCTCTCTCTCTCTCTCTTTCTTTCTCTCCCTTCTCTATAGTCGTTTTACATCTCTTTCCTTTTGTAAAATTAATTAATCTTTTATTTCAGGCTCATCGATTCAATTTACAGTATCAAATCGTGGCGCGTTACAAGTAATTTTAAACAGATATATCTACAATTTACACTCGACATCGGCTCGTGCTGGTCGTAGAAGATGGAGATGCGTTGATTATAGAAACAACAAGTGTACAGCAGTTGTTACTACCAAAGGAAACATTGTTTATAATAGGTATTGTATTGGTTCCTTTATAACTTTTTTATTCTTAATATTGCTAATCCATAACGCTATTGGCAAGCGTTTGACCACGCCCTGTCTTATGTTAAGCAGTGATGCGGTCTAAGATAGAGCACGCTTGCCTATGAGGCAGCTCCGGATCATCTAGGGGGGGGCAAGCCAGGGCCCATGCCCCGGGCAGCAATTATAGAGGGCGGCAAATTCAAACTAATACTCAACTCCTTATTAAAGCAACTTAATAAAGCACATAAATTATTTGTTGCGGGGCGCATAAGCGGGGGCATAGGGCGGGGGCGGTATTTTTCAATTTTTGCCCCGTCTCGAATAAAATCAAGATCCGGGGCTGCTAAGAGGTACCTATTTACCCTTAATTTGAAGTATTGTACTTCTCGGGAAACACAGACATCGGGAGCGAGTTTCACAGTACGCATGAGGAACGTGTTATCAAAACGCCTTGTATGTACTTAAGATTATAAACTTGCACCATAAACGGATGGTACCTCTCCGAGTGCCTAAATGTCGGATAAATAAAAGGGGACAGCAGAACGAAATTGTTTTACTCTGTAGTGCACTCTCTGAAATGTGTCCAATGGAAAAGCGATAAACAGGCTATATTTTGTCAATGCTCAAGGCAAACCTGCATAACTGAATCATACAAGCTCTGCCGTGTTTCCACTAGCCATTGACACTACGATATAGCACGCTGGTGCTCGACCATTTTGAAATATCCGAACACCTGTGAAGTGACCTTGTCGCGTTTCGGGAATAGTTTGAAAGTAGCCAGGTATAAGAGAGGAGTGTGCACTGTCAATCTAGACGGTACATGCTCGTCTCCTCGAGCCGGCATAGTGGAGGCGACTGCTGCTAATAGTAAATAATTGTATATACTTATTATTTAACTATTTATGTGTAATTCAGTGTAATTAAGAACGAATGTGCAACGCCAAGACAAACTATTATGGTTTACTGGCGTGAAGCTAAATTGTAAAAAAAAAACTAAATAAAAAAAATAAAATAATAATAATAATTTAATTAAAAAAGAGTGGTATGCAGAATTATGACAGTAATTGGCCTCTGGTGATTTGATCATGTTTCCAGATCAGTTTGGAAATAGCCGGGGTATAACGAGAGAGAAGAGAAGCTGGCACATTTGCCATATTGGATAATCTATGTGTACTTTATTATTTATATTGTTGACAGAGCCAATCTTCACAACCACCCATATCATGATAAAAGGATACTACAGAAAATTGAACAGAATGCAGTTTATTCAGCGATCGGTGATGTTAAAGGCATTAAAACTAAAGATAATATTGATGACAAAGATAGTACAGACGACTTTATAACAGATTGCATTAGTGGTAAATCAACAGGAAGTAATTAGTAAATTAAGTATACAAAGAACAATGTCCATTTTTGGACGCACTCGATATCTAATAATTTGTTAACAAAACAATATTCTAAAATAATATCTTATTTTTTGATTGATTTATTTCATTTATATCAAGACATTGTTTACCAATCAATCGACAATGTTTAATTACATAAAAACAAATATCATCAAAAATTAAAGCATTAATATAATCATAACCTCAAATATGACATTAGGAAAGTCATTAGCTCAATTAATTCAATCAACTCAAAGAGTAATTAACTCAATAATCCGGGTAATTTTTTAAAAACTGATGGTGATAAGGAATGTAGATTCTACACTATTAACTAAAAATCATAGACAAAATCGAGAAAAAATTTTTAAGTGAATGACCATTCTCCTTTATTATTAGGCTGAATCCTGCTTCAGTAATTTATATGTAAGAGTAATAATTGGTTAAATAAAAAATTGGAATTGAAGATGGCGGATGGAAAATATAAAACTTCGTCACTAAGTATGGTTTAAGAAATTTTGAAAATAAATAATCTAAAAAGAAAACCAATTTTACCTCTGTGCCACGCCTCACCATCTTTAATTCTATTTTTTATTTTCTCTGAGTATGTCGTGGGACATACCACATCATGCCACACCTTTAATGTCGAAGATAACAACAGCATGAAGTAGACTTTATTTTATTTAAAAAAATAGTAATACTGCATTGATTTTTTTTAAAGTTGTTACGTCTTTTTCATGATCAACAAATGACTCTACATGAAATATAATCATGTCAATAAGATTATTATTTAATAAGATAATTTGTATTTAATTTGTATTCAATCTATTAAAGTATTATTAAAGATATATATGTATATTGTATATGAATGGGAGAAATTGATGCCTGGTTTGTCGAGACGCTCGGGACTTACGAACCGCTTCAAAATACAACAAATGTTAAATATAACTAACCTTTTAGAAAAAATAAAATAATTCTAGATATAAGTTGTTTTAATTATTTATTGGTATGCGCGCAAGTACAAATTTGAAAATGTTAAGTATTCTTGTTTTTATTTTAAAAAAATAATTAAATTAATTATCATAGATTGGTCAACATTTAGTTGTAATAAAATAGAAATGAGTGTTTCGAAAGTGCAATAATTTCTAGCAAAGCCTCAACGAGACGATTGTGCACCGTTCAGGTTGACAGTGTATACTCCTTTCGTTATGCTGATTATTGTTGATCCCGAAACGCGATTAGATTTCTTTTTAGAGTATAACGTATTTATATAAGTTACGTTACGTTAATACGCGTCTCCTTCACGTGTTTTGGTCTAAACACTACAAAACCCTACCACAAAACATATTTTGGCGATAAAAAAAATTTCGGACATGTTTGCTTCCAAAATAGCTTCATAAGATCTAGAAGATAGAAATTTTGGATTTGGTATCGGGAAGAAAACATTAATTTCGAGCTCATTGTTAAAGGCCCTTGAAGAGCTTGGAAAATGTAAAAAAATCTGTATTATTTATTTTAAATTTGGCCTTTAAATCGTCGACCAGTCTTCGGACGACTACACTGTAGTCACTACAGAGTTAATTTTTCAGATTGGAAGTAGGCAAACTAATAACAGGCTATGCGTTCGTTTGTAGTTTGTTTGAAGAGATGTCGTTATTGTTGCGTCTGCTTGTGTAGGCGTTGCTGCTACCTCGGTACTCAATAACTCATATTTCATAAATACTCGAATTTTTAACATGTAATGACGAAAAGATTCAAAGAATTGGTCGCCGAACAAAACGGTTCGGCGCGTCCTTATTGTGTCCCAATCCTTTCACCTTGGATCCTTCAAGCGGAGCGTGAAAAAGCACCTTCTCAAGCCGGCATAGTGGTGGCGACTGGAGCCACCGTGCGAGCGGTTCTCTAGTCGTCAATGCTCATGGACCTCCACTGCGTTTACCATCAGACCAGTCGAGGTCACATGTCGTGCCAAAATAAAAAAAGAAAACAAAAAGAAAAGAACAATGCCCATTTCTGGGCCCACTTAATACCTAATACTTTGATATCAAAATAATGTCTTATTTTTCATTAACTTATTTTAATTACATCAACACATCGTTTACTTTTAGTTTATTAATAGACAATGTATAATCTATTATAATTGTAAAAAACAGATATCATCATTTATTAAAGCATCTTATATAATAATAATCTCAAATATTGCATTTAAAAAAGTTTAATTACTCAATAACTCGGGTAAAAAAGTTAAAACTGATTGGGGGTAAGGAATGATTAAAGATTAAAATTTTTCTACAAAATGGACTAAAAATTATCGTGAAACGTTCTTATCAATAAACAAAAGAAGTCTATTTTGAAAAGAAAATTTATTTTCAATTTTAATTCATAGCCAAACAAAAATATTGATAATAATGTTTTCCGTCGTTTATGAAAAGAAAAAAATAATGTTGATATTAACATAAAACAGACAATGTAGAGGTTTTTATGTAATGTCCAAAAGACTAGAACACGCACAGGGGACGCTGCTTTATATTACTACAAGTATGTTAATTGTTAATATTGAAAATAAAGTGTGTTTGTAGTTATAATAATGTTGTAAAGAAACAGTTTACTGTTAATAAAATTATTAAAAATTATTTGGTGTTTTTTTTACATTCGGAATTAATACTACCTAGACTCTTACTACCCACTCTTCCTCTAAATATTCTTCTTCCTTTACTGTGTTTTCATCTCGTCAGTGGAATAAGTTGCCTCTCGCCAACAGGCAATCGCCAACAGTAGGCGTCTTCAAACACAAACTCTTCAAGCACCTTCACAAACAAATTATGACATAATTTATATATTATATGTGTATTGTATTTATATTGTATGTATGTATTTATGTGTATTATTATATGTATACAATATGTATTTATATTACTCATATTTATTGCCCCTGTCTCCGCTTCCATCTCCCAATGGTTAGCTGGGAGAAAATGCCTAATGGCATTAAGCTCGCCATTGTACAATAAAGAATTATTATTATTACCTAGGTTAATAATCATATTCAGCCTGTCTACCACTCTTGAATAATGCCTATAGGCATCGAGCGAGAGCAGTGGCCTCCGTTCATGGATCGCACTCTAGCTAGTAAGGTGGCGTGCGGTTTTATAACGATCTAAAATGAAAAAAAAAATGTTTCATCTGTAACTACAGGCATCGAAATCTTCGAAGATATCATCAATAACCTTGGTGTGCTTAGTAGTTGTAACTGATGGAAATAATTATACCTTATAATGCTTGCACAAATATACAAATTGTTAATGTTAAATAAAGTATATTTCCGAGAAAAACGTTAAATCGTGCCATTTCCCGAATTCCAAAGTTTGCACAAAGATTGAAATACAGCAATATTTTTTATCAAAAATCACAATATTACGGCCAAAGTGTCATCCAACATTTAAAGGCGCAGTACGGAGGGGTGTAATTTTTTCCTTGATGCGAATAAATATTTGTCGTCGGCAACCGGCACGCTCAAAGCGATGTCATTAGCGCAGAGTGCGATTATACAGGCAGAGGCAAATCTGTAAATCAACAGTTGCCACTTTTCCGTAATGGGTGTCGTCGGTCGTACGTGACGCGCCATTTTTAAAAGGACTTTTTCGCGCGGAAGCGTTGGCTGTATGTTTGCGGCTTTCGTTCGGGGATTACGCAGGTTTCAAGTGGATATAGCGCTTTTGAAATGCGACCGTTTCTCACGCCTCTGAATATTTGTGCAAGTACTTTCTGTTTACGTTTACTATTTTTGTGTTCGTATTTTAAGCTACTTTTTCATATAAAATGTTGAACTGGAAAATTCAGAAATAATAATTTGCTACAAAAACTTTTAGAAAATTGTTTCGAAATATTTAATTGAAATAAATGGTAGGCAGTAGGTTTGTTGGATATCTGGCACATAAATCAGAGCGCCCGCAGGCACGTCGCTAAGTGCCTCGCTCTTGCTGTAGTATCAAGTATTATGATACAATGTATTTAATGAGTATAGATAGGACATTTCATACCTGCTACCAACATCATTTATTTAATTACAGTTATTTTTGTTTGGGTTTGGGTTCGAATTCCACTGACTGTTGTATCATTGTTGATTTTTTTCTATTTCCTTTTCATTATAATTTAATAATTCATTCAGTTTAAAATTATAAGGAATACTGAAATAATGTTATACATTTTTATTTAATAAGAATTGCCTCATAATTATCCTTGTTTAGGTTTGTTAGTTTGTAAACAATTCAATAACTTTGATATATTTCAAAACAATCAACCTTTAAATTCAGAATTATTTGTCAATTCTATAAAATTATAAATTCTACGTACAAAGATGACGCCTGAAGAGACACCGCGAGACGAATTAATTCAGCCAATGGTGCGTCGCGCGATTTTTACTCCTAGTGCTCGTTTGTCATGAATACTGGCTGTACATCATTCTAGCGGTGAAAGCAGGTGCTACGTTTTCCAACCATGATGTGCGCACTTACACCGTTTCATGGATGCGGCATTAGGTAAACAAACAAACCTTTTAACATTTGTTTCAATTATTATAAGTATAAAACAGTATTTTGGCAGCAAATAACTAGAATACTTCTCTCTAGTTTGATTATTTTCTTATAAACAGAAATAGTAAATGAATGTATGAATTATAATTTGCGTTCATTAGGTTCACGAAAATAATTACAAGAATGGAATATTTAAAACATTATTTAGAAAAACGCCTTATCCATGTTGAATAATTTAATTTTATACCTTATGTGTTTGACCCTAAGGCCTAATGACGTTGTATAAAGGGTGAGTGCAGGGATTAATGAGTTGTCATTGCACATTTGACATGTACATTTTCGTCGCAAACTTAACACCGCTGATATTTGTAAAGGTATCTGTGAATGTAATTTATTATTAAATTAATACATTATGTTTAAGATAAATTACATTTGATGATAGTTACAAACTTTAATTCTAATTAAGATACAAATAAATTAAGGGTTTTGAGGTTATTATTATTTTATTAGTTTTTTTTTTATATACTCTTGTTAATATTGATCAGGCTGGTCATGCTAGTTTGACTTGGGTATATCTATATCTAAGACGATTGATCGTTATACCTATCGTACGTACTTATTTCTCATTTTGACAAATTCCTTTAGTTTTTATCTATTTTATTTATTTTTCCTTTTGTTTAAAAACAAATAAAAATACAATAAAGTATAAGCTATTTGTTACTTAATTATATAATAAATTGTTATTTACCTCCAACATCAATATCCGATTTTCAATAAAAAAATCGCAGAATTACTTACAGCCATTGTATTTTTTACAAAAGGGTTAAAATCTCTCAAATGTTAATTTCAAGTAGGTCTTCAAAAAACGTAAACGTTTAACAAAAAGCGCAAAAACATCATCACGCGATCATATTTATATAGACTTGAGAGGGTATTATTTTGTTGGTTGGGGCGAAAAGGGTGAGTGTGCCGTTATAAGGTAACCATAAATAACATAATGGTTGGACAAGATTTCTTTTTGGAGTGATTTGTGATCAATAAGTGTTAATTTTTTTTTATGCTTAATAGGCAAACGTTTGACCGCACCATGCCTGATGTTAAGCAGTGATGCGGTCTAAGATGGAGCACGCTTGCCTATGAGGTACCTATTTACCCTTAATTTGAAGAGGCCTGTATTGTACTTCTCGGGAATAAAAGGAATAAAACTTCTAGGTAATAATAGGTATTTCAAGTGTATATACAGGTTGTATAAATTATTTTTCACTACAGATGGTTTCTGATATGGCAACCTTAATTTGAATATGAGCGGCTTCTGTTCAAATCTCACTAAATTCTGATCGGAATCAATGTAGCTATGTTTGGTCGCACAGCGTCTGAGATACAAACATAATGTTACTTCATAACATAGATGTTGATTCAAGCAATATTAGTTGTATTTATTGCAATATAATTTAATATAATGTTTATTACTAACTGTAACCCACAACCGTATGCTTAAAATTAGTATTACGTGTTTCGTTCCCATTCCATTTACGTTTTCGTTAATATAAAAAAACAACATCTTCCTCAATAAATGGGCCATCTAACGTAGAAATAATGAAATGAAAAACTTATTGTTGCCCATAATGTATCTCTAAGTATTTCAAAAGATCCATTGATCAGTTTGAGTGTAAATGGTTGCACCGTTTGTAATTTAAACTCAAATCTATATGTCAAAATGACACACACACACGTACACGCTTACAACACTCACAAACTCATGGGTGCGCATATATACACTACGTCTATACACTACCGCCGTCTGTCCCCCCTCCGCCCCTCGAACCCTCCCTGAAACCTGTCAGACAGTTGAGACAGTAGTGACAAAACCGACACCGCTGCACGCCACCACCCTCGGATAAACAAACCCTCGTAAACCGTCGCGTTGAAAGTGATAAGAGTAGTGTAAGAACCAGCTCCAATACATTCCACTAAGAAACCAAGGATCATCAGCTTCAAAATCTACAAAGGTTTGTCTGACGCTCCTTATAACTTGACTCAAAACCGCCGCATCAGTAAATAAGAGGTAAATAATAGATTAAAGTAGTTTAGGTCGTTACAATATTGCTTATTAATATCATTAACATTTTCTTTTAATTAAAAATAAAAAAAAAATTGATGTAAGAGTCTACTTGTATCAGCGGGCGAGGTAGGAATTTACATTTACGCTATCACGGTGTAAAGTGAGTCCTTTCTACCAATAATACAATATTATTATAGCCGCGGAGCTGCGGAGGTTAAAAAATAATAGATGAAGCGATTCAATTGGTAAAGAAATAGGGTAAATGTAAATTCACGCATCCCAACAGAAGTTGTAATGTAAGGTATGAACTATAAGTGTTTAACAACTAATTTTTTAAATTGTAGCTCGGCATGTGACAACACTCTGTCTGATGTAAAGCTAGAGTGCGGTCCATGAATGGAAACAACTGCTGCTACAGAGAAACCTGTGCGGGCAGCAGTCGCCTCCACTATGCCGGCTGGAGGAGACGAGCATGTACCGTCTAGATTGACAGTGCACACTCCTCTCGTTATACCTGGCTACTTTCAAACTATACCCGAAACGCAACAAGGTCGCTTCACAGGTGTTACATTCGAAAGTGGTGGTACTACTCCAGGACGGCAGACTGGACAAATAACCATCATCAGTCTGCCTACCACTCTTTAATAGTGCCTATAGGCACTGAGCGACCAAAGTACAAATAACAAAGTTACATTGGTACCAGTCAGAATTAGCAAGGTTCGAACACGGGTCTCATTGATCGTGAGTTCACGCGTCTTACCGCTAAACCACGACCACGGCCGCTCTTAAAAGTTATTATTGTAAAATAAAAAATCAAGCGTCTCATAAAATATATGGTCACCCGATTTTAAAATATTCAATTGCATATGTTTTTCTTTTTAAAAGTAACAATAGAAAATCAAATTGCGATTTAATTTACAAGTGTGTTATTTTATTTCAATTATTGTTTTCTTTTACATGTATCTATTTGAAAACCCGTGTGAACAGCTCGAAGTATAGATTTTTTAGATCACGAAGTATTCATCACAGAGAGGAGTGTACCCTGTCAACGGCGGCATAGCGGAGGCGATTGCTTAACATCAGGCGGAGTGTAACTACGTGCCAATAAATTTTTTATTACTCCATTTACATTTCACCATTTAAAATATAAAAAAGAAATATGTAATAAAATAAATTCAATAATAATAATAACTATATTTTATATACACACTCTGGAGTGGTGAGACTGCGGGGTGAAACTACTAACCACACTTGACTATTAAAATAATTCAAATAATATAAATAATTATGTAGGTATTAACGTAATAATAATAATAAAACTCTTTATTGTGCAAACAAAAACAGAACATACAATTATGGAAAATTAGGTAGCACAATAGGTAGCACAAACAATTAGTGTAGTGTAGTTGCAGCCCAGTTTTACTGATCAGATTTTAAAATATATGTTTGTGACTTTTTTCGGCTGCAACTTGTAGTGAGCATCCAATTTTAAATAAATAAATAAATTAATATAAAAATGACCTATGTAAGTACAATAGTGGTCTGTCATCGGAACTAGTCAATGTTATTGTTAGCTGCAGTAAAAAAATATATGTTACTAAACCCCTATTTTATAGATATATTCAATTTCTCAAATTATAAGTGGATTAGATGGTAATACCATATTGATGAGGCAGTAGTCCGAGGGCTGGTGGCACGGATTACGCGGACGGTTGCACTAAAATAACATTGAGTGTGAACAATATAATAACAGTGTAAAGTGTAGAATAAATCATTACTTATTTATTTTCCAACTTTTGTTTTAATAGTTTTATGTGAATAGAAAAGAAAGCTTTTAAGAAAAAGCTCATTAAGTGGCCGTGGTCTAGCAGTAGAGAACGGAGCTCACGATCGACGAGACCTATGTTCAAACCTCACTAAATTCTAATCAGTACAAATGTAACTATGAACTTTGGTCGCTTAACGCCTTTTACGAAATTACAAAAATTAAATTGTATAAAACTAGATAACTACTAAGTATAAAAATATATTATCAATAAATAGATGGTAAATAAAAACGTAATAATCATGCCCAATCTTAAATCCAGGTAAATGTTGTAACGACCCCAAAATGCCAAAATGAAGGTAAACCCATCTACAACCGTTCGGGCAAGAAGTTCCTCACTCACGTGGTGGCTTCGCTACGTTCAATGTTCTAAATTCAAAAGCTCTAGGCCCCGCCCGCTACCCCCAAACCCGCGCTCTCATTGGCTAACACTCGCCGCCCAGGCAGCTTCACAATCTCTCGACCGTCTCACTCCACGGATCATTTTAAACTATTATTAATATTATTTTTTAAACTTTTATTAATATTAAATGGTTTATTTACATAGAGAAGCAAGATTTTGAGAAAATAATAAAAAAGCATTGGTTTTACAAAATTAAGTTAAAATATTAATTTTAAAAGCATATCTTATACAAAATAAAAAAATGGCATGTGAAAAAAATTATAAAAAAGTAATTAAATCAAAGCTATTTGTTTAATATCAACATAATTATCGCGAGGTCGGTGAGCTCGCAGCCGTCGACCGCGCTGACAACATAGCCTATGGACCGGGCACAAGATCGGATTTTGTCTATCGCCTCGCACTCGAAGCTTCTCATATATAGACGTCTCTCTCGGGGGAGGATCGCCATGTAATCAGGGGATGATGTGACTCGCGATCTCTCGCGGCTTCAAAGATCACAATTATCAGAGCAGTCTGTCGAGGACCGCGTACCGGAGAAGTCAAATATTTATAGAATTTTGCAATAGTAATTGAAATACGATTTTATTGTTTAAATTTAATTTTAAAGTGTTCAATGCATTATTGTTAAAATTAATTTGTCGTAAGATGTGCTCGTATTAAATTTTCCGAGCTGTCTGCCTTTTGGGAAAAACAACGGCCGCCGTCCGTCCGTAGGATGGGAACAGGTAATTTATTATAATGTTTTTATTATATTTTGTTTTAATAATATAAATCTAAAGAACTAAAGTTATAATAGGCCGAACTACAATAATAAAAAAAAGTAATAGAAATATTTAAATGATCCAGTATTAGATTATTTTCTTATTAATTTTTATAGTAACTCGGCATGTGATCCCACTCCACCAGATGCTCAGTGGCGGACTAAGGCTAAAGGGGCCCTAGGCAACATTGTAATTCCGGGCCTGTTTTAGTCATGATACATACTCAGCGCTTCATAAAAACCTAATTTTCAAGCCCCAAAAATTACGGGCTCTAGGCACGTTCCTAGGTTGCCTAGGCCTTAGTCTACCCATGGTGATGCTAATTTAGAATACGGTGCATGAAAGGAAGCAACTGCTGCCACAGAGAAATTTCTGCAGGAAGTAGTCACCTTTGCAATATCGCTTGAGGAGACGAATGTGCACTAGCCATTGACAGAGCATACTTCTCTCACTACATCAAAGCTGTTCCTGAAACGCGACTAGTTTACTTCACGGGTGTGGTACCTACCTGGCCGGTAAACTGAACTAATAACCATCATCATCTTCTAAATAATGAAATCTCATACTTTATCTCTCAAATATCTCATATTTGAATTAGTCATATCAACACATATTTAACAATATGTTAAATTTTAATTAATTTTAATAATTTAATTGTTTTTAAAACAGATAGCCTATATTATGTGGCGACTTACTTAGGTACAATTATATTATATATAGGCTATTTTCATTTCAGTGTAAAATAAATACCTACTTATGTAGAAACTTTTTTCCGGCTCTATTTGCCCTATATTAGATATTTTGTTCTTAATAATTGGTATAATATAATACCTACGTTTAAATTTTTACTGATCTCTTTTAGTTTATAATAATTTTAAATATATGCTACTTAAATTACTAATTCAATTAACTAAATCTTTAACATTGATCAAAACACATTCAAAGAGACGCTTAGTAAGTAAACTTGTATTTGCGCAGATTTTGTCCTCTAGGATTGTAACTTCGTCTTTATTGATCAAACGAATCTTGTAGTTTCAAGTTAGTTGATACGCAAATAAGCGTAAACGATCCAAAGTTTCTAAGGGAACTAAGCTCTGCCCACGCCGCTCCCGCCAACCCCCGAGTCCCTTCTTACAATATAACTTAGGGACACTCGACAACACCAACTTAATTTGCCGACGCAAGACATAGCTGTGTAAACTGTTCTGTAGCTACAGGATGTTTTATTTTTTAGATTGAATGAAAATAAAATTAATTATAAAAAATAGGGCAGGTGTTTAATGAATGATGTTTGTTGCATAATATTTAATTAGATTAAATTCTTTGACTTTTTTAAAATGTATCCACTTACAATGTACAGTGTACACATGCAAGGCTCTGCAGTGGCGAATTGAGTGTCGGCAGCATCCTACACTTAATATAAGTATTATAAATTAATTTTCAAAATGCTGTAAATATCAGAAAATGCCACAGATCTAAGTTTCTACGCATCAGTAGTTTTTTTTGTGCAATATCTATCTAAAATGAAATGCATTAAAAATTCAGATTTTAAAACCATATTGTGCCCTGGTGCTTCTTGAAACCACGCAGCCCACTATGCGAGAACAACAAAAACATGTATCATTCTGATCTAAAACAAATACATACTTTGTTTTACAATATCATAATATTTGTTTCGACCGAGAATCAAACCCAATACCTCCGCGTGACAGACAGGCACCCTCCTCACTGCGCCCCATCTGCGCCGACTTCGACAGTCGTTATAAAATTCAAAAGAGAATGTCCATTCGCCTAAGAAAAATGGGTCCATCTGATATAATTGAAATAAATTATTTTAATAAAATATTATTTTAGAATATAGTTTTGTTACCAAACTATTAGGTATCAAGTGGGCGCAAAAATGGGCATTCTCATATATTAAAGCATGCTGTATTAAAGTTAGCAAAGTCTCACAAACCCGCTTCTCGTCTTACGCCCACATTCCCCTACAATGGAAATCAGTATCAACGAATAAGTTAATATATGTAGATATATACAAATATAGTAGGTATAAGTATAGTATATAAAGTTCTTACTTTGCTTTGTGGTCCATTAACAAGCAGATATATACCATCTATTATGTAATAATATAAATAATATTAATAATTAATATTTTATTTGATCATAGTGGGAAATATATTTGGTGGCGGATATCAATTTTGTATCTTGTAATTTAAGTATTTCTTATCTATGTATCTATTACTCCCTGTCTCTGCTTTTTCTCTAAATAAATATTATGTAATCTAACATCTACAAGATTGATTATTAAAATTTATTTCAATAATTATATTTCAGCTCTACAAACAACGGTACAATTTAAATAATATCTAGGTATCTAATAGGAATCAGTGATAAATAACAGACTTGCGACAATAGAGGGTGTCCAGGGTGTCCAGACACCCCTTGGCTTACAACGGACACCCCAAGTCTAACAAATACCAACAAATCCAAATACCAACAAAAAGTAAAAATTTATCGATTATCGAAATTAAACGAAAAAACTGTTTTTGTTTAATTTTATCAATAGTTCAAAACCGTTATTTATGTTAGTATTAAATGCACGTTTCTAGTACTGTATACTTAAGTTAACAAAGTGGATGTTAAAGCCGGCACAGCGGAGGCGACTGTCGCCTGTAAACCTACAAGCTAGACACTTGACATATGACATGACTGTATATCCATGTCGGTCCTTGTTTCGGCTTTGTCTTTTTTGTCATTATATTGACCCCCTACCTTTTTTCAGTAGCATTGTTTGACGTCCTGGGGTAGTAAGTAGTACCTTTGTAGGGGTACCTTTCAATTATAACTTATAGCTTGAAAGTAGCCGGGTATAACGAGAGGAGTGTGCTCTGTCAATGAATGATACACATTTGTCTCAAGTCGGCATAGCAGAGATTCGTCTCAGAAAAAAATAAATAATTAGGTTTTACGAGTAAATATTAAAACGTAAGCTAAAAGGTAACAAAGTACAAGGTAAGGCAAGTATTTAATACAAAATGTAACATTGTTGTTTATTCTACACGCGTTATAAATATTTGTTGCAAATGTGTTCCCTTTCACACGATTCGAGTGATTGTAATTTGTCACATTACATTAGATGCAGTTGACTGACTCCCTATCCCTTATATAAGGGTATATGCACAAGAACAGAACCTTATTAACTAGCATACCTTTAAAACACAAATAAGGCCGCCTTTTCACCGAGACGTCTCGTCATCGACGCGTACAATTTTATTACTGAAACCAGTGCACTGGATAACACACCTTCAGTAATGAGCCAACTGCCTGTCCTGAGGTGAAATTCGAACTCACGCCCGCCGCTTTAACCTCTCAACTACACAGCCATTGACAAAATATTAATTAGAGGCATACGAAGTAGCTTGAAACACCTGGTGAATATAAAATTCAATTTTAAACGCGTCCACTATGTCGCGTCCACTATGCCGTCTTGAGGCCTCCTCTTGTTATACCCGGCTTCAAAGTTACTATGACTCTTTTATATATTTAGATATGTTTAAACATGTAGGTAATAGGAAAATATTTAAGATCGTTTACATACGAAAATTTCGTTTTTTTTTAGATTTAGATTGTATATTTTATATTTTAATTATTAAAAAAAGGAGGAATTTTATTAAAGCTTACTAAATCTTTCATGAATTTGAAAAAAAAAGGATGGATAATTACGACACTTCACGGCTTTTCTCTAAAGTAGCTGAAAAGACGAGGGAGTAAAGTCGTATAAGTCCATTTCATGAGAAAAAAGAAAAGAGTTTCCTTGAAAGGGATTCGTGGCATTAAGCGTTTCAAGTAAAAGGGGCTAAGGGAAGGCTTTCGTTAAACGCAACAAAAACACGCGGGTTATTAGCGAGATTGGCGTAATCTGACTAATCTATTTTGAGGAGGGAGATACTTACACACAAATGTAATTATACTAAGTCTTCCTTGCTAAAGCTCGTGTGTAACGATAATTGAGTTATTACGTCACACTTAGGTATTTGACTTTTTATTACATCGAACAGTCATAAAACCTGGTCTAAGAGTCAGCCTTGGATCATTTGAACAGCACCAGACTATCATTGGCCTCTCCTCTTGAAGGGGTCTACGACGGCAGATACATCACACAGACTACCCACGAGCACAAAACTGACTTAGAATAATAGACGATAATGAATACTAGGATGACTTAGAATGCGTTATAAATATCAGCAAATAGCTTAAAGACCGGCCGTGGTCTAGCGGTAGGACGCGGGAACTCACGATCGATGAGACCCGAGTTCGAACCTCGCTAAATTCTGACCGGTACCAATGTAACTTTGTTATATGTACTTTGGTCGCTCAGTGCCTATAGGCACTATTAAGGAGTGGTATGCAGAATGATGGTGGTTATTTGTCCAGTCTGTCGTCCTGGGGTAGTACCACCACTTTCGAATGTAATACCCGTGAAGTGACCTTGTCGCGTTTCGGGAATAGTTTGAAAGTAGCCAGGTATAGCGAGAGGAGTATGCATTGTCAATAGATGGTGTGTGCTCGTCTCCTCAAGCCGGCATAGTGGAGACGACTGCTGCCTTTAGATACTAATGTGTAGTAGTAATTGTTTCCATTCATGGACCGCACTCTGGCTTTACATCAGGCGGAGTGTTGTCACATGCCGAGCTACAATAAAAAAAACCACTTAATTAAGTTTTTTCTCAACTACTCGTACATTATTATGAATTTAGCATTCTCTTAAATTGTCGGGGCACGTACTTCAGTTTGCCCTTCTTCCTAGTTTTGGAACTGCTAGGAGTTATAGGCTCCAAACTAATACTATACATTAAATCTAGATTAACAAAGTGACCGTGGCCATCAACTCTGTATTGGAATTCCTGCAAAAAGCTCGGTTTTTGTTATATACTTTGGTAATTAGCTTAGTTTAGTATAGGCATGTAGGTACAAACGTTTAAAGAAATCAAGAACATTTTAAAAGAAAATTGCATTCTCCAGGTGACCGTCTTCTCGATATACCCTGTAACGTGTGTGGTGATCGCAGTTCTGGCAAACATTATGGAATATACAGTTGTGATGGTAAGTTTTTACTAAATACCTAAATAGCAGTTTTAACTTTAATATAATTGCACAACGCGATAAGTAGCCGCTGATTTGCAGTTAGACGGCCATCAGTTTTGTCAATAGCCGCTAACCATTAGCCTAATTTGAACATAGCCTAACAAGAATTACTAGCACGACAGTGGTTTTTAAAATTTAGGGTTTGTTAAACGTAATTTGTTACATAATATAATAAAATATTCTATTCTCTACAGGATGTTCGGGCTTCTTCAAACGATCTATACATCGCAATCGTGTTTACACATGCAAGGCGGGTGGAGAGCTGAAAGGCAGATGCCCCGTTGATAAAACACATCGCAACCAATGTCGAGCTTGTCGTCTTGCAAAATGCTTCCAAGCTAATATGAATAAAGATGGTGAGTCAAGTTTAATATTTTTGATATAATATTTAATCGTTAATTGGGAGATGCCGGGTATGACGAGTCAACCTGTACGATGTGCGGAATAGTGGAGGTGTCTCATCATAGTTATGGACAGCACTCTAACTTCATTAAATATCTAAGATAATTTAAGTAAAACAAAAGTGAATCTGTACTACACTTACACAATATTATAATGGCATCTGTAACACAGGTTTTCTTTCCTAGTACGGATGCCAAAGAGTCTGCTATTAAATTTCTTCACTTGTTGTTAAATATAGTAAATTAAAGGAAATTTGATATTAATTCATAAATTTAAGTTCCTATAGTATGTAAGTGTAATATTATTATGTTCAATAAACGATTATTATTATTATTATTATTTATTTAAGAATTAGCAGATTAATTTATTTATAACGTTATAGGAAGATATAGGAAATTTTTTGTTCATTAATAATAATGTAATGGAAATTTCTTAATAAATATCTATACTAATACTTTAATATTGGAAAAGACTGAATTGAATATGTAAAATGTAGCTCTACGAGGTACCATGTCGCGCGGCGCAGAAGTACTTTAAAAATATATTCTTTTTAAAACTACTTTAAAATATATTCTATTAATTATGTAACTAAATCGCCTAAATTAAGTCGTGGGTAACAGCTATAGGTAATTTATAATAAAGCTGAGGAGGTAGGTTTGTGAACAAAAAATAAATATGATTCCCAAAATAACTATTCCACGCGGACGAAGTCGCGCGCACAGCTAGTGAATATATAAAATATCCGACTAGTAAAACACCTAAATCGCGAATGCAAAGAGCCCGTATGTATACGTGTAGGTATTTGTCGCCCCCACAAAAGTGGAGAACATAAATTTCATAACATAGCAGTTTACCCGCGAGCCACAACAGTTGTGGGCTAGTTCCATCCGATTCGCAGCGGGTTACAATACAACACAATGCACTGAAACTGAAATATTGAGCCTGCCTGCTGGCTACTACAATTTGTCCTATTGTGAAAAGCTCTCTCGATTCCATCTGTCATTATGTCGCGTTCATATACTCAATATCGCTTTATGTGAACTGACATTATTGTGTTATTGGAAGCGTGAAAAACAACATCCATTTTGTATGGGTTTGCAATAGTTTTCCTTGTTATTGTAGGTATTACTGTGTTTCATATTTTTGTTGCTTTTTCACGACTGACAGTAAATACCGAAACATAGCCGCACATTTAAGAGTGGTAGGCAGACTGATATTCGTTATTAGTTTAGTCTACCTATGACCACTTTCACTCGCGAAAGATCTAATCGCTATTTGCGAACAGCTCGGTAGTGCCATGTTAACTTGGATAACCCACAATATGCTCATCAAGCGGTGTAGTGGATACTGCTGCCTGTTGACATGTCTCAGTAGCAAGTGTGTTCATGGACAGCTCTCTTGTTTAATATCAGAAGTGTATGATTTGTCGGGTTACTATTAAAATATCAAATAAATGATCGCTTACGACAAAAGGTCAGTATTCCTAACTGAAAAAATAAAAACTCAATTGGAAATTTCCTCAATTATACTTATAAGTGGTTTTAATATATGTGTTTTTTAAATAATTAAAATAACTGTAGGTTGGGTACAATTTCAATCCCACTAAATAACCTAAATTCAAAATCATTTAAATATGTATGGCTTTTCTGTAAGAGCCGATATTGTTAGCAATCTTAAGGCTTAACTGAATCTCGTATCTCATCCATATTCAACAAAACCTTTCTCACTTTAGGCGGCCACAAGTCGATATAAGGATTCTGCCACGCATGTTGATGAAGGCTCTATAAAGCTACAGACGTATATAGAGGCATATAGATATGCTTTATTACAGTTTTGCGTAAATTATAATATATTTCATAAAAGCAAAGTCACGTGAATCTTATTTATGAAAGATAAAAAGGAGAAATAGAAACTTAATAAAATAGTGCTGTGCTCCACTGATATATAAACTAGACCAGCTTTTTTAAACTTTTGTGTGCGAACAGCGTTTAAAAAAATTAAAAAACGCTCTTTTCTAAAAGAATTTGTATTAAATTAAAAAAGGTAATAGTAACTAGTAATGTTCATAAAAAATGATACATATGGCAGTATGGCACGGACGGACATGACGGGTTAAGAAATTCATTATAATCAACTTTTAATTCTGCATTATTTTTAATTAAGCGCTTGTTCATAATTTAAATCACCACTCCAGCCCTCGTTTAAGCTGTATCGAAATTTCTCGTTTCAATCGTTACAAATGAACATTAAAATGCGTAAAAGCTCAATGAAAACCTAATCAAAGTGGCAACAAATCCGTCAATGTACCGCAGGTGCTCCGCAGCCCGCTTTAATTTATTCAGAGTATCACTTCGTGCCTGTAAAGCCCCGTTTACATCAAGTTTATATTCCTGAATATTTGGATAATAATGCTAAACAATTTTAAGTTATGTTATAAAAGATAAAAATATGTTCGTTTCGCACTACTTTTGTCTGATTAAATTGAAATTTAGTATTTACATTTTTATTAATAAAAAATGTTTTTCACAAATTAAAATAGTTACCTATATGCTTTTATACGTCTTACCGCGTCTACAGTGCCTGTAAGACTTCAAATTGCCATTAAAAATGTATATTTCCAAAATCTAACAATACCATTGTCACGCCTTTTTCGCACAGGAATAGGCAAAGACAACGGAATACCACTTACCACGATCCTGACACAACTCCCTCGCTTCCCTCACATCCACAATTCTCTTCATGCACGCCCGACGGTTAAGAGCACTAGGCATCCCAGATATGTATGAATTTCATTTCAATAACGGAAAAAACTGCTATCACAGAAAAATTGCCGCCGGTTTAATGAGATGAATGTATACCAGGTATATATTCAGGTTGACAGTACTCACTTCTCTCGTTAATCTGGCGATACTTCCAAAGTAATCCCAAACGCGAGTTCACGTAGTATTATTACTTGAAATTATTATGTATTAAAATATATAATGTGTGAATACGGCTTTATCCCTAGTTAGAAGCTGCGGGCGGGATTAGCACGTTATAAGTTTACTCTCCAGCTAATTATGCGTCTTCCGAAACTTCAAGTATCCACGCAGTGTCTTTGTAACTTACACGTTAATTGAATAAAGGCTTTATTTTTTCATAAAACATTTTAATATATTTAATTATTTATTATTAAATTATGACGAAAATTGTATAGAAAAAATCAACACGTTTATTTTCACATACAATTTCACAGACTATGTCACAAACACATACACGAATTAGGGAAGGCTTTCATGCATGTAATACAGGCACCAAGACTTAACCCAATTTCTGCTATTTTAAAGTATTACCAAATAAAGACAAACGTAGGCAACAAATTTTTTTGATAAAATTAAGTAAAAAAAGTTACTACAGGTGAAATTTTGCGTCTTGTCTCATGAACAACCAAAACGTAGCTTAAAATAAATGGTAATATTCCGGTATATAGTACTTAGTAGGTATATGTAGTGATTTATTCAAGCTTTCAAGTTTAATGTCACCACAGCCACAGTGAGTTGGTCCACTCACTGTGCGAAAATCGGATGTCGGGTGGAATGGTAATGGAGGCTGCACTACTCGCAGCTTGTCGCTTCTAGTTGTTCAATTATTAACGCTCCCACTCTTCGGCTGGCTGTCGTCGAGAGGCCACAACGCCGGAATAATTAACGAACATACAGAACCAGAAATGGCTCACTGACGATGAAATGTCTTCGGTTAAAGTTAACTTGAACAAGTTATACTAAATGTTTGCTGCAATGATTTTTGTATTAAATTATTTTACCTCTATTTATTAATAATTATTATCGGTATTCTTTTGTATGTAACAATATTTCATCTGCATTTTTTTTATAGGAGCGGCATATAACAATCCGTTTAATTTTGGCATATGAATAAAAACAACTGATCCACATAGAAATTCAAGCAGCAGCTACCTCCACTATGACTGGCTAGTAGAGATAAATATGGTTAATTCTTTTAAATTTATTTATTTCGTTATACAACTGATACTGAAACGCGATTAGCTTACTTCACGAGAGTTGTACACGGCAGACTGGGCTAAAAACCATCATCAGCCTGCCTAACTTATGGGATGTAATTTATGTGATTTTATTTTAAATTTTAATATCTGATTTCGAAGAAATTAATAAGCATTATTCATGAGATCCAATTGGCCAAGTTCAATAGATCTAAGTAAACAATCGACAGCACGAAGTTGTTGAAGCTACTCTGTAAATATGAACCCGCTTTGGGAGGCTATCAGACAGAAATTTGTACTCAATAACTTTAGCTATACAGGGTGTCCCGTAAGTAGTGGTGTCAACGGTATTTTACAGATAGAGGGGTTCAATATCTAGAATATAATTTGGTGATTTTTTTTTATACCTTCTGGTTTAAAAGTTATGACATTTTTAAAGAATTATCATTTTTTCCCCCGTTTTATCACAAAATAATGTTATAAAAAATTGTTTACAATCATTTTCACTGATATTTTTATTTAAGTGGGTTGAGAAAACACAGGGCTTTCTAATTAAAATATTATTTGTAACCAATTAATAACCATGATTAAATAAAAAATTAAAATCTAAACAAGATTTAATTTATCAAATTTTAAGCAAAATATTTAAACGAAGCTGGTGTAAAAAAATTGTATGTAAGGTTACGGGACCATTATTTTAAAAATATCTGCAATTCACACGGACTCTAAAAACGTATAATAATGTTCACTGTCATTTTAATTAAAGTAATTTTTCATAGTTAAACTAGCAAAAAAGTGCTATTTGTTGAAGAAATTTCATTATTACCTTATGCGAATTCCAATAAAACCAATGTAAATAGATACGGATAAGAAAATAATTTATTAAAGTAAATGCTCAAAATGTCTCCCTCTAACTCTAATGCATAACCGACATCTTCTAATAAAGATTCTCCTGATATTTCCTAGGGCTCTTTGATTATTTTTAATTCTTTCGAACACGATATTAAATTTTTGGCCTAGTTCATATTCATTATTACATGTTTCATAAACAGCTTCTTTAAAGTTAACAACAGCAGACTGATGATGGTTATTTGTCCAGTCTGCCGTCCTGGGGTAGTACCACCACTTTCGAATATAACACCCGTAAAGTGACTTTGTCGCGTTTCGGGAATAGTTTAAAAGTAGCCAGGTATAACGAGAGGAGTGTGCGCTGTCAATCTAAGATGGTACATGCTCGTCTCCGTACATGGTAGGTTTCTCTGTAGTAGCAGTTGTTTCCATTCATGGACCGCACTCTAGCTTTACATCAGGCGGAATGTTATCACATGCCGAGCTACAATAAAAAAAATAACACCATAATTTACTTAATAATCTTTGTTTTAATAGTAGTCCGGCATGTGATACACTCTGCCTAATGTACTTAAGGTACGTAATCTCTGAATGAAGTATCAGTGGAAACAGGCGTCAGTCTACCTACCCCTCTTTGAACATCCCTAAAGTCAAATTAAGGAACCGAAATAAAAAAAGATCGGAACTACAAGCAGTTAGTATCTTACAGTAGGTTAAGACGTGAAAAAGTGCAAATTTCCGACTGTAAGAATTCTTAAAATCCGTCCTATTATCAGAATGCATTATTAAAAATCGACGCCCATTTGTTGTATTTATGTCGAAAAAACATTGTAATTAAAATGATAGTAAACATTATTATACGTTTTTAGAATCCGTGTGAATTGTAGATATTTTTAAAATAATGGTCCCGTAACCTTACATACAATTTTTTTACACCAGCTTCGTTTAAATATTTTGCTTAAAATTTGATAAATTAAATCTTGTTTAGATTTTAATTTTTTATTAAATCATGGTTGTTAATTGGTTACAAATAACATTTTAATTAGAAAGCCCTGTGTTTTCTCAACCCACTTCAATAAAAATATCAGTGAAAATAATTGTAAACAAATTTTTATGACATTATTTTGTGATAAAACGGGGGAAAAAATGATAATTCTTTAAAAATGTCATAACTTTTAAACCAGTCTATGGACCCCAAGACCCTAAGAGGTTCGAGCCGTGAATACCGGGGGTCCATACATTCTTAAAAATCTATCATTGTTTATGTATAATATGTTATTATTACCGTAAAGGGGTTTTTCGTTATTTTTTTATTGTAGCTCGGCATGTGACAACACTCCGCCTGATGTAAAGCTAGAGTGCGGTACATGAATGGGAACAACTGCTACTACAGAGAAACCTGTGCGGGCAGCAGTCGCCTCCACTATGCCGGCTTGAGGAGACGAACATGTGCATCTAGATTGACAGTGCACACTCCTCTCGTTATACGTGGCTACTTTCAAACTATTCCCGAAACGCGACAAGATCACTTCACGGGTGTTACATTCGAAAGTGGTGTTACTACCCCAGGACGGCAGACTGTTTATTACTAGATTATCAAGGTCTTGCTCTTATGTCTAAATATGAAACTGTTATTATTTTAACTAAGCAGTTGTGTCAGGGGACAGACTGACGGGGGAAAAATAATTAATAATTTAAAGGAGAATGCCAATTCGCCTAAGCAACATGGGCCCACAATTCAAGATAGAATTGTACATAGTGGGAAATTTATTTGGTGGCGGGTAAATCAATTGTATCTTATATCTATGTTTTAATGCTTCTTTGTTTCTGCTTCTGCCTGTCGCTGTATTTTCTCCTAAATAAATAAAATAAAATGTGTGAATTTGTAAAGATATGTGTGTGTGTGTATTGATGTGTGATATAAGTACTTAAAACTCAGAGGTTGCAAAAAGTTTTCACCTACCTGCATTTTCATAAAACCCGCAGGAGACTAACAAAAAGCGTTCACGAAAGAGCAAATGGATTTAATCCCCAATTTAACTTCGCAAAATTAATTTCAAATCGATCAGTACGGCGAGTAAGCCAGGGGCGGTCGTCCCCGTTCCAGACCGCTCTGTGTAATACCCAACTCGCCACTTTCTAATACCCTTCATCAAGACTTTATTTTTCTTTAAACTTTATGAATGTTTGTTATACAAAAAACAAACGAATAAATCAAAGAGTTGTAGGCGGACTGATGACGGTTATTAGCCCAGTCTGCCGTTCTGGGGTAGTACCACTTTCAAGTGTAACATCCGTGAATTGACCTAGTCGCATTTCGATAGGAGGGTATACTATCAACCTGGATGGTGCACATTCGTCTCTTCGAGTCGGCATAGCGGAGTCAGCAGAAATTCAAGTCGGTATAGCGGAGGTGACTGCTGCCAGCAGAAATTTCTCTGTGGCAGCAGGTGTTTCCGTTTTTTGACAGCATTCTTGTTTAAGTGTTGATATGACGCTTACAATAATTTAAAAAAATCAATGTATTCAAAAGTACTTATTCAATGTGAATAATTTAATGAATGTAAAAAGCTAAAAATGAAAAAATACGGGAAATCTGAACCTTTAATTAAATTCCACTTGTTTTATTGAATAAGAAGGAAAAATACCACGTTAATGTATTGAAGAAATAAAATTAATATAATGAAGGCAAGATGTGCCGTCGGCAAAGCTTCACCACTGTCGCATCGAGGAAAGGGGCTGAACTTTTCAATTACCGCCATGTCGTGTAACCCCGCAGCGGCAGGGTTAAATTAATTCTCTCTACTTCACAAAAAGATTCACCTCCTGATTCGCCTCATCCCCTCTCCTGCCCCACCTCTGCCACGGAAGTACTTTTCTATCGTTTTTCCGTGAACTCTCCGGCCATCTCCCTGTACCTCGTAACATACTGACGTCGCACAATATTTATTTTTAATTTAATGGTTCCCGCATACGATTTTGATTCAAAAAAGCCTGCTCTTTTCATTCTACGAGTATTTAGTTTTATTGTCGCTTTTAACAATTTGTAATACCACCTATGTTTTTTATTTCTATTGCAGCTATATGATACCACACTCCGTCCGATGTTAAGCTAGAGTGCGGGCCACGAACGGAAACAACTGGTACTGTAGATAAATTTCTGCAGAAAGCAGTCGCCTCCGCTATGCTGGGTTGAGGAGGCGATTGTTAACCATCCAGGTTGATAGTGCATACTCCTCTCGTTACTTTTGAACTGATCTCGAAACGACAAACACTTGAAAGTGGCGGTGTTATCGCAGGACGATAGACCGGGCTAATAACTATTATGAGCTTGGTGAAGTCTCTTTGCAGTTTCATTGCAAGTAATAAATTGCAACAAACGTTTTATAGTTACATTTAAACTAACTCAGTCTTTCATTTTAAATAAACTATTTTATTTATAGCTCAATAAAGATCTACAACCTTTTTCAACAATTACGAACATCGTATCTTCAAACATAACTTTTAAACGGGTTAGTTTATTTCTATATACAACAAGGAACTAAACAGCTGTTTGTAGGAATTGCCGATCACCCTAATTGAATTTTCATTGAACATGTAGCGAACCATTCTATTGTGTTGTAATACGGCATGACTAATATGCTTTAGATGCATTGTGTATGCGTGATCCAGAAAGCGTTGGAGTTGAGACATGTTTCGGATCAACACGTGTACAATTTCCACCTATGCAACCGACCCTTACTTCACCCCTCTACAAACTATTCAGATGTTGAATTACCACAGATAGTGTGACTGTATAAGTATTAATAGCTATTTTTATTGTTTTTGTTTTGTTAATTTATCACACCTATAATGTTAGAGTTAGGGGTGGCATAAGTTTTAATAATTAAACTACAATGATTCAAGATTTATTTTGCTTTGTGTTATACCAATAGGATCATTTGAATTTTTTTTTTACCTCGACGGTCAAAATATTGGTCTGATTGGTGGGTGATCTCACTTTAGGCCGTGAAAGCGTAAATGTAAACTCACACTTGGCTCTTTGCTTAAATTTTGATACACTTAGGTACTGCGTATTCACACCCTTTGATAATCCTTAATAGGTATGTTGTTTATACATATATTGGTAGTTACATAATATGAATACAGTTATGTTTTCATAGAGAACAAAACAAATAGACCCTTCCGCATATTCACACCACGATCCGTATTGTGTAAGACAAAGAGTGATAAAGGTCGTCCATCCCGTCTCCAATGCGATTATGTGATTTATTCATCATACCTCGCCGCTACCAACTAAATATTATTTATATTTTGACAGAATAAGTGTTTCGATCCCCAAAATTGAATGAGGGGAATCACGATTCTACTAATTTCATTTTAATGTAGTGCGTGAACATATTAGTGCTATGTCATATTGAATAAAATTAAGTGTTTTTGACGTGGTAATCTTTTGCATCTGTTGGTAGTTTTTTTCTTGTATCTAATTCTCTGGATTTAATTAACTAATTTGGGATTTAATAGTTCTGGTAATAATATATATCGAAGGGTGGTATAATATCTACCTATCTATAAAAACACAACAATATTACGTACCTATAAAGAACGGCAATATAATTTTCAACAGAAGAACTTGTTTACTTCAGTTACGTTATGAGCGGTTGTTTGAGGAAGCGGTGCACTCAAAACTTGTTCAGTTTTCCAACCAAACCCAACATTCAAAAACTGCCGCGGGCGACTTCGCGTCAACTTTTGGTTCAGTAAAATACAAAAGCTCACTTCGCTTGGGCGTATTTTTATCAAGTTATAGCAGTAACTTAGTAGTTATTTTGCATTAAAATATGCAATATAATTTATAAAGGAAACTCAAACAAAATAATTACTTATTTCTTTGAACATTTTAGATTAAATTTCTTAATTTTTGTAACATTGTAAACAAACTTTGTCAAACATTGTGTACATAGCGTTGTGTATGTAAAGGCACAAAACAAAGAACCCATTTCGGGATTTAACACAAGTCCGTTGTCATCTCGGTGTTGTCGGACATCTATTATGCGAGATGTTTACCCCCGGAGTTACTGCGACCCGAGCCACCGCAACCCACAGGGTGGAAGGTGAATAAAAACCTGGATATTTCTCATATTTATGTCGGTGCACTCGAAAATATTCTCTCAGATGGCTGGTCTACGACGGTCACGGGGATGTGGTCTCTAAGTACAGAGAACACAGAGCACATTAGTGTGCAGGTGAAGTCGGCGTGGGACGGTGCCCACCTGACGCACCCCCGCTGCCCTCTTCGCTGCCCTCCCGCCCTCGCTGGCTCGTTAATGATGATGTGCTCAGCCGGCAGACTATTTCACTTCTGAATACATCTTTCTCACTTTTGATCCCCTCTCCCGTTCGTTTGCTTCTATTTGTATCCGTGCGTCCTTTTCGTGCCCGCTCTCGCCTGGTCGCATCTACCTAGTCAAGTCGACAAACGAGAGTATCTACTTTGTGTCGGAAATGTAATGGAACAAATGCGGCGAGAATTAGCGTTGAAACGAATGACGAGGCACGGGGTCGCTCTCTCGTGCCCTATCCGATCACTTCCACGAGATGAGTTTTGATGCTCTCTCAAAGAGGTTATGTTTGTCACAAATACAGTATTAAGTTTCAAAATCATTTCATATTTTTCAACTGACTAAATCTAATTAGCGTTCGGTGGAAAAATTTTTTTTTTTATAAATTATCAGATTATTATTAGACGTACTAGTTTACACATCCACAAAAAAAACCTTTAACTTAGGTATGTTAGAACCTATAAATAAATATACGATTAAATTATAAGTAGGTGTCTACCGATTTATGTAAGATGTTTAACATCTTGATCTGAAGGGAGAAGATAATTCACTTTACTCCCTGCCTCTGCCTTTTGATGCGAAATTTTGACGAGTCATTGTTACAAATTACGTTAGTTGTTAAGAAAAGGTAGATTTTCTACGAGATTTTCTTTGAATTGTATTTCTGATGTAGCTTATTTGGGTCTTTCATTTTTAATTCTTTGTTATTTATTGTATACTTCATTATTTTTTGTTATATTTAATTCAATTCAGTTTACCTAATAAAATCGGTAATTATGGCATCTACTAATCGACTACGACCGTTATTTTATTTATAGGTATTTTTATTACCAAAGTATTCTTATCACATGACGTATAAAACAGAAGAAAACTACACTAACAATAGCTTTTTGGAACAAACTCTTCGTCAGTCAATAAACCTTTTGACCATTCACCAAATCGGCTTCGCGAAGCTTTTCATATTCGCCGGAGCTCCGCAGCTTCCAAGTTACTCGAGTTATTGGGTCATTAATCACCCCACTCCATGTTTCCACCTTCCGAACTCCTCCCTCACAAGCTCCCCATCATACGGACCACCAACATTTGTATTTTATGCTTTAAATATTCTTTTAGATGGCGCAAAATGTACTAAATTTCAAATTATCTATTAAATCATGACTTGTTTTGTTATTCCTACCTATCGTATCTACCTACATTAATTAACATTAACTTCACCGAGAAATCTTGTTCTTAAATTATATCTGTGACAAATTTAATATGATAAAATCATAGAGGTGAAAACTTCATACATCTGACATGAAAAAAGCGTAGGCCGCTTCAAACGATTCGACAATGTTGCCGTCAAGCCAAATACTAATTGACAGAGAACCTAAAGGAGACTGCAGTCATCTTTTCTCTCGCGTCACATTAGGAGCGTTATTGCACACCTAGTTGTATATATCAATAGATAAAATAAATAAGAACTGAATAAACCTAATCAAATAAGAATTTCAAGTTTTTATAAAAAAGATAATGAAAATATATTTATTAAAAATATTGGGGTCATTTTCACTGTTTTACGCCCTCAGGAGTAAAAACAACAATTTTGTAGTTATTGTTTAAATTGCGTTGTTTTAAAAAACATATCATGTTTGTTTTTAATTCGCCATTGAGTGCTGAGCGAACCTTTTGACTCATCGAATTTTAAAGTTAATAACACTTTTAAAATATTTTTATTTGTCAGTCTTTTTTTATGATTTTTGTTGATTGGTAATTAGTTTTTTTTAAATATTCCAGTACTTTAGTATGCGATCACACTCCGTCTGATGTTAAGCTTTTAGCACCGAGATATATATTCAGGTCAAACTCGCCTCCGCTATGCCGCCCGCTTGATGAGACACTCCTCTCGTTATACGCATTCAGACGATACTCTTTAAATATCTACGCAACATATTTATTTTTAATTAAAATAGTGATTAATTAAATAATTACAAGTTAATGAGATATTTTCCAATTTAAATCGAGGCATAAATTTAAATTTTAACACCGTACTTACATCTACTTATAATATAATTTAAATTACGGAACAACAAATGAGTTGCCACAGTCGCCACAGTCGCCGCAGCGTCAGATCATTACAAACTCCTGGCTCACTTTCGGCTCTATGTAATTAAAATCTCGCGATTATCCGCGTTACACTGGAAACTCATCGTGCAGTCAAAAGGCTATTTATCCATAACCGACACCACCTTAAATTAGGATTTAATACGTTAAACGTAAAGTCGAGTTTACTTTAGCTATTGATTACTCCGTGGTCGAGGGTGAGTTCGGGAGAAAAAGCACGTGTTCAATTTGGGATTACGTGCGCCCCATAAACAAAAGGTTTACATTGCGTTAGTTCGCTCGCCCGCACACGAACGACACGCACATGACGCGGCCCCATGTCTTACTGACAAACACTATCCACAACTTATCGGCTGTCTTTCAGCTAAGTTACTTTTGTTGTTTTTATTACTATCTTAAGTTTCTTTACTTCTAAAATATGGTTTTATATTCTTATAGATGAGTGATTACATCGTTGTATCGTATTACCTAAGTGTTTTTATTTCATCATCCTTGTTATCAAAAGCACTTTTTTCTGTCGTCGTATCATCGTGCGGGTCTGAACTATTGCTCCTCCGTCCGTCTCTCAGCTGCCATGCCAGCCTGCGACCGTCCTCTCTACGACATACAAGACCCACCCATTTCCATTTCAGACTCTTCAGACATTTCCGACACGATTATGATATTTTAATACTTGCTTTATTACACAAATTGCGACAAATTAATAGATCTATCTGCATGCGGTGAAATTGATTGCAGAGAGAATACAAATATTCCGCTGAAACAATCGAGTATTTAGTCCAGTTGTCGCGGAGCTTTAAGCCGTGCCGGTATACCTATGT
Organism: Tinea pellionella; assembly: GCA_948150575.1. Lineage (NCBI taxonomy): Eukaryota > Metazoa > Arthropoda > Insecta > Lepidoptera > Tineidae > Tinea > Tinea pellionella. Next base: position 5,198,187 of record OX411252.1, read on the forward strand.
GCGGCATGTGAACCTAACGTATGCACTGCCATGTGCGAACACAATGGTCACATTCCCATGGACGTAGCCTCTGGCTGTAAGCCGATTTCGTGCCGCCATTCACCCCGCAACTATACGCTTATACGATAGCTCACCCCTAACGCATCTCTCTCATTACTTATTAGTAACTTTGTAATGCGTGGGTACTTGCTTATCCTTTATAATTTAACTTATAAGGTATCTTTGTATTTATATAAATTTATTATATATTTTTAACCCGGACATTTTCAAAATTATAATACACTGTACTATAATGCATTGTAAATCTAGATGGTTCATGCTCGTCTCCTTAAACCGGCATAGTAGAGGCGACTGCTGCTCGCGTAGGTTTCTCTGTAGTAGCAGTTGTTTCCATTCATGGACCGCACTCTAGCTTTACATCAGGCGGAGTGTTGTTACATAACGAGCTACAATAAAAAAAACATGATAAAGTAAGTAAGTGACATATGCCATAAATGAAGGAAGGGAAGGAAGGCAGACTGATGATGGTTCTCAGCCCAAGTCTGACGTCCTGGGTCTATCTTTTTAAATGTAAAACCATGAAGTGAAATAGTCGCATTTCAGGGTCAGCTTGGAAGTAGCCAGAGTAGTATAGCTAGACGAGTGCACACTGTCAATCTAAACGGTGTACTGGTCTGCTGAAGTCGGTATAGCAGAAGTGACTGCAGCCCAACGTAAGGCTGTCAACAAATTAATTTGCGATAGCGCGTATCTACCCTTTTACGTCTGAAATATGCCAAATTACTAATATTATCTATTTATTTATTGGTATAAAGTATGTGCCTGCTTAGTGAGTAGTTTCACGGAGTGCGATTGAAAGTAAATTCAAGCAGATATCGTCCTCTTTGTGGATTTCACAAAGATCTTTACTTAGAGATGTATTTTATAGGTTTCCCTTTACAATATGTATGTTTTTTTAAGTAAATATTTTATATTGTTAGAAAACATGTATACATATACAAAGAAAGGGCAATGGCTAATCTTTTTTCAGAACTTTAAGGATAAGCAGCCTTTTATTAAATTATCTTTGTCAAATAATAAGATTTATCGTCTAGCTGTTCAACACGAAAGAGGTCCTCGCAAGCCAAAACTTCATGCTGGAGGTCTGGGTTCGATGTCGCTTCCTCCACCAATGTCACAATCGGCGCACAAGCCTCATCCGCTGAAGTTGTCTCCAGTCTCACCTTATACGTCTATGCCTCAACCGTTTAATTTTCAGGTGATTTGATTGTTTAGATAAATATAAAAAAATATCATTGAAAGAGTGGTAAACAGTTTGATTTGTAGCTCGGCATGTGACAACACTCCGCCTGATGTAAAGCTAGAGTGCGGTCCATGAATGGAAACAACTGCTACTACAGAAAAATCTCTAATTAGTCCACTGTTTCAAGTGTAACGATCCGTAAAGTAGACTAAGTCAGTCGCTTTCCGGGATCACCTTGGAAGTGGCCCAGTATAGCGAATGGGTAGTGCACATTCGTCTTTTTAAACCGGGCATGGCGGAGGTGACTGCTGCAAACATTTGAAATGAAATGAAATCTTTATTGCGTGTTTGGTATTAGGTAATTTCTGATAGTAGTAAAATAAACATGTCCAGCTAATATCTGCCTTTGCAGGCGTACACACATTTGTCCGTATTACATAGTTACAGTCATCTATCCATTATTACAAATCGTATTAGTTAATAACATCAAATTAGAATAGACATAAACAACATTTCTCTGTGTTTTCGCCCATGGACTGCACTCTAACTTAACAACAGGCGGAGTGTATTTAATATAATTATTTATTTATCAAACAGTTTAGCATAAATATGGAACAAGCGCCGTTAAGCACCGCTTCCAGTGTAACATCGAGCGGTGCTGGTGCAGGTCCAGGAGCTGTCAGTCCATTGCCGCTCGTTCCAGAACCATTTCTACCAGCTGTGCCACCACCGCCTGGTCTTCTTCATATTTTAATGTCTTCAGATAAATGTCAGGTATTGGATTAAGATTTTCTCTGAATGAATAATTATTACAAAAACACTTTAGATATATTAATATATCTTTCTTTAATTATAATTTTGCCTAATAATGCCTTACATAACTTAATGTCCCGTTTTGAGAAAAAATAAACAGTCACGTCATCGAACCACCTTTACCGCCTTTTTCATGGCAGGCAGCAGTCGCCTCCGCTATGCCGGCTTGAGAAGACGAATGTGCACCATCCAGATTAACAGTGCACACTCATCTCGCTATACTTGGCTACTTCCAAATTGTTCCCGAAACGCGACAAGGCTACTTCACATGTTACATTTGAAAGTGGTGGCATTACCCTAGGTCGGCAGACTGGGCTAAGAACCATCATTACTCTGCCTACCACTCTTAAAAAATACAAATAACATTGTCACGAATCAGAATTTAGCGAGGTTCAAACACGGTCTCATTGATCGTGAGTTTTACGCGTCTTACCGTTAGACCACGGCCGTTCGAATTACTAAGTACCTAATAGGGTTTTTTTACCACCTAGGAATTAATGTGGAGTGCAAAGCAGTTACAATTACAAGGAGATCCGACTCTTTTGCGACCACCACCAGGAGCTTTTGGTGCTCCTTTAGCACCAACATGGGAATTATTACAAGTAAGTTATTCTAATAATATAATTTTTACCAATTCGTGTTTAATTTTAAAGTCGACTTTAATTAGGTGCTCTGATTAAATGTCCTGAAAAGAGTGGTAGGCAGACTGATGATGGTTATTAGCCCAGTCTGCCGTCCTGGGTTAGTACCACCACTTTCGAATGTAACACCCGTAAGTGACCTTGTCGCGTTTCGGGCATAGTTTGAAAATAGCCAGGTATAACGAGAGGAGTATGCATTGTCAATCTAGAAGGTGCATGCTCGTCTCCTCCAGTCGGCTTAGTGGAGGCGACTGCTGCCGGCACAGGTTTCTCTGTAGTAGCAGTTGTTTCCATTCATGGACCGCACTCTAGCTTTACATCAGGCGTAGTGTTGTCACATGCCGAGCTACAATAATAAAAAAAGACTCTTGTTATTGAGTTTATTTGCTTAGTTTCGAACTTCTTTAATATTTTTTTAAATTGCTCTTACGAATACAAATTAGGTAAATCGTTGTATGTATTGATAAGGTCATATGTTAAAACCTTAAGAATAATTTCTTAAATACCTACTAAGAGGTGTGTTCTAAAATGCAAGAGTGGGTGGCTTTTTGACTTACAAGGACAAAGTGAGCTCCGCCCTTGGTCCTGATTGGATCCTTGCGATGACTTCCCGGCTTCCCTTAACTTTTAACCCCGCCTTAAGGGCTAGAACAATTCGCGATTTATATTTTACTTAAATTAAGTTATACTTTTAAACTAGAGATAATTTCGGATATTAATCAAATTAAACATAGAGTACCTGGACAGAAATATATATATTTTTTTGGAATATTCAATGAAGGGAAACAACTGCTACTACAAATAAATCTGTACAGGCAGCAGTCGCCTCCGCTATGCCGGCCTGAGGAGAGATGTATGCATCATCTAGATTGACAGTGCCCACTCCTCTCGCTATGCCTAGCTACTTTCAAACTGCTTCCGAAACGCGACAAGGTCACTTCACGATGACTATGTTACCACATTCGAAAGTGGTGGTACTACCCAAGGAGGGGGCAGACTGGGCCACCATGATCAGTCTGTCTACCACTCTTTAATATTACCTATTGGCACTGAGCGAGGTTTATCTTATCTAAGCACTTAGATTTTTTTGTTTTACTAGGAAACAAGTGCACGTCTTCTTTTCATGGCAGTACGATGGGTCCGATGCTTAGCACCGTTCCAAGCTCTCGCTACACATGATCAGTTGGTGTTACTCAGGGCAGGATGGAAGGACCTCTTTCTATTGCATTTAGCGCAATGGTCAGCACCTTGGGATTTGGCACCATTGCTCTCCGCACCAGCTGCGAGGGCAAGACTCCCGCCTGACCCAATAGCTGATTTAGAACTTAATACATTACAAGTATGTCAATTGTTATTAATTATCACTAATTTTTGACGAATTAAAAAATAACAAACATCTCAATAGGTAAGCATGTCTTTTATTATTATACTTAATTACATTTTTTTTTTAATTAAATGAAAATTGAATAGAATAAATTGACATCTCATAACTTTCCAGTGCCGGATTTAAGCATAGGAAACATAGACAGTTGCCTATGGGCCGCCACCACACCACAAAAAAAAATTAATTAAATCGATAAAGGCTCAGTAGAAACAAAAAAATACTGAGGTTTGTTTTAATTTAAAAAAAAAGTGTTAGCCAACTTAGTTGCTCTCTTCTTTACCTTGACCCTAATAGAAACTTTCAACAGTTAAGCACAAACGATTTGAAGGCCTCCACAACATGCTCTGCCTATGAGCCGCCGAAATCTAAATCCAACGCTGTTCATTTGTTTATATATAATATATTTTTATTTATAGGAAATCTTATGTCGATTTCGTCAAATATCACCAGATGGAAGCGAATGCGGTTGTATGAAAGCTATAGTTTTGTTTTCTCCTGGTAAGTCGATACTCTACTAATACCTATATTATTATAAAACTATTATAAAATAAGACAAGGAAATATATTGGGGACTGCGGGTCTATTGCTGGTAATAGGGTTCATTTTGACAGTTGAATGAAACTCACTTTCATTGACCATGACTGCCTATTCGACCTCTGATCTGAAGAGGATGTAATCGGGAACAGAGATAAAAGTTTGTTTGGCATATTTAACCGTTATTAATTTAGGGATATAAAAAGTTTTGGTAAGAATACGTGTTTTGGCGTTTTTGTAAATTACATGTAATTACAAATTACATATCCATCAGTGTGGTAAAATAGGAAATTAAAAGGACAATGCCCATTTTTGAGTCCACTTCATATCGAACAGTTTGTTAACAAAACAATATTCTAAAATAATATCTTATTTTTTCATTAATTTATTTAATTATATGAACACATCTTTTACCAATCAATAGACAATGTGTAATTACATAAAAAACAGATATCAATGATAATTATTGAAGCATTTAATATATTAATAACCTCAAATATTGCAACAAAAAAAGTCTAATTACTCACGAGCAAATTTAAAATTTATTGGTGATAAGTAATGTTTATTTATTTTCTTAAAAAATTATCTAAAAATCATTGACTAACTCGATTAAAAAAATTGTGGGTCTATTTCTCTTAGTCGAATGAGCATTCTCCTTTATATGGTGAAAAAAAGCATAAGTATTATTAATTGTACATATATGAATATATGGGCAAGCTTGATATCAATAAATCAAAAACTTAATAATAAATTCTTGCAAACAGCACTTCATTAGTAACCGGCTAAAACCGAGAATTTGTAAAAATAAATAATAATAATAAAATACTTTATTGCACAAAATACAATATAAAACTTGCAAAAGGCGAACTTAATGCCTTAAGGCATTTTCTACCAGTTAACCTTTGAGAGATGTAAAAGTGTTTTCAGTGCAAAAACAAAAAGAAATTAAAAAAAAAACTGAAATAATTGAATAAAAGAAGAATTGAATATGAATTTTATAATCTAACAAGAAATATACACTCATATTATTTTCAGATACTTCAGGATTAAGTGAGACGCAACCAGTAGAAATGTTGCAGGATCAAGCACAATGCATCCTCGCGGATTATGTTCGGACACGATATACAAGACAACCTACTAGGTAAGTATCTATATTTTCTATTCGTCTATGGTATCATAAAAGGTCTATAAAACATCTTTGAAGTGTAGGCGACCTTAATCTGCAGTTCTTGGCAGACTAAGGGTAAAGCGGGCCCTAGGGAACATTGTAATTCCGGGCTTATTTTTCAGTCATGATACATACTTTTGCTGATAGTACCTACACTTCTTTGTTGTGCATAATTGTTCTCAAAAGATTATTGTTAAATAAACGCCCATTTATAACTTAACACAACTTTTGTACAGATTCGGGCGTCTATTATTGCTTCTACCGTCATTACGGGCTGTGAGGGCGCGATCTATTGAGCTACTTCTCTTCAGGGACACAGTTGGCGATGTCTCTGTAGCGACACTTCTTCACGATATGTATAGAATGCAACCAGCACCGCCTGTACCATCTTACACACAAACGCTGGAAAACTGCAGAACGCCGTGAAGATCTTTTTTTCGAATTAGTAATTATAGTTCATATGTAGCCTTAAGTAGAGGTAGGCAGACTGGTTATTAGCCCTGTCTATCGTACCTGGGTAGTACCACCACTTTTGAATGTAACACCCGTGAAGTGACTATGTCGCGTTTCGGGTTCAGTTTGAAAGTAGTCAAGTATAGGGAGAGGAGCCGGCACAGCGGAGGCGACTGCTTTGTATATAAAGGTGGTTCGATACCTCTGGAATTGATGTAAAAGTGACCCTCTTAAGTCTAAAATTACCCACGAATTTTCTCCGCATGATAATAAAGTCAAACAGTATTTGCATAAAGAATTTCATCGATAAGTTGTAAAGCAGTTGCAAAAAGAAAGTTGTAAAACAAACGCTGCAAGTGTATCCTCATTTCGAATTCAATAAATTTTTATAGCGCCATCTTTTATTGAGTAGTAGAACTACTTTGTAATGTTAAATTATAAAATATCGGATAGATCGTGTGCGAAATATTTTAATAGTTATGACCAACATTTAATTTGAAAAGAAAATATTATTGCACTTTTGCATTTATTTATATGTTTATACGCCTATTAAAATTTATTAATATTATCTTTGTCTAAATATTTACAATATTCATGATTTAAAAAAACTTTGTAAAGCAAAAGGCTAAATATGAGTTTATATTTACGCCGTGACAACGTAATGAGCGAACACTCCACCAATCAGACGATGTTTTTCCTTTTTGTTTTATATGGTGTTATCACAATTGCCAGTGTCAAAGTAAATATTTTGCATCAAATTAATAACATTGTGCATCACGAGTCATTCATTCATCACACCAGTCAGGTCAAGTCTCAGTCATGTCAAAAATTATTCCAGTAAAGTGGTAGAACCTTTACTAAAACTTCCTAGGGAGTTTTGGAGGGAAAATGGAAACAGAGGTTCTCATCTTTTGAATAGTTTACCCACACTCACACACGTTCAAAAACACTTAATGGTTAATAATCCACCATTATTACACATTAACACTCGAAGAAACACAAGTTTAGAAAAATAATTCAAAACAGATAACCTTACGTCTAAAGATGGCCGCCAAAACTCTCATTTATTGTGACCATCGAAGTAATCAAAATCAAATGAAGCGATCCTATTGGCGGAGAGAACTCGCGTTTCGCTGTCACAGCGTAAATATACTCATACTCAGCCCTCCGACGGAATTTCGTCTATTTTTTTTTACTATTGTAAATATTATTAATTAATTCTTCTAGTTATTATTATCTATCTAGTCAGTTTTAGTCATTGTTAATTTTAAGAAAAAGAAGTCTTGTAAGAAATCATCATAGATAATAACGTATCTTTTAATTAATGTTGTTTAAATGAATTAAAAACTCATACTTACCTATAATTATATTGTTAATCATTATAAACATATCTAATATTATCAATGTAAGGTAATAATTTATTAAAAACGTTACTAATTAAATATTATGTTGCGTTTATAATTTCCAACCTTCAAACAGCGACACTTCTGGAGGTGTGCTAGAATGTGAAATCACCTCGACTCACAGCTACTCAGTGTGGAAAAAGGGAACGCTAGGAAACTACCCTCGTAAAAGGCCGTGTAGTCAAAGATTATATCACAGTCAAAAATACAAAATGCAAAAATTTGAGAACAATTTTTTATTTGCACCAAATATTACAAATTTTAAATAAATTACTTGATTTAAATTATACTAACAAGACTCCAATTCAATGAGAGAAAAAAAAACAAGTTTATTGTAAAAAATATTCGACAAAATATAATTCAGTATCTATTCTACTTCTTCCAGCTCCGATATATTAACTTTATACATATTTTGTACTGCTTGAACTTCGGACAAATCTACTCTGTCGTTTTCTAGTTCTACATTAGATTTAGGCGCCTCCACGGGTTTTGTTTCAATTGTCCTGGGGAAGTCTAATTTACTCCATGTACCAAACTCTGACTTTTTCAGTTTAATTTCAACTTTTGTTGACAACATAGATGCGCTGCATTGTTCTACTTTTATCATCTGTCAATAAATTTTTTTTAATGAGTCACAGTAAAAATCTTTAATAATTGAAATATTTGATTGGAAAATCAACATGCCCGATTATATGCAGCAGTCGCCCCCACTATGCCGGCTTGACGAATCGAGCATGTACCATCTAGATTGACAGTACACATTCTTCTCTTATACCTGGCTACTTTCAAACTATTCCCGAAACGCGACAAGGTCACTTCATGTGTGTTACATTAAAAAGTAGTGGTTACTACCCTAGGACGACAGACTGGACAAATGACCATCATCAGTCTGCCTACCACTCTGAGGGACCAAAGCACATGTAACATAGTTACATTGGTACTGGTCAGAATTAGTGAGGTTTGAACACAGGTCTCATGGATCGCGAGTTCACACGCCTTACCGCTAGACCACGTCCGCTCTTTAACAATTCTGGAGCTATAAAGGTTTATTAACTTACACCTCGTAATTCCAAATCCAATTCAAAAGCACTGTCTCCTTCTTCTGGAAATACTAATCTAGTATTAAGTCTGATAGGGTTTAATTTAACAAAACTCTTGAATGGATCATATTTCTTTGCATAAATTGATATTACAACTGTGTCCGGAGTTTGATGCCAATCCCAACGGCATTTCACTGCACCAGTCGCTGAGGCCTAAAAGTTTCTTCATAAATTATTATAATTTCCTTGGTAGTTCCTGTACCCTAAGCTAGATATGTTAGTATATGCTATAATTGTCATCAACATGGTAAGGATACTCTTGTGCAGGAATATGAAGTGTAAATATCAGGTGAAGATACTTAGTGTTTATGTACAATTAAAAAATAAAGTATTATCACCTCTTTAACCCATTTATGGACCCCTGTCATACATCCAGGTTGATTAAGGAACACATTAAAATCTGTCGTCCGTTTCTGGCAACAGGACCAGAACTTGAGACCTTCATGAAAGATGGGAACTCCGGGGTGGTAGGTACACATTTCTTGATCAGTTTGTGGGCCCTGGTATGAAGCAGAACATCCACTGTTTTTACAGGCTGTACCAATCTGAATTGAACTGAAATAAAACATAATATATTGCAAAAATTTAAAGAGTCAGTCAACATCCAGTATTTGATCTAGTGCAATCTTTGTAAAACACACATGACTCAAATTACAGTAACACCCCGCTTTACACGAATCCGTCATGCACGGTTTCTGTTTTATGCGAATTTCATATTTCGCGCTAAAATGGCTCTTTCAAAGATTTATTCAGGTTTGGACATATTGCAAAGCATAGACAGTGATGATGACCATGTTTTAATTGTGTCAATCAGTAAAAAACAGTGTTGCGTGTATGAAAATATTTTACAAGACCGTAAACGAAACGCAATCCAGAAGACAATAGATACATTTTTCCATAAAAAATAACACTACACAATGTGTTTTTAGAATTAAAGTATGTATTGATTTGCATTTTGTACTGCCTTTTAGTTATGCTTAAACGTGACCTCCTTATACGCGAATTTCACTTAATGCGAGTTTTTGCATAAAGCGAGGTCTTACTGTAAATTGTTTTTGAACATGGACTGAAGGCTTTAATATTCATTATACAATATAATATAGTTTAACAAAGTATGGAGATATGATTAATCACAGATGATTACATGTTAATATAGAATTAAGATCATTTACCCATCCTTATTTTCCTCAGTTTTCCCTGTATTTTGTTTTAACTGTTCTTTTAATGAATCAGCAATATTGGGGTTTAAAGTTATTAGTTCAGTATTAAAAGGTGGTCTCACTTCTGTGACAACAGGCGGTGGTTTAACTTCTATAACTTCTTTATCTAATTCTTTGTCCAAGGCCTTCTTTTCTGGCTCAGGAGGTTTCTAGAATATCACCAGAATAACACAAACACTGTTACATATAAAATACAATATTTATTTAAATAATAAGTTAATACATACAATATTCGAATGTTTCGAGACAGTACATCCTTTGATATTCAAGAATTCTGTAAAATCTACACTTTTTTTATTGCAGCATGACCATCCTTTATAAGCATCATGAAATACCGGCAGCCCAGGGTGGTGTTGGCATTCATCTTTACGAAAAGTAATATAAAAAAAAACAATTGAATATATAAATTATTAAACATATTAAAACATCGTACGATCTATATTTAGGCTCAATGATACGTACATTCTAGAATTTACCTACCCTTGTCGTTAGCACGTGGATCAAAGGTTTTACCACAACCTCGATTGTAGCACGGAACATAATGTTCATTTTCAGGCATTTTGTAGCTAATTATCTAAATAGAAATGCGGTTAAAATATAAAAAAGCAGGAACCAAGTTTTAAAACCGACACACACAACCAGCGAACACCACTCAAGTTTACTAGTACCACAGACTATTAGTAACTACTCAATTGGAATGCACACATTCTTGTTTATCATACGCACTCATCATATAGAGTGAATGTTCTCCACCAATAGCATCGCTTTATTTGAAGTTACTTTACCTTGACTGTCGCTGATTAGCTAAATATATTCACTCAATGCGGTGAGTTTGTTAAATAAAATACATACTTGCTTGCGGAAATACTTTCGTATGTTTTTTTTTGTTGCGGCATCATAACATCTGCCAGTGTCAAAGTAAATATTAGCATTAAGTTAATCTAAACAGTGAAATGGCAAAGTATAGGATTATATTTACGATGTCAAAGCGAAAACTCACGCTGAGCTCGGTTTATTATCGGCACCCTGATTGGCAGAGAGTACTCACTTACGCCGTGAAAACCATCCAAACATCGGTCGAGTCCCAGTCAAGTCAAAAATAGCTTCAGTTTCCAATAGTCGATCTTTAGTAAAACTTCCACCAATAGGATATAACTCATACCTCATATTATAACATAATAATTCCCAACAGAGTGTAAAATCTCCAACAGGAAACCTCCAAAACTCCAAAATTATCTTTCTTGGACGAAAATTAGTGGTAATTTGAACAGTGTGCTCTCTCTTTCTCTTTCTCTCGCACTCAAGTAAAATTCCCATTTGGAAGGCAATCTCGCTCATTCTTCTATTAGTCTATTATTTTGGAGTCTTTGGTGTATGCTCATTGCTCATTAAACCTATGTAGCTATGACTATACTTTTACGCTTTACGACGTAACTTATAAATTTTCCACCAATTTTTTTATACGTCGGCGTTCATAATAATAACGTCTCATTGCTGCATTAATGGAATTTATAAATATTTCACACCACACTGTGACTATGTAAATAAATACTCATACTCGAACTTCTGGAATCTGGCACTGGCAATATAGTCTGTGGTGCATACGTCTTTTTGTATACCGAAAGTTGGGCGTGCAAATTATTCGAGTATGGTCGTATTTTATTGATATTTTTTCTTACCACCAATTATCAAGAAAAGCAAATATAATTATTATAATTTTAAGCAAAGTTTAAATGACCGGACTTTCTTCTACAATAGCGTTTTGTTATAAAAATGTAGCGTAAAAAGTGCTCTATATTAGTTATAGTTTGTGCGACTTATTTTAGAATGAGTTTTCGTTTATTTGAGTTAATGAGGTGGTTTTATCACAATATGTTTTATATGAAGTGGTGAAGTTTTAATCGCAATGAATTTGATGCGTAAATTACGTGGAGGTGGGAGCTCTTCATCTCCGGCAGAGGCAGCTGAAGGTGGACCAAGTTCAAGTTCTCATGTGCAACTCGGCCTCATGCACTTGAAGAAATTGTTCTCGGAGTACACTCATCCACCACATTCCTTATCTGAAGAGGAGAAAGATGACAAACTATACAATATGCTCCCACTGTTTTGTAAGGTAAATTGTATAAGAATATGAAATATCTCTGCATTTTTGTATTTTTGTAATTTAATAACTTATGTCTTTGACATAATATTTGTTCTTTTATCATGTAATATTGTATCATATTTATAATCATATGCTATTTATAGGTGTTTGGTACAAGTCCATCAAGTGAAATGAATGAGAAATTTTGGGATATTTTGTCATTCTGTCAACAAGTATCTAAGCTCATGGTTTTGGAGATTAGGAAGCGTGCAAGTAATCAAAGTACAGAAGCCGCTAGTTCTGCTATAGCAAAATTTCTTGAAATAGAAAATTCAGAGGAATCTAGTAATGGTTGGATGTTGTTATCAACCCTTAATCTTTTGGCAGCTGGTGATCAGTCACTTATTCAGGTACTACTTTGATTTTTCACTTTTTCACTGATAATTTGTTTCTTGTCTGTTGACTCAACCTATGATTTTAGTATTTTTCTGAAACATTCAGTAGTGATAGACAGACTGGTGATGGTTATTACCTCAGTTTCGAATGTAACACCCGTGAAGTGACCTTGTCGCGTTTCGGGAATAGTTTGAAAGTAGCCAGGTATAAGAGAGGAGTGTGCACTGTCAATCTAGATGGTACATGCTCGTCTCCTCAAGCCGGCATAGTGGAGGCGACTGCTACCCGCACAGGTTTCTCTGTGGTAGCAGTTGTTTCCATTCATGGACCGCACTCTAGCTTTACATCAGGCGGAGTGTTGTCACATGTCGAGCTACAATAAAAAAAAAAAAAAAAAAGTTTGATGTTCTGGCGTAGTGTCAACAAATTTTATTTTTATTTTGGCATGACATGTGACCTCTACTGGTCTGATGGTAAACTCAGTGGAGGTCCATGAGCATTGATGACTAGAGAACAGCTCGCACAGTGACTCCAGTCGCCACTACTATGCCCGCCTGAGAAGGTGCTTTTTCAGCGACCAATTAATACCTTTGTAGAGATCTTCCAGGATCAGCTTGGAAGCAGCCAGGTATAACGAGAGGAATATGTGCTATCTATAGATTGAGCTTCACCTCCTTAAGTCGGCACAGTGGAGGCGATTACTGCCTGTAGACATTTCTCTATGATACCAGTTGCCTGTATAAAAAAAAATCTGACTAATTTCTTGTAATAAATATAAAAATATGTATTTTATCTGGCATTAATTAAATTCACAGGTAATGACAACAGTATCAATACCCTCAACGTTAGTGAAGTGTTTATATCTATTTTTTGATCTCCCTGAGATCCCGGAGTCAGAGGCGGATGTTCAAGATGGTAATAGTGAGTTCACACCACGCGAAAGGAGAATATTGTTGCAGAAAATATTCGTTCAGGTATATTGTTTTGTTAATTATTCAATTTTATCGTGGTTTATAATATCTTGGCGCCATCTGATGTTAAGCTAGCATATATCATGACCGAATATTTAAATGCAATTTTACTGAATGAGTCTGTAAAGTTAAACAATAAACTACATTCATATGTGTGCTTAACGGGTTGCAAACTGTGGGTCTGATATAATTTTTTTTTGTATTAAATCTGCAATCAGTCTGCATGGACTATAAGCAGATCTGCTTGAGTCGTTGAGAACCTCTCCACTGAGGGGTTTACTCTAAGTGTAAGCTGGTCAACTGCTGTTGCCAAGGTCGATAATATGTTTCCTCGTGAGGCGTTTGGGGTTGTTGTCCATCAAGAGCATATTTGCCAGGGGGTTGGGATGCACACCAATTCTGTTCCTGTACCTCGACGCCCTGAGGAGGACCTCCTATGAATATAGCTTATAAAACTACGACAATTTATTTTGTTTTAGGTATTGGTAAGACTTTGCAGTCATTCATTCCCATGCGAGGAATTGGCAAGAAAAGACGATTTAAGTTTATTATTTGCCGCCATAACGTCATGGTGTGCCCCACATAATATGATGTGGAGGAAATCAGCCGCTGAGGTGTTAATGACATTATCACGACATGGACTTGCACAACCAGTTGTACAATACATTCACAGTTAGTAGCTACTAATTCACATGTTAATGTTTACTTTTGTGAAATATTATAAAGTAAATTATAATGAAGATTTAATAGAAAAAAAAATCAATAAATAGTGGTAGGCAGACTGATGATTGTTAATAGCGCAGTCTGCCATCCTGGGGTAGTACCGCCACTGGTTTTTTTAATTGTAGCTCAGCATTTGACACACTGTAAAGCTAGAGTGCGGTCCATGAATGGAAACAATTTCTATCACAGAGAAATCTCTACAGGCAGCAGTCACCTCCACTATGCCGGCTTGAGGACACGAGCACATATAACACAGTTACATTGGTACCGGTCAGAATTTAGTGAGGTTCGAACACGGGTCTCATCGGTGGTGAGTTCATGCGTCTTACCACTAGACCATGGCCACTCTCAATGTAAACAAACGTAACACCTGTAAAGTGATCTTGCTGCGTTTCAGGATCAGTTTGAAAGTAACCAGGTATAATGAAAAGAGTGTAAACTGTCAATCTAGATGGTGCATACTCGTCTCCGCAAGCCGGCATAGTGGAGGCGACTGCTGCCCGTAGAGATTTATCTGTGGTAGCAGTTGTTTCCGTTCATTGTGTTAAACAATGAATATAACAGTTTTTTTTAATCATTTGTTATCTTTACTAGTAATTTAAAATAGTGGGTTCTTTGTAATGATAAAATGACCTGAATTAATACTACTTTCCTATGCATTAATATGTATCTTTTTTTTTGTTACAGATAAAGGCTGTGTTGGATTATGCATTGATAATATGCAGCGTAATACAGAATTAACACCGTTAGAGGTTAATATTGTTTTAGTTTTTTTTACAATACAATACAATTGTCACGCCTTTTTCCTACAGGGATAGACAGAAACAACGGAACGCCACTTACCACGATAGTTTTTTTTCTTCAATTCAATCTCGTTCAGCAATTGGAAGATAGAAAAGGAATTTAGACATGGTCATGTAAAGTCTGGTGGAGTGGTTTAGTAGTCAGTACGTTTGTGAACATAGCCGAAGATGTGGGTTCGGTCCTCACATTGACTCGGACTTGTATGCGTGTTGATTTTTTATTTTTATTTTGCATCATCATTTCAAAATAGACTTAAATTGTTTACAAACAATATTTTTATAATGAATGTAGTGTTGAAAAAATATAAAACAGTCATCCAACCGGGACTCGCAAAGTTATAAACGATTTGTTAGGTCAAATATTCACTGTGGCATCTCACCATATTCGTACAATTTTTAGGAAAAAATAAATACAAATCACTGCATTTACAGCTCATTTTCTCTTGCGCTTATTTCGATTAAATTAATTATTATTAAGTAATAATAACAGTGTGAAGTTGGATCATATTAGCCCACGATAATATAAAATTAATTGAGATTGCTTTCTGAGTACTAAGGGTGGTTTGCACCAGAGATGGCCGGTTAAAGTAACTTTGACTGTTACTTTAACTTTAACTTTGACAGTTACCTTTACTTTTACTCCACGCGCGTTGCACCATCGTGTAAATTAATTCGTTATAGTTAAAAGGGTTGCTGGTGTAAATGAATTCTCTCAATACAAACAAGAGCGGCTTTTCAAAGATTTGACGTTAGCGACATTGATTTAACTATTACTTTAACTTTGACCGGCCGAAATTCGCCAGTAACGGTTAAGGTTAAAGTAATCGTCAAATGTGACAGATTTTTTTTGAAGCAAACCAATTTTAACTTTAACCATTACTTTAACTCGACAGTAATAGTTAAGTCATATGGTGCAAATGGACATAAGGCTGGAAATAAACTATTAAATTGTTGTTTTGATGTTGATAATTGATTAAACATGTTGTTTTTAGGTGGTGGAAATGTTTGTAGCTGTGTTTTGTTTCCTAAAAGACTCCAGTGATGTCAGTCAGGTACTGTTAGATGACTTCAGATCATGTCAAGGATATCTATTTTTATCTGAATTTCTACTCAAGTAAGTTTGTGATAATAATTATTGAGTGATTAATTTTTTGTTTCTTGAAATTTTATACTAGGCAAAGACTTGCATGTTCTTTGTAATATTTTATTTTAATTTGCACTGTATTTTTTTTTTTTTAGAATTTTTGTTGTTATTTATAATTTTTGTTTGCCATAGACATGAGCGTCAAGAGGTGCCCGATTTGTTGACACCTGGGTAAGTGTGCTATAGTTTATTTATTTAATTTGCGATATTTATTTGCTTATTATGTTTTTAGTTATATTTGAAAAGTAATTAGGTCGTTTAGACCTCTTAGTTTATAGATTAGTTAAATTATTCTTTTAAAATAAAGTCAGCTATTAAGTGCTCCAAAACCACTGCTACTACAGAGAAATCTCTACGGGCAGCAGTCGCCTCCGCGATACCGGCCTGAGGAGACGAGTATGTACCATCTAGATTGACAGTGCATACTCGTCTCGCTATACCTGGCTACTTTCAAACTGCTCAAAAACGCGACAAGGTCACTTCACGGGTGTTAAACTTGAAAGTGGTGGTACTGCCCCAGGGCGCAGACTGGGTAAATAGTCACCATCAGTCTGTCTACTACTCTTGTTATATTAGGGGGGGTGAAGATAAGGAGAATTTAAACGTCCTGGGGTAGTACCACCACCACTTCAAGTTTCAATACCTGTGAAGAGATATAGTCGCGTTTCAGGTTCAGTTGGGAAGTAGCCGGGTATAACAAGAGAAGCGTGCCTCCTCCTCCTCCTCCGCCTCCTGTATTGTACTTTCATTTTCTCAAGCCGGCATGGCTGAGGCCACTGCTGTTTTCAGACATCTAGCAGTGTCGTTCGCACTCTAGCTTGTTATCAGACGGAGTGTGGTTACCTGAAACTAATGTATTAGTAATAAAAATATGTAGATCTTTGTCTCTGCCTATACTATAATATTTAAAATAAAGAAATATTCCAGGTTAGAAGAAGAAAGAGTTAGCGGTACTGAAGCTCGTGCTGCGTTAAGGAATTTAGTATTAATGGTGTCCTCGCTATGCGCTTGTGGTTATTCGGAATTAAGACCGACACGAGGTAGTTCGGAAGTCTTCCAGTTGCAGGGGTTTGTTTTACCCCAGCCGTCGGCACCGGGACAGGCTGTTCGTAATGTACAGGCGTTTCAGGTAATAGAAATACAATGTTTTGGTCCCAAACTGAAATTTGTTTTTGATATTATTGAATTAATAATTTTGTGTTATATGTGTAAAAACTAAATATGTTTTAAGTAAATTGAAAATTTTATGTGATTAAAGGAGAATTTTGGCCCATTTTCTAAAATATACAATATTCTAAATATTCTAAAATATTAATAATACATTATTTTTTCATTAATTCATTTCATTTTATATCAACCGATTAATATCGTTCATTCTTACATGAATGGCGTGCACTAACAAACTGGTTGTTGCACATTCGTTTCTTTAAGCCAGCATAGTGGAGGCAACAGCTGCTTGTAGTGATTTTTTTTATTTTAGCTCGGCATGTGACAACACTCCGCCTGATGTAAAGCTAGAGTGCGGTCCATGAATGGAAACAACTGCTACTACAGAGAAACCTGCGCGGGTAGCAGTCGCCTCCACTATGCCGGCTTGAGGAGACGAGCATGTACCATCTTAGATTGACAGTGCACACTCCTCTCGTTATACCTGGCTATTTTCAAACTATTCCCGAAACGCGACAAGGTCACTTCACGGGTGTTACATTCGAAAGTGGTGGTACTACCCCAGGACGGCAGACCGGGCAAATAACCATCTTCAGTCTGTCTACCACTCTTTAAATATGAAAAATGATTTTCCTATAGTAGCTCTTGTTTCCGTTCATGGACCGCACTCTAGCCTAATTAATATTAGACGCAGTGTGGTCGCCAAGCTACGAATAATTTAATTTTCAGGTTTTACAATCAGTATTCATGAAATCAAATTCGCCAGCGTTATGCTGTACTATATTAGACGCAATATCGAGTGTCTATCACGCCGATAACGCAAATTATTTCATACTAGAAAATCAAAACACACTCAGTCAGTTCTCTGAAAGGATACATTTGAAGAACAGCGAAATACAAGAGAAATATTTTGAGTTATTGGAGTTTATTGTGTTTCAATTGAATTTTGTTCCATGTAAAGAATTAATATCGTTATCTTTGCTATTAAAGGCGAATAAATCTAGAAAATGCAGTATTTTATGTATGAAGACCCTGCTAAATGTTTTAAAGTGAGTATTTTAAAGTTTAAAAATAACATTATATCAATTAAAAAATAAAAAGTAATGTAATAAATAGCTATAGCTCTTTATATCTCATTGTATTTGTATAAGACATTTTGTAATTGACAATGACATAATTGTGATATATGTCGGGTCCTCCGCCGCTATTTTCGTAGTCAGAAATATGCCCTGTTAATTTGGCCTAAATTGGCTTATTGCCGGTATAGCGAAGGGGACTGCTGCCTGTAGACATCTATTGCAGCCGTTGTCTCTGATTTTGGACTGCATATAGCTCATGATCACATGCCAGTCTACTATAAAGAGTCAGTAAGAAAGTTAATTTGAATTTTCAGACATAACGCAATATTTAAAGATGTATTCCGGGAAGTAGGAATGTTAGAAGTATTCGTGACTTGCCTCACGAGGTACGCAGTCTACTTAAAGGACAAGGAGATCCTGGAAGAAGAGAAAAAGAAGCTGGAGGAGGAGATTAAAGAAACTGACGGTACACCAAAAGCACCAGAGCGGAGGAAAAAAACTGCCAAGCAAAATTCTCTTATTAAAGATCCTAATCAGGACGATGAGGAAGAGGAACTGGGATCGCTGGTCATGGATGGGTTATCAGCTCTTCTCAGTGGGAATGCTAATAATTGTAACGTGTTTAGAGATTGCGGTGGTGCAAAATGTGTACATGGAATGGTTGTTTATGAGACTTGTAGGAATAAGGCTCTGGGTATGTGGTTTTTTTGGTATTCAAACTTATATTTTCTTTTATATTGTAGCTCAGCATATGACCACAGTCCACCTGATGTTAAGCTGGACTGCGGTCGATGAACCGAAACACAATTGTTGCACTAAAGATAAATTTCTACAGGTACCTGTATTTTATTATAAAGTATTTGACTATTTTTGCATCTTTAGTTAGATCTTAATTATTTTAATTTTTTTTTAAATTGTAGCTCGGGATATGGCAACATTTCGCCTGATGTAAAGCTAGAGTGCGGTCCATGAATGGAAACAACTGCTACTACAGAGAAACCTGTACGGGCAGGAGTCACTTCCATTATGCCGGCTTGAGGAGACGAGCATGTACCATCTAGATTGACAGTGCACACTCCTCTCGTTTTACCTGTTATATATTATTTGATATAAACAAAGAAAATGAATAATAATCTACTAATATATTATATAAATGTAAAAGTAACTCTGTCTGGTTGTTACCTTTTTACGCTTAAAACGCTGAACAGATTTCTTTGAAAGACAAGGAGATATATTGCATATTGAGGAAGGATATGGGCTATCTTGACAATTGAAGGGTTGAAATCGGATATGAAAGTTTGTAAGAGGAACTAAGTTAGGGATATATTAATTTCAAATCCAGCAATTTTGCAAAGGGATGTTTGTATGGGGAAACTGTGATCTCTAAAATGCGTTCTACTATTCAGGTGTGGTCCATGAACTAATGGTGAGTGGCACAGGTGAAGAGGATATGTCAGCATTGCTATGTGGTATGCACGCGGCTCCCAATGATGCTTTAAAATTAAAATTAGACATTCTAAAGTCTTTATTGCAATGTCTGAGGGAATCGCATCGGACTAGAACTATTTTCAGAAAGGTATTGTATTTTTTTTCTATGATTTTTTTGTTTTAAATTAATAAAATCGTATATTATAGGAAATTTTTCATAGATTACGTAAGAAAATAATAATAAAAAATTTGGCAATAATAAAGAATACATATTTTCAAAAAGACAGTATGTATACTTTTGGCAGCAATTTCCTTATTATTTATTAATTAAATTGAACAAAGCAATTTCGATTTTTGTTATGACACAAAGCAACCTTGCATTTGATGCACTCAGTACGTGAAAATCCTGTGCGAACGCAGACACAGGTTTTTGAATACTTAATGTAGACAATTGGCAACAATATGCATTAAGGGTTAAGATAGAGCACTTTCTATTAGCAGAACTACTACCACAGAGAAATACCTTCAGCCAGCAGTTGCCTTCACTATGCTGGCTTGAGGAGACGAGCATGCACCATCTTAGATTGACGGTGCACACTCCTCTCTTTATACTCTAGCAGTCTAGATCACTTCGCATGTTAAACTTGAAAGGTTTTATAAAGGTTAACTACCCTGGGTTCGGCAGACTAGGCTATATTATTTGATATTATATTCAATTTTCAGGTTAGCGGATTTGTGTATGTGACAGGTGTCTTAGTATCGCTAGAGGGTAAATTAAAATCGAGCGAATCCATAGACAAAGACATGTTGCAATTACTCCATATTGTATTCTATACAATAAGTACGGCCATGAGATTTGAACCTGCTAATGCGAAGTTTTTTCATCATGAGGTATGTAGAACAAACTTAAATCTTTTTTATCGACGGATCTATTAGCACTAGTGTAAATTTTTTGTAAGAAAGCTTCCTTGGGATGAGTTTTTTTTTTTTTTTTATTGTAGCTCAGCATGTGACAACACTCCGCCTGATGTAAAGCTAGAGTGCGGTCCGTGAATGGAAACAACTGCTACTGCAGAGAAACCTGTGCGGGTAGCAGTCGCCTCCACTATGCCGGCTTGAGGAGACGAGCATGTACCATCTTAGATTGACAGTGCACACTCCTCTCGTTATACCTGGCTACTTTCAAACTATTCCCGAAACGCGACAAAGTCGCTTCACGGGTGTTATATTCGAAAGTGGTGGTACTACCCCAGGACTGCAGACTGGACAAATAACCATCATACCTACCACTCTTTAAGTTGTGTAGCTTTTTGCTGTTGAGTAAACTGAAAAAAAAGAACGTCCCCGTCACCGTATTCTTTATTCCTCTAATATTTTAGTCATTCTCTCTTCCTCCCTCTCCCAACTCTTCCTTCATTGTTCCATTCCACTTCGTCGGGCGTATCATCTCTGTTTTTGTATAGAATTCTGTTTTTACTGCTTTCGTTAATGTTTTTCTAAATTTCAATTCATACTACGGCTATCAGCGGGTCTTACTATGTATACTAGAGGAGCTTGGAACGATTTGACAATGACGTCGATAGTCAAATATTAACTCACAGATTATCTTTTCTCTCGCGTCGCATTGGGAGCATTATTACATAACTAGTTGTATATATCAACTGTTCAACTGTTTTTTTTTTCAGATTTGCATGTCAACACTCTGTGATACAATAAAACGGCTCGGTTGTTTCACAAACGACAGGGAATTGATAAATGATAGTGAGCCGGGTGACATGGCCTTATATGAGGTATTTCATGAGGTTTTTACTGGCAATATCTTGGAAATGAGGTATTTATTTTTGCTAATTAAGATAGAATTATGGTTTACATGTTTATTACTCTTGATGTTTTTGTAACAGACTATTCACTCTTAAATGCATGATTTTTTGTTTTGAATTAATAAAATATTATTGGAAATTTGTCATAGATTACGTAAGGAATGATAAAAAAAATCAATTCCGATTTTTGTTATGACACAAAGCAACTTTGCAATTGATGCACTCAGTACGTGAAAGGCCTGTGCGAACGCAGAAACACAGGTTTTTGAATAATTTTATGTGAAAATGAATGTAGACAATTGGCAACAATATGCATTTAAGGGTTAAAGAGTGAATGATTTTTATTGTAGCTCGGCGTATGACAACACTCCGCCTGATGTAAAGTTAGAGTGCGGTCCATGAATGGAAACAACTGCTACTACAAAGAACAATTACCTCCGTATGCCGGCTTGAGGAAACGAGTGCGTACCATCTATTGACAAGCACACTCGTCTTGTTGTACCCAGCTACTTCCAAAGCGATCGCGAAACTCGCCTGAGTCCGCCAGGATGGCAGACGGGGCTAATAACCATTATCAGTCTACCAACCACTCTTTAAAAATAAGAATTAAGGCAATGTATTTTATTTATTTGTACCACTGCTTTTTAGTTTACCTCAAGATGTGCCAGTTGTCTTCATAAACGCGTGTCTAATTTTACGGTTACTCTACGACGTTGCGTTGGATTCGTTCGATAGGCCAAATTTTTGCGGCTTACTCAATGTTAAATCTCCGAGCTTGACGCGACAGAGTTCTGCTATTAATGAGGTATTTATGTATTTTTTAGAATATTTTAATATTTTGGGGTTACACTTAAATTACGTAACACAATGGGGAAGGTCACGTGGTGCATTTTTTGATTCCCATCTGAAAATACTTCAAAATCCAGGAGATATCTGAAAAACTGTATTGACACGCGGTTGACCTTTTTTGGACAGGCCATAGACAATGGTGTAGAAAAAGAGGTGGTGTATAGTCTAACAATTTTATAGATATATAGATAATTTCATTGTCTATGGTTGTCACCTCACAGGTTTGTCAATATCTTTTCTTTGTGTATCCTTACGATAACAGTATTTCATACAAATAACCACTGCAGTGTAACGAACAAAATAATATATTATAAACACCACGTTTTAATTAAATGAAATCTTTTAAAATTAAAAGATTGTTCAAATAATTTGACCAAGGATTTTTTTATGTTTCTTGGCTAATGGCTTAGCTCCGTTCCGATCATTACGATTACTACATTAGAATCGTAATTTTTTATAATTAAAAAAGAACAAAGCATATACTCATATAAAAGTTTTCTAAAAACACATGTCAACTAAAATTGTATATATTATCCAAAAATATTTAAAAAATATAGCTGTCATCATATAAACCATGCCAAGTTGAGCTTCCGAGAGGAAGTCAAGAGGAAGGTTCATTTTTGGCTTTATGGTTAGACCCTTTACGATACACTTTTTAAAAAATTGGTTTCGACACTTGTTATCATAGCACGGAGACTGGTGAAAGCAACTCAGTCTGATACCCAATAATTTATTGTTTCATCTACTATTTTATTTCTTGTCTGTAACTTTCTTAGTGACAACCATAACCGTGGAGCTTGTATGAAGAAAATTTTGGATGTGAGGGAAGTATAGGAATTTTGTCAGGATCGTGGTATATGGCGTTCTATTGTCTGTCTGTCTGCCCCTGTGGGCAGGACGATTAATGATGAACTTTCTTAGTCTAACATTCATTACTTAATTTACACATCCAGATGGTTTATCTACTATTAAATATACATAAAATACTCATTATGTAACAGTGCATCTTCGTCTCCTCAAGCCGGCATAGCGGAGGCGGCTGCTGCCTGTATAGGACCGCGCTCTGGTTTAACTTTAAATATATAACTAAAATAAAAATAATAATAATAATTGAGTTCTTACAGGCGAAACCCGCTGGTCGGACGGCCCCTCTAAATCTGACAGCAGCAACGAATACAGGAGAAGCATGGATAGTTCATCCCGGAATAGTTATTGTGATGGCCAAGCTATTACCATCGTTGCCGCAGTCGCAGGTCCACGAAGAATATTCTAGAGCTATCAGAGATTATTTGGCACACGTATTAAAGAGTCTTGTGAGAAGGTGAGGAATTAAACGTAATATAATTGTGATGTCAACTGATCAGTTAAGAAGGGCTGCTGTTAGAAAGATAGAACAGAGAAATTGTTGACATTATTAAAGAGTCTGCTGTACTGGGGTAGTACCACCACTTTCGAATGTAACATCTGCGAAGTGACCTTGTCGCGTTTCGGGTACAGTTTGGAAGCAGCCAGGTATAGCGAGAGTGTGCGCTGGATGGGGTGCACATTCGTCTCCTTAAGCCGGCATTGCGGAGGCGACTGCTGCTTTCAGATATTTATCTGTGGTAGCTGTTTTTTTTCCGTTCATGTACCGCACTCTAGCTTTACATCAGACCGAGTGTTGTCATATACCGAGCTACAATAAAAAAAAGTAGATTTTTCCCCTATGTTCAGAATCAACAAGCAGCTTCTTCTCTAATAAATATACACTAAGCTAAATCTCGTCCCGTCTCGTCTCGAAAGTCGAGCTTGTCTCCCTGTATAGTGAACTGTGCTTCGAAATACGCGTAACCAATTTGATAAATTAATTGTTAACAGTGAGCGCAATCAACAAGTAATGTGTGTCGCCGGTCTCGCCGGAGTGTTACTGCGGGTTTGTAGTACAGCCCTACGGTTTGAGAGACATCCCTTACATGCGCCTGCGCAATATATGCTGGAGAGATTAGCTGGACACTCACTACGGCCACTGGAATTACGGTACTTTTTATGTTTATTAAAACTTATAAAAATATAAACAACAGTGCTAGCTAGACTTGGTCTGTGGTAGTGGTAGCTAGACTTGGTGCGGTAGTACCACAACTTTTCAATGTAAAATACCCTTAAGTGACCTAGTCACGTTTCGAGATCATTTTCAAAGTAGTAAGATATAACGAGAGAATTATGCGCTGTCAACCTGGATGATGCAAGTCTTCTTAAGCCGGCATTGCGAAGGCGATTATTGCCTGCAGATTTTTCTCTAAAGTAGCAGTTGTTTCCGTTCTTGGACGGCACTCTAGATTAACATCTATGCCGAGCTACTACAATAAAACTAATAAAAAAATATGCTTATATTCTATATTCTCTACGCCATTTTTGTTTACAGTGATTTTCTTCGTATGGGCAATCCTTTGAATTGTGTGTCGCCTGAACCGGGGCAAGTTTGCAAGCCTGGAGGACCCGTACCACTTACTCGGATTAAAACTCTTGTTTCCATGACTACACCTAGGGATTATAGGCAAGTATTTACCTGTGTTCATGTCTATAATAAAATAATTATTTTATGTACTAATGTACTATTTAGTACATTTCCCGACTTAATAAGATGGCGGATTTTTATATTAACCTTTATTTTTAAAGCTTTTTTTTTTTAAAGCTTTATTTTTAAAGCTTATTTTTAAAGCTCGAGATTTGAACAAGGGCCTCATCGACCACTAGACCACAGCCGCTTTTTAAAATTATATTTCGTGCAATTTCGAATGTAACACCCGTGAAGTGACTTTGTCGCGTTTCGGGAATAGTTTGAAAGTAGCCAGGTATAACGAGAGGAGTGTGCACTGTCAATCTAAGTTGGTACCTGCTCGTCTCCTCAAGCCGGCATAGTGGAGGCGACTGCTACCCGCACAGGTTTCTCTGTAGTAGCAGTTGTTTCCATTCATGGACCGCACTCTAGCTTTACATCAGGCGGAGTGATGTCACATGCCGAGCTACAATAATAAAAAAAAAAATTAAGAGAGATTATTAACATTACAGATCGCAAAATTCTTGTACATTGCCGCCGTTCGTGGAGTTCGATATGTCCGCCGAAGGATTTGGTTGTTTGTATTTGCCGAGTATTGCGCCCCAATCAGCAAATTTGAACGCATTGGGCACACAAGATAATGCGACTCTCGGTGGTATCGGTTCTGGTAAATAATTCTATGTATATTTTTGTCGTTTGTGTGTATTCTTTTTTCTTTTTTTCCAAATTTGTACGTTTTGGGAAATAGTTTAATGTTTTGTGACTGTTGTTAACTATTTCCAGTTCTGCCTACCCCTGATAAATGGGATTTTAGGCGTAAGTATTTCAACGAGTTATTTCTTCGATTTGAATGAAAGAGATTCATATTATTTTCTTTTCTAGGCGATAGAGTGTTTCCTCCGCAAACTGGCCTCACATATTCGACGTGGATTTGCGTGGAGAAGTATTCCGATCCCCGTAACGATCCTCACTGTGTGCGTTTACTAACGTTGGTGCGCAATTTGAACAACGCACGCGATGAACATCTTGTATGCTTAACTTTGGTCTTATCGGCAAGAGATAAAGCTATTATTGTTTCAACGCAAGAAACTTCTGTACCGCATAGTAAGTTATGTTTAAAAGATACGTAGAGAAAAACGGCCGTGGTCTAGCGGTAAGACGCGTGAACCCATGATCGATGAGCCTCATGTTCGAACCTCTCTAAATTCTGACCGGTACCAATGTAACTTTGTTATATAGACTTTGGTAGTTCAGTGCCTATAGGCACTATTAAAGAGTGGTAGGCAGACTGATGCTGGTTATTAGTCTAGTCTGCCATTTTGGGGTAGTACCACTGCTTTCGAATGTAACACCCGTGAAGTGACCTTATCGCGTTTCGGGAATAGTATGAAAGTAGCCAGATATAACGAGAGGAGTATGCACTGTCAATCTAGATGGTACACGATCGTCTCCTCAAGCCGGCATAGTAGAGACGACTGCTGTCTGTAGAGATTTCTCTGTAGTAGCAGTTGTTTCCATTAATGGACTGCACTCTAGCTTTACATCGGGTGGAGTGTTGTCACATGCAGAGCTACAATAAAAAAAAAGATAAAGAATGGGAGAGGGATATAATAAATGTCAGAGAGTGTCGCGTGAAAGGGGGAGGAGGGAAAAGAGACACAGAGAGGGAGATATTAAAAGAGTAAAAGACGATGAGATGCTAACAAAGATGGAAATAACTTCTCTGGTTTGCAAATGTTATATATTTTCACAGACGTTGGAGAATGGGAGCCGGAGGGTTCAGGCGAATGCGGCGCTCGTGTTTGGTGTCCCGATTTACAGCACGAAGGACAATGGCATCATTTGGCGTTAGTTCTGAATAGGGCTGTCTTAAAGAATTCGTCATTTTCTTTGTATTTGGATGGTAAGTTTTTTTTTTGTAATTTACCACCTCGTTTACGTTACGCCGGTTATACGAGAAGCTTCCAGTAAGTTTGAAGAATGCTGTTTCTTTCACACATAACACTAATATAGTTTAATATTGTGCAAACAGGTCAACATATGCATTCGGGGAAGTTGCACTATGTAAGCGCTAACCCTGGAGGAGGTGCTGCAACACTGTCTGGTGCTTCCAACGTATATTGTGTGCTTGGTACACCACCACAATGGAGAAGATATTCACGTCTTGTTTGGAGACAGGGTCCGGCTTTGTTATTGGAAGAGGTTAGTTTATTCATGTTGTTTATGGGGTAAGCAGAGACTATGAGCCGTCGTCCTTGCGACATAATTACTAACCATTATAATTATATTTTTTTAGGTATTACCGGCTCAAACTGTGGCCATAATCCATCAATTAGGACCTCATTATGTCGGTACACTCCAAGCTCCTTTGCCTTTCGGTCAAAATCAAGATCCTTTGACACCGCTAGTAACTGAGGAGAAAGTTGTATTCGGAATAAATGCCAGAGCTATGTCGCAGTTAACTTTGGCTAAAATTCGTAAAGTTTATAGTAAAAATGATAACAAAGCTATTGCTAAGCAACTGGGTATGTCATCTCATGAGAATGCTACGCCGATACGGGTGTTACATAACTCCGCTGGACACTTAGCAGGCCCAGCTCGTTGTTTGGGTGGAACCGTTGTTGGTTATTTGGGCGTTAGAGTTTTCTGTTCGAAACCAGCTGCTATTATGGTAAGTCGTATTACGGCGTTTTTTTTTAAATTGTATCTCGGCATATGACAACACTCCACCTGATGTAAAAGCAGGAGTAGGGTCCTTGAACGGAAAAAATGCTGTTACAGATAAAGTCAGCAGTCGCCTCCACGATGCTAGCTTGAGGAGAAGGTGTACCACCGAGATTGACAGTGCTCACTTCTCTCTCCAAACTGTTCCCGAAACGCGACAAGTTTACTTCACGGGTGTTACATTCGAATTCGTGGTACTACCCCAAGACGGTAGATTGAACTAATAACTGCCTACCACTCTTTAATAGTGCCTTATAGGTACTGAGTGGCCAAAGTATATATTACATTGGTACCGGTCAGAATTTAGCGAGATGCGAACACGGGTCTTATCGATCGTGAGTTCACGCTTCTTACCGCTAGACCACGGCCGCCCTTGTTGTCTCAGCTTCTGGATTTCAGCTTACACTCTAGCTTAATAACAGGCGGAGTGAGGTCACATTCTAGACTACTATAAAATAAGTTCAATTTTTTAGGTGGATACAGTCGGCGGATGTTCAGTGCTCCTAGGTCTAATTGCAATGGCACAAGATGTAGAATGCTTATATGCTGGTGTAAAAGCATTGGTTTGCGTCGTACGTTCAAACAAAGCTGCTCAAGCCGAAATGGATAGAAAGAAAGGATATCAAACACTGGCAATGCTATTGAAGAGAAAGAAGCAACTTTTAAATTCACATATATTGCATTTGATCTTCGGACTTGTCGGTACTGTTGATAGTCAAAAGGAAACTTCTTCGATACCCAATTTGACAGCCTTTCAGGTATTGTTTTTGTGTAAAATTAAATACTTTGTATTTTTAACAGCAGCTTTATTGTGTAAATAGGTGTAGTGTGTGACTAATGTGGCTGGCATGAGCACAATGCTGTTAAAAGCTCCAGAAGAAAAAAAGAATTAAAAAAAAAAATAGCTTGAAATAATAAAAAACAAAATTAAAATGTTTATGAAGCTCAGTATAATTACCAAATGGCTAGATTATAATTTGAGCGTACGGGGGGCTGTAGGTTCCTCGCTAGCTCCATATGCGCAATCGGCCGCTCGTTTCTTTTTTTTTTTTCGGAGGTGGTCTCTCAGGAAGGCTAAGAGACTTCACGTTTCTGCCCACCTCCAGGAGCGTCCTTGCCTTACTGAGGAAGTACGAAGGGCTGTATAATAACAGTTTTTTATTGTTACAGGATTTAATATGCGAGTTAGAAGTATGGCTCGGAGCTCCCAGTGGTCTTATAAAATCATTACTCGAACATTTATTAGAACTAGCCACAGAGACTGCGCATCGAACCCACAACCTTCGGACAATGAGGGATCTCCAACTCGTCTCCAAATTACTGTACATAATTAACGACATCAAAGTCGTTAGCACAAAGAACGTTTTGATACAACTTCTCGCTGCATTATTAGGTGGACAACCGCGCCCGAGTGATTTACTCTGTTTGGGACAGTTCATGGCGTTTACTTTACCTCTGCCCTCACAGACTGAAAAGGATATACTACCTAAAGAAAGCGACTGCGAGAAAGAATGCCAAGGAGAACAGATTATACTAAGAAACAAGTGCTTCCACGTGTTACATAGTCTATTATTTACAGCAAGGAACTTGGTTAACACGGTGGTTTGTGAAGAAATCTCGAGAGTATTGGGCATGGATTGGTTATTGAATTTTATGCAGGAGAATGTCCATCAATCGACCGTTTTATGGGGCTTAAGATTGTTCGTTATTTTGTGCTCTGGACAGGGACAACATTCTGCTATTATGCAAAGGTATTTTTTAAATTTCACTCTCAACGTTCGAAAATAGGTTAACTAAGCCTCCTCAAGAAGGCATAGCGGAGGCGACTGTTGTATGTAGAAAATTATCTGTATTAGCAGTTGTTTCCGTTCGTGGACCGCACTCTTATCTTGCTTTACATCAGGCGGAGTGTTGTCATATGAAGAGCTATAATTTAAAAAAAAATAGATTCAGTTTTATTCTTATTTACGCCTAAGTTCTTTTTTGTGGAGCAATATTATGCATCTATGATTACTTTAGGTAATTTTCTATAACATTTGATTTAAAGGTCAACATTAAAAAATATTTACTTATCATTGTATATTAAGAGATAAAATGAGTGTTCTTACATTTTAGGTTTCGTGAGGCTTCAGGTAACGGCGGTTGGTTACGTCATACAGAAATGATAGCGACTCCACAGCAAGCTGGAGTCGTGCTCGGAACATGCGTACAATCGCAAGCACATTTACATATGCAGTTATTACATACACCCGGATTTGCGTTGCTCGCTTGGTGAGTTTATAATTTAGATAGAATTATAATAGACCTTATCGCGTTTCCGACCCAAAGTAGCCAGGTATAACATTCGCCTCCTCAAGCCGGCATGGCGAAGGCCACACTCTAGCCTAACACCAGGCGGAATTTTGTCATAGGCCTTTTAATAAGCCTTAAAATTGATAATGTTTTTTCAGGCTCCTCCCATCACATTTGCAAATACCAGAATTGTACTATTTACTATTTGGCTTAACGCTCGGTCAGCCGATGCGATCGGTCAACCCGGACAAGGCGATATCAACTGAACGTGTTTGGGCAACTGCTTGGGGTTCCTCCGCACCTTCGAGACAGTCTTCGGCGGCTTTAGCTGCAAGAATAACTTTGTGTCCCGAGGCTGTTGTGCTTTTATTGTCAACTGTTAGAGCTTTGATTCATGCTGAAAATGGAAGCTTACCTGAATGGTTGAGCGAGCATCCGGTATCGATATTGCAGGTGATTTTTTTATTTGTTTCTTGTTACTTTTTTTTTATTTATTGTAGCTCGACATGTGACAACGCTCCGCCTGATGTAAAGCTAGAGTGCGGTCCATGAATGGAAACAACTGCTACTACAGAGAAACCTGTGAGGGCAGCAGTCGCCTCCACTATGCCGGCTTGAGGACACGAGCATGTACCATCTTAGATTGACAGTGCACACTCCTCTCGTTATACCTGGCTACTTTCAAACTATTCCCGAAACGCGACAAAGTCACTACACGGGTGTTACATTCGAAAGTGGTTTTTTGTTTGGTTACTGTTTTTTTATAATAGTATATTAATTTAATAATAAAATTTTTGAATATTTATGGCGGAGTGTTGTCACATGCCGAGCTACAATAGAAAAAAAATTGTCTTGACTTTTTTTTTAGTTCATTAAAGAAAACTAAATCTATATTCCTTATCCCCAATCAGTTTTATTATTGTTTTTACCCAGAATGCTTTAATAATTGATGATTCCTCTTTTGAATTAGACATTGTGTATTAATTGGTAAACGATGTGTTGATATAATTAAAATAATAAAAGAGCGGCCATGGTCTAGCGGTAAGACGCGTGAACTCACGATCGATGAGACCCGTGTTCGAACCTCGCTAATTCTGACCGGTACCAATGTAATTTTGTTATAATCACTTTGGTCGCTCAGTGCCTATAGGCACTAATTAAAGAGTGGTAGGCAGACTGATGATGGTTATTAGCCCAGTCTGCCGTCCTGGGGTAGTACCATCACTTTCGAATGTAACACCTTATCACATTTCGAGAATAGTTTGAAAGTAGCCAGGTATAACGAGAAGAGTGTGCACTGTAAATCTGGATAGTACATGCTCATCTCCTCAAGCCGGCATAGTGGAGGCGACTGCTGCCCGCACAGGTTTTTCGGTAGTAGCAGTTGTTTCCATTTATGGACCCCACTCTAGCTTTGCATCAGGCGGAGTGTTGTCACATGCCGAGCTACAATAAAAAAAAAATTAATGGAAAAATAAGATATAATTTTAGAATATTGTTTTGTTACTATCAGATTTCAAGTGGGCCCAAAAATGGGCATTGTCCTTTAAGAAATTAATTAAATGTATGCACTCACAGTTAAATCTGTGCCTAAATAAAAAAATGTATATTGTTTAAATGTTTCTCTTTTATATTCTAGGTGTTATTTTCGCTGTACAATACACTGCCTGATTTTGTAACAATAATGATGAGCGCTGAGGTTTTGAACGCTTTAGCAGCAACTTTATTTCCACCAAACGCTTCCGATGATATCCATATAGGTGAGATAGTTTTATTACTAGTTTCTTGGCAAATTTCCGTTAGGGTATTATATAGCTGCTATGCTCCGGCGACACGATCACTAATAACTTTTTTAGAGCAGCTGTGGTTTAGCGGTAGAGCGCGTGAACTCACAATCGATGAGGCGCGTGTCCGAACCTTGGTAAATGCTGACCGGTATCAATGTAACTATGTTATATGTACTTTGGTCGTTAACACTACCTTCGAATGTAACACTCGTGAAGTGATGTTGTCGCGTTTCGGGACCAGTTTCGAAGTAGCCAGGAGAGTAGAGAGGAGTGTGCAAACCTCAGGTCGGCATAGCGGTGGCGACTGCTGCCCGTAGAGATTTATCTGTAGTAGCAGTTGTTACCGTTCATGGATCGCACTCTAGCTTTACTTAAAGTGTTGCGGTTGGTTAACAGGTATTTGTGAAAGTGGCGAAAGTTCTGGAGCATCTACACCCGGATCGGAGAAAGAAGTCGTATTATTAACGGGAACGCCAGCCCTAACTCAACATCCCGCTCGGGCTGTTGTTATGGATTTTATCAAAGTCATCGTTATAGATTCGTTGCCTCTCGGTGTCTCTGGAAAAAATGCACCTGTGAGTTTGACGTTAGAAATAATATTAAATGTTGTCGTCTCGTTGGGGCCGGTTACAACAATTTTAGAGATATAAACTAGATTGAAATACCGGGCCCTTATGAGTCGCTTAGTGTTCTCAGCTTGGTGTTTTTGTTTAAGCTAAACTTAAATTACTATAGAAAGGTTTTTTGTTGCATGTTTTAGAAAACATTGAGATGAGAAACGCATGAGTTTTTAGTCCGAGTTTTCTATTGGGTAACCTTGTGAACAAAGATACAAGATAGAGAAACCAGTAGAAAGTCAATTTAATAGAAAAGTATTAATAGGAAGTTATAATAAAGTAAAAGTCTAAAGCATTTTTGCATCTATAGGATTTGACGTATCGAATTACTGACGTCAAATCCCATACATTTGTTAGACCCGTTGCACCAAAAGGCCTGTTAAAGTTACATTTTACGGTGACTTTAACGGTTACGTTTACATTTACTCCATATGCGTTGCACCATCGTGTAAATTTATAACAAGGGTGGCTGATGTAATGAGGTGTACATTCCTGAAAAAAATAATAGAAAAACATATTTGGCTTTTTTTCATACATTTAATGCGTGAGTGAAATTGGTTCAACGACTACTTTAATTTTGACCAGCTAAAATTCGCTGGTTACGGTTAGCGTTAAAGTAAGCGTCAAAAGTTACAGGTTTTTTTCTTGAAGCAACCCAATTATAATTTTAACCGTTACTTTAACGTAAATGTAAGGGTTAAATCATGTGGTGCAACTGGATCTTATGCGCCATGCGAAAATGCTTTAGACTAGACGCGTTAGACATGCCAATGTGAGGCTAGATTATTGTTTATTTTAGAGCACCGCAGCACCGGATAGTGTACCTCCATCTGTGTTCTGTTCGTCCTGTGTTACACCACCACGTTCCTACTTTTATTGCGTAATTATATGCTTTTTATGGTTTTTTGTTTCTTTTACACTCATAAATTAATATTTATATTAATAAAATTAATATTTCACATTTCATAGCTTTTTTAACTTTAATTTTAGCGAAATAATCATGTTGAAAATTTAATAGAAAATCCTTCCTCCATCCTACATTTCACAAAGCCGGCATAGCGGAGGCGAATGCTGTCTGCGGATCCCCTCTCTGATAGCAGTCGCCTCCATTCGTCAGCTTAACATCAGGCGGAGTTCGGGTTGCGTCTTTTTAGCAAGGAACTCAATTGCAAAGTAGAGTTGCAAGGGCTGCCGCTGGGAATATATAATAGAGGAATTTTGACACTCGCTCTGTGCTGTGTAGGTTTAATCGCCAGTGTGCATGTTGATTTTTTTCATATTCAAGTTTCATCATGATTTAATAATAACAAATTAAATTAAAAAATAACCGCTATAATTATTACTTCATTTATTTTCGTCTCGGTCTGCATCGAACGAAAAGGTCTTTGTTTTAGCGTGATCGTTAAAAGTAATCAGAGGGCCAAGTACGCCGTGATAACGTAATTGCGGCGGTCAATATAACATCGTCTGATTGGTGGAGAGATCTCGCGTTACGCTCTCACGGCGTAAATATAAATTCGTACTTTGCCCCCTGAATAGGAATTCATAATAGAGGTTATCGTTACAACTTTGTTAAGATGCATGTGGAATGTTTTTTTATACTTTTGCATACATAATAATGTCATGTTGATTTATAAATTGCAATTTTTTTTACAAATACCATGAGTTAATTATGAACGTTTACTTATAGGTGATTGATATAGTACTCGATGCGGCACCGAGTAATTCTACAAGCCAACAGCAAGTCGAATATCAAACAGAAGTTTTGACAACACTAATGGAGAATCTATTGAATACTGAACTCTTTGGTTCGGAGCCTAACATTTCTAATGTTTGTTACCTAGCCGCTAGACTTGTTGATAAATTGTGGCAGGGGCAGTTGTCTAGAGATCCTCATGAGGTAGGATGCCTTTAATATTAAGAGTCGCGATTATAGTGGAGGTGACAGCCGCTTGCAGTTCTCCAAGATAGTAGTTGTTTCCGCTTTTGAACCGCACTCTAGGTGGAGTGTGGTCACATGACGGGCTACTTTAAGGAAATATACGCGTCTATTGTAATTATTCTATACGCCAGTATAGAAATATAAGAATTATAATAATATACAGCATCATAAAGCCTGGCGTCCATTAGAGACGCGACGAATCGAATCGTATTTCTATCGTGTACAGATGCAATAAATATCAGATAGATACGATCGTATCATTTTTTTTATTTTTTTTTATTGTGCCTCGGCATATGACAACACTCCGCCTGATGTAAAGCTGGAGTGCGGTCCATGAACTGAAACAACGGCTACTACAGAGAGATCTTTACAGGCATCAGTCGCCTCCGCTATGCCTGCTCGAGGAAACGAGTATGCATTATCTAGATTGACAGTGCCACACTCCCTACTTTCAAACGATTTTTTATAGGTGTTCGAGTTCATAGTGAAATTAATAACGCAAGCAAAGAAGAAATCGTCAGTTATATCGTTGGAAGGTTTACACCACTGTTTGAATAGAACAATACTGTTTTTGTTATCGAGAACTACGGACTCTATTGCTGATCAAATGTCTGTGTTGGAAGCTTTACATAAATTAACCACTAATAGGTAATGTTTTTGTTAATTTTTCAAATGCATATATTAATCGCGTCAAACTTTATGGCGTCTCGGAAGTTAGCTGCGGACGCTATTTCGCGCAGCTACAGGCTCAAGTTTACAATAATAAAATTAAGAGTTAATTTTAAATATGAATATAACATTAAAGCGGGTAGAGCGGGGGTTTACCCTTCCCTCTCAGTTTCATCGCGCTCCGCTGAAACCTCAATTTGTGTACTGCCCAGCGACAGCGACTTGTACCTAACTTCGGAGATGCCATAATGTTTGGTTCGTACTATACAATCACTCGCGCTGAGCGACCATAGTACATATAACATAGTTACATTGGTACCGGTCAGCTTTTAGCGAGATTTGAACACTGGTCTCATCGATCGTGAGGTTCGTTCTCTGCCGCTAGACCACGGCTGTTCATAAATGTACTGATATATAATTTTTTTTTATTCACAAAAAACGATTTCTCGACTCTTTTAACTCTGTATTGTGCTGTCAGTGAAGGGAGCCATAGATAAATATGTGCAGGCAAGTGTCGCTCCCGCTATGCCGGCTCGAGTGACGCTCTGTTTTTCACCTGTTACTTCTTGGTTAGCACTACCCAGGGACAGCGAACTGGGCCAATAGATACAATGTTTGTTTTGCAGATTACTAATATTCGGTGCGGGCAATCATGAATTGGAGTTTGTTGGTTGTTTAACTTACTGTCTGCTACAATTGAGTGCCAATATGAAGATAGCACTTGACTCACACATGCGCACAACGTGGCATGTTAATCCCAGCTCCGATCTGGAATCGCAGGACGATAAACTTACTACACACCAAGGCATGTTTTTATCATTCTAATTAAATGCCTTTGTGGCAGTTTTCTTGTTTTTTATGTTAATTTATGACGTCACATTAATTAATATATTTCTCTTTTTTTTATTAATTAAAATTAATAATTAATATTATTAATATAAATAAAATAAATAATATTAATTAAAATTAATAATATCTCTCGGTCAAAGAGTATAGTAGCTTGAAGAACCTTTTATGCCATAATTTTTAGACAATTTTTTTTTAGAAATAATTTTATTATTTTAGAGTTAATGTGGCTTTGGATTGCAATTGATGCTAAAAGATGTTGTTATTTATTTATTTTATTTTGGCAACAAATAGTCATCAGAAAAATCGGTTTGCAAAATAAAAGAATTACATGCTAAGTTGACCTATAGTGCCGAAAAAGTACTAACAATAATGTATAAAAATTTAATGCAAAAAATAAACACATAAAATAATGATACACAAGAAAAAATAAATAAATAAAAAATAACTTATATTGTCATTTGTTTATTTTTATGTATCAGTTGGGTTTCCATCGGTTTATGTTAAATCTTATAAGAAGCTTATGTTAAAACTACAGGTCGAAATTTAATGGCCGGTGCAGCGAGAAGAGTGTGGGAGGAATTATATGCATGCAAAAAGCCAGCCATAGAGGAAGTGTTTAAAATAACATTAGTTGCACCAGCTGGAAATGCGCGCGCACCCGACCTGCCAACCGTTAGAGAACAATTGAATGAAAGTGCCAATAAACTGTGGCTTAATTATATTGATACGGAAAGGAAGGTAATTATATATTTTCCTTTTTTTTTTCTTGGTAGTGATCCCCAGGAACAATTTAAAAAAATCAAGTGCCTGGTGATAGATCTTCTTTTTCTAACTTGTATTTTGTAGTAAGGCCATGGACCATATACCAGCTGTTGAAAACTAGTATTAACCTATGTTGTTTATTAAAGTCAATAACTAAAATACTGTATTTTGGTATCGATATCCTGAAAATACCGTTAAATTTCAATAACGTTCCCGAAACTAAGAACATTTGTCTATTGTTTATTTCTTATGACTAATTACTTATCGCCTCGACACGAAACGAGGTAACTATATATGATAATCGGTTTTTTTTACGTTATTTTCAGTATACTTTTAATGCTATTTTTTTTGGGTTGTCTCCCATTGTATTGGTCACACAGTACACCATAAACATAATATATATTTACAACATTACATAGCATCCTAGCTGAAGCAGATTTATTTATTTTTATTTATTTATTATTAATGTGTACAAAATTTATCGAGACGTAGCATGCTGTTTCTGCATACTTCACTAGGATAACCCGTGCTGAAGTTATGCAGGATTCCAGTCCTATTTATTAATTTTCTAGTAGCATTATGCGAGAAAAAAAAAACTACTTTTATCATACAAAATACAATACCTATAACATACATACATACATACATACAAGTTTATGCATAGATAATTATATTTACTTGTAATATAAAAACTGAGTTTAGTTTGGTAAATATTATATAAGTTACTCACACCAGTACTGACAACATGTTTCTGGATTCTACAATACCCAGGGAATGAATCCAATTACTTATCGCTTTGCTACCCCGCGGGTAAAAAAGGGAATGTGTAATTTCTAGTGGAACCTTGTTGTATAACATAGGACCCAACCAAAAATAGAACCTACTTCCGAACGTTGTATTGGTAGGTACCAACATTAGTTCACCCCTCTTGGCCGCTCTGGTCCTATTGTGTGTGAAAGCATTATACAGTCTTAAGATGTTGGTTCAGCTAGGAGTTATCGACTTTTGATTATCAATTTCGAATGCTATGTTATATTAACAATAGATATAATTAATTGTAGGCCGTATACAGAGTGCCGTGGGAATTACACAATCAAATTCAATCGAAAATACAGAAAGTAACAGGAGGATTGACTAGATTGGCGTCCAGAACGAAGGTTAAAAAGGAAGAGTCTGCTAAATTAAGACCACATCCGCCAAAAGATCACGCATTGGCTTACATTCAAGATCATGTGCAATTAGTCAGGTAAGACAAGACGTTTAATCACATTGTTCTATTAAAAATGCATTTTTTTTTATTGTACCACGGCATATGACAACACTCAACCTGATGTTAAGTTGAACCAGACTGATGATGGTTATTAGTCCAATCTGTAGTACCACTACTTTCGAATGTAACACCTGTGAAGTGACATTGTTGCGTTTCGGGAATAGTTTGAAAGTAGCCAGGTGTAACGAGCTGTAACACTGTCAATCTGGATGGTACATGCTCGTCTCCTCAAGCCGGCATAGTAGAGGCGACTGCTGCCTGTACAGCATTCTTTGTAGTAACAGTTGTTTACATTCATGGACCGCACTCTAGTTTTACATCAGGCGGAGTGTTGTCACATGTCGAGCTACAATAAAAAAAGTGCGGTCCATGAACGAAAACAACTGCTACTACAGATTTCTGTAGACAGTAGTCGCCTCCGCTACGCCGGCTTGAGTAGACGAATTTGCACTATCCAGGTTGACAGTGCATACCCCAGGACGGCAGACTGAGCTAATAACTATCATCAGAAATTATTTGGATACTTACCTTCTTTGAGATGTTTTTTGTAGAAAAATCTTTTTTTTGTTTTAGACAAGTGTGGTGCGCTTGTCTCAACACTCATGCGAATACAACTACGCACACCACGCGTTACGTGCAGGCGGAATGGGCGGCCACATGGAGTGAACTCACAAGGGAACGGGGTCTGTGGGGCCCATCCAGGCCGTCCCCATTGGACAAATGGGCACTCGACAGCACCGAGGGACCCAATCGTATGAGGAAGATGATGAGGCGTAACCATTTATTTTACTCGCATTATCCTTATCGACCAGAGCTGGATAAACCGGATAATGTGAGTGTATTTTTTAGTACTTGCTGCGGTCTCATTGGTCAGGTTCATGTCTCTTAGCGATTTCGATTCGACTCTTGATCCCCTTGAGATATTTAAATATCAAATTAAGCGAATTTATAAATTTAAATAGATTACTTTGTTGATCTTAGTTGCATTTCGAGACCAGCTTGGTAGTAACCGAGTATAACGAGAGGAATGTACCCTGTCAATGAATGATATACATTTGTCTTAAGCCGGCATAGCGGAGGCGACTTCTGTCTGAAAACATTTCTCTGTGGTAGCAGTTGTCTCCTCATGAACCGCATTTAAGCTTAGTTTGGAGTGTATTGACATGTCAACCATTTATTATAAAAAATGTATACATTTTTCTGTAACTAATTTTTTGTAGAAACAACTGAAATATAAAGTGGCCCAAAGTTTGGACAGCAAAGAATACTATAGAGTGTACCAGCAATGGAGAACATTGGGCGCCAATTTAGGCGAAACTGATATGATTGAACAAGATTTACAGAA
Source organism: Tinea pellionella (assembly GCA_948150575.1). Taxonomy (NCBI): domain Eukaryota; kingdom Metazoa; phylum Arthropoda; class Insecta; order Lepidoptera; family Tineidae; genus Tinea; species Tinea pellionella. Next base: position 5,237,402 of record OX411252.1, read on the forward strand.
TTATGAGGAGCCTGTACCAAGGTATCTTTTACTATTCTAATTTAGTGCTTGTTGTGTTATACTTATAAGTACTGAGATAACAAAGTATAATACATAGATATAGTCTATTGAGACATTTATCGGTATAAAACTCGTATTTTTCTTCTTAATTTTGTTAGTCTTCATGCATATAAGTGTACCAGGAACTCATGGCATTGAAAAAATAATAATTAATGTGAGTTTGACATGGTAATAGCGGTTGTCACCTGTCATATCAAAATAAGAGATTTGTTATCGTTCGCTGAGATTTTGTGATTTTTTTTTTATTGTAGCTCGGCATGTGACAACACTCCGCCTGATGTAAGAGTGCGGTCCATGAATGGAAACCTCTGCTACTACAGAGAAACCGGTGCGGGTCGCCTCTATTATGCCGGCTTGAGGAGACGAGCATGCACCATCTTAGATTGACAGTGCACACTTCTCTCGTTATACCTGGCTACTTTCAAACTATTCCCGAAACACGACAAAATTTCTTCTTTATTTCAATCCAATTTCCCTGGTGTTGCCCACTATAAATTTTATTACCCCGATTTGCCATGAGATTTTGGTAGACCTATAATTTAATTATTGTTACAGTAACAAAGAATCTGCAATCGAGGATAGAAGTGAGAATGATGGATCGCCGTCCGATCTTGTAAGCAGCGGTGTTGTTAGTAGAGGACGAACGCAATCGTCAACTGAAGGTAAAATCGCACAACTTATTTTTTTTATATAGTAATGACTGTTAAGGAGTCGTTGGCAGACTGATAATTTTTCAGTTTGAAATAGCCAGCTTTAAGTTCAGGCAGGCATAGCGGAGACGACTGCTGCCTGTAGAAATTTATCTGTAGTAGTGGTTGTTTCCGTTCATAGATCGGCCTCTAGCTTTACATCAGGCGGAGTGTTATCAAATGCAATAATACTATAAAAAAAACTCGCCTGTTGTTTAGCTATTAGTGTGTTCCATGGGCAGAAACAACAGCTACCACAGAGAAATCTCTGCATCCAGCAGTCGTCTCTGCTATGCCGGCTTGAGAAGACGAATGCGCACAATCCATAGACAGTACACACTCCTCTCAATATATCAGACTACTTCTTAGTTCATCCGGAAACGCGTCTAGGGGTCTCATCTCGGGTTAAATTTAAAAGTGATTATGGTACCCCAGGACGGCAGAGTGGACTAATGATCATCATCAGTCTGCGTACCACTTTTCAATTTGTGTCTATTTTTACCAACGACCTAATTGAAACATTGAAATAGCAACATGTTGGGTAGGTTTATGGTAAATTATATTGTATGGCAAAGTATTTAAGTGTAATATGTTAATGTGATCAGGGAATGAAGACGGACCGGACAATGAAGATGAAGATGATCAGCCAACGCCGCCTCCAGATAATCAAACGTTGCTGCGGCTACTAGAACATCATGAAAAGGTTATTTGTAACAAAATTTACTACTAATTTCCTGTTTCATATATCATTTAAATTTTATATAATGTTGCGACATCTAGTAGCAAGTTACCAAGCTAAAGTACTAAAGGCAGATGATAGATGGCGCTGCACTTAACAAACCTAAATTGTCTATTTTTGTTTTTGTCAATTTGAACACTTACACTAATTCCTTCATGTTCGTTACGATGATAAAATTTCACAAACTTTATTAAATATTTTAAGTACAATGCAATTTTTTCAATAAAATTTCACGGGAAATCATTGGAATGAGTCCACGCTAAAAATAATGACTAGAAAATAATGTATATTTTAAATAGAGCATTTTTATGTGTTTTTCTTCTAGATTTCTCACATGTTCCGATGTGCAAGAATCGAAGGTTTAGACACGACAGAGGGGCTGTTATTATTCGGTCGTGAGCATTGCTATGTTATTGATGGGTTCACGCTGCTTAAAAATAGAGAAATTAGAGATTTGGATAGCTGCCCTGATGATTATGAACCTATTCTACCAAGTCAGGGTATTCAGAGGAGTAATCAGAGACAATGCTCGAAATTTTTGTACGAAGATATCAGGTAGTGTTGTTTTTAAATTTTTATTTAATACTAAGTGATACTATGGACTTATGCACTACACTAAAAGTGTACACACACTACACATAGTGTAGTGGATAAGTCTAGTGTGTCGTCCCGTGGTTTTTTTTTTATTGTAGCTCGGCATGTGACAACACTCCGCCTGATGTAAAGCTAGAGTGCGGTCTATGAATGGAAACAACTGCTACAACAGAGAAATCTGTGCGGGTAGCAGTCGACTCCACTATGCCGGCTTGAGGAGACGAGCATGTACCATCCTAGATTGACAGTGCACACTCCTCTCGTTATACCTGGCTACTTTCAAACTATTCCAGAAACGCGACAAAGTCACTTCACGGGTGTTACCACTTTCAAGCATAACACCCGTGGAGTGACCTAAACGCGATTCGGGATTAGTTTGGAAGTAGCCGGGTGTTACGAGAGGAGTTTACACTGTCATAGCGTAGCGTGTGATATCGGAGGTGAATGCTGTAGAAGTTGTCCCTGCTCTAGCTGGAGTGCAATGGACGGCAAGCATAATGTGTTGTTTTTTTTGTTATACCTTTAGGGAGGTCCACAAAAGAAGATATTTATTACAACCGATCGCTTTAGAAGTGTTTTCGAGTGATGGCAGAAATTATCTCCTAGCATTCCCAAGAAAGATACGAAATAAAGTTAGTATTCATAATTTGTATTTTGATTTTTGTATTAAACTAATGTATTGTATATCTTTTAACAATGTATTTAATATATTTTTAGGTATACAGTAGATTTACGGCGTTAGCGACTGGTATGGCAGATTCTGCGGCTGGTTCTGTAGCAGGTCAGAAACGCGGAGTGGCTGTTGAGCAACCTGGTGGAATATTGGCTACACTCATAGGGGATACATCTGTCACGCAAAGATGGCTGGTATGGAAATTTATTTGGACTTATAAGATTTTCTTTTTCTATATCGATTATAATTATCTTTAATATAGAAATTTTAAAAAAGTAGAGATGTCCTAAGATTACAGACATTTATAATAATGTGTAATGCAAATATAGAGTGAGCTTTTTTCGCATTTGATTACTTAAGTAATTGATTTCTTAAAAATTTATGCATGTATCATAATTTAAAAAAATCGTTGAAGTACATCTCTTGTTCTGCCCATAATCTCGCAGTTTCCTTTGGTTTCTCGCATGTCATTACTTCCCAGAATTTGATCCTTATTAGCAACACTATCGGATGGTACAATAATAGCGGTTTTTTTTTTCAATTCCTGGCTCAAAAAATGGATTTTTCAAAAATCTAATGATGCAGTTTTCATAAAAATCGACCTAGGGGCTCATTTGAGTATTTTTCGCTTTCACGGATTGATCATGCAAGCCATTTGATCCTGTGTAGTTATACTATACCCGTATAGTATATATTTTTGTTAATTTTTTTCACAGAGAGGAGAAATCTCAAACTTTCAATACTTGATGCATTTAAACACGTTAGCTGGACGTTCATATAACGATCTCATGCAGTATCCAGTATTTCCATGGATTCTGGCTGATTATGAGTCTTTGGAATTAGACCTAAATGACCCGTCTACATTTAGAGACTTGACTAAACCTATGGGCGCTCAGAGTCCAGATCGATTAGAACAATTTAGGAAAAGATATAAGGTACGTTTGGAAACCAGAATGTTATCGTTGAACCAAGATATTTGCATCATTAACGTCTACTTTTTAGAAGTTTTTATTCTCAGTTGAATTAAATAACGATTACATTTAAAAACGCCTTACGGATTAAACTAGCAAATAATAAGCGTAGAGGAGTGTAATTTTCACCCTAGATTCGCCTCAAGCCGGCATAGCGGAGGCGAGTGCTGCTTGCAGAGATTTCTCTGTGGTGATATTAAAAAAAATGTCGAAAATACTGACATCCGCAGAAAGTCATCAACTCAGCCTGCGGGCGGAGGCTGTGGAAATTTTTATGTGTAATAAATATTTCAGGAATGGGATGATCCGCATGGGGAGACTCCGCCATATCATTACGGCACACATTACTCGTCGGCAATGATTGTGTGCTCATATCTCGTTAGAATGGAGCCTTTCACACAACACTTTTTGAGGCTGCAAGGTGGACATTTCGATTTGGCTGATAGGTGAGTTATAGTATACGAGTAGGTCCACTGACAATTGTATGTGCAGCACAATATAAAATATTGCAAATATTAAAAAAAAAAAACTTTATATCGGTCCTGTATAGACAGATCACAACTAATATATTTTCATATAGGTCGCGTCAAACTTTATGGCGTGTCTGAAGTTAGCTGCAGTCAAGTTCGCAGTAATATAATTAAGAGTTAATTTTAAATATGAAGCGTATGCCCTTCCCCCTCACCTTCATCGTGCCCCTCTGATATCTCAATTTGTGTACCGCTCAATGACTTGTACCTAACTTCCTAACTAACTAATACCAATAGATCACCTATACAACAAGACTTCCTTAGACTTTGACGCGCCAATAATGAAATTAAATTGGTCACATCACGTTTAGTGCTTCGATTAAACGGTATGGAAGTTGATGTATTGCAGCGCCATCTAGTGGAGGGTTACAACAAATCAATCGATGTTTTTGTAAGCTGAAATTGTTATATAGTTTTTGTTTATTTCAGAATGTTTCATTCAATCAAGGAAGCATGGAATTCAGCGTCACGTCACAATATGGCCGACGTAAAAGAATTGATACCGGAATTTTTCTATTTACCAGAGTTTTTAGAGAATTCTAATAATTTCGACTTAGGTTCGTGCAAATCAATTCTTATTTTTATATATTTTAACATTTATAATTTGATTATGATTTATGATACTCGTTGATTTTTATTATGACCGAAGTAAATATATTCTCTGGTTTTTGAGTGGTCTATGCTTGTGTTGTTCTTGTCTTGGTATCACGTTTTTGTTGTCCGGCGCCCCCTTTCGCCTGATATTAAGCTAGAACGCTATCTATGGGCGGATGTGCACCATCCAGGTTGACTGGGTAGACTCCTCTTCTTACAGCCTGTTGACAGTTGTGTTTGATTTAAGAAAAGAAACAAAAAATTTAAAAATTATATATTTTACACATTTTTTTTCAGGAAACAAGCAATCGGGTGTAGCACTAGGTGACGTGGTATTACCGCCATGGGCTCGCGGCGATACGAGAGAATTCATTCGAATGCATCGAGCGGCACTCGAATCCGATTATGTATCACATCGATTACATCACTGGATCGATCTTGTTTTCGGATATAAACAGCAGGGACAGACGGCGGTCGATGCTTTTAATGTTTTTCATCATCTTTTTTACGAAGGGAATGTTGATATTTATAAGTAAGTTTTGAACTTTATTTTTTAATTATTCTATTGAGGCAGTAGTTGCCTCCTCTTTACCGGCTTAAGGAAACGGTGCACGCTCCTCTAGTTATGTCTAGCTAATTCCAAACCGATACCGAAATGCGACTTCACTTAGAATGGCAGACTGAGGTAATTAACCATCATCAGTCTCTCTACCACTCTTGCTTTGAACTAGGCTGCATGAGCAAACAAATAATTCACAGTGTTAAATAAAGTATTTAATTAAGTTTTAATAATTTTACTAAAGTTCTGTTTAGTTTTTTTTTGTCGAACAAAAAAGTAAGTTATTTTATAATTTGTTTTTAGTATTGATGATCCGCTAAAGAAGACTGCAACAATCGGTTTTATAAATAATTTTGGTCAAATACCAAAGCAGTTGTTCAAGAAAGCACATCCTAGCAAGAAGATGTCGCAACGAAGTTCCACCATTTTGGACCCAAACAACATTATACCTTCGCAAGGCATCACACCACCTGACAAGCTGTTCTTCCATAATTTGGATAATTTGAGACCATCGTTGCAACCTATAAAAGGTAATAAATATGCTACACGTGTCAAAGGGTACGTGAAGAAGAAGAAAGAAGAAAAAAGAAAAAAGAAGAAAATTAACTTTATTGATTTTTTTCGTATTTTAAATAGTAGATTTGTTTTGTCTATTAAATTATGATAAAAATTCTATAGAAAAAAATCAACACGTACATTTGACAGGCTTGAGGTGGGATTTGAACTTCTCTGACCACTGAACCACCTAGCAGCCCTTTTAACTGTTGGATATATATTCAGTTTAGTTTATTGCTAACTTTTATATCAATTATTTTTTTTTTAAATTATTTTTTGGCATTTTAAATGTTACTTCTGTGTTTTTCTTATGATAGTATTGTTTAAAACATGTGTCGATAATCAATTTTCAGATTGTATAACTAATAAAATAAAACTATATTTCAGACCGTAAATAATTTTGTCGATTTTTCGATATTATTTTTTAAACGAGATAAATTCTATTTTTTATAGACTTATTATATACCTTATTCTCGCGGACATTACACCTAATTTTGACAACTAAATTGTTATGTATTTTTTAATTGCAGAAGTAAAAGGCCCAGTTGGACAAATATTGTACACAGACAAAGCTATTCTATCTGTTGAACAAAACAAAGTATTATTACCTCCAACATACAATAAATATGTTGCATGGGGTTTCGCTGATCATTCGCTGAGAATTGGGAATTACGATAATGATAAAACTGTATTTGTTGCTGAAAGTGTCGCTCAGGCTTGTGGCGAAATTGTCACTTGTGTTTGTTTGTCTGCTAAAATTATTGTCACTGCTGGGACTAGTACGGTAAACATCGTTTTATTTATTATGGTTAAATAAGCAAGTTGTCCTGTCACGGTACATATTTGCCTCTTCAAGCCGGCACAGTGGAGACGACTGTTGCTTGATCTCTGTAGTAGCATTTGTTTCTGTTCAAGGACCGCACTCGTAACTTACCATCAGGCGGAGGACGGTCATATGCCGAGCTTATATGGATTTAATTTACTAATTGTTTAATTACAGGTGGTAACAGTGTGGCAATACATGGCACGTCGTCGTCGATTGGTAGTTAAGACGTGTTTATATGGCCACGGGGACGCTGTCACATGTTTAGCTGCCAGCGCTGCATATAATTTAGTTGTGAGTGGCAGTAGAGATGGTGCCGCAATAGTTTGGGATGTCGAGAGGGGCGCTTTTATAAGACAACTGTTACCACCTCATATGCAGATGCCTCTACCGCCTATATCTGCGCTTGCTATTGACGATCTCACCGTAAGTTTGTTCATTTGTTTTGTTACATAGTAATCTTTTGCTTAAAGAAGGGTAGGTAGACTGATGATGGTTATTGTTCTACTCAGTCTGTTCCGAAGTGACCTAGTGCGTTTCGGGTATAGCTCGGAAGGAGTCGAGTATAACGAAATGAGTATGCTCTGTCATTCGTCTTCTGAAGTCGGCATAGTGGAGGCAACTGTTTTGTTTTGTTATCACTTGACTGACAGTGAGACGTCATATCCTATATTTGAGTAAAGGGCCTGGAGATGTCTCCCAGGCCGATCCGACCAACTTAAAAAAATAAAGCTAGATTAACTATTAATTAATTGTTTTCATGACAGGGTGATATTGCGACTGGTTCGGGGAGTTGGTTGCACGTGTGGTCTATAAACGGCACTTGGTTGGGCACAGTTGATACGTGCGGTGGACGGGATCGCTCACAACAACTGCTGTGCGCCGCGTTCAGTCAGACACGGGAATGGGACCCTCTTAATGTCATTATTACAGGATCAACTGATGGTGTTGTCAGGGTGAGTACCTTCTTCGATGCATCACACTTCGAACTAGCAGAGCGGGGAGAAAATTTTAGTTATTACGCCTGGGATATACGAGGTCTGTTTTGAATGTCAGGCTACTAGCAAGCTTGTGGCTAGATTATTTTAAAGTAGATATTAACTTTTTCATTGAAAAGTTTGTCGTGTTTTTTTGATTATAGTTTTCGTTTTAATTAGGCTAAGATTAATTTATGAAACAAATAAACAAATGATTATTGTTACTTGCGCAGAAGTAGCTTCATTTCTGAGGAGGCAAGTAAGTAAGGTTTCTCAAGCCAGGAAAGTTTAATAGGATGGGGTTCTGAGCTTACTGGATTGCTGGCTTACTGCTCTATGCAAAGAAAAACAAAACAAAACAATCGTGAACATTCAGTTTTAGTCGTCATGCATGATTAGTTTTAATTTATTTTTTGTAGATGTGGTCAATAGATTATGTAGTAGATCAATCTGATGACCAAGACCTGCAAGAGACGCCCTCACATCAACCGACTGAACCGTCAGAATCTGAAACGAATCAAGATCCTGATTCATTGCTACAATTAAGCCAAAAAGAAGAAATTGACGAATTGAAATCGGAGAGTGAAGTTAAATCAGAACGATCTGATGAAACGGAGCCTGTGAAACGAGAACAAGCAATAAAACGAGTCGAGGAACTTGTTAAACAAATGAGCTTGACTAAGGATAAAGAAGGTATGAACTACGAATAATAACTTAGTGCAGTTTAAAGTAGCCAGGAGGATACACTGTAAATTTTAATGGTGCACATTCATCTTCACAAGCCGGAATAGAGGGGGTGACTCCCGGCTGTAGAATTTATCTGTAGTAGCAGTTGTTTCCGTTCATGGACCGCACTCTAGCTTTACATCAGGCGGAGTGTTGTCATATGCCGAGCTAAATTCAAGATTTGAAATTATTTGAAAATTAATAATTTTTGATTAACAATAAATTAAGTTTAACACCCGTGCAGTGACCTAGTCTTGTTTCGGGATTAACTTGGCAGTAGCTGGATACAACGAGAGGAGTGTGGACTCCAGTCCACATGTTGAGTCACCTTTTAAAGAATCCTGTGAAGGAAGATGCAAACTTATTTGTTATTATTAAATTTTCAGAAGAATTAATAAAATCCGCATCAGAGAGTTCATTATCAGACGCTTGTGAGACGACCAGTGCTAAGGAGTCCGCTCGAAGACACGACGAGAAAGACATTTGTAGTGACAACGATGATTCTCAATATCCAGAGCATGTCGCCGAACCTTTTGAAGATATTGACAAACAGTATGACAGTGAAGATGCGAAGGAAGATGATACGTGTAAGAAGAAACTACAAAAACAAGGTGCGGTCGTTCTGAGACGAAAATCTAAAGGCAATCCTTTGTTTAGGAAAAGTGAGTTGTTTTTTTTGTATAAACTGTTTCTTCTTCTTCTTCTTTTGTTAAATGGCCTTAGATGTCATTACAACGAAAATTCTGCCAATGTCGAGTTGTAATTTCTTGATGTTTTTGCATCAAATTGCAATAGTGTTTTACAATTTGATGCTTTCTTGGAGTATTTGGCGGCAAATCACCCGGTCACGTCACAATATGAGCGTTTTCACGACGTGGGATAACCACAAAAAAATCGCTTCCGTTGCCTCATATAGAGTAAATTTTAATGTTTCCACAATTACTCATATGCGCAGCATAAAATTACGCAAAATAACACCAATTTTAAGGAATAATAATTTAAAGAATATTAAGGAAAGGGTTAAAAAACACGCCTTCCCTTCCCAAAAGCGCGCCAAACACTCCCGTTTAGACTGTTTAAAAATATCCCATTACGTGCCCACATTCCGCTTGATCAAGTGTCAGCAAGCAACAGTCGCCTGCGCTGTGCTGGCTTTTGAGTATAGGAATGTGCATCGCACCGTCCATAATGACGGACACACTTTTCGTTATATCCGACTACTTCTAAGCTGAGGACCTAGTATGAGTTTACATTTACGTTGTCACGGCGTAAAGTGACATCTCCCCACGAATCAGACGATATTTTGATTACCCAGGTAGAGAAATTCCAAAACGCGACTATGAAAGTGGTGCACTGTCTATTTATTAATTTTTTTTTATTCTTCAAGGTGGTGGAAGTATAGGCGATTCCTCTGAATCAGGTTCAGTAGAAGTATCTCTAGGTCAAACAAATGATGTCCCTAATGAAAGTGGGTCACTGAGACCGAGTAAATCTGATACAAGTTTGACTGACTCCTTTGTCGTCGTATCCGCGCCTGACTCACCAGCACTTAATGAACGCACAAATAGAAAGAATATTATTGTACCGACTAATGAAGGTGAGTTTATAATATTGCCTTGGATATATTTGTTTTAATTTTAGCTTGACATATGACTCTGCTTGATGTAAAACTAGAGTGCAATTCATGAACGGAAACAACTGCTACTACAGAGATATCTCTACGGGCAGCAGTCGCATCCGCTATGCCGGCCTGAGGAGACGAGTATGCACACTCCTCTCGCTATACCTGGCTACTTTCAAACTCCTCCCGAAACGCGACAAGGTCACTCAGTGGTGGTGAAAGTGGACTCTTGTAGCATGTTATGGAGTTAATATTTGTAAAAATTGAAATTCCAGAATCGAGCATAAAATGGCGGCGACGTTTGGTGTTTCGTGGCAAATTAACAATGCATACCGCATACGACCGTCGCGACAACGCGAATCCAGCTTCAGTTACTTGCGTGGCAGCCGCACGCAACGGACGAGGATTGGCTGTGGGCGATGCTAGAGGACGGGTAAATATATTCTATTATTCTAACCATAAAACGTGCTAGTTATCGTTACTTACTTTTTTTTTTGTTTCAGATATTTAGATGGAGCGCTCCCGATATAACTAGTTCCTCTGGTTCCAAAGGAGGGCCGGCTGATCATTGGGTTAGAGATGATACTGCTCCATATTGCACCCAGTGTCAGGTAATAAAAAAAAGAAAGCGCAGGGGAGCTAGGGTGTGAGAGAATTAGAGCGTGAGAGAGCGTGAGAGAGCGTGTGAGACCCAAAGTGAGAAAGCAAGAGTTTTGGAGTGCGAGAGAGCACTTCTCACACGTGAGGGATAGGACGTGGGAGAGAGAGGGAAAGAGGGAGAGAGAAGGAGAGGGAGAGAGACAGAGACGCAGAGAGAGGGCGAGAGGGAGAGAGAGCAGGAGAGTTGGGATGTGAGAGAACCAGAGAGGGAGAGTGCTAAAAAGCTAGAGCGTGAGACAGCTGAGAGTTAGCGCTCTAAAGAGAGGGAGCGCGTGAAAGATAGCTCCCTTTCACGTGAATTTAACTAACTTTATTTCTATGTTATTGAAATATTTCTGTGTTTTCAAGAACTCTGTAGCGTTCTCGTAAGTGTTCATAAAAGATGGAGTCTTTAATTTGTTGTCATTATATTGCCAGGTTCGATTCACTGCGTTGGAGCGGCGACACCATTGTCGTGAATGCGGGTGTGTCTTCTGCGGCCGATGTTCCCGTTATGAGGCACCTGTGCGGAGACTTCGCGCGTTACGACCAGTGCGTGTTTGTCAGGCTTGTCATCAAAAGATCAACAATAACAAGGACTGAATTATCTTTAACTCTCTCTAAGTAAGCACCTAAATATTGTTATTTTTTTTTTGCTGTTACTGCCTTCGTATAAAGTCTTTTCTTGAAGTGTGTTTATGGAGAGTGCGTATTTCGTTTTAAAATAAAATTTAATCAAATGACAAATATAATATTTATAAATATACTTAAAATGTGCAGATTTAGCTCTATGATCAGGTATTTTGTTGTTTTGGCGGGTACCTTGAAGATACAGACAACCTCATGCTTTGTAATCTGAACATAGTCGTGATTACAATTTACATTGATGTATTTTATGATACAATAGCAGTTGTTGATCTCTTCATTTATTTTTATAATATAAACTAGTATTTTTAGAGTTATAAGTTAATGCTTTAATCGGTGTTTCAAATTAGAAATAATTGTTTACTAAAATTGTTTTTACGTGCCTTGGCCGAGTGACACGTAAATCTATTAGAATAATAGGCTTTATTCTGTTATTCATTCACGAAATGAAATTTAAAATTTTAGCTAAATTAAGTTGCATTCCCTAATGCCTATACTCGTAAATATAATTATATAAATAGTATATACCAAAACAAACATTACCTACTTTTAATTGTTACAATTTTATACCAAATATTTTCATTGTATTTTATTAATTTGTAGAAAATATATATTTTCCATATTTTTAAAGGGAGCAAGCATATCTTAATTTTATTAAAATGTGAAATTATATTTTCTATTAAATTTCACGCGACGATACGCTTCAATGGGGGCTGGAAAGCCTTTTGGAGTAAAATGCGTTGTAGATCTCCGTTGGTCTCCCATATGTTACTTCCTATGTTTTATTTGACTGCAAATTTCAACTTTATTAGTTTAGTATAGTAGATTATAGCAGTTAAGTCGAACGAAATCAGTATTAATTATGAAATGTTTTATCGTTTTTTTTTAAATTATATTTTTTGTTTTTAGATCTCGACATTATTTGACAGATTATGTGTATTATTGAAGTTAGGTATTATTATCATATTTTTTTAGTTTGTAAGTATATGCAATTTATGTACTAGTAATTATTATAGAAACTACACGTGCAGCTCTTGACTAATCCTATATATTGAGTTGTCCACTCTAGCGGACTGAGTTTGTACCGCAGGTGTCAACAGGTACTACTTTTAACTGACAAACATTCTAATTTCAACTGAGAAATTAATATTTAAATTTTACAATAATTCAAAACGCTTAGATGTAGCTTTTCGTGTTTTTTTTAAAATTAAATTCATGGCATTAGATTTGAGTTGAGTACTGTGGCATTTTTGTCGTTGGCGGCTTATTATGTTAATGCGCATGAGTGTGCTCTATTCATGTTTCTTATACTCTTGATCACATAAGCAGAGAGTTTGCTGATAATGTAGGTAAATAGAAATTCCATGTAAATGTTTATTATTATTAATGTGATATTTTAATTTTTGTTTTGTCGTGGGTTTTCGTAGATTTAGTGGACAATTTTTTAAAAATTATATTTTAATTATTTTAGTTTTTTTTAGATCTAGTCATGTTAATGCACAAGAGCTAAATCAAATAATTTTTATACTTTAACAATTTTGTACTATATATATATTTATTTTATTTTATGAGTTTATATTTATGGTAGTAAATAGCCAATTTAATATTACTAGTCAATTGGGTGAGAGGCTACTAAAAGGAATTTGAAATATTTTTCTTACTTTGCCTTTTGTACTAAGAATTTATTATTTATTTTTATAATTGTTTTTTTTTATATTTTATTTTTATTTTTTATAAGAATAATGTTCAATCGAAACAATCTACAACACCGATAGACATGTGACATGTGATAGACATGTCACATGTGATAGACATGTGTGTTAGTGTGTCTTTTAATTTATTGCAGTTTTTTTTTTAGAAAATTTAAATCAAACATCGTCAGATCGATTTTCATTTAGTGTTTTTTTTTGAGAATTATATTCGTCTAATTATTATTATTTTTATAACATAATTTTTTAATATTCATCAAAAAGGTATTTATTTGATATCATGACTGTTTTTTTTAATAAATTTTTAATGGAATTTAACGCAGATTAAATTTTTATATTTTTGTTGTATTATCCATTCCCTTTTAGTTTAGTGAATTTTTAACCTTGAATGTGTTAATTAATAATATAAAATAATGAATTATTGCCGGTAACAAATTAGAGCATCGATCTTAACTTTTACACCAGCTATTTTGACCACATGCCCATTTGTGCTCTAGTTATTTGCCTGCAATAATACAACTAAACGTGTAGTTTGTTTTGCACATAATGTAATAGATGTTTATGATAATCCTCTATTCATTTTGACTGTAATTATGCTATCGCAAAATGGACTTTATTACTTTTTATTAGTGTACACTTTTGTTTGAATGTTAGCATTTGTTTCACCTACAAAATTAGTTTGATTTTCTATCAAAATAGACTGTGATAGACTAATAACAGTTGAAATGAATGAATGTAGAAATGTCAAGTGAATTATATTAGGTTCAATGTATATGAAATGTTAGGCAGCTGTGCCTTTAGTCCGAGTATCTTCTTAATTCATCTATACTGAGCTAGAGTTGGTCAAAGTATGTGATCAAAGTACATTTAACAAAATTACATTGGTACTGGTTTGAGATTTCAACAGCCCACCAACCGGCTATGGTCGCAGATTGTTTTTACAGTAGTCCGACATGTTAAGCTATACGATCTGGAGGGCAAACAAGAAGATGTCGTTATGCTGAGTTCACTAGAGTGCCTTCTCTAGGTGGACTTGACTACTTTCAAGCTAATTCCAGAAAGAGAACGAACGAACCCCTTTGTTGTTCTGCAGACTGGTTTAATAATCATGGCTTATTAAAAAATAAATTTAATTTTTAGAACATTTTAATAATTTTTAAAATTATGTTTTTTATATTAAAATTCGGAGTAAAGGCATGCCCATGTATAGAGAGTTTACTGACAATATAACGTTGTTAAGGTAGTATATATAATATATATGCAGATGTATTTAATATATAAATAAATGAAATTGAGCTGATGTTTTTTGTTTTATTTTACCATTAAATTTTGGCTCCCTTACTATTTTCTCACTTCGTCTGCTGTTAGGCTGGACTGCGGTCCACGAACTGCTACTACAGACAAGTTTCTACAGGCAGCAGTCGCCTCCGTTATGCCGGTCTGAAGAGACCATGTACCATCCAGATTCACAGTGCACACTCCTCTCGTTATACCTGGCTACTTCCAAACGGTCTCGGAAACGCGACAGGGTCACTACACGGGTGTTACATTCGAAAGTGGTGGTACTATCCCAGGACGGCAGACTAGACTAATAACCATCATCAGTATGCATGCCGCTGGTACCCGCAGTCGTATATTAATATACGTCCCCGTTCCATTGTTAGGGAGTCATAAAAATAGTTTATATATCAGTCCCTAATATAAGAAAGTCGTTTAAGACGCTTTGCGTAGTGTTTAATACTCCGATTTGTTACGTGTCCCAGGTTCGATGCCTGGTCGAAAAAATATCGGGTTATTTGTATTGAGTATGAGCAATTTATATAATTACCATTATATGTTTAACGGATCCCCTAATCCTTGGGGATAGTGAATGGAGTTTGGGCACAAGTTAGCATTATTAAGTCCTGGCGGGTCAGGCAACGGAACAGCAGTTTATCGGGGCTGCAGGCTGTTCCTCGCCTCCTTAGCTCGCGCAGAGGTCCTGATCACGACGTTTTCAAAGTTTTCGTTTCACAATGTGTCCCGCCGACTTGTCTCTTGCTATCTGCTCTAAGTTAACGCGTTATGAATGAAGCAAATCGGAAAATTTTTGTTTTCTGGAAAATTTATGCAATCATCTCGCGTGAAAACCTTATCAATAAGTTCCACTTGACCGGTCGCAATTACAATGCTGCATGTAGTACATTACTGCCTTTTAAAGTTGCGTGTTGAATCTAAGAAGTAACCACGCCCAACACAAGATCTTGGTATGATCAAGGTTGTTAAAAGTCAGACTTGGAAAAATTAGATGTTTTGTATATTTTTCAATTTTGTTTTAATTTCGTAATTTTGGTATAGATTTTCAAAAAATAATATTTTTAGTAATATTGATAATAATAATAATGCATTATTTTATAATTTGAATATAACTAAATTAATAATTAAAGTTATTATTGTTTTTATGAACAAAGTATTTTTTTTAAGAAAAGTAAGAATATTCTATAAAATATATAATATTTGTTTTAATAAACAAAAAGGGCAGTTAGATACATTTTATATCTATCTACAATAATTTACATGGCTCTGTTTTTTTTTGTTTTATATGGCGTATAACAATTTGCCAGTGTCAAAGTAAATATTTTTGCATCAAGTTAATAACATTGTGCATCACGAGTCATTCATTCATCACACCAAACAGTCAGGTCAAATCTCAGTCAAGTCAAAAATTGTTCCAGTAAAGTGGTAGAATCTTTACTGAAACTTCCTAGGGAGTTTTGGAGGGAAAATGGAAACACAGGTTCTCTTCTTTTGAATTGTTTGCCCACACTCACGCACGTTCACGAAAACTTAATGGTTAATAATCCACCAATATTACACATCAACACTCGAAGAAATACAAGTTTAGAAAAATAATTCAAAACAGACAACCTGACGTCTCAAGATGGCCGCCAAAACTCCCATGGCTCTGTTGTATGGTAATAAATTGGGCAACAATTTTCAGATATTTATATTTTTTCCTAAACATGCGATAATTTTCAGACCACTTCACTTGATGCTTTTTACGATATTAAAATATTTGAATTGAATTATTACAATTTGAATCTTCTATAAATAACTTCTTTTATGTTTTAAGTGATTAATTTAAAATTATCACATTAAGAGGTCTAATAATATAAGTTATTAAATAAAACATGACCTTCAGGCTTTTTATCTACAATACGAGTATTTTATTAAACCAATAAAATATATTTTAAATTATCTAGTGATTTCGATTTCCTATTTCCGCTTCTCTTACGGATATTATCTGCTATACCTATACTCTATTAACAAATGGTTAGAAATATTTAAAAAGGCTTTAGGTTCAAGCCAATAGAACGTTTTACATTGATAGCACAATTTTCTGAAGCTGGGGGCCGTACGTGAAAATCTGAAGCGAGCAGGCTCTTCGCCAATCACCACGTGCGCAAATTTATCGGGAACGAAGCAGTTCTGAATAGGAAAATACACAAAAAATATTTCCATTTTCTTACTTTTTAACATTCCTTAAGATAAATTAAAATTTCCCTAGTAATTATTAGTAAAAAATTGCAATTGATTGTTAATGATCGATCGTGTAGGGAAACTGACATTGCTATTTATATCGTAATCACTTCCGACACACGTGAGAAGCCTAATAGAGCGTAACTTGAACATAATTTATTATGCTTGTGTCTTTTAATGGCTAATAAGTATATTTTACCCTTGGTTTTGCACCTACGTGTACTGACTACGTACGTACTAGGTGTTAATGATCGTTTTCAATGCCACTTATATTTAATTAATAGGTCTTAATTTTTTTGTTTTATTTTAGTATTAATTCAATGTTTTTGTGAATTAATATTAATAATTAATTTGGTGGAATATTAAGGCGGACAGTTCGCAGTGAATGATATGTTATTAAATGATACAAAATGAATTATTTTCATCAGTTTAGATTCTGCAGAGATGACTGTTGCCATAGAGAAAGATGAGACTGATGAAATCCAGTGTATACTACTAGATTCACTAATATTTCAATTAAAAGTTGTGTTACCCTGGGGTAATAGACCGATGCCTATTCTTATTTAAATAAATGTTTGAGAAAATTATTTGCTAATTAAAATGTACGTAACGGCTGTTGTTAATATTAATTCTAGCTCCAGTTAATGCACAGAACCTATTTTAAAGCGATTACTAAACCTATTTATGTTGTTCTGTTGTAATTTGAATAAATGCCAACTAGGTAAAGACTGCCTCGAGCCTTGAACGAATTATGCAATTGCAGTACGACCTAATTTACTGAAGTGTCCGCAGATAAAAACTTAAATTAATAATTTAGTTCCAACACGCTATGTAATATTAATTCAATACCGTTCAACATCCAGCCTCCGTTACAATAACTGAAAGTCACTGAAAACATTGTCTTAATTAAAAATGGTGAATAGCAAATACTTTTTTCTTGTAATTTAAACAATACTGATTAAGTAATGGAAATAATAATTAATTCGTGGAATACCTATTGTCAAAAGGTTTAAGGTCTATTTTATCATCATTCGGAAAGAACTATTTTTATAGCGAGTGTGCCGTGTGATCGACGTGAGGTCACAATCGATAAACTCGTGTTCGAAGCTCTTAAAAATCCTGGTCGGTACTAAACCGATGATGAGCGACCGTGGCCTAGCAGTAAGACGCGTGAACTCACGATCGATGAGAACCGTGTTCGAATCTCGCTAAATTTTTACCGGTATCAATGTAACTTTGTTATATTTACTTTGGTCGGTCAGTGTCTCTCTAGTGCTACATGCCTATTAAAGAGTAGTAGGCAGACCGATGATGGTTATTTGTCCAGTTTGCCGTCCTGGGGTAGTACCACCACTTTCGAATATAATACCTTGTTTTGGGAGCAGTTTGAAAGTAGTCAGGTATAGCGAGAGGGGTGTGCACTGTTAATCTAGATGGTGCATACTTGTCTCTTCAGACCAGTTGTTCATGGACCACACTCTAGCTTTACAGGCGGAGTGTTGTCAATAAAAAAAAGTAACTTCTACTAAGCTTATTATAAAAAAACTTGAAATTAATTTCAGATATTAATAAATTTTAATTATAAATGGTAAATTGAGATCTTATATTATAGTTAGTGTCAAAATTACTTTAAAATATTACCGGTTCACAGCTCCACCCCAATTAATGGAAGGTCAGTAATCTAGTGGACGCATTTAATTCTGATCTGTGTTAAAAGTCGGAAGTAAGTGGCGAAGGTCCTGAGCAGGTCAGAATCCTTCCTATAGTTCCGGTAACATGACCTGTTTATTCATAATCATGTAGTTTATACAGTTTTAATCGTAAAGGAGTGGGTCGTTAGCACACCACTTTCATATTTATATTGACAAGGCTGTCGCTATGCGTTTCAGAACTTGTATAATTTTTTTTATAGTGTTATAGAGTTGTTACGAAAAGTTATTGTTAGGAGAGAAAAGCTTGTACAACGGTATCAAGGTTTTAAAGTAATGTTATTGTTAAACCTTTTGACCTGTTCAAAATTAATTACTTACTCACTGACTCACTGAACAAGTAGGAATTTCCACGGGTTTTCCTCTTTTCATTATATTTATTTCTCTAGTCTGTTAAGATTAGGTACAACGTCTAACTGACGCATTAGACGCGTTTAAGGTCTTAACAGACGATCAGACTTGGTCCGAACGCAACGTGAAGTTAGTTTACACGATCTCGCGATGTTTATCGTTAACGATTCATAATTACATTAGCGATTGAATAACTGTTATTGGTTTTCGATGAATCAAAGGTGGCTATTGTGTAGAGGTACATTCGATTGTTAGAAACAATTAAATGCAGATATTTTCTTATGCATGGCCGCAACACCCGATCGAACTTGGCCTTAATCGGTGGATTATTATTAGGTAACAAGAGAATTTTTCCTTTTGTAAATTGTGCGAGTTGTAAATCGTCTCGGCATGGTACGCGTGGCTACGGTTCAGTGGGATGCAACGAGGCAAGGTTAAGGTTGAACGGCGCCATTCTTGTACATTTAAGGTCTATTTTATTTACTATTACGGTTGTTATTTAATTGTTTAAATGTGATAATTTATTAAAGGGAACTAAGGCAAAACGTGATGGGATCTATTAAGTAATGATTTTAATATTATATTTTAATTTTTACTTAAACTAATTTTTGTAAAACAAGATTCTGGTCAACGTGAGAATATAATACATTGCGATTTGAGATACGCCAAGAACAAAGTATCACCACGTGATTCTTATTTTCCGAGTGAAATATTTTTGAATAACAATTAGTATTAAAACAATAACCCTTTTGTAATTGTCAACAGCCTTCATAAAATAATTAAGGCATATCGTGTTTTTTGGCACTAATTAAATTTTTATTTTATACACATAAGTAAGTTATTATTTATTTATTTATTTATTTGTTTTAAAGCCTGGAGTATAACAAAAAAAAAAGCTTAATTTGTAATAATAAGGCCAATGATAGGCTTTACGGTATATGTGATAAATAGTTGTGCAAAGAAAAACTAAAAATTAACACAAAAATAAACCACAAATAAAAATAAAAAATAAAATAATAATAATAATAAAGAAAATAAAGAAAACTGACAATACTGTTAATCATTTAAGTAAGAATATTATTAACGAAAAAGACTAAATAAAAAAAATGTGTGCCTACTATCACGCGTATTAATTAAATCCGAACGTTTTGAAAGTTCTGTTTCTGTGCATTGCGGTCGCAGCAGGAGTGAGTTGCTGTTTGTCCCGATTGACTTTTATTTTTTCACTAAACTTAGTTCACAAATAGTTTTAGACATCACTAGAAGTAAAAAAGTCTCAAAATATAATAAAAATATTTATTATAATAATAGTTTTTGGTGTAAAATTATATTTCCTGAACACTTTTATTCAGTACTATTCAACTAGTTGTTTAATACTGTCTATCAGGTTCTATTCCAAAATATATACGAGAAAAAATTAATTTATTTTTAGTTAATTGAAATTGTGCCCATGTAAATTTATTCTACATCAATACAAAATTTAATAAATAGTTGTAATAAATCTACTTTTACTCTACCAGGAAGCATGAAGGTCACGTAAGGCCGTATCAATGGATTAATTAACATTATGGAAAAAATACAAAGAATATACACTATTTTGATACATAATAATATGTTAATTTACTATTTAAATAAGGTAGATTCATTTATAAATAGAAACAAGTTATCATATTAATTATAATTATTTCTAGCGAACCTAACTCGTTAGTTATGTAATTCATTAACTTAATCTATAGTTTAGAGTTCTTTAGAGTAAACGCATAAGTACGCGTTTGCTTTATAGGAGTCGTTAAGCCATGAGCAGAGAAAACTATTACCAAAAATGTCTACAGGAATTTGTTGCCACGACATGCAGGAGACGAGCGTGAACCGTCTAGGTTCGCCGAGGACACCCGTCTTGTTATTTGACTACTTTCATTCCTGAAACGCAACTTGGTTACTTAGCAGGTTTTGCGCTTGAAAGGGTGGCAGTTTAAGCTAATAATACCACCACTTTATACCACTTTTTTACTTAATTCCATGCATTATTACTGAGCACCCAAAAATACGTGTTTTTTACGTGTCAGTTACAGAGCCGGTCAGAAATTTGAGAATGTTGAACACCGGTCTAACGTTCGTGAATCCAGAACTAATCCGTTCGGCCACAACTTTAGTTTTTATATTGTTTTTTGTTATCAATTACAGAATATATGTAACTGTATATTTATATCTTCAAATTCGGATGGACGCGACGGTACTCGCTCTCCTATGATAATATAGTTTGCGACATTTTACTGTACTATGTTCTACTGTAATAATAAAGGAAGGATCTGCGGAAACCTGGTGTCTTCAAGTTAATGGACCATGATGGTAGTCGGTTGAATGTGACATTTAGGTCAATGTCAATTAAGTACATCCAAGTTCAATGCTTTTTATGTCGCGCACCGTGTAAAAAAATATTTTTACCATCCATAGTGTCGTATTTTGCCCAACAATATTTTAAATGAAACTAATCTGAAAATATTACATAACGAAAGGAATATGTACTGTCAATCTGGATGTTGCACATTCGTATTCTCAAGCTATAGCGGAGGCGACTGCTGCCTGTCGAAATTTATCTATAGTAGCAGTTGCTTCCGTTCATGGACCCACACTAGCTTTACATCAGACGGAGTGTTGTCATATGCCGAGCTACAATAAAACATTACAACGCTGTTATGAGGAGCTAACTTACACAATTCGAAGTTTGCGAGTGAACGAATATTTCGTTTCATTTGATGAATACAGTATATAATTTAGTGTTTGTATATACTAACTCATTTGCATTACTTTTGAAACAACATTCACTTTTGACTGCCCACTACAGAGGCGGCGTCTCGTCACCGACGCGTACAAATTATTAAAAGTAATACAATACATATTACGACATTATACCGCACATTTTGAGTTGACATAGTTTCGGTGTTTCTTCTGAATCGTAACGAAACTCTGACAAGATGTTCCAATGGACAGTAAGCCTGACGCTGTTAAAAAAAAGAAACTAAAAAAGTAGTAGGCAGACTGATGATAGTTATTTGTCCAGTCTGCCGTCCTGGGGTAGTACCACTACTTTCGAATGTAACACCCGAAGTAACCTTGTCGCGTTTCGGGAATATTAGTCAATCTAATCGATGCACATTCGTCTCCTCAGGTCGGCATAGCGAAGGCGACCTGTAGAGATTTCTCTGTAGCAGCAATTGTTTCCATTCATGGACCGCACTCTAGCTTTACAGGAGTGTTGTCACATGACGAGCTACAATTAACAAAATACTTTAATGCATTTTCATCCTTTCCTAGAATATATTTAAACATGAGCGGCCGTGGTCTAGCGGTAAGACGCGTAAACTCACGATCGATGAGACCCGTGTTCGAACCTCGCTAATTCTGGCCGGTACCGATGTAACTTTGTTATATGTACTTTGATCGCTCAGTGCCTATAGGCATTATTAAAGAGCAGCCTGATGATGGTTATTTGTCCAGTCTGCCGTCCTGGGTTAGTACCACCACTTTCGAATGTAACACCCGTGAAGTGACCTTGTCGCGTTTCGGGAATAGTTTCAAAGTAGCCAGGTATAACGAGAGGAGTGTGCACTGTCAATCTAAGATGGTACATGCTCGTCTCCTCAAGCCGGCATAGTGGAGTCGACTGTTACCCGCACAGGTTTCTCTGTAGTAGCAGTTGTTTCCTTTCATGGACCGCACTCTAGCTTTACATCAGGCGGAGTGTTGTCACATGCCGAGCTACAAAAAAAAAAAGAAAATTGTATAAAATACGTGTTAAAAGTACTGTCCAAAGGTTCAGGGACAGCCATAGGGCCAGCTGGGATTACATCCGTTCTCTGACATTGTCTCGGTTCACCCTGCGGCGGACAATCACCTTGCCTAACTTAAACACGGAAGTACGTGACATGTACTGGCTTCACATGTCGTTACATTGTTATATCACACAATAATAATAGGTAGTAACACATAATTATAAGTTGTAATTACTAGTTAAGATCCAATATATGAAAGCTATTTACAACTTTGTTCATAAATAAAATTAAAATAATAATTTTCATAATAAATATTAAAAATAATATCTATAATCCTTCTCATAGATCGACGTCGATTTTTAGATTAGATTTTTAAGTTACTAAAGAATTTTATAGTTAATTTATTTATTATACGTAGATAATAAAGATCGTTACAAGAGAACTATTTATTACTTGTTATGTTATTAAACAATGATTTTTTGTGTTTGTATTACAAAAATATTCTACAAGCCGGCATAGCGGAAGCGACTGCCGCCTGCAGAAAGTTGTCTGTAGTAGCATTTGTTTCTGGTAATGGACTGCACTATAGCTTTACATCAGCGTTGTCATAGACCGTGTTACAATAAAAAAAATCGCTAACTTTTTACAGACAATGTTGTCGAGTTGCAGACGAGTTTCTTGGTGGAGCCTTTCCGAAGCCGTATGCCCTATTTTGTAGAATCACAGAATTATTAAAAAGAGCCAAATAATTTATTAAAAAATGCATTAATTTATGATTAACTATTGCATTGCAGAAACGATTTTATACATACTAACCGGATATAATATTTTTTTACGTGACATTATGCGTTAACGACTCTTCCATATTACGTTAATGAAGCCGGAACTTTTATAACCTACAATTGTTTTTCTTAGCCTTAGGACGGGATTTATTTTTTGTCCAAAATAATTATATATGTTTTTAGAGTCACAAGGTAAAATTGAGTAATGGGTAATTTAGACATTTTATTAGGTATTTATATTTAGTTTATTTATGCGCAAAATATTAAAAAATACATACTTATTTGATTCGTACTCGTAAAGTTACCTTTTACTACATACTTTTACTACTTACTTTTTTATTGCAGGTTTTTTTATCATGTTCAAATGTACATGTACTTTTCATACAGAAATTTAAAAAATAATGCGGTAAATATAGTAAGATATTTATTACTAATTTCGTCAGTACGTAATTATTATTTTAATTAGTGCATGTAATTTGTAGCATCCATTTATTTAATTAGGGAAAAATGTGTTAGTTTCTTGACGTCAAATCCTAATTAATGTTTCAGAAGATTACCGGCATTGTAGTTTGTGGGAACCCATGTACTTATTTTCCTATTAGTTTGGCGTTCGATCACTCATAGGGATTACCAGCTGAAGGAAAGTTTCGGAGGAAATTTGGTAAATTTAATCTATATTTTTATCTTAAATGAGTGCTGATGTTGATTATTGTTATTTACATCGGGAGAAATAAAAATTAAACATCCTGTAGATAAATTTAAAATTATTATTAGATGTCCTGTGAGCACGTGTCGGTGTCGTCCTCGTCGGTAACTAGGAGTGCCGACGCACTTCCCGGACAGCGCGTGCGACCTTAGTGCGCTAACCTATATAACAAGAGAACGACGCTGAAGCCTCACAAACCCGCACCAACCTCACACGGCAGCACCTACCACTCACCCGCCACCCGCCCCGCATATCACTAATTCCAGTACGTACAATAAAGTGCATTTCACAATCTTTATACTAATCAACAGCCGAATCGGGTCGAACCTTACTGCCAAGGTCTAGGCGATCGCACGTACGCCGCCGCCGTCGTCGCCGGACACGGTTTCCACATCTATCGTGTTTTTAGTGTGTTAATGAAAATGTTCACCTTTTATACATTATTTAAGACGTGATCTGTTGAGTAATGACTCGATTTGCGAAGTAATTATAGGATAGTGTGACCGTGCGTGCGTTTAGAACACCGCGGCGCGGCATTGGCGGCTAATTGTTTGAGTTCCACCACCGTTTCATTTGCAGCGGCTCGGGAGCGGCGAGTTTTCCACATCAACCGTATCTGCGCGCACGCACACCCGTTGCCGTACGCCTCCGACACCAGTGATAGTGATTGTGCTTAGTGGTAGCCGAGGACTACGCGAACAAACAATATGACCAACTATATAAAAATCGTAAGTTTACAGTTAATAAATTTTTCTAAGGAACAAAAAAAATTTACTTTTCATTAAAAAAAATTAGGAAAATTTTAATAGAAAGTAAATTTAAAATATAACAAGTTACTTCAGGTAATTTTTTGAAAATATCTTTAATTAAATTTTTTATATTTAGTTATAATTAATTAAGTAATGGTAATTAAAGTTTATGTGTTCGGCGAAATTAATTTTGTCTGTCGGCGTATCGACCTCTGCGTAACCGGCTCAAAACAAGATACGAAAGTATGTTTACTTAGTGCAATTAGTAAAACTAAGCATGTTAAACATTACATCTCTTACTTAATAATTTAGAACACAAGTGGAAAAATAAATATTACGATCTTCTATATATTATGTAATAATTCTGCTTTAGTTACGATAATATAAATCGAAACAATTTCTTAATCATTATTATTTTGTTATTACAGTCGTAGTGTTTATATAAATATTATAAAAGCACCCATAATTTAAACACTAAACAAAATTAATGCGAAAAAAAACCACGTAACAAAAGTGTATAAAATTCTTTTGACATTTATTTTGCCTGTTTAATTTATTTAATAATTTTAATAACATCTTGATGAAATTGATCAGTAACATTATTTATGATGGTGAATATATTTTCGATGTTATGCAACAATTGTGCCAACAAATAATATCTTATAGGCGGAAGCTTTTTGAATATTGAATGTATTCAATAGAATATTTATAGAAATACATGTAATTATCTACTTACACGTATATATTGTACGTTATTACTGTTTCTTTTTATAGAATTTACTATATCATAGTAATTAAAATTAAAAAAAAACCTCATATTTATAATGTATATTTCATTGCAAGAGATAGACAGAATTTGACGGCAGTTAATTTTTTTTTTTCAAATTCTTTTTTAACCTCACGTTACAAAATCATTACCTTATCTCATTTTATTAATTTTATATTTTTATTTAAAAAAAGTTATTTATAAATAATACCTGTATATGGAGTCCTAACAATCAGGACTAGGCAGAACTTTGTCGGTAGTTTATCTTTTATAAAACGTAACGTATAACGTTGTACTTACGGGACTCCTATGATATTTAATAGCAAATCTTGACGTAGTTTTTCTCGTAGAACTACCTCATTGTCGAGAGCACTGGTCAATTAACGTCAGAGCCTTATCTGAATCTTGGCTAAATGTGAAAACAATGGCGGCAAATATAGCCGAGTGTCCTAATAAGAACAAAAACCAGAGCAAATGCAGTTTCTCACATAAGTTTCGTTTCTTGATGACACCTCACGATAAATCAGTCGAACGAAACATTTGAAGTTTGGAATTGCATAAGAACTAACTATTACATGAGATGAATAATGTTTACAAGTGCGTTTGTATATTTCTATGTCAGAAGCGTCGGGTTAACTTGAGTGCAACGACAGAAAGATCTCAAGAATCCGTCCCATGCGTGCTCGTTACTAATGGGACATCTCTTAAACTAAAGATAAGCTGCTGTTGAAATATTCTTGAGTAGTTGTGTGTGACAATAAAATGAATTGCTGTTTCAGCGCTAAATTCCCTCGACAACTTGCAAAACGTGAATTTAAGAAGTTAGAGAATGTGCTCTTGCTGTGGTATCACAAACAGCTGTGCGACTAACAATTTTATACGACTTACTAAGACAACATTAGTGTTAGAATCTGTTTTTCGTTTTACATTTGAAAACTGTGTCGGTTTAATTAATTAATTATAATCACCTTTTTGGATACTGAACTAGTTTTTTTCCACCACCAATTTGATTTTATTTTTTTCTAACAACGAGGGAGGGATTGCGGCATGACATTGGGATTTTTTTTATAGTGTGCGGCCGTGGTGGCTAGCGGTAGAGGACGGACCTCGCGATCGACTAGGCTCGCGTTCAAACCTCGCTAAATTCAGACCGGTACCAATGTAACCATGTTATTTGTACTTTGATACAAGCAGAGACTAGACTTGACTAAGCTAAGTCACGCCTTTTTCCCACAGAGATAGGCAGAGACAACAGAACGCCACTTGTCACGATTCTGACACAACTCCCCCGCTTCCCTCACATTTACAATTCGCTTCAAAAATTATATGACCATATTCCGCCTGAATTTAAACTAGCATGTTCGTGTGCAGAGACAACTGTTACTACAGATAAGTCTTCAGCCAGCAGTTGTGTTTGCCGTACCGATACCGGCTTGAGGAGACGCACGCACATTGCACCGTTGGCAAACTGATCGCGACCCGTGTCTAGATGGCACTCAATTCCTTTCCAATATCTGTTGACTATAAATTAGAAACTAGGTTAGGTTTTAAACAAATAAATCTATATAATATTACTTGTTTATTAAATTTACATTCGAGAAGTTATTACCGGAACTTGATCAGCAAAAAAATAAAGATATAAAATATATTTCTATAAATAACACTAAAACTTTCTAGTGGTACGGTCAGTGCAGTACAACGCAATAAGTTAC
Source organism: Tinea pellionella (assembly GCA_948150575.1). Taxonomy (NCBI): domain Eukaryota; kingdom Metazoa; phylum Arthropoda; class Insecta; order Lepidoptera; family Tineidae; genus Tinea; species Tinea pellionella. Next base: position 5,264,573 of record OX411252.1, read on the forward strand.
CAAGACCAACACACGATACGATAGCTATCTTTCCCCTGATGGTGCGTAGGTCGATTATTTCGTAACTTAAACTAAGTTTAATGTATAACTCAAGGGTCACACGTTACATTTTATTTGTTTATCAAAACATCATTAAAAGTTAACAACTGTATAATTATTTATGGTATATATGTATAAGAAGATTTTAAATAATTTTTATAATAGTAACATATACATTTTGACCATCGTTTCAGTCTATTCAAACCTGTTTTATGGCAACACTTCGTTTGATGTAAAGTCAGAGTGCGGTCCATGAACGGACACAACTGCTACTACAGAGAAATTTATAAAGGCAGCAGTCGCCTTCGCTATGCCGGCTTGAGGAGACGAATGTACTTTTAACGGTGTTTCTAGATGTATTCATACAAAAACTGATATTTTAGTCCCTGCTATAAATAGTGAACTAATTATCTCAGCATAGCTTTATTGCCATGTTCAGGTTATGGTCTGTAAAATTTAACCGAAGCATTTTAATTACAATTCACTTTGCAGTTAATTGTAGTATAGTTTTAATTAACACTATTGTGATAGTGATCGGCGACAGAGAGAGGCATTGGCTAATTTTAGCCGCTGTCTGTCTAATTTATTCTCACTATTCTAGGCATTACGTTAAGGAAACCAGTAATAAATTCAGCGATTTTTTTATATACATAGTTGCCTACTATGCAACCCGTCTAATCTCGAGCTAGAATGGGGTTTATGAAGTAACTACAACTGCAGAGAAGAGTTTGAAAATAGCAGTTGCCTTCACTATGCCGGCTTGAGGAGATGAATATGTACCGTTTATTGATTGAGGAACATTTCTCTCGTGACATTATCGGCTGGTAATTCAATCCTATTTATATTTTCGCTATTCTTAAGTCACTTTAGTTTACCACCTAACTTAAGACAGAAGTATTTTATTCATTATGAAATATGATTGGTTTATATTCTAATTAAATAGATAAAAAATAAATTAAATCATGACAGCGAAATTGGTTTCCTATAACGTCTATGGCGTTTGTTATAAACCAGAAAGGCTGATAAACACTATTGGATACACGTTCATACTATAAATTAGAATGTGTCTGACAAGTTTGTATAAAGTAATCTCACTTACACCCTTCGACAAGGAATAAATTGGTTGGAGTAGTGTGAACCAACACCATAGTGCTGGCATTTGGCGATAATGGCTCCAAATTGCCGCGATCTCGATGTTTTCGATATGCCGGTTAGATTTATCGGCTTATATTAATGTACCTTATTGCTGTGTTACTTGCGCGGACATGTGTATTGCATCTAAACGTGTATCGCGACTTTATTTATATTATGTAATTTAAAATTTATCCGTTAAAAAAACCATTACGTCTGCATCAGTTACGTAGATTTAATACTCGATGACAACTAGTATTCAATCATAGACAATTTTAGCCGTATTTCCAATTGTTAAATACGCGTTATTTAATTAAAAAAAAACAAATAAATTAATGCGATATCAAATATTAAATTTGTTATTATTACATTATGATTAAAATTTAATTGAAAAAAAAAAGAATTAATAACTTTGGCCTGAACTGAGTTGAAGATCGAACCCACGTCCTCCATACATGCGAGATTATCTGACCGCTAAGCTGACACAACTATTGGTGTATAACGTCATTAATATCGTTATAAGATTGTGACGGTAATATCGTATTAATAAGCCATAATGACATAAATATAAAAGTTTCAAAAACACGTGTCGACCCTGTCATCATTTGAACCTTCCCAATTAAGTGCAGTATTACAAATATTAGACGAATAAATGTTTTTATGTTTTATTAAGGACATAAAACAGATAAGCACCGGGAGATTCGAGATGATAAAAAAAACAACAACCATTTTGCAATATAAATTACACGAGGATGTCTATTAGGTATAATTGCTAAATTGTGTCTGAACATAATAAAAAAAACTTAATAATAATGAACATATCATTAGCGTTTAAGAGTGATATCCCGAATGATGATGGTTATTAGTCCCGTCTGCCGTTCTGGGGGCGTGTTTACAAACCCTTCTTCACGTCAACACTTGTATGGCGTTATGCTAAAGAAGCTTTCGGGCAGGCAAATTCTAAAAACGAGCTACGTATCCTTCTACAGCCCAACACACCGACCGTGTTGAGGCAAAGAAGGGATTGTATTCTGTTTAGCGTATTACTACGTTCCGAACGCTTCTTTGGGTGAACACTGATTATCTCTCTATACCCGCATTCTTGAAATCTACTATAACGGAGTTTTTTATTAAATTACAAAACTTCAAAAACCCAAACTAACTACTTGGGATTGCATAAATTTAGACGTAAATTTTTTTGCTAAATTATGAGTTGCTTGATTTTGGTTCTTTCGTTATTAATAGGGATTGTACTCTCTTAACACCGTTGGCCAGGCTTCTCTCTTTGCTTCTGGTGTGGACGTGGATCGTGATTTAATGGTTTTGGATCTCCTGGGCATAGTTTTATGAAGTATAAATATTTCTGCTTGTCCAGGAATTTTCACTCCCTCAATGGAGCTAGGAAGTCGTAATACAGCTTTGGTAGTTTTTGGAATAAGAAGGCGGTGCATGCAGCGTTGGGCAATAGAAGCATTCGGAACGTAGTAATATGCTAAACATCACACAAACCCTTCTTTACCTCAACACAGTGGGCGTGTTGGGCTGTAGAAGGATTCGTGGCCCATATTTACAATTTGCCTGCCCGAAAGCTTCTCGAGCTCAACACCATCCGAGTGTTGACATCAAGAAGCATTCGGTAATACGCGTTCTGGGGTAATATCACACATTTTAAATGTAATTACCGTGAACTGACCTAATCTAGTTTCGTGATCAGTCAAAAAAAGCTCGTGATATACCTAGACCCTGCAAAAAAGAACCTTCGGCTTCGGTCAATAACCTAATTTATTATATTGTTTTATATATGTCACAAACCTGAATTAATTACCTACATAAATAGCTTTATAATATTTTTTATAGTAAAGCTAGAGCGTGGTCCATGAACGGAAACAACTGCTACCACAGAAAAAATCTACAGGGAGCCTCTGTTATGACGTCTTGAGAAGACAAAAGTACCATCCAGGTTGACAGTGGACCACCTCTCATTATACCCGACTTATCCTGAAACGCGACTAGGCCACTTATACTTAAGTGGTAGATTTGCCTTAATACAACCAAGGGGTTAATAACCATCAACCAACTTATTAAAAAAAAAAAAACTTATAAAATAAATTAGATCTTGCAATGACCATCATTAACCTCGCATTCATTGCTCGTGACAGTTCGATCAATGTGCAGGCGAGACTAATTATAGTAGTCCATATATTTGTAGGTGAAGATAAAAATAATAGGCCTTTAATGATAGGATGAGATCAAGATTAGGCGCACTCGCATGTAACAATTACGTAAATGAATTCGTACACAACGCGCGTAGAAAGTGTGAGACCAAACGAGACATTATTTACGACTGGACTCGAATGTATTTTACTTATAATAAACACGTTGAATATGTTCTTATGTTCCGTGAAAAATACTGTCATCTCTTTTAAAAATATATTAAGCTAAATATTAATGATGTTTCAGTTATGTAAAGTGTTTTAAAGAACATGCTTTAGTGATGCGTTATCAATTAATCACTTCTTTACAATATTTCTTAATTGTATATATTTATATTACATCATCTCATAGGTTTATTTTTAAAAAATCGTGATTTAAAAATTAAAAACATCGTTAGTTGTTATGGCCGGCGTCCACTAGGCTCGTTCGCGTTCGCTAAACTTTGTCCATTAGGAAGAAGCCGACTTGAATCATGACGATACGGTGCAATTTGTTTATCATGGACGGCCGTGGTATGAATGCGTTTTAGTGTTGTACAATCTATTTAAAAATAAATTATTAAATTGCGGTCATCAACGAATGTCAATTGACGGCCTTAACAAAAATGACTTGGGAAAATTGTGAATAGCCAATTTTCCATTGTGGATGATTTGGACTTCCTTTTTCATTGGTCGCATGCATCACGGCCTCGGTACTAAGATATCAGAGTCAAGGCAATTTTAAATGTTCACTTATGTAGTTTTAAGTTTGAAACAGGCCTTGTTGTTATCCACTATTTACATAATTATTAACCTTGTTGGTACCTACTAGTGGCTATCATTTCAACATAATAATTACCACATTGCTTATGAATTGTTTACCTCTGCCTACCTCTGTTATTCAATAGGGTGAGTGTCTTCTTCGTTAACTTAATTCGTAACATAAAGATTTCGTTTTCATTGTAATTAAAATATGTTTCATAAAATATCAATTTACGAGTTATTTTTATAGGATTCTTACTTATTAAGGAATCGGAAGGCGGAAGCAGTTATGTTAACTTCGCGCATGCGTTAACCGGTTTAGTTGTACCTGCGCACACGTCTTTGCTCATGTAGACATTGCATGTTACTATTTTAAGGACCACTGACGAGGGCATTACATTACATTTTTAGATTGTTTTTTTTTCTGACAAAAGTAAAAAAAAAACCTTGACTGTATCGGAGACGGAAAATTTTATTGCTAATCGATTAATCAAAATATTAAATATTATTAACCCATTACAAAATCACGCAAAATAACAGATTTTCAAGTATTCAATTTTGGAAGAATCAATAGTAAAAATCGTTATACAAAATTCATATGGTGTCATCACAAGTTGTGTAATAAACAAATTCAAGCAACTTCCAACTGAAGTATACCTACTACCTCATAATTATAATATAATACAGTACTTTAATATCGTCAATAATATTAAAATTATGAATTATTATTACAAATAATATAAAATTATAAAAATCTACATTTTAAATACACGATTAAAATGCAAATGCGGATATTATAATTGTTTATTGACAGAATAAAACTGATTTGCTCTTATAATAACAATAGTTTATTTCAAAAATTGTATCACAGCAATTTGGTCTTTATTATTATAACTTAAAGTATTAAACTTCTTTCAACTCTCTCGTTTATCTCGACTTATGTAACGCGGATAGTAACTTAACAAGGAAGCCACGAGCCAGCAAAAACTAAATGCCACCAGATATGCATATTGCCCGCAGCCAATTAGATTTAAGTTTATTACAAAAGTTTCCTATGAATATTTAATAGCAGGCATAATTGATCAAATAATTTTTTTAAACAAAAGATTGGTAATCTTAAACAATTGGGCCAAACTCAACACCTGAACGTCTAATTTCGAACGAAGCCAACCTATGATTTAATGGCATTACACAAAGTGCAATTTGAGAAACATAAACGAAATAAAACACAATTCAACACATGCAACCGTTTATTTGGTAGCGTTCAATCAAAATGTTATAATCTAATTATGGCATAAACGTTTCAACGTTTGATATGAACAATACTACTTTTCATAGCTGTCTAATAAATATGAAGTAGCGCCTCTGGCTGAATTAAAGCTTTTATAAGCTTTGAATATTGATAGCTTTATTTTGAACAAATCTATGTTTGTATAAGATTAAGCAAAATGAACAAAGAGGTACTCATAAGTATTGTAACACGCGTCGCTCTGGAATTTGTCCTTACAATCTCTACATTATCTCCATGCACATCCTTGTAGCAAAATCAATCGAATAATTTACAGCTTCGGGCTTAATCATCAATTAAGGTCTCAGTTAGTGGTCAGTATGGCACGCGGAACTATTTCTCAACTTACCTACGAGTATATTAATCGTGTGACGCCCCCTTTCTTGGCCTTGGCACCTTTCAAAAACTTTAATAATATATTTTTAATTATAGTTAAATAGTAACAATTATTGTCAGGTCTTGTTTTGTATTTAATTATAGATAATAATTGAAAGAGTGGTCGGCAGACTGATTATGGTTATTAACCTGTCTGTCGTCCTGGGGTAGTACGATCACTTTCAAGTGTTGATATCCGTGAAGTGACCTAGTCATGTGTCGGATATCAGCTATGGAAATAGACGGGTATAATGAGAGGCGCGTACTGGGCCCAAAGTCAAAAGCCAATCGACAGGTGTCACTTGATTTCGTTTTCACTTAGGTAACAGTGATACGTCAAATCTCATATATTTTGATTTCGATTCGATCAAGTCTTAACCCGTCCAGGTTAACATTCGTCTCTTTCCGGCATAGTGGAGCTGCCTGCATTTATAGATTTTAGGTTAGAGTGTGTCTATACTGTAAGAAAAATATTTAATAATTGTATTAATATTGCAACATTGTAATCTAATAAATTGTAAGTCGCGTTTAACGCGTAGTTAGTAGTCCATCGTTTAGATCAATGAGACTTGGTTAGTAATACTAAGTACGACCTTCGAAATGTAGGTGACAGCTGGACTTAGAATTACGTTAGCGCCTCGACATGCCAACAGTAATCGAACGTGGCGTGTTAGTTGCAGTACTTGCAGTCACTAAGGACATGCAAAGATTATTATCGAAAAAGAAACATCATTGACGGACTCTATGGTTAGCTAAGAAGTCAGGTAAAATCCTGCGTTTGATTCCCATTCGAAAGATATATTAAATTATGAAGATGATGGAATAGAAAAATCAACGCAATATAATATAAAAATATATTAATATATGTTTTTTAGGTATTTTTAGGTAGGTATTTGTTTATTATTATTTGCGGTAAATAAATAATTATAATTAATACACGCATGCTCAATTTCGTAATGGGTTTGGAAATTACAAATCTAAGCGTTTCTTGGTTATTGTTTTGTGAAAGTAAATACTAAACGGTAGTATTTCAAATGTGTAATACGGATGTTGTAACTTATTTAGATTTAATCAACTTCGGTAGATCATGCCCAGTCAACTCGAACCCTAGACGATCCACAGTGACCGTTTTCAAGGTTTTAAATGATTCAACTTGCAAGGTCGACAAGACTATACATAGTATCGCTAATGAAGTAGAATGCAGGGCTGTTAAATTTTCATTCCAATTAAGTCGTTTTGAAGGCATCTATTGATTTTTGATTAACGCTTGGTTGAATACATTGCAAACGGTTCGTACGACAGACGACCACAGAAACGGCCTCTGTTGTCGACTTTAGTAAACGTTATTTTGTAATGAAAACGTTTGCTTCTATGTATATAGATTTATGACTGAAACATTTGTTTTTACTCACACTCCACCTGATTATAAACCAGAGTGCCTGCAGACAAAAGTCGCCTCCGCCATGCCGGCTACGAGGAGCTGAATGTACACCGTCTATTGGTAGTGTATGTTTTCTTGTTATAAGCAGCTACTTCCAAGCTGATTCTGAAACGCAGGTAGGTTCTTTCATGGGTGTTACACGTGAAAATGGGCGAGTACCCGCCAGACGGCAGACTTTTGGACACCGCAACTGCCCAGCTTTTGGTTTACGCCCAGTGCCAGCAGATTCGGCTAGGCAATAACCATCGTCAGTCTGTCCACCACTCTATAAAAAAACTACTTAATTTAAACTTGATTTTAGCTTTATTCTTAAACTTTTTTTTCGTATAATAATTTACCAACCAATTAACTATGAAGGTTGTTCATATGCAAACATTATTATTATAAAAACGAATTACTAGTTGAATCATAGTTATATCTTATACGCTTTGTTTAACAAAGCAATTAAGCAGTTAAAATTAAAACATTAAAAATAATAACACATGATGAGGGAAACTGTGTGGCCGAGTTTTATTCTAATAGATTTAACCCTCGGATGTTGGGATAGAGGATATCCTGTGTGCGTGCTCGATATACATGTTAATATCGTCCGAAGATAGGCGCAAAGATAATAATAAATAACCGCCAATTAATATGGTATTAAACGCGATTTTTAATTTTTTGGAATGCCTATTGATCTGAGTGATCAAAGTATATAACATAATGTAATAGTTACATTGGTACCGGTCAGAATTTAGGAGGATTCGATCCAAACACTAGCCTCATTGATGGCGCGTTAACGCATTCTACCACTATATCACTGCAACTCTTTGTGATAAATGAATGATTATAATATAACCAATAATATTTCAGTTTTTAATTGGTTAAAAATGACATAGTTAATTTACCTAACTTCGTTATATATAAACGAGCTATTTAATAATTAATAAACACAATTTAAAATCATAAACGAAAGAAGAAATGGGCCCACAATTTTTTCCTCGAGTTTGTCATTGATTTTTAGTTCATTTTGTAGAAAAATAAATCTACATTCATAATCAAGAATCAGTTTAAATTTTTTGAGGCTATTATTATATTAAATGCTTTGTTAATTGATTATTCTTATTTTTTTATGCAACTAAACATTGTCTGTTAATTGGTAAATGATAATTATATTCATATAATTAATTTTTATGGAAAAAATATTTTTGAACATTGTTTCGTTAACAAATTATTAGAAGATAGCAAGTGGGCCCAAAAATGGTCATTGTCTTTTATATAGGGCCTTTCTATTTCAAAAGGGCTATTAGGAGAATCGATTTCGAAAGTTTATTCGGCATAAACTAGATCCACACTTCTAGTTCAATTATCCAGAGATTTTCGATTTCAGTTTATCGTAGTGAAAGTTACAAAGGTTTATTTAATGTAGAAAATAAACGTCCGTGTCTCCATTAGCTAATAATCTTAATTGCTACAAAGTAATTGTGTAAAAAGTTAAAAAAAAACTAATCGAAATTGTTACTTTATTTCTTCTGGGTAACAGCAGAATGTCTTGAATTATTTTCGTTAACTTGTTTATTGAAGTGTTAAGGTGTAGTAAAGGAAGATTATTATCCGTTATGTGTTCGTAGATGTGTTTTCTCGACACCGTTGGAAGTTTAAAAGATATGTATAGATCTACTACTTTTTACTGGAGCTATTTTTGACTTGACTGGGACTCGACTGTTACTTTGCTACTACTGGTAAATGGTAAAAAAAAATGTAATTAAGAAGAAAAAGAACTGGACACATTGATATACATATATAACTAGATACGCAATAATGCTCCCAATGTGACGCGAGAGAAAGGATGATCGCAGTCACTTTTAGGTTTTCTGTCAGTTATTATTTGACTGTCGACAACATTGTCAAATCGTGTGAAGCCGCCTACGCTTTTTTCATGTGCTATGTATGAGGTTTGCTCCTCTAGTATATATCTCTATGGCTGCGCATGGGACCTGATGTTAGGTTAGTAACAACTGTTACAACAAATAAAGTTCATCAGGCTGCAGTCGCCTCCGCTATGCCTACTTGAGGAGACGAATCGCGACCTTGGAAGTGGTGAACTACCCCAGGGCTGGGCTGATAACAACCATCAGCCTGCCTAAAAATTTTTAAATTGTAGCTCGGCATATGACAACACTGCCGTCCAAGCTAGAGTGCGGTCCATGTGTGGAAACTATACGGGCAGAAGTCGCCTCCGCTATGCCGGCCTGAGGAGACGAGTATGCACCATCTAGGTTGACAATGCACACTCCTTGCGCTATAGCTGGCTACTTTCAAACAGCTCCCGAAACGCGACAAGGTCACTTCACGGGTGTTACATTCGAAAGTGATGGTACTGCCCCAAGACGGCAGACTGGGCTAATAATTTAAAAAATATATATAATCTAAATAAAATTAATCCTAACTTCTTCTACTAGATTTCTACTTCATTCGCTTAGAGAAACTAATTAAGAAATTCCTACTAATATAATATATTGTTTATGGTCAAGTGAGTAATGTAAAATCTAAGCACAAAGACATTGCGTAAAGCCTATGATGTTGCAACTATGCGTTTACACTTGATTTACTCTCGTGGTGACAAATGTGGTGCGTGAGGGACAATTGCTCGTGGTTCGTGATTTTAAGTTATTTGAGCCCAGTAATGCGTTATTGATGTTTTCATATAAAATAGTGTAAATAAATATTGCTGCTAATTTTTTAAAATAGTTTTCCCGGCATGCAGAGCGCGTTTACTAGCAGTAAGACGCTCGAACTCACGATTGATGATACCCGTGTTCGAACCTCGCTAATTTTGACCGGTACCAATGTAACTTTGTTATATGTATGGTTGCTCAGTGCCTATAGGCACTATTAAAGAGTGGTAGGCAGACTGATAACGGTTATTTGCTCAGTCTGTCGTCCTGGGGCAGTACCAACACTTTTGAATGTAACACCCGTGAAGTGACCTTGTCGCGTTTCGGGAGCAGTTTGAAAGTAGCCAGTAGGCCGGTATAGCGGAGGCGACTGCTGCCCGTAGAGATTTCTCTGTAGTAGCAGTTGTTTCCGTTCATGGACCGCACTCTAGCTTTACATCAGTCGGAGTGTCATATGTCGACCTACAATAAAAAAATGTGACCACTGCTGATGTTAAGATACAGTGTGATCTATATTGCCTCTGCTATGCCGGCTAAAGGAGATGAATGTGCGCCGTCAACGTTACACATGACAACTTCCAAGCTGATTTCGATACGCGACTACGTCACTTCACATGAGTACAACCCTAGGACGGCAGACTGGGCTAACATTATTATATCCATTTATTATCAGTCAGTCTACACTATAATTTGTGTAGTTTATTTATTTGGAAAGGATGGATGAAAGAAAATTAACTAAAACAGTGGCAGTGTCGGAAGGGGGCGCCCTAGGAAGACTTTTCTCAGCTAGATTGGTCAACTGCTGAGAAAGGGTCAGATGAGGAGCACCCTCAACCGATGTGCATGGCTGTGGTCGAAGCGAAAGTGGTACGTAGAGAGAGGAGTTGCAGGCGCTACATGGTTTCTGCCTACCTCAGTGGGAACAAGGCGTGATAGTATAGTAGTATAATTATATATAGTATATATAGTATAATAAAAAAAAAAAAAGTAAAGTAGATATAAATAGTAGTATTTATTTATTTTGGTGCTCCATAATTTATACTGTTAAAATTTTCTGAATGCTAATTCAGTTTTTTTTGTTAATTATCGTATATGCACGGGAAACAAATGACGAGTTTCTTGTGGCAGTCTTCTTGTCATACCGAAGCCACGGTAGAGTCAGACGATGAGCAACCGTATCTTAAGACCATGCTTATGTTATTAATTAAACAAAAATATTAACTTAATTTCATACCAATCATTAACGTTTTAAAATATAATTCTCTAGTTCGTGTTGTACGAGTAGTTAATAGGAAAGAATAATTAAATTAATTTATACAGAAAATATTCCATTTTCTAAATACGAGTAACATTAATTGGCGTAACTAACGAAACCGATTACGTGTTTCAGTCTAAAAACAAATACACTTAAGGGCCCTACTGTTGCCAATCACCTTCACTATACGATTCCTTCGACCCTGACAAAGAGTAAACACGCAAAAATAACCCATTATTTTCAAATTATGCTTAATATATGTTGAATTAAAAAACAAAAACATGCGCTAGATCATGATTTTGCAATTGATGTAAAAGAAAATTTTATTCGATGAGTTTTCACCGAGCAAAACTACATCGACAAATAATTGTGACGATTTTTTCTCATTTTTATAAGACATAATTAAGAAAAAGAAGAAAATCAAATCCATCTTTATATCTTGCAGTTTAATTTTTTTTTTTTTTTTTTTCTTTTATTAAGAGATTCACACACGTGTTCTTACGTTGTTTGCAAGTATCTTTGTTTTTATAGAACACACGCCGTAGTGCAACACACAGAAAACGTATTCACGCGCGGTGTTGCAGAACATACGCCTACATGCGGAGAAACACGCACCCTCGCGCGTGGATGCACACCGAGTTTTGCAGTATCATGCGTGATTTTGACAGGACTAGACGTACTATTGCGAAATGGATCTCGATATCATGCAGAACTGCACTCCTGCACCCGCACGCGTGGCTCCGTCGCCACGCACCCCGCTCCGTAGCGCGGGGCAGTGTGCGAATCGCCTAAGACTCGTAATTTTATAGTTACCAAGTGAAATTGATAGAAAAAAGTGCGCTGGCAACAGTAACAACCTTAATATTAGATTACCAAATTAAGGTACTATAATCGAGTGTTAATGACGATAATAAAATTTAATTTATATTTAACTGTTTAGTATTATTAATATAATATAATAAATAAAAGGTCAAACCGGGATTTTATATATTTAAATTACCTATACAATTTCTACAACCGTTGCCGCATGTATAATGTAAATCAATTTGCTAATTCCTATTGCACGCAATACTCATTTACGTATTACTTTGAATCTATGTACGTGATAAATAATAATATGGTCATTTTGTTAGAATTCAATGTAACGTGGTTTAATGCAAGTATGATACCGGTTTTAGATAGTTTCGTAATGATATCTATCTAATGCTAGTCCAATCGAGACTGCTTCATCAGACTGCAGTTTGCTCCGTTTATTAGAGATTCGTAAGTAATAGTAAAATTGCTATTTTGTAAGTTACTCGTATATTTTATTAAATTACCTTTCTAGTAGCGTGTCGGAAACAACTTGGAAATAAGGGAAGAATAATAGGAATGTGTCCTGTCACCCCGGACGGTCTTCTCAAGCCGGTATAGTGGAAGCGACGATTTTCTGATTTTTTGTTGTAACAGTTGTCTCCTTACATCGAGCATACTTTAACTTAATATCAGGCGGAGTGCGGACATATGCTGAGCTCCTATAAAAATCATTATGAATTTAATATAATATTTAAATGGATTTTAAATTAACGAAAATCAATAGTTCAACTTATATAATACAGCAATGGATTACATTACGTAGTACATTTTAAAGCGAGCGTTGTATCGTAATACGTATTAACTAACACACACGTTGGTTGGCCTGCTTGTCGGTCATATGCAGGCCGCATGCTCTCAGACCTCAGATGAGGTCAATTCTCAAGTTCAGACACTTGATTTCGTGCTAAACCTGTTGCCGTATCATATGGGGAACCGGCTCGTTCTTATGTAATATGTTAGATTCCGATGACGTTTCATTTATGTATATTGACAATTTAAACGATAAAATTTACATTTTTATCACTTCATTATTGTATTTTATGATTTTTAGAACTTTGTGCTTACTAGAATCTTCCACTGCACCAAATTGTTTAACTGCTATCGATGACATAATCTAATAGTTAATAATAGTTGTACATCTTCGTGTTACAACATCTATGGATATGTGCCTTCGATCAATCAATCAGATAATTTCACTTTGTATTGTAGCTATTGATGCCCACATTAAAAAAATAAAAACACAATGCATATTGCAAAACGAATTTTCGCGATTTCGTTAAAGTGTTACGTTTTTATTTGTACACGTTTCTACACTATTATAGTAATTACATTTAAAGCTTAAATATTTTATGCAAAATTCTTGACCCAGATATATCAGAATATCACGAGTATATTTAGTCACAGCTGACTTAAATTGCAATGATTAACTTGTTAGAATGTATGAAAAACACAGTTTTTTTTTTATTGCAGGGACTGGTTTTGGGAGTGTGTTTGGCGCTGAGTGCGGCGCAATATGAAAATTTTGGTTTTGATTTCTCGGACGGTTACTTAGGAACAAGTTTTGGTGCACCTAACTTTAATACTTTATCAGCTGCATCAGCTCGAGATCCCAGAGCAAATACAGGTACAAAAACCCAATTATAGATAGAACATTGGGGTCTATTCGAGAACGTTTTCGCATGGCGCATGTCCCATACATGACATTTCAGACAGTGACGTCAGTAATTTGAAACGTCAAATCCTATACATTTTTAGTTCGGCGTTTCTCGCATGCGCCATGCGAAAATGCTCTTGACTAGAGCCCCTTGTTGTAGAGACACGGAGATTGGTGATGGTTACTAGTCCAGTCTCCTGGTCATAGTACCGTCACTATCAAGTGTGACAACTTTGACACTCGCGTTTCGGGAATCAGGAACAGCTTGGAAGTACCCGGGTATAACAAAAGAAATGTATCCTGTCATTGAATGGTGCATATTCCAAGGTGCGGGTGTAATAACGAGAGGAGTGTGCACTGTCAATCTAGATGGTACATGCTCGTCTCCACAAGCCGGCATAGTGGAGACGACTGCTACCCGCACAGGTTTCTCTGTAGAAGCAGTTGTTGGTTGTAGAAGGTTTCATGGACCGCACTCTAGCTTTACATCAGGCGGAGTGTTGTCACATGCCGAGCTACAATAAAAAAAATGGCAACAACGGCTGCACGTAGATATTTCTTTTTGGTAACAGTTGTTTCCACTTATAGACTGCACTTGAGCTTAGGTTCAGGTGGAGTGTGGTCACATGTCGAGCTACTATAAAAATAATCGATTAATACTGTTATAACGATTGAGATAACCTTCCGCTTAATAATAATTCAATAAGACAAACGTAAATGAACCTTTATTTTTAGTCACGAAAAGTACATTGCTAATTATAGTTTGTATTACCGGTACATGTATTTATAGTAACAAATTAACAATACAAATACCAATCACATATTTAAATTCCATTGTCTAATAATATCACAGATAATGTTTCAACAAACAACCCGCTGTTGCGGTCTGATTTTCTTGCGTTAGATAGTCCATTTAACAAGGAAAGCTTTTGACTTTTTTTTTTAAAGAAGCACTAAACACATAATATTAATAATATGCATAAGAAGTTGACAGCGACAGCTAGTAAGTACTCGTACCTACTTAAAGGTGAAGGTCACGTGATACTTATCATTTATTACGAAAACTTTTTAATTTAATACAAATATAATCAGTCATCGCCGAGGTTGGTATAATTCGCTATCTCCATAGAATATTCAATCAAACGTTTCCTCGCTTGTTATTTATTACACAATATTTAGATAAAACAAATCTGACCGTGAATAACTGCGCATGTACATTGTACACCCGATTCAGATATACAGGCTGTGTTTTTTAAATGGGTGAGATAAGAAATAGTGAAAGAGACCATCTTGATTAAAACAAAAACTAATAAACCTAATATCAAAAATATGTATAATAGAACAAGGTTTTTATACAATTCTCTTGATGCTAAGCAAAAGTGCGATCCACGAGCGGAAACAACTACTACTATAGAGATATATCTGAAGGCAGCAGTTCTCTCCACTGTGCCGGCTTGAGGAGACTAATGTCCGTCATAACTCTTTTCGTTATACTTCCAAGTTGACCCCGAAGCGCAACTAGGTCACTTTACGGGTGTTACATTTGAAAGTAGTGGTATATTCTCAGGACGGTAAACTGGGCTATTTTTAAACCAAATCAATGAGGATTTATCTCGAAAAAATCACTCTGTATATCTTGACGGTTTAAATGTGTATTTTATTACGAAAAGTGTTTATGATTGCGCATAAATTTTACAAGTCAGCTGTCAAATCCGTAATTCGATAAGCTCGGACTGAGGGCGTAAGTTACATGGCAATAGTTATAAAGATTGTACATCAAGGCATGCCTGTTGTTAATGGATATGTGACAACGAGGTAGGAGGAAATGAGAATTGCAGTAATTTCCCGCGAGTTACGACTTCGTACATTAAGTACAACTATTAAGATATGAGTTCAAGGGCCGGTTATGTCTATCGCCCTTTTACTAACTGTATTAAAACATTATCTACCTATTATATTAATTTAATGTGATAAAAAGTCGAATTTGTAACTTATTATTATTAGTTTTTATTGTAGCTTGGCATGACAACACTCCACCTAATGTTAAGTCCATGAACGCAAACAACTGTTATATAAATCTCTGCAGACAGTAGTCGCCTCCGTAATGCTGGCTTAAGGAGACGATTGATAGTGCACACTCCTCTCGTTATATCTTATTTCCCTAGTTATATCTCTAGGACGGCGGACTGGGCTAATAACCATCATCAGTCTGCACATAGCAGAGGACGTAAGTTAGACTCCCACATCAGCTGAGGCTGTGGGTGCTTATTAATTGTTTTTCTAATAATTTTCATCACAATTTAGTAATGAAACAAAGCCATCACATTGATATGTCAAAATTAATACCTAATGTATAACTGAGATAATTTATTTCGGTAATATAAATTCGGTCGTATCAGGTCAAATGTTTAGCAACTTCGGTCTAATAAAATATTTAATTTGTCTTTCTAAATCCAATATTGATGCCCCCAATGTAAGTATGCTGAATCGAGAGCAAGTTAACGTAATGTAATGAAATGTAAATTACTTAATGAATTTGTTATTTTATGCTAAGCATAGGCAAATGAACTGATAACATCCGTTGATTGAGTTATAAACTCAAAATGCTAAACATTATAAATATTTAAATGAAAAATTATCTAGTTCTATTAAATAATGAAATATTTTAGGTTTTTTTTATTGTAGCTCGGCATATGATAATACTCCGGTTGATGTTTGTCTAATCATGTGTACTCAGTTGAGCCGAGTCACGGGGCAGTTAGTAATACCACCGCTTTTAAGTAATGTGATCTAGTCGCGTTTCAGGATCAGCTTGGAAGTAGCCGGGTATAATGAGAGGAGTATGCCCTGTTGATAGATTGTGCACATGCTTCATTTGTCTGTGGTAACAGTTGTTTCCGTTTATAGACCGCACTCTAGCTTCAGTTATGAGGCGGAATGTTGTCATATGTCGAGCTACAATAAAAAAATCATCGTTTTGATACAATCATGCGTGGGAGTGTAAATGTATTTACAATAGAGAACAGAGCGCGAGGGACCGACTACCGCTTAATGACAAAATCATGCTCAGTTAAGCAAAAAGTGGATACCACAGTTGTGCAAGTGGCCGCACCCTCAAAGTAAATTCGTCTGGAATTAATTAAAACGGGCAAATTCAACGCAAATATTGGGCAACTTTATGCGCATCCTGCTTTTAACATTAACTTTGATATTTAATAATTAATATAGTTTTTGTGTGGTAGGCAGACCAGATGATGGTTATTCGCCCAGACTGCCAGACCCGTGATGTTGTCTTATTGCGTAGTTGTGGTTATAACAACCTCAATGATAAACGTTTGCGTTCTCATGTCGGCGGCACAGCGGGAGCGACTGTGCACCATCCATTACCAAGATATACTCCTCTCGCTATACCCGGTTACTTCCAAACTGACCCCGAAACGCAACCAAGTCACTCCACGGGTGTTACACTTGAAAGTGATAATGTAGCAATTTAATATTTAAATTAAAATTTACTTTAAAATTCAATCAATGTATTATTAATAATCAATAAATATTTAATTAATTCAGACGAAGTTTGTTAAATGATAATAATTGTTGCATATTGAAATAATCTAAACAATTGAAAGCAAATTAATAACAGAATTCAACCCTAGGGCATTATAATTTATAATTAGATCAAATTGTGTTTTATCTATTGATTGATGTTGTTGAAATATCTAGTGTTTAAATTATTAACTAAATATTGAAAAGCTACAAAGTGTCATGTTAAAATGCTAATTCTGAACTACATAAATATTACACTCGTTTGTTTGTAACTTCTTATTTGTGGTAAGATTTGTGGTTAAGAAAACTTTAATTATTAAGTATCATGCACTAATTGGTTTCAAAGATGGAGGTCTCGCTAAATGTTGATAATTTGCCTGAAAATTAAAAGCGTACGTCTAATAAATATTCATGTGTTTGTTAATTATTGATTTTTAAGTGTAATTATGTGCTAGAAATATTTGATTTGAAATTATAATTGGAACAGTGGTAAGCAGACTGCATGGTAGTTATTAACCCAGTCTGCCGTCCTCGGGAAGCGATGTTCTGGATTGGAAAAAGCTAGGGTATAACGAGATAATGACCGGGTTGACATACAAATTTTTCTTAATATTATTTCGTGTTGGTTAAAATAATTTTGAATGTTAACAGTTAATTGTTTTTTTGCACGTAATAATGCGGTAGTTAGTGGTTTGAAATTTGTGTCACTTATTAGGTTATAGAATTTCATTGAAACCATAGTAACCTAAATAAGCATGGCACATGGCTAGTATTGTCGTGAGCTATTAATGTTTAATTAGATATTAATTTCATGAAACATTTACATATTTTTACGATAATTAGAGTAATATTTTTTTTATTATTTTGGTTTAAATTATATTTTCAGGACGTATTATTAAATTTTTCTTCTTAATTTATTAAACTAATGAATATTGAAATTCAAATTCAAATAACTGAATAATTATTTGTTTTTGTTTTATTCATTTTTAGCATATTAAAATGCTGGAGTTGTTATTATTAAATAACAATAATAAATAGTAACATTATTAATAAAAATGATCAGAAAACAATTAACACGCCCACGGCTCGAGCGCGCAGCCTGAGTAACTGGAGCCGGCAAAAATATAATATAATTTTTCTAATGCAATTTTTTTTACAGTACTTATTTTTTTTAAATTGTATTATTTTCTTCTTATATATTGTAAATAGATTTATTTTTTGTAAATATGTAAATTTTCTCTTCTTCAGGACCTGTAGTGTTCCCTCCTTCTCCTCCTGGTGACCCATCTCAGACCAGTGGTGTAGTCGTCGGAGCTTCCGGTTATGGTTTCGTACCACCCGGATCCCAAGGTAAAACCTATGGCCGATGAATAACGCTAGTCAACCTGTAGTTAGATGAAATGTAGATATAGTATTTAATACTGGTGTTTTAATAGAATTTGCTAAGTTTTTTTTAATAACCATTTTTTTTTCTATGAGTATTTGTTTGTAGCAAATTCTATTAAAAATATTCCCTAATACCCTGTAAATATACCAACACATCCTCTTTGAAATTACGCTAATAATTAATATTTTTTATTTGTAATGTTTTTTAGGTATAAAGCGTAATTACAAAGATTAGACGCTGTTATTCGACTTGTAGTTTTTGACTGTTTATAATAAGGTTTTAATAGTTGTAAATGATGCATGGGATATTTTGCATGAGTTTAATTTTCCTGATTAAAAGCTTGGTTTAATATTACATAAAATAATAAATATATTGCAATTTTTACATAGTGGAATTATTAAATTAGTTTTAGAATAAAGAATTGATACATCTGTGTCATCAATGTACATTGATACATTTAATATTATTAGAGCTAAAGCAAATCCCTGATGAGAAAAGTTGCAATTTATTATGGAAATATTTCAAATTGTGTGGTGATCTTAAGATTTTTCAGGATTTTTTTATTTGTTATTTTAATTGAAGCTGTAAATATGCCTGTGTATTTATTATTAAATTACGTCGAGTGTAAATAAATTATTGATATTTTATCTGTTTTATTCTTAACCTTTTTGACCTTGCACAACAGCATGCCAAATTCTATTTGCACTGCATTAGTAACAAAATTTTTGCACTTGAAAAAACCTATTGTATTTTTTAAGCATATAATATATATTTATTTATAGGCGTGATTCCCCAGTTTTTTGTTTTCCCAACGTACTTGCGTAAATTTACATTTATTTGACCTATGATATACACATTAGCTCGCTTTATGGGAAGGGAAGGGAAACTCCAGACAAAATTTAGATTTTCTGTCAACTGATGGTGAAATGGGCAAAAGTGTGGTAAAAATGTATTATTCGCAATCTTAAATACATCAAACAATAAGCGGGATTAGGTTTCACTATTGATAATCATTGCATATACAGACAATAACTAAAAAAATAAAAATGTTTTTTTTTTACAGTGACAACACTAATATTGCCACTGTTAAATTGTTTCAAAATAGGCTACTTGTTTCCTCTACGCACGTTTATCTGTCTAATTACATTTTATCTATGCATTCGATAATGGAAAATGACTGTTACTTATATGATTTAGTCTACGATTGTTAATTACAATTAGTAAGTTACAGTAGGGTTACATCAGTAATATGAACTGTCATTGTATGGTCGCAGATAAACTAACGCAAAGATTTAATCAAAATAGAAGGTAGAAAATATTAAAAGCTTTGCTATAATAGATAGTGGTAAGCATACGTTTTAATGGATGTAGACATAAATTGCTCGTATAGATCTGATATGATAATTTTGACATGGGATCAGGAAATTTTGATATGATTTTGTAATAGTATGTTTCTCGTTCCGGCATTCACGGTTATAGTGGACGGTGAGTGACCGTCGCATGACAGCAAGGTGACCTTGGATTGTACCGGATTCGCCATATAACAATAACTTCAGCATTCACTTAATTTTTTTTAAACAAAATTTCCAATTTATTTTGCTTCAATAGCAACAAAATGCTAAAAAAGTTCACTAAAGTGTCTCTACAGCGTTAACAATGGGCATACATTTTTCTAATAATACAAATAATTAATTAAGATATAAAATATGCTCAGCTTCAATAAATATAAATTTTAATATGAAAATGTTGATTCAATAAAGATTTTTATTTGGTTTTTTTTTTATTTTGCTCGACATGTAACCACACTTTGTCTGATGTCAAACTAGAGTGCGGTTCACGGCCATTCCCTATAGGAGAATAATATTTAAAAAGTTTAATAATCATGATAGGGTTAAAATATTGCAATGAGTTTGTTAATTTTGGTCCTAAATATATGGATACATTGTCCGAAACATTCAATTTATTTTCTCTCTTAATCTCCGGGGCCCTTCGTAGTACGGTCAAACGCATTTTAATTATGAAATTGACATATCACAGGCGCGGGCACAGCTTGCTTGCTTATTCGCTCAAACATTTTATAATTTAATAAAAGAGTTTGAAGACCCAACTTGTAAAATTAATTGGAGTGTTTTTGTGCTTCATTCTAGCGGGCCTTTGTGATATTTATCTAATACATATTTATAAATGTTTGCTCACTTGAAGCACGAAGGGAGACCATCGCCATGTGTGTTTGTATAATTAATTTATATTAAGTTCACTTTGGATTGTGTGATTAAAAATAATTTTATGGATCCTGATTTTGTATGAATTCCCTTATACCACCTATATTTTAAAATGAATAAGTTGATGTAGAGATTGTGTAGTAGATATTAATAAAACGTTAGACCTAGACCAAAGACATGACAATCAATGACACATAGGGTTAGTTTTATAAAAGAAAAAATATTCCAAGTAGGTAGATATGCATATTGCATAGATAAAACTGTAACAGATTGCTTGATAGTATGCTAGAGTGTGGTCCATGAGCAGATACTACTATCAGTGAAAAAAACAACAACCAGGCAGCCGTCGCCTCCGCTGTGCCGGCTTGAGGGTTATAGGGTTATAATTTCTTCCTTTCATTAAAACTTTATGAAATATATATACTTTAGTAAACGTGTAATAACATTCAAATGTCCAAACAAAGTGTAGTAGTGTTATTGTATGAAATTGGTTGTCCTAATATTTCTAAATCTATTTTGCAACATTGTGAATATTTGCATATTATAAACAGCATAGTTACGTCAACCAATTTAGATTTATAATAAATGTTACATTTATATTTTAAACGGGTTTCTATAATAAAGAACTCTCGTTTTAAGTTGAATTATGTTATTTTGCTATAATAAATTATAATACACTATTTATTAGTGAAATATTACACTGTTGTAAACACTAGAGAAAATGGCACCCGTTACACAATTTTTATTTTTACATTTTGTTAATTATTTCTTTTTACCCAATTAACTTTATTATTACTAGAAAAATAAACGTCCCTTATTTATGACATACGTAGATATATTAATACAATATATTTTTCCTTTTCCTCTCGTGAAACTCTTATTGGAGCGAGAACGGATATGTCTTTGAAAAGTTTCTGTAAACTTTCCTCGTTGGATGGTTTCATGACTTTTTTTGCTATGACAGCTTAGACAAGGATTTCCTTTTATTACAAAACATTTCTTCGTAAATACACACACACACAGATAAATAAGACATTGTATATAAAACAATATATATACATATAAGTTATACTATTATGTTAAATAAATGACGCAAAAAACGCAAAATCTCAGAGAAGGCCAATTATGAGAATTAGTGATATTTACAAAATAGATATAAGTAATAAAAATTAGTCTGTGAACGTGCATTGAAAGTGACGTGTCGCGCCGTGGCGGCGCCGCTCCGGAACCCAGCTGAAGGGTTGTGCCGTCACAAATCAAGTTATGAGAACAGCCACAAAAGGAAACTTTGTGCATTTCCGCCTCGGCGAGCGTGTAATCCGCTGCTCGACCTCCACGCCATTTTGCGTTCAAAAGCCCCTTTAATAAGCTACATTGCCGTTTGGGAAATGTAGAAATATTTTCACAACTATAGCATGTTTACTGTTTGTTTTAGAATTTTAACTAACATTTGACTATTTGATATGTTGATCTGTTTAAATGTATTTATTATACGCAATTAACATATCTTTCCTTAAGTATTAACAAGGTAGAATTTGGTTGAATGAGCTTAATATCTTTGTAATGGTTAGTGGTGGATAACTAAAATTATTTTAGGGTGGATTTTGGCAAATAAATCTTATGTGATAAGTATAAATTTAGTAAAATTTATTTCAACTATGATCTAATCCTTTTAAATTAGTTTGTATGACTGAAACTATCCGCTGAAGCTTAATTTCTTTCGTCAAGAATATTTTATAAAAAATATCATAAATTACTTTTGAAATCTTCAGTGATTTCTGTAAGTTGTGGGCGTAAATTAAACATGTTATGGAACCACAACTTCCCATGCGAAACTGTTCATCAAATGAGTTGAAACAAATTTTTGACTGGAAGATATTGAGCAATTTTCGATGCCAATTTGTAGTTTAATTTGCGAGAACATAGTTGGTAGAAATTCGTGTCTATTAAATGTTCAGTAAAACGACGAAAAACGATTTCATTCTTATGAGAAAAAGGCGCAAGACAATTTGATGATGATTTGTTAAATGTATGTTTTTATTGCAGGTCCAGCAGTGCCAAGATTCGTTTATCACGGATTCTTTCTAAGATAATTCTATAATATTTTAGTTCGAAGAGTCCAAGTCTAGTTAATGTGTACAAACCTATTTAAGAATTTTATATGAATGTTATAAGTTATTATTATTACTCATGACCATAATGACGATGTACCTGTTTTATAGTTATTGAAAACAATGTAAATAAAAGTTTATGCAAAGTTAACTGTGATAATAAGAGCGTGTATATATTAAGATATCAATTCATTATCATTTTCATTTAATTTAATGAAATGACACATCTGCCGAAGGTACGAGATTGAAGCATGGCTTGATTACGTCACAACGCGCCGCAATATTAGCCTGTGTAACCCCTGACTAATACTGAATATTGAACTTGTACATAGGCTGTTATCGTTCACTAATACGAGTATATCTAATTTATCCATGGACGTATAATAAGAATGGAATGAACTGAAGATTATTGCGTCTTTATGTTTTTGTTAGTGCTACGTTTCAGACTGTATTTCTTCATCCATTAGATTATACGTCCATGGTTTGAATGATAGGATTTACGTATACTTACGGACAGGAGCCGATCCTTAGGGTAAAAGTGTATATTTTTGGCAGTTGTGTCGGCACATCTAGAAATATTGTTACCACAAATTTTGTATAGCAATTTTTTAAAAATATTTTAAAGTCGCACATTTGTATGAGTAAGATTATTTTTGTGTTATATTTATTTTGAGTGTTACTCGTAAGTTGATAATTAACAATAATTATTTTTAATAGTGCCTATTTTTCTATACTTTTATAGTTTATATTGTTTAATAGAATTTAATGAGATGCTATTAATTTATAAATAATATTTTTTACGTTATTTTAATAATAATATGTAAAATATTTTTGGAATAATAATATAAATCGTGCCTTAATCTTCAAATTTATTTCATTATAACAGCAAATATCTCTGCTTAATCCTTTGAAGAGAGACGTATGAAGACGTGTGTATTAGAAGAATCAATAAAAAATATATTTCCTGCAGTCAATTTACAATACAATGTAAAAAATATAGCTTCTTAAAGAATAGAATTTTACGAGTTCATAGTGTAAAATAGGATTTTTCTTCACAAAATGGATATACTGCGCTACTCTTCTCTACTTCAACGCGTCATTTCATCTTGTAAATGAAATTCACTTCGCAGACATGACATGGATATACCTGTCCGCAATTGGTAGGATATTTTCTTTGATAAACAAGTTTGAACGACCTTATTTTTAGCGTTGTTCCAACACATTCCGTTTGATATTAAGTTAGAGTGCGGTCTATGAGAGAAAATACAGTGCATACTCCTTTCGTTATGCATGGTCTTGAATTTCCGGGCTGGTTTTCGCACGCAGACCCTCCCTGGTGCGTCCTTCCGTACTTGTACAAGCCATCCTATCTCCTCCATGAGGGTCAGTACGCCATCGACGTTCCGGTACACCTCAGGGAGTGTTGACGTTGTCCCCAGGAATTTCTAAACCATTGCAAATGAACAAGAAATCATAATCTTCATTTGTCAAAAGTTCAAACAAACTTTTGATTTTTAAAAGTTCCTGTTAATTAAAACATCGTGTTTATAGTGTAGTTTTGTTTTAAAAATTACAATAGTTATTGGTATAAAACACGGTTATTGTAAGAAAACACAAACAAAGGATATTTGACAAACATGTGAGGCGACAACCATAGACAACAAAATAATCTATAAAACTGTTAGTTGGTAATGCTACTTGTCAAACTGTCGGAAGAAGGTCGATCGCCATTATTATATTTTTCAAATATCTCCGCGATTTTACAGCTTTTTCAGACGGGAATAAAAAATACATCTAATTGAAGTGATATCTCGAAATGGTTTTCGATTTAACATGGGTTAGTTTTTGCGGACCTTGCCCATTGCGGAAATATGGCGAAATATTTTTTAAATTATGTTTTTTTTTAATAATTATGTCATAATTATATTTTTATTATTATTATTTTAAAAACAAATTCATATGCATATAAAATATATGCAGTTAAAGGAAGTGTCATATCCATATGATTCTTTATTATCCGCTATCGATACCTTTCCACACACATGGAGGCTATTTATTTTTAAATTAGATTTGTTTTCGGGTGCAGCCTATCACCGCCGTCTGCTTTGTATTCTGATGAAACTATTACGTGCGGAATCTGTCTCCGGGATATCTCCATCTATTTGGATATATCAAGCACATCTTCAAAGAGGGGTGAAATATTATGCAAAATATATAAAGTATTTTGGGGGCCTTTTGATATTCAAATCGCACAGGACATAGGGTTTTTGTGATATATTTAGTTTGCTAAGTAGAGCGAAATATATTATGTTAAAGTTTGTTTATACGAAAGAGTGGTAGGTAGACTGAAGATGCTTGTTGGCCAACTCTACCGACCTATGATAGTATCACATTCAAGTGTCCTAGTAGCGATTCGTGATCAGTTTGGAAGTAGCTAAGTAGTGTAGTGCAGCAGCCAGAGAAGTGCGTATCAACCTGAAAATTTCATTTTTGTCTCCTTAAGCCGGCATAGCGGAGGCGACTGGTGCCTGCATATATCTGCATTGTGTGGTTGTAGATGATTTCGTTCATGGACCGCACTTAAGCTTAACATCAGGTGGATATTGTCATATGCCGAGCTACAATAAAAAGGTTATTTAAACGCCTTTAAATGTGTATAAACCGTTTCTGTAAACGATTATTAACTGTTTGCTATTTAAAAACAAAAGAAGGCGTTTTTTAGTCTTTGCGAGTTTCTGAAAATAGAAAATAGTTCTTGAATAATTTTCCTAAACTTCTACTTGGTCGTGTGTAAATAATAATGGCGGGTATCCATTAGGAGTACGTTACTGTGGCCAAATAATCTAAAATAAGATTTTCACTAATAAATTCAGTCTGAAATTTTAGTAAAGATTCTCCCAAAGTTATGTTTGACTTGACTGGGTTTTCTTGATTGTTTTGTGTGATAAATAAATGATGTGTGATACATAATGATAATAATAATACTTTATTGCACAAATTATTAAATGTAAAAATTGCAAAAGGTGAACTTAATGGCTTAAGGCATTTTCTACCAGTTAACTTAATATTAAATTGGTGAAAAAATAATTATTTTGAAATTGAAAAAATTAACAGAAGTGTAACATCCGTGAAATTAGTCACATATCGTGTCTGGAGCTTGGAAGGAAGTAGCCGGGTCAGACTGGATAGACCACATTCTTCTCCTTAAGCTGGCATAGCGGAGGTCACATTTCTTTTTGGTAGCAGTTGTAATAGGCTTATGGACCGCCGGGTGTGGTACATGCCCGGCTATTGTTATACACAAATATATAACTTATCATCGTAAAATTTTAATTGCTAGAAGTATTGAAATTTCTCTTGTATTTTGGGCGCGTAACAGTCAAATACTCAAACTTTATTAAAATTGTTAATAATTTACTAAGTTAGGCGTTTGTCACTGTTTGTAACAACTGGAAATATGCGAATTCATTGAATTTTGTTTTCATTAAAACTGGTTGTAAAAATTTAGATTTTGTTTTTCTATCTTCATTCAAAATTACATTTCACTCATATACAGTGCGTAGTAGATTTAAGAATTGATAAGATGTCTTGGAAATCTGAAACGTAATAAAGTATGTATTAATTTTAATGAATATCTGCATATTCCAATAATTAAAATGTACGTTACATTAGTAAAACTCTCCAAATTTAATTCAGTGAGCACGCCAAAACCCTTCGCATTTAATGTCAATGGCCTTTGAAAGTGTATCATTAAAACAAGTAAAGTTTTTTTCATAGATTCATCTGCGTGTACCCAATTAGAAAAATATATAGCTTCACTCAGTTCGGTACTCTGAAATAATAGGAAATTTAAAAAAAGGTACACTTAAAAAAATTTAGATAAAAATAACTTACATGATCTCGTAAGAATTGTCCCATAAGACATAAATTAAAACATGTCAAAACGACGGATAAAAACAACATAAAGTATCTTATTCTTGTATATAAATCAGTAACAACCTGCGAAAAATAATAATTAATAAAGGTTATGTCCGAACATTAAAAGTTTTTATGAGGCTTACGAGTAACGTTTGCGCTTATTTCGAAATTCTTTGCTTCTACGGCGGTTGCAAAGCTTTCAGAACTTACGGATTGAAATAATCAAAATTAAGCAGAAAGTTTTTAATTAAATTAACCTTACCATACAAATAAACACAGCCAATGACATAAATAGAAATCCAAAAAGGTAGTTTACCAAAAATATATGATGGTAGATACTATCAAATAAAATACTTAATCTGAAATTAATTAAGAATTAAATAAGAATTATTTTTTTCTATAAATCTATAAATATAATATACATATATTATTACCCTGATAAAGATTCATGTTTCAAAATTAAATTACGTAATTCTTTTTTAATTTTAAAATGTAACTTTGCAGTGTCCATACCATTCTCAATATTCAAAATATCATTTTCTGTAATTAATTATCGATAGCAGTAACTTAAAATCTTACACTCCAAACAAATATTTACAAGAACAAATAAGCAAACCATATCTCCAAGACCCATGGCATGCGCAATGAGTACAGACAAGAAACATTCAAAAAAATATGCACAACCATAATATTTTTCTCGATCAAATGGATACCAAAAATCATGAGGAAAACGATATACCCATTGCTTTCCCAGAACAGCCACCTCGTATTTTGACACAAGCCAAGGCAGTGAGCTGATCATAATAATCACAAGGCATGGATATATTGTTATCAATCTATTAATAATTTTCATTACAAATGTATAGCTTTTTATAACCTCAAAATTGCTATCAACCGCCGTCTCGTAGTTTATCCAGAATTCGTAACGAAAATGTCGAAAAATAATATCGTAAAACTTCTTATTCAACTCCATCTTGATTAGTCGGATAGCAGCCATGAGAACTCGGAAAAACATAAGGTCACAAAAGAATGAATAGACCCCCAGACGACGCAAAATATGATTCCCCATGTCAGCCAGCGGATATTTGCACCAGCAGTGAATTTTGAAATTTGTACGTACGTCATTTCCGTGCTGTAGTATTGTTTAACTTCAAGTTTAGAAAGTTTTTTCGCCATTTTTAATAAAATTTACGCCTTAACAATTTGAAAGGTTAATATTGAATGATTATTAAAACTATTTATGATAGATTTCTTTACAATCTAGTGAAAAGTATTCGGATTTTGTGAATTTTTATATGTCTAAAATTTCTCCGTGACGCAATTTATATGCCATTTAGTAGCGTCGAAAGCGTAATCGTGCATTTGCTGATTCAGAAGTACGCGTGGTAAACAATTCGTTTAGGGTCCGATACATCTGAAAAGTTGGTAATGCAGAACCAAATCGTATAAGAACAAAATAAAATTTTACTTCTACTTGGTATATGAGGCAAAATATAAATGTATAAAAGTCTTTTAAAATCTTTATTATTTCCCTCAATAACTTTACTTTGTAATCATAATTTATTTAATTAAAAGGCTGATACTACGTTTTAGAATTCAAAATCAAAGATTCTTAAGCAAATAGGTCAAGTTCCATTTAAATAATAGCAAATGGTAAGTATGTAATTTGCCGACATTGTTCGATTCCTAATCATAGTGGAGGACCTCTTCACAATAGCGTTTCCCTTTGATGCATGACTAATATGAGAATTAATCCGATGAGCGTGTGTCCTTATTTTGAAATCTTCAAGTGGATGGGGCTTTATGTGGAAAATGATGGATGGAATTATTATTTATACAAATATGCAGAACGTATGAGTTTGATTTGAGAACGATTCGTAAGAGGCTTTTTAATGAGCATTATGTAGGTTTGAGTTTTATATACATACGTTTGTTTTGCAAAAGGAAAACTTAATAAGAAAGAAAATTAAACTCTGTGAGCCTATGTCTCCATGTACACGACAACAATGTGTTCGTCCGTTGACTGATAGCTCAATATAATATATAGACTGGAGATAGCGTGGACAATCTTGGTTATGGTTCTCGAATATCGTGGACAAATGGTCTTAAACATATATCAAATGCATGTGTCCTAATAAATGTGGTGGTAGAGTGTGATCCAGATGCCAATACCACTCGCCTCCGCTATGTTGGCTTGATAAGACGAGTAAGCATCGTTCAGTGACAGACCACACTCCTCTATACCCGACTACTTTTATAGTGTGCTTTTATATAGGCACGATTAAAGAGTGGTAGGCAGACTGATGATGTTATTAGTCCAGTCTGCCGTCCTGGGGTAGTACCACCACTTTCGAATGTAACACCCGTGAAGTGACTTTGTCGCGTTTCGGGAATAGTTTGAAAATAGCCAGATAGAACGAGAGGAGTGTGCACTGTCAATCTAGATGGTACATGCTCGTCTCCCCAAGCCGGTATAACAGAGGCGACTGCTGCCCGCACAGGTTTCTCTGTAGTAGCAGTTGTCTCCATTCATGGACCGCACTTTAGCTTTACATCAGGCGGAGTGTTGTCACATGCCGAGCTACAATAAAAAAAAAAAGATAATATCGAAATTCTAATAGGTTACTTATCGGGTTTGAAATCATATCCTGATATTTAGGTACGTTATTACTCGCCATAATAAAGTTGCAAAATTCGATGCTCGTTTGAAATTGCATATCATGAAGGACATTCGTCTTTAAATTGTTTTCATTTTACAAAATGTGTTTGAGATCTATATAAATGCGAAGTCGTATGAAGTCAAAATTTCTCTCGATTGCCGCATTAGGTGGGGATCGTATGTAGAAAAGGGTGTATTATTATCCTACATGTTAGAGCACATCAGAAAATGTACTCCTATTTCCTTGAAGGATTAAGAGCGGTTCGCATTAGAATTCAACTTGAAGTAATTTTATGAAAACTTCACTTGTTTTAAATAAATTTTAAAATGAAATATTTAAGATACTGTAGAGATTATAACATAAGATATCAACATATTAGAATAGATGTAGTTATGATTAGATATAGACTTTCGAATGTAACACCCGTGAAGTGACTTTGTCGCGTTTCAGGAATAGTTTGAAAGTAGCCAGGTATAACGAGAAGAGTGTGCACTGTCAATCTAAGATGGTATATACTCGTCTCCTCAAGCCGGTATAGTGGAGGCGACTGCTACCCGCACAGGTTTCTCTGTAGTAGCAGTTGTTTCCATTCATGAACCGCACTCTAACTTTACATCAGGCGGAGTGTTGTCACATGCCGAGCTACAATAAAAAAAAAACGATGTTATAACAACGTCATGTTAGGTGTTATAACAACTCTATATGTTTTTCATATAAAATGAAGCCGTCACATAGAATAATGGCGAAAGGCTAAGGTTATGAGGTAGATATGTTCCACCTCTTGAATCAACACAATGGTACCTACAAGAAAGACGCTTTATTTGAACTGTCGAAGGAGGTCTCACACGTCAAATTTCACATCCTGAATGCTCTCACCCTTCTTACGTTCTTGGAAATCTTTATAAATAGTTGTTCGGTAACTTGAAGCTTAATTTGATGGAAATCCTTTTTCCTGGATGAATGCATGCCGGGAAGTCAAAGGTATGAATGAAGTTAGTGGATTATGCTGCCTGATTTAATTGAGGTATTTTTGATTAGAGATGAAAGTCATTTGTCAGAGTCTGTAATTTCTCACAATTAAGTTCACACTTGACTGGGATTTCTATTGTAATCAGAAGTACCAGAATGTACCTATATCTATAGAACACACTTTACGCTTTTATTATTATTATTTTAATTTAAATAAATGATTTTATTATAAAATTAAACCTTGTACTTCTACTTACTTAAGTGATGTTTGTATTGAACTAACCTAAATTCTGTTTTTGGTTTTAAATCCTATAAAAATTATAAAAATGTAGAAGAACATAAAAAAAGTTTTATAATGCCATACCGGAGC
This sequence comes from Tinea pellionella, assembly GCA_948150575.1. Lineage (NCBI taxonomy): Eukaryota > Metazoa > Arthropoda > Insecta > Lepidoptera > Tineidae > Tinea > Tinea pellionella. The sequence continues at coordinate 5,295,402 of OX411252.1, forward strand.
TATTTCAGAGCTCTTCACTCAAGCACTTTCATGAACTATAATTATGCGCGTTGTTCTAATTAAAATGAAGTGCAGAAACCACGAGGGCCTTTGAAGGTAAGCAAATGAGGTTGAAATTATGTCTTTTTTATACTAATTTTAATGTTCTTGAGTTTTTTTAAACGTAGAGATCAAAGCTTTCGCATGTCGGGTTAATTGTAAAAGTAGTTAGTACATGTGGCTATAGATGGATTATTAATTTGTTATTATTACCCAAGTTATGATGAGAATACAGCACATAAAACAGCCTTAGCCCATTTCGGCATGTGTGTATTGTTTTTTTTCTATTCCAGTTTCATCATAATTTAATAATAAATATTTTTGATTAAGATTTTATTACTATTCTTGTATTTACTATGTTTTAGTGGCATCAGTAATCTTATATCAGTAAATTTGTTACGGTTGTTTCGTATTAAGCCGGTTTCATTACTTATTTTAATAGGCAATAAAGTTGTCTAAATTTATAGCAACTATTACTGTGGCCGGGATCGTATTAGCCGCGTATATCAGGTATGTTACCCTCATGAATTCATGCGATTCATATTTAATGAAATTAGCGACATATAATAAATAACAATAAAATAAATAATCGTTTTTTCAAAATGATGTAAAGCTAGAGTGCGGTCCATGAACGGAAACAACTGCTACTATACAGAAAATCTCTACGGGCAGCAGTCGCCTCCGTTATGCTAACCTGAGGAGACAAGTATGCAAGAGACAAAACCAAATTAAGCAGGCTTCAGAGTACATAGTCTGGTACCTAATGCGTGCCCTGACTCCATTCATTATGCGTCGAGTGAAACACCGTGGGGTGTTAATTGATATGTCAGCGCCATTTAAAAAACCCTAGCTTAGTATTCGCCGTAATATAAGAAAGTGAAAAAACCGCGTTATCCTTATCTCCGTTAAAATGAATTACTGACATCAAAAAGAAATAATATGACGTCACATAAATCTTGAGACGCCGCGACATGTTATAAACAACAAAAAAATCTAATAAAATGATGTCCAATGAGTATAATAACAATAAACAAGCGAACAAAATAACTATTAGGATCCATCATGGCCGCCGAAGCAAGCGGTGACTTATAACGTGGACAGGGCGACAGATTGCTCGTATTATAGTAATGAATTGCAGCGCTCGACACTGAAAGGTACATGAACTTTGAGCAACTTCCACTGCACTTCTTTATTGGGTTCATAAAATTGCCTTTGTTATCTATTTGACAAATATCTTGCCATTCTAAAATATTACTAAGACCATGGATGATTTGATATGATACGAAAAGCTCTCTTTTTATTTAGTAAATCGATTCGGAACAAATTCTATTTCGTATATATTTATTTCCATTCATGGACCGCACTCTAGCTTTACATCAGGCGGAGTGTTGTCACATGTCGAGCTACAATAATTATTTAGTAAATCGATTCGGAACAAATTCGATTTCGTATATATTTAAATAGCAGCAGTTATTTCCATTCATGGACCGCACTCTAGCTTTACATCAGGCGGAGTGTTGTCACATGTCGAGCTACAATAAATAAATAAAAAAAAATCTTTATATCTTCACTACAATACTCAAGAATGATTCTAAATTTTCTATTAAAAGTAGTAATATAGTATAGTCTTGAGCAATATTAAAAAAAAAAAACAAAATAAAGCTGTAAACAATTAGTAAGAAGTGACCACATGTGTAAGGTTTATAGACTCCGTCATAAAGGTTTAATTAATTGGGTATCTTTTCTCGTGCGTAAGGGATGGACAAGGTAACATCGTAACTAACCTCCCTGTGGTCAGGAGAGAATTTATTGTGGAATTATTATTGAAAAGACCCCTCGACAAATTGTAGCGGTGTCGCCAGAGGCAACGGTTTTCTGTTGTAGTCGATCTAAGTTACGTACGAACACGGAGAAGAAATAAGGGGAGTAGTAATGCGCAATTTTAGAGCTTAATTTTTAAAATAGTTTATTATATTTGTCCGTTTTTTTTAAAGTTAATATTTAAGAATACACTACATCAATCTCAAACAAATATTAGGAACTATTTACTTTAATTGTTTTTACCTTATTTTTTTTTGTATCTCAATGATATGACAACACTCCGCCTGGTGTGAAGCTAGAGTGCGGTTCATGAATGGAAACAACTGCTGCTACAGAACGAAGTCTACGGGCAGCTGTTGCCTCCCCTATGCCGGCCTGAGGAGACAAGTAGGCACCATCTATATTTGACAGTGAACACTCCTTTCGCTATACCTGGCTACTTTCAAACTGCTCCCAACTTAAACTATAATGAGTGTGGTTATTTTTATAGCAGCTGAAGTGCAGTCCATGAACAATTGGTAATTGATAATTCTTGAGGACTGCTGTCTCTCATGCCGGTTTGAGGAGACGAGTGTGCAGATTGACAGTGTACACTTCTCCCTTAACTCCATTTGTCATTTTTTTGAATAAGTTGTGTTTTATCGGATTACTATGGCGTTTATTTTTATTATTTTAATTCCGACGTATCAAAGGATTTGAAGATATAGTGGTTGAACCAAAATAAATGTAATAGTAAGACGTTTTAATTTATTTAAACGTAAAAAATACAATTTACGCGCATTTTACTTAAGGAAACCTAAGGAAACTCTTTCTTGACTCAATATTTATATTAAAATCATAGAAGCGTATAATACAGTAATGGTTACGTGTATCCTAAATTGAAATGAACACTGGTAAGGATGCGAGGGATTGGAGAGTAACTTTTGAAATGACCGTCTGTGGTCAACGTAAAAGGGGCATCCCTTTGTTCAGAAAATTGCCTTATTCCAAGTTCTTAATAAGGGCTTTTCAAAACTATAATTTGTTATTGAGAGGCGGTTACATTGTCTTTGATGTATGTAGATTGTTGTTTATTGAACATTTTAGGAACAATGTTACAAAAAGAAATATTATTTTTTTAAATACTAATTTTCGCTAACTCCACGTGGCATCCTCAGGAGACGTGTGGTCGCTTCGATTTCGCTCTGACGAGAGGTTTTTGCATGTTGGTGAAGGGTCTATGCCCTAAGAAAATAATTTTGGTTATATATTTCCGCAAAGTAACGCCTAATACTATGAAATATGTTCAAAAAAGAAATATTCTAATAATATTTAGTAATAAGTAAGTATGACTATGAATATATCGTGTAATAATAATATTGTGAGGAATACAAAATACTTGTCCGTTTCGTAGTACATTTCCCAATTTGCAATTAGATATCTTGAGAACTCCTTCGGGAAATCCTATCATTTGAAATGACGAGCGTGACTTTGCATGAATTAAGACCCTAGAAGTTTTGATACTTGTTATTTTAACTTTGATTGATGATGATTGTTGACTTTATTTAATTGTTAGATTAGATGTACTACTATTGTTACATGTAAATGTACTAAATTTTCTCTATTTTTAATTTAATTACTTTTAACCGTTGTTATAATTAACAACGGAAGGAATTTCGTCCCAACACGAGATGTGTTGTTTTTTTTAAAATCTTATATTTGTATAAAAAATCAAAACTTATTTAATATAAAAATGTTCATTAATTTTATGATGACGTTTTATAGAATATTAAGGTTTTTTAATTAAATTTATATGTACTCTTATCTGAATTATATTTATTAAAATACCTTTGTATCAATCATAGTTAGTCGACCTATGCAAGATGACCGATATGCCTTTTGATTTGAAAAGGCCCACCTATCCCTAAGTCAGTCAATGTTACAAAATTTTGAATCATAATTGAGGCACGTCGTTAAGGGGCTACCTAATTAGAGTTGCGCATATTGACCGGCCCAGGGGCGATTGTAGCTGCCATGAAGATAACAGGAATAACAATCACCTTAAATTTAATGGTTTGTGTACACTGCAGATATTAAAATGTATAATAATAAAACTCTATTATAATTAATTATTAAGAAATAAGTAGATCTGCATACGTTGCGTGACGTATACGCACTATTATTATTTGGCAAAGAATATTATATAAATATTTTTTTAAATTTCATTTTAATATTAATAATATCTAATACTATAAATTATTACAAATAAAAATATTGCATATTATATACTTATGAACAACATATGGTTTTTTTAACAATTTTATATTTTATTTTTAGAGTTTTAATAAACATAACCACTGAAAGAGAAAGTGTAAACAAAACTCAAACCTCTGTCCAGTAAGTTTGAGACAAGTGGAAGTTCGAGTATTGGGCGACTATTGTTACGTTTGGGATTTGGATCCCAATATAATCCGTAATAAGAAGACCGTTTCACGCCAAGTTTGCTGTCAAATCCATTGTTAATGACGTAGGGTGAATCGTATTGCGTTATTCTTGAAATTGAACAGAATTAAATATCATATTTTTATTTGAATCGTTTAACTACAGATTGAAGATTTTAATCGGTGTTTATTATTTAATTATATCAGTTTATTTTAAAATAATTTAAGGCGAGACCGCCCGTTATTGCCACGGTGAATGTTCAGCAGAGATCCATGATTTAATCCCTCCTACCTCACATCGCCTCACAGTCGAAATGATCCCCTCGCAACTTAAAAGGTTCGGGCAGTCATTTTTCTGTCGTTCCATCAAATTGTGGAACGACCTTCCCACCCATGTATTTCCTCCTTCCTATAACATGGGATCCTTCAAGCGCAGTGTGAAGAAGCATCTCACAAAGCCGGCATAGCGGATGCGACTGCTGTCTGCGGATCCTCTTCTTTGACAGCAGTCGCCTCCGTTCATGGATCGCACTCTAGCTTAACATCAGGCGGTGTGCGGTCATATGACGTGCTAAATTAAAAAAAAAAAAGTTAGAAATAAGTATGAGTTTAATTTAAATAATTTGTTGACATATTAATACCCATCGCAGCCCATATGAGCGTTCATTTTTTGTGTTCAATTTTTATCATAAATTATTATTATAATATAAAAAACGTTTTCAATTCGTTATGGAAATCGTCAAGAATAATATTCGGTGCTGATTCAGCCTCGAAGTATTAGGTTTGTATTACGACATCATATTTTGTGAATATGTGTGACTTAATAAAATTTTCTATTCTGCTGAATGGTTAATATTTTGGATGATGTATAGAAAATTATTATATTAGAATATGGACGATTGTATCTTTTTTTATTTTTCATGTAGCGCGGCATATGTCAATACTCGATGTAAAGCTAGAGTGCGGTCCATGAACGAAAACAATTGCTACTATAGAGAAATCTCTACGGGCAGCAGTCGCCTCCGCTATGCCGGCCTGAGGAGACAAGTATGCACCTAGATATATTTTTCTTATTTAGAAATTTTATTTTTTAGATTAATATCCTTAACGCTATTTTAATATACTAACGGCCGAATATTATTGAAGTTTGCTAAATTTTGTTAGGTCTCCGAGTTCGATTCCTGGTCGAAACAAATATTTACGAATATAAAAGATACAGAGAATAAGTTTAAATCTAACAATGGAATTAAAGTAACAACAACACCAACATCAACAAAGGGAAATGTAAAAGATTTCCGTGCCGTTTATTTTGTTGTAACAACCCCCTGAACACGTTCAACCTATAGGTAAACCGTTGAGTTAAGAAAAAGGAGAATGCCCATTCAGCTAAGAAAAATGGGCCCACAATTTTTTTCTCGTGTTTGTCGATGACTTTTCAGTTAATTTTGTAGAACATTAAATCTACTTTCTTATCACCAATCAGTTTAAATTTTTTCACCCGGGTTATTGAGTTATTAGTTGTTTTCTGATGCAATATTTGAGGTTATTATTATTTTAAATGCTTTAAAAATTAAAGATATCTAACTGTTTTTTTATGTAATTAAACATTGTCTATTGATTGGTAAATGATGTGTTGATATTTAATTAAAATAAATTAATAAAAAAATTAGATATTATTTTAGAATATTGTTTTGTTACCAAACTATTAGGTACCAAAAATAGGCATTCTTCTTTTACAACTATTTTAGACTTTATTTAATTCTAGTCGATTATAACGGTATGTCAAAAGTGTATTAAAAATGTAGAAAGTAAAAAATGGACGTTACACAAAAAATTAAATTTAAATAAAAAAAACATACTAATAATAAATGTATAACAATACTATAAATATTTAACCTTTAAATGCATATTGTTGCCAAAAGTATACATACTATGTTTTTCAAAATATTTCTTTATTAGTACCTACATTTCCTATAATATACGATTTTATTATTTCAAAACAAAAAATCATGCATTATAAAGTACGAAAGAAAACAATTTACAAGAAAAATGATTCAGTTTATTTAGAATACGGTACTCGTAATCCACATTGAGACACGGTCAATCCGGCACGAGTACCGTGTATTTATCATTGAGCGGATCGTTTGTTAGGATATTCGTAAATATTTCAAACGTTATTGCAACCATTATCATAATGTTATGGGGTAAAATTTTACAAAACGGAAACAAAAGAAATAAAGCTCCGACGTGCCGTTGAATTTTGTCTTTATATTAATGTTTCGTGTACAATAAATATTATTTACAATAGACACGCGTGGTTTGTAATAAGTAATTTTGTAGTATTCTGAGAGTGAAGTGCGCGAATAGGTACGTTTCGGGATCAACTTCGTCTCCTTAGAGCCGGCATAGTGGAGGTGATTGTTTTCACTGTGGTTTAATATTAGGCAGATTGTGATGACATATTGGAGTATTATTTAAAAAAGAATCGTAAGAAAGTTATTTCACCATGAAGTGCTTTAATTTTTCTTTAATTTTACTCACTGTTTACAAAATTATAAAAGAGCTTAAAGCAGGTCTAATTGTAACTCTTTAGAAATGTTATTTTCTACCAAAATATTGAATATAAAATAGCTTTTATATTAATAGATACAATTCTTTGAAAAAAGAGGGAGAGATAAATGCCAAGGTAGACAATGTGAATTTAAAAAGAATTGCTATAGGTGCAAATGGCGCGTAGTGCATTACCATGAGTCTACGAGTAGGTGCTACGTTTGCAGTTTTCAGTGTAGAACAAAGTAATATAAAATTATTTGCTTTTACACCCGAGCTCAATTGTATTTTTAAGATAAATTTTACTCAATTATTGGATTTTAAAGAAAATTGCCGTCCTGGGGTTAGTACCATCATTTTGTGAAGTGTCCTTGTCGCGTTTTGGGAACAGTTTGGAAGTAGCCAGGTATAACAAGAGGAGTGTGCACTGTCAATTTGGGTGGATTTGATTGTAGTAGCAGTTGTTTCCGTTCATGGACTGCACTCTAGCTTTACATTGCGGAGTGTTGTCATATACCGAGCTACGATATAAAAAAAATGAAATTAATATACTTATTTTTATTCTATATTGAATACACTGATTGACCCAAAATACCAACAACCCTAACAAAAATAAACACAATACATAATTCCAGAAACATCCGAAATCCTTGTGGTCTAATTAACGTTTATAAATTTGATATAATAGAGTGAGTTATTTAATAGGAGAAGCTGCCCCGTCCACGTGCATTTTAGGTTATTATTATTGGGGGCTTAAGCACGCAGCCCTAATCCAATGAACTCTCATTACATAGCGTTTCTGGCATAACTTTATTTGCTCATTGCTTTACCGGGAAGGCCCTTGATACCCCTAATAGCACGACCGCCCGTGATAGACAATGTTGTTACAAAAATTCCGAATGTCTAACATAATTATTAAAAATTGCTTTTTATATTGCAGAAGCGGCTTCCAATGAGTGTATAAATTTGATTTATGAATTTAATTTGCTTCAAGTTTATTCGGGGTTAGTTGAATGTCTTCTCTAAAATTATATTATTAGCTTTTAAATAATGAAATACGTTTAAATATTACAATAACGAATTACAAATATTTAATTTGCTTTTTTATTCTTCATGAAATTCTAAATAATTGCAATTATATTTTTTTATTTGTGTTTGCGTCTAGCGTTTGCGTTAGTCTCTCAGTAAATAAAATTAATATAGAATTTGTGTTTTCTCATTTAAGAATATTCTAACAATTACGTTTATGCGATATTTAAAATGAATTTTTGCTTGAATAACTTAATAAACTTTTCAGAATAAGCGTAAAAGAGCCCGTTTCAGAGGTAAATGCGCCTTTAAAAAATTAAAAGTCTAATTTAAGGGACTAATAGATAGGGATGAGCAACATTTTTCTCCCGAGCGAGACCGTTACGTTAAAGACTAGAATAAAATTGAACTTTAGCCGCCCCGAGCCGGGTCTCACCCTCCGAGTTACCCGTCCCTCCCGCATAGTTAGTAGCCCGTCGGTGGGCACTAAGCATCATGTTTATGACTTCTATAGGGAAATAGCATCCGCGACAATGTAGCACTAAATGGAAAAACTTTTATTCCCACACACACGTACGATATTAGGAGCATTTTCATATTTTCACTCGTGGAACCGATGAGTTTTTTATGTTTATGTGCACATAAAGTTGTTCGTCGTTATAGTTTACGCGACAATGTTACTGTACGTGTTTATGTTCCGAATATTAAATTTTTCAATGTAACCGATACTTGTGAGATATATCCAGAACGTGAATACTTTTATACATTTGATTCATAACTTTTACTTTAGCTATAAAATTATGAGCGCTGAAGACATACTTTCTCATAAATATTTAACTATGTGTATACATTTTTCTCTGTACTACTTAATATAAAGCATTCAGAACAAATGACGGTGAAAATCACTACTTTATTATAAACTAAATTTAAAAAATATAGGCGGATTATTATCGAATTTTGTTTAATAATTGGTTGTGGAGAGTGGTTCTATATGCAATACACTGTGAGTTTCTTTAATAAAAAAAGATAAATAAACATGAAACATTTTCATTAATATATGCGATTCGACTACGACCTTTACAACCAGCAAAGCTTTCGAAAATGTTGCGTCGGATGAAAATAAACGCGATAATCGTAAGCCGCATGTATATTTTTTAATTCAGTAAAAAAAACCTAAGAAAAACCTTGTGATTGTCGCGAATTTCACAACATATTTAAATTAAACAAAAATTCCTGTATAATCAGGAAACTGAAACCATATCAACATCTCTTTGTATTTGTTTGTGAAAGTTGCTAGATGTCACTCGGGTATAAACACGGATTTAATCAATACATCAAACAAAACTTAGCCACTATGCAATAATAATTAAAAGCGAATGATTATATGGAATATTTGCGTAGGACCAAAGGCGAGGGTCGTCTCGCCCCGGGCATACTTCCTATTGCATAAATAAGACATAGTTGGTTGTAATTCCGCGCCCTCATGTAATCCTGGTCCACGAGATGATGATTGCGACCCATTTTAGTTTACAAAAGGTAATCCTTAAAGGAAACTATTGGGGTCTAACGTGCCTCGTTTGAAGATACCGAGGATAGTTAGTGTTTACGATGTAAATTTTACTGTAATATCATAAACCCATTTGATTGGATATGTTCGAACTTTGGAAGGGGATAACAACTTTATATTTCTATATTAATTTCCTTTAAATATACAATGTGGAGTATTTTATCTCTATAAAAAGTGTTAATTTTTTTTCGAGATACTTTTTTAAGAACTGCCATGGTTTAGCGGTATTATCGAGACTCGTATTCTCGCAAAATTCTGCCATTTACCAATATTCATTTGTCAACGTCTACGGTCTACGTCTATGGTATAATGTAGGTATTCGTCTTCTCAAGCCGGCATAGTGGAGGCTACATAACAATGTGTTAAAAGCTATCTGTATTGAATACTCGTCCGGGACACAAAGCGGTTGCTAATGTTGCCTAAAAATATTATTCGCATCCAAAACAAAACCACCATGCTTGTATCAGACATCTGTTTAAGCCGAGCTTGTGTTCGACATTACAATGGTACTTCCTCTTAAAGTTTCAACATACAAAAGGGCATTTCATTTACGAGATACTCTTGTTGGAAAAGGGTAACTTACAAAAGCCTTTTTATAATACTTTTGGCAGGCATATGGCTGAGTATAATGAACCCAGCTCTCCCGCTGTTCTTAATAAACATTCCGTAAAGTGTGCTCCTGAATACGATGAATTTGTTTTCATGTAAATTAACTTTTATTTATATTTTATTATATGTAATCGTAAACAACCCTAATAACATGATTTATACCACTTTTTTTCGTACAATTTTCATCATATTATATAAATAATTATTTTATGTATGTTTATTTATAACCGCAAACATTTTACATAAACAAATATTTTTCCTCTATGATGTTAACTGAGAAAGCGTTTGATAAACAGGAAGTGAGCTCTTTTACATAGAAAACACGCGAACATCGACTCGACGGGTGGCTTAATATCCCTCAGGAATAAATAGCAATTTCCTCAGTATCAGGACGATGCAAACAAAAATATTATAAAGAGGCAATAAAAATAAAGAAGCCTTCATGGCTAACTCTAGACTTCACTTAAAATACTTTACTGCGACGGGCACAACAATTTAATGCTATTGCCTTACAAGTTTTTACTTTAGCTTTAGATTATTTTTAGAATTTAAAAGGCTTAGTGGTCAGCATCTTATCTGTGTCTAAGACGGATGACGTGGGTTTGATCATCAGTTTAACATAATACATTCACCGAATATAGAATGCTAAAAATTAATAAAAATAACCGATAATATATAATTTAGATATAACTGAATTCCTACCTAATGTCATAGACAATTCAATATATTTTTTAAACATAAATACATAATATACATACATAGAACGTTTTGACCCCTAGTTATTGGTCTAGTACGTACTATGGGGTTGAGGACAAGGTCAATACAAACATACAAACACCCAGACCCACACAAATACCTACTTACTTTTTTCTTCACAGTACTATGGAGCCCGTTAATTAATATTTTATTATTAAAAGTTATATAACAACAAAAGTTTGCATGTAGATACCCAGATGTAATCTGCACAGTTCACGTCATCCACACCTCATCAAAATATCACATTACGAAATCACAACTTCATTCCCGGGCGCCAATTATCCGTGAGCACTCATTTTCCGAGTCATTCCCCGTTGTAATGATCGCGTGGTGATTTTGACAGTTGCCGGTTTGATAGCTGCTCCACCAAGGAAGGGGGAATATAAGATCTCTCTCAGAATGCAAATGTCATTCATTAGCATGCATTGCGTGAAGTCGGCCGACTAATTAGGCGGTCTTATTTGATATGGAGACGGGATATCATTTTCACTACGTTTAAACGTTAAGTAGAGTTCACACTTCACAGTTCATTTCCTCCTCGGTTTAAACACAAGATTTTCCATCCATTGCAAATTACATTTAAACATTCAACGTGTAAGGTTAAAGTTTAAACTGAATATGTTATTCAAACATCTGGAATCGCCGGAGTTAGCTCTCCCGCACTGGAGAGCCGCTGAGACGAGCATACATTAAAAGTTTAGCAGCAAATATCAACATATTACAAACATTTTCGGAGAGGAGACACTCCTCATCGATTGTAGTTAAACTTTTGAACTAGAAGTAGTCTGCTTCGAATCTGCACAGAAACTACGCTTTAGATATTTGCAATTTAGTTGAATGGTTCTACACATAGAAGTTCGAATATCTCAAAACTCGTATTGTTTATAGGTATTTTTTGAAAAGAGGGCACACACATATATGTATACACTTCTTTTTATAGTAGCTCGACATGTAATCGGTGTGATGTTCAGTCAGAGTACATCTGTCGCTATACCGGTTTGAGGAGACAAATGTACACTATACAACATCGATTGACAGTGAACTCTCCCGCGCGATTAGGTCACTTCAAGTCCACTACCCCAGAGCGGCAGACTGGATTAATAACCGTCATCAGTTTTCCTACTTCTATTTAAAAAAATAATTAATAATATTTAAGTGATCAACAAATTCCTAATAGTAACACTTAAAAAACATACTTCCATTCAAAATGGTTCCGTATACAATTTTGAAAGCAATTTATTAATGCAGACGAGAGTATGAAGAGCACTCTAAAGTCTACACATTGAAACTATTCTCAAACAGTAATTGACTTCACCTCCTCACAGTCTATATTATAACAAGAGGTAATAGCTAATCTACATTCACAAATACAGTACAATATGTAAACGCGAAACGATATTACAGCGTACTTCGGTTGTCAGCTTCGTAATTAAGTTACGAGAGCAGAAATGAAGGGTCTTTCTCTATCTGGAATAGGTAATTAGCTTATCCATCAATTGTGTTTCATATTGCCAACATGTAGGTGAATAAATTTTCTGATGGAGCGAAATTGGTTTTGATAAATAAATTTCTATGCAGATGAAACATTTATGACGTACTAATAGAAATTGCGTACATTATTCCCTTATTATTCATGTATTGCTGGAATTCTCATTAATTCGCTATGTTTATATGAAATGAAATAAACTTATTCGAAAGGTAAATAAAATATAAATAAAATGAAACAATCAAAAGTTAAACAGTCGAACGAAACCTCAGCTGAAAGTTTCGCATTGTGAGCGTAACTGAAGCCATTATATCGTTTACTTACTACTCCCAGACAAGCAAATATTTGCAAGATGAAGTTGGCTCATTATAGTTTTTATTTTCCGTTTTATGGGAGTAAATGTGATTGAGTCTAAACAAGAGGAATGAATTCGCTGAGAGAGTAAACTTGGTCGAGCAACGACTAATAAAACGTTTTCGATCAATGCGGGGCTCTTAAGTGGAGAACTTGGAATTGGCGAAGCAGAAATCACTCGGCAAATGTTTGGTCTAGACGAAATATTAACTATTTATTTTCATAAAGGTTTGCTAATACATATTCGATGGATTCAACAACAATATTTATCAAACTTCAAACCCTTGTTTGTATACACAATGATGTTCTATTAACTAAACTTGATGTGTTTGTATAAGTTAGGTTTAATCTGTTATTGCTGTTATAAACGATTTAAACGTAAATCCTGTTTTATCTAAAAATACACTGAGTAGGTAGACTCACAGTGTTAATCCCTGATGATAATATTTTAAAATAATCGAATGTAGGTGGATCCTGGGTCTGGAGTACCTTTAACTACAAAAAATGATTCGGGATAGTGAGAGGTATTAAAGTTGTGGTTGTTTTTATTTTCATGAATTCTTGAAAATACATTACAAAAAAAGGACATTAGGAAAAATATACATTTGGATGGATATCAAAACAAGAACAACACAAAGATAATGCTGAGACTTACTACACTAGCTTACCTACTTTAAATATTTATAAATCTATATTACAAATAGATATTTGTTCAGACTAGGAATTGAACCCTGGGCCTCAGCGTGACGGATTGGCGCCCTGTGGTTGTGGCTATCAAATATCCTATATGTATAATAGGTAATAGATATCATATGCAATTATGTTGAAATATAAACACAAGGGCCATTATAATTAGCTTAATGAAATACACTAATATGAAGGGTCAAAAGGGACGTTAAGTTAATGATAACTTCGTAAGTCCTTTGTCTTGTGTATCAAAGTCTAAGGAATATTGATGTTAACAAGGAAACCCTTTAAACATAATGCAATAAAGTTATATACAATTAATAACTAATTTAAATTCGAGTCATAGTTCACTCTAAAGATAAAGACATCTCTGAAACAAATACAAGAAACGACATAGAATTCAATGTAAAATCAGGACAAATTTAATTTATTGGGTCCTTGCGTCAATCCGTCGCGTAAACAAAAGTTTTCGAAAAACTAAAGTAAGAAACAAAGATGTGAAAGGAGTTGGGCGTTCGGATATCATATGCAGTGCAGGTATTCGTGGGCTTTGGCCTAACGAAGAGTGCTCGCAACACGAATACCTGATCATGTCATACAAAATTTGTAGTTTACTTTATTTATTTTGTATACTAACAAGGTTTTCAGTAAAAAAATGTAGTAGCCCAACATGTGACCGCACTGCTGCCACAAAGAACTAGCATCAATAGTCCAAAGTCTAGACACAAATATGTACAGTCTAGGCTAAAAGGAGATAATTCCCTCGTCATATCCTTCTATATATAATGCAGCATTGATAGATACTTTGTCCTACTCTGCTATCTGTATATATAAATTTATTGCTAACATTATTAAAGATAGGTAGTTTGAAAGTAGATTTAAGTATTAGTTATAAGTTAGTTTAATTTTTTATGTTGTAAATGTTTAAGTTATGATGGGACTGGCGTGACCTGTCGGGTTAAAAGTCCCTAATTAAAATTGAAATAAAAAAAAAAAAATATCCTTCTAGATTCAAGCTGTTTCCGAAACGTGACTTTCCAGGACAGCAAACTGGGAAAAATAAATGTATCAATACGAATAGTACAAGTTGAAAACAATGACACCAAAAAAGGAAAGAATTCCCATGAGATTGTTATTAATATATGAGTACCTCTAAAGTATTATCATGCCCTGTTAGTAATTTAAAACCAACCGGACAGCAATCCTCTTCAAAAACCCGCTCTCTAGATTTGCATCTAATTATCATTTTTGATTCGCTTTTCTTTTGTTCAAACACTCGTCTAGAAGGTAAAAGCGTAAATGACATAATGCAAGGAAGATATGCTGAATTATTTATACGATAATACGTCCCGACCGACGTTTTACATCTCCGCTTTAATGTTAAAATACGCTTCAATGGATATTACTTTTAGGGATTTTTGTTGCTTAAATAAATGATTACATTTCCCTAAGAATACGTTTTAATGAATTTTGAGCGAGATCGTAGCGGAAAATTAAGTGTGTTTCCATTTATTTTGTTGGTTTAACAACATAAAAGAGAATTCGTTTAGCGGTATTCAATATGTCGTTCATTAAGACATACAAATATTACATAAGTGGAAAGTAATTTTGTAGCTATACAAAGAAGCTTATGTTAGATAACAAAAATATATCAAATAAAGAAGAAAATTCGTATAGGCCGATACATTTAACGTAAAGGTTGGTTTTTACTTTGATAGCCAATAATCCAGGATTATCTCATTTCAAGTTTTCTTGGAAAATGTAATTGAATAAATATGTTTACTTATATTTTTCTCAATATTGGAATAAAGCAATACCGTCTATATATTTAACAGGATTTATAATTTTTATATGTAAGCGGAGTTTTCATAATATTTGGCTACAATGTGGCGTAGGTATATAAAAAAAATCAACATAAATAAAGACTGCATATCGAATTAAATTATGAACTTATCAATTATATCAGGGCTTTGGTTTCATATAGCTGTTTTTAATTGAAATGTAGTCAACGTAAAAAATAAAGTCTGCTTCTAATGGCTTTTAGTCAGCAATCTAGTTTACATTGTAAACATCGTGCCCCGACAAATTATTTAATTTTTATTTCTTTTTTAATTTTACGTTTACATTTATAAAGTTAACTGAAATTTGATTTTTTTTTTATTGTAGCTCCACATGTGACAACTGTGACAAATGTAAAGCTAGAGTGCGGTCCATGAATGGAAACAACTGCTACCACAGAGAAATCTCTACGGGCTGCAGTCGCCTCCACTATGCCGGCTTGAGGAGACGAGCATGTACCATCTTGATTGACAGTGCACACTCCTCTCTTATACCTGGCTACTTTCAAACTATTCCCGAAACGCGACAAGGTCGCTTCACGAGTGTTACATTCGAAAGTGGTGGTACTGCCTCAGGACGACAGACTGGACAAATAACCATCATCAGTCTGCCTACCACTCTTTAATAGTGCCTATAGGCACTGAGCGACCAAAGTACATATAACCAAGTTACATTGGTACCGGTCTTTTAGTGAGGTTCGAACACGGGTCTCATCGATCGTGAGTTCACGCGTCTTACCGCTAGCCACGGCCGCTCTTATTTAGATTTATGTAGTAGACATGTAGTTTTTATTTCAGAAGATCAAATACTGTGTACATACACTGCGTGACACAGACGTATGTACACGTATAATTCTTCTATTTTGATGCATTATGCAAGTGACTTTGCACTTTGCGCTGCCGACCCAGACTTGTCAGAATCTTGACTTATGACAAACTATCCGTCTATACTAGGCATGCTATAAAATTGTAAATTGCATAGCCAACGGTTGTTTACGAACAAAGTAAACACAATATATCAATAGTGTTTATCTGACATAAATCTAAAATATTTGAAGCTTAAGTTGTGCAGGCGGATCGTTGGCGGCGACGACGCAGAAAAACTTATTTTACGATTTCCGTTTTGAGAAGTATTGTAGTAGCAAACTGCTCGTCCGAATAAAATCTATTATTTATTGCTCTTGTTTTTAACTTAAATATTAAATTCAGTCGCTCGATTTTATCTAACTGTGAAATTTGATTAGATATGGTTGGATGAGTATCATATTACATCATGAAACTGAAATTATATGATATTATATGCTTAAACTGCCAAGTAAAGTAATATATTATGTAGATATTAAAACAATGTTTGTACGATTTGAGAGTGGCAATGGTCTAGCTATTAAAGGAGTGAACTCGATCGACAAGACTCGTGTTTATTTCTTGCTAAATTCTGACCGGTATAGCACGAACCAAACTTTATGGCGGCTCCGAAGTTAGGCACAAGTCATTGTCGTAGACAAATTGAGGTATCCACACCCCCGCTCTACCCGCTTTAATGTTCTATTCATATTTAAAATTAACTCCTAACTTTATTATTGTAAACTTGATTGTACCTGCGAGAAATAGCGCCCGCGGCTAACTTCCTTTAAAGTTTGATGTAACTATGCTATATGTACTTTGGTCGATGACTATAGGCACTATTAAAGAGTGGTAGGCAGCCTGATGATGGTTATCAGCTCAGCTAATCACCACTTTCCAATGATACAAGCATAGGAAAGAAAAAAAATTATGTGTAATATATGATTTTTCAACTGAATAGCTACTCGTCACCTCGTACGGTGTACGTGTTACTTTTAACAAAAGGGCAATCCATGTGAAATGACATGGGCTGACAGAACCCAAACGACCGTCATTGTACATTATCGCGAAAATACCCTTAACTCAATTCGTTCATATAATATTCATGACGTGGTGCAATCTTTCAAAAATTGACACCTTTTCCCGAGGTTGCCCTCGGACCCTCTTCACGAGACATACAACTTTTTGTGTTTAATTTTATGAATAAATTACTGATGACACAATAGACGTATCTTTTGTGAAATATACGAAGACAGACGTCTTTTTAAGATACCACTATGATTCCGATGACAAAAGTTATACGTTTACTTTTTTTTTAATGTAACACCCTTTTTTTAATGTCGTGTTTCAGGAATTGAAATTAGCCAGGTATAAGGTGTCAATCTGGATGGTACATGCTCGTCTCTTCAAGCCAGCATAGTGGAAGCGACTGCTGCCTGTAGAGATTTCTCTGTAGTAACAATTGTATCTGTTCATGGACCGCACTCTAGTTTTACTAGAGTGTTGTCGCATGCCGAGCTACAATAAAAAAATCCTGAAACGAAGCTGGGTCAAATTATGAGTGTTACTTAATTACGTTAATAGACAGGGCTAATAACCTTTTTCAGTCTGCCTACCTCACCTTACGCGCAACGATCAGTGATATCGCTTAATTGCAGAAGTGGAGCTCACGAGGTATCTACAACCTGCTCACCTCTCTTGCATATAAGTATACCTCACGAATATCAAACAGAAAATTCAAAACAAATATTTCCTCAACCTTCATTATAATCACTTATGGTAACTCAACTTGAGATACATTAAAGATATTGGTCAACATCAGAGAAGTGCAGAAATTTTTAGATGGCTGACCTATGTACATATTACTTAGCTATAAAGCTTTAAAACAAATAACATATTCCCAGGAGATTGCCGAACTCATGGGGAGTTCAAATAAAACGAAGCGAGAGGGTCCGTCCTCCGTCACTTGTGCCCACGTAACTCGAGTTGATTGTTTGTACTTTGGACATAGATTTTTCCACTTGATTGTCTGATTTGATTTACTCAACGCTGGTTCTTCGGTTTCTTCAACAAATAACGAGTTCTTTAAATTATTTCGACAATAATATATTAAATCTTTTTTTTAGTAGTAAATTGAGAGTTTTCCCATTTCAATGTTTGATTTACCTATTTCTTAATTTAATTACATTAAACACTGTAAAAAACCTGGAGCCGTAAAAAGCTCAAGCAAGCAAGTTAAGCTAGAAAATATTTTGAGTGTGAAAAAGAGTGGGATCCTTGAGCGGAAATAATGCTCAACAATGCTCCTCAATAATTAATCCCCTTCGCTATGCCGGCTTTGACAGTTACTTCGAGCTAAAGGGGTTAGGTTACACTTGAAAGTCGTGGCCCAAAAACTACCTACTAACCTAATTACGTGCCTACCAGTGAAAAAGGTAAAGAAAAATTATTAAATAAATAAATATTTTTTGATATGACAATAAAACAATTGTAGAGAAATAAGCTGTCTTGATTTAGAAAGATAAATAGATCCCCCAAGTTCTGATAACAATGGCAAGGCGTTGACAAGCGTTGCAAATCCTCCATCATTGTCCACTTGTCATTAAGTTTTTCTTCCCCTTCCTTTATATTTCGTATTTCTGATTTAGTAGCTGAAGATGTCAACAACTAATGCTTTGGATTCATGTCATAAGATGTCATATTGAGGAATGACAAATCTTCCGCTATTGTAATTTATAACGACATTTTATATATACTTGGAGGTAGGGCATGCTATTCGGATATTCAGATATTAATATTATCCAGATATTCGGATATTTTTAGTCCTACTCTTCAGACAAGGGTGTCGCCAAGGGGGTGCAGGGAGGGGCAGCTGCCCCCCCCCTAGAGATTCTAAAAAAGTTGTTAAATGTAAATTTATTTATTATTTACAGTCAAGAGCTCGTGTAGCTTTACACGTTAGACTTTGTACTGTTGTTATTACAATCGCCGTAGATGTAAGGCTCGTACTACAAGTGAAAAGCTTCATGTACTTTACCTACAATTCATACTTTTCTCATCCTCCATATCAACTTGCAGGTCATCGGCTGGCGACGCTCTTGCCTTCGGATAATAAGAATATTACGGATAACTTATTATATCCGGCCGCACACAACAGGCCTTCCACTGCGAGCGGAGCGGTATTCCTAATGACCCCGTTAAGCTCGTACTGGTAAACTTTATAGAATTGCTTCCATTGCTAAAGAGTGAGCGGAGCGGACTCAACTCGTACAGAGAGTTAGAAAAGTGGTCGGAAAATTGTACGGATTTTAGGAAGGCTGGCATTAGACACTGAAAATAATCTTAATATGGTGCAGATATTAGAAGAATATTTAATGAAGAAAAATGAAGCGGTTTATTGAAACGCTTTTTATATGGCATGGGTTTGGCATGCACTTGCTCATCGGCAGGCTTTACCATGGTTTTAGAAATGCGTACGACGAAAAGACTACCACAAGAAATTCGTCATTTTAGTTAAAAAAAAACTTGGATTACCTACCTAATTGAAATCACTAATATAACAGAAATAATAATTGGTAGGTATGAAGGCATTCGAGTCCATTGCCATATCTCGAAGGGTTATCGAGATCTGCTGATGTTGCATGTCACTTTCTTTGTTGAACGTGCAGTTGAACAAATTATTAATAATTACACTGGAATTTCGCACTTACTGAACAGTGATAAAGCTTAATATGTAAAAAATAGATGCGTTAATATGTTTAACTATAATTGGTTTTGTGTACGTGAGCAATCGAATAATGAGAGGCTGTGGGCGCTGCTAACTGCCGGAAAGCTGCTAACTCGATTACTAGCCACGAGACTAGAATTTCGATTATACCGAATTCTATCTATTTTCTTTCATTACTTACTAAACACGTATAATTCATTTTATCCTAATTACATTACAGGGAAACGTTCGCTGTCATTTGAAATGTTTATTGTAGCTCGGCATATGACAACACTCCGCCTGATGTTAAACTAGAGTGCGGTCCATGAACCGAAATAACTGCAGAAATAATTACAGGCAGCAGTCGCTTCCGCTATGCCGGCCTGAGAAGACGAACGTGTATCATCCAGGTTTAACAGCGCACATTCCTCTAATTATACTCGACTACTTCTAAACTGCTTCCGAAACGCGACTAGGTCACTTCACGGACGTTCATCTCGAAAGTGGTGGTACTATCCCAGGATTTAATGGGCTAATAACTATCATCAGTCTGCTTACCTCTCTTTAATTAATGCCCGCATTATACTATAGGCACTGAGCGATCAAAATACATGTAAGATTGGTACTGATGAATTTATTGAGTTTTGAACAAGTGTCTAATCGATCGTGAGTTTACGAGTCCTGCCACTAGACGACGGCTGCGCTCGATGCTGGATTAAAAATAAAAATGGCTGTTAAAGATAAAAATTGGTGAAGGATCTGCAAGAAGGATATCAGAAAATAAAAAGATGACGAAATCCATTAAGATTTGTAATGACTATCGCAAACTACAAAGTATTAGTATATTAAAATGCATCAGTGATTAGTGGACTACGATCGTAGCTATTAAACAACATTGATGGCGCCTTTAATGGCGTCTGCTTGAGTATTCCGCCCTTATTATCTATTTACAACCCGCATTTTATTATTGGGGTTAAGATGTTGGAACATAGTATAAAAGCAGTAGGCAAGGCTCGCGGGCGGGGCGAAAGGGCGTAAGGGATTGGACGCTCGTTAAGGGATGTTTTTACGACCATCAAACGATACTTCGTGAGATGGTATCCGGTAGTTTTGAAATAGCATGCTCCATATTACAATGTTTTTATTGAAAAAATACACGCCATCTAATATTGTAAAATGAAACCAGGTAACAGTCATTTATTTTATTAATACATGTTGGCAACTTTTGTCAAAAACGGAAGACCCAAGAACGCCATTTCAAACAAAGGTGTAAGAATCTTTATACGTTGTAATCAGCGAACTTGTGTTTTAAGTTCCCTGGTTGTAATGGTTTTTTTTATTGTAGCTCGGCATGTGATAACACTCCGCCTGATGTAAAGCTAGAGTGCGGTCCATGAATGGAGACAACTGCTACTACAGAGAAACCTGTGCGGGCAGCAGTCGCCACCACTATGCCGGCTTGAGGAGACGAGCATGTACAATCTAGATTTGACAGTGCACATTCCTCTCACTATACCTGGCTACTTTCAAGCTATTTCCGAAATGCGACAAGGTCACTTCACGGGTGTTACATTCGAAAGTGGTGGTACTACCCCAGGACGGCTGACTGGACAAATAACCATCATCAGTCTGCCTACAACTCACGATCGATGAGACCCGTATTCGAACCTCGCTAATTCTGACCGGTACCAATGTAACTTTGTTATATGTACTTTGGTCGCTCAGTGCCTATAGGCACTATTAAAGAGCGGTAGGCTCTCTGATGATGGCTATTAGCTCAGTCAAGAGATGGTTATTCAAACCTCGCAAAATTCTGAATGGTATCAGTGTAACTATGTCACTGGTTTGTGATACAAGCATTGAGTTTAGTACAGGACCCTCGGTTCGTGGTCCTTTGATCGTGAGTGACAGTGTCAAATGGGTGGTGAATAGGGGGTCCCTGGATGCCTCCTTGAGGTACCCCGGCGCGAACCAAAACCAGCAAGGTGGGGTCTCTCCTCGGGTCACACTCTGCTTTCAGAGAAGACCTGAGTGAGTGACTACCCTTCATCGCGTGGGCGGAGGCGATAGCGGGGTACCAAGCGTTATCTTTAAAAATATTTTTTTTTGTGAAACGATTAAGGATACTAAACTAATAAGAAAAAAGTTTTACTTGTTTTTATATTAAGTGAGATTTTTACAAGTAATTGTTTGTTTAATTATTTTAAATAATAAAAAGGCTATGTGCTTAGAATATTGAGTACGCGTCAGCTGGCCTGAAATCTCCTGTGTACGTGCTCAAGTTTCAACTCTTAATGAACTACGTCCGACGTCTTTGGAATTGTTGTGTAACTACTTATTACATTTGAAAGGAGAATGCCCATTCGCCTAAGAGAAATGGGCCCACATTTGTTTTCTCGAGTTTGTCGATGATTTTTAGTTCATTTTGTAGAAAAATAAATCTATATTCCTTGTCATCATTCAGCTTTAATTTTTTCATCCGGGATAATTAGACTTTTTCAGTTAGAATATGTGAGGATATTATTATATTAAATGATTTAATAATTGATTATATCTGTTTTTTATGTAATTAAACATTGTCTATTGATTGGTAAACGATGTGTTGATATAATTGTAACAAATTAATGAAAAAATAAGATATTATTTTAGACTATTGTTCTGTTAACAAACTTAATATCAAGTGGGCCCAAAAATGGACATTGTTCTTTGTCTTTTGTTGTAAATAGGATTAAATTAGATTTTTACTGAAAAAGTTAGTTTGTACAGTTCTTAGATTACATGTTTTAGAGGTTTCTCTAATCATGTTTTAGTCGTTGCAATAGGTTTTATTATGTCTGGAAAATTTGTATGTACCTGTAAAGCAGTGAACGTGTGTTTGTGTGTTTTGTTACCGAGTGTTTTATTAAAAGATGTTTTTATTATAGTCGTCCTAAAAGTAATCCAAAATGAGCAAATTTATCACCAGATATTTTTATTATTTTTTACCTATTTTTTTGCTATTTCGCGGAATTATTTACACACGAATTCAAAACATGAATGTATTTTAATAATGACAAATATGAGAAACAAAACGATAAAAACAAAAGCAAAACGGACCTCCGCTCAACGATTGCCAAAAATAGATTAGTCATGCTCGCGGCTCCGTTTTCGTTGGGTCATTTTTGAACGTTTAGGTTACTTCTATGTATTGCTGCTAATGTACCTAAATTGTAAAGACAATATGTAAGTAAGTATAAAATAAAGTACTTTTTTTTTCACAAATAATACCAATGCTATTAGATATAAATACTTGAAAATGCAATTAAAATCAAAACTAAATTATAAATATTATTTAAGTAAAAAAACAAAAGAATACTGATTCTATAAATAGAACACAAAACACGGCGTCTGATGTCAAGGTCAAGGTCATGACCCCACGGTTAAATTTTTTAATACAATTATAATGAATGATCATTTATTGCGATGCAAAAGCTGTTTAAATGTTTAAAATCTTTTTTTTTATTTGTAGCTCGGCATGTGACAACACTCCGCCTGATGCAAAGCTAGAGTGCGGTCCATGTATGGAAACAACTGCTACTACAGAGAAATCACTACAGGCAGCAGTCGCCTCCACCGGCTTGAAGAGACGAGCATGTAACATCCAGATTGACAGTGCACACTTCTCTCGTTATACCTGGCTACTTTCAAACTATTCCCGACACACACATGCGTAAGTTTAAAATGTTGGTAATGATTTTGCGGACGCAAGGGAGGACGGTATAAAATTTATACATAACAGGAAAAGTTGTTAAGAAGACTGTTTCCGCAAGCCAGTATAGCGGAGGTGACTGTTACCTTCAGACATTATTTCTGGGGTAGTAGTTCTCTCCTCTCAAGTTCACATCCTAGCTTAGCAACAGATGAAATTCGGTCACATGTCGGAACAGTGCCGGATAAGCATAGGCAAAATAGGCGGTTGCCCCTACACCATAAAAAAAAAAATTAAATTAAATCGATAAAGTCTCAGTAGAAACAAAAAATACTGAGTATTGTTTTAAATTTTGTGTTAGCCAACTTATTTAGTTGCTCTCTTCTTTACCTTGACCTTAATAGAAACTTTCAACAGTTAACCAGTTAACCACCAGTCAACCAATTAACCATCCAAACTATTTGAGGGCCTCATGACTACAACCAAGCATTCGCGGATGATGTTGTTTTAGTGTTTGATGGTGATACGGCGCAAGACGTGCAGAGACAGGCCAACGCCGCCCTCGCTTATGTTCTGGAGTGGGGTGTCAGAAATAAACTAAAATTTGGACCTCACAAGACTAAAGCAATGATCCTAACTAATAAGTTGAAATATGACACACCACTCCTGAGCATGGGCGGGGTCGACATTGGTCTGTCCGATGAAATTAAGATCTTAGGCCTGACTATCGACCGCAAGTTGACATTTAACAGCCATACGGTGAATGTCTGCAGGCGAGCGATGGGCATATATAAACTGCTCTCAAGAGCTGCCAAAATAAGCTGGGGGCTTCACCCTGAAGTAGTACGTGTCATTTACACAGCAGTGGTGGAGCCAATAATTATGTACGCAGCAGGTGCCTGGGCACAAGCAACGAAAAAGCTTGGTGTGCAAAAACAGCTGAACGCGATCCAGAGAAGCTTTGCCCAGAAGCTGACTCGAGCGTACCGCACTGTCTCCCTAAACTCAGCGCTGGTGCTGGCTGGCATACTCCCACTCGATCTTAGGGTGCAAGAAGCCGCTGCCCTGTATGAGGCGAGGAGGGGGGTGCCCCAACCGGGGCTTGGGGATGGGGAGGTAGAGCTGGTCGCTAGTTTTGCTGTAACTCCTCACCCAGCGGAACGTATGAACCTGGAGTTCATGTGCCTGATGGACCAGCTCCAAGTTGACAGCCAGAACACCCAGGCAGTCCGAATCTACACGGATGGCAGCCGAATTGAGGGTAAAGTCGGAGCAGCAATGTCTATATGGAACGGCGATGCCGAGACCGAGGCCCGCAAGCTGAAGCTGTCTCCGTATTGTACGGTCTATCAGGCGGAGCTCCTGGCCATATGCGAAGCCATGAGAGTTATAGTACAACGTCAGGAGACGAGCTTCGGGGTTTACAGCGACTCTCGATCAGCGTTGGAGGCCGTCACCAGTTTTAAATGCCTCCATCCCCTTGCGGTCGAAATACGGAAGCATCTAAAGAGGGCGACACTCCAGAACAAGGAAGTATCCTTGTTCTGGATAAAAGCACACGTGGGGCTGCAGGGGAATGAGAGAGCAGACCAATTGGCCAAAGAGGCGGCTCTAAAATTAAAAAAGAGGCCAGACTATGACCAATGTCCGGTTTCATTCGTCAAGCGACATATCCGAGAGGAATCGCTTCACGAATGGAATCGACGGTACAAGGCTGGAAGTACAGCGGCTGGCACAAAGATGTTTCTCCCGGACGCTATACAAGCATACAAGATTGTCAGGCAGCTTGAACTGACCGGCATAGTCACACAGGTGCTCACGGGACACGGCGGGTTCTCAGAAAACCTGTGCAGATTCAAGTGTAAAGAGAACCCGTCGTGTGTCTGTGAGCCCGGAGTGGAGGAGACGGTCTCGCACGTCATGTTTGACTGCCCCGTACATGGTCTGGATAGGTTTGAGGTAGAACAGGAGTTGGGTATGGTTTTAAGTAAACGTAACGTTAGTATAATAATGAATGATAAGTTAAAAAGGATAAGATTACTAAAATATTGTGTAAAAATAGTTAAAATAGTTATAAATAGAAATAAGTGATAGAAAATTATGATGTATATATATATTGATGTATATATATTACAAGCATAAATATTAAGGTGTATATAAAATAAATAAGTTAGAATATAAGCTATAAATAATTATAATTAGCAATAGAAGTTAGAAGAGTATAAATAGTCGGTATAAAATAATATTAGGTGAAGAATAGCTAAGATAATGAAGGTCTCTGAGCAATATTGTCAGAGGGATTAGAAAAAAAAAAAAAGTGTACATCATCAGTCTACCTACCACTCTTTCATATCCTACCTATCTATCTATCACCTATCACCACGTATCATAAGTCATAACCGTAAAATACCATAACATCCTTGTTTTTACTCAAGTATTGTATCAAATACTCTACGAATTTAACACATTGAATCGCAACAAAGAGCTGTTGTTGTTTTGTATTTACTTTTTCAGCGCGTGCGGATAAAACAAGAGTGGTACAAAGTTTGTGCAGTAAAATCAACGAACTGGCAACATTCGGTGTGTGAGAGATAAAACATGTAGCTACCCAACCCCCTCAACGACACACGAACGTTTTAGCTGATACATAAAAATTGCACAGAAAAATTCACATCTAAATCCAACCTTTATCGTGTTCTTTATTGATTAGGTTTATAAGATTTATAGAAAATTGTCCTAACAATGAACTCTTACTAAATATAACTTTTAATTTTATTTTTAATGTGTAATAATGGTAGAAAACCATGCGTTGGTTTTGTTATTTATATTTGTGCCTTCATGAGTTTTGGCGGCCATCTTGAGACGTTAGGTTATCTGTCTTGAATTATTTTCCTAAACTTGTGTTTCTTCGAGTGTTAATGTGTAATATTGGTGGATTATTAACCATGAAGTATTCGTGAACGTGCGTGAGTGTGGGCAAACAATTCAAAAGAAGACAACCTGTGTTTCCATTTTCACTCCAAAACTCCGTAGGAAGTTTCAGTAAAGATTCTACCACTTTACTGAAGCAATTTTTGACTTGATTGAGACTTGACCTGACTGTTTAGTGTGATGAATGAATGATTCGTGATGCACAATATTATTAACTTGATGCAAAAATATTTACTTTGACACTGGCAAATTGTAATATGCCATATAAAACTGAAAAAAATCTCTCGATGTCTTTCTTATTTATTGAATATAGAGCAGTACGATAAGGGTCACCTCTAAACAGAGACAAAAGTTATGTCTTAATATACACCCCTGGCTTTTACCCATTAATGTCTGAAAAACACTAAGTGAAACTTGAATTATTCGATTGTCTAGACATTCCATTGTAACAAAAACAAATTAATTTCCCTCTCTATTGTATAGCAAGTCGAAAAGTACTCCTGCAAATTTATGTCTTCAATTGAATTATGGCGAAGTGCTAAAAGCTAAAATTATTAAATCTTTATTTATTTATAATCCAGCCACTACAAAGTGAAAAGATGTAACGCGATTTATATTTCTGAAATAATTTTAAAAATAAAATAAATAACAGATTAAACATTATTTTTTAGAAAGAAAATATAGAATTAAAAAAAACTTTTTAAAGGTAAAAGAAAATACATAATACGTAAACAAAAAATAAATAAATGTATGAAACTTTAGAGTCATTAAAGGCGAATAATTCTTCAGTAACTACATTCAAATTTAATCTTGTTGAGTGGTAGTAGGTGTCCGTGATTGACGATATTTACGAGAGACTGGCGACTACGCACTCTATTTAGTACAGAGACCCGCCCAAAACACTTCACTCTTAGTTATTTATCGAATGGAAAACCCTTTTGTGCCATCGGAATCCACTCTCGCATAATGGCCATGTTTTGGTCGACGATGTGTGGACGCGCGATTTTAATTATTTTCGTCCAATTTACGAGTGGCCGTTAAAGGAAAGGTCCCCAGTGGCACATTAGAGTTTTGCTTATTTGTGAGCTCCGAATTCTTGCTGATAACTTTACAGCGTTATATTTTATTCGAGGCGAGAATTAGTGGTAATATGGATGGGCCTTACCCGAGGGATAATGGTTTCATTTGATGTACGCGTGTGATACGGAACAAGCGGTTAGAAACATTACTGAGATCTACCAAATTAATTTCGGTAAATGTAAAAATATAAAACGCGAACTCGACCCTTGTTAATCTTTCTTCAGCAATCGCAAAGAGAATCAAACTCAAATGAAAGAAGAGATAATCCATCGAACACGACTCCATTGCAGGTAAATAGCTATTACTCGCTCTGTTGGGCCAGTGTCCCGATAAGAGTTGACATGCCACTCTGAAGAGCTCAGTCACGGCTCGTTGTCGATGTTTTTGATTGATAGGTAGGTATTATAAGGGTTGATAACTTAATTTCACGCTCTTTGTCATCATGTTACCATAAGAAATTAAATTTTGGAGAGTTTCTGATACGAATAGTGTATGTACGAGTAATATAAAAAACTATTTAGATAGGTAAAAATACCTACAACATAATCTTTGGTATAATTTTCATGTTAAACAAGGCAAGGAAAAGCTGGCTACATTAAAAATGAGATAAAGTCCCATCAATAAATTTTATAAGGTTCTTTAAAGAAGATGGTGACTCTAGAGAGTTATGTGATGCGGTATAATTTAACTTTAAAGGTAAGGTTTCATTTGAAAAAGACTTCTTTAATAATTCTGGTCGCCTCTTAAGGAAATGTTCAAACGAAATTGCAATACAACTTTTACTGAAATTCATTGAAAAGATACTTTTAAACGACAAATAATTACGGAGGGCGAATCGGTCCAAAAACTTTTCTCACAATTGGTAAATAATTATAATTATCACAGAGGGTTCATTTATGGTGATTCTACAAAAAGGCAAAAGTGAACAACTTCACGGTACGCCCTTTTGATTATTAAAATTTTCCGTTAAGCAAAGTGGGTCCTAATTCGAATATACATGCTAAAAATAATCTTAAACCGAATTCAGAAGGTTGAAAATTGCACATCAAACTGTTTCGGATAATGATCAAAGAGAAGTTTGATTTTGTGGTGATAATTGTGGCGAATCTTTAATTATTTTGAGGGTAAACTTTTACGAAAGTTAATTTGACGCGGGGCTTTCGATTCCTTTTAATGGACACTTATTTAGTTGACTTGCAATTATGCTGATTAAAATCGAAATTCATTGAGCTTTAATTTTCTTTAACATTTAATGTCCAAGTACCTATAGATATTCCTTTAACTTCTATATGCTTATTAGCGTTGCAAAATTGCTATGTTGATGTATTGATATGGGCTAATACGGGTACGTTTTAACTTATTCTTCTTTCGTTCTTTGGATCTGCATTTTTTCTGCGTTGTTATTAATATGACCATTAGGTAGGTACAATAATCCTCTTAACAAAATCGGTAATAATTTTAATAACGAATTCAACCCCTCGAAATTGTATACAAAAGTGAATAATAAAACAAACACAGCATCTCTACGATAGGTACGTAACTGTGTAACTCAAAGCCCCTTTAGTATTCCCCTCGCAAATCCTACTTTGACTACCTACCTATAGCCCGACGCCAGCATGTCTAGATAGACGTATTTATATCTACATCGAAACCTAGGTATAGGAAGTTTAAAAGGGGAGCCTGGCGAGATAGGGGAAGTAATTACAAAATAGGGATTCAAGTGTGTCACAGGGAGAGTGTGTAAGGACGAAAAAATGCACGAAGGGCTGGTGAATGCATCGGGGTAAGTGTGTCGGTGCGCATCGGTTCACTGTGTCACAGATGATCTTTGGTGAATGTCTTCGAGGGTGTTTACGCGGTCATGGTGTCAATCGATAATACTTTTTTGTTTTGGGGTTTTGTTCTTCAATATTACGTACTTTTATTGAACTTAAGGATTCTGAGATTCTTTCATAATTATATTCTAACGTTGCACGCACACAACAATGTTTTGTATTATTTTTTTTAAAATCAATTTTCAATCAAAAGGAGTAGACGTTTTTGTTGTGTATGAATCGGGTACAATCTTTTTTTAAACCACCCCGTGTTCTATCACAAACAGACGAGCAGCAAATGAAACACGTCAACCTGTCGTCCTCTTAATTTTTGTTGTGTTGCCACAGAATCGATGTATAACGTAT
This sequence comes from Tinea pellionella, assembly GCA_948150575.1. Classification (NCBI taxonomy): domain Eukaryota; kingdom Metazoa; phylum Arthropoda; class Insecta; order Lepidoptera; family Tineidae; genus Tinea; species Tinea pellionella. The sequence continues at coordinate 5,324,986 of OX411252.1, forward strand.
AGGTATCAAGTGTTGAAAGTATATTCATCAGAGAGCGATTGTATGACGGGTAGCATGGGGTCGGCAAGGGCGTTTCAATGACGCAACGCTGTTGCTAACGGGGGAGCCCACTGACGCATACCCTCCGCAGTACACGAAAATCATAGGAAAATGTCATACAACGAATGGATATGACATATCACTTGGGAATATTTGATTGAGTTTTAATACCAAGTTACAAAAAGGTTCAATCTTTTATTTGGGGACAAACTCATTCTGAATTTCTTTGTATGATAAATTACTCATACACGAGTAGAACGCCAAATGCATATACCTACCTCATTAAATTAATATTTATTCGAGACGCGTTCATATTATATGTATATTATATAATTATATGACTTCAAATAAAAAATACTTGATAAAATACATATTTAATTACAAATATAATTAGATAAGTTGCAATCGAGTGACTTTGTTCGGCGGGAACCTCCAAAGTTTGTTGTTAAAATTAAACAAGTCAACTTTGTTAACGTAACGGTTGCTTAATTTTGACAAAGCTGTATTGCACGTATAAGTCACGATTAAGGCTTGGTTGTATGTTGCCGAATAATTACCGAGTCAAATTAGTACTTTATTACTAAATAGAAGTTGAAAGTTAGTACACATCCGTCTCCATCAGTATACTACTACTGATTGAAGACACATTTTCAACATCAAGCGAAGACTTACATTTTTTTAAATTGTAACTCCGCCTGATGTAAAGCTAGAGTGCGGTCCATGAATGGAAACAACTACTACTACAGAGAAACCTGTGCAGGCAGCAGTCGCCTCCACCATGCCGGATTGAGGAGACGAGCATGTACCATCTTAGATTGACAGTGCACACTCCTTACAACGACTACTTTCAAACTATTCCCGAAACACGACACGGGTGTTACATTCGAAAGTCGTGGTACTACCCCAGGACGGCAGACTGGACAAATTACCATCATCAGTCTGCCTATTACTCTTTAATAGTGCCTGGAGGCACTGAGCGACCAAAGTACATATAACAAAGTTATTAGCGAGGTTCGAACACTGGTCTCATCGTTCGTGAGTTCACGCGTCTTACCGCTAGACCACGGCCGCTCTTGTGGCCGCTCTTACATACAAAAAGAACCAGAAGAATCTATGTGATTTCTGAAAAATTTATTTGATTTCTACATTCATGCGAACCCCTTTCGATTCAGACGTCCTATAGGTATGCCTATCACGAGATTAAGCTAGGGGACCCCCTGACTGAGTGACTATAGCTTACCTACATTTTATATCGTGAATAATTTGCTCGACAAAACACCCCTCTTTAGCCTTGAAACATCTCCTTCACCATTATATCAAACGAGAGTTTGATATTAAATTATTTTGTTATAAACCACATAATAACCGTATGAATAAATTACTTAATTTATTATTATTAGAATTATAAATAAAATACTTAAATCTTTAAAAAATATATATTCTTATTATAATTTTCAGGAATTATTCGACGATAATAAATTATAGAGTTTTTTATTGTTCAATAAATTGACTAAAATCATATTTAAAATTGCCATACTCTAGCATTTTATACACTGTTTAGAAATTATAGTAATACGAGTACGTGTGCAAGTGTGTTATGGGTGCAATTGGTGCCAGGCATAGCGAGAGGAGTGTGCACTGTCAATCTAGATGGTGCATACTCGTCTCTTCATAGCGGAGGCGACTGCTTCCTGTAGAGATTTCTCTATAGTAGCAGTTATTTCCGTGCATGGACCGCATTCTAGCTTTACATCAGGCGGAGTGTTGTCATATGGCGAGATACAATAAAAAAAACTATCTGTACAATGCTATTGGGGGTTTTTTTTATAGTAGTCTGGGATATCTCAATACAAAAAAACTAAAATAAATGAACTGAAGTCTATTAAAACGAAATAATAATATACGTAACTGTTTTTTGTTATTAATTTCGATTTTGCGCTCGAGTGGGATCGATAACAGCTACCCGTGCATCGGAATTGAACGTGGAGAAGAGGGCTGTGATTTCATTACGTAATTTTTTTTTCATCTCCCTCCCAATCCAATAAACCTCGATGTGGTCCTGAGTTAATTAATATTGAAATCACTCATTCAGTTTCTAAATCTGGTTGAAATTTTAAATAGTTAATCTTCGCTGATATCATGTGTTAATACTATATCTTTTTATAATTACTTTAATTCCTTTATTCATTTTATAGTCTTGTTAATTTTTTTTATATTTTATTTAGTTGAAATGTTACGTATGGTTTCCATGGGGCTGACATCTTCTCAAAAACGATAAAAAAATTATTATTTTTGGAAACAACTGAATAAATTATAAATCGAATTCTATGTTTAAATTCATTAGTAATCTACATTTCTATTCGTGCAATAAAAAAATCTCAATAAAAAATTCTCTAATTGCCTGTTCCACTGGTGTTTTTGGGCAATTATGTATTAGGCAAACAAAAAGCCCGGCATTGTAATTAATAATGAAAACAAAATTAATGGACATCCCCACTCGGCACAGATTAACAATTTTCTTTTTTCCAAATTACATCTTTCACTGACAGTGCTCCTGCAATTGCACGAGTTATTTACGGCCTCAATAAACTGAACCTTAAAATTGTTAATGAAAAGGTATTAAAACTGCCGGCCCCTCGTAAATTACTTTGTGACATAGCAGAGGAAAGAAAAATGTCGCTTGGATTTGAACAAATTACGCGACACGCTCTCGGACCGAATGTTCTATCGTGCGAGACCAATCAAATACAGTTGTGTGTATTTTAGTTTAAAAATAAAAGCCATTTTGTTGGTAAATTGAGTTTCACGATAACACATTTTAATTATAGCCTGAAATTCATTTATTTATATATTAAATTCATGAGATTGGAACCTAACAGTATTCAATTATGTATGCAATGCACACAGCGAAGATTTTGCCGAAGTTTCGATAATGGAAGATAAGCACTGATCACAGAATAGTTTTGACAAGGGTAGCTCAGCTGTGTGCCCTGGAGATACTTATGCCGTGTTGAATACTAAACATTTGCTAACATTTTATTTAATATTAACATAAATATATTATACCACAATAATATTATACCACTGCTGCTACTCAAAAATTACAACAAAAGCCATAGATTTATGATTGGTCGCAGCGCGGGCGAAAACCAATAATAAATCTATGTATAAAGCTTATTAAAATTAAGAAACTGATACTACTGATTTACTGACTTTTCATGTCAATAAAAAACAGTATACGAGTATACAGTGGAGGTGATTGAAACGATTCTCTGTAGTACCAGTTTGCTTGTGACAAAAATCAGGAAGCACTAAAAAAATTTATAAATATAATAATATTATGTCCATAATAACCAACAGGAGTTTAAAATAAGAAATCAATGTTAATCGAATCTTATTTCATGGAGCAAATGTTCCGTGAACGGTTTATAAAAGCCTTCTCCTACATCACAAAAGAGACATAGAGCCTTCCATGTATCCGAAGTAACCGCACGACTGCACACAACGCCATTTATTTTTCAATAACATTGGAAGAATGAAATTTTTAGAAAATAATAGTTTCTCCTTTGATAATCGCCTTATTCGTTGTCTGGAGCGGTCTTCAGGCTCCGGTTATATTTCGTCGAAGCTGATGGGATTATTATGCTTATCTTAACTAATGTTTTAAAGAAGAAAAGTTTCTGACGTCCTTTCCTTGCTTAAGTCAACCGTTCAAATAATATTTATCTATTTATTTATAAATAGAAAAAAATTTAAAAAAATATATTCAGTAATAAATTTTATAATGAAAATAATAATTTTGCATATTGCACGTTCCATTAAAATATCTTTCATCTCGTAGAAAGAAACCCAAACAGCCCTGTCTTCGGCTTTTGTTTAAATATTCCATGTCCAATCGTTTGTCCAGTCAAGTCCATCCTTGCTTGAATTCGTCTCACGCGTTCTCCTTTTTTTAAAAAAGGGGACCGTTGAATGTGCCTTGACTAAAATTACAGTGTTTTTCGGTTACATACGAGTTGTTAGTTTGATTTACCTATTTTGTATGGCATTCGAAATGCGATCAAGATATAAAGCTTTCCTGTCACGCGTCTATCTAAAAAATCTAATATTGAAGTTAGTTTAATAAAGTTGATCTCAATATATGTATCATTATATTATTTAAATCTCTAGATAACTATGACAACGTTCAATTTACCTTTATATCTTTAGAATATATTTTTTATGTATTCTCAAACAAATCGTAAAATAGAATACATAAAAATGACGAACTTTTGCTTTGTAACAAAAGGAAATTGCTTATTTTACGCCGAACTGACGTGGTTGTTGGCAGGTCTTATTATCCGTTTGAAAATAAACACTTTTACGAGAATGTCGAACTTAGCGAAGCAGAAGGCGAAGGTGAGTTACATTAAGCAAGATAAGTATAAATCATTAGATAGGGTAAAATATTTGTTCAAGTTTTAATAACCAAAACTTTTTAAGCACTATAAACGGATATCTTTCGATGTAATAATTAAAATATTTTACACGCCATAATCGACAATGCTAGTTATTATTATAATTTATTGTTTTTATTATTATTAGTATTAATTATTTAATTTTGACTTCCTTTTATGCAAGACGATAAAAGCAAGCGGTGTGCTCTATCTACTAGGGATGATGGTTTAGTTCTATTTACTTTGCTTTTATTTTATATTGTATGCATGTATCGACCATTCTCCGTTGGAGCACCAATATTAAATAAATGAATAATTATCTTCATTTTCAAACCATACAATGTTTACTATAATTATCAAGTTTTTGAAAGTCAAACAAATAGATTTAAATATTTATACTACAAACATAAAAGTAGAAATCCAAGTAAAAGAAAAACTTAATGAAGTAAAAACTTTTAAATTCAACACTTCGACTAAGATTCAAACTTTGATACAGGTTTATTTATGGCAAAAGTTTAGTGTTGAGTCTCATTAATTACACGTAGTTAGGTATTTAGAATTAAGTAAAAATAAATCGCATACCGCCTCCTTACAACGAGAAAGATTTCTACTCACTTTATTTTAGAATGTAACGAAGTAGATTGATGTATGTTTTTTCGTCGTCTATGAGAAATAAACAGATGGCGTCTGTTTATTTTTATTATATTTTTATGATACTAAAATATAATTCATTATTAGTTACACGAGTCCCGTATTCATTCGCCAATAACAAGACCGGAGCATTTCATATTACAAGGTACCGTCGTTGTCGGAAACGGTCGAGTGCAACTCATAAATGATTTATTCTTTCCTCGAGCAACGCACAGATTAAGAAAACAATGGATGACAATCTATCAACAGGAGTCCATTTAGGTAGACAAAAGATAAAGCGAGAGACGATCTGGTGAAGTGGAGCGTTTTATATTATATTTATCTTTAATTACAACACGACGCCAACGAGAAAAAGAATAAAGCTCTTTTCGAGCGATCCGCAGAATAATGACGTGATCCGTCGCCGAGGGAAAAAGAATAAGGAAAACAAATAGCGATTTTCTTTTGTTAGCTTATTACTCCCTCGCGCATTCATTACTCTTACCTCTGTATACATGTATTTTTATTATTTAAATATGAATACTAATATTAAAAATATTTTTAAATATTTTTACCTCCTCGATGCTTTTATCATTAAGCTAATGGAGTTTTAAAATAACGCTGTTAGTAAAATAGTAAAAATACTTTGTTTTTTTTTATACTGTTCCATTGAATTACGTATCTTGATTCTTGATTTTCCAGGCTGGTTTCGGCACTGGTGCGTTCTGCCGTACTTATACAAGCCATCCTATCTCCTGCATGAGGGTCAGTACGCCATCGACGTTCCGGCACGCCTCAGGGAGTGTTGACGCTGTCCTCAGGAACTTCAACGCTGCTGCACTCCAGGAGCACGTGTTGCACCGTTTCCTCCTGTTCCAAACATCCTCTGCACAGAGGGCTGTCTGTAACATTTATATTGTAGTAGTGCCTGTTTAGGGCTAGGTGTCCTGTAATGACCTCAACCATAACACGCAGCTTTTGCCTACTTAATCGGTTGAATTACATATATTTACATCCATATTAAACGTACACTTAATACGTCTACATTAAGTTAGAGTTTTTTAAAATTAAAACTCATGCTTGAAGTGCGAGATGGCAGAACAATGGTTATAATCCGGACGAGTAGCAGTGTGCAAACAACAATAACTCACAAAAGTTCAATTCTATTGCATTTATAATTACGATGTTTGATCCTCGCCTATTAAAGTGGCAATAACAGTACAATGATGAATACTCAAAGGGTTATAAAATTTAACGACGCGCCAAAGTCTCTAGTGAGAAATTTAATTAAAAACGTGTCAGAACAGTTCTGATGTGGTATTTTAATATGTCGCGCCTCAGTCCCCAGGCGGAGATTTATAGCTCTTAAGGCCTCTTAATAACAGACCAAAAGTAGTAAAAGTATTAACGATGATTACGACTTTTATCTAAATTTTATTGTTTTTTACATAAATTTAAAATGCGATTGCGAACGTTAAGTTATAAACAATTTATAAGTATCTATCTCTAGTATAGATTCTATACATTAGTTTATTTAAATGCTGAAAATCCTACACGACTTATCGTCCGTGGAAGAATCAATATATTAAATATTTAACTAATACTAGCATAGACCCGAGTACCTAATTATTCTAAGATATAAAATGAATATTTCTTTGTTTATTTGTTCTGTATTCGTACCGGAATGCGAGTATGAATGAAAAAAAATATTTCTGCATTAGATAGCCTGTTTATTTTAAGGAAAGTTTTGTCTTTTTTATGGGTGCATAAAACCCGGCAAAGGTTACTACGAATTGGGACGTAATTTAAAAAGTAGTAGGCAGACTAATCATGGTTATTGGCTCAGTCTACCGTCCTGAGGTAGTACTACAAGTTTCAAGCGTCACACTCGTGAAAAGTGATTGCAAGTAACTGGGTATAACGAGAGGACTGGATGGTGTATATTCGTCTCCTGAAGCCAGCATAGCAGAGGTGACTGCAGCCTAATGGCATGATGCCGCAATATAGCTTAACATTAAGTGGAGTGCGGTTACATGTCGAGCTACTATAAAAAAAATAAACGCATGCGAAGCAGCCAGCAACAGCTAGTTCTAATTTCTTTATACACAAAGCATTACATTCGAGTGATACAATGGCTCATTCTTGTCGTTTTTATCGCACGAATAAAGTTTTTCCTTGAGATATGTCAAATACACGTACTCGTAGTATGTAGCAATCTCGATACATGGTCGTAGCAAGCTGTCACGCACAATATTACCTTGAGAACTACTCATAGATTTACTTCGATTGAGATGATTGAATCTGATATGATGTTGGGTGATTTTTTCACGCTTTTCAGACGCACGCATAAATAACTTTTTCATATTGAAATGTCAATCTTTTATACTATATGTAAAATATCTGAATGTTTGTGATATTTTATTTTATTTGACACATTAAACTTAAAAATTATATTTAGAATCAAACATCATACAATCATACAAGTGTTTGCAATCAAATAACAATTGTGGACAACATTTACAACAAAATAGCACTAGAAAAATTATTTTCCAATATTTAATTTAAGTGTTTTTAGGCTGCTATTGAAAATATCACATTCATTATTTATGTTTAAGATTTGAAGGTCTAAGTTTAATAAAAAATGCATTAAGTTTCACTTGTTTAAGCAAAGGTTATTTTTGTTCTTCAGAAGTTGTTAGAAAGTACATTAAGCTCCTTCGATCCAGACGTAGCGGAAGTTCTTAGAGAAACTACACCAGACTACTTTGTAAACATTATAATTTATTTACCAACAACTTGAATACCCTAGAGTATAAAATTTAATCATTTTTTACATTTGAATATTTTAGTTTGGCATATGACAACATTGCGCCTTATGTAAAGCCTCTACGGTCAGCAGCCGCTTTCGCTATGCTGGCCTTAGGAGACGAGTAGGTATGCACCATCTAGATTGACAGTGCACACTCTTCACGCTATACCTGGCTACTTTCTAACTGCTCCCGAACCACGGGTATATTTTATAATTAAGTTTTTCCTTTATTTTTATAAATTATATAACTCTTCAAATTGTTTATTTGAGCTAGTAAAATTAAATTGTAAATTGCTCTGTTAAAATATTAATTCGGCCGTCAGACATCGTCAACATATTTGGTATAACTTCAATTCCTCGGAATAATTTCAGAGGATCGTAACTAATGTTTTAATATACATTTCAAACTATAGTTCAGTTTCGGTTTGGATGGAATTATTAAAACCACAGCTTTTGGGTTGGAGCTAATTAACTGTCAGTTTTGCCAACATACTGGTGGTACTTTCAGCAGTTTTCCCAACAAGGTTCAATTAAGACTGTTATAATATTTCACTTAAACTATGAATATCTTTTTATTTAATTGTAGCTTGGCATAATTAGGATAACAACTGCTATTACAAGTAAATTGCCACAGGCAGCAGTCGACTCAGCTATGCCCGCGCATCATTAACAAATAATTAACTTGCACTGAAGTGAGGCTCGAACGCAAGTCCTTCGATTTGCGCGTGGATGTTTACCACTACGCTACGCACCCATTGGGTGAAGGGGTATATTATCCTCCCATCGGAAGCCCTTCCAGTTGTTTTGACTTCACATCCTACTGTGGTTTTCTAGTACAATAATTAGTGTTAGGTTGTCGATCGAGAAGACACGAACCGAACGAAAATATATTGCATTATAAGACACATGAAGGAACGTTTGTACGTCACACTGTAACTAGACAAGCTAACTTTGATGTTGCAGGAACCAATTAAACACGGAGGTAACCATACGAATATCTACAAGACTTCAAATAAGAATACAAACTTTCATATTTTAATATTCAAAAGAGATTTGAAAGTGTACTCTAAAAGTTAAACATCAGCCCGTAACTTCGAATGCCATTTGCATTTATAAGAATACAACTGTGGTTTCATCCACATTAATTTGTTTTTTTATTGTTTTTATTTATATCGGCATATGACAACACTCCGCCTGATGTTAAGCTGCAGTGCGGTCCGTAAACAGAAACAACTGCCACCACAGGCTGTGTGTCTACCACCAGGTTGATACTGCACACTCTTCTTATGACTAAGTTACTTTACCGGTGTTACGCTTGAAAGAGATGGTACTACCGCAGGACAGCAGACTGGGCTAATAACTATCATCAGTCTGCATGCCACTCCTAATTGAAAAAAGCCCAAAAAGCTTCTTTAATAAGCGGGTTATCTAACGCAAAAGTATTTTTCAAAACGGACTGGTAACAAACAAAAACCATATTTTTTATATATTAGACAGAAGGACTAAGAACTCGTGTCCAATTAATATATTCAACGATTATTAAAATCAATTAATATTCTAAATTCGTGTCTCAAACACGCTTTCACAACTATCTGAGTTTTAATTAAAAGACACCTTAATAAAAGGACTCATTTCGATATATTTCCCTGAACAATTGTCTAGAAGTTCATAGTCTCCTAAAATTAATATGTAAGGAGCGGTCTCTGTAAATGTGGGCAGTATTAAAACGGAGTACTAATGGTTGAGGAGTAAGCGAGTGTCCCTTAGACCGCAGACTTTATGTCCTTGCTACCAGTCTAGAATTATTAATCAACCACAGAATGGTGATTGCATTCCTTAGAATTTGATGAACATCATTCAGGGTTCGTAATTCAAACGTACCTATATTTTGAGACAAAGAAAATTATGTACCTATATATTATATTATTCATTGTCAAGAAATTTAATTTAATTAATATTGTAAATTATAATCAAATAGTAATAAGAGTGGTGGGCAGATAGACGTTGGTTATTAGCTCATCTAGGCTGTCGTCCCGGTACCAATTTTCATGTCATTTGTTATTAACAAATAATAAGCCTATACAACAATACGCTTTTATGGTGTGGTCCCAAAATAAATATAAAAGACAATAGTCCAAGAGCTAGCGATAATAATTTAACGTGATACAAGGGTAATGCTTAAAATGTTGGTACATATATGTCAATTAGTATTTTTTAGATAATGTAAAAATTATATATAATTTAGCAGAAGTGAAAAAGAGGAATAAATATTGAAAAATTGAAAAAGATTTTCACGATAAATTTTCATCGCTAGCTCTTCGTCTATTCCAAACTTTAAAATCGCCACCATTATTTTCACGACCAGTGAAAAGTATAAATCTCTTGTATTGTCAACGTTTTGTTAGATATTTACCTTAGTTTTCTCATAAATTAGACTGTGGTTAGATTTTACACGCATAAAATCCAAGTTTGCCAGCAAATATCTCTTTAACCACCTTTAACGTCAGGATCACGATTTCACAGTAGAATTTATGTCTAGTAGTTGCCTCCCACATGTCTACTGTCTACCATTTACAATTTCACTACATTATATGAATAATACTAAGAATTGTCTAGACTTTAACATTGTGTAAAAATAGACATCAATAAAATTCATTATCATTCTGTTTTTCAGCAAAAACAATGAAATACGGCCATGAAAGCTCACTTAAAAAATTCACCCTGTATACTGAAATAATATTATGATCTATGATTATTAAAATTATGACGAAAATTTAATAGAAAAAATCACAGGTTTTCACTTGTACGCACGGCCACTGTTGTACTTCGACAACCGAGCTAATAAGCGCTACATGAACGCGTCGAAAATCTTCTTTCCTATATTTTAATTCAAGTTTTCATTAAAGTTTCATCATAATTTTGAGAATAATGAGCCTATCTCCATATTTAACGTCAATATACTTGAGTATTATATATAATACAGATGTTTTTTTTATAATTAATAATTACAATCCTTAACAAATGTGAAATTTCACTCAATTTGCATGACTATAAGACATTTACAATTATTCTTAACTTTGTTAAAGTAAAATCGCATTTACACAATGAAAATTTGTTTTCCGCTCTGTCGAACAAATATCTCTCAATGGGGGAAGTAGACGTTAAGTTATGCCGCGTGTCTTGTTAAAATTAAAGATTTAAATTTAAATTGTGAAACATCCCGCCGCGTCGCGAGTAGGTGAAACGAAATAAATATGAATATGAATAGAGAGAAGTCCCTTAGAGAACGGGTTTTCAAATTTCGAATTATTAACTTTTCGAGTGTACTCAAATGTACAGTTGAAATAAAAAATATTCTGTTTTGCGTTAAAAAAATATATACTATTACTACTATTAATTTTAGTCAATAAATTTTTAAATACGATATTTTTTTTTAAACTTGTAAAAAATGTATTAAGAGACTGTGTTGCTCATAATATATTTTTTTTTTATTGTAGCTCGGCATGTGACAACACTCCGATGTAAAGCTAGAGTGCGATCCATGAATGGAAACAACTGCTACTACAGAGAAATCTGTGCAGTCGCCTCCACTATGCCGGCTTGAGGAGACGAGCATGTACCATCTTAGATTGACAGTACACACTCCTCTCGCTATACCTATATATATATACCTATAATTTCTAATATTTTTTTGTTTTTAAATAATAGACAAACATGTACGGTTGGATTGCATTCAAACTTAATATCAGGCAGAGTGCGGTCACAAGCTTACCACAAAAAAGAAAAAAATAAACAATCATTTAAAACCGAAAGCTGTGCTTTGCAGATAAGAATATACATTGTAAATAAATAAATGAATAAAGAGGAGTAAGACTGTACAATGACCAGACAACTTGAAATCCACTGCTAGGTCGAGAGACAGGGCGGGACTGATTTGTTCTCTGTTTAATTTGGGATTTTCAGGAAGGGCGCTTCGAGCACGTTTGAGGGCAAGAGCCTTCTACATAAAGCCTTAGTTAATGTTTACGTTTTTTAAATCAATATTGAATATCGTGTTTTTATTATTGAATTTCTACAATATATTCACAAGTTATTTTATGATAGAGATTTTACGGTAGAGTACTTTTGTACTTCTACAAAACTTATATTACACACCCTCTTTTACATCTTTCACATCTCATCAACAAACCATTAATTGAGTTTTAAATTTATCATTTTTTTTAAAATTTAATATTGTCAAATTAATATGAAATAGTGTATTTGTTCTTTTATTATGGCATTGTACAAAAAATCATTTGTCGGAGTAAATATTAGCATCTGTAAGTTACTACTCAGACCGAGTTCTAGTCAAGTAAAAAATTGCTCCAGTAAAGTACTGAAGATCATTACTCAACTTTCAACGGAGTTTTGGAGAGAAAATGGAAACACACGTGGTAATGGATATTAATAATTAATTAACACACAAAGAAACACGTTGGGAAAATAATTCAAGACTGATAACCTAACAATCTCTAGATGTTCTCAAATATAATACAACATTTTCCTAAACAATAACGCTATATGTACAACTTATGGTACACATAGTTTTAAAACATACCAGTATTTCACACTACAAACTTCGTTTATTTCCTTCATTAACTCTCCTCCTCTAGTTATGCAGACTGGGTACCAAAATTCCATAAAGGATTAAGTATTAGTAACAGCTGCTTGGCATTTCGTACGTGGACCAAAGTTAATTAGGACTTTTGGAAGTCCGTCGTGTGGCTAGACTGTGGTTTTAATAATTACAAACGGTCGACACGACGAGCGGCAAATAACTAACTTTGGATTGATTGAATATGTCTGACCAGCGGGGGTTCGTTTTCAGAGATTTACTTTAAGACTTTGTGTTAAACTTTTATACAATATTAGGTTAATACTACTTGCAGAAGTTAACTCGACACTTGCAAGAAATACGCTTTTCTCTCCACCATCCGCTGACGAGGTGCAACTCAGCGCTTCGATATTAATCGATAAAACTATGAAAAAATGTAATTATATTTTTTTTTGTAGTTTAAATGCTAGATTCATTTTATTATCAAATTATAATAAAAATTGAATAGAAAAAAAAACATGATTCACAAAAGTAATTATAAAAACAAGATATTATACAAGATTATAGAACTAAAATGGAAAATATCCGCTTGGGATAGTAGATGAAGTGTAAACTATAAATGAGATATTCGCAAACGCACAAAGAATAAAATGTTATTATTCATTATTATTTATTCAAAAGTTTTTATATATACAAATATCTTTTACCCCTAAATATTACATGATATAAATAATATCCTTCATTCCATTATTTGAGTAAAACAAAACGTATAACAATACAACTCGTTAACAATGTGTAATTGAAAAGCGAATGAAAACCAACGGGTGACTATGAATTTGAATAATTCAGGACTTTGTAACTAAAAATTGATATTAACAAAAATGTAGAAAGAATAATTACCTATAAGTATGAATATACGTATGCTTTGTACCTATTCTACTAAAAATTATTGTCACCCTATTGTAACTGGAAGTGTCAAACTTGGGGTTGTTATGAAAGTACCTAGATGTCAGTTTGTAATTACTCGTTCTACTTATCACCTGCTACTGACGTCTGCTACATACAGTATATCTTCGAAATTCATTCGAGTGCGAAAGGGATTCGGATTAGCGAAATGTGTTTTCTTGACAGCTCTATTAACGTTATTTGTCAATCAGTTACAAATAATTAAAATTTGTTAAAACAAATGTTTTGTTTTTAACACCTTTTGTATAACAATTGTGTCAGGAACAGTTTGGAAGTAGCCAGGTATAACGAGAGGAGTCTACGCTCAGAGGCGGCTCTAGCGCTTGTGGCGCCCGTGTGCAACCAGTACCATGGCGCCCTCTAGTAGGAGTGGGGTGAAAATGGAATAGTTACAGTTATGTTTTCAAACGGAAATTCGGGTGCAAATAGTGCAATTTTAAATAATGTCGGGAAATGAGTAGTGTCTTTGGAGGTGTCGCATTAGATTAGAGGGTGCACGGCGCCCCCTTGGACCCGGCGCCCGTGTGCGCCACACACCCTGCACTATAGGTAAAGCCGCCTCTGTCTACGCTGTCTATCCTCAAGCACAGCGGAGGCGACTGTTGCCCTTTCTCATGTAACAGTTGATAGACCGCACTTTAACTTAACATCAAGCGAAAGGTTGTTATATGTCAAGCTACAATAAATAAAACAGAAATTAGTTAAACCATATTCGCAAACGTAAGGAAGAGTTTTATTACAGGCATTACTCGTATAGCTATAAAATATTATATGACAGATATTTTTTATAAGACAAAAGCATGATAAAAGCGAGTTATTTTCTTGTAGTCAATCAAGTGATACGGCTCAGTGAATTTCTGAAGCTTATAATCCAATTTAGCGCTCGCAATCTTCTAATTTTGAGTCTTTTATTAATTGTTAATTTGTATTAAGAAAATTAAAAGAGATTACTTTGATTAATGTTTGTTTAAGACGTTTATAAGTGATTCAAAATAAATATTATTTTAGAAAATACAACCTATAATATATATATTTATAATAACCCTTTGATAACAAAATAAATATTATTTTTAATCTCGATAATATTCTATTTAGCAAACTTGAAGATAATTTTATTTATTATTTTGATGTATTAAAATAAATAACACTACATTACAATTTAAACTTTAACTCAGGTCTTCAATGTACAAACAAAGGGCTGGTACTACCAACAATCAATAACTCCTGCTCGTATATAAAATAACGGCGTTTTAAACTTTACACGATGCAGAGAGAAACATTCTAACTTTGCAGACAAATTCGATCTGAACGAATCCATTCTCAGCGGTCATGTGTGCCGCTTTGCATTCCACGTCAATAACAAACAACTCGTTCTCTCGATCATACGAGTACACCGTTATTGTTCAATTTCGTAAACTTCCAAACTTTTGCATTTTCAAGTGCTTTCTATTGAACTATTTTCAGAGGTGAATAAGCCATATTTATTTGCGTGTTAGTCCGGGAGGTGTGCAAAAACTCAACCACCTTGTACTTGATGATTTGATGACACCTTCAGCAGTGGTGATTATCAGAAACAATTTAAACAAATCGCGTACCTATTTAACTAACATAAAAATGGAACTAAAATACGGAAAATCTAAGTCTTCAAATCAAAAGTCAAAATCTTTAAAATTGTTCCCGATTGTGTTGTAGGAGCAGCTGGGAACATTCCAATTCGGGTAAACTTTAATAAAATTATAATAACTACACTTCTTTACATTGATTTCTTTAACTGAGTATATTTAATTTAATTTACTCAGAAACATAATCCACAGGCTCATTAAGTGACTCTGCAAATATTTGCTAAATTTTGCTTTTATTCGCAATATTTATTTATAATAAGTACTATAATGCGTCGAGGATGGGGCTTTGTCTCAACGTTCAGTCTATAGAATTTCACAAGTCAGTGCCTTCGTAATCTCCTTAATCATTGTCTTTTAATTAATATTTACAGTAAGCTGATAACGAGATTATTTACGGGACAATAAAGCTTAAACTCACTTTAGTTCATTTATATTGGGAGTTTATGTTAAAATTATTCTCGGATTGACTGCTAATTACTAGGATATCATGAAATTGTAGGCGTTGACGTAATCTGCTAAGAGAAGCGATATTGATTCACTTTCACCATCGTACGGGGTCAGATGCGCGAGCCGCTCTGCAGCAGTGGGCCAGTAGTGCACTAGCATACTCGTAGTCCATACAGTGCTGTCTTTTGAATATCACGTATATGATGGTCGATGCGAAATTTTTTTTGGTATGAAAAAGTGGACACAGTGAAAATTTTAAAATAGTGATAAAATCCAACGCAACACGACTATGTTCAAATGGTCTTACCAAGGATTATCAGAAATAGTTTTCTATTCCATCATTCCGCTCACCACCGCTCCATCTTACAACCTTCTTTATCGAAAAAATCGCATCAATAAGATTCTTCTAACAAAATCCCATTGAAAGTGCAGAAGGGTTAGAATTACAAATTCACACGTCCCTTTCACAATTTCTAAAAGATTTAAATCTATTGTACTACGATGTTGGTTATTACAGGGAGGATGTAGAGAAAATCCATTGGTTTTCGAAAGACCGAGTGTAACCCAAGCGTGGCTTCACAAGTAATAATGTTTGGATTTAATTTCGGATTTTCAGTTGCTTCTGCCGGGTCAAATAAGAAGTCTTATCTATCCTTTTCGGGAGTTTAGGTAGGGGCTTACCGTATCCGTTTTTAGAAATTGTTTGCACGTTTTTTTAAGACTTTATCACAGGTGGAACATAAATGTATTTATGGAATGATAAATTATATTTATCAAAACTATAATCCTCTAGTGTTAGACAACATATTGTAGAAAACAATGTACAGCTCTGGAATTATATTGTATTATTATTAGAATATAATGAAAATTCAAATTATTTCAGTGTTATAAATAATAGTAGTTTGGTGTCAGTGCTCCGGTTCTCATCGTAAATCACCGGAGATTATCTTTGAATGCGTCTTCTCACTGCATGTTTTGCTCTGTACATGAATAATTTATGAAAATGTCTATTTAAATAACCTTAAAAATAAAATGAACGCAAGAAAAATGTTACCGCATGTAAAGAAAAAGTGCATTTCGTTTTTCTTTGCCGCCATCTTACAAAGTTTCTTTATAAATCTGCGCTATTTCTATATTATAAGTTTGTGTTTGAAAGTGAAAAGTTATTTTTTTTTTTGTGTGGGTGTATAATATCAGTGTTTATAAGTTATTATTTTACCGGAATAATGTTGTGTTTAAGAAGTTAATTAATTTTGACGATTTCATTATAATAATTCTTATTCTAAAAATATGTAGAAATTTAAAGCCTGTGAAGTGATTTAGTCACGTTTCGGGATCAGTTTGGAAGTACTCGGGTATAGCGCGACGAGTGCTAGTGCAGAAAGGCATAGCGGAGATGACGACATTTTTTTTAAATACCTTTATACTCTTATAGCAAGCAGTAGTGAATGGTTTCAGCTCAACGTGCAATAAAAAACGTGAGTGTTTGTTATCTCTTTTTTTCAAATGTCATTTAGTGCAAACTGTATCATATTTTTCCGCATGGCTATATTACGTACGAGTACTTGCCAGCTTTTATCTGGGAAAGAGCGTGTCGGAGCAAAAGTTATCGCTGGTCGAAACACCCTCGCGGCACTCGCCAATAGCAATTTTAGGTTGTAAGCTAAAATTTATGGACACAAACCACTGATAAAAATTGTTTTTTTACATTCTCGATGTACCATTTTGATTTATTTACGTTTATTTTTATATTTAGCGATAATTTTAATGTGGTTTAAGTTTTTAATGATAACAATCATATTTTTATGCAAATGATGCAATCGATAATTTTCATTGCTATTTTTTTATTTACAAAAAAATACAGGATTTTTTAATAAACTTCACAACAAAGCAATAAATCAGACAGAATGAGAAATGTAATAATCTACGAAAATGAGCTTTCGCAGTACGTAGCAAAAATTTTTAAAGCTTGTTCCAAAGTACTGTTTGTGGCCCGATTGAAATTTTTCGAATGGAAGCGACGGGTTTTTGCTCGTTCTTTTGGAGATGCAACAATAAATAAAGTACGGAGACATGCCTCTGCTGTCTGCAGGACTGGCAATTGAAGTTTTATCCCGGCTTTATAACTCTCGGATTCAATAAAATCGTATAAAATAAACAAATATTTTCTTATAGGTTGTAAAATAGATATCTATAAAGTGCTTTGGTTTAGATAGGGTATAAAACTTGTACACACGAATATTTTATAATAACATACGAGGAACTTACAGTTTATTGAATATTGATACTTGTTTAAAAAAAAAAAACAAATATGACACAGTAAAATGATCACCATCTAGTAAAATAAACACGATTATTTATCATCATTTTGCACTCCCATGGAAAATTCATCAAAATAAAAAAGCCGTATATATCGAGAGGCGTAATTTAAAATATCGGTTAGGTGGCGTGCCTCCTGATGATTGCAACGAGCAATATCCATTATGAATGGTTCAATTCCATCAATGAAGGGACGTGCTACCTTCTGAATATAAACTGCATGTTCAAACCATTCATCCCCTTACATAATACTTCATTTGAAAGCCTTCCAGAGTTGAATAGGTGCTATCATTATAATGGCATTGATACTTGTTAAGGTTCTACAATTTAGTTATGATTTTTTTAACGTTGTAATGGAGCGGTTGTCGACCTTTTAATGCCTAGGTGACATTGGAGGTAAACGCTTCTTTATCAGAAACGTATATAAATTTTGTAGATCCAGTGAAGAAAATATTAAAAATATGTTTGCTCATGCAAATCTCAAATAACAAGTTTGAAGATATCGTGGTGAAAATAATATCAGCCATATTGCTATTTTTCATATTAAATATGCAAAAAAAAAACTGGTTAAATCATGGTTATCTTGTGAATATATTGTGTATAAATTATTCATGTGTCAGTCAAGAGGTGCGCAAAGTCATCTCTGGATAATCTTGTATGATTTATGCTGGGTGGATAGTGATCATGGCACCTCCTTAGACGTGCCTAGAAAATATTCAACACTACGATTTTACAACAGAATTAGTTTACGATCATGTCTCGACACTAGTTTATTTTGTTTAGGTATGTGCTTACATACTATAAATTGCATAAATAATAGATAAAAATCATTCATAAATGAAAATTACATACATAAATGGGGAGTTTACAGATTTATGATCAATAATTTAGCGTATCGAAAATATATTATTTTAATAATTTCAAATGTAAACAAAGAGTAATTCGATTTGGTACATTAGTCAAAGTATTCACGTATGATTTACAGCTACTTTCGCCAATTGAATATAGAATTTATACATCGTTTATTTCAAATCTCTTTCTTTTATTTAATATAATTTTTCAATAGATATTAGAGATGGAATTTTTAAATTAAAGAATAGGAGTATTCAAAATTATTGAAGGAGAAATTGTTATTTTACAAATTGAAATCATAACAACATCTCTATTAGTTTATATTTTTTCCTTTTCAATAAACATTATTTTTAGGAGCTAATCTTTTTTATACATGAACTGAATTGAAATCTTGTTACAATTAATGAAATGAACCTAATAATTCCTTTGTTATACATAAAGTTTTTATTAAAATAATTTTTAAGTAATTCATTTAACTTCAATCAAAAAAACTCAACCGGAAAGTAGAGTTTGTGATGGTCTGCGCGTTATCATAATTTAACAATAATAAATTGCTAATACAAATAAAAGTTTGTAGTAGCAATGTAATGATAGTAAAGATTTACTTTTGCGTACTATACCATAATATTGGTAGTCGGAACTATGGCCGACTGTACCATTTAATATTAAGTTTTGTCGTTGTCAGTCGAACAGTCTTCTCCAGTCAGTAGTGACGTAATTACTCGTAATAGATATCTGAAATAGCTTTCGTTGTTACTAAATCGGCAATTATAAACTTTATGCGTAGATAATCGTTAAATCAATATTGATAAAGAACACGAGGTATATGTACGTGTATATCAATTTATTTAATAAAAATGTTAATAAGTACAGAAACTATTTGAAAACTCTATTAAAAGGGCTTTGTGTCGATGATTTATGATTTCGTCTCTCACCGGTGATTCTGTTTTCTCCCTTGACGTCAAGGTAAATAGATGAACGGTAAAGGGCTGAGCTTTAAGAATATAAACTATTTTGTGTAAGATGGATGATGCTCGGTGTGAGATATGAAACTTTTATATATTGCATGTATAAATAAATTTCATAGTAATCTATCTATTACCTATTTATTATTTTTATGATGAAAATTTATTTAAGACGTCAACATAAGAGTTGACAGGACTAGGAAAGATAGAATAGAATTCGACGCGTACACAAATCACGTGAGAGCTTAGTAGTCAGAGCATCCGTACGTATCATTAAAGACGCGAGTTCGTTGCGCTACGGATAGTAACTTTTTTAACAGTTATAAATTTTATCTTTGTGTTAAGTGTATCTGTGAATCTATTACAAAGTTTACTCTGAATAGATTCTTATTTAGAAAATGTCTAGTGGTGTTATATCGCTCTACCTTTATCTTGAAACTAATAATAAATCTGCTATAGCTTTTAAAAATGAGTTGTAGCTGTGTTAGTGTTTATTAAACAGCTATCTAACTGTTAATGAAACTTCGCTGAAATTGTCACATAACAATAATTCAACTTCGATAGGCCACAGTAAGGACAATTTAAGTAGAAAAACAGAGGCATTAACATCTATCATCTTCGTATATGACTAACTGTTATTTTATGAGCATCTAATGGCACGATAAGGGTCTTTTATTATTCCCTAATGGCTTATACCTGTCTTATAGGGTTATTGTAACGATGGGTTATTACTACACACTTTGGCGCCAATTTTTATATTGGTACCATGATATTACCAACCGAATGTTCGTAAATAAACTGCTAGTATATATAGTGCTAGTATGTTACAAATTCCCGCTCGAAACAACAAACTTGGCCAACACAAATGGTCTCGCGGGTCACTTTGGTAACGCGTGATGTTACAGCAGGCAACACTTTAGATAAAATGCTCTTAAAAATGAATGAAACTTTATTGTAACTAATGTTAATAATTCTATTTTAATATACATGTTTCTGTGTTTCCCGACACGTACAACATAGGTCTCTTCAAATCGAAGGTGAACAGGTACCTCATAGGCAGGCGTGCTCCACCTTAGACCACATCACTGCTTAACACCAGGCAGGGTGTGGTCAAACGCTTGCCTATTAAACATTAAAAAAAATACATGTTCATTCTGTCTGATTATGATTCCAAATATGTACAAAAATATCAAACGAAATGGAAACAAAACTCATAATAATAATTCCTACCAGATCTGCGTGGTCTTATAGGCGAGGCTTAAGAGGTGATTACTGATTAGATACCTACGTTTACACGTAAACAAACCAATATACAGCTCGTCACGAAGTTAAAAGAAATCGTAACTGTTTGAAATCATTTAACGATGACATAATTCTAAAAGTAAAACGCATTCACGGTCGAATACTTAAACATTACATAAGGTTTTATAACATATTAGGTAACTACGCGCCCCATAATTTACGCCTTATTCTGACCCCAAAGATGAAAATTTCGACGCAATATGGTGACCTGGATTCGGGGAGGGGACGCACATGCAATGTATGGACCTACGTTTTGAAAGCTATAGGACGCGTACCTACATCTTTATTAATGTATTATAGTTTTGTAATTCTTCCTAAAATATTAACACAAATAAACTCGATATTTTTAGGTAAAGTTAATTTTACGAGACGAAAAGAAATAAATTGAATACTACTATTCAAAGAGATTTATTTATTCTCAAGAAAAAAAAAAAACAAACAATTTTTCTAAAGTCCACTGAAGTATTCTCTTGGCGAATTAAAACTTTGAAAACAACTTTCAATCTACTTTCTAGTTAGTTAGATATCTTTTAAAAAAGTATAATTTAAATTAATTCACGTTTAAAAAAAATTATTGTAGCTCTGCATGTGACAACACTCCGTCTGATGTAATGCTAGAGTGCGGTCCATGAATGGATACAACTGCTACCACAGAGAAATCTCTACAGGCAGCAGTCGCCTCCACTATGCCGGCTTGAAGAGACGAGCATGTACCATCCAGATTGACAGTACACACTCCTCTCGTTATATCTGGCTACTTTCAAACTATTTCCGAAACGCGACAAGGCACTTCACGGGTGTTACATTCGAAAGTGGTGTTTTTTTTAAATATATAAATGTAATGAAGTGCTTAAATCTAAATCTTATAGGCACTTGGTGTCGGACTGTTATGAAGGCTGCTGCTATAAATACGAGGTACGAGGTGTCGAAGTCACCCGCCTATTCTTCACACGCGTTTTTATGCAAAATAGAATCGGACCGTGCGCACACCGACATCCGGGGCGGCACGATCGTCAGTCCTACACCGATATGTAAGAGCCCTAACAGTTACTATTGTAAACATGCTTGGTTACTCGTAGATTGTGCTCAAAAACAAAACAAATTCACTAGTCTGAACGTAACAGTGATCTATCATATAACATATGATTACGAATGTTTCACAAGCGATGCCAGAACAATCACTGTAAATACTGCAATATACAATGTTACATCTACATACGCGCATTCACTGCCGCCAGAAACAAAAACAGTAAACGATAAATTTTAAGATAAATTAATATTCATGAACAAAAATAGCGTTACGCGACCGTGATCTAGCATCTCGCTAAATTCTGATCAGTATCAATTTTAATATGTAATATGTACTGTAGTCGCTCAGTGCCTAGGGTATTAATTAAAGAGTGGTAGGCAGACTGATATGGTGATTATTATCTATCTTTTAAGTGACCGAGTCGCGTTTCAGGAGTAATTGTGTGGTCGCTAGGAAATTTCTGTGGTAGAAAGCAGTTGTTTCCTTTCATGGACCGCACTCTAGCTTTACAGGCGGAGGGTTGTTCGATACCCAGATACCGATCGTATTTTATTAGGCTTTTTAAAATAATAATTTCGTTATAGTATTTTTGTTTTAATTGTGTTTAAATAATACGGCGACATAATTCTAATATCGTTATGATTAAGTAAAAAGAAATTTCTAACCAATGTAAAGGGTAAAACAGAATTATTTGACGCCGGAAGCCATAAAATTTTACTCGAAACGCAGCATAATAAAATTTAACGTTTACTATTTTGCAGACGTTATTGATTTTGTCTGTGTTAGGGGGACAACTCTGATAATCAAATTATACTGTATTAAAAGCGAAATGTGAAGTTACGGTACCTTTATTTCATACACAACAAACATACACTACTTTTCGTGTTTTTATTTATGAATATTTTAATAATACTTCTATCGGTTAATTAATAGGATAAGTCGGGGACCTTTACATTTGAGGTTTTGAGGAAGATTAAAAATTGACTAAATACGTGAAAAAAATAAGCAGAATGATGCACATAAAAGGTCGTGAAAGTGGCGACTCCAGTGACGATATAAGGAAAAATAAGATTTAAAAAATAAACTGATAATTTTGCTACTAATCCTTATTTCAATGTATTTAATATAGTTATAATGTAGAAATATACTGAAGCCTTAGGGAAACCTCGAAGTTTCAAATAAAGCTTCACATACATACGCGACTGTGCTGTACCTACATCTAATTAAGAAACGTGATTACATCCCCCACATTCTCCTGTTTGCTTACCTACAGTATAATTAGAGTAAGTTAATCTTAATCGCTTTCAGCACCTCATTTTAAATGCAGCGAGATATTTGTTGTCGAAGGAAAATCGGCAAGACGTTTGCTTATTTAAGAACGTGTAAATGAATTTAATATAAGTATGGGGCGCTTATAATATTATAAATACTGTCAGCGGTGCTAGCGCTGCAGTACTTTAGAAAATAATCGTCTAATTCACCTTTATTTAGATGTATATTTGATTGTAAACAGTTTGCCATTAGTCGATGTACAAGCAGCCGAAAAAGAGCTTGTTTAAGAGCACAAATAATCCATATAATATTTTGACCCCGATTGTACCTATTTTATTTATTTTGTTACTAAGAGATTTATTCTTAAATATTACGACATATTGTATGCCAGTCGAATTTAATTCCAAATTCACTCTGCATATATAATTCTTAAATATACAATGAAAATGTAAAAGTGTCTCAGTTCAAGAATTAATAAAAATAGAAAGTACTTTAATGCCAAACATGTTTTCAAGTGTAATTTCAAAACATGAGACACTCTATCTGTAATTACATAAAGCCACGCGAGGCGTCTTTAGATGTAATTAAGCGGCGTTTAGACTTGAAACTTACATGAAAACGTTACTCTAAAATGAAATTAGCGTAAATCACATCAAGGTAAAGGATTTACGACGATACGTAGTAAGCGTGGTGAGGGGAATCAAATCAGGCATACGTCGCGCTTTAGTGGTTGAGGTACGCAACTATAATTTTACAAAATTGGAAACAAGAATTAATTTAAGACTGCGTTGAGTATTACTTTATAGTAAGTAAGATTAATCAAAACTAAACTTACTAATATTCAAACATTTGAAATAGTAATAATGTTATTCGAGGACTTGCATTAAGTTTATCAAAAATAAATAAAACAAAGAACTTCTACAAAGGATCTGCTCAATAAACAAATTAGATTTGAAATAAAAAAATGTAACCACTAATGGAAGAGCAATATGTACCATCTATATACGTTTGTTCGATGCAAAAATTCATGATTTCAGTCTGCAATACTCGTACAATCCAGTACAATAATAACATCGTCTGTTGAGGGATTTAATAAGTATAATCTCTCCCATTGGTCGGACTAAACAGAGACCATTCGGCTTTATCGAAAGACGTTTTGGTTCGGCATGTTTATGTTTACGATAGCAATTTTTTTAGTAGGGATGGTTCTTTTAGGATAAAATTACTACAGCCTATAATTAGCTCACGTTCATCACCCTACTAGGGTAAGCTGAGACTATAGAGATTCCACCCGACATACCACCACTTCGATCAAATTCTAAAATTCACACATTCGTACTCGTTCTTAAATAAAAAAAAGAACGAAGAAAAATAAAGCTTACTCCTTGGCACGAACACTCTGTAATCTTAGTTAAATTTTCAATAAACATAATGTTAAAAAGCATTCAATTTTAAAACTACGCTAGTAATAGCTTAAGCGGAAGTAAAAGTGGATGAAGTTGCAAAGTCTTCGCAAATGTCTTCATTTCCTGTACGGAGGCGCCTCTGACGACTTTGGTCGCCGTTGGATTACCGCCGAAAATCTCCTTCGTTCACTGATATAAATCTTTTAACACTCATTCAGGGCTTTAGCAGATCAACTGAGAGTCGCGTTAAGTCTTGGAACTGCAATTAGCCGTGAGTCGGAACGTCCCATAATCTTAAGTAAAACGTTCACTAATCTTTAAGAAAATACACGACAACATGATTTAAATTTACTGCTTTTTTAACAAAATATTTCCCATAAAATATGTATAAGGTCAATTAATGCATTTTTCTTTCAAAAAATAATAATTTATTTATAAAACCAAATTATGGTTAATAAAAATAAACTTTATTGTAAGTTAACAAGATTTCTAGAGAGTTATTTGAGAGACTTTCACGTTGACCTCTGAAAGAATCCTTATAATGGGCTCTGATATTATGAGAAATAGAAAATTGAAAAGATTTTGCCAACCCTACGAAGACTTATAAATAAAAAAGTTTTACTTCGATATGCTGCTACGATAATATAAAGGATACGACTATATCTATATTAAAAGCTATTAATATGTATATAAGTGTATAATATAATATACAGATACTTAATATAATTACTAACGATAGCCTAAAAATCAATAATTAATTAATCTCTTTGAGATTTTGCTTGAAAATTATGTTACTAAATCAAAACCATTGCTACTTTATACTCGTACTTCTTTTCTTTTGTCGTTTATTCGGGGAGCTTATTATGCCCAATTGTGGAAATGTCACGTTGTTTGATGATTCAGCGCTATGGAGAATTGGGGAGGTGTATCTGGTGACAGCTATCTTTTTTACATATTTTTTAGATAATATAGATTAATTTAGTCGACACGTGTTTCTGGAAAACTTTTGTAATTGCTTTGTTATTTTTTTATTAATTTTTAAAAATTGCGATCGTAATATAGCAAACCTGAGGATTCGTACGGAACTAAACCATTGCCAATGAACAAAAAAAAAAATCGTTTGTCAAAAGTTCAAACTAACTTTTGATTTTTAAAAGTTCCTGTTAATTAAAACATCGTGTTTATAGTGTAGGTTTGTTTTAAAAATTACAATAGTTATTCGTGTAAAACACTGTTATTGTTAGGAAACACAAACAAAAGATATTTGACAAACTTGTGAGGCGATAACTATAGACAACAAAATAATCTGCAAAACTGTTAGGTTGGTACTTTGTATTCTATCTTGTCAAACTGTACGAAAGTCGAAGTGAAGGGTCGAAGACGGTCATTACAGTTTTTCAAATATCTCTGCGATTTTTAAGTATTTTCAGGTGAGAATCAAAAAATTCTTCTAATTGAAGTAATATCTCGAAATGGTTTTCGATTCACCATGGGTTAGTTTTTTTGGACCTTGCCCATTGTTTTGGAAGCTTTGCAACCATCATGGTCGCGGCGAGACAGGATTTTTTTTCCTAGTTGTTACTTTTGGACTTCATTAGATTATATTAATTTGACTACGATAGCTGCAAAGCATTCGGGTTAACATATAATAGAATAAACGCGGTATAAAAAAGTATATAGGTATCCCTTAATTAATTATTTTGATTTTTATTTTATTTTATTACAAAAAAACTTTTTTTAAAAGGGGTTAAAGTTTGTGTAAATACAAATATTTTAGGCATTAAAAGATAAGTTTTGTATGTGTAATTAAATAACTTGATATTTGGCTACAAAATTGTGTAAACATTTTAGACAATATATTGTTTCGAGGTAAAAACCGAAGTTCATTATTCAAAATTAATAATCCGCTAAATTAATTTAAATTTAAACTTTATCCAATCTACTTCAGTTTTCTCGAGACGCAGAATCACCGCTTTTATTATAAACTACAGGGTGTTGTCTGGATCGTTGCGGCTGAACAAAATATAATTGAAATTTATAAATTTGCAAAGTTTAATTGGAATCTTTTTTTATACTGCTATACCAATCATGTTTGAGCCATGTTAAAACGACGAGTTTATTAACACATTTAAATTTATTTATCTTTGAAATATAAATCTTCAATATTTTTAATGTATTTTTTGTAAAAAAATATTTTTAATTATAAAAAGAACAGACTATATAATAGAACAGCGATAGGGTTAAGTCGTTACAAAAGTTGCCAAGTCACCATGACATAAACTACAAGTGCTTACCATTGCGACCCCCTTCCTAGGTGAGTCTACCCATAATTCACCCGCGAGCGCCCACAAAACACCATAAATTATAGTTACAAACGCCACATTTTAAACTTAATCATAATTTAATAAGATATTCACGCATCGATTGTTTTATGACCTACGTAATTGAATTTCTTGCGATGTCAAAGATAAAGGGGTGTAATTTGAAAATAACTTACAGACAAAATGGTTCATATTTCAGTTTAAATTATATTGTAACGTAGTAAAACATCGTAACTTTTATAAGATGCTGGTGTTTAAAATTAAGTTTACATAAAAATCATGCACGCTCTAATTGTCATCAAGAGTATTCAAAACGAAGAGTTTTGTCCCCTAAAACAATATTGACTGAGCCAACTCGCCCCTTACATCTTCTCTGTTGTTCAAAGTAGATTAATGTTTGTTCGAGATTATTTACACGGTTTCTCATAAAAATGATACAAATAACAGAATGAAATAAATAAAAAATCGTTTAATAACATTTTACGAAAACGTTATCTCTGTTTAGCCTTTTCGTTTAAGCCCTTGTTTACATAAAATGCTAATTTGTACAGTTTTCTTCGAGTCTTTGTTTAAGTAAACAATTGCAAGATAATTTGTGTTTTTCGTTTCTAATTTACTCGTGCTCGTTTCCCATTGGTCCCTCAAAATTATTATTTTTTAAAATATTATTAGGTATCAGCATCTGTTTATTTGTAAGTTCTTTATTGAACAGCCTTCTAGCCTTATTGTTAAAGGAATGTCCAGCCACTTCTCACCACAAATATTTGGCCATTTATGTTCGAGACTATTTTCCTCAAAATTTACGGAACGCTCGACAGTTGACAGAAAACTTATATTGAAATACCAACATACAATTTAGAAATAACTTAAGAAATAAAATATAATTTTGTATTTGTTGATTTATATTAACAAAACAAAAGAAATTCCCAATACATTGCGGGATATAGAAGACAACGACATAGAAGTAATCACCGAAGCGAACAGTGTAAATATCATTCTCCTTTGTCCTCTGACAATGTAATCTTCGCGTTTCTCAAGATTTTAATTGCTTATTGGAAACTTGTGGCCGCCCGCCGCCGGCTTCCCGATATATTGGAAGAACTTCTGAGACATGACGTCCCTGTTCTGTCAACATGAAAGTGATTTCCTGTTAGGTGTATGTGTTGTACAATATTGGAAACACGAGTGTTCTTATTTATCTAACTTCTCTTTATAGCATGGAAACTTGAAAAGTGCACATATATTTATTTCTGTTTAAATAAACATGAGCATCAATGTAACTAGATCTATGTTGGTAGATAGGTACTTAGGTTTTAAGAAATGTGAAACTTTGATGGCGTCTGACTTGAGCATTCCTAATGCAATAAAAACATTCGCACTTTCGTTTCGCTCGAAATGGATTTGAGTTTTTAGTTGCGTCAACATTGAAACGTCAAACGCAGAACTGTGGAGCGTTCAATTCTCGAAGGTATTCCAGTGCCAATGACTTCTTTCAATAGACTCTCGCCAAATATTAGCATTGGCTGCTTTGATCTCTGTGAAGTCGACGTTAGACGTTCACTTGCGCGGTGTGTGCGACTTAATTAACTTCAAACATGAAAACATGAGGTGCTAACGAGATAGTCGGGTACGATACGCTCATATTACACATAATGCAGAATTATTTTGCATTACAACTAAATCCCTAAACAAAATAGACGTAAATTTTATAGTAGAATTAGCATGTGACTATACTACGCCTCGGTCACGGTTTATGAGTGGAAACAACTGCCACCACTGAGAAATTACTATATACATCAGTTACCTTACTTATACGCTTTGGGGAGACGAATGTGCATCACTTATTGATCCATTGACAGGGCATACTGCCCTCGTTATGCCTGCTACTTCCAAGCCGATGTGTTACGCTTGAAAGTGGTAGCATTACCCCAGGCAGACTAGACTAATCCACATCCTAGTCCTCATCAGTCTGCCTACTACTCTTTAAATAAATTAATGAAATGAATTCTATTTGAATTGTTTAATATATTTTTGGTCTGGGTTTATTTACTAAGCTCCTAATAATCGTAATAAAAGTTGAATACTTTCTAGAATACATGCACCTAAACAACAATCCCTAATAAACATAGGTTAACTTACCATAAAGTCAATATTAATGATTCAATTTAAAAAGAATCATCAATTTTATTGACTATTGTTTTGTTAAATTTTCGATTTGATATTTTTGTTCGTTGTTTTTGAATACTGCTATTTCAACTAAACGTAGCGAACCGTCTGATTGGCAATTAGAGATCTCACTCGAGAGAGGTGGTGGCCAGGTGTCTGCCACTCGATCCTCTTTATTTAATGCGATGCCAACTCAGCTTACTGTTTGTTCTAAACAAAGTTCTTTGAGTTCTTATTTTTTAAGTGAAAAGTATATTAAAATCAAACTGATCATTTTGCAAATTCAGTTTATTCTCTTAGATATTAAATTAAATAAGATTCAAAATATTTATTAATATTATTAAAATCTCATTGAATTTGTTATCAATTTTTTATTAACATTTATAAAGTATTATATTTGTAGTATAATAATTAATGAAAATTGATTTTAAAAATCCAACAATGAGGTAGGATTCGAACCTATGTCTTCCGCTATTCGCACGTATATATGTTCTAACTACCAAACTACTTGGCTCTTAGTATTGAAATTCCTTTATCTTTTCATCGACGGCCCTTCAAACTGCTGAGTTTGTAATATTAATTTTCCTAAATATAAAACGAATTAATATTGTAGGCAGTGTAACGACCTATTAGACGAAGGTGAACGATCTCAATATTTGATTCTTGCCGTTCTTATAACGAAATTGTCTTTTGCGAGCGCGATTTTTACGAGATTCTTGTTGATAATATGGCTGAGTCGTTGAGGCGCCCCAGTCACGAGAGAATACAGAGTTGCCGGGTTCGAGTCCCAATATATTTTTTAAATATTTATTGGATTTTGGAATCTAAGTTATATAATTAATAATTAATAAAACTTTTAATGAACTATTTATGGTAATTATTGCTTTTACGGTACGAGGGGTTTATCTTTCCCACTACCGACAGATTTTCAGCAATTACTGTAATCCGATTAGGCGTACTACTGTAGCGACAACGTCACTAGGCAACAAACCACTAAATTAATCTTACTGTAATTGGTTCTAATCGCTAGAGCTTATAATACAACCCGAAAGCCTCTTCCTTGGGCCTATTGTTTTTGTTCATCTTCTCTTTCTATTAATAGTTAACAAATTCTACTAAGATCATAATTAATAATTAAAACAAATGATAGTTTATTATATTGTAGCCCACTTTCCATGTTGAAGTAGTACCGACACTTTCAAGTGTAAAACACGTGAAGTGACAAAGTCTGGTTTTAGAAGATTGATGTGGTACTTACCATTTGTGTCCACACATGGCCTGTCTGCTATTAAACCAGGAAGAATGTGATCACATGCCAGACTATTACAAAACATTATAAAACTAATATAATAAATTTTAATATTATTCAAAAACTATATTAGATAATATTAGATACTGAGTTTTATTCGAGTATAATGAGGCATTTGGGAGATATTCCTTCAGATCTTTTCACGCATCGTCGCTCTAAAATAATTAGGCACAGCTTTTAATATTTTATTTTTTATATTACAGATAAACTAGATATGAAATTTTGGTAGGCGTTTAAAATTTTAATGCCTTCCAAACTAAAAGGAGAGGTCGTTAAACTCGGGTCGCGACGACGCCGAGCAAACTGAGCTATAATCTAATCAGTAAACGCTCCACCTATCTGAAAACACTGTTATGTTATATTATTAGTTAATGGCGTACACAAACTTCAGACTACAAGTATCAAATATACACGATAGAACACAACCGATATTAATTAATTTAATAAAGCACAAAATCGCATGTCAGGAAAATATAAAGCTGCAATATATTTTATCAAAATAGCCAATGAACATGTTAAGAGCTATCGAATTTCAATCGAACTCGAAAAAATACCCTGAAAAGCAACAGATTATATGAAAGAAATGACAAAACCAACTGCGTAAAGACTTAACCCTCGCCGAAAGTGAGGCATTAGGCACGCTTCATTGGCTTCTCAAGTGCTGATGGAACTGATTGGCCGGCTTCACTTTAACAATGTATAAACGTAAAAGAGAAATGATGTAAATCCAATAGGCATCATTCGAAATTACAACCTTATTTTGTAAGTGTAAATTCTATAACTGTTTGGAGATTGTGGGCGTAAGAGAAATATGTATCGATATACTTAATGCATCTGCTCTTGTGGATTTTATGTTTCAGTGATTAGTATTGTAAAGAATCATTAGATAAAGGGGAGCAACGATGTTAGATAAAACATTGAAAAAAAAACATCTTACTATAATACATAATGATCAAGACATATTTTTAAACAATTTTGAGTTATTAAGACATTGATATATACAACAAGATGTACAATAATACTCCCAATGTGACGCGAGAGAAAAGATGACCGCAGTCACCTTTAGTTTCTCTGTCAGTTAGTATTTGGCTTGACGGCGACATTGTCAAATCGTTTGAAGCGGCCTACGCTTTTTTCATGTCAGATGTATGAAGTTTGCATCTCTAGTATATATCTCTATGTATTTCGAGTTGAAAATATATATAAAAAATATAATACCCTAATTTTGAAATAATCTTTATTTTAAAATCGATAAAGACAAGCTAACATTCAAGAAAAAACACGAATGTGAAGTGACCTTGTCGCGTTGTCGCGTCGGGAACAGTTTGAAAGTAACCAGGTGTAAAGATCTCCTTAGGCCGGCATAGCGGAGGTGACTGCAGCCCGTAGAGATTTCTCTGTAGTAGCAGTTGTCACCGTTCATGGACCGCACTCTAGCTTTACATCAGGCGAAGTGTTGTCATTTAACGAGCTACAATAAAAAAGAAAAAAAAAGCTGTACAAAGTTGTCTTCGTTTTAATAACATGATAAAGTAATTATTAGCCAGTTATCTGGGCAATGTGACATGTGATACAACACGACGTATGAATGTTCAAAATACAACAATCACAAATAAGAGCAGACTGGGGGAGATTGGGGAGGCAGCATGTGTTATTTCTGCATTGTAGTCAGCGACAAGTTCGGATACAATGGGTAACATGAGAGCTTTGGTCAACGCTCGATGTAATAACACTAATATTAAATTAATATAATATTTTTTCTTGTCGAGCTTTTATGTGTTATTTATTTGTTAAATTTACTACAAGACTAATATTACCTTTTGACTATATTTTTGCTTTGACATCTTCTGTAGTTAGAGTTTCTTTCATTAACTTTATTGTAGCTCGGTGTATTATGACAACACTCCGCCTGATGTAAAGCTAGAGTGCGGTCCATGAACGGAAACAACTGCTACTACAAATAAATTTTTACAGGCAACAGTCGCCTCCGCTATGCCGGCCTGATGAGACGAATGTGTACCATTTAGATTGCCAATGTACACTTCGAAAGTGTACGGGTGTTCGAAAGATGGTACTACTCCAGGACAGTCTGCCAGGCAATAACCATCGTCAGTTCGCCTACCCCTCTTTAATAGTGCTTATAGGCACTGAGCGACCAAAGTACATATAACATAGTGGGAAATTTATTTAGTGGCGGATAAATCTATTGTATTTTATGTCTTAATGCTTCTTTGTTTCTGCTTCTGCCTGTCGCTGTATTTTCTCCTAAATAAATAAAATAAAAATAAAAACAAAGTTACATTGTTACTGGTCAGAATTTAGCGAGGTTTATTTATAATTAATTTTTTTATTAATTTAAAGTAACTAACTCTATTGCTTGGCGACGGACAGTCATTCGTGCGTGGGGTTGGCTAATGGATGCTTTTGTGTTCCAGGTTCCCATCATGTTTTCCAAACGTAATTATTGGCCTCGTCCATTTGGCAATATGAGATTTAACTCCCAAATTAAGTGAATTAGAAACTCGAGAGGGTAAGTTATAAGCTCACCGTCCCTGTTTATACTTATTCAACCTGTGGTTAAATATATAGGCACTTATGTAAAAATAGAAAATGTGTTGAAATAATATATATGATGGAATAAGAAATCGGAATTTATTTATTCAGTTTACAACTAGATAAGGGATTAGGCAGATACTTTGGAATGCCATTTGTGTCTACAAGTTCCCTATGTGACACACAACGTGTTTCAAAATATTTTCGAGTGCATAATATGAATAACACTGTATCTACTATACAAAATCATATAATTAAATCATTATATTATATTAAAGTTGCAATATATTAAAGTCGCGTTTCGGGAATAGTTTGAAAGTAGCCAGTTATAACGAGAGGAGTGTGCACTCTCAATCTAAGAGGGTACATGCTCGTCTCCTCAAGCCGGCATAGTGGAGACGACTGCTGCCCGCACAGGTTTCTCTGTAGTAGCAGTTGTTTCCATTCATGGACTGCACTCTAGCTTTACATCAGGCGGAGTGTTGTCACATGCCTAGCTACAATAAAAAAATAAAAAATATATATAAAAAAACCGGAAAATTAAAACTTTTTTTTTATTGGTTATTTGTTATTATTTTTTGGCATAATTGTTGTAATTGTAATAAGTATATTGAAAAGGAATGAATTTATCGAAATAGCTTTTAGAGAATTCTCACAATATCAACTCATTTAAATACTATTGAATTACTAAATACGTGGTAAAATTTGAACAATGGGCAGAATCAAGTTGTCGACATTTACTAGTAATTTTGAATTTCCTTTCGGTCAGTTAACAAGCATGTGCCCAAACAGGGGTCTCGCAACAATAGTGTCCCCTGCAGATCTTGGACCCGGTTTAAATAAAGGCTTTTTACCCCAATTATCTTTTGGATGTGTAATTATTTCCACCAAAACGACAACTACTCTCCGGCATGTATAATCTTGATTTTCGGGTTCTCGTATTTGCTTTAGATGAGACATTTACTTTACATTAAAGAATTATGATATAACAAATCCTAGATATTTCATTCTTGTTACTTTTTTATAGGCATTTTCAATGTGATCACACTTATATGATCCGCCTCATGTTAATTTAGAGAACGGTCTATGAGCGGAGACAAATGTCTACGGGTAGTGCCGGTTTGAGAAGAAAAATGTGTTCCATCCAAGGCACACTCCTAGCTACTTATAAGCTTATCCCGAAACGCGACTAGGTCACTTTATAAGTATTATACTTGAATGTTAAGCTAGTGCTACAAGCTAATACTCTTTTAAAAATTTTAATAAAAACTCGGTTCCAAATTTAAATTTTATTATGTAGTCATGTTTACAAATAAATTCTAAAACCAATTAAAAAAAACATATCCAAACTTATCTAATTCAAAATTCGCACATCCATGTCCACTAACTACCCTCGTAAACATTAATCAGTGGCGTAATGGCGGGTCGTTTTCAAAGAACGGAAAACTCGTGCTTTTAACAAATACTTCCAATCAGTATCGAGCTTTTCATTTTCCTAACACAATAGCTGGTACCATCGCCGACAACACGAAATAGGAAACTATCGTATACTTAATAGGTAAAACAAACTCTGCTCCGTATTATGCGTATACAAGTATACGCATAAATTTAGAAATTACTTAATTAACTAGAAAAAATAAATAAGAATTGAGTTTTCTTAACATTATTAATAAAATTTGTAAATAAACCTCCAGAAAGAGGAAGTTGGTATTGAATAATATAATTAAGGCGGGAAAAGCTTTGACATTATAGATCATGGCCGGAAATAGAAGGGAGACCGTGACCAGCTTCCGGGTGGTTGATGTCACAAACGACCCCAAAACAACAGACATCTCTACAATATAATACATATTAGTTGGTAGTACAAACTGATTTATGAAATATTAGTCTTTTATAAAGATATTTAATATAAAGATTTTTTACTTTCATATAGGCACCTCACACATGCTCCATAATACAGTGGTTGGATCAAAAGAGTCAAACAAACGGAAATGCTTAGAATAAACCAATTATGAGTGAAATATTAGGGATCAGTCCGCCCCTGCAGAGTCTTTGATCAGTGAAATCCAA
This sequence comes from Tinea pellionella, assembly GCA_948150575.1. Lineage (NCBI taxonomy): Eukaryota > Metazoa > Arthropoda > Insecta > Lepidoptera > Tineidae > Tinea > Tinea pellionella. The sequence goes on from OX411252.1 coordinate 5,360,094, forward strand.
CTGCTTTATATTTCTTTCGTGTGCCTCGATTGCTTTGGCGAGAAAAGAGAAGCCACCGAATTTTGGCCAAAATGTAAGCGAAACTCTTAATAAATTACAGAAATTGGTGACCATGCTCCTAATACCCAAGGAATGGGGATTAAGCCGGTCATAACGTCGGTTAACTACGCGTGCCGAGTAATCATTTTCGGACAGGATATTTACTTCCGTCTGTTCTCTTGATGTACGGCTGCGGGCGAGGTCGTATTAAAAGGATTCGTGTAGGGAAAATAATTGCCTTACCATAACGAAGTCAGATATTTAGCAATAGGTATAAATAATTTTTGTAGTGAAGCGCTCCGATGCGAAACAAAACAAACGCGATGGACATAGACGATCCGCAAAAGGCTCGCCGTTTTCAATTAAAGTAAAAGCCATGGGACGATATGGATATTTTGTGGAATGGGAATATAATCAAATTTTGACTGAATAATGAAAGGCCCCTCGGCCGTGGATGGTAACAGGAGAGTATAGACACAAAGGGTATTTAACTCGCACTTAGTATTTTTGGCCGGACGGGAAGCCCCACCGCGTACGTCCCCGTCGCTTTGAAATGCGATTATATTGTCGTTATCACGTGGTAACGTATGCGAAATAAAACATGTATTATCTTCATTGCCAGTGTCCATTTACCCTATTTCGCTGGTGTCTAATCCTTTGATTTATAATATACCTACCACCGAAATCGCGTGCTCTCTTGCAATAAATTTAAATTATTGGTTGGGTCAATTAACGCGATTGCTTTTATGTAGATATTTAGGTCATCTCGTCTGCATTAATCATTAATTAATATACATATATAAATTTTAATTGTAAAAAAGACCACCATTCAATATTTGAATATATTTTATTGAAATAAATATGTAAATAGCAGCAGCATATTTATTGTATCGTTCTAAATGAAGACTTCATTTTTTTATGTTTCCAAAATTTACAATTTAAAACAAATTCTGAATTCAGTTTACACATTTTTATGTGGATCCGCGCGTTCATGAGAAAACTTGTTTCATATGTAAAAGTCGACCCTTAAAATTTATGTTAGCTCTTTGTTCAAAGCTCCGAAATTCGCAATCTCATTAGTTAAGTCAAATATACCTTTTTAAACTCACAAACCCTTCGAATTATTCGGCCGCAAACTTGCCTCTATTTGCACGAATAAAATTTTCGACAACATTCTATTGATACAAATGATATTGCGAGTTCTGAGGAAAAACGATATTTCTCTTGATTTTTTTATGTAAAAGTCTCAACTTTGTGGTTTAAAACTTTTTCGCATTTCGTTAAAAAGGTACGTGGATTAATTCGGGTGTCGGGCGTAATACTTATTTACAATAATCCGAGTTGTGGGAGACCTGAGCAAGGAATTGTTAGAATAAATTTCGTTTTCAAACGAAGTAAAAAACTAGTGTTGTGAAACTTTATATTTATAACAATTATATATATTTTTTAATTTGCAATATGAAATAAAAATGCAAAAAGTTTTCGCAATAATATAATTAAATATAATAAAATAAACAACAAACAACAAATATAATATACACGAATAGGGAATACAGAAAAAATGCATATAACCATGGTGCATATTCGAATACAGTAATTTAATAATTTGACGCTCGAGTTTATATTTAGGCACAAATAAAAATATTATATCGATATGATAATAGCATTGAGTACGTACCTCACTACTGCGTTACGTATGCAGCTCGTAAAACCGTGTTTTAAAAATTACGGACCCGTAGCCCACGTAGCCCTTTTTATAATCCTAAAGAATTTTCTCCCTAATGATGCGTCAATTTATTTTATCTTTCTCAACAGATAGAACTTTTCTAATTAGGTCCCTAAATAATTGCTTACCCAACCTGATCCTTGGGTGCATTTAAGTAAATCAGCATGAACGTTGCATATTTAGTGTCCGTGTCATTATATTATTGTTACCCTTTGGGGTTTTACCAAGGCACCTGTCGCGTTGATTAATTTTTTAGTCTTGAGTTTTTGTTTTTCATTGTATTTAGCTCGGCATGTGGGAACACTCCGCCTGATGTAAAGCTATAGTGAGGTCTATGAACGAAAACAACAGCTACTACACGCAGCTGTCACCTCCTTTATGCCTGCCTGAGGAGACGAATGTTCGCTATCCAGATTGACAGTCCACGTTCCTTTCGCTGTCCTGGCTACTTTCTATTAAATTTCTACAGAAAGATAACAATATATGGTAGGTAATTAATATCTACAATGCTCTTGAATAAATATATAATAAAAAAGCATGCATTATTCAAAAGTGTGATAAATAAAATATTGAACAATTTATTTTCCTAATAACTGTATAACGAAGCCGAAATATCTCAATTTTATTCAAATAGAAACATGTCTCACCGTCTATTTCTAGACAGATCGCGCAATAACATTTGCATTTTCCGACGCAAAATCGCATGATTAACATTTTTATTAAACAAGGATTAAGAGTAATCCTTTTTTATTCGACAATTAGAGACGTTATCGCGACCATGAGCGTGCTCGTAAAGAGTTGAAACAGCGACCAATCGGATTAGTAATTAACAAAATTGCATATATTTTTTGAGGGTGAATACAACAATTGTGTGCGTTTTATTCACCACTTTCAAGGGTTGATAACATTCTATTATAATTAGGTCGCATTTAATTTACAAGACTAGACTTCAAATTTCACCCAAAATTAAATATAAAAAATATTTAACATTCATGTTTTTTTACAATCATTGTTTTGTTTAGTAGGAATACTTACACTAGAGTATATTTTTCTCTTTCAAAAGAAATGTTGGAAGAATTTATTTAGTGTAAAAAGAAGTTTCCAGAAGTTTAATTTGGAAGCCAATGAAACATCTAAGATTTTTCCTCAAGAATACTTACACCACAATATAACATCTAAAGTGTGCACAAAACTTTATTACGTTGAAGGTGGATATTGTATTTATATACACCGTCTACGGAAAAGTAAATATTACTCAAATACACATTTATTATAGCGTTGAGAGTACGGATGTCTCAAGCAGTCTGAGTTCACTGAATTTGTAACTAAAATTAAATAAGTCTGACGACAATTTCAATGGCGAAGAACGTAGAACTTGTCAAGAACACACAACCAAAATTACATCCTATCTAAAGCATCTCATAAATCGAAAACACCCAGTGCTAAATTACATTGGCAATTCAATCGAAGTCTGAACAAGTCCACGTGTCGATAACCTGACGAGATGCTGCTTAGATTTGATTTATTGGATCTTGCAACTTGAAGCGCACCTGCATTTACCATTCATCTGACGTCCCGGACCGCTCGACGTACATTCTATCACAAGTTACATCTGAGACGATTTATTCACTATGCTTTTGAATTCGCAATCGGATATTCGATTTCGCTTCATTAAAATTTTATATAATACAAAAGTGTACCTAATTTTCTGTTCAATTTTCATCATTAATTAACTATAATTATCTATATTCCTTTTATTATCAAGGCTATGTATGTGTGGGTTACCTATTAAGCTTTTATTTTTTTTGCTTTTGACCTTTACTACTAAAAATAATTTCGGGGTTAGTGAGACTAATAATGGCTTAATCTTTCACGTGAGTATTAATTAATTTTATATTTCATTTATTCGTAACAACAAATTACCTCGCAAGATGGGTGACAGATAAGATTTATAATCTGAACAGCATCCATCGGGTGGTTTCGAATTAATCTCTGTGTGGTTGAGACACCGCACCATTCATATATCAAAACCGTTCTCAGAGGGCCTCTATTTTTGCTAAGAACACAATCACTATAAATTCAAACGAATAAGTACGCCTTCTCAACTCCCAAAACTCATTCTAATACCAAACTTGGAACATCAATTTACTATTGATACTGAAAAGGATTCGAATTTCTCCTTATTGCTGAGGTTTCCTGTAGGTATAGATTTAAATTAACTTTTCCTTAATTCTAGTTCATTTTTTCCTATTTCTGCTGTGGTATAAATATTTATATGAGTCTGCTAGTTAGTTAGCTACATAATAATTGCACGGATTATGTTTTTATTACTCGCTTAAGTAGAAAGTAAAAGTTACTTTAAATTGAGATGAATGCGTGTTTAGATGTCAGATTTATGAAATCCTTAGATATATAACTGCTATTAAGTCGTTCCTGTGACAATTAATTAGTATAATACAGCAATTTGAAAGACCGTCTCGCAATCTCTATGAACTTTCCCAAATGAGTAATGCTTGTTCTTTAAGAGTTATCATCTTACTAATTATCGCAGCAATAAAATTAGGAAACTTTACCTTAAGTGTCTTTACACGAAATAATATTTAACGTTGTTAAATTAAAGTCTTTATTATCGTGTTATGGGTCGTTCGTTTTCCGAAGCGAGCGACGCCTACTCTTTTTCAGAGAGAGACAATAAGTTTTTACGGTCTGAATAAAAGGCGTAGATTGGAAAAATTTCAAAGCACTTTTCGTCGCCATTTGGAAAAAATTGTTTTGTATTGTGAGTGGCGCACAATGCTCGAAGGAGGAAATGAGAGTCTGGCTGCGAGAGCGGCTGCTCAATTTAACTCGTATGCAGGCTAGGCGTACTACATCCACCCCATGGATAGATAATATTGTGTACCAGATATCAGTATGATAACTATAATATTGAAATTTTCACAATTTATGATGTGATAAATATGTAGAGTTAATGTCATTGTTACAAAGAAACATTTTTTAATAATTCAATTTTTTTTCGAATATAATATGGAGATATCATTTTTACATAATGATAATAATCTCAACATATTTTCAGGAATTTTCGATTCACCTCTTTGCTCCTTACTGCGATTCGATTCGACTCAGCGGGCCATAAAATGGCATACAAATTAACAACCGAAAACAAAACTAACTAATTTCTCATTCTAAAATTCATTAATTTAAATAGTACGATTTAATTATTAATTTTATTGGTTACCTTGAACCCATTGGTTTCTCTTATATTCCTGGATAGATTTTAAACATCCTATTGATTGTAATAAAACTTTATCATAGGAGGATTAACTCGTAGGTATTCTACGTCATTTCACGCTCTCCCGTATGTATTGACGGCTTTGTACTCTCTCCTGTTGAAACTTAACGTTAGACCATCGCACCCTTTGAGGGGGATTCATATTAGCTGCCTCTATTAGCATAATACCCACGACGCCAGCGCCTAAGCTTTTAATTAATTACGTGGCTAAGGTAACGTGTGAGGCTCTCGTATGTTCAAAAACATTGCTAATAATGTCAGAGAAAACATTCTACATTTTTTACCAACAAAATTAATTAGACTAGGGACGTTTTTAATCAAAAAAACATTTTTCTTTATTACAATTGTTACTATCTATGCTTATTAACAAAAATTAAATTAAATGCATGCAATATTATTCAGAAAATTTAAGTTAAAATTCACATTAGCATTTTTATATAAATTAAAAAAGATATTATTATCCTCTCTTTTGTTTTCGTTGGGAAAATTAACATGCAACAACAGCAAACATGCCCACTACTCTAAAAATAACAAAAGCGACGTGAAAGTAAACGAAACTCATAAATGGTAACAAAAAAGAAATAAAAACACTTCAACCTAAACAAACAATCTCCTGTAAAACTAATTTATGCGGTGTATTCAGCGAGCCGCGGAAGACGTTCAAATCTCGCTTTTATGTTTTCTCAAAGATTTAATATAAAAATTACTTTTCGCATTAACATGTGAGCTTCGAATAAAAATAATGGCTACCCTGCTATGGTAAACTACGCATTTTATTAAAAAAAAAATTTTTTTTTTTATTTTCTCAATTTTTTTCTAGCTTTTATTATAGCAACAACGTAATCAGAACATAATCAGCATTTTCAATAATAAATTCGACATGTACAAATTCTACTCATTCTAATCGATATAATATGATAATTGTCAGGAAATATCAACAAAATTCCTTATACTTATAATAAATTCTAATAAATAAATAATAAATTCCCTATTTTATTATATAATTTATAATAAAAATTTAATAGAAAAAAAAAACGAATACTCATGCAACAGTCAAATTTATTGTAATTTAATAATAAAACAAATCTAGCATTTAAAATAAAATAAAAATTTTCGTAACTTCTTTTATTTATTTTATTAAAGAAAATACATTTTGCCATACAAATTTTGTCTATCACGGAGGGTGCGTTTTACTGTATAGAACTGGATTATCTCATGCGTGACAGCTGTTACAACCCTGCTACAGATACGAGTACGTGCATGTACCATAAAATATCAAAATAATAACAAGGTTTTCAATATATTCGATATAATAAGGCGTAATGATTTTGTTACTTTTAGAAAGTTGTAGATTTTATAAATGTAAGTTTATATATATTTTTAAGAGCGATTGTGAACAATTTCGAATCTACTAACTCGTCTAGTACCAATGTAACTTTGTTATACGAGTATATACAATCAGCAATAGGTTAACTGCATCATGTGTTTTTGCTGTTCAACAAGCTCAATCTCGGCCATAATTTGTTGAAAATAAAGGAGGCGTGTGTCTTATATCTGTTGGCTTAGACTATTATTTTCTAAAATGCTGCAGCACAAGTTTTGCTGATAGTATTCTTTTTAAATGCTTAAGCTAGTGCTTGTATCATAAGCACTGAGTACCTAACTGAACACACTGAGTAATATTGTAGGCATTTAAGATGTAAAGACTCGATTCCTTTCAAATGTAAATCATGGGTCAGCACAAATACATTATACATTTTAAGCGAATATAAAAGCTCCTATTCTTATTTATGATAATACACCTTTTATTTCAGATCAATGGAAACTTTACAACCTGTATTTATTGCGTACCTTGAAAGAACTTGTGTTAATGCTACAATAGCTCCAAATAAATAAATAAATACAAAAGGTATATTCGAATGACGCAACCCTAAACGTGACCCTAATCTTTATACACAAGATCTCGCTTTCTTTAACCGTGTCGCCCATATGTGTACCAGTTTGAATTCGCCTTGCCCCTCAATTCTTTTGATTATAACATTATACGAAAGACAGTCAAATATTTTGTATTGAACGTTAAAACGGTTCCGTATATTTTTTAATTTAACATGAGCTTAACTGATCTGCGGAATATATGAAAAAACACGTGATGGTACTGACTATTTCTTTTGGTGGCCTCCACAGCGCAGTGGATAACTCGAAAATCTCTTATGTGGTGGTTCATCATCTTTTTAATTTAACATTTAATTCAGTCAGGGAAGAGAGTCACAAATGAATTTAAATAAAATAATATTTGAAAATTATAATATTATTAATACGAGTAATTTTATAATATTTTTGGACCATTGGTCTGAGTATCCCTAAAAAAAGGAGGGAAAACTGCTTAACGTGCACTTTTCGCTGACATGCTATAATCTATTTATTGTCAGGAGTTTGTAATGAACGATGTTTTGCATCGTCGACGACGTGAGTGTTTCTGCCTTTTAAATAACAATTTATTGGATATGCCTTTTTATGAAAATTTTGATTAACATTTTAGGGGAAGCAATATTTTAATATTATTATTTCACTCAATATTTTTTGTATTTTATTACTCATAAAGTTTTCAAGTCAATTGCATCAATAAATATAAACATTTGTAACACATCACGATTGTTATCAAATTGTCATCAATATTAAATAATAAATATTTTAATCCAGGCGCTGCACACTGACTTGACACATCTTTATATGCTATCCATAACCCAAAATATACATAGCAATCTATAATTTACGTCACAAAAAATCGCAATAACATACCTATCAATGAGAAATGTTCTTGGGATTTCTCTCAAAATGAGCAATTTCGCCGTAAGCGAAGAACAAATAAATGTCAATCTGCAGATACAAATCTACATGCTTACAGAAACGTACGGGGTGAGTATTATGTCGAGGGGTCGTTACAAAGGAAAGCAATTTAACAAAATACAAAATTTCATATTGGAGACGCGTATGAAAAAAAAAAACAAATGATACCAAACGTACTTACTTAAATCATTGTATTCAATATAGAATTTTAAATTTGGTAGGGGTGCGTCAGAGTCGAACATGATGACGAACTTTGGCAGACGCTTAAGGCTATTTTCAAAGATCTACTTATCTTTGAGGTGGGATTAGTAACCTCTAAGTAAAATGTACATGTATACATTTACTTAAATAATAAATTTTGCGATAACTAAAATAAATAAAACTCTAAACGAACCCATTTTTAATAATATATCTACGAATAAAATGGCGAACTTAAGAGAGGTGGAGCGAACGCCTGCCATTGACAAACGACACGGCAAATATAAGCTGAATTATGGAAATTCAATGCAAGATTCATAAAATTATAGCCTTTGTTCGTATTTTATCTCGGTAAAGTGAAATTATAGCGCACTATCGAAATTAGGTTTCATAAAATTTATTTTATGTGTATTATTCCGTTGGGGGATATTACGTAATGGTTAAATTACTTCTAAATTTATTGCTAGTAATTCATAGCTTAATTTCTTCAGAATGTGATTTTATTACACGAATATGTTTTATGAATTAAAAGCAATTTTGTCACCATCAATTGTCACACCTTTTTACCACAAGGATAGGCAGAGACAACGGGACGCAATTTTGTTAAGATCAAACAAACTGAAGAAAGTTTGGAATAAAAAGAATTGAAGAAAATAAAGCGTCGATTTTCGGACAAAAAAAAAAGCGAATTACGAGAAACATAACTCGAAAAGAGCTTCATCAAAACATCTCAAGTTCTTACATCAAGGGCTGTAAACAAAAACTACACTCATAAAGTTTATGCAGTGACAACATATTTCACAAATGTCAACCCCTTTATTAGACGTAGCCAGATGATCGTCAGATCCCTCTTTTCGCGGGAATTTAAACTTGAGCCGGGGACGGTATTGCGAAAGTTTTCAGCTCAACAAAAATACACTGGAACGCTTTCAAAAGAGCAAGAGTGCTCAGTCTTTTTTTTTCAATCCCACTTGAGAGACAGGATTAAGTTCACATTCGTTGAACTATGTGAATTACATTCCAGTGTTTCTGAACGATTTTCTTATTGTTCTTCGGGGGATATTGGCTGTCTAATTAAACTGGAGACCTAACAGAGATAATTTAGGTCTAGAATAAACCCGCTAAGAGTTCCAAGTTTTAGTGAAAATGTATATTTTAATATTCCGTGTTTCTAGAGGAGATTATTCATTAGTTCTAATGCAATTCTTTTATACCAGCGACTATCGTCTAGTCAAAGATTTATACCTGATATCATTTTAACTTTATATACGTTCAGACAACATCTAATATCAAAGACTTCGCTTGTCATAAAACTTTAATATCAAACTCGAGATATATTAGAGATTCGTTTACGATCCACAAATATGCAGGTACGGGGTTTGCATTTTACGATTTACGAGAAACAATTTGTATTCTATTCAAGGAGAGTTGTAAAAGCAGAACATTCTGGCTTGTGTCTGTCTAGATTTGTCCAGGTGCACAATCAGATATCTAGACAAAGCTAACAATGCCTAATCAGGGTTCTCGTTGTTTGCGGCGAACTTGTACCTACATTGTCTCAACTGGGTTCAATGGTCCTTTTCGATCTCAAAACTCTTTATAAACTTTTTACTTTGGTTTCCTTTGTTTTATCGCTTCTTAAACTTTTGTATTTCTCATTTTCTTTATTCTACTTCGATTCTTATATATTTCAGGTGATATAATATATTGTTTATATATTTTAATTTAAACAGTCTGAGATCAGTAATGGCAATATGCAAATATAAACTTTATTACCATATGGCTATAGCCATACCTTATGGCTAACTTTCTAAATCCTGGCTACTAAGTTTCGTTGAAGAATCTTCAGCAGTATTAGATTTCTAATGAAATTAGTGTATACATTGATTAACGAAATATCTGTATCAGTATACAGTGAAAACAGAATTCAATTAATAGAATCGATACCTAACCACATAGATTTACCTGGTGATGTAGATTTAGTAGGGATGTCTGAGTGCATCGATCAGACTGTTAAATATATTTACACTTGGTATTGACAGAAACTTGTACTTGACGGGAATTTAAAAATCAGTGTTACAAAATGGAAATGTGTATTTCATTGATTTAGTTTTTCATAAATTACGTTTTTTATAAAAGCTCGGTATGTGATCACTTCACTGCTACCAAGGAGAAATATCTGCAAGTAGCAGTCACCTACGCAATGACAGCTTGAGGAGACGATTGTGCGACGCCCATTGACAGAGTATACCCGGTCAATTCCTGTGACCTTGTCGCGTTTCGGGAATAGTTTGATAGTAGCCAGGTATAACGAGAGGAGTGTGCACTGTCAATCTAGATGGTACATGCTCGTCTCCTCAAGCCGGCTTAGTGGAGGCGACTGCTGCCCGCACAGGTTTCTCTGTAGTAGCAGTTGTTTCCATTCATGGACCGCACTCTAGCTTTACATCAGGCGGAGTGTTGTCACTAGCCGAGCTACAATAATTTAAAAAAGTGGTTGTAATACCCAAAGACGGCAGACTGTGGTAATAACCATCATTAGTCTGCTTACGTCTGTTTAAACTTTTGGTGTAGTGACATTTTATGCATTATGATCGAGTCTACACGTATAATAAATAAATATAAGAATATCTGAATAACTTCGGTGTAAAATTCAGAGTTTTCTAAATAGACAGCTTTTCCTTTACCGCCCCCGCAGGTCATTCACACTTTGAACAGTTCAACCAATTAGAACTCTCTAATGGTTTTTAAAGCAATTCTCAGTGAAATATTATTTGAAATTTTATATGTAAGTATACAGAAAGGCTTAGTAAAAAAGAATTTTAAAAAATGCAAAAAAAATGTAGTGAAATTCACTTTTTTTTGTATTGAAGCTTGGCATATGACAACCACTCCGCCTGATGTTAAGCTGCTACTACAGATAAATTTCTACAGGTACCAGTCGCCTTCGCTATGCCGGCTTGAGGAGACTAATGTGCTCTATCTAGATTCACAGTGCACACTCCTCTCGTTATACGTGGCTACTTCCAAAGCTCTCTTTCTCTCGAGCGTGATTAAATGACAAACAAATATACTTTCGCTTAATTTATATGTTAGTATAATTATTCATTTCTTTATTTTTATATATTTATAGATTATTTTATTTCTAAAGAAATATTAGCACAGCAAAATTAAAAATTCGACTTCAACAGTTAAATACTCGAGTGCTTATTAAACACAGTTCTGAATATTAAATGAGGCGAAGTCTTTGAGAAGTACAAGTATCTTAGACGTTATAATAAGATTCAGTTAAGGCACCTAGTTATCGTCTAGACTAGAACAAGTTGTAAGGTTTTGTTGGCAACTGCTCCAAGTAGTATCTTTCAGAACTTTCTCTTGTATTTTAAATATTTCCTTACAATTAATTTAGTTAACAAAGGGAACGCTGAAGAGGCTTCTTATTCACAATTAGTGAAACGTTGCAATCAGAGAGAGCAGAGTGCGGCTTTCAGTTGAGAGAAATTGCCTTTGTTTGTACAAATGGTTCCTACAAACTATACTGTAATAGTTTGTATATATTTATGATTTTAATTTTGTTATAATTATTTTCAGTTATGGATTTTGACTCCAATCAATTTTAAGATTTGAATTTTTTAAAATTATTATTTATTTCTTTGAACCCAATTTTGTTATAACAGTCCCATCATAACCTAAACAAATAAAAAATCTTTAGTCTACCTATGGCTTACCTTTGCTTCAAATTCCTGGTGATGTTCGAACATCTGCAGTCCTAGGGTAGCTAGGGTAGGAACTACTTTCAGAAACCAGTAAAGTGAGCAAGTCGCGTTTTGGGATCAGCTTGGAAGTAGTCGAACATACCGAGAGGAAGTACACTTCAAGCCGGCATAGCGGAGGCGACAATAAACATTGATCTGTGATAGTAGTTGTCTCCGCTCATGGACCGCACTCTAGCTTAATAATATATTACCTATTATGTCAGAATGTTCCGACAAATGAATTTATTATTTAAAAAACAAAAAAGTTTTTTTCGTATTCTAAATAAAATTATGTTAGTTATAAATATTGTATATGTAGGTATGTAAAAAGTGAAAATATTTGTTCTTTTGAAAATATTTAAATGTAGTCTTTGTTTGGGCTTTGCGTGTCATAATTAAAAGTGGAGAGAAAATTGTTTTGCCCGTTTTCAATTCTGTATAACAAATTAAACCTTTCTGGCTCACTGAAATATAAATAATATTTCTTTTAGAAAAAAATATTTTAATATTTAAGCTGGTAAATAAAATGTTGTTTGAAATTCACAGGTGTAAATAATTCACGCCAAATATTTGAAAATAATTAAATTATTAAACTTTTCATACGTTAAAAATAAAAAAATACTATTATTGATAGTAAGATTTTATAAATAAACAATCAAACGAATAAGCTTCAAGTGAATGGTCAATTTAATGTTATTGTAAAAAAGTCTTTGTTATTATTAAATTAAAAAAAAAAAAATTTTAATTTATTAAATTATTTTTTCTTTTTTTCTTCTTAGCTTGTTTTAACACACATGAGTTCGTTTTAAATTATTTTATTTCACAAAGCACCCCTATCAACAGTCACTTTCATTATGCCGGCTTGAGGATACGAGTGTGTACCTCTAGTTAAATCAGATAATTAAATAAAATTTTTGTTATCAGTCCTTAGTTTGTATTAAAATTTGTATAGGTATATAAATAACTATGTAACATATTTTTGAACGTAAATGGTTTATTTTAAAAAGGATTTGTTATGGCTACAAACGAATACAAAGCCCTAGGCAATAGATATCGTCAAATTTACAATGCAGTCTACCGTAAATACATCGTATGTGAGCCCACGGGCCACCCATTGATCTTCCAAATAGCACGATTCAACCCTTTGTTTTGGGGCATAAAAAATTCGGTAGCCATTCTCCTTTTACTATTCGATCTTGTTACTCTTTTATTATTTTAGAAACCTAAACTTTTATATTAGTAATTAAAAGTAAATTTGATTACATCCATTCAAGTAAACAGACAAAGTAATGCAGTAGTTTTTTTTAAATAGGCGTTACAATTTCAATTATTCTATGTATAAAATCAATGTCTCTTTGTTTGTGTGTCCCGTATACATAGGTGAACAGCTATTATATTCCTATAAAAAATCCTTAGGAATAGCAAACGTAAAATACAATTAAATAATCACAATACGAACAATAGCTAGTGATTAACAAAAAATATGAGTAAAAAAAAAGATTAAGAAATGTAATATTCTCTATATCTTGAATAATAGCTAAAATCCCAGAATGTAAATGTGAATTCAACAATTGGACCCCTTCGTAAACCACATTTTATTGTCCCTCCATCATAAATGGCACAATGCTTATTATTTTCCTGTCGTAAAACAACAAAATAATATTGTAACAATAATCTTCGCTCAATTCTAAGCTCGATATTAAAGATTCGCACAATAACAGATTTTATTACACGTTGTTATGAACGTTTTTTATGTGAGGGTTTGCATATTTACATTATTTATGATATTAAAAGTTCATACGCGCGTTACAATGAAATACATGATGAACCACGTAAAACTATGAATGTGAAAGTAACTTTGTCTTGTTGTCACTGTTTCACTCATAAACCACTAAAAAAATACGATAATATTTGATGGGGATGAAATAAAGAGTGGTAGGCAGACTGAAGATGGTTGTACGATCTTGCGATATTTTTTATTGAGGGTAGGTACTCTGTTCGCTGTCGATGTAAGTAGCCCGCGGCGAGCCGCGGGGTCCAGTCTCGTCGTGTCCTCGGTCGATCAACGTGCGACCAGCAGCCGTGCTGCTGGAGCTCCTCGTAATCATCATCAAGAATAGTCCATAGTTGGGCATAGTGAGAATAGCCGTGCTATTTGAGTGACTGACTTTCGTTGTCCATTGTGGCCGTGCTACACGCAGTCGTACTGTTGGTGTAAGACTTTGAAGCAGCCCATCATCGTGCCAGGAATCGTATTCCTCAGGACATTCATCAGCGACGTTCGCTAAATCGTAATTAACTGTATGTGTACGCGAGTGACTACCACTAGCTAACTCTACCAGGACCGAGGAACCAAGGCTGTACTATAAGCTCAAGGTGGTGTGAAAGCAGGTCAGTGACCCTTGTATTTGTCCTCGTAAAGGTATCGCAAGATCTTGATTTCTAGTGCACATACATTCTGAGCTATCGATTCATAGGGTTAGGTAAATATAGCTGAGTTCCTACCAGGCTATTTGCCTCCCACAATGGTTATCATTAGGAGGGTAGTACCACCACTTTCGAATGTAACACCCGTGAAATGCCAATGTCGCGTTTCAGGATCCGTTTGGAAGTAGCCAGGTACAGTGAGAGGAGTGCACCCTGTCAATCTAGATGATGCACTTTTCTCTGTTGTTTCCGTTTCTAGACCGCACTCTAGCTTTACGTCAGGCGGAGCGTTGATATATGCCGAGCTAAAATAAAAATGAAATATATTAAATAATAAGATTTATATTGTGGCTTTAAATTACGTGTTTCACAATTTTTGTAAAATCATTAACCAAGGAGATGGAAAAGTCAATAATTTCTCAAGTAACATATTACTTGCATACGAGGTTACGGATATTAGCTAGTCTTAACATAAAAATAGTACTTTTGATAATAATACTACAAAAATGTGTAACATTAAATAGCTTCAAAAACATAAAAGGAAAACTTACTCTACAAACTAATGTAATTACATATTACGCCCTAAAAAGCAATAAAAAAAACTTTTGATGAATGACCAAAGTCCAGTTCACAATTTTAATAAACATAGACTCGGCGTAGCACCCCTCGTAAAAGTTAATTCTGTGTAGCCATTTTAAAAATAGGAATGTTCATCCCAACATGTGTAGGTACGGTATATACGTTGAAATAAAAATCTACATTATAACCATCTAATCAAAACTCACCTTTCACACAAAGCGATAAGGACGCGTTTCCTTATTTCTGTATCCGGGAATATAATCGTCCCATATAGAGATTAAATGAGAAAAAAACGGTAGTCTGACGACAAACTTTTTAATTCGTAATTACAGGGTACCGTCCAGCCTATAAGCATCATTAACTTCTTTAGGAAATTGTGCATACGAATAAGGGAATGTGGACTTTTGATGGTATTTTCGTTAATTAACAAAACAAACAATTTAGTTTTGTGTTACGCAACATTTAGGATAATTTATAAAGAAGTTTTGGCGGACATCTGTAGTATGGAGTATGCAGGTTATCAGTTTTGAATTATTTTCCAGAAACTGTGGTGGGTAAGTAATGTTCTTAGAGTATACTCTTTAAAATATAGTATGTTACATAATTAAGGATTATGTATGACTTGGATTCAATCTGACGTATCTAATGCCTTATATAATTTAATTAACTAAAAAAAAAACAATGCAAAATATTAGGATTATAAGTATAAAAGAAAATAAATATAGAGCATTAACTCAAATTAGATTTCCTTCAATTGACACGAGTTAGAAAATCTTCAAATAGGATAGGGGAGGACTATTTGGCAAATTGAGAAAGCGTGTATGTCCAGCTCTTCAAATTTACCGAAACGGGAAAAATCAAAAGCGGATTTTAGTAGGTACTTGTCACAAGTTGGACGTACGCACTCGAACTTCTTCGTTCAAACAAGTGTCGGTTTCCCTCATTTATCTACATGTAATGTTATGAAAAATTTGAGCACGTTATTAATTTAAGTCAATTATAAAATTCCTTTTGTACACACGTGCTGTTTCTTTGTCTAATGTGATATTCGTATATTTGTAGGCAGCAGTAGTATGCCGGTTCGATGAGACGGGTCTATATCGCTTATTATACCCGTTAACACGATAACATACACACACGATAACATTTATTTGTCGTAACAAGAAAATTCAAGAAATTAGTCGCGCGCCTGAATATTAATTAATTAATTAAATATTTAATTAATTTTTTTAGATTATTTAGTTTATTATATATATTTATTAACTTATTTAGTTAGATTTTAGAATAAATTATTATTATGTCGAATATTTAGATTCTTTAGAATTGATATAACACTTTTTCATATTTAAAGTTACTTCTATATTAAATATTTATTATTTTGTAGAGTTAAATTATATCATATCGTCGAAACTTTAATTTGAAATATCCAACTATGAAAGTGCGGTTTTACGCACGTTAATCCGAAAAATATTACATTATCAGAAACAGCAATGTATTTTAACTAAAGATAGCCTTCTAAATACTCAATTTAAATTATATTTCGAGCTCATGCATGAAGAAGATTAGAAAATATTCATAAAATAAAAACATAAATAGACTATAAAAATTCACAACTGAGGTTAAAATATTAATCCGTTGTGAGGTCGGTGCGATGTCTCGACTGCCAATCAACCCGTAGGTATTTATTTACAGTGTTTTGCTTTTTGAAAATTAATTTTATTTTTAAAGTTTTATTGGAAAAGTTTTAATATTAAAACACTTATCTGTATTTACTGAGTACTCACGTATGAATTATAGTAGAAATAATAGTGTTGAGTTTATTAAATTCTGATGAATGTTTAAAAAAAAAACTGCAAAAAAAATATAATTTTAAACTTCGGCATCTATTTAATATGGGATAAACGTAAAATTAACAGTGGGAAAAATTTGTTGATGATAAGGATCTAGATGTTGTATATCTTTATCTGGGGTCAGAACGTTGTATTTATTTATATAATTATATCATAATCTTTAACATAACAAATAGAGTTAGTTTGTCACACCCTCTAAATTAAATAATAAATATCATAATATTGGAAGCATATGAGATATAAGTAGATTATTTGAATAATAATACAATTTCGCAACGTTGAGATGTCGACGAAAGTCGGGTCTGAATTTGCATATTCCAGCAAGTGACCTCCCGACGGAGCACTTCTAATGCGATTTTCACGTATGTTTTTCTAACATTATGAATGTGCGAGATTTATAGTAGAAAGCTAGCATTAAATCTAAAATTTCTCAAGGTTTAGATCAACAAAAGTATTTTAATTTGTTACTGTTAAAAGTTAAAGCTTTTTTTAAAATAAAATTAATATTTGAAGAAAGTTATATGATAAAGTTCGTCAAAAGAGAATTGTGGATAAAGAAAAATATCCGGATAAAAGCGTATTTTTAAATAAAGTCACACAAAACTCCAAACATGACGGAAAAGTTAATAACGCGGCAAGACGCGACGCCCTGCAATTATAAATTTAGTAAACTCGGAGCTTTCTCTAACATGTTTCCGGTTTTAATTAAAAGTTAATTTACAATAAAATACATCTTTACATTGTACACGTAAAAATAACTGTAGTAAAATGTGGTAGATAGCTATAATATTAGGTATATGTTTTTATAGCAACCCGGCATGTGACACTACTCTGCCTGATGCTAAGCAGAAGAGCGATCCATACGCAGTGACAACTGCTACCACAGAGAAATATCTACAGGCATTAATCGCCTCCGCTATGCCGGCTCGGAAGACGAATATGCATCGTTCAGTCCTCTCGTTGTACCCGGCTACTTCTAAATGCGATTAGGTCTAGGGTGACAGTGGTGGTATTATCCCAAAACGGCGGACTGGGATTAATTTTCAAATAAAACACGAATTAGTTTTTTTATAATTATTATGTTCCTATTCATTTTAGTTTAATGCTTTTAAAATTTTATATTTTTATATACATAGTTCGTTTTTATTTTACTTTAAATCAATCCGACGATATTTCTACAATTCCCACACTAATTTCTAAACAACTAATGACATTTCTATTTGTATTATCATCCATTATTTTTACGATAGCTGAATATGAGCCGCAATATTCATGTGTTAAGATATCGTTAGCGCTACTTATATCTAACATCATTTTCTCACACGTGTAAGTTCCCTGGAACAGTAAAATAATATATTATTATTAAGCCACTTTATACAGGTTAGCCAATTCTACTCAAAACTCTTGCAAGTGTTCTTTGCTACGGGCGTCACATTGTATGGTTTGTAAAATTATATATTAACATGTGACATGCGATAAATAAATAAATAAATAATCTGTGTAGAAAAAATCGACAATACACGGATCGCAAACCACCATATGGGCCAACCTACCAGGGTGACCAAACACCCGGGGGTTACTTAAAGGCCATTACAATTCACCAATGACATTGTACACATGTTGGCTTACGTATAGAAGCAGCTTAAAACCATGATGAAAATTAAACAGAAAAATTAACGCGGACAACATCCTGTGTTGAGGCGGGAATCGAACACGCGCTTTCCTCTGACCACTAGGCTACATAGCCATTGTTCGTCGAACGGTCTGTTTTGAGAATTGTCGTTCGTCGAAATTACTGCTTTTCTTTTTCACCAACACTTAGATTTTTTCTGCTCATTTTTCATAGTAATTCGTAAATAGATATTAAAATTAAAATGTAATATTTATATTTTATAATATAATTTATACAATTATTATATTTTGCTGTGTTGAGCGCTCATAATACCATAATAAGTTATATCGGTACTGGGTGAGAATATTGCAATTGGGAGAACGGTATGCGTTTCTGCGTATACCAACTCAGTACTTAATAATACTTACAGTAAATACTGGACACGAAGTTATGTTAAGCGAAGAAAAGATAGGGTACCACGGAGCGTCCTCTTCCTGTAATTTTTCGCAAATATCTCCTTCAACTGTGAACATTAATTCGTCTGCCATATCACCTTTTTTCGATACTTCTAAAACCATCTGAAAACAATATTTGTCTGTAACAATAATGCATAATTATCATGGAATAATTTCTACTATTTTTAAACCTAGGGCAGATCATAATATTATTATTATTTAATTCTAATTTAATGTTTATTGTTTATTTAATTATTTTTTTTCACCAAATACTATTTTACTATAGTTAATTTGATTTGGTGTTTTTTTTAATTGAATGTTAACTCTTAAGCTTTTTATCATGGAGCTATTAATGGAAAACTGTAAATTACTTTTCTTAACGCCTATATAATTGATTGTTTTCGTAATAATATAAAAACAAAAGAACAAAATTACGCACAACTTGTCCTTCGCTAATTTCTGTAAATAATTCAGCATCGCCTTGTATGCATGTCTCGGTTCCAGAACTGGAATCTAATGCAAATTTAGAACAATCTAAGAAATTTGAATTGTCGAAATCTTCGCAATCCATAAAGGTTTCTTCAAATACAGCGGCGTATGATACCTATAATAAATAAATTAGTATACTAATAGAATACTAGCTTTTATTTGTTTGAACAGTGAATAAAAAAATTATTAAATTTACTTACATCGCCACAGTGAACATAATTGTAAAAACTAAATATAAATCCAAAAAACGTGAAAAGCCATATTTTTTTATACATATTTATATTAAACATTACGTGGAAGTGAAATGATGTTTCTCTGTTTATGCTATTTTATAGTGTGTTACTGTCAGATGTATACAATTAAGTTATCGTTATGATCGATTGTTATAAGCTATTTGACATGAAACCTTCCGTGACAGAGGGTTTTCATCGTGTTAACTAAGTGTAGTTTTTATCTATTTGTTAATAATAATATTTAACACTCTAGCCATGAGTAAACACGAAGTTGAATTTAAATAAATAAATAGCCGATCATTTTATACAGTCACACATCGCGTCGCGTTCACTTCTTAATAATTTTGTATAACGTATTCTTATAAAAATCGACTTTATTATTTTCTTTAACCATGAAACTCATAGTACGACGATTTATCAAATTAGAAGATTCTGCAACAGTCGTGTCGTTTTTCTATTATTGAAGAATAAGTTAGTAACTGCGACCATAAGTCAATATTTTTTGTACCATCCACATTAAAACTACATTGTAATTTATCAAACAGAAAAAACAAAGAGGGCAAATTCCTTTATCATTGCAAGTTATATGGCAGTTTCATGTAAATGACGCCTACTTCTAAACTATCATAATTTTTCGATTCCGGATCGAGTTTTCCCCAAATTCTAAACATTTATCGGAATAATCTACATGTTTGTTTTTCAGTTATTGTCCTCAATTTATTGTCACGTGCTATAAACGAAAACAGTCTTTTGAGTCATGTTTTTGATTTTAATGTGCAGTTATTAAAGTTTAAAATCGCGTGAAGTGGTTTTTACTTATTGTTTACATTATTTTGAACATATTCAACGAAAACTACATTTTACATTCGTTGCATGCTTCAAAAAGCACAGCAGGGTTGTGTAAACCACATAGTGTATCAATTTTATTGCGAATATGATATATGTGGGGTTTCGCTTCGCTATCATATTTTTAAATATTAATAATATTTCTAACAGCATACGTTTCTTATTCACGCCATTTACTCCAGGAAATACTTTTTTTATGATAAAATCGTGAGATTGCTTTTTCAATGGTTATAGTAAATATATTTCATCCATGTTAAGAATACACATAAATTGATCTCAAAGTATTAATAACTAAATTAAGTAGGTTAAATTCAGTATGGCGACTTGAAAAATTGGATTAGTATTTTTTTTTTGAGATGAAAAGTGCAACTGTTGCAAAAATATGGCTTTATTTTTCATGACTTTGTCTTTTAATGTCTGTATTTGGTTACCCGACCTTCTACCACGAAAATCTCATCTTCCTTGATACCTAATAAGTTTTAGTATCTTCATGTGAGCGACCTGATAGAAAACGAACATCATACTTTATTTATTATATGGTATTACCCAATCTTATCAATTTATCAGCAAATTAAGGTGGTTTAAAAAAAAAACCTTAAATACCTTTTCTTTACCTTATACATACAGGTATATCTGTCACAATTAAAACTTATAGATTAAATGTAACAAGAAAACCCTTTTGGATATTCAAATTTTTGGCTTCCACGTACCAGGGTAGCATACCTTTAAAGGGGGTGCGTAAATGATTTAATTATGCGTATTGGACGCGTCACAACATCGCGCCACTTAATTTGATTGTCGCAGACACTTATATGCAAATGATACGTTACGTTTAATTGAATATCTTTGTACCACGTAATGGATGGGAAGACTCGAGATGACTTTTGGGATTGTGGCTGGTCTTTAATTTCCCTTTATATATGTCTAACTTACTATTTAATATTAACTAAAACATTGAAAATTAAAGAAAAAAAATATTGAAAATTATATAATATCAGTTATCAATGTTATCGTATTCTATTTTACAGCCGTTACTTTTGCATATGACCACACTAAATTAGAATGCAGTGTAATGTCTGCAGAAGAAATAATGCACAGCCTAACCTAAATCTGATTACCTACTTCAAGTTGATTCTGAAACGCGACGTTAAGCGTTTCATAGTTGTTAGATTTGAAAGTTGTAGAACTCCCCCAGGACGGCAGACTTGAGTAATAACCATAATCAGTCTGCCTACTACTATTTTGCTATAGGTATAGATCGATCGAAAGTCCTAAAGTAATATTCGCAGCCACAAATACGTCCGCTTGACCCGAATGACTCTATATAAAGGAAAGAAAATTATAGTGTTATCACTAAATAAATTATTATCGTTCGTACTTCACGTAGTAATATTGATACCAGTTTCCTTGCTAGTTAAAGCTATTTATTTTCCTTAATGTTTGTATTGGAACCGGTTTATTGTTATTAAATCGTCTTTGAATTACTTTAGGATATCATCCACAACTGGTTCTGCTCCTTAGCTGCAATATTTACTTCGCCTTTTAGAATATATATAATTTGGTATTTAATTGATTAATGGTGAGTGATAAAAAAATTATAATTATGAAAAAAAACAAATTTATTGAGTATGAAAAATAAATACGTATTTCTGTTATTTTATCTATTAACTGGTATACATTTAATGCTTAAGTGTTATAAGATCTCATATTTGATAGAATCCAACTTCTATAACTCGAAACAGACGTATAGACTCCTGGCCAACCGTCTCTTCCGCAACCATTGCCGAAGGATACCACAGCCACAGATTCCCAATCACCATTATCTTTCCTTTTCATCAATGGTCCGCCAGAATCACCACGACAAGCATCTTTGGCAAATTCACCACCAGCACATACTTGATTCTCAGTCAAACGTGCTTTTAAATTTAAATACTTGGAGTCACATTCCAGCTTATCAAATATTGGTAAACTCAACTTCATTTTTATATTACTATTTTTTCCTACAAATAAGGTCATTGTTATTATTACGAGTGTTTCCTATTACGAGCAAAACACGTGTAAGTTGCATATTGTAATATTTACCATTAAGTGTTTTTCCCCATCCAGCGACAAATACGTCTGTATTTACAGGAAGACTAGTAGATTCCTCTGCTATGCAAATCGGTCTCACATAGTCTGTAATAATTTTGATAATATCCTCATTAAAAACAAGGAAAATAATAATTTCAATAAACACGGCAAATTATTTTTGTAAAGATTAATATATAAAAAAATACAATTTGCTCTACAAAAGCTCGAATTAGCTTCCTCGAGGAAAATGCTAATTTAAAGTACAACAATTGAGTATTTCAAAAATGCAGTTTTGTATATTTGCCTAGGATGTGACTGTATTACACCTGATGATGTGTTAAAGTGCGCTCCATGAGTAGAGACAATTCCTACTATGTAGAAAAGTCTGCAGGGAACATTTAACTTTCGTTAAGTACTCCCTGGCGTGCAGACAGCTGGCACCTCGCCTTTGTAGGCATAAGGAGACGAATGTGCATTGTTCATTGACAGGGTACTTCTAAGCCGATTCCAAACTAGACTAGGTCATTTCACGGGTATACATGAAAGTGATGGTAGTACGCCACTTCTGCCTACCACCTTTTTTTTATTATGATACGTGTCGTGACGTGACCTCGACTGGCCTGGTGGTAAGAACAGTGGAGGTCTACGAACACTGACGACTCGAGAACCGCTTACTCGGTGGCTCCAGTCGCAATTACTATGCCGGCCTGAGAAGGTGCTTTTTCACGCTTCGCTAGAAGGATCCAATATTAAAGAACTGGGAGAACATATGGGAGGGCAAAGCATTCCATTTGTCAATTGTGCGACACAAAAAGGACGCGCCGAACCGTTTCGTTCGGCTACTGATTCGGTCGACACAATGCGGATGCTTCCCTCTCCCAGTGCGCGTATGAATAAGGTTAAAAAGCTCTTCGATTTACCATGATATAGGCGATAGAGGACACATAGGGATACTAGTACCTTATATATACCTTAAACTAATATATTTTAAATTGTAAATAGAACTTACAAGAATATCTGACCCTATTTGCTAATCGTACTAAAGCTATATCATCTTTTCTATTGATATTTCTATCTGCATATCCAGAATGTGGTATGGCTCTATCGACAGGTATCTCAAGAATAGGATCAGCACACTCGTTTCCTACACAGTCTTCAGTAGTTGTGGTATCATATTCACCTAAACGAATTGTAACCCTGGTAACAAATCAATTGTTTTAAAAATATATTTAAGGTTTACTTTTATTAATTAGACGATTAACTACTTACAGTTGACCGACTTCAGTCAAAATAGCACCAGCTACACAATGTCCTGCTGTTAAAACATAGCGATGGTTGATTAACACTCCACCACATTGGTATGTTATTGAATGATCCGCTGGAAATTAAAAGGATTTTATATTAGGTTCAAGGTTGATTCATCCAGTTCTACTTCATTAACAGGTTTTATTTAAAAAACTCGTTGCGCAAATGTCTTAAGTGTGGTAATACATGACGAATTAAAAAAAACTCTTAGGACATTATGCAAAAAGGCAAATAATATTTTAGTAATAGAAACTAGTTCTTACATCTTCTATATCCAAGAAGAGCCATCCAGGGAAATTCGTCTAAATCTGTAGCTTGCCCACCGTATAGTCTATCACCACTGGCATCGACACCACATTCACCTTCAGGTGCTGGTAAAGAATCTTCTGGAACAGCTGGATCTATTCTATTATTAGATGGCCTACTCGGTCTCTGGAATTCAAAATGAAACAATTTAGTCGATAACAAAATAAATACTACACCGTTTCCTTACACGATTTGGGGAATTCCACATGAGGTGAAAAGTCAAGTTTTGGCTTTAGGTTGTGTATCTAATAAATTATAGGATATTTTTCTTACTAAAAATCGCGCAATCGTGGCCTACATTTTTGCACTTTTTAAAACAAATAATTACTTACAATAGGTGTTATTGTTTGTTGAGTAGGCAGCGGACCACAACATACTTTTGGTATTTTATCTTGGAACCCGCAATGAGATCTTTTCAAAAAGTTTATAACACTACTTGGTAACGGTTGTGATTCCAATGCAGAACTTAATGGTCTACAGCTAGTTATGGCTACACATTTACTTGATTCACCAAGAGGTGTTATGCATGATTCTGTAAGTAAAAATTATTGTTAAGGAAAAGTTGTTAATATTTATTATAGTATATAACATGTAAGTATGTATATGTATGTATATTGGTTAATATTTCATTATTGTTTATTATAATGAGAAAAGTTTTTTTTAATTGTAGTTCGGCATGTGACAACACTCCACCTGATGTAAAGTTAAAGTGCGGTCCATGAATGGAAACAACTGCTACAACAGAGAAACCTGTTCGGGCAGCAGTCGCCTCCACTATGCCGGTTTGAGGAGACGAACATGTACCAACTAGATCGACAGTGCACACTCTTCTCGTTATACCTGGTTCCTTTCAAACTATTCCCGAAAACGCGACAAGGTCACTTCACGGGTGTTACATTTGAAAGTGTTGTAACTGAAAGAAACAAACTGGATGATGCACAAGTACACTCATCAAGTCGTCATCAAACGACTGCTGCTTAACATCAGACGGATTACAGTCACACGTCGGACTGCTATACTTCGGTGATCATTAGTAACTATAGAGGCACTATAACTTAAGAGTTTAAAGTAAATCGCATTATATAAGGAATTACAATTTCAAATTATTAGGTCGTAGCTATCTATTAATTGTAATAAAAACTAGTTAATGTATGCAATTTAACTGACATAACAGTTAAATGTTGGATATTTTTACATTATTGTTAATTATTTTTGATAAACTCTTAAATAACGATAACCTTTTTAAAATAATTAACTTTTTTAAAATGTATTTAAGAGTAGTGTTATTATTATGAAGGTTAAAAGAAAGTTTATATTGTCTATTAGTGTTTATTTGAAGTAAATTACCTGCACGTAAAGACTTAACAAATAAAAAAAGGGAAAATAACACAAATTCACACTTCATTGTTCACATTAGTCTTTGTCACACATTAAAACTAATTTGCCTTTTTCTTACACAAAACAATGTTTATTTGTATAGTAAATAAATAATACATGGAAATTAAATAATAAGACAAAAATGCTGTGTCTTTGCCGACTTGTTACGAACTGGTACTTGGAGGTCAACATGACTATATTTATATACTTAGGTTTTGTTGCTCCTATCTGTACAGACAACAAAATAATTGAAAATACTACGTAACTTTAAATTCCTTGATAATGGCTGAGATAAATCTGTGAGTACAATTATAATAACTGACTTTTATACATTTTAAGAATAATAATTAAAAAGGCATAAAATATTTTTTAGAAAAATTACTTAGTGAAGTACTTATATTATATTAATTTATTTAATTACTGACCATACATGTCTGACCACAGTTAAAGTCATCATCCGAGGTTTTACCGCGTACCACAAAAAATATAACCATTTTTCCTATATCGATTAGGATTTTGTAAGTAATATTAATACTAATACATATTATTAAAGTAATCATTCGCCAATATACAAAAGGGGAAGTTTTGCCGTGAAAATTGTTAACACAAGTTTTTTTTTTACATATTTCTATCCGTTTTTAATATAAGTAAAAATCTATAGATAGAAAGGTTCGACTATGATATTCGTAATTCGTGTAGCAATTTGCATATTTGAATCTTAACTTATCTCACCTTCTATAAGGAAAATCCGATATAAATCTAGAAACGTACATCGACTGTTTTTGCTTCATAAATAAATTAATGAATGGATAAGGCATCAGTTCTTTTATTAGTCCTATACTGCCTTGTCCATTCAAATTCACACGTAAATTTTGATATGCTGCCAATCTTTGCTTTGAGTGGTTTGAACCATATGTATGGAAAAACATAGATGGAGCTGCATTATGGAAAAAAAATATCGAACGTCTTGTGTAAGGTTGCCCATGCCGTTGGGTTAATACCCTCAGTTTCAAGTGAAGTAATCCGTGAAATGACCTAGTCGCGTTTCGGGGTCAGCTTGGAAGTATAACTAAATACCCGGCCCTGAGAAAAGTGTGCACTGGTAACCTGAACGATGAACATTCGTCTTATCAAGCCGGTGTAGCGAAGGCGATCGCTGCTTGTAGGTATCTCTCTGTGGTAACAGTTGTCTTCGCTCATAGACCATACTCTTAGTGATGTTGCGAGACGTGGATGTCAGAGCTAGAAGGCAGAGGCAGAGGTAAAAAGGATTTGCGGTAATAAAGGGCAATAGTGTCAAATGATTAGATCGATGCAAGCCGATAGACTATCCATATCTCGTTGAGAGGTGCGTAGAGAGGCGCTCTATCTTTTTTTCTAAAATATTATAAATAACATATAGATATTCTATATCTATGGTTCAACGATAAAAATTGTAGTTTCATTAAAACTATAAAATTTATACACAGTTTGCAGATTTACTGTTACATTTTTTACTGAATAATAAAATAAAAATTTAATATTTTATTGTTATTATCAATTATTATATTCACTAAAGAGCAAACCAGTGATGTTTTATGTCGATTTATTTCTTTATATCGATTAAATATCAAAACATCTTTACGACCCAGTGCCCAATCAACCAATTTTTCACAAAGTTGCGCGCAATTTCCGTCCCGCAAATCACTTTGCCATTAACGACATTAACTTCGTGTCTCGTCCACAGATTTTATTATCGACCCCTGTTTCTAAATCTCGCGTTTCATTTAATTTCTATTCATTTAACGGAGAAATGAAATAACAATTAAGTATTATTTTCTTAAAGTCTATTTTATAAGTAAAATCTTCTTCTGTAGTTTTTAGGCTTCTGGTTTGGAAGCTCAAAGCAACTGTTATTAGATTATGTTTAACGTTTATTTATTAATACTTAGCGACCAAGGTTATAGATAACGATCGAAAGGTTCTTGAGACAGAATCCAGGTCTGGCCAACCCAAATGGTCGGGTGGGCATTTGGACATATTTGCTCCTAAATGTAGTACAAGATGTATAAAACTTTAATGCTCTACTTATATAAAGAGTTTTCGATTTCCTGAAAATCCAGTTAACGTTTGGTTATGCAACAAATATAAACAATAATATTAATCGGAGTGGGAACGAAACTTATATTGATAATCTCGCCGGATCGCACAATTTCATGTGGACGCGTGTTTGCCAGACCTACTTTAATGTACTATCAAGAGTAAGGGAGCAGTCCCAGTTTTTTTTTTCAAATTTTTTTATCGGAATATTACAGTTGCCTTCTCTTTCTGATTGTATTATAAGTAAAGGAGATCAATATTGTTGTCAAAGTGTCTATATGTTTTTTACATATTGCACGTCATTTAGTTGTCAATGTTATGAGGAAAAACGAAAAAAAGTGACATGTAAATATCAATCAAATTAATCTACACACGTCAGTTATCATAGCAACGTAAACATAAGTTATATTTAAAGTAGGAGCTGAGAGAAACATAAAAATATGCAAGTAACATTAGTCCTTAAGGCGGGACTGCTCCCCTGCTCTTGATAGTCCTTACCTGGAAAATATCTAAACACGTAGGTAGATATAAAAATATAAGGCTATTCTTGACGATTTAAAATTTGCAATTGAAGTCGTGCAAATTTAATGCTTACCCTCTGTCCAACTCCGTAACGAACCAAAGAGTGGTATTGTAAGTGAAGCACGTATTCAATCGAACGCTCGAGCGGTCACTCCTTAACTTTGCCCCGACGGGTTTCGATACAATGATAAATTGGCGATTGGAGAGTCTTCGAGGATCTTCAACCACTTTAGTTGTCTTGGAAATGTCGCAAATAATTTACTTTAGAATTTCTTGTTTAAATAATATACTATTGGGTTTACTCACCTTTGACTTTTACATGTTTTACAAGTTGGATACTTGATATACTTAGGTCTTATATTTCTTCAATAAATAATTCAGGTGTAGCACTCAGAAACTTGTTTATACTAAACGAGTAGGTTTACAGTTTACATTATTAATTGATATTATTTTAAAACAGTGTGGCGTTATGGTTAGCGGTGGTCTCAGGTTCGATTCCGACTCGAAACTACTTGTAATTATACATATATTATAAATATGGTGTTATAAAAATAAAAATTTTTTGATCATTTGTTTCGAATTTGGTCATAAATATATTTTTATAGTAGACGTCGGGACTTGGTGTCAGTGGCATTATCGATGGCCTTTAAATATTATTTATTACCATCCAGCAGTAAGTATTCACCAGTAGCGTTGTGTGACGCACCTATCACTATTTGTTCAAGAATCGCTTCGGATATCCGTGATTTATTACCCCTGAAGAACACTAAATTTTACGATCACTTGTGTTTGAGAATATATTTTTGGCGTGGTAAAATCTTTCGTGTAAAAGTTTAATGTAAATTAAGTAACTTCAGTTAAAAGTCAAAAGAGTGGTAGGCAGACTGATAATATAACCCAGTCTGCTAAATTTCTAGTTTCACCCGTAAAGTACCCTCTTGAGCTTGTAAGTAGTCTAAGTCTAAATAACTAGAGAATTCCCTGTCAGTAGATGGGACATTCATCTGTCTACATACATACTGTCTACATACCACATACATACAAGAGTGGTAGGCAGACTGATGATGGTTATTTGCCCAGTCTGCCGGACTGGGGTAGTACCACCACTTTCGAATGTAACACCCGTGAAGTGACCTTGTCGCGTTTCGGGAATAGTTTGAAAATAGCCAGGTAGCAGGCTCGTCTCCTCATGCCGACATAGTGGAGGCGACAGGTTTCTCTGTAGTAGCACTTGTTTCCATTCATGGACCGCATTCTAGCCTTACATCAGGCGGAATGTTGTCACATGCCGAGCTACATTAAAAATAATAATAATAATACTTGGCGACTTTGTCTAAAAAAAATCTTCAATTAAAAAAAGTTATACGAATGATAGTCGCAATAAAATTTCGATTACCTACAAAAACTCAGTATTATCACAAACATTGTAAGAATAATTAATTCTAACAAACG
The DNA here is from genome assembly GCA_948150575.1 of Tinea pellionella. Classification (NCBI taxonomy): domain Eukaryota; kingdom Metazoa; phylum Arthropoda; class Insecta; order Lepidoptera; family Tineidae; genus Tinea; species Tinea pellionella. The sequence continues at coordinate 5,389,553 of OX411252.1, forward strand.
AATGTCAATTAGTAAAGGCCCAATAGACGAGAGTAAATAGAGAAAACAAATTATCGCAAAAAATAAACATAAACGAAAGTCCCTCTCTGCTTATTGGGTTTGAATAAGTCTTTGCTAAAAGCTTTTTTCTGACCGTTCTATTGATATAAATGGGTGATGTCCGGTAATCGGGGGACATGCATTAATCAACCCAACCGTCCACCTCGTCCGATCGTCTCAGATGAAATATATTACTGTTCATCTCTCAATTAGTTTTGTTAAGTAAATGTAAAGTCAATATTTGATGAATGTCATGAAAATAACAATTTATATATTTTTTTGTATAAATACAGTCCAGCGGAAACATCTGCTACCACATAGAAATGCAGTAGTCGAAAAAGTTAATCTCGAAACGCGACTAGGTAACAAAGTGGTGGTACTACCCAAGAACGGCTGAAGGCAAATTTTCCTAATACCTCCCTAACCTGAAAACTATTTTCCTCAATAATATGTATTATAATAAACATTTATTTGGACCCGGAATCGAACGCGGGACCTTCACGTAACCACTAGCTGATCGCTCTGCTACAAGAGCCGTCAAATTGTCTCGATGTCATAAATTAATGGACTCATAATATTAATGCAATGCATTCGAATACTTATATAAATATTCGAGTTCTAATTTCAAAGTTGTTTTTTTTATACGTCCCCTTTGGCAGTTGCAACGAGTTCAGGAAGTAAAGGAAATAGGAATCATTATTTAACGTCAATGCTTAACGTGATTGGGCCGCAGCCTCAGTAAATTGCCCGTTAATGATGCTCTTCAGTTTTTCTTCCCCTGTGTGTTTGGATTAATCTATTTACATTTACAGTAATACCTATCTATAGCACATCTCAACACATTTACATAACCATCCCGGATATACGATTTTTCTGAAGTTTTTTATCTTACTGTACTGGTTATTAGTCCTGGGGTAGTAACCACTGTGGTAACACCCGTAATGTGACTTTGTAGGTATAACGAGAGGAGTATATATATTCTGTGCCGTAGCTATTTGTTTATTATAGTGATTTGCGATAATAATTAGTGCTGAGAAAGTTATAAAATTACTTAATTTCAACATAAATCTGCTATGTTTCAAACAATGTTGTAAAACAAAATGTATGGACGCTTGGGCGTTATGAACGTTTTAAGTTGTAAGTATTGGTTTATTTTTATGAAGTTAATATACTTAAATTAGTATCAAAACATCAAATGAAATTGATGTCCTTAGAGATGATCTGAAATAAGTTAAAGCGTAAGATTGAAAGAAAAAACTCAATCCATTTACTCTCCACCTCATAAATGCAGGGGTTTAGAATGTAAAGATAAAAAAAGTCGTATAAGAAGAGTTTATTTAATATCTAGAGAGTGAGAGACATCAAAAGGCACATCTCGAACGAGATATTGAAGTTTGATGGGTGTTTGGTGACGGCATCATGTCCCTGTGAAGGGATTTTAAAATTATTTACACAGAATTTTACGTTGTTCTTTATATTTATTAATAACTCTACGGTTACATTCAATATGACAAATGAGACATTTTAATATATTGCAAGATAATTAAGGTTTTCCTTACGTAGTAACTGCGGGATTTTTTTATTATTATTGTAGCACGGCATGTGACAACACTCCGCCTGATGTAAAGCTAGAGTGCGGTCTATGAATGGAAACAACTGCTACTACAGAGAAATCTCTACGGGCAGCAGTCGCCTCCACTATGTCGGCTTGAGGAGACGAGCATGTACCTGTACGATGACAGTACACACTCCTCTCGTTATATTTGGCTACTTTCAAACTATTCCCGAAACGCGTCAAGGTCACTGCACCTTCAAGCCGGCAGAGCGGAGGTTCTGCAGTAACAGTTGTCGCCGCTCATGGACAGCCCTCTAGCTTAATATGTGATCAGACGAAGTAAGGTTTTTTGTTGGGTTATTATTAAATAAAAATACATTTTATTTCAAGAACTTTAATTTATATAAATGATTGTACATTTTTTTAAGTTCAGTCTCTACGGAATATTTTTTGAATATTCTAAGATTCTATAATGGATTCTAGGTCTTTGATGTATTGCTATAATTTTTCTTCAATGTCGCGACAGCGTTCGACCTCCATAAACCCATGTTTAGATTATCTATTCATGCTTTATCATTTATGGTTACTGGAAGATTTAAAATTTATACTGAATAATAAATGGACGGCCGTGGTCTAGCGCTCGAGGACGGACGTCACAATTGATAAGACCCGTGTTCAAACCCAAAATTCTTACCGGTACCAATGTAACTACGTTATATGTACTTGGTCTGTGATACAAGCACTAGTATAGCTATGAAGAGTGCCCAGTATAGGGTCAAACATTGTCAATAGCTCATTCGTATTCTAAGTGTGCAAATAGAACGGCCGTGGTCTAGCTGTAGGTGTGGTACGATTGATGATACCCATGTTTGTTATACGTACTTTGGTTAATTCACGAAACTATAAAACAAATAAAAAAATACTATAATTTGCACGAATTTTTCGACGATAATGATATAATGTTTAATAAATTAACTAAAATAAAATTCAATAAAGTGTAATTAATTCCATTAAAAATTGTAATACCCTAGCAGGATTCATGTTTGGGAAAAATATTATATAATAAAGTGAAAACTTATATATGTACAACGTGAAGGAAATAAAGATATTTGTATTTGATATAGGTATAAAAAATAATTAAATCCTCAACACGTTGAACGCCGTGACGGACACCATGTATCTGATAGCATACTATCTCCCGGGGTCACACCAAAAATTGAGAATTATCCAAAAATTGTTAACCAGCACCTTAAAATTTTTAACATACGCGCATAATATTCTAAAATAAGCTGATGCCTTATCTGGAGTTACGGCACGAACTCATCCAATTATCTGCAGCATCAGGTGCAAAGTTGGCAGCAATTAAAACGAGATACGATGCTTAGGGTTCACTGTTTACCTCTTATATCTTTGCAGACTTACTTTATGGTGACATAAAGAAAGCTAACGTTGTAAACTGTAACGTACCTAAATCGCTTATACGAGCGTGTGTGCATTTCAAGATATAAAGGGGAATTAATAAGGCTATTTCAGAAAACGATCCGACAGATAGCTATCCCTATAGTTCGACCAAAGCCTCTGAAGATTGATAGAGCAATATTGAATGGAACCGATTCACGATAGTTATGTCGAAAATAAAATTATGTTCATGTGTTTCTAACTTGATATAATGATTCTTAAAGAGTGGTAGACAGGCTGATGCTGTTTACCTTAGTCATGGATTTGCTCTGCCAATCGAGATGATACTCACTCCACAAGTCGGCACAGCGGAGGCTATTTCAGCTTGTGTGCACTACCCGATAACTATGTATAAAAAATACACATTTCTTTTTAAAATGTAATTTTTATCATAGCGACCAAAGTACATTTAACAAAGTAATTTTTTTAAAGGAGATTTGAACATCACATAATATAATGTGAGCCGAGTCTATATTATATTTTTAATAATATAATTTAGTAGAGAATAATTTTTTTATAGCAAAATCATTATGATGTGATGGTCGCACTATACGAATAAAGATCGATATTTACTCAAAAAACTTAACTGAAATTCAAATGTGATTTATCTGCGCTAACTATAAAAGTAAAAAGAATGTAAAACCCCCGCCCTTCCAGTCACTAAATCCGAACACTTTGATTGCCCATCAAAGTTTCTGGCACTCAAAAAACCATTTGAAAAATAACACATTTTATATACCTCAGATCCATAAGAGAATTGGAGTTCCGAAAGGGTGCATTTAAGCATTACTGAAAGAGCTTTTGTATATCGCTTTTAACAATTTAATGTTGGGTATTAGAATTACTATTAAAATAGGTATGTAAAGCCCGTTTCTAATGTACGTTTACGTTTTCCTAGTGTAGATATTAGCTATAAAAACAGTTAGTGCATTACATTGCGACTGACTCTTGTCATAGAATAGAGCAAATGCTGAGGTTAACTTTAATCGTCGCTCATAACCGTTTACGTTAGTCATAATAATTTAATTCTGGTTAACACTGAGAAGTTGGGATCAAAACATGGAATTAATGTTACTCTTGATGCTCTTGCTCGTCGTTTGCATAAGTAATACACGCTACGAACACTATCTATTATCAAATTATACACAAAATAACGACGCTTGATTTTGAAAAGCGATTTATGTAATTGATAGTATTAAATAATAATAGGTAGATAAGTACTTAAGATTTAAATAGTTTGTGATAACTAATAATTGTGTCTATGACAGAATCACACTACAATAAGCTGAATCAATCTTATAAAGGCACGTTTTAATACTTAACAATATACGCCTGAATTAGTTTAATATAAAAACTTGTAATAATAATAACGCCTGCAAACTTCGCAGTAGCAAGTACTTGCTTATCCCCTCGTAGTGCAAATGATGTCATCTACACGAGGGTTGGAAGCTGACGTCATCCTGCAAAACCTCCTCTTTTGAGATGTGAGTCAACGGACCACGCCCCAAATTTTCTGCTCCAATTTCAATTTGATGTCGAAATGTTGTTACTGGCCTTGTGTTTTTAAAATTCAAATGCTGCGCAATATGTAACACAATGATTTTGTTTTTCAATTTAAACTGATTTATTCAAATTGTATTTTTATACGTGATAAACAACAACTGTGATAGGTGTATGGACTTCTCTAAAGAATAAACAAATATAAATCGTAATGCGAATGCACTGGCCTTCAGGACACAGGGCAACCTAAACTGAAAGCTAGGAAATCTTGATGTTCATATTGAACATTTAATAATATAAACAAAAGTATTTTTTTTTAAAACGAACATTTAATTGTCTTTAATAAAATCCGACTGATGTTAATATTTATTTTTATATATTATATATTTCATGAAAAAGTTTATTATTACTTACTGGTTACTGATTTTTAATTAAGCAACACAAAAAATATATATTGAAACACAGTATCCATTTAATAAATGAACGTTATTTGAAAAAGAATCAGATAACATTTTCCAACAAGAATAATTTACAAGGACCTCAGAAAGCCGCAAAGCTTCGGAGTGAAAGCTCAATGTTGGTCGACGCAATCTCATAGATTAAAGCTACTTCAGGCGAATATTGGTTGCAACTGATAAACAGCTACAGACTTTGTATTAAGTTTCGCATAAATCTGTTAGTTTATTATACTAATTTTTGGTTTTAAAACATTAAATAATAATATTAATTTTTAATAACTGTATGCAGTGAAAGTTGAAGACAAGGGCTGAAATGAATAAAAAAATAGAGGAGGTACGGACACAATTGTCTAATATGGCAGAGGTTTAGTGGTCAGAACAACTGTGCCCATACTAGGAGGTTCGAATCCACCACAGCTCAGGCTGTTGAGTGATTTTTTTTTCTATTCATCTTTCATTATAAGTTAACAATCTGACCAAAAATTTAAAATAAACCGATAATTGTATGTAGACTGATTTTTTGCTGTTTTTTTTTTTTAGTTTTATGCAGAATTATCTTGTAAATATTTTTATTACCAATTTGTATTGTTAGTATGTTGTTTTCGCACGATTTAAGGATATTTGTGTAATACAGTAGGTAGTTTTGTAATTAATAGATGGGACTTAGACTGATTCCCAATTGGTTACTCTAACAAAGATGTTCACAGCTTACACTCGCTATCTATTAGGTTTAGTCCCACCTGCACTGTTGTCTGCTGGCAACTATATCAGTTGGCAGCCAATTTTCCCAAATGGGTTCTCTCATATCGAGCTATCTCGCTTCGCTGATCTTGCCGTGTGTCTGCACTTTGAAACTTTACGTTTTATGTTTTAGACAAAAATCCTATGCGCCGCCCGCCGTATACCTAAGCCGAGTTTTAGGTAGATTTTATATTACTAACAAAGTAGCTAGTCAAATATTTCAAATAAGAATATGAAAACTTATTTTTTGCTTTTTTATAGCATGTAGGCGCTTATGTTTTTCGGTTAAAACTAAAAACTATTTTATTTTAATTATCTGATGTTAAAATGCCTGCAGGCAGCAGTCGCTAGTCCCATCCACTATGCCAGTGATGTGTAATAGTATCCTTTGATGGTAGACTGGACAGATTCCTATCATCAGTCTGTCTACTACAACCTTTTATTTTTTAATTTATCTCAAAGTGCATATACCAAATTTGTAGGCGTTATTATACGTATACGTTTGCTAGATGAAGCTTAATTTTTAATTAGTAAATACATTCATCTCACTATTCTGAAAGCAAAAGTGTAAATTTCAACACTGGATCTCGACCGACCGATATTAAACACGTACGTGAACAAGCAAAAGTTTGTAACTAGAAGAAAGAACACAAGCGTGCCGTCCACTCACAGTGACAAACGTTCGAGGGAACTCGAGAAACTTGTTACAGAAGTAAAAAGAATTGTATGAGAAGATGTTAAGAGGAGACCGCCCGTCCCCCTCGACCCTCCGCAGCTCCGGTGCCTCCCAGCCACTCGATTTAATTTACATCTCCACACCGATTGTTCAAAACTTCAGAGTTCGTCGAACGCAGTACCAACCACATACTAAGAGGTCCATTTTTGTTTTGAAATGTACTTTATAATAACTAATAATAAAGGTGAAAATACCAATTCGAATAATGTTCTACTATATAATAAACAGTCCACGGCGTCTTCTCAGATTTATTTTCCACTAACAGCCCCTAAATGGATTTTAGTTCCGTTAATATAAGGACGTTAACTTTCGTTGCTTGGGACATCAAACGCCGTTTCACCGACGCTCTCTAAAATTTAATATTTAGACGCTGTTAGTCTTTGACGGCTCACTAAATTCAATAACAAAACCTATTCAGTTTTAGATGTTTGGAAACACTAAAACCAATACTTTTAATAGATAAATAATAGATTGTACTCGCTCGGTGAATTTTTTTAGTAGTTCAGTATGTGATCATAGTCTGCTTGAAACATCATAAACATAGCTAGAGTGCGGACAAATACTACAATAAAGAAATTCTTCGGACAGCAGTCGCCTTTGCTATGCCGGCTTGACGAGACGAATGTGCACAGTCCGGGTTGAAAATATAAACTCTCCTTAATCGCGGATTCTTTCTAGTTAGGTTAGCATTTATGCAAAAAACGTTAGAAAAGAAAAACTACTTGAATTTTTAAATTGTTTAGTAAATGCGTGACATTTGTCGTCATCGTGTCAGAGCGACCGTGGTCTAGTGGTAAAGGGCGAACCTCACGACTGACGAGACACGAGTTCACACCTCGATAAATACTGACTGGAACCAATATAACTATGTTATAAGTACTTTTATCGTTCATACCTGTAATACAAGCATTAGATTAGTACTAGACTGATAATAACCATCAATAGCCTACCTATCCCTGTTTATCAAACTTAATGCAATTATATAAGTTCTGTTAGTATTTTAATCCGTTAATAGCATTGAAAGATCTGTAGCTAATACTCTCCCGTATTCAATTAACTTTTGGCCTTTACAAAATCAAAGTTCAGTAGATGTCAATATTCATTTATTTGTAATGTGTTTCAGCTTTCAATTTATCTTTAACATTTCACAATTTTCGAACCCCTGAAGAAAATATAAATTAAATATCTCTTTTGAGTGTAGGTACTCTGATATTATTGCCATGCACGTATAATAAAAATAGGTTCTATTAATATAGTACGTAATTAATTTATCAGAAGTCTAGGTTTTTTATAGTAGCTCGACATGTGACAACACTCCGCCTGATGTAACCGCTAGAGTGCGGTACATGAACGGAAACAACTGCTACTACCTACAGGCAGTAGTCGCCAGTTTGAGAAAATTAATGTACATTATTTTCGTCCGTATTACATGTATACATATTACATGTAAGTGATAATAATACTCGTATAATTATCTAGTTACTTATTTATTATGTTATATAGGGTGTCCACAAAGTTGTATAGCAAAGCTTTTAACCAGAAAAATAAATATTGATATACTAATGGACGAATTAAAATTAAATATTTATTTATTTATTATTTGCAGTTATATGGACTGGCATGGCTGGTAGACTGGTGTAGGCATCAGAGGTAGAATGATAATGGTATTAAAGCAGTGTAACATACTGTAGCGCCATAATAACCACGCCACATTATAATTAAAATAATTTTAAATATAACTAGAGATGCATAAAAAATACGATCACTCACTGAAATTAAGAACTAGCTTCTTGATTTTGACAATGTCTACTGGTTGGATTTAAAAATCTCCATGTCACGTTTGCTATTAAGAGTAAATCTTATTTTTAAAGGGCGGTTATTCCAAATACCATATCATGTTACTTTAGTTAAATAGTCACTCAGAATATTGGAAATAAAAATTAATCTAATTTAGCTAAGATTAATTATTATTTATTTCACGAAAATTTTTAAAGAGTGGTAGGCAGATTGATGACGAGTAACACTCGTGAAGTGACTGTGTCGCGTTTCGGGATTGAGTTGAAAGCAGTCAGGTATAACGAGAAGATACATTGTGAATCTGGATACCTGTAGAAATTTATCTGTATTGGCAGTTGTATCCACTCATGCACCGCACTCTGGCTTTACATCAGGCGGAGTGTTGTCATATGTTGCACTACCATAACAAAATGTGTATAAATAAATACACGTAGGCAATAAATAAACCGCCAACACCATAGATAGATAAAGGGATAAAAACATTACTATGTTTGCATATTTATTATTATAATAAAAAAAAAAATTACAGTTGAAATACCAGCTCCCAATGTCGCGGGCAGAGACCGTGATGACAACTTAGATCATGTCACGAGAATCTTTGATACGACCGCTAAAATAGGCTTTGTGATATTATTTAGATTTGTTGATTACACGACTATGTCGAGGTTATAATATTTATATGACATGTAACTTAATACATTTAGATATAATACGTGACAATACAAAAAAGTGGTTAGATTAGATTAGCTAGACTTTAAATAGAACTGTGACTCGAGTAATCAGAAGTGGTAGGCAGACCTATGGTATTAGTTCAATCTGAAGTTCTTTAGTACCACGACTTTCACTCTGGTTTCGCAGTGGCGCCGACGACATCGCGCCTGAGGAGGCCTCGCAAAACTGCTGTTTCTGGTACAAGTTAAACTTACATAGTGGATGCGAATGCCGCCTGCAAACATTTCTCAGTGGCAACAACTGTTTTCCCGCATGGACCGCATTCTAGCTTAATATGAGGCGAAGTGTGGTTATGTACTTACTAGTATTTAATATTTTACTTAAGCCTAAAGATATGACTAATTCTACTACGCATCAGAACTTAAAAATATTATTCCATAGTTACCTAATTGGCTTAATAAGAAACACAGACTCATCTTTTTGTCAACGCCGGGAGCGTATCTAACAAAACATAGCGTTAGGTAATTCAATAAATTATCGTCGAACATAAAACATATATGGTGTCACGGACACATTTTTTTTCCTAGAAGCAATCTTAGAAGCGTGTTAAACCATCTATAAAAGTCGACTAATTAAACTTGCTACTAATAAAGCAGTTTACACGCTTCCAATGTTTTGCTAACAACTTGACAGTGCGACCTCTGTAATGCAGTGGTTACGCGAAGGTTCCGGGTTCGATTGTAATATTTATGCTATGTTTTAAAACCATCTTTATTGCACAATAAAGAATATGGTTTATTGTAATTATTTTATAGAGGTCCAGGAGCGCCGACGACTGGGAACCGCAGTACACGGTGGCCCGAGAAGACTTTTTCACGCCTTTAAGGATCCAATGTTACAGGAGTGAGTGGGCAAAGCATTCCATTATTATGCTATATGCAAGGGGAGTGTGTAAATCTTACGGTGCACATTCGTTTGTCTGTTCAAGCCGGCATAGCGGAGGCGATTGCTACCTGTAGACATTTATCTGTGATAACTGCTCATGGACTGCACTCTGGCTCAACACCAGGCGGAATGCGGTTCCATACAAAAATAATATCTAATTGAAATTAAAAAAAAAAAATTAGTGGTAAAAAAAATATATTAGTGTAAAGGCATTTAAGTAACAATTTATTTAATTAAAATATTTTTGTTTATTGGCAAGTAACTTGAACGCGCTTGAAGTGTAAATGTGGCATAACATCGCTTCCATGAATGACATCACGATACGATTTTCGACAACGCTTCTTTGTTTCGTAGTCGACAAATTTAACGTAAATCTCAACGCACGACAACCGTGAAAGAATAGAAGGTATGAAGGGAGAGATGTATTTTCGAGAATTTTCTTTGTTTAGTTATTACGTCATTGGACATACTTAGAAGTTTTTGAGTGTTGTGTAAAACTAATCTATGATAGTTTATGTCTTTTGCTTAAGATGAAGAGCTTCTTTGAAATTGGAAAATTAAAAATAAACTGCCTATACATGTTTTTAATTTTTTGCTTCTTATTTTAACTAGGTCAAATTTTAAATGCCGAGTAACGAATAAAAATATAAATCAACTTTTCAAATAAGCAGCTCGCCATCTGACAACGCTCCGCCTGATGCAAAGCTAGAGTGCGGTCCATGAATGGAAACAACTGTTACTACAGAGAAATCTCTACAGGCAGCAGTCACCTCTACTATGCCGGCTTGAAGAGACGATCATGCACCATCCAGATTAACAGTGCACACTCCTCTCGTTATATCTGGCTACTTTCAAACTATTCAAACGCGACAAGGTCAGTTCATGGGTGGTACATTCGAAAGTGGTGGTACTGCCCCAAGACGGCAGACTAGGCGAATAGATAACCAATAACTAATCTTCTGTTCTCTAAGTACTTTTAGCAGAGATGACGCTGCAACACTTTAGAAACTGAACTAACAAGAGCATGATTTAGGCCACCTTATTATTTTAGCCAATTATAGATGTATCTTTGATTGTTAATCGATTTTTATCCAAACTGTCGAGATGAGCTGTTGCAGCCAACCTATTATTGATTGTACCTATTTACCAAAAACTCACATTTCAGTGCTGAAGTCATTCCAGTGAAGGCGATGATAACGTATTCCAGTTGTACTATATATCCAGGGCGATGGCAGATAGATGCTTTTCCCAATAGCGTAGGATATTTTTTTGATGAGGTGTGATGTTAACGCAATGTAATTTTAATGCAACTATAATTTTAAAACGCATCGCGGCAGTTTTTCTGTGAAGATAAGGACAGAAATATTAGTGAGACAGGGATGGAATTCCGCGTAACTCACCAAGTGTCGTTCCATTTCACACCAGTATTGCATCGCTTACGATTGTGGGGTTACGTTTTTTTTTTTGTGTTTAAAGGGATACGATGGCAAGTCGGAGTTCAATAAATGTTAGGGAAATGTTACTTAGAATTAAACAGTGGCCTTGTTTGTATGATCCCAGGGATAATGGCTATAGACAAACAGAAGTAAAGACTAAGGCCTGGGAAGATGTCGCGTTAGCGGCGATGTTTGATTTCACTACCGATCTGTCACAATCAGATAAAGATTTGAGAGGTGAGCTATACACTCGTACGTGCCCCGCGACGGCATCAGGGGTTCGGAGAGTAAGCAAATGCCTCTCCCGTTAACCTCAATCTCTAAAAATTCTTTATAACGGTCGTTTCGTTATGAAAATTTAGATATTTAGTTTTCTTGTATAGATATAGACAGATTTCGAAATAAAGATTTTTTGCTATCCGTATCTGCTATTTCTGGTAACGTCATCACAACCAGCGGCTGGTTAGCTTGGTAATGGCTGTGGCGTTGCTAGCATGGATGGAACCCGGGGCGGAACTAGTAGTGTTCATCCCAACGACTTATAGTAAAAAAAAAACTCCTAAAGGCTAAGGCTGTTTGTACACCACAAATAATCACTAGAACGTCACCGAGAACGAGATGATGGCAAGTATCGATGCACACATTTACTATGGCTGTCTGTCTACTGTACGCCTATCACCTGAGCGCAGCGCGCCGGGCTCCGACATCCCGTGTCCGCTGAAGATAGGAGTACTTCGGTGCGACCACTAGAACTTGGACCGAATTTGTGACGGGCAATACACTCCTCGCTCGCGCCGTTTGTTTTATATAATATATTTAACCCCGCTGCGCCGCCAACGACTTGCGGTGGACGCATGATAACCGTCACTTCATTTTGAATTCGGCCCGAAATAATCTCGGGCTAAATAAAATAATCTCTTTCGGTGACGTCCCAGTGACGGCGGACGGTGAGGAAACAACCTTAGTGGTCAAGTTTTTACTGTCAAGGGTCACCCCCCAAACTGGTAACACTTGGGGCAATCCACCCCCGCAGCCCCTCTAATGCTAGTATGTAATACCTATGATATTCGTTTTCGGTGTTTAGTGTTAGCATTGTATACTCATAAGTTTTAGATATCGGTTCAAATACGCTTTGTTGATGTTTTGCAGAACACAAAAAAGAGTACTAACCAAAACAGAAATAGTTTTAGATAGTTTCTATAAATATAGATTAAATCTTTATTAGGTGATTGAATGATTACTTTATTTATGCTATTACTATTTGTACATATGAAGATAACAATTCAAAGTATGAGTTTGGTTAATCGATATGTTCTTTATGGCGGCTGAGTGCCTGTGTAAAGCTTTATTGGTACTTAATGCCATGTATTTATAATACACAATGGAATGTATTACTATTGAAAGAAAGAGTGTTTCGAAATATTAAGTGTATAATTTATTGTGCGGTATTTGACCGGATTCCGCCTGATATTTGGCTAAAATGTAGTTTATAAGCGGAGGCGGCTCTTGTCTCAGGAAAACGACTTCGGAGTAGCGCTCACCTTCGAAAGATAAAGGTCAGAAAGAGAAAATGTGGAGTGAGACGAGGTGAACTCATGGCGCCCCTTTCATGTACTAATGTAAAGAAAAAGAGACGTCGGGGCTGCACTCCATCTACTCTATATCCTTCTCAGTAAAAGGAGGTGGGTGCACAGTGATCAATTTTACGTGATAGGCTTGTAGTACATCGTTCTTTATACTCCGGCAACTTCTGAGGTTACCTCGAATAAAGAATTAGCTCATTTCACGGACGACATGACTGAAAAACTTCATTAGTCTGTTTAGAACTTTTTAAAGTTGCCTAAAATTTACATTTCATTGCATTAATATAAATATTAATTTTTCCTATAGTTTGCCTTCTTAAAAAGAAATGGAGACACGTGTCAGATTACTATAAGAGTGAGAAGAAAGAAGAAGTTATTAGAAATGCAAAATATATTTACTCAGACGAGCTCAGTTTTTTGGACGAAATTCTTCAATTTACTAGGTACCTATAATATTATCTAAATTTGCGTAAAAATATTTATCTTAAAATAAATTATTAACACTTAAATCGTTTATTCCTAAATTAAGATAAATAAAATAATATTTATGAAAATTAATATTTCAAATTATTTGAACAGGTTAAAAAGACCGGTAGCTCATCGTCGTGCCAGCACCACTTCATACGAAACAGAAGACAATTTTGAAACTTACAAAGCTGAAAGCGACGAAGATTCGTATGACACATATAAACCAGAGCTATCATCAGCATTTTCATCATGCACTCAAACACCTGAACCGAAACAAAAAAAATTTAAAAGTGATTCGCTTAGTTCATTAGATATCGTAGAAGAAGATACATCAGCGAATAATAGCGACAAATATTTCTTTATGGCAATATTATCACAAATGAAAAATATGAGTGAAAATGATAAGATCGATCTTAAAATACAAATACTACAGTGTCTTAAAAATATTGTTAATAAAAAGAAATAAAGGATTAATAATTGATTAGTTTTTATCGATACAATATGCATGCGTGATGGAGAAATGACATGGATCAAAGCGTGTGTACACTTGTAGGGAGAGAATGTAATTTATTAAATGACAGAAGACATGGACGTGTGATAAACCTAGTAGTAAGCAAATTATCACATATTTAGTCCATGTGGATAGGATAGAAATATGTATATATATATTCCACGATTTTTACACATCTTTTTTGCTACTATTATACTATATATATATGAAACAACTGCTACTACAGAGAGATCTAGAGAGATCTACGGGCAGCAGTCGCCTCCACTATGCCGACTTTAGGAGACGAGCATGTATCATCTAGATTGACAGTGCATACTCCTCTCGTTATACCTGACTACTTACAAACTATTCCTGAAACGCGACCAGGTCACTTCACGGGTGTTACATTCGAAAGTGGTGATACTACCCCAGGACGGCAGATTGGACTAATAACCATCATCAGTCTGCCTACCACTCTTTGATAGTGCCTATAGGCACCGAGCGACCAGAGTACATATAACGATGTTACATTGGTACCGGTCAGAATTTAGGAAGGTTCGAACACGAGTCTCATCGATCGTGAGTCTTACCGCTAGACCACAGCCGCTCGGTGTGGTATGTATTAAATGTATTTAAGTTAAGCTTATTTACTTTTTATACTCTCTTGCAACAAATACATTGCATTGCGCTGGAACAACTCTATAAAGTATAAAGTAACATAACTCACTCCGAACAGACGAATCACGTATCCATGAAGACGTTTAATTAGTATCAAACATGCGATCTTTAAGACGGTGTTGCCGCAGAATACTGTTACTTAAGGATATAAAAGAAAAGTACCGACCATCACAGGCGCTCGTAAAGTGGTTGCAATGAAAAAACCGTAAAACAAGAGAAAGCCGTGGCAAAATATGATTTTGCGGTGAATTTGGTTTTCTTAAGTAATAACTTCTTTTGGAAATTACGAACGTACGTGCGAATGGCACGATTTTTAATACAGTATAAAAAATAATACAAATAAATAGTAGTTATTGAATATTTTCCTAAGGTCATATAATAATATTTGAAAAATAAATTTATGTACGTATAACAGAATTCTATAAAAAATGGCACAGCAAAAGGAGAATGCCCATTCGCCTAAGAGAAATAGGCCCACAATTTTTTTCTCGAGTATGTTGATGATTTTTTTTTATTTATTTATTTATTTATATTCTTTATTGTAAGTTTACAAAAGGTGGACTTAAAGCCGTGAGGCTTTATCTGCCAGTCGACCTTTGGGTAGGTGAGAGGCGGTAAGGGGGATAGAGTATATAATTATAGTAAATACATAAATAAAATATACAATATATACATACACACAATAAAATAAATACTGCTATAAAATATAATAAATATACTACGCTATATATAATAAATACTGTGACGAGAAGTTTTCTGATAGGCAAGGAGACGACTTGTTGAGCGTCTAGGAGAATAGGGTGTTGTAACTTTATCCAGCGAGGTGTTGTTGAAGCATGGCCTTAAAAGATTTTTAATTAATTTTGTAGAAAAATAAACTTATATTTCTTATTATCAATCAGTTTTAATTATTTTCACCCGAGTTATTGAGTAATTAAATGTTTTTTGATGCAATATTTGAGGTTATTATTATAAGAAATGCTTTAATAACTTTTTATATATCTTTTTTTATTTGTAATTAAAGATTGTATATTGATTGATTAATGATGTGTTGATATAATTAAAATAAATTAATGACAAAATAAGATATTATTTGAGAATATTGTTTTATTAGGTGTCAAGGGCAAAAATGGGCATTGTCTTTTAACAGATAATTGAAAGGGTTGGTAGTATAGGTTTATACCTGCTGACTTTCACTAAAAGCCTATAGGAGAAGAGTCAAGAAAGTATGTTAAGTATATGGTGAAAAAACAAACCAAAACACTACTTCTCACGAAAATAGTGTGAGAGTACGATATCCATATGATTTTCAATAATATTCAGTTTCCTTTTGATGTCGCATCAAAAAGCTAGTTCTTTTCCGGTCTCAAGCCTACTAACATTGTCATCATTCAATATATTGACGTGGCATTCCCGCTTACCATTGTACACGACCCTCATGCTGTTTATGAACGAACAGATTTCTTTATTATATACCAATTCTTTTTCTAATTCAATATCCTTATCCTCGGGTTCATTTATATATTTTGCTTCAAAGTAATTCGCGTTGGAAAGAAACAGTCAATGGGATTTTTTTCTTATTAAAATAGTCAAAGAGGGATCTCCCGAGGGACCGAAGGATATTGTGCTGCACCTGTATTTTGAATAAGCTCTCTCCAAAAGAATCAAAATCTTATTAACTTATCCAATAATTGTATTGAGCGTTCTGAGGGAAAGGTCATTTAATATTTATATTTACCATTATTACATTTTTGTGTTTGTCGACATATTGTGTAAGTTATACTTGGGAAATAATTGTTAAAACATGTTTGTATTGCACATGCAGACTTTTTCGATTTAACCGTCCAGACATATTACATCATTTATTAAATATTAAAAGTATTGTACCTACGAGTATTTAATAAATATCTTAATTTCTAAATAGCTTTATTACTAAATACTTTGCATTGCAGAAAGCTAATAACTTAATTTCAATTCTATATTTATTAATTAACTTTTTTTTTTAAATTATGATTAACTTTTTTACTTTGGCGATTCTGGGACCCATACTATTGTGGTTTGATTGCAGTTCCACACTGCTCAGGTCAGCATAGCGGAAGTGACTGCTGCCTGCAGACGTTTGTGGAGTCCAGCCTTCTAGCCTTACATCAGGAGGTGTGTGGTTACATACCTCCTACATACTTATATGCATAAAAAAGCTCTGACTCCAAACTAGGATAGGTAGGGTACCATGGGCATCATGTTAAAGAATACCCAGTATTTTTATTTTTAAAATAGTAGGTGTCAAATATATTTTTTAAATGTTAATGAATATTTATAATTAAATATTTGTTTGAATCGCAAATCGAATCTGCGACCGCCCCGCCCCGTAGCTTTTTTGCCACAAAAGCTTTATTTTCTTAAACATATTGAAATGGTATAGGTATGTATCACTTTGGAAAATTATGTTCCCCCAGCTCATGAGCAGATTTTTATACACCGTCGCATTGTGAGAGGGCCTTTATTCTCTTTCCGTTAAGTACACGTTTACGACAAACTCGTAAAACACGGATCACTGAAAATTTTTGATATGTAACGTTTCTATTCAAATGTTGAGTTTACGAGCGTGCCTATTATAATTTTTACTGACATTATATTTTTTCCTGTCATCCGGATTATGCGCGGTGGTTGAAAAGAATATTAATAAAAAATATTATTTCTTTTTAATCACTTCCTTTTTTATTGCCTTCCATTTTATATTGGGTTTAGGTAAGTTGTTTTATTTCAATTATTTACGGTAGCATGCATATTTCTTTTATAGTAATCCGGCATGTGACAACATTCCGACTGACGTTAAGCTAAGGAAAGGTAATAGGTTACCATAGATAAATATCAAGCACTAGTCACTTCCGCAATGAAGGCCTGAGAAGACGGAAGATTGATAAAACACAATTCTCTTGTTATACGCCTTACAAGTTGATCTGAAAAGGCTACTTGAAAGTGGTGGAACTATCCCAGGATGGCAGACTATTATAGATAGGCATTGAGGGGCGGTTGTCGATTGGAGTAATCTTAAAACTTTTTTTACGATTTTTTTAGGTAATACTGTAAGTTGGTAATATAAGTTGGTAATATTGTGTCATGTGAATGTTGGATGCGCCTAGAAAGGCATATCATACAGGATGTATTGTTGGATGCTAAGAACTCTTAAATGTATATATGATATGCCATTGGCGCAGCAAATAAATAAATAAATAAATAAATAATACGAAATCGTTTTCCTTAAAAGCGTTTTTTTACATTATAGTAACTTTAAAAATAATTTTAAAATTAATTCTTTTGTGAAAACAATTTTCTATTGCCAAAATAATTAGTGAAAAGTGTTAGAAATGACTCTATACATCGAGAATTGACCCCTGAGCGGCCAAAGTTACTTTGGTACCGGCTGGTAGGTATTTTGCATATTTTAACAAGTCTCTTCAGCCCGCAAATTATTAAATTTTAAATAATTAAGTATTTATTATGCTTTACTTTGTCGATGGAATGTTGAGTATTCGTTTATAATCTATGTTATCATTGTTTATAAAAAATACAGATCATTAAAAAAATATTAATATTAGTAATAAAAACATTAAAAGTTGCCGACGATAAAATAAACAAATCATGCCTTATGGCGTACAAAGCAGTTATGAAATTTTGTCCTAATTTATGGACAGACGTAATAAGACCGATGTCCAAATTAGAATTTAAAAAAAAATACTACAACGAACATGTGGCTCGTAATGGCGTCGTGAGAACAAAATACGAATCTGATTTATATTCTGACTGTAATTATAGTCTTGTTTTTCGAATAATTATTTGCAGCTTTTTTATTTTATCGTATCGTTACGACTAGACATAAATATCTAAGCAGAATGAATCAATATATGAACAACATTCTTTACCGCAAAATTAAATGTAAGTTGAATTTAGGTATGGTATAGGCATCATTTTAAAGAGTGATAAGCAGTCTGATGATGGTCATTTGCCCAGTGTGCCGTCCTGGGGTAGTACCACTACTCAAGAATAACTAACAACCGTGAAGTGACCTAGTCGCGTTTCAGGACGGCAGAAGCAGCCGGGTATAACGAGAGGATAGTGCAACTTTAATGTTGCATATCCTAAAGCCGGCATAGCAAAGGCCTGCAATTTTTTCTCTATAATAGAGTAACAGTTATCTTCGCTCGCGGTCCGCACTCTGACTTTGTTATTCTATTCTTATTTTAGTTTATAGTTACTTTAATAGGTATATTAAAGTAGTCAATAATATTTTTTACATGCTTATTGCAATTTTATAGGTTCCTAGTTACCTACTAATAGTTGGGTTTTAAATAATAACGCTATCAAAGTAATTAAGATACTCAAGAAATACCAAAACATCGATAAAATAATATTAATAGTGTTGTTTAAAGAATTGCCAAAGGAGGTCAATAAACGCTACAAAGTGGCCTTTGTTTGGTTAGAGTCACGTCTACTTATGTGAGAAATCTTTGTAATTTAAGAGGCTGCTAACGTAGAGATTCGTAGAAATGTGCTTTAAAGAAAAACATTTTGCCGACCTATTATGGCTACGTTTTAACCGGTATTTAAATATTATAAACTTTTACAAGATTTAATCAATGAAGGTCGAAAAGGTGGATTATTTCGCAGTTTTGTATTATTTATTACTCAACGTACTCCCATTCGTACCTACTCGTGAATCATTATGAAATAGCATTTCATTTCGTAAAACCGATTTAAAAGTCTGTAAACTACAAACATTACTGGCCTAATCAATTTTGTTCTCGAATACAGGGAACGGATTAAACTTGCCAAAACATAGTTTTAAAACGTCTCAAAAATACTTTTAGCATGAGCTCCGATGCAACAAGGAGGGGTCCGCCCGGTTTTAAAAATGCACACAAAAAAGGGGAGAGCATTAAAGCGCAACGATATTACACAATTTAGGGCTCTCAGTTCGACTGATATCACCAAGAGTTAAAAATGTGTTATGCGAACGCAAAATACCTACTCAATTCGAAATCCATCAGAAGCACCAAAACATTTGCGGCTGTGCATAATGGCTCCAGTCCCGAACACAAGACGAAGTCCTTGGAGCGGGCAGTCATTATTCCGCTTCATAAATAACCCACTCCATTTTACAATAACGCTAACCCTTCATTGCCTCTTCCTTTTACGATTCGGCAAAAAGAAATAAAATATACGCCAGCCAAAACAAAGGCTATAAAACGAAAAAATGACAGGGCCACACGCTTTTCCTGATGCTACGAGCAAAAAGTGGACTGTAATTTTGAATTATGTAATACTAGGAAGGAGTCGTGCGACTGGAATCGAATGCAGGCCCTGGAATCTTAAAATAACTCAAGGTTAACCAGACGCCGAGGGTCCCTTTGTTGAGATCAAGGCCCACCGGTTTGGCAGGAAACCTATAAGTATTCTGTGTACGTCGATGAACACTTGGACGGGGGTATGCCGCTGTTCTTCGTCATAAATTATAAAAAAATAATACACTGTCCGTACAGTTTAAAAAAAAAAACTTTATCGAAGGTGGGTCTATAATATTAGGGGACGTATTTGAACATATTCACAAACAACACTTGTGTTTACACGTGTTAGTTATTCAATTGTTTATTATAAAAAATAATCTACTAATGGAACTAGAACAGAGTTTTTTTTATTTATTGAACAATAATTTATTTGTATTAAACATAATTTATATTGTTAA
The DNA here is from genome assembly GCA_948150575.1 of Tinea pellionella. Classification (NCBI taxonomy): domain Eukaryota; kingdom Metazoa; phylum Arthropoda; class Insecta; order Lepidoptera; family Tineidae; genus Tinea; species Tinea pellionella. The sequence goes on from OX411252.1 coordinate 5,409,852, forward strand.
ATAAATAATATAGTTGGTTATTATTATCTTATAACTAACTGGATTAACATACAAATGTATATTCACAAAGCAAATGTTTTGATACTGTGTCAATTCCCTCCCCATACAAGCTTTCATACCTTATTTTATATATGAGGAATGAGGTTGCAAAAAAAAACTGAGACAAATAATAATTTATTTATTGCCAACAAGTTAATCATCTCCCAAGCCAGCATAGCGGAGGCGACTGCTGCTTGTGGACAATTTATAGTTGTTTCCGTTCATGGACCGCACTCTAGCTTTACTTCTGGCAGGCTGAGTGTTGTCATATGCCGAGCTACAATCAAAATATGAATTTTCTTATAAGTAACTAGATGGGTTATCAATACAAATTTTCATCTCCTTCAGTTTTTTTAGCCTAGTTCCCCAGAACGCAATCTTCTTGATAACTTTTATAGAAATCTGTTCTGCGGTTTAGGCGTGAAAAAGTAACAAATAGACAGAACTACTTTCATATTTATATATTATTAGTAGGGACTGTGCCTACACATTTCTTAAACGCGTTGTCAAGGAGACCTTGTTTATGATTTTGGTTGTCAAATATTCGACTTTGAAAAATAACTCAAGAACTCAAAATATATTGAAAATATATTTATTACCCTGGCTCCATACCTAAATTACATTACATACTGTGTTATATTAAACCTAGGTACACCCACATAATAATAACATGATATCTTTTGTTATCGGTCTAACAATACCAATTCACCTTCATCAATTAATGGTACCGCGAACTCACTGAATAAATAGCTGTGTGTCTGAGCTTGCATAGTCGCTAATTGATTCTGTCTGCCCATTAAACCTATTTGGAAATTATATTCAATTCAATATTTAAAAAGGTTATAAAGTTTCTTGCACTTTGTAATGTAATATTAGAAAATTGAAAATCATCTATTATCAATCACTACGAGTACATATTTAGTTTTTTTTTATTGTAGCTCGGCATGTGACAACACTCCCCCTGATGTAAAGCTAGAGTGCGGTCCATGAACGGAAACAACTGCTACTACAGAGAAACCTGTGCGGGTAGCAGTCGCCTCCACTATGCCGGCTTGAGGAGACGAGCATGTACCATCTTAGATTGACAGTGCACACTCATCTCGTTATACCTGGCTACTTTCAAACTATTCCCGAAACGCGACAAAGTCACTTCACGGGTGTTACATTCGAAAGTGGTGGTACTACCCCAGGACGGCAGACTAGACAAATAACCATCATCAGTCTGCCTACCACTCTTTAATAGTGCCTATACACCAGAGCGTCCATACATTTTGTTTTACCACATTGTTCGAAGCATAGCAGATTTATGTTGAAATTAAGCAATTTGATAACTTTCTCAGCACTAATTATTTGCGCAAATCACTATAATAAACAAATAGCTACGGCACAGAATATATAAAATGCTTGTGAAATATAACTAATATAAAATGTTTAAAATATTTAAAATGCATTTTATATATTCTGTGCCGTAGCTATTTGTTTATTATAGTGATTTGCGATAATAATTAGTACTGAGAAAGTTATCAAATTACTTAAATTCAACATAAATCTGCTAGGATTTGAACAATATGGTAAAACAAAATATATAGACGCTCAGATGTTGGCTTTCACCTTAAGGCTGTAATTTTTTGAAAATATTTTATATTATACGAGTATACTGCAGGATATAAAGTTTTGCCCCGTTATCTTTTTCTTAATTACCTATGTGAGAAAAAAAATCGTGAAGAGACCTCTAATCTTTTTAAGAGTGGTAGGCAGATTGATTATGGTTATTAGCCCAATCTGCAGTCCTGGGGTAGTACCACCACTTTCGAATGTAACACCCGTGAAGTGACTTTGTCGCGTTTCGGGAATAGTTTGAAAGTAGCCAGGTATAGCGAGAGGAGTGTGCATAGATGGTACATGCTCGTCTCCTCAAGCCGGTATAGTGAAGGCGACTACTGCCCGCACAGGTTTCTCTGTAGTAGCAGTTGTTTCCATTCATGGACCGCACTCTAGCTTTACATCAGGCGGAGTGTTGTCACATGCCGAGCTACAATAAAAAAAAGAGCATTTATGATTATAAATTGATTAAGTTTTGCTCAGTAAAAAGTCATCGAATAAAAATTTCTTTTACAACATTATATTTGAAAATTCATGAAGTGCATGATATAAATTTTTTAATTCAATATATATTAAGAGTAGTGTGCAAATAATAGGTTTTTTCGTGTTTACGCGTAGTCAAAGTCTGATCAACCGTATTGTCAAGGCGATTAGCAGCAGAAGGGCTCTTAAGTGACTGGAAATGAAAGAGGCCTTGTAAAACTGGTGTTCTGGCGTCCAGTTTGGTCTAGCGCCGCTAGCTAGTATTATAGGAGGTTGTAAGTAATAGAATGTTTGTAAGAGATACCTAGTAATAGGTGTACGTTATATAAAACATAAACAAAGGCCAAATAAATAAATAACATTTTCTTCTTATCTGTATTCAATTAAAAGCCCACATGTTAGTTTTAAACAAAGCGTAACTATAGATATACGAGTACATACAGTTACATGTAACATTGGCTCCGACCCTTGAGCCCTCCTGCAGGTGTACCGGTCTGGTGCACCTGCCTAAATTATGTGCTGACCTATAAAAGTGATAATTAAGTAATATATTCACCACCATTATTATGCCTTTCAATGTGGGTCAAATAAAAAAAGGAGTTATATTATCATAAACATCCGTTTGCAAAAAACGAAACGCTTACAATAAACAGAACTCTTTGTTTATTCATTTACATGAATTTTATACTTTTATAGCTTAGTTTTTTTTTTAAATAGTACTTAAAAATAATTGTTATGTCTAGCCAGTTATAAAACATCTAACTTATTTGCACCTTTTTTATTGTAACTCGGCATATGACAACACTCCGCCTGATGTAAAGCTAGAGTGCGGTCCATGAACGGAAACAACTGCTACCTACTATAGTTAATTTTCTACAGGCTCCGTAATGCCGGCTTGAGGAGACGCATGTGCACCAACCAGATTGACAGTGCACACTCCTCTCGTTATAGGTACCTAGCTACTTTCTCGTTATAACTGTTCCCGAAACGCGACAAGGTTACTTCACGGGTGTTACATTCGAAAGTGGTGATACTACCTCAGGACGGCAGACTGAGATAATAACCATCATCAGTAATAAGAATAGCCATTGTCTACCACTTTTAAAAAAAATCTTTCATTTATTTAAAGTGTTGTAAACGAGTACAAAAAAAATCTATTTACAAGTATTTTTAATTACTTAATTAATATGGATCACTAAAATTACAACAAATAACAAATCATTGAATAACAAAATAACTTTATTTAGGTATTATTTAAACGTTTTTTGTCACAATAACACAATTGCTCTGAACACAGAGCTACAAGGATGTCTAAATACTAAATACAATGTGTACCTAAATAAATTGTTTACTAGTAAAATTGACGACTTCTTTTCACAGTTAGGTATTTCCTTAATCAATAGAAATTGCGTCGTATTTATTTGAATTTCAATAACTCGAATTTCGAGCTTAAAGATTTACAAACAAAAAAAATTCAATAAAACAAGTTTTATCCTTTTCAATAGCAATTCTACCGACACGTTGAACACAACTACGCGCAACACGTGTTCCATTGCCCTCTTCTTGAACAAAGAAAATGTACTTTTAGGCAAGCACCTGGTTGAATCGAAAATTGGGTCACACATTGGTACTCACACCATTTATAGTTACACATTATAAACTGAAAATATTCTGTAATGAACCCTAAACGTTAAGCGATAAGGACATATATTGAACGCATGAAAATTGTGTTATTATCAAAAGTAGTTATTCGTTTATACTCAAAGACAGGTCATTTTGAATGGTCTCAGGCCCTCATGAGAGGAATTTTGAAAACTTTTTATAACTCCCTGTGTACACGTGTTCTATAGAATCAGTTAATGTAAAACGCAATAGGCAGGTAAATGACCCCTTAATTAAAATCATAGGACATTTAAGTTATTTCCTATAAAGCTACCTACGAAAAAAATACTATTCGAATACGATAATTGAAACTGATACTTTATTTCAGAATACCTAAATAGACATGAAATCCACAAATTTCAATGTATTTATTACCTGTGTAACCTACTTACCTGTGTTTGTATTTATTATTAATAATAGTATACTATGCTTTAACATAATGTTCAATGCGTCTGGCGTTGATCTTTAATTGCATCAGAATGTCCAATAGACAGAGTGCATACCCGCCCCGTGGACCGTGGCGGTGGCCTTCGCGCTTGCGCCTCCTGGTGTACCGAAGGAAGAGTAGTCGCCTCCACTGCTGCTGCTACAGCCGCGCGAAAGTGAAAATCTGCAACGCACTTTCTCCCCACCCGGGCGGCTGCGATCGCCCCGCCTTCGCCCGCGCTCCCGACGGCGTCCCGTCCCGCGCGCCGCAAGGTCAGCCCCGCTTGCAGCGGGCGGTGGAGCGACGGCGGCGGCGACCGTCGACGCTGCGCTCTTGAAATTTCGCTTTCGTTCACTCGCGGTTATTAGTCGGCCGCGCGTGGTAGGGCGAGCATGTGTTTCGTGTGACGCGCTCACCTCATCGCGGCATCACGTTCGTTTTCGATAGCGACAAATAGCGCGGCGGCAGCATGGCTCCGCGTCGGCACGGCGCCACCGGCGAACGTGAGACCGACGAGGTACGCGGCTGCTGCGTCCCAACAGAATGCTTAAAACCTAGGGATCCGGTGCGCCCTGAAGACGCCGTACGCGTGCTTTGCAATAATGAAGCATGCTCTGCCGGCCGGTACATGCACAAAGATTGTTTTGATCTGTGGGAGGTCGGAGTCTTAGCATATTTGAAATCTTGCGGTCGAGCCCGTTCCTGGTCCGAACGTCAACGTCACCAGAACTTATGGACGAAAAAGGGTTACGACTTAGCTTTCAAAGCTTGCAATTGCCGATGCGGAAGAGGGCATCTAAAGAAAGACCTAGATTGGGCGCCCCCGGTGACCGCCCCTCGAGGTGATGAAGACAAGAAGCGTCGTCGCCGCGCTCGTTCAGGCCGAATGCCGCCAGTTAATGATAGTCGCATCCGCGCCTTCAGCATCAGCAGCTCGGGTTCATGTTCGCCACCTTCTGCGTCGTCGGAGCCGTCCACCAGCCCCACACATTCGCACCCGGTGCCGATCAAGAGAAACTCTAAGACCGACATCGTTTCCGACAGAATCAGGTAAGCTTATTTATTTATTTAGTATTAATTCATGGCGCAAAATTATAACTAGAGAAAGTGGGCAGCGGGTGCAGCTTTGAGAAAATACTTTCCACCCGACCTTAGATGCTTATATTTTGAAAAATCACGGTCAGGGTCAGCCGTACGCGCTCCGTCGGCCCCTTTATTATTTGGTAAAGGGGGATGCAAAAATGACGTTACATTTTTATTTAAGCAGTCGGCAATTTTTGTTTAATTTTACTGACTTGTAGGATTCTAATAGGCGATAGTGGAAATAGAAATTATCTAATAATAACACAGCTTACAAATTTATTTCAGAGCGGTTTATGGATTGCATTTTTATTGCCTAAATAATTTTAAAGTATGCACTTATTTTTAAATAAATCTATTTTCAACCAACTACTATTATAACAAATAAATATTATTATTTAAATATTTTTAAACACAAAAATGCGATAATGAAGCAAAAAAATATGCACATAAAAGTGTCACTCACTGGACGTACAAAAAATCGTAAAGCCTTAAAAAATGCAATTTGGGCGATAGTGCATTAACTGCGGTTCGTTGCACATCTGGTTTCCGTTTCCCGCGGCAGACAACAGAATTTCCTGAAATTGCCGCAGCTGTCCCTCTGTCCAAATTGTTGCGGTTTCCTTGCCAAAAACTCATTACTTCCTTTCATAGCAGCTTTTTGCTCTGTTCAAAAGTCGCTTTTAACAATATTTTATTCTGTCAAGTCGACAAATTACTTTTATTTGCAAACATTTTGTTATTTATTTATTAATGTTTTAAAATTAACACAAACATACACAAAAATAGATAAGGATCATAAATAATAAATTGTAACAATAAAGAAAATAATTTACTTAAATACTTAAAGACGTTTGAGGTAAACAAATGACTTCACATAAATTATTTTGCATTTTACGTTTATATTCATGTACTCACTGCCAATTTGTATTATTTAACGAGCATAACTTTATTTCTGCGATTCATTTATTTTCTGATTTATCATGTCTAATTTATAACTACTCTACATTATTTTTTATTCATTTGTCATAGTTTTAAAGAGGTTTTGTTATTGACACTTCCACACTTACCTACCTGATGGTAAGTTAGAGTGGGATCCGTGAGACAACTGTTATCACAGACAAATGTCTGCAAGCAGCAGTCGCCTTCACTATACCGGCTTGAGACACAAATGAGCAACGTCCAGATTGACTCTGCACACTCCTCTCGTTATAGGGTGACTTCGCCGGTTTACCGGCCACCTCCAGTTTTCGGCCACATTGGAACGTTTATCTAAATATTAAGAAAATATATCTTTGGCGGATTTTAAATTTGGTGCCTATTAGTACTTTGGACATTCATAAAAACAATTAATAAGTTTTGGAATGCATCACGGTTGTAATGAGTTGTCAGTGTTTATTGAAAGACAGGCCCAGCCACAGAAACACAGATGACAGATTTAAACTGCAAAAAAAATAGTGCGTAGCAGTTTTGAAAATAATAGGTTTATGTACGTTTTTATTAATTTATTTCCGTAAGGGTTGTGTTTGTGTGTTTATGATGTATTGTATTTTGTTTATTAAGCTTGAAAATTTATAAAAAGACAGTGGTTTTTATTAAAAATGGCGGCCGGTGAACTGGGTTAAAATAATGCATGTTAGCTAGTTTTCGGCCATGTCGGCCGGAAACTAGTAGTTACGCCTATAGGTTTAAGACGTTTTAATTAATCAGATTCTTACATTTGAAAGTTGTTTGATTTAACAACAATAATTTCAAGTACACCTTTTTCATGTGTCCAGATTTCGGCCACCAAAATACGACTGCATTGTAAAGATATGCCTTATTTAAATTTAAGGGTTTTGTGGCCGAGAACTAGCGTAGTGATATCCAAGTCTCGGCCACCACTTTTTTAAATTACATTTAAGCGATGGCCAGCTCGTGATTAGCGTGTATTTAAATTTTCTCTCATGCTTAAACAATATTTACGTGACTGAGAACATCCAGCTTCCAGCCGCTAGTATTTAACTCATATTTAGGTGGCTGGGAACTAGCGTAGTGGTTTTCAGCTTTTGGCAACTATATAGTACCAGTATGATTTCAGTTCTTTCAGTTTTAAATGGGTACTACCTACTAGACAGAGAGATTATTTAGAAAGCCAAGGCTTATTGAAAATAATGAAAGATCCAAATCGAATACCGAATGCAGATGAAACTGGACTTTCATTATGCCCTAAAACTGAATGATTGTAGCCCCCATAATCTTTTGTAGTTATGAAAGGTAGTGGGATATAAGTTTTAGTGATGTTTACAGCCTCTGGTAATATTTGCCCACCGTTGCTGTTTCTGAAAGTATGCCTATAGGTTGAGTTTTAGGAAGATCGGAATCAGGATGGATGCGAGGAGACGTTTTTTCGGAGTATGTTGTCAATGATTTTAATAAATAATGTCCCAAAACCTGTTATATTATCTGTAGGACACAAATCTCACATGTCTAAGTCACTTAGTAAATCATAATATTATTATGTTGTAGTTAAGCAGTACTAACGAGTAGTAACAACCTATTTAATTATAGGTTAAAACTAGTTTTTTTGGGCGCGCTTCGCGACGCTGACAAAGTTATTTTTCGGGTAATTTAAAACGAAAAATTTTTTGAAAAAACAAATTATGGATTTCGATATTAGAGGGCATTCCCTACGACTTTTGTTCCGGCACTTCCGGTCCAGAGTTCACTTCCGGTCAAAGTCGAAGTTTTCTTGGGGTCTCGGGACCACCCTCTATACAACCCAAAAGGAATCATCTCTCTAACCCCCCGGCAAGTGCTCCATAATATATGTCAGTCAGTGAGTCAGTCAGTCAGTGGTAATCGAGCTTTATATAATATGATGATATTAATAGGTATTCAAAATAAATATTTAAATTATTGAATATGATTACTGACAATATTTTGCCAATTAAAAAGCTAATTTTAATGAACCCTATTGACTTCTTACGACCAGAAATCAGTATTTCTTCCTAAATAACTGACTAATATTATAGATAGTTTTAGTGTTGTTATAACAATGAAAAATAGACCCTACGTCTTAAGATTAAGGGTCAAATTTGGTTATCAAATTTGGTGGCCGAGAACTGGTGCATAGATGGCCGACAACTAGAAAAAGTGGCCGACAACCGGCGAAATAGCTATTTTTGAAGTTATTATTTTTTATATAATTAGCAACTATAGTCTTAACGATAAAAATTACAAGGTCTAAAACTGCTTGAAACGTTTTATCAGATGTATTTTTTTAAATATTCTAGAACCTAAATTTCAGAATAATAATCGATGTCAAACTCAAAAATTCGCTTAAGTGGCCGACAACTGGCGAAGTCACCCTACCCAACTACCTACCTCCAAACTGATGCCGAAAAGTCACTTGCGATTACAATTTAAAGGCTTTAATAACTGTTTTTAAAGATGTTTACAATTTCTCTAATTACCAAAATAATGATAAGAGATAAATATGTCGTGTTGGACGTTGGAAGTGAAATATATATTTACAAAGTTTATTCGTGAATAAATTAAAAGATTTTATTCGACGCGCTATCTATTGCGCTTCGGTCCGCGACATTTTGAAATAAAAGCTCTGCAATCATATTTTAATTTAATCTCTTATCCTATCAGGTACATATTATGCTCTTAAATACTCGTACTTATCGCAGAAATCATAAATCCACTAACTTTTACTGTTCAAATAAATAATAATTATTATCCAATCTAAATTAAAACTGTCTCTGCCTATCCCTGTGGGAAAACGGCGTGACAATTGTATTGTTTTGTATTTAAAACTGTAGTACTTTTATCTATTAGATATTATTATTCCTTAATCATCACTTAACCATTTTCTCATGGCAACAGTATAAACATTTTCTTCTCACTTAAGTAAGCATAATATCTTATTACGAAAACATCCGGTGTTTATCATTTTTATTCAACGCTAAGATGAGTGTGCTGACGTACACGTAAACGTTGACTCGTAAATTATAACACACAAGTTCATTAGAGTAAATGGGTTATCAAAAAGTCTTATTAAATATTTATATAATATTTTCAATATTTTTCTGCATGATTCGACGGTGAAGACGGTTTGGAGTTAAATTCCTTTTTCCTGCCTATCCCGATTATGTTGACATTTAGGAGTTTACTACAATAATTGTAAGGACTACTATGAATTGCAGCGTCACGTATTTTGATAGAAAAAAAATGCATTTTTGTTTTTTTGATAGCTATCATTATTTTTGCCTTTTCAGATCTAAATTTCACAACATTAATTATATTTCATTGGAGTGTATCGTCAGAGCACGAGACGCAAAGACAGGGTGTGGGTTCGATTCTCACCTCGGCTTAGTTTTAGTCTTAATTTGATACTTTATTTTTTTTACACACATAAAACAAATTGGTTTCAGTACAGTAATATCTTCTGTATATTTCACAAAAAAAAAGTATCTTTTTTTATGTTATTTTTTATTGTACTGTTTCTCAGGTGTGTACATGCAGTATATGTACTGTTGAAGAAATACATAATATACCCAGAAATACTATATTCATATACGTATATATATCTTACCCAAAGGATAAAGCCTCACGGTTTTAAGTTCACCTTTTACCAATTGGCTAATAAAGTATATAAATAAAGAAATATATCTGGATGGATTAAGCTGCGTTTCGATAGAGCATTTTCGAAGCTCAATAGAGCCCAAGTAGACCGGCCTATTTGATATCCTAAATATTTTTTATTTCAATTTACCGTTTTCGTTTTTTTTACATTTTTCAAAAAATACCTACTATATTTTTATCCTATTTATTATAATTTCGAAAAATACGTGGTGAAAACGTTGACAACCCTAGTTACATTGTATGCAAACGAAACCACAGTTAGAAGCCCGATGCATCCAGAACGAATTAGACGCGTATCGACCAAATAAAGTTATAATAAGCTATTTAGTATTCTAGGTTACCTATAGTCATTAGAGCACGTATAAAGTTTACCATTGAATACAATACGTTAGAACTACATAACACGAATTTAAAATTTTAATGCCATATTTAAGCAATAATAATGTTGTGTTGTACATTATAAATAGGTAGGTGGATACTTTGTTCGAATGTCATTACTTTACAAGTTTTGTTAGTCCGTTTTTTTTTGTATAGGTGTATGCCTGAATTGTGCGGCTCGGCGCAGCACTTATGATTATAAGTTTTGCTCCCATTTCTCTTTATATATTTGTATATATCCGCTATAATTAGCAAACCGAATAATCATATATTTTTCATGATAGTAAAGTTTTATACATTGTTTGTTGCTTGGTTGGCCGGGCCTGGTATAGGTTTAAAAAATATTTAAAAGTAATTCCGACCGGGAATTGAATTCGCATGGCCGACTGATGCTGTAACCACTCCGCCACAGAGGCCGAATTAATATCTTAATCAGACCATTAAAGATGCAAATTATGAATATGCGCGGATTATTTAATAAGGTAATTTATATGTAGATAATCGTTATAACCTCTCTTATGTTATTTTGTTTTTACGTTTTATTATGGAGTGTTGTTAATAATAAGCTTAAAGCTTAACAAATCAGGTTTTAACATTATAATTTGGCATATTGTAAAAAGCTACAAATATTTTAATTTTTTTTACTAACAATAAAATATCGGTCTATATATTTTTAATTATTTAGACAACGGTAGGCAGGCTGTGATGATGGTTACAAGAATGTACGAGTTTACGAGTACTAGCCCGGTCTGCCATCTGGAGTAATACCACAATTTTCAAGTGTAAATACCTAGGTAAATGTACACCACATTCGTTCATATTTATTCGTCGTGAAAATTAAGAGCGGGCGTGGTCTAGCGGTGTAAGGCGTGAACTCAAGATCGATGAGACTCGTGTTCAAATCTCGCTGAACTCTGACCGGTACCAATGTAACCGTAAATATATGAGTCGTAAAATATGATAATGAATATGATGTATGATAATAAATATTTATATTTTAAGTCTTTAAGAGATTTATTTAGATATTAAGAGATACTAAGTATTGTAATAAAACCGGCAATAAAAATATTATTCATATTTTTAAAACGATTATTATGTTAAACTATAAAAAAGTTAAATTTTATAATTATTTTGATGCAAATTACCCACTACTTATTTATTTATAATTTACAGTTTGATCTCATAAAAGTTTCGATATTTACGACGGATCAATCAGACTGAGTATTTTATTACAATAAATAAATATTTACTGAAGTTTCTCCTTACTTAATTTATGTATTGTATTTTGTAGATATATCAAAACTACAGCACGTGTGTGATAGATCTATTGAATTCGGAATTCCGGATCAGTCCGTTTCGTAATTTGAATTCGGAATTCCGAATTATTTCCGTTCCGATTGTATGTGGCGAACTTAAAAGTAGCTTTGATTCACATCATAAAATTTTCAAACAAAAAAATCATGTAGGTAATTATCGTACTAAGAAAAAATTGCTAACATGAGCAATGCTATAATTCAAAATATGGGTTATGATTTGATAATTCATATTAAAAGTTTTTTGTATAACAGCCTTAACAAGTAAATATAGGAAGTTATTTACTATGATCTGTTATGCTTGTGATTTTTTTAGATATAAAAACTCAAGCGCACGTTCATCTTGGCCTTGAGACAGGCCCACAAACTCACGCGCACGTAATATAGGTAGATAGGTTCAATTTTAAGGCACCGATTTAGGTACGCTTTTAAATTGTAGCTCGGTATATGACAACACTATGATGTTAAGCTAAGCTAGAGCGTTGTTTATTTAAATGAAACGGTTTGCAGAAACAAGTACTGCCACAGAGAAAGGAGAATGCCCATTTTTGGGCCCATTTGATAACTAATAGTATGGTAACAAAACAATATTCAAAAATAATATCTTATTCATTTTAATTATATCAACACAACCTTTACCAATTAATACACCATGTTTAATTACATAAAAACAGATATCTTTAATTATTAAAGCATTAAAAATAATAATAATCTCAAATATTGCATCAGAAAACATCTAATTACTCAATAACCCGGGTGAAAAAATTAAAACTGATTGGTAATAAGGAAGTAGATTTATTTTCTACAAAAATAACTGAAAATCATCGATAAACTCGAGAAATAAATTGTAGGCCTATTTTTCTTAGGCGATTGGGCATTCTCCTTTATACGGGCTAATTTCGCCTCCGCTATGTCGGCTTGCGAAACAAATGTTTAGAGAAAACGTGGTACAATTATTTTGCTTTTTTCATATTTTTAAATAATCATCGCAATACCACACTAACTTATCGTTATACCTGGTCCACGGAGGACTTATCTATATAATCCGTGACCTGGCCACTGCAAGTTGATCCCGAAATGCGAATAGGTCACTTCACGGGAGTTATTTTTTTATTATTTTTTATTGTAGTTCGGCATGATGTAAAGCTAGAGTGCGGTCCATGAATGGAAACAGCTGCTACTACAGAGAAACCTGTGTGGGCAGCAGTCGCCTCCACTATGCCGGCTTGAGGAGACGAGCATGTACCATCTATTGACAGTGCATTTTGTTATGTTATATTTGCAAATATACCTAACATATTTTAAAATATTACTCATGCAATTGAAAACAGCATGCAGTAAATATTTGATCAGTCTGATAGTATTGACTCGAAAGGAAAACTTAAATTTATTAAAATGTATTAAATTTATTCATGTAACGTGGTAGATATGGGGCCTTAACCACCGTCTGAGGCGCGGCGCGTATCGGTCGGCCACTCGTCCTGAGTCACAGGCAACCATTCGCGCGTTAAAAGTTGCAATCCTTCGTAGAGGCCCTGGGTTGAATTTTAGAATCATTTCTAAGTTCAGTTTGCTTGAGACTAAACTGAAAAGAAACGTGAACGTCACCGAAACCATAACCATTCATTGATTCGCTCTTTCTCCCATTTTTTTTATTATTTAAATTATTAATTCGTAGAGCGACTCTGTATGTGTGGACGTGGGCTTGGTGGGTAGTATGTTACAAAAATATCAGTCGGTACCAATGTAACTTTTTTAGGCATATTTTGGTCCCTCAGTGTTCCTACCGACATACATCTTCTATTTTTCTGTCTATCTGCATTTCTTTTAATTTAAACTCATTGGGTATTATACCGGATGTTACAATGAACCGTGGGTGTTTTATTACTTCTAAGCTGACTAGGTAGGTATCGGTTTTGTTTTTGCAAAATAAGCTTGTATAATATATATCATTTTGAAAGCAATTCCATGAATAAAAGTCGTACAATAATATTATTTAGTTCTTAGTAATCTACGTTAGTTTTTTTTATTGTAGCTCGGCATGTGACAACACTCCGCCTGATGTAAACAACTGCTACCACAGAGAAACCAGTGCGGGCAGCAGTCGCCTCCACTATGCCGGCTTGAGGAGATGAGCATGTACCATCTCCTTTATACCTGGTTATTAGCTCAGTCTGCCGTCCTGGGGTAGTACCACCACTTTCGAATGTAACACCCGTGAAGTGACCTTGTCGCGTTTCGGGAATAGTTTGAAAGTAGCCAGGTATAACGAGAGGTATAAAGGAGATGGTACATGCTCATCTCCTCAAGCCGGCATAGTGGAGGCGACTGCTGCCCGCACTGGTTTCTCTATAGTAGCAGTTGTTTCCATTCATGGACCGCACTCTAGCTTTACATCAGGCGGAGTGTTGTCATACGCCGAACTACAATAAAAAAAAGTAAACTTGAACTCAGGTAATTAGTGTGCATACAATAAAACAAAAACGTAAACGTTAACGTAAACACACCGATGTGTTGTTATTAACGCTTGACAGATTAGGAAGAATGATTCAATAAGTGGGCGTACAAAAATTGTGCAACCTCGAGAAGTTTTTCATAAGGTAATAATTACATTTGACGTGGAGCATTTTGAATATAAACCACACGCGTCAGATTTAATTATAATATGAACATTGATATGTTAGTTATATCTTGAAATATAATAATTAAACAATTGAATAAAACAAAATAAATAAAAAACCTTTTCAAAAAAAAAAGTTGAACCGACTTCAATAAACACTAAAAGCACTCAAAAGTGAAAAATAATTTTTAACAAGAGTATCTACACACAAAGTAATAGCATAAACACTGATAGGTGTTTATTATGTACAAATTAACTGTCTACATACCTACCATATTTTTGGAGTTGGTGCCAAGCAAACGTTTATCTAGGAAGATATTCAAGTGTAAATCCTATCCTGAAATTTTGAATTGGTATAGCTTGGCACCTACTCCATGTGTATCTTAGACAAATATATGGGACCACTATAGGATGCAACTTAACACAGTACAATTTGAATCATTGAAATCGGTCCAGCCGTTTTCAAAAAATTGATAAACATACATTAAAAAAAAATACGCGACGAACATATAACATAACACCTCTGCCTTTTTGGGAGTCGGTTAAAAATGAACTACATTTTTATACGGTAGGTATGTAGTCCGATCGATCAAGAATCTTCTTTTTTCTTGTAAAAAAAGCTCAGTTTAAAATTCTAATTGATGTAAATGCTGAGTCACCACGCGTGACCACTTTCAGTATAGTAACAATGTACTGGTAAAAGTATTATTCAGTTTGTATTGTGCCAGTTCTCAAGGCGGAGTTTTTCCCCTTCAATCAGTCAGGAGTTGAGACTTCTGTTCTCATGCAGACGGGCACGGCTCGTTAGAGGCGTTTTTAGGGCGTGATCGACGCATGCTTGCATAATATTACTGCATACTTCGACAATGGAAAACCCTTTACAACTTTTATGGTCCCTTAAAATTTAGTATCTTGTTTACTTCCATATTAGGAAATAAACTTTCATTATTTACGAAAAGGTAAAAGATATATATTACCTAATAATAAATTATCAAAAGAAAGTATTCTTCTTCCCATTTTGTAAATATTTTAACCACAAGCCATAACAGTTTGGAAGTAGCCAGGTATAGCGAGAGGATGGTCAAACTGAGTGGTGCACATTCTTCTCCTCAAGCCGGCATAGCGGAGGCGCCTGTTGCCTATATATATTTATCTGTATCATAGACCGCACCTAGAGTGCTTTACATCAGGCAGAGTGTTGTCATATGCCGAGCTACAATACAAAAAAACATGAAAACAAAAATAATTTAAAATGTAACCTTTTCAACTTACATACACCATTTCAGTTCTTTTCTTAAGGGATAGGTAGAGTAATAATGTTACATGACATTTCGTTTTGTCGAGACAATGTAGTGTTTCCACTTTTGCCAGTCTTAAAAAGTGACGTGTCCTCATTTTACTTGCAAATACGCGTGATTATGCGTAGTGGAGTCGAGTGAGGACGTATTTAGGTGTATTGTATGCATTGTAGGGTCGCCATAATGGAAGTCACTAACAATGTTATACTATATTTTAAAAAAGTATGTATTCATTTGTACAATTGTGCATTGTTTGTTTTGGACGCGGTAACACTACATTCGAATGTAACATATGCGAAGTGTCTATGTCGCATTTCGGGATCAGTTTGGTGATCTGGATTGTGCACATTCATCTCATCAAGCCGGCATAGTGGAGGACTGCCGCATGTAGAAATTTCTTTGTGTGAGTAGCAGTTCTTCGTGGACTGCTCTCTAGCTATACATCAGGCGGAGTGTTGAAAAAAGTCGCTTTCGATGACCTCGGTACCCGTCAACCAATGTAACTATGTTCCATGTACATTGGTCGCCCTGCCCTGTGTACAAGCATTAGCTTAGTGCATGCTGCATAAAGAAGTTACCTCGAGGTGATGTCACATTAGACGTTTTTATTAGTTATTTTCCCGTGGTTGTGATTAATTTAATTCAAAGCGTGGAGCAAGTAAATGTAGTAATTTGTGAAGCAATTTCCTTAATTAATATTTCACATATTACTTCCGTATCTGTAATATGTTTGTGGAAGGAATTCGCCAGCTATGCGTTGGATCGCGCTGCCTCTACAGTATGTACCAGGACTTCATTACGCAGTCGGCGGGCGAAGTAGCGACGATTCCGACCGGACTATGCATAATTTAACCATTAATTCTCGAAATGACTCTTGGAAGTTCTGTTCGCCAGACGAGACCGGTCATTGTAATATTATAGAGTCCCCTTGTATCTAAACTGGACTTTCTATGCAGTGTTCTAATGGGTAGGATATTAAATTGTTCCTACGTATTGCTCGAATATTTTTATTAACTGAATAAAAGATTTTATGCGGTTTGATATCGTGTTTATTTTATTAATTTGATCCGACTCGGTTTCGAGAGGTTTGCCCACGATGGATGCGAAGTATTTCAAACGTCTCGGATCAAATTAAACGCTATAGTACGAGTAAGTCGCATAAATTCTTTTATTCAGTATGTTTTGATTTCACATTAAATAAATTACGTTAAAAAGTTTATAAAACTTTACAGCAAAATTTTGTTTTAAACTGCTCAATTAGGTAGTAGCAAGAAAGAAAACTTCTAAGATTTGTGAGTTGGAAACTCGATCGTACCGCTTAGTAGCAGAGAAAGTTCGTCTTCGGGTAGGTTCAGGGACAAACTTGTAGCTATTTGCGTCGCGCGGCGCTCGATCGAGACATTGCATTGAAATGGGTTTGGAGAGAGCTAAATATAATTACATACGATGCTTGACACCTTTTAGATATTTGAGTTAGCGA
Organism: Tinea pellionella; assembly: GCA_948150575.1. NCBI lineage: Eukaryota > Metazoa > Arthropoda > Insecta > Lepidoptera > Tineidae > Tinea > Tinea pellionella. The sequence continues at coordinate 5,426,866 of OX411252.1, forward strand.
TTGGAATTAAGCACTTTATTATAATAATACAATATAATGTGGGAACGGGCTTGAAGTTAAAGTAAACCGTGTTGAAATCCGGCTCAGCACAAAGTTTACTGGGCTGAGTCCGGTGCTCATTCCACGGCTAAAAGGTCAAAAGGTACTAACATATCTTTAAATTCATTAATAGGTACTGTTAATAAGTAAATTGATCATTTACACAACTTTTAACAGTTATAAAAACCTTTTGTTTTGAATTGCCAAATCTGTCGTGATTCTCGATATCATTATATTTATTTTTGTAGCTAATAATATATTATGGGTACAAGGACAACTTAACTTAAAGTTAACACCCAGACCCAGAAAACACAATATATAACTGTTTTTTTAAATAATTTTCATTTATATAATTTATTAATTAGATATGTTATGTATAATTTTTAGTTTCGATCGGGAATCGAACCTGAAATCTCTGGGTAACTTGAATAATCGCTATAATTAAAAAAATTTTGGGACTCGTCTTTTTGAGCAAAAAAGTATGAAATAAATTTTAATTATCTCCGCTTTCGGTAATACCGGGCAGTTTAAATTTCTCCATGTTCGGAGACGCCCCAGGAGACTCGTATACAAAGTAATATATCATCAACAGGAGCTTACTTTATGACTTCAGACTGACTTTTTGACTTCAAAAAACACTAACCCAGGGTAATATAGTATTTCGCAGAACTACTAGGATTTTATAAATTGTATTTATTAATTACCTTTGGTCTTCTCAAACTGGCATAGGGGAGGGGTATGTTTGTCTGCAAACATTTATCTGTGGTAGTAGTTTTTACCGCTCATGCGATTCTAGCTTAACATTAAACGGAGTGTGGCCACATGCCAAGTTATTACGCAAAACAAAGAAAAAAATATATATATTAAGTATTGTGCGTGAATACATTATAAACATTATTATATGGCTATTAAGATTTTGTAATATGACATTTACAGTTTATTTATAACTGTGTCGAGGAGAAACCATCATCAATTATCCAATTGCAATTGTCGTTTACATTTTACGGTCCATTTATTCACATAATGTAAGGCAAACAAAGACGCACTCTTTAATCGACATCATTATACATTACCCATAACCTCACAGCATTTACAATTTTGTGGTAAACAGCCTATGCAAATAAATGGGATATGGGCATATACAATTGTATCTTGTCAAAGCACGGCTCTACAGTCGCTATATTATTGTACTTTATTGGTTTTTATTTAAAAGAAATATTGACTTATTAATTATTTTTTGTTTGAGTTTGCTTTTGTTAATTTTGCTCATAATTTCTTGTTTTTATTTGGGTGTTCATTCTATTAGGCCCTAATAAATAGAACAATAATTTAAAAAATAAATAAACAGCTCGGACTGAGGGCTAATACTCTGATTACAAGTTTACAACACAACCATTAGCGCTTCACGTGACCGTGTCGAAATTCCTTCGATATCCATTGGCAGCCCTTCCACCTACTAGGTCGGCGTCGCATATTAATGTGGTTTTTCACCAGAATGAATACTTTACAGTTGAGTTCATTGGTAATTAACGTATTTTTTTTTATATTCAATTTTCATCATTTATTAATAATAAATTCAATATTAATTTGAACACACATGCCAAAAAGTAATAATAAAAAAATAATAATTCATAATGTCGTAGTAGGTATTTAGTTAGTCACTGTAGCAAATTTCTAACATTGTAACTGACCAACCGTAACAATATTTTCAGTTAGATTGTTTCTAAGTACGCATAGAAACATTATCAGAATTGTTATCATAGCACTAAATATTTACTACATATTACAGTGTTGTTACATTATAATGATTGTGGCATAATATGTAAATACAAATAGTTTATCACTTATAATGTTTATAACAAATAAATTATGTGTATTTGCTCTTCAATAACTGCGTGAGTTATAAAAGATAAGTAATTGGATAGTTTTAATGAGAAAGTGTGGTAATATAAGAAATGTTTTTAATAGGGTTTATTCTTGTTTTTATAGTTCTGTTTTGTCGGTGACTTCAGCGTGCAACTGGAGCTCGTTCGCACTTTTATCGCTTACTCGCGAATCTTACGTTTCATATTTTATCATTCTTTCACATTTCGTAAATATTATTATGTGTTTATGTCCTTTAATACACGTCTGATATGTTCTGCAATGCTTTTTATTGGCACTTACCGATTTATTACTCGGAGAACTTAACAGTTTAGGTTCCATTCGTAAATATGTAAAATATTTTATTATGTTATGAAGTTTTAACAATACTTCACTGTCGTTAGTGGTATAACAATAACAAAATTAGTGTTATTACTAGGCATTGACTTTGAGAGTCGAACGCTGACTCAGTTGCGCAAGAGTCACACATACGAGTAGAGCGGTACGATAATTATATACGCCTTTGGCAGCATATTTTTTTAAATACTTATTTTTCTCAAGATAATGTTTGCTCGTGAAAATATTTACTTTAGTTTTTCGTTTGCATTTGCTATTCGATCGTGTGTAAATCGTATGATTGCATAACAAGCAACGATGCAAACGCTGAACTTGATCGCTTCAACAAATATTATTCGTTAAAATTATTTGTTGAATAATAATATTTATATTTAATTAAAGGTTCTAATGTGTACGTATATAACTACTCTAATAGAATAGGAGAAGATTAAGTTTATTAAATATGTGTGATATTGCACAAAAAACATTTTGTTATCGACAAGTTTGGGAACCTCTGATTTGAGGTTTACTTGCGATTCTTCTGAAGTTTGAAATTTTAGTATCTGCAAAAGTAGAGAACAAAAGCAAATATTTACGACTTAGTTTCTTAATATCACCGTATAAAGGAGCAAGTGGTATTTGTTATCTCGTTAGTATAGTAGACCGACCAATTATCATAAAATATTCCTTCTCGAAGCGTTCGTATTGCTTTAATTCCAATAATGTTGGAAGCACGATCTGAACTAACGGGTAGGGCATGATACACATAAATATGCGACATTTCAACCGGTCCGAATGTATCGATTTAATGCGATTTTATTTATTGACAATGGCAGCTGCATTAACTTTATTGGAATCGGCTCATCGTGCACTTTCTTATATGAAACCTTTATAGTAAATTTAATTCATTGCTTTGGTTTTTATTGCTATTTTATATTTATTTACAGTTTAATTTATAATAATTTAACTTTAAATTACATTTAATTAATTATTGTTTTGACATACAAATTTAACAACTATCACATGCATATGTGACACGTCATCAACATTTAATATGTTTAGGCTGAATACGTTATTTTTGCATGTAGAAAAATGTGTTGGAAGTTTAAAAATGCTTGTCAGATTTTTTATGAATTATAATTGAATTAAAATATGCAAAAAAATACCCGATAATTAAAAAAAAATGTTTTGTCTTCAGATTTATTCTAACGCAAATTGTTTATTGAATAAGTAGATTGGGTTCAATAGGTGTAGTTAACATTGGTAAGAAGCCACGCCCCCGCAAACAATTGCTGTAATTGACTAATTATTTTTATTACCCATTTGTATTCGACTCCAAGCCCATCTTCCATACTCATTTTCCAATTAGATATCTAACTATAAACAACCATAAAGCTATCCGTATTATTTCCAAATAAATATAACGACTTCTAATTGGAATTCTTTATTTATGTGACAACGGTTTCTAAGAGAATTTTTAATGAATGCGCAAGATGTTGAAAGAGTCTTTGTAGAGAAGCGGACCCTTTGTTTTTCGGGCGCCTTTGCTTTTGGAATGCTAATGAGCTGTGCGGCCGTGAACTTATAAAAAAACATTGATTCTACGTCTATTGATATTCATGATCTACATAGTTTCATAATCAGTAATCTACAAAAAAACTGACTAGATTAACAATTTCGTGCCCAATATTATCTTAGCAGGAGAAATCCCAGAATTCAGATTTACTATCAGTTAGTGTTCAATTTAACCGAGTAACACGTAAACTTAATAACGACACAATGGGCGATACACGATCCCAAATACACAAAAATAAGCGGGATTACGTTTCACAGGCTGATAAATATCGTTTCAGTGTCCATTTCAATGTAATACCTGAAAAAAAACATTAATAAAATCGAATAAAATTTTATAACTTATTTCATATTCAGTGTTGCCAGTAAAACACCGTCCAGTTTTCCCGTGCTTAGGGAAAATACTTATAAATAATGTTGATTTTTTTTTCTTTAACTGTTTAAAAAATATAGGGAATAATTGCCGGTATCGCCGACACCACCGTTTCAAATGCGCTAGGAGGGATTTGTCTTTACTTATCTCTATATTATTAAACAGGTTTATATCGACTTTAGTTTGTAAAAAACATGGGACGTAATGTAGTGAGGTATTATGTAGCACGTTTTCAATCTATTAACAATATAAATTGGTCTTTTATGCGCCGAATTAATCTAACCAAACATCCTCTGTCGGACAATTCAACGATTCTGGACCTACTAATACGTAAAGCATGGAAAGGTAGAATAGAGAAATTTCGACCAAATAAGAGCCTCTTGGGGTAGTACCACCACATTCGAATGTAACACACGTGCATACCTTGTCGTGTTTCGGGAACAGTTTGAAAGTAGCCTGATTTTTTTTTTTTATTATTTTTATTTTAGCTCGTCATATGACCGCACTCCGCCTGATGTTAAGCTAGAGTGCGATCCATGAACGGAGGTGACTGCTGTCAGAGAAGGGGATCTGCAGACAGCAGTCGCGTCCGCTATGCCGGCTTAATGAGATGCCTCTTCACACTGCGCTTGAAGGATCCTATGTTATAGGAAGGGGGAAAGACGTGGCTGGGATATATGACGAGAGGAGTGTGCACTATCAGTCTAGATGGTGCACATTTGTCTCCTCAAGCCGGCATAGCGGAGGCCACTACTGCCTGTAGAATTTTATTTGTGGTACTAGTTGTTTCCGTTAATGGACCGCACTCTAGCTTTACACCAGGCGGAGTGATGGTCTGAACAACCGCGTGCATAGATCATAGTTTAGGCTGTGTGTTCATCATAACTTAATAGTAGGTATTTTTTGTCGATAATAATTATTCAAAAATCTCCTCTAAAATATTTTAAGTTGTTTTGCAGTAGGTATAATAGTTTATTGTGATGCAAGAGTTGAGCGATGTAAAAAAAACAGTGGAGCGCCTTTGTTCGTAATATTTTTTAACATAATTCGGTAGGTCCATTGTTCGTTCCGAGGCCAAGGTCTTTAATGTTTACAACGCACCTCTCTAAACCAAACCTAAAGGAGAATGCCCATTTTTGGGCCCACTTGATGCCTAATAGTTTGGTAACAAAACAATATTCTAAAATAATATCTTGTTTTTTTATTAATTCATTTTAATTATATCAATACATTATTTACCAATCAATAGACAGTGTTTAATTACATAAAAAATAGATCGCTTCAATTATTAAAGCATTTAAAATAACAATAACCTCAAATATTGCATCAGAAAACATCTAATTACTTAATAAACGGAGTGAAAAAATTAAAACTGATTGGTAATAAGGAAGTAGATTTATTTTTCTACAAAATGAACTAAAAATCATCGTGATACTAAAAAAAAAATTGTGGGTCTATTTTTCTTAGGCGAATGGGCATTCTCCTTTCCGGTTAAATAAGAAGTAAGCTTTTCTTATAATACCTAGCTCTATTGACTTTTTAATCTACTACAAGAGTTCAAAATAAATAATTAAATTAGAAATATAAAAGCGAGGTAGTGTGCACATTCGTCACCTAAAGCCGGCATAGTGCAGGCGACTGTTACCTGCGAACATTTTTCTTTAGTAACAGTCGTGTAGAATTAGAGGCGAAGTGTCAGACTACTATGAAAATACATGTACTGCGTCGTTGTAGTAAAAACCGGTTTAATTAGTGACCAAACGTGACCATTGTTATTTTTTTGAAATCTATTTTGAATTTGTTTTTTAGAGATAAATATTATTGTCGTACGTAGACCAGTCTAGCCTTCAAAATTTGGGGTAGGCACGATTTAGAAGTGACTTAAACAGCGACTGTTTATTTTTTGCAAACTTTAAGTTATAAATACAGTGGGTAGATTACTACATGTCGTGTTTATCGCTGATGTAAGTTTTTGATGTATGAGCGGTTTAATTATCATGTCTGCACGATGTTCCCACTATAGTAAATATTATTCTACAAAAACATTTAATGCTAAATTGTAACTGTATTTTTAACATCGCCCACGTGGTTTTTGAAACGACTACAATTATTGGCTGAATTGTATTATTGTCGTATTTTTTTAAACATTTAAATGCTTTAATTAACAATATAATAATTAAATTTGCTGCCAAGAGCGGCCGTGGTCTAGCGGTAAGACGCGTGAACTCACGAACGATGAGACCCGTGTTCGAACCTCGCTAAATTCAGACCGGTACCAATGTAACTTTGTTATATGTACTTTGTTTGAAAGTAGCAAGGTATAACGAGAGGAGTGTGCACTATCAGTCTAGATCGTACAGACTCGTCTGCTCAAGCCGGCATAGTAGAGACGATTGCTTCTCGTAGAGATTTCTCTGTAGTAGCAGTTGTTTCCATTCATGGACCGCACTCTAGCTTTACATCAGGCGGTGTTGTCACATGCCGAGCTACAATAAAAAAAGTCAAATTACTCAATAATCCGGGTAAAATAGTTAAAACGGAATGTGGATTTATTTTCCTACAAAATAACTTAAAAATCAATTCGAGAAAAACATTGTAGGTCCATTTCTTTTAGGCCAATGGATGAAATTTGAATTTCATAAAATTGTAGATATCCACAGAAGTAATATTAAATGTGTGTTTAGACTTTAGTCTAGATTCTGTCCATGGAGAGCGCGCGTGGGTTTTAGCTTTCTAAGCACGTATTAATCTGGCACTTCAAAGACACCTTGACATTCCTGTTTTTTATTGATATTTCTTTTATTTCACCTAACTTTTATTCTAAACTTAAATTCCGATTTTACTACGTGATAGCATTTTAGTAAATCTTTTTACTGCTTCTTATTATACAGGTGTCCCGTAAGTAGTGGTATCAACGGTATTCTACAGATAGAGGGGTTCAATATCTACAATATAATATGGTGATTTTTTTTTATATCTTCTGGTTTAAAAGTTATGACATTTTTAAGAAATTATCATATTTTCCCAGTTTTTACACAAAAACAATGTTTTAAAAATATGTTTATAATTATTTTTTATTTATGTTTTTATTTAAGTGTGTGGAGAAAACACAGGGCTTTCTCTTCCCTCTATTTGTAGAATACCATTGATACCACTACTTACGGGACACCCTGTATACATATTTACAATATTTTTTTTTATTGTAGTTCAGTGTATGACAATACTCCGCCTCATGTAAAGCTAGAATGCGCTCCATGAATGGAAACAACTGTTACTACAAATAAATTCTACAAGCAGCAGTCGCCTCCACTATGCCGCCTTGAGGAGACGAGCTTGTACTATCTAGATTGACAGTGCACACTCATCTCGTTATATCTGGCTACTTTCAAACTATTCCCGAAACGCGACAAGGTCACTTCATGGGTATAACATTCGAAAGTGGTGGTACTATCCCAGGACGGCAGACTGGACAAATAACCATCATCAGTCTGCCTACAGCCTACCACTCTTCAATGGTACTGGTCAGCTTTTGCGAGGTTCGAACACGGGTCTCATCGATCATGAATTCACGCGTTTTACCGCTAGACCACGGCCGCTTTTATTTTTTATTTTAATTAATTACGCGCAATTCGTATTTATGACACTACACGCCCAGCATATTTAAGAGGTGAATTGCTTGCATTTACGGAGAAAGTTTCAATTAGTTAATAAAATAGAATTGAGCCTTTTGATACTGCACTTCACTAGTGTGACAATAGTTTAGTGTCAACTAAAGGATATTATTGGATAATGTTTCAAAAGTGTTGTATCATATTAATCCAAAATATAACTGTTTTAATATTAACCAGCTGCTGGCCGCAACTTCGTATGTTTGTAATTTATATTATCTGTTTATCTTGAGAAAAAGCTTCTTCACTTTCAAATTTTTTCTTCTCCTGAGAGATGATTTAGGGAAATAACCAATTATTTATCTCTTATCAAAAGAAAGTCTGTGTCCATTCGCAAAATGCAATCTAATATCCTTGCTAAATTTCACTAAAATCTGTTCAGCGGTTTAGGTCATGTCTAAGGGTAACAAACAGACAAACAGATACTTTGACATCAGCAGCATTAGACTTTAACTAATAATTTCAATAAAACCACGTGTAGCGAATAATCTGCCGAAAATACGTAAGTTCGGGTTTTCTATGCAGGCATAATCTAAAATTACGTCAATATAAAAAGTAATAGGTATTTAATATCATAAACAGAAGTATTGTTAGTGTATTCAGTGTTAGAGATCAGAATTGTGATGTGGATGCCGTACTGAGGTGACCTGATTGCTCGACTGGTGTGGGTTGTATGAGAGCTCCATGAATGAGAAAGTCTGGACCGGTTCATAACAGCTCCCACATCGGTGGTGTCTACTTTCAACTTACAATAGACTCCCAGATTATAGTTATATGTCCACAGTTGTAATGCTGTTCAATAAACTTTTAAATATAATAGAAATAATTGCATATATTTATTTCAAGATATTTTTATATATAAATACGTTAATTTTAATCATTATCGCGTTTTTTTTTATAAAGTAAGAACACCGGTTGGCCTTGCCGTTTTAGGCAAATCTTTATCTTTGTTTACAGTGTTTGCCGGCGATTTCGATTTTTCTCAATGTTATATCATAATTTCATTCTGTTACAAATTATTTTATTTGAATCCCTATATTAATGTAATCGTAAATATTTAATCAATTGTTATGTTTTATGTAGGATGAATTTATATTTCGCAACATTAGTCAGGCTTTTTGTTCTAAGAACAATGCTGTATGAAATGAAGACATTCAAATACGTGTTAAGTAAAGTTAAGGATGACGCGACACTAAATAAACATACAACGCCGAGCGACGTTTAGTCTCCCTGTGTTTGTTTGGTTCGATGCGTCTGCGCTTGCCCATAACATTCGCGGGCGGCGCGCGGGACGCATACTGCGCCAGTCTGTGGCAATAAAAATTGAGCGAGAAAAACAACGCTATTTTTATTCAACATAACTCAAGGCTAAATGCGCCATTTTGGATTCGCGATGCGAATGTTAAATGTTTTTTTGGTTTCTAGTATAATATCGGTCATTTTACTGTAAACAACATTACTATTCCTTAGCATCTTGCATAACGTGCAGTCTTTTTCTTTGAAATGTTTTATTTATTACTTTATACGGTGTAGGTATATACTCAAATTATGTTTTGTTGTTCTAACCTTGAGCTAAATCTATTTAAAATGTCTATTATAATAACAATAGCTTTCGCTAAGGCTTATTAACTTCGTAAACACTTCCTTAAATAAAAGAAACCTTAAAAAACACCTCAATCGGTCTAAAAATAAATGTTAACATACGTGCGTAGTTAGTTAAATGTATTTACTAATCTACTTAATAGTTTATTTATCACGCTTGTTACATTTCGGTTACGAGACTTGCTTTTTTGTGGTAAATTAAAACTAAGCCATTGTTTTGTCAAGGTTACCCACATTATGTGTTGTATTTCCGGCGCACAATGTCAATGTGTGCATATAAATTTTAAAGAGACAGCTAGGTATGAGTATTATTTTATTACGTTGTGTTATTTAACGATTCAATTGGGACCTTGTAAAAAGTTGGACATTTAATTAATTGAACGCAACTGAAGCAAACAACACATTCAAGTATAATCAAAATATTATTAACCCAGTTAATGTAACATTTATTTATATCACGGACGCTCTGTGTCGCGTCAGTTGTCGCTCATACGAGTGGAAACACTTCGCGTGGTAGGCGCTATCGAGAATTACCAAATAAATCTGGTTATATCATGTATTTGAAATTCCAAATGCATTCCATCGTCAATAATATTTTTATCGACCGGGTTTTTTATTATCAACACGAAATGTAAACATAGCTCTATGTTGACACGTCCTCGCGAGATACGGCTGATATCTAATACAACTGGCCTTGGCATTGAAATAAAAATACAAAAAAATACAAGATCTTTTTTGCGTTGTATGTCGTTTTATTTTTCGCGTGTTGGCTGCGCGTGCAAAATGCCAAGATAAGATGTTTTCGTTATGCACCAGTTGCTCGTGTTATTTTTTATGCTGGAATTTACATCACCGTTTACGTTTTGAATTATGTTATACCTGATACATTTGATATAGGTAACTCCTAAATTGGAACATAATATAGTTTTCAAATTCCAAGTTTTACAAAGTATTAAAACGCTCGGGGACTATCCCAAAACTATCGTAAACATATGTCACCCCAACACAACAATAAAGGTATAAAATTGACGTCTTATTAGCACCGAGCTAATAATTAAAATTTATGTAACGTATCCATTCCCGACTTTTTATCACCTACAATATTTTATATAATGTGTATAACTATTATTATGTTTTTTTTAATTAATGTGTTTTTTGTTTCAGAGCTGGAGCTGGAGCGAATGGCATATTTTCCCGGAGACTAGACTTCTCTACCTTTAATCTTCTTCCGAAGTACAAAGTTAATTCGTACCAAATTAAGGTAAGTGAAAATTTCTCGTAAAAACAGTAAAAATTGCAGATATCTATATCTTCATTTTCAAACTAATCACGCTATCTTTAATTTAACCACAGAGTGTAGGGAATAAAATATTTTATTGCAATAAAAGGTTTTCAAAGGTGAAACTTTCCTTTGTTGGTGAAAGCTATAAAAACACAGTAGCTGACACTTTTCGCGATAAAAAGCTGTCACGAGAGGCGCCGGCCGCGGGTAGACACTAGCGGGTAGGAGGACATGAACCGAAATAAATGTAACTTTTCTGTAATTTAATCAGTTGTCTGTAGTTTACGAGACACACTTCACTTCCTTTGTGAATTACGACTTTACTAAATTTTAATAAACGAAGCACGTATAAAACTATCCAACATTGTTCTCAAAGTTATAATTTTCACTACAACAGAGAAATAAATGTTTTATTTATTACATGTTTCTTCTGTTGTTATAATAATATTATGAACGATTTATTTTTTATTTTACGAACGATTTTAAAAACTATTTTTTTAGTTTATTCAATAAATTATGTTAAATAAATTGGCTATCTAATCTACCTCGTCTAATAAACAGATATAGCGTTTAAATAACAAATTCTTAAGTAAAGGTGTGAGCTCATCTATAAACGAAATAAATAAATTAAACACTACTAATGCGTTTGATTAAGTAGCTACTAATAGTGCAAATTACATAACAATTCTTGTTTGTGATTGTTTATTTGTTTAGTATGCGAAGATGGTATCTAATCTACACAGGCCTTGAGCCACTTGTATGTCAAGCGACGGTCGTTACACCCGTCCACTCTGCACTACGGTCGTCCATTGCTATTTTTATGTCCCGCCGCTGTTTATTTGTCACCATTTGTACCGGTTAAACTACTAGCAATTGCTATTTTCATTGTTACATTGTCAGATAGGACCTTTTTTATCGCACTTTTCTCAGGCTGAGATTTGCTAGTTTCAATATTTATGCATTTATAGTTAACATTATTCAAATTCAGTACATTAGAGCGGCCGTGGTCTAGCGGTAGAAGGCGTGAGATCACGCTCAATGAGACCCGTGTTCAAATTTCGCTGACCGTTACCAATGATGTACTTTATCGCTCAGTGTCTATCATAAAATATAGAGTAGCTTAGTATAAGCATTTAAAAAAATTATGGAAATTGTGTAAAATTTTTCTGATTTGTCGTGTACACTAATGAATGAATAATAAGATAATGATGGATGGTTCCGTATTAATTTATGCCAATGTAAACAGAAACCGCATTGTTTTAACACATTTTGTACGCCATTCGATCAAACTGCGCACGCGAGATAATTTAGTAAAGTTTCATCAATCACGCGATTAACAACCAAATTGTTTATTAAGAACTTTATTTACGCACCCATATTTCTAATGGGAAGACATACAAAACGTTGTTAATTAATATTATTAAAATCCAAATAAATAGGCCTTGTAATCAGTATGAACGTCCATCTTGTGAAAACTTAGCACAACTTCTGATTGATGACATGACAGTAGACCAGACCGCATCTTTTAGAGGCAACATCATTAAGACCCGACCACTACTTCTATTTATGGTGACTACAAACCAATCGACGGCATATTGATTGCAGCCATGGAGCCGTCTGTCGACACATAAAAGCAAAAACTCTGAACGTTATCACTTGGAAATAATTTCCACAGTTCCTTTTATACTGTCTGCAACTTTGTACACAATGTTCGACTAACGAGGCTAAATTATTTTAGCCTTTCCAGCACCCTCGTTCGACAATTGCGTTTGGGTAATCGTGCTCAATTGCTTTATTGGTTTGTTTATCTTTTTCTTATCTCAGGGAGTCAAAAGAGTATATTTTCATCGAACTCGTTTAAAACAAATGAAAGACGAGTAATTAATTACTAATGAATTAATTGAAGCACTTGACTGGATAAGAAGTGACACTGTGTTCTCGGGTAACTTGATCTGTCGGTTGGCAAGAACTCGTGCGGCTCGGGCAGCGTGGGGTAGTGTGTATTTGACACCGGCTTCAAGGTTCCGACGTGGATTGAAACCACGTTTTTCTATTCAGCCGTCTTCTCTCATTACTAAGTATCTGATTTAAAGTATCAATGCACATTCTTACAACTATCATTTGAATAAATTGGTACATACATAAATGTCTACACATTCTTGTAATGCATCATCATCAATTGTCACGCCTTTTTTCGAGATAACGCCACTTGCTACGATTCTGACACAGCTTCCGAGCATTCCTCACATCCACAATTCTCTTCATGCAAGCCCGACGGCTATGGGCACTAGGCAGCCTGGCGATTTGATCGGAAAACACCCTTGTGGGTTTATGTTGTTTGACGCATCCATTCACATAAAATTTCTATTTAATTTTAAAATACTGGTATCCAGCGTAACATTTGAAATGTTCTCCTTTTGCGACTTGATTTATTACAACACCGGTAGATATGACTTCTGCAAAATGAATCCTAGTTTTCTTGTCGTGCCTTAGATGGTAAGAAATGAGAAAGTTGCTCACTAATAGATACAATAGGGGCGGTTGGATATCAGCCTGACAGGCAAGATACCTACGATATCTTGCAGTTATAATTTATAAAAACAACGCAATACAGTTATGATGCATTTTTGTTTGATATTGATAACATATCTAGTTTTATCGCAAATCCCAATATCACTTTTTTTCTGTATATTTCCATCATATTCACTGCAGTTTATCAATAACGAAGGTTGAATCAAAGTGTCAAAAGGTAAGTATTGTATATTCAATTTATTTTTGAAGTATGTTGCAATTAGGTTTGAACGAACTTTCGACACCAACTGAGACGCCTTTCTTGGCTTACCCGTTCTTCTACTACCATAAAGGGTAAACAGGCGTGCGAAATTTATACATACCTCAATCCACACATTGTCAACTTACTAAAATGTATTTGAGTTTTAACTCTATCCGATAGTCTTAAGGTATAAAATATTAATTAGTATTATTTGTGTTTTGTATAACGGAGAGTATGTCACGTTACAAATGCAGTAAGCCTGTTTCGTGAGCTTCTGTTTATCGATCAAGTTTTTATATCGATATAAGGTACAACTCTCAAGAGTTTTGCCCATTTATGGGATCGCTTAGTATTCGACAAGTGACGAACAAGTTTTTATATTATTTTTAAAGTAAATAAAATAAACATTCGAATGCAATCACTGTATTTATTTTAGGAAGATTACCTACACCTTGTTCGAGAGTAATCTTTTGTAATCATTTTATTGGCTGAGTTACCGTGGTTAATTAGCCCATTTAACCATTCCTAGGGCAATACAACCACGTGCAAGTTGTACGTCAAGTGTCTGCGCATAAATGTTGTTTATGTTTGGAGTGTAGTCATATGCCAGGCTACTGTAAAAAAAATATATGTTCAAATTGGTTAAAAAAAAAACTTTTAAAACTAAATATTGTTCAGTTGTCAATAAGAAGTTATATCTATTTGGAGAACATTAATGACTCTTAATTTCTGATTTACAACACAATGAGTTATTAATCGATTTTTGTTGTTATATGATGGATACGTTATAAATACATGACTAATGAAGTTTGTATTTACAATAGAAATAATCATTCGATTCATATCTTGGTTTTACTTGTCCATTGTTGTCCTTGAGTATAATTATTGTGATGATATAAATAGACGTAATTAAATCTATGTTATATAAATCTAGGTATAGACAATTAGCAAGATGATAATAATATTTAATAGCTTTAAAGTATAATCACATAAATTGCTTTGGTTGATGTTATTTGTGAATTAAATCACATGTTTTACGCTTACTTATCTATTTATACTTCTATAGTATATATACTAATAATATAATCATGAAAGTAAAACTGTCTGTTTGTTACTTTTTCAAACTTAAACCGATTTTGATATTTACTATGGAAAGACATATTATTGGTCTCAAAAAAAGGTGAAATATAGGATGAAATATCCCAATAATTTTTAAAGTTAAACGTATGATATTAATCATTCTCGTACGAAGTCGCGGGTGCTATATAAATAGTGCTATATATCTTCATGTGACAAATCAAAAAGTATATAAAAAAAAGCGCGCTCCTCTTAGATTTTATCAAGAGTTGCCGCAATAGTATCAGCATTAACTCTTCGATTGACATCCTCGTAAATAAAGTAGACGGTAAAGGTTATATTTCTGAACGTAAATCGAGGATAATTCCATAAAGGTAAGTATCAGCTATGTAATGGCGACAGACAAGCGCATCGAGTCCATTATTGTTCTGCATAATGTAGGTTTACTACCCACGACTCAATCACGGCCGCCCACGCATTCGCCGCCGGACGGCATCGCGAGATCAAATGATCGATGGTACGCCCAGTACCAGCTTAATTCCGTCATGACAATAACACCGGTGATTATGACCTTCATTGTTTCATGAATGACAAATTGGTACAGCATACTAAATACAAAATGAATTCCTTAGAGAATGGTTATTAAGTTGTTATTATGATACACCTACTTATTTTCCTCGTAAGTTAATAATAAATACGCATAATCTATAGTAATCTACACATATATAGGTACTTTTATATCTATACTAATATATAAATATGAAAGTAACACCGTTTGTTTGTTACCTTTTAATTTTTCGAAACCTGAACAGATTTTAATAAATTATATTCGTGTCACGGGAAATGTCATTTTTGTCTCAAAAAAGAGGATGAAGAGAAATGTTTGCATGAGGAATTCATCATCTAGGATATGAAAATTTAGACGTTTCTTAAGAAATAATGATTGTTTCAGCGTTTTTGTAATTCGATTATTAAGGGGGTAAAAAGGGGATGATAGATTGTATGAGAAACTCATCAGTTATCAAGTTAAACGCATCATTAATTAGACATATGAAGTTGCGGGAAACCTCTAGTTAAATATTAAATACTCGGAATAATAGTACAATGTGGTTAAAAATAGTTTTTCTTTACTTATCACGACATGGACTTAAGATAGGATTATGTACAATCGATATGTGCGATAAATACCTACCAATGTTTTAAACTAGAGCAGTCGTTGACATCGGGTTGTAATAAGCTGGATCTATTTTTATTATTCAGTGGCAAAACATTGCATATAATATTAGAATTATCTCTTTTCTCATAGAAGTTCAGCCACTATCAGAGACAATTGCTACTACAGAGAAACGTATGCAGAAGGGATCGCCTCCGCTATGCCTACTTGAGACAAATGACCAGGTTGATAATGCGTTTAGGTCTACTCGACTGACCCCGAAAAGTGGTTACAGGCTAATAACCATTATCAGTGTGTTTACCAGAGTAACATGCAATTGACAAAACTATTTTGTTATTGGAAAAAAATACAATACAATTAATATTATTTATTATTTATTTTAATAAAGTAATCCTTAGTTTATTAGTTGTAAAGTACTAGGCAAACATAGTAGCTAAGAGGTTCGTAGTGCGTGTTTAGTTTAACCCTGAAGTCGGGCGCGGGGTCGATGCTCTAACGCGACCTACTTAACGTTCACATCGAGTAACTCGCGATGAATAGAGACTGCGAATTTACATTTTGAAACAAATCCTGTAAAACAACAATTTAAAAAAAACGAACACAATGTTTTTTAAATTAAAAATAATATCGTGTCGTGTTAAAATGTATTTTAATTTGTTATTTAAAGTTTTGTATAAAATGGCGTCTACGAAATTATAGGTTTACGTAGGTCAGTAAACGGTGAACGTTTTCACTTTGAATTCACATTAACAACAATATTATTTCAGACGATTTTATAAAGAACTAGTTTTTTTGTGGCGCGCTTCGTGAAGTCTAGGATAGTTTTGTGGGTAAATTAAAAAAAAAAAATTTAAAAAAAGTGTCGATTTGGAAATTAGAGGGCATTTCCTACAGCCTTTGTTTCGGAACTTCGGCCCTATCTCGTTCCGTTCCAGAGATATCGCGTTCCGGAACCGGTCGGAACGGACTTTCGGAACATGTCGGTCGCAAGCCCCTTTATACGTGTGCTCCATAATTGCTGTCAGTGAGTTAAGTAATCGAGATTTTTATAAGTATAACTAAATAATTTTAACCGTATATGCTTTCAAAATTTACGCTTGTAGCTTAATAACTATAATGAGAAATCAGGTGTGGTAGAATTTATCACTCTTAGTGGTTGCAGAAACGAGATAATTTTATACACCGAACGCGACAGTCTAACTCCGCCTGTTTCTAGTCACGCGTAGGTATATATAATTGAATTTGTATATGCGAAGATATAATTGAATTGATTTAAGAAGGCGCTATTCGTTATATCAATACTAATATTACAAATTTAAAAGTATGTTTGTTTGTCCCCCAATCAAGCTCAAACGGCTGAACGATTTTTGATAAAATTATGATACAGGTAAATTATAGACTAATTTAATTTTTATTTTTTAGAATTAATGTAGGTGGAGCGGTTGCGCGGGGATTGCAGCTGTTTTAACCTATTTAAAAGGTTCCCTAGGGATGGCACGGGAACGTTAAACACATAATACTAATATTTATAATTTTATTTTTATTTTATTTATTAGGGCATCGAACAGCTTTATATTAAACATAAATTTATATAAATATAGAGAGAGCCAATAAATGATACCACAGATATAACAGTATAACAGTAATAATATAATATTCCTTATTTTAATGTATGTAACTTTTTCTGTCTTGAAACTCTGTTGACACTATTATGCACCCAGTAGAGCTGAATCAAATAACTCCTTTTTTATAAATTTGTTTCGAACGGGAATCAAACCCAAAACCTCCGCCCTAACAAACTGATGTGCTAGCCACTGCGAGCATATTTTTTCTTTTTTTTTGTAGCTCGGCATGTGACAACACTCCGCCTGATGTAAAGCTAGAATGCGGCCCATGAATGGAAACAACTGCTACTACAGAGAAACCTGTGCGGGTAGCAGTCGCCTCCACTATGCCGGCTTGAGGAGACGATATGTACCATCTTAGATTGACAGTGCACACTCCTCTCGTTATTTGCATGCATTAATATTATTATTATAACTTATTTTTTATAATTGTGTGGTTTTAATTGCAATTAATTTGTATATAAATAATAATTGTTCTATTAATTATTATATAATTTCTAATATTATGTAAAAATAAATCTGAACGATTTTGAGATGACTATAAAATGATGTTATAATGAGTCTATCCGTGCACTTCAATTTACTTTTTCAATTGCACGCGATCATTAAATGAAGTAGTTATCTTGATTCCCCTAATTTACATTTATTAATCTTTATTAATTGGAATAATTAGTTGCATTTTTTACGCTCTATCTTTCTTGAACATTTGTTTAAAGTTAATTTTTATACTAATATGTAAGTTAGTTTTTGCGTGGTCTAGCGGTAAGACGCGTGAACTTACGATCGATGAGACCCGTGTTTGAACCTCGCTAATTTTTACCAGTACCAATGTAACTATGTTATATGTACTTTGGTCTCTCAGTGCTTATAGGCACTCTTAAAGAGTGATGATGGTTATTATCCCACTCTGCCGTCCTGGAGTAGTACCACTACCTTGTCGCGTTTCAATAAGTTTGAAAGTAGCCAGTTATAACGAGAGTGCACTGTCAATCTGAATAGTGCACATTCTACTCCTCGGGCTGGTATAGTGAAGGCGACTGCTGCCTGTAGAGATTTATCGGTAGTAGCAGTTGTTTTCGTTAATGGAACGTATTTTATCTTTACATCAGGCGGAGTGTTGTGTCGATATTGGATTTTTTTTGGAAAATAACTGAAGGTGGTAAAATATTAATTTACGATATTTTGTTACAAATTATACTCATACTCTTATTGATTAAAGTTTATACTTACCAAGTACTTTGAATCGTAAATATTATCTACTACAAATATTTAGATAAATACTAAATTAATCATTATAACAATGTCATAAGTATTAAAAAAACACACATATTTTGTAATAATAAGCGATCTATTATTAGAATTCGCGATAATTTTTTACTTTATTATTGTCAGCATTACAAATTTAAAAAAATAGAATACGCATTATTCAATATAATTAATTTAATACAATTTTAATTGCTAATTAGTGCATTTAAATATTAATTAACCTCTTTCAAGTGTAACACCTGGTCACAATTCAGCATCAGCTCTAAAGTACTCGTATACGAGAGAAAGGAGTGTGCATCTCGAGTCGGCATAGCGAAGTCGTCATATACAGAAGAGCGGCCGTGGTCTAGCGGTGAGACACGTGAACTCACGATCGATGAGACCCGTGTTCGAACCTCGCTAATTCTGACCGGTACCAATGTAACTTTGTTATATGTACTTTGGTTGCTCAGTGCCTATAGGCACTATTAAAGAGTGGTAGGCAGACTGATGATGGTTATTTTTCCAGTCTGCCGTCCTGGGGTAGTACCACCACTTTCGAATGTAACACCCGTGAAGCGACCTTGTCGCGTTTCGGGAATAGTTTGAAAGTAGCCAGGTATAAGAGAGGAGTGTGCACTGTCGATCTGGATGGTACATGCTCGTCTCCTCAAGCCGGCATAGTGGAGGCGACTGCTGTCCGTAGAGATTTCTCTGTAGTAGCAGTTGTTTCCATTCATGGACCACACTCTAGCTTTACATCAGGCCGAGTGTTGTCACATGCCGAGCCACAATAAAAAAAAATACATAATAATATTATTTGTAGTGTTATTGTCATGTCAGTTGAATTCTATTTCCATTCTAGAACAATATTAAAAGAGTTTTTGCAGACTTACGGAGTCAAGATGTAAATCGTCGGTTTTGGATTATGTATTTATTTTCGTAAACTTGTCTTATTTCTGATAGTAAGACGCATTTAAAGGTTAAAGGTTAGGTTAAAGGGCGTAAATGTAGGTAAAATATATAAATAGAAAACTGCGTATTTTTATTTAAACTTTATCAAAGATTCTGTACACTCTACTAAAAATAGTAGAAGAAGATGCCAACTGCCTCTTCAAAAGAAAAAAAAATTTGCTAAATGTTACATCGGGGATGGCCCCTTGAATAATAAAATAAAATAAAAATATGACAGCCCTAAAATCATTAAAATATTAAAATACACCTAGATGACAACGACACGTTCTATTCTTGGCACGAGCAGTTTGCCAACTCATTACTAACCTACGACAACGACCCCGTACAACTTTATATTCAATTGATAAACAATAATATACCTACCTAATAATAAAACACAATAAAAATGCATACTACATTGTTATAATGTTTTACATAACTTATTTAGACAAAAATTGGCAAAGATCCGTTCTAATCACATAAATACTATACACAAGAACTTACTTAGTCCTACCAGGGTAGTCAAACACAGTGGATGAATGCTAACGTGTGCCCAGACTCCGTCAACTATGCATTGAGTAAAACACCGCGGGGTTTTAGTTGGTTTGCCAGCGCTAGGCTGGAGCACTTTTCCTCAAGGGCTAGGGCATCCGTAACATTTCCCCACTTAAAAAAGGATAGTTAAAGACGATGGATTTCAGACACCTTTCTAAGAGCAGCCGTGGTCTAGCGGTAAGACGTGTGAACTCACGATCAAAGAGACCCATGTTCGAAGCTCGGTAATTCTGACCGGTACCAATGTAACTTTTCTATATGTAAAATTCACACCATTACGGGATTTACAGTGTTTCGTTAATCTCCTCTCATGTGTGTTGCTAAACCACCTCACTTCCAATCCAGTCACTTTACTTTCCAGCCATTGATACGAATTGGTCTCTTCCATCTTTAAGCTCTAGGTTATTAATAAAATCTTAATTAATTGCTAAAGCCATAAAAATAATTATATTTTCACAATCTCCTCCACAGTAAAAAGCATTTCTGTGTTCTCGTTCGGAGCAGACTTTTTATGGGCTATAATTACACTTCTCTAAATTAATATTAATATTTTAAATACTAGTTTAGAAATCACTATATTAATACTAGTTTTGTCTGGGTAATATCAATTTATAAATTTCACACTCGTTTCTTCAAGCCGGTCATAGCGGAGGCGACTGCCTACAGAGTGTAGACATTTCTCTCTAGCAGTATTTACTTCATTTATTGTACACTCCAACTTTAACATTATACGGAGTGTAATCACATGTCGGACTACTGTACAGTGTCTGTATATCTTGTTTTCCTATAGGTAATCAATCTAATACAACATTAATAAAATCAATTGTTTATATTATTTACTATCTATTACAACCTTATTGAATCTGAATTATTCATCAGGGAAATAATAGTGTGCATAATAAGTACGTAATAATTCCAGCGTTTCATATAGATTTTTTCCTTACCACTCCACCACAATATCACATTCAAAACGACATTTTCTCAATGCATTTCTTCACGCCATTGAAGCTGAATATTTTAGTCGAGTGCCGATTTACATAGAAACTGAGTGAAATATTCGCATCAACTGGCGATTGTCACGTTTTATTGGGCGACTTAACTGACTTAAGTTTCTCTCAGTCGTCTCTGCAACCTATTTTGAATAATGAGACGCTGAACATTTGGCGCAGATACGGTTTTTCCTTTAGTACTATAATTGTACTACATGTACAAACAATTCCAAAACACATTTTTACTTATACTCCATAATATATTTGTAAATAATTTAATAATTTGTTTAATAGTAATTATCGTGTTGATTAATAAATAATTCATAATTAGTGCAAAGGTGCCACGTTTTCTGGAATATTTTGCCTTGAATCTGCTTCTCTTTTCACAACGGAACATTTATCAAGAATTAACGAGGCTATTACACCGTAAAACCTTGCACCCGTAGTATTTGAACAACCCGAGACGATAACGATAAAAGTTCACGTCTATTTATATACCGAGCTTCCAGCTCCTTATTGATCGTCTGGAATCGTCTTACGCACCCCACAATCGTATTACGGTAGGTTAGTATGCCCGTAGAAAGGCGGCTCGTTCGTAGCACCCGGAACCCGGCGAAAATAGCCGAAATTTTACATCCCCCCGGCGCGTATTGATCGGTCTTGACATTGAAATAGGCACAAACAGCTGGGTGGGAAGGGTGCGTCCGGGGCTCGACTCACGCAAACCCTCACAATTTTCCCCAGCTTAGTTATATGATTTTGTTAGGTTTTGAATTAATGCGATGTACACTTTTACATGTTTTCTATAGCAAAGAGGGTTCTTTGATAGGGGGATTTTTGCATATATGAGGACTTATTTGTTTATTTAATCCCCTGTACACAATTAGTGAACCTTTCGAAGTAGATACCTACGTAATATATAAAATTTATATTCATAAATTGGGCATTCAGTATTATTTAAAACTTTAGTCGAACACGTAGCTACATTGTAATTATGTGAAATACCTCTAAGACGCTGGTCTCCCTGTGGCGTTCTAAAATCTCATTTATATTCAAAGCGGTCGGAGTTTGAATGTTATCTAAAATCCGTGTTTAGGTGTTGGGATTGCTCTAATCTAGAAACTAAACACATTGTCGAGGTAGCCAGGCTTTGTTCGGTATTCGTGACGGAATCAGATTATAGGTTACCACTATGGATATCAAATCTTACACGTTTAACAGAAACAAATGTAACCGCACATCTAACAACAATGACCGTTTTGTGTTTATAACAAACGTCGCTGCGTGAAGTTTGTTATCGTAAGTAATGAGGTTGCAACTTTATTTTTTAAATGTACAGTAATAGTTTTGTATTCTTTAGTTTCCCATATATTATTTTAGATAGTAGTAACAGGTTATACCTATCACGCCAGCATTTCCTGTTACCACACTATATTGATAAAAATAATCTTTACGTGTTGCAATACCAAATATTAACAGTGCGGATGTTTTAAACTCGTTCCATTTGTGTTCTATTTCATTGTATTATAATTCTGAATTCGTAAAGATCTACATATAACTACATATAACTGTCTTCTAAAAACCTTTTTTTACTGTTGTCGATGTTTTATGTGCAGACGCTATTGTTCCAGCACGTACTCAATGGTCCGTTACAAATTTTAGAAATCTGTGAACAATCTTAAAAAAAAGCGTTGTGATAGTTCAGTTGGTATTAAATAAAGTCTAATTATATTAGTAACTTCATCGATATTAGCCTATCGTTTCGCTTATCTTGTAATTTTGCAATGCAGATTCTATATTTTCAAAATAGTCTGCAATCAGGAGTAATCTGTGAAACGTCAGCTGCCCGCACAGATAGAATGAAAGCCGAAGACATCGATGTCTTTTCAGAATACTGATGAGTTTCATTTAAATTATTCCATTAGAGCGTCCTACACAAATAAGAAATTTCATAAATAGAAAATGCGCGATCCTGCTGTTGCATTTTCAAGGAATCACAGCACCTCCAAGTTAAATAAGTGATCACCGGTCGGCGCGGTTACGTGAGCGTAATACTGAATATCTTGCGTCACCTGAGACCTGCAGTTCTCACTACGTGGATGGCTTATCAAACTGCCAATATTATTAATAAAAGTAAAACTTAAAATTAATTTAAAACGACCTCTGATGTTTTTATCGATTTTAATTTAGAAATTTAAAAAGCGAAGGGTAAGGTCGATCGGGGCGACCGCGGCCGGGAGAGCCCGCTAATCGATCGCTGTCTGTGCAGCTCTGCACCCGCAATTTGTCTCTCTCGTATTCGCACCATCGACCATCCACCGTCCTCTTCGTTACGTTATTCATCGTGCCGAACCACCCGGTAGCTCGCTCGCCTCCCGGTGTCCTCCCGTATTTAGACACTGCACGATCTAATTTATGTTTTAAATTGTGTGCTTTAAAGTCTTCTCCGAGCGAGGGACGGTAACTGCTATACCTAGTGTTATTGTTATGTGAATCTGTAAGAGGTAATGGGCTATATCATTATAAATTTGTCTGGCGTCTACGAGCTATTTCAAAAGTTTGGACAGCGGCAGCACCTGCTATAAATGTAACAATTTTGCCCTTTACTGGCTTCTGCCCTTTTATTAGCTCACGTCTACTCGTAAGATAAAATATCTTCGAAGTGACCTTTCATTTTGCTTGATGCAATTTCAATTTTCATTTATTGTTCTGTACCGATTCAATTGTTCGAGGCCTTGGCCCGCGCCGATCGCAGCAGGTCCTATTAGATTAGGAATAGTAACAGTGGCATTTGGTTGCGACTTGCTGCTGTGCCTGGTTACATAACGCACCTGCCATATCAGGCTTACGCTCACTCGCCGATCCTATGAATTACTTATAGGTCATAGACCCTATTCACAATCGAGGTCGACACTTTACTGCACCTACCTGACCAACATTAAACCTTGACGTTACACCTACAGTACCTATAGTCGTATTGTGATGTGATGTTAGTGTACATTGTCAATTAGGATTTTACGTTAAAATCTTTGCGTCCATTTATCAAAAGACCAAATGATCTGAGTAAAACTATGTTCGGACCAAAAACCTTCGTCTTTATTTTCGCTCAAAGTTAACAGAAGTTACTTGTTTCTCCAATATTTTTTTTGTACATTGTAGTAACGCCAAATCCTTTAACTTCTCTAGAGAGTTGGAGCCTGCGGATAAAGCGAAAACTGCCTCTTTAAATACTAAGGGTTAGTCTTTGCAACGACTCTGCCAACACGGGTTTCAGTAAATTTTTAAACTGTCTTAATCTCGTTAACTTCTTCTACTATGCCGTTTTATTTTTTATCGAAATGTATATGCAGTAGCGGTTGTTTCCGTTCATGGACCGCACTCTAGCTTTACATTAGGCGGAGTGTAGTCATAAAAAAAATGTGGTTCACAATTTCAGTTTGGTTACCTCAAAAGCACAAATAATTATAGACAAATAGAAAAAGAAAACGACACAAAAATCACAATTTAACAATAATACCTTCAATAAAGCTTTATGATATACAATGAATAATTAGATGACAATTGTCTTACTAAATCGTATGTTTAGTTAAACATTATTGTTTCCATTGTCTCTATTGTTGTGCCTTAAGTAGAATATAATTGTTACTTATTCAATACCCTTTACGTTTTTACTTCATTTAATGTAGAAAGCAATGTTTATACGTTTTTTGTAACACATGTGAATGAGGTACGAGTACAAAATGAATTGAATGTAGCGACTATCAACAATGTAATCGAGCCCCGCCTAGTCGCGCGATGGGACGATAAATCGTGTAGCGGTCTGTGCCTCCGGTTAATACAGCGAGATTAAGACCGTCGAGCGTCGCTGTAAACCTCACTATTCATCATTGAGACAAGAGTTCGATTCGATTTTAAAACTCCAATAATAAAATAATTATTAGCACCAGTAATGAAGCCTGCACTTAAAACATGTTCTACTGACTTCTTGCCATTCAGAAGACGTTTGTGTTTTGTGTACAATTTGTACATAGTTAGTAGAAGTTAAGAGGGATAAACAGAGTTTTTATTTATTTAATTTAAAAACTTTATCGACATATATCGGGCGAGCTTAATACCGCAACGGATTTTCTTTCAGTTGGTTTTCAGGATAGAGAAACGTAATGAAAGAAAGTTATGTTGGTTATAAACCTATAAGTCTACCTTCCTGGGGTGGTGAAGTGACCGCGTTTCATGAAGTAATTAGAGAGTAGGGAAGTAAGAGTGTGTGTACATCTTCACAAGCCGGCAAAGCGAAGATGACTACTGCTTGCAGACATTTCTCTGTGATTGTCTCCACTTATGGAATACACCCTAGCTTAACTTCAGGCAGAGCTACTATTTATATTTAAAAATAACTGCCAAATCCTCTTATTCATTTGTTTCTTAGATTGTTTATCAAATAAGCGGACGTAGTGCAAATTAGTTTTAAAACAATATATCAATAATGTGCAGTAAAATGTTTACTTATTATCTGTATAGTCATTTACGACGTTGTTTATTTAGAATTTATTATGTACTTAGTTACAGTACAGTGACCGATAGACTTGCAATAGTCAAGGTCTATACATGTAATGCATTATGTAAAACTACTAATCATACGAGATACTACTTTCAAATGCACTCATGGTCTATCTCGGTTAAGGCTACGAGATCGGTGTTATATCTCGGATATTAAAGTATCGCATGCACTAAATCCTAATTAGTGATAGTTGATTTGAATTGCTACAATTGCAATTTTCGTTACGTACAACTCAGATTTCAAGATTAACTTGTTCTGAAACTGCAAGTTGTTTGATAGAATTAGCATTTACTTTTTTAAATTAAATTACAATTTCTTTTTTGTTTGCGTGATGCTAACCTACAGTGATAACAGCCACCATGGAGAAATGTCTGTTATTGAACCTTATTTTACTTAATTTGTGTTTCTTCGAGTGTTAATGTGTAATATTGGTGGATTATTAACCATTAAGTGTTCGTGAACGTGCGTGAGTGTGGGCAAACAATTCAAAAGAAGAGAACCTGTGTTTCCATTTTCTCTCCAACTGGAACAATTTTTGACTTGACTAAAATTTGACCTGACTGTTTGGTGTGATAAATGAATGACTCGTGATGCACAATGTTATTAACGTGATGCAAAATATATTTACTTTGACACTGGCAAAAAAAGCAAAAATACCTCTAACTGGTGTTACATTCATGGTGGTATTGCCCCAGTACGACCTTCTATTGTTAAACTAACGTAATAAGAGTTAAAATTTTTAATAAATAGTTTAATCAATATCTACCTAAAATTATAAACTTAAATAAACCGTTATATAAAAGGGGTCAAAGAAGACAATTCAATTTGTTTGTAGGAGCTTTCAATGATGACCCCTCTTTTACATCGTCGAGTGATGACAGCTCCGGTCGAACATAAACTTAAATTTGAGGGGTCTCGATTGAATGCCCATCAAAGGATGACTCATTTTGAAAATATAACTGCAATTTTATTTCGCTCTGTATTTTCTCTCGTTGATTTGGACCTATTTTTTAATCCCCATTCGCACATTTTTATTAAAAATGGATATGGTTTAATCTCTGAATAATGGCAAGTGGGTACTATATACTTATTTATCTGTTGTCGAGCTTGTCCGATCCTTGGAGGTGTCGTCATGTTTGTATGGATTAGTGAAGGGAGTTTAAAAAAAGACTTGGAAATTGTTTTTGTATAAAAACATGTTTGAATACACGGGACCTCGACATAGGCGACGAAATAAATCATCACAATTTTTCAATTTAAAATAAGTGTAGCAATACTTTTTAAACAAAAAAAATATGAAGGTAATAAATCCTTGCGTGCTATACAAGTGAACAAACTTGATTAGCCTAATATGGAATCTATTATGTAGGTCTTATGTAAGTGTGTAGGCTTATATGTAACTATGATAAGTTCGCCTTGACGAGGCCGTTATACCCTACGATCGAAGCTCAGCAACATGTTATCGCCTTCATATCTTTTAATATTCCTATAATTTAAGTGCTTTAAAAATACAACAGCGTATGCCTGTTTTCTGGACTCGTTCCCTCATTCAATAAATTGCTAGCGATAGAATAATTACTTCTCCTAGCATAAAACCGGATTTTCTTTATCGGCATTACAGCATTTATATAATAAGCATTACGTACTACTTAAAAGGTCGTTGATCTTATGATAAACTGTTAAGATTTTTTTTTTATTATAAAGTCTTAAAGAGCTCTAAGTTTTAGACCTCTTTTTCCTTTTAACATTTTGCAAATATATCGTACACCGAGACGCAATAATTCCGGCTCATTTATGTAAAAAACGCTTTAAAATATTTTATGAGTACATACGATCGTAGATTAGTATATAGGTATATATAATTATCCTGTGTGCATTAATAAGTTGTTTACATCATATTAGTGTCGTAAATCAATGGCAAGTATTTATAAAACTACTATAAAATTTTCAAGTGACCCGGATTTTTTGCGTCTCACTGTATATTGGGCTCCATTTTTAATTGCAGAACTGATTGTAAAATATAATATCGTAATCTTATTTCAAGACAATCAAAATTCCTTTACAGTAAGCTGCAGGAATTCAAACCGTACTTCATTATCATAACATTCAATGTTGTGTTATCGTCAATTCCTAGGCGTGGCCATTGATGGTTCCACGCGATATAATGAAACAAATTTATGAGAACATTTGCTATTATCTTTATATATGCGTCTGACAGTCACATTAAATATGCACCACTATTTCTTTATGACTCTGTGGAGAATTAGATGCAAGTACACGTCCGACATAAGTCAAGTTAATGTATTTGGAACTTTAAATATCAACCAGTTTGGTAGTTACGTTCTGGGTGTACGATCATTCTAGATAATTTTATGTTTTCTAAACTTCTTGTTGTATTTAAAACAGGGACTGAAATATCGATAATTGTTGTATCGATACTTAGAAAATATCGTTAAAACTTAAAAGTAACGCTACAAAATAGACCGCTATAGTTAAATTTGAATTTGAACCAACACTAATTATTACAAAAACTATTGTCTATCATTTTCTTATGACTACTCGTATTGTCAGTCGCCTTGATGACGGGGTAACGTTAGCTAATATCGTTGACTTACTGACTGTATATTTTGGAATAAATGTATGGCATCATCAGCTCTTCAATTTTAAAACATGTACAGATTTTCAAAGGTTTCTCTAACCATACGTATCTTAATTTCATGTAAAAGTACTTTCTTATGAAATAAATTTTATCTCTTAGCTATTTGCTCACAAAACACACTTAAAAGTTTTAACTCTACACTTATATTTGCTTTTACCCAACATTGTGTTATTTTAGCTTGCGAGGCAGCTTTATTATTTGCAACTTTGCAAAACATCGATAACTCAGGTCGTGAGGTGAAATGTCATGAAATAAGTGCAGGGTTATCAGCTTCAGATATACGAGGCAGAACAAATGTTCAGTATATACTCGTATCGTACATTAATTAAGTGATAAGTAATCATGTTTTTCTTACCGTGCCGTATATTAAAGCGCATAACGTAACTATGCACGTATTGAATTTTATTCCGCATTTAAATAGCGCTTTTTATACTATTTTTAGTGTCATTATCTTCAACTAATTTATTAATAACACAAAATTTAACCGAATAGCGAAAATATTTGTTTATTTTTAATCTTAATGCGTCTTATTTTGTTTGTAAAGTGATAAATGCAAGCAGATTGTTTTTTATCTAATCAGTGCCATCCATCATAAAATTTTACTCGAATTTATGAATTCTCACCCTTAAATATATTTACATGAAAGCATATTTTTGAATGTGACGGGGTCATGTTTGGACGATTACAAATATTTAAGAGAATATTTTAGTGTATTTACTTAACGTATAGTATTTATTGACCCAGCTGGCGAGGCACGTGGTAATTCACAGCTTGGCTATGAATTCGGGTTACGCAACGAATTTTAGAAACATTTTTTAAATGATTGTCAACTATTGAACTAACTGAAATTAATTATGAAGACAGATATTAGATGTTTAACTAACAATCGAATCCATAATGTTATAACACGTTTGAGAGAATTATTGCGGCCCATTTCTTTATTAATTTTAATATTATGTGTTTTAATTTTTCCTATTTATATATATATTTTTTATAACATAAAGCTTAACGAGTGAGTTCACTCTTCACCTGCATATCGTAGTTTTTTTTAACTAAAAAAATACCTCTTAC
This sequence comes from Tinea pellionella, assembly GCA_948150575.1. Lineage (NCBI taxonomy): Eukaryota > Metazoa > Arthropoda > Insecta > Lepidoptera > Tineidae > Tinea > Tinea pellionella. The sequence goes on from OX411252.1 coordinate 5,456,281, forward strand.
ACCTCGCTCTTCCCGCGTCATCGCAGTTTGGCCAATTTACACAAAATCTTCATAAATTATACAGTAGTTTCTGACATCATTGTGTACAGACAATCAAGCGGCGGACGATTTTATTATTATATTGAATAAAATGCATTTCTTGCCTTTAAATTACCTTCCCTTTGTAATTTTATGTAATTTATGAACTACAATTTTTTATTATTATTATATATATCGACATGTGGCGTCGACTGACCTGATGGTAAGCACTAAGCACAGTGGAGGTCCATGAGCGCCGTCACTATGCCGACCTAAAATATATTTTTTTTATTTTAATTTTAGTTATATACGAGTATATACTAAACCAATGATATCATTTATATTTATTAAGTTAACTAGAATATTGCACGTAAACCTACCTCAACGACTACAATATTATGCTTTAAATCACGTACGCGTATAAATGATTAATAATATACTCATTTGTTGCAAGAACTATTTATAATGTACTCATAAATCATTAATTTATTATTGACTCGTTACGTTAAAGGAAATTTTAATTACAAGATATGTAATAGTTAGGCAAAAGTGATCTAGCATTGTGCCCTGTCAACATGGGCGATGCCGGCATAGCGGAGGATTTCTCTGCTCTAGCTCAACATCCGACGTAGCCATGCTACTATAGAAAAAAATGCTGAAATTGACACACAAACTACGTATACCTTTGTTTACCTATAGGACGGTAAACAATTAACTTCTTTCATATATTATTTAGGCAATTTTAATGTTTCACGTCCTCTACGCTTGGATATTGTTAAGTGCAAGGCTCATTGTGAATATACAAGCACATAAAACTTAAAACATTACGCAATTATTTTGCAGACAATTTTAGCCGCATGCAAAACAAATATGTTTCAATACTGAACGCAAACGACAAAAGCAAATGTTCATGGATATATTGTTTGCAAATGGAATGAGTTTTATGTATGATTTTACTCGTGTATACACACCTTCATACGTGTGTGCATATTTTACTTAGCCTTTACAATAACGATAGAATTTATATTGTTTACTTTTTTATTTTATTTGTTAGAAATCCGGCATATGATCGAACTTCGTCTGATGTTAAGCTAGAGAGAGTGTGGCTCATAATTGCTCAAATAACAGTCGCCTCTACTATGCCGGCTTGGGGAGACGAAACCCTCATGCATTTGCAGTTGCTACTAGTATAAATATAATGTTTACTAATTATTGTTAAAAATTCATTAAGAACGCTGTTTATTTGTCACTTTTGTAATGGTTATATCTCAAAAAATAGATGCGTCAGCCCAACTACATGAAAACCAAATTTTTTCAGAGATGAAAGCTTTTCGAAAACTTCTTTTAAAAATTTTTTGTCACAAATATACGTTTTGCCACAAGAAGGGCAAATACGAAACGAATTGTAATAAAGTTCTTAATTTTTTATTTATTTAATTATTTATCTAATAGTTGCTATGGCAATCAAATTCGCAATTGCATTTAAATAATATTAGTGTCGATTATATTATACAATGTAAACTAGTTATTACGAATTGAATATGTTAATAAATAATTACAAAGCGCTTATTGTCATTACTACCGCAATTTTATCGAAAGTACTTTAAGCATTCTTAGACTATAGATTAAAGCTTGTTTTTTTTTTCTTATCGCTTTTTTATCAATGCGGTTTATATTATAATAGGTCCGGCCTTGATTGTGTTTACATATCTTGGTTGGTGGTCCCTATTTGAAGTATTCGATTTCTAAATATAAATGCTGCTGATAAAAACATTGTATTATTGTTACTTTTTGTTCATTTATTAAATTAATTTTTCGTTCGCAAATACTTTTTATTGGATTCATGTACACTTTCAAGAATGTACTAATTAAACTTATGACCACTGGTTATGTCTATCATGAAAATTGGTTCTGTGATTACACATACATACAATTGTCACGCCTTTTTCCCACAGGGATAGACAGAGACAACGGAACGCCACTTACCACGATCCTAACACAACACCCTCGCTTCCTTCACATCCACAATTCATGCACGCCCGACGGTTATGGGTACTAGGCAGCCCAGCTTTCATGAGGATGTCTCCTAGTTGATCGGAAAACACCCTTTTAGGTCTGCCTTGTTTAACGCATTCATTCAACTCAGATTTATATATTCCTTTCGTCAATCTCCTTTCATTCATCCTTTCCAAGTGCCCAAACCATCGAAGCATTCCTTTCTCAATCCTCGTCACTACATCATCTTTCAAACCACATCTATCGCGCACAACACTATTCCTCATTCTATCCGCTATCGTGACTCCAATAAGGAGTGTATCCTTAATGACCGCATTTCTACAGCATTAATCCTACTCTCTTGCTTCTTCTTCCATACCCAACATTCACTTCCATACATTATTATAGGAACAAGTTCCGCGTTACTGATTCAGTGATTACAATATTAAAAATTCCAAAATGTTAATTAAGTTAACGTTTTCGTTCCTTAGAAAAACTTTTATAGTGATGAAATAATGTGTTCGCCCATGTTTATCTAAAAAGTCACTTTCCTCAGTGACCGGACTATCTGACGCAATTCTAACTTTTAAAATCGAACACGATACTTTCACAATACAAATGGGAGTAAACAAAGAAAAATTAATTTTTAATAACAAGATGCTTGTTATGTCGTGATTTTTTTACGAGCTCGGTATTACTAATTTATTTGCACATTTGGCAATGAGCCAGTTTGGATCATATTACTCGTAAATAGAGTAAGTATTATTATAACGTTATTTTATGTATATATATATTTTTTTTTTTGTTATATTTTTCCATTCTGTTAGAAATTTTAAACTCACTAACGAGTATAAAAGGCATACAAAAAGTCATTAGAGCGCAATATCAGAACGCATTAATGTCGCGCAACGTTAGCTGGTAACAACACTGACATAACAATACCACACTGACGATAAAGCAAGTAAGGATAAGTAGTTTTCCATGTACGAACGTCTCGTCTGTTCGTCTCACAATAAAGTATCAAAGTCCGTCTTAATTTCTTTGCGAATACTTTTCACCGACACGACTGTCTACGAAACTTTGTCTCTCCTATCCAACTATCAAAACATCACCATCAATATCGAGCTTTTTCTATAGAAAACTATTTAAAAGGAAATTGGAACAAGATAAAAATGATAGAAATCAAACTGCTCGAGTAAGGAGTGGGTGCAATTCATCAAATTCGAAGTTCTCATTAGACATGAACTGACAAAATATTACCGATTGAGTGTCAACAAATTTAATAAAAATAACTTCTAAAGTCTTTGGAGGTGTCTGGCGGGGAGTCTCATCAAAATCACATCAAAGCGTCCGCACACCCACAATGTTCCCGCCAAACTCCAAGTTAAATTTTATTTCAGTTTTTCTGTAAATTGTGACGAGTCATAATAGCTCATTTAACGCAATGTTAAAATCGTTAAAGTCACACAAAAGAAATATTTTTTAAACAAAATAAATGACTGTTTATATTAACTTATTCATAAAAAGCAAGTTTTATCGGAGCGATAAGCACTCTTTAGTGCAATAATCCTCGTTATGAATAAACTCACCTATTTACCTTTTAATATTTACACATGGAATTTAACTTATTCATAATTCCGTGATAAGGTATGCTCGGGAAGTGTGATATAAATACACGCGCGAAATATTTTCAATGTAATGTTTACGAAATATTGCTGCTCTCCGAGACGTTTGCAAATATAAATTCTCAAAGCTAATTATGTGTCTACGTAAATATTATGTTGGCATCTAAATTTTGTAGAGGTAACATATTCAATCATTATACTTGTAGGTATCGTCTATATTATATTCCCTGTAAATATTTGCTTCATAAATTCTATGCGTTCGTGTTATATTGGCGACATTTACAAAGTTGCTGGGTAATAAGCTGGAGATTTACATAAACGTCCCAGGGCTTTGACAGTCGCATACTGATGAAGCGTAGACTGGTTTTATAGTTACCCGAAGTAATCACCGTGAGCATTAAACTACGATTTTTCACATTTGCAATGTACCACGTTCCGATTAGTAACTCAGCAAACCATTTTTTTTAGAGTTCGTTTCATAACATTTTTCTTGTCGTTATTGCAACGAAGGTAAAGGAGTCATCTTCCTTGCTTCGCTCCGAAGTGCTCTCAAAATGTTGAAAATTGTATATTTCAGGGTACTTGAAGATAACATTCCCGTATATTTTCAACCTGTAATGCGAAATGCGGTTCGTGATTCTTATACATGGCAAGTTCGTTTCTCCGCATTTAATTTAAAAGTACTTTTAGTCGTCGTTTACTGAAGTTTATAATGGCGTATATTTTGTTGTCGCGATGTCTTACATCAAGCGCTTTCAGACAAAAGTAAACACGGAGCGAAATATAAGTATAAATAAAACTGTAAAGATAAATGTATCGGGTGAAGGATACATTCCACTTCTTAAGTTATTGTCTGAGATAGCGTTCTTTCAAGATTTGTAGCTCGCATGACGTTTCCCCTTGTATGATACATCAATATATGATATTATACCTAACATTTCGTCGCAATGCATTCGTATCTTCGGTATAATAATTATCAAAGCTTAAAATCAGCGGTATATAAATTAAGAATAAGAATATTTTCAAACGAAAAGGACAATGTCCATTTTTGACCTACTTGATATCCAATAGTTTGTTAGCAAAACAATATTCCAAAATAATATCTTTTTTTTTTTTTTTTTATTTCAATTGTATCAACACATGCCAATCAATAGACAATGTATAATTATGTAAAAAAAAAACATATATTATTAATTATTATTAAAGCATGTAATAACCTCAAATATTGCATCAGGAAAAGTCTAATTACTCAATAACCCGAGTGAAAAAAATTAAAATTGATTGGTGATATGAAATGTAGATTTATTTTCTACAAAATGAACTAAATATCATCGACTAATTCGAGAAAAAAAAATGTGGGCTCATTTCGATTAGGCGAATGGGCATTCTCCTTTATCTCTCTATGGTTAATTGGATTTGCGGTTAAGTTTCTCATTTTTACTCGCTTTCGAGTATCGCTTTCTTGCTGTAGTGTCTATACGTTTTAACTTTATATTAATTTTATTTCATCTGACTGTATTCTCAAGTAGCTTCTTCAGATGTCGGAACATGATTATAAAAGTTTAATTTACTAATTAAAATAAAATGTAAAATCTTAGTCGTGTTTAAGAAAACATAAAAATATTTTTACAGACACCAAGTCCTTAACAAACAATGAGAAAGTAAAATAAACAGAAAACATTGATGACGATGCAACTTGAAGTCGCAATTGTTTGCTAAAGATAAACATAACAGTAGAATAGGATTACGAATTATCCATTAAGAAATAAAACATCCCTTTCAATAATAATACTTATTTATTTAAATAAAACATATTTACTAACCACAATGAAGAAGGGTACTTCGAATGCAGACATGAAAAGAGCGAATAGTTTTTCGTTGTTCTACCCCATGCGGTTGTTTAATTATGACGTCACCTCCAATGCCGAAAGTTTTAATGTGTGTACACTCGTTCTGTAGTTCCTCATCGAGTGCTAACGACGACGGTTGAAGCACACTTTATTCCTCTTGCTTCGACATCGCACTCTCACAAAGCTCTCGCTCCATTGTGAGCCTGTTTAAACACGTTTCGGAAACGAGGAGCTTCGCGATTAGATCTCCGAGAGTCGGAATGAAACCCGCCGACACAAGTTTACTTACCGTTTTGATACTTTTCATATTGCACTCTAGGCGTTTTAATTAAAAGTTTCAAGATTATGTGAGTTTAATTTAACTACGGAAATACTGCTAGCTGTCGATTTCAACATTTATACTATCTTTCCAATTTAAGTACCAAATGTAAATACATATATGTAGCAATTAGCGAATAATACAATGTTGATATTCTTAACAAGTTCACTGAATTATTATAAAAACATATATTGGGCATATCTTCTTTTAACTGGCGAATAAACTCATTCTTAATAGGTATTGAAGCTCGTCAAAAGTTTATAGTTATTTTTACTACAACTAGACGGTTGTAAAAGGCGACAATTGCAAGACAAAGCGTGATCCGATTGACTAAATAAATACTCTCAGGGTTGGAGTGCTCATCAATCTTGCAGTGCAATAAGAATTGTGTAAGTTTGCAAATACCAGAGTTTGTTGTGTTTGGTTGTTGTCCGTCGAGGTCATAAGAAGTTGTCACACGATCGAGCGAAATTTTGAAAGTAAATCATTATTCAAACGAACGTTCCACACGAGAACCGTAATGTTTCAGTACAATTAATCAATCATAATATGTGTCCGTCGCATGCAGCCGGGTCCTCTGCGAATTGGTCATTCATCACGTACTCGTATATCCAAACATTTGAAATATAAGAATTTTGTATGCTTGGGTTTTTACTGCTCACATAATTTGTGACCTTATCTTTGGAGGTTGACATCGTGAAATTGTACGCCGGATACACTGTTCTATCCTACACGTCTCTTGGCAAAGTCTACGTTCTAAATCATACTGGGATTGTTGGTGTAGGTCATCGCCCTCGGCAGGAGTCGTTACATGTTCCTAGTGTCACCGCGGCTCTAATAATAGAATAATAGGAATGTTTAGTGTTTACCATCCTGATATGAGTGTCTTTTGGAATGTGCAAATATTCATAATGACATGACGCGAGCTTTCATTTGAAATCAAATGGCGTCTTCACGTTAAATTTGCGGGTGTATGTTAACCATACGAAGACTACGTTGTTTACGTTTTTTTTATTGTAGCCTCCTCCGCCTGATGTAAAGCTAGAGTGTGGTTCACGAACGGAAACAACTGCCACTACAGAGAATTCTCTACGGGCTATGCCGGTCTGAGGAGACAAGTGTGCACCATCTAGATTGACAGTGCACACTCCTCTCGTTATACCCGGCTACTTTCAAACTACTCCCGAAACGCGACAAAGTCACTTCACGTGTGTTACATTCAAAAGTGGTGGCACTGGCTGGTGATGTTTATAATTTGTTTAATTAAGACTTCCTTTAAACCTGTGTTGCAGAAGCAACTCGTAAAACTTTAATTATTATTCCTTCTTATAAATTGCTCGTACGTGAACAAATTGTGCTCACAATCGATCTCTCTACGGCACTCGTGTGCCTTTGTTTGACTTCGACTCTGAATTCAGCGTAATTGCCTTTCAGCCTTTCATTATTCAACTTTATGCAGTCATTTACTTGCGTTATTACGAAGGGAGAGTTGCCGCGGTAAGTGTCGTGGGTGGATGCATTAATCGTAATATGTAAATGCGAAGATATGAAATATTAAAATTGCGAGTGAGGTTCTATTGCGTCTACCTCAGGTTATAATAAGATTCTTCGTTTAAATAGTTTAAACTATATTTTATACAACAATAACGTAATAGTCAAAGACAAATTTTAAACAATTTTTTTTTTGCCAACAGATCGAGGATGAAGGTAATCACGGCAATGACGACACTCGTTTGTTCATCTTGTCGACCCTGGCGGGACAACATAAGCCTCAAGTCATCTGTGCACTTTGCGAGGAAACTCTGGATGTATTCGACCGTTACCCTCTGGTCGACGGAACATTCTTTCTAAGCCCGAGGCAGCATACCAGCGGCTCCATTGAGGTAAACTTCAGTCGCAATATTTGTAACCAATTACCATTTCCTGAAATTTTTTACTAAAACAATGTGCTAAAATTATACTCCATTACAGTTATACATTAAGACTATTCAACAGAAAAGTTAGTCCAAGTAGAGGGTGTTTGTAACACAAAGTTTGGAAACTTAAATAAGATCCCTGCAAAGTTTATTTTACTCGACAAAATAACATAAACGTCCCTTCTCCCGTTGAAAGCACATACGTTGGAGTAACTTCTTAACTTGGGCTGTGTTTATTCATAGAATTAGAAGTGAAGCGCGAGATTCGTTCGAGCTTGGTCATTTTACAAATGTAATATTATTCAAAATCATTATTTTTTATCGTAGGTTAAGGTGGAAGGTCGCATCCAGTACTTAACCTGCGTGTGTATGGGTTGCTTGGAGAGGAGTGTCCCCGAACGAACAGTGCGCTGCAGATTCTGTGGCCAGAAGTGGGATGGATCTTCACTTGTTTTGGGCACCATGTATTCCTATGATATTTTCATGGCTACTCCATGCTGTTCAGAACGCCTAAAGGTATTTCTAGATTAATTTTACCCTGATATTTATTGAATCAATTGAAACGTAACATTAGAATTAACTATAATTATTTCTTCTTTCACAGTGCAACAGTTGCTTCAAATTGCTCCTGCATCCTCAGCAACGGCTCAATTACTCCGACTACTCGCACCCACTGTCGTGCCCGCATTGCCGTGTCATCGATACTCACTTTGTTAAGCCTCTGACACACTGTTTCACCAAGCGACCATTTCCTCTATACCAGCAGTGGCCATAACAGACGGCGGTGCCAGGGGTATCTCCTGGCACCCCCCCTGCGACCATCGATTCACCATGGTCTCTTGTCTCTTCTTCGCCGCGACACGCTTCTCCACCTGCACTTCGACCCGTAATCAATACTAGCATGGCTTCTCGTGCTCCTGAACGCATCTTTGAAGAGATCCCCGAAAAGTATAATTCGCCATCCGTCAACAGTATTGCCGATTCGCTATCGCACTTGGGAATAAGCTCGGACACATTGGCTTTGTCTCTGAGTGAATCACTTGCAGAAAAATATTTATCTGCAGCCGCTGATTATACAAAGTCATCGGAAACTCCTGTATCCACTTCACGAATGCTATTCGGAGGAGGGTGTGGCGCACCTCGCCGCGATCCTCTGGAAGACCCTTCAAATCTGCAGCTTTTCTCAAACGATTTCATGAACTATTTGAACCAGATTGCATAAATTGGCGTGAGGATGAAGAACTTTTTATATGGTGAAAGTGATGTTTCTGGACTTTTTTTAAACTTTTAAAAGATTAACATTATTTTGTTTTAATAAGTTTATTGGAAACAAAGACGGTACCATGCCGTATTATTGATTTTATTATAATTTTATTGTTTCTATTTGTTGATTCGATGTTGATTTTATATGTGTAAGTGACATAGTGACCAGAAATTGCATTTTGTTTCTTCTTTAAGTGTTCATACTGTTGGAACAGTTTATGTTTATAAATTTTACAGTGTATTGAAAAATTAATTATGTTACAAAGTTCACTCGTGATAAATACCTATTTGATAGGATTTGCAGAGTTAAATGTTGTTTAGTTCAATTTAGTTTATTAGTTATGTTTTATTTTAGCAAAATTTTTAATATTGTCCTAAGTGTTATCGATATTTTTTTGTAGGTTTATGGTATCCTTTTATGTTCCCACCAAATGGCATGGGTGATGTCATATTAGTTTATTCATTGGATTTCATTTAGTTATGCGATTATTCCATGTTTTATATTATTGTAGTGATGTAACGTTTGTATTTTGCTGTGTCACCAATAATTTGATTAGCTCGTATAAGTTAGTATTGTAAGATTTTATAAGAAATTTGACAAAGGCGGTATTTGCAAATAATTGGCAATCAAATTGAGATCACATAGACCAAAAAATCAAAAACAAAATTTCGATAAAATGAAAAAGTATTTTTATATCGTGCCATAATAGTAATATCGTCGCGTATACATAACTTTCGCCAAACGTTATTATACAAATGTTGGGAAGACATTTTTGATGTGTCTCTTTTTCTTATTCCCAAAGTAGGTTAAGAATTTTTAAAATATTATCATTAGTATAGGCATAAGAGGGGGCGCTACGACAGCGCGGATGACACAATTACATTAGAAGGTAAGTTTGATAATAATACATTTGATACCTACTTTATTACTCGCAAAGTGATTAAAAGTGATAACAATTAGGAATTACTACCATTAATGTGTGATAGTGATACTTGTGGTGCGGATAGTCGGTCGTACATGTAACATCAATAATACTGCTAATAATAATTATGTGATAATCATTTAGAAAGACAGGTAACCATTACGTGTTTAGGCAATAAATTAATCAACAAGACTTACATTTTATAAACCTTTTTTGTAGATAAATAAAACAATTGTGCATTTTTCAAAGTTAAGTAATAAAATAAAACTGCCATTATACAATGATAATATCATTGTAATAGAAGAATTTTGACTGAGCTCATGAAATGTTAGTGACTATTGCGTAGTTTGTAACTTCGTCTTGTTCGCATTTTTATATCATCTCCCGTGATCATCCGCATCGTTACATTATCATCGCACCACGATATCATAATCATTAACTTTGCACTGTCTGATTGATGGATGATTGATTCCTTATTACGTATGCATGTTTCTGTGTGTGTTTTAATTATCTTCAGTGAAAAAGAGAATAATTGTCGTGTGTGGTTGTGCCTCTTTCTTATTTATTTATTTCCCCCGCTTACGATTTAAATCTAGATAAACAAAATGTTACAAAACTAGTAAAGAAAGCTTGCAAATGAAATCAGTGTTGTAAATAAACTACATCATAATATAGTAATCATACAAAAAGCTTATGAATAATGTATAAAATATTTTTTAAAAAGACGTACTAGGTTAGCCAATATCATATTAATCTCCAAATATCAGATGCACTCGTACTCCCAATAATAATGACGATACATATGTTGATCACTTATAATTTTATTGTAGTAGCTCGTTTAATAATATTTGCTGTTTTGTACATTATTTTGATATCGATTAATGTTATTTGAAAATATATTTAAGCGAGCTCTTGTTGGTATATTTAGGTAATTAATTATTAATAAAAATTTTGCAGAACATCTGATGATGACATGGTACAAATATAAAGTGTAACGTCATTATAATTGAGGATTTTTATAGTAAAATTGAAACAATTACAATTTAATAGATAATTCAGAGTTTTCTACGTAGATTTTATATTCTGCCTTTATTAAGGGCTTTAATAAAATATCAGATATTATATCTTTGAATTCCGAATGTGTTTATGGTCAATTTTTGAGCAATTTTCGAGTGAATTTGCTATTGGTTGATAACAAACAGATTCGTATTTATCACAATATGTCCTCCAAATAAAATAAATAAATATAAATGTTTTAAAAATGTTGAAATAAAAATATCCCCTTAAATACCTCTTTAGAAAATCACAATTTTATAAAAATAAAAATGTTATAAATGATTATATACAAAATTTAAAAATAGAGTCCTTATATGGAAATATATAAAGAAAAAAATCATAAATCCCTAAATTAAATAGTACAAGTCTTTACATGGTAACAGAGAAATAGTTGCCACTAAAAATATATTAGTGTATTGTCAAACAAATTAAGGTAATGTTGGTATGTTTTTATTGTCCTATATTTACAATGTTTATGTTATATCCATTTACTACTTGGTCAAACAAAGATGGCGGTGCACACAATATTGCAGTCTATATTTGCATATTCCTGTATGGAAAGCAAAAAAGCTTCACTATAATAATTGTTCCTGCCTGAAATGATTATTTCTATTTAGTTGATTGCGCTGCAAATCATTTAATTCCCTCGCTTCGCTTCCCACTTAAAAATAAAACAACCACTTTGACAATCGAGTGTCACGAAGGCGGCACGCGCGCGCGCACCGGTTAATTTAAGTTGAAATAAAGTTATTAAGCAAATATGAGGCAAACGGTGAGTCCTATTTACCTTATTACAGATGCCTTTTGTATGTGTGCCAACCTATTTTCTAATTATTCTAAAAAGTACAGTCCACGTAGCTCGCACAATAATATTCTTGTTAATATTCAATAAAATAATATTTGGCCAATTTTGCTTTGACCAATCGCGTCCAATAAAAGACGGATAATATTTTTGAAATCATTTATAAAGATACTAATTTTTGTCAATTCCACTAAGTAATGTTTCTTTGTAGATGTTCTATATCTTTGTTAAACCTATTTGCAACAAAGAATTTATTACTATTATTATGAATTTTATATGCTGACGGTACAGCTGCCACGTCCCTTAATTTTAATTTCCATTCTTTATTTGACCAAGTAATATTTGTTCAGTTTTGTGAAATATAATTTACATGAACGTTGCCAATTTTCTTAGTTTATTTGCGTATTTGTTGAATTTTTGTAATTATAACAGTTTATTTAGTATTCTTACACCATTGTTTAAATTCCTCATGTTATAAATATGGTGTAGTTTAGTGAATTGCTTTAAAGTACAAAGAATATGTTACTTTTGAAAATTTTATAAATTAAATCAAATTTACCCTCTCAAATATATTTAACCTATTTATGAAATAGTTTCTGTAACATTTGTTCCCATTTTGTTGATTTCTTCAAAAAAATTGTTAAGTAGTATCCTATTAAATTTTATTTCTTTTTTTATATATTACTTAGATTTTCTATGGAAGTTACTTATTCTTAAATATTTGTCCTAATAATTTTATCCTGCATTTTACATACCTATTTGTTGATGATAATCATGTTGCTTCTATGTATGTGTATTTTTAGGCTGAATCTAAGTTTTAGTGTTAGTATCGTAGATTTTTCTTTATCGAGTAAATGGAATGAGTGATTGTGTCACACTTACTCGCATGATTGATCTTAATCATCTCATGTCATAATTTCATACTTTAATCGATTTAATTACTTTTAAATAACGTTAGTAATAGTGTATTCTGGTCATTGTGCTAATAAAATAGCACACTTACTAAATAAACGTATCACGAGATAAGCAATAAGATCGCTGCCTCGACTCGTAGTACTCGTATTAGAGAACTATTATTCCTGCAAAACACAATAATATATTATTGTCCAAGGCTATAACCGCCTTCCTGCCCACTAAAAAACATAATGAATCATTGAAGCCTTGAGCGTTCGTATTTTTTACGCATTTCATGAATCATGTTATTTGTGCTATTTCTTCGCTTTAGACTACGCAAACTAGTAATGTTTGTTAGTGGTGCGAGGGCCGCGAAGGTCCACGAAGTTATTGTAATGTGACATTCAAGATCCAATAGTACCCGCGTCCGTATTGTTTGGAAGCTCAAATGAATGGAACCGCATTGGCTGACTTTTGTATACGGCTGTTATTGGTTAGTGAAAGATGCGAATCGAAATGTGTTAATTATATTTTGATACTCGATGTTTTTGTACACTTCTAGTAGTATTAAATTAGATACATTCGTATTAGTGTTACGTTAGGAGGCACACTTTTGACTGGAAGCGTTCTCTTATCAATTACCAAAAGTGTCAGTAAACTCAATTCAATCATCAATTATATTATCATGACTGAATCGAAGTATCGATAAACCGAAAATGTGATATTAATTTGACAATCAAAAACGTCGGTTGCGAATCGTGTAGTCCATAATCACCAAAACAATCGAATACTAAGGCGACCGAGCCAATAAATAATTTGTTAGCGTATGTTTAGGAATCCCCGTGGCCTTTTACATAAACTTCTGTTATCTGAATCAGTTCTCATGCCATACGAACATCAACCAATTCGTAATTTGGATGGAGTGATCTGGAAAGAATAGCTAACCGGATGCTTGGATGTGGTGAAACATTTCAGATGGGAGTCAAACTGATATCGGTGATAATACTACGAATTGGGTATTGATTATGATAAGAATTTGCGTGACAATGAAAATTATAATTTTACATTGTGACGCACGGGGTGCATCAGGGTATGAGTGTCATTTTTTGTAATAACTTAAACTTTTGTACTTTCATACGGTATCGGATAATTTTAGCGATAATATTTTTCTATTATATTATATATGTATGTGTGTAATTTAAGCATTATAATATAATATATGTTTTTTACTGAATATTTGTAGAAGTAGTATTTTTGTAAGAGAAATCTCTGTTATGAGATTTAGTGAGCTTTGTGCTCCATACGTGTATTTCACAGCGATAATAGTTACGATGTCATATACTGCATTTGTCAATTCAGTTTCATGAACATTCAATTTAACAACTACAGTAAATATCGTGAATGTTTGTATGGACTCGGCGTGTCATAATAACAAGATAAAAAGGATGTTTATCATGGATTGAATTAACAAATGACAAATTTTAATAATTTTTAGACGTAGTATTTTTTATTCTTATATTTATGCTATTCCGAATATATTTAGTCTTATATCTTTACTTATCGCTTATAATATTAGTATGTACTTTTATATTTGCTTATATATAAAAAGTTTTGGATAAAGTGATTTATGTCAACACTTGAGGCAGACGAGAGAATAGTCAACGGCGATTGTTTGCAAAATAAATAATTGTTCTTCATGATAATATACTACTTAATAAAATTTATCAATGTGCGTACGCGTGCTGCAATTAAACATTCACATTTTTTCTTATATCTTATTATTAAGATTTGTATTAACTTTATTTGTGTGTGGTCATGTCTTTTTAATGTTAGTGATTTATTTTTAAAAATTATGATCTCTTTGTTCGTTTACAATTTTCTGAAAATACGGTCAGTATGTATGTTATCGAGGTAAGGAATGTGAAGCTCAGCTGGATATTAAATATATTTTTGTACTTTAATTAAGGTATTTTTTCAATGCAAATATGTCAAAAATGACATAAAAGTAAACGCTTAAGGAATTCGCATTTAAATGCTTAAAATTTAAGGATTACCATTTTGGATTATTTTAATTTAAGAATTGGCGTTATTTATTATTCTATTACGTTAAAACGTATATTTTGTACATTTGGACCGATGCGAAAGGAATTGGTAAGTTTAAAATGTAAGATTGGCTTATTGTAAGTGCATGTTCCATTTGTACTTAAAAAGATCTTAATTTGTTAAGGAATGTGAGCGTTTCGTATTGGTGGTAAGAGTTGATTAAGGTTGTTTCAGAAAACTGTAAAAAGTAAAGAGAATAATTCTGTTATTTTTGTACACTACTTGACCGTGCGCCGTAACAAGCAAAGTGTCAAGTTTTCGTGTTACTTTTACGAATATAGTAGATAAGTCGCTCTTTTAAAGAGGTAAGCGGGATTAGTTCTAGTAGGCTTAGTGTTTTTTATACCAGCTTGATGTTGTGACATTTGAATATTTATATGAGTAAGCCCAGATTTTACCAATCAAAGTAGCGGCCAACACTTATCCATAGCATAATGTGTAGTGGGTAAAATTTCATATTGTCGAGGCGTTGGCGGGCAGCATTCCTGCAACCCGTGATCTTAACCAAAGTGTTGCTGTTCGCAAGCATATCATTTCTTTAAACGGAACTAGGTACTTTTTGGGGTACAAAATTTAGTCAAAGTTTTTATTGTTCGGAAACTTATGGTTAGAAAATTTTTGTTGTATGCATCGTAATGGGGTTTAGTTTATATTCCTCATGTTATTGAGAAGCCAGACGGCCTGAGGTTTCTCTTTCGACACCATCGTTAGGGGACTACGACGCTGTTATCTAGTCTGTTTTGTTAACATAAAATGGTTCTATGTTTAATTTGCCCATTACGATTTGGCCAACAGATCGGAATTTACCTTCAGTTGTTATCAGAATTTCTATATATTAATATATGTAGTATTTCCATTTTTATGTTACGTTTTTGTATTGCTTATATTTTATTGTATGGATACATGTTTAAGTATTTTTATATTCATTTGATGAGGACCTAGTCGGATCTCTGTATATCGCACTCCCAAAGTACAAATTCCTTGTTATTTAGTCCAATTTTGTTTAACTGTTATGGAATGAAAATTATTTTAATGAAGGTTGCGGAGTAACCGTATTGTATTAATTGTTTATTTTTATTACTGCCTTCCTAAATGAGGTGGCAGTGGTTTTCTAAATTAAATCTCATTGTCATTTTTTTTTTAATATTACCAAAAATTGTTAAAAGCGATGAGTACCATACATTTAACGTACACTCCTGCTACATAGTTTTAAAATCATAGTGAAGGGCACATTTTATGATAATTTTGTTTATTTAACAATTAGTTTAATGTTTTAAGTTTTTGACATTTTGTTAGTTTAATTTTAAATCAACATATCTAATTTTAGTTAATTGCAAACGAATTAATTCAATAGTCAAAACTGTTGTTACAATTTTGTTGTAACTTTATTTCTCTTTCTTTTAGTAAAATCTTATTTTTTAAGCTAATAAGCTGGTGAGGATATTGTGAAAAAAATCAAGATAAAAGAAATCAAGTTCAATTTAAATCTACAAATTAAATAAATAAATTTAAATTTACTTTATTGCAAAAAGTAAAAATTACTCTGATAGTAATAAATATGGTTTTGCTGCAAAAGCTAGACATGGAGAAAATGGACTTTCTTCTTTATTAATACATAATATATTTTTCCGTGGCAGTAGCTAAAATACAAAAAAAAAAAAACAGGAATGTCTTTTATCTTGATTTTTACATTTATAAATCGTTCTCATTTTATTAAATTAAGGAGTGTAAAAGAATTCTTAACACCTTTTCTGTTTGTTGTGATTGTGTCAAGATCATTGAATAATTTATTTAAATTAAGTACCTACTACACATTAATTACCCAAATTTGAAAAAATGTTAAGAATAATGATAAATGGGAAATGACTTCTGGATGAAAGGATGTGACATTTTACAATTTTGAATACAATAAAATTATAAATAAATACAAAAAAAAAAAATTAAAAAGTTTAAAATGTAAATTGTGCCTTTTATTTTTATCCCATTAATTAATAACACAATAACATAGTATTTAAGAAAAATATTTAAAAGTAAAAAAAAACTTTTTAATTCACTGAGATTGTTTTACCTTAAGACATCATCCTAAAGGCGTGACAATTGTATTGTATTGTACACATGGGCGGACTAAGGCCTAGGCAATTTTAATTATGTTTATTTAATTTTTATACATGCATTTTTTCGTTTTTTTTTTTCTTGTATTCCAATAATTATTAAATAGAACTATATGCTTTAAAACCAAACTACCAAAAATAAAGTATTATTTGCAAGTAGCATTACTGAAAAATAGGCCCGGAATAACAATATTGCCTAGGTCCCGCTTTAGCTTTAGTCTGCTACTGATTGTTCATCATAGTTTTGCGATATTTTCTAAAATATAAATGTTACAATAATTCTTATTAAAACCTGTCGGATGTACCTATGTTATATAATAATAATTAACATAAATTATCGTTTTTTTTATAACGTAGATGATACTATTGTCACGTCAACCCAGCAGCAAAATGACTGCTAATGAAAATGACGGGATAGAGGTATCTCCACATGTTTAAGCAGCGCAGCGGTAGCTGTACTCAGCAGCCGGAATAACCGTGCATACCTAACGGAGGACGCTGTGTTCGAACCCCGTCTGCTTTCTTATAACATAAATTATAGGCAATGCATATGAAGAAATGCACGCAATCACTATTTGCTATATAAAAATATTAAATATCTACATTATTGCTACGTCTGTGACCGACTTAAACTTTACCTGAAATAAAAAAGTCAACAAGTTTTATTTGTAGTCTATAGTTGTAGATAAACGCTAGGCGCTATTTTCGTTTATACCCCGTAATTATACTGTTCTATATCTATAAAAGTATCTTATAAATATATAAATAAATAAATGAGAATGGCAGGCAGACTGATAAAGGCTATGCCAGATGACTAGCCCAGTCTGCCGTCCTAGGGTAGTACTACTATTTTCAAGTGTAACTACCATCCGTGAAGAGACCGCGTTTCGGGACAAGCTTCTAAATAGCCAGGAATATTGAAAGGAGTATAACAGGAGCACTGCTATATGTAGACATTTTTCTGTAGCAGCTAGTGGAGTCCGGCTCACATCTGCCGAAATACTATAAATATATATATATATGATGATAAAACGCTATTTAGGTACAGGTTTTAAAAGTATCAATTAACTAATGCAAAGTTCCTAATCACGGCCCTCGTGTAGAGATAAATCTTAAGTGTTGTTAAGATTTTCTCGATGATAATAGACACATTAAAGGCTTAAGTCGAGTGTAAACGTTTTATTTTGAATTGGTAATTACTTAAGTGTGTCTTTAGCTTGTCATGAAGTTACCTTATCTTGAAATAATGTGCGTAAGGAATTAAAGCAGGAATCTAAACTAAAATTTAGTACCCCATTTAATCCTTTGAGGTTTATGAGATGTATTATACTATGATAGTAACAGAGTTTATTAGTGACATTATTGGGTGTACTAAAGTACTGTAAAGGTTTTCGTACTTTCACTAGCTAACTATTTACATTAGGAGCCGGTATTTCAATCTGTATTTCATTTATTTTTATTCTTATAACCCGACTATGTTTTGTCTAGTCTTCACAGGTTAGACGGAAGAGCGGCAACATGTTGGTTTGTGCGGCCAAGTTTGCTCGATCCTCATTGGTTACATGTCGAGATTCCTTCAAGTCCAAATCCGTACAGTCCGAAAATGCGTACACTAATCATGTTAAACATTACATGCCCCGGTTCGCCTGCACCAATGAAACTATTATATAGGTATTTTGGACGCTCAATGCCTATGGGTTAGTATGGATACTCGCACTAGTATAGACTTTTTTTGTAATGTCTCTTTAGTCTAGGACAACGGTGCTATGAGGATCTAAGTTTAATTTAAGTCGGAATTGAGATACCGGCCCTAAAACTTAAACCCCAGCTTTCTTTTAAAAAGGTACTAAAACTTTTACGGTTATACTTGGATTTTATCTTTAATTTTATTGTATTTTAGTTTTTAAGTAAAGGTATAACAAAAACATAGTCCTAGCTTAGGAGAATCTAGTTATCCGTTACGAATTACCGTAACGGGAGAGCTACGTGCTACAAATATTACGACTACGAAAAAAAAGTGTTGACTCTAATGGTATTCCTATAAACGAATGATGGCTTTACCTTATAAGAAACTTCTAATGACGTAAACTAGAAACCCGTTTATAAACAATTTAATATAACTTTTGCGTTTGCTATCCTCCGAGGTACACGCCTCTACAAATGCTGAGACAACATTTTTTTTTTTTTTATTGTAGTTCGGCGTATGACAATATGAGGCGGAAACAACTGCTACTACAAATAAATTTCTACAGGCAGCAATCGCCTCCGCTATGCCGGCTTGATGAGACGAATGTGCACCATCCAGATCGACAGTTCACACTCCTCTCGTTATTTCTTTCAACTTCTGTCGTTTCCGATTACTCGAATTTCACGTTTAATACATTGTATACCTAAGCACGGACTAACCTAACACTACTATTTAAACGTTTTAATACCCAAGATCAATTTGGAAGACAACACATAAAGTTTTCTTAAGGGTCAAGTTACTTAAAGGCGAACTTGATTAATGTTTGGTAGGATTACGACCTAAACCCTTGATGGTCAGTTGGAATAGCTTTACTTCTTCTTGTAATGTGCAGTAGACTTTGTCTAATAGTTTTGTCTTACCGATATAATCGCTTTCGGCGTTTATACAACCATGAGGATTACTAAAGATGACTTAATATTACGTCCGAGATATAATTTAGAAACGTTAGCCAAATATGGATGAACTGTAAACTGTAAGAAAATATAAACGATTTAAAATGTAAGTGTATTAAGATGAAGACTGAGATAAAATTCTGTAATGAGAGATCAGGATGTTGACATTTGGTTGACTATACTAGGTGGCATTTGACTATGAAAACAATTATATGAAAAATAATTAAATATTATTTATATACAATATATAAGAATCTTCAAATATAGATGAAAGTGTCGTTGTTTGTTTGTTGGTCCCGTATGAGTCCCGGAACTTTCAGTCCTATTTTTTATTGTGTTATAAAACTCGTTTATTTAGGATTTTTTTTTATATTAACGTGGGTGAAAGAGCTATTATATTTTTCCTTTTTTCTTTATTATACAAACAAGGAAAAGTTTTATATTATAATACTATATTTAAAGAAGTTAATAGTAATACCATAAAATAAACGCCAGGTTAGTAACCCATAACTTTCACTGAAAAAAATATTGAACGATACGTTAGGGTAGTATAAATTTCGATGTATAGATAAGGGAGGTCTTTCACCTGGGGCCGTCTATTTTGCACCGTTCAGTGGCTTTACGACTCATTACTTTCGCTGACCAAGCAACGTAGCGATCAAAGTGCATCGTGGCCTATGTTCTATGTGTGGGAGACATAAAACTTTTTATAGACAAATATATAAAGTCTAGGGGAGTTCATCAGAAAACAGTAGGCCGCGACAAGGGAGATTGCAAAACGATGAGGCTTGAACAATTTTATTACTTGTTACGGCTCATAAATACACCGTGTGGTTAGTTGTATTTTAATGACATTGCTCATGTAGCAATAGGGTTGGCACTATCCAACACTATTACTTTCATCGTGTTTTTTTAAAGGATTCCGGCATGTACAGCAACTCATCGTCTAGGTTGTCAGGGTTCACACTTTCAAGTTTACAACAGGAGTGTGCAATGTCAATCTGGATGATGAACATTGATCTCTCCAAATCGGCATATTGGATGCGACCGCAATCTAGTTTAACATCAGGCGGTGTGTTGTTTTATGCCAAGCTAGGTTTTAAAAAATCTTCAAAAATATCACGAAACCATTTGAATGTCGTTTGGTAGATAAAATCATATTGGTTGAAGACCCTGTAAGTAATGTAGGCGATATAACAAGTCTAGATATGAAGTGACGAGGAAAACCACAGGAGATGAAGAAAAAACTATCCTCGGGTTTTCGAAAGTAAAAAAAAATGTATACTTACATATTATACATCGTATTTTCGCGGATTAAGTCTGCATTTGCGACTAGATAAAATACTTTTACAATTTTGATAGTTAAATTTGTAATAATAAAAATCGTTAACAAAGGCAACTAGAAGCGTGCAAAGAGAAAAGGCACGAATCCAATCAAGTTAGTAAATAGAGTAGGCGGAGGGCACAAGCATCAAGGGAGAGTGGACAAATGCATAAAACGTATTACAAACACGCACAGTATGAGACGATATGCAGTAAAACGGTTTTATATCAGCTGTAAGTCGGGATAAAGTTTTAAACCACCCTGTAGGTGTTGCCCTCCTTCAACATTTTATTACGGTCCACTTTACGGCCGTCAAATTTCTATAAACTGCACTATAATTTTCGTAATCATCTCATATACCGCCTTTGGTGGATAGTTTCGTATATTTGAAAGGGTTAGGGTTCATATTATATAAGGTAAAGTTTTCTAGAGAGCTGTGGTCTAATACTAGTTCTAAATTGAATTGCTTAGATAACATGAAGAATTGAAAAATACACTTTATCTTATTAGAAAAGCATGTGTGGTAGGTAGACTAATGATGGTTGCCCAGTCAGTAAGAGGTTCAGTATTGGATGAAGTAAACATGCAATCTTCGGCACAGATTTTTCCTACCATTACATTATTCTATAGCGGCCAATCATGCTGCGGTTCTGCGTGCTCATAGAAAGCTATTGCGTTTGAACTACTTCGTGCAGGCGTTTTTTTAAAACAGATTCTGTTTGCTTGTTTTACAAAATTTTCGGTTCAAAGTCTGTGCAGGAGTTGATCCATAGAGACTTTACGCAAGTGAGCCGAGTCGTCTTCTGCCTGCAGATATTTCTCTGTGGTAGCAGTTTCTTCCGCTCTTGGAAAATTAAATGAAGCTAAATAAAATTGTTTCTGTACTAATAACTCATTGAAAGTGTTTTTATTTTTCTTTTTGTTCAAAGTCAAAACAATTGGTTTGCAAACTAAGGGGGCTATAGGGTGTGTCAGTTTCCCGTCGCGTTGACTGAATTAGGCAAGTCCGGACAAATTAAAAAATAAATTAGGCGAAAATTCTTTTTAAAAGTTTTAATTACGTTTATTTTGCCATCAGTTTCTTTTTCTTAATTAAGTTGGGGATCATAGATTTTTTCAATCTTAAATTGGTTTATTCAAAAATAATAACTGATTATTATAACTTTTTTTTTCAATTAATATTTATTTATTTTTACAACACATAAATCAATACAAATCCACCCTACTGGATCACTAAACCTTATTTGGTTTATCTGTGTTAGACAAATTTATGTACAATATTACCTATACTTCATATTTTACAATCAATCTTAGTAACTAAGCACTTAAATAATTTAAATGACGATAAAAATAATGTACTGAAAATAGATTGAACATTAACTTTTGGTATGATAAAAAACGCGAAAATGTTTATTTGAGCGTATTGTAATGCTCATCCGGCGTGTCATTTTCCTGTGTATAAGCTATAAATACGAGTATGTTAGAGGAATGGCTAGACACTTTCTATATTTTGAAAAACAAATTTTCATGAGCCTGAACCATTGAATTTTGTTGAAAACTGAAACGCTAATGGCTTAGTGGTCAGAGCATAATTATAGGGGAAGATAATTTTATATTAATTTAAATTAATATTCATCATAATTTATTAATATTTTTTTAATTTAAGAATATTTTTTTAAATAACCAATAATATTAAATTGTTTAAAAAAGTAATTTGAGAATTTAATTTTTGAAAGATTTATTAATTTAAATAAAAATTATAAGTACCCACGTATATACATAAACAGAAGCAAAGTGTAAGGAACACGTTATAAGACGTCTCAGGTATTATTAAAGTACATTTCAAAAGAACCCGAGCTTCTATTAAATCTAGAATTACAGTGAGAATAATGGTGAAAATTCGTAGTGACAAACTCTGAACATTGGGGGTTCAAGTGTTCGGGGTTGAGGGTACTCATTGCACTCACTTTACACCTGCTTGCTACTTGTTTTGGTGCGAAGAGGCTTTTACTTTACATCACATAAGTGTCAACTTTAAATGAACAACGAGCTCACGTTGTTTATTGACATTAATAATTAATTTTAAAAAAGCACTTAAGCAGTAAGTAACTTACGATTTTTAAATATTCACTTTAGGTACTCTGACAAAGTTATATTCCTAATATTTAAGTAAGCAATGTGTCGGTGCCTTTTCAATGTCAAACTGTCAAATACTTTGGTAAACTAGAAAGGATGACGAGGGATCTGGCGCGCTATTTATATTCACTATTAATGCAGTATACGTTTTACAACCACAAACATTCACCCTTCAATTGTCAAACTATAAATATTTTCATCTAATATAAAATTTAAACAGACGTTTCTAAGAGCACTCACACAATATCATATTTTTCTGCAAATGCGATTGTTCAAATTCAGTAAACGCGATAATAATATTTCACTTTTATGACTCATGCACGTCGAGAGCGATGCGTCTGCGCTTCAGGTCTCACCTTGCAAGATGATAATGGCATTCGCATTATCTTCAAGCTTTCTCCGTAATAATCGTGTAGAGCTATTGTATTATATTTGCTTATTCTCGTAAGTCATGTGCATGCATTTTTAAATTATAGTCTGTTCAGATAAGAGGTAATAAATAATTGCCAGTGTTTATTTTTGATTATAAATATTTATGATTCTATTCATGAATAAGTTAAATTAGAGACGCTAAAATGTTTGTATCGATTGATATTTATTCAAGCGTCTAAAGAAAAAGCCATAAATATAAATTCTCAAATTACCTATCTCGAGGACCAGCCGACAATTTACTTTCAATAGCTGCCTGTTATTTATTCAAAAATTCACTCGAAACAAATTAGATTCGGCACCTCGACATTTAAGATGGAATAAAGAGTCGTAAGGTAAACTTTTTCAATTTTCACCTGCAGTTAAATTCGCACATAAAGTCAGAGAACGGCCTCGCATATTTTCTAAAGGTTGACGACTACCAAAACGCTCAGAATTGAGAAGGCGGCGGAATAATAGACTTGCTCGGAGTTTATTCAATTAAATATTTGAAGTTGTATATTAGTTTTATTATTAAATTTTGAATTAAAAATCAAGACACACTCGACACCTTGAGGTGATGTGGGATCGTATTACGAACCCGTGCCACCGCTAGTCGCGCAGATGTTTTGACTTTTTGACAACTAGACTACACAGCTCAGACTATTGCGTGCATGTTGATTTATTATTATGTATTTTAACAACGAAAAAAATTAACATTTAAAATTCAAAAAAAAAATTAAAAATTTAAATGAAAGTAGTTTTGTTTAATTATTACATGTGTGGGTATTTCGTTAATTTTATCATATTACTAGAACACTAATTCGAAAATCGATGAGAAATTTTCAAAACCCTCCTTGAAATTATTTAAAGTTTCTTAGGAGCACCAAAACTGCTGTTTAATGTAGTAGCAATCAGACTAATGGCCGAATCGGATTCCACTGCAACCTGAATTAGTTGACAAACAAATTTCTTATTTGGTTTGAAAGCATCTTATCTACTACAAATAGTCTCGAAAGGCTTCGTTAAGTTTACAAAAGTAATTAAAGTTATTATGTTCGTTTTATTTACTTTTTACCATTATTGGAACTTAGGGTTAGTTAGTACAAATTACAAATGTTCCTTTCCATGCTCCATTGGACGCTTAATTTAAAAATTTTGCTGGATTGAGATTTGACTTGACCATTTTGTGTCATGACAGATGTGGATGTGAGAGAAAGTAAGAAAAAAACAAATTTTATATGACTTGTACTATCGAAATACTAGCTACTAGAAACTAGAAAGAAGTACTGTTGTCTACAATACTTAAAATTATAAAAAATTGCTTATTAAATAATAGGCACTTCCTAATTTAGATGATACTTTCTTATATTAAAATTAAGATAGCATCAGTTAGATAGGTATATTATACGTCATCAAAGTTCATAAAAGTCGTAACTTTGATTTCCTTAATGGAACGTTCTGGAAGTAAACTATATTACTTTAATCATAATGTGCACTCCTCACGTATGGAACAACCGATAAAAACTTTGTAGACGCTTGAAGGTATTAATTAAGTGGAAATAATTTACTGCTAACACGATAGCTCCGTGTTATTACGAGAAAAATATCTTAACTTTTTTATCGAAAAACATTTTATTATTTAGTCTTGTTCGTTTTAAATCTAATATTTCAAGTTATTCTGTTATTGCGCGAACACAAAAAAAAACTTTTTATTTTTAATTGGCAGATTAAAGTGTATGCAATTATTACCTATACACGACTGATTCCTTTAATTGGGTAATTAATAATATTTTTATATTGTAATTAAACTATTTTATAACGTATTATAAAATAAGAAACGCACGGTTTTCCTTTTTCATCTAAAACTTACTAACAGTTGCAATTTTTAGGAAAGATTTTACTACTTAAATAAATAAATAAAAATTATTATTTTCAATAAATTATTCTCAGGCCGGCACAGTGGTGGCGACTGGAGCCACCGTGCGAGCGGTTCTCTAGTCGTCAATACTCATGGACCTCCACTGAGTTTACCATCAGACCAGTCGAGGTCACATGTCGTGCCAAAGAAAAAATTTAAGACCTGGCTGCAAAGGCAATTAGGCATATTAATGAGTTATTTGCCTGGATTGAAGCAACACTAACTCTTCTAATCTATTCTGAATTTTATCTCATATTCCCTACACTAGATTCCGCTACCTAAGCCAATTGCTTCGAACCTCTACCAACTGAACTATTGGGACTACGAAACAACTACTCTTGTAGGACAAATAAAATTAGAAGTTATTGCATAAGAAAACAGACAATTATCTCTACTAAGACAGACAGTAAAGATTTTGCGACACGATATTATTGCTTAGTATATGCAATTACGTTACACGAAAGTGTATTATAGCGACGATTACTGCACGGCTGCATGGCCCTAATGTTCATCTTATTGCAACCATTATTCCACTATGCACTGTCTTATAGACGCTTTAGACAACTATAACGTGACATTATTCCTTTAATTACACATTTAATTGTACGTCTAGGTCTTAGAAATAGTGTTTGGAAAAATTAATGTCGTTTGTTTCGTAGTTTTTATGTAGATTTATTTAGTGTAATTTGATTTTAAGCTAGTGTTCACTAACGGATACAAATGCTGCCACATAGAAATTTATGCAGTCGCCTCCACTATGCTGGCTTGAGGAGATGAATGTACCTCTCTTTATACCTGGTTACTTATTTATGAATGCACATCGTTAGATGTTACGCTTGAAGCAGCAGTCGCTTTTTGGTTAAAGAAATGTAAAATGTAACACCCGTGAAGTGACTTTGTCGCGTTTCGGGAATAGTTTGAAAGTAGCCAGGTATAGCGAGAGAAGTGTGCACTGTCAATAGATGGTACATGCTCGTCTCCTTGAGCCGGCTTTCTCTGTAGTAGCAGTTGTTTCCATTCATGGACCGCACTCTAGCTTTACATCAGGCGGAGTGTTGTCACATGCCGAGCTACAATAAAAAAAAATTATTAATAGTATATAGTAAGGATTGGCAATAAAAAGTCATCAGACAAAATACTCAGTTCCTAATAGCAATTAAGCTTAGTTGTATTGGACAAAGGCTGCTCACTGGACACAGCTGTTACTTCTACTTAATAACTTATTTTACGAGGATGTGACGTCGCTACGCTATTAGTTTTACGTTCCTTTTTACACTTTACGATTTAGTTACAGTCATGGATATAGGTACTCTGAGGTGTTTTAAGTTAGTCTAGACTTAAATTACTTTTTAAATAGATATTCATTTAAGTATTTCTCTTAAATTCGGAGTTCATTAGAGTGATTATCATTTATTTAAGATCTACAAAACGATTAAAAGTTGATGACAATTGCATAAATATCAATTTGCGAATTTTAAAGACATCTAGTGATTGCCTAGTGATTACATGCTTCACACAAAACATCAAATTGAGTGAGTCCAATCTATTTAATAAAATAAACGCTCTCCTATTTTGAATAATTTGCCTACACACAAAAAAAATTACTAAACTAAAACTCTTCGAAAAAAAAAAGCTTTCAAAACGAATTAAGTTAATTAAACGCGATAGTAAGCTTCGGAAGCTTTTAATTTAGTTAAATTATATTCGCGTATGACCGGTATAAACTTTGACAATTTTTAATATGTAATAATCCACCATTATTACGAAAAATATGGGTTTATGAAAATAATTAAAATCCCATAACCTACCTCCGATTGCCTGCTAAAGCTTCAATATTAAGTAGTAGTAGTAGGTATGTTTTTAGTATAAGCGTTTACTTTACCATGTTGATGACACTGAAGCTTTTATGAAAGCGTTATCACGGACAAATAATAAATAGTGAGTCGGGGGATTTAAGAGTTTTCTCTCGGCGACACATTAAGATGATATTTATTTTTAAAAATAAAAATAAGAGCGTGCGAAACGGTGTAATGTTGCGGTAGATCGCACCGACTCGGGAGTAGTCGTAAAAATAATTTAGAGCTTGCGCGTCGGGCGCAGTCTAGGCATCATTAACGCTGAGTTACAGAGCGCATCTGCCATGTAATGCTCCATACAAGACCCTATACTATGATCATTTATCGCCATTAATTATCATAAATTCAATATACCAAGTTCAATATAGAATTCAATATTTACAATCAAATCTTATACGAAAAAAAATAAATAAAAATAATATTAATTTGTTTACGAGTATTCATATTTTTAAATGATCATAGTAGGAAACAAGAGAAGATAATGCACTTTGCAACACTAAATATTTTACGCAAATTATGCGGCCAACGTAGAAAACATCGACGCCTAATTACTATTAAAGTTACTGGAAGTTTTTGGAAACGGACGTCGCGTCGTTAAATATGAGTTTTCATTTCACTTTGCCGTCGTCGTCGTCGTCGTGTTAAAACATTTTCTTAGTCTTCGTTAATTTTAAAAAAAAGTTAAGTAATGTTTTAAAAAGTTTAACTGAAAATGCATAAATAATTATTAGAATTGGGTATTCTAAACATTTAATTTCGTTTCTCACCTTTTACATATCTTGAGTAATATTAAGTGGTTGAACAAGTTAATTAAAATTTACAAACAAAAAAAAATCGGAACAATTATAACACAATGCCAGACCAATTAAAATTTAAACGAAAAATAACACTTTAATCCTTTATATTCATCGGCTTACAATGCAATTTTGTTTCAGCAGTACTGGTATGAAAGCTACGACAATATTTACTGCGACCAGATAATATCGTCCAATCAAAACGCACGGTATGCAAATGCGACGCCAATATTGCGACGTATAGACGGTGTACTATGCCGCCCGGGTTCATGGTGGAAAATGTTCTGTGTGGTGGGTTTGTTTCCATTATTACATTACTACTCAAGACGCATTACGCATAAATCGCTTTAAATATATCAATATTTAATTAAAATAGTACACGAAATAATTATATTAATACAATTTTTTTTACCGCGAGATTAAAACTTAAATAATGGATTTTATTAGAAATAAAGTATGAAAGGCTCGTGTGATACAATGGAAACAGTATTAAAACGACCCTCACATATTGGCGGAGTTGGCTGGAGTTAGTTGCCAGTAAATTTCCTAGTTAGTAGGTGATTTGAAGATACGTGATTTTGGTATACACATATTGAAATGACAGATAATATTAGAATATATATTCATGTTTAACTTTACGTCCTGTATTTTAGGCAAATAGAACAATTGCAATTTAAATTGGCTTTAAATAGAATTGTTTACGACGAATAATATTTTGAATATAACTGTATAAGAGATTTTATACGGCTTACTATAACGTATTTTTTTTCAATTGTAGCTCAACATATAACCACACTTCGCCTGATGTTAAGCTGGAATGAATGAAAACAACTGCTACTACTAAATTTCTACAGGCACCAGTCGCCGGCCTGATGAGGCGAATGTGAACCATCCAGATTGTAAGTGCATCTCCTCTCGTTATACCTGACTACTTCCAAACTGATTCCGAAACGCGTCAAGGTCACTTCACAAGTGACTTACATTCGAAAGTGCTGGTACTACCCCAGGACGGCAGACTGGACTAATAACTATAATCGGCCTGCCTACTACTCTTTGAAACTAACCTAGACTATTATTAATTTAATGTGGGTGGATTGTTCATAGGTTGATAGTTGAAGCTAACGGTTCGCTAGTTTTGCAGATTTGGGATTTCCGGTTATGTATCATTGGGTCCCTGGTACTAAAAAATCGACATCTACCTTCTCTATTAAAATTACGTATCTCCCTTTATTTTTCATGTGGGGGAAATCTTTTATAGATGCCTCGCCGTTTCGGGCAAGACAACGAGGTGATGTCGGACTCCCCGGTACTCCCCAATACCGGGTATACACGACTAAAATCTCCACGGTGTCCCTCTCTTGACGCCATATAGTGAGGTCACGGGCATGCTTTCGCATTCATTCGCGACCCCACCGACGCTTGGCCGTTAGGGCTCATCGGGAAAAAACACCATTCCAGCCAAGTAAACCCCGGGACTACCGCTCTGGACTCGGGGAGTTATAGGTCGTTCGGAGATAACGGTCGTTACGCCGCTACCGCCTCCGCCCACGCGATGAAGGGTGGTCTCTCACTCAGGCCTTCCCCAGACCTCACCTTACTGGTTTTGGTTCGCTCCGGGGTACCTCAGGGAGGTATCCCGGGACCCTCTATCCACCACCTGAGGACGTGAGACCAGATGGGAGACCAGCAACTCCAACAGTGCCCCCCATATGACACTATCACTCACGGTCGAAGGACTGCAAACCACGGGAAGGCGTACCTCCATAGCCTAGAAACTATTACTTAGGTCGACTGAAAAGGTGTGTTTATTGACAGAAAATAAAAGTGAAAATTGGACTCTATAATTAAACAATATCATGGGTAATATTAAAAATATCTACTTATCAAAGAGATAAAATATGTATGAGTTCATTTAAGATAAACTAACTAAAGTGTCAAAATTTCTCAACAAGAAAACAACTAGAACTAAAGAACAAACTAAACTAAAATGTATTTTTTGCTATTTTATTATAATACATATGACATGGTAAATATTTACACGCCCAAATGGGCAGTTATGGTGAAACTAACTTAGATATAAGACCTTACTAACCCATAACATGTAAATAGATAAATAAATAAATAAAATAGAAAATCTTTATAGATTGTCTTTGTTGATTTTGTAAATAATTTTGTGTGGGCTTTATCTAGATTGTTTATCTTTTAATATTCAATAAATCTCTTTGTTGATTATATTAATTTTTAGAATAGCTATTTTATTTAAAATAGTTTTAGATCAAAGATATGTTTTCCATAATCACAAAGCCTTAGTAATAAGTTTATAATCAAAGTATTATTAATTTAAAAATTAACATAAACACTCAAAAAGAAATATAACTACGTTAACTTAAAACCGTATTACGAGTAGAGTAATTTTATTTTATAAAACTTGTATATCCCCAGCACTTGGTCACGAAACGATCATTTATATCTAGCTAAGTTGACCATTACCAGCTTAAGCCTTATTGCTGTAGAATCTCGCTAACTCGACGGATGAAAGAGGCGTTATCGTTTATTCGTCCCGCAAGTGTAATAGGGAGCACACCTTCACTGCAATCCTTACTTGAGATAGAATTTTACATGGCAGATTTTACAACTTCATTTTAGTTTAGATTTAGTATGAATTTTACAAATTTTTTTTTATCATTTCGGCATTAGTCAGCCGAGAAATCTGCAGGTTGATATAACCAACTACAACCCATACAGGTTGACAAGGCACACTCATCTCGTTATACTTGAATATTTTGCTGATTATGAAACGCGACGTACTTCACAGATGTTAAAAGTAGTGGGACATCATCAGTCTGCCTACCATCTGCCATGTTTGAGGGTTTGTGTGGGTTGTGATTGTTAATGTTAAAAATTGTAAAATTTAAATATAACATAGCTATGGAAACTTAAAGAAAAACAAAATGAAAAACAATTTTAAACAAATCGCATTTTTTTAATTACACGAAGCATGTACAAATATAATAAAACAAATATAATATTAAAAAAACAACATTAAATGTTATCCTAGCAAAATATCAGCAAATAAATATTAATAACAAACTAAACTTTTATCATACAAGAAAATCTTTAATTTAGCCAAGAACCTTTGTGATTATTTAGAAATCAAGCGAAACTCGACAGTAACTAATGAAGCATCATGATAAAAATACAAGATATAAAAAAAGAAGAAAAAATGCTTCACTTACACGAAATTAAAGTCAGAGTGATGCATTAGAGAATTGTGATATTACTTATATTACTCGTAGTCTCTCACGAAAACTGTTTCAATATTACTTTCCATAGTTACACGATACGAGAATTTATACATAAAATACCATCTAGATTGGCAGTGCACACTCCTCTCGTTATACGTGGCTACTTTCAAACTATTCCCGAAACGCGACAAGGTCACTTCACGGGTGTTACATTCGAAAGTGGTGGTACTACCCCAGGACGACAGACTGGACAAAACGTCCTGGGGCAGTACCACCACTTTCGAATGTAACACCCGTGAAGTGACCTTGTCGCGTTTCGGGAATAGTTTGAAAGTAGCCAGGTATAAGAGAGGAGTGTGCACTGTCAATCTAGATGGTACATGCTCGTCTCCTCAAGCCGGCATAGTGGAGGCGACTGCAGCCCGTAGAGATTTCTCTGTGGTAGCAGTTGTTTCCATTCATGGACCGCACTCTAGCTTTACATCAGGCGGAGTGTTGTCACATGTCGAGCTACAATAAAAAAAAAAAAAAAAAAATAACCATCATCAGTCTGCCTATCACTCTTTAATGGTGCCTATAGGCACTGCTGGCTTTAGAAATTTATCTATAGTAGCAGTTATGTCTGTTCACGGACCGCACTCTAGCTTAACATCAGGCGGTGTGTAGTCAGATGGTAAGTTAGAATAAAAAAAGGTTGATATAAATAATTATAATTTAATTCAGTGACAATGGAAACAGTGATAAAGGCTCTTCTTTGTTAATAACCCGGTTTACGACAAAGTGACGGTTGCTATTAGTTTTACGTTCTACGTTTAAGGTTTATTAGTGGGTATACAATTCAGCAGGTAATTTCACACACGGCCACGTCTAGACGCCAAATAACTCTAGTTTATTAAGAAAACTCATCTCCTGTCTATTTTAGTGCTTACTATATACTACTATTATTTAGATAATATTAAATAATTATATTAAAATTATTGCATACAAATAATAATGTAAAAATGAATTATCGGTTATTTATTTTTTAAAAAAATTGGAACTTTAAACACTAGAGTTGTTTTATTATTAAATTATGATGAATATTAAAATAGAACAAAAATAGAACATACACACACAAGGGCATCTCATCTCCAGCTTATATTGTTGTTTGCATGTTGATGTTTTTCTATTAAATTATGATGAATATTAAATAGAAAAAAAATAGAACATACACACACAACGGCATCTCATCTCCAGCTTATATTGTTGTTTGCATGTTGATGTTTTTCTATTAAATTACCATCATAATTTTATAATAATATAAAAAAGTGAATAGAATATAATAGATAAACTAAACTGTTAAAAATAAAACAAGTAATTAATTTAGAAGTTTGTAAAAAGATCGGTCGCGTTCAAATTGTAGCCCTCGGCTATTTGTTAAAATGAACGTTGTCTAAAAAAAATATATAAACAAGCTAGATTAACTAAAGAAATTTGAACAATAACAACGTCTTTACGACATTAAGCAGGGCCCTAATTGAAAAAAGATCCGCCCATTCTCTTATTACTAACAATGATGTAATAAAAGAAGTTTACAATAACCAATTTAGGCACGAAAATTCGGTGCTCGGAAATAGCCCATTGACATAAATAAATCATTATTTTTCCCTGAGGTAGGTAACATAGAATTTCAAAAAGAATTTTCATTGTTACGAGTCACAAAAGAAAAATGCTGAGCTTTCTGTTTACGGTGCTTTGTTAAAAATTAATTTGATACCTTATTCTTATGGACTGATGAATAAGTAAATCACGAAGTACTTAGTAAAATGAGTTTGGAATTTCAAGTAATCCCTCTTAGAATTTATGCAGACTACTTAAATACTAAAGTTACAGTTTAGGTAATTAATTTTCTACTTTGAAATCTAAATATATTTCTAGCTTTCGTTATAGTAGCTCCGCATGTGACTATGTACTCGTAATAATCCGCCTGATGTCAAGCTAGTGTGCGGATCATGAACAGCGAGAATCGCATCAGAGAGATATCTGCAGTCGCCTCCACTATACCTATGCTTGAAGAGACAAATGTGCACCGTTTAGGTTGACATGCGATTAGGCAAAAGCATCATTTGTCTGCCTACTACTCTTTATCTATATACAGGTACATCATAATATTTTCCCATCTTTGCGCAATTTATAAAAAAAATTAATTAACTTTTTTTACCTAACCCTTTCATTAAACGTCAGTCGCATGCTGTGTACGTCGCAGGTGAAACTGTCAGTAACGGAACTGCGTTAGCGTTGTACCCGCTCCCCGAATTTTATTAGATTTTAGAGTTAGATTATTGTTGGTAACAATACTTAACAAGTCATACAACTGTCGGTGTGTTATTAGACGGTATGATTAAAAGTACTAATTGACTATTCTTTAGTTTTATTTTTAAAAAGTTAGGTTAATATTACAGTCATAAATTATTACAGACATGTATTAGTATTGAATGGCAAATAACTGTAATAATTTAGCTTGAAAATGTTATTTACCATTATCATTACATTTATATTATTATTGTTTTTTAGTTTCGATCTTTAAATATTATATTTTTTAGCATAAATTAATAGAATAATTGTTTTATAATAACAATAATAAGTCCCACGTGTTTGTAACTCTACATTTAAACAAAAAATATAATAATAAAAAAAATGTTTGTTCTGAAACATTGAAAAGATTCTTCTACAATTTAATACAGTAAAAACTTTCTTCAAGTTCCATTCATTCATCAATCTATTGTCTAAAACGTAAATAAGTTTATATGTACATGTAATTTTGCTGAAAACAGTATCTTTATGGCAGTAAAACACGGCATACGTGCCCGCCACGGGACGCCTCTGCTCCGATAAGCTTTATTTATATGATTTTGAAAAGCTCTCTACTCCCGTTGCGATAACAACGTCACTTTAAATAAATTACACATTATACTTTGCTCTTATGGCGATATAAAATTTCTTGTAAGTAATTTGTTTAAATAGATGCTGGTTTTGTTACAAAATTGTACGAAAGTATAATAGCTTTGTTTTTTATTTTATTTCCTTTTCTCTTTATTGAAACCGTAAGTTGCTTTTACGATTACGGGTGAAATCATTAATATTTATAGAGTGAAGCGCGCTTGCTAACGATAAGTTTAGACAACTTTATCAATTTAATCTTTTTATTTATCTAAAATATGAACATTTTGATTGATATATTTCATGACGTCCAGCGATTCTTTATAATTATTAACTATAATACAATTTTCTTCATAATTTAATAATAAACAAATCTAGCATCTTAATATTCCAAAAAGTAATAAAAATTAAATCAATACTTTATTGTGAACAATTTTATAAATATAAGTATATTTTAATATAGGAAAGTGTACGCTATTATTAAAGACATTGTCGTAGCTCTTAGTGAGCGACAGAACAAACATAATATCGCGTTATTGTCCTTCACATGGAATTTAACGTTATAAAACTTAGCTTGGACCTAGGCTGTCTAGACGTTAGCTAATATTGGGTTGACGACTTGATGTAATAACTGCATTCTTTGTGCTTAGTTTGAGAAAAAATATATCCTACATATTGCTTTCTTTATTGGTTCTTACTTAACCTTTTAATAGTTGCTTTATTAATCTACTAAGAGAAAATAATAATAATGTATCATAATAAGTCTAAATATATCGTAAACTGTAATATCGTACATATTGTTCGCTTGGTTTCCGCGTTCCGTCATTTTGTCAGACGTTCCCAAAACATATCGGCGTGTCACATGTCAGCTGGAGCGCTGTCGAAAGCGATCGTCCGTTGCACACGGAAATTGAGCGGCTGCTGGCTAGACGGTGGTATTGTGACATTTTCAGCTATTTTATATATTTTCAAATTACATTTATGGATTGGCAAATTTAATCTGTAAAAAAAATCTAATAATTATTTAGTTTTATTTCATTCAGCAGTCGATGAGACCCGTGTTCAAACCTCGCTAAATTGTAATATTGTACATTGTACATTGTACATTGGTATATAACTATGTTATATGTACCTTTAATATTTTTATGAAATAGTAAAATGATGACGTGTTCTACTTACTAGGGAACAACTCATAATAGATTGAAACGTCTCAGACATCAGAAAGCGAAATTTAATACGATGTTCAGCGTTCGCGAAGGTAAAAAGAGAAAAAGGTAGACGCAACTATGATTGTCGTGGGACATCGAATTGTGAAAAAGTCACGAAGGCTTTGCGTTCTGTCTAGACAAGAGATGTCAGAACCTGACGATCTTCAGCGCTCAAGGATGCTTAACTGACATTATTACATTTTGATTACTTGGAGCATAAAAAAATGATCAAACTTAATACCTATTCATTTTCAGGTACTTTTTTTTTATTCAGTCGTTGTTTAAGTAAAAACATTTCTGAAAAAAATTGAACCGACTTCTAAATAAAACACAAATCACTAAAAAGTAAAAAAATAATTTTAATCGAGAGCCTACACACAATTTAATAAGCATAAACATGAATAGATGCTTATAATTTATTTACAAATTAATTGTTTGTTTTTTTTTTTTTTGATTGATACGAATTGATAACCTCCTCCTTGTGAAGTCGGTTAAAAAGGGATCTGGACGATACTATGATACGTCGATATATGTGGACGAATTTCGTTTACTATTAAATAAATTCCCCAAAATATTTGAAATAGCAAAGACAGGTTTTTTTTAGTATTCGTGTGTTGTGCGGAATTTTAACGACACGTTGGAACCCCTAACTTTAATAACGTTATCGTCAAGTGATGTTGTAAATTATTTTTGCACTCGAAACGTTGCATGACCTGTCACTGCTGTTCTTACTACAGCTATTACTTACTACCTATTTCGATAAATCAAAAGTTACATTTTAAGTTTAAATCAAGTTATCAATTTTTTACAGATATCTAAAAAACTTGAGTATAATGTTTCTATCAAAAACAATACATTTTTTTCTATTCAATTTTCATCATAATATAAGAGAAGAAAAAAAGAATAAATAATAAGACAAACAATAAATTTTATAAACAGAGAGAAATATGGTACAAATAAAATTAATCGATTGCAGAGCATTGTAGTTTTTTTCAAATTTTTCATTATAAAAGATGGTAAACCATTATAAAGCTGGGTTTCTTCCACCAATTACTCTTGCGTCTAGCTTTTCTATTCCTCTCCTTTCCCAAGGAAACCAAAATATCAAAACCTTCTTCAATAAACGGACTCTTCCATGCCGCAAAGAATATTTCAAATCGGAATCCAGAATACGGAACAAAGAGACATTTATTTTTATATATTAGAAAATAAAATTTTACGTTTAGGTATAGTTGAAAATATGAATGAAACATATCGTCTGATGTTTATTCCGTGAAGATGTATTTACGTAGACACGTTTTCAAAATGGCATCTCGTGTGATTCAGGCGCATCGTTCCTTCTATGATAATACTTGATTCCACTGAAAAGAGATATAAGAATTTAAAATATTATATTTCTTTAAAATATATAAACGATCTATTATTAATTTGAATTAATAAGAATAATACATTTATTAATTTAAAATTATTATGATTTTATTTTAATATTATTGTTATTCTTTATTATGGTTTGATGGCATGATGACATAATAATATATCTGTAGTAGCCGTTGTCACCGTTCACGGATTTATATTGACGCGACATGTGACGTCGACTGGTCTGGTGGTAAGCACAGTGGAGATCCTTGAGCGCCGGCGACTGGAGGACCGCGGTACACGGTGGCCCCAGTCGCCGTCACTATGCCGGCCCAAGAAGGTGCTTTTTCACGCTCCGCTTGAAGGATCCAAGGTTAAAGGAGTGGAAGAACACGTGTGAGGGCAAAGCATTCCATTTATCGATTGTGCCACATAAAAAGGATGCGCCGAACGGTTTTGTTCGGCTTCCAATTCTATCGACATAATGCGGATTGCAACTAAACTTTATTTTTCTATTCAATTAATCATCATAATTTTCTAATAAAAAGTACACTATTATTTAAATTATAAAATAAACTTGCACAACTATTCAGTGTACTACTACGTTCTACTCCACCCAAGTGTGAATATCAGGTTGTATCCAACAAATGCATTTGCACTACGTTTTCTTGTGAATATTCCTAAATTATATATTCCATTGTGTTTTTATATTTTTCATTTTTGTTCGACTCTTTGCAAGGGATGTGAAAATGTGACGACATTCCGCCTGATATTAGGCTAGAGTGTGATCCATGAGCGGAAATAACTGCTACCACAGTAATATGGCTGCTGGCAGCAACCCCCTCCGTTATGCCGGATTGAGGCGCTACCACACTCCACTACCACACCACTGGTAATACCCCAGGACAGCAGACTGGGCTAACAATAGCTAACAATAGCAAATGTTTGCCCATGTCTTAAAATAATTTTAATAATTTTTCCAATCATTATTATCTAATTACCTACGACATAAGGATACGAAATATAGCGAATCCATAAAACTTTCCCCTGTTCTGAAGAAAGTGAGTAAAGTCACGAAGGGGTCATTAATTCCCAATAAACCTCGCCAAATGAAAGTGTAAGCGCATTGCACGCTGAACGGTTAGTACCTTGTAACATTGTAATCGGGTAAACGCGACCCTTGGGGTTAACATGTTATCGTTCTTATGAAGTTTTAAAGACTTTCTATATTTAATTTGCTCATATGTTGGGATACGTGTTTAATTTAATTTTAATATCTTTTCAATTTAATTTAAATTGACTTTGATATCGTACGTAATTACTCGAATATAATATAATGGATTTAATAATAATATATACATATACAATGGCCCAGCCCTAAAGTAGAACATTTAGTGCAATGGGTATCATGACAAGTGTTAAAATATACGATTACTACAATCAATAATATAATCGATGTCTCTAAACTTTATGGTTGGTGTCTCCGCCCTTGTTCTGTTGTCTTTGATTCCTGTCAAAAATTCGTGTGTGCTCGATAAGTTTTATTTTATGTGAAATATATTAAATCTTAATTAATCTTTCGTTTCATTAATATTCAACAGGTTATGGGCCCAGTCCCGCCTACTGTTATTGTTAATGTAACGATTCAAATATTTATTTCACTTAATAAAACGTAAGCGTCGTCAAACGTGTCAATGGCAATGCCGACGTTTGAAGACAGTGTTAAAAGCGGGTCCTGTGCAATGCATCTGGGATCCACGGGTGCCACTTTCGAAAAATTGAAAGGCGTTTCTAACTGGAATAATTGGAAATTCCAAATGAAAATGCTTTTGATTGTCGACGGCCTATGGGGCTGCGTGGATGGCACCGATAACAACGAGCAGCGTGTACAACGTGCGTTGGCGCGTATTTGTTTAAGTATAGATGTATGCTGCATACAATACGTTCGCAATGCGAAGAATGCCAAAGAAGCGTGGGATAAATTGGCAGAAATTTTTGAAGACAAAGGTCTGTGTAGAAGGGTATTATTATTAAGGAAGTTACATCATTCCAATTTCTCCGATCATAGTTGTATGATAAATTATATAAATGCAACTATGGAGACTGTACAAATGTTGGCAGACATTGGCCGCACCATTGAGGATGAGGAGGTAGCGGAGCTTCTTCTTAGCGGTTTACCAAAGGAATATGACACACTAGTGTCCAACTTGGAAACTGCAACTTTGACAGATCGAAAGCTGACTAGCGAGCTTGTGAGAGCTCGGCTGCTGCAAGAAGAATCGAGGCGAAGTCAAGGTGAATGTGTTAGTGATGTGGCCTATGTGGCAAAAAGTGTTAAAAAGTGCAGTTATTGCAACAAAGTGGGTCATAAAAGAGAAAAATGTTTCAAACTCAAACGTAAGAATAGAGACGATAAGTGTGATAAAACAAAATCATTATTAGCAACAGCATTTGCCACAATGTTTACCGCAAATGACTGGATTGTAGACTCAGGTTGTACTGCACATATGTGCAATAATATAAATAGTTTTGTGGAGTTACAAGAATGTGCCAACACTGTCATAGCAGCAAATAATGAAAAATTGCAATGCAAAGGCATCGGAAAAATAAGTTTAACTGTAAATAATGATACCTTCAATGTCACAGAGGTGATGTATGTACCCGGACTATCAGCAAATTTGCTTTCAGTGAGTAAAATGACTGCAAAGGGTTTAAATGTAAAATTTAACAACAATGTATGTAAAATTTTCGATGAAAAGGGTACATGCATCATTTCAGCCAATAGTGTTAATGGTGTATATATGTTGAAAAATGTTGTGTGTGATTCAGCTTCTCAACAGGTTCAACAAGATTGTGACGTTACAGCTGCAGCTATTCAGGAACAATTCATTGAGGAGTCGTCACAATGTGTTAATGCTGTTCAATGTAATAAGTTATCAATGGAATTGTGGCATAAGCGATTAGCTCACCTCAGTTCTCAAGGTATGTATGTTCTAAGAGATGGTCAGGCAGCTGGGATTTCGTTTGATGATAACAGAAATGCTCTTAATGAATGCATTGCTTGTGTTAAGGGTAAGCAGACTATAAAATCTTTTCCTAAAGGTCAAGCGAAGCGTGCTAGTGAAGTTTTGCAATTAATTCACTCCGATGTGTGTGGACCGATGTCTGAGACAACATGGGGCAATGCCCGTTATCTTTTAACATTCACGGATGATTATTCTAGGAAGTCTTTTGGCTATTTATTGATAAATAAATCTGAGGTTATGTCTGTTTTTATCAATTTTAAAGCGATGGTTGAGAAACAGACAAATGCCCTCATAAAATGCCTTCGCTCCGACAATGGTATGGAGTATTGTAACAGTAAGTTTAGTAATTACTTGAAAAGTCATGGAATAGTTCATCAGACTACTACGCCTTACAGCCCGCAACAAAATGGAGTTGCAGAGCGTCTTAATAGAACAATAATTGAGAAAGCTCGTTGTATGCTTCATGAATCTGGGTTAAGTAAACGTTATTGGGGAGAAGCCGTCATGACAGCCATTTATATTAAAAATAGAAGTCCAACTTCCGGATTAACTGGTAGTCGGATACCAGAAAATGTATGGACCGGATCGACTGTAGACATAAGTAATCTCAGAGTGTTTGGCTGTGAAGCATATTATCTCCTTCCGAGCCAAAATAGAACAAAGTTTGATTCAAAGTCGAAAAGGTGCATTTTTGTCGGGTATTGTGAAAACAGTAAAGGATACAGGCTCATTGACCCCCAATATCCTAAGAAATTAATCAAGTCTCGTAATGTTATATTTTTAGAAAATAAATATGTTAATTTAGATAATAAAAACAATGAAGTTTGCAATGACAACACTTCATGTATTGATTCTAGTTCTAATACTAATCCTATCTCATGTATTGATTTTAGTTCACCTCAATTGTCAAGCCCTTCATGTTCTATAAGCCAAGATGCAGAAAACCGAAATGGTGATGATGTGTCGCCTAATATCCCTACTATGTCAGGTATTCGTTCTACTAGAAACATTTTGCCTAAAAGGTATGAAGATTACGAAATTACTTTTTTATCTCATAGTTTTATATATGATGAGCCAAAATCTTATGAGGAAGCAATGTCTAGTACCTCTAAGGATGAGTGGCAATTGGCAATGAATCAAGAATATAACTCTCTTATAAATAATAATGTTTGGACACTCGTAGACAGGCCTGAAAATAAAAATATAATTAAGTGTAAGTGGGTATATAAGGTTAAATGTGACATTGAAGGTAAAATTGATAAGTATAAAGCTAGGCTAGTTGCACGTGGGTTTACACAAAAACAAGGTATTGATTATGATGATACTTTCTCACCGGTGGTGAGACACTCCACAATGAGGATGTTGTTTTCATTAGCCAATGAGATGAATATGGAAATGCGTCATTTTGATGTAACTACAGCTTTCCTGTATGGTCAACTTACTGAAGAACTTTACATGGAACAACCGTTAGGTTTTCAGCCTGATAAAAACAAAGTATGTTTATTAAATAAAAGTATCTATGGTCTGAAACAAGCCAGTAGAG
This sequence comes from Tinea pellionella, assembly GCA_948150575.1. Classification (NCBI taxonomy): domain Eukaryota; kingdom Metazoa; phylum Arthropoda; class Insecta; order Lepidoptera; family Tineidae; genus Tinea; species Tinea pellionella. The sequence goes on from OX411252.1 coordinate 5,497,532, forward strand.
TTTGGAATAACAAAGTACATGAACTGTTGGTGAGCTGTAATTACATGCAAAGTAAATGTGAACCTTGTGTGTATATAAAGAGAAATGATTCTGAACTTAATATAATTGCATTATATGTTGATGATTTTTATGTTTTTTCTAATAATAAAAGTGAGTGTAATAATTTGTTTTTGTTGTTACAGAAAAGCTTTGAAATTAAAGACTTAGGTCCTATTAAGAACTGTCTAGGTCTAGAAATTATTAGAAATAGGTCTCAGGGATTGATTGTTCTGAAACAGACAAATTATATTCATCGACTGTTAAAACGTTTTGGTATGATGGATGCCAAAGTTTCAATAACACCAATGGAAGTAGGGTGTAGGTTTGAAGAGTGTGATGAAGATAGTTTGTCTGATAATTATAAGTATAGAGAGCTGTTAGGATGTCTAATGTATCTGTCAGTCTGTACACGACCAGATATATCCTTTGCAGTGAGCCGTCTGAGTCAACACAATAATAATTATAATAAAACTCATTGGCTAGCCGCTAAGAGAATATTAAGATATCTGAAAGGTACTATGGACTACGGATTATCTTTTACAAAGAGTGACAACTTTAATATCACAGCTTATACTGATGCCGATTGGGCAAATGATTGCGACAGGAAGTCTTATACTGGATTTATAATTAAAATTGGTAATAATACAGTAAACTGGGAAGCGCGTAAGCAGAGGTGCGTCGCTTTGTCTAGCACTGAAGCTGAATATATTGCTATCAGTGATGTATCTAAAGAAGTGTGTTTTGTTAAAAATCTCTTATTTGAGTTGATTAAAAGTGATGTTAAAAGTGTTATTTTTAATGATAATCAAAGTGCTCAGAAATTGTTACTTGTGAAGGAATATTGTCATAGAAAAACAAAGCATATTGATTTAAGATATCACTATGTTAAACATTTGATTAAAAATAATGTTTTAGAAGTTCAATATTTGAGTACAAATGATATGGTAGCAGATATATTAACTAAGCCTTTGTGTTCAATGAAACATATAGGTTTTCTTGAGAAATTAAATTTAATTAAAATGTAACATAAAGTTTAAGGGAGGGTGTTAAAATATACGATTACTACAATCAATAATATAATCGATGTCTCTAAACTTTATGGTTGGTGTCTCCGCCCTTGTTCTGTTGTCTTTGATTCCTGTCAAAAATTCGTGTGTGCTCGATAAGTTTTATTTTATGTGAAATATATTAAATCTTAATTAATCTTTCGTTTCATTAATATTCAACAACAAGGACAATATAAACATGTAACACCCAGTACTAAAAGAAATGTTCACATATTATAATATAATATTTAATATTATATCAGTAAAATATTAAAATGAATATTTGTTTCGACCAGAAACCGAACCTAGGTTCTACAACAAACATAGAAATAATGAAACATTAAAAATGTAAAGCTAATAAGTAACAACGCAATACCATGTCGAACATCGTGAAGAACACAAGAATAGAAATGGAAGAATACAGATATTAAATATTAAAGTATTTGTGTCAAAACAGAGCTTGTCTCCAAGCAACCTTTTATAAGAGAATTGCAACTCACATGTACGAAACACACAAGAAAAAAGATAAATTCTATGTGCAATAGAAAGGTTTTATATATCCGCACAGATTAGTATTTATCGATCTGTCTACGGCCATAAAATGTACGTAACCGACATTGTCGAACACTATTGATTGCACGGAATTGACGGGTTTTCCAAACTGTATCGTTAAAATAGAAAAAATATATAGGTATGTGGATATTTTTCGAGCGCGAATCTCTCCAAACATCGGCCAGTACCAAAGTAAGTTTGTTATAATGTACTTTGGTACCTATGACAAGTACTTGCGTTACAAAAAAGTTATTAAGATTGGAATAAAAATAAAACAATGCTAGTAAAATCATCCTAATTTTATTCAGGATTTGAATGTTATAAAATATTAAAATACGTCTGAAATTCAGTAGATTTTATTTTTGTTTCAAAAAATAAATATTGGGAGTAGAATAGAAAAAGAAAATGAAAGGCAGCCAGCTGACATCTCCGATTATTCATTGCAAAAGAACGAAAGGGTTTCAAAGTAACGTTGTGAACGCAACTGCAGTCAAGCCGAATATGTTTGTGAAATAAAATAAACACGAAATGCACTAATATGGTAGCGTACGGTACTCACGGCGCGGCGGGAAACGCTGACAAGTTTTTGAACGTTTATGAATAAATAAGAAGCTACCGTCTGCCGCATCAATAGAGCGGGTGGCTGAATGCCAAATGCTGTTCGTGACACTTTCCACTTTCACTTTTCCATTTTTTTTCCAAACCTTGACGTGAATTTTTCGTGCAGCTAATTTCCAAAACGGACTTGCGGGCGAACCGTTTTTCTCTTATCAAATGTTTTTCTCGGAATTTTTTGCACTCGTGCATTTGGGGGTGTAAGTTTAATGTTCTGTTTTATATGCGAATTAAATTGTTATTATGACTAAATTGGTTATAGTTTACCAACACAGAAAAACATGCGACATGATAAAATTTTCTTAGAAAATAAAGTTTTTGACTGGTAGACTGAGTGATGTTGGTTATTAGCCCAGTCTGCCGTCCTGGGATAGTAACCACTTTCAAGTGTAACACGCGGTCTTTATCAGCTTGGAAAAGCCAGCTATGACGAAAGGAGTGTACCCCTCAAGCCGGCATTGCACATAGATATATAAAAAAAAATTACGACTTGTCAAACTTAACAAACCACAATTATAATTACCATGGCTAGACGTAAACGTTTACGTTACCTTTGAAGGAAAATATTCAAGCTTTAAGTGAGTTATTTTACGAAGAAGTTGCCTTTACGTGGAACTAGAATCGAGTTGACATTTAATGTCTCTTTGTTGTATTTCGGTTGAAAGCCTGTGGGGCCATTACCCTACGATTGACGTTACACATAAGTGGCACCTCACCTTTTTGGCTTGCGAAAATTCAATTTCAAGATTTATGAGAGAAACTAAATATTTATTGTTTTATAATTTAAATTGTTAAATAAATAATATTTATAATTTCTTTGCCAATCTGTTAAACTATTTTTTATTGCAATTTAAATACAAACCTTCAAAAGTAAGATTTTTTTCTCAATCCTCGCCGCAATTACACAGCAGATGGCATTTTTAATAACATGCGGTACGATTTCAATTTCACGACTTAATTCTAGATTTATGCGAATTCTAGACTAGACGTTATTAAATCTTATGTGAAAAATATTTATTTAAATATGCATATAATATATTATTGTCATGTCATTATAATATCTACCACTATAATAGCTACCACAAGAAAATATCCACCGCTATGCCGGTTTGATGAGATGACTGAGTATCGTGTTAATCGAAGGCAGGTTAATCTCAATAATATTCGACTACTTAGGTCACTACAAAAGTGTTGTCACTTGGAAGTAATGGTACTACCTCGGGATGTCAGACGAATTTAAATAAATCAGACTTTTATTAAAATTAAGAGCGGCCGTGGTCTAGCGGCAGAAGCCATCAACAAGACCCATCTTCAAATCTTAATGAGTGGTACCAATGTAACTGTAGTATGTGTACTTTATTCGCTCAGTGTCTATAAGTCAAGCAATGAAATAAAAATAAACCTAACTTGTGAGTTTTTTTTATTCTAGTTGGAATCGTTCGATAAATGAGTTAAAAAAGAAAAAACATGCAATTTCCCAAAAAAGATGTACCTACCTAAATTTAAATGGTTATTTTTTGAATATTGATTAAAGAAAGCTTTTGTTATTAGGGTAACGTTCGTGACGGTAAAAGCTGCCCAATTACGTGTATTTTTGGTATTACAGTCCAGACATTCTCCGAATCAAATTAATTGGCGATATTTCAATTTATACTAAAACGAAAGAGTAGTAGGTATACTGATAATGGTTATTAGTTCAGATTGCCGTTCTAGGGAAGTGACGTAGTCGCGATACGGGATCAGCTTGGAAAAAGCCATGCTATAACGAGTATGCACTGCACATTTGTCTCTTCTATTGATTGCTGCTTGACATTTCATTGAGGAATGAGACACATCCCCCTCTATTTTTAACCAATTCGGGAGGGATGCAAACTCAATGATGAAGAGAAAGTGAAGACACTCGATTTGTATCGATTGATGTCTATGCGGACGATAATGAGCTTGTGGGAAATTGTGACCCGGCTAACCGTTTGCCTAAGGTACATTAATTAAATTGGAAGATCTATGAATTTTAAAAATTATTAAAAAGTTACTAAGGTCTTATGAGTAGTAAAATAAGATTGATAAATTAGCCCAGTCTGCCGTCCTGGGATAGTATCACCACTTTCAAGTGTAACACGCGGTCCGGGATCAGCTGATAAAAGCATATCACACAATCAGAGTTGTAAAAACGAGCACGTTCTGTAAATGGCTAATTTGAATAATTTGTATAATTGTCACAAATTACCTTTGACGTTTATCAAATTTACGCTTTCATCGATTGATATATACAACTAATTGTGCAATAACGCTCCCAATGTGACGCGAAAGAAAAGATGACCACAGCCACGTTTAGGTTCTCTGTCAGTTAGCATTTGACTTGACGGCAACATTGTCGAATCGTTTGAAGCGACCTACGCTCTTTTTATGTCAGATGTATGAAGGTTGCACCTCTAGTATATATCTCTATGCTTTCATCCATCATAAATATTATGACGATAAAGCTGTAATTATAATATAAATATCATCTCGTATTTTTATAATTTCTAAATAATATTTAGGAAAATATGAGTGGCTATTCTTTAAGAATTAATAAATGTAACGTCAATATTGTCTATAAATACGCGAACTTTGGTTTTATTATCTATATTTGTATTATGTTTTCATGTAGGGTCATGCTGTGTGCATAATCTTGTATCACAGTCTTGTTTTTGTATTCGCCATCTATCTTTTCTTTTCTTTATAGTTTTTTAAATTGTTTATATTACTGGCACATATGTACCAAAGTATATAATATAATGTTGTTACATTAGTACTGGTCGGAACTTTGCGAGATTTGAACACGGGTCTCATCAATCTTGAGGTCCGTCCTCTACCGCTAAACCGCGGCTGCTTAATATCTGTGATCTGTTTTGTACTCAAATAAATTTAAATAAAATAAATAAATAATATAGCATAATCGGCCTCGACATCTTAAATCTACATTCTATACTAATAAAGTTATGTTTGTTTCGTTGTTATTTTGTAAATAACAATAATTTTGAAGTAAAAAAAGGTGAAAACAGAAAAATATCAAAATCGCCGTTGTTTACGAAAGCTAAATGGAAGGGTAGCTCAGCTGGAGACTATTTTTCAAAGCTCTCCATTTTTCTTTCTCTACGTTTAAAGTGAATTGCTAAGAACATGTTCCGCTGTACTTTCACAAACAGACTAGTAAATATTTCAACTATCTTAGCTAGTACTAAAGTAAATAAATTGAAATACGTTTGAACTTTCAACAAATTCTTTGTAAAAAATCTGAAAGCAGTCCTCATTTATTAAGTACATACATTTCGCTAAATATTGCTGATAAAACGGAAAATTACTTAAATGTCAACAACCCATATATTTGGATATTTTCTAATCTTCCCTATGCGTCAATGTATCTATATGATACACAATAACGGCATCCTTATCGCCGCTTAGAATCTCAATAAAGTTATATGATAGAATTTGTTACTTACTGAAAAACCATTTTAAATTCAATAAAGTCTGAGTTTTATTTTGTTATTAGTTTTATTCTGTTTGATTTTTGTAATCGCTCCCACTGAATATTCAACACTTGCTACTTTTTTAAAATGAGATGTATATTTTTGGAATATTTATTCAAATTGTTGGTTAGTGCTCGTTAAATTTTGCGTTTGTAATATGTCTGTCATTAAAAATATATTGTTGTGGATACGAATCCTTCACTTAATGAGTGCGATGAACTGAAAATGTTAGGGTAATGATATACCACTCCGTGTAAACATTCACATATTTCGAATGATACAAATTGGGTATAATGTACCCCTATTAAATTGATACAGAATGAAATCTATACATTTTATTAAATCATGAGAAAAATTTAACAAGAATTAAATTATAGAACAGAAAAATATACGAGTATATGATGTCAATTCAGTTGTTGGAAGAACTGCTCATGAAAAATAGAATACAGGAATTTGGACGCGTGAGCGGAGCGGAGAATGTGGCGGAGCGTATGGGTTCGATTCCCATCTCAAACCGTGTGTTATACACACGATTTTATTTTTCAGTTCCATCTTTATCATAATTTAATTGTAACAATCTCAGCATTAAGATATGCCAATGAATAATTTATTTATTAGTAAAGTTTGATAGGTTAATGACTTGACTAAAGGTAGACTGATGTATACAATGTAAGTAAATATAAATAAGTTTCATAGGAAGCCGCAGACGAACCTCGCAGATCCGTCTATTGAACATTCGGTATGTCAGGCACTTAGACAAGATTTCAGACGCATTGTTTAAGTTATTCCGAACATTCTCTCAGTTTGCTTTGCTGAAAACTATAATACAGGGCTGTCTGTTAGCTGTACAACACAAAGCTTCTTTGAAAGATCGACCTTTTTTTCAACAAAACGTTGTTGTGGAGGTGTTCATTATTTACTTGTATTGTGTTGCAAGTTGTAGTTTTAACACGTTATTGCTGAAAGAAAAATCTATGGACAACACAAATTTACAAGTACCAGACCCCAAAATGATTATTACTTTTAATAATATAACATTATATTTATGAATATTAATAATTATTTACAAACAAATATTTGTTTCGACTTAGAATTGAACCTTTGCGCCATAGCTGCATAGTCTCGCAAAGATTTTTTTTATTTACGTCGACTGGCTTGATGGTAAGCACAATGAAGGTCCATGTGCGCCGACGAATCGAGAACCGTATCACACGCACGAACCTCATCGCCGTCACTATGCCGGCCCAAGAAAGGTGCTATTTCACGCCGGCTTGCAGGGTCCAAGTTTAAAGAAGTGGGAGAAATTCACACTACTTCATGGTTTTTGCTTCATCAGTAGAAACTGTTAATTGACTATCTGTTATATATGTCAATGTTTATTTGAATTTTTAGTTGTTTGTTTCCTGAAAATAAATTAAATACTTTTCATACTAAATCCGGGATAAAATAAATTGATGTTCCTAATAGACGTGTCTCTTGTTCAACCCTAATGAGAGGTGCATCGTTATGCGGACAGTGTAGTGTTCGTTACTAGAGTTGCAAACAATCAAATATCCATAGCGATTGCACACCCCCTTGTGACTGCGCTGATTGCTACAAATTTTAATTCAACTTCAACGATTTTGCAAGTCATTCCCTTTTATTACTGTTCAACTGTTAAATATTCTCAGTGTCGGCAAACAAGTTGCAAGAAAGTTTGCAAATGAACCTAAATTACATACGAAACCTCAATTTAGATACTGTTTTAGTTATACTCTTTTTATTACTTAAATATACAATTTGTGTTCAAATATAACAGTAATTTTGTTTATTGCCTTAAGATTAAGATTTAGAAGAAATAACTTTAAAATAAAAAAAAATGCAGTCCATGAGCGAAGACAAATTTCCGCAGGCAGCAGTCACCTCCGCTATGCCGGCTTGAAGTGACATAAAGAATGTGGACCGTCTAGGTTCATAGTGCATCTCGAAACGCAACTAGCTCATTTTACGGGTGGTACTTACTGCGTCAGGACAATAAGCCAGTAACCATCAGTCTGCCTACCACTCTTACTTTCCGCAAATAACGTTATAATCTTTAGTGCCATAAGTAATAACATATTGTTATTGTGTTTATTTGTACAGTTATTACTACGCATAAAGTCTATCTGAAGAAAATGCGAAGAAGAAGGTTAACAAAGACTACACCATATTCTGCTTATAGCCATTAAAACTTAGCTTATGAACTCTATATAGCCGTATCTCAACAAATAAACTGCCCGAGGACGAATGGCAAAATTTACTTCCATTATTTATTTAAGAATAATAAATTAGTGATGTTTTATTTTTATTCCAATGTCAAAGAAAATATTTGTATCAATTTAAAAACAGTCAGGTGGAGATCAAATCAAGTCAAAAATAGCTTCAATGAAATTGTTGATTATTTACTAAAACCATCCAAAAGGAAAATTAAAACACGCATTCTCTTACTTTAAAACAACTGCGTATACAACTAACACACATTCACTAATACTACACTACACTAATACACTAATTTTTGCTGGGATTATATTAAAATTAGGAGGGTATGGTTTATCCCGAATTTTAATATTATTTCAAGAATAAAACTTGATATTATTTGTATTATTATTAACACAACCAATATTACACGATGGAGAACTTCAAGAATACACACTTGGGAAAGTAATTTATAACAGATTAGCTGACCCGGCAAACTTCGTACCGCTTCAGAATTTGATTTCTGAACGACTTTTAAATTTAATAGATTTCTAAACGACGGGACGAACATCAAATGTTTGACATTCAAAACCAAAGAAATAATTTCTAAGGAAAAGCGAAATTGTTGTTTTTACTATATTCCAAGCATTTTTTCATATTTACTCACCTTTTAAACCTTCCCTAGACTTCCACAAATAATTCAAAACCAAAATTAGCTATATCAGTCCAGCCGTTCTCGAGTTTTAGCGAGACAAACGATCAGCAATTGATTTTTATATATATAGAAAATTTCCTATCGTGGGATGCTGTAGGTAACTAAACTATTTTTATGCCTTATTTATACATAAATTGTTGTAATAAAATATAAAATAAAAGGAATAAGTCAAAATAATATTTTATATAGAGAGATTCATTTTGCCATAAGAAGGCATAAAGTTGCGTCTGCCGCCCATCCAATATCACCGTATATTCAACGATCATACTCGTAGCAGGCCGCAGTCATCCTCGCTGTATTAATGTTATAAATTAGGACGTTAGTGGCCGCGCCCACTCAAATAATCATAAACCCGCTCTTGTGGTCGTACCACACACTTGTGTTGAGCTAGACCCTAGCAATTTATATTCGCCTGATACTTAGATGGCTTATGTCAACGATTTTTTGTCCCAAAATTGTCCTTTGTCCACTGAAATATCATTATTAAAGGAAAACACAAAATTTTTGGTTCATAACGTTAAAAGTTCCTGCAGGCCTTTTAGAATTACTTTGTGTAATGAAATTAAGTTTTCAAGACTTCAAATATGAAATCTGAAATATAAGTCTACTTTATAGACTTGGAGGGAGCAATTTTCAAATTGAACTTGACTACATAAGCGTAAGACCTTCTTGAAGATCTAAAACACACTCGTATCAGAAATGAAAGTAACTGCTAAACTAATGGTATTGGTTCATAACATAACATTTTTAGTAATACACTTTAAGAGTTTATCTTTTAGACTTTATTTCCTTTGTTTTAGGTGTCGAATTCGTATGTAGGTGGGAGCTAAGATTAGGCGTGTTGTATTCCGAGTGTGTGGCTAGACGTCTTCAGAAAGCATCACCCTCTGGCTACGATGTCATGCATACTTATACCTCGATTTTCCACAACGCAATTTCAATTGTACTATCCCATTAGGGCTCATTCGATTGCCTTTGTTGGTTTGAAGCTAAATAGAAATTCATTCTATGAAGACCGAATCCTTGTAAGATGCTAGCGGAATAGATTGTAGTGCTCTATAGAATTGTGTTGTAAAGGATTATCTGTACATTTTATTTTTTTGTGTTTATATTAAATTAAAACAAATATTATAACTGTTATACTAGAGTTTTATGTGTATTAGGGTCATTCGGATAAAGTGCGAGCACTTGTTAAGTTCATATTTTGTTAGACACAAATAAAAATAGTAAATAAAAATCAGCAAGTTTTTTACAATAAAATAAATAATTTTGAAATAAAATATTTTTTTTTTAACCAATTATAATTAGAGGTAATTTTAATTTTTACAAATTGACTATTTCTAGTGATATATCAGATTTTACTAAGGAAATTATGCAGCTTACTATGACTTAGTCTCGTCGCGACCACTATGGCTGTAAAATCTTCGAAAAGTCGCCGTCGGATCAATCAAAATATAATGCCGCATAAAATTTAATTGTAATTATTTATAGAATTTTCATATCAAGAGCATGACGCTCCTGTAAAAAAAATCATTTTGGTGAAAGATGAAAAGTCCTCTTCAATATTATTTTCTCTCGTTAAAATGAAACAAATTAGGTAACACATTTCTAAGCTTCTTCTTTCAAAGAGAATTTTAAGTGTAAATATTTATTTCAATTAGTGACGTTCCCTCCTTACAATTTAGTCAGAAAAGAATCTGTAATTGACACAGAAAGAAGCTTGTGACATCCGAGTTAAAAAGGGTTACGGATATTTAAATGCAAAGGAAAATTTTGTCTGAGAATACTTAAGAACCTCTCTAAGTTTTTGCCCTTTAGATGTCTCTAATTAACACCCTATGGCAAAGATTTATATAATTGAGTGTTTATTTGGGTAAGTACCTAATTAAATCTATATTTTTTTAGATTTTCTATTGGATTATTCTATCAGTAAAGGAAAATTTCCTAAAATAAATAATAGATGAATTATTAGCAAGTATAGTTTTCAAATAAAGTTATAACTTTTAATTGGTTTAAGTTACCACGTTTTATTCTCGAAGAAATATATAAGTAATTTTTACTTTGAAAATGATTAATTTAAAGTTGTTTAAAAGTTTTCATTTCGAGGAAAATATCTCATTAACAAAATAAACTTTAGTGAATGAAATTATTGGGTATAGAAAAGATATCAAAAATAATTCAAGGACCATCTTTAATGGAAAACGTTGAGGGTAAAAAGCAATAAAAGAAACGTAATATATTTTTCTTTGTGTGTTACACGCTTGACCGCACATAGAATATTTAAAAGAGGTAAACCTTCGGACCATCGGAATATTTGCAAAATGTTTGTCATAAAATTATAAGCTCGATCGTAAAAAAATACTACCACTTTATTTTATTATAATTTTTTTTCGTGTTCCAAAGATATTTATTATGTAAACAAAATTAATATAGAAAAATACATTAAAGTAATTTTAAGCTGTGTAACAGAGTGATATAACACCTGAGAGCTCTGGGACGTCTGGATCATGTAAGTATGGCGTCGAAAAAAAAAATCAATTAAAAAATAAACGCAATTCTTCGATAATTTTAAATCTCTATTTTTTAGAGAAAATACTGTATTCTTTTGTCAAAAAAAAATTACATGCCCGTAAAAAGGGGAAGCACAGATTAAACATTCAAGGAGCCTTCAACTCTTTCAAGTTCCATTCATTCGGTCTTTACGGCTTAGACTAATTAACATCCTCGGCAAGGCTCGTTTTCAGCTTGTTTACCCGTACTCACTTCTAAATTACGTTAAAGATCTGCCTTGTGTGGGTAAAGACTTCTTTTGTTAGAGAATTAAGTTACCGCGTTAATTCATAAGTATTTCAAAATAGCGATTAAATTTTTTCAAGTTTTGTTTTTTTTTTTTATTAAAATACGTTAAAAAAGGCTTTTTTGTTAGAGTCTTCGAGAGAGTTATATTTTATAATTTTTAAACTTTTGTTATTTAAAAAAGCTTCATTTAATTATTTCAAAATAAACTTTAAACTATAATTTTTAACTTTTGTTATAGCGGTTTAAATAATAAAACTTTTGAATTTGCCAATTTTCTCGGTTCATAAATTATAGAACATTTTCTTATAAGTGCTTCGAAAAAGAAAGCAAATTTATTCTTATACGGGCCTTGAAATGGGAAAATATAATTTATCGTAAAATATGTTGTCGCGCACAATAAATCGGTATTATCTTTTATAATTTATTATTATTTAGTAAATAAATAAAAAAGTATTCATAAAATAATAAGCTTTTATATTATAAGAATATTCTTAAAAAATGTTTTGGTATTTACGGGTCACTGTGGCGCAGTGGTTGACGTACCAGTCTGTCACGAAGGTCCCGGGTCGATTACTGATCGCAATAAATATTTGTTTATTTAAACCCAAAGCGCAGGGTATACGTATTTAATTATTTACTTAAAAAGTCTAGACTTGATTGATCAATAGATGATTTATTGATACACAAGCCCAGTCTAACTAATTATATTATCACTATCAGTAAGTATACACATAGGAGAAGTGTATAAATAAAATACAAAACACCCTTTCAGTATTTACTAAAACGACTATGACTCTATCAACGTAACTGAGTGAATTTCCGTAATGTAGCTCTACCTTCTAAATCCAGACTAATAAAAATCTAACGATATAGCCGAGCTCACGTTAACTGTATCGTTTCTTTCAATCGAGATAGTCATACAAATTTATTACCTCGTGCTCGCGTCTATATTTGTACAAGCTGACAATATGTTTTATAGTAGTCGAGCTGATGTTAAGTTAGGGTGCGATCGATGAGCTGAAACAACTGTTATCACATAAATGGCCGCAGAAGACGAATGTGCGTTAACAAGTCACACTTCTCTCGTTATACTCTGCTACTTACAAGTTGTCCCGCAACACGACTATGTCACTTCAACTCTGTATTGGTACGGGTTAGCTAGCTTTATTCAAATAACAGAAAAAGGCAAAATAACATACAACAAACAAAACAATAAAATGTTTAATATTATACAACTAGATGTGCTGTGACCCAATGTGACGCGAGAGAAAAGACGGCCACAGGCACATTTAGATTCTCTGTCGTTTGTATTTGACTTGACGGCAACATTGTCAAATCGTTTGAAGCGGCCTACGGTTTTTTTATGTCAGATGTATGAAGTTTGCATCTTTAGTATATATCTCTATGTTATACAATATAAGAAAATATGTTGTGCCAATATCTAAAGTCTAGATTAAAAAATAAAACGAATAAAAATTTATCCCTCGGTCTGATTAAATATTTATTTTTCTTTTATAATTCTCAATCTTCCTCAACTCTCTAGTTTGTAAAGGAAACCACAGACATGGATCAGACAGTCCAATTTATTCCTAGCGAGGAACAACAACTACTTGGGTTTTCCTCTCGGACAAATACGTCTAAGGATAGGTTGACCACACTCTAAGAAACGAGGGGTTAAGTTTTAATTGATCCTATTTGTATTTTATACGATTGCATTTAATTATATTTTATGTTCAGCATTTTCTTTGTTTATTTTGCCAATTGTTTTATGAAAAAATTATAATTAAAATTTTCTTAAATTATTCAAGCTACTGTTATACTTATTTCTAAGTTATCAAGTTTTTTGCATTATATTATAATTATTTCTGAAGCCAGCTTTTGTGATACATCCTCTCATTAACAAATTTACAATATTTTACATAATCGCCTTAAGCTGAATACATTTGTAAGAATAAGTAAATCAACTCAACTGTTTATAAAGATGTATTTCAGAATAGAGTGCAAAATATTCTGATTTTCATTTTATAATTCAAACGAAATCACTTTACACGCTCTTCTAAGAGCAAAGTCTTGAGCTTTGGAGTCATTGGGGTCAAGTATGCGCACATCACTAATTGTCCTTTAATTGAAAATTTGACGTAACTTTTAGGTTTTTCTCAAAATAATCTTAGTGCAGCTAAGTGTGTGACTACGATATCCAAACTAATTCTCCACACGAGTGCGTCTAAATAATGACTCAACTTGTACTAAGATACTTAACTGCATTTATCCCGATTGACTATTTCCATAAATATATTCTTTATTGGATTTTCATAAAAATTTCACGACTACATTCAAATTGAGTCTTTGTAACTTATCACAGTCGTACCTGACTTAAAGTAACACCTTATTTTTATATCTCGCTATGAAAAATAAAATTGCAACAATTTAAAGAAAATTCTTAACTGGTCCTGTTTTTATTGCGGTCATAATTTACCACAAATAGAAGCAGTGAAGTTGAATTTATTGCATAATATCAGACTACATTCGCGGTTCTAGACGCACAACTTTCGCCCGTTTCAGCTTAGCTTGTAAAAGTTTTCAGTCATAACTCCCTGTTAGGTGCGGGGCGGGAGGGGCAAAGTTTTTATAAAAGTTGAGCTTAGTGGAATATTATTTTATGAATTGAATAAGAATTTCTTGTAACTAACTGCGCGAGTGTTCATTGTGGTGAAATTAATGAGACTCAGTCTGTCGTTCTAAATTCACTGTTTTATGATTTTTATGTTTTTTTTTATTATTTTAAACGATTTTTTTCTTTGTAATGATTTTATAATCGTGCATATATATATATATATATATGTATATATATATCCCAAATTCAAACTACTACTATTATACTTGGACAAGAACAACCTAATCTTTTTTCGTCATATTCATATACATATTTTCCTCATATCATATTATGTTAATAAGTATTATGAATAAATATTTGTTTAGACCTGGAATGTAACCCGAGACCTCCGCGTAACATACTGGCGCCACAACCACAGCGAGGTCGTCAAGATTTTCGAACAAAGCATCCCTTAATTAATTTTCTCTCCACTAAAACCGCACATTTATACGCAAGGAGCAAAATGAAGTGTGATTTGGCATGACCAATACTTCCTGTCAAGTGGGTAGGTCAGAAACATGCGCCCCGAGGGTCAGAAACGACTGCGGTCACTTGAGACGGGGTGGTGACTCCCTTAAGATGTGCATCCCTTCTGAATTTTAATGTAAAGTACGCTGTAGACGATGCAATGTCATGATATTTCGCTTTTAATAAAATACTAATTTTAAAAAACTATTCCTTCTCCTATTTATATATTATGTGTTTAAAGTCTACTTATTTTATATTATAATATTATTTATACAAAATTATTTCCTTTCTTTTTGTATAATAAATACATATACAGACTATGCCCTACCTCTGTCTGGACCTTATTTCATTATTATAATTATTCTGTCATTAAGTTTTTACATATTGTGCTGTTGAATTTCTAATAAAAAAAATCTTTAGATTGTATTTTTTTTTTCAATTACAGCGTGCCTTAATTTTTATATAAATCATACGAAGATATGAATACAATAGCCATCTTGCGACATAAATCACTTAAAATTTTCATTTCAACTACTCGAACTAATTGGATGGTGTTTTGATCAAATCTTGCCCGCACCACTCCAAGGGATCAGTTCGTTTAATTAAATTCATTGCCTTCGGTTTCTATTCATATAAAGCTTGCGCATATATTCAAAAGCAAATTCTAATACTCGAGTATATTTGAAATTCCGATGAGTGAAGTTTAGAAATTTCGAGTCAAAATATAGCCAAGTTTATAAAATTAATTCTCTCTCTGGTTTCTCGTAATACCTAATATGTATTTCAATTATATATTGTTTCTGTTAAAAATGTCTAATTCAATAGTAGGCAATAATTCAATACTAGTAAACTAGCAAAAGTACGTGTGAGTTCTAATCTAGGTAAAGACTATCTTAAAACAAAAGAGGGAGGGAGATGCAGTTAGACTACCATTTTAAGATATATATTTCGATAAACTTCTATTTCTTTGAATGTGATATTAGTAAAATATTATGCTTTAAGTATTCGTGAACATGCATGAGTGTGAGTGGGCAGGTGATTCAATATAAAAATAATTAGAGTTATCCTTTTCTCCTCCAAAAATCCATTGGAAGTAAAGATACTACCATTTTTATTCCTAAACAAATAACAACAATCCCTTTATTGAAACAAGTACTTATCGCAAGTACAAAACAATAATAAACAACTGTTATTATGGAACTACCGAAATTTACATAAAAGAGGTTGAATTATACTTATTAGAAATTTATAAACAATTAGCAGTTGACGGAAGAAAAGCAATTTTACTTAGAGAGCGTTTGTTTTGTAAGGTTAATTATCATAACTTAGAATAGCATAATATTTCCCCGAGTTGCAACCCGCGGTTAGAGAATACACCCTCTGGGACCAACATTTGCTTTCATGAATACCTTAACATAACAAACACTACGTTACAGCATAAAAGCTACAATATAAATTTAATCTCAATTTCAAATGTAAATAACTTATGAAGCTTTGTTAATATTGGATTTAGCATGTGAGTGGTTCTTCTATTTTCCATTTAGAATCGTAAAATCTTAATGTATAACTAGCAATAAAATTTTAATATAATATCACTTAATTTTATTTGAGATTTTTGTTTGATAATTTTGTATAACAATAGACTACAAATTCATAAATAAATAAATAAAATAAAAAAAAGCAAAACATTACACAAACTCGCAGCCCAATCAACGCAACAATAAAATTTAAAATATACATCAGAACACATTATATATATTTACAATTATTAATAATTATACCTACTACTCGTACTAATTTAACCATATGTAACACCCGTGAAGGGACCTTTTTCGCGTTTCGTGAGCAGTTTACAAGTAGCTAGGTATAACGAGAGGAGTGTGCACTGTCAATCTAGATGGTGCATACTCCTTAAGCCGACATAGTGGAAACGACTACTGCCCGTAGCTGTTTCGGTGCATGGACTGCACTCAGCTTTACATCAGGCGGAGTGTTGTTATATGTCGAGCTACAATTTAAAAAAAACTACGATAGAACATAGAAACGAGAACATAATAATAAGAATAATAAAAATTGATTATTCCCAGTTTTAACAACAATTTTTTTATGTCAATAAATTCATTTAGTTAAAGAAAATAATAATCAGTTCGAATAAAGAAATCAAGAATATTATATAGCTTGAAAACTCAGTATTTCTTTTAAAAGCTTTATGTCGTAAATAAATTTCTTGTTTAATTACGATGTCTAAGAAGAAAATAACAAAGTATTAAGTGATTGCTTCGTAGCGATTCGATCGTCGTTCTTCTATGATACTCGTACTTTAGACTTTTGGGCCGTTTTCACCAATATACATATAACTAACAATAAAATTTATTTGATTTTGTAATAACAAATAAGAGGCTAAAAATATAACAAAATAAATTTATTAATTTAATACCTATTCATTAAATATATTTTATCTACGATTAACTCCAGACCAAAGTCGCAATTTCACTTACATAATCAATTATAATTATAAATGGAAACCGGCTTGGTAAACTGTAGTTCAACATGAGAAAACGGCCATCCTTCAAACCCGTGGGAAATAATTCAGCTTGTACTTCTAAAAGTGAAACTTTTAACGTCGTTTTATTTTTCATAGACAAGAATATAGCACTTACTCAATACTCCTTCTATAAAGTGAAACCAATTAATAGACATTTCTTTTTCCTTTTTTTAATTATTTTTACTTAGTCTGTAAATAATTTTTGTTTTATAGTAGCTCGGCATTACACTTTGAATGATGTTAACTGCTACCACAGGATACTGAATGCACACAGCAGTCGTCTCCACTATGCCGGTTCGAGGAGACAAATGACGACCATCCATATAGGGCGGGCTCCTCTCTACTCTACTACTCTCTACTATACATTTAATTTATACATTATATTTGCTCATAACATTTTTGGGAAACCTTTATTTAGAATAAAACAGATAGTAGATTTAGATTTTACTCGAATATTTTATGCGGCTTTCTATCGAGTTTATTTTAATTATTTTTATTCCGATGTTTCGGAAGGTTTGCAGTCATTGTGATTGCGCCGTTTACTGTGGCTGAGTAATAAGTTAACGCTTAATTACTCACATGGGGTATATTATACCCCACGGCATGATAGATTTCTTTATATACTTAACAAAAATATTGATTTTAAATATAATATATCATAAAGCGGTTTAACCCTCGGCATGCCTGGTAGGGTCTGTCAGACCCACCCAGGCACAAAAACCGTCGTATTTCATTTGAATTTAATTTTTGTGCGCACCCGTTCTCAGTAGCTGACCATATTGAACAACTGAACGTTTTACGTCTGTTACCCCAGTCCGGAGTGTGTTCTCTTGTTAGAGAGACCAGCTCAAAACGCGCGCGGGTCTCACAGACCCTACCAGGCATGCGGTGTGATTATTTGTGTACGTATTTTATTAGTAGTTTTTTGTGTTTTCAAGTAGTATTCTCACAAAATAATAATATTTCCACATTATATAGTTTCAACATGGTTAGCCATCTGCCAGGAGAGGGTATTATTTGTAAAATATTACTCAAAATGAATGAAAACAACGACGTTGTACTTCAAAATCACAAAAAAAAATTCAATGTTCATTTTTTCATTTCTTCATTAGAAATAGATCTAGAGACGCCTGAGACACTGAAACCTGAGATTATAATATTATATAACAAATGAAAACAGGGCGTTTTCGATTTTGATAAGCTTGTTCGATTTTATGATGTAGCATAAAAGTCAAAAAGAGAGTCTAATGGTATTATGCGCAATATTTTTTTGGTTGCTCAACACACCTGGCATAGATAGAAAAATTAGCCAAATGCTCGAGTGTCCAAAGCACGAGAACCATCGATAAGATTTCATAAAATACTTGACTCTAACACTGACAGAACCACGTCTGCCATCAAGAAACAATGATGCGATTGTAGTACCAAGGGTGGCCCACCGTTAAAAAAAACTTCTACCGGCATAAAGCATCAATGCTACATGTGCCTTTTTAAAAGATTGTAAAGCACAATTCATTCCTGAGACGTGGATAAGTAACATAATATGTCAAGATCACGAATTTTTCAATGTCCTATGTGCTGCCAAAGTGGAGCTCAAAAAAATCAAGATGGAAGTGATGAAAACTTATTATTTTGTTGTTAATTATACGTTTATGAACGTGCCTTACATTCCCCAAAGTCAGATTAAAAATATCTTTAGTTTATATAATTAAATTATGTTAATAAAGATTAGATGTCAATTTTTTCAGTTAAAATCGTGATCTTCTTTAATTAAGCAAAATAAGCAATAATGTATTTAGATTTGTACTTTTTTCTCATTTAAACATCATATATACACCCCTAATTTAATCATAAAAACTTTTTCGTAACTACTTTACCACGAATTGGACATAAAATAATGAGTTGAAAATTTGGGTCTGGCAGACCCACCAGGCATGCCGTGTAACTTTTGGCCACCAGGCATGCCGAGGGTTAATACATGTTTTACTTGACCTTGACTTCACCTCTTAAAATGGGGTAATATATACCCCACGCGAGCGTTTGTGTAACTTTTAGAATGCGAGTAATTAAGGGTTAATATAACACGGTGACTTTTATAAAAATACTAAAAAAACTCCTTTCAAACTTCAAAATAACACTTCTGTTATAATTGATTTTTAGTTAATATACTTTGGAGAATTCAAACTTCCTTTAAGAAACATGCGATTTTTCTTTTTATTTTCCAAGAAATGCAATTAAATACGCCGAGTTCAAGTAGGTTTCTACGAACACTACGAGTTTGAAGTTCGTAGTTGCACATAGACTTAGTACATCACTTTCTGAGTAAATATATATTTTTGTAAAAAAATAAAGCAATACAGTTTGTTGAAAAATAATTTAATAATATTAGACTAAACATATAAAATTAGACTAAGTTAGACGAGAAATGACTTTTTGCTTTTTACGTTTATAATTTCATACACCTTTTACGTTTATTACCCACGATTAAGGACACTGTAAACATTTTAAGAAGTAGGCACTTGTTTTCTTGTCTATGTCTTGTTCTGCTTGGAATATCATATTATAAATCTTTAAAATTGATAAATTATATAAATAAAGATATGTAGGTACATTTATTGTGACTATCTGGGTTTAATAACAATCTTGAAATAAGCACTCGAACAAAATCGTTCAAAATTGAATAATCGTTCTTGATTACTGTTACAAACGGGGACAAAAAGTTCATATTGTTGTCAATTTAACTTCTAATCACTTTTTAAATACGTTAGCAGCCGTCAGCGCTCCGATCAACGAATAAATTTAAATTTATTAACAATTTGATCGGCCCCGCCCCATTCGCTAGCAATCCAAGGGGAACAAAATTGATTTTCGTCTTACGAGGATTTCTATTCACCATATTAAATACACCTATTATCGAATGAACTGTGAAAAAAGTTAATATATTTTCAATTTCTTTGTGTCAGAATTACTTACTTGAATTATTTTTCCTCTATTTACATTCCTAAATTAATAATAATACTGATCAAACAAAATGTTTAATACCTACATTTTGGATACAATTTTAATGTTAACATTTTCTTAGAACCATCATTTATTAAACAATATCAAAAGGAAAGATTAAAACGCGAGATATTACGAATTATTTCAGTGCGTGCACTTTGTTCCGCATTCTGCTAATATTATTATTATTTGCACAAAAGTTCTGTGAAATGCCGGAGGTTAATGCGCCACATACCATCGTTATTAAAGCGTTTGTTTTCCACCGTCATATAATGGCAAAACGCATTATGAAATTAACAAATATACTTGAAAGCATGATTATTTATAAAACATATTAAAAAGACAAGAATTTGTTTAAAAATTTTATTTTTCAAAAATTACTGTTAAAATATAATTATAATTGTTATTATGGGATTTTAGTATAGGCAAAAAATAAAATCATCAATCAGAATTAAAAATATTTTAAAACTTTATTTTATAAGTAAACATTACTTATAATTTAAGATAGATTAGTTTTTAAAATTTCATATTTATTATTTCTCGCTAATTTTGTCAAAATGTGACTGAGAGGCTTGGATGCCGAAAACCGAATAACAAAGGATTCAGTGGAGCGTTAATTGATAATTAATACTGTTTTATTATAAGCTGGTTATCGCCAGGCGGCCACGAGCTATGGCGAAATAAGGGGATTAAGTTGCTACGACGCATTGTACAAAGATTTAATAAAAAAAAAAAAGAATAATAACAGCAAATGGTGACATAAATTCATAAAAATCCTGACAAAACATAGTGATTTGTACTTTAAATGCAAATTTTATAAAAACACATTAACTTTCTGAAAGTTATTTCTAAAACGTTTGCATATTTTACGCATAAAATCACAAAATCTTATTATTATATGAAACTAATTTATTTTACTATTGTTTACAATATTAAACTGCGATTAAATTGAAATGAAAATTCATTAAAATGTCTGTAAATTTAAAATATAATTTTAATACGATACAAGTTTATAAAATGTAATTTTAGATGTCTCGTTAGCTGATCTTGTTAAGTTATAATGAACGTTGAGTATGATCTGTGGTTAAGACAATATTCCCCGAAGGCCAGACAATGCCAAAAGTGTGAAGAGTTTTGAATTATAAATAGGGAATGGTCCGGAGGCCGACCGCAGTCTCGGGCACTAACAGGATTCGCACACAGCTTTTATATTTTATTTTTGTACCTTTAAATATACATTTAAATGTTTACTTTTAGATGCACGTCTTTCCTCCTTACTACACCTTGGGATCTTCCAAGCGTGTACTTGCTGCTGTTTGCGGATCCCTTTCTCTGATAGCAGTCGCCTTCGTTCATGGATCGCACTCTGGCTTATGATCAGGCGGAGAAAACTCATATTCTAGATCAATTCTCAAGCACACTTTGATTTAAATTTGTATTTAAGTTTGTAGATGTTAAAATAAAGACAAAAAATATTAATCTGTTCACACACATTCTAAGCTCTAATGTACAAGAAATAATGGACCCGTGACTGATGGTTTTTGACTCCCGTGATCCTAACGAGTGTATGATAGCTGTGTGATCCCGTTTTTTAGGGTTCCGTAGGTAAAATAGTACTCTTTATTTCCTTACAGATTAATTTTAATTTTTTAAATTGTAACTCGGCATATCCGCCTGATGTAGAGTGCAGTCCATGAACGGAAACAACTGCCACCATAGAGAAATTATTGCAGACACCAGTCGCCTTCGCTATACCGCCAGAGTTTGCACACTCCTCTCATTATACCTGGCTTTTTCCAAACTGATCACGAAACGCGATCAGGTCACTTCACGCGTGACCTTGAAAGTTGTGGTACTACCACAGGACGACAGACGGGGCTGATCCATCATCAGTCTGCCTAACATCTTATAGTATTATAATATAACTATAATATTATCAATTACAACGGGCCCTTGACTTTTTTGTATACAATTCAGAAAGGGGTGAAGTATTGTGTCTCCATTAATCAAACAGCCAAGCACACCGGGTAGCCCTACAAAGAAATTAGATAAAAAAATTGAATATTAATGTTCAACATTATGGTGTCGTCCGGAAGGTGGCGCAATATAAATTGATTTCAGTTTATTGTGGAGACAATAAATCACACTAATGTAAGGGTGCGCCTATTTGCAAAATATATTATTTTTTCCTGAAAAATATTTATTAGGCACGTTGATGTATGAATTCACTTTATCATCCGGCAAAGGAAAATATAGAAAACAAAGTTACCTATCTATGAATAATTATTATTTTGTAGTAGAGAAGGCAATAAAGGGTGATAGTGCACACTCATCTCGTAACCGACTTTCAAGCTGAACCCGCAAGCCTTTCTAAGGAAGTCTTCAAATTAGCCCAGTCTGCCGTCCTGGAGTAGTATCACCATTTTCGAATGTAACACACGTGAAGAGACGGAGTCGTGTTTTGAAATCAGTTTGGAAGTTTTTTTTTATTGTAGCACGGCATGTGACAACACTCCGCCTGAAGTAGCCAAGTATAATGAGAGGACTGGATAGTGCACATTTGTATCCTCAAGCCATCATAGCGGAGGCGACTGCTGCCTGTAGAAATTTCTCTGGCGGGGTTTGCCAGCTACAATAACAAAAAAAAGCGTTTACTCGTTCTAGTGGTTAGCAAAATCTGTAATTTATCTTCAAAATTATAGATTCTGCTGACCGTACCGTGTAGACGTCTATAAGTATACAATTTGCATACACGTTACGGTGTCTTAATTTATCCGTAATGGGTTCGAAACGAGCCGCGAGTGCGCGCACTGATTGCTAGACTCCCTCGGGGGTAACATTATATGAACAGATAGATCGTATATACGGCTTCGTGTGTTATTGTGTATAATTGGATTAGCGATATCTATATTTCCAGAACAATTTATTACACTTTTAATGAAATATCCTTTGGTAATTTTGATAACGCTTAAGTTTTTAAAAATGTTTTTATAACATAATAGCCTGCCAGGCTACCACACTTCGCCCAAAACTATAGCGCGGTAAAGAGCGGGACAACGGCTATCACATAGAAATGTCTGGCAGACTCTTAAGAGCCGACTTGAAGACAGATCACACTCTTCTCGCTACTTAAAAGTTGGAATATATTTTAAATCTATATTTTTATTATAGGTATTAGGTCTCTCTATAAAGTTTCAAACAGCAATCAAAAGTTAAAACGTAATACTTTTTTTATTGGACTCATAGAAATAAAACTTTATAATTCAAATAAAAAACAGAGCTAACCAGTAAAATAAAATTATTCAACAATTTAGGGTAAATTCTGAATTCGGAGCAAAATACTTTTAAAAATTCAGCTTTGGGGATAGGTCGTTTACTTCAAAACGGACAGGGTTTCAATATTCGAAATACATTTTAAGTCTCTCAACTCCACCGAGAGTAGTTTGCTCGTAGACAAAGTAAAATGTAAATTCTCATGTATTTCCAATTAACGTTGTCGCTGAATTCTGTCAAATAATAAGTACTGTGCAAGAGGAGAGGCGACAATACGCCTACTATGTCGATCTCTTCACTCAGACCCAGACGACTTTGCTTATAAATAAAACATTTTGATCCTTTTAAGAAGTCACCTGAAGGAGTACCTCTCACATTGCTTAGTTCGCACGTATTATACAATAGAACCTTCTTTTCATTCCTATTTCAGTCTAACTAGATAAATTAATATACGAGTATAACCTTTATTTTTTTAAATGTTCAATTCAAGTATTCAAATGCAATTTGTGATGCCTTTCACAGCCCAAACGTGGATCGAACATCGCGTCTTCCATTAAATGTACGGATGCTCTGACGACGAACTATAGGTACTCCATGAACGCGTCGAAATTCCTCTATTTCTTTTTCTCTCGCCAGCTTTCGACTGCTGAGTGACGTTACATATTACTAGATGTGTAGATTCCTCTCGGGCTTCTTATCCGCAACTAAGCAACAATAGCCGTACGTTGCGCGTGAGGTGGTCCACATCTCTGTAGCTACCCGATATCTCCCTGGAAAGTCAAGACACTTTACAATAATGGATTTTACTCACATGAATACTCTTTTTTGTCAATGGATGGACGGATTTCGATTTGATGGATGGGTTCGTCTCCTCAAGCCAGTATAGTGGACTGCCGTGTTTCTACATTGCTACAATGCTTTGTAGTGTTTCCAATCTTCACATCATGCGGATTGTGGTCACATATCGAGCTAAGATACCTGTAAAATTGTGAAATAAAATAAAGCATCAACAAGTGTTGTGTGTTGTATATAAACTCAACAATATGTTTTGTTGCTGTGTAATGCCATTAAGACGAACGACAGAGAGAGCACTTCAATTTAATTTCTCGTTATTACTATTAGAGACGCCCTCGAGACGTTGGAAAAAGTTGACATTTCATAAATTATAAAAAGTGCTTGTTGCTCTCAAGTCAACTATCTTTGAAGCTAATTAAATGCGTTTCAAAAGATACGAATACACTTTAATATTTCAAACGTTAGACACGTAAATAATATTTTATTAATTAAAAGTGAGAGTTTTAATGAATGTTCTTAATTAAAAAGAAATTATTATTTTACTTGAAAATGTCTCTTTAATTTACTGTTAATTGATATTATATTACGACAAAGTTGATTAGTAATTAACTATAATATTTAAACAAGATTTACTTTTGTATAATATTATATAAAACAGAGTGAATAATTTAATTTAATTAAAATCGAATAATATTCTTTCTTCAAATAGTTCTTTTCGCCTTATATTGTTCATTTAGAATTCAATTATAAATTGCATATAGTATTTTGATTTCCCTTTAAAAAAAAATTAAAAAATATACGTATAATAATATTTTTTATATAGTAGCAATAGCGAACTTAATGGCGAAGGCATTTTCTAATACATTCTCTAAGTCTAGACAGAGGGTGCTGATAAGAAAGAAGTAAATAAAATATACAATATTATAAATAATATACATAAATAAGTTATGCATATCGTTCTGCTTACCTCTTTCAGAATTATTAGCTTGAATGTGTAATAAATAAAATTTATGTTTAAATTGATTAGATTGGTAACTAGTAATCTATAATAATAAATATTATAAATTTAAAAGATTATAAAATTCATATTCAATTCTTCTTTTATTCAATAATTTCAGATTTATTTATTTATTTTTATTTTTGTTTCTGCATTGAAAACACTTTTCACATCTCCCGAAGGTTAACTGATTGAAAATGCCTTAAGGCATTAAGTTCGCCTTTTGCAAGTTTTATATTGTGTAAATTTGTGCAATAAAGTATTTTATTATTATTATTAAATATCTAAGTTGGTTTTAGCTTGCCTCCCTTACAATTTATTTTAAAATATCTGCTGAAAGATAGTATTTCATCGTGTTAGATGTTTTAATATAACAACTACATTATTAGGTATGTTTCAGAAATATTCAGACTATGTCGACTAATTTCAAAATACTTCGGTGTCCGATCGTTCAAAGGCAAGAAAATGATAAACTTGTCCTGTGCATGGAGCCATCTGGTGTGGCATGCGTCGTATTTCAGCAATTTCTCTATTTACTCTAACTTAAATATAAATCTCGAATAAAATATATTATTTTCGTCGGACAAAACACTTAACATGATTGACCTTTGCTAGGAATTTTTATTGCTTTTTGCATTGTGACCGGTGGGGAGAGGTGATCTTTAGAGAATGTGTGTGCATTCAATTGTTACGAGTAGGGTATTTACCTAAAACGAATTTATACGCAGAATCCATATAAAAGTTATGAATCCAATAAAAATTTCTTCGAATCGAGTTTTTTCGCTTTTAAAATACTATGTATATGAAATAAGGACCAAATACAATTTCGTGTTTTCATTTCTTCTTAACTACAAGCTTATAGTGCTTTTTAAAAATGATTGGTATTTTATTTTATTTTTATATAGTTTAAAAATAATTTTTAAAAAATTAAGGCACTATTTTCAAAATTTATGTTTTATCAAACTAATAAAAAAATATGTTTACTTTAAAATTCATAAAATATGAAAACCGATAGAAGATTTAAAATAATATTTTAAAATTCAAATAGGTACATAAACTTAGTTTCACATCGCGCTTCAAAAGGTTTGAATTATAATAATGAAGCCATCACGAACAGCGAGCTTCACTATAACACGTCATAAAACCTCCTCTCTCAGGTAAAATGCTTGCTTTTTCTTTAGAATACATTTTACTAAATGACGTTCCTCGACTTTGAAGACAACATATTCTGTAACTCACGGGAGTAAGAAGCGACTTCTTACACCACGGTTCGAAATCGTTAACAATTGAAATATATTCTTTGAGCAGAATCATTTACATTTATAATGATTTTAAACCGGGTATATTATCGTGCATATGAACACTTATTGAAATATGTAGGCATTTTAGTTCGTCGTTTCACATTGCACCTCGTCTGGGAAAAAATATCTTATTTTTCAATATTTCAATGGTGCACCTTCTTGACAATTTTCAATCATTCTTGTTACTTGTATTGAAATCTTACTCCTGTGGAAAGATTTTTGTGAAAATTTATAATAATGTTGAACGTTGCTTCATCTATAGTTTAGTGTCATTGAACTTGTACTTTGTATTGATGACTTTTATTACTGAAACAGGATCCTTAGTTTTATTATAATAAGTAAACAATAAAGACGTGATAACCTATAGCTATAAATGTACGAGCATAATCAATATCAAATTGATACTTACTTACTAAAATGAAATTGGTACTTTCTTTCCTAAATTATCATTAAATTGAGAACGACCGTGGTCTAGCGGTAGGACGCGTGAACTCACGATCGATTGTTCCGTGTTCGGAACTCGCTAAATTCTGCCCGGTTGTTTTGGTTGTTCTGTGCCTATGGTATAATATAGACATTAACTTCAGTGGTGGCAGACTAATGATGGTTATTAGCCCCGTCTGTCGTCCTTGTTTAGTACACCTATGAAGTGACCTTGAGGCGTTTCGAGATCAGTTTGAAAGTAGCGAGATGACTTTTTTTTTATTGTAGCTCGGCATGTGACAACACTGATGTAAAGCTAGAGTGCGGTCTATGAATGGAAACAACTGTTACTACAGAGAAACCTGTGCGGGCAGCAGTCGCCTCCACTATGCCGGCTTGAGGTGACGAGCATGTACCATCTGCACACTCCTCTCGACTGTGCACTCTCAAGCTGATTTCTTCTTTTCAAGCCGGCATAGCGGAGGCGACTGCTGCCTGCAAACATTTCTCTGTGGTAGTGTTGTTTCTATTCATGGAGCTACAGTAAAAAAAAAATTAAATCTCTTTATAGAAGATAATCTTAAAATCCTAAGAATTTTGCAGTCAATAAATTAATAGCTAATTTCCCATCAGCCTGTTTCACCCCAACGCATGGGGAGAGAATATCTTGTAGACGCAATTTGGACCCCGTTACAGATAAATTAAGAGAGCTTACACGTGTAAAATATGCAAATCTTGTCACCAATCTGCGGAGAGTACGCCTAAACAAATATTGTGTCAAATACTTATATAAAACAAAGTCGACGAGGTAGGCAGTTGTTTTAACAATTTAATTAAGATTCTGCTTACATGTTTCAAATTAAATATAATTATGTCAGTACATAATTTTTATTTATTATATATCATACATTATGTTGGCTTGTTATTTGGTTATTGCTTATATAAAATATTTCAACAAAAACCACTACATTCATATGTTACCTATTTGTTTCCTCCAGATGCGGTGTAAACAGATAAAATTGAAAAACAATTAGACGTAGAAAGATAATAATTAATTAGTGATGGTAACGTTTTTTATTTTCGCTACACATAAAAAGTTTAAAGTTTTAAAGTCTGTAAACTTACTCATTAAGTATACTTGCGTGGGTAAAATAAAGTGTTTTCTATTTTAATTCTTTAAATAAAGATTTAAAACCACATACCGTTTTAATCTTAAACTGTTTTAACGTGAAATTTTAATTAAACGCCGAGAATAAATTCCGTATTTGTAGCGAATAAAATCTTACAAATTCAAATACCTTTTACTCCCTTTTGTTTTTGTTTAAACCCTTTAGATATATTCCTTTGAACTTTACCTGTGTCGATAAAGATACAGTTTTGGATTTCCTTTGCCTTTTTGATTTGCTTGTTTGTTCAAACTAAGGATTCCTTACATTTAGGGCTGTTATTTTTTTTTTTTTTTTTTTTTTTATTTTTTTTTATTTTTTTATATATTGACGCGACATGTGACGTCGACTGGCCTGGTGTTAAGCACAGTGGAGGTCCATGAGCGCCGACGACTTGTTATTGTTAATATTAACCAAATTTTATCTTACACAAAAAACCCGAATGGTTGAAACATTATTTTATGGTTTGATTATCAATGGCAGCCCTTATGAAAATAAAATATCACTATACGCGAGACGGGTTTAGGTGTGCATTCTTACGATTGTCATAAGCCAACGGTTTGGAAATACTTCGCAGTTACAAATATATAGAAAACCTTTGTATTTCAAAAGAAAGTTTTATTTGTGTATTATTTCAAAAAATATTCTCGAAAAATACACTATCTTTATAAATAATTGACGATACACGTTCTAGGAATTATCTATCTATGAACAAAATTCTCACACCACCGTAAAAGTGAAAATTTTCAGAAGAAAATAAGCAATATCGATATTTCACACTCATACGAGCGAAACTAAAAAACGGCGTTGTTACAACACAATAAGCTCATGATTACGATCACAAAACGATAATCCATTCAATTTTCAAATTCATAAGCCCCATAACGTTTTTAATAAAATTCATCCCCTCAGATTTCTATCTGTAGAATTCTCGCACGCCGCCGCCGCCGAAGCAATTTTCCAATACAGCTATCAAGACCCGCTGCATACTCGAGGTAGTCATCTTACACCCTGAATTGATACTTCAAAACGTTCAGACACGTTGTGAAGCGCTATTCTCTTGAAAGCTTTTATATTATATTATCTAAGACCTTTCAACATGTGGCGAGAACGTCTGTCGTTGGCGATCTATTGATTCCACTGTTCGGTTTTCTCTTGGGTAAAGAACGCTTGTTCTTTCAAATTGCACAGGTACTTTTATCTAACTCCGTCTGAACATCTCTTCGCTTAAATTTACTACTAAGTACATACACGTTACCTATCGAATTTTATACTTTAGGTACCTGTTTTTTATACCTAATGAAATAATTAATATTAAACAAATGAATTTAAAAATTATTCTTATACTTTTAAAAGATCCCTTTTAAATCAGTGTTGTTCAGACATTAGTGAATTCGGCATTCAAAGTATTAGAGCAGCATAAAAAGCAAGCAGTTAAACACATCACTTTCTCGCAAATTGCAACATTGCTCGCTTCAACCTCGCAGACGAGGGTTCCGCTTTAGCGGTCTCGCGCTTCGTATAAATCCACATTATGCAAGTAACAAAGTCTTGGTTCACTGCCAGCAGACTCTAGCGGGTGCTTACTAACGTACCCTTTAATTTTCTTAAGGTTCTTATAAAATGTATAATATTATATGAAGCACTTATACGATCGCGCCAAAACATTATCTACGGATTACAAAAGCTACGATGTTATTAGTTTATCGTATTTAATTTTCTTTATTATTATTATAAACATTTTAATCCCTTTTTTTTCAATAAACAATCGGCCACCACCAAGCCGAGTAATTATCTGTATCCTTTGCATGTGAAATATCAGTAAACCCCGAACGGTATCGATGTAACTTTAGTTTTTCAATATCTATACAATTCTAAGTTTTAATATTTATTTGCTTAAATTTTGTTTGTTTTTTCATCTAAAGGAAAATGCCCATTTCTGGGCCCACTTGATACCTCTAACAGTATGGTAACAAATAATATCTTATTTTTTATTAATTCATTGTAATTATATCAACACATCATTTACCAACCAATAGACAATGTTTAATTACATAAAAAACAGATATCTTCAATTATTAAAGCATTTAAAATAATAATAATCTCAAATATTGCATCAGAAATAATTACTCAAAAACCCGGGTGAAAAAATTAAAACTGATTGGTAATAAGGACGTAGATTTATTTTTCTACAAATTTAACTAAAAATCATCGACAAACTCGAGAAAAAAATTGTGGGCCCATTTCTCTTAGGCGAATGGGCATTCTCCTTTAATACCAAACGTGCCAAATAAATAAAGATAAAATAAGAATATAAAAATCGAAATTAATTACGATGCCATACTTAATCAGTCAATTTAAATACGATTTCCTTTCTTCAAGACGAGAAAAAAACAATGAAAAATTAGCATACTGTCTTATGGTCTAATAAAATTAAGTTTTCTTTTCGTCTCCGACACGAGTTTGGTTGATACGATTGAAATTCAAATGCGCTGTCTCGGCTTTAATGCAATTAAGTTCCATTGGTAATAGAGACGAGATTCGGGACAAATCTTATTAAGTCATTAAGATTTTTATTTTTGTTTAAAATGTACTAAGAAAGAGTATTACAACCATTAAAGTGACCAACTGTACTCATTTACTGAGTTTTGTACTCTTTTTTCGCAAACCGTACTCTTTTCAAATCCTGTACTCTGAAAGTACCCATTTGTATAACTTTATACTCATTTGTATTTATAAAACATTTTTTTTTGATTATTTTATTTCAATTATTTCGCGCGCACATATGCATGTTTTTTTTTTTTTTTTGGTTGTACTTATTAATACTGAGACAATCCCCAAAAATTTAGGGTGTCCGGCTATTAGGTTTGGCAACCTGGCAACCCTATACGTAGTTGTGTACTCTTTTTGAACAAAAAATAGTTGGTCACCTTAAAATAATAGATAATCGGATTGGAACTAGGGCGCGGTGACTGCACAGTAACATATAAGTTTATGTACGTGTGAAATCGACACAAACTGGCAAAATACATCATCGTCAGTTTATACGAACCTCAAAATCGATGAGAACTGTGTCAAACCTCGCTTAATACTCACCGGTACCAATTTTAATCTCATATTTTAATCTACCTAATCTTCCAGGCGTGACAATTGTATTGTATTGTATTGTAATCTTCCATCGGGTTTCAGTCTCAGGAGCTTTTAAAATACCCGGTAAACGTGATATTTGTAAAATGAAAAACGTATCTTTATTACTATAATATTTATTAGACGTAATAAAAGGCACGAAAAATAATTACTAGGTACATTAAATCTTGTTACAAACTATATCTAATTTAATTATTTAATTGTGATTTTAATGATACATGATCAAAACAATCTTCATTTACTATATTTCATCATTAATTGTAAGTAAGCCTCTAATAAATCTTAATGTTTTTCGGTCGTACTTCACCTAATTACCGTAGCATTTTTTTCAATAACTCTGAAACTAAGTTTGTTAATCTAATGCCTTTTGTAAGTAATACTTCAAGATCCAGTATTTTTAATACGAAACTGCGATTAAAAACAAAATCGCTACAGTAATTAATGGTTCATGAAAGAAAACAACTGCTACCACAGAGAAATTACTTCAGACAGCAATCGCCTCCGCTATGCCGGCTTAAGGAGTGCACACTTCTCTCGTTACACTTGAAAATTGTAGATTGTATTTTTTATTTTCTACATAAAATACGATATTTTTAAAATTATGTACTACATATTTTTCAGAGGCGTACAATATTCTGGAAAAAAAACAGAATAATCCGCGGAAAAATGTTGGCAACCCCTAGCTACGGGCCGCGCTTCTTACGCACATATAGGGCCAGACTAAAGTATGATTTAGTAAACTGGTAAAAACCAAATTAATCGCACAAAAGAATTGTAGAAAAAAGCAAACACACTGAGAGATTCATAAACCATAAAGTAATAGTTAGAAACAAAAAAATTATTAATTTAGTTTTTATTACCATGTTTCTTTTATTGCAGCTCGACATATGACAACACTCGCCTGATGTTAATTAAGCTAGAGTGCGATCCACGAATGGAAACAACTGTTAACAATACCATAGAGAAACTACTGCAAGCAGCAGTCGCGTCCGATATGCCGGCTTGAGCAGACGAACCAAACTGATCCCGAAACGTGACGTCATTTGACGGCGTTTATAGGTGCTTGAGACTCGTGATAACCCAGGACGGCAGACTGGGTTAATAACCATCATCATCCTGCCTACCACTTACTGTTTTTTTTTTTTAATGTAATTTGTACTAAAACAATAACTGGTTACATAAACTTAATATTAAATTCATAACGTAAAGAAAATTATAACAAAAATTACAATATTATAAAAAAATGGCACACAAATAAATATAAAAAATAATTTATAATTATTACTGAAAAAAGAAAAATTGTTCCAGAACTGGGTATAAAAATTATTAAAGCACCTTCTTACGTAACAATTGTGTAGGCGTACAAATTAATGACGAGACGCCAACAATTTAAATGACAAGTCTTCGAGAGTCATATTTTGTAACCAATGACTTTCCTTCTTTTTTTAGTAGAATACTCAATTGAATTGTAAATATATTAACATACTTATTTTCTTAAACTTATATTCTGATTTTTTATTAAATAGACTAATTTGACAGCCCCAAACTTTTTTTTTAACACTGGCAAAGTTTTAAAGCGTTGTGACACGACTCGCTCAACTGATTAATAAAAAAAATATTTGGTTAAAATCATCTGTTACATATATTATATAATATCCACATCAATTCAGATAATAAATAAAAATAAAACGTAATTATTATATATTTTTTAAATATAATCAATTAAAAATGAATGTGGTTCTACAGCGGTCGGCGCTCACGAACCTCCACTGTGCTTACCAAGCCAGTCGTGTCAAGCCGATACAGAAAAAAAAACCCACCAGCCAAATGTCGTTTTAGTTTATTTAATAATAAATCATACTGTAGATAATTTTCGAAGACACATGATTTTCGTTTTTATTGTGTTAAACACATTTTTCAATAATTATTAGTAGCTCAATGAACAAGGCACGTTCTTTTAAACTTTATAAGTTTTGAATTCAATTTCGATTGTAACTTAATTATCAAAATGTCAATAAGACGAACTATTATTAGCACCTAAAAATTAAAATTAAAAAATTATTATGTTATTAAAGACTAGCAAATTAATAATATTATAATGAATTTACAAAAAAAAAATATTATATAATTTGGATGATACACTCGTGGCCTCAAGTAAATTAGCGTAAAAAAAAACACCTTACTATGCGAGCCAACTAAGAACTAGGAACAACTAGGAGTTTTGGCGGCCATCTTGAATTATTTTCCTAAACTTGGGTTTCTTAGTGTTAATGTCTAATAATGGTGGATTATTAACCATTAAGTGTACGTGACTGTGCTCCTATTTTCCCTCCAAAACTCCCTAGGAAGTTCCAGTAAAGATTCTACCACTTTACTGGAACAATTTTTGACTTGACTGAGACTTGACCTGACTGTTTGGTGTGATGAATGAATGACTCGTGATGCGCAATGTTATTAACTTGATGCAAAAATGTTTACTTTGACACTGGCAAATTGTTATAATGCCATATAAAACAAAAAAAAAAACTAAGAATAGAATTGTCAAGACGCCATTTTGTTCCGCAATTAGCACGTACTTCATTAGTGGTCAAATCCCATATATTTTGTATTCAATTAGATCACGTGACAACTGTCGATTGACTTGACTTTAGCCCCTGAAGTCGTTAACTACAGTAAATTCATATATAACGACTAACCGATTTTAACGACGATAATGCTTACTCAAGTTAGGTTTTGTAGTTAGATACTGAGAAAATATAACCGTTTAGTGCGACTCCGGTTTAAGCGACCAACTGCTTATAGCGACCATTGTTTATGATAATATGTCCGGTTAAAACGACGCGCAATATTTGTTTACACAACCCACGCACCAATTTTTATTTGCTAAAATTTACAAAAAAAGCAACGGGATTTATTATTTTTTTTTTTTTTTGCTGGCGGTACTGATTTGAAGTGAGCATCTGTCAAGTGAAGTTAGCTGCAAGTCCAGTGCTATTCTTAGTTGGTTCGCATAGTAGGTATACTCGTACATTTCAAGCCCGGCGTCCACTAGAGAAGAATAGAAGCGCACCGAATAACATTGCATTTCTTACGCGTGGGTTAAAAGGGATATTCCGATACCGAGTTCGATTCGATACAAAGCAGTTTTAGCAATGA
Source organism: Tinea pellionella (assembly GCA_948150575.1). NCBI lineage: Eukaryota > Metazoa > Arthropoda > Insecta > Lepidoptera > Tineidae > Tinea > Tinea pellionella. The sequence continues at coordinate 5,531,945 of OX411252.1, forward strand.
ATCAATCTTGCGATACTTACTCGAATCGAATCAGATCGAGTGGGGACCCGGCAGAACACAGGACCTAACTCCTAATTTACCCCTATAATATAGATATTTTAGAGGTATTGGTATGAGTATATATATTATACGATATCTTGTGGGTATCGGAACATTCCTAGGTCCATTAGACGAAGTACACCGTATTACCATGTAGTAAGTCAGAAATTTGCTTGGCGGGCTTTTACAGTAAATATGGGTAATAGAGCCTAGTGGACACCAGCTATTACGCGTTAAAAAAATTTGAACAGTTATTCCGTGTGATATTCTAAAATAAAAACAATGCTGTAAAAGCTATTTACAACAAATGTGCACCCTTCTACAAAACAAACACGAAAAAACCAATCAGCAACCGGCTACACAAGATTCAAGCTACAACCAGTTTTAATTGACCAATCACACAAATATTGCTGTTTACAACCAATTTATCAACCAATCAGGTTCGAATTTATAAAGAACCGAGAGTCGAGACCTTCATTGGAGAGTGCACCATCCACGCGATAGTCAGAGGTTAACAATTCCATTCTCGGAATAATATTCAACCGTATTATCATCGCCATTAACTTGGCTCTGATCTCGTATAACAATTGTAGGGTTGTTTGAGCATGTAGATAAGTTGGACATGGTACGTGTGGAAGCTGCCTTACATCTTTGACATTCTACCACGACCATTGTGTTGACGTCCATATCTGTTTCAGTGCTACTGGCCCGAGATAAATGGGAATTTCTTTGCTCTGTACAGTGGAGTCGATGTTCCAGAATTGATCGCCACAAACGCAGTTCAACACCACCTCTGTAAACAAAGTATATATTATTTAACGTGAAAGAGTTGTAAGCAAACTGATGATGAATTTATCCGAGTCTGCCGTCCGTGAAGTGACATAGTCGCGTTTCGTAACCAGTTTGGAAGTAGTCAGGTTCCCATTCGAATCCTCAGGCAGGCATAGCGGAGGCGACTGCTGCCTGCAGTTCTCATGCCGAGCTACAATATAAAATAAAAAATAAATGAAAAGAGACAATATCGTCTCTTCTTTGGGCGTACGATACGACCCATCGAGTCCAAAAAATAACCTATATGCATCAAAACTTCACAAACATCAAACAAATATATTTGAATTATTGATATTTAGTTAACCCGGTATCAAACGATTCAAGACACTATGTTCACTCACCTAAGATTGAGTTTGGCTAAGTCCTCTCTTTGTACGTGATTGAGCAAGTCGTTCAAAGTATATTCCTCCGCACAAATAGCACGGATCACACTTGTTGATATACCACGTGACCGAAGCCACCGCGACAGTTCACCAGTCGGTTCAGACCCCTCGGCGCTGTCCGTGTTTGATAAATTTGACTTTGAACTCCTGCCAAAAGTTTATATTGGTTTTTTTTTTTAATTTAAAAATTCGTAACTTAGTTACAAATATACAGTACCTACCTAAGACTATTCTTTTCAAGTACAGCCTTAGTACGTTTTTCAGTGTCAAGCATTGCCAATAAGAGCGATTGATTCTGATGATAAACCTCTAATAGTTCTTGATGTAATCTAAAATTTAAGCAACAGCTTAAGAATTTTAATAAAGCATATGATAACTCTCCGCCTGATGTAAAAAGCTAGAGTGCGGTCCATGAACGGAAACAACTGCGACCACAGAGAAATTTCTGCAGACAGCAGTCGCCTCGGCTATGCTGGCCTGAGGAGACGAATGTGCACCATTCAGATTGACAGCGCCACTCCAGGACAGTCTGCTGGGCTAATAACCAAATCAGTCTGCCTATCATTCCTTAATAGTGCCTATAGGCACTGAGCGACCAAAGTACATATAGCATAGTTACTTTGCTACCGGGCAGAATTTAGAGAGATTTGAACACGGGTCTCATATATCGTGAGTCCACGCGTCCTACCGCTAGACCACGGCCGCCCTTAAACATTAATTGTTTAGCTTTAGTTTTTCATAATAAAAAAAATACTAACTTTAAATTCTCCTGTCGTAATTGCATAACGCTCATATCTCTTGTAGAATTAACAGTAGAGGCTGCACTGGGTGATGTGTTATGCTCACCAGCCAAATCACCACCAGCGGCATGTTCCGTGTCGCCACCACCGCGAATACGGCCATCTTGTCCAGCTAGATTTGCACCTAATTCTGTTTCAAACATAAAAATATTTAATAATTTATCATTAACGTGGAAGCCAACACCTGAGCGTCCATACATTTTGTTTTACAACATTTTTTTCATAGTAAATTTATGCTTTATATATATTCTGTGCCGTAGCTATTTGTTTATTATAGTGATTTGCGATAATAATTAGTGCTGAGAAAGTTATAAAATTACTTAATTTCAACATAAATCTGCAATGTTTCAAACAATGTTGTAAAACAAAATGTATGGACGCTCAGGTGTTGGCTTTCACGTTAAGGAGTAGTAGGAAGACTTATGATGGTTATTACTCCAGTCTGACGTCATGGGATAGTACCACCACTTTCGAATGTAGCATACGTAAAGAAACACGTCTGTCGTGTATTGTAGTGTTTAGCCAGTTTGGAAGTAGTCAGGTGGCATTTAAATGGTGCAAACTCATCTCATCAAGCCGGCATAGTGGAGGGGACTGCTGCCTATAGAAATTATTATTTTCGTTCATGGACAGTATTCTATCTTAACATCGGGAGGTTTTGTCATACGCCGAGCTATAAATAAATGTACTAAATGGGAAAAAAAATACCTGGCGATAAAACTGTAATAGCTGCTTGTACGGCGTTCCTAACTAAATTATCCAAAGCGAACATCCAATGTGGTTTAATACTATGCATTCTTAGTACTGCATTCACCGACTCTTGGAATAAATATATAGCAGAATTCAATTCGTTAATAGCTTTAGAATCGAAGTCTAATTCTTCTTTTAACGTTGTAATTGTCTTCTCTATAACACATCTGTTCTTTGAGTCAGCAATATACTCTTTTAAGGCCCAACGTAACTTTTCTAGATGTGCCTGAATAAATTAATAAAAATATCAACCTTTTATTATTTTTATCGATAATAATTAATCAATGTTAATAACATCACTAAATTGAATGAAAAATAGTTTTAGGCCTGGCATCCACTAATGCGCGTTTCTTCTTCATTTATTTCTGTCATAAACAAATTTCATCGTATTGCCACGTCAAAAAAAAATCTCTACTCGGCTCCTTCTAATAGATATAGATAATCGAACTCTTGCCATTCGATTTAGTGAGTCTAGTGGACGCCAACCTTTACAGTGATGTAAAAATAATACTGACCAACGTCATTGGCTAATAGCTTATGACCAATGCCTTAAATAATAACTTTTAAAAAAAACTGACCAATGTCAAAACAGTATTATTATTATCTTGTTGTATCATTTGCATCCATCTTGAGCAGATCTTCTCGCTGTCCTGTTCCAATACTCTTGAAAGCGTTGTCCGTCTCTGGGAATCCTTTTTCAGTAAATAAAAACCGTCATGCTCCACGTCTATGGATGACCGCTGTATATTACTCATATCCACCTAAATGTATAAATATAATAGAATAATATATAAATATAGTTTACAAGTTTTTTTTTTTGAATTATATGGCATTATAACAATTTGCCAGTGTCAAAGTAAATATTTTTTTGCATCAAGTTAATTGTGCATCCCGAGTCATTCATTCATCACACTAAATAGTCAGGTCAAGTCTCAGTCAAGTCAAAAATTGCTCCAGTAAAGTGGTAGAATCTTTACTGAAACTTCCTAGGGAGTTTTGGAGAGAAAATCGAACCACAGGTTCTCTTCTTTTGAATTGTTTGCCTACACTCACGCACGTTAACGAACACTTAATGGTTAATAATCCACCATTATTACACATTACACATAAACACAAGTTTAGGAAAATAATTCAGGAAAGATAACCTTATGTCTCAAGATAGCCACCAAAACTCAGTTTACAAGTTAATAGATATTTTTGGCAATTTATTTAAAGATGTGTTGATAAAAAAAATTGAGGGATTGCATAAGTTCGTGCCAAAAATATCTAATTAGTAAAAAAAAAACAAAAAAAAACAGAAAACTTTTTAAGTACCTCAGGTGATAACAGTCCTCCAGAAGAACTGCGTCTTGAGATTAAAGTGTCACTACTGTCTAAATCATCCGTCGACGGTGTATTGGGCATTGTGCTGGAAATAATTTTAAAAAAAATGAAAAAAAAATTTTTTATTGTTCAATTTACTAAAGATGTAAATAGTTATTTATCTCATTTAGTCAATCAGTGGACGTTGGACACGTGGACCACAGTTTAAATGTCCAAAACTCGATTTCAGACCAATATGACATTTGTGTTTCCCTTTTTCCATCAAACACTAACCCAACGACCAGAGCGTATAAACCACTTAAAGGTCTTGGCAACTTTTAACCTCACCCACACTAATAAAGAACTTAATCTATATTAATGGAAAATGATCAATAATGATGTTATGCGATGAATTAAAAAAAAAAACATGATAACATGCGCGTGAATTGTGATAATAGTGCGAGAAATTCCACGACAGATTCTCAAGGAATTAGTATTCATAGAAACCAACATTAATAAAGCGAAGAGGGTTATACAATACAATAAACCAAATTAACTTTTTTTTTATTGTAGCTCGACATATGACGATACTCCGCCTGATGTAAAACTGAGTGCAGTCCATGAACGGAAACAACTCCTACTACAGAGAAATCTCTACCGGCAGCAGTCGCCTCTGCTATGCCGGCCTGAGGAGACGAGTATGCACCTTCTGGATTGACAATGCACACTCCTCTGACTATACCTGGCTACATTCAAACTGCTCCCGACGGGCGACAAGGTCACTTTACGGATGTTACAATCGAAAGTGGTGGTACGGCTCCAGGGCGGCAAAGTGGGCCTACCACTCTTTAAACTATTTATTACCCAATCCAAAAATTTAATTAAATTACATATTATACTATATATATTAATTAAATTAAACCCAAGAGTGGTAGGCCAACTGTTGATGGTTATTTGTCCAGTCTGCCGTCCTGAGGTAAAAAAAAGCGGTGGAGGTACCACCACTTTCGAATCTAACAGCCGTGAAGTAACCTTATCGCGTTTCGGGAATAGTTTAAAAGTAGCTAGATACAGCGAGAGGAATGTGCACTGTCAATCTAGATGGTGCGTGCTCGTCTCATCAAGCCGGCATCGTGGAGGCGACTGCTGCCCGCACAGTTTCTCTGTAGTAGCAGTTGTTTCCATTCATGGACCGCAGTCTAGCTTTACATCAGGTGGAGTGTAGTCACATGCCGAGCTACAATAAAAAAGAACAATATTCAACAAATTTAAGAAAGATAGCATAAATATAACAATTAAATATTGTTTTCTATGAATATCGAAAGTGCATTATGTGCAGATAATAATAATAATAAATGTTATATATATGTTACCTGCTAGTCAAGTCCGGCGAGTAAATCAGAATCGGTGATAGCATTGAGGATGCCGTCCTCGTCATGGTGGGATTAGACCGGACCGTCTTAACCCTTCGAAGGGGGGAAAATAAACATACAGGCTTAGGTGCAAAGCAAACTATGATTTGTTTAGTAACAAACAAAGGCCACTCTCCTATCATACTATTCTACTCTACTCTACTCTATTTTAAAAATTGCCCCTTCCAGTCACGTTGGATGGGCCTAGTGGTATTATTTTAGTATTATAATTTCACATTATTAATTAACTTTTTATATTATTCAATGGACTATAGTCTGAAAATAAAATATTTTTAATTTACGTAATTATTTTAAAATTATGATCAAATTAAACAGAAAAAAACGACGCGCGCACAACAAACCGAACCGGAGTGGAGTAGCTCGGGCTGTTGTGTACGCTACACTCTTCTTTTTTGATCATAATTCGCCAACGATAATAATTTCTTTAATTGTTCAATTTTTATATGAAATTTAAACAAACAATTGAAGTATTAAAAAATCAAAAAGTGCTTAACTAAACAGTGAGTTTTTTCGCCATTTTCCATTTCAAAATGGCAACTCGATAATCGTATGACATGAAATCGCACAAAATGTGTATGAATGTGTTGACTTCACACGTGGGCGAATGTTGCAACGAATGCATGCGAATTACTGCCTTAGAGCGTTCGACATTATGTTGACAATTCCATAATGTTATTTGCAGTGATTTAAAAAGTAACCATTCACCTGCATGCTGGATGTACCATCACACTATGAATGTACCACTGTTAAATTAGAACAGATTTAGCTGAAAATATCTACTAAAGTTAGTAAAAAATATGGTTTTAATATTTTTAGGCGTAGCGAAATTTTTAGCTAGACCTGATCTCAAAATAAAAAAAGACTTAGGTAAAAGCATTGTTTTTGATTTACAAAAATACGTTTAATACTTACTCGATTTCCGGGGAACTGGGTAAATTGCACGGCATACTGGGCTCGGATATTTTCTTTTGCGAAGTAGGTTTCACTTTGTCAGCAGGTACAGAGATACTTCGACTATAATCAACGCCGCTACCAAGTCTATTCGTTGATTTCTTTTTCCTTTACAAATAAAGGTATTTTAAATCCCAAACCCTTCCAAAAATAAACGCAACAGTATCTAACGTAAAAAGCTGTCTGGCGGTAGTAGGTACGAATCTCGTTAAATTCTTACTGGTACCAATGTAACTATGCTATATGTACTATCAAGAACAGGGGAGCAGTCCCAGTTTTTTTTTTTTAAATTGTTTATCGGAATATTACAGTTGCCTTCTCTTTCTGATTGCATTATAAGTAAAGGAGATCAATATTGTTATCAATGTTTCTATATGTTTTTTAGTTGTCAATGTTATGAGGGAAAAACGAAAAAAAATGACATGTAAATATCAATTAAATTAATCTACACACGTCAGTTGTCATAGCAACGTAAACATAAGTTATATTTAAAGTAGAAGCTGAGAGAAACATAAAAATATGCAAGTAACATTAGTCCTTAAGGTGGGACTGCTCCCCTGCTCTTGATAGTACTTTGGTGCCTGTAATACAAGCATTAGCTTAGTTATAGGTATTAAAAAAAAAGTCTCAAATCGTACCGGTAGTTCTGGATCTCATATCAGTCAAACAAACAAATATTCATTTTATAAATTAGAATAAAACAATCGTTATTGCCATCATTCTATTTGATATTCTAAGTGGCATATAATACACATTTTGTATTATTTTATTCTTCAATGGGTCACACCAAATTTGCTGCGATATAGAGGGTTTTTTTTTATTATAGCTCGGCATGTGACAACACTCCGCCTGATGTGAAGCTAGAGTGCGGTCCATGAATGGAAACAACTGCTACTACAGAGAAACCTGTGCGGGTAGCAGTCGCCTCCACTATGCCGGCTTGAGGAGACGAGCATGTACCATCTTAGATTGACAGTACACACTCCTCTCGTTATACCTGGCTACTTTCAAACTATTCTCGAAACGCGACAGTCACTTTACGGGTGTTACATTCGAAAGTGGTGGTACTACCCCAGGACGGCAGACTGGACAAATAACCATCATCAGTCTGCCTTTTGTTGTTGTTATACAAAATTCACATTTTCTCGTACGACGTCGCAAGTCGAGTGCTATTTATTAATAATATTATACACTTACTCGCATAGGAATGGATCTTCTAGTAGCTCGGCAGCAGTCGCACGCTGTTCGGGCTCGGGTACAAAACAACGTTTTATGAAGTTCTTCGCTTTCTGCGACATCTCACTGGGTATTTCTGGATGAATTTTATAAAATCCGACCTAAAATTTGATGTCATATTAAAACAGATGACTATATATAATTGCTTTTAGTGATAAGACCGCCAATTGCAGTAAGTTTTTTTTTTTTTTTTTTTATTTTGGCACATGTGACCTCGACTGGTCTGATGGTAAACGCAGTGGAGGTCCATGAGCATTGATTTTGTATTTCTATAACTCTGTTAACTGCAATAAAGAATTTGTTATTATTTATTATTATTATTATATTAGGGAAGACTATTCTCGGTCGATTTTTATTTTTTATTGGTCAGCATTTATGTTCCGCTAGAGTGCGGTCCATGAAACAAGTGCTACCACAGAGAAATTTCTGCAGACATCAGTCACCTCCGCTATGAAATTCATATGCTAGATTTGCTTTTCTTTTACTCAATAATTTCAGATTTATTTATTTTTATTTTTGTTTCTGCACTGAAAATACTTTTCATATCACTCAAAAGTTCGTCTTTTGCAATTTTTATATATTTTGTGCAATAACATATTTTATTATTATTATTATAATGAAGTGATGCACACCTTTCGATATACCTGACTACTTCCAAACCGATCCCGAAATGAAACAAGGCGACAATGTTACATTTAATTACCTTAAAAACTGCTGCCTGCGGTGATCCAAGTTCAATAAAGGGCGGTTTCCCTGTCGCCATTTCAACAATTGTACAACCGAGAGACCAAATGTCCGCCTGAGAATTCAATAAAGATTTTTTTTATTTATAGTAGCTCGGCATGTGACAACACTCCGCCTGATGTACAGCTAGAGTGCGGTCCAAGAATGGAAGCAACTGCTACTACAGAGAAACCTGTGCAAATAATGTAAACGTAACGGTTAAAGTAATAGTTAAAGTAACTTTAACGGGCCTTCTGGTGCAAACGGCCCTAAGAATTTGTACCTATAACCCGACTAACGCGGTACGAAAAGTTACTTACAGGAGCGCCGTATCCTCTTTGACCTTTATCAATAACTTCAGGTGCCATGTATTGCAGTGTACCAGCGAAACTCTCAGTCGAATTGCAAAGACCAGCGAGTCGTTTCGAAGTACCGAAATCGGATATTTTGACAACACCGCTATAAGTGTTAACCAGCACATTATCACCTTTGATGTCTCTGTGAACTATTTTCTGATCGTGGAGGTATTTTAGACCTGTAAATTTAAATTTATAATAACTAAGAATAAGCTTCTATGATTTTTTTTTATTATTATTTAAAAACTTTATTGTTATACAACAAAAGGCGAGCTTAATGCCGCAAGGCATTTTCTTCCAGCTGGGCTTCGGGAAGCAGATACGTAATGGTTACGGGTAGTAAAAACGATTAATCTATAATATAGATAGAAATACCAATTATATTCTCAGATAGTTACACACACATACACATTACACACACTAGTAATAATACAAATAATACAAATACTAATAATATACGTAAACTAATTCGGATATAGTACAAGTTATGATGATATAAGTTTGACTAACTTAACGGTTATTTTTAATATGTAATTATTAATTTTTGGAATATTAAATGCTATATGAATATGATGGTTTTTTAAGCTTCTACTCAATTTTTATCATACTTTAATAATAAAGTTTCTAATTAAAGGAGACGATTATTCCGGATCGATTATTTATCCTTTTTTTTTTATAAAATTTAAAGCTACGTTGGCTTTATTGGTAAATCATGATAAAAATTGAATAGAAAAAAAAACATGATTATTTAATCATTTTTACTAAATCCAGTTTCTTGTTTGGTTTTTTTTTTTTGTTTGTTGATTCTTTATCTTCATCGAACACTGGCTATAAATATTACGATAAATTATTTATTTAATTTCTTTATTACAAAGGCCCATTTTCGGGCCCACTTGATACCTAATAGTTTGGTAACAAAACAATATTCAAAAATAATACTTTATTTTTTATTAATTCATTTTAATTACATCAACACATCATTTACCAACCAATAGATCATGCTTAATTACATAAAAACAGATATCTTCAATTATTAAAGCATTTAAAATAATAATAACCTCAAATATTGCATCAGAAAACATCTAATTACCCAAAAACCCGGGTGAAATTTTTTTTATTTTTCTACTAAATTAACTAAAAATCATAGACAAACTCGAGAAAAAAATTTTGGGCCCATTTTTCTTAGACGAATGGTCATTCTTTTTTTAGAAGCTTCGACTCGTTGGTCTGAGCTGTTACCTAAATAGTTCATGCAAGATATTTACCTTCCAACATCTGTCTAGTATAATAAGCGATTGTAGCTTCGTTCTCCTTCAAAGGTCCCCATTTAGATCTCAATAACGCCGACAACGAACCACCGGGAACTTGTTCCATGAATATTTTAAAATAATTATCCTCTGATACTGAGCCCAGGTACTAGAAAGAAGACGGCTTACTGTCACGTTGATTTAGCCTAATTTGATCCGTAATCAAATTAATCAAAATAAACACTACAGTAATCTGTTTAATATTATTAGACGTTACTTTGCGGGAATCCATAACCAAAATTAGTTTTTGAAACACTACTTTTCAACCATTTTCCGCTAATCAATGTTAGTGAGGGTAGGTTGTGTTGTTATTATTATTATTAACGTTAGACCCTTCACCGACATGCGAAAACCTCGTCGGAGCGAAGTCGAAGCGACCGCACGTCTCATGAGGATGCCACGTGGAGTGGCGAAACGCGTCGAGAGGTTTTTGCATGTTGGTGAAGGGTCTAACATTGACAGCTGATGTGACTGTGTACCTACCCTCACTAACATTGATTAGCGGTAGTTGCAAAGTAGTGTTTAAAAAAACATTTTGACTATAGCAATTCGCATAAAATCTTTTATTCCTACGAAAATCAGTAAATATTGTTAAAATTTCCAAAAATATAAACATTTTTTTTAAACTCCGGTAAAACCGCGTGCCACAGTTCTTCTACTCTTATAATATCTATGGAATCTGGTATGGGACTGTTTTTATTTTTTTAATTTAGCACGTCATATGACCGCACTCGCCTGATGTTATGCTAGAGTGCGATCCATGTACGATGGTGTAACGGTGTTCTTAATTAATTTAAGATTTAATGAAACCTCCATAGATACCTGTACAATATTTCTATGTCTAAGTTGAGAATGGAGTAAGATCTCCTCATGCAAAGGTTGAACATCACCAAGATTTTTCTCCGGAATCTCCTTAACAGCAATACGGACTTGTGTATTTAGATCTCTCGCAGCATAAACAACGCCATATGTACCTTTGCCCAGGACGACTCGTTTGTTACAATCGTCCAAATCATATTCAAACTGTAATTACATATTTTTAAAAAGTAAAGCACTGCAATAGTAGATCTTTTGAGCTATATCATGAATTTTGAGAAATGGATATTTAAAAAAAAAATTTTTATAAAAAGTAACAATTTTGGTAATCGTTCTTTTTTTATGGAAATATAACAATTTGCCAGTGTCAAAGTAAATACACTTAATTGCTAATAATTTACACTTGAAGAAACTCGAGTTTGGGAAAATACTTAAAACAGATAACCACTCCAGATGGCCACCAAAACCTTGATATTCATTACCAAAATGACGCGTCTATGACGATACGCTCCAACGGATAGTTGGTCTTAAAAGAATATATTTTTACCTTGAGCTGATCCTGCGTAACACCAGCGTCTAAGTCAGTTTTTTCATGATCCGCCGTAATCTCTCCCAAAAGGTCATACAACCGTTGGCGACATGCCTCGGACGGTAAGAATATTTGAAAGTCATCCGAGTTCTCGCTTACGTATAGAAAGAGACATCTTATGTCGCGTTTATAAAGACTGTAACAGACAATGTAATAGAACTAACTTTAATACCTATTTATACTCCTACAACAATGTAACTCCTAAAACAACGAGACATAGCCTCCTTCTCAGCGTTTTACCGCTACGGTCACGGTAAACGTTCAGCACAGACTCATGATTTAATCCCCCCTCCCTGCCCCACACCTCACTGTCGAAACGTTCCACATTGTAAAACAACCATCCTAACCACGTCTTTTCTCCTTCATATAACATGAGATCCATCAAGAACAGTGTGATAAGGCATCTCAACAATCCGGTATAGCGGACGCGACTGCTTTCTGCAGACCTCCTCCTCTGACAACAGTCGCCTCCGTTCATAGACTGCACCCTAATTTAACATCAGGCAGAGTATGGTCATATGACGTCCGGGTCTGGGCCTTCTCAAGCTTCTATAGCGGAGGCGACTGCTGCCACATTTTACCATAGTAGCAGTTCACAGATCACACTATAGCTTAAGTGCAAGCAATCATATGTTTGGCTGCTACAAAAACCTTTACCATAATCGCTCAGTCTAAAGCTCACCTGTAACTTCGTATCATATCAGAAGTAAAGAGCCATCTATGGACCTGTGTACATTGATCCTTCAAACTATCCAAACAAACATTGAATATCTCAACAGATTTCTGTTCAGCACCAATGTTTACGTTCACATATGACGGCATATAAACTTTTGTTGTTTCCAATATTAATACCTGAATAATTAAATAAAGTTATCATTAATTTAATTTACCAGTGCCTTGGGATTACTATACCTTATTATTTAATTGCAAACATTTTTTTTCTTTTGTTTTATATGGCGTATAAAATTTGCCGGTGTCAAAGTAAATATTTTTGCATCAAGTTAATAATAAAATAAATTTAAAAAAAAAAAATCACGAGTCATTCATTCATCACACTAAACAGTCATGTCAAGTCTCAGTAAAGTCAAAAATTGCTCCAGTAAAATGGTAGAATCTTTACTGAAACTTCCTACGGAGTTTTGGAGGGAAAATGGAAACACAGGTTCTCTTCTTTTGAATTGTTTGCCCACACTCACGCACGTTCACGAACACTTAATGGGTAATAATCCACCATTATTACACATTAACACTCGAAGAAACACAAGTTTAGGAAAATAAGCCAAAACTCCAAAACAATTTATTTGTAGTAGAATCAAAATTAATTAATGATTCCCACCACTGGTCGCCCTTAAAAATATAAAATAAAAATACCCAAATATTATATGGCGCTCAAAATATCAGTTTCAATCAAAGATGTTGCAACTTACAGGAAATCGTATGTTGTTATCGCAGCTACTCTTCGTAGCTTCAACAAAGAACTCCATCCAAAATGAAAATACTTGTTGTTCAGGTGGCTCATCACATTTTTTTCTAAATCTGAAAGTATAAATATATAATCATTCCTACTAAATATTTCAACATATTAACACATGTGGCCGCACTTCGTCTATTTTTTTTTTTACCACACTGCACCTGAAGTTCAGCTAGAGTGGAAACAACTGCTAACACAGAGAAAATGCAGATAACAATCGCCTCCATTATGCTTAGCTTAAGAAGACAAATTTGCAGTCTGGCTACTATCAAGTTGATGTTATTTTGCGACAAGGATGTGCTGATAACCATCACTCGGCAAAAAGGGGGATCTGAAAGTGAATTCGCGACCACTATGCCGGTCTCACAACAAGATGCCCCCAGATTACATATTTAAAGTAAAATTCGTGAAGTTAACTTCTTTTCTAGCGTAAGCTCACCTATCAATTAACTCTATATTTCCAATAGTTGATTTCAGGTACCAATTAGGTGGTTTTAATTTAAACATACATTCGGCTGCTTGTATCGCTTTTACATAATCTTGTGCAAGTACTGAAATCTCAAAGAACGTGGCGACATCCCAATATTCTTTGAGTGACCATAAGCTGCCTTTTTTACCAATTAAATGATTTAGCGTGAGACCTGAAACACGTTAATTACTTCATTAATTTTATATACTACGCATTTCATGAGAGCGGCATAACGCGTGTCGATCTACATGTATGGGACAAGTAACAGCAAATACCTACCAATCTGTTGTAACTCTTGACAATTTTTGAAATCATTGCCAGCTATAACCAGAAGTGTTGCCAAGTTAATTCCGGCATATTCATTTGGTTGTACCTCAAATCCTTGTCTATACCTAAAATTAATTATAACATTTTAATTTTTAATCAAGAAATAAACATATATAGATACTGTCGCTAAACTAGGATACCCATGATATGGGTAACATATAACACCTGTTAAACAAAGAGAGTAGTGCTAAGTAACTTATGTGCCCAGACTCAGTCTACAATGCGGCGAATGAAATATGTTTTAGTCACTGTGCCAGCCGCATTTTTGCTTACTAGCCTTCACCTTACAAAAAAAGTTCATAAAATAAATGAGTTGAGGACCCCGTACTAGACTATAGTCTGTATGTATACTTTAACAAAATTACAGTTCATACCAATGTATAGCATTATTCAAGCTTTCCTTATCTGTATGTAGAGATTCAATAAATTTGTCTTTGTAGATGCGTCCACATAGACACAACATGTCGGGAAATCTATTCTCCTTTTTCTCCAATGCTTTTACACATACTTTTAGAGCGTTTTCTCTATCGCCTTCTTTGTTCCTCCTAAAAAAATGAAAAAAAATACAAAAAAGAATCCTCCAATACATCCATGACTCTTGTCTCATGGGTAGCTTTAGTTCTTCCACACAAATGGAAGCAACATTAAATTTGAATTAATTTTAAACATAATACGTAATAACATAAACTTGGCTGTGGTCATCTTTTCTCTCGCGTCACATTGGGAGGACTAAAAGTGAATATATAAACTCAAAAATAAACAAACCTGTTCATAGCAAAGGCATATAAGAATCTTATAAACGGCATATTAACAATATTCTTTTTATTAATAACTGTATTTAAATCATCAACAACTTGTACAATTGCATCATAATCTTGAACTTCTCGGTATGAGATCAACATATTGAGTACTGTATCGACGGATAAAACGGCTGGGTCGTCTAAACGTCTTCGCATTGCTGATAACACATTAGCTAATTCTTTACCACTTAACGTTTCACGTGCCTTGCGAAGGTCTGATAGAAATTTTTGTTGAAGATGTGCTCTGAAACAATATGAGTTATATTTCAATCCTAACAAATACATGCTATTTTTAAGAGCTGCTAGCACTAGGTGCTGACCATTTTACGTCCAGCCGCTACTACCGCTACTACAGAGAAATCTCTATAGGCAGCAGTGGCCTCCGCTATGCTGTCTTGAGGAGACGAATATGCACCATGCAGATTGACAGTGCACACTCCTCGCGTTATACCTGGCAACTTTTAAACTGTTCCCAAAACGCGACAAGGTCATTTCACGGGTGTTAGATTCGAAAATAAATATTAATATAATAACCTATGAAATTAGCGTTTTGTACGAAATGGCAATTTTATGGCAATTTCATTGGCAAAGTTATTATAAGCCCTGTGAGTTCATCATTGAGAAATTGTATATTCCAACACAGTAAGTCAGATGAGTGATGAGATTCAACTCAGCTCCTAATGGACAGGTAGTAGTGGACGCCAGTCATAACAAAATTACACTGGTACCAACCAGAATTTGAGAATTGAATTTTCTTAAATTCTCGATTGACCACAATTTATGTCCCTGTTTAATTTTTTTTAAATTTTAATGTTAAATTTGCATTATTTATGGTTATTTGACTACCACTATGGGACCGAAGGAGAGTGAAGGTATTATACATAAAAGTAACTCTCTCGTAAGCATTGGTTTCATAAATAATGAGAAAAACTTACTTATTTTTAATTTCAACATCTTGTAATATATTTTTAAGTCGTAATGTCAAATGTAATTTTGGATCTGTTGTTTCTTCACCTTTAAACTTGGTGGCAGCAGGATTTGTCGTCACACAAGTTCCAGCGTCAGTCAGTTTATATGGTACTATGATGAAATTTGGTAAGTTGATCTATAAAAAAATTCAACACAATTATAGACAAATAACATCGTAATTTAAAAAAAAAAATATTTAAAAAATATTAAGACACCAGACCAGACAACTCACTTCTAAAAGAAAACCGTACTCACTAATATTGTTTGACTTCACGAGACAAAGTCTATAGAATTTAACAACAATGTAAACTTCATAAATCTTTTAAATTTATGATGTGTGTTGTAAATAATCCAAATGAAAATTATAAGAAAAATGTTTATATTGCTAATATTTTATAATGGTTTTAGATAAGAATATAATATAAAAATAATGTTAGTCTTAAATAACTTCAGTTTAGGCCATCTTGAAATTACATAAACATTACTATAAAATTAGGGAGCGGAATCCCGTGAAGTATGCAGGAACAAGATACATCTCAATTTACTTTTGTATACAATAATAAAAAATAAATCCGCCTTCCCAATAACAATGAGAGCATGGGCTTGTAAAAAAAAACTACTTCAGGACTTTTCACATTATTATAAAGTTCGAAAGCCTACATTATAAATTTTAATCAATAAATAAGGTCTTAATAGGTAGTAACTATTAGAACACAAAGTATAATATTTTGTATACACATATACAACATAGATAAGGTATGTTTTATCAATGACAATGAGATGTTATTGTGACGTAGAAACAGCCACGTCCTATACAAACAATGTTACTATAAGATTATGTGATTATGATTATCAAAATTGCATAATAAGTTCACATGACGATAACAAAAAATACCAAGATACCATATCTAATAGTCATATTAAAGATATGAAAAACATTTCAATATTAAAACAATACATTTTATGATTACAACTAATCTAGTATGACGATATGTATAAATAATATAGTCTGTTAATATATTGAGGAGTAGGATGGTCAGCAAAAAAAATATGTTGAATTAATTATGTTGTATGTAGGAAGGGTTAGATACACCAGGAAACCTTCATAGCAGGTCTGTCTGCAGATACTAGCCCAGAGCTTCAAGTAGATATTTATTGTAATCAGATGGTAGTTATATCCTAGCTAAGCTACGAGCTCTGCATTTATAATTAAAAATAGTACCTAACACTACTCTTACAAATTTTATTCTTAGTAGCATAGGTAGTGCCAGTTTGAGAAGATGAATGTGCATCATCCAATTATTACTTCCAAGCTAATCTCGAAACGCGACTAGGTCACTTCACAGGTGTTGCACCGGAAAGTGGTGGTATTACCCCAGGACAGAAGACCACTTACATGTGAGAGCACACAAATGATTCAAAATTAAAAAAAGCTTGTTTTCAGTTAAGATTAGCACTGTCTTAAATTAATAGTAGAAAATTAGAGCCTAGGCAACGCCTCTTGGAAAAAGAAACTGGAGACTAGGTTGCATAGAAACAACAACAGCAAAATTAAATAACAACACACCTTTAATCGTAAAGTAGCATCAGGGTCAGTATCATTATAAAGCAAGACACTTTCTTTCATATCAAAGCTTTCACGGACACCGAGATGGTATAATAATGTGCTCTGTTGTACTTGAAGACTTAAATCAACGACTGCTACGTCTGCATTGTAGAATGTATCCAAAACGCTTGTCTCCCCAAAGTCCAATTTTTCAAACTGTAAATTGAGATTTTAGAATTATATTATTTAGCAATATTCGCTCCATAAAACTGTTTTATTCTTCAGATATTAAAGCATAATTTAAAAATATAAAAAAATATACAAACTATATGACATTTAATTATAATTAATCAAGGCACACATTAATATTTAAAAAAACAAACCATAATTGGCAAAATTCTCTGAATTAAGATAACAAGGACAATGTAACTTAATATAATACCAATTCAATAACAAAAACAATGACTAATATTCAATGTATTTTAATTGTAGAATTTAAGTAATATATTGTTTATGTTCTTAGAATTAAGCTATATTTAGCAGTCTAGTTAAATTGTGTAATTTGTATTTTGGCACAGAAACATAACTACTTACGTGTATATGATGAAGATTAGCATTAACCAATTCGCTAGCATTGCGCACTTCCTCGAGAGCTTTTTTTCTATGTGCCAAGTTTGCCGTATGTGTGACATCCAAAACACATACTATATCCATACGAGGCCTGGTCGATCCTGCTTGTACAGTAGCATTAGATCCATCACTACAAATACTATCACATACACTTCTCACATCTCCTAAAAATATTAAAATTCTATAAAGAAACAAAGGGAAAAGGCAAAGTTCAAAACAATAACGCTGTTGTTTACCAGAATCATCTCCTGAGGCATTATTGCTGCTCGCTCCAAATGTTAACATTATTATTCCGCTTCCTGGTTATTTGCATTACATACTTCTGATCAGAAACACTGCTTCCTATGCCCGTATTTAACAAACAAAAAACAATTATAAATCACGGAGTTAGAATCGCAATTGTTATTCAATCTAATATTTGACAGTAATGACAGTTACGCGTTTCGAAACTTACTATTGATCACACTCAGTTATAACCCATTAAATTTACAAGAGAAGAGCAATTCTAATAATATGTTTTTATAAGCATCTTCTACTACATTTTCGAGCCGAATAAAAGATTCTTATCTAGTTTTATCGCGTTTGGTTTACAAATAAACTAAAATACCAATTATCCATAGTTAGGTATGATTGTAATACAGAAAAATTCAACATTGGTCGGTTTCCAAAGGTTCAAGTACTTGACCCAATAAGAATGTGGGTGGCGCGTGGGCCGCACCCGCGAGTTTGTAGATGTTGCCTGTGATGTTGCCGTTTGTCGCTTTGTAACGTACCAATTCTGCCATAGGTTTACCAAATTTTAAACTATGTGATCAAGTGTGATATCAATTACAATGATGTATTATATTATAATATTATTATACTTTATTCTTATTTCTGTATTCTTTCTGCTTTATTTTTAAAAAATTGGTTCCTCTATTTCTCTGTACCTATGTAAAAACAAAACCTCTCGTATGGGTAGGAAGAAACATATTCAACAATTTTAAGTAGGTAGGCAGGTAAACGAATAACAACAAACAATAGGTAAAATTTATTTTATTGGTAGGTATAGTGATCAAAATAATAAGATAAATAAATAGGTAGGTATAACATTTTGTGTAAAAAGACATCCTTCCGTATCATCGAGATCAAAAAAAAAACTAAAATGACACTAAAACCGCGAAACCACAGTTTGAACATATTTCATTGCTATTTATCAGAACTAGGCAGAGGTATGTACTACTATGTACATCTGTATTCTTTACTAGACTAGCTACTGCTATTATTTCTATAAAAACTTAATTTCCTTATAACAAAATATAAAAATACATATTTTCTTTGGTTACAAAATAGTCGCTATATAAAATTATAGAATAAAATTTAAGAAATTATTTTCCAAGAATGATCTTTCTAGAAGCACCGAAGTTTTGTCCAGATTGGTTAGCTCCTTGGTTGGTACCGGCTTGAAGTCCGATGACTGATTGCCCAGCACGGAGCACATCTTCGCTGAACGCACGGCGGTTCTCTTCTGCAGGCCTGGGTCCAAGGAAAGGTCCACGCCATTCTGGGTGTCTGTATGCCTGTACACGTTAGATTTGAATTAGGAGACTAAAGATAGTTGAAGACTAACTAGCTAATAAGAAAGGTTTTGAGAGCAGCCGTGGTCTAGCGGTAGGCATGTGAACTCACGATCGATTAGATCCCTGTTCAAACCTCGTTAAACCTCGATGTGCTTTGGTCGCTCAGTGCCTATGTTATGATATAGACTATAGGCATTAATTAGAGTGGTAGGCAGACATACTGATGATGGTTATAAGCGTTAACACCCGTGAAGAGAACAAGTCACGTTTCGCGATCAGTTTGGAAGTAGAGAAGTGTGCATTGGGGACCTAGATGGCGCACATTCGTCTCTTCAAGCCGGCATAGAGGAGATAACTGCTAATATTTCTCTGTGGTAGCAGTTGTTTCC
Source organism: Tinea pellionella (assembly GCA_948150575.1). NCBI lineage: Eukaryota > Metazoa > Arthropoda > Insecta > Lepidoptera > Tineidae > Tinea > Tinea pellionella. The sequence goes on from OX411252.1 coordinate 5,551,621, forward strand.
GTTCATAATTTGCATTCTAGTTAACACCAGGCGAAGTGTTGTCATATGTAAAAAAAACACCGGAAGTAACGTCGTGATGCAAAGATTGTAAAATAAAAATGTGTCTGCTTCTCCAAAAAGTTATTTTTCACTCAATAATTAACGACTATACGAAATATTATGTATTGTGGTGGCAATAAGCCAAATCTTTTTCAACTATTTAATGTCAAGGAACTTTTAATAAAGTAGAAATTATAATATATTTACTGTTCTGCCTATAGCGAAGATAGTTTGGGTGACAAGAGCGATGTTCTTCTGATCCCAAAGATCTGTGGTCTGGAAGAGGTCAACATCAGGAACGCCATACTTAATACACGCTTTTTGGAACCTGTAAAACATTTTTACAAAAGTACTGTTTCATAAAGCTCGTCAAATAAAATAATTTGTGTTAATTTTTTTATAATACCTAAATATATGAAAATAGTGCTTGTATCATTAGCAATGAGAGATGTACAAAGAACATTTTGATTGATTGTGTTTTGAACCAACTTGGTCGCTCTAAGATTCAATTACAGATTTTAATAGTACAAACTTACTGGTTAATGTTGTCCATAAATTTGTAGTCTCCGCCAGAAATGTTGACTTTGGAGATGATACCAGGCTGAAGTCTGTTCATTAACTTGCACAGAATGATACCATCGCGGAGGGCGTACTCGTAAGGTACTTGGGGGAAGCGTTCTCCAATGACAGCTTCAATCCATTGTTGAGCTTCGACTTCCTTCTCTGGTTCACGCTTTCCGGCACACTGAAAAGGAAAAGATAATAATATACAATGGAGAAAAAATTAATATAATTCATATCGGTTATTTGTTTTTAAATTTTGGCATACTAAAACAACGCAGACAGCCTGAGTTACATTCGAACCAACGCGCGCCTTCCAACTGCGAGGATGACGTCATAAACCACAGATTTTTTTTACTATAATTCAATTTTCATCATAATGTTATTGTTAATAATGACCTATAAATGTTTGAATAAACGGATAAGAATATTAGGTCTCAATAGAAATTTGGCTAACGTCCAATATTAAGTACAGATTTATATTTTAATCTCTGTTATTTGTTAACTATTACCAATCATTAAAGTGAAAATACAGTTTCATTGTTTACATTGCATTTCTATTATAATTTATATTTCATTTTCTGCTTCGTAAAATTAATAATAATTTACAAATCTTTTAGTAATAATAAATTACATTACGCATTAAATAAAATTGCTAATATTATCCATTAAATGGAACAGCTGTATCTTAACCCGAAGATAAATTTATAAATATCAACAAACAAAAATATTCTCAAGAGCCAAGCGAATGACCGGAACGCCCGAAATTGTTTATTCACCACACATTTCTGAAATTATCATAATTTATTCCTATATTAAAAATTAATACATATATATTTTTAACTTGAACTATATAAGTATTTTATTGCGTATTAATGAATATCTGAATATAAGCTACTTAGGAAAAAAAATTATTTCGTTTCAATTTTTTTTCCTAAGTAGCTTATATTCAGATATTCATTAATACGCAATAAAATACTTAGAAATTAGGTTAGAAATAAACAGCCCATTTCATTAAAATATCATGGTCACTACACAATCGGTTCGCATTTATCAATTTCTCGAAGCTAAAGAAGACACTACGACACAAATCTTTCATTGGTGATGTTGAAAGATTAGTTAGTTGACTTATACTAACATTTTCACATACAATTATTTCTAGCTTCTATATTAACACTTTGTTTACGCAAAAATGTCTACTTTAATAAAATTTTATATGTAAAATAAAACCCAGTCTAGTAATCACTATTTTTAAATTTATTTTATTACTTTCTTGACTGACAAATCTCTATTTTTAGAAGGAACTCTTTTTTCTACAGTAGGCTAAATTAATAATGTTGTCTTTTCCCAATACTGCGTTTTACCTACAAATCATTAACAAATTAAATATTAAAACGTATTTTTATTCCTTATTAGGATATATTGTTTATGAACACTTGGAATTTCTGTTTTATTATTATTATTGTTATTATTTTATTTTACTATGATTCTTTTCTCTGTCTGTGATGTTATCATTATTATTTGAGATTTTATTTGGACAATTCCAAGTGATCCGACTAGAATACGGCTAATGAAAGATAATAAGAAATATATATTTTTTTTTATTGTAGCTTGACATGTGACAACACGCCTGATGTAAAGCTAGAGTGCGGTCCAAGAACGGAAACAACCTGTGCGGGCAGCAGTCGCCTCCACTATGCCGGCTTGAGGAGACGAGCATGTACCATCTAAATTAACAGTGCACACTCCTCTCGCTATAATATAAAAAAAACCATGTGAAATAAAAGTGTATCGTCGACAAAAACATCTCGGCTAATTCGAAATAAATCGTAACCACAACTCATGAAGAAAACGTGACAACATTTTAATCTAAAACATTAGATGCTGGAATAAAGTTCTATTTTGAATATAATCTCTCGAAATACACTGGATTTACTGCGTTCATCCGGTTAGCTATCGTCAGCCGATGATGTAAACTACTGAGTGACGTTTGTTTTAGCCCTACATAATTTTGTTTACTGAATACGAAAGAAAACTAATGGCTGGACCGTCCGCCCCCGCGAACTGAGGCTGGGCGGCAACTTCTGATTACTCGCAGTCGAAATCCTGGACTCGTACCGAGAGGTCGTAGCTAATAGTGCTGTTTCATTAGAAATTGTTATCAACAAAAACAATGCCGGTAAGAAAATATCGAAATATTCTTTTTGTAAATTAAGAAAGCAAGCTAAATTTGCAATAATAAATTTATCTCAAAAATTCAACGTTTTTATTTAATATTTTTCATTAATATAAACAGTAGATGTGTTTGTTTACATTTCCTATGTGTGTAAACATTGATCAGTCGATAAAAAGTAACTTCATATTGATTGTAATTAAATACAAGTAAGATTAGATCTGTTTCAAATGTTTGGCGGGAGATTAACGATTTACGCCGTCGCAGCTGTGCCGAAGTCATCACCAAACGCATCACACGTTTATACTTTGAAAACTTTGAAAGCTTTTCCGACAAACGTAACTCTTTGGCCGACGATATCATCCATCTGTTTGTGGTGTGTTATTTTCGGATATGATGCTGGAATTTACAGCGGGCCATCAAACGACTTGGCACTGGAACTAGTGTGTTTTATGTTTGCTTATTAAATATTTTTATCTGTTTTCTTCGCTATGAAATCTTTCAATGTTATCGTTTTCAGGCTCGTAATAAAGATCAGGAACAGGAAGTACTAACCTGGATTGGCGCAGTTCTAGGAGAACCTTTACCCAATGGTCCCTATGAAGACATCTTGAAAGATGGTATAATTCTATGCAAATTGGCAAACAAATTGGCTCCTGGTTCTGTTAAGAAAATTCAAGAAAAAGGAACCAATTTTCAGCTTATGGAAAACATACAAAGGTTAAGAATTGAAATGATAAATAATTTTATAAGATTATGACTAAAAACGTATGAATGTGAATATATAAATGTATGCACTTTTAGGTTCCAGGCGGCTATTAAGAAATATGGAGTTCCAGAGGAAGAAATTTTTCAGACAGCTGACCTCTTTGAGAGGCGCAACATTCCTCAGGTTACCTTGTGTTTATACGCCCTCGGTAGAATAGTAAGTAACTACATACACACAGAGTTCAACTAGAAATTAAATAAATTAATAAATAATTATTATTTTATAGACTCAGAAACATCCAGAGTTCAATGGACCTCAACTGGGACCCAAAATGGCTGACAAAAATGAGCGTACATTCACTGAAGAGCAACTCAGAGCTCATGAGAGCGAACTTAACTTACAAATGGGTTTCAATAAGGGAGCTTCACAATCTGGTCATGGTGGTTTTGGAAACACACGCCACATGTAGATAAGGCTGTTGAAATAACCTAGATAAAAGCGAATAAATCCAATCTTTATTTTTTAATTAATATATTATTCTATATGTTATAATTTACTAAACTATTTACTAATGAACGATGATTAATGAATCATCAAATTTTATTTATTTTTATTTCAAGTATTTATTTCTAAAAGAGGTTTTCAAAACTGAAAACGTGTGTGAACTTCCCATTTAGATTATCTGGAGTTTTAAGGGCTGGTAAATTAATCATTTCTTAATTATAAGTCGGCTTTAGGCTGTACTTATCACAAAAATTGTTAAGTAGCTTTCTTAGGATATTTTAAGAAATTACTTAAGTGCCTCTGGTCGTCTAAGATTATTTTGTATCACACACTAGATTCCACTATGGTGCTATTAGTAAGGCGGGTTAGTTTATCAATTGACTAAGTCAGAATTGAATTATCGGCCCTAATGTTCGTTCTGCAGTATTTTGTAAATATAAAAGTTTTTTTTTAATAAATACTTGTTTCTAATCAAGATTTTTATTTTATCTATATACCCTCATGCTACATACCTCATAATCAAATAACGATATGATAGAAACAAAACCGCATCTATTGGGCAAACACAATATTTGGAATAAATCTTTGTCAGTTTCTTGAAAAGAGTCAGCTCGAGACAAAAATAGTTTCAGTGAAGAATATTTACTAAAACTTCCAACGGAGTTTTGAAAGGAAAATTAAAATACACATTAACACTTTCGAATGTAACACCCGTGAAGTGACCTTGTCGCGTTTCGGGAATAGTTTGAAAGTAGCCAGGTATAAGAGAGGAGTGTGCACTGTCAATCTAGATGGTACATGCTCGTCTCCTCAAGCCGGCATAGTGGAGGCGACTGCAGCCCGTAGAGATTTCTCTGTGGTAGCAGTTGTTTCCATTCATGGACCGCACTCTAGCTTTACATCAGGCGGAGTGTTGTCACATGTCGAGCTACAATAAAAAAAAAAAAAAAAAAAAAAAATAACACTCGAATAAACACCAATAAAAGACCAAATACAACCACATTCCCGCCAAATCTTCATGCTATAACAAATGCCGAGTAAAAAAGGTAATTTAGGAATAATTTAATTTAATATGAAGTTTTTTTCTATTATATCTTGACCCCTATTAAAGCTAGATACATATTAAATCAGTAACCCAAAACAACACGTTCAAAATACAGACTTAAATATTAAACCATTTTATTCGGCTTATTATCACGTTTCTGTTGATTTTTATAGTCTCACCGCAACCACCATGTCTGCATAGCATTCGAAACGTTATTCGATGGATCACATTGAAACAAAGAGGCTTATGTTATATAGATAGTAAGACGCATAAAAATGATAAATTCTGTTGAATTTTAAAATTTAAGAATTAAATTCAGCAGCAATACTGAATACTCATAATACAAGGTCTTTCATATTTACATCTGAATTAGCACAAAATTAAATCCCTTGGCCTAATTACATGTCCAGATACAATGTAGAGCAATGCCAACACGCTCCACTGGCCAAAATAAATGAACCCTTCGTACGAAACACCACTAAATGTCATGTCGCCTCATTTCCCTCGTTAAATAATATGTTAGTGGTAAGATCAAATAAGCTTTAATAGTTTTTTTTATTGTAGCTCGGCATATGACAACACTCCGCCTGATGTAAAGCTAGAGTGTGGTTCATGGGTGGAAACAACTGCTACTATAGAGAAATCTCTACTTACAGCAGTTGCCTCCGCTATGCCGGCATGAGGAGATGAGTATGCACTATTTAGAGTGACAGTGCACACTCTTTTGCTATACCTGACTACTTTCAAACTGCTCCCGAAACGTGACAAGGTCACTTCACGGGTGTTACATTCGGAAGTGGTGGTACTGCCCCAGGACGGCAGACTGGGCAAGTAATCATCATCAGTCTGCCTATCACTCTTTGCGATTTTGATTAAGAATTCATCCATAATTTATACATGACAATCCATGATTACGATTATTATTATTATTTTTAATTAAAAAAATTTTTGTTAACTTTTATATGCATTGATGAGTTTCTTGTGGACTGCTACATGCTTCTCGTCAGACGCCTTTCCGAAGCCATGGTAAAATCCGACGATAAGCAAGTGCATGCTAAGACCACGCCATATAGTATCGCCACGACAACTTTTTAATAGTGCCCATATGCACTGAGAAATAAAAATATTCAAAGAAAGCGACTTAAGTCATGTTTTGAGTCAAGAATTACTGACTAAAGTCACCTTAGGATTGAATTACTGACTCTATGTGAACTAGATTCAACAGAAAATGTTTCCAAGTCGTTAAATGTAACAATTTCATACAATTTGCGATGCATTTACGAAAATAAATATAGAATCTAACAAAATTCTAGTACCACTTGCCTAGGCCTATAAATTTTACTTCTCACACTGTTATTTTCGTCTGAAATCGGTTTTATCATTTTAATTTTGCTGCTAATTTACATTTATTTTTATTATGTTTGTCTTGGATAGAAGTTCGCATGTAAAAGGAATAATTTTTCTGACTCATCGATCTGTGCGTAAATAGGTAAGTACGTACACAATTACACATACAATGCCCTGGCACCAAGGGAGACCCGAAATGCGAAATAAAAACTTTCTTAAAAAATCATATTATTGTGTGCATATAAATATTACAAATATTCCTTTTGCCCAGTAATTGAACCTAGAATCTTCAGGTGGAACACGATGTTCCCTCTTTCATGAACCTTTCCTTCATCTATGTGATAAACGGTATCTAGTATTATATAGGATTACTAGCTGACGGTACCTGGCGGCGCTGCCCGGGCTTAGCACGTTAACAGCTCCCGAAATATGATAACTTTTTTCCCGTCTTCTAAAAAATGTCGAGACGAAAGTATGACTGAGAAACGACCGGTTAGTATGTCCTATTTCTTTTTATTATTTCGCCTTCTCTATTTCACATTCTCTACGACTTTTACACCAGAACAATTACCTAAGTAATACCCATGAAGTGGCTGTTTGGAAGTGGCCAGGTATAGCGAGAGGAGAGTGCATTGTCAATCTTAATGGTGCACATTCGTCTTCTCAAGCCGACGCGGAGGCGATTGCTTCCGCTGTTTCCGTTCATGGGCCGCACTCTAGCTTAACATAAGGAATATCATCATAATATTTCGCACTATAAAAAAAGTATACGTCTACACTATAATATGAAGCGTTCCTTAAAAGGAGAGTGCCCATTAGTATGCCTAATAGTATGGTAACAAAACAATATTCTAAAATAATATCTTATTTTTTTATTAATTAATTTTAGTTATACCAACACACATATCATTTACTAATCAATAGACAATGTTTAATTACATAAAAAACAGATGTCTTCAATTATTAAAGCATTTAAAATAATAATAACCTCACATATTGCATCGGAAAAACATCTAATTACTCAATAACCCGGGTGAAAAAATTGAAAGTAATCGGTAATAAGGAAGTAGATTTACTTTTCTACAAAATTAATAAAAAATCATCGACAAACTCGAGAAAAAAAATTGTGGGCCCATTTTTCTTAGGCGAATGGGCATTCTCCTTTATGGTTTTGTCTGTACGTCGATTAAGAGTCAGTCGGTCAGTCAATACTTTTTTACATATATAGGATTGGCACAACAGATCTATGTTTTATCTGCGAACGTCAAAACAACTGTAATTCATCATAAGCATTAGTCAATCAAAGTCAGTTTTCTTTTCCTTCGAGTGGATCAACATGGAGGTGTTTATAATCATTCCTTATTTTTTTCTTATTCGTTTAATAGGAGTTACTATCAACAAATTCAAGGTTATGTACACAGAAAATGTTTATTTTGAATTTGAGCCAAAACTGTTAGGGCGTAATGTAGAAATAATTATTATTTAACCACTGAGTAATGTTGGAAACCTTGACATACGAAATAGGTATGACGCTAAGAAATAGGTGCGTTTGTTACATGCATGGCTTTTTCTAGCTCGGCATATGACAACACTCCGCCTGATAGAAGAAGTGCGGTCCATGAACGGAAACAACTGCTACTACAGAGACATATCTACAGACAGCAGTCGCTTCCGCTATGCTGACTTGAGGAGACGAATATGCACCATCTAGATTGACAGTGCACATTCCTCTCGTTGTACCTGGCTATTTTCAAACTGTTCCCGAAACGCGACAAGGTCACTTCACGGGTGTTTTTCCTTTCCTAAATCCTACAAAAATAAATATGCTCTATGATTCAATTTCTAACGATCAACTCTAATTAAGTAAACCTTAAAATAGTGGTAGGCAGACAGTTAATGGTTATTAGCCCAGTCTGCCGTCTTGTGGTAGTACCACCAATTTCGAATGTTGACCCGTGAAGGGATCTTGTCGCGTTTCGGGCGCAGTTTGTAAGTAGCCAGGTATAACGAGAGAAATGTGCACTGTCAATCTCGTTGGTGCACATTCGTCTTCTCGAGCCGGCATAGCGGAGGTGATTGCAGCCTGTAGAGGTAGCAGATGTTTCCGTTCATGGACCGCACTCTAGCTTCACAGATTCTGCAAGATTATTTATCATTTCGGATCCTATTTTTTTTTTAAATAATAAATCAGTTACCCTCTATTTTTGTCTGCTTAGTAATGCTCGTAGAGTCGTAATATCTTTGAAGCGTTAAGGAAAATTAGTCTACATGTTACAGCGTTATTACTCGTTATGAAATCATATTACGTTTTAATTATACATTGATCACACCGATGCATTGTTGCAGAAAATCTATGTCGTGTAATAGTAATAACACAGGTAATAGTTGTGTTGTTGAAATCTACGTGCTACAATCAGCAACAGGGTAGCTGCATTACCTTAAGGACCATTTATATTGGTTTGCAATTAAATTTATTAAATTAGCTGAAACTTGAATAGCGTCATGTCTCGTGCTCCTGTGAGTTCAGATGAATATTTTCTAAAGTGCTGCAGCGCTAATTTTGCTAACAGTACGCGAAAATGCAAATTTTTTAAAGTATTCCAAATAGATGGTCCTGAAAAGCGTCATACATGGGACGGTAGACTTGGTTATCGTCGTCTTTGAAATAAATATCATCTAATAAATTCCCTGTATATTACCTAGACTAGTGTATGGTAGGTAAAAAGGATCGAGTGCTAAAATCAAAGCATATATGCTCTCATCATTTTGTTAGCCTTGACTGCAGTCGTTTTATATTCAAACTGAGTTATCTTTAGATCATGTCTTCAACAAGAAGTCTATTAACTCGTTCAAAAGTGTGTTAATATCATGCACCTTGCTGTTATAATGTCAGGTGCAATGTTAAAGTAGCTATACCAATACGGTTTATGCATTTATATCTATATAAAGTGTTTACCCTTCGTAACGTAAAGTACAGTAACAATTTATGAGTAAATTAATTATTAAATATAAAAAAAAAATTATACTGATAATTATTAGGTTGTAGGTAGCCAGGTCATATTCGAGGTCGTCAATTAAAAAGGGTAAAAATTAATACAAAACAATTGCTGTTTCATTTGCCCCACCATACATTGGACCCCCACAAGTTGCGTTCGCAAATCACTTGGAGTAAAACTTGCAGTTGGTGAAATACTCCCTCACGTGAGCTGCTCCGGCCACGAGGAGGGATTTGTGTTATTTTTTCCTAAAGCTATTTATAAAATTTTAAGATCATGGAGATCAAAATGTTTGTGGTTTTGGCGTTTGTTATGTTTTTTAATTTAGGCTCCGCTGAATATTACAAAACTAAACGTAAGTTTTCAATTATTTTTAAATATCAACCTATAATAAACCAGGTATAAATATATAAATTTCGAGATATACATTTTTAAATAATAAATTAGATCCAATTTAGATTTTAACTAGTTAAAAGATAAACAAATAAACGTAATGATTGTATATAGATTGGTTAAATATGACATAACACAATGCTTATATTGCATAAAATGACATAATTTTGCTGGTATTGTGTATGCTTAGCTACTAAGTAAATTTGTAAATTGCGAACTGATAATACTTTCTCAAAGTTCGGTATTAACCCTAACCCTATGTTTCAGCAAATTTCGTTAAAACATGCTATAAGAAGGATCCTGAATTCGAGGATTGTTCTAAGGAAGCTGTACAAAATTTATTCAATGCTTTAGGACCAGGTAATGATAAAAAATTAAACGTCTTTTTTTAATGAAAAACTTAAAACATCGGAATATTAAAAACTTGCTATTTATTTAGTTTCTTTGAGTAAGTATGTACATACAAGTGTCATAATGTGAATATCAGTGAAATGACCGGTTCACTGTGTTTTACACACCGGCATGCAGTCACTACTCGCCTGGTTTAGTGTCTTACACAACTTAAGTCGTAACCAATCGCATGACTCCTACTATGTCTGCAATCCTGCTTTTGCCGCATTTCTGTTGTTTACTTGAATAAAGAATAAAATTAAAGACTCTTATTACAACCTACTTTGGGATCAAAATGTATTCAAAATGCGGGGAAGACATTCAGGATTTCGATTTACACCATTAAATTGCCAATGTTCAATTCGGAGTATGTATTTATTTTAGTTATGGTAAAATTATTAGAAGATATGTAATTGCGTTGCAGATTAACTACGTGATTTGATATATTTTTTTTATTGTAGTGCTCGACATATGGCAACACTAATGTAAAACTAGAGTGTGGTCCATGAAAGGAAACAAATGCTACTACAGATAAATTTCTACGGGCTCCAGTCGCCTCCACTATGCCGGCCTGAGGAGTATGCATCTAGCACCATCTAGATTGACAGTGCATACTCCTCTCGTAATATCTGGTTACTTCCAAACAGTTCCCGAAAGCGATAGTACTACTCCAGGACAGCAGACTGGACTAATGACCATTATCAGTCTGCCTAACACTCTTTAATTTAATAGCGATAGTTACATTGCTTAGAATTTAGCGAGCTTCGAACACTGGTCTCATCGATCGTGAGTTCACGCGTCTTACAGCTAGACCACGGCCGCTCTTATTATTCTAGCAATGTTGCATTTATTATTTTATTTCTTAGAATATACTTAGAAGAATAATATGGATTTTGTATTAATGTCAGTAGTTGCAAGTTGCTTCTTGTTTAATATCGGATAGGTCGTTTGCATCGTACCGCGACATGGCGTTACGAAATGTGTTATAACTAAGAAAAGCGAAAGTATTAGTGTGCATGATGTTTCCCCACACAGCTGCATCTGCTGATGATCGATGTTCGATAACTCATACATTATTTATGCAGCGAACTAAAGACGCTTTACCAATGAATATTTTAAAACGCTTAATTATTTAACATAAAATTAGTGAATATTAAAAAATGGTAGGTAGGATGTCGATCGTTATTAGGCCGAAAACTCTAACTCATTCAGTGACCTATCGCATTTCGGAATCAAAAGTACATAACGAGAACAGTGTGCCCTCCAAGCCGGTATAGTGGAGTGGTCATAAAAATAGATAAATAAAAAAACTCCTTAAATTTATAAAATCCATTCAGGTGTCGTAATCTTTCTGTTAAAAACCGCAATGAAATGTTTACAAAAAGCATTGAAATTTTGCGATTGCATTATTTGTTAAAATTTACTTACAGGGTTACCAGAAATTGATATCCCGACTTTAGAACCACTTCATATACCTAAAATTAGAATATTACAAGGAGACGGACCGGTTAATGTTAATGCAGCACTTGACGATGTTGTTATAACAGGATTTGGAAAAACTGAAGTACTTCTTAGTCAGTGAGTAGCAAATTACAAAATAATGACGGAGATGTGGGTAATGCACTAAGAAAATATTTCTTGTTACTTTAAATTAAATATTACAGAGTAGACGGTAAAACGTACGATTTTTACACAAGAGTTCGCGTGCCAAAGTTAAGAATAGAAGGAACATATGATTTGAGAGGAAAAATCTTGTTAATACCACTCGTAGGACGAGGTCTATGTTGGTTTGAACCAAGTAAGTTTGAATTCAAGTCCAAAACAAGAAAACGTCGAAAAGTATATTCTCTAATTTTCTTTTGTTTATAGCAAACATGACGATAGATATTGTGAGTGACGTGAAATTATACGAAAAAGAAAACTTCCTATTCTTCAATGTTACTGGTGCTCATGTAAAATATAATATTGGTGGTTTGAAATTGCGAATGAATAATTTGTTCGATGGAATTAAGTCTCTCGGTGAGTATGCCGACATCTGTAGAGGAGTGCGGAAACTTTGCAGAGCTGTTTCAATGTAATGTTATCTATGACGCAGTGAGCCACCAATAGATGGCGCTGCTTAAAAAATATGAATGTTGAACAGAGTTAAACGGTAACTAGCATTACGGTAACTTCTCGCGTTTCTGCTCTCCTAGTACTTTGACGTTACAAAACTGCTACGTTGAAACATGATTGACTCGACCCTGTTTAACTCGTTTCTTTTTTCACTTTCCTGTTAAATATTACTTTGATGAAGTTTTTGTTGAAATTGTTTTATGTAATAAATTATTTTCTATTTTAATCATTGGTGACTCAGTTTTAATAATAAAATTGTATTGAAGCGTAGGAGTGTGTATGGATGGTGTCAGATTATTTTTTTATTCAAATTGAAAACGAATTGTTTCGATTTCCAGAGGATAGTACCAATTCCTATTTGAATGCGAATTGGAGACCAGTATCAGAATCGCTTCGTCCAATATTATCGAAAACTATAGAGGATATTCTGCTTGAATTTATGCAGCAATTGTTTCATAATTTACCTGCGAATTATATGATCGGAGATGTTAAAATGCACACTGGGAAGAAGACCGAGAAGACAACTTAAGGGCAAAAAGATCGTCAAATGCTCACCTTGGTATATAAAATAATTATATCAAGTTTCGTTATTAGTTTTTAAAATACAAACGTTTTGATTTTTCTTCATTTTTATTGCAAATAAGAAGCAGTATTTATATAGCTTTATTAGTATTTAGTTTTTAATTTGTTAAAGACTTTTTAATCTTAAGCAATTGGTATGAAAATATAAAATTATTAATTAATTTGACTTGTTTTACTTTAACAAAACTTTGTAGGTATGTATCATATAAATAAGAAATGATAATTAATTTTCGCATATTTTTCCTACATTCAAACAAGTTTGATTAATGTCAAATAATAAAATGGCACGTGGGCTAGCTAACTCACCTGTTATTTCTAGTAAAATGAAGGCAAAGTGAGTCATACCTCCAGAATTAGCAGAGGTTAGTTAAATCATGAAAAACAACGCGAACGAAAAACACGCTATTTTACTTCACAACATGATACATTTATATTAGTAAAAGTAAAACTAATATAAAATATTCTTCAAATGTTTTTTATTATTTTTATTGTATCTTTTTTTAGTTTTGATGAAATATATATGAATATTTAAATATTATAACGAATACGCCTAAATAATCTATTTAAAAAATATATATATTCATACCTGCCACAATGGACGTCCAGGCATTTTGATGTGTTTAGAAAAAAAAAACACGAATCACTAAACACAATAAACACTTTTTTTGAACACACGCGCGATTTTATTAGCTCGCCACTAGATGGCACCGCACCAGGAGATCTGAACGAAATAAGAGCTTTCAGGTCAAATGACGTGTTTTATATGGGGAGAGAAGGTGTAAACTGTAAACACATGTGAGAATCGACACGAGTCAGGACCGCGGGAAAGAGTTAAATTTACACAGAAATAACGCCGTACGTAGACAGAAACGATTATTGAGTTATTTTTACACATGATTTTGAATTCCTAAGTGAGGCGCTTGCAACAGATGTAAGTGGATAACAACTTTATTGTACAAACTATAATAAAAAACAAAGTGCTATGAATTTAAATTAAGTTTTATTTATAGTTTTATACACTTAAATAAATAAATAAAACACATACAACACATACATACATGCATAGGTACACATCAACACCTTGACCCCAAACAAAGATACCCTTTTCTATGGGTATCAGGACAAGGACTACACCCGACTAGACCCGACCCAGACCTGAAACTAATATTACATATTTTTTGTTATACTACTTTTATTTAATTAATTAAAAATACTTTTTATAAATAATATTTAATAATAAATGTTAAAAAATAAAATATGTGCCTACATGTAAAACTTTTAGCTTACATGAAGAAATTACAAGTAATTTATATCATATGCATTACACATAATTGAGCAAGACCCTGACAAAATTAGAAAAGGGTCGTTAAAATTGGAGCAAGGCTAAATAAATTTACGGCTGCATAATATTTCTGTCCGTCATCAATATTTTAATCATTTTCCTGAAAGCTTTTTAATTACGTTATTTTTTCGAGTTTCAGTATCTATAGGTCAATATTAAAATAGTTTAAACGTTAATTTAAATTATTCTGAACAATACAATTATTTAAAATATTTTAAACTGTATTAGCATTAATAACAAAACAACAATCGGTAACGTCTCGTCTGAGTCACGATCAGTCAGTGACCCAGAGAAGGGTGTCCGTAAAGGGGATAGGGCCCCTTTGGTGTCGCCTACAAAAGGATCGGTCACCAGTGCAGCATAAAAACGAAGAGGCCAACCGATAAATGCACTTTGCACCGACGGTTCTGACGTCACATAACCGCGCGTTGCGTTCAACTGCAATTATTGTGTAGCAAGTGCATTATATTGTACAAATAGGTATAGATATTGAAGTGCATTGTATCATATTAGTTTGTTAACGTAGATAGTAGCATGTGTTTGTGTATTATTTTGTTAGCATGTTTAAACAATATGTTTTATAAAAATCCAAAGAATTGTAGACAAAGGGATGTAATTAGTACAGCCTTCTTTCCTGGAGTAGTTCAAGTGTGACACCTGTGAAAAGATCCCGTCGCGTTAATAGCGGCGTAGATATAATGTAAGAATGCCATGGCATGTTAATATTGTTCCAGGACGTTGCATATTTGTGCAGAAGCGATGACTTATCACAGACATTTTTCCATAGTAGCAGTTGTTCCCGCTCTCTTAACTTTAGGCGGAACGCGGTCCCATCACTTTAAAAACAATTTAGCTACACTACGCCTTGGCTTTAGTTTCATAGGTAGGCTCTTTTGCTTCATAATAGCTCTACGATTATGGTCACTGTGGACCCATTTATTTTCCACACTACATTGTATTTATATTAAATTTAAAACTAGAAACTTCATTAGCCATGTACTAAAATAGGGCGTACTAACGACTCGGTTCAAGGACATGGAGTGAGTGTGTGAGACTGGAATAGCCCTCTGACTCCTTAGATAATGGTGCCAAGAATATTTGCCTCCTGCTACGTTAGTTCGCATTCATCCTACATCTTTCGTCAAATAACAGTATGAAAAGTCATCGAAAGTTACAATACCCGTTGAGAGAGAGACTATTTTTAAACCTTCTGTCAACCATCACATGCTATCTATTTTTATACCGACTTTTTGTTTACGACTTCTTAGATTATAATTATTGAAGTCAAAACAAGGGTAAAGAATCAATATTATATAATATGTAACACATTATTATACTTTGTAATATAAAGCAAGTTTAATCGAATTAATATGAATCTCAAAAATATTTTAAACATGGAGAAATGAATGGAGCTTGTAAGATCGACGATCGGCACGATTGGAACGTAACGATTGTTGGTGGAGAATCTGGAGCGGGCAGTCATGATCGCAAACTACCAGGGTCGCATAATGTTGTAGGAGTTCGTAAAAATGCCGAACATAACTAGCGGCCTCTTTCGAAACAGGTTTGCAACTAAAAAATGTAGTTGATCAGTTTGAAACAGATGGATTTGCTCTTGCGCAAGGTAAAAATAATAAAGCAGATAAATAAGTTAATGTATATTTTATACACGTTCTAAAATTAATACCTAAGAAAATAATGGAATGGTTTCAATTCTTCTACAAATTATCTACATCGAAATCATGAATATCACTACTATTTACATTCTTACACGATTGTCGTAAATATGTTTAATAAATTGCATAATGGATTAGATAAATAAATAGATTAGATTTATGAATTCTCTACAAAAAGCGCTATTTACAAATAATACGAATATTGTAAATATTGCGGTATTATAAAATATATTGCTTGAAACACGTGTTATTAATGAAATGCATAATATAATATATGTATATAAGGTAACTTACATTCCTAGGGCTGCATGCATTGAATGCGATTTACATTTCACTAATGATTTTCTTATCCTAATTTTATGTAATGTCTTAATTTAAGACAAATCGCTGAAATTGTCAATATAGCGGCTATCCAAAATATTATCAGTTTGGAATGTTGGTGATATTTCATCAAGGCTGGAATTCTTTTCAGCACGTAATCTTTCACACTCCTGTAATCGACGGTGTAAGGCATTGTACACCCTAGTCATCGAAGCTACCTTTTCCTTACATGAAGGATCAGTCTCTATAGCGAAGAGTCTAGAATCTAATAACTTAATTGCAGCTACGATATAATTACGCAGTGTCTTAGGCTTATGTTCATTACTAACTCGCTCTAGAAAAGAGCATACTTGTCGTTCACCACACAACAGTAGATCAACATCATATGCCAACGGTGAATGTTGACCGTGAAGATAAGTTATCAATCGCTTAGCATAACGGCGATAGGTGCGGTAAGCCTTTCGTTTTCGTGCTCCCAATGTACGGCCCATTGTCATTGACTTTTTCATATCATCTATAACAGCTTTGTACCCTGCATTAATTTTGGAATCGAATATGTCAGGTAACCGCGTTTCTACGGCAGGCTGTAGTACATAGGGTGGTGAAGACGATGGCAAAGAAGGCGATGATGGTGGAGGAGAAAGTGGAAGCGTAGAGGTAGTATTTTCCTCTTCACTGGACTCGCAAGAGGATCTCCGTGCTGTGACTGTCGTTTCAGGCACTGTGTAAGGTTTGGCTCTGGGTTTGGATCTCGCAACTCTTTCAGGTCTCGGTGCTGTTCTTGCATTGTAGGCAGTGAGGACATTCGCGTCCTGTTCTGTTAATGGCCGCGCTTGTTGGGTTGCTGCTAAAGGAATGATTCGAATTTTTACAAGAGCGTAGCTTTCATGTATTTTCGCTCTAATATGGGGATCATTATATTCAGATCCCCATAAATCACGAATTGCCGATTCTTTTAAATATCGCACTTGGCATAGTTCTCCATTGAAGAAACGTTTTCGTTGTTGTTCATTTAAAGCATCACGCTCCGCTCCGATGAGGCCATGCCGCTTTGTAAGATGATCGGGAAGCTTACCATAAGTAAACCTAGCACAATTTTCTATAGGACATGGAATATTGGCGTGGTTCTGTTTTTTAGTACGGCCAGCGACTCCGGTCGGTCGCGCGGCCATTTTATTTTCTGAAACAACAGAAATAATTTCGTAAGTAAATTAATTATTACCACATAATGTTAAAATAATAAATTATTATAGATAAAATTTAATTCAATTTGTTATAAACACTACAAATTAAAGTACACCGCGACCTTTTGTCCCTTGATCACCTTGCCGGACTGATTGACCCACCGTACGAATCACAACCGTTTGAATCGTGACTGTTCAATACCAACGAAGATACCAGGCATACATAAAACAAAAGAGGTAAACTCTGTTATACAGTGAGTGACGTAGTGACGTGACTTCTTGTTTTGTTATGAACTTGAACACATCGCTTTATCTCGCTTATACTAATAATTTATAAATACTTTACGACAAGGATACATGATACTCGTTATTACACGATTTTAACCTTCCATATCGGTTACGTAGCTTGTGCATTACACACTTTATACGTCACACATTTAATCATTATTTGCTTGTTTTATTATAAAATGTCTATTGTAATTTTTAGATAATAAAGGACGAACTTTATTGTAATTGGTTACTGTTAATTTATTTAGCATGTTTATCGACAGAGGGTGTCTGTCCGAGGATAATAATTGTGTTGACGGAGCCCTAAGGTTGTTTATATAGGACCAACGGAGTCCGAGTTGCTTGTCCTCTGTGTAATTTATTGAAAACAATGTTCCTTTCTCCATGTCAGTGTGAACTGCGTCTTATTGTGTGACGTCTAATTGAAATGTTTGTTTGGATTGTCTCTAACTGTATACAATATTATTATTATTGTTTATGCATGTAACGTATCTGCTGGTAGATAATTTCTATGAAAACCTAACATACGGGGATTTTTATTCACAAAAAAAATCAATACACATTTTTATTCACTACTACAAATTAATTCACCAATAAAACTATTATATAAAGCTCCAAAGGACAATGCCCATTTTGAGCCCACTTGATCGTAATAGTTCGTTAACAAAACAATATTCTATAATAATATCTTATTTTTTAATTAATTTATTTCAATTATATCAATACATAATTTAGCAATCAATAGACAATGTTTAATTACATAAAAAACAGATATTATCAATTATTAAAGCATTTAATATAATAATAACCTCAAATATTGTACCAGAAAAAGTCTAATTACTCAATAACCCGGGTGAAAAAATTAAAACTAAAATAAAATAATATAGATTTACTTTTCTACAACGTGAACTAAAAATCATCGACAAACTTGAGAAAAAAATCGTGGGCCCATTTCTATTGGGTAAACGGGCATTCTCCTTTAATCCTGAAATACTAATCCGATTTGGAAACTTCTTTTTTTGTTGAACAGCTCGTTTATAATGGAGGAATGGGAAAGTTAAACGCATAATATGAATTATATTAAAATTATAGCGAAAATAAAAAAATTGCGTAATGAAAATCACACAAATGTACGCATCTGAAGAAGTTAGAGCCTTAACAAATTTTAAACAATAACAATTACTCAGAAGTCCATCAGGAATTCTCTCTAAGATTGTGGGTTGATTGTACTAATATTTATTTAGGAAATTAGCTTTCATAGCCGTGAGTCATCTTCGCTTTTAGCCGAAATAATAAATACTTATAAATTAAGCAATTCTCCAGGGAGATCGACCTTTTGTTTCAATTACTTGGCTAAAATATTTGTAGGTATGTTTAAAAATATATATACATTATATTCAGACGAATTTTTATACAAAATATTTAGTTACAATTAGTTTAAGTCGAATTGCGAATTTCTAATCACTTTTCAATTATTAAAACCCGCGTGCTGGTAAAACGCGTAAACTTTCAAATTAATATGACAAGCAGACACGAAAATTACTGTAAAGATCTCCCCTTTTGTGGCATTTCGTTTGTACAAGAAGTAGCTTTAGTCTCGGAATCTGAATAAATAACTAATTTGCATGTTTAATAGCAGGTATCGCGGCAGATTCAATTGTTATATTCTTGAATTATTAATCTCAGTTTCTCGGTTAGAAAATTACCCGGCGGCTGTTAAACTCAATTAAAAATTTAAATCTGTTTTAATTAGGTCGTTCTCTTAAGATTTTATTGATATTTTTTTATGTAATATTGTAACAATGTTATTTTACTTTTTATCTTAATTTATTTGGGACTATAAACAATTATGCAATGTGACTAATAAATTACAATAATTTCCATGTTGATTTACCACGTGGTTAGGGTAGATTGTTAAAGTAAGCGTAACATAAAGGTATATTAGTAATGTAGAATATATTTAAAAAAATGAACATTTCAGAACACCCATAGTTAAAAGAATACGGCACTGAATAGAGTGCCTAATAATTATTCATAGTATCGATGAATACGAATCATTGAAACAATTTTACGAAAATATATTATGTATTTATAAATAAAATAAACCATTATTAAATTATAATGAAAATATAAAAAAAATAGAAAAGAATTCTCTAAAAATAAAACCAATCGAGCATTAAAAATTATTATGTATTACAAATATAAAAAAAAATGTTTCATTATAAATTTTATAATTAATGTGTCTTTACAGAAATGTATAATTTGTTTTAGGGGAGAGAGTTGTGAGATGCAGCATCCACGTGACGTTATATTTAGGGTGCTTCAGTGATAGATAAGTAAACAAACAAGGGTGACGTTGTTTATCGGGGGGTGGTAAAAGGTGTTTCTGTATTTTAAAACTTTTTAATATATAAACATTTACCCGATAGAAATATTATTATCGTGGTTTAGAATGAGAAATTCTATTCAGAATAATTCCTTAGTAGTTTTTTTTTTGTTACCATTTTCAGTAATTTAATATTATTATATTAAATATTAGAAATTGTTAGTATGAATGTATATCAAATAAATTAAATAACAACGATAATATTAGTCAATAATTATTTGAAATTTTATTTATGATTATTGAATTTTCTTTTTTCTTCTTCATATTTTCATAATTTTTGTTAGATTTACAAAAATAAGAGTTTTAAAATTTTATACTTAATAACTGATAATACGAGTACTAGGAAATGCTAAATTATAATATAAACAACATGACGGATAAATAATGATCATAAAAAAACAATTAAAATAAATAACTTACATTTGAAGTTCTTCAAACGAAACTTTTACTTAGTTCAATTGTTTACGTCTGTAAACACGTTGTTGTTATTTATGTTTTCCCCAAATTTGGCAAAAACGCGAGCGTGCACCCTCCACCACGACAATCACACAACTGCCGTTACGTAAGCGAATCCTAGGAGATTCCTTCATCAACCATATTCAGGCGATTTTCATCCATTTTCGCACTGTCCTCTTTGCCTTCGTAGCCGATCGGAGACCTTCGGGAAAAGCCGGGAAAATAAGCCCCGCCCACTCGGTTGAAAGTTTAAACTATATTTTTTTTTCATCAATTAATTTTAGACTAGTTTAGTAATAAATTCATGCGGTTTAGTAAATTATGAAGTTTGTGTATATTACGCAAAACCAGATAAAATTCGTAGCATACGTTTAGTTGTAATTTTTTAATAGTTGCAATAAATCAACTTCAAGTAATAATAATAATAATTTATTACAAAGAATTATATATGTTGGTTTAGTTTTAACTGTTTTGAAGTTTACTTTTAAAACAATAATTATCATGGTTTTCAAACTTCCATTGCGCTTTCTCCTATGACGATAGCTACATATTATGCGTCTTAGAAATTAGTAATCTAATTAAACGTACCTATTGATTACCAATAAATAAATTTAAAAAAACTCCTTAATATCGTTAAATGAGTAAATTAAGGTTTTACATATTTAACAATATAATTTTTAAACGGGATATTACTCTTGTAAAAGTAGATATTTTTATAATAAAAAATCGTGGTGAAAGTGGTAATGAATAAATTTTAATTTTTCTGAAGACGTTGACACGCCCATTGAGAAGGCGTGGCTTTAACTACACTCGCCCACCCAAAGAACCTCCTTCTGAGACCTCAATCCCGTCTTATGTCCTCTTTCATACGAGACAATAGTATTACCCGAATTATTAAAAAAGACGTACCGGTAGATGAACAATTCTAACGCAGATAAAGTTTGAAATCAGCCGGATTTTACAGGGCATGACGATTTTACATTATTGATCCTGACTGAAGTTTCTAGACGATTGATATAATTATAGATGTAGGATCTCCATTTGAAAGGTACCTATTACAATAAAAGTTGTGGAAAGTAGTATTTCATTATTTAGGTATGATGAGAAGAGTCTGTCTTATCACACTCGTCTCATTAAGCCGGCATAGCGAAGCTGACTCTTTTCACCACAGAAAGCGCTCTTTCACTCCGCTCATGGACCGCAGTATAGTTCAACGATCAGACGAAATGCGGTCACGTGTAAGATACTATAAGTAATGCTGCTAAGAAAGTGAAATTCAGTGAGATCATATTTTATTTTGCGTGAAAATGCTTTAATTAAATAAAAGACTTTCGCATTTATTTTGATTGTTTTAATTGCATATCGCAGAATAAAATAATATACCTAATATATAATAATATTTTAATAAAGTAAATCTGTAATCTAAACTAAATAAAATATATTTTTTGTTTTAATTATTATTAAATTTTGGGAATTTGGATTTCTTTATTGTTAAAATATGAATTGATATGAAATATGAAAAAAAAATTAATAGAAAAAATTTATGTCCACACAACAGCCTTAACTGAAGTGGGATTTGAACCCATGCCTACCGCTTCAAGCTTCACATTTCGTCATAATTTAACATTTACAATTCCTAAAAATTGAAAGTAAAAATATAAATTTTAAATAAATACTTCTTCTCGCAATAACAAGTCTTGTGATGTGCAATCATTAATCAGGCAATAAGATGCATCTGAATAACACCTACTGTTATTAAAATATGGATACGATTTTTTAAATATTATTTTTTAGTATATTAAATGATTTTTGATGAAATTTACTATTAAAAAATTTGGTTTGGTTCTCTGCTGGTGGGACCCGGATCTATGCAGGCAAAGTTTTTTTAAATTTTTTTTTATTGTAGCCCGCCATATGGACCTAAAATTAATCCACTAGGAAATGAAATAGGCCTCGCAAACCGAGGTCCCCGCCGTCAGTGTTTGGTCTCGCGCCACCTCTTTATTTATTATGACATATCCTTAGATAATAATCATAATTAAAAATATAACGAGAGGAGTGTGCACTGTCTATATACTCGTAGATGGTGCATACTCGTTTCTTCAAGCCGGCATAGCGAGGCGACTGCTGTCTTTTCTGTTGTAGCAATTGTTTCTGTTCATGGACCGCACTCTAGCTTAACATCAGCCGGAGCTACAATAATAAAAATAATATTACACATAGCATGTCCACTCAATGAAAACGTTATATTTTTCTTCTTATAATGATAAAAATATGATGTTCAGCTCCCCTCCGGATTTCCTCTGGATATTGTATTATCCGGTACACAATGAGAGCATCGTGATAAATTTGTACGTGAAAATGCCTCTTGATTGATACTTCTGTAAGCCTTAAACATTTTTAATGAATATAAAATAATGCTATTTCTATTTTCCTAAATAAAGAAAATTATGTTACATGTAGTTACGAGTATTAATTATAATATGATTTCGTTAAAAAATATATTAGTAATATTATCAAAATTACAAAAATATAAATAATTTTAAATAAGAAGGTATTTATGAAAAGAACAAAAATCAAAATAAACAAAATTCTGCAAGTTCGATGCAGCGTAAATCATAGGGTCTGTGTATAATAAAATAGCTTCGGATACTTTGTTTATTGTTTTGATGAATCAGCAATTTTCTCCCCCGCCTGCTATTAGTTAGGGGCCCGCATATGCTTAGCATTTGAGCCAAACACTGCCGGGAATTCTTTAATCAAAGTATTTTCATGGGAGCCTGTCATGTGTCCATCGGTCCATCATCGAAAACAAAATTCCAATAAAGATGTATAAATATATATTTTCATAATAATGTAATTTTCAGTATAACTATTTTTCAGTTTCAATTTAAATATAGTTTTGTATATTTTATACGACATATTATACGAAAAATATTTATTTTTGAACTTTATTTATATATTTTTTATATTTGTTTACATTGATAAATAATTATTTCTCAATAAAAGTGATGCGAAACTAAAGTTTTTTAATTATATTCATAATAAAAGTTTGAGAAAAGAACTTTTTTTTTCGTAATATCGTTCTGGATATAAAAACCAAACTTTATCTAATGAAACAATTTTTTCTTATATTAATTACGCGAAAGAAATCAAAATCTAGAATCCAAACTCGAAATTCATTTTGACGAGTGTAATAAATATTGATATAGTATTCATAGGCAATTCCATATATTTCGCATCCATTACAGAAACCAATCAACCTGTGAACAATTGAACTTTATTGAACAATACGAAAAAAGCTTCTCTTGGAACTGATATTTGTCATTTTTGTTATGTTGCAAAACTCGCAAATGAAACGAACGATAAACAAACCATACGGCACATTGTGCTGTAATTGAAAAATCGCTGCACCAAACTGCTGACGACAAAGGATCCATTATTCAGTTAACAATCACGTGAATTTTCCGAAAACGTTCAGAAAAACTGCACAAACATACATGACTGTTGTTACCTGACGATGTTACCTATCAAATATTCAGCCGGTTAATCGCGAGTACATCCTCCGAATAAGAACGCAACGTTTGCGAAAACAAATTCAATTACTTGACTAACGAAAAATAAAATCAATTTGGAAAATAAAAGACAATTGTCGGTTTTCAATGCTATATATGTTTTGTTATTAAATTATAATGAAAAGTCAATAGAAAAAAATCAACACGCACAACAACAGCCTTCTCAAGTCGCGACGCCTTCTATTATACGTTGGGTTCGAATTCCACCTATATTATAGTTTCTGAGCAGGGCACCCAGTAACACAGATAACTAATAAACACAGGTAACCTATCTAGCAGAAGGACCCTGTTAACTAATTTTAAACATATATATGTTTTTTGTATTCTACTTAAAATTTTGTCTCGTTTAATTAAATTATAACTTTTCAGTATAAAGAAAATTGTGGGTATCATAATTCTAAAAATAAGATAGTGTTTTGCAGTCTCAGAGAAAATTTAATCAAAGTTTTGACGATTCAATTTTAAACTTATGCTGTTGCAACAAGTTTATTCTTATCTGCACAAAATATAGTAAGTTCACTTTTACTTTTTCACAAATGTTATCAAAACTGTTATGAATTTTCATGAAGTTTTACGAATATAATACAAAGGCAAAATTATGTGTATATTTTAGATAAATATTTAAACCATAAAATCGTTTAATATTCGTCCCTTATTCGATTTCGCCAAAAGTATCGTCACGGAAGTGCCGACAGTTCGATAAATGAGCGGTCGTTTTTTGTCCAGAAACTAGCTACGGTTTTTACCTCCGATAATATCGTCGACTTTCTCCATGTAACGTCCGTGCGGATTATTGCAGTATAAATTGCCCACAGTCGCCTATACTTACTATTCAATAAGGTTGTCACTTTTCTATTATAATAACTAAATAGTATTATATAATACCTACATTAAAACGTAACTTAAAAATATGTATAATATTAAAATTATTTTATCTCTCTATACATAGATAGTTAGTAATATACAATTAGTAAATATAATAATATATAAAATAAATCTTCAACATAACCTCGTATTTCTTTTATTTTAGTTAAAATATCAATCCATTTTTTCATTAATGATCAATCGTTAATTTTTAATTAGTAACAATATATTTAAAAATCTATTTTTATGAAGTAACTTTGTGACAACCCTATAACTAGTCCAGTATCGAAGCGTTATTTTCCCCCCAAAGGAGCATTTAACGTTATTAGGGGTTTATTTTTTATAGTTAGGGACAAAGGACTACATACTATATATTTAACAAAGAAGTGGCTATTTTATTTTAAGACTCATAATCACTTTTATCTTCAATAATATGCTATTAGATATTTCTCAAGATTGCAAGGCAAACTTTTCAAAATAAATTAAATTCACCACATTTTTTTTTTGTTTGTGCGTTCAGGTGATATCAAAAGTTGCAACAAAGGGCCGAGAAAAAATCCCATTGTTATCGAGGGTATAATTTATTAGGGGCGAAGGCTCACGGGGACCTTTTTTTATATATCATCGCATTATCCCCACTCAGGAGTTACAAGTTCTTAAAGAAAATCGCGAAAATTAATTTAAGCATTTAAACTGTCCGGTGCACGTTCTTGACTTTTTGAAACTTTGAAAAATGAAAGCTTTATAGAGATATAAAACCTCAAATTGCATTTAACAGTATATCTTGAACAAAATTGCTGTACGATCATATAAACACAAGGAAAAGATATGAATATTTAAGTTTGAAAGTTTATTTGCATCAATTTTAAAATAGACAACTTAAATCCTGCACATTTTTCTGTCTTTCTAATTTTATCCTTCATTTCCCCTCAACACATTCACATAGAAAAAGCAACTCATATTTTAAACACCCAACTCGTGCCCGTTGTTCATCCGTTTTCGATTAAGGTTGTCCCTAATATTTTTATCTCTTCGCATAAATATACGGTAATGAGTAGGACAAAATTCTCGGACTGTGATATAAATTTATTCAATTATGACCACTCGAGTGTGCATAATTTTCATACAAAAATGGGCCCTTACGTGTATTTAAATTTTTGTTCAAGTGGGATGAGGATTCTTATCGTTTGCGCCAATTTATTGGTACCATTAGAAAGCAAAAGATTTAGGTAATTGCGTGATTTCCTCACCCGGGAAGTGCTTCTTCTCTTTGCCATTTCCTTTTAGCATGTTACAAGGAAATTAAAACTTGCGATAGACTATTTTCTAACATCCATATTTCTTCTTTAAATTTAGAATAATATATGAAATAAGTAGCTTGAAATGTTTCATATACCTACACTACAACGCAAATATAAATTATAATCTGTCTTATAGTAAAATTAGTCTACATTAAAGCAAAGAGTTATCTGTCCTTAGAATTTTTTATGCATAACTTGTACCAGTAATAAATAAAAAAGGGTCCTCATTACTCGACCTTATATCTAGTTCCAGCTTAGGTGTTCCGAAGGTAGAAGGTAGGTTCAGACGAGAGAGGGATGGAGGTCGCTAATGGACGCGCGAGGCAGATAGCGGGCGAAGTCCTGATTTATAACCGCCTGGTAACTCGCCGTGAATAATATAAGAGGGTGCGCGGTTTTCTTTTTGTTTTCAGACAATTTTGTAGCGAAAAACATGTAATGATAGAACAATTATCTCAATTTAAAAGAACATAATAAATGTTGTTTACTTTACAAAAATTAGAATAAACAAAAATATCCCCTAACAGTAAGTTGTTCTAAGTTTAACAGTGAGGGTGTTACATTGGCATTGTTTACTGGCATGCCAATCAACAGGCTCGCTAACAAAACCAATCAACTTCGTCTCGCCTCTATTTGCTTAAAAGACCCATTCTTCCTTTTCGTTTTGTATTGTCGCTGTGACCCGTCCGGACGTCACCCGTTCCATGGATATATTTGATTAAAAAATAACGTCGTCAGAAAGCGGAGGCTACCGTGTGTGCTTTTGTATACAGTGGCCATAAAAGGAGTAAAACAGTTCTTGGGGTTTCAGAGTATTTTCAGAGACTAAGCCGTCATTGTCACGTTCCTATACGTTCAGTCGCGGTTTGCGTTTTATTGCTGCACTATTCGGTAAACTCAAATGTGGAAGGCATGATAGCGAAAACTGCTTTTAACAGCATAAAATAGACCTTCCTAAAAATACGCAATTTTCCAGAACTAAAATCCATTTAATTGTTATCTACTACATATTCTAATTTATCAAAATAGATATGTATTCATTTCTTTCTACATACATTTATTGTTTCAATCAACGTTCAATTCGCTCTCTCTTTGTTTGCTTATCTCGCTTATTAATAATTTTCAACGTTTTTAGTGGGATTCCGATGAATCCGTGGAACCCTCTCCGTGTGACAAAAGCTCTGTGGATAGTGTTCATAAGAACAATAGAAGCGATTAGCCCTGTCTGAGAATTGCAATTTTCAATGTAGACAGTGTAAATCTTTTAATTGATTTTTCTTTTGTTGCAATTGCATTTTTAATTGAATTTTTAAATTATTAATATTATTTTTAATTATCATTTCAGAATATATGTTTATTTTGGATGTAAATAAAAACATTCTTAAGACAAAGCAAAAACAAATAAATTACCGTAGTTCGGAATCGAAGCGAGTTAGACAATTAGTAGGCGCTTGCTTGTAAATTTATGTGTTTACGTTCAATAAACGGTTGTAATAGCCGTATGAACTGCTGTTCCGATTTATTAGTGACAGCTAAGCTCATGAAAGTGGTGATTTCCGATTTGTAATAAAACATTTTATGAGGTTATTTTTACATCATAGCACAGGGTTATTGCAATTGAAAATAGTTATTGATATAGAAGATATTTATTTAAAATTCATTTTATACATATCCTATGCAAAGAAAATGGATTAGAGAAACTAATATTAAAATACAAGAAGAAACTTTCCTTAGATACACGGGAACTTTTAATCGTTGAAAATTTGGCGAGCGGGGAACGCTTTACGATAACGATCGCAATAAAATATGGAAGTTTGTGGAAGTCTAAATGTTTTATTATAAATACGGCGCCGTTGATTGTTTCGGAATGAGAAAATAACATTTGTAATAAAGGATTGAAAAGGGGAGTATTGGTCTACTAAAGAAAACTGTGTTGCAATACAACTTTATGAATCAATTCCAACCCAAACGAAACGTCTACTTATCTTTATAAGAAATAAAAAGATTTAATTATAAATAATTTTAGCATCGTGAACTTGTTTAATTATTTTAATTTTGCTTACCAACACGTTTATTTTCATAATTTTACTCAGATGCCGACAACGATGCGAACGTTTCGAAAGATTTGCAGTCTGCAATACCAGTAACTCGATAATTAACTTTAACCTTTTTTAACTATAATTAATACATCATAAATTAATATATTAATTTGATGTAAAATATAAACTTTATAACTTTACTCTAAAATAACACAAGCCATTAAAAATATAAAGAAGGGGTAACTCCATAGTGAAGGAATCCGCAGAATTTCCAACCATTACACGTCGCATTACACAAGAAATAGGCAATGAAAATTTTGTTATCGCCAAAACAAAACGCTGCAGCGGTTTTCTTAAACTGTAATAGAGAAAGTTGAGATATCCAAGTTTTATCTTTGCAGTCGCCCTCAAGGATCAATTAAAAGTCAGATGAGTTTGCGGGAGCTTAGACAATTATTATTGTAATAAGAAGCGTGGAAGAAATGAAACTCATGCTTTAAAGTTTAAAGCCTGTTTTTTTATTGTAGCTCGTATGTCAACACTCCGCCCGCTAGAGTGCGGTCCATGAAAAGGACATGAAAAAACGCTTCATTGGCAGAGGTACCTAAGCTATGTTTACAAGATGAATTTCAACTATATACTTGGGACAATAAAAGCATTTAATGTCTCCTTAGAGATCGAACTGATAGCACTTATAATGACACTTTTAATTATTTTAATAGTACTTCTGAAACAAAAGTCGTTATTACATTAAAAAGAAGTAATTATTGCAATGTTTTCTTAGTTACCGCTGCTGTAACAAAAGTTTCGCTGAAGGGGAAATATGATTAGCAGACGTCGTAAAACGGTTAAGAGAAATTATTGCTGTTTTATGCGGATCTTAAAATTATGTTTTTATATTTCAATATTTGTACAATTTTTTTCATTGTTCTATATTTTACGTTGGTACGGTTTGGTTTGTCGCGTTTCGAAATCAACTTGAAAATAGTCGGGAATACCACCTCAAAATAAATAGCGGGGATGACTACTACCTGTAATAGTCATCGTTTTCGCTCATGTGATACTTTAAAAATATAAAATAATTTTTTAAATGCAACCTTTATCTTGAAAACTATTTAGAGTTTGCAAGTTATATATGCATATATATATATTTTATTACAAGGGTAGGTAAAGGGTATAATCTTAGAACCGCTTTATTCTCGTTAATTAAATCCCTTGTTGACTATTATTGTCTTATTCAACCTTACCCTGGGATTTTCAATTTCATTAAGTAGAAACAGATATTGCAACTACCCAAATGTGTTAACATAGATTTGAATTGGCACTACCACTAATGGGCCAGGATAGCGGGAGCCACTTATTCTTATTGTTTATTTCCGAATTTATATAAATTACCTATGTATAATATATAATATAATAATCAATGCGATTTTTATTTTTAAAATAGCTTGTTGTTAAGTGCGGTATTAGCTTGCTTGTTATGAGATTTTGCTTCATGTGCAGATTGACACTCCTTTAGCTATACTCGGCTACTTCCAAACACATCCTGAAATGCGATTTGACTAGTGTTGCATTTGAATTTGGTCGTACTACCCCAGGACGGCAGACTGTGCTAATACCCATCATCAGTCTGCCACCACTAGCATGCAACAAAATTAACTTGCGGTAATTTAGTGAAAGACTTTTCCAAATCGTTAAGTCGTAGTGTTGCGACAATTTGTACGTGCTAAATATCTCACAAAGCTTCTTCAAACAGGACTCCCTGCAACATTGTTATCCTGTTACTTTTACATGTTTAATCGTTCCCTTGGGAGTAATGCGATCGCGGCGAATAACGTTTCTTGTCTGTTCTGAATCGAAATTGAGAAATTTCTAGCCTTTATTTTGTGAAGTGCATTTTTGCACACATTTTGTGCAAAGATAAAATTTAAATAATTGAAAATATTTCAACATTTAACCATACCCCGTCTGATGGTGAGTTAGTTAGTCCATAAGAGTACACAACTGCTAACACAGATAAATGTCTCTTGTCGCCTCCGTTATGCCGGCTGGATGAGACGAGTACACCCTTCGTACGTTATACCAGACTACGTTCAAGGTGATTTTGCGATCAAGATAACTTCACGGGTGTTATATTTGAAAGTGGTGGTGGTACCACGCTGACAGTCTGGGTTAAAAGTTAACTACCATCATCTTGTATCGTACCACCCTTAAAGTTAAAAATTAAAGACTAACGAATATGCATTATTGGCACTGAGTAAGTATTGTGTTATTCGCAGTTTTATTCTCTCATTCTTTATGAGTGTAAATACAAATTTAAAGATAAACATTATTTTTATTCCAATAACAGTATCTAGTAGAGTGTAAATTGAACAAGTTAATTTGGCAACGCCTGCGTTAAAGAGACAAAGTCAGGCAAGCGAAAATCAAAATGTATTTATTCGTAAGTCGTATAAAAAGTCAATATGAGAAGCAATAAAAAGAGGATGCTGCGAGAAATAATAAAAGATAACCTCTCGAGAAGTGAATGGAATGAGAAAAGCCCTTGTAAAGAATGTTTACGTAGTGGATAAGTCGCGTTTATAGGGACACCTCCCTTAGGTATTTAAGTACCTTCAATTTTGTGGTAATTTTTTTTTACAACTGTTTCCAAATATAGTACTCACTTCCGCTATGTCAGCTTGAGGACAGAAATATGTAGTCCAGGTCCAATCCTGAAATGCTATATTATCGAGTGTTACACTTGAAAGTGGTGGTACGATCCAGGGACGCCCTACCACTCTCAGCGACCAAAAAATATTGTCAGTTTTTAAAGTTGATACATTAATTTTATTTTTTATTTAAACTAAATTCTCTTGTTTACTGTGCGAACTTTTCTTTTTCTTTTTGTTTTATATGGCGTTATAACAATTTGCCAGTGTCAAAGTAAATATTTTTTGCTTCAAGTTAATAACATTGTGCATCACGAGTCATTCATTCATCACACCAAACAGTCAGGTCAAGTCTCAGTCATGTCAAAAATTATTCCAGTAAAGTGGTAGAATCTTTACTGAAACTTCCTAGGTAGCTTTGGAGGGAAAATGGAAACACAGGTTCTCTTCTTTTGAATTGTTTGCCCACACTCACACACGTTCACGAACACTCAATTGTTAATAATCCACCATTATTACACATTAACACTCGAAGAAACACAAGTTTAGGAAAATAATTCAAAACAGATAACCTGACGTCTCAAGATGGCCGCCAAAAAAACTTGTGCGAACTTTAGACTAAGTTTCTTCGTTTATAATAATAATAAACAGTCAAACAACTAAAAAAACTCAATAATTTAAAGACAATTAACTCTTTTAAAGTCTCCATACGTGTAACAAAGTATACCTCTCATTTGTAATTCCAAGTCGCTCTCTCCACGCGACATTAAGTCGTAAGTGCCGTTTTAAGCTGTCGGGTCCCCGAGACACTCTGTAGGATATCGTAACTTCATTTCTTGAAGCCCCGTTTTCAGTAGAAGATTACATGTAATTAATTTATAAGAATATGGCCGGGTCGAATGTGCACCCTTCAAATTAGCGGTGTTAGTACGTGTATCCACCCTTGTTTTCATTAAAATAGGTTTAATTTTAGATAATGTTTCCACTATGCTTAACTTCTTCTCATTTTCTTCTTTTATTATGTATTTGTAACATGTTAATACGAGTATGGTGTCATAAATATTTTTCATATAGCCCTCTACTTACGCCTTACATTTACGGAAAGTCACCAACGAACATTTATCTACAAAATCGAGTTGTTTGTCTTTCTCTAAGTTTTTCCGTATCAATATTATGGTTTGTTTGCATAACTACTTTTCTCGTTCGACGTAAACATTGTATTACAGGTTATATCTATACCTGACTTTACTATGCTTACGGCTACAAATATCGGTAAGAAAAACACAAATTCAATTATTTATGATACATTATTTATCTACATATATGTAGATATGTAGTTATATGAAATTTATACATCCGTTAGGATATCTCCAATATCGAGAAGATGTATGATATTACAGAAGAAAGTGCGATGATATAAAACACACTTGCGCCTGAGAAAGTCCGTTTTATTAATAAAAAAGCGCTAGCAAATCACCCATAAATAGCCTTAACGGCCGGTAGCGATTCAGGCCATTTTTTTCGATACACATTCGCGCATTTGTTTGACAAATCCCCTGGGAATAAACGACAGTATCCCCCATATTATCAGGAGAAGCTTGAACGATGTGGGGTCATTTTGAAGGTGATGAGAGTCGTATCTTTTTGGTGTACCGAGTCAATACTAAATCATTCCCCTATACTAGCGTCTACAATATTGGTTCAAATATAGTTATATTGTATAAGATAAATAACCTAAAAAGTAAGTAAGCATACATAGATCAAAAATTTAAATTATATAAATAACTTTGGGTAGGCTAATCTAGAGTAAAATATTCATGTTCATGGAAAGATAGATTTTTATTAAATTTGAAAAGGTCTCCCGTCGTCTGATATTACGCACATTGGATCCGTTTTTTTTTTCATTGGTTTTATTGCGAACTGTCCCTTTCGGGGAAACAATATTCAAAGTATAATATGGGATGAAGAGGTGTTAGGTTAGTAAAATAGATATCATTTTATATTCCTCACATGTAAACGTTCCATTATAAATTTTTATATATATATTTAAAGTTAAAAAAAAATATATATAAAAATATTTAAAGTTAAAGGGAGAAGACAGATAATATTCTTATACAATTTTGTTTTTCAAGTACTCAATGAACAATGATGCGCCTTAGTATGCGAAACCAACGTAGTGTATTAAGTCGATTCAGAAAAGGGACGCGTTAAAAGAAAATTTATAGCATTGAAAAGTCGTTGGTAATTAATAAGGCATTTGAAGTCGCGTGAAAATGTAATTTAGATTGTTTTCCCGTCTCGGAGGGTCGTTTCGTTTCCTGTGTCTAAGAAATCTTTACAAAGCCGTGGATTCTCCTTATTTATATATGGCCGCTTTATATTAGCGTCTTTAGGGAAACCAGGGGAGCATAATAAAAAAGAATCAGCATCAATGTCTTAAAGCGTCTTCCGGAGTGCAATAGTAGAGGAGGCTACGCGCCGCAAAATGGCGGTCCACACTCGAATAAATTATCCCACCCCAGATCCAAATCGAACAATTCTTCGATTCTTTTGAGACGATTCCTTATTTAAGAGTGGGAGAGCTTTATTAGTATAAGCCAGAAACGATTATCTTAAGCCACCATTACATATTCAAATTGGAGCCATTTGCCTTTGTAGAAATTGACGCGAAATAAAACGAAGCCTTTGAATGCGTTTTCCGAAATTAAGATCCTGTGATGGGATTGTATACAAATTCTAAATTACTTTTGAAACTTTTTTGTGACTCGCCATATTGGAAATAATTATAAAATTATTACAAATTATATATTATTTTCATCACATATATTCATAATTGTGAGAATCATTCCGACCCAGTAACTCTATATGTGTGTCCGAAAAACATAATTTTTGCGTGACTGACCAAAGATTAACATTTAGATACCGCAGGGAACATTCTCCCTGTATGGGGCTTGTGGTTTATTTTCTCCCCTTTCCGGATTAAGATTTTATAAAATTGTACTAAATACCAAAAATAAGTAAAATCTAAACTTCGCATTAACATTTAAAATAAACACAGTTCTGCTAATTAAATGGAATCTATTTAATTTTAATGTTACATCCGGCTGTGGTATTAAAAGAAAAGCGAATAAGGCAAATTGATATTTTGAATAATAAAAGGGCTTCGTTCGTTGAGGAATTATTATTATGAGTAACACAAACATAAGTCAATAGCTGGTGGGGTGGTCAATATTGGATTAGCTACCGAAAAGGAGGCAAAAAGCAACGTATACAAAAACCTTTTACACCGGTTAGAACCTTTGTAAAAATATTCATAATGAACAATATGGAAGAAGATGTTTTTGTTTCAAGTCAAGCAGCTTTATTATAATTTATAATATTTTCTTTTGAAAACATTATTTATTAATTTTATTTCTTTCTATCGAGTTTATTATTGTTGGAATAAGAATTTTTTCAATTAGAACTACTCATAAATTCTGTAAATTAAAATCAAATCAAATAATTTATTGTAAACATAGCATAAACAAAGCTAGCTAGATACTCATAATTTTTAAGTTTTCTATGTTTTACCTATGGGGCAGATAATATTTGTAATAAAATAAATAAGATGTCGGAATATAATCAAAATAGAAATTTAAAAAAAATTACGAATAATTATAATAATAAAATGTCCAAAAATAAAACAAAAATTATTGTCGTGTAAAAAAATAAAAATTAAACAAATTATTAATCATGTCACAAAATAAAAAAACCTGTTTCACGAAAACTTATCCCAACATTATGAAAAACGGATAGGCAATAGTGCGGAAGGGTTCCGGCGGACTCCACTGTTTGTACAAAGTATAGAATAATATAATCAGAAGTGAAGAAATAGGAATCTGGTGAAAAATCAACAGAAACCGGTGAAAATTTGCTTAGGCCAGCGGAACAAGTGGTTAGACTAGATAGGAACCCAGACATAGGGTGGTAAAAGGACGGGTGACCGCTAGTCTTCATTGTGTTCTGTAGGGTAGACGTATGAATTTTAATTGTGTTTGCATTTCGTATTTTTGCTTTAGGTTACTATTTTAGTACTTCATGTCGTTTTGTAGTTTTGAGTTCTTTTTTTAAAATTATATTTTAAATTGTAAACGTACCCCGTTTTACGTTAAGCTAGAGTGCGGTCCGTGAGTGAAGACAACTGCTACCACAGAGAAATGTCGATCTTGACTAGTGCTCTTTCTTGACGAGTGTTAATTGTGCACCATCTATCTTGATAATGCACACTCCTCTCGTTATGGCCGGCTACTGCTCCAAGCTGATTTGATTGACATAGTTCATTTTGAGTTACATTTGAAAGTGGTGGAACTACTCCAGGACGACTAATGCATGGGAGAATGGGCTAATAAGCATCATTAGTATCACTACTCTTTAAATATAAATAATTTTATAATAGGCAATGATGATAATTTGATTTTCCTGGCGATATTTGTGATCCAACACGTAAAACTCACCCGTCGCAAAAAAAAAAAAATACTTAATTCTGATCATCAACTCTAATGAATTGTCAAAATTTTTATCAAGAAAACGAAATATTTTCTTCTGTATTCATAAATTCGGCCATTTACCTTTTCTCATTTCAGCGAAAGAGCAGCTGTTGCAAACTTATTAAGACGCACCTGTCAATCTCTTTTGAGTTTTTATTTCAATCCCTCTTCAAACTCGATGGCCTCGTTCGAGTGTTTTACTTTTGACTGCCATTTATAAAGACCTCATATTTATTTGTAATATTATTTAAATTTTCCAAATTAAAGCAACAGACAGGTTCCCAGTAAGTAACAAACAGACGCAATGATAATATAAATACAAGACTTTAATATATTCTACCAAAAAACATTTATAATGTAAAACATGAAACGTTATTTACATTAGAATTGAGTGTATAATCAATAAGCAATCCTAAACAAACAAACGTTTCAATTGCAAAAAGCTTTCGCTTCAAGTGTGTCCGCACTTTCTATCTTCGTATCCCCACTACATTAATTCGGGTGTTCATTAAAAATGCTATCAAGTCGAGCGTTAACGAAGTGGTATACAATTAAAGTCACTGCTGACGTCAGCCCCTCGGTTGAAGAATCTTGAGATGCCTCTGTGAACTGCAAGTGTCTTAAGATGAAATTGAAAAATTAATCGATGGATATAGTGATTAAACGAGACAATTGAGAAAAAAAACTTTAACAAAGAAAAAAATAAAAGTGTACAAAAAGCTACAGAAAATTTTAAATATCTTATATTCCAAAGAGATTACAAAAAATACGTTGTAATCAAATGTGTTTTAGGCACCTTTAATGTGTCAAAATCTTATTAGTGTTCAATGCGTTAAGACATTAGAGCGGCAGAGATAGAACAGACACCCATTAGCAAACGTTTGAAAAAAAAAGTCGTCGATATTATCACCCGCCTCGTGGTGGCAATCTAATTTTTATTTGAAAGGTAGTCAATCATGAAGGAAATGAGCCTAAAAGTTATCGTCAAAGAGACTAATGTTGATTGGCTTAGGGTACAATTTTTTATTTCTTTTTTATGCGAAATTATAATCTAAACCACGTGCTATAAGGATGATGATTGCTTGCTATGGAAGGGAATTCGTGTCGATTTGTTGCGGCACCTCTTCTTAATCTCGTCTTGTCACCATAGGATGACTATCTTGAGGAAGATTGATGTAGGATCAACAAATTGACATCGAATACCCAGTCTTGTATTGGCGTGGAAATGTGAAATCTGTCTGCCTACGCGTATTTATATTATAAAGTCTATTTCCATTTCAGTCAGTTTCCAATTAGATATATTTGTTATTTCCGTAAGTCTCATACGTCTAAAAATCACAACGAATGTATCAAGTTGATTTACACTTGGTTGTTTCGTATGTGACATTTCTTGGAGACTTAAGATAAAAGATGCGAGACACTGAACTTTTAACCTAAGGGTGGTAGGTGTTGGGCGAAGGGGATCCGCGAATCTCGAAGGTGTCTCAATCAGCATAAAACAAAAGAAATCAATAGCTCCCCTCATGGCAGGCGTCGGCACGCGGCATTTACAAAGAGTAAAGATTTCTTTTCACAATTAAACACCCTCTCAAACAGGGTGCAAGCTCGTTGATAACAACTGCGATTAAACTTTTTTTTAGTTTAGTTTGTTATTATGACAACGTTATACTTAATTATAGACAAACATGTTAGAATTTGGAAGTAGCTAGGTACAACAAGACGTGTGTGCACTGTCAATCTGGATTCGTCTCCTCAAACCGGCATAGCGGAGGCGACTGCTGCCTGTATTTATCTGTAGTTGCAGCTGATTGTCGAGCTACATTAAAAAAAACTCGCTTCCAACAAATAAATATTTTAAAATTAAAAGTTCCGCCAAACATAATTTAGGTAAACCCCATATAATCCCTATATTTGTAAAGATTTAACGAGGATATTTATTAATTAAGAGCTCATATGCATGGAACATCGGCCCATCAGACAGGAAACAAACAACTTTACTAGAAAGTTATGTTAATCTCGAGATAAAATCGCTTGACCCTCTGTAATGAGACGGGGATAATATCCAACCCGCCCTTTACATTATTTTGCTTCATTAAACGAATTATTTGTTCGCAAAGATTTTTAAAATAAAATTATGTTTGATGGCCTCCGTGTGTGACAATCGCGGCAATCTGTTAATCGGCCCCAGGTTCTATTCTAAGTAAAAACAAATGTTTATTTATAACATTTACACATATGTATTAAAATATTATAAATATGATATTATATTTTTAAAAACAAGTATTTGTCTGGGTGTATATTTATGTTACATACTAGCTTCGAGTCGGCACAAGTACGTAGTAGAACTTGACTTAAATTTTAGTTTAAAAAATCAACTATTGAACTTACTAAATTAAATGAATTGATTGCTCAGAAAATAACCGCATAGAATTCAGGTGGAATAACTTATTAACTAGTCCTTATAACAACGAGTAAAGTTGAAAATAATTCCTACTCGAATCCATCAGGTTCATTTAAACTTTTCTATCGTAGAGGCAGCTTCCGTTCGTTACGAGAGGATTATTAAATATTGAAACAATGTAGTCTGTTGAGTCTGCAGATAAAATTTAGTAACTAGACGATCACCACATGAAACGTATTTAACTTTTTTAAGTTAAATTTTCCATTTTAAAATAACCTATTGTCAAAGTCTTTTCATTTTTAAAAAGAAGCTTCTTTAAGGTCGTTATGCGTCACCGTCACCGGCACCATTATTCTCTCTCTCTCTCTTGCTATTCGATACCCTGATGTCACCTCTCTTTTAAATTTATATTACTTAACTTTGTTAGGTTACCTATATTTTCATAAAACAGTCTGTAGCTTTAGAATTGAACCCCAAATGGATCTAACTGTATAGTTATTGACCAAAGATATAAAAATAAGTCTCTAACATCAGATTAATTGTATTCCGTATCACGAGCAGACCGCTGTGCATTAGCTACTGATCCCGCTGCAAACTGTCCGGATTAAGAATTTGAAACGATCTGAAAAGAGACACAAAACAAACCTTGTTTGTATTTCATCTCGGAGAACGTTAAATGGAAATCTAATCGTGTGCGTGCATTCGAAATTTAAAATTTTTGATGACAAAAATTGTTCTTTTTTTTTAATAAATTATTTTAACAGCTTTAACTATTGAGTGCTGAGCAATTTTTAAAAAGACATCGGTAATTAAGATACTAAAATAAAATGCGATTAATATAAAAAATGGTCTTTATTTTTAGATAGAGGTCTAAAGATTACGAAATTTTTATAGCTTATTTGGAAGGGCTTAATATAATTGCAATATTTTCTATATCGAAGTTTGTAATACAAAGTTTCGAAGCAGTCAATGAAAATTGGTCATTAGAAGAGGACGTGCAGACAGAGGTCAGCAATAAAGTGACCGTCGTCAGTCGCTGCGTCACGTCCGCATCCGACCCTGTGGTTTGATAGCACCCTCGTTTTGTACACTTCGCCGCGAATCTCTTTTATTGACTGTTGCGGTTTCTCGCTTGCTCGCTTGGTGACATCGGCCACTGTTAAATTATTTTTGTTACTCACTGAGCTTTAACTTCGACACGGGTAGGCACAATTTTGACGCAGACTATTTCTTAAAAATATAAACATAATTTACAATTAATTTCGGCCCATATAGTCTTCCGAATAATTTAACGATTTATCTTCCAACTTATTTCATTTAAGTCGTTAAATTATTTCGAAGGAAAGAACATTAGTTTAGTTTTAGTCAAAACTAATGCTATTATTTTCAGAGATTTGCGTATTAAATTAGTAGGTAGACGACCGTCTCTGTGTGATAACAACCCTTAAAACGAGGGTGTTATAAATATCCTTCATATTTCAAAGTCGCCCACATCTGGACACAGGCTATTGAGATCGGACCTTACTTTAAATCTAATTGCGTCTGACTTTGAAAGCTAATTCATAAACTTATTACATATCTATATTTATTTGAGTATTCGACGTAATGTGAAGCAATGAATAAAATATAACGTCAATTGAAAAAAGAAAGCCGTTCTGGTATGTTTCCCTCGACGACAGCCCATAAAACGCAAATTCGGCACTAAAAAGAACACCCCGACAAAACATCCTTCCTGGACACTAACTCAATACAATGCCCGCCATTCACAACGGATTATTGTATTTTTCCAGCAGTCGAAATATTTAAGAAAAGAATTAACGAATCTCTTCTCTTCGTTTATATTATTTTGAGCCTTAATCTTCTAAACTTTAAATCCATATTCCATTAAGTACAGCGGAATTTATTCTGTGGTGCAGCATGCGTAACAATGAAGGCGCTAATTAGCTGTCAAGACTGTAAATCTCAAGTCCAATGTGCGTCTGCCTGTGTGCCTGTCGGAAAAGACGAATTATTCACAAGAAGTCTCCAGCGATTTCTTTTATTTGTCCGCAGCGTGTCGAGGACAGGATGGAAGTCTCTAATTTGACTGCCATTGTCTGAATATCCCTCAATTCGAGTGATAAAGGGTATTGAAATGTGTCAATTAGTTTGGTCTTTCTGTTTTTAAAATTCAGCATTTTAAATTTATGTTGGCGATGAGACGTGTGCGAGGAAAAGGGGTGTTAAATTTTATTATCATTTTACCTAATTGGTATTTGCAAAGTGGAACTAATCATGGCGAAATTTACGATTCCAAGGCGATCACTCATAACACAATCAGGTTAATTAAAGCCATTTGTCTCCTAAGTTGTAGTGATGGTAGCTAAATTTTAGCGTTTGCCAAACAGCGAAACTCAGTACGTGTAGTTTGATGTATGAGTGTTGATAATTATTATTATTTTATTATTTTATTAGAAAGATTATAAATGTAAGCTATTTATTTGGTGACTTTAAACATGAATGTTGATAACAAAATTTATATAATTGACCTTAAATTAACCGATATCCAAAATAAAAATTACATATTTAATAGTATAAGTTATCAATATCTATTACTCACAGTTGCATGATTACACGATCGGGTCTCCGCAATTTTTGAGTTATTTTTTTCTAAAAAGGTTCATTTTCATTAACGGCATCGGCTCACATATTTGTCATAACCTGTCGCAGGCTACAGCAGGGTCTCCCTTGCGCTTTTTCACGCATTTTTAATTTACGTTGTTTCGGTTTTGTTCCTTCCGACGGTCGTCGAATCATAATTGCCTGTTACTTCTCTCGTGGAATTCTACGTATTTGGTTTGTTGACTATATCGTAAGGGTAGGGTATAACATTTTTTACAGTAATATCTTTCCATACCCATATTATTTATGACGATGTTTTTGTCATAGAACAAAAGTCAAAATAAAATAAAAGATTCTGTGCGCCTAAGTACTACCACGATGCTTCGAGAGCAGAGAGAGAACCTTCAGTAAAACTTTCTTCGATGATTTTAATTTGTGGTTGTTGTCATATAAAAATCGTTTAATTTAGTTAACACATGTTCCTACAAAACCCACTCAGTACTAACTAAAATTAATTAAATTTAATATTTA
Organism: Tinea pellionella; assembly: GCA_948150575.1. Lineage (NCBI taxonomy): Eukaryota > Metazoa > Arthropoda > Insecta > Lepidoptera > Tineidae > Tinea > Tinea pellionella. The sequence continues at coordinate 5,592,617 of OX411252.1, forward strand.
ATTTAGTTTTGTTCTAACAATTATTTTAATGTCTAAATATCGTAATATAATGAAAAACTCGCAAAATATCTAAATTTAAATCAGAAAGCAATAAAACTGCCATATCAGTTTTTTAACACTCCTCCCCTATCGAAATAAATGAAAAGCGTTTCTCTATTTCGGCTCTCTTTACATAATCAAATATTCGCGGCAGAGCGAGTTCGCTACTCAATGAAGATTCATGCTCACGCGGTTGAGTCTAGACGGAACAACGACGCGTTTAGACCTACCTATGATTAAATTAGGGCTTCCACAATTTTTGAAAAAATATTTACTTTTTATTTTTGTTGTAAGCTCTCCAGTGCAGGGAGTGTGTGAACTTGAGACATATTTTAGCTGACAGAAAACTATTTTATAAAGGTATTGTTTTTTTTTATAGTAAAATTAGACATTAGGTTTAGGTGAAGAAAATATCATTTTGAAATCCTGTCGAGTAAAATATTATGCTTTTATTAATAATTTAAAATATATATTAGTACGATAATTAACAAAATATTTAGTCGAGAAAACAATTTATTTTCAACAAACAAGCCGGCATAAACGAGAATTGCTTCCAACGATGCATAAATATCTATTAGCAGATGCGTCGTGAGATTAATATTTTTCAATAGAAGCATTTATGAAACCCGTCTAGGGATCGTCTGAGTACAAACATGCAAGCTTCTTAGCAAACAAGGGTCCATAATAAAAGCTTGGCATATTGTCAAGTTAACAATCGACCTTTTGGCCTTTAAAATCTTTAATGTCTTAATAATAAAGGTGAAAATTGTAGCGAACCTTTCCATTGAAATTAGACGTTGAGAGTATTACGATTGAGGCCTCTAAATACTTATTCATTTTATTCAAAACAGATGAGAAGATACTTAATTCTTAGATCGATATAATTTTCATAATTTTTTGTATAAAATAATTTATTGACCAAATCTGAGAGTGGACTGGTCTAGAAGATATAAATAGAAGATATAAATTTACGATTGGTGAGACCGGTGTTTAAATCCCGCAAAATTTTGACCGGTACCAATGTCACTAGTATTATAAAGGCATGAAACAAAATCAATGTAAAAGTTTATTTAAAAGTCTCTACTTTTATAAATAATAATAATACTCTAAACATATTTTTTTTTACCTCGTCTTCCCTTTTAGAAGGGGAAATTGGTAAGTGTAATAGGTGAGAGGAAATGATATAGCTTCAGAGGTCCAATGTCAGACAATAGGTAAAATTCATACGAAACCCGTGTGTTGAATTTAAACTGCCTAATTATTGAAAAACCAAGATGGCCGTCTTCATCGCAAATGCATAAGTAATATACTTTTTATATTGTAAATATTAAAAATTATTGTATTAATTTAATTTAAATGTTTTAACCAAGAGAAAAAGAGAGTTTTTCATCTGTATTGGAGATAATTGTGTCACAAAAGTTAGCCCCTACAATCAATAAATCGAAAGTAACATCTTTATCGCGAAGGTAAGAAAGTAAATACGCATTTCCTCTTTAAACTTAAGTCTTAACTTTGTCCACGGTTAATAGCTTTTCATTATATCGTTAGATAGGCTTAGGAGGCGCGCCCGTAGGTTTCTCTCGTGAATTATGGTTATTTGAATTGTGCGAAACAAAATAAATTTAGTGAACGTGCTCTATAGCGTTCTGCTCTTTGCATTTTTGAGTGCTTATTTCCAGCGGGATAAAAGTTTTCGTTATTTATGGCCTGCCTCTAAGATTTAATGTGAAGTCAAACAGCGATAATGTGACTCCGGTTTGAATATTTTATTCGACTGTATACTGAATTCGAATGACTTACGCAACTTTTCTTGTATCCAAATCTGTTTATTATTGTTTAGCATTTTTCTACATATTTATCAGTGGCAAAGTGTACAAGCCTTCGGATTCGGATAAAATTTCTTTTAATAAATCTGATTAACAAAAACAACTACAGTGCAGTGGTGGAATAAGATTTATTACAAGCATTTCATTAAACATCCTTTCCCATAGTAACTGGGTTGTAACATTGCCTTATTGTCCATAACTGGCTCTATATCCTCCCTTAGGCCTAACTACCAAGTTACTATTTCCTCCCTCAAGCAATCCCGTATTATTCGAGCCATTTAGTGTAATGCGCGCGGTCTACGGATTGACAGGTTAAAACCATGGTCTATTCTTGTGTTAATATTGTATATAATATTAATTCTACTATTTCGTCAACGTATTTAATGTTTACAAACAACAAAACCGAAAACAAATGAACAAATAAACAAACAGCAATAAGTTAATGATTAATAAAATCTAATTATATTTGGTTAGAAAATCGAAATGAAACGCGGCAAGAATAGCACTGCAAAAGCTTAAAGTTGTACGCGTAAGTACCTACGTCACGGATGTGATTTTAGTTTGTAGTTAGTACGTCGACAGATGCCGTCTTGTTAATCGCTATAGTTAAATTGAAATGGGATTCAATTATGGCTCTAAATAATTATGGTATATATTTTTTGAAATTAGGAAATTGACTTATATGTACAGGTATGTCGAGTATATCTGTATATACAATTTTCTTTTTTTTTTCTTTTTTTCGTTTCTTTTTTATATTAAACTAAAGTGCAGACCATGAGCGGAACAATTGCTACTACAGAATTATGTCTGCAAGCAACAGTCGCCCCCGCTATGCCGGCTTGAAAAGCTGAATTAATAAATTTTCGAGTATAACTAAATTCTAAAATAGAGATAATTAATTTGTATTATCAAACCCATTCCGAATGGATATTCACAATTTGTATCCGGTTAATAATCCCATAACTAGTAGCATCCCGAACAAGAAATTGTATGTGAACGCCCTTATTCTAAAAGGGCGGATTAACTTGGCAGTAAAATTTGTTAAAGAGGAGTGGATATGAGCTTGCGGCCATACATGAATTTAGTTAGCTTTGAAATACCCTAAACGATTTTCGGATATGTAATCCATATCGGTTTAAAGTACTTAATTTTTTTAGAAGCTTAAAAGCTTACAACATTTTGAAGGATGGTAAGAAATACCTGAATAAAAACAAAACTGAAAAAAAATCGTGAGCCCGTGGTCTATGTTTGTTAGCAATGAGCATAGTACATTGTGAACATAATAAAAGTACCTGTATTATTTAATTTATTACAATTTATGTTATTATTAAATTATGATAAAAATTGACAAAAAAAATCGCTTGCTGGGGTGGAAAATCGATCCTATATTCTTCGCGGATTCATGCTCTGCCCACTAAGTTACACGGCGCTTACATAACGCAAAATGTCTGTATTAATTTTTTTTATGTTCCATTTTAATTGGAGAGTTTCTGAGAAGATATTCGAACAAGATTGCACGATTGCATGCCCACGTCTTTAGATCTGGTACCCACAGAGTACTTTATCGGTACCAACTCAACCACAGTCGTTTAAATAAGAAAACTTCTCAAGTTATTTGTGAAAAACAACTTACACATATGAAATCACAGTTTGTGTTCAATGTAGGTACTAGGATAACAGGAGACGGGAAGGGGTGGTAACTATCTCCTTTAGCAGACACGAACACTATAATCCCCGATAAAGCCCGCACATTTACATTCAATTCTAATTCCGGACAACCCACTCTATTCTGATTGTAGTTACAAACTTGATTAAAATTTGCTTTTAACAATTTATTTATATTTCTTATGCAATTTATTCCCTGACTTAGAATTAGGAAACCCCGTATATCAGGACAAGGACAACAGAAACATGTAACAAATATGAGCGGCCGTGGTCTAGTAGAGGATCGATGACCGATTCAGACCCGTGTTCAAACCTCGTTAAATCCTGAAAAATATAACTATGTTATGTGTCATGTAAAAACATGCGTACTTTTTAAATAAAATTGTTTGGATCGGGAATCGAACCCTCATAGAAGAACATCCTCATAGCAGTCTAGCACATTACGTTTAGTAGCCGATTACTTATAAATTTGAAAAATTTCCGTATAAAATAAGTTCATTATAAGTCTGTAATTCAAATATTTATCAAATTAAACAAAACAAAGTACTAGTCTACTCAAATTCAGCTTCATTTTTAAAAGAAAGAAAACGTGCAAACATTAAATTAAATATTTTAACAACAAACGGCACTTAATTGAGTTTGTTCAGGACTAAACAAAGACTAAAAAAAACTTTTAAATTGAGTGTCCGAAGTGTTACGAACATGTTGATCTTTCTAACTGCTTAGGGTAGGCGTTCTTCTACCTGTTTTTATTAGTTACTATTTTTCTTTACCTTGAGTACCAGTATCGTAACAGTAGTTATCGTCTACTAATGTAAAATTTATACATGGACGTATAATAAGAATGGAATAAATTCATTTTTTGTTACTAGTATGACGTTACCGACCTTTATTAGACTCCACGGTATCACGGTACAAAATAGACAGATATATATTTAATTAATTTAATATCTAATGATCATTTATTAGATACACGGATATAAGAGCGGTCACTAGCAGTAGATATTGCTCGGTCCATTACATCATACGTCCATGATTTGAACGAGCTGGCAGAATCTCGTAAAATCCCGACCGGTACCAATGTAACTATGTTATATTATTTAAGTAGGAATCTTAAATCTATATATGCATATACAGAATTGGTTATGGCGTATACAGGTGAACAAACATCCCCCTGTAAACAGCAGCAAAACTTTTTTCAACGACAACTTTTTACTGTTGTTTGATTTTTCTATTACAACCGATATGATAAAATGTTACGAGCGAACGTCAAAACACGGGGATCTATATGACAATTCTGTTTTTTTATTTATAAACTTCGCCTATAGAGATAGTGTGTTAGAAAAGAAATGGAAAAATTGTACTATTTTATATTGTTGTTATCGAGGGGGAAATGCTTCATGAGTTAAGATTATTGAAAACTGTTACTTATGAACAGAAAACGTAGTTTTTTTACTTTATTTATAATACAGGGCGTGAGCAAAGTATTTATATGTATTATAGTATTTCTTTTATACGCAGTAATTAAAGCACCAGATTTATAAAAGCAAAGGTATTTGTTGTGAGTCTGATACCCACACAAAAACAGGGTATCCTAGTTAAAAAACAGTACATTTTGTATTTATTTAATTTCAATTAAATCTCAGCATAAAAATAAACATTTGGAATATATATTTTTTTAAAAGCAAATAAACAATTAACGACTTTTTGACGTAAATTAATTGATTATTTTAAGAGTTTCAACAAAAAACAAGACCAACAAACGAAAGTAGCGGAGATTTATTTTACTTTGCCCCAACAATTAAGACTGAAAGTGAAAAATCTTTCAAAAGTTACAAAATCCTGTCGGTATTCGTCGTTTATACCGTTCTTTAAATTGGCAAATTTTTCTTATGAAAACTTTCCCATTCACCCCTTTTCCATTGCAATCAAGCCATTTTGGCACCCATCGGTACAGGGTACTGCAAAATTCAGAATACTTAACATTCAACTATTTATTCAGTAATATAAATAGCCGGATATAGAAGAGTCATGTCATGTCTACTGCTGCACGGTAGATGTGGCACACTCGTTCCTCTAAGACGGGATAGCGGAGGTGACTATAGCCTGCAGACATTTCTCTATAGCAGTTGTTGTTTACTATAAAACAAAATAATTTCAATTTATTTAGCGATAATAATCGGTCGATCATTCTCTATTTATAAATTACCCTATACACCTGGAAGTTACACCAACACATAATAATAGAAGCGGCGGCAAACACAATTAGGTTAATTAATGAATTAAGACCCGCGGAGTTTCTTTATCTTGTTATTAATTTATCTAAGACCGAGAGAGAGACGAAGTATCTAGACGTCTTACAAATGAGAGTGGTTCAAATATTTGTTAAAAGCAGACCAATTTAGTTAAACCCTAGAGAAATCGTTGTGGATTTAGATTAAGTTTATTGACACCTATATTTATAAGTTATAATTCTATATATTTTTTTAATTAAAATTCTAGATTTGTTTATTATTTAATACATTATGATAAAAATTTAATAGAAAACTCACCACGCACATTGATATATATTGCAAGTTGTATCGGTTTGCAATTAACTCAAATGCAAAGTAAAGGCTGCAGTGTTAATTGTGGTGAATATATGATGTCAACTAAGCAATTGGGATGGAAAGATAGAATAAAGGAATTTCGACACGGCGTCCGCGTGCATAGCCGAAGACGTGGATTCAAATCCCCGAAGGTAGTTGCGAGTGTGTGAATTTTTCTTTTAACAATAAAAAAATTGTTTATATATTTTGTCTAAAGCATTATTTTAAATTCCCATAATAAATGATATCAACCAAGAAAGCAGCATTAATCAGGGTCCGGATGCCGTATGATTTGAATGCAAAGGGCCAAATCTCCAGGTTTATAAAGTTCGGGTGATGTGGAGCATGTGAGCCCATGTCATTAGTCATAAACGCCTGATAGCATATGAAATGTAGTCTGACGAGTTCAACACATTTCAAAAATATTATATTATATTTAATTTACTTAAAAAATAAAATTCGTCTTACTATACCGCCAATTTTCTATCATTACGCAATATTAGATTTGTAATGATTTTAATTCAAATTAATTAATTATTTATTATTTACAATAGATAATTTTAAAGAGATGATGGGTATACGAATGACAGCTGATATTAGCTCAATCTGCCGTCTTTAAAGTGAAATTATCACCTGTGAAGTAAGTGAGGGATCAGCTTGGAAGTAGCCGAGTAATACACTTAGTAAAACACTTATGCCCTGTCCTTACCCTGTCAATAGATAGTGTACATTTATTTTGTCTCCTTAACCCGGCAAAACGGAGGAGACTGCTGTTTGTAAACATTTATCCGTCGTAGCAGTTGTTTTTCTCGTGAATCGCACTCTTAACATCAGCTAGTCAAATTTTGAGTCACTTTTTAAAAAAGTCGAGAGTTTTATTGATGTAAACGGACTACAACATTTGCTCAACATCGCGAGGTGCTAGATGCCACCCCCTTGAACGTGATCAGTATTCTGATGACGTCGGCATCTTATCACGAACGACGAAGGACGAATACCTTAAAGAGAGTTTTTTTTACAGAAGTTTTAACGTTTCCTCAGTCTTGGTTCTAATTTTAGACATTAAAACAAAGTTTTATTAGACTCGCTATTATATGATTAAAAACTGAAAAGATAAAAAAATGTACACCATAATAGCTACCTAGCTGGGTAGTCCGAGTCAACTGCTGCCATGAAGAAATGTCTACAGGCATCTATCGCCAGCTTAGTAAGAAGAGTGTGCCGGTTGACATGGCACACTCTCCTCGTTATACTTTGGCTAATCCTAAACTAATTCTGAATAGCGACATAGGTCACTTTACGGCTGGCTTTGTATTGCTTTCTATGTCGAAGTGCATAGACCTTTTTTAAAGGCATATGAAAATAAATATATTCAGCATCCAATGTCCACAAAAGTGACATCACCACAATAAATATTGGGAAAGGGTGATCGTCCACATATCCTAACAGGATTATCTCGTACCCCCAGAGAATAGAAAAATTGAAACATCACATAACACGGGAGAGGTCTAAAATTTAAAAATATACGATCCTTTCGCTTGAGTGGACACGAAAAACGAGTGCTATATAAATGAACATCAAATTTGTCGGGATTTCAGGATACTTTTCACGACACCTCTCAACTCCGAGAAAGGGTGACTGGAATATTTTAAAAGAATAATATGGATTTAATAAAGTTTGTTATTATATTTATCATAGCATAGTATAATAAGAGGCTTGATACCGTCAAGCCGGCATAGAAGGGGTGACTGTGTCTTGTGTCCGAGCGCATTCTAGCTTTACATCAGGCGGAGTCGCATGTCGAGCTTCTATTAAAATACAAAAGCTTTTTGCACAATAATTATAATTAGTAATTACACGTGATTTTTTTTTCTTTTTTTTAACTATAGTGAGTGGCCAATAACTAAAGTTACATTGGTGGCCAGATTTTTGAAAAATAGTTTTCAGTAAAATTAATTCAATGAAATATCCTATCCATAGTTGTAAATCATAGTGAAACCGCAACTCATTCCAATTCCTTACGTACGTTTTAGCATTCCGAAGAAAGAGTGGAATCAGTGCGGTGGTAAAAATCAAATTGAGTAGCCGATAAACACACCGACCCTCCCTTTACCCTCCCTCATGAAGGCCCTCGCAAAATTTTGATTACACCGAAAAGTGTTACTTATTCTCAAATAAAAAATACGTCACGAAAAATTTCGCTGATGTCGATATTGTTATGGCGGGTTTATGTCGGAAATTGGGGGTACGGTTATTGCATGTCATTAGGAATTATGGGCTTCCGAGGTAAGGCGGAGAAAAATTGCCTGAGTGTTAGTAGGAGTAACAATTTTTTCCGATAATGTAATTTTTAGTAATTTATGCCCTACCTAAAGATGACAGGTCTTGAATAATGTTTTTTGATATTAACTATTCACTGGTACAAAAAATTCTCAGGACTAATATTAGCATCTAAGTAGTTAGGTAAGTGATTTTTTTTAATTCGTCATTTATATTAAAAATAATATTGTTTTTTTTATGTCACAAGAACTTTGGAAACAAATATTCAAATAAATTAGACATCAAGTTATTGAATAAACAACTCGAAAAAATTATGTATCGTACGTGCTCTCTTGCGCCATAAAATGGTACCGGGACTTATTTCATATATTTAGTTACGGCACCATAAAGCATAAAAAGCATTCAAATGTGATGTTATTTTGCAGCCAACACGGGGGTAATTTATTTTGGAGCCATTCATAATTTTCCTTTATTCACTTTATGTTGATTTTTCCTTCGAGAATAAGTACTCGGTAACAATAATATTATTTCAACGGCCCCATGCATCACGTGTGCTTAGGCCTTCCCTTTTATTCTTTGTTATTGTTAATGTGAACCGCGCCTTGTCTTTATATTTCTTTTGGTAATTTAATTTAGAAGTAAAATAATGCCATAAATATATAAACACTTCATTTCTATTAAGGACCCTATTTAGTAAATATTTATTTAGACAGTTCAGTATTTCATATTACATATTCGTCAAATTACCGACGAATTCTTAAAAAGTATGAAATCTCTTATCAATCTAACACGTTTAACCTTTTAAACATTACGTAGTTGCCTCCCCTCTCAAAAAATGGTAGTCGTTGAAAATAAACGCCTTCGCTACGCGCACTGAACGTGAAAGTCACGGAACGTGGCCACACGGTTCGCTAAGCCGAATATTATGAGAAGCTCACCACAGGTGCTGGTAAGGATCGAACTTGAGAAACCCTCTTGGAACTGGCGTGTATTTCCGTCAGTCACGTTTTGACATATGCTTATAAGAATACAAAATAGACTTTGTTTCTAAAATGGAGTGTGAATTCTTTGAGTGTGTTTATTGTTCAAGTAAATCCATTTTTCGCTCAGAATAATTTCTATAAGAGACACAGATTCAGATATGCAAATCAAGATCCAAATAGAAATTCCGTAGATAATTTGGAAATCAAACAACCGTATTCAAAGATGATTATCTTTTTCAAAAGGCCCCGTGTATTTGTTCATCTGATTATGTCACGGGGACGTTTGTTTCTGCAGTTACTTGCTCAGTTGACCGTTATAATTTCCTTTGTTTGCAATAACACAGCACATATTATATCATACAGTATATCATAACCACTTACAAACGGTTTGAAATACCAATTCAATAAAACCCTGTCAAACTTTACTTTAAGTTAGTACCTAAAGAATTAGGACCGAGGTTTAACCATCGAAGTTACATATTTTGTTTCACGTTGTCATCCTTTAGGTAGCCCAGCATCAAGAGTGAGCATTGGTGCATAAAATATAGGCTGTAGGGAACAGTCCCTTGGATATACGAAAACACAGTTGGTATTTTTGAACCATTACACTTCACGCCTCTATGTTTGTCGGAAATAAATTGTGATTTTTCTAAAAGTTTATATTGTTTATAAAGTTAAAAATAATATTGCGTATCTCGATCACAATAACAAGAAGTATAAATGTACGTAGTTATAGTTAAAATGCTGGATCATCCTCCCATTGACAGCTTTGATAGTTTTCCCATAAATGACCACCTCGGGCGACGGCAATAAAGCTACCCATTGTCCAATATCTCTGAACTTTTCCGATACACTACCCAACGACTGCGGACGTTGCCAACAATTATCTAAATAGCCATCTACATTCTTACCCCTTACATTTTATTATTACCGGTCAATTTATCCGATAGTCATGTGCGGTGTTCGCAAATCTTCGGATTTCTTATGTTTGCCTAGTAGATTTTACGATAAGAAATTGTAATGGAAACTGTGCAAGTAAAATAAAAGCAGGGATTTTTGTTGTGTGTATTACGTTAAAAGGTTCTATTATCAATCTACTATTATTGTATTTGACAGTACAAAATAATGCAGAAGTTGTATTCTTCTCTGCTATTTCTATATATTGCTAAAATAATGCTATAATAAATAAACTATAATGCTAAATAGCTTTCTCTTCCTCCGTGTTTATGAGAGCTGTATTTGTTAGAAGATATTTTAATTTCAAACTGCTTAAGTGAATATTATTTAAAACAATTAAAGTATATTTAAACAAAGGGTCGATTTTAGATTGACAAACTGTTTCCACCCACCTTAAGTCTGTAGTTAATGTGCTGGACTTTCATCTATTCGAAATCACATCCTACAAACATTTAGACCTCACATTTATTGAATAAAAATAAATAGATACCTAAATACATTAATTTAACGATTTGGGTTAGGTGAAGTAAAGATTTCGCTGATGTTTTGGGGTTTTATTGAGTTAGTTATACAAAAAATAGGAGCGTAGATTTTATTTAAGTTAATTATTGAAGATTATAGTTGAAGGTCCCAAAGCTGAGTAAAGAATTTCCTTCTTTCCGTAACCAAAGAGTCTTTGTAAGTCACCAAAAAAAAGTCCTATCTAGACATTAATATATCTATATTCGATATAGAATTCTCGATTGCTGACTTCACTGAATTCGGACATTGTCTCGGTCTCACAAGGGACGGACATTTGGTGTTTTTAGACAAAAGAAGCACATCATTCTATGTCTTCTGTTCCCCCCTTATTGGACATCGGCGTAATGATGACATAGCAGCATATTTATCTTTTGGATAGAGTTTGCTTATCATTGACCCTCATACTCGTATTTTTTGGGATTACAATACCGGGTGTGTACCGTTACGATTTAGAGAATTACTAGTACTTAGGATATAAGCCTCTTTTAGTATTGGAAAGTGGTAGAGAGTGCATTAGAGAGTGCACGCCACTTACGGCCGAGCCTATAACTCAATTCTGACTCTGGTCATATAGAAAACTATTCCATGTGTGAAATAAAGTAATAAATAACGATCTTAGATATTTAAGGAAGCTCGTATTATATGTCCCTTAAAATATATTAAGAATGCGACTTACACCACTTTTTGAGTGAAGAACTAAGGTCTGCCCTAAGGCTCCAATATTTATTTATATTGTTTGGTCAGATATAAAAATAGAGATACATATAAAAAGTAGATAATTTTAAATTAATTTTAAAAAATGAAATATTTTGTAAATCTATAAATCATCGAGTACCAGCATCAATATAAGTTTGAAAATTAAAAAAAAAAAAGAAGAAAATTAATAGGTCTTAAAAACAGAGTACATTATTAAAGAAAACAGTGTCATCTTCAAAAGGATAACACTACTACATTTCCTAACGGAGGCTGGCTGTCCACCAGGCTGAACGTGGCAAAAGTGTATCAAATCTATTTTGGCCGAAGTGCATTATAAAATATATGATAATGTTCCTTATAATTACATTAGCGAGTTAATTTGTGGATACAAACAAGGGGTGTTACTGAGAATGCCGTTAATGTCCTCTCCACGCCCACAGTCTGTCCACGACTTGACCAAAGAGGTCCCTAAGGATAGTTTACCATAAGACTGTTAAGAGGGATATAATAGTACCCCGAGGGTATTGCCATTTGAATAAATTGGCCTTTCAATGATAGTTTTTGAAAGTAATAATTAAGGTGTACCTACGTTTGAATAAGCGATCTTAATAATACTAATCATTCTGTAATCTGTTGAAATTATTTTTTAATATAATTTTAAACGGTTAATTATCTTTTATATAAAACAAGGGAATATTTCTTTGTTTATTTCGTATGCACTCTGGAACTTACCAGTTCGATTAGAAAATGTATTATTATTGTAGCTCGGCATATAAGAACACTCCGCCTGATATTATATTTAAAAATAGTGGTACGGCAGGACGGCAGACTGAGCTAATAAATCACCATCAGTCCGCCTATAACTTTTTTGTATTATATAGCCCGTATATTGAGTTGTTTGGGTGCTCTAAGGATGGAACGAAAACGGTAATGTTAAGCGCTTAAACTGATTATGCCCATATGAAGGCAAATGAATTAAAAAAGGAGATAAATATTATATTAATTCCAGGTCGGGGTGTTATTAGATTTGTTATCCTTGCCTACTATCCATCCGGGTATACTCCCATAGTACAGGGTATCCTAGTTTTGGGGTCAATACATGAGCGGACTAAGGCCTAGGCAATCTAGGCACGTACCTAGGGCCCGTAATTTTAATTATGTTTATTTAATTTTTGTACATCCATTTTTTTCTTGGATTCCGATAATTAAATAGAACTACATACTATATGTTTTAAAACCAAACCACCAAACGCAAAGCATGTATCATGATTGAAAAATAGGCCCGGAATTACTATGTCGCCTAGGGCCCGCTTTGTCTTAGTCTGCTACTGGGTCAATACTTTGAATGTATTGTAATTATTTATTTTTAAAATGTTTATCCAGAGAAACTATAAGGAATAAATAAATAATAATAATAATAAATGAAGAACAGTCACATTTTATTATCACAACCGAAGCAAAAGTTTCCTCATTTAGTATATCCTAATATTTTCCTGAAACCAAGATGTCTACCTAAATATTAATATTAGAAACGCGACATGAGGGGGTGAATACTAAATTAACATGTTTCTCCGGCGGTACCTTTGGCAAACATTGTTAAGACACTCTGATTAGGGTTGTTCAACTGACTTACTTTCACTGATACAATCAACCGATCTGTAAATGTAAAAATGATAAATAAAAAAATAAAAAAAAATATTTTATATTTTTATAGTTTGATATAATATTATTATTAAAAAAAAAAGAATTAAGATACAGCGGTTATTTTTGTTAATATAGGGTTTGAAAGCATTTTCTTTTTAATTTTACTGTAATTTTTGTGTATTGTTTTAATTTTTATACTTAATTGTATTTCTGCAAATATATCTTATTAATTAAATTAAAGTGAAGTAAATAAATAGACCTGATGTCACAACACTAACTGTTCATAGCCACTACTCGTAATACAATGTTTGCTTTCATGTAAGGGTCTTTCGATGAATCTTAATCTTACTGAGTCAGGTTACCCTATAACCCGCATGTATAACTTAATCGGCACCCCCCGTATGGACCACCCTTAACTTACCTCTAATTGTTTGCTCTCAATATTGTCGATGTATGCCGTGCTCTTCAGAAGCTTACAATGGATGTTTGTTATAGAATATTTTGGAGCTATTAAATGCTAACTTTAATATCCACTATACTATACATACGTACCTATTGTATTTTACTTCTTTCGTTCATAAAGATGCATCGACAAAGTCTCGTAGATCTTTTGTATGAAACGCCTGGGTTTGTTTAAAATACTTAAATATTATAAAAATGCATAGGATATAATACTTAGCCATTTGTCGTTGTTACTATAGTAGCAGTTGTTTCCATTCATGGACCGCACTCTAGCTTTACATCAGGCGCAGTGTTGTCACATGCCGAGCTACAATAAAAAAATGGTGGTAGACTGGGCCTGGGAGCAAATGATCGTCCTACTTTCAACACAATCTAATTTATTCGTGAAAATACGAGTATTCTAGTATCTTACACATTATTACATTTTTAAGTGAAAAAGCAACCCCTTCTCTAAGCACTTTCCTTGAATAATTGTCAAGAAATTTACTCACACAGAATTAAACGTAGGTGGAAGGTAGCTTGTTTTTATTACTGGTTATTACAGAACTCCTCTTATTGTCTTAGGGTTCTCGACATCTCATTACACTTCGGTACGTGTTTCTCGGGACTCCTGTTAAATTGTCGTGACGAATAGCTCTCATAAAGTCAAATATACTTGCTCGTTAGTGTCTTGTATGTGGATAAGAAATGTTATGTTGTGTGATTTCAATTATTGTCACTTTTATTGTTTATATTATTTAATAGCTTTTTGTAAATATTATTTAAATTTAAAAAGAAAATAGTGTAACCTGATTCTACTGAAAAAAAAGGAAATAGTTTATTCCTTCTTAAAAACTATATTTACAGAAAACACTGGCCTCCACAGCGGAGGCGACTTGTAGCGGAGTGTGATCACGCACAACTCTACTATAAAGAAAAGGAAAATTCTGAATAGTATATAGGTGACTGTCCCAGCTACTACATATGACCACAGATGTGAAACAATTCGCAATCGTCTCGTTGAATAAAAGTAAACAAAGTTGTTCACTGTGTTATTCTTTAATTAGCATACGGGTGGAGTCTTGTTCTACGTTTATCATTTCCATATGGAAAAATCATTCAAATATATCTCGTTGCTAGAAACAGAGTAAACGAATTTCGGGTAAAAGCACCAGTTGTATCCAATGCGTATTTTGTTTATATTTAAAATGAGGTAAAGTTATTAATAAAAACCCGTTATAATTATAACAACCTTGTACAATAACATTTATTCAAATATTTCTGTGACAGAGCCAAAATTGTAGACTAATGCAAACATAAAATAAAACTTGCAGTAGGTCTATAATAAGAGCATTTGCCCTTTAATATTATGCCGTATGTCGTACGTATATGGGCCGTCGCAAGAAATCCCCCTACGTGAAAATTATACTGTTGTGGAACGCATTAATTTGCCATATTAATTTAGCTGTAAAACTCTGCTTGCGACAACTCAATGGGGAATTTTCCCAAGTTTCTCGTCCCTAAGGCACGTTTGTACAAACATTAACAATCTTAGTTACACATGTTTGTTATTAAACTAACTTAATAGCTATTTCTATTAGCATAAGAATTATTTTGCTGTAGCGGTGTAGTGAGTAGGGTATAACTTCGTAGAGGTATTACAGTTGCATTATTGTAACTTTACGAGCATACCTCTTTTGTTAAAACACCTATGAGACTAAACGTAACAAGGTTATTGCTACATTTTATTGTTTTACAAGTTACATATTTGATTTATCGTTTAAATTATTTTAGTATTCGGCAGCGCTTTATTTTTAGGGTAAAAATTAATTTAATTCAAATTTTAATTAATCAAAAAGTTAATATACGTTTGTTTTTATTTCGACTTTTCTAATAGATCTTATTTGTAGAGAAGGAATTAAATGCGGCATTAAGTTGATACCGTTGACGAATTATATTTAAAAAATTATAATAGTTATTAGCCCAGTCTGCGGGCATAGCGGAGGCGACTGCTGCATGTAGAAATTTATCTTTAATAGCAGTTGTTTCCTTCATGGACTGCACTCTAGCTTTACATCAGGCGGAGTGTTGCCGCCGAACTGGCGAAAATAAAGCGGATAACCAATCTTGGATTCCATTACGAAGCTGTGAAATGTAGTGACCCGAGTCATTCAACTTGACAGTTGAAGCCGGACCTCATTTTTAACGCCATTGTAAGAGTGTCAATTGTTGCGATACGGTACCCCTCTTTGCATTAAATCGCACCCTCACCATTCCTAGTTAATCTATATGTTATTTATGATGGTCAAGGAATTTAGCACTTAGAGGGCCGTTTTCGGCATAAGTATCTTAGCATGTCGATTTAGGGATAAAAAGAGCTTACTTAGCTGAAAATTTAAAAACCTACCATATAGCAATAAAATGCGTCAAATAAAGTTAATAATAAAAACACCTATATAGGTATTTTATATTCATTTTCCATACGATACCATAATCATGAAACCCCTATCTATACCATAGATAAGATTTTTCTCATGACTTGCATATTTCGTTGTAGAAGGGAGCGCGACCACGCGTGCCAGCGCGATCGACATGTTTATCGCCTTAATATAAAATAAAAAGAATAGGGTTAAAGTTTTTTCGATAAAAATAAATCGAAACGTCAGCATATGGTAGCAGGAAACTATATTATATATATCATGACGGTTGGATTTGAAAGTATTATAATTAATATATTATATATTTAATTTTACCTTCACAAGATACCTATGAATTTTTAAATTTGTTTATTTATTCACAATAATTAATCTATCCAGTTTTGCACTACCAGATCACAAACCCTCATTTAGTTTGTCTGTGATCATTGAGTTATATAAACACTTATATAATATATAATACTTATACACAAAATACCTATATACAATATACTTATTATTATACTATATATATTACACCACCATTCACAATTTTTAACTATGATTATATAATCTTGTTTTTAAGTTGAGAAAATAACGTTTGAAATCGCTTCTATATTTGTTATTCCAGTTCATGTACAATGTACATGTCCTGTAGTTTCGGTGGCATTTCATTGAGGAATAGTGGTGTTAAACATTTTAGTACTCTTGTACCATATACATTGGACAAACCGATTGTTTTGTATAATTTAAGTGTATATAAATTTGTTTAAGGTCTGTCGTCACGGCATAATTAATTTTCCGGCCCTTCAGGTGCTCACGTACCGTTTATGCTTACGTAGACTTTAAAACGTTAAAAATCTTTAGTAAATGTTATACGAGATATTAAATCTTCTTTAAAATGTCTCGTTGTTTCATAACTTTGCATATTTTCCACAATGTACACAATAAGAAATATTTGTCACTAGGTTTTCGAGCTGGGGGAGGATAGTATGGGGAGTGCAATAATTTTCCTGGATTTTTCTTTTGAAATATTGTACACTAAAATAATTTTATTTTGTTTTGTCCCCACATATATCTGTTTATTATTTTTAAATATTGTACAAAAAAAAGTTATTGAAAGAGACCTCATTATTTTTACAAATCATTATTTTTGATTTTTGTAAGAAAAATAACCGTATTTTTCTTTCTTCTTGGTGTTGTTGTTTGCATACGCACAAGTCACCGCACACGATTTGAATTCCAAATTTGAAAAGTCGCGGTTATTTCCGATTCACCTTTCTGTTTTTCTTCATATTGTTTGTGTGACGGCTTTTATTTTGTTATCGAGTGCCACGGGGTGGTATTGTTTGTTTATGCATATGAATTTAGCACTAAAATGTAGAGGCGAAAATTGCGAGCACATTACGTTGGTTTCAAAATTAAAATATTAATAATTTAATATATTTTTTTCCGGATGGCTGTTCATAATGCGGTACTTGTTCCTACATTAACCCTCGGCATGCCTGGTAGGGTCTGTCAGACCCACCCAGGCACAAAAACCGTCGTGTTTCATTCGAATTTGATTTTTGTGCGCACCCGTTCTCAGTAGCTGACCATATTGAACAACTGAACGTTTTACGTCTGTTACCCCAGTCCGGAGTGTGTTCTCTTGTTAGAGAGACCAGCTCAAAACGCGCGCGGGTCTCACAGACCCTACCAGGCATGCGGTGTGATTATTTGTGTAAGTATTCTATTAGTAGTTTTTTGTGTTTTCAAGTAGTATTCTCACAAAATAATAATATTTTCACATTATATAGTTTCAACATGGTTAGCCATCTGCCGGGAGAGGATATTATTTGTAAAATATTACTTAAAATGAATGAAAACAACGACGTTGTACTTCAAAATCACAAAAAAAATTTCAATGTTCATTTTTTCATTAGAAATAGATCTAGAGACGGCTGAGACACTGAAATCTGACATTATAATATTATATAACAAATGAAAACAGGGTCATTTCGATTTTGATAAGCTTGTTCGATTTTATGATGTATCATAAAAGTCAAAAAGAGAGTCTAATAGTATTATGCGCAATATTTTTTGGTTGCTCAGCACACCTGGCATAGATAGAAAAATTATCTAAATGCTCGAGTGTCCAGAACGCAAGAACCATCGATAAGATTTCATAAAATACTTGGCTCTAACACTGACAGAACCACATCTGCCATTAAGAAACAATTATGCGATTGTAGTGCCAAGGGTGGCCCACCGCTAAAAAAAACTACTACCGGCATAAAGCATCAATGCTACATGTGCCTTTTTAAAAGATTGTAAAGCACAATACTTTCATGAGACGTGGATAAGTAACATAATATGTCAAGATCACGAATTTTTTCAATGTCCTATGTGCTACCAAAGTGGAGCTCAAAAAAATCAAGATGGAAGTGATGAAAACTTATTATTTTGTTGTTAATTATACGTTTATGAACGTGCCTTACATTCCCTAAAGTCAGATTAAAAATATCTTTACTTTATATAATTAAATTATGTGAATAAAAATTAGATGTTAATTTTTTCAGTTAAAATCGTGATCTTCGTTAATTGAGCAAAATAAGCAACAATGTATTTAGATTTGTACTTTTTTCTCATTTAAACATCATATATACATCCCTAATTTAATAATAAAAACTTTTTCGTAACTACTTTACCACGAATTAGACATAAAATAATGAGTTCAAAATTTGGGTCTGGCAGACCCACCAGGCATGCCGTGTAACTTTTGGCCACCAGGCATGCCGAGGGTTAATGTATGGAAGTGAATGTTGGGTATGGCAGAAGAAGCAAGAGAGTAGGATTAATGCTGTAGAAATGCGGTCACTAAAGAGTGTATGTGGAGTCACGATAGCGGATATAATGAGGAATAGTGTTGTGCGCGATAGATGTGGTTTGAAAGATGATGTAGTGACGAGGATTGAGAAAGGAATGCTTCGATGGTTTGGGCACTTGGAAAGGATGAATGAAAGGAGATTGACGAAAGGAATATATAAATCTGATGTGAATGGAGTGTGCGAGAGTGGCGTTCCGTTGTTTCTGCCTATCCCTGTGGGAAAAAGGCGTGACAATTGTATTGTATTTTTTTCCTTTATACAGGGTTATTATAATATTAAATTAAAATCAACACTTTTATTTAGTTTGCCGTATGGCGCGATACTATCGGATGGTGCAATAATACAGTGTGTGTTTTATCTTCCAAAATCAACGGGTTCGGTTCCTGGCTGGGAAGATGGATTTTTCCAGAATCTAATGATGCAGTTTAGTTGACATCAAAATGGGTCTCGAGACTCCTTTGAGCGTTTTTCGATATCTCTTAAAGTTTCGGACCTGAAAAATGTAATTTGACTTTTTGATAAAATATTATTAATTTAGTTTACATAAATTAAAATGAAATATATATTAAATCTACCTAATTATTTTAAAATAACTCCCATACATATAATTGTATTGATATCTACGAAAGGTTAATATTATCCAACATAATACTAAGGGTTTATACAACTCAGCAAATGTAAATTAACTAAATGTTTACTTTGAGTTGTCTGTATGGAAATTATGTCCATTTAGTATTATGATATAGTACCTACATTATGATATTCATTTAATAAATAAATAATAACAAAATAAAGTTTAACATAATGCATATGTTTTATAATCGTCTAGTGCAACAGAAAATGATAATCTACTTATTTTGGAAATAAATTGTATCGAAAGAAAGTACTTCAGTTTCACTCTTAAAAATGAAGAACTCTAGTTCCATTAACACTTACAAGAGGATTTAAGTACGTAGCGGTCGCCCTCCATGTTGTCTTAGTAAGCACTGAGCTTACGCAGGTCAAGCAAACAAACCATAATGGATTCTGCCCAACTCGGTAAATTATCATCTTCTCCGGATATTGAATATATTACAGCAATATTGCTATCCTACGCAACTGTATGTAATAAATGAGTGTACTAACCGAGACTGTGATTTGATTTGTTAGGCGAAATATTTGCTTTCAAAACAAATGATTTTGTGCAAATACGATTGAGTTCTAAAATTTTAAGTGGAAATTGAAGGAACCTCATCGAAATCTAAAGAAGAAAGTACGGTCCAAGCCAATAATGAACGAGGAGATGAACCAGACTGAGGCAGTCTTGAATATTAATCGTCTTAGGGAAATGGATTAAAAATTCCATGTCCTAACAAACGGCGCCCCATCACGTTCTCTTGTGTTTTTAAAACAACTTTTTTTAAACATTTTCGATCTCATTTGCATTATTTTTTCTTTCCCTTGTGAATAAATTAATGAATCCTAAGAAATATTGTTCGGTTTGTAAAGAAAAGCCGAGTAATTTATGTGTTTCTTGAATAATATAATTATTTGAATTGTTCTTTTTTTATTTATTATGTCTTTACGATAAAATTAATTACATTTTAAATTTGATCTATTGTAATATTTATGATTATATCTCTAATGTTAAATTATTGTACGATTTTTGAATCATTTCAACTGAAAAGCTTTTATCCACTTAAAATAAAATCAGTTTAACGTGAAGAAATTTAACGGATATTAAAAAGTTTAGCTTGTCGCGGAGTTAATATTGACGGGCGTGCCAGATGGGAAGAAAGGGTTTCTTCAAAAGAATTCAAACGACGACAAAAAGGCGTAAAGAATCACAGGGGGATGGGGTGAAGTAACTTATGCGGCGAAGAAAGAGGCCGAGGAATTAACAAAAATAAAAGGTGACGGCCACAACGCTGTTTACGGGGTGGCAAGGGTCCCTTAATTAAAGGCTTTAGACATCGGACTTTTCGCGATGCAATTTGCTTAAAAGACAAGAATTATTTTTATTGAAGTCATCACTAATTTTGAATGAAAAAGGGAGGCGACCCAACTGTTCTTTTGTTATGTGACAAATGGCGTTGTAATTGTACCTTTTTTGTAAAATTAATCGATAATTTAAATATTATATATTCAGAGTTTCAAAAACTAAAACATTTATACATAGATCAAATTCAATGTATTAAAAGTGAAAAAAAAACAAAGGTCACTTTGAAATTTAAAAAAAAAAGATAAATTCATCTTCTAATTAAGCGCCGTCGTTCCTAAACAAATTTTAAGTAGTATTAATTATCTTACGTTTTTATTAATAAATGTCGTTTTTGTAAAGTTAAAAAACTGGAGACAGTTGTTCGTAAATCCGAGATTTCTCCGAGGGTCGAGAGGAAGGGCAGAAATTAAAATCATAAGAAAATAATTAAAGCCCGTAAGGGGATTTATTGGACAGAGGAGACGTGATTAATTGGTTTTTGGGCGCAACTTGGGACAAAAGTAATAAGTGTCAATATTCAGATATTTTACAACTTTATTGGAAAATTCCTATGAAAATTAATTATTGGAATACTTAATTAGTTTTTATAAAACAGCAGTAATGCAAATTACCCGTATGGTAATTTCCTGTTTCACTATAAAAAAATTGTGAAATAAAAACGCCTATATAATAATATTACAACTACTTTGCAGATTAGGTTTACATTTCTAGTATTGACGCAACTCACAAAAGCAACTCCTTTTTAATTCATATCTCCTATTCTAGGAAGGCAAAGGAAACAAGACCCATACAGCCATGTCTTCAGTAATATATTTTCTTTTGAACATCAATTTACCCAGAAACATCATATGATGTCACTCTGGCAATCGACACAGTTGCCATTAAATAAAAGAAGAACAGGAAGAAGTGCGCGCGTACCACAATAATTCCCATGACGTAGTAATCATAATTCATAATAGAGTAAATTTTCATTTCTTGACAAATTGTTCACTATTTTAGCACTACTAGTTTTATACAAACCACAGAAAATAATTTACAAAAGCATAAAACTTTCTGTTCAATTGACCGTGAAACACACACACTTCTTAAAACATAATAAGAAATACAAAACTGCAAAAGACATTACTATCGTTGTATTTAATAATTCAGTTATGCCAATCAGTTTTAATTTAATTCCAGGCTGTGGCGGGTTAACTTGACCATTAATAAATGGCAATGATACTTCAAAGTTAACCCCTCTCGTGCCGCTCTCTGCGTGAATAATGAGAGATATTGAGCACTTGCGGCAGTTGGAGAAAATTTAAGGGATTGAATTTCTAAATTCTATGTATAATAATAGATGCCTATAATCAACATTTGCATTAGCTATATTGCATTAGTTAAGTTAATGCAATCCTGCCTTAGCAACTAAAAGTTTTCAGCCGCATGAAAACTATGGGGTTTATTTTGATCATTCGAATCCGAGCAACGACTGTAGTTCTTGAAGTCAATGTGGTCCAAGCATCGTATCCGCATAAAATATTTTGTTTTAATTTAAGTACTTCATTAATTTAACTAAATTATTATGAAAAACAGGCAGAAAAAAAATCTCCTCGAAGTGAGCATAACGGAGGACAGGTTCGATTCCCACCTGGCTTTTTGTTATTTCTGTTAAATTTTCAATTTTTTTAGTTCTATTTTCCAAGTCTAGATTTTTTTACTTTTGTTTTTATATAAATTATTATGTAAGTTACCTAGTTAATTACTTAACCTTATTTCATAGTGTCATTTAGGTTATAGTTATAGATATACTACTTATATAATAATCTACTTGGTATTATCCTCAACTCTTTAATTAATGTTATACAATAAAATTAATTGTCCTTTTTTATCTAAATAATAGCGACTTAATTTGAATTGCAAAGTTGTTAAACACTTGAAACATTGAGGTCGAGATGTTAAAGTGGACCCCATTTTAGAACACAACACTGGTCTTCAGGAAAATGCTTTTAAAACACACCTTTTTCGCTGTGAAACGTCGATAAATTAAATTGGTCATTGTCTTTGCCAACTTTTTTTTCCACAAGCGAAGCGGGAATTTTAAAAAGACTACAAATTCTTTATTTTTACTCCACTTTTTCTAATTTGTTTGCAGATCGGGCGACTGTGGGAAAAGGGCGTGACAATTGTATTGTATTGTATCAGGCAACGCAATTAATATCTACTAAATAGGTTAGACTAAATAAAATTCATTATCGATTACTTTACATTTAAGTTTAGATATTTTTGTTAATTTCATAACCGTGCATATTTCGAATTTGCACAATAAAACGGCCGTTAAAACAGTCACACACTTAAAAACGCATAAATATCATCCTCCCCACTTATTAACGGCCCTCGCCCTTCTTCAAAACAAAGAAAACCGAAAAAGTCCTCTAAAAAGTAGTGTATCCTGGTAATATTTATTGTTATATTAAAAGTGGATACTGACGGGCATGAAAAAAAAAACCGGCTGCATTGTTTATAAACAGCTTATGTCAAACACCTAACTGTTTTATTAGTTATTATTATTATTATATCTAAAACAACATATTAAATATCGTGATCTATAATAATAATGATAATAATCATTATTTAATAAAACTGCGCCTACGATCATGCTCTGTCATTGAAAATAGATGTGTGAATGTTAAACCTACCCTATTAAATAAATATAAATATAAAAAAGTAGCGTCAGAGTACACTAACAGAAGCTTAGCGAAACAAAACGCTATTGATGTTGGTGACGGTGACGATCACAGTTTTTTCCAATTTGCTCCCTACTTCCTAGCAGTCGAGCGCGTAACGTTCGTAAGGAAAGTTTCGTTCTCATAATATCAAAAATATTTGAGATTTTTAAAATAGAGCAGCCGAGGAGCAAAGCCGGCGGCGATTACTGCAGCAGCGGTCGCCGAATTTATGGTCAAACTTTGCTGTGAAGGCGACGGCGCGAGTTTTTATTATGATCAGCTCAGTGGACCGTGAAAGCAAGTTGCTTTGGGGAAAATGTAATTTCCATACCTCATGTCTGTCTTTGTGGCCTTAGTATTTCTTGATAAATATTGAAATTCTTCCTAAATCAAGTTTTAAATTACATACAATATTTTGTTTTTTATCCTAACTACAACAATTAATTATATGAGTGGGTGTATATTTTATATTTTTATAACTTTACAAATCGTCCTTTAATAAAAATGCAAACCTCCTAAACATTGGAAGCAAGTAGGTAGCAGTTTGAATCAGAGAAAAATTAAAGATAAACAAGAAAAAAAACTCGCTAACTCCCGCCTTTAAGGAAAAACTTTAAACAAGACGTAAGAATTTTGATGCATAAAAAAGAAATAATTTTCTACGTGAATGGTCTGTGCAAATGAGTTGAATAAGAGCCACTCATGCGGGTGATTGAGACTTGGAGCAATGAAAATAATAAAAATTAATAAATCAAAATAAGTATACGGGAATGGATAGAAATTTTTACCCTGCCGAGAAAAATGTTTTGTTGTAAAATTCTGAAAAAAATTAAGACAATATGAATAACCAATATTAATTTTACGTTATTAATACACATTATATTATTATATAGGTATACTACTTATAGATTTTTGGCGCGTCGTCAAATATTTTTTCTCGCATATTTCAAAGTGAAGACACATTGATAATATAGGCATAGACCAGAGATATACCTACTATACTAGAGTAGAGATATAATTTATAATAATAACGGCGACAGAAACTTCTCAACATAGATTTCATTAGAGACATCTAGTGGTACGATATTACATTACACGGAGTTAGTAACTTATAGCACCATCTATTGGGGAATAGCAAAGTATACAGAATTTACTTAACTACATCTCCTAAAGCGCTATGTATTCCTAGTACTCTCAGAAGACATGACTGCTACGTCCACGTAACTCTTGTGACTAAGGCACATTTTTGAATGATAGTGAGAAACAGAAATGTCAAATCCAGGCGAATGAATTTGAACCTCGAATGGGGACCTGTGGTGGGTACGAATTACCACCGATACGAAGCGAAACAGAGCAAGCAGCATACTCTGCCTGAGCCTTCCTTTGTTTGACAAGTGTTGGATGAAATCGCAAAAGATCCGCCGAGGCCAAATTGTGCAATGCTGGCGCTATCATTGGCATATGAGTACTAATACAGCATAAACGCAAAGAGGTTATTCCCGCGAATAATCGAGCGCCATCTAGTTACATTCGCCTTAATTATTAGTTCATGACAGTTCGTCACTGTCGCTGGTGTTGCCACAAATATTGTAATATACATTATACATTGTACGCCACGCTAGGCTGTATGAATTTGTAAAAAATATATATTAAATAAAATACCAGATAATTTTAATAAAAAAGATATCGAATTTACAACTTCATTATAACTCGGAAAATAAAACGAATGTGTAATATATAACTTTATATTTGTAACAAATATAAAACATACTGTTGCAGCATGTTTACTAAAATAATCAGGAGGAATAATTAATTACAAATTATATAATTATGTACATTTAACATATAAATTAAAGCTAAAAATTAAATAGGATTAAAACGAATCTTATGTGGCATATATACAACATCTTTTAAAACAACTACCAGTCAATTATAAAATAAAGGCAGTAATATCTTATAATTATTACGTTATCACAATATTTACAAAGAATAATATATCCTTATAATAAACACAATTAAATCACAAAATGGACGGTCGATTTTATTAGTCTTTTAAAATATATTTAATAAGGCACGAGTTTCTGACTTTCACGAGTGTATAAAAGTAAACTAAAACTGAATATTAATTTAATAGGAAGTGGAACTACTATCAGGTCTCAACTGTTTAGTCTGTACATCGTCGTATGCTATCGTAAATATACTTTTCTTTTCCGTTATTGGTAAACGTTTAATATTCCCAGATGGTTGAACTAAAGTATTCATTGCTATCCCAGAATCATTATCTTCGATTTTTGACATAATATTTCTACTCGGAACATCATCTCCCCCTATATTAATCTTAGAAACGTGGACTTCCGTAGCTTTGGGCTGATCGTCATACGAAGTCGATATCGCTATACTATGTGTTAATGCACCTTCCGAAATTTTTGATTCTTGTCCTTTCACGTCATCCTGATTGACATAAATAGGTTGTTGTTCCAGAGATTGTCTCCTCGGTAATGCAGGAACAGGCTGACCACCTAAATACTTAGGCATGTGTGTAGGTTGAATATAACAAAGCGGATTCTGATTTTCATACTGATGTTCGTATCGATGTTCCGAATGTTGCAATAAAGGGTGGACGTCAGGTAATGGGCCTTCGGGAATCGGTGTCACTTTCTCTTCTTTTAGAAGACGAGGGTGAATGAATTCATCTTTTCCCTTGGCGTTTTTTTTAGTTTCAATGTTTTCATCTTTGTTTATAATTTTACCATAACGAGATTTTTCTTTATTGTCTGAAACAATTTTTTCATCTCCTTTTAATTTTGATGGACGTTTGGGTTTAGACGGAACGGGTTTGTCTGATGTTGGAGGTTTCGTAATACTGGCAGCGCCTTTTCTACTGTACCACTGCATATATCGAGGCAAACTCTTTTGTGGCGGCTTCGTGGAATCTGATTTCACTTCAGCTCTTTTAGTACTAGAATCTGTGTTACTCAAGACATCTTTTTGAATTTCTTGATGTTCTATGGCCTCCCTGGCTTCCGTTGACGAACCTTGTCTGGAGAAAACCAAATTTCTACTATCTTTAGATTGAGCTGAACTTCCTCTACTTTTTAGGTCTTTCTCGTTATCTCCAGAAAGCACCGCCTTCTCTAAAACCTCATTAGGATCTATATAGTCCTGATATAAGGAATTTTGTCTATGAAGTCGATGTTTCCTATCATGGACTTCCGAATCAAATGAATCAGAAATTTCCATGAGAACTTCTCTCCTAAGGCCGGACTTCCTTTCACCATCAGTCGCCTTAATTTGTGTAGAGGATACAGTTTCATTTTTAGATGTCTTCACGGTGCATTTCTTTAGATCTCCATAATTTCTAACATATTCTTCTCTCTCATTAGTTTTCCTGACTTTAATGTGTTTTTCACTCTCAGCAGACGCGGATGGCGAAATTTCACTTTCTTCGATAATAGGTGTTTTTATTTTTCTCTGAAGTTCATAAATTCGTATACTTCTTCTTGGATCTTTGTACTTTAGCTTTTTTTTAGATTTTTTCTTTTTTACCCAGGCAACCTTTTTATCTTCAACTACCATTTCTGAATCGTCTTCACTATACGAGTCATTATCACTTCTGGCTTTTCTTCTAGTTGGTTTTAAGATTTCAGGCTCAGTTTGTGTACCAATATGGCATTCTGTCTGAGTAGCGATGACAGACTGGCCTGGCAGACTTTGCGTTTCCAGCTTACTTTCTACCTGGGAAGCAGTTTCTTGATTCTGTAAAAATCGTTCTCTTTCCATTAAAATTTGATGCAGCAATTCATTTTGCTTCCTTAGCGACGATTCCAAGAGTTCTTGATTTAATGTAGATTTATTTTGCATTTGAAGTAAAGCAGATTGTAAATGTTCTGTTTTTAAAGGCACAGTGCCTGGAACGTCTGGAATATTCGAATATTCATTTGCTAGATATTGATTAGCTATATCACTTCCGACTTGTGACCTTCGTCCATAGCTTTTAGCATCTTTATCATTCGACATATTATCTAAATCTGTTACTTGTACTTTAGACATTTTTTCTCTAATATGTTTAGCTTCTTCGCCTTGTTCTCGAATGAATCTCTCCATTAGCAAATCCTTTCCACTGTCTACGACGACGTACTGTGTGTGCGGAATGAGAGTTACAGGTCGCTGCTGATGAATTGGTAAATTAACATACCTCTCTTCGTCATGCTTACCTCGCGTAACCAATCTTAGAATCTCAGTATTGCCTTCTTTAATAAAATATTGATCTCTTCCAAGAGAAGACGGAGCGCGGGCTTTGTCGTGTTGATCCGGTTTTAACTTATCTATCGGTTTTTCTATGTCATTCTTATCTACATCTGATTTTAGAAAGACTTCAGAACCTCTGTCTATTTCATGTCTACGCATTGAATCATTATCTTGGTCTCTTCTATGATAATGAAGAGTTGCAATCCTATCGTAGCCATTTTCTAAATCTTCGATGTACTCTTTGTGTTTATTGGCAAAGGCTTCTTGGAGTTGCATTTCTTTTGTGTAGATAACATTCGGCCCATCTCTGAAATTAAATGTTTTAAATGTTTGAATAAGTTTTGTTTGATTTAAATATATAAATACACATATTGGCAAAGTATATCTAAATGTCTTCCATAATTTCGCCGTTTAGTACATATGATACAAAAGCTAAAAAAAATTACCTCATCCTCATAGATTGCCTTGCATCATTATACTTGTAATCATTTGCTTCTGCAAGGTCCTGTCTTAAATCTCCAGGTGTAGACGAGGGTTTATTTCTATAGTGTCTTCTATTAAATTTCCATTGCGTAGGTTTTGTTCTTAGATCTGCTTGCTCGGCGCTCCAAGCTTCTCTTTTCCTCCATTCCGTGGATTGTAACGATTTATTTTGTAAATTTTGTGTTGTTTTGTTTTCCCTTCCGATCCCTTTCTCTCGTACCACTAAATGCACGTCGTCTTCTGTGGAGTTGACACGTATGACTCTTTTCCTAGAATTTATTAAAGCATTTCTATACCAAGCTGTTATAATTGTATGTGTTTTATTTTGTAATGAGTCAATTAAACTTTATTTAACATCAATATTTTTAAAAGCGAAATAATTTAATTAATACTCGTATCTATTGACTTATTACAAAACCTAGCACGTTTATTATTAAGTATTGACTCTTTAGTAACGCAAAATTGTTAACCCAAATTAGTAGCAGCCAAGATTTTGAGTTACTAACAGATTTATTTAAAGTTATTATGTAGTGAGTTTAATAAGAAAATTATTATAATTACCTAAAAAATAAAGGAGCAGTGCTATCTCATGCAGAAGCTATCTTGTGCATTTTAGTCTGTTAATAAAAAATAAATATGAAATTAGTCTCCAAAATATATTAATTTTTTTTTTACAGAGGCAAAGGTTATCCATTGACATAAAAATAGTGATAATTTAGCTTATTAAAAGAACACAACCACCAGAACTTGTGCAAGATAAACGTCAGGCCACATGTACACATGGTAATGATTTTTTCACTGGTGCAACTTAGGTGCAATAGTCTGTTGCATACTTTACGATAATTAAAGTTCACGTCAGCGTTACGTATATATGCGACCTGACTTTTAAGTGTTTAACATAAAATGGGTTTTTAAGATCGTGATGACAAGCCCTAAATTAATAACATAGTACTACAAAAAAAATTACAGAACAATTTTTATTCTTATAGTAGAAAGAGGGAGAAAATACTGCAGGCAGTAGTTGCCTTGAGCTGGCTTGAGAAGACAAATGTGGACCATTCAGTTTTACAATGTCTCGGCTACTTCAGACCTGATCCCGCAACGCGACTATACACGGACGTTACACTTGAAGTTTGTGAGAATGACTAAACTAGGCTAGTGCAAAAGCACATGGCGCACATTCGTCTCCTCAAGCCGGCATAGCGGAGGCGACTGCTGCTATAAAAATCTATAGTAGCAGCTGTTGCTGTTCATGGACCGCACTCTAGCTTTACATCAGGCAGAGTGTTGTCATATACCGAACTACAATAACAAAAAGCAAAATTCGAGATTAGTGAAATACAAACCTGGGTGGCATGTATAAAGGACACCCCTCACAAATACAGCAACATATTAAAAGTAGAAGTACGATGGCCACTATGATTGCGAGCAAAATTAGTAGCCAAAATAATAGTCTGCTTTCTGCTTTGTATATTCCCTGAAAAATGAAAAAAAAAAACAAATGAACCATACAATATATCATAAATCAACATAATTCAAGGAGTTTTGGCGGTCATCTTGAGACGTCAGGTTATCTGTCTTGAATTATTTTCCTAAACTTGTGTTTCTTCGATTGTTAATTTGTAATAATGGTAGATTTATTAACCATTAAGTGTTCATAAACGTGCGTGAGTGTGGGCAAACAATTCAAAATGAGAGAACATGTGTTTTTCTTTTTTCCCCTCCATTTTCCCTCCAAAACTCCGTAGGAAGTTTCAGTAAAGATTCTACCATTTTACTGGAGCAATTTTTGACTTGACTGTGACTTGACCTAACTGTTTAGTGTGATGAATGAATGACTCGTGATGCACAATATTCTTTACGTGATGCAAAAAATGTTTACTTTGACACTGGCAAATTGTTGTAATGCCATATAAAACTAAACTAAAAGTAAACTAGAAAGATTACTTGTTTGTATATATAGAGTATAAAAACAAATACTTACTGCATCATCAGTAGCAATGTTGCCATTAGCTGAATTTTGATTATTCAAATTTCCTGTTGATGTTGAATAAATTGTGACATTTTTAGCTAATTGTTCCTGTAGTTTGGCAACATTGATGGCGGTGTTGCCAGTCATACGGACAACAGCAATTACTTCACTTCTGAAAGTAGAAAAGGTTTTAGTAATATACTTATTTTAATAGTAGCTCGACACGCGATTATAGTCTGCCTAAATAACTGTCACCACAGATAAATGTTTGTCTGCAGGCATTAGTTCTCTAAGCTATGGTGGCTTGTGACGACGAATATGCGTCATCCATTAACAGGACTCGCATCTACAGATATACTTTTTGGTATATTCAGTTTATTGATTTCCACAGGGTGTCCATAAAACAGTAGATACGCCGAAGATGGAAGGTAGATCAGCCTATAACTGATCAATACACAAACTTCCAGTTGAATCAGTTTTTTTGATTTAGAAGTTATAAACGATTTTATAAAATTCGTATAAATTACTATCAACAATGAAAGGAACATAAAATGGGGCCCAGTTTAAATTCAGGAGTAGTAGGTTATTAGCCCAGTCTGCTGTCCTGGGGTAGTACCATCACTTTCAAATGTAACAAATGAAGTGACCTTGTCGCGTTTTAGAAATAGTTTGAAAGGAGCCAGGTATAACGAGAGGAGTGTGCACTGTCAATCTGGATGGTAACATGCTTGTCTCTTCAAGCCGGCATAGTGGAGGCGACCGCTGCCTGAAGAGATTTCTCTGTAGTAGCAGTTGTACCCATTCATGGACCGCACTCTAGCTTTACATCAGGCGGAGTTTTGTCACATGCCAATCTAGAATAAAACAAAAAACAACAAAAAACTTACTTTTCTTGACTAGATTGATCGCCACTCAAATCTGTAGAACTCCCATCATTCCCTTTATATGGTTTAATATCTACAATTGTTACTTTCCCTCCTGACAATGTGCTCAGAACCTCTTCCAATTTTCTTCTATCAGGATTAGCTCCAGGCACAATAAATGACATCGTTCTAGTTTTACTCTCAGGCGGGTATATTTTAACCATGGTGGATGAATATAGACGTGGAATACCTAAGTCGTACGCTCTAATTGTTAGAACATAGACTTCACTATCTTCATCATCATTATATTGTCGTTTTCGTCTCCGTCGCTGCGTTTCTTGCTTTTTCGTTCGTTTTAATGCTTCTAGAAGATATAGTTCACCTGAAAATTTTTAATAATTGTATATTATTTTAATTTAGTCAACGTTTTATAGGCCCCAAGTGACCTCAATACATTAAAAAATATATATTGGTATGAGTTACATTTACGCCAACAGCGTGACGCAGGATGTCTCCACCAATAGGATTGCTTCATTTGATTTTTTTATTACCTCAAGTATAATAAAAATTATGTTTTATTCAGATATAGGAAGCTTACCTGTCTCTTCATTAACTGCAAACTTCCCTTCACTATTTCCTTGTATAATTTCATATCTTACAACATTGTTTGGAGGC
The DNA here is from genome assembly GCA_948150575.1 of Tinea pellionella. NCBI lineage: Eukaryota > Metazoa > Arthropoda > Insecta > Lepidoptera > Tineidae > Tinea > Tinea pellionella. The sequence continues at coordinate 5,624,472 of OX411252.1, forward strand.
TCTGCATCCCTATCAACAGCTTTTACAAAAGCCGCCGAAGTAAAATTGTACAAGCTCGAAGCCAGAACAAATTCATACAAAGATCTTTCAAATTCTGGTGGGTTATCATTAACATCTAATAACTTAATAATTAATGGCACTGTTACTCTTAAACCTACTCCGTCTTCATCTCTAGCCTCTATTAAGAAATGCAGGTCTGGCATGGCTTCTCTATCAAAACCATGATTATTTGTCGCTATAGTTATAACCCCAGAAACGGGGTCTAAATGTAGTGATGTATTTAAATAACCTAGTATAGCGGTGTATTGAATCTTTCCAAACACTCCTGTATCTACATCATCAGCTTGCACTTGTACAACTCTTGCACCAGCTGTGACATTTTCTGCTAGTTCAACCTCATATGATTGCTCAAGGAATATTGGTGCATTGTCATTTACATCATTCAAGTATACTGTAACATTGGCTGTGACTGATAAATTGGTTGCTGGACCCAGCTCTTGTGCAATTATCTGAAAATAAAATATGGTGAACTATTTCTTTTATTTCTTACACAAATAAATGATATCCAAAGCTATATTTTAAGGCTAAAATTGTAATCAATACGGTATTTAAAAAAAAAAGGTTAAACAATAGGATAAAAATCATAATTAAGGAATGAACTAATATATTACCTGAAATACAACTGATTTTCTAGCTTCATAATCCAGCATAACATTATCTCTGACTTTTATTATAAATTGAGCATGTCTTTCGGCAACTGTAGGTGTTATTTCAAAAGTTCCATTGTTACCAACGAGGGATAATGAGAACACTCCGTTTTTGCCTGAATCATTATCACTGACTTGGGGGATGTATGGATCGTTGAATGTAAGAGCTGTTCCTTGTGGAGAGTTTTCATCTAAATATGTGATGTAGCTGAAACAGAAGTTATATATCTATTTTATCTAATGGTCTTACTGTTTTTCAAATTTACTTGTAGATAACTTAATTTCTTTGTTAGGCTTAGTATTTATGTAAAGGGAATACTTACAATTGATTTTCAAAGTATGGTGGAGAATTCTCCCGCTCAGGCAGGATAAAAGCCAGCTGTACTGTCGTAGACATTGCCTCCGGTTCTTCTCGTGATAGCCTTACTTCCTCAGCCACCACAGTCAGAAGAATCGGAGCTCCAGCATGGGAAATGGCTGCTATTTCGTCTACAGGCCTTTCTAACGTAACTTCCCCTGTAAATCATTGAAGATATTTCTAAAATAAATATCGTATAAACAAAAATACACCGCGAGCGAGAGTTGACTTTTCCCCTTATTTTATTTGGAATCGTACATAAAACATTTGCCATAGTCAGAATAAATATTTTGATTGCCGCCAAAACTCTAAAAATATAGATGTGATTTTGATTTATTAAAGGCAAAGGGATCATTGCCCACGTAGCCTAATGCTTTAAACTAAATTAAAAAGTAAAAAAATATATTTTGGCAATATTATTATGTTTTTAAACCTTTGCCCTTAGTGGAAAAACAGGCAAGTTCCGTTTCCTTGCATGTGCTATTCCGCAAGATCCATTATGGATGGGGTAATAGATAAGAATAAATTATTTAAATAAATAAAAAACTTCATTTGCCTTTGAACACTACTGTTACAACGATATTCAAATGCATTCAATGCAAACCGTTCGTCGTCGCTGTATAAATAAAGAACTAGCAGGAAAAGAAATAAATAACTTAGATGTGTACGATGTACGTTGTATATAGACGCTCTAGATAGTTATGTATTTTTATATTTTGGGCTCTTAATAATAATTAATAGACTTTATCTAGTGCTGTGAGTCTATAGCTTTGCTTCAAAAAAAATAATTAGGGAGAGACTTTCGCGGTATATTGGTGATGTAGTCTGGTTTGGAATATTTTTTATACTTGCTTTTTTTCGTGTGTTAATTTATACATTTTTTTTATATGTATATTAAGATTTATTTCTTTTATAATAAGCGCCTTTTTGTAAAAAAAGAACAGCCGTTGAGGTCGAACCTAACCACTTTCATATTTCAATGAGGTGTCAACTAATACCTACTAAGAAATAGTACGAGTAGTTACTCATTTGCATACAAAAGTAGATGTTTCTTTGTCACTGGTGGTCACAGAACTAATTTTTCTTGTGACAAAGGTTCAATTAGAATCTTAATAGTACTACATTTATTTTTAAGAATCTTTTAATTAGTTTTTTTTTTTAATAATATGACTAGTCCATAGGCGGAGACAACTGCTACCACAGTGGCGTCCGCTATGCCGTCTTTAAGACGCAAATGTTCATCATTTACGTACTTGAAAGTGGTGGAACTACCCCAGGATGGCAGACAGAGGTAATACCCATCACCAGTCTGCCTACCACTAGTAAAATTATTATTTTTGATTAGGAAATTTAAAAAGGGAAATAATATAATGTATAAAGTGGTGAAACTGCAGCCAAAGACCACAAAATTCTATTTACTTAGTATTTATTCATGACGATGAACACTGCTGAAAGCTTATCATGTTTAATTTATAATTTCCATTGCGCAGTTTCTTTTTCGAATACAGAGACGAGTAACACAATATCTTTTCAATAGACGGAAAATGAAATTCTTTCAGGGATCTCTTTCGTGAAACAAAAGTTTAATAAAAGTTCTATTGTTTCTTCCCTACACGAAATTCATATTAGTTGATTAATGTGATAAATTTCAACCGTTAGCTACTCCATATTGGAAAGCACAAGTTTTAACGGTTCTTTTGAGTTCCTAGCTCCAAGTTTGCGGACGTAGTTTGGAAACTGATAACTCGGAAGAGCCGAAGAACTCAGCACTATATTGTCAGCCGGATAAGAGAGAAGGCGTTCTAAGGAGGTTGTCCTTTATTATGAAGTAAGGTACGGCAGTTTCACAAACAATGGACGTAGAGGCGACACGGCGACGGGTATGGTCTAATGAGCCATTATGCGGATAGTTTAGTTGGGAAGGGAAGGCAGAACGCTCCGTATATTATTCAAATGGAACAATGTGTACATTGTTAAATTTGTAAATGCAAATATAGAATAATGTCAAAGGCAGCTTTCAAACAGAATGTTGATCCCAAATTTAAATTACACGTCTTTACTGAAGTCATTAAATAAACATCAATTATGTAAATAACAGTTAATTAACTTCTTTCGAAAACAACAGTAACAAACTTTACAAAACGAAACTCTAGTCGTAAATGCAAAGTTTTGTATGGCTAGAAAGTAAATCTGATATAATATTGTGTAAAGTGGGTCACGCAGGCCATGTCGGTGCTAAACTCGAGCTAGCCAAGGCTGGTGTTGATAAGGAAATAGGATATCCCACGGAAGCCAGTCCGACATAGCTTGGCTGATCTTATCAAAAAAAAAACCTCAAACCGTTACTGAACTGACCTAAGTCTTGGTATTTAAACTAAAATCTCGACCTAACGAAAAATCTAGTTATTGTTTGGAAATATATTTAATATTATAAAGCGTTGTTCAAACTCGAAATTACGAATGAATAGGCTAAAAAGGACGGAAATAAACATTTTTCTGAGAAAAAATTCGGTGGTTTTGAGATATCTAAATAGAAAATAATTTATCATTCTACATAAAAAGACCGACAAAAATATGTTTCTTCGCCAAAATGGAACAGATTTCGATTCGAAACATTCCTTTAATTCCTTAAATAGCTTTATATTAAGAGTAGAAAAAACGTGGCCGGATCAAAGCAGCTAAAAGTATTGAACTAGTAATTTACCACTAATCCAAGCCATTAATACTAAACGTAGCAGTACATAAACAATGTTTTAGCTTTTTATATGGCTGTGTGAATGCCAAAGTCGTGTATAAGCTCTGGTTTAACTTAAGACATGTAAATTGCAGGTGGAAAGCAAACGTCCAGTCGTTAAAGAGGCAGTGACCTCAACTAGCACGTAAATGAATAATTTTTACTGAAAATTGCCTCTGTAAGAACAAAATGCACGTTTCTGTTTTCCGGTTGAACTTGTTATGAATCATTGTACTCATTCGGTTGAAATTAACTTACTATTTTTAGTATTTTTTATATTGTAGAGCGACATGTAATCGTACCCCATGATCGGAAACAACTGCTACCACAGAGGGCAGTAGTCAACTCCGCTATGCCGGCTCTTGTTATTGGGCTACTTCTAAACTAATCCCGTCACGGGTGTTACACATAAACGCGATGATACCTACTACAATTAGGTAAATTTTCTTGCCACTAGGATATTAGATAGAGTTATTCTTGTGGCGAATTTGTTGTTTGTAGACACGTATAAAGTCTTTGGATAAGGAATTTTGTATTCATTAAGAAGTAGAGGTTTCGTGTTGTTGCCGAAGTTACAATTAAGATCACGACCGCAATCGTGATAGATCAGTTAGATAAAGTTCGCTTCTAAAGATCTAATACGAACAATATTATTTGTGTACATTTCTATTTAAGAAAACTCGGCAACGATTTTTAAAATGTGTTAGTGACATAAGATAGTTTTTATAAGTAGTTGCTTATCTACTACTATTAATCTATAATTTTTAATCTATAAAAGTGATACATTATACAGTATACACGGAACGTAATACATGTCTTTTATTCATTTTATCCAGTAAACCTTACAATTAATGCAAATTATTAATTTTGTGCTTAACAAAATGTTTTATCCAAATTGTTATTAAATATAAGAAGAATATTATTATTATTATTTTATTATAACTCGGCATGCGACGACACTCCGCCTGATGTAAAGCTAGAGTGTGGTCCATGAATGGAAACAACTGTTACTACAGAGAAACCTGTGCGGGCAGCAGTCGCCTTCACTATCCCGGGTTGTGGAAACGAGCATGTACCATCTAGGTTGACAGTGCACACTCGTCTCGCTATACCTGCCTACTTTCAAACTATTCCCGAAACGCGACAAAGTCACTTCACGGGTGTTACATTTGAAAGTGGCGGTACTACCCCAGGACGACAGATTGGACAAATAACCATTATCAGTCTGCCTACCACTCTCTATATTTATTTTTTATGGCATTATAACAGATCTTTTCAATCATGAATACAGTCAGATTGAATTTTAGTCAAGCCGAAAATAACTTTTTTTTATTTATTTTTTATTGTAGCTCGACATGTGACAACACTCCGCCTGATGTAAAGCTAGAGTGCGGTCCATGAATGGAAACAACTGCTACCACAGAGATATTTCTACGGGCTGCAGTCGCCTCCACTATGCCGGCTTGAGGAGACGAGCATGTACTTGACGAACAACTTCAGTATTTTGGCGAAATCTTTTACTAAAACTAGAAGCGGAGTTTTGGAGGGAAAATGAAAATAAACTTTATCCTGTTTGGAATTATTTTCCCACACTCATGCTCGTTCACGAACACTTAATGGATAATAATCACATTAACACTCGAAGAAAGGCACGTTAACCCGATATATATCGTAAAATATATCTACAATATTCCAAATACAGTAATATGCGAGGGTTATCTTCCGCAAAAACTACTGTAATACAATACCACGTCATAATAAAATGTCACGTGTATATGTTTAATGTGACCTCGACTGGCATGGTAAGAACCGCAATGGTAGCTCCAGTCACCGTCACTATGTCGGCCTAAGAAGATGCTGTTTTACAATCCGCTTGATGGATCCAAGAAGAGCAAACTATTCTATTATATGGAGCCAAAATTCCTTTAGTAGCCTACTTTTAGTACAGTAACACCCCGCTTTACGCGACCCCGTTATGTGCGGGGTGCAAGCAATATCGCGCCAAAATGGCTCTTTCAAAGATTTATTCGGGTTTGGACATATTGCAGAGCATAGACAGTGATGATGGCCGTGTTTTAACTGTGTGTCAATCAGTAAAAGCAGTGTTGAGTGTTATGAAAATATTTTACAAGATCGTAAACGAAACGCAACCCAGAAGACAATAGATAGGTACATTTTTCCGTATAAACGTATTTCTGTATGCATGTAATGTGTTTTTAGAATTAAAGTATGTATTGATTTGCAGTTTGTGCTGACTTTTGGTTATGCTTAAACGTGACCTCCTTATACGCGAATTTCACTTAACGCGAGTTGTTGCGGAACGTATCCCTCGCGTAAAGCGGGGTATTACTGTATTTCAATTTAATTTAATAAATATAGGATATTCGATTATTTTACTCATTTATACCAAAGAAAAAAAACCAGAACTCACCAGTAGTCTCATTGATATTAAAGAACGGTGTAAAAGGATTCCCTTCTGAGACAAGACCGTATCTAATTTGTCGTGGGGCACCTTTGTCGCCATCCTCTGCTCGTACTTTCACGACTACATCGCCAGGGGTCACTTGTTTAGGCAGATGGGTCACGGGCGGTGCATGCGTAAACACCGGGGGCATGTCTTGAACATCCTGGACAACTACCACGACTTCTATACCGGCTATGTTTCGTGTATCTTTGCCTACTTCTACATATGGATCCTGAAAACAAAATTCTCAATTTACTCGTAGCAAGTTTTTTTTAGTTCTGCGGATAACACGACTGAAATAAGCGGTTGTGCACACGAAAGAATCAGTTTATAAAACAGAAACATATATTTTCGTATGTACGTACGTATTTTCGTAATTTCGGTTCGTCTTAATTACAAACTGAGGGTAAACAGATTTGAAGTAAGCAAGCAACGATTAAACTAAAAGCGTCACACCATGAAACTTTAATGAGTTCTAATACCTACAGTTAATTAATCGCAGTAATTTACTTAATATTACGAACTTCGCTGGTTGTTTTAAGTTTTAAGTTGATTTTATGTTTAAACTGGGACCCTTATTAGTTTTATTAATCCTCAATTAGTATGTTTGTATTTATTTCCTGTTTATAATGGTAAACTGATTAAAATTGTTTATTTTTTGTTCTACTTACAACAGCGAGTAAAGTTAAATGATACATGGACTGAGCTTCAAAATCCAGTGGCCCAACAAGAAAAATATTCCCTTCGGTGTTCTCTGTTGATACTCGACGCTGACGTATCGCGAAAAGCGGTGAACCCTGTAACAATAAATAATAATTAATAAAAAAAAAACGCGGAAATTCGGTCAAAATTAGAACGCTGTAATAATATTTGAATCTATTATATAAATTATCAGCTCTTAGAATCTTTGTCTAAAGTACATTTTGTAATAGACAATTATATTAATCTCTTAGCTTACTGATATCTCATAGTTGATGACTAAGCAGTTATAATATGGGAAGTTTAATATTAGTTAAGTACCTAGTAAGTTTAAATATAATTTACACTTAGTTACTTATATACTTAATGTTTAATCTGTTTTTGTATATTAAGTTACAGCAATTCTATTCTATTCTATTCAATTTTGCATTTTATTTATTCCGTATTATTGTCAGATATTGTGCATATGTGTGCTTTTCGTGTATTATATTTGTAGTAGTTTATGTACGAGTAGATGTATATTTGTATATAATTAGGATTTTCTCACTACCTGGCTTGTAAATTGTAATCATTACTTTTCTATTTACTATAGATTTACTAAAGCCGGAAGGAAATGCCTTCATCTATTTTATTTTTTTTGTTCAATAAAAAAAAACTAATAAGAAAACATTAAATTTCATTAAAACCCTCCACCAGTCAAACTCAAAAGACAAAATCCGCAATGAATGGAGGCCTCCAGTTGAGAGAATCATCAGAAAACACGATCCTTAACGTTGGGGAAAAAATAGGACTGATAGACAAACCATGCCAATCCCATATTACAATATAAACGTAAGCACTGATGTATTAATTCTCAATTTTCTTGCAAAAGATCAGGTTGCATTATATTAAAACATAAATTGTCAATGAATTCATAAAAACGTGTTAAACATATTTAATTTTTCACTTTCTTTGCAAAATTACCTCGTACTTAAATGCCAAATATAATTTCAAGAGAACATCACGTACGGCACTTATGTCGCTCATTGTACATGGTCAGTACTATTATAGCATTTAGAGGGGCGATAAAATACCTCAGGTTACGGGTGCCTAGCCATTCTCCACGGACTGTGAGAAATTTTACACGCCTCGAGTCGTCTTAATGCTACGTAATTGTGTAACATCATCGAGTAGGTAGTCGCGCACTGCCCTTACTCAAGATCCCCATTAACCGGAGCATTTTGCTCAATTTTCATGCCCTCTTTTTTTGTTTTTGCTAACTTTGTTTAACTGCTACATATAACACAGTAAATATGTGAGAATTTCGAAGCTCCATTATGTTAATTAAATTATGTTAGATATATATTTTTTATATTTTAACACGCCATATGACCGTACTCCGCCTGATTTAACATAGAGTGCGATCCATGAACGGAGGTGACTGCTGTCAGAGATCTGCAGACAGCACTCGCGTCCACTATGCCGGCTTGATGAGATCCTCTTCACACTGCGCTTGAAGGATCCCATGTTATAAGAAGGAGAAAAGACGTGGCCATAATTAAAAACAATTATTTATTTGTTAGTAATGTTGTTTCAGTGGGTACGTATTTTTGACAGGAATAAGAATTATCTGCAAAAGGGCATCAATTACCATTCAGTTTAATTCATAATTTGCAGTCAACGCATAAATAACTGTCAGCGAATCGCGAAGGCCAACCGCATAAATTATAAAATGAATTTTAACATTTTACAAGATGCAAAGGTATACGACGTCAACGCAATTTTATTATGAAGCAAATTGACTCTATTAGCGAGAAGGTGAAAGATGAACAGAAAAGCATTATGTGGTTTTACACTCCAATTTATGGCTACATATTAGTATTCAAACTATTACAATATTCATTATTAAACTGGTTATCATAGTATATTATCTTTCGAAATTTTAATAACTTCTGCAATTTTATTAAGTGTAAAAAAGTGTATGAAAGACGATAAAGTTTTTACGTTCGGAAAAAATAAACATTAAATTCAATAAGTAAGGCACGGTTTTTAGTAGGTTACTTCAAAGTAAAGAAAAGGTTTAAAGAATTTATCGTCGACGGGCGAAAATAATTGAGCCTTTGAGTATTGGAATTAAATATGCAAAAAAAAAAAACAAACAACCCTTTATATTGATAAAATATTTACCCAGAGTTCCAGTTCTAAAGGTTTCGGCGATAGAGGGTTCTTTCTGGCGATTACAATTTCAAGGTCAGTCCCACGTTTAGCGTCCTGGAAGGAAAATATAAGTTATACTTACATAATAAAAATTAATCATATATAATTATAGTTTTGCTACTAGATAAATGTATAGGCCTTAAAATACTATATTTATACGCATGAAAGGCGAGACGTGTTGTTAGATCACGTAGTCATCAATCAAGTCGACGAAGCGCCATGCTGAGAAAACATTTCCAAATCTTATTAATGTCCTCCACAAATGTTGATTCAAACATGAAATTGATACTAATTGAACGTCGCTTGACATATAATGAAGAAATACAAGCGAGTTTCTAATGATTTAGAGTTACACTTAAATTTATAGTATTTTAGGCAGCGCGCGTTAAGTATTTTAAGTACTACAAATCTGATCAAACATGTAACTTAGAGAGTAAGATGAAAATATGAATATAATTATGAATGGCAGATGAATAATTTGGAATACATTAAAAATTCAATTTGATGATCGACTCAGGCTTACTAAACACTGACCTCAGGTACTAAAATAATTCCAGGTAGATGTGGAAAGATGGTGTCCCGCGGAGTAGTAGTGTTGGTGCCAGTTATAGAACATCCTATTCTTGTGCTGCGACCCCTGGTGTTTCTAACCGATAATCTAAAATCTACGTAGCGTCCTGGCTCTAACCGCCGCAGTAAGATAATATTTGCTTGGCACACTGAGTTATATCTCGTGCATGGTAATGTTTCAACGCCTATGTCTAAGCGTCCCATTTGACCTAAAAGTGAGAAAATTATTAAAATTATGAAAATTCAATAGAAAATAAATCAACATGCACACAACAGCCTGAGGGATCGAGGCCACTTCTTCCACCATGCGCGAAGATGTGCTGATCCCTAAACTACAGAGCTATCTTTCTATCTTCTCAACTGTTTTTTTTTACCGCAATCTAGCTTCTACTTTGACACTAGCAATCTAGTTTACACTTGAGTTCATTTTCAAACTTAATATTTTTCTATAAAATTTTAATAATGGATAATTTTATAATAGAAAATAGGGAATGCTTTACCTATTAGTTCAAACTGCAGTGGATAGTCAAAATCAGGATCACTGGCACGGACACGATAGATGACAGAACCGACGACTGCATCAGCCGGGACCAAAACCAATCGCATCAGCGTCGATGGATCAAATACCGGTTCCCCGCACTCGGCCAGCCGTGCCATTAACCACACTACCAGGAGCGCGGAGGCTAACGTCATCCTGCAGACAAAAACAATTATTAGAAATACGTAAGTAAAAACTGTTATACTTAGATTCTATTGAGATATTACATCGTTAGGCTTAGTATTAAATAGTCTATGTACATAAAATGTCCATCCATTAAGATGACTAAATCGTAAAATTCCCAATTAACTAGGTCATAAAGCGACACGGCTAGATAGAACATGTCCAAGTATTAAAAAGTTGTACAAAATCTATGCTTGACAGTATTGCTACTTGGTCATCTTGTCTAGCTGCTCATTTTGCTACATGGACGATTAAATACAAAGACATTGCAACGAGTCTTCTATTACTCGTATTTATTCATGCTGAATACTTTAATACTGGTATTAAAGGTTCAAAAGCTTAGAGGACCTAGAGCTTTCAGTTTCAATAAACTAATAAAACAAAATATGCTTCTTATGTTTTATGTCTTTAACAATTTGTTGTTTTGTTTATCCTTTATCGTCGTTTCTGCGTAGTCGAGTATATTAATTACAAAACTTTCATAATTAAGGAAGTTCATAATTTAGCCTGCAATCGTGAATGTATACGATGCACGCGAATATCTCTTTACTGTCAGCTGTTTACCTACAATCGTCAAATTAATTATAAATATTTCAAATTGTCTCACGCGCTTCCTTTTACAACATATTAATGTTAATTCTTTAACTTCTACGTTATTAATTTATAACTTTGTCATTTCTTTAAGAAAGTCGTCGGAGTAACTTAATTTGAACGAAAGAAAGAAAATTGTTGAAGCGCTTTCTGCATTATTTTCTAATACAATCTTATTTGTTTTCATTTCGTTCGTTGCTTCGAAATAATGTTGTCAATAAATGTCGTGATTGTTTTGGATCAGATGTAGGCTTTCTTAGAGATGTTTATGGGAACAGACGAGATATTAAATTACAAGTTGGCTGGTTATCTCGTGCTGAATCTTCGCGGAAGATCAGAGCAACCGCAAAACTCAAACAGAATTGCGAAAGGGAAACCGTTGTTATGAAATCATTAGGTTGCTTGTTTTATCCAGGAAATGATCTTTGAAATTTTACCAAGTGTTACTGTGCAGTTGTAAATTTGCTTAGCCCATTACTTATTATGAAATAATAGATCTACACTCATCGCGATGGTGAATTTTGTATTGTACCGTAACTTACAAAAAGAAAATTTTTCTTTTGGTATATATGTATTTTATTTTCGTAAATAAAACTGCACTTCACTAGATGTTAATCTCGAGATCTATAAGTGGAGGTGATAGTTTAGACTTTAGAGTAAGATTTGCTTCACACTACGATTGGAGGGTCCTAAGTACTTAACCAATTTAATTATCTCTATTCTGAAGTATCTACTGTAGAATTATATTTTAGTTTTGTTGTGTATTTAGTTGCGTTATCTCACAAAGCCAGTTGTTGTGTATAGAACCAGTTAGCGCTGAAAGCAACGAAATCGTTCAAGCGATTACACTGGATTGTTTGGCAAAAACTTTTACATCAAAACATTAAGTAGGTTCTTAATTAAAATGTGTATGTGTTTAATTTAAATGAGTTGTACGCAGAATTATGATGGTTAACCTAGTTTACAATCATGAGCGGCCGTGGTCTAGCGTTTAAAGGACGAACCTCACGATCCATGAGACCCGTGTTCAAACTTCACTAAATTCAGACGGGTACTGATGTTACTATGTTATATGTGCCTGTGATACAAGCACTAATTCAGTCCAGATGTTTAAAAAAATATAGCTAGCCGCGTTCCTGTACTTTGTATAACGAAACGTAGACTACGTTACACATTCGTTTCTTCAAGCTGGCAACGCGGAGGTGACTGTCGCGTACATGCAAGGTTCAACAATAGGTGGAGTGTGATCACATGCCGAGCTACTATAAAAATAGACATTATTCTCGTATGCGTGTACCTACTCCTTAATAATGGCCAGAATTTCTGCTTTTAATTATTGCGACCAATTTACTTGTATTTATTGATTTTTATTACACCCGTGTCAATGTACATGATTGTTTGTAATGAATATAGTATATATTAAAAAGAAAAAACTCTTGACTCTAAGAACATTTGGACATTTCCAAAAGTAGGTATTGCAATATATCTTATCTTGTAGCTTGTAACACACAAATTTGTATGAAACAAGAAACCTAACCCTGATTTATAGTCTACAGGAACTTAAGTCAATACCTAAGATATTTGAAAAGCAACTTGTGATGGCTATCACAGAAACTATTTCACATAATATGGCTTCATTACAATTTATACTTAGCTCCATGATTTAATTAGATATTAAGTTTTGTAATAAACATTATTGTAGATACCTATAATTTTTATTTAACTATAAAAATACCACCAAGTTTTATAGAAATGCTTCCTTATGTTTTACGCGAACACGTTTTAATTAGACTAAAAGATCTTGTTACTTAACTGATGCTACTTACTATCACGATTATTTTTATCCGACATGCGTTTCGAAAGCGACGACGCCGACTGACGGAGCGGCACTGCGGGGCAGATTCATGGATATGAATGTAATAGTAAAAACTAATTAAGAAAATGTCATCCAATTCTGAGCTCAACAATAATGCATGTAGTAGAGTTGTAGTTTCCGGGGCTCGGCGCCACTCTGCCAAGGTGAAATATTTGTCTGCCTGTGAGCGAGAACCGCTTGTAACATTAAATCTTGTCGCGTGTGGACTACGAGGTGGGAACTACGAGAGAACGTGTAACTAGCTTCTGATACCAATGACACGATGTTACCGCACAAAGACGTGAACTCAACTAAATTGAATCTCTATTTAAGAAGTCGACTTTGAGGATTAAAAACACAGATAGAGCCTTTCCTAGAGCTATATTATGGAGTATAGAATCATATTATGACAGTTCAAGAGCCTAAAGTAGGCTTATCCGAAATAATTTAAGTTAATCTTTTCTTATTCTCTTTATAAAATACTACTTATATTTTCTGAAACGTACTATATATTTTATTGCTTATTCTCTAAAAACAAAAGCTATGCGCGAGAAAAATTGGCAACCCTACTTGGTAGTTGCAGTGATTAGGAACCATCACATGTCATGAATAATTTTCACGCAATATTATGTCATTAAACTTTAATTGAATCTCAAACGTATACGAATAAAGCTTATAACATACTATTGTTTAAACCATTAAATACAATAGTAAAACCATTAAATAAGAAGAAAGAATAAATAAAAATTTTAAAAGTATGTTTACAAGAATTACGTTTTGTCTTGTACAGGAAGGAGGATTTTTACTCTTAATAGATCGATTACATTCTGTTTATTATGTATTTTATATAATTTTGAATATACCTATATACAAGCGAAATTAAGTTTGTAAACTATAGTATTGAATGGTATAACAAAATGTCCTTTTCCGTTCATTTAGCAAGGAATATGCATTCACATCTCCAAAGCCATTTAAACCCGGTTTTGGCTTGAGAAAAGCAATTACTAGCATTCGATCATTCGGCTACGGAACGCAATTAAAGGATTATTATTCTAAAGGTTCTAACGAAGTGAACCCTCTTATGCTATCTGTAAATCAGTGAATACTGATCATTAATTATACGACATAATTGTCTTTTGATTTTCTATGACTTACAGGACTTACTACCCACAACTTTCATAAAATTAATTTACGTTTGAACTTTCACATAAATTAAATGGGTGGATATTAAATGTTGAATTATGATTAATTATTATGATAATATTTAAACAATGCAGAAATGAAATTTGCAAAATTTTATCTAAAAATTAAATGCAGACTAAAATTAATATTCTTTTTCTTTACCGAATACATAACAAAATCCAGACTTGGCGGCGCAATCTCGGGATCATTTGTCATTGTAATTTACATTTATAGTTCCTCGCTTGGACGCAGGGACTAGCGGCTCATTTTCAGCCGGAGGGCAGCATGATCCAGGATAGTTGCGAAACAGCGGGAGATAGAACGTAAAAATGGCAGGCGCACGATGTCTCTGGGACTATGACCTCTGAGCGTTTTCTCGCCACATAATAAAGCGTTGTTCCCTTTTGGTCACGGCGGCCCATTATCATAATACTAAGTGTGTGAAGACCGAACGTGAGCCTCCTCTGATAGCCTCGCCTCGCAGTTATTATAAATTCTAATACTATCTCATAATAATTTTAACCTTATGCGCATGGCGATCGATTTGAAAAGATATCGGGTCACGGTTCGAGACCATCCCTTCCCAGAGCGTTTCCTTTGAAGGCCTTAAGTTCATAAAATTTTATTACTGAATATTAAATCGTTTGTTATTAGAGTTGTATGATAGTTGAAGAGCTGTAGTGTCATAACATTAAATAATATGTATGAGTAATTACTAATGTAGATCAGATTGAATGAGTATCGTACCATAGTGAAGCTGTGAACATGTATGAACTCTTGTAATGGTTGTTGTATTTTATGTAGTTATGCCTACGTCCTAATGTCGTTCATATTGTTAATAAATACTTACATATACATACAATGGTCTATCCTATGAGGCTATTATGTCGTTCTATGCAGGACAATATTTTTTTCAAATAAAAATTCATAAATAAATATTGACCGAGAATTGAATCCGTGATCTCCGCGTAATTGACTGTCGCATTGACCACTGTACTATACAATTAATAATAATAGCTTGAATTTATCTTTGAAATGTATACGAACTTTGTCAATAATTAATAAATATATATTTTGTTTTGGTCCTTCATTCGAAATGGGAAGGTAATAGTTAGTTGTCCTTGTCTATGAATAGACGACAATAGCCCACATTTTATAAATTTAATAACTTTAAGAATTATTAATAACTTAGAAATAAACAAAACGATGAGTTACTTTCAAATAAGAGGTATTTATTTATAAGTGAAAAATGTTAAAACTCATCTAAAGTCAAATACTTGGCAAACTAAGTAATTTCCGCGCTTCAAATTGAATTCAAGAGATATAAAATTCAGTGCTTGTCGCAAAAGTTCAACAATAGTCACAACCTATATTTTGTACTTTTCTATTAACATTTAATGAGTTTTAAGAGCGTGCCCCAAGGGTCGTGCGAATGCCCGCGCTGGTCGTCTGGTCAATATTATTGATTTTCCTTAATGTAGGTATGTAGTCACCGCTTCAGGTTTTATTTTATTATAGGTAAATGAGGTCAGTGGACTGTCTGAAGAAAAACGTGAGGCAATTTAAAACGACAAATTTCTTCGTGATCCTATGTCATACTAACCACTGATGTGGATAAGAATTACTTTAGTAAGCATTGGCAGTATATTAATCATTAACTATGAAACGTTTGTGCAATAAGCAGTTAGGTAAGTAACAATAGTCAGTCACTGCTATATTCAATTAAAATATATATTTTATATACTGTTAGAGAATGATTGATGAAGTTAAATTTAATTACAATAAATTGCTACCTCATATTAAATTAGACATTTCGAATAACCGCAATAAAGAACATTATAACAAAGCTAATTATAATTATTGTATCTTGAAGATAATCAGAGTCGAAGCTTTATAATATCAGAAATCGTTTTAATATATCCATTGGATGCAATAAATTCAAGGATATTTTCCAAGATAATGACTAAGATAAAAAGCAACTAAATAGACTAACCGTAATAGGGAATCAGATCGATCTAAGAAACTGTGGAGAACTTATTAAGGTTTATTAATACCGTATATTTAACACTGTGACCCCGGTATCGCAGAACGGTAAATCTGGACAAAAAGGTAACGCTTATGGGTGGAATCACGCGAGTGCGACCCTTCTGACCCTATTATGAGCCGCGGCTGGCCCACACGCCTTTAGCCCCTTTGCCACTGAATGGGTGCTTAGCCGTGTACCACCTCTGATTTCACGATCTTTAAGTAAATTAAAGATTAACGAAATGAATAGAGAATCATTATTAATTAATTGGAGTCTACGTAAAGTGTTGTTATTTAAAAAAATGCTGTCGTAAAATTTCTTTTTGCATGATTAATGTATACCCTAAAACTATTTTAAAATATGGCTAACGGCTTAAATTTCCATTCCCTTTAAGGATATTAGACTTCAGAGAAAATTAATGGTATATAAGTTAGCCGTTAGCAATTAACTTTGAAGGCATAAGGTCAAAATAGCTATTGTATTTGTTGTTCGGGGAGATGCAACCTGTTTCTGTTTGTAGCACCCTTATTAAAAAGGTTCTAAAACAATTTCTCGTTTCGTCGAAGTTTTCAATTTAACCGCACCATCAATCAAATTGTCGGATAGGTTCCAAAAAATTAGCATTTGGTGGATTTGCATATTTTTATTTTTACTTTTGGATTTAGTTTAAAATAACTGGGCAGTTAGAAATTTAAAAACCTAATGAATTGATATGGCCTAAACAAATCACGAAACTAAATTATGCGATGAAGAATAAATAACAAAGTTTACTCACATAAAGAAAATTAATTGAGGTATTTAGTACTAATAAATATAATCAGATGTTTAAAACATTTTTCTAAGGAATTATAAAGGTTATTAGATTAAATCTTGTTCACATACGAGTACAATTCTGGTACAATTCTAGTTAATGATATTTTAGAAATAGTTTAGTAGTAATTAGTTAGTTAAAATTATTTTAATTAATTTGAATTTCACACAACTATTTAAGTATATGCAGTAAATTAAATCAATATTCTAATTCCAGTAGAAACAATCGTGCTGTGCAAAAGCGACGATTCTGGAGCAAAGAAGCTGAGAACCGCCAGATGTACAAAGCAGCGCGATCGCATATAGCATGATCTATGAAAGGCCAGCAGTGAACCTACATGTGCTGAAGATGATTGCACTCACAATGTTATCATCTAATCTTTAATTCTCTAAAGATATAAGTATATTGTTTATTAACAATACATTTTGTTTTACATAGTTATGACTTGTAAATCCGGAACTGTTTACCAATGAAGCGATGCCCAATCAGGCTATGTTGCTCAATCACAGCGAACGCAATTGTTACACAATATGAACATTTTTGCTCAACTCTCGCCCGCCCACTCACAGCTTTGTATGTATGAACAGAAAAAAACAAAAGGGGTTAAGATTAATTGAAGATCTGAAATCGTATTTTACTTTAGGATTGCCTTTTGTGATGATGTTGTCATGTACGTATACTGATTGCATTATTTTTAGAGATCAAACTTCTTAATGTTAGCCATGTAGTAGTATGACTTATGAATTCATTTTCGAATTAATTTAGTAATAGTGCAACCGTTGCTAAGTTGGATTGCAATTTGTAACCAACTTAGCAACAATTGTTAAGCCTTGCTATTAGTTTACAAATTATTAGTTTACATTTACGGTTTCACGACGTAAAGTGAGATCTCTTCACCTAACTCGTAAATTCATACTCAGGCCAGACAATTATCCTCATTGTCTAAATTAAAAGCCCTAGTTTATGTCATTAGTATAGACCTAAAAAAAAAACTTTCGGTCAGTGACTTATTCCAATTGGATCTCGTAACCTCGTTACTTAGTCTCCAGGTTCTAAATAGGTATAAGTATTATAATTAGGTGTATTCTCATAGGTGCCTGTCAACAATCTGGTCTAGTTTTTTGGTGGACCAATTCCGAAACAATTTAATGAGCTGTACAGTTAGATACTTATTATTAGGTGACTAGTCTGTTATTTACCTGTTCTCTATTATTCAGTCCGTGTCGGAAGGTCTTCGACGTGTTCAATTACTTTGTTGCTAACAAGATGTGCTTGTGGCACATACAATTGAATAGTGCCAAATGCTTTAACACGTTACTGTAAGGTTCACAATGGAGCTTCTATTACTTTTTTATTATTACAATGAGTTAAATTTTTGGAGCATTTATTGACACACAGTTACACTTAAATCATGTTATCAACAATACCGTTACAACTATATATTTCTATAATATTGAAGCTTGTTATATGACAACACTCCGTCTGATCTGCTACTACAGATAAATTTCTACAGGCAGCAGCCGCCTCCACTGTGCCGGTTTGAGAGACGAATGTGCACCATCCAGATTAACAGTGCACACTCCTCTCGTTGTATCTGGCTACTTCTAAATTATTCTCAAAACGGGACAAGATGGACTTGGCTAATAAAATAACCACCGTCAGTCTGCCTACCACTAATTACCTAATTTCTTAAATTTAAATGTTTACATTGTTTTTTTTTTAAATTGTTTATATTTAAGATTAAGTAACAATAAGTTTTAATTAATCAATGCCACAAATCGAGTAAATAACCACCTTGACAAGAAATTATACGGTTCAATCGGGTCATGAAAGGAAAGCAAACAATTTGCAGCCGAATTTTCATTTATAAACCGAGTCGCGGACGGGTTCGCAAAGGATTATAAATTAAATGGAGACGTTGATTAATATAAATAAAGTTTTTAACACTCTCCGGCCCAATGTTGGCGTGGGTGTTACGTAATGGGTTCTTAAATGTTTCATTTCAGTAGCAGCTATGGTAGATTATAAAATTAAGGTAAATTGAATATTGGAATATTAATTTATTATACTCGTAAGATTCTGGAGTCCGCTTTGACTTAATGTCCCGTCTTGGGATAATACCACCACTTTTTAGTGTACCGCCCGTGACTAAATCACGTTTGATCACGTATAACGAAAGGAGTGTGTAAATGTTAACAATTGGTACAGATTCATCTTCTCAAGCCGGCATAACGGAGGGGACTACTGCCTGCAGACATTTCTCTGTGCTAGCAGTTGTTTCCGCTTATTGATCGCACTCTAGCTTAACATGCTAAATGTACTATAAAAATAACCTAAGTATACAAACCAAATTAATTATTATTATTTAAATAATAAAAACGGATTTAAAACTAAAATATCTGTTTGGTTGTTGCCCACGCAGGCCCAGGGTGAACAATGGTATATTGTGTGGAGCTTCGGGCGGGATACAGAAAATAAAATTATAAATTTTCTTAATAACAAGCTTGCGACAGAGCAAGGCGTGTTGTCGCCGCGCTTTAACGCTTTACACAATACTCAGGGAGGAACCGGATGTCGAGATAGAATTAACATAATTAGAATCACTATATCTCCGTGCTACAATAAGACATAAAAAACAATAATATTTCGTGACATTTTAGAGCTTAGTATGGGATTTAAAAAGAACCAAATATAAACACATTTGTTTTCATTACGAGTATTACACATTTAAGTAAGTACCCACCGGGGTAGGCAGAAAGTACGGAACGACAGCGGCTTCTCCCTGGATACCACTTTCGCTTCCATCATATTTATAACTCTTCTCATGCATGCAGTATGCTCCTCACCTAGTAGATTGTAAACAACTCGCAGAATCCTTATCCGCGATTGAGCAGCCATGGCCGCTCGTTGTGCGTGACATGACCCTACTGGTTGCTTGACCCTTTCTCAGCAGTTGACAAATCTGGTTGAGAAAAGTCTTCCTAGGGCACCACCTTCCGACACTGCCATCTAATAAATCTGTTTTTTTATTTATTTGATTTATGAAAACGATTCAGTGATTATGAATTCACAGAAGTCTAGATTAACCGCCTCTCCTAGAGGATATTTAATGAGTATTCTGCAAACGGATCGTTACGTCCGACTTATGTGTATTATTATGCCGAAGAAGGAATGCACAGGGTGAGCAGAGGTCACAAGTAGAAGTATATCGGTAGCCCGGAACAGCATCGCTGACCTCAGGGTAACTATTACCTTCATACGATTTTGAATTGCTTTGCGTGGAGTTATAATCCCAAGAACAACACAACGCGTGCATGTAATTTCATGGAAGCGAAATATCTGAGTATAGCCGTTATTAAAAAAATACTTCTTTTAAAAAGATTTGCTATCTAAATAAGGCTATAATCTAGAATTCCTTGCCCGATTTGGAAGATAATTTAGTTATAAAATCGTGACTTAATACTAAAGTCTTGCGTCCGCCTTGTGGTAATAGCAAGTCCATTATAATGATCTCTGTTTAAACTTCGACACGGAGATTAGACCGGTCTTCGATACGTATCTCTGACCTCTAATCTGCTAATAATCGTGTCGAATGCTTTCAGTATTGTATCTTCAATTCTTATATTTAACTTTTTGTTGTTTACTTCTTGTCATACTTTTTTGCCGTTATCCGAACATCGATAATTCGATTTGTTATTCTCTTTTATAATATTTTGAACTTTGATCTATTCTATTGAGTATAGATCATAATTAAGAATGACGTGACCAAAAATAGATAAGTTACATTCTTATTTTATTTTGTTGTTATTGT
The DNA here is from genome assembly GCA_948150575.1 of Tinea pellionella. Taxonomy (NCBI): domain Eukaryota; kingdom Metazoa; phylum Arthropoda; class Insecta; order Lepidoptera; family Tineidae; genus Tinea; species Tinea pellionella. Next base: position 5,645,197 of record OX411252.1, read on the forward strand.
TTTTTATTTTTTAATTTCACGATTTCGTGTTTAGTACTCGTTGTATTACGAAACATCGAAAACAAAGGATCAGCTTTGAGAAGCTTAAATCAGCGGTCGCAGTTGTAATAAATACTTATTTGCGATAGCGTGAGGCTGTCATCGTAAGGTACAATCAGCGAGACAAGAGTCAGTGGCCAGCGAACTAGCCAGCTAGCCCCGGGCATTGTTCCCACTGGGGTTATATTTGCTTTTGACTGTACAAACGTATCCTTTACTTACTATGCCCTGCAATAGACTTTGAACAACTTGTATAGGATTACAACAAGGAAACTATCATGCACGTGGTTGACTATGATAAATTTATTACAACGAATGTTTCTTGTCAAGCCTGTGATAATTTCGACTTTAGGAAAGTTTACATACTTTTAATATTTTCAGTTTAACTATAAATTTTGCTTGCTTAATCAGTATAATAACAATCATAATTTATAATAATATAATTAAATTTTTTATGAATTTTCAAATCCTTAACTACATTGTTGTTGCACATTATAGCTATGTTTCAAGACATTAAGTTTTAATATTATAATTTATGAGTTATTTATATGTCGAAAGACTATATTGTGTGGGCGAGACTTGTTATATCACATCGTGTTAAGGACTGCGTTCATCGGTCGACGGTGTAATGTCCCCTAACGCATTGTTCATTTATCTCCCAGCAGCAGACTCTGAATGTCAGCTCAGATTTCTATGGATTAAATTCTCTCTTTATTTTATTAATATGAATCTCTCATCATAAACCTAATTATGTTTTCTAAATTAATAGGCATTTTATAAGTTTTGAGTCTGGATCAAAACACTTTATTTTACGTTTTAGTTAATTTTTTTTTGTACTCGTAGCTCGACATATGACTACAAAGAAGATGTCTGAAAGCAGCGGTCCCTCCACTATAACAGCTTAAGGAGACGAAAACCCATCCACCCGTCCCATCCGAAGAACGCCATCCATTGACAAAACACATTCCTCTCGTTATAACTGGCACTTGAAAGTGGAGGTACTATCCCAGGGCTACACTGGGCTAATAACCATAATAAAATAAAGATATTACACAAGTTTACGAAACTCCGCTATTGTTTTTAAATGATGATTATATATTCAATGATTATATCAGTTCTATAAACATTTGCAAATTTCATGTTTTAGTAAAATGCATCTATATTTTATAATACGTAACGTTTCTTATTGCGAAGCCATTTGATTTACAGTGATTTTCAACAAATATTTGTGTTGACTGTCGATTATGCACGGAGTTTGAGCAAGTTTCATACGAGTTTCCCGGTTGAGGCAAACACCGCGGGCGGTTCGGATAATATCTTCTAGATGATGTGAGATAGCGTAGTATGCGTCCCCTTACTGGGCTACCTTGGGGATAGCCTTATGTAGCCAGTTTGATTTGTATGCTTTTCCTGTATGTTTTAGATATATCAAAGTAACCGCGTATCGTATTACTGATTCTAACTGCTAGAGATGCTCGGATCTTGTTAAAATTCATCTAACTATTTATTTATTTATTGTAACTCGGCATATGACAACACTCCGCCTGATGTAATGTTAGAGTGCGGTCTGTGAATGGAAATAACTGCTCCCACAGGGTTCTACTGGCAGCAGTCGCCACGCTATGCCGGCTTGAGTAGTCGAATTTGCACCATCCAGATTGACAGTGCACACTCCTCTCGTTAAACCTGGCTACCACCAGTTGTCTCCACTCATGGACCACAGTCTATCTTAACACATTCCGGGCTACTATAGAAACAACTAGAAAATTTAATGAACATATTGTGAAGTGAAGCAATTAAATTCCACTCATTCTCATTAGGCTTACCGGCGATTTGATCAAGTCTCACACCTATAATCATCATAACTTGTAATAAAATATTTCTCATAAAATACACGACCTTAAGGTTATACAGAAATATAACACATAATTTGATGTTATCAATTCATAAAACTTCGTACAATCCCATTTCCTTTTGTTTCATTTTCGCAACATGTTTCGCAGTGGCATTTTCTTCTAAATAACTTATACATTTTCTACTATAATAAATATAATTTATTCCAAAATAAATAAGATTATTCGAAGATAAAGTTACCTCTCGTTGTTTATGGCGAAGAAGTTGCTTACCTGCAATTAAAAAAAAAAACTAAGTGTCATCAAACGATTAACAAATTATATCTTTATAATCATCAGACTTTATTTCTTCATTTTGTAGGACTATTACTTAGAGAGTATTAGTTACTGAGAAGGCTCGTATTAAATGATGCGGTATATCGAGTACTAAGACGAATGACTTGCAAGATCAGACCCACATCTAATAAAGTGTGCCGACTAGACGTTGAAACGAGTCCCTAAGAAAAGCTACAAGATAGAGCCAGAGACCAAATTGTTAAACACCAGCCAAAGAGACGGCAACGTTAATACAAAGCAACAATACAAAAATGTAACTGTTCGAGTTCGGCTCGCTACGTGGATTCTCAGTCACGCCGGATCATGATTCTTCTTCGATCTGATAAGGGTGAATACAAAAATATCAAAACGATAGTTCGATGGCGAAGCGATCTCGTGTCGTGATCGATAGTGGATCGAAGTGTCACGAGCGAGTTCAACGGCCGAGGGTCAGGGTCGCGAAGATGCTCGATTCCTGCATTTATGCAACTCAAATAATCATCTCATGTCGGTGAATGCACTTGAAAATTTCTTATATTATTCACAAATATTGCATTTGATTTCGTAAATAATGTTCAAATATGGACTTAGGTTTAGTACATGACAGTGTAGCGTATACTTCAATGCGCATGAGGTGTAAGGTTGTTATTATCAGATTCGTTCCATTGCTTTGGGTTGTAGCGTACAACATGTAGGTCGTTCATATAAGTATTGAGCTTGTGAACCAGAAAAGTCAATTTCTTAGTGAATAGTATCAAATCACCATAAAGCGATCGCTTCTATGACTCAATATGGAGTGTAGAGAGTAACATAACGGTTGGGCGGTTAGCTTCTATTATAGAATAAACACTTTGACCTGAACTATAATATGAGTACACTTTTAATCAAGTTCTATTTCTTGAAATAACTATATTGTGGTTTCTTATTAGTTTTATTAGATTCTACAAATATTATTTTATTAGAGTTGTTATTGGAATTTATACACACACATACACACACAATTCAATATATATATATATATATATATAGTTATTGTAGCTCGACAAATGACAACGGCCGGCTAATACCGGCTTAAGGAGTATGCACCATTTCACCATGCTGATTGACAGTGCACACTCTTCTTGTTATACCTGGCTACTTTCAAATTGTTCCCGAAATGCTACAATAGGCACTGAGCATTCTGGTACCGGTCAGAATTTTGCGAGGTTCAAACACGGGTCTCATCAATCGTGAGTTCACGCGTCTTACCGCTAGACCACGGCCACTATTAAGTATATAATATTCTTAATTTTTCTTGTAACTTTTTAGGATCCATCTTGTAGAAAAATATATCTAACATACTCGTATACAAGTAACATAGAATCGGATAATGATCAAAAAGTTGAGATAAACGTAGTGAATTCCTTAGCAGTTGCGATGTAGATCAATCATAATGTTGTGTAACCTGTCTGCGGAATAAAAATATAATTGACGAGGAGGCTGCATGGCCGCAAGTAGGTTACCTCAGACCGGAGCAGAGGTTAATCGAGTGGACGAGTACTCGGTGATCGATGCGGAAGCAACAAGAAGCGGGAATACGTAACTAAAAACATAAATAAATAGTTAATTGTGAGAATTCTTCTAGATAAGATTTTATCATAAAAAGTAAGATTTATTTTAAAAAAAAATACTAGAGACAAAAAAGTTGGTGTGAACTATCAACATTTTAATGAGCTCATAAATAACTCAACAGTTTCGATTATTTCTATACAAGACAAATTGGAGATGCCTCCTCACCGATAGGCGACTGTTAACAATGGACCAGGGAGCGAAGGGTTAAACATTTTTTTACCACCCAAATAAAGCGCTTTGAATAGAACTTTGATTTTATGATTTATAGGACTCTTTATCCGGCCTCTGCCTCTCCGTATTTTGTTTTGATTGAGGTTTCTTTCAGAGAACGGAAGATTGATTATATTTTAGTAGGTGCGTCGGAGTTTTGTGAGTAAATATTTTACTTTTTTTATATAATCCCAAGATGAGACAAAATGTGTTAACGAAACAATTTTTACCTGGCATTATGTTTTACCTTGATGTTTCATAGTAAATGTAATTCATATTTCTGGAGCTGGAATATCATTTTCTATCTGTTACAACAATGGGTTATGAGATCCGAGATAATTTATGTCCGTGTAAAACAAATCATATTTCACCAGTCGCACTGAGGGCAGATATCACTAGTCGCTACGGCCTAGAAAATTGAGCAATCGCAGCCCCGGGCTTTAAATTGCCCTCTAGATATTCCTTCACGCTTGTGAAGATATACTTTCTTACAAGAATCTTGTAGAATTACAACAACAACAAAAACATCATTACAAAGTTTGAACTTTATTTAATAACTTAGAATTCTTTTCTTTAACATCCCTTAAGTCACTTTAAGAGTTGAGTTATAGGACGGGACGTTTGTTAGTCACGCCAGACTGCTCCCTCGATGGCATTTCTCATTAGGCAGCTCGTAAACAAAGACACTTCGACGCTTACTAATGTTCTCACGTCGAGATGTAACAACTAGTGGTAGAATATTTTACACTTCTGTATTTCAAAATTCTTTTTTCTTTTTGCACTTTACTCTTAATTAGCGTTTTAAAGTGATATAAATTCTGATCCTGAAATGTATTATAGTAGATACCTAGATTATAGTTAATTATCTAGAAATGTGTAGTATTATTGTAATTTTAAAGGACTTCAAAATAAGCGCCCACCGGGTTGGGCGTAGCAATTGAAATGTCCCGCTAGCAAGTGGATGCGAGCCGTGTCCATTTCCGCAATTTCAAGACGTACACGAGGCGATCGTGTACCGACAATGGACCCTATCGTGTGGCGTCTAATCACGCGGCGCGGCCGTTGTACTGTTAGGTCGCTGGCATCGCCCGCGGCCTAAGCGCTGCGCCCGCGCAAGAATAATACGCGTGCGAACGCGATCCGATCGTCGCTCCTTGAGGATCTCTGAGGAGTAAGCTCATAGGCAGCGTTATCAGAGTAATCCAGTATCCAAGTATGCATGACGAAACCGAGCTATGTTTTCCATTAGGTATACAAGAATTTTGAAGATTTGGAATGATAAGACATGTAAATGAGAATACAAGAATGTCGTTAAAACACTCGTAGTTATCAACTCAGTATCAACTTCATTTAACAATTTCCTGGAACAACTAGATATAAATAACAGTGGAACAATTAATTAATTCATGACATTAAATATTCCGTGGCCTATTCTCTTACACGATTCAGAAATATTAGCTGATTTTGTTGATAGAAAAGCAATAATGTCGAATTACTTGACAGTTAATTAGGGCCTGCCATTCAAAATGGTCTTGTCCATGCGCTTTGTTCCAAGCCATGTTTCGAAATAACTGTCGTATGTCGGGGCGCCACTAACAGTAGACTTATGATTTATAGCCCTCGTTGTGGGTATATGCACTCTCATTGTCCTCATTGACAAATTATACAGCGAGTAAAGCTGCTACTTAGTTCCCTTACATCTTGACCCTTCGCGACTATGTTTACCCTTTATGTTAACTATGGAAGCTTAATGATATAGCATTCTCCCAAAGCCTTACTAAAGGATTATCCACGCCTCTGTGTATTCTAGAAGTCTATTGTGCTCACATTACCTGAAACGATTTCTATAAATATTCCTCTTGTTAAAGTCTCGTGTAACAATAGACTTGTGATAATATTTATTGTTAATGTTGTACACAAAAGTGAAATGGCGTCGTGCGATGGCAATGCAAGTTCTATGCCAGAAATAAACACGTATAAATCTCTCTGGGTTACATTTAATCACAACCGCCCTCACAGAGCGCTCTGTTGGAGTTGAAGCCTGAATTATTTTAATCCTGTGCAGTGCGAGCATCTTTTATTGTAGGTAGGAGTGGCTTCGTTGGACCGCTGTAAATCAGCTTAGGTATTTGTTGAGCCGCTTATAATATATAACTCTGTTACCACTAATATGTCAAGAACTAACTATAAGTCTTATATAATAAAAATAAGTAGCCAGCAATACTTTACGATAGAATATATTTTTAATAGTAGCTCTGCATGTGACCACAGTTCGTCTGATGTTAAGCTAAAGTATCTTTCGTGCTACTAAGGTCTGCAGCCAGACATCACATCAACTATGCCAGCTTGGGGAGACGAATTTGCACATTTCATCTCGATAGTACATACTCCTTTTGCGATTTCAAAGCTTATCCCGAAATGAGACTAGGTCTAGAATTGAATTGAATCTACCCTGGGACTCGTCTTGCTTAGTTAATTATGAGATTTAACATTTTGTCGCTTATTTTTGATTTATCATAGCTTTCTATGCGTCAAAGTAAAACCGCGTGCGTCCTTGAAATAAAAGAGAACCGTTGTGAAGCACTTAAAGAAAATCGTTATAATACAATTAGCTTAAGATATTAAACTTAAACACGCAAGAAGCCCTTTGATAATATATTAGATATTATATTTTGATTTCCGAAATTGCCTGTCACTAATTCGTTATTATTAATATTCTTGAAATTACCCTTGAAAATTGTATATAGGTATGTATATTTCTAAATGACCGGTTTTTGCATGTCTGGTCTGGTCTGAAAATTCACAATAAGCCGGACAATAGTATGTAATTTTACTAATATTTGAGTTATGTTATTGTGTTATAAACTTCGTCCGTTTTATTTTTGGACACATCTGGCAACCCTATATTTAGAACGCCATTTCTATCGAGTTATGTAATTTATAAGAACCTAATGAGGTTAAGGAAGATCGACAAATATTGAAAGAATACTTATTACATGTTTTTTTTAGACGTATAATACTTAGTCAGTCCCAGTTGTCACCACAATAGCGGTCAAGTGAGGGGTAAGCAGCTTAAAACCAATGTACATAAACCCGCTAAACGATACTTAACCGAACACTGACGTTGAAATAGGATTAAAATGAAGGTTTTTATCTCCGGCTTAAAAAATGTAAGGCAATTTTGTAATAAAACCGGACTCCTCGCATTTAAATATCGAGTGTTAGCACAATTTTTAGCGTAGGTATCTTTTTTTTGTGGTTATTATTTTAATCTAACTTAACCCCTATTTGAGTTACATTGTATAACGAGAAGAGTGCACACTTTCAAATTGGACGCATTTTCGTCTCCCCAAGCCAACATAGCGGAGGCGACTGCTGCAAACATTTCAGTTGTCTAAAAATTGTAAAAAGAGTTAGTATATTATCTTTTATTTGTAAAAATAATACACAAAATAGATATTTTAATTAATCTAAAAAGTTAATTTACGTTATCTACATTATTATCTACTTGTTCATCTTAAAAACGTTATAAAATCTATCTTGGGGAACATTATTTTTTATACGTATCTAGATCGATCGTGATCCTACTTAAAATCGTTCATTCACCCGATCTTATTGACTAATCTTACCGAACGATCTTCGTATTCTACCTGTGACTTTGCCATTGTTCATTCTTCCTTAACAAGACATCTATCTCTGTTTGACCGATTTACGTCAGAAGCCAATCATTTACGAATGGTAAACTATGGTGGGTAGTATATTGTTCCCTCACGAACCACCTTATGTAATATGCTGTGGCAATGTCTTCTGAACTCCAAACTTTCAAGTTATTAATTATACTTTATTGGCTTCGAAAGATTAGCTAGTATTAGTTTGTTTACCATTGTCAATTTTAAGTACATAATCTGCCGGAGGTTATTTGAACTCATTTTGTTAATGATGTTCGTGTTTCAATCGGAATGTCTATTGATGAAATGTTTGTGAATCGATATTAGAATTTTTATTTATTAGATTTTATACTTGAAAATAAAAAAAGCAAGTTTATTGACTCGATAAACACGAAATATTCGAATCTCGCGAGTTTTATAAACTTTTATTTGAGTTTACTTCCACATATTCAATTTAACTGTTTGTTTGAAGCTCATGCCGAGATCTACGGAAACAAACAAATATATATTTTGTAAAATTTACTTTAGACGTTGGAAATAAAAGTTGTAATTATACCTCATGTTAAATATATTGAAGAAAAACATTTATTATATTAATGAATATTTAATTTTTTTTATTGCTTTAATATTTTATAATAACTCAGTTAGTTGTTTTAGTGGTCCAATTACGAATCTATTTAATATATCTTCAAGATAATAATATTATTACGTAAACTTTCGTTCATAAACCTGTTTTTAATGGTGGCCATTATCGACACTTTGTAATAATAAATGTGTGGAAAGAAGTATAAGGTAGACGTAAAGATATGTACAAAATTATGACATACGCGTGGGAGGGTTAACCAACCTGTCCCCGGTTCGACACAGGAAATAATATGTGCTTCTATCCACACCGGCTTCAATAGGTATTATTTCATCAAGAAAGGTCAGTCTTCAATGCAAAGTTTATCACCTTTTGAAATTTTGTTTATAATAAGATTTAATATTTACTTAGCGAGGTGTAGCATTTTCACACGATGGAATAAAAAGTATCTATACCTAATTATGAACAAAAAATACGTTACATGTAAAGAATAAAATATGTAGGACAAAAGAGTTGCAAAAATAGTTTTATACATCTATTACACTGTATATAAATTACTGATCATGTAATACCAAATTGAGTTAGAAAATTGCGCAGTAAATCTCAAAAAAAAGTCACTTGCCAACATCAATATTATTAATGAAATGTAAATTGATATCTCCATGTGACTTATGTTTCGTTTCATCATAAATAAACACCTTACTTATAAGGTAGGTATGTAAGACTCGGACACTTCTACAAAGTGATGAACTAAATACCATATTAGAACTTTCCTGCGAAAAAATTGCAATTGGATTGCTATCAGGGGATTGTTTCACTTCGTCCTTAAGCTGCGAGTACTGTATGCTATTCAAATCGCAAAATATTCGAAAATATTCGCCGAGTTCTGACCAGTAAATTCTGCCATCGGCGCTTTACGTGACCGTTTCGATGTTTTCCATTCAATTTTCATCAAAATTTAATAATAAATAAATCTAAACCTCTGCTAAAAATGAATAAATAATAACCGATTTTTTTTTGTACTTAGTCAAGTGACTGCTATTAAAGAGTTTATGCACTAGTTTATATTTTTAGAGACGTAACCAGACTTACAGCAATAAGAAGTATTGTACTCCATGTTTTATTTTCCAAAAATAATTACATAAAACTTAGGCATCACGTGGTTGTAATAAATTTGATAAAATTACACAATTTAGACACGTGTCATGTTAGCAAGTGGTACGAGCATGTTGTGGCGAGCTTGCAAATTATTCTCGTGATGGAAAATGCTTAATAGGCGGTCAAGCAAGAATTTTAATTCTAAAACGCTCTAGATTTAAAAACGTTTTTGGCATATCAAGAAAATCATTTTCATGGTTTGCATACAGAGGTTTCAACATTAAATTTCTTTTTTTATATTTATGATATTTCACTACATTATTGCCATTGGTATAATATAGAATATGAATTAATAGGTGAGCATACTGGTGACAGTTATTAGTTCAGTCTCCCATCCTCGGGAATAGCACCACCTTGAAATGTTTACCCCGTGAAGTCAGGTATAAAGAGAGCAGTGTGTGCTTTCAATTTGGATGGTGGAGTCGACATAGCGGAAGCAACTGATGCCAGCAAATAGCCGCCACAGGCTCGTTCTAACTTAACATCAGATCAGAGAGAGGTCACATGACAGAATACTATATTAAAAATATTTTAAAACAAAAAAATTATAACTTCTGAAAGATGCAAATCGAATAACTCAGTTTTCATTTGCATATATATCTATGTGTTAGCTATAATGTATGTGTAGGGTGCTTTAAATTAAACTGCGCAATAAAATGCAAAATATAAGAAAATAATATAAATTTTTCTTTTATTTATAAAGATGAACAGGAAAACGATGTTAATGTAAATAATAGAAGTAATTGTATCGATACCATAGATAAAATTGCAAAAGAAATATTTTATAATAATTTAGTAGAGAATAAATTTACATAAAAGATGCTGTGATGGGACCGTTGCATGGCTGAACAACAAAATGCAATAAATATCTAAGCAAATGACGTCCAAGTGAGTTTCGTGGCGAGATGAGGCGATTTGCTAGTCGAAGACATAAATAAAGATTTATGGGGTTTGTTGATCGTGAGTGCGACACCACCCCGAGGCGTCTCTGGAATACAATATACTTTTGTTTCAAGAGAATTATGGGGTGAAATTGACGATTTTATTCCTGTGCTAGTGCCAAAGGTACAATAACTAATGTCATCTTTTATTTATTTCAAAATAAATGTATCTTTGTAAGTAATGTATTCTATGTATATATCTCAATTATGCTATGTAAATGTATTTTATTTAATTAAGCTAGAACGGACACAACTGTTACTACGGAGAAATGTTTTAGAGGCAGCAGTCACCTTCGCTACGCTGGCTTGATAAGACGTATATGTACCATCCAGGTTGACAGTGCATTCTTCGTTAAAACGCGAATAATCACTCCACGGGTATCATAAATAATACTCTGCCTATCGCTGAAAGTATTTTTGCGTTGATCTGATTTTGTTTAAGCCTTGTCCTTAATATCTAGTGAAATACTATTACGAATCAGTAGTATAAAAACCAGATTAACATAATATAAAAATAGCATTCCTTAATACGGCACCAAACTGCTCTAAATTACTCTTAAACAGATACAATCTCGATTTTTTTCTAGTTCTGCAGTTTGTTACTATGTCCTAAGCGGTAAAATATAAAGGAAATGGTTTTATATGCGTATAAATTTATGTGATTGCAAGTTGCGCTTAAGGCACACAGTTATCATTCGGTGTGCGTAACGGGTAGGCCGTGGAGTCGCGTATATCTCACCAACTATCTCCCGGTCCATGCGCTTGCGCATTGTTAACTCCGTGCAGAGAATAACAAGTCTATCGGGAACTATTAGTAAATATGAAATGTTCAATTACAAGTTATTTATAGTAAACTCTGCCTTAGACCAACACAAGTTAGGTTTCTATAAAAGGAGTTGCTTTAATTTATTGCATTATGCAATAATTTTTAATTGTATAAGTTGTTATTTTTATATTACCTAACCTACCTAGTATTAGACAACTGTTTGCCATCACAGGATCTTTCTGCAGGCAGCAGTAACCTTTGTCAAGCCGTTTTGAGGAGATGAATGTGGACTATCCAGGATGACTTTTCATTATACCTCGCTGCTTTTAAACTGATCCTAATCACGACTAGGTCACTTCACGGCTGTTACATTTGTATTACCTTAGGATTGTAGTCGAAATTATTAACCTTCATCTGTCTATCACTCTAGTTAAAGCACCAAATTAAAATTAAAAAGAAAAAAAAAATTTAAAAAATTTTACAGTGCCTGAAACTTGTAAACAGCTTTTTTTAAGTTGTTAACCTTTCGTGTAACGTTACATAGTAAAATGAGTAAGTACACTTATTTGCGTGTCTTAAAGTGCTTACATGTTTCAAACTTTAAAGATACAGCATGAATTTATGGCACGTGATTTGAGGACATTATCGCTATGTTTGCTAAGTTGCTTCAGGGTGTTTCGAGATGACTTTCCGCGTGACCGAGCGAAGATAAATTTGCACTTACGTATTAAATGAAAACTATATTACATTGTATGTATTACGAATATATCTCTCTTGGTCGGCCATAATTGTCGAGGATCCTGGTGGCTCGATAACCAGATGTCTCCATCGGCTGCGTGTGTTAGCCTGCATGCATTTCATGGTTGAAGTTCGCCTAATTTATTCTAATTAACTATTATTAAGAAAAAAATTTACAAAAAGCAGCAGTTGCAAAGGTTGGATTGAAAGATCTGGCTGTGTTCAGAGTAGATCTAATCGCGTAGGTTCGATTCCTACTTCAGTTCGGGCTGTGTGTACTCGTTATTAATTTTTCGTGCTAAAAAATGTAATATGCAAAAATTTTATGAAAATAATGGTAAATGTAATGTTTGCTTTTTACAATTTGGTATCGTATACGGATAGTTATTCAACACGTATAAACCTCGAAGGCTAACTGGCCATTATCAATGACCATATAGAGCTTAATATGACACCATTCGTAGAGTATTTGGTATTTATTTTAATAAACGATATACCCAATAGAAAAATATTTTAGCAACAGCCAATTTGTTGGCTTTAATTAATATAAAACGTACACAGCTAACGAAACTTCAAAGCTATTTATAGATTTTTTTACGAAATAACAAAAACTGTGAGTATCCTTTTCAAAAAAGTTTTAAAATTGTTTGACGCAAAATCAAAATGTTTCCAACTTTGAATAGCATTTAAAACGTTTCACATTCAGCGCATACCATTCTAGATTCTCTAAACTGAAACGCGAATGGAACGTGAACATGCCGACAAAGAGGCTAAAATCCATGGATGACCATCTAAAAAATGGCCATCGTTTATTCGTGGTAGTGGGCACGATCTCGCAGATTTGTGAGTCTCTTTGACCGTGCTATGCTGCCCGACAAATGTTTAATTAATTGCTTTATTGTAAGGTAACTTATTTGGCATCGTAAACACCGGTGCCATTGAACTAAAGGGTTCTAATGGCACATTACTTAACTCGTGAACTTACTAGATTTGTACTTTGTGTAGATAGTTAATTCAATGTTTGTTTGACATCCATTAAATACAATCCAAAGTGACTCTCTCAGTAGATGTTTGATTCTTTAATATCAAATTACATTGTGTTCTTTGACATATTGCAAAATTCAGTTTAACGAACGTCAATTGTTTGTGCCTTCAATGTGTCTATCTGATTGTTTTATGGTAATTAATAACCTTTCACAATACACGTGTACAAAGAAAGGTTTAACAATTGAAGTTTTAATTTATTATTGTTTATTTTTTATTAATTTTAGTGCATTAAAATGATGAATTTACTATTATAAAAATTATGATGAAAATTGAATAGAAAAAATGCTGACAACACAACAGTCTAAGCTTTTTCTATACAATTACAACACTCCGGCTGATGTTAAGCTAGAATGCGGTCCACGAACGGAAATAATTGCTACCGCTGACAAATTTTTGCAGATAACAATAACCTTCATTATACCGGCCTGAGGAAACGAATGTGCACCATCCGGGTTGACAGTGCACTCTTGGAAATTTAACTTTTGAATTAATATAAATAGAGGGCCGTGGTCTAGCGGTAAGAACTCACGATCGATGATATCCGTGTTCGATTCGAAGAGTGGTAGACAGACTCCCGTCTTGGAGTAGTACCACCACAATCGAATGTAACACCCGTGAAGTGACCTTGTCGCGTTTCGGTAATAGTTTGAAAGCAGCCAGGGATAACGAGAGGAGTGTGCACTGTCAATCTAGATGGTACATCCTCGTCTCCTCAAGCCGGCATAGTGGAGGCGACTGTTGCCCGCGTTGTCACATGCCGAGCTACAATAATAATAAAAAAGTAGTGTTATTACTCCGAGACTGTGCTAATAGTCATGATTAATGTGCCTACACTTTTAAAATAAAGCCTACCTTTGCATTGTGTACTTAATAAGAACAACATAACACAAAAATTCGTGATACTGTGATTATAACATTTTATTTTGAGATCAACGAATGTTTACTAAGACAATGGTGGTAATTTTACAAAGCAATTGTGTAATTAATTTGCTGTGATCTATAGTGTAATGACAGGTTGAGCAAGCTGTTTCTTCAGAACCTGTTCTCGTATGATGCTGCTGAGATTTAGGTTTCGATTAGAATAAGCGGGACACAATCAGATCCATATTATTCGTCTTTGTCTCTTATTATGTAAGCTTGAGTTGTTTTTTTTTTACTATTTAAATTTAGAATGTTTAAATAAGTTTCAAACTGATCATGACGCATTTGTTCTGTCTACAGTTTATAACACAGAGAAATTTCTGCAGATAGAAGTCACTTCCGCTATGCCGGCTTGAGGAGACGATTGTACACCATCCACGTTGACAGCTATTTGAAGAAATATAAATGCTTATAAATGGGATTTATTTATTTATATTTCATCACTCCGCGCGACAGTGGTATATGTACTAACTACGCCTATGACTACTTCTATATTTTAATATCAGACTTTTAACATGACAAAGAGCGGCTGTGGTCTAGCTGTAAGACGCGTGAACTCACGATCGATGAGACCCGCGTTCGAACTTCGCTAAAATCTGGCCGGTACGAACTTTGTTATATGTACTTTGGCCGCTCAGTGCCTATAAACACCATTAAAGAGTGGTAGGCAGACTGATTATGGTTATTTGTCCAGTCTGCCGTCCTGGGGTGGTACCACCACTTTCGAATGTAACACCCGTGAAGTGACCTTGTCGCGTTTCGAGAATAGTTTGAAAGTAGCCAGGTATAGCGAGAGAAGTGTGCACTGTCGATCTAGATGGTGTGTGCTCGTTTCCTCAAGCCGACATAGTGGAGACGACTGCTGCCCGCACATGTTTCTCTCTAGTAGCAGTCGTTTCCATTCATGGATCGCACTCTGGCTTTACATTAGGTGGAGTGTTGTCACATGCCGAGCTAAAATTTAAAAAAAGGGATAATTAACTATATATATTGTATATATTTCACACACATCATTAAAAAAAAATTAAAATCGTACTATGAAGATATTCTTGAGTAGTTTCAATTACACGATATGTTAAAATTAATTTCTTATATTAGATAACTGAGATAGATGGACAATTTATCAATAGATACTGATATCTATTTCCCTTCACCGGATGCTAGTGGTGCAATAATAGAAATGCACATGCGCTTTGCATTATTCTTATCAGATTTATTCGCACTACGCGTCCATACTTACAAGATTGTTGTACGCAATACTAACTCAGTAAGATTACTATCAATAATAAACTACTTAATTTCATCCTCAATTTATCAGGCAATTTTGAATGTCTCTTGTAAAATCGCAATGGTTATGGTGTTAAACATTGCCTTATTGTTTTTACAATTACATTTTTGACCAGACTCTGGAGGATGTCTTCGAATTGTGGAGAAGTTGGGTAATTAAAATGGCGGCCGTGGTCTAGTGGTAAGACGCGTGAAGTCACGATCGATGAGTCCCGTGTTCGAACCTCGCTAAATTCTGACCGGTACCAAGTTACATTGGTTATATGTACTTTAGTCGCTCAGTGCCTATAGGCACTATTAAAGAGTGGTAGGCAAACAGATGATCCAGTCTGCCGTCCTGGGGCAGTACCACCACTTTCGAATGTAACACCCGTGAAGTGGCCTTGTCGCGTTTCGGGATAGTTTGAAAGTAGCCAGATAGAATGAGAGGAGTGTGCACTGTCAATCTGGATGGTACATGCTCGTCTCTTCAAGCCGGCATAGTGGAGGTTACTGCTGCCTGTAAAGAGTTCTCTGTAGTAGCAGTTGTTTCCATTCATGGACCGCACTCTAGCTTTACATCAGGCGGAGTGTTGTCACATGCCGAGCTACAATAAAAAAAAAATAGTTAATTATCCATTTTTTTAAATTGTAACTCGACATATGACAACACTCCGTCTGATGTTAAACAAGAGTGCAATCCATAAACGGAAACAACTGCTGCCACAGAATAACTGCAGACAGAAGTCAGCTCCACAATACCGGCTTGATGTGCATCATCTAGTGCACACTCCTCTCCTTATACTACTCCAGGACGGCAGATTGGGCTAATAACCATCATCAGTAAAATAATTATACATAAAAAACATCAATATGAACTTTAGCTCAAAAAAAAAATTGCTGACAAAATTTATTAACGTCATAAACTTTGTTATCAGTGGGTATAAAATTTATAGCTCTAACTCAATGTTTCGAATAAATGTTCAGACAATCATAATCAATGAGTTTTCGGATAAACCCACAGAGATCAGTGCAAATATTGTTCTAACTTTTTTACAGTAGACATCTAATTGTGCGTATTAACACATCCAAAGTTATAAAATTTTAGAATATATCTGTACAACTATGAGAAATTATTAAATGAAAATCCAAACGTTTCGTAAAAAAGAATCATAGAGGAGTATAGAATCAGCAATAAACTTCCCATGTACAAGGTCAATGAGCTCTCATATTTTAGTTTTTATCAGTTTCCAAGAAGTGCGGTTTTAAATCCTTAACCCTAGTGAATTATTCTAAGAATGTAGAATTCAACTTAATAAATATTTTAAAACCGGCCCTATTAATGACTATCAAGCCCACATACGTAATCAGAGTTTCCTTCGACCTGCACTAAGTTAACTTTGTTAAACGTTTAATAAGACGGTAATTAACCCCTTGTTGTCATAATTGTTCAGTATTTAACATTCATATCAGGTGCATAACCAGTTATAGTTATTACGTCTCATTGTGACAATACGTATGTAGGTTCTTTTGTTTTCTTTTTTTTTTGTTTTTGGGCTGGCATCCTAGGTTTGTTGCTTACCTACCTATATTTACTATAAAACTGCATCCATTAGGATTTGGAAGTAGCCTAATATGAGTCCTAAAGCCGGCATAGAGGAGGGGAGTCTCATGAGTCGCACTCTAGCTTAATATCAGGTAAAGCTACTAATTTAAATATGTTATCATCTTCATTTAAAATGCAACACAAACGGTGTTATACAAAAATGAAATGTGTATGACGATTTACATAAAGTTATGTTTATTATGCGATCGTGGACTGCGTGGACGGCATATGTGATCCAATTAAAGGCATTGCATGAGACGTGATACTTGTTATAATTCAGATGGTGTTTACATCAAATAACTGTATTATGTAAAATTGTTATTTCTTCAATTTTTCTAATAACAGTGCTTACTTTTGTTGGAAGGGAAGGACGTGACTTTTGATGCTGCTAAATATATTTTTTATTAAAGCTCGGCGTATGACAACATTCCGCCTGATGTAAAGCTAAAGTGTGGTTCGTAAAACGAAACAACTGCTACTACAGATAAATTTGTACAGGCAACATTCGACTTGAGGAGACGAATGTGCACCAATGACAGTGCACAATCCTCTTGTTATACCTGGCTACTTCCAAACTGTTTCCGAAACGCGGCAAGGTTACTTCGCGGGTGTTACATTCGAAAGTGGTGGTGCTATCCCAGGACTTAGCTAATAACTATCATTGGTCTGCCTACCACTCTTAAACGGTGATTTACGAGTTACTTTTGTATACCTAGATTTTTTAAAATTTTATTTAGATAATATTGTTTCCTGAGGTTTTGCGAACATGTTTTTAACTAAATTAAAAGACGAGAATACAATTGGGGAGGGCGAACAACACCTCAATCTTTCCGCAACCATAATGATTGCAAAGCTTTCGAAACGTCTAAACATAAACACGTTAGTATATCGAATAAAATATTTTATTCATTTAAAAAATGTTCGAACGAAACCTAAGAAAAACACAAAATTCAAAGTTTTATCGCGTTTATTCTCTTACAGCTGCAAAGCTTTTGAAACATCGAAAAAATTGTAAAAAATAAAAATAATAGTTTTTTCATAATATTATTAATAACTAAATAACCTAATAACTATAAGAGAAAGATTTTTTGTGTTGTTTAATTATAAGATTCCGAAAATAAAGTCCATTAATGTGATTCATCTTGCTCGTAATAACGGTTTCTTTTACGCCCCGAAATGTCAACGTAACCTCTTGATTTTCCTTCTTTAGTTATATTATGACATTAATATAATGAATAGGTCATTCTTTTCTTTATATTATCTACATTTACGGCAAAGTTGCATTGTAAAAATACTTTTGTATAAGAAGCAAAAAATTACTGTATAAAATAGTAGGTAGATTGCCCATTGTTATCAGGCTAGTTTACCGTCCAATAATCGCGATTCGAAAATAGCTTGGCGTAGCCGGGATTATGCATGTCTCCTCAAGCCGGTATAGCGGAGATCCAGATTCCACGCATGGATCACATTTGAGTTTAACATCAGGCGGAGTATGATGGCGAGCTACTATCAAAAACATAAAAACAATAGTTTATTTCGGTCTAAATAAAATAGAACTCTGTAACTGCAGTATAGCTAAATAGGTACTAAAACTAGGCTACTTAAAAATAACAGCAACTGCAAAATTTACTTCCCTATAGTGCTGTTACACCCTGGATACTGAAACTTAGTGCCTATGTAATCTAGATCGGTTTGTTGATACATAACTTTAGCATAAATAAGGTGACTGGTTCACCTTTCTAACTACTCCGCATACGTTACTTATTCTTGACGGCTGCCTTTCTATTGCTATATTTTATACGAGTACAATTAAAATTTAACAACTTATAGGTGTGTAATAAAATATATAAAGCACTTATTGTTAGATTTCATAACATTTAAATAATTTAAATTTATTTAATTAAAACGCGTGGGCTGATAAGAAAAGTGACAATCGGGTACACGAGGTTTTATTAAACGAATGAAAATATAAACCGTATCGTCTGGGTCAATGGAAACAAACCATACCTTAGAAGTCGTACCTACATTAGTTTTACTTTCAAGTGCCGACTTTTTTTAATTACAACTCAAGCAGGTTTATAGTCAAGACATTTTAAACTTATGGAAGGATATTTAAAGCTTTATGGTAAAAACTACATACATGTGTAAAAGCGGTACATAAGTGGAACAGAATCATTATACAATGCCTTTAAGAATTTAAAAATAAAACTAAAGTGTTTTTAAATTTAAAAATGGAAGTTTGAAGCACCCGTAAAATATATCATTACTTACTCGTAAAAAAATAAAAAAAGATTACGAATGGACAGTGCTTACATTGTTTGTTTTTTCCAAAAACACGTCTTAAAGTTCACATCTTAGCACAATAAAAATCAAAATTTGTAACACTTTCGTAAGAGCAAGTATTCGCAAGTATGCAATACAAATTAGCGGACGCAAATAAGTGTTCAGACGAGTTTCGCCTTCAAAATGCCCAGTTGTAGCGAAAAAAAGTGCTCCGAGGTATAAAAGGAAGGATGTTAACAATTATCTGGAGTCATTACCACAACTTTACCTGTGAGACAAAGCCTTGAGGCGATCTCGAATCGCGTCCCTTTCGATTTATTGGTTGCGTCTAATTGTCTATAATTGCGGTATTCGCGAGAACGTGGTTAAAGGTTTCTCCCTATTCTTTTTGAATTCTTATCTAATGATAAGTTATAAAGATATCAATTAGATAATATTGCAGTTTATTGGAACAAAATATGTCCATTTAGGTAATTTTGTAACGCACACAATCTTAGAGGTATTTAAGATTTGAATTCGAATTATAATTTAATTGTTTGTACCTACATTTGAATTTAGGAATTTGTAGAAGTTTTACATTTTACGTTTCATAAGAACGTGAAAACTTGTTAATGGCATTACATGTTCCGTGATAATGGTTATGTAAGTATGTGCGGAATTTCAATGACAACCCATAAAGGTGCGAAAAGTTTAACATTAAATTTTAGAGATGGTTGAAAACGGGTACTTATGTAAATGAAAAATAATTTACGATATAAAGAAACCTTCAATCATATTTATTAATACATTAATTTGGATAATGTGATCATTTGTAAATACATTAACTTTATTTACATTTATGTGTGTTCGAATGCATTCTCTGTACAAAGCTGTAAAGCTGTTAGGCACTGATGAATAGAGCAATGAATTGCAAAATAATATTACGGCAAAGTCACGATACAACTGTCTCTAGTGAATTAGAACATGTTAGGACGTTTAAGAATCAATGTAAGGTGACATAATGGACATTTAATATAGTCAGACCAATGTAAGTAGCTCTTGTTTCCAGGAACGTGTAAATTGTGTCTTGTTTTAGTTTACATTTTAGATTCTACAACGATCTAGACTTAAGGAGTATAGTCTTTTAGACATCTGTTGAATGTCTAACTAAATGTTGGGTGGTACACAGTGAAATAAATAATGGGAAAAAAAAATTATATATGATGACGCACCTGTGTCCCGTTCAACGTAATATTGCTGTTTATATTCGTAAGAGTATGTCTGTATAGACAAGACAAAAATATGTTCTTTTTAACGTATAATAAAGTTATTTTAAACGCAGACAGTACTACAATTACCGCGCGCTATTCAACCCAGTTCATTAATTGACAAAATAGTAGCTTCATAAATTAAATTAGTATAAACAACCACAATAAAGAATTTAATTAAGTTTAACACAAAAACATGGAGTTTGAATCTAATTTCACAGATGTCATAGTTGTTTCACAAGAAATATTCGGGTGACGAAAATTAAGCGGCACAATTTCGCGCGAGATTTTCGGCGTGAATGCCTTCTAACAAAATGGCCCACATTTCATAGAAATTCGTGAATATACGAGAATCAGACTACAACGGGATTTAAATTTATGTTTCTGCTTCCAAGAAATTATTAATAGGCATTTAGATTAACCTAAACACCAAATCATTTTGACGTTTAGCACAAATAAAATAACTGTTAAGAATGATAAACTAATTTTGACTTAAATATGTCCGTACAATATCAGAAAATGCAATATCTAAAGTCATATATTTAATACTTTACGTTCACGATTGAAACAAAACCATTGAGATACTATTCGATCCATTATTTATCTTGAACAAAAGTTACACCTGCAAGTAAGTTTGAGTGCGAACTGTCTAAACTCTGAGTAAATTGAACTGATTTCGATAGTTCAAACTTAGAAAATTTATCGTATGACATTGACATAAAATGTAATGACAGATATTTTTTTTAAATTAAAAAGTTTATTTTATTATAATTTTTTAATTGTCACTCAGCATATGACAACACTCCGCCTGATGTAAAGTTAGAGTGAGTGAACGGAAACATCTGCTACTACAGAGAAATCTCTACAGGCAGCATCGCCTTAGCTTGCCGCCTTGAGGAGACCATCGAGATTGACAGTGCGCATTCCTCTCGTTTGGCTATTTTCAAACTGTTCCCGAAATGCGACAAGGTCGTTTCACGGGTGTTACATTCGAAAGTGGTTGTACTATCATCAGTCTGCCTACCATTCTTTACAATATTTTTAATTTCTGGAAACCTAAGCATAAACGTTTAATTAGGATTTTAAATTTGAAGCGTCCTTTCTTATTGTAACTGGTACGACTCCCTTCAACTTCCTTATAAAGACTCAGAGTACATTTCGCTGGAATGCAAATATCATTCTCGCACGTGTACCACTCGCGCCAACGAAGTAATTTGTCAGTTATTTATCGTCGCACTCAACTAGATGTATTTCGAAAGCGGAGACATTTAAATCGTGAAATTATACTGGGTGCCTACGTGGGTGTGATAATATGACAATGTGCAAATGTGCTCGCGCGTCGTTCGTACGTGAATTGCCGCGTATTGTCTGCAGGACATGTGAAATGAACATTTAAAGACTTTTGCACCCGACGACTGACTCAAGTAACATCTAATAAATAAATAATTCATTAATATATTTGGCAACAACGTGAGGCAAATTCATTGTTATGACATGTCACCTCTTAATGTACATAATATGTTGATTATAAATGAATATGTATGTATAATAATTAAAATAAATTAACAATAAAATGCCTCGTCATACTAAAATTATTTATGTCAAATAGTAAATCGGGTATATGTTAGAGAATTTTAAGTTACACAATATGACTAACAAATGTAACCGCTAGATACGGGTATACTAGTAAGTACTAAACAATGCAATAAGACATAAGTTTTTTGTATGCAAAACATACCTGTTGGTTGTTGAATGTTTGCGACAAAGTCGTGTGCGCAGCATCGTTGATTTCTCTTCATCCTTTGGTAGACACTTTCTTTATTACTAAGTTATTATCTGAAACAAAATGAACCCTTTATACACACTGTGAGAAAAAATCAACAAAACAAAAATACGAAACAATTGGTGTCAAATATTAAACTTCAAATAGGAGATGAAATAGCCTTTATACATTCTCACGTGAAAATATTTAAAGATCAATTAGCGAGAGACGAAAACTATGCCCAATACTCTCCGCATTTCCTGATTGTGAGTGCGTTCTTCTAGCGTTCAATTAGCACATATCTCCGAAGAAGTGGAACAGTGTTCCTCATTAGGAGAGCAGAGTGTGGTAAGAGGTAGATCTGAGATAACGCATTACGCATGCGCCCATTGTCTTCCCACCTAGATGCCTAGATAATACCTACGGCGAAAGCTCGCGCCGCAATATGCAAAGCTCTCGGATGTCGCGGCTCGATGTGACTCATATTAGGTAGTATTTGGACAAATATACTATACTGAATATAAATCCTTTTTTTTTTCTTTATTTAGAAGAACAGTAAAGGTAGGCTGAGACAATGGAGCGCTAGCGACTTCTCTTCCTACTATCACTTTGTCTTCATCCGACATCCATGCGTGGTCAAGGGTTGAAACTACCGGGCCTTATCTAAGCAGCTGTTGGCCATAAAACATTCCTCAATAAACGGGGTATTCTAACATTTTTTTTTCAAATCGGAATGGCAGTTCCGGAATGCAAACGTGACAAACAAAAAAGCTTATGTGTGTATATTAGAATAAATAGGTATATAATAGATATCTATATATCTTTATTACTTTTTAATATACGTACAAATATATAAAACATTATAAAAACGCATTTTCATTAAATTCGGCTCTATATTTGGCATAGCTACAGTCTGTGTTAATCTTATATGTGGTAAAAGTTGACTCCACTTATGCATTGGACTGTAGCTAAAAATCAGGCGGAGTGTGGTCACATGCCGGGCTACTATAAAACAAAAGCTATAAACAGGAGCTTTATGTGAAAATCGAAGTTATACCTCTAATTGCTTGTGTTAAGTAAGCAAGGCGCACGTGCTAAGCAAGACACTGCTTACATTCGTAATATCCTCCATACACATAATTACGACTAAATAAACACAACACATTTAGTATTTAACTAAGGCTTGATCACTACACGCTTCAAATATTTATGCGACTAGCTTACAGATCTAATGTCTTAATCATTACACATTTTTTTATAACTCCACCTGAACAACTGCTACCACAGAAAAATGTTTGCAGACAACATCCACCTTCAATTGTATTAAAACAATTAAATCATCCAAAGATGAGTTTTTATTTTATTTAAATTTAAAAATGCATGATTGAGAGTAATGGATGTGGTCAAAGCGAAGGCGGTATATAGAAAGAAAAATCGCTGGCGCTCCATAGTTTCTACCTTTGCGCTTCTGAGTAAAAAAATGCATTGGTCATTTTTTAAATTTTTTTTATTGTCTCTTGGCATGTGACAACACTCTGCCTGATGTAAAGCTAGAGTGCGGTCCATGAATGGAAACAACTGCTACTACAGAGAAACCTGTGCGGGTAGCAGTCGCCTCCACTATGCCGGCTTGAGGAAACGAGCATGTACCATCTTAGATTGACAGTGCACACTCCTCTCGTTATACATGGCTACTTTCAAACTATTCCCGAAACGCGACAAAGTCACTTCACGGGTGTTACATTCAAAATTAATTTTTTACAACATCTTTTTAAATAATTCTACAAATATCACTTATTTAACTTTACTATTTTAAATAAAATCGTATTTAAAAAGTTATAAACATTAGTGTTTGATTTGCCCGTATACGTTTCAGAACCACTAGTCTGTTTTGAAAAAATGTGTTAGAGAACTATTTTGGGTTTAGCAGATAAAACGTTCCCAAAAACAGAAATGGCAACTCCAAGCTAAAATTATACATTATACGAAGTTGTGGACAACAGCTAGTCTAAAGATATAAGATTTAGAAGAAAGATTGCATACATTATTCAACAATAATAATGATACAGAATAAGATAAAGATTAGTTATTACGCAGAAGAGTACTTCAAAGGCCATTATTTAGTTTTGATATACGTCTTATGTTTATGATCGGTCATAGGAACTGCCACACGCACTTATCTCTTTGCTAATATAAAATATACGCATTTATGATACTGAAGTGGAGGCTGCGGAATCAGCCTATGTTAGTTATAAGTTATAATTACAATAACGCCCGTGTTTCATTTGTAAATCCTCGTCGCTCCACCACAAGAAGTTTGGAATTAGATATAGACTTCCAAAAGTATGTAACTTTTAAGTGGTATGCAGACTGATGTGGATTCTTAGCCCAGCCTGCTGTCCTGGAGTAGTACCACCACTTTCAAGTCGTCTTTCGTGATCAGCTTGAATGTAGCCAGAGAGCTTGTTATTTTATTGTGAGTATTAATTAGTCCCAAATAACATTTTAAATATAAAGATAAATATCTTCTCGACCCACTTAAATTTAATAAAATGTAATAAAATAAATGTAAATACTTTTTTTTGTGTAATAAACGTGAGTATTTTTTAAGAATTACTTATCTTAGCTTTTATGTTAACAGATATGAATAACATTAAATGTATTTCGTAGATAATGACTCCCTCTGTCACCACACTACCTACAATTCTGTTGATACCCGCTAATATCATAATATTAGCTTGCTTATTACATTGTGGTTGTTACTAATATTTTCATGGTTTATAGTGCTAGGTCATAATACAACTTTATAGTGCATTTTAAGGTTACGTTAAAAGTACTAATGAAGCATTGTAATAACATTATGTAAGATATTACAATTTATGCGTAAATTTGAGAAGCAAATACGAAAATCGTTTGCGAAACGTTTTAAGAGTAGTAAGCAGACTGATGATGGTCCCGTGAAGTGACCTAGCCGAGTTTTGGGAAGTGACCGACATAAGGAGGTATTTCTCAGTGTCACCAGTTATTTTCGCTCATGGACTGCATTCTAGTTTATTTACTATCAGGTTGGAGTGTGGTGTGGTACGATGTGGTATAAAAAAGTTTTGAGATCACTTTTTGACAAGGTCCTTAAAAAATAGAATCGATCATTCATTTATTTGCTCAATATTCGACTTGTCATTTTGTGATATACATGCAAGGTTGTATTCGATTTATGCACAAAAAGACAAAGGGGCAACGGAGTATGATGTAGGCGAGTTCGCTTTGTTTCCAAT
The DNA here is from genome assembly GCA_948150575.1 of Tinea pellionella. Taxonomy (NCBI): domain Eukaryota; kingdom Metazoa; phylum Arthropoda; class Insecta; order Lepidoptera; family Tineidae; genus Tinea; species Tinea pellionella. Next base: position 5,670,486 of record OX411252.1, read on the forward strand.
TGTTACGGATGTTGTATTTACATAACACTCAGCCCAAATGAAGGTAAATATAACGGTGCAAAAGTACCAAATAGAACAAAGAATTCCTTATCTTTCACTGAGCTGTATGTTAAGTGACTTGACTAATTTCCTCTAAGAGGAATCACTTTTAGTTTGGGTGTGCCGATGTTTGTACTTACACATATTTTTTGAATGGTTATAATTAATTTTATGAACCAAAACAAAAGGGTTTATTTGTTGCTTCTCCATAAAAGTAGTAAAATCCGACTTTATTAATGTGTAATAAATAGAAATACTAAAAGAGTGGAACGCAGACTGATGATGGTTATTAACCCACTCTTTCCGTTTTGGGGTAATACCATCGCTTTCAAGTGTAACACCCGTAAAGTCTCGTTTAGTCACCTTTAGGGATCAGCTTGAAAGTGCTGTGGATGGTGATTATTCTTTTCCTCAAGTTGGAATAGCGGAGGCGACTACTGCCTGAAAACATTTCTCTGAATCATAATCTATAGCTTAACATCATTTCTTCAGATACTATAAAAAAGTCTGTAGTTTCAAGAATTTAATTTAAACCGTGTTATTTTAAGTGTTTGTTCACACAATATCAACACCATCCCGAATTGGAATGATATAACTCAACAATTTGTCATGGTACGAGTCAACGTCGAGTAATTACATTCGGTTTTAGTTTTGCAACATACCTTCAGTCTCAAGAAATCGAATGCTAATGCTTGACTTGTTTTGTTTACAATAATAGCGCAACCATTGTTGTTGGGCGGTAGCAAATTTACGTTACCAGCGCTTTTGCAATTGGCAACCAGTTTTTGTACACCCGTTGAGATGAAGATATGGAAAGGCGCGTGCGATTGAAAAGCAATGTTGCAATCCACGCTCGAGTAATTAAGCCATGATCAGATTGCTTCGGGATATCATACTTAGTCTATCTGACACCTTAGATTGAGAGGCCAGTTTCAATTAGATACTTAAGTAATTACTAGTTTAATCTATAATACAAGTGTACCGACTTGATTCGTATGTAAATTACACGAGAAGCACAAGGCTAGTGCCAGTAAGCGTATGTGACCACACTCAGATTGATGTAACCGAAGCTAGAGTGCAGTCTATGAACAGAACTGATACTACAAGTATCCACACAGCACCCATCTCCACTATGCATTCTTGAGCAGAGATGGAACAATAGTAGGTAGTGTATGTATCATAGGACGATAGATCAGGCTGCTAATATTATCACTCTGTCTGCGACTTTTTATAGTTTGATTGAAAAATCCTTGGATTCAAAATGGAAGAAAAAATATGAACAAATGTTATGAATCCAGGTATTGAATTACAAAGCATAGCATACAAAAAAACGTATAAAAACAAACACCTACATATCAATAAAGCTTTAAATCTTTAAATGCATAAGGTGGTATGAATGGCCGAAGATAAAAACGGATACGCCCCGACCTTGAGCTGTGAGGGAGGCAAAAACGATAAGTAAAAATATTTTAGATAGAGTTTTGTATTTGCGTACAGAAATCGCAGCCGGCCAGTGAAGGTAAACAGCTTTCTGTAGCAATAAGCTGGTATTACGAGTAACCCCACGAATGGCAGTATCCGCCCATAGTGGATGCGGCAAAGAATTCATGCTTCAATATTATGTAAATTCTTTACGGGCGGTCCATTTTGGAATTTTAGTAGGTGATATAATGCGTGTTTTAATGGACATTTTATTGCACACATTTGTTCGATTAAATCAAATTTGTTAACGGATTCTACACGCGTCATATGCATTATTAATATTTTATTGATCACATTAATAAAGGTAATAAAAAGATGATTTAGATGTTTTACAACATCTGGAAATGACAATTTATTTTGACATTTATTAATTGAACATGACAATGCAATTAAGCATTGATATAACGAAGTCATTAAAATACAAGTAGTCGTAATTAACTAAAAAGTTACGTTATAAATTTAACATGGTATTATAAAATATATCAAAGCAGCTTAGTACGCCCCTTAGAAATCGAAAGTAATAAGGAAGTTGGCTCCACAGTAGCTCGAGTTAAATAGTCGAACACATAGTTAATCTAACAACATTGATAACTTGGAATACGTTTGTATTTAATTATAAATTTCTACATTTTAATAAGAAAACCATTTATTTGGAATGGCTGCGTTTGCTAATAGTTTGCAGTAATTTATACTATGTAACAATTCGCGTTAGAACAATATGTTTCAATGGATAGTGAGCCTTAATATGATAACAAAAAATACCAGGAAAACATACGAGAATAAATATTATATTGAGATCACAAAAATTGTTTTTGCTTCAATAAACTTTTTCTCACCAAAACAAATATTTCAAAGATTTATTACACATATATACAATGGTCATACATTCCATAATGTTTATATGAAATTTTCAACAGTTAAAATAAAAAGAAAACATGATCCTTTTATGGTGGAGCTATGCAATACCGGCCGACTATGCGAGCGTTGCAGTCCTTTTTAAGTTGCTAAGCGGCTTATGAAATGTGTGTACATCTAGAGCTTTAACTATTCTCAGCATCAATAACGTCGTGCATCTGACGATGGACGCTACTAAATTGCACTCCTGACGTTCCCACAGCGGTACCTAAGCTTCTACAACGCATTTTTACAATGTGTATCTATCGAGCAATTACTTCCTGGTATTGTGCTTTACTGTTCTAAGAGAAAGTTAGTTTAAACGAAATAGTATATACTATTATATTTAGTATTCTAATTCTACTTAAAGTCATCAATAGACGTACTCAAAAAGCCCGGCTGGTACTAATGTAACAATGTTATAGAAACTGTGATCACTCAGTACAATTCAGAAACACGGCGGAAGGCCCAATCTAAGGCCCAGATAAAGAAGCTGAAACCCTAAATTCGACAAATAAGCAGACAGTTAGATACACTTCACTATTAAAGAGTGGTAGGCAGATGATGGTTATTAGCCCGGTCTGTCGTCCTGGGGTAATACCACCACTTTCAAATGTAACACCCATGCACCTTTCGGGAGCAGTTTGAAAGTAGCCAGGTGCATACTCGTCTCCTCAGCCCGGCATATCGGAGGCGACTACTGTTCGTAGAGATTTCTCTATAGTAGCAGTTGTTTCCGTCCATGGACCGCACTCTAGCTTTACATCAAGCGGAGATCAAAAACTACTACTTCAAACTCTCAACAAACCACCCTTATAAACTTTATTAGTCAAAGTTATGTTAAAAAAACTAACCAATGGAAACGAACAACACGTCGATCTAACCGCGACCACGAACGATGGTTGCAATACTTACGAAACGTAAGATTATATTAATCAAAATAAAGCCACATAAAATCTAAAAAAAAAAACTTAAAAGCTTTTGTTAACTCAGCTCCGCACTCTTGCTAACATTAACCGGATTGCGGTCACATGCCAAAATACTACAACAAAAACTAAAATACACGCCATGACAGGAGATGCTCAGCATCCCAGAGAAGTGTTCGCATGCATTGATATATACAACTAAATATGCAATCCCTCCCAATGTGATGCGAGAAAAAAGATGACCGCAGTCACTTTTAGGGTCTCTGTCAGAATTCTCTTGGCACATTCCATTAAGTCATGCTACTGTTTGCTGGACTTTTCATATTCATGAAAAATATATTCTGAAAGTTGATCGTACAAGACAAATTAGTTGTCAAAGCCGATCCAGAGAGCCTTATAAGATTCTCTTTTACCATGACAGTTAGGTACAGATTCTATAGTTGAACCATTATTATATATTATAAACCACTGATTAAGATTTATGTAATAACAGAATCACTCTAATCCATCTAATTAGATCAAAATAGGTTAAATCAATATTATTTACCACATCTCCAATATACTTATTTGTATTTGTGGTAAAGTTTAAAATCGCATACGAAAGTCTGTATATAATGTTAACATAGTTTAAGTAGAAAGCGCTTGTCCAAGATACGTGCACCAATTTAAATTCGTTACAGAACTAGTCTGGAATAGGAAGAACGAGTAACCTTTTCTACTGACCTTTTAGCAAATAATATCATGGTGACTTGACCCTTGGAACTAAAGGTACGTGAATTTCGTTACAATTTCTAACATGCAAGACCCTACGCTGGTTTTACAAGAATTTAATCCGATCTAGTTTATGTTTACCGTTCTTCGATCAATTCGGAGATATATTAATAAAATGATAAAAATAAATTAATAATAAAAAAGGGTGGCGTATTCTTTCGGTGTTTATTTTCGATAATTCCGCTTTTAGAGAGAGCTTGTATTCGAAACAGCTAGTAGTGCGGACTCTAGTCGCGCGTTAACGAAGTCACGGTCACGTTCTTTTCCTGTTTACTCCCAAGCGAGGTCGACTGTCTAACGTTTTCCGAAAGACGCTGGGTGTAGAGAGAATATTGTCCGTACGTAACTGATCGAGTGTAAGGTGACAGAGACATTGAGTTTTTTTAGATTTGTTTAAATTTTAAAAGGTAGTATGGTTTTTTGAAATTAATATATTTTTATTTTAGCACGTCATATGATGTGTCATATGTTAAGCTAGAATGCGATCCATGAACGGCGATGACTGCTGTCAGAGAGGGAAATCTGCAGACAGCAGTCGCCACCGCTATGCCGGCTTTGTGAGATGCCTCTTCACTCTGCGCTTGAAGGATCCCAGGTTGTAATATATTCCACGTATAATAATAGTTTGTTTAAATTTCGGTTTGACATATGCTTTTTGCTTCGATATTAACATGAACTCTCAAGGGTCATGAGCAAGGCGTTCGGTTTTCGTCGCGGATAATTCTAGATGCTGGAGAATAATGGCGATGTGTGTAGGCGTGAGCATCGGTCACGTATTGGGCTGAGTTATATAGTTGGGAATGAAATAAATCTGCTTTACCATTAGCTGAAAGAGCTTTGCCCAGTTAAATATTATTATCATAGGTAATATTTTTTACTGCATTTCTTGGTTAAGAGATAAAGGTGAAGGTAAAATACATGAGGTATATGGTGTATGTATATGAGGTGGATGTATGAGGTGAACTCAAAATCGACAATCCCTAAGTTCGAGTCTCCCATATTTTTTTATTGTAGCTCGACATATGACAACACTCCGCCTGATATTAAGCTGGAAATTGCTGTAGGCAGCATTCGCCTCCGCTATGCCTGCTTAAGGAGACGAATATGCACCACCAGGTTGGCATTGCTTACTTCTCACGCTGTATGTGAAATTAGAATTAAAATCTATAAATAAATTATTTATACCGTACCTAATTATTTAAATGCAAATAGATTTATTTATATACACAAAAGAAAATGTAATAATTAAAAAGCCGAACTTTAAATTGAATAAAAAACAAAAGCAACTCAACCGTTAATATTTCATAACACAAATGTTACAATTTATCGTTTGTCAACAATGATCGAGAAAGCGGTTAACTTTGTATTGCAATTTAGAAACTGTAATACGTGTTGTATCTCCTTGCAGAGTGAATAGTTATAGGTCGATTCAAACTTTATGGCGTCTCGGAAGTTAGCTGCGAGCGCTACTTCGCACAGCTACAGTTAAGTTGTATTGTAAATACTAAAAGTAAGAGTTAATCCAGCTGGCGGGTAGCGCGGGGGTGTCACCTTCATCAAGCCCCGCTGATACCTCAATTTGTGTACCGCGCAGCGACTCCTGCCTAACTTCAAAGCCGCCATAAAGTCTGGTTCGTAAGTACTATAGGTGATTAAAGATTTATTGAATATTTTTTTTATTGTAGCTCAGCATATGACAACACTCCGCCTGATGTAACTCCAACTGCTACTCTCTACGGGGAGCAGTCGCTTCCGCTATGTCGGCCTGAGCAGACGAGTATGCACCATCTAGATTGACAGTGCACACGTGCGAGAGCGCTGTACCTGGCTACTTTCAAACTGCTCCCGAAACGCAACAAGGTCGCTTCACGGGTGTTACATTTGAAAGTGGTGGTACGGCAGACTGGGCTAATAACAATCATCAGTGTGCCTACGACTCTTTAAAGTTTTGATGAGAAGCCACATTGTTACCACACAAATACCTTTTATTTAAATGTTTCCTATTAAATTCAAACATAAAATCCATTAGAGCTTTTCAAGGACTTCAGATCTGTTGTAATGTAAAGTCTCGTTTATTCAATAAAGAGAATTTGTTAATGAACGAAAATAAAAGAATGGATTTTATCCTATTCAGAGTAGTAAACTCTTTTGTATTTAGTAAAAAGCAATTATTGTCTGACGTCAAAAATGATAGATTTTTCTTTTTTTTTAATTACTATAATATTTGGCTCTTTCTCGTCCACGATGGGGTGGTAAATTACATGGTTGTGTGCGTCTAGAATAGTTTTTTTTTTTAACTCAGACTGGTTATTAGCCTAGTCTGCAGTCCTGGGGCAATACCACCACTTTGAAATGATCTAGTCGCGGGAACAGTTTAAGACTGGCCAGACTGATACCTGAATGGTTCGTCTACTCAAGTCGTCATAGCGGTGGGGACTACTGCCTATAGAAGTTTTCGTTCGTGGACCGCGCTCTAACTTAACATGAGGTGGAGTGTTGTGATATCACGAGGTATAATAATGCTATATGATACAAGTAATAATATTACTTTTCGATTTATAGTTTCTCACTTAGCTGTCGCGTCCAATATTTACTTGGAAATAAACTCGTGTGTATAAATCTATTGAACTATAAACGTAAACTGTCGCAATTATTCATAGTACTAGTAAATGCGAATAGCGTTAAAAACTAGTTTGTTATTTGTCTTTACGAAAACGAAGACGTGTTCATGGTTCAATAAAAAATATTATAGGTGCTTGAGTCGTAAGATTTGAGTTGCACAAGAGCAAGAAAGTGATATAGTTCTAATGTCTGAGACTCATGGTGCTTAGTTTTGAATGTGAGATATACTTGGTTTATGGTATCAAGCGAGACTAAACGGTGGTTATATAAAATAGCATTTTTTATTGTTACAATCAATATTGATATCACTTTTGACATTTGTGATTATTAATGAGTTGTAATTGCAATCAGAATCGCAGCATGTGCTTTTATATTTACTTCCTCGATCTGAGTTGTAAAGATTGATTTTTCATAGTAGCCCGGTATGTGCTCATGACTGGAGACAACTGCTAAATGTATATAAGTTGGTAATTGCTGCCCTCCGCTGTCGGTTTGAGTAGAGATGCAACTTCCACGTTGACGGGACACACCTCTCTCTTTATATTTGCTAATCCTTTGAAAAGGATGGTACTATACAGGGCAGCAGTCTGGATTAATAACCATCATCTGTTGTTGAATTAATAATTATTAATTGTTCAAAACGTAATACAGCTTTATTTATCAAGCAAGCAATGTATGTTAACAAAGTTGACTTGTTTAATTTTAACATCAAACTTTGCAGGCTGCTTGCAAATACCAATAACTTATTTATTTGTAGCCGTTTCGTTTTCTCAATGTGATGTTTATATTTTTTTTATTCGCAAACTAAGAGAGATTTGTCTATTTCCAGGAAATGCCAGTATGAAATAATTAAAATAATCAAGAAGGGCTTTTATAAGTGAGTTCCATTATCGGTCAGAGATACACGCCCGCACGACGATAGTAATGGAAGAGTTTACGATCTTGCATTAGTAATGGCCACACGTGACTCGTCTCTACATTTTATTTGGAAAATTGCTGTTAGCTCTTCTAAAAAGGATTTTCAGGCACTGAGCGACCAAAGTACAGAATGACATTGGTACCGGTCATCAATTAGGGAGATTTGAACATTTGATTTCACGCCTTGAAGGAAAATACGAATTATACTTAATTCTCAATTTACCATGTAAAAATTACTGCTGAATTTTATTATTAGTAATTTAAAATTGTTGGAAAATAACATTACTTAGCTGATTTCAAAAATAGATAAAAACTTAATTTCATATCGTCATAAAGCAAATATATGCAATAATATGCATATTATCATATAAATATTAGTAGCTATAAGAAATTGTCAGGTCATAAAATACTATCACAGCCCGCGTCCGGTCTCGGGCGGTTAATTTTTTTACTATTTTTTATATCTTACGCGAAGGTGTTAAAAACTTTCACGATGTTATAATACTAAAAAAATTACATTGTTACTGAGAACATTGTGTTTAGTTACAGAATACAAAGGACATCAAGATGAAAACGTGGAAGCGAGAATGTTTCAGGTAATTGTTAAAATATGCAGATTACTTGCAGAGACTCTCTACGACTAAGTTTAAAAGTTTACTATTTGTGCATGGTACTAAGTTTCACGTTAAAAGATAAAGGATTCACATGCTAATAGTCTCTTAATGTTCTTAAAGCATGCATTTGACTTTCTCCTTAAAAATTAACACAAAAAAAGTAGCAAGAATTGCAAAGAGAAAATCGTCCAATTAGTAGTTTAAATTGCGTACAATCCGTTTCTAAGGTGTTATTTAACCACAAATAAGAGTGTAATGAGGAAATATTAGTCGGTTTCATCAAACCGTAATGCCTACACCAGTAGCCAGTGATTAATGCACCATCAATCTTGATTTCATAGATTCAATAACACATGACTATCTTGTCACTTAAATCATTATTAATTTTATTAAATTATATTTTATAAGTATTATTAATATTACGACCAACCACGTACGTTTTGTGTTTAGTTTTATAAAGCTAGAGTGCGGTTCATAAACGAAAACAACTGCTACCACAGATAAATTTCTACAGGCAGCAGCCGTCTCCGCTATGCTGGTTTGCGGAGATCATCCAGATAGACAGTGCACACTACTCTTGTGTAAAAGACAAAATAAATAAGTAGCTGTCACTTTTTACATATTATTCGAAAAATTTCTCTGGTTATAAAAAACTTTAGTTTAAGCCCTATACCTCTATCTTTAATGATTCCCTTAGTATTGAATTCAGCGTTACCAGATTTTTTTTTGCCAAGTCGGGATTTTGGAACTTTTTGAGTGAAAAAAGCGAGATTCTTTCTTCGAAAGCGGGACATAGTAAAAACATATATAATCAGAAGTGTTTAAATACGTATCTTTTATTTGAGTTTTAAATTACGTTTACGTGACAATAGATAGCAAAAATAGTCATAGAAAATGTACTTTATGATATTTTAAATCAGATTTACCCTATCGTTAGGTAGTTAAGTCTTCTTATGGCCGGTTTTTGAATTCTTTGGTTTGGTTAACAAACCGTTATAACCATACAAATTTGACAGATCGTAAACGATAGTTATATCAAAATGTATGGGGAATGTGTCCGTTAGAAAAATGTGGTGTGTCAAATAATAGTCTGAAGAGTGAGTTACAAATTGTAACTCTTTTTACACAGTTTACAGTAAGCTTTATACTCATCCGACGTCACAATACACACACAAGTCCGAGAAGCTGGACTGAGGCTGTCCCGCGCGGGACATTTAACTGCCTGAGTCTGGCAACTCTAATTTGTATTAATTTTTCTTTACACTGTTCTTTTACACTTCCCCTGGTCTCTACACTATCTCTAAGATTAACTAGCTGAGAGTATTTTTTATAGAATTTAAATATAGGTATAATTTTATCCTGAAAGAATATTATTACATGGAAACAAGAATCCAGTCTTGACATTTATTAAATAAACAAACAAGTTAACATGTTACCACGAATTAAATCGAATAGTTACTTACATTAACTAATTTAGTATTTGTCTGACCTTGAAATGCCATAACATTGAAATTTAATAATCGATTACAATCGAGTGTCATGCCCTTGTTAACATCGATATACTCGTATTTACCTGAATCAAAATTACTCTAAACATAATTATAATAATAATACATATTTTATTAGCATTTCCTTATTGTGCTCGATATCAGATCTAACTCGATATATCCCCTAAGACCGTGACTAAGATATTATTAGGACGTTTACCTATAAAGTTTTTAGACTGATGTTTATTAGTCCAGTAAGCTAGTCGCGTTTGGGAATTAGCTTTGGCATAATGAGAGAAATGTGCACGCTGATCTCCTCAAGTCGCCATAGTGGAGGTGACTGCTGTCTGCAGTTGTTACTGTAGAAAAACAATAGTACGATAAAATAACCATGTTTTATTAAAATTGTATTATATTTTAGCTAAATAAATCATGACAACAATTAAAGCCACAACTAGTGTGGCCACGCTAACTGATACAACAGCTATTTTGCGTGGACAAACACGATTGTAATTATTTCACTGACCTAAATAAAAAAAAAAACAACTTAACTATGTGATTCATTATTTATTCGATATAACAATTGTTTCACTCCATTATGGAATTATATTGACCGGCACAGTTTTATAGGTATGTTAAAATTAGCCTTTAATTGTTGGAGCTAATTAAATAATTATTGTAACGTATCTAAGAGCCCCACTAATATTCTAAAATTGAAGAAAATTATCAATACATAAATATTATAGTCACAGAAAAATATTTTAATGAGTGGTAGGTAGACTAGTGATGGTTATTAACTCAATTTAACCAGGATATGGGCACATACAATAGTATGTTATATGTAATAATATTTTTTTTATTTTAGCACGTCATATGACCGTACGAGTTGTATAGATTTGTTAATATTTTTTTTAAATAGGTAGATGTATGTTCTTTTGTTTTTTTTTATTGTATTTAGGAATTATTTTTAGTTAATTTTGTGTTTAGGCTGCAATGGGGCTGACATCGCCACGAGTGTGAGCGCAAGCCCCTACCGAAATAAAGAATTTAAAAAAAAAAACTAAATTTAACCATCCCACCACTTATGGCTACAGCATAGTAAAGGTTACCTGGTTAGGCTGTCTGTTAACAATTCTCTGTGGTATCTGATATAAAAAAAGGTCTTGGATTCATAAAAGCAGCTAAAGATAAATTAAATGAAGTGACATCTTCGAACGACGATGTATCAAACATTTTATAACCAGAGAGAGGTATAAATATAAAGAAACTAGATACTTTTTCCCTAGAGATTTATACGTCCAATTCAATATTATATAGTACTACACCTAACAGTAAACAAGGAGATAAGAGGTAACGATGTGGCACGGTTGACATTTACGGAGCAGGCTTCGGCGACGAAATAACATCAAACTCGGCGTCTCCTGTCCTAACAATTAGCTCCACATGTCCATCAGTTAAGGGGAGTGTACACAAAGCCGCCGATAAGGTACCGTCAACGCTTGCCAAAGACCACACACGACTCTTCCCTTTGCGAAATGTATGCACAAGGCACGGGTTTCGCCATATACGTGAAAACATATGCAAATTTAAATCGTCCCTTTCCTACGTACCTTTTTACTCAAATTGATTTAAAATATTCTTACATTCTTAATTAAGCATTTTGTTCATGAGAAGGAAATTTGTTTTTACTGTATACGGCTGCATTGTTTTGGAAGACGTGACTTCATTCCATTATTGAGGTGTATCGTAATCCTTACATAAGACCTCCTTAAGCGTATATGAAAATATATTACACGTTGCAGCCATCTGTCGGATTAACGACATTTAAAACATGAATGTTACTTTTAAGAAGTTTAAAGACATGCACAATTTTTTTTATTGTAGCTCGGCATATGACAACACTTTGCCTAATGTAAAGCTAGAGTATAGTCCATGAACGGAAACAACAGTTATACTAAGATAAATTCCTACAGGCGGCAGTCGCCTTCGCTATGCCGGCTTGATGAGATAATTTCCAAATTGACAGTGCACACTCCTCCCGTATAGCTGGCTACTTCCAAACTGTTCCCGAAACGCAACAAGGTCACTTCACGGGTGTTACATTCGACAGTGGTGGTACTACCCCTGGACGGTAGACTGGGCTAATAACGATCATCAATCTGCCTACCACTCTTTAAAAGAATATAAAGAAAATTCTGTTTAAATGAAAAAATAAAACTTAATAAACGATTTTACAATTAATTAAACCAAACAGCGTAGTTAAAAATATAGTAATTTGTCCTATCATATCTAATATGCCTAATATCGTTTCAGTTAGTACCAGAGCGACAGCGTGGAACATGGCAAAGAACCGTGCACCCACGATCCACTTCTTGTTCCACGACAACAAGGCGAATAGTATCAGAAAGACAATTATCTAGGAGACGATAAATTGCTTGGCCGTCGCTGACCGTTATTGCCATCATGTTACACGCTTTGCTATCCAATACCCTTGTCCTCGTAGGATATTGCTTTAAACTTTAGCTGTATTTAATTCCCGTTAAGCTCCTTAAAGCTATATTAAATTTTGACAATTCTTATCCAATTTTAGTAATTTTATCGAACTAGAAATACATATAAAAATCTAAATTTTACTCAAGATATGAGTATGTAATAATATTTACTTATCATGATAAAACAAATATTAGAAAAGTAATTTATTTAATGTAGGTACCTACCTACTCTTTTAAGAGCCTTTACAGATACTTTGGATCAAATTACAATATTGAGATTCTACAAATTGCTAGTATATCTAATAATTTTATCAAAATAATTTATTGGTATTTCATTGGAATCCAATGACGGTATGGATAAGAAAAATTACTAATTTTGAACAGTTAATAATGGTTCTTATATCTGGAAAATAAATAAGCTAGCGAGCGGTCAAACCACATACGGCTGTCGGTAGCTAATTGAAGTTAACATAGAGCTCGGTTATCGGTTGAAGTCCGAGTTAATAAATTAAGTTTAATATATACGGAAATGTTCGCGTCAGAAGCGGCGGGCAAAGCTTTGAAGTACAAGCACAGACAACGCCACATTTAGGTATACAAACCAATTAAAATTCAGCTTTATTTTGATCACGATAGAGTTTAAATTATTATGTAATAGTAAACATTGATTAACTAATCACTGTAATTTTGTCTGAGAATGTCATCTGTAATAATATGGCAATAATCTAAGGTGATGTCTTTAGCTGATATTGCAAATATTTCCTGTAATATTATGTTAAGGTATGTATTTGGTATGACGTTCTTATACTCAATTGAATTGTTTGCATTTCATAGTCCCAAAGCATTTAATGAATTTATCACGTATCTATGTAAACATAGTTATCTCACGCCTATATCCACTACTATGAGACTATGGAGCGCCATAACTTTCTCTCTTAACACACCACCCCGTCCTCGACCAAATTATCATTTAGTTTTTACATGGAATTTGTCATCAAAGACAATTTATTCAATCAAGGTTACTCATAAAAGGATTAACGTGAAAAGATGAATTTATGAGTCAGCAATTAATGACCTAGACTTTTTTCCACGAACTGACCGATATTATTGTAAAACACGCTACCCTTATCATAATTGGTTAGTCAGGGTTTTGGGGTCTTTAAAATCGATACACGACGAATTCCTATGTTAATTCTAACCTTTAGAATATTCTCTAATCGAGTTATAATAATTGACTTTGTAAGATTTATATTTGAAGTTCTTGAAAGTTCACTTCAAAATATTAAAGTATTGCCTGTATGCTGCTAAATACTAGTTATTATTCATGAACGGATGCAAAACTGGAAGAGCGAGTCCAATAAACGTGTGCACACAACTTGTCATTGGTGTTCAAAATAAACATTTTGTAGAGATAGCTTTTATGATGTAACAATTCGTCTTTAAATATTTTCTGTATATGGAAATAAATCAAAATAAATAAAAAATGGTCACTACTAGGTTTTATTTTTTATTTTTTATTGTAGCTCGGCATGTGACAACACTCCACCTGATGTAAAGCTAGAGTGCGGTCCATGAATGGAAACAACTGCTACTACAGAGAAACCTGTCACCTCCACTATGCCGGCTTGAGGAGACGAGCATGTACCATCTTAGATTGACAGTGCACACTCCTCTCGTTATACCTGGCTACTTTCAAACTATTCCCGAAACGCGACAAAGTCACTTTTTGGTTTTTGAGAAAGGATTAATGCCTGTTCACCTATAAGAAATGGCCGCACAATATTTTTTCGAGTTTGACAATGTTTTTTTAGCTCATTTTGTAGGAAAATAAATCTACATTTAGTAAATCACACCAATCAGTTTCAATTTTTATTAGCCGGGTAATTGAGTTATTGGAGTTTTTCTAAGTAGGTAAAATTAGAGGATTGCTCTTAAAATTGATATCCGTTTTTTTTATGTAAATAAAATTTGGACTATTGATTGGTAAAGCATGTGTTTTTGTTTTTATTTTTATTTTAAGACTTTGTTAAGTAACTATTAGATATCAAGTGTGTAAAACAATGGAAATTGTCTTTCATGTATTTTTCACACTTAGATAGCTTTTAGTTAAAAATAGATACGGTGAATAGTTTATAAATTGGTTTCGAAACAAAATGTAGTTCAATAATACCACATAAGAACCTCGCGTGTATAGGTAGATAGGTACTTGACAGAATTTATCGGCTCAAGGCTAAAGATGATTGTCCATTTTAGGCTGACCGAAGAATTCATTGCCCTTTTTACATCTCTACTCCTACACACGGTTGTAAATAAATTATAATTTTATTATAATGAGCATTTCTTCATATTCTTTTATGTAATATCTTATACTAGATAGTGCTCAATATGCGTATGGTTACAGTCTAATTACTCTTTACTTTAAGTTTAATCGAAATTGAATCTTATTGCAATTCTAATAAAGATAAATGTGTTAACATAAAAAAGATAATGTGGGTAAAATAAATCATTGATTTTACGCACTACACAAATATCATAAATAACACTATTTCGTGCTTTTTTATTAGAATTCTGCGTGAGCTTTCAGATTTGCGTCACAAAAGTTTGTGGGATATCATTACAGATCGTGAAACACAAAGCTATCTTGGCGCTGTAACAGAGTTTATAGTGAGGCGTTTTACGACTATATTCTTACATTTATGTTATCAAAAGCTGCGACTTTATTTTGTTTTGACAAAGCTTGAAGTTTATTTAAATAGAATGAATGATTAGTTTTGTGACCGTAATCTGTGCAGTAATAATTTTATGAATACACGATTAGCTACCGAAAACTAGGAAATAATATGCGACACCAGTACAAGTTATTAAGGTTTTAGTGTAAGAAATGCTGCCAATGGAAAGGTATAATGGAAAATTTCGACACGAGCTAACACTTTCGACACTAAACGGAATAGCTTAGTGTGCATGTTGATTTATTATTATTATTTTATTCAATATTTATTATAATTTAATAAGTAATAAAACAAATAATGTTAAATTTAAAAAAATAAAATAATTTATTTAAAATAAATATTGTTTTATAATAACATAATGACAATAATTGTCAGAACAATATCAACTTTCCATGAAATCTTTCAATATTTTTACTCAATACTTGTGGGCGTTATCGACCTGGAGCTGTCAGTTTACGTCAACAAAAACCAACTTTAATGATAATGTTTGTAACTTGGAATAAATGACAAACCGCTGCTACCCGCAAATTAGTTTAACTTTTGCGACCCGTGTCTTTTTATGAGACAATTGCGGTAAACACCAAATTATAAATATATATGAAAATTATTAATTTTTAAAACTTTATAAACCGAAACTAAATTCTGTACAATATCAATGTAATTATGTTATAACATGTGCTTTCAGTATCTAAGGCTCTAATTAAAGATGGTAAGCAGATATATCGCCTGATGAGCGGCCGTGGTCTAGCGGTAAGACGCGTGAACTCAAAATCAATGAGACCCATGTTTTTCGCTAATTTTGACCATTACCAATGTAACTTTGTTATATGTACTTTGGTCGCTCAGTGTCTATAGGCACTATTAAAGAGTAATAGGCAGACTGCTGACCACCGCTTTCAAATGTAACACCCGTGAAGTGACCTTGTCGCGTTTTGGAACCAGTATGAAAGTAGCCAGGTATAACGAGAGGAGTGTGCACTGTCTGATGGTACATACTCGTCTCCTCAAGCCGGCATAGTGGAGACGATTTCTGCCAGCAGAGGTTTCTCTCTGTAGTAGCAGTTGTTTCCACTCATGGACCGCACTCTAGCTTTATATCAGGCGTAGTGTTGTCACATGCCGAGCTACAAGTTTTTTTTTTAAGTTTTTTAAAAGTTTTGAATTAAAATCATCTTTTATTTATGATTGTTGACAATCGTGAGCATTGAGTCGTAATCGTTAAAAAAAAAGTAAATTTATGACTATTTTATATTTATTTGGATCATAAAAATAATATTCATGTGGTCGTCATAACCTACCTATATCGATTACAAAACACGTCTTTAAATGGACATATAAATATTATCTGTTATACAATTATAGTTTATAGCTATTTATTAATTATATAATTATCACTTTTTTGCTACAATTTTTATACAGTTTTAATATTAAATACTTATCTTGTTGCCCTCAACTCTATATGCGTATAATTAATATTATGTACCGAGCATTTAACCCTCATTTAAAAGTTTCTCCATGATGATGATAAATTCCCCATATAAAAAAATATAGAAAAATTTCATCTCCTCGAATGAACCCTCATTTTGCGTAAGCGCTGAAACACGAAATTATTCATTTATTTTTTACTAAAATTCTAAACAAATATTTATATCCCCAACTTGTTCCTGATACAAACTTTTATCCCCTATTTGCCATATCTCCTTCAGTTAAAACAAAATGTAACCTATGTCCTTACCTAGGATGCAATTTATTTTCTTGAAAAATTTTATCGAAATCTGTTTAGTAGTTTAACTGAAAAGGCAATAAACAAACAGAGTTACTTTCGCATTTATATGCTAGTATACTTATAGATAAGCAATTTTATAGTCATTAAATTCACACATTAAATTGTTGTATCAACACTAAATAAAATTAATAATTAGGTTTAAACATAATGTAAAGATACTCTACGCACATTTTACAAATTGCCGCTCGTCTACTTAGCATACTCGACTGTCAAGATAGTTAACTTATTATAAATCATAGAGTATTTTATCCTCGCAAGGACACTACCGGCATCTTACTATAAATGGTACAAAATCTCAGTTAACTGTTCATTCGCGTTGTAAGTTTTTTAAAGGTACCTGTAGGTAGGCAAACTGATGACGTTACTTTTATTATGATGAAAATTATACAGAAAAAAGCTCCATTCAGGCTGTTAACAAAGTAACAAATACAGCATTTTAATATGTTAAATATTAATAAAAAATAACAGATGATAAATTAACATTATTAGCCCAGACTGCCGCCTGCCTGGTACCAACATCCAACACATTCTAGTGGTGCTCTGCCAACCTTGGACGGTGCAGTCGTCGGCACAGGAATGGTAACTACTGCATGCCGATAATATTTATCTGTGATAGCAGTTATCTCAAAGTTATATCAAAAAAAGTTACCAATTCTGATTCGTTCCATCATAATTTAACTAGATCATTTTTTGCTTTCGATTTAGTTGAATTTCAAAATAAAATAAATTCTTTTCATCCAGTTAGCGGTCACTTAGTTGCAAATGTTAAATTTCAAGGTTTTTAAATCAGAGTTTGTTTGCATTTAAACAATGAAATGTCAAGATTAATAATGCAAAAACAAACAGACTGAAAGAAATTCTTTGCATAACTAACATGGTACGGCATAGGAATCCGAGAGTGCGTGTGAAGACATTTTGCCGGCCACAATATGCTAAAAGGTTTGTAGAACAAAATAGGGCAACGGCGACTGGTCAAATTTGTTTAATGAGTAAGGCGCTAACGATTTTCCGTCAGCAAAACAATTCAACATGAATAATGGAAAGCATACGTAGATTACAAGGAGTTTACCTTCGACCTAGATCTAGCTAACGGCTAGACGTAGTGGACATTCGATTAGCTAACATTTAGTACAGTTAGGCACGTAATAAATGTTCTTTATCTAAATGTCAAATTCACATTAACTGGTGAAACTTACGGTCAAGGATATTATGTAGAAAAAAATGTCATACTTTATTATGAATTGCGTATAGGTACCCAATATCTTTTCATTCTTATTGAAATTAGATTGCGAAGTTTATAGGCCTTGAAGGCATAGAGTTGGCCGAATGCGGGCTAAGATCAAATGTTTGTTGAACAAGTTTAACGTGTAGACCTATAGTTATATATCAATGTAAGCAATATGTATCTTTAAAAAAAAGTTAATTGATATAACAATAAGTACCTATAAATAATAATAGTAGTATTTGCTGTTTCATATTTAAAAAAAAATCTATAAAAAATATACTCTCATCAGAATAGCTTCAAAGTATCCGTCTATGACAAGAGAAGTCAACTTGGGCGGTGCATATTCGTTTCCTCGAGCCGGCATAGTGGATAGGATTGTAGTCTTCAGATTTACCTGTGGTACTAATTTCATTCATGGCTCAGTTCATGGATCGGAATCTAGCTTAACACCATACCTCGAATACCGGACTACTATAAAAAAATGAAACAAGCTTCCACTTACATAAATTAATTTCGAGGTATTTTGAAGATAACTTAAATAACACGAGTTATTTATGCAAATAAGTGTTACGTGTTTCAAGTTTAAAATGTGAATAAAATTTAAATGTTATTATACAAGACTGTACTTTTTAGTGTGGCGCCTGTCCACGCACAATCTATGCGATTCAACCTTTATAGCTTAATGCCACGAAAACTAAGTGTTTATTGAATAAATGTTTATGTTCTTTAGTATGAGCTGTGATAACATTATTATGAAATTTTAACCGTATTTCTAGCGTTAAATTTATTACCTTCACCTGCGTTAAAATGTGATTGAATATACTTGAAAACATTAGTAACATATAAATCAATATTTTGATACTTTAATTCGCGCTTTTGAAGTTACAATAATTACCTACTCATAATTCGATACAGCCATTATGCACTCGGCACTTGGGAATGAATCGAAACAAAAAAGACCATGATAGTTACCGTCACCGATGCCGTTAGTTTTTCCCTTCGTGGCTACACACTACATCTGTCTCAGACACATACAAACAGATATCTCATCCGCTGGAGTGCTGTTCATGAGCAGAATTTACTGCTTACAGCAAGAAATGTGTCTACAGGCAGCAGTCGCCTTCGCTATGCCGGCTTAATGAAAAGGGTAAATATCTTTCAGTTTACAATATAATATAATAATATCCTATAAACCTAGTTTATAAATTACTTTTAGCTACTCGTACAATTTGTAAAGTATTTCCCTTTTTTATGTAAATACCTTTATTCAACGAACATAATATTAAAGTAAAATACTTAGTAATGTTAAAGTGGGAAAGCCCGCTGTTTGGTAAAGGTTTTTATTAAAACAAAAATCTAGGTCGTATCAAATTAATAATTAAATAGTTAGGCTTTACTTTTTAGTTAAATTAAATGGTAACTATTAATATGTTATGTAAAAAAGACCTAAAATGTTTGCGATTGGATTTTGATTATTTTATTTATTTGTTTGTTTTTGAGAAACCATTACATTAATCGATATGGTAGGTAACAAAACTTTAATTAAAATTTTCCACTTATCTTCTAAGTGTTTATGTAGGTTTTTTTCGTGATGTTTCATTTGAAAGTGGTGGTACAGCAGGACGGCAGACTGGGCTAATAACCATCATCAGTCTGCCAAACACTCTTAAAATAATATTTTTTGTAATTTTTAGCATATTTATTTTTGTATAATTATAGTTCTATTATAGTTAGGTTTTTATTTATTGTTATTTTGACATGATTATGGAATACCTAGAATTACCTCCACCGTCACAGGTTCGATTTCTTGATGATAATAGGTTCCTTTTTAATATACAATACAATACAATTGTCACGCCTTTTTTCCACAGGGATAGGCAGAGACAACGAAACGCCACTTACCACGATCCTGACACAACACCATCGCTTCCTTCACATCCACAATTCTCTTTATGCACGCCCGACGGTTATGGGCACTAGGCAGCCCAGCTTTCATGAGGATGTCTCCTATTTGATCGGAAAACACCCTTCTGGGTCTGCCTTGTTTGACGCATCCATTCACATCAGATTTATATATTCCTTTCGTCGATCTCCTTTCGTTCATCCTTTCCAAGTGCCCAAACCATCGAAGCATTCTTATCTCAATCCTCGTCACTACATCATCTTTCAAACCACATCTATAATACTATCTATAGGTGCTACATAATTGATAGAAAACTCTGAAACCATATTCACTGGACCGAGTATTTAATTTATATGTAACTTTCGTGAATTGTTGGTAAATTTGTTTTCCTGTCAATTCGGAAACATTTTTAAGAAAGCTGGACTGCCTAGCCCATGATCGTCGAGCTTGTATGAAGAGAATTGTGGATGTGAGGGAAGCGAAGGAGTTGTGTTAGGATCGTGGCAAGTGGTTTTCTGTTGTCTCTGCCTATCCCTGTGGGAAAAAGGCGTGACAATTTGACGCCAGTGGATAGTGGACCTAATTTTTGCTTAATATTTGCTTCAACGATTTTCAACCTTATGTCCAACGCTAAGAACTTAGAACTCATAAAGTTGTACTTGTAACAAAGTGAGCGTATTTGAAATTACCGATTTTTGTTTTAATAAAAAGAACTTATGTTGAAATGTGGACTAACAACTTTTCTACATTCAGTCGTATCTGATCTAATAAACAAAGTTAATTACTCTTCACGTAATTTACTGTAATGACGAGCGAGAGTAACGACAACGTACCCGTATATTTGTCAAACGACTGCCTACCTCTCAATTAAATTACTTGCTAAACTTTTCAAATTATAATTTAACTTATTTATACGTAATTTTAAAGAGCTATAATTTCTAAATAATTGAATGTAATAAAACCTTATATTTAAGCTTTTCAACAAAAATATTTTTATTAAAAGTTTTATAGATATTAACAAAACAAGTATCTCATTTAATATATTATTTACTTTAAATTCTAAAGTATAATATCTGTAAGTATATGGGTAAGTAATATTTAAACTAAATCGAACAATCCAACTCGATTCCATAAATATTATAAGCTATCGTTAAAAGCTCAACATAAAACTTACTGTTATCACGTAACTCTTGCAAAAGCTCTCTCGGTTATCAGTGTAGGTATTACATAAAGTCTGCAGCCGCGCCTCTACCGGCAGATCCAGGAACTTTCTCCCGCCAAAACCCCTCTCAACCCTTAACAGTCTATACGTTACGTCCAAAAAGTAAACTTGACAAAGTACCAAAGTGCACTGAACTTTCTGAAAACACCTTCTTAAAGTTTAAAATAAAATAATAAACTTAAAAATCACTCATAATATCAATGAAAAGTTCGTAAAAGTTTATTTTACTATCGTATAGTGTAAGGCTTTGATTGTTTATATTTTATGGCGCGTTTTGTTTATAGGCAGCGGGCGTCCGCGTCGGTTCTTAGCCTGTGCCGCACTAGCCGTGCTCTACGTACAACAGGCCGAGCGGCCACGGCTACCGGCGGCATCGCAGGCTCTCCGGGACCATAAACACATCCCTACACATACATTAAATGTATAAAACCATACGTTACCGACCTACGAGAACTTATAGGCGTTCGCCTGGACGTTGGACATTCTTTTTGCACGTTTTATATAGCTCGCGAGCCAACTTTTTGTATTAGCATTATGAACGTATAAAACTCTGGAGTCGCTAAAATTCTAAAGCAGTTATGACACTCGTAAAAGTTTATTCAAGATAAAGCTTGGTGTTTATTATTGTTATAAATTATCTTAAAGTGAATAAGACACGTAGGTGTAGTACCAACTTACTATAAAAAAAGAAATGTATTTTTTATTGTTAAAATTTTTCAAATATTTCATTTTTTCTTCTTTTTTTAAGTGGGTGTATTAAAATTGTCTTTGTCTTCAATAACAAGATTTAATGCAAAATTTTGTTATTATAAAGTTAGAAGAGGTGTTGCACAGTCGACGGATCGCGTGTTCTCTGCGGGGTGATCGCCCACCCCCGTCTTTCTTGCATGTAATTACTTACAAAAGGAAGTTTGTTACTTTTCGGGGTCAGAACGTGACTTATTGCGACCCCTTGGATTTAAACGTGAAATTAGTCGGCAATAAAAGGGCGCGTAAATCGTAACTATAGAAATGACTAAAACCGATCCGAGATTTGTTCACAGTGATAATAATGGTGATTCAGTCTTGGGTAAAGCAAATTTGTTAAATATTATAATTATAGTCATCTATGTTAAATTATATAAAGTCTAAATAAAACAAATATTTCTCATAAACAAATAAAATGATTAAATTCATCAGCCGCAATCATCTGAACAATAAGACAAAAACTACTGCACTCCATATTCGCCCTACAATGGTTAATCAAAAGGCCGTATCTCATTGCAAGACCTTGCCTCGCTTTAGCCGAGACGTTTCGTTATTTCGATTTCATTTGCGTGTTCGTGCGGGACTTTTTTTTCTTCGTGTTCCGTTCTCCGCACGCCTGCGCCCAGGGGTCATACCTTGATCCCGAGGCCTTTGTTATTCCTGGAGAAATATGAGGAGAAGTCGGCAGGCATCGACGCTCAATAAGTGGGATTCTTTTGAGGGATATTGAAATATCTCTAGGCTATATGGTCGGACGGCCGAGATTAATTTTCAAGTGATAAATGATGTTGTAAATCGCGTTTGTAATTTATGAAATGTTATCTTTAATTTTCTATTTTTGTTTCCTATTCTCATATTCCATATATTGCAATCAACATATTAACGATCTCATAAATACTATCACGGTTGTATGCTTGAGCGTAGGCAGAAGGGCAAAGCTAGAAACAAGATACTTCGTAACTGACCTCCTCATTGAATCATGAATATTCACCTCTCTCCGTTATATCGTCCGTAGGAAATATGTAAATTCAATTTATCTACTTCCGAGCGACCCACAAAGCGAAACTAAACTTTAAGTAAAATAAAACATTTTAAACAACTAAAATCATCTAATTGTTAAGTCCGTTACACGATCATTGTGATGGTACCACAATTTGATTGGCAATCAATAATATTACAAACTATTTTATTTTATTTAGTTAGAATCTAGTGAAAAAACATTACCAATCACGAATCTTTTGAACGCTATAGCAGTTCGGTGTTGAGATTAATTGAATTCTCAGGTGTGAAGAGATCGACGTTAGAAGGGGCGGTGTATTCAAAAAAGTTGTGTGTGGCTCAAGTTTTAAATCTGACTCACATCAAGAGACAAATAAATTTTATTGTACTTAACAAAGTTTAACTAAAGCTTTAAAAAATAATATAATTATTAAACAAACAACAAATAGATGATAATACATATAATATTTTCGTTGTAACTTATTAGAATCTAGAGTTAAATACACATAAACCTAAAACCCTTAATAAATAAACTTATAAATATGTTTATTTACTATTTCAAATTTCATGAGACATAATTTTTAAACAAATTTTCTTGCATTAAACAAAATAACAACTTGTAATCAATCCGCGTTTTTAAGACTAATATCGCTATAAGTTCCATTTTATACCACACGATCAACCAGTTTTTAAAACGCCATCTTCGCTTCTCATCGCTTACACCGACGCAGCGCAGCACGTTCGGTACAATATCAAACCTTTTATTTTTAAATAACAAAAACCGCACAATAATTTCTTTTTATTAACAATAAAATAGAAATTGTTACATTAATAACATTTACTACCCCCTGTAATTTATTTGAAAGAATAAACGTGATTTCAGAATTTAACGGTTTTATTAATTTAGACTGTAGTTTCGCAATTCACACTGTTCTATTATTATACGAGATTCAATTTCACTTCCTTAACTAGTTTCATCTCCCTTCAATTTATCGGTAATAAAGAAATAATTGGAAATAAAAATAATTATCTCCATGTATTTTCTAACAAAAGATATCAACAGATTGAAAGTGTTATAAATTATAACAATTCAGCCATTTTAATATGCTAAAGATTAATAAAAAAAGAAGATAATTGATACACGAGTTACGTAACTAAAAAGTACTATTGGTAATGAAAAGAAAAACAGTAAAGTAAAGCAAAATATTTTGAATACTTACCGCATAAATAAACAAATTTTCTTCTTCATCCGAGACACGTGTAATAATAACACAACACATACGCAAGTTTTCAGTTTTAAATAAAATATATTACAAATAATGGTAGACAGCCTGATGATTGTTATTAGGCCATTCTGACGTCCTAGAATTTGTTAGACAACTGCTTTTAATTGTAACCACATTTAAGTGACCTAGTCGAGTTTCGGGAACAGTTTGGAAGTAGCCAGTCACAAGAGGCACCAGTACTGTCTGCAGAACTGCTGCGACTCTCACAGCTTAGGGTTACCTATTTGTATTTTAAAATAATATGTAATCAATTGTGTAATAGATATAAAGTAACTCGTCAGGCCATAACACAAATCTGTAATGATTTTTCGTGGTCTGATTTAATGTATGTATGTGTATGGATGAATGAAAGGAGATTGACGAAAGGAATATATAAATCTGATGTGAATGGATGCGTTAAACAAGGCAGACCGAGAAGGGTGTTTTCCGATCGAATAGGAGACATTCTCATGAAAGCTGGGCTGCCTAGTGCCCATAACCGTCGGGCGTGCATGAAGAGAATTGTGGATGTGAAGGAAGCGAGGGTGTTGTATTTTATTGTATTTGTATTGTATTTCAAAATTTAATAAAACAGTAAAAAAAAAAGATTCCGTTCATAGACCGCACTCTAGCTCAGCCGGTGTGTTATTATATGCCGTGCTATAATAACAAATAATAAT
This sequence comes from Tinea pellionella, assembly GCA_948150575.1. Taxonomy (NCBI): domain Eukaryota; kingdom Metazoa; phylum Arthropoda; class Insecta; order Lepidoptera; family Tineidae; genus Tinea; species Tinea pellionella. Next base: position 5,695,287 of record OX411252.1, read on the forward strand.
GATAAAAGTAATAACAATGTTAATTTGATATATATAGGTATAGGTCAGAATTTGGCGAGATTTGAACAGGGTCGTGATCGTCCTCTACTGCTGGACCACGGTCACTTTAGCATTCGCACAATAAGCAATATAAGGAGTAGAAGCTAAATAGTATTCAATCTCCATTCTTTAATTAAAACAGCAGCTGTCGATATGTAACTTACAAATGAATTTATAAAACACGAAAAGCATTAAAAAATTGCAAATAAATAAAATATCGGATGAAAGTCAAGTAGCGATGCATGAAATCCGTGACGGCTGTTTCACAGTACGTTATTCGTTATATTATAAGTTGCGATGTGAATGAAAGCGTAATAATTTGTACGCTGCATGGAAAATTTGTAACTTTGAGCACTGAACTGGCACATGACAGGATTGCCATAGATTTTTACATTTAATTTTTAAACTAAAATTTAGTAGGTAGACTGATGATAGCCTGGGGGAGTACCATCACTTTCAAGAGGAGTGTGTCCTGTCAATTTGGACGATGCAAATTCATCTCATCAAGTCGGCATAGCGGAGGCGACATTTTTCTTTGGTACCTAGTTTTGGCTTATAGACTCTAGCTTAACATCAGACAAGTGGGGTCGTGTGTCGAACTATAATAAAAAACTAAGCACCCAAAGTTGTTGAAATGAAATATCTAAAACTTCGCTAATAAAGACCAAACATAAATTTTTGTTACGCATTCCGATATCAAGCGAAACCAATTAAAATACCTCACATTAATTAATGCAGACAACCAATTTCTATAATCAAAACCATTATGGTCAACAGATAATAAGCTAATAATTTCCGAGCCAATTATTTTATTCATAATGCACGGCAACTATGTTTATTTCGTATTATCTAAATCATTAAGGAAATAAAATTCCCACGCAGTAACCATAAATTGGTAAAGCTCAGGTCCTTTAACGTTTTTATTATACACCTTCGATTAGCTATCTGGAAGACGATACTATAAATTCTTAAGTGACGACTGACATCGGTTAGCCGTAAAACAAAATCTGAACACAGAATAAAAATTTCAAGGTATTCCGATCCTTTTAATAGCGCCTAGAATGAATTTATTGTTACTATTATTATTATTTTTAGAGAAAATTATTTACATTTTGTTTTGCATCTTTCATGAGTCCATATAGCTTAATGTGTGTATTTTTTTTTACAGTAGCTCGCCGTATAACTATGTCAGGCATCACTGAGCTTAAAGAGACAAATATGTACAATCCATTGACAGGGTACACTTTACTCACGGCTGTTATACTTGAAATATTCGATAAAAATCGTTGTCTATAAAATCGTAATCAAGTCTTTTTATTTTTTAACACACGCTCAATTTACAAGATACAACTTTCCATTTGACTTTTTTAATCCGATGGATTTAAATATTTATTGGGTTTTAATAACACTCCCATCAGGACAATCCCTGGAATTGAAACGAGCTTTAGATTACGAAGCGCTTAAAGCGATGAAACCGCCTAAACCTAATTTTTAACTTTTGACAGTCTGAGTTTGATAATTTATTTAAATTTTTATGATACACAGTGAACAATTATTAAAAGATAAATATTAATACACGTGAAAAGTTATTGAAATTTTAAAGCGCTTTATAGCTGTCAGATCACATAGCTCTCCTTTACCTAATTTTTTTGGAGCCCTAAGCGACAAGAAATCCATTAAATGTAGGTAGGTTAAACGATACACACTTGGAATGTACCCTTCTCGCTTCTATAATATATTGTCTCTATCTAACACAAATGGATAGACATTCATCCGTCGTCCGCGATGGTCGAAATGAAAAATACCAGGGATCGGGAAGCAATAGGCATCCTTCTGGAATGACCACAAATATCTAGACTTAATATTCTATGTTGAAACAAATTGATGTTTTCTCATGAACATATTGTTATACTATTAACTTAAATATGTACCTACAACGTATATTTGGTTCAAAATTATAAAATGTAAGCGGTGTAAGCGGTTCTCTAGTCGTCAGTGGACCTCCACTCTGCTTACCATCGGGCCAGTTGAGATCACATGTCATGTCATCAGAAAAAAATGCTTTTTGTGGAATAGAATTTACAATATTAATTTGAATTTACATAATTGTTGGTTATTATTAATTGGTATAAATGTATATTATTAAATAAATAAATATATAGATTTATTATTAAATTATGGTGAAAATTGTATAGGAAATAAACAATACGCACTTAACTGGCTGAGTATGGGACCGAACCCACGTCCTCCGCTTTGCGTGCGGATGTTCTGGCCAGTGAATACTAAACTATACAGTGATTGTATTTTATTTATTTAATAATAAAAATAACTTTATAAATTAAAAATTAACAAGAAAAGGCGCCTTAGGCGATAATTCTGCCAATTAAACAGTTTTATTTATTTATTTATAGAATACAATCTTTGAAATGGTAGGCAGACTGACACGGTGGGTGTTACGGCAGTCTGCTGCCCTGGGACAGTACCACCACTTTATACTATAACACCAGTGTGTTCTCGCGAGGATCAGCTTTAAAGTAGCCGAGAATTACATGAGGAATCTGCCCTGTCAACATGGTGCACACATCTGTTGCCTACACATTTAAGAAACGTAATAGGAAGTTAAGAATGATAAAATAGGATTATCTATGTACATTTGCTTATGTTATATACATTCCAATAATAGTATCAAGTGTTCTCCTCGGTGTCCACGGCGTCCTTATCTTTTTATTACTATCTTAATAACAGAAAAAGTTTGTCAATAGCCATTACATCGTGGAAAGAGTACCGTTCCAAAGCTTTTAAGGCAACTAAGCAACTGTTAAAAGTAAGAAAGAGTGACCCATTATGGTGTTTTCTTTTTGTAACTATACACTTATTGGGTTGAATTGCCACTTTTAGAAAGTATTTATGGTTGCTATATGAAATTTATGAAACATTATATCTAAAGAGTATGTTTTTTCTAATGTATCGTTAACATTGTACGATTATAATGTTCAGTGTTCACGTAATAACATTACCTTTTTTAACATAATTTATTAGGAGAAGTGCAAGTGTTTATTATTGTTTTATGACTTTTAAGAATTATAATTTACACTGTATGTTTTTTTATAGTATGTGATTATATCTGGTGTTAAGTTAGAGTTGCATGAGAGGAGACAACTGCCATTCCAGAGAAATGTTTGCAGTTAGCAGTCGCTTCCTTGTTTGAAGAGACGAATGGGTACTCTAGGTTACAGTGCAGATTAATCTCGTTATAGCTGCTGACCTCCAAGCTAATCCCGAAGCGACTACAAACCGGTGTTACTAAGTCAAGGCTTCATCGGTCTGCCTAACCCTCTTTATCATAAAAATATTAAATAATATTAAAAATAAATAAATGAATAATAAAATAAACTATGTAAGTATGGAATACAATTTCTTTAAGATTTAAGTTTTATTTTAATTGTGTAACAAATCTTCGAAAAATTCTTAAACAAACTGTTCGAGATTAATTTCTTTATATCACGTAACACCTTTCATAGATCACAATCTCAGCCTCCGGCGATCGATTAACCATTAAAAATAATTCGAAACGGTCGGAACATTCTCTAACAATTGTTTTAATTACTTATACACCTAAAAGCCAGTTCGTTATCGGATATGAGTCTAGTCTGGACTGCATTACAAAATGTATAACGTCACGCGAACAACAGGAGCGGTACGTTAATGGAGTAAGGTACGGAATCTGAGCGGAACATCGACCGTAATTTATTGTGGAAAAGCTTTAGGGTAAATACAAGAGGATATATCAACGAAGGATAACGCCCGTGGCCTGACGGGTCCACGCCAGATCAGGCTGCGCAATTAAACAGTGGGTGGAGCTAGCCTTTTCTTCCTTAGTTGAACCCTTACTTGTTGACTTTGTGGGTCGAGGAGATCTAAATACGTTTGGGCTTTGAATAAATAAGAGACATTTCCAAGATTTGATTAAATTGCAGAAGGCACTTCTAAGGATTATTCATTCAATTACGAAACGGGACCTATTTGGATCATCAATTTGTTAGACGTCTAATTTTCAGTTTCTAATTTGTTTATATTCTAAAAATATTCAAAGGGTAAAACTTCCTAATTAGTTTTGAACCTTATCCGTATAAAGTATCTCTTCGTCGTCCTTTCTATGTTGATTTTAACATAGAAAAATTCAATATAATGCCTATATTTTTCCAAGTGTAGATAACACCCGTGATGAGTTTAGTTCAGAAGTAGCCGGTATAATGAGTAGAGCGGCACTGTGAATATGGATGCCGAAGGTAACAGCTTCCTGAAGACTTTTCACTTGTCCCTGCTCATAATGGACCGTACTTCAGCTTAACTTCAGATGGAGTGTGGTCACATAGCGGTCTACTATAAAAATTATTGTACATAATTGAAGATAACAGTTAACTGCACAATTACAATGTTGTTCGATTATATGAAAATTAATTTTCATTGCCATGTATCGTGGGGTCTTGCTTTTCTGCACAATACTTCCCCATAAGGCGAAACGTGGCGTGCTTGTCCGACTGATGATGTTTGTGCAATTGTTTTGTATTTTTGTGCAAGATCCTTACAGTGTATAAATGCAGAAAACACGTATGTTTCTACAAGCGATTAACGACTCTACTAAAGAGATATTTAATATTATTTTCAGATGTAAATATGGATAAGGATTAGGACTTTTTGATATTAGCAGGGTAACGTTTGGATTCGTCGTAACCAGCCTTCGCCGTGGGCGGTGAGGTTCAGGACATGCAATATCTGTTCTCTCTAGTGCGGGATTTTAAAGCTATAATAATACTCGATATTAGGGATGGGAATCATAAATGCTTGGGTCATATCATTGTATTAATATAACTATACAATATATGCTATCTTGAATATATAGATGTTTATAAAAGAGGCTTATTTTTACGAATAATAATTAAATTTAAATCCTTTGACGTTTCGACTAAATAATATTTAATCAGTTGTTATTATCCAATTACGTTAGTGAATGGAAATAAACTTTATTTACATAAATGGTGTTTCAATAAATTGAAATAAAAATTTAATTCAAAATTAAATACGTGGATCTATTTAGAAAACATACTAAACACGTTACAAACGGTCGCACATTTGTTAAAGTCTATCCCTTGACCCATGGCAGTAGACAAGCAAGCATTCTCCTTCGTCCTAGGCGCGACGCGGGTGAGATAGCTGTCCATCTGTCACTCTTGGCGCCGCGAAACCTATTCCATAAATTCTCTTCAAGTACCATGGTCCTTTGAATTTTCAATTCATATTTTAGAACTATTGTTATGAAATTAAATGATGATGAAAATTGAACAGATACCAATCAACGCGCAGCACAACGAACAGCAAACTGAGGTGGGAATCGAACCCGCTCCGGTTTACGATAATAAAATTTGCGCAATAACATTTTATTAAATTATAATGAAAATAGAATTTCAAAAATATAACTTCTATAATTAATAAAATTTTAATTTGTTATTCACTATGTAATTTTTTCATATAAGTTATTTAATAAGATAATTACTTGTTTAATTCAGGTGTTTTTTTAGAGATACGCAATACTTATGATCTATACGAGTTATGATCTTGTTTATTCCATTATTTAGGAGCAGGCAGAAAAGACGTTCTTATTCATATTAGGATGCCGTCCTTTCGGGATGCTTTCAATGTTTCTAGGACATAGCGGAGACGACTGTTGTCGGTAGGTGCACTCTGAGAAAAAAAAACATCGGGGTCACTATTATCCAATCTATTATAACAAATATATACAAACACATTTATATTAATTGTTTGTGGAGGCTCAACGAGATTTGCTTTGAGTTACAGTGCTACTTTATCTTATATAGTAAAAGAGAGTGTTTTTGGGTTATAAAATAACTTTCATAATGCATGGTGCACATAGTGGAGGCGACTGCTGCCTACAGACATTCCTCTGTGATAGCAGTCGGTGCGGCTCATAGATCGAACACTAGCTTACCCATCAGGCGGAGTGTGATTAGCTTATTAGCTTATATTAGCTTTCATAAAAAAGTTTTATTCATTTCATCTAACATCTCAAAAATCTAAAGATCGAATCAATCCACTTAGATTTCATGATAAAAACTAAATTAAACTTAACATAATTATACGGAACCCTAATAGTATTTAAGCCTAATTATTTGCATTAGTTCTTATTTATTTAATATAATATCAATTGTATAAGTCAGATATCGATATAATAAAAAATATTCATCATGTGGAATTTTTGGATTCACGTCGTTTGCATCGTAATATTAGGTGAAATAATTATTACACCATGCTATTGGTAATTAATTAATTTATAAACAACATTTAAAAACATATTTTATTTTTTTATAAACGAAAAGAAAATCTTTAATTGAAATGTGTAATAATAATTACTTCTTATGTAAACGTGAAAATAATTAAGAATAAACTAAGAAAAATAAAAACTAATTTAAATGCGATTAGTTTCAGATATTCATTTGAAAGAACAAGCGTGAAATGTGACGATGGACCTAAAAAATGCGATTCACACCATCCATATAGGTACATCAATGGGGCCTGTAATAACTTGGAACATCCAAACTGGGGTATGGCAGTCATTAGGTATAAACGTATTATTCGTAACAGATATGCGGATGGTAAGAATTATACTTTTTTTAATATCTAGATTATTTTTTAAACGAGACACGTTCAGAGTATTCAAATCTGTTGAATTTCGTTGCACCAATGTAAGTTTGTTAAAGTCTACCGGCTCGAGTTAGTACCAATACTTTCAAATAAAAGTGAAGTACGTAGTCACGTTTTGAGATTAGCTGTCTGTACAGCGAGTTTGACCTGGACCATGCGCGTCGGTTTATCAAAGCGGCCGCGGCATAGGGGAGACGTTAGCTGACCTCTAGCTTAACATCAGGCGAAACACAATCATGTTGGACTACTAGTATGTCCAGATTAGTTGGCACTCGTCATTGTTATTGTGTAAAAATTCTTATAAATCCTTTTTTTATAGCAATACACGAATTCCCAAAAGCAAAATCAGGTAAAGATTTACCACTTGCTAGAAAAGTAAGCATTGTAATGAATCCTGTTGGCGATATGAAATCAAAAAGATTCACGATAGGTCTCATGCAGTTTGGTCAGTTCATTGCTCACGATGGATCAAGAACTGGTGAAGTACAACAAATAGGCATGTACATACTAAAATAATACAATTAATAAATATCGTTAAATAAATAGACATCGAACAATAGAAAATATGCACAATACTTTAATATCGACAATTCTACATAATAATGATATTTACAAATTATTGATTTTATAATTTAAAAAATGTTTCATTATTTATAATAACGACTTAAGTTTAATTATAATCTAATATCTTAAAATAGGTAAAGATGAATCGGTTGAATGTTGCAAAAATGGTCAGCCCGGTAAGCATTTCAAACATGAACGATGTGCACCAATAGTACATCCAAAAAATGATCCTGTATTTAAAGTAAATTGCACCGATTTTGAACGTACGGCAACAACAAAAGACCACGGCTGTTCTAATAAGAAACAACCCGCTGAACCTGTAAGTGCATTTAAAACATTGAAAACAATATCAATATTGGTAATAATTGGTATGTGGCAGAGTCTACCTTTCATTAACTGTAAAATTAACCGAAAAAATCATTTTAAAAAATGAGTAAACGCTTTTATAGAACAGAAATATTGCAACAGATGAAGCAAATGTTTAAAATAATCGATTGGACTATTTGCTTTCGCCCGCCCCAGGCGGAGGCGCGCGTCATCGTGTTGGGGTGATAGAAACGCCAATTAATTGCAATAATTGACTAAAATTTAATTACGAAGATAGACTAGACACTTAGAAGCGACGGGGGAAATTTCCTATTAATAAACGGGTGCATACTAACAAATTATTTTCAGTTGACGGTAGTTACCGGTTTCTTTGACTTGTCTCTTGTTTATGGATCAGCTGATAAATTGGCGAGATCTATACGGACATTTTCTAAAGGCCTTATGAAGACAGTTAAACGTCATTGTCAGATGTGGCCACCTCAAGTAGATAACGTAACAGGTGTATGTTTTGACACTGAACCGAATGAACCATGTTTTCAAGGAGGCAAGTAGATTTTATTCCCTAAATATACCAACCTGTAAAATTACAGAATATATGAATATTAATCAAAACACAATCAATTACTTTACCTGACTGAAATGAATTAATAACAGATAACATTTTTGTATTGTAGGAGATGTGCGAATTAATCAAAGTCCTCAATTAACTTCAATTCACGTTATGTTTTTACGTTTTCACAATTCTATTGCAAAGGAATTGGCACGAATCAATAAACATTGGGATGACGAAAAGCTTTATGAAGAAGCGAGAAAAATTTGTATCGGCTATTTTCAACACATCCTTTACAATGAATACTTGCCTCGAATTTTGGGTAAGTGAACTTATTTATAAATTGCTATTTTAGAATCTGATAAATTTACAAATATGATTTTAGGCGAGAAAAATACGGATAATAAGATACGCTATCCTAAAGCTAAAACCTGCGTTGATGACTATAACCCAAAGATTGATCCATCTATTCTAGTTGAATTTGCAACTGGAGCATACAGATCATTACATTCAACTATTGCCGGATACTTGCAGTACGTATGTGTTAAAATATACGTTTTATAAAATAACATATGAATGTAAAAGCTAGTAAATCCATTTTAGACTAGTTGATCAGGACCGTGATGTTGTTGACAATCTGAGACTGAGCAGCAATTTGAATAAACCAAAGTTGTTAGAAAAAATCGGCGAAGAAGATGGAACTTGTGGCGAGTGCTTGAATTATGACAATTTCCTAACAAGTATGGCTTATCAACCTCAAGAGAAAAATGATAAGTATTTTAATGAAGAAGTTAAACAATTTCTTTTTAGGTGAGTTAAAAAAATATTAATACAAATGTAACAATAAATTATAAATAAATAAATAAAATAAAAAACACTTTATTGCACACATAAATCGTACATAGGCGTGCTTAATGCCTTTGGCATTATCTACCAGCTAACCTTTGTTGGTGTGAGCGGAGATGTCTACAGTGCAATGAAAAAATTAATAAATATTGAAAAAATAAATAGAATAAGCGAATAAATGAAGTATAAAGTAAAAATAAAAGATTAAGTTATTAAAATATATAAAAATATAAAAAGAAAACACAACGAACAATAAGTATAACAATAACAACAATTGTAAGATTAAATGATTTCAACAACCACTTAACAACTTTGAAATTGTGGTTTCCAGGGATAATAATGAATTAGGCATCGATCTTCGCGCATTTGATATTCAAAGAGACAGAGACCATGGCGTCGGTAGTTGGGTGTCAGCGCGTAAGTTCTGTAAACTAGAAGTACCCAAGAGTTTCTCTGACTTACCTAAATACATGTCTAAAGAGGTGAGCAGTTAACTTAGTTGTCTAGTTGTTTTCGATTTTAGTTTAGACGATTAAATATTTATAATTGTAACTGTATTAGTAGAATTATAAACAGCTGTAACTTGTTGGTTTGTTTTCATGTGATTTAAAGGAACATTAATTGATCAATATTTCATATTACAGAATGCACGGAAATTAAAAACATTATATGAACATGTAGATGATATAGATCTAAGTGTAGGAGGATTGGCAGAAAATGTTAAGAGACCATCTTTAGTTGGTCCAACTTTCTTATGCATTTTGCGATTACAATTCTACAGAAGCCGTGTTGGTGACCGATTCTTTTATGACAATTGTGGACGAAATTCTTTTACTAATTGTAAGTTTATTGAATATTTTTAACAAAAGAAGTGTGAATCAAAAATTTTAAAAAATGTTTTAAAATATATGATTTTTTTTTTCTTAGCACAATTGAAGGAAATACGCAAGGCATCATTTGCATGTTTAATGTGTGATACATCTAATTGTATTAAGAAAATGCAACCAAATGCATTCGACCTGTTAAGTGAGAGGTGAGTGACCTGAAATTTTAAGAATGTTTCAAATAATACAAATATTTTATTATGATAAAATTATTTTTTCTTTTTTTCAGTAATAAATTGGTATCTTGTAGCAAGCTTTGCAATATGACTCTAAAGCCATGGTATGATGACAATGACAATGAACATCATGACCATGAAGAAGATGAACATTGCAAATGATTTATATATTATTTCTTTGTACACAATAAGTTTGTATTAAAGAAAGTGTTGAATTTGTTTAATAAACAAAATTTTAAATATTATTTATATTTATTTTATAAATAAATAAATAAATAATTAGCCTTTACACACACACAAACACATATTTCGATCCATATTTTTGATAACGCTGGATTTTAATAACATGCAGCATGCAACAGAATTCATGCCTTCACTCTGTTCCCGTACTTGTCACCTTTCTGGTATGCATCAGATAAAGGAGTCCTGCCGCTTCGCTGTCATCATGTCTTTCCGGCACTATGTTCTGTGACCAATGACCGATTTTACATAAGACTTTGCCAGACAATTATTTATTTTAAGCTCAGTTGAATAGAGTAGAATATCCATAAAATGTGAATGAATATAATATGTGGTGTTATTCTTAAAAATCAAATGAATCTAACGTGAAGACGACATGTGTCGTTTTCGATCGATTTACTTTTATTTATACTGGTAAATTGTTTACCGTTAAATCTTTTTAACCAGATTATTGTAATCGTTTATTATTTAAGTTTTGCTGATTCATTTAAATGTATCAAGAATAGAACTCTAAGGATTGAAGCATGTTCAAGTATTCTTACACGTGTTCTTTAGACGGATGTGAATTTAAAGTAGTTGTGGTCATTCATGTGAAGGAAGGTTGGCACCTATCTGAAGTTAGTATTGGATTGCCTACGATTATGGTATTGGGTAAATAAATTGTTATTGTCGATTTGTTTCTCACGGTGATTTACGGCATTGTGCTCTGAAACTCTGTAGATAGATTCGAAGATAAAAAAGTAAATAACCGTGATGGTAAGTATGACTTTTTCAGAATATTTTTGGCGGTAAAAGGAAGGTTTATAAAAATATTGGATATGTAGATTGATGACGTTTATTAGCTCGTGTCCCAGGAAAAGTACCACCAGTAACGTTTTGGATTCTTGAGTGTACATTTTTCTCTTCAATCCGGCATAGCATTATCTTCGCACATGAACCTCACTCAAGCTTGCCATAAAGCGGAGTGAATTAATGTAAATAAAGATAATAAAAATCTAAAAAATAAAAATGTACCTCATTGTCTTAAAATATGAAAATTTCAAAATAACATATATTTGGTAAAAAACAATACCTAATATTACTTTCAAGCCATTGGCAAAATTTATTTTATTACATCGAGCTTCGTCGGCTCAATTGACTTCCTTAGCAATTTATAAAGGAACGAAGTGGAAGAAAATTTACTACTAGTACATTGATACATTTAGTGTAAAATGTTTGTTTTCAATATAACAAACAGATATATCTCCAGCCTGCAGTGAAGCAATTAATATTTTAATAAAACTCTCCTAATCATGTAATCCTTGCATTTTTAGGTATAAACGGTATAATGAGAGGAGTGTGCACCGTCAATCTGGAAGGTGCATATTCGTCGCTTCAAACCGGCATAGCAGAGACGACTGCTGCCTGTAGAAATTTATCTGTAGTAGCAATTGTTTCCGTTCATGGACCGCACTCTAGCTTTACATCAGGCGGTGCTGTCATATGCCGGGTTACTATTTATAAAAATCAAAGTAGGTTATTATTTTAATAAAATGTCAATGACTATTTAAGTCTAGTGCCCAGCCCATTGTGTAGAGTAAAGTAATAACAAGGTAGGGTTAGTAGGATAGCTAATAGCGTTTGAATATAATCATTAGAGCTACTGAGAGTAGTGGCAAGGTGGGCTATCCTCACGCCGAAGCGATTTTCGTGCGGGTCTAAAACGATTTCCTTATTGCAACATAACTGTTAAGCTACCCTTTATTGCAGTTACGTTAAAACGATATTGATTTTAATTACATCTTTATTGTCATTTGTAGAACTTTAATTATTATTAGAATCGAGAAAGTAATTATGTTTTTCATTTGTTCTATTTTTTTATATTGTAATTTACTGTTAGATATAATTTTTTACTTTTTATTTTTACCATCTTCTCAAGTAATTAAATATTATCACACACAAAAATCTTAAAACTTAGTCACAATCTCTTTAAATGGATAGAAAACTATACCATTTCATCAGGTAAATTATTATAATATAAAATAAAAAGTGTATTATATACAACTAAATTCTAAACAATCGTCTAGAAAATGCGATTGCGATACGTAGTAACACTACAGTTTAGTTCACAGAGCCTGTTTTCACGTTCTAAAAAGGATCATCTTAGCACGAACTGCTTTGTGCGTTGTTACCTGTTTGTTGCGTTTTCCACTTTTCCTCTTTTAGTCTATTATATAGACGTAATAAGCGTTACTGTGAAACTTGCATGCAAAAGTTCATTGTCAAGGATTTCCCGGAACTATGTAATTTTATTTTTGATTTGAAGATGGTTACATATTTATTTTTATAAATAAATTTTGATAAGTACTAACGCCATTAATGGATTGTTCACATTCGTCCCCTCATGCCGGCAACGCGAAGGTGATTGTTGCCTACAGACATTCCTCTTTGTTACGCTCATGGATTACAGTCTAGCTTAACATCAGGCGGAGTGTGGTCACATGTCGAGTTACTACTATACTGAGTAAGTGAGTTACGAGCTACTGGTTAGCCCTTCTGAAACGAGTCATAGGATACGAGTGTGAACATTCTATAAATCGTTAAAATTTGTATTTTAAAATATTACTAACACATTCCAAGCACGCATTTGTATCGCACAATTTGCAGGCAAACGTGTATTGTACTTACCTCGTAGGTAGTGTGTAAGTAACAGCCTGTCATTGGTCATTAAGCTCGCTCGCTCACAGCTAATGCTGACGTAATTGGCAGGCGTTGTGTCTGACGTGACACTTCAGCGCTCTCGTTTTCACGTTAGCCCGCCATCACGTCCGTATCCGAGAGACCCAATGAATACTTACGCAATGATCTACTATTGAAATGTAGAGTAATCCGCAATCTTACAAGCAATTTTCATTATATTTTCTGTTATTCCTACTACGTTGTAACTGTTTTTGCTTTCTAAGTTATTTTATGATTACTATAGATTTTGAAATTATCTACTATGTTTATCTATCACGTATACAGAAATATAATCATAAAGAAATGAAATTAATATTATTTTCACATGCTTATAGTGCTTGTATAATAGGCCGAGATATTTGCAATATTCGAACACGGGGTTATCGAGCGAGCCCAAACATAACTAACTCATCATATAGGAAAACAAATTAAATTATTTCATCGAATAATTTTATATTTAATGGATAATAATTGAGCGGGTGTCCAGAAATGATCGCACTCACTTCCGTGGAGTTGACCGATGACGGCATCGAGTCTTACCTACTGCTTTCATTTACTGAGATTAGCTCTGACATTACCGGGTAGCTTGACACACTTTAAACCTTTTGTTATTTTACTAACGACTATAATGATATCTATCTTTAAGCATTTTAACAATGACTAATGACGCCTTTTTACTTGAGTTCAAATATTTTTTTAATTAATTTTCATTAATATTTTACGCAATATTTTAAGAGTGGTAGGCAGACTTATGATGATTATTAGCCAAGTCTGGCGTCACCACTATTTTTAAGTGTAAACCCAGGTATAACAAGAAGTATGTGCACTGTCAACGATGCTGACATAGCTCCTGTCTGATGTGTAGCTGTTATCTTTGCTCATAGACCGAACTTTAGCTTAATATAAGGGCGGGCAATTTGTATCTAAACAATAATATTATTTAATACAATGTGTTTTAACTAAATATCGTATAAATTTCTCTAACTTTGGGATATGTATATAGATATACCTATCTGTATATAGGTATGTATGCCCTTTGGCAATAGTTGAATAAGACATTGGGTTGACAAGGGTCTGCAGTTGATATTATAATTCAATAACACCTCTACATATTGAAAATTAATACAGATAATAGAATTTAAACTACACAAATGCTTGCTTTTAATATTAGTGGTAAATATTTGTGTGTATTTTCGACAATTTAATGAATACATTTTCATTATTATTGCATAAAAAATAGAAAAATAACACCTCAATGGTTTTCATATGCATCATAACTTAATAAATAGGTATTACCTATTAATATAAGGAGAGTAATGGATGTGGTCGAAGCGAAAGTGGTATGCAGAGAGACAAGTCGAGAGAAGAAGAGTAGAGGCTACAAATTACATTGAATTCAGTAGAGTTTTAGGTTAAATATTCTTTGGTTACTTCGCTTGATTTCAATCACAGAATATCTTCAGACAGCAGGCGCCTCCACTATGCTTCACGTAAATCACCGTGGGATTTTAGTCGGTATGTCAGCATTAGACTGTAGAGTCCAACATAACCCTGGCACGTTCCTCAGAGCATCCATAACAGAGATTTTCTCACGCGTCTCCACTATGCCGGGTAATTCTTCAATTACTTCTAAATAAAACTGAAACCTATATCCACTGTATATCCAAGTGACTACACGTAAGGTCGAGTTTACACGGAAGTCTAAACAGGAGGCATGTCAAGATTGACAGACAAGGGTTATCTTACGGCACTCAGCACAAACAACCGTGACTATGATCCATTGAGCATTCGAATCGGATTCAATCGATCCTCGATGGTCAGACAATCTAATTTTTTTATATTCTTGAAAATTACTGATGCTTCACAATTTGGGTGTGAATTGTTTTTAATTTGTATAGAGAGAATTTTAATGGACTGAGCTTCTTCCTTTCGTTCGTCATAGAATTTTTTGATCTAATTTATATCCTATGTAATCTATTTATAAGTTACATTATTATACAAGTCGGGATTTTTGGAAGATTCGAGCTCGGAAGTTGTCAATTGCGAGCGATGTCTGTATAAATACTCAGCCACGGTCGCTCCTAAAACAAAATTAAAATTGTGTAACATACACTACTCTAATAGATTTATTGCGCAAAAGTGTAAGGCAGTATCGGCAGGGGGCGCGAGAAGACTCAACTGCTCAGAAAAACTCAGATGAGGAGTATGCATGAGACGAGAGTAATAGATGCGGTCGAAACGAAAGTGGTATGTAAAGAGTGAGGACACTGGCGCTCGATGGTTTCTGCCTATCCCAGTAGGGACAGTGCGTTAGCTAAGTTAGTTAGAAACCACACGCAAAAAAAAACTTTCCAATAAATTTTATTACTATTTTACACTTATTGCGATGGAATATAAGTAAGCTAATAAACCTGCATAGTAATTAAGGATCAGTTCCATATGAAGTCGTGAGCTTCACGAGGCTTTCACTCTCATTGCGCGCACGCACTGGCACGCCCTCACTCCGCGAATCTAAGTCGGTTACGTAAGTACAGGCTGCGCTTGCTTTGAAAGTACAACACTGGTATACTTTTGAGTAGCTTAGAACCTATAATAATTATAACACCATTGTGCAGTCAGCCGACGTTTTAAGGTGCACTCCGCCTAATGTTGAGCTAGAGTACGACCGCTGCTGCCACAGAAAAATATGTCTGCAGGCAGAGGTTGCCTCCGCTATGCGGACCTGAGAAGACGAATGTGCACCATTCATGCATACTCCCGACTGCTTACAAGTTTTTTTTTATTGCAGCTCGACATATGACAACACTCCGCCAGATGTAAAGCTAGAGTGCGGTCCATGATCGGATACAACTGTTACTACAGAGAAATATACCGCCAGCAGTCGCCTTGTTGATCCCGAGGCGATTAAATCACTTCACAGGTGTGCTGGGCGGCAGACTGGGCTTCAACCATCATCAGTATGTCTACCACTCTCACCTGTTTTTAAATTGACATAGACATGAAGTCAAATGTATCTTGTAAGAATACCATTTCACTACCATAAATGGATCGTAACAATATTATATTTACCATAAACGTTCGTTCAGAATTAACTTTCATACCAATTATATTTCTAGTTACTGTTACAGTGACATTTAGGTTTGCATTAACTATTTCTAAATGCTTTATTGCAAAAAGACAATGGTCAATGATAAAAAGTCAGAGACGCTATTAACCACGATCATGATTAACATTATTAGAAAAAAAAACTTCTGCTAGATTGTAATTTCACTAAAGTAATTACAGAAATTAAATTGCACTAGAGGATTTACACTCGGCCGTGGTGGTACTATTCCAGGATTGGGTTTAGATTAATAACCGTCACCAGTCTGCCCACCACACTTTAAAACAATTTTTCAGAAAACATTATTAAAATTAATTTTGTAAATGATCGATAGTGTGCTAAGGAAATAGTATAAAATATATCATTTTAAAATTACAACGTAAAAGTGAGATGGTCCGGTTAGCATCATGACATCAGACCTTGTCCACGAACATTATTTATCCGCCTCAGCGTGAGAAATGTGACAATCTACTATTACTGAGTTATACAACTTATGTTTAGTTTAATGAAAGAGAAAATTATGTTTACGTGTGGAGAAGATGTACCGGTTATACTACTGTCATCTCATCCTACTTTTAATTAACCTATATCCTGTGCAAAAGCATAGTATTTTTTATGGTAGCTCAGCATGCACACCCCCTTGGTGTTAAGGTAGAGTGCGGTCCATGAGCGGAACAACTGCTGCAGCAAAATGTGACATTTATCCGGCTACTTACAAACTGATCTCGCAATGTGACATTGTAAAGTTGGGTACTAATCCGAGACAGCGGACTGGACCCATTATTTTTAATAAAAAATAGTTGCTCTATTTGCTCACAATTTCATGGTGGCAGACTGATGATGGTTATTAGTTCAGTCTGCCGTCGGGTAGTATCACCGCTTTCAATTGTAACACCAGTGAAGTGACCAAATCGCGTTTCGGGATATAATGAGAGAAATATTCCCTGTAAAAAGACGGTGTGCATTCAAGCCGGCATAGCGGAGGCGACTTTTCTCTGTGGTATCTTGCTTAACCTCAGGAGGAGTGTGGTCACATGCTAGGCTGCTATAAAAACAATCACCGCCGTTATAAAAAATGATCTATGCGCGCATCGGCAGTCAGCACCCTTGACGGACATTTCATAATGAATAGAAAATGGATTTGCAACAGTCAAATTTGTGTCCACTTGTTATTCTCGTTGACATTCATTACCAGTTATTTTAACAAACGATTACCAATCCTCGTGACGCCCTGTCATGTTTCTGCGAACTTGTTTTACGGATGACATTTTAGTTTTTTATCCCAATTCTGTTCATACCTGATAGTAATTTATTTTAATCATGCGAAATAACTAATCGCTCTCCTTAAAAAGGTAAGATATTGTACAATTTATACATAGTTATATAATTATTTGAAAAGAGGGTTGTTAACAAAATCATAGAAAGTAATTAATAACAAAGAAAAATAATACAAAACATACATTATTTAAGAGCACCTATCAACTCTAAATCCATATTACATATTTCTTTTATTTCTTGTCATGTTTCTATTGTGTGTAGGGTGTTCATAATTCAGACAATCTCCTCGCGAACTAAACCCTCTCCACCCACGACTATTCAAGATCAAGCGCAGTAAAACATATGAAGCCAGCATAACAAACGCGACTGCTAACCGCATTTTTTTTTATTGTAGCCTGGCATGTGACAACACTCCGTCTGATGTAAAGCTAGAGTGCAGTCCATGAATTGAAACTACTGCTACTACAGAGGAATCTCTGCGGGCAGCAATCGCCTCCACTATGCCGGCGCGCCACTAGCCTGGCATGTGACAACACTCCGCCTGATGTAAAGCTAGCTTGCGGTCCATGAATTAAAACTACTGCTACTACAGAGAAATCTCTGAGGGCAGCAGTCGCCTCCACTATGCCGGCTTGAGGAGACGAGCATGTACCATCTAGATTGACAGTGCACACTCCTGATATATAGTATACCTGACTTATTTATTCTTATATTATTATTCTTATTTTTATTTCTTGTAATAATTTTGTGGGACTTGGAAGTTGACCTATATCCCAAATTAACAAATAGATTTATGGTAACACTGAGACAGTCCATAATCCTTAGAAGCCACTAAGCCACAAGGGCCGGGACTGCAAGTCCTCCATTAGTGCTATTCATTAATATTAATTTAACCAGAGATATGCCGATATCCTATTTGTACTAAATAAATCTGCGCATAATTAAAGATATTCTATAAATAATAATATTGTTGCTATTTACTTATGCATGCAATTAGTATTATTTATATCCTTTAAAAATTATGTGCGTTGGTTTAATTTAGTGCATCGATATGAAAAATAAACATGCTTTTTGATTACTTTTTTTATTATGACACGACATGTGACCACTACTGGCCTGATGGTGAGCACAGAGGAGGTCCATGAGTACTGACGACTAGAAAACTGCTCACCGTGACTCCAATGGCCTCCACTATGCCGGCCTGGGCACTATAAGGACTAGGAGAACACATGCGAGAACTAGGCATTCTATCTTATAAAAAAGTTTATTATTTTAATTTATTTCGGAATTACATACATAGTAAATAATATATCTTATTTTCTATATAAATTTAAGTTAGTTAAAGTGACCCGTTACTATTCGTATTCATTATTAGTACTTCGAGCCTCAACGATGTTATTTTCAGGATGCTATTGTCACTGCTAAGCCTCTTTCTCGATGCGCTTTTTGCACATTAACAAGCTATTTCTAATTTTATTAGGTCTCCAATTGGACAACAACTGTACAGAGTTTACGAGTCAATAAATCAACAAACTGCATAATCGATTGCAATCCATGCAAACAAAATATAGAAAATCTATAGCACAAATGCAACGAACAAATAAATTAAAGTTCAAGAACATTGTACCGCCTTCGTCAGGGGCTATTCTTAGATAGTTAGTGCTTCAGAAACTTTATGAATATGCACGCCTGGATTGATTTATAATTCAACGAACTCACTCTTAACCTGAGTAGTTACTATTGGCAAGATGGCAGGTCACTCTGGACGTCTGATCGCAATTTAATACTTGAGCGATAAGTTTTCATATACGTAAATATGACTCCTTTAGTAATTACATCTTTTTGTTTAATTTATAACTATTAGGTGATTTGTTAACTGAATATATCCTGCTGTCTCTGCGCGGGAAAGAAAATAGATAACGGGTGCAACGATTGGGGAAGGTTGTTCTGCCTAGAAAGTTGATAGGTAAGTAATGTTCACATAATGCGGGTTTTGCTCGTTTTGGACCGCAGAACGCGTTCAGTGTAACAAAACTAAAAGTAGAATAGTGTGATTAGTTCGGGTTGGCATTAATCTTTGTCATTTTAAAGTGAACGTTGTCATTAATTGTTCAACAAAATCAGCAAGTGCAATCAAGTTACAAGTTACGGTTGATTTCATTACGCGGGAACTAAGTACACCTGACGGCTTAATCCATCCTCGTCGCGGGCATCAAAAGCTTTTATTGTTATTGCTTGTCAGAGCTCGTACTACGGTGACTTTTTCAAAATGTATAGTTTTTAATTTTTTATTACACATTGATAATGTTTTACGAGATACTATAAGAAAAAATAGGCATGGCATATGATCATACTTCGCTAGATATTAATCTGAAGTGTGGGCCATGAGCTCAAACAAGTACTACCACAGAGACGCCACGGTTATGCCACTTTGAAGAGAGTATCGGTCACTTCACGTGTGTTACACTTAAAAGTACTACTCCGAGACGAAAGACGGGGCGATAAACATCATCAGTCTGCTTACCACTTTTACTCCATATATATATATATATATATATATATATTTTTTTTTATAGTTGTTCATTTTATATTTAACCGCCATTTAGGTCACATTTTTATTTATTTAAACTTAAAATAAATTAAATTTTCCATAAACCCTGTAGTCGTACTATGTACGTTCATTAGACACACGTATGGGGATATTCCGTGACAATAGCAAATATTCATGTTACCCCATATTCACAAGTAGGTATACTATTGTTATTCTCAATAAACTAACCTTACATAACAATACCTACACTAGTAGGTATAAATAAGTAGTAACATTTAATAAATATTGTAATAGATATATCTGAGTGCGAATACAATTTAACATTGTCACATGATAGCACGAGTTACATTAACAAACCAAAAAAAGAGAACGCTTGCTAAAGTTTTAAAACAATAGCACAAAATTTCATTTTAGAATTTTGTTTATTATTTTCAAATCTGTACAGTAAACCAAATTCAAATAATTTATTATTCAAATTATACCCTATTTCGGTTCTTTTAGTACTTACATAGGCTAATGATTCAACAGCTACATAGCTTCGTCGAGTAGCAGACCACAAGAAACAACTGTAAAAAGAGTTAATAGATTAAATTTATTTGCAAACATGTCTCAGACTTCTTAAAAGAAGGATATACTTTTTTTACAATGTCCAGCTATGAATCGATCGTAAAATCTATAGGTAAAGTTGTCAATCAATTTAAAACTATTCATTTACACGTGAGTAAGCATACATTATAATAGTGAACTGCAATAACCCGAAGTGCACGTGGTTCTCATAATAAAAGTTGAATCAATGGGAATTTCTACAAATAGATGGGTAGGTAGAAACTTCTGACTACGACAGAATTAAACAGTTATATTTTAAATTCTTTTTATATTCGTAAAGCGTAATTAATAATTATTAATATTGAGTGAGGACTGATAAAAAAGGCTCATTAAATAAAATATAAAGTAAAATAATAAATATAAAATATATTTTATATTATGATAATTGACACATGTCATATTATTGTTCCCAGAGCGTAACAATCCCAAAGTAAATGACATTTTATGATCACAAAGGAAAGTTTATTTTTATATCTGCCATATAAGAATAAGACAAATCATTATTGCTTAAGCAGGAACAATGGTATCTGAATAAAACATGTCGTTTACCAAAGGAGATGCGACTGATTGTAAAATGAGAAAAGTGGAATCGCTTATTACCTATTCCTGTTTCGTTTAAATTAAATATTAAAGTACCTATCATATATTTATACAAGAAACTGACAAATGAGTGTTAATAAACGATTTGTCACATTATTAGATGCGGTCTGCGGTCAATGAAACGCAGATCCGATCCAGTGTGAAAATTGAGCACAGTTTTAGATTGGTAAAGTTGAATAAATTGGCTAGATGACTAGACGCGTTCAGTGTGACAAATGCTTATTAGTAAATATTAAAATAAATTTATGTATGCATATATAATTAACCTTTGATATAAGACTAATAAATACAAAGTAATTTATAATCGAGAGTTACGATAAATCTAATAAGATTTTTATCTTTTAGATTTAAACAATTATATAAGGAACGTTACATTAATTTAATTTTACCGGACTTCTTTAACTAAGTTAGCAGTTTCAGGCTGTAAACTATTAACTTCATTGCAGCACATTTAAACTTTGTGCGGATGTCGAGTTTTAAGCTTCAACGCAAAGCACATTTATGACTAAATTGCAGCGAAAGTTATGATGTGTTTGACATTTATGACTTTATGTATAATAACTTAATAATTTTATAATTATGAACAAGCGCCTGAATTATTAATTCACACTTTACGATACTTAGAATTTAGGCGTTTTTATTCACTGTCGCTTAGCTCGATAAATATAAAAAAGGTTCAAAATTTTTTTTATTACATCGGCACTATTACTATGGTTACTTGGTATAAACAATACCATGTTTTCTCACCATATGTAGCTGGTAATTGCGACGTCTACTACTAGATGGCGGTACAACGTCTCATGTTACAATATTAAAATTTCTGCTGCACTTTAAAGCCATTATTGCTGAGTTTGAAAATTATTAAGTCGCTGGTAACCGTGTTTTCATCATAGACAACACGTTACTAGATAGATTGCCCTCTAACAATTTTGATGGGAGTCTGCACTGATATTCAGAAAGGCGATGCCCTCAACATCAAAGTGATTAAATAAATAGTCCCTCTTTCACCGCAAGCACAAAGTTATTTTGTAATTATGGAGAGCTTTATTGCCTTGGATAAAGCACGGTGTGTGTTGAACTATTTAGTAAAAAAACTCGCCCTCATTCTGTTGAATAACATCCTGTAATTTTCTTTACGTTAAAATAGATTCCACATTTAATTTAATTTGATTTGCACGCAACTCTGTAATAAAATACTCTAGTACTTTTACAGTATATCTATCTCAATCCGTATATCTAAAAATCTATTATATTAAATATTTAAATTATATTCTTTGAAGATCTTTGTGGCCTGTTGGTTTCACCTGTCTGTTATGCACAGGTTTGATTCTCGGTCGAATTAAATATTTATTAAAATTATTATGAATAATAATATAATTTAAAAATGTAGGTGTTTGTGCAGGGTCTGAGTGTTATGAGTTTGTTTTGAGCTTTTTCTGATACCAGGTAGATAAATAATGTTCTTATTTGAGGTGAGGGCATTGTATTTACATGTTAAACAGTTACAAATATGTTTTAGTGCCATAATTAGCGATATAAGATGGAGAAATTTGTGTAAACTTCGTGAAAAGGTCTCGTTGTGCAAGACTCGTTTACCCATTGAGTTACTAGGCAACCAGAAATGGTACACAAACGACTGTAATAATAGTGATGTTAAGTGTTTAATGTATCGATAAAAAATATTATAATTGTTTTTATCAATAATGCAAAATAATAAAATTTAATTAGTGAATTTAATCTAACCACAGTAATTCAAGGCAGGACTTTTATAAAGTTATGAAATGAAAATACTTCTAAATATATTGTAATCTAAACATCAAAATAATTTGCAGATCGAACAAGCAGAAGGAAATCTTGTAGGTAGTTACAGAAAAAAAGGATTAAAATAAATTCATACTATAGATGAAAATTACTTTGGTATTTAGTTTTTTTTTCTATCAATCTCTATTATTTATTGTTATGTCCCTACTATTAGATATTCATACTTTGACTTGTTTGTTCATTGTAATGTTTTCTTTTTTGTATTTCAAAAGTTCTAATAATACATTTGGTGTCATAAACACGTAGATTGAATCAGGACAAAAACTAATTTGTTTAAAATATCGACATCGATAAATTTTATTTAATTGCACCTCACTATCATTGACCGAAGTAACGTCAGATTCCACTATGGAGCCATACGGAGCAACCTGGGGTCAACCGCGGTCGCGCGAACATTCAAGCTATTCTAGATCCATATCTTTGGCGCTATAATTTCTAGGTACTTAGTCTATTGCGATGTAAAGACTGAACTAAGTTAACTTAAAGCACGCTTCTGATTACTTTGGAAATTGAAATTCCAACCCGTGTTGTGTGGTAACAGGAGTTCGTAATTAGTGAAATTTAGGTATAGGT
Source organism: Tinea pellionella (assembly GCA_948150575.1). Taxonomy (NCBI): domain Eukaryota; kingdom Metazoa; phylum Arthropoda; class Insecta; order Lepidoptera; family Tineidae; genus Tinea; species Tinea pellionella. The sequence goes on from OX411252.1 coordinate 5,718,883, forward strand.
AAACCTCTATAAGAAATATAATAACTACTTAATCACTAATTGAGGTGTATCTGGTGACAGCTACCTTTTTTTACATATTTTTTGGATATAATTTAGTCGACATGTATTTTTGGAAAACTTTTATAATTGCTTCGTTCTTTTCATATTAATTAAAAAAGAATGGAATTGTAATATAGTAATCGTAACGATTCGGCCAGAACTAAGCCATTGCCAATAATCAAGAAAAAATAATCATTTGTCAAAAGTTCAAACGAACTTTTGATTAAAAAAAAACCTGTTAATTAAAACATCGTGTTTATAGTATAATTTTATTTTTTAAATTACAATAGTTATTTGTTTAAAACACTTTTATTGTGAGAAAACACAAAGGAAAGATATTTGACAAATTTGTGAGATGATAACCATAGATAAACATAAAATAATCTACTAATGGTTAGGTTAGTACTTTGCCTACTATCTGAATGTCTGAGAAAGGTCGATCGCGTGTCATTACAGTTTTTCAAATATCTCCGCGATTTTAAAGTGTTTTCAGACGGGAATAAAAAATAAATCTAATTGAATTCATATTTCGAAATGGTTTTCGATTTAACATGGGTTAATTTTTGAACACCTTGCCCATTCTTAAATAAACCTATTTAAGTTAGGTAGGTATACATATATATTTCAGTTGCATCGTACCTGAAGCGACAGAACACGGCGCCTAAAAATAAAAATACCAAAGAAACATAAAATTGAATTTAGCGTCTAGTTGAGAAATGTTTTGAAGTTATTTTTGCTATTACCATAAAGTCAGGCGCTTTGAAAGCCTAAAATAAAAGCTATTATAATTACGCCTGAAATATTTTAAAAACAAACAAAATATGAACATATTTTGTAACTGTATAAAAAAATCTCAACTTAGACCAAAAAATAACATATATAATCAATAGTTTCGCGGCCTAAAGGAAATCCCTGAATAGGTCGTCATTACGAAGTAATTTTCCCCTTTGAAGTTACAAAGCTCTGTAGATTATCATAAGCTTAGATGACAGAGTCTAATGTTTTGAAGCGCTCTGTTTCGTCAGAATTACAACTATTCATGTTTGTAGTATATACATTTTGCGGTTAAGTTGTGACAAATCGTATATTCGCTCATTTAAATAAACAAAGTTGATTATAAGTTATTATTCTTATTATCTGTCTTTAAGTAAGACGGTCGTGGCCTAGCATTTAAATTCTGGCCGGTACAAAGCTTATATTATGATGTACTTTGATTCCTTAAAGTCTATAGTATAATATAGACATATATTACAAGAGTGGTAGGCAGACTGATTATGCTTATAAGAGCTTAGCCGTCCTGGGGTGGTATCACCATTTTCTAGTATAACACTGCTGAAATGACCTAGTCAGGTTTTGGGGTCAGTTTGAAAGTATTCATGTATAACGAGAGAAGTTTACCTGGCAATTAACGGTGCACATCCGTCTTTTCAAGCTGGCATAGCGGAAATGACTGCTGCCTGGGTTTTGTTGTAGCAGTTGTTTCCGCTCATGGACCACGCTCTATCTTAACATCAGGCGTGTGTTCTCATAGATAAATATTATATAGGAAAATTTGTACAGAATTGTTAAATTGAAATGCGTGGTTTTATGTTGAAGGAATATCGCCATGGCCCAGGCGTACACACAGGAATGCTTTTCATTAACCTCGACTTTTAGGGTAATGGGATGTTAACAAAAGTTAAATGAAAATATTTAAAGAAAATTATTACGACATTCGTTAAGAAATGGACTCGGGACCGACATTTTAAGAGGTCATACGCTCGCTCGAAGTGTCAAAGTAGACTTGTATTCGCCGCACGTAATGAAATCTTTTAACGTTACGTTGCATTTTTAATTAAAAAAATCACAAGAAAATTTTGTTGAAATAAAAATTGCTATTTAAGTTAAAGTTTTAAGAATGTTAATTATTTATACAATAATGACTCGGGCCTGCACGTACTTAATTATGGAATGCATAAAAATGTTCACGTACGTCACGCAGCGTATGCCTTAAGTATTGTTCGCAATGCCATAAAAGAGCTAAAAATATTATAATGTAATTAGCTATGAGTAACTGTTTTGGGAAAAATGTTTATATTTTCCGATACATATACGTTTTTAAATACAGCTAAGGAAATGCTGACCTAATTCTGAAAACAGCGGGGAGGCACGTTTTACGGGATCATTGATTATCCAACAACTCACTGAAATATTTTTTAACTCGGTTAGGTTCTTTTCTGAATTTACGGCCAACATCTCTCTATATCTTATTCATAAAAATAACTGCTCGTAAAAAACAAGATTTGAATTTAAAAAACCAATCATGTATTTTTATTTTATTATTTAACAGAATTTTATTTGAAAAATACTTTGTTTACAACACAATGTACAATATTTTAAAAATAAACCACAAAAGTCAATATAATAATCAAACATCGCGATTGAATATCGATTATAATGATTAACTTCGTGTCCGATAAAAGTTTCAAAACGGTGAATAAATTTCGTCGTCCCGGATGCAAGGAAACATTGAAAAAGTTTGATTAAACCAATTTTCTACCGTAAAAGCTGGGTCTGTTTTTGAATAATTTGAAACAAGTGTTTTGAGGGCTGCTAATAAATTATGTCAAAATGAAGGTTATAGCATTATATTGACCTGTTTACATATACTAAATATATTTTAAAATGTACGTATATACATATATTTAAAACGCAGTTTAGTCAATATAAAGTTAGAGTCGCGATACATTAAAAAAATTAAACGGCGGGTTTTTCTTTTTTTTTTTCAAAGTCGGTTAACGCGCTACCCTAATGAACGGAAAATCGGTGCGAAACCAATATTTCATACTTCCATTGAAAAAGGTTTTATATTTTTACCGGGCGTACATGAATTTTCGTATTTATCTCTAAACGTTCTGACTGTTAAAATCACAATAGTCCCCTTTTATTTCCTCCCATACCACGTATATAATCACTGTGAACAAACAGCAGAGACGACAGTTCTAAAGAATAGGCTTTTCCGTTTTGAATGTTCTCGGTAGGAAGGGCATCAGAGCTGATACGGGAACGCGTGACATGTGACGAGATTGTTTCACAATGTCACTGAGCTCTCGCGTTTTTCACTTGGAATTTGTGACATAGGAGTGTCGAGAAGATTGATATACTCGTATAAAATGAATATTACATATTAGTTTCGGAACAGAAATATGTACATTTTTTATCAACAATCGGTTTTTAAATAAATTATGTTTGAGCAGTTCTTAGTTACATCTACATTTATATTATCAAAGCATTTTATCATATTAATTTATTATCTAGGATCTTATAAGAATTGCTATACTTTATCTCTTAATAGAGATTTTAGATAAGTAGCCGCTACCATATGAAAAACTAAGCACATTATTTATTTTCTCTTCCCACGAGGTTTTTCTTACCAGTTCAACGTTGATATGAGATTTTGATAAATTTACGTCATAACGCTTCTGGTATAATGAATTTAATATCAAGCGAAGACTTCTAACTACTTTGAAAAATGAATACGAAATATGTTTTTTGACGTGTGACCACAGAGGAATGAATGCAGAGATTTCCTTCAATGTGCCAGCTTATAAAAATGATTATGCATCATCCCGGCTACTTCTACTTCTACTTCCAAGGTGATCCCGAATAAGCGACCAGAGTGGTGGTGGTGCTACCCAAAAACGGCAGACTGGGTAAATAAATCATCGGTCTGCCTACCACTATTAAATTGGTCACTTATTTTCACTTTTCTCTGATTAATAAATTAAAGCCTTCACGGATTTGTCCGGTCAACTATTCGTAGAATTATAACGTTTTGAGATAATCTTGACAGTTGTCTGAATCACAGGCATATTTCAAAACTAATTTTCCGTGAACTACAACTAACCATCAATTCATCAAAAACTTACAAAAGCCCTTATTCTATTGTGGTGAAATGTTTTTGTAAACCATTTTGGAATGGGGTTGTTGGATTAATGATTTAGCTTCACATTAGGCATCTAGAGAAAATGTCTTCTAGGTACATTTATGTATTTATTTGTAAACTTTACAATAATTGTAATATAGTAGCCAGGTATAACGAGCAGAGTGTGCATTGTCAACCTGATTGTGCACATTCGTCTTCTTAAGCCGCCACAGCGGAGGCGACTGCCGTCTGCAGAAATTTATATAATATGAGATAGCAATTGTTTCCATTCATGGATCGGACTCTTGCTTAACATCAGGCAAAGTATATCGAGTTACAATAAAAAATATATATTTACATTTTCTTGTAGCACACAATACAAAAAAAAATATTGAAAAAGATATCTGAAGAAGAAAGGACCGAAATCAACAAGTGCTGACAAAGACAGACCGTTCATTAAACTCCCTTTTTTCACGGACTTTATTAATGTCATTTCCTCTAGCATTTATTTCGTGCCTAAGATGAATTCCTTTTTCTTTATTACTTAGGAATTCTTAGATATTTATTATGATGTTGCTCTGCACGTTTGCTAATGATGTTGGTTTTATGTGTAAAGATAGACTATTAGGTACGTGCTAAACGTTTAATAATGAAATAAAATTAGTACAATTTCGTCCTGCCTACAACCATGTGTATTGTCATCAAAAAGATACCTACGAATGTAACTTTCACAAAAATTGCATACCCTTTATCCGGCATAGCGGAGGCGACTGCTGCATGTAGATATTTCTCTGTAGTAGCAGTTGTCTCTGCTCATTTCCCATATTCTAGTATACTTACGCCGAGCTGTGTAAAAATAAAAAATACAATTTCAAAAATACGGTAAGGTAAGTATATTATTGTTAGAAAAAGCCTTCTTCAGAAGAGTTAATATCCATTAGGACGCGGTGTACGTATTGTTTGTGGAAATCCACAGGATTTCTCGAATTTAACCGGATTTGTCCATGAAGGCATCACTTCTTCTATGTGTCTTTTGAGCTTACAACCGCGTAAACCCTATTACGTCGTAATAAAATATATAATTCAATGATAATATTAAGATTACACCAAATTGGGTACTGCCGCGTAAATGACGCGTCCAAATCCAATCGTATTAAATTTGACAGTGATGAGACTTAAAATCCTTTTTAGATTTAATTAGCATGTTAGAATAAAAAGCGCTTTAAATACATTGAACCTTATATAATGCGAGGTATTTGCACCATGTAGTTGACGTTGACAAAATTCATCAATTGAATTAATTTCACTAAATTACCATTTTATCTGCATAATAAATTAGAGAAATGTCATAATAATTTTAGATTGCGTTCAAAATTCATTTCTCAACGAAAGGCCCTCAAAAGTAAGAGTGATTAACGTCGACGCGAAACGTGTAAAGTGAATAAATTTGCAAACGTTCATGTCACTGATGTACGCATCCTAGATAGACGGGGAGTAATTGGTGCGCTGAGGGCGATCGCAGCGGATATTGTTTTCACCCACGCGAATTCGAGTTACATACCATTTTGACAATATTCTCGGACCGATTAAAAATATGATTTATTAGCTGTTATAAATATGACATAATATTTATTTAATATATGTAATAACTTCAGACTTATCGCGCTAAAGTGTATGGCGATGTAGGAAGAGAGCGCTCTAGAAAAATTTTACTCAGCCAGATCGGTCAACTGCTCAAAACGAGGCAGATGAGGAGCATCCTCAACAGATCTGCTGCAAGAGTAGAGTATTGGATGTGGTTGTAGCGAAAGTGGTATGTAGAGGGAGAAGGTGTTGGCGTTCGAAGGGACGTTAGTAATTTTAGCGTATACGAATCACGTAACGGAATAAACAAAATTGTTAGTTGTGAATTGAAAAAAAATACTGAAAAAGTCTAATACATTCTCGTGGGTAGGGTTACACAATAATGGTAAAAGTTTTGTGGAAATGTTAACAAAACCAAACGGGGTTTTCAGACGAATTATTACAATCGTGAAACGAAAATGTAGGTGTAAGGGGAAAATTTCGTGAATTGGAAACGCGAAAGGTTGGGCCGGCGTATATCGCTCCGACCACTCAGTCTACGAAGCTTTCCTCCCTTGCCTCGCAGTTAGCCGCCTTCAGCCGGCCGGCGCGCTCGCGCTTAGCACGAAACGAAACACCAACTAACAACTTCCCGATCTAAGTGATATTATTTATACGGACAATTTAACCAGAAGACAGTGATAGTTCTTAAAGTTTTATCAAGTATTATTCTGCGTGATTTTTACATTGAATTTAGGTAATTAATTAATTAATTAATTTTAATTATTAAAAGAAATTAGTGCCTATTAAGTAATTTATGAAGTGATAAAGGAGTAATTGAGCTTCTTTGAAATTATTTAAACATTGTTCCTTGACTTACTCATAATAAATGTTTTCATATAACACCAAAAAGAGAAAAAATATAGAGGTGGTGATTACCCTGGAAGTAGACGGAGTACCACCCCGACCTATTCCGAGAAGTGTGCCTTGTCAACCTGACAATTGAACGCGCCTCCCATCAAGTTAGCGTAGCGGAAGCTATAGCTGTCTACAAACATTTATCTGTGACAGCAACTGTCTCCGCTCACGGGACGCACTCTAGATTAACATGAAACGGAGTACAGTCATTTGCAAGACTATTATAAAAATATGCCAAATATATTATTATATGTTTTACAATTAAAAGTAATTAAAATTAACTTTTGGGTTCGTTAATAGATACTTATCAAATTTTTGTAATTAGCTATTTCAAGTCTTACACATAATTATAAAGTTTTGGGATTACAAACATTATCACTGTAGAAACTGAATTTCAATTAGAAATTAAATATTTATTTTAAGCACATAATATTCACGTATTCAGGGGTTTTCGGGTATTAATTTTAACTATGTACATTTTACATACTTAAAGTAAACGGGAGTATAATAAAAGTTAACACATCCCTTGCAACCAACCTGATATCAATAATAATCTATATGTGACACGAATTTAGAAGTTATTTTTATTAACTCGTATAAAACGAAAAGTTATATTACTTTTTAATATTACGGATATCCGATTCAGACGTTCGACATCCGACATCTGCTCGTGCGAAATTAATTTCACACTTTATTAACGAATTAAAGCGATAAAAGTCGATGTTGAACAAAAACTCTATCGATGTCAATTAAAAGTTTTGATTTCATTTTTTTATTATTTGATAGCTTATCACACATACAGCACAATTTATCGAATAGAAAAATCCATTAAAAAATAAATAAATCAATGTGTATATACAATATATACACCTACCTACCTATTGTATATTTTGCATAGTTCTAGTATAATATACAAATCATAGCCCACCCCATAGAAGAAAGGTTAAGGCAGTAGCAATTTGTCTTTTTATGACATAAAAACGATTAATTTCTTCAAAGAAATGATAAATCATCCCATTACAATAAACTCCTTTAAACTCATTACTATGCGATCATTAACGTCAAAAATATAAAAAAGAAATCTAATAATAGCATCTTAAAACTTTGAATAAATTTCTTTAGACGCACATCGTTCTACACATGACGAAGAAAAGGTTTCATTAAAATATACCCACTATACTTAGGTCAAGCAAATAATGCTGTGCACATAAATATCGGTGCCGGCACCGTGAGGTACGACGATATAGGAACTTTACTAGTACAGAATTCCCCTGTCATATAAGTTAAATCGAATGTCTAAAGTTCCAACTATACACTTAAAATAATAGATACATTTTTTTTGTAATATACGATTTTTCGACCTGCGACATTATACGCGAAGATAAATACTTAATATACGCTGCGTCAGAAAACCTTATTTAACCAATAATAATTATCATAGTTTAGAGTTCGGACAATTTACACAAAACCTCAATAAATTATACACTTAAACCTTTCTCATGAATCAATATATTTATTGGTGGAAATCAAATTAAACTCCTACAGTAAATTCTGAGATTAACGCATACAGACATCATCGACAAGGTCAAGAAAAAAAATGGTGGGCCCATTTCTCTTAGGCATTGTCCTTTTATAAGAAAAAAAAACATCATTCTGTATTTCTGTCCAAAAAAGGCTAAAAGAATTTTCTCCTTGTCAAAGAGGAAACATACAAGGAAATAACATCAGAGAGTGCTATTATACGAGTACATACGCATTGACAGTTGTTTTCAATGCATTAATACCTAACAAGAGGTCTGAATGTGTGTCAAATTGTGGAGGCGACTATTGAAGCAACCTTTAAGGATTACAATATATTACCTTCGCACCGGTACATTATTTTGTCCGATATAGGCACACAAACATAAGCCTAATAAATTTAACTTTATTGGGGAATATCCTTTGGGGATCAATATTTAAGTTCATTTTAGTAGACCCAAGAAGAGTATTAATGCCAAATTGAGTTTTCTTTTTTTTTTTTTTTTCAAGTAAATGGTTAAAATTTCTCACTCCAGTTTAATAATTTTGAACAAAGCTTGTACTTATTGTACAATACAAAGAGTTAAAAATTAAGGAATTGCTATTACTAAAAGTTTGAACATGAAATTGTTTAAAAAGTTTTCCCTTATGAATTCCAATGAACTCTATTTTGCCGAAACTTTTTAAATAAGTAATTATTAGTAAAAAGTTTAAATTGAATTTCTTGCATATTGGGATCTATTTATTTGTCTTCATTTAAAATTACAGCCTATCGACTGTCTATATTTCTAAAATAAATTGTTTTTTTGTCATTATGTTTAAAAAAAAAGAAAAAAGTTATTTTATTTGCTATAATTTTATTGTAGGTCTTGAGAGACATATTTATAATAAATTTACATTTGTACCGGGCAGAATTACTGGGAGATTGGAATTCGATTGCAAGCCCGTGTCTATACTAATACCTATTATAATACAATCTCCAATAGAACTATTGTTTTTGATCAAGCCAGTATAGTTAATATGACTTCAATATACTCGTACAAATCTGTTTTACAAATATTTAAAAACCTAGGCAAAAAGTATCAATGGTTAAAACTTTTGTTTCATATTCAATTCAATTTTCTTCTGAACTATATATCGGCACAAATTTAGTTTCACATCGATATGTTAGTTGAAGTGGGTTTATTTTTGTCCCCAACTTTGTTTGTTCCTCTTGTGAAAGATATTCCGAGTTTTCGCTTTTATCACATGAGGTATCTTATAGAAGTTTAGTTCAACTTTTAAAAGGAAACTTATAACAAAGAACTACGAGGATGTCTATCGTATATTTTAGACAATATGTTCGTCTCGCTGATATATACAACTGAACTAATGGGATTTAAAAGAGTGCGTAGGAATGGAAAAGTTAAATATAAATTTATCATAATTTTTTCTTTGAATTATTTACGATAATAACGAGACGATATAAGCCGATAATAACTGTTAAATTTCAATATATAAAAAGTTTATTTCACTTTGATTCAAGTCACGAAATCTTGGTACATAAAGTTCTTAGAAATGTTAAGCTAATGGAAATTGTGAAAACTTTCACGATACAATTTAGGTCCGTGTCTTGATTACAATTTTATCGCTTGATTGCCGAGCTTTTAGTAGTCCATATTTCTGTTCTTAGATATTTATAATAGCATTTATTAAATTTAATATAAACTCAACATTGTTTAGTTTAAAAAAATAATAAATTAAATAATTCTATAATCTACTCGTATATTTAGTTTTGTAAAGCTCCAATGAGAAGAAGATCACTAGACTCGACACCATTATCTTGTTTACTTCTAAAATCTTAAGTTCGATATAACTTATTATTATGTTTAACAAAACAAACAAAGGTAATGTAGTTTGAAACAAAGCAAAGTGTTTGTTTCAGCTTTAAATCACAAATTTAATAAACGTCCTAAACATACCAGAAGTTGTATTAAATTGAAGGGCAACGAAGCTAAGGGTTAAACCGCTACCCGTGTCTAGGAAACATTAGAAACTTTATACAAATTGTAGTTAATGACTAAGCCGATCGGACAACAGGCGACGAGCAATTTATCACAATAAAGGAACCACCCAAGGCTGAATGACTAAGCAACTGTGTTGAGAATATAATGAATACACCTTGGATCAATTGATAAATTTTCATTGAACGTTTACCACCGATATTTTATCGATGTGAATAGTACTTAACTAATTAAAATTGTTGTTAGTTATTCGGTCATAGTAGTGGCTGCGTCTAAAATCGGTAGGACTCAAATATTTCATGTCATCGAACATGGCTCGGTCAATTTGCGGCTTAGTGGTTGTGTTGCGGAATTCGCTTGAATGTCATGATTTGAACAACTGTACAACTGAAATGGTTTTTCGATGATATTCAAGATATTCTACATAGTCATCCCTTTAGGTTATTGTTTTATTATACAATAATGAACAGCGAGTGTGTATTCTAATTTTTGTTATGAATTTCGATAATAAATAAGCTGTCAACATCAATCTTCGTATAAGAGGATGTAGTAGGATTCATGGATAGATCGATACTTTCTCAGGTAAACGTATTTAGGTTTCTCGAGATTTGTGATGCCTTTGCAACTTTATTTTGTTGATATAAAAGTACGTAGTGGCTTCCGTCCTATATTTATAGCGTCGTATAAACGAGGCTCTGTAAAGCACCGGGAACACAACCAAATTAAGTACAATTTCTCATACACCTGTGCTTTGTACATCCCTTCCAATTTCCCTGCAATATTTTATAGTAGCTCGAGACATGACTACACTCCGCCTCATGTTAAGCTAGGATGCGGTTCATGAAACAACGGCTATCACAGAGAAATGCACAGCACTCCGTTCCATTATACCGGCTTAAGGAGGCGAATACCATCACCCAGGTTTTAAGTGTACACTTTCTCGTTCTGCTTGTCTTCCAAACTGATCTCGAAACGCGACTAGGTCACTTGAAATTGGTGATACTATGTCAGAACGGCAGACTGGTTTAATAACCACCATCAGCCTACCACGCTCTTTATTTATAAAAATAATAAATTGTAAATATTATGACATGTGTCATTGTGTGATTTTGCAATAAAAAAAAGTAAAATAAAGGAGAATGCCCATTCGCCTAAGAGAAAAGGGCCCACAATTTTTTTCTCGAGTTTGTCCATGATTTTTAGTGAATTTTGTAGAAAAATAAATCTACATTCCTTATCAATAATCACTGTTAATTTTTTTACCCGCGTTATAAAATAATTGTGGTTTAAGATCTTTATTGAGTACTCTAAGAACATTACATTCTCTTACAGAGATACATTATATTATATATTTAGTAGACATTATATTAAGCAAATGGTGATCGGTTTATTATAACTATAACTATATACAATAACTTTAACTAGTACAATAAAAATAGGAATAAAAACAAACAACAAACAAAGCAGCATGCCCGTGACAACCTCGGGGTTGCTCACTAATTTTAGTTCAAAAGAAATTATCACACACATATTGCTTTAACAGCTTTTTAAATTGACTCGGTGTGGCATTAATCAATGATATAGGTAGTCTATTAAATAGTTACACTTATTTGTTATCTTATGTCTTATAATATCTGTTTTTTATGTAATTAAACATTGTCTATTGTTTGATAAACGATGTGTTGATATAATTGAAATAAATTAATGAAAAAATAAGATATTATTTTAGAATATTGTTTTGTTAACTAACTAAAACTATTAGATAGCAACTGCGACCAAAAATGGGCATTGCCCTTTAATATTGCACCTATACATATTTCTATTTATAAATAAAAAAAAACGGTATGCTCGTTATCGTTCAAAGGCACGTCAGCGCATTGCGTTCCCCAGTGACATCTATGAGAATTCTATGTTTTATTTCCTGTTAGCAAACTTTGTTGAAAATAGCAATCTCGTTTTCTATATAAACTATATATAAATGGAATGCTTTGCCTCCCATGTGCTCTCCCAGTCCTTTCACCTTAGATCTTTCAAACGGAGCGTAAAAAAGCACCTCCGGCATAGTAATGGCAACTGGTAGGCGACCACCATGTAAGCGGTTCTCTAGTCGTCAGGGCTCATGGACCTCCACTATACTTACCATCAGGCCAGCAAACAACAAATTTATTATTATACAATCTACGTTTTAACCACTTACTTTTAGTTAGCCAAACATTCGCGGCATATTCTCGAAAGTATTTCAAAATATTTCGTAATAGAAATGTAGAATTTAGTTCATTATTTTAGTTTATTCTATACACATAAATCATTCCATATTTATTAACCTATTATTTTATATTATTCATATGAAAAAGTATTGAAAAACAGTCTACAGTTCGTGTAATAAATGGCGACTCTGAAGAGATTCAACGTCATTGTTTTAGTAAAAATGTCGACCGACGAGAACGGATATTAGCGACCTCGAATAAAGAGACGAGCGGTGTCCCGCTGGACTTTTATGAAAAATGTTAAACGTATTCTTTTTTCGAGATTTTCCTCAATATAATGGCAAAATGAGATAAATTAAATTACACTAACATCTTTTTAAAAATATTATACATTTAAGTATATTATCTTTTCATTCGAATGATACAAAATACGATTACTCTGAAAATCGGAATATCGCATATAAAACGAGAGAAATTTCTGGAAAAATTGGTGTATTCGTGTTATCTTTTTTTCATAGTTACGCCTTGTATCTAGGGCAATTTGAAAGCGAAAGCTTTTTGGCAAACTTTGCACTTTTAGAGATGAAAGTTGAGCTCCATACCCCGGAGGCGTTGTTTGATGTATTCAGATAATAGAACATCCTTTTTTGCCCCAGGACGTACATATATGTTTAAGACCAACACGTTTCTTCATTTTATTTTTATCCACACAACAGTTGTATAATATAGGTAATAGTAAATATTATCAATAAATAATGAAAACACTAACAAACAGTAAACAAACTGGTCGGTGATTTATTATTAGTTTTTGGAATTTTAAGTGCTAAATTTATTTTAACACATATTATTGATAATCTAAATCTATCAAGGTTTAAGAGTCTCAAAACGATATGGTCTTTTGTATAATAACTTAAAAGGAGACTCCAGACTTAAATTGTCGTCAATTAATTAATTTAAAAATATTTGTTTTGACCAAGAATCGAACCCAGGGTCTAACAGATTAAATTCAATTTGAGATTAAATTCTAAAATTCAAAGTAGTAACTTTAGTTATATGTAGAAACTCACCACACTTCCTCCTAGATCTTTGAATATGAAGTGTTACTTGAGGAATTAAAGTTTGTATGTCGAGAGAATTGCGTGAGAATGTGTAATATGTCTACCTTGTTAATGTATGTTTACTGACATGGTTGGAAACTTTGTCGGTGTTAGAATTGATTTTACATTAACAACGAGCAACTCGATTATTTTGTTCTAATGTTTAATAGAATTATCAAAGGTAACTTTACTCTGATAAGGTTTACTTTGATATACTCGTATAACATGAGGAGTAGTAGACATACTGATGATGATTATAGCCTATTCCATTTTCACCAGTGAAGTGGTCCGCATTACGGAATAAGCCTGGAAGTAGCCGGGTATAAATAACAAGTGGAATGTGACCTGTCCATGGATGGTGCATATGTGTCTTCTCATGCCAGAACAGTGGAGGCGACTACTACCATTGCTCTGTATTTACCGCACTTTAGCCTAACATCAGTATCTACCGATATATAAAGTGTATTATTTGTTTCAGATTTGGTAAACTGTACACGGACTTGTTACGTAAAAATCGTCATTAATAATGATATAAAATGTCAATAGTTATCACCTCAAGTCTATTGGACTGGTATTATTCCCGGTGCAATCGAAGAGCAGAACGCTATGCGATTCTGAAGTGACGTGATGCAATTATTAATGGTCAACTTCCTAGTCATGTTTGACGTGGTGTTCATATTTTTCCTGTTTCTGATTGCGGTGACGTGTGTTATGAATTATATGCCTGGGAGAAATAGACGTCATGATGTTAGTGAAGAAGAGGTCGACAGTGACGTCATTCCCCCACCGCCCTTATTTGCAGGCGACGATGATGAAACTGCAATGAATGGGAGGGACACGTATGTTGTCATACCACCAGTTGACAATTTGAAAACTAAAGTCAGCTGCTCCATTCATGTGGTTTAACATATATTAAATTTAATGTGAGTATTTTTTTATATAGTAACTCAATATGACCCCACTTTGCCTTATGCTAAATACAGTTTATGAGCGGAAACAACAGCTAAAGAAAGAAAAAAGAAGAAATTTCTGCTGATAGACTCCCCTCCGCTATGTCGGTTTGAGGAAACGAATGTGCACAGTCGATTGACAGGACATTACATTACATATTATTATATTATACATTTTAATAGGACGAATGCTGAAAAAGACATTTCAGAATTATTAAGTAGAAAAGATACTTAATCCTTAGTAATCGTGAGGGTGCGTGTAGCTATATATACATGTAGCTATATATTAATGTGGCTATAAATACATGTCTAATATTACTTCTTTTTCAGATCAACGTAGGAGTTTATTACAAAGAAGCCTTATCAAACACGTAGATCACAAAATATAAGCTGTAGAAAGTTTTATACTAAATAGTTAATGTTAGATATTCTCGTAATTAATAAAGACTAATTAAAGGGAAAAATTTGGGACTCAACACATGGTAACTATAATTAAAATAAAACAGATAATATACCGCAGCCCATAAGGATTGTAATTATTTTTATTTACAGATTAGAGGCTGAGAAACACCAACTGTTTTTATTTACGAAATAAGAAAATCTTGTCAAATGAAAAACAGCAAATATATATTAAATAAAACAGACGTTCCCTAAAAATACTCGTATCATGTTGGTTCTTAAACAAATGTGACTGAATTAACGCATTCATGTTTTATAATAGTTAAATTTAAGTATTAAAATCACCTTAAAGTAGCGGTAATTAAGTGTTATGCTTGCATATTTAATAGGGAAAAAAGTATTAGAGCTTTTTTCATAAGTACAAATACAGCGTGATGCAAAAAAGGGAACAAAATAATAAATTACATGAAATTATATGATTATGTCTGAATTTCCGTTTTTGCAACAATCTGTATATTAAGTATAATAATTCTGAATACGGTTTTAATTTAAAATTAAAATGAAAAGTTTCTGTTATAAGTTCTATATATTTTTTAAATACTAGTCAGGCAGTAGTCGTCTCCGCTATGCCGACTTGAGAATAAGAAAGCACTATTCAGATTGAGATTATACTTTTTCATTTAACATTTTTAACAATGGCCGTTAGAAAGGTCGACTGATTAGTAAAAACAATATTTATATTTAGTATTTGATTTTGTGTTCACAAGTTAAGTTAAGCTAAGTTAGACCGCGCAAGTAGTTGATTGATTTCAATAGTTGAGCAAAAAGTGACACATTTTCACATGAAATGAGCAAGTCATTGGTTCTGACTGAATTCTAGGTCAATCTAGTTTCTTTAACGCAGTTTTCTTCACTAAGCTTCAAAGGCACCTTTTACACTGTAGCCAACTAAAAGATAAGGAAGCTGTAGAATTTTCACGAAACTGTAAAAAAAGCGTAACCCGCTCATAGTTTTTTTAGCAAATCACAACTGCAGAAACATCGACAATACAATTTAAAGCTTAATTTAGTGTGGTACAGTCCAAACGACTGATTTACATTTTACTATCCAGAAAATTATAGTTAAATATTAGTATAAGACGAGGACAATACGTGTTACTATAATAATTTTATAATCATATCATAATAAATAGCATATCTTTTCATTAATTAAATGTTGTTAATATATGTGTATAATATAATATGTCTGTACATTTTAAAATTCCCTTTCGCTTCCATTCCATTAATATTTTTTGTTATTATTACCGCACAGGTTTCAGCAGTTGTTTCTGTTCATGGACCGCACTCTAGCTTTACATCAGGCGGAGTGTTGTCACATACCGAGCTACTATAAATAAAAAAAAATAAAAAATATAATCAAAATTACTACTAGCACAACAGCCAAAGCTGAGGTGAGGTTCGAACCCACGTACTTCGCTATGCGCCTGTATGTTCAGTGGGATAAGTATGAATTTATATTTACGATGTGACGGCGTAATGTGAGATTTCTACACCAATCAGACAATATGATTTTGTCCGCCGTGGTATACAAATGACAAATGAAGCGATTCTATTGGTATAGAAATTTCACTTTACACCGTGAATGCCTCATAGTCAAGCCTCTGACCACAAAACTACACACCCACTGGCGCTTCACGTGACCGTATCGAAAATCCTCTATTCTATCTTTCCATCACCCTTTCCAAGAGTTGGCGTCATAATAATACAACTGTTTTTCGCTACAAGCTCTAGTTTGCAATTGAGTTCATTCCTAATTCACGCAATTCGCATTTTTTATTATTTTATTTTTTATTGCCATACTAATAGAAAGAAGATAGAAAAAAATACTAAAAGAAAAAAAAGAGAGGAGTGTGCACTGTCAATCTAGATAGTACATGCTCGTTTCCTCAAGCCGGCATAGTAAAGGCGACTGCTGCCCATAGAGATTTCTCTGTAGTAGCAGTTGTTTCCATTCGTGCACCGCACTCTAGCTTTACATCAGGCGGAGTGTTGTCACATGTCGAGCTACAAATAAAAAAATATACTAGATTTATTGCTGTTTTATTTTTCTCTATTTAAATTTCATTATAATTTAATAAAATTGATATTATTAAATTACATGACTTAATCACATAATTTAATTTTATTATAACAGTTTATTTAATACTTAATATTTTGTTTAGAGATCTATTAATAAACCCATTGAGTTAATACCAACTTCAAAGTACTTAATTAATCAAATTTATCGAGCTGTAATCCTGCATAAAAAAACAATCACCATGTGATATATACACAATTTTTAATCTTGTAGAATTAGTAAATATATTAAGTTGTTACAATTGTCATCTAAAAGACGTAATTTAATAATAAACTCACTAAAAAGTGACAGTATAACAAAGTTTTGTTTTATTTACCTCTTTATAACGAGAGGAGTGTGCACTGTCAATCTGGGTGGTGCACATTCGTCTTCTCAACCCGCCATAACGGAGGCGACTGCTGCCTGTAGAGATTTATTTGTGGTAGCAATTGTTTCCGTTCATAGACCACACTCTAGCTTTACATCGAACGGAGTGTTGTCATATACTACAGCTACAATAAAAAAAACCTCATATCCTTTTTTTATGTACAGTACAAATTAAAAAGCTTTTAAATATGAAAGGCTTAATTTTGACAGAGATAAATATCTTTTGTCTCTAATGTGTCGAATTACTTGGCTGAATCTCTTTATAAGACCTCTTGCTGTGAGGCAATAAACGTTACTTTGAAATACGATAAGGTGATGAATTTTATCACCATCGACACAAAAAAGCAGCGATGGTTTCACCATTGACCATGGACCCACGCGTTTCAGGATCAGTTTGGAAGTAGCCAAGTACGCCGAGAAGAGGAGAGAATGTCAACCTGATAGTACATTCGTCATATTTGCTTCCCCATGTCGGCATAGTGGAGTCGATTGGTGCCTGCAGAAATTTATCTGTGTTTGGCAGTTGTTTCTGTTCATAGACCGCACTCTAGCTTAACACCGAGAGGAGTGTTATCATATGCTGAGGAAATATCGAATAAATTTCTACAAATATTGACAATTCACAAGTATAACCCATTCATTTAATTGTTAAAGTCTAAAGAATTTCTCATAATATAATGGGCATTATATCTCTGAGAGACGGGTAGAGTCAACTTTAAAAGCAATTAATAAAGGACGCTAGCTTCTTGTTCTTGTGAAAAATGTTGTAATTAAAATAACCGAGAGTAATATTAATGGGTTTAACTTTATTTAGACCGAAGTCACTCAACGTTTATGTTGTACATATATTAATAAAGTTGTTAAGTCATTTTTTGTCTATTTAAACTTTGTTTATTAACCTAATCAAGGATTCAAATGAGGATGTAAATTGATTAGAATTATTTTTAAATGCCTATATAAGTAGGAAGGCAATAAGCAGTCACCTCCGTCATGCCAGCTTGAGTAGACGAATGTGCACCATGTGCAGGTTGACAGTACACACTCACACAAGTGACTTGACGACGACTGTTACGCTTGAAAGTGGTGATACGACCTCAAAACCATGACACTCCTCCTAGCTTTAAAAATAGAACATATGTAAAGTCTAAGTAATTAAAAATTAAAACAAAAAAAAATTACAAACTACCGTATCCCAGTTTTGAGATTGTTGCAATATCGAGGACGTAAAAAAAGTAAAACGCCATTTGGGATGATTTAGATAGCGGATATTGCGACGGGAATTTCCAGTTTAAAACGCACGTTACAAGAAAATACAAAAAAGGCGTTTTGTCGAGTACGAGTATTCTAGTTTTCGAGTGCTATATCCATAGAGATATATACTAGAACTTCATACATCTGACATAAAAAAACCGTAAGCGCTTCAAACGATTTGACAATGTTGCCGTTAAGCAATGGCTGTGGCCATATTTACTCTCGCGTCACATTGCGAGCGTTATTGCACATCTAGTTATATATACAAATGGTTATATCTATCCAAGCCCTTTAAAAAAATCGAAATGAAAATTAATATTTAATGAAGAATCTATAATATAATGCAATATCGGTTCAGAGAATCCCCGCGCCAATGAAATGTCAAGATAATACCAATAAAATTTACCGAACACCTGAACCAATAAAAAGAGGAAAATAAATCACGTTTAAAACAGCTCTCTAGACGAGAAGAATTATTTTCTACAATATCGGGTAAACATTTTTTTTTAAATTAACAGTAAATTTTAATTTAAAAATACTGTCTACATTTTTTTACACTAAATGATAAAAATATATACGGTGCTTATCTATCTCCTCGAGCCGATATACTGTGGTAGAAGTCGTCTCCGCTATGGGCTCCATAAAATATATAATATATAACCACCCGGGCAACAATAAAACAAAAAAATACATACATTATTTATTCCTATTTAAAATACATTCAGTCTGAAGTAAAGTTTGAAAACTTCCCCAAATACGTATCAAACATTTATTATTTTATTATGGACTACTTTGTAGAAACTACGACTTTCAACGCAGCTACGACGTAAAAGAACCGTTTGTTTTTTAATATACATAAAGCAGAAACATTTATTCAGAACAGTGGTTAAAGCTATTACAAACGATGTCAATTCAAATCAACATACACATTTGGCTTTCACCGTAAAATGTCTAAAATTTGATAACATTAAACACAATGGTTTTACATACCTGCAGAGGGTGACACTCAAACAGAATTTAATTTTGGTTTATGCGTGAACACCGGAACGGTCAGAAATCGGGGTTAATATTTATTAAAATCAAAACCCTTGTTCGTTGTTTATTTAAAAAATAATTAAGTTGATCATTGTTATGCCTACACATCATTTTATGTTATACGTTAAGTTTATTAATATAGAGTAGTTATATTAACTTGAATAAATACAATTAACTAACAGGTCTTTGTACAACTTTTCTTAACTTTATATTATAAAGATTTTATATATAGCTCAATGCAATTGGAATGAGTATCTACCTTGCATATAACATCAAACAGCCAAGAAGACTGAATGTCAACGCGTTTATAGAAATTCTCGTTTCTTTGACTTTCAACAAAATATAGTTTATTTGAAGCAAGTGTCGCGTGCCGCCGAAATGTCGCTTCGATATAAGAACAGTCTACATATTAGTAGACACTGTTATCAAATACAACTGAGCAATATTGATCATACCCAAGTGAATATTAGAATTGAGCATTTTCAACATTTTCATTTGTTTCAGAAACACAAAGGTTTTTTTGCTTAGCACATTCTTTAGAGACATTATTGGTACTACGGTATGCTTAATTTAATAATGTTCTACCCACACTCAAAGATTAAATAATATTATAGTTGTAATTAATATACGATAAGATGTTAAGTTTATTAATCTAGGTTCCAAAATTAATCTCAGTTTAAGTTAAATTATTATCCATCACGATTTGTGTTTAATTCCACATTTCTCAAGCTACGTTAGCTACGATGTGAACGTAATGAGAGAACTATTCCCCGGCGAGTTATATGAATATGTCCCAGAGTTAATTCAATTGAGATTGAAATACGACAATTGAAACCGAGTAACTAGAGTTCATAGGACATTTAAAATGTCCAAATATAAATTTAACATGATAATTAAAAAATCAACAAAATTTTAAATATTTATCTGTCATTGCGACATTAAGCAGAATATTATAATGATTTATTTTCAAAAGATAGTAGAAGAGCAACAATAAAAGTCGAAAGGCATCGACATAAAGATGAAGTTATGACATTTCTCGCAGAAGGCGTCAATAATGCCAAAGTGGCCATTAATGTTAGTATCTAAGCGTTATGACGAACACTGTAAATTGGCCTTCATAAAATTGCTCGTCTTGAAGGGTTTCCGATGGTAAAAACGTACGTTCTCTCGTGTCGCAGTATATTCAAATTTATGTACTTTTATGAGACATAATACACGTGTGAGTGACGTTTCTTGATTTTTGTGAATTTATTAGCTCATATAAGATACCTATAGCAACTTTACATACTACCATTTTCAATTCATAAGGATCCTGATCACTAATAGTTTTACGTTGGGAATAAACTCGCAATATTAATTGAATTATTTAAACCTTCAAATACAGGAATCGGAAATTGAGACCACAAATAAAGTCGCTTTGAAGGAAAATGTCAAAACCCACGTATGAATTTATAATATACGAGTGTTCATAAATTTCTATTAATATTAAATTTATTATTTCTTAATGGGAGAAACAGTCTCAATTTACTTTTACCTATAGATACATAAATATAGTATAGCTCTAGTCACCTAATTTCTTTGCGTTCAATTTGGACTTCGAGGAATTTACTAGTGGATTGTATTATAATACTCGCGGTTTCTTATAAATTTGATTGAAGAAGCGACTCGTTTTCATTTAGATCTTAACTGGAAAACTAGCAGAGTCTTTTAAGAAATCGATATTCAATTTACAAACCAATTACAGTTAGAGCTTAGATTGTTAATTCAGGTTTCATTTTCCGTTTTAATGCTAGTGTAAAACAGACGACGACGTGAGTTTATTAGGGAAATGAGATATTTTACAGTACCTATATAATGAAAAAAAAAATACAAAAAAGGGTCAATTTTCCAAATTCTTATTACTATGTAAATTTTATTAAAGCTTTCAAAACTCAATTAAAATAACGCTGAAAATAAGGCCACGAAAGTAGCGTCACCTGTATTTTACAGTCGAAAAGCGGACCGAATCGCTGAATGATCGTAATTTATTTTTAGATTGTACGAAAATTGTTTACAATAGAATAACAATGGAAACCAGTCAACTTGAATCAACAGATTTTTAAAAGTTTTAATTAATAAATGAACAACCTTTTAAATTATATTTAAAGGTTAAATAATTTCGTTTTTAAACAGATATTTCAAGCATTTAATTATGAAGTATTCAAATTCACAATATTAACAAAATATAATGCAGGCATAGGCGATCGTTTTGCAGCACATCTTTTTTTATTGACCAAATACCTAATCTATAATTTTAAAATTTTATGACTAATATAAAACACATTAACAAGTGGTATAATATATCAAAAAGTTCTTCAAGAACGTGCATAATATGTAAATTTTAATTAAAATGTAAATACTAAAGCTGAAAAATTAAGCAAACGAAATAATAATATTAAGGTTCATACGAAGCGAAAAATGGACTGAACGTGTCCGACGCGAGGTGGACAAATTTAGAAACTCAAGTGACGCTCAAGTTATGCTTGGAATTTGTTTGTCGGACAGAATCCGGAATGAGGCTAAACGTCAAAGAAACATAGTTGTGAACATAAGGTCAGTTGATGAATAACACGACGGAAATAACTGAAGGTAAAGTAGGCACTAACCTACCAGATAATAATATAATACTATAGTGTTAGAAAAAAAATACAGAAAAGAGTTATAAGATAAATTAAAAACATATACACAAGAGCGTAGTAGAGGAAGGCGTGGGTTCGATTCACTCCTCAGTTCAGGCTGCTGTGTGCATGTTGTTTTCATCATAATTTTATAAAGTAAATGTCACTTTTTTTCCTATAAATATGTTATTTATAGAATCTTCATAAACCAATATATACTACGTTTAAAGGAATGAATTTTAACCCAATAAGTTACTTTTATTAGCGTATATATAATTCTATGCTTCTATACATACGCCAACATAATAATGAAAGTAACCGCTATACCGGATGAATAAGACATGTCTATCACCATGGCACGCTATTACTGCTACTACAAATAAATTTCTACAGGAAGTAGTCGCCTCCACGATGCCGGCTTGAGGAGACAAGTATTGATCATCTAGATTGACCATTTATTATATGTTACATGTTAATGACACTGCAAATATTAAACAAAATTATTAGTCAATATTTATGGCAATGATATAGATAGATATTTACAGGTTATGGACTTAAACTTTTGAAATGACTAGAAGTAATAAAATATTGAAGTTAAGCAATAAAGGAGTTAAGCCGTAAAAAGTTAACAGAAATGCGCAGAATCCACCACCGAAGAGGCAATTATTAGTTTTGAAAACTATGAAATTGTTTTCTGTTTTTTAACTTTTCCATTAATTTGTAATTCAATTATGATTTCAATACAATTAATGTATTATAGAATTCAATTAATATAAATAAGTTATTTTTTTATCATTATTAAATTATTATTTTTTATTTTTTCTTATTATTTTGTCGGTGCTTATTTAACGTCAGCTGATGTCAGCACATCGATTACGCACTAAATTTAAGCTAGCAAAATGAGAACTAGGTAACCTAACTATAAAGCTCTACCTATCTCAATTTTGACCTATTAATAATTTTAAATAAAATTGTTATAAACAGATTGCATAATTTCGTGACTTGGTGACTTCTTCACGAGTGAACGAACTCTTGACAAACTTTTTACTTTTTTTTAGTAATTTTTTTCATTTTCTTGAAGTTATTTGCTACACGAATGAAGTACTAAAGTGAGTACAATTTACAATTATATCCAGGATTTTTTATTTCAGATTTATAATTTTATCTTTATATTATTTCAAAATGTAGAGATGTTTAGATATTTGTCTCCCAAACACGCCTGAACTGATTTGGATACTATTAAGTATGTGAGGATCCTGTATGTAATGTGCTCGGCAGGCGCGTTCTATTTTTAAATATGCCTAATATTCCCAAAAGAAAGGTGATAGCGTTGTTTGTTTAAAATTGATCTTTTTAATATAATATTATTGTTATTTATGCAAAAAAAAGAACATCAATTCTAAAAATAAACGAAGCTATTGGTTCATGTTCCATTTTTAAATATAAAGGGTAGATTTTTTCCTATTTCAGGGTATATAGTTATTTATAGTTACGAAATTCTAATCACTTGTCATAATTAATATGAAAATTATATTTTATAATTACTCCTAACATTTCAGACGTTACAAAGTGATTAGGGATAGTTTCGATAACAAAAAAAAACTGCGCCGGAATAGTGGAAACTATTTTTATCATGACGTTTAAATTATTATTTACGTTTAAAATTCACAAAAGTTTATTACAAATAAAACCAACTGCAACCGTGGATAAATTGTGTAAGACGTCCCAAAAAAATACCACATACATGTACATTAGTACACAATACAAATTCTATTTTTTAAGATACATTATTTTATTAATTTTAACATTACATTATTAAATATGAAAAAGACAGTATAGTCTTAGTAGGATTATTCATTATCGCATAAAACTTGAAGTTTACTAGTGTATAAAGTCTTTAAGTTTGCACAAAGCATGGTGTTATTAGATACTGTTGAGACGTTGCACTTAGCGATGCCGCCCGGTGGTTTGCTTGCGTGCCAAACTCAACTTTACTGCTGTTCGACACGAAAGCTTACGTCCATTTGCGAAATACCGGTTGTAGAATTTTCTTCTGACTCATTACAATCTGATTTTAAACCCTAAGACCGAAAAACAAAAGCATCGTCAGTTAATTTTTATTAATCTATGTCATATTAAAAAATATATATTTTGTTATGAAATTCTGTAAAAATTTATCAAAAAATTTCAACGCGCTTTCAATTTCGATTTTCTGATCAATCTTGATTATAATTAATTTTAGTACCTACTTGCAAGTCAACGAGGTGAAATAAATACCTCAAGTATCTTATTCATAAACCCCGACCGAAATATTTTCAAAAGAAAAATAAATGCCCCGAAAATTGGAAGGAACGAAAAGAAACTTTAGAGATTACTTCCTTTCGTGGTCGTTGATATTTATGATTTGTTTTGAATTATAACACGATAACCATAGCAACGTTAGACCTAAACATTGGTTATGCAGAAACTAGGTCGGCACTCTGACGGAATTGTTCGCAAAATTCCAAAATAGATCTTATCGGTATGCGGCTAAACTTCGAAATAGACGAGATGTTTTCAACTTTATCATAATTTCTTACAAGACTTTTCAATTATAATGAACATAATTAATTGTAAAACAAAAAGTTCCCGCACATACCCGCACGATAATATAATACCTACCTATATATAACGAGAGGAGTGTGCACTGTCAATCTAAGATGGTACATGCTTGTCTCCTCAAGCCGGCATGGTGGAGGCGACTGCTAACCGCACAGGTTTCTCTGTAGCAGCAGTTGTTTCCATTAATGGACCGCACTCTAGCTTTACATCAGGCGGAGTGTTGTCACATGCCGAGCTATAATTTAAATAAAAATACAACAAGAATTTATAGTTATGTTTACACGCCTAAATGATTTACTAAAGAACTAGGATTCTGTAAACAAAGAAATATTTCAGCGTGTTTGTCCTGAAGTCATGGCACGGTTGACAATGTGGGTTTGTTCTGTAGTCCTTACGTCGACTGCACTCTGTGTAATTTCTCATCTGTCACATTACACATTGCTGTTACCTACACATCTATAAGGTAGATAAAATATCTACGTAGGTATCTACTGTGTGGCTATGAAAAGTAAACTATGTAATATGTTCAAGCTACGTTTTGGGATCTACTCCAGAAAACAGCTGGAGGATGTCTGTACACATGGTTCAAACTAATACATGGTTCCATCAAAATCGGTTCAACAACTTAGCTGTGAAAGCGCGACGTAAAGTTTTTTTTAATATACTAAAGAATACTAAAAATGTAAACTTGATTCACAAAAAAAAGATGGGACGCAAAAAGGTGTATGAATGTATGAATGAAAATTGTCTCAATTTATACCCGAAGGATATAAAAGTAGAATTATTTATATACTTGTTTGCACGTATTTGTGGTTCGGAAAATATAGACAAAGACTAATATCACATGGGATCATAGTTTGTGAATGAAAAGCGGCATAAATCCTTATGACAAAACCAGACGCCCAGTCGATTCAAAATGGGAAAAACTCGTACAATTTTCGGATCTAAATCGCCGAACCGATAAATTCGTCCTATTTGAAGCTTTATTTTTGTGTACAAACGACCTTTTTCTTCACTTTTCATTTCAATTATTACCCACCAACACACGCTGCCATTCGCGTTAATATGATCTTAATAAACTAAAGTCTTCCTGCATCTCTACTTCTTTTATTGCGTCAAGTTTGTTCATCATTCGTTTATCAAACAAAAGAGTCAGTCAGTCCTAGTCAACACAAAAATAGCCTCATTAAAATAGTGGAATCTTTACTAAATTTTCCAATGAAATTTTGGTGGGAAAATGAAAAACACGTTCTCCTATTTTGAATCATTCATCATAATCCACCGTTAACCCTATTACATATTGAAACTCGAAGAAACACATAATAATTATAAAATAAATAATTAACTAAAATAAAAATCGCATTTCGAAAAATTTCAGCCGCCAACCCCAATATAAAATAAAAATTAAACTAAATGTTATAAGGTACATTTTCTTAAAAACATAGCTATTACATTCTGACTAAAATCCATTCCGTATACCACCTGCGGGAGGGATTGTCTCCCAAAACAATGGTTGGTTAAACATTAACATGCTCCTTCCTATAAATGGCTTATTCTCACCACATTAAACTTAAACAATGCTTTTATGCACTAGGTAGTTATAATAGTTGCGTAAAACCTTAAAACGAAAAGGTTTTCTATTCATTCTTTAAAAGAAGTTTATAATTTATAAATTTGCATTATTGTGATCGAAAATGACCATTGTTCTTTGTGCCTAAAATACTTAGAGCGGCCGTGGTCTAGCGGTGAGACACGTGAACTCACGATCAATGAGACCCGTGTTCGAACCTCGCTAAAGACCGGTACCAATGTAACTTTGTTATATGTACTTTGGTCGCTCAGTGCCTATAGGCACTATTAAAGAGTGGTAGGCAGACTGATGATGGTTATTAACCCAGTCTGCCGTCCTGGGGTAGTACCACCACTTCCGAATGTAACACCCGTGAAGTGACCTTGTCGCGTTTCGGGAATAGTTTGAAAGTAGCCAGGTATAACCAGAGGAGTGGCACTGTCAATCTAGATGGTGCATGCTCGTCTCCTCAAGCCGGCATAGTGGAGGCGACCGCTGCCCGCACAGGTTTCTCTGCAGTAGCAGTTGTTTCCATTCATGGACCGCACTCTAGCTTTACATCAGGCGGAGTGTTGTCACATGCCGAGCTATAATAAAAAATAAAAAAAAAAGTATAAAATAATTGATCAATACGATATCTCGATAGCTACAAACTACTATAATTGAATAATTACTCTTTCTGTTTACAGTTAGTATGCATGCTAGCTCATGCGATATTATAAATTGGGTCGACTCTGGACGACAACCATGGTTAATGTTGGCGTTGGTCAAGACTAATATGCCAGCGTATAGCGCCTGTTCACAGTTTTATTTAAAAAGAACAAATGTTCACGTTAATCGAATCCTCGACGGTCGAGTTCAGAGTATCCGTTTGACTGAAATGTGCGCTTCGAATTTTTAATTTTGGTTTGTTAGATTTTTTTTAATTTTCTCTTCTAAGTTTAGAAAGCATCGATTGTAATAGGTATCTTAAACTACTTTGACAATATTTTTTTTTTCGAACACCTACCCCCCGTCGTATAATGAAATTATGGAAAATATCTAATTTACTGAATAAAATATTTTCACATAAATAACTACCTTGGACAAATGTAAATGTATACCTCAATATAAATGTAAATTACAATGAATTGAATTATAGCAGAATCATATTAGCAAGTAGCTTTACAACGTGCGCATGTACCTAAGTGAATAAAGAGACAATTACATTGTCGCGAAGTGTTTGATTATACCCACCACCACGTTATTTAGTTCTCTAAGTGTGATTTGAATAATCGAATAAAACCGAAACATCTACAAATTATAGACATTACTAGCCCTTCAGCTTTCTAGCCGAGCATTTCTAAAAATAAATGTTATTTTTTTCACTTTTTAGTTCACGATTTTAAAGTACACAACTAAATATATGTATATTTTTTTGTAATTATACCATTATTATTACATGCAGGTAGGTGGTAGGCAGACTGATGATGGTTATTTGTCCAGTCTGCCGTCCTGGGGTAGTACCACCACTTTCGAATGTAACACCCGTGAAGTGACTTTGTCGCGTTTCGGGAATAGTTTGAAAGTAACCAGGTATAACGAGAGGAGTGTGCACTGTCAATCTAAGATGGTACATGCTCGTCTCCTCAAGCCGGCATAGTGGAGGCGACTGCTACCAGCACAGGTTTCTCTGTAGTAGCAGTTGTTTCCATTCATGGACCGCACTCTAGCTTTACATCAGGCGGAGTGTTGTCACATGCCGAGCTACAATAAAAAAAACCATTTACTTTCGTACTCGTGGGCAATTATTTTCTCCACGCTCATATCTCGAGTACGGTGCCGATATAAATAAAGCATTTAGATTTTTTTATGTCTACCTTTGTTGAGTTGAGTGCCATTTAGTAGTATTTACTCGCAACAAAATACATTATTTGCATAATGAAGAAAATATAATACTTTTGTAATGTCAAAGGAACACAAGGAATAACAGAAATACATCAAAATGTTGTTATACTTCAGTACACAAATTAGCAGGTTAAACAAACATTTGAACATAAATAAATAATAAAAATAAATATTTTACTTATTAAAATACTCTATGTACCGGCTTGTATAAAAGTATTTTTGTTTTAATTTAACTAACAAGCAAATGTTTACAATGACGTAATTGTGCCATGTATAAGTCGTGGGTTTATGTCCTTATTAGATTCGTGGCAAGTCAAAAGCGATCGATCAAACGCCTCGAATGTAGAATTTGTTAACCAAAGACTGAGCGGCTGAAATAACTCTGGTGTTCAGATTACCCGCAAAGAGTTCTAAAGCTCATTTATGAAGAATGAAAATAAACTTATTTAAGTATTACAATTTTCCTAAATCAAAACAAATGAATATCTTAAAATATATTAATAATTCCTTAGCTTCCAAATGACTGGCATCTAATCTAATATCTTTGAATTATTAATTTATTATAAATCATGCAAGTATTAATATAATAATAAATTATTTATAACAAATAATAACGAATAAAAATGAAACGTATTCCTTTCTATTTCAAATCGAGTGTTTTATATGGAAATACCATTAACAATATTAGGGACATTTTCTCTTACTCATCCCTTTATGGTATTATTCCTTATCCCTTATCGAATATTTCTTTTTGGCGGAAACGGCAATAAAATGCGACAGTTACTTCTAATTTCACTCGGACTGTTATGTGTAGGTACCAAGAATTTCACCAAAGAATTTTATGATTTTATTCAGGACTACATTCTGAATTCTTTGTATTTATGTATTAGTAGATGGTAGATCATAGCATATTTTTTCAAACCAAACAATAACGTAGCGATTTAATCTAAAGTTAGTCAGGGATAACCAAAAATATTTTTCAAGAACTACTTCGTATATAGTTTCCGCTAATTAATAACAAAAAAAAATAGCATTAATTAGCGGAAATTATATGCAAACTACAAAACAGTCAGAAATAAGTTCTAATAGTAAAACTTAGCTAGCATAAGTACAATGCTCGTGAATAAAAACTTTATTCGAGGAATAGTAAGTAAAGCTAAGTGCACGACTATCTTCGAGAGGAAAACTATCGAGTAAGCACTCAATGGAAGCCCATAGATAATTCCTAGAATCAATAGAGACTCGCTCAGAAGATCGCTAGAAATCCATGAAATTAAATGCAGACGTAACCTAAGGCTTTTATTGTATAATTGTTTTCTATCGAAGTACATAACTTTAATAACTTTATTGAATTGTAAAAGACTCAACTTACACGTACGTCCAATA
The DNA here is from genome assembly GCA_948150575.1 of Tinea pellionella. Taxonomy (NCBI): domain Eukaryota; kingdom Metazoa; phylum Arthropoda; class Insecta; order Lepidoptera; family Tineidae; genus Tinea; species Tinea pellionella. The sequence continues at coordinate 5,748,371 of OX411252.1, forward strand.
TTCTACTATATGTATTCATCATCTCTTATTCAATTATGATGAAAATTGTATAGAAAAATCGTAAGTTCTCGAATTCCACCTGAACTCTCTCTCTCTCTCTCTCTCTCTCTTTCTCTGTGTATGTATGGGTGTGTGCGTGTTGTTTTTTAAATTCATTAAATATTTCACCAACAGATTGTTATCAACAAATCAAGAAAAAACTTGAACGGAGAATCGCAAAAGTAGAACGAAGAAAATTATGACATTCCGAGAAAATAAACAGAGACATTTTAACAGAGTTACCTCTAAGTGAAACTCCATAATGAGTAATTTTCCATTTACTCATTTTACGTCAGCCATAATTTGGGTTATTCGCCCTTCATTGTTTCAGAGGTGGCTGGTCGTAAAATATAATGGGCAGCTGCTGTATATTCCTTGTTATTGGCACTCGAAGTGTTTTATTTAATCGTGTCATGTGCTGTCAGCAACGATAGACATGAACACGCTATCGTTTCGTAATAAAATCTTACATCGCGGTATCCTTTTGATTTAACGTTAGTTTTATTATTTTCTTTTAAATATATTATAATACATACATTTCTGCAACTCGGTAAATGTAGATAAACTATATTATCACAGACCTGTGACGGAGTGATAGGCACGTGTGCGGTCTGACAGATCTGCTACGCGGAGATTCCGCGTTTGATTCAGTTGAAACAAATATTGATAATTAGAAAAATAATTATTATCATTTTTTAAAGTGAGTCCTGTCTGAAATCCTGTCCTTACCTTGTCCTTAGTTCCTACATGGTATCCTACTTTGAGGTAATATATATTAATACGTGTTCAATAAAAAAAAAAGACAATTAATATATATTTGTATTATTTAATATCATAATTAGTTATATCCGAATACATTTTACGAGGTAAAACCATTAAGTGCGTTTTATCCACCTTTTAGAAACTTATTTAAATTAATTATTGAAGTTATAGCCCGAGCAGGTGGTCGTAGAACACTCCATTTTCGTCCCCTTTTTACTTTAAGAACCGTAGTTTACGAAAGAAATTAACAAATGTTTTATGAATAAAGACTTAAAGCACTTTGCCCAAAATGTTTATTAATGATACACGATATGTCCGATATTTTGAATGTGTGTGTAATGTCCAAACTGATTCTGAAACGCGACTAAGTCACTTGAAAGTGGTGGTCAGGACAGCAAACCATGTTAATTCTTTCACTTGAGCCCCCTCTAAAAGGAGAAAGTGATCAAAGGAGAGATCTAACCTGACCTCACCTAAGGACTCTCCCAGAGTCACTTACGATTCAAAGAAACTGTACTAGACAGCGAGCCCCCTTGCTACCCTTCCTACTTTTATTGGCCTTATCACTTCGTCCCAAAAATTTAATAATACAATAATATGTACTAAAAACAGATATTGGAATATCGTGAGCGTCCTACTTTTATCGCGTATTCGCGGCGTTATTATCACCGCAGTGTTTAACAAATATGTGTAATAATAAATTTTAAATTCAGAATGGCGACCTCGCCAGGATAATGCATACGATATATTTTACAAAAAAACATGTAGCTGCTATCGACTGTCGGTAACGTATTGTATTGTGCTAGACTATTTGTCTCCGTCTACGTAGTCTTGACATCGAAACATTATTCCTCGACCCTCAGGCTCTTGTCGACCACAAAACGTCGCCTGTCTATTTCGTTTGTCTTTAATTTAATTACACGGGTTCAATTTTTTTATAACATGGGTGAATTGCAAAAATAAAAGGTAAAAAAATACATACGCCTACGCCAAACCGTTCCGTATATTCTTTTGTTTTCATAGTTGCCTATGCGTGACAAACTTAGGCAACTAATGAAATAGGCTGAACAAAATTGCCTTCCAAAAAGAAAATCCATACATGAACAAATATATGTATTATGGCTTCTGAAATTTATTCTTGGTATTATATTAAATGTATAATTACTTTTTGACCGAGAGCCTAAAACCTCAAATTCTATTATTATCGTATTTTATTTGGCGAAAACTGGAAAAATGTAGCTATGGTTAAACGGCGTAGATAAAAGTCTGTTATTTGCAAAGAGGAAACGAATGGCTCGCCCAAGTTTACATTATCATGTGTTTTCAGACAACTCGGATTACTAATTGAAACGTTTTCTATTGTTTTCCTATTTTTGTTTAGACTGTTACAATATTGGTTTATAGAACAATAATTATTTAATTATTACTTATTTGTTGATTAATTTTTAACATTAAATTATCAAAAAGAATCAATTTGTTAGGGATGATTTTCTAAGTGAACTTTTCTGAAAACTGTTCAAAAGCAAATATTAATTGATTTTATTAAATAAACAAAAAAAAAGTTACTATTAATCTTGTATTGAACCATTTTTAATATTAGGCTTTTAATGAAATTTACTTCTAATAAAATAAAAAATTATATACATTTTTTTTTTTAATTTGATCCGATTATATTTCAGAGTTTTAATAGGGTCCTCAATATAATGGATTTACTACCTGTGAATACAATTTTCTTCTCAATGTTCCATAAACAAAAATCACTCCATATGGGGAATAACTAAATACCAACAAATTCAGCATGAAAACTTTAATATTTCTCAAAGTACTAGTTTTATCTTTCTTGTACATTATCTCAGTTCTAGTTGCTGACTGTGAACTCGTTTTGAAGCCACTTCAGTGAGCGTAAGAGGCTAATTTATGGAGCTACAAGCATCGCTGTCCTCACCAGAAACTCTTACTAAATAGAGCTTGCTTTGAATTCAGGCTTGAAATTATGAGCCTTATATTTAATTTTAAAATTATCTTGGCAGCGGAATAATAGTGCTGTCATAAACTTCTTTCTTGCACATTAATATTATTATTATTTTGAAGTTTATTGTTTCTTACTAATCTTGGGTGACCACACCCTGTCTGATATTAAGCTGGAATGATCTCAGACTCTGAAATAAACATAGGACTCGCCTCCGCTATTTAGACTTGAGGTGCATCATCTAGGTTGACAGGGCACACTTCTCTTGTTATATTTTACTACTTTCAAACTTATCCTGAAGCGCGACTCGGTCACTTCACGGGTCACAAGTTTGAACAGACTAATGTGAGTTGAGCGAGCAAACTAAATTAAAAGTTTTAAAAGCAATCCTTCTAAACAAGCATCACTATCCCGTTCTACAAACAACAATAGCTTACATGTTCAACAATACGAAGAACGGCTCTCAACGTCGAGTAAACAAATAACAAACGGATGCTTTTTGTGAAAAATACAGGTTCGTTGTAAGTGGTCCATTTTCCTCGCCCTTTTCGCTTAATAAAGGCGCTCGACGCTCTCCCGACACTCCGTAGCTTGCGGCTAATAGAATCGGAAAACCATCAACGGATGCGCTGCCACAATTTCATTAAACCGCTATAAATGTTTTCGTTGCATTCAAATTGAAATAATAGTTTTCTCTGACGCTTATCGTTTAATCATTTTTAATTATATACTTTTAAATTATATTATTATTAAGTTACTTTAAATAAATACATTTTGTAAATTATTTCAATAACTAAATATAATTATAAAACAGACAAAGTTACTTTTACATTTATAATATTAGTGTAGAAGTGTCTAGATTGTAATGAAAACTATTAAATACCTTTAAGGTAACTTAATCGTCTCACGAGAATGTCTTATGAGTAATAAATCTCTAATAATTTTCTATTTAACAGTTAAGAAAATACTGCGTAAACCAGTATCAGTACGTAACCCATAACGCGTAACGTACGGTCTCCCAGATCTATTCTATAACTTGACAATAGACTTCTCTTGCTTAAGTGTTGTCGTATGTCAAATCCACTATACACTTGTAATTCCTAGTTTCTTTGTGTTCATAGAATATGAGATAGAATATGCATTTGATGCGAAACGGAAGAGCTTCTGTAATCTACTATAAGTAATCGCTCAGACATTTTTCTGTTGTAGCATTTGTTTCGCTCATGGACGGCATTTTACTATAATAGTTTATCATAGTATATCAGATGGAATGCGGCAGATGGTATGTGAAATAAAATTTAATACGTAGTACTAAAACAACTGACCAAAAGTTCCAATATTTGTTTAGGTGCTTCAGTGTAATTACTCGCATACTTATTGAGTCCACGTTTGCAAAATATTTGACAGGAGGCAATCAATCTTGTGTCGTTTGCTGTTGACATGAGGGCAGACTCATCACATCTGTCTTAATTATTACCCAAGTACTACGCATAGCTGCACTTGAAAAGATTTCCCTACATTAAGAAATGTGTATGTTTAATGTTTATGTTAAATGGTTAATTTATTTCCTTTCTCACTCTATACAAACTGAAAACTAATTTTTTATAAACAAAAATAATATATATCTATTGCATAAATTTAGAGTCACCTTTTACGGAGGTATCAAGCATTTGTATGGTCCTGCAATACGATTTTTTACGGACTTTCTACATAATACATAATACATATCTCTCGTATTTTCGTTTTTACAATTTGTTATGCTAAAACATTTAATATACATGCAACAGGTTCCATCTAAGAATAGAAGAATATGGTTGTAAAGATATCTACCCAAAAAACAGAAGAATCTTCGTGAAAATTAACATTTAAAATATATAGGGTGACAGAGAAGACCGTTTCTTCTTTTGCTATTTCTCTCAGGGGTGAAAGACATAATGCAGTGTTGTTTAAAAACAATTTGAAGAATTGTTGTCTTGTTGCCTCACGTTAAAAACCATAGTTGACTGATATAGAAGTGAAGTTGGATAGCGGAAGGGTTTATTTATAATGACCTTGAGTAGAGCTCTGTGGGCTATCTCCAGAGGTTTTAAAGTGGTTTTGGCTGCACCACCCCAAATGGTGATGCAGTACGAGAGTAAGGAGACACAGAGAGCGTTATAGGTGAGTTTCAGAATGATATCTGCATGTAGAACAGAATAAATATTATATGAAACAAAATATTGGGTCCGTTCTCCTCTCTGTTAACACACCTTCAGTAATTTCAATCGAAGCTGGAAAAACACTCGTATAAATAAGAGGAATTCTGTATAAATATGTATTATATCTCGTCGCTGAAAATAATGCATTGGTAATATAGTAAAGCTTTTTGAGAAAATTAAATATGAGAACCTCTATTTGAAGAGACGCTTCAAGTCGTCCGAACAAAATTCGATTAACGTCGAACCCATTTATTACTTACTTTGTTACTTGAATTCTTAAATAATAAAATAAATTTACTACAAAATTCGGAACTATTTATAGTATTTAAAAAAATAAGATTTAGTACTATTAAAAATATAAACAACAAAAAAATTGTATTTTATTTTAAAACTTTTCATTTAGGTAGATAATTTTTTTTTGAATATTTATTTATAATTATTTTTTTAAATCTAAAAACTAATTCAAACTAATCACAGATTATTAAATCAATAATTCATTTACTTATCAATAATTTCTTAAAAACGCGGTTATTTTTATTTGACTTCGAAAACTGATTTCTCTGTAACCGTTGAACAAAAAAAAATTTAAAAAATAGTTTAACCTGTATTCTACAGACTCTCAATTTGTTATTTGTCAATTTTTAGCGCCTTTAATTGAATTTAACTGTCACGTATAGCATTGAAATTCATTGAATATACTTTGATGTTACTTAAGTAGGTTTCTACAGAATATTGTAATCATGTTTAAAATACACGACACGACAAACCTTTTATCTGAAATGTAAAAACTTTTAATTCGTAAAATAAAATTCTTTAAATCTCAATTTTGGAGCAGTCAAATAGCTGCAAGCAGTTTGTATAATGCATTCAACTTTTTTTTTAATCGGCTTCTATTTGCATCGATCTGACTTCGCAGTGGTTTAGTGGACGCCCCTGTCTACGCGGTGATCCCGGGTTCAATATTTATTAAAATGGTTTAAAATTATGTAATTGGATAAAAATATAAGAATTCGTGCGCTAAGCGGAGAACGCTTGTTTAATCCTTGCCTCAGCTTAGCTCAGGTGTGCGTATTAATTTTTTCTTTCAATTTTAGTTAGCTAGTGCTCATAACCGTCGTACGTGTATGAATAATTTGTGGATGCGAGGGAAGCGAAGGACTTGCGTCAGGTTCGTGGTAAGTGGCGTTCCGTTGTCTCTGCCTATCCCTGTAGGAAAAAACGCTGCAATTTTCATCATAATTTAATAATAACAAATTCAGCATTTTAATATGGCAACAATTAATAAAAAAATAACCAATAAGTAGATAGGTAATAAGTTTATAATTATATCACGGAGCATTTTAACCAATGGAGAGCGCATATGTAAAATTTACTCGCATTTATTCCATTTATCGATATTTAAAACATGTACAACTTGGTTAAATTCCCATCTCTGTTATTACTATAATGTAAGGTTTCGAGAAACATTCTTAATAAATGAATATTTTAGTATTATACCTGAACGAGCTTTTAACTTTAATTTCAAGTATAAAAATTACAAAATACCTTCATAAGCGAGTAATAAATCTTTCGGAATAGGTATCATGGAAATTTCTTCAATGATGCATGACCCGGAAAATAAACCCTTATATTTTGAAACATATTTTTAATTTTTGTTAAAATGTAGATATATTTATATATAAATACTAGCTGACCCGGCTAACTTCGTACCGTCGCCTTAGAATTTGGTTTCTGAACGACTTTTAAATTTAATTGATTTCTAAATGGTTTACATTCAAAACCAAAGAAATAGTTTCTAAGGGAAAGCGAAATTGTTGTTTTTACTATATTCCAAGCATTTTTTCATATTTACTCACCTTTTAAACCTTCCCTGGACTTCCACAAATAATTCAAAACGAAAATTAACTAAATCAGTCCAGCCGTTCTCGAGTTTTAGCGAGACTAACGAACAGCAATTGATTTTTATATAGATATTTTGTTATACCCATATTGTTAATTTATTTGAAAATGACAGGCTATGAAAATATACAATATCCTTAAAGTATATATATATTAGTGTTATCAAGGTACATTCTCGTAGTTCCATACAGTGTCGATTACACTAGTTCCATACACTACTCTCAGTTTGAGTTTAGGTCATTGTACACACATACGTATTACATATGAATAACTTATCAACGAAAATTGCGTCTTAAATAATGTACAAAATACTGCCACCCGCAAAAGGACAAGCCTGAACCCCACAACAACAAAGCAGCCCCTCTATAAATAAATTACATAATTACTTATTAACTAAAGCTAAAATTAGAATTATCAAATATCTAACAAATAAATAAAAATAATACACAAATGAGAATGATATTGTAAGGATATTAAATCAATAATTTTTATCCGGGTGATATCTATATATCCGGTTGCATATTGCATGCACAGGATCAGAAAATAATTGACCTGACCTTTTAATACAGTCGAGCAAACACCATACGTAAATATTAGTAAAGTCAATCAATATCGTGAAATGAATATTGATGTTTTCACAGTAAACGTTCAATTTAGGCTATAAAATAATAAAACAATTATCAAGTTCAACATTAAATGTTAAAGTTACGCTAATAAGATATATCATTTTATATAAATCACAAAAATAGTGGACATAGAAAGTAGCCAGGACACCCCACCTGATGTAAAGCTAGAGTGCGGTCCATTAACGGAAACAACTGCTACTACAGAATGAGCAACGGTCACTTCCGTTATGCCGGTCTGAGGACACCAGTATGCACCATCTAGATTGACAGTGCACGCTCCTCTCGCTATACCTGGCTACTTTCAAACTATTCCCGAAACGCGACAAATTCACTTCACGGGTGTTACATTCGAAAGTGGTGGTACTACCCCAGGACGGCAGACTGGACAAATAACCATCATCAGTCTGCCTACCACTCTTTAAGCTTAGTATAGGGATGAAAAAATCTAACAACTAAGTTTTATTTTGAAAATACATACCTAATTAGTACTTTTCATTGTAGGTTAATGTTCTATGCAGTTTGTGTCGGCAATGCACTTACCATCATTTCCTGCTTGCGTGCCTAATGCACTCGCTGAGCTTTAATTTTCTTAGGCACGAACACCGCACCTAAGTCTTTAAAATTTTACCGAGAAACTAGTTCATTATTTTCCTTTTTATATAAAATAATATTTCTAGTATTTTTCTGTGTCTTGAAGAATTTACTTCTATATATAACGGATCCATTTTCTTGGCAGCTCCATAAATATACACCATTTGTTATGTAAACAAATGCGAAATGACAACTTTTCTACATAACCTACTAAATATTCCGTACTAGTAAAATGGTCATACTTTGTAAACATCACAATTATTGTTTTTTTATATATATTCCAACATGTGATGGGATTGGCTTCAGCGTTCAATGAGCAAGTCACCTTCCCTATTGATACACTAAGAATATTAGGCTTTGGCAAAGTACCAATTTAGCTTGGTATTATTTGGCAACATACAAATAAGACTTATTCAAAACCTGCACACAGCTTTGTCAATATTAAGCAAGTTAACAACGAACTTTGCAGGCAGCTTGTAACTTCTTTATTTGTAGCAGTTATGCACTGGCTTACCATTAGGCCAGTAAGGGTCACGTGTCGTGTCATCATAAAAAAAATTACACAAGACAATATATAAAATATATTAAATTGGATTATAAATAAACCATATGTCAAACTTAAACAATTAAGTAATTACAATAAATATACGCAATTAAATTTAATTACCGCACCCGTGTTTATAGGTAGACGTTAATCCCGTACGTGAAAATAAAAAAGTTTGTATTCAAATCGATTTCACACCACAAAAACATTTCCCGTTGGACGACCGCCAGGAAACTGAAAGCATTATCCATTATGATATTTTATGATGTGGCGTAAAATCGCTTGCCTATTCCATATTAAAAGCCAATTTTTGGTTACGTCATTAAACTGTTCCCGTAAATTATTAAAGATCTATTTCTTTTGAAAAAGATTAAAATGTAAGCACTGTATTCACCATCAAGAGTCTTATTCAAAACATTTATTATGTGGCAACACTGGCACCCCAACCTTTTGTATAACAAATCCGCTTTTGATGATTCCTTAACAAAATAATTATAAATTTAAATATTTCCAAGTATTAACATTAATTATAAACAAAGCATAATAATAGACACATTTCAATATTACTATTTTTTATATAACTTCTACTACAGAGAAATATCGGCAGTCGCCTCCGCTATGCTGGCCTGAGGAGAGAAATGTGCACCATCCAGATAGACATTGTGCACATCCAGTGCACATACCTCTCGTTTTTTGTATCTCTTATTAGAGTAACTTTAGTTGAACTTTAGTTTACACATACATAAAACTGGCTCACATGAAACGCAAATCAGTGCGTTGAGATTTTTTTAATAATGTCTATACTAACTCAATGCTTGTATTATAAGCACTAAGTGACCAAAGTACATACGACATAGTTACATTGTTACCAGTCAGAATTGAAGACGGGTTTCATTGATCGTGACTTCACACCTTCTATCTCTAGATCACGGCCGCTCATAAAATCTTTTTAATAATATAATTCCTTATTAATCTCTGTTCTATATGAGCCCTCATTTTCAAACATTAATAATAATAAAATTCTTTATTATACAAAAATAACTGTACAAAGGCGAGCTTAATACCTAAAGGCATTCTTTATTTCATAACTACTTAGCCAGTATCTTAGTACCGACTCACAACATGGCATAGAAGAAAATGGCATAACACAATTATTTTTGTCCACCATCCTTACCATCCTTACTTACCTATCTTTTTTTTTTGTTTTTTATTGAAGCTCGGCATGTGACAACACTCCGCCTGATGTAAAGCTAGAGTGCGGTCCATGAATGGAAACAACTGCTACTACAGAGAAATCTCTACAGGCAGCAGTCACCCTCACTATGCCGGCTTGAAGAGACAAGCATGCACCATCCAGATTGACAGTGCACACTCCTCTCGTTCTATCTGGCTACTTTCAAACTATTCCCGAAAACGCGACAAGGTCACTTCACGGGTGTTACATTCGAAAGTGGTGGTATTACCGCAGGACGGCAGACTGGACAAATAACCATCATCAGTCTGCCTACCACTCTTTAATAGTGCTTATAGGCACTGAGCGACCAAAGTACATATAACAAAGTTACATTGGTATCGGTCTTTTAGCGAGGTTCGAACACGGGTCTCATCGATCGTGAGTTCACGCGTCTTACCGCTAGACCACGGCCGCTCTTGTGATTCTAAAGGCATTCTTTATTTCATCACTACTTAGCCAGTATCTTAGTACCGCCTCACAACATGGCATAGAAGAAAATGGCATAACACAATTATTTTTTGCATTACCATCCTTATTTATCTAAACATATTTCCTAGTTATAGTTATTACATTATCTGAAGCGTTATGTTCTAGTGCATCTTGGCATTCGGCTTATTAATAGATAACAATGCTATTCGATTAATTCTCTGTCAATGAACAATAGTTATAGCTAGAGCGTACGTAACAATACGTACGTATTGTTAAAGTTAATTTAGCTTTCCTAGATCTGTTGGCTTAATCACAGTTATTGAGACCTAATTCTGAAACGTAATAGATCAACGCAACATTATTACTAGTTCAGTCTACCGTCCTGTAGTAGCACTATAGTTGCCTCCGCAATACCAGCTTGTGGACACGTATGTGCTTCATCCTTGCACTCTCCCCTCGTTCCATCCGGCTACTTCCAAACTGATCTCGAAAGGCAACTAGGTTTAGAATTACACTTGAAAAAAAAGTAAACATTGAATCAATTTAGGCTTCTTATTATCCTCGAAAAGTAAAACTTGAAATTCAGCAAATTCCAGAAACAAAAGTTTTTAGGTGTGAATAGATTTGCATAAACACCTTCTTGCTTGAGTTGCGTGGATCCAAACTACAGACAAAGGATGTAAATCCCTTTACAAACGGCGACTATTGAAGAAAACCAAAGAAATTGGAATATAATATATTCACTCAACTCACTCAAGAGGAGACAAGTATGCACCATCTAGATTGACAGTGCACACTCCTTTCGTGACTACTCCCGACTACTACTTTCAAACTGCGCCCAAAACGCGACAAGGTCACTTCACGGGTGTTACATTGGTAAGTGGTAATACTGCCCCAAGACGGTAGACTGGGCAAATAACCATCATCAATCTGCCTACCACTCTTTAATAGTGCCTATAGGCATTGACCGACCAAAGTACATATAACAAAGTTACATTGGTACCGGTCAGTTCACGCGTCTTACCGCGACCACGCCACGGCTCTCTAAGGTACTCAACCAAATTTAAGATGGTTATTCAATCAATTTCCCTACCAATCTTTAACTTATTAAAAAGTAAACTCAACATTACTGAACGATTATTTGAAATCACATCACACCTAATTATCCTGAACAACAAAAATTGGAAAGTCTAAAAATAACCGCATAACACAGACAAAATATAGGCGACTGCAAACTTGGCACTGACTGCAAATGCCGCTTGAATTTGTTAGCCAGCCGTGGAAATTCTCAACTACTTGGACTATGTTGACAACTACCAACTATGACAGATATATGGACTATTGAAAATGTTAATTAATTAGTCTATTGGAATTTAGATGGTTTAATTAAAGTTTGTTGAACTAATGGAGTTTTGTTGAACAAAAAAAAACTGATTTTATTAGGCCGATATTTCGAAGGCTTTGCAACCATAGTGGTTGCGTCGAGTGCGTACGACAGTTTCGATGCTTTAATAACATCACATTTTAAATAATAAACAGCAATATATCTAAAATCATTTTGTATATTTAATTATACGTATATAATAGAGGTCTACTTCTACCTGGATGAAGCACCTCCGTCTCCTCGAGCCGACATAGCGGAGACGACTGCGGCCTCTAAAGATTTTGTCACATGCAGAGCCACTATATAAAAAAATCAGATCTAAGATGAGATATTAATTAGTTACGCAACATTGTTAAGGTCTAATTGGACCACGTGACTTATATTAATTATTACTTTATACCATACCAATGACACTAACGTGAAGTGTATTAAAAGAATCCAAATATGTTTTTCTATTAATTTTTCGGGAATGTACTCCTAATTACATCAGCCACCCTTTTATCGATAACGATATGAATCTATAGGATGGTGCCACGCGTGTGAAGTAAATGTAAACGTAACCGTTAAAATCATCGTAAAATGTAACTTTAACTTTTGGTGCTATTGGACCTAAGTGAAAAATGAAATATCAGTAGGTAGGTACCTACGTGAATATGTGGTAGCTACAATCAGTTCATTGAGAATTACAGCAGCGCGAGCTGTCAGCAGGTGACAGGGTACAAATTATTGCAATATTGCAGTTTCCGTTTTAAACATCCGTATTCAACATCAAGTAATTGTGAACCATTTAGGCAAATTAATCTCACATGAATTTACATTTGATTCGTCGTCCTATTTGTGAACACTGATTTAATTATCGTACCAAATAATACTGGCAGGTATAAATATAATATGCATAGAAATAATACATTGTTCTAAAACTAGGAATTTTGTTTTAAAAGTTTCTAGTTCAGAAAATTTACCAATCTAATTAAGATTTTATTCGCGACCACGATGATGGCTGCAATGCAAATTATCGTCCGATCAAACGTACCAAAATAAACGCGGCAATAACTTGAATGAACTACGTACGTAAATATTTAAAAAAATATTCTGTGCCTAAAATATGTCCCATGAGAAGAATATTGTACAAAATGAAGCCAATAAAGTATCACAATAATCCGTGTCTTGGTCATAAAATTATTTGGCACGATTGACAATGGGCAAGGTGAATAGAGCCATTTGTTTGAAAGGCAATAAGGGCTAAAACCTAATGGGTCATTTTCTCATACTATTTGGTATATATAAGTACTCGTTAAATTCAGACGTGACCCTTTTGAAGGAATTCAGATAGATATTTATACCATTTACGTCTCACATAGTCTGTATTTAGTGGTGTTTACAGACTGGTATTCGGTTAGATAATATGTAAAGAAGCCAATTTGTATATATGTAACTTGTTATAACATAGTAAATGAAGCATTAAAAGTATTTCTTCCGACTTGATTTTATCATAATTACTTTAAAAGTGGTAGGCAAACTGATGACGGTCAGATTAGCCCAGCCTTTCGTGTCGGATTAGTGTAATAGGTCACATGCAAACTGGACTGCACAAACGGATACGTGTAGCCAGCAGGCTGTCATGCGCTAGCCTCAAAGCGCGATTGGTCGATGTTGAAGATTGGACTACGCAGTTTTGGCTTGCACACTTCAGAGTAGCTACCGCAGACTTTTGTAAGCCTGCAATAAAAGCACACTTCAATAAAAAAAAATATATTTATTGTAGTTTCTTCTATTTAAATGTGAATTTTCTCTTGCGTCATGAAGTAATGAACATTTCGCATGTAGTCCATAAAATATTCGTAAATTGTTGTTTATATCCGGATAATCACGTTCCGGATGTGCTATATAAGAATTTTGCGTGTCAGAACAAATAAAACAAAAATAAAGCGGACCGGCAAATCATGTATGTAACATGACACAAATATGTAAATTATGTATGTTGAATGTTGAAAATTTACATAAAAGCAAAAATGTTTAAGGAGCGTTGTCCGTTATTTTCTTTGAAACACACAAAATTTTAACTTAAATGGTTTCGTCTGATTAACTATTTTGAAGAAACCAAAATGTGAGAAAGAAACAGAATAATCAAGACTTACAATCGTAATAAGAATAGTAATTCCTTTTTTTTTTATTACAATTGTGACGACCAAGTAGATGTATTTATTGAAAGTGTGTCACTCGTGATAAAACACAAACAGTTGGCGCAGCGACGTCATGCAGTATTACGAGTATTATAACCATGTTACAACTATTACTAGGTTCAAGGGAATCTGGCCAGCTTCGCGTCCGACTCACGCGCACTATTTATAGTTTCATGCCACTATTCAGCTGTTCGCGCTCAGTGCAGAAATGTCCGGTGTAAGCAACGACCAAAAGCCCGCCGCGGATCAAAAAACTTCCCGGAGAAAAATATTCCGGGAACGAGACCAAAGGGTACCATATTCACGCAATCCCACCAAAGAATTCGACAGAAGACAGAAGCAAAATATATCAACCTCGTGATTAGAACTAGAGCGAATTAAATCATCAGCATAAACTCATTAGTTGGTGCAATAGCGCGCATTTGACGTACACGCGAGTTTGTGTAATCATTTTCGACATCAACCACTGTAGAAGCTATGTTCAGTTGTGATTTTACGCTATATGAAAGTGAATGTGTAATTTTAGTGAGTGCAATAAATGAAATTATATAATTACTGGGTATTACATTGTGTGTTTAACATTATTATTTGTTACAATAACAAAACTGACATTGGTTTAATTTTAACGTAACACATGGCACTTGGCCAAAACGCATGCGGAACACCTGATAATAAACAAACAAACATACCTCGTTACAAACCCTTCATATTTTTCAAGAGCAAATACCTCAAAAACCTACACACGTCTGTCCAGAATTAACAAAATATTTTCGCTACAAATTAGTGTTTTATAAATATCATGGCAAAACGTGAAGATAGCGACAGCGATGGACCCGCTATAGATGATAATGTAATACGTATTCAACTTAGAAGACCCTCCCAAAGAGGTTGGGAACTACGAACACGAAATCATTCCCCGGGGATAATGTTTCCAACTATTCAACTATTCGATTGTGAAGGAAATCTTCTTATTGAAACGAACGATGACAATATATCAATAAAGAGTAATGAGGATGGAAGTTTAAAGAGTTCGCAATCACTGAGAGAAGATGACTTTAGACATATATTTCATAAAAATAACATCAGAAAACATAAAAGTATATCGGGAGATAAAATTTATACTCGAGTTTACAAGACTCCAAAAACAAATAGTGAAAAAGATAAAACGAACTGTAGTTATCTAATTAAAGATGATAATGGGGTATGTCACATTCCAAAATTTTTGTGTCAGGATAGCTATTCGCAAGGGGAAACGTCATTGCAACCCTCAGATGTTGTCAGTGAAAGAAGCAGTTATAAAAGTTCAGATAATGAAAGTCTGATAGAAGAATCAAAAGACGAATATGTGAGCATCACAAGTAAAGCAGGTACCTTACTAGTAAGAAAAGATAACTATGTATGTCCTAGATCAAGAAGAAGGCCGGTGCCAAGCGTTAAGATAAATAAGGAAAACACAACTGATATCTGCAAAAATCATGCAGATAATTTTAATACTGACAATCAGGGCACTCAAATCCAGAAATCAAAATCATTCAATATTTACCATAATCCCTTCCAAGAAAATTTACAAATACCTAGATCAAAATCTGGAATTGTATATTCGGCTCCCCAGAATAAGATATCCTTCCTAAACACTTATTTAAAAAGTTTACCCGGTCGGACATCATCTAATCCGGATTGGTTCGAATTAGGCCGCAGAAGCTCGCAGACATCGCAGCCTACACAAAAACCTGAACCAACAGTAAAACTTCGTGACTCGCCTAAATTTTTACCCGAAAGAACGTGGCGGTTTTGTAAAATTTGGGACAATACATCTGAAAATGATTCCCTAAACGTTCCGACTGATGTAGCAGCGGAGAAAGAGATGAAAAAACGTTTAAAAATTTATCGGCGAGGCGTGTCAGAAATTGAACAGAAACAGCGCAAAATGAAATGTTACAAAAATAGAAGACATTCTGTCAGTGATTTTTCAAATGAGATAGAGAATGACTCGTCTTCAGAAAGTGTAGATGAAGCGGACTTAGTGTTGAATAGGTTGCGTAGAAGAATTATGAAGAACAAGTTGCGAGAGAAAAGAAAATGTAACTGTGAGTTATTTTATATTACTATATTATATATATTACCCGTGGTTGTAGGCATGGATTCAATCTAACTCAATGCTGATGATGGTTATAAGCCCATTCTGTCATCCTGAGGTAGTATTCACGTGAAGTGACCTAGTCGTCTTATGATATCAGTTTGGAATCTGAACATTTTTTATCTATGTTGTCGTTTCAAATTTAAAATTCCTCGGCTTTAATTTGCAATAAGATAATTATTTATTATCAGGAACCTACTTTTTTTCGGGAGTAATTTTGCACTCTATTCCTCTAACAAAAAATATTTATTTTATCAAGTTTTTCCTTAACATTAAGGACATAGTTGTTAATATTCAAAAAGGTGTTGCTCATATTTTTCAAATGAACCATATCGGATATAACCAATTTTGATCCTTATTCGGACACGTTTAGGGTTCTGTCGGAAGATAGAAATCCGTGCAAAGGGTGAAATTATGTTAATGTAAGACTACTCTCTGTTATCTGATGATTTATGACAGACATTCCCGAGACACAGTTTTCATATAAGCATGTAACGCGTAAGCAATGAAGAACGACGGAATAAATTATTTTAATAACACTTAGGTATATCAAAATACTCATGATAAAATATGACTACATCTTTCTTTAGCATCTTTTTTATAATTTTAGTTTTTGGGTTTAGCTGCCCTTTTTGGATTTGGTTTTACACTTCCTTTTACAGCTTCCTTGCTCTAAGAAAAAGTCGTTATAATTAATTTACGATTGTTAATTTCACCGAGATGACCTTGTAAAGAATTTCAGGTTAAATTGAACCTAAAAACTGGTCGAATATACAAAATATTTCGAACTTGCTTATTGAACTTCATTGAATGGGAAAAAGGCGTGACAAATGTTGTTGTTGAACTCCATTCAATACGTGCAAATAATACTATCTATAAAGGAGAATGCCTATACGCCTAAGAGGAGTGGGCCCACAATTTGATTTTCCAGTCCGTCAATGAATTATAGTTTATTTTGTAGAGAAAACAATCAACATCTTTTTTCACCAGTTTTCAGTTTTAATTTTTTTAACCGCGTTATTGAGCAATTAGACTTTCTTTTTGCAAAATTTGAGGTTATTATTATATTAAATGCTTTAAAATTGATGATAACTTTTTTATGTAAATTAAACACCGTATATTGATTGGTAAACGATGTGTTGATATAATTGAAATAAATTAATGAAAAAATAAGATATTTACTTTGAATATTGTTTTGTTAACAAACTATTAGATATCAAGTGGACCCAAAATGGGCATTCTCCTTTATTAATAAAATATTTGCGAGCGCCATCTCTCGGATTTCCTGCACAACCAAGAGAGGACGCATCATAATTCAAAGTAAACCCCTGTCGGTAAAGACTAGAACTACTAAGCAACTTTGTTAGTAACCTTTCACAGGAACGTTGTAGTTATTGTTTTTACCACACGATAAACATCAGCGTCACTGTCAACAATCCAAAACAGATATTGGAAATGTGTGAATATAAAATGGATGGTAGAATTGACGTTAGGATGTATTAAAGAGTTTAATCATAAAGCAAATAAGTTTTTAATAACAAGTGATTATTAAAATGATAACTTTATTTTACATTATAAGCAATAATTATTGGTTATTAATTTTATTATAATACAATTATACATTTTGTTATTATTGGTATCTACTTGCAACTGGCATTCGAACTCGGGAATCGATTGATGTTTACAGGTGACGAGTAATGAAGCCATTACCTATATACTCGTATAATTATAAACAATGAATCGATTATGATTAGATGAACCTTCACAATAACTAAGAAACAATCTATTTTTAGTAAATTTAAGAAAAAATAGACTACCTATAGAGGTAGTCTTGTTTGTTATTCCCAGTACAACGAAGGCAAAGGCAAGCGTCGATCTTTTTTCTATTTCATAAATCTCGTTAATGGCTTTCTTTCCCCCTCTTTCCTCGTAGGCAGAGCTAACGAAAAAAGTGACATTCTCGAAGAAAACTTGGTAAATCCTGGCGAAAAGCCAACACTTAGCGAGGCTCGTTACGTGAGTAAACGACGACACCCTAGAGAAAAATATCTTCTGGACCCTCGTCTACATATGCTCGCGGTCATGTTTACCAGATATATTTCAATTAGATATGACTGCCAAAAGGAACTGGGAATTAGTTAACCCAATATTTTCTTAAGGACATGAGCATGAACGAATAATAATAAAAGTTCATAATAAACATTAATTGGTTACCTTTATAAGTATATACATTTAGTTACCCTCGTTGCACAATAAAAAATACAATTCAAACTGATAATCGACCTTTGACCTAGTAGCTATGAATGAAAAAAAAAAGATTCAATTGTAAACAAATTGTTTTCTAATAAGAGCAAATGAAAAGGAATAAGCAAGACATAGTTAAAACAGTTTATTTTTATCTGTAATATTTTTATCTGTGTATTGCAGGCGCACACTGCGCTAAAATTTCTAAGGTCAAGGCCACAACAGCGACCATGTGAGATACTTATAACGTTTAGAAATATAGCAATTTCCTTACGCCCAGCTGGTAAAAGTGCCATAGGGAAATTGGAATCATGAATTCTTGACTGTCAAAGAAGGATATCAGGACAAATTTCTTTCGATTTGTTTCATTCTATCTTAAAAACAGAAACGCGCGGTATTTTAGTACATGCGCACTCTTAGTACCGCAAGTCAATATCCCCTCCTACACCTCGTCGAGCCGCCCATGACTCCGCTGTGTTTTGGGGAGTATAATGCCAAATATGGATACGTTAACTGCATTTTAAAATTATTTAATCTTTTCAGCTACAAAAGTTTTTTTTTTGTTTTATATGACATTATAACAATTTTCCAGTGTCTACCCACACTTGTTTACCCACACTCACGCACGTTCACGAACACATAATGGTTAATAATCCACCATTATTACACATGAACACTGGAAGAAACACAAGTTTAGGAAAATAATTCAACCTGATGTCTCAAGATGGCCGCCAAAATTCCTCTTCAAAATTGTTTCCGTATATCTATGGATGTTAAGGACCATAGCACACTGACTGATTGATTTGTGAGCATGATCCTGTCTCGTGGTGCTAGATGATGCTTCTGTTTTCGTCTTTTCAAATAGTTTGTTACTCTTCCAATTGTAAAATATTTAACATTTTGAATAATGCGCCTGTATTTAGTGCCCAAACTATTTAATCGATTTATATAAACTAGCGTCGAATAGCAGATAAATATCGGCCTGGGATAACATTTGGAGTGTGGTACATGGACCGCAATCCAAAATAACTTAGATTTTACTGAAAACTGGCATCATGTACTACAATAGCTTTCCGTATTTATCAAAATGTTTTGCTTTTTTATGAGACATCCTAAATGATTTAAGTTAAAATTAAGTTATCACGTCATATACGGTTTTGCCCTCCGTAGACGGCTTAGTTTGGAATTTGTCCGCTAGAGTGCCGGATCTCGGAGCAAGCAGCTGGCTCGGCTGACAGTGGCTGGCCCGCGCCAACTGGTTTCAGCCAGGCGACCGGCAATCCGTACTCTCACGTGCTCCGAGTGCACAATTTATCATGATAACTATTGCAATATCGAGTTAAAACTTTATGATATTCGCGTCTCGTGAAAGTAAAAGATGACATAGTGAAAGTTGAATTCAAAAATATGACTTATTTTCTGTTTACGTCGTGTCGCTGTTGTTATTTTGTTAAAATAGTTTTGGTTTAGTGCCGTTTTGGAAAAAGTAATTGTTGCATTCTGAGTTTCATATGGACCATTGTTAAACTTTTGTTTGAACTGTTTTAAAGTCTGCTGAATAGAAAATAAATATTGTGGTAAGATTTTTTTATTGCGTATCGAATAAGGTGTTACTTGCACGCTTGAAAGAAAATATCTTATATTAATTTAATCAAATTACTATTAGTCTTATTTATTACTTACATATGTGAAAAGACTCGTAGGTATAAAGTTTAGTTTATGAAGAGCATTTGCCATTTGTTTTTAACTAATAAAAACTGGAGTCAATCGACGTTCGTATTTAATTTATTATAAGGAATAATTTGTAGTTCGGATTCCTTTAACTGTTCTTATGTTATTGTTTTGTATAAAACATCCATGATTTACGAGGAATAATTTGTATTATCCTGTTTATGGTCTGGAGTGACATTTCGTATGTTCCAAAGGTCAGAAGGACATATTTCGGAATCTCACCGATGTTTAGGTGACCTTTGGATATCTTTCTTTTATTAGGTACGCTTTCGTTTTTATAAAAAAATCTTAACAATAAAGAATTTGTTGGAGTGGGTTTCCCCATCTAAGTATGGTTTTATTTACTAACATACTTTAATTTTATAGTGTTGTAAAATACGTAATGGATGTTTAGACTTTTGTCTTTTAATCACTATAACATCTGAA
Source organism: Tinea pellionella (assembly GCA_948150575.1). NCBI lineage: Eukaryota > Metazoa > Arthropoda > Insecta > Lepidoptera > Tineidae > Tinea > Tinea pellionella. The sequence continues at coordinate 5,768,767 of OX411252.1, forward strand.
CTATAACATAACGTGGATGCAGTTTGACATACGGTTGACATATAAGGTTCCTGGATGATACAACATTAAAAATAACAGGAAGCATAAAAGAAGAAAGGGTTTAGTGCTTTAACTAAAATTGTTCATGGTTATGGTCAAAAGTTAAAAAAATCTCCGAGATGATGGAAGCTAGGTTACTTTAAGTTGTAGGTAACAAAATAGCCAAAACACCACCTTCACGCTCATTTCGGCTTAACTGCCATAGAATTAAATGAAGTAAATAAACCTTTTATTCCAAGAGCTTTCATTTAACATATTGTGGTCTATCGTTGGCTTCATACAAAAGTGCCCATAGTCCTTTAGGATTTTTTTTTTTAAGATACCATTTTGATGGCACCGTATAGCGCGCTGTGTTCAATGAAGCAATCTAAATTGATTTTAGAAATCCCTTAAAATGTCGACTTGAGTCAACTATTGCAGTCTTGAAATTACCCACTTACACTTTATGTTTTAGGAAAGATTTAATTATCCGGCCCATTCACAAAAATCAAGTAGGGGATACTAATTTGTTGTAAATGTTCTTACAAAAGCACAGGAATAGATTTGTTGGTAAACGTAATTTCACGTAAATCCTAGTTCAAATGACTGTAATCTACTGGTGATAGCCTATAATTTAACATCCTCTACAAAACAAGAACCTAATTCACCGCATCATGAGTATGAAGTGATTTAGAGAAAATCTCCGCCTTCCTAAAGGAGTACTTACACCCTACCAAAGGAGGCACTCGTACCGTTAACGACGTTGCGATATTTAATTTAATAATAAATTATTAAGGGAGGATGCCCATTTTTGGGCCCACTTCTAACAGTTTGGCAACAAAACAATATTCTAAAGTAATATCTTAGTTTTTTATTAATTAATTTTAATTATATCAACACATCATTTACTAATCAATAGCCAAACAAAAAAGTTAGATATAATAAATTAATTAAAGCATTTAAAATAATAATAACCTCAAAGGATGCATCAGAAAACATCTAATTACTCAATAACCCGGGTGAAAAAATTGAAACTGATTGAGTGATAATGAAGTAGATTTATTTCTACAAAATTAACTAAAAATCATCGACAAACTCGAAAAAAAAATTGTGGGCCCATTTTTCTTAGACGAATGGGCATTCTCCTTTGATATATTCCATTTCGCACCCTCTTTCTTCTAATACCTAATTATCATTTAACATATTTTCTATGTTCTTATTATTTAATTTGAATATGTTCATTTTGAACCCTCTTCCTCTAAAATTAATAACGAAAGATTAAATTATAACAAGCGCTTTTTTTTTCTCTAACCTAATAACCAGTGGCTCTAAGTTATTATGCAAAAGTTTCACGTACTCCCAGGATTATGTATGATTACGAATAAGTTGATAACTTACGTGTTGGTTCACCCTGACCCTCTTAGCTCAACTCAGCAATAAAGAGCTTCTGAACGCTTTTACAAACTTTCTTCTTAACCTATCTATACGACACGTAAAGCCTATTACTTGGCACTTAAGATTAGAGATTTATTTTTTAAATAGAACCAAGTTAGATAAAATTTAATAACTTTGTTATTTATTCATTGGTTGCACAGTGTCCAAAATAAAAGCAATATAGATTATATTTAAAAATTAAAATAGTATTAGAATGTAGAATAAATTCTTTGGCTAACTTTAACTCTTCAAATAATCTTCAAATAAGTATACACTAGTCGTAAATACTAAACATTATTACACATATTTAACATATTATAAATAAGAATGTACGTTTGTTTGTCCCCTAATAACGCTTCAACGGTTGTACGGAAGTTGATGAAGTTTGGCGCAAATATTATGAGCTAGAATATAATAAAATATATATAGAATAGAATATAGATTATTTATAGAATACTTTTTTAAATTATTTTTTTTATAATCGCACATTAATTGAGGAAGGTTTTATTATGGATTAACGTGCGTGAAATGCTTTACTGGTGGTCTAAGGAGGCAAATGTGCGTTGTCCTGCAGGTTGACAGTAGACAGTACAGTTCTGATTAACCTCAATATATTGAAACTGGTGATACTCTGCAATATACCGGGCTAATAACTATGATGGTATCAACCTATCATTCTATGGTATACGTGTATTTTTTCTAGTATTAATTGTCCTTATTAAATATTGCTTACAATAAAGCATTGTTTATGTGAGAATATAACTGAAAAAGGGAGATTCCATTCAATGGTAATTTCATTTACAATTCCGGGACGCTCTCATCGTATATTCAAGATTTTATTTCATTACAATCTAATTAGAATTCTATAAAGAAAAGCTTTTGAGTGCTTCTTGTATAACTAATTGGTCTTATTTATATTCTTTTAAATAAAATGGCACGTTATGTTTATCCTTCCTTTTACTTTCCCTTTTTTACTTAATACCCCAATTAAAGATGGACAGGACATTATCCCAGTATGCTATGCTGAGATAGAAGGTAGTGACCTACCGCCAATTTCAAGTGAATTAATACCCATGAAGTGACCTTGTCGCTTTTCGGAATCAGCTTAGGTCCAATTTCACCAAAAGGCGGTTTAAAGTAACTTTGCCTGTTACGTTTTACGGTAACTTTAACGGTTTAGTTTACATTTAATACACACGCGTTGCACTATCGTCACGCCTGTTACTCTTGACGCTTACTTTAACGATAATCGTAAACAGCGAATTTTGGCTGGTCTAAGTTAAAGTAATAGATAAACCAATGACACTAACGTCAAATGTATAAAAAGAAGATGTTTTTCTATTAATTTTTTTTTTATTTGAGAATGTACTCATTACATCAGACACCCTTTCAACGATATGAATTTACATTGACAGTGCAACGCGTGTGGAGTAAAAGAGTAAAAAAAATCATCGTAAAATGTAACAGTCAAAGTATCTTTAACGGGCCTTTTGATGCAATTGAACCTTAAAAGTAACCAGCCAGCATAGAAGAGGCGACGTATAACGGTGCGGTCGCAGTTGCAGTTTGATTATAAATAAAGCGGCGGACTATAAACAAAGGATAACAAACTTAATACGTTCGGAATAAATAAGTTAGGTATCTACTTAGTACATCACTTAATGCCACAGCAGTTACAATTTTTTAAAACAAAATTAAAAGAAACGTATAAAGAATGATACGAAACGAATAAGAACTAGTAGTACAAATCAACATTATGCGTTAATTTTATTAAATCAAACAACTTTCTATATCACTCTTCTATACTTTTAAGTGTGATAGGCAAAATGATTATTACATTAACACTGTCCGGTCCACAATTGCTACCACAGAGAAAATATGTCTGTAAGCAAGCGCTGCTATGCTGACTTGAAGAGACGAGTGTGCACCGATTGACAGGGCGAATTCCTCTCGTTATAGTTTCGAGAAATAAAAAACTGAGACACGCAGTTAGAATTGATTAACACTGATTTATTTTATACCTTTCTAATTTGTATGGACGTTACAAAATAAATAAAAAATTGCTGGTCAGAGGCCTGTCTATACATTTTCACTGTCGTGGCGTAAAATGACATCACTCCACAATAGGATAACTTCGGCGGTCAAAATAATATTGTCTGATTGGTGGAAACGTCTCTCTCTATGCCGTGATAACGTAAATGTAAATTTATACTTGGACCTCAGACCGTTGATTCGCAAAACAATTTAACGTATGTTAACTTACACACGCGAAAGAGCAATTTCATGAATAAAATGTCGACAATTTTCTTAAAAGAAACTGTACTTACATATTTGACGATAATACGATTTTTAAACGAAATGCACAGTAATTTCTCGGTAAGAAATTATAATACAGTAGTTGTTTTAGATTATCTGACATACGACAACATGCGATATTTTAAACGCCTTTGCCGTAAATAATCAGATATTTTTATATGACCTACTATAGAATAAGACATGGATAGGAAACAATATACCTAAATAAAAACCATGCAGGGCGATTCCCATCGGTTTCTCTTTAATTTGAAGACTTGCAGTTTTTTTTACAATGCTAGTTATAATTTACAATTTGTTCTATTAATTAATTATAATACGCCGCAAAAACAAACTATAATTTGGATCGTTGTCTGTTACGCAGACTTCCCGGGTCCTCGATGGATAAATGTTACCTTACCCATGTGTTGTCCTTATCCTGATACCCATTGTACGAACAGGGTATTCTAGTTTAGAGTCTGGGTATTGTATTTACATATATTATTGTGTGTTTGCCTATTTTTAAACCTAGGTTATGATCAGTGAACTAAACAGAAACCTAATAAGAAAAAAGTATATTGGGAATTTATAAATCGATAAAATGTTCGTGCCAACGAGTGCCAGGAGCTTACGCTGTGGCAGAGGTTGCTCCAACACGAACATCGAGATTTTGTTTTAAATACTGCGATATTATAAAAAGTACAGAAAGTTTGCATACAACTACATTTTTAATTTAGTTGTAATTAATAAATTTTAAAAGCCATATATGATGAACCAGTTCACCATTATTGCTTTAAATAATAATCGTCTAAATAAGCTGCCAGGAGCATAATTATACACGTCCCCCTTTTTATTTTTAACGAATTAGGTAGGCAAGCTTAATGGTGCAATATAGATACAACCGAGAATAACATTGTCGAATAATACAAGGCAAAATAGTCCTTAAAGTGATGTAGCTAACCGTTTGATACAGTACCTGCCTATGTTAGTGATTTTATATAATCTTTGCATCAAACATAATAATTATGAAGTTTATGTAGTTTTAGCTAGTTAGACGATAATTTATTTTTATAGTAGCTCGGCATATGACCACATTTAGCCTAATGTACAATCCATGAGCGGAAACAATTGCACTACCACAAAGTAATGGCTGCAGGCCACAGTCTTCTCTGCTGTTCAGGAGATGAAAGTGCACCATCCACAGACGAGCGCACTGCTCTCATTATACCCGCCTAGTTCAAAGATATCGTGACGCGTTTACTTTACAACTGTTACACTTGAAAGTGGTGGTACTATTCCGAGTCTATGGGAGGCTAAATAATATGTATAATATTATTTATTATTATCAAAACTAAATTATTTTAAAAATATAATTTTAGAACAGACGCGGTCTAGAAATAGCTGAAAGGAAGTATCTTATAAAATCATATTCCTTTATAAAATATCATAACAAGGATCCATTCAAAATATACATACGTAGACATTCAATAAGAATGGGCTATTTAGGAGCTACAATTGGGTCTTCAATAAAAGGTCAAAAGGGTTCAATAAATGTCACATATTTGTTGTAATTTATTGTAAGAAAGTCTTATGTTGTAATTAATGAAATTGCTGTGAACATTACAATTTTTTTATTAGAAGATATTATCTACACTAATATATTATGTATGTATAAATGAGAAGTAACCTTGTCTGTTTGTTACATTTTCATGCCTAAATCGCTGAACTTATTTCGATAAAATTTGGCAAGGCTTGCAACAGAAAACTTTGTATGGGGAACCATTTCTCTTCTCTCTTATATTTCTCATCACTTCTCTAGTGTTCTTTTTAATACCTGATATTAAGCTAGTGTTTATATCACAGGCATTGAGCGACTAAAGTATTATATATAAAGTAAATTGATACTGGTTAGAATTTAGCGAGGTTTGAACATTGATTTCTATCGCCAGACCACGGCCGATCTAAAAAGCGTATACAGAAAGAAATAACTGAACAATACAGAAAAAAACCTTAAGCGCAATGACCAATACATAACAGGTTCTTAATGTGTTTATTTACCAAAGAGGTCTTAACTTACACTGGGTGGGGATAAGCGAGTATTGAACTTGACACTGTAGCGATACAATCGTTGTATGTGGGTGACACATTCCCGTGCCTCTCTACTGAATGCAACGTTCTATAAATATCCCTTCTACGAGTATATGGGTCACCGACCTACTAACTCCCTTAGATACATTTAATATTATATTAAACTATATGGCCGGCCGTGCATACACGGTTTCCTGATTCGATTTCCGAATTCTTTTGGGATTCAAACATTCGAATGCACACACTCAACGAGTACATGACACACACGTGCGTATATTTCAGTTTAGAAACAATTTTTGACGTTCGTTTCCGTATTCAGTCCCGTTTCTGAACGGGAAAAAAACGAATGACGTCATCCAAAAGCAGCACTCACCTACGTTGTGTGTACACACGGTCGTTATTTTCGTTTCGAAATTGTCTTGCTAAGCAAAACGAAATTTAGAATTTTACCATATTCGGATCCCGTACATATGTGGCAGGCCTAAACCGTACTATCAGGAGTATCATATCATATATAATAATATTATTTAGACTTGTGTTTGATTAATATTAGATTTATATTATATATTTTTTTTATGTTGACACAACATGTGACCTCGACTGGTCTGGTGGTAAATACAGTGGAGTTCCATGAGCATTGACGACAAGGGAACTGCTCGCACGTTGGCTCCAGTCACCACTACTATGCCGGCCTGAGAAGGTGCTTTTTCACGCTCCGCTTGAAGGATGTGTATCTGTTTCAATCAGGAATTATTGTAAGAGAAATAAATTCCGTATGAAAATATGTTCACAAGTTTGCAAAATTATTTTCTAAAACCTTATGGCATTAAGCTCGCCATTGTGCAACATGTATTTGTACAATAAAAAATATGATTATTATTTTCATTTTAGTATTATTTAATTATTCTCGATATGTAGCCGGTTATTAATATTATTATAAATAAATAAAATATAAATTTATTTAAAAAAAAAATTAAAGTATTTGCTTTATTTTCATTTTAATAAGCAACCCGACAGAAACTTGTTCGTCGTTGGTTATTTCTAATTAAAAAACCGATAAACATAAAAAAAACTACAATGGAATTTTCTTTAATAAAAGTATTAATATATTAATAAATTAACGTATTGAATATCTAAATATTTGGAGTGATATGTTGTCGGGGTCACCAATTTGGAGTGAGAAGAGATACTCCACTTAAAATAAATAAAACATGTTTTAGCTTGAGTAAAATAATATATCTTCTGACATATAAAAACGAAGGACTGACATATTTTAAGTTTTGACATGACACAAATACAATAATAAATCTACCTCACGAATACTCACGATTAAGATTACAGCAAGCAAGAGCGGTCTTGTTAGTACTTCAAAGGAAAATCTCTCTTCTTTCATTGTACTAACATAATGGTTTTAATTATTGTGCTTCTCGTTTTATATACCTACATGTATACTATTTATATATTTCCCTATTAATGTGTCATGTAATGTATCTGTGTGTGTGTGTGTGTGTTTATTGGGACACACTATCTCATAATCTTCCCGGAAGGTCGCCTTCGATTTGCTAGAAATTCCTTTGTTCGCATTAAGAAGAATAGTTCGGCTGATATACGTTTACAAGGAAAATACGAAAATATAAGTTAAAATATTATTCCTATTACTTAGATTTATTAGCTCATCATGAAATACATCTTACAATATTATCTTTTTTTTTTACATACAGGGTGGATTTGTGAAAGGAGTCTTGAGGCTAGTTTTGATGAACACTAAAATTTTTGTCTATTTTCGGAATCAAATCCATTGATTTAAAAAAAATACACATTACACCAGCCAATAGTGTCGCTAATAAGGATCAAATCCTAGAAAATAATAACATACGGCAAACTAAAATTGAAACGTGCCTGAGTCATTACTTGATTTTTTTCTAATTATAAAATGAAGTAAAAATCCTAAATCCTACTATGCAATTTCTGATTTATTTAAATATACATTTTAGTCTCATATTACTGCGGTAGTAAGACTAATTAAATGATTCCTTTTCGAAGTCACGTACAGCGGTTTCAGTAATTGCTTTTATCTTAAAAAAAACGTTTTTTAATACTCCTTTATAGAAACTTTCTTGTCTTTACCTTCAAAAAGGCTTTTTTATACTCGCGATAAAAGTCGTATTTCTTAGTTTATTATTAAATTATGTTGCTAATATTATCAACCCATACGTCGTCTGATCAAGCTAACATAGAGCAGATAATATTTATCTGTAGCAGAAACACCACGGAGTCCAGTAATCTATAAAAAGAGAAAAATATATGTTAGATAATAACTTTAAAAGAACTTTTAAAATAGTTTCCGTCGTAGATATTTGAGTTATATTCGAGACTTTAAAAAACATCATAAAAGCACCACTTAACGACGTGCTAGTAACTAATAATCTAGGAAACCTTATTTCTTCACCTCTGCGCTCCGCCTCGAACACTCGAGAGACAAAAAAAAGAAAAACTTTTAAAACCTTCGCTCAAAAACTGAAAAAAGTAATGTGACGACACCCACGGTTGACTGAGTTTCAATATCCACACGCCAGCATGAAGAAAAAAATTTTTTTTTTATATAACTCAAGCCGGCATAGCGGAGGGGACTGCTGCCTGCAGATATTTCTCTGTAGTAGCAATCGTTTCCGCTCATGGATCCCACTCTAACTTAACATCCGACACATGCTATTTCATATTTTTAAAAAAACCTGTTCTTATTTACGTCACTAGTTTGTATAACTTTAATAATGTTTGTACAAATACAATTGCATTATATTTAGGGTACTATAAGGTATAGATAGGTACAGACTTAGAGTAGTAGTTGAAACCGCTTAATGGACAAAGTTAACTGATAACATTCTTCCCAAAGTTAGACGTGAAGTAGACATAAGTAACTTCAAACTACAAGTAAATTAATTTGCCTAAGCTACTATCATAATGTAATTTAGTAAAATGTAAATGTAATTTTTACGGGAACATTAAAAACTTTTTATGAAGAAATAATATTTTATCTGCAAAGCCATTATTTCCGCTGTTCGGCTCGGTTAAAACTTCATTTGTCATATCTGCGTTTGAATCAGTGAAAATATCCGATGAATGTAAAATTGTAATTTCCCTCTTATCTAAAAGTATCTGCTGCTTTGTTTAATGCCTAATATATTTGCTTGATATTATTTTTTAACAGTAGCTTTGCATGTGACTTCATTCCGCTTAATGTTAAGCCAGTGTGTGGTCCATAAGTGGAGACAATTTGTACCAGAGAAGCCGCTAAAAAGCCGGCTTGACAAAACAAATATGCACCGTTTAAGTTAGGTTGGGACTCATTGGAAACTGGTCCTACGGGTCCAATTGGCACCAATGCAATTTAGTAGTAGTCAAATAGACTAACTAAAAGTGGGTCCAGATGACTACTCTGTTATGATAGTGCACTGCTCCACCTTTCAAGCTGATCCCGAAACGTTAGCTAGGATGTTACACTCGAAAGTGGTGGTACTACCTCTAGATGATTTGATCTCGTAGAAAGACATTGACATTAATTATAATAATAATCTTTATTTTTAAGAAACATAGCACTACATAGCGGGGCACTCCCACCGTTTATCAACTATTGTTCACAATATAATTTTAAAAATAAAAGAGAAAAATTTAATATAGATATAAAAATAATACAAAAACTATAACTAAATCGAACCTCACCAAGGAAATAACAAAATACAAAAATATTAGCAAAAAAAAAAGAAGAAAAAAACAATACAAATTAAATTAAATTGGTTTAAATAAAAGGATTAGAGCCATCCACATTGTTAAAACACTAAAATCCGCAATAATATCTAGTGAATGTAAGCTAATAGAAATCCTTTTAAGAAAAGACGCGCCCCGTACTTGAAGCGACAATCTTATTTTATTTGGCACCCTCAAGAGTCACACATTTCACCGAGTGTCAGGATCGCGAAATTCTCGATGGTAAAGTTGTCACCAAGCTCTTCATCTCAACCCATTCCCTCGACCTAATTCCCTTTCCATGGCTGGCTTTTCTTTACGACTGCTATAAAAGGGGAAACGTTTCAGGTCGGACCCGTTACACGCTCGGTCGCTCGTTCAGAGTGGAAGTATTGTTCAATAGATTTTACTAGCGCGCACCTCTTAGATGTAAATCTTTCAATTTTGATATCTTGTACAATTTTGACCCTTTCCTAGTGACCTGTGAAAGATCATTGAAAAATAAAATTCATTAAAAAACCATCCTAAAAAAAGAAATCCTGAAAATAGTCTAATGAATCATGATTATTTATTATACACGCTGACCACTCACGCATTTCGAACATAGTCATAAAATCATAAGTAGTTTTATAGATAAACCTACATTCAGATAATATATTACATTCCAAAGCAACTATATGGATATAATATGAGCAAATTCCATTAACAGACTGTTCACTTATCGAATTTAGAACGCATCAAAGGGAGACTTATTGGAATGGCAATCTGCTTATAGCTCAAAACAAATTATGGAATGTGATTGAAATCCCACATTCCAGATACAAATGCCAGTTAACTCCAGCTATATCCATCAAAATTATCAGATTTATACCTAAGTAAACTCAATGATTAATCTCTGTGGCGCAGTGGTTAGCGGACCCATCTGTTACGCAGGTTCGATTTAAAATAAGTTTAATGTGCTATTACTTATATGGTATTATAAAAAGCTAGATATTGTTTCGAATTTGGGTATTGTATGCTTGTGTTGTCCTTGCCCTGATACCCATAACACGGTATCTTATTTTGCCGTCCGAGTCAAAGCATTTAGCCTTTTATAAATTTTTAACGTGCAAATATATTTCTAGGTGCAAAATATAATATAATAATAAATTTTATATCCGCATTTGATCCCACACTCCACCTGATATTTGGTTAGAGTCCGGTCCATGAATGGAGACAACTGGTACACAGAGCCGACACAATGCTTGTAGAAAACAGTCGCTTCTGTCTAAATTGCAATGTATTGCAACTTCACGGGTGTTACACTTGAAAGCAGACTAAGCTGCTAATAATGTATTAGCCATCATCACTTTATGTATCACACTTTAAATGTAAAATGTTAACAAAGCTCTAATTAACTTAATCTATATTATTATTGTATGAACGTTACACACACAATATAATTGCTATTTAAATACATAAACAGATTGTATTTGTAGAAACACTAACAATGGCGCTAATCGAAATCCGTCGGTAGCAGATAATGGTTTGTTACGTGCCTTTGTTAACTGTTTAGTTAGTAATTAACGGATCAAATATACCTCTTTGTTTGTACAAATGATATATTATTATGTCTTATTTAAAGCGGTTTGTTTAGATAAATCATTTCACTGTGATTTTTAATAAATTCGTATATAGTTTTTGTATGAACCTGTTTTAATTAAATTAAAAGATTTTATGCGGCTTACTGTCCCGTTTATTTGCCAATGACTGCAAAGATTTTGAAATTTCGCGTAGTAATTAAAGTAAATAAAATAAAAACCGCATAATACATTTTAATTTAGTAAAATTAGGATATTTGTAATTCAATAATACAATACCAACAAACCTTCGATCTAAAAGGAAATACGAAAAGTGTTGGGTATATAAATAAACTCTGAGAACAATTTCGACGACAAAGTCGATGTTTTATGTGGAAAATAGGATTACAATTCACGTTAAACCGCTTCACAGCCGACCGAGTTTCCAATATTAGGTAGCTTTTGTTGGGGGGAAAAATTGGCAAAGTGAAAGAAACTTACGTTAAATTAAAAATGAACCTTGACCTTATATTTTAAATTGTTGATGCTCGCGATATTATTTTATATTTATATGTATTTAGTATTTCTTTAGAGGAATGTCATTCTGAGCGCAGAGTTACTAGAGATACTATAGATCTATATATAGATTTGATTCATGTCGGAAATTTTATTTAAATTAATTTTGCTGTAAAAAAATAATTAAACTAGTATCTGAGACAAAATTCAGAACTGATTTTTGTCAAAAATTTGTTAATTTTTAATCAAGGCTATGTTTTATTATTAATATTAATATTTCGTAAAGTCGTTATAGGATACCACGGAAGTTTTTATTTGAAACCACGGTTTTAGTGTAGGCTTGATCTCCTTTATGTTGGGAACTACTTTCCAACTCATTTGATTTCAGACTTAATTGTCTGCACAAGATTTCATTGCGACCTAAATTGCTTCAGGCAAATGCTTTCGCTAGTTAGATGGATATCTAAATATGTATAACGACTACGCTATTTACTAAACGCAAAATTTTCGGTCCATGTTTTTTATGTTCAATTTAATCTTTACGATCCATTTCGGTAAGCTTATTTACTTAAGGAAAAAAGGTATTAGGCGAGAAACGTGAACAATTGGTACTTATCATTTTAATGTTTGTTAATGTACCTACGTTTTTATAAAGGAAAGAAAAGTAATAAATAAAAATATACAATGACCTTACCCCAAATTAAGACACCCTGTACCTATGGGTATCAGAATAAAGACAACACAAATGTATAACTTGAATACCCGCAACAAACACCTACTTTTTAAAATTAATAAATTATTTGAATCATATATTATTAAATATTTTAAAATATTTTATTTAATATTTTAATTTTTTTTTGATCAGGAACTGGAAATTGGGGAGATATTTACAGTCTGGGGATCGCTAATCACTGCATCACAGAGGCTGAAAATGAAAGTCTTATTTTTATACAAATTAGATCAGATGTCGGATTCAATGTTTGGATAATTAATTAAACGGTTATTTTCTCAGTAAAATAATGCTATTTATGAAGTGCGGTCGGTTTATAACAATTTATACGTTACGATCTATTGTAACAAAGAGTTTATTAATGTTTACTGTTTTATGGTCAATTCAGTTATTATATACTACATAAATTTTTTGTTTAATAGAGTACTATGTAAACAACATTGTAGAAAATATTTTACGGTATGACAGACATTCTCTATATCTCAGAAGATGAACCAGCCATTATATTGCCAGCAGGTTACGTTAGGTTAAGCCACCCACAAGCTTTTGAATTAGGTTCAGAAGGCTATGTGATTTTCCCTCATTTATATCTTTTACAACGGGTATAACGCTTTCTTTTACATGTGAAATTGTAGTATAAAATATATAAAGGCGAATTCCTAATAATATAAGGAATATATACATATGCTATTGGTAAAGTATATAATTTTTATGTATGACTTAATGAAGCCTACTTTCAAGTAAAAGATGAATATAATATTGTAGTTAAAAATGTAAGATAATATATAAAAGACAATTCCCATTTGATATCTAATAGTTTGTTGACAAACAATATTCTAAGATAATAACTTATTTTTTATTTATTAATTTCAATTATATCAACACGTCGTTTACCAATCAATAGACATTGTTTAATAACATAAAAAACAGATATCAACAATTATTAAAGCATTTAATATAATAATAACATTAAATATTGCATGTCTAAATAGTCTTAATTACTCAACAACCCGGGTAAAAAAAATAAAACTGATTGGTAATAAGGAATATAGATTTATTTCTTTTTTCAAAATGTACCGTCGAAACAATCCCCTCGCGGACAAAAAAGTTTGGGCAATCCTTCTTCTGTCGTTCCATCAAATTGTGGAACGACCTTGCCAGTCACGTCTTTCCCCCTTCCTATAACATGGGATCCTTCAAGCGCAGTGTGAAGAGGCATCTCATTAAGCCGGCATAGCGGGCACGTTTGCTGTCTGCAGATCCCCTTCTCTGACAGCAGTCGCCTCCGTTCATGGATCGCACTCTGGCTTAACACCAGGCGGAGTGCGGTCATATGACGTGCTAAAATAATTTAAAAAAAAACTAAAAATCATCGATAAATTCTTCCTATTTACTTTTAGCTGTAAAATTATTCCCATTAAATCTTAGTTATAAAAGTATCTAGTTATCTACATTATCTGATAAGTATTATTATCTCCAAACAATAAACACACATTAAATCTCCCTGCACAATAGTTGTGTAGTTAATTCGAAGCACACAATAGATCACCAGAGTTTCCGATATTGTTATTGAATTTGATTGAAGCCCGTTCTCCTTTTGTATTCGGAACATTGTTTGGCAAAAGACCTTTTTCGATAGCTAGCTTCGATTTGTAACTATTGGATTTAATGTTGGACTTCAGATAATCTTAAGTATCCGAGTTTTTTTTTAATTTACTCTCCTATTACTGGAATCTGACTACTCTTAAGTTTTTACTTTCAGAAGTATATTGTGCTTCTTTTAGTTCTATTGTACTACATTACAATAGAAAAGAGTAACGTTAATCCATTAACGTTAACAACAAAGTTATTATCCAAGTTTTTTAAAATTATTTTCTTGTGTCTTGCTTCATATATATTGCTTTTAAATTAGGATCTAATGCAATCTTATAGGTATTGCACTGTACAGTGCACTGTCAATCTTGGTTTTTGGTACATCTTCGTTTTTTCAAGCCGGCATAGTAGAGACGACTGCTGCCCGTAGAGGTTTCTCTGTGGTAGCATTTGTTTCCACTCATGGACTGCACCACACTCTAGCTTTACATCAGGCGGAGTGTTGTCACATGCCGTGCTACAATAAAAAAAATTATAATAACTATTTGTACCTACATTTATGAATTAGAAATTGGACTGTGGTCACATTCCGCTTGATTAAACCAGTGTGCTTGCTTATGCAGACGAATGTGGTGCACCAGATTCAGGTCGAGATTCACATGGTATTCTTCTCTCGTCATACTAGACTACTTCCGAGCTGTTTCTACAACGCGACTGGATGACTTCCCGTTTCTGACATTTGAAAGTGATGATACTATCCCAAGACGACAAACTGGATTATTAACCAACATCATTCTGTTTACCACTTTTTACGTAAAATAAAGTTGTGCAATTATTACATTGCTGTTTTCATTTGATAACATTCTTGTTCTTTAAATACGTGCTCATTTTGCGTTCATTTGTTTATGCGTTGCATCATTTTAGGTTATCGTTCCGAATCGAATTGTGTATACACAATTGTACAAAAATTTTAAAATGTTTTATTGTTTGAACAGTTTTTCGACGTCCTCCGTGGCGTGGTGTTTGGTGTATGAATTTGTCAGAACAGTGGTCTCGGGTTCACCTCGTGGTTACAGTGGGACTATAGCTGCAAGCTACAAAGCTTTCGAAACGCACGTCGGATTAAATTATTCTAATAGTGAGCCGCATAATTTTTTTATCCAAAAAATATTTTTCAAAATTTAAAAGTAGGTTTGTTGTTTCGTGTCGGATAATCAAAGGCAGCAATGGTGGTAGTATGGAGTCAGAGTATTTATTTTTTATTATTATTATAATTTAGCAGTATCACAAGAGATCTATCTTGCTAATTACTTAGTACTTTCTTAAATAATTTTAAAATAATCATTATTTATTAAAGTTAGTTTATATTTGCATATTCTGTTACGACTGCCTATATACCGCGCTGTTCATTTGTTACCTACTTTTAAATTGTGGTCGAGAGGATATACATTTACCAACGATCATGCGGTTTACCAAAACGTGTTTAACAGGCAGAGAGCATTACATTAGTTATCAGTCACTGTACTCACAAACGTGGGCAGAACCAATTTACGACCAATTATTCGATTTTAATTTAATTTATATAAATACGCAAATATTTATGCGACACTTATTTCTATTTCTGAATATTTGCTTTTTCTTCGCCATTGGATGGTATTTAATTGCTATATTATTATTTATTTATATTTTAGTATAATTAGTTATAAAAGTAAAGCAGGAATCGAATTTGAAAACAATTACCGTTTCTAATTTAATTTGACAAATTGTCAGAGTCGTTTCGTCTCGTGCAAAGATGCGAATCAATATGCCCGAGGGTAAGGAGAGCCATCATCATCTTAATAAGGTAACAAACTGGGGCATCGAGCCCAACAAACATGCGAATTAACTTATTACGAATTATATTTTGAATCAACGGCTTTGCGAATATTCGGTTATGTCTTGAATTATTTTCCTGAAGCCCACAGGGATAGGCAAAGACAACGGCACGCCACTTATCACGATCCTTCGCCACGCTTCCCTCACATCCACAATTCTCTTCATGCACACCCGACGGATATAAGCACTAGGCAGCCCAGCTTTCATAAGAATGTCTCCGATTTTATCGGAAAACATCCTTCTGGGTCTGCCTTGTTTAACGCATCCATTCACATCGGATTTATATATTTCTTTCGTCAATCTCCTTTCATTCATCCTTTCCAAGTGCCCAAACCATCGAAGCATTCCTTTCTCAATTCTCGTCAACACTATTCCTCATTCTATCCGCTATCGTGACTCCACATACACTCCTTAATGACCGCATTTTTACTGCATTAATCCTACTCTCTTGCTTCTTCTTCCATACCCAACATTCACTTCCATACATTAATGTAGGAACAAGTACCACTACAATCCACTAGATTATTATCCGTTAACTGGTCAAATAATTCGTAATAGAAGAACGTATGCTTTTATTTCCCCACCAAATCTACGTTAAAAGTTTTAGTAAATCTACAACTGAACTGCATCTATTTTTGTCTTGACTGGAACTCTTAACTTAACTTAATGGAAATATTTACGTTGATAGTGGAAAATTTTTATAATGTCATAATAAATAAAAAGAAAACGGGCTACCTCTATAAATTGCCTATGTTACCTCTAGGGAACCACGGGAACTTTCAAAGTTTATATAAAAGGTTTACTGTTAAGCTATTGGGATGCCAGTTTAACCAACCTTAGTGGCCTCACCTAAAGGGTTTAGGAGAGCTTTTAAAGTTGCTTAAATATTTATTGTCATCATTAAACTTTAAAATATAATTTAAGACTTTTTTGTTAACGCCTGATATAAACATTTATACATATATCTACACATTTACAGAAAGTTACATTGGTACCGGTCCAGATTTTTAAAAGATTTCAATACGCCCCCGTAATAACTCAAGTCAAAAGCCAATCGACAGTTGTCAATTGATCGAATCGATGGGATGGGATTCGAGTCAAATCATTTGACGTGAAATCAAATCTATACCACCTCTGCGACGTAGTATCTAAAGTTTAGTTCGTATCTTTAAAGAACTTTATTAGAGTTTTTTTATTGTAGCTCGGCATGTGACAACACTCCGCCTGATGTAAAGCTAGAGGGCGGTCCATGAGTGGAAACAACTGCTACTACAGAGAAATCTCTACGGACAGTAATCACCTCCACTATGCCGGCTTGAGGAGACGAGCATGTACCATCTAGATTGACACTCGTATACGTATACTCCTCTCGTTATACCTGGCTACTTTCAAACTACGGCACTTTACGGGTGTTACATTCGAAAGTGGTGGTACTACCCCAGGACGGCAGACTGAGCTAATAACCATTTTCAGTCTGCCTACCACTCTTTTTTTAAGATAAGGTTCCTAGAATAAGTTTAGATTCGATGGGGATCGCGTGTCTTGTAGATAGTCCCTAAAAAATCCTTGAAAACGGTCTTGTCTGTAGATAATTGAAATTCATAGCCATTCATGTATGAAATTTTCTTAAGTCTAGATTCCTATTTTAGATATATCACCCATATAACTTGCGCTATCCATCAATTCTTTGGCCAATCTCTCGGGATTTCTATCCATACTTCTTCTATATTTCCGATATATATTATTCCAAGACAAGTTTGAATTTCTTATAATATTTTAAACTTTCTTGAAGTTTCTGGAGTAGTTCGTCGTCTTTTGAATATAAAGGGTGAAATGAATAAGTTCTATAGAATGAATGACTTAAATCAATAATTTAAAATATATTTGTTCTTCTACGTAAAATTTTCTTGTAATTTACATTTAATAAGTCTTTTTATTCTAACGGTAATTTACAATCCAATTTGTGTGTATTTTGTAACTGGGGAAGCAAGTTCTTGTGTCGACGCAATTTTTCCTACTTCTTCACGTAAACTTTTTTTATTTTCTTTGCTCCATGATTACTTACTGCTCTTATATATAAAGTTAGTAATATCTAATATTTAACCCATTTTATAGTAAATTTTTGTGTTAGAAACTTCAACATGTTAATTATTAATTAATTATGTTTAATAACTCATATAACATGGCTCAAGAGCAACAGAACATAGAGGCGTCAAACAAATTAAAAAAAAAAACTACAAAATTAAGATTGGTAGGCAGACTGATGATGGTTATTGGCCTAGTCTGTCGTCCTGGGATAGTACTACCACTCGAATGTAAAACCCGTAAAGCGACTTTGTCACGTTTTGGAAACAGTTTGAAAGTAACTAGGTTTAACTAGAAGAGTGTGCAATGTCAATCTAGATGGTCTTCGGAAAAGCCGGCATAGCGGAGGCGATTGCTGCCCGTAGAGATTTCTCTATAGTAGCAGTTGTTTCCATTCGTGGACCGAACTCTAGCTTTACATCAGCCGGAGTGTTGTTGAAAAAAAAAAGAAAAAATATAAATTACAATTCAATTAAATTAAATTATTGAATAGCGTTTAATGCGTTAATACGTCGCTAATGTTAATAATAAATTAATATATTTTCGTATTTGAAATTAATACCGTTAATTAATTACCTATAAACTAAATAATTATTTAACATTTATCACCACCATTTAACCAATTGTATTTTATTATACATACAATTATTATCTGCGATACTTAATTTTTTATTTTTTATTTTGGCACGACATGTGACCTCGACTGGTCTGATGATAAACGCAGTGGAGGTCCATGAGCATTGACGGCTAGAGAACCGCTCGCACGGTGGCTCCAGTCGCCATCACTATGCCGGCCTGAGAAGGTGCTTTTTCACGCTCCGCTTGAAGGATCCAAGGTGAAAGGATTGGGAGAATATGGGAGAGAGGAGAGAAAATAATAAAAGAAAGGGAAAAAAGAGAGAAAGAATTAATAATAACATAGGTTTATAGAGAATAGACAGTCTTGATTACCATTTGACACATAAATAATAATAGAGTTTTGGCGGCCTTCTTGAGATGTCAGGTTGTCTGTTTTGAATTATTTTCCTAAACTTTTGTTTCTTCGAGTGTCAATGCGTAATAATGGTGGATTATTAACTATTAAGTGTTCGTGAACGTGCGTGAGTGTGGGCAAACAATTCAAAAGAAGAGAACCTGTGTTTCCATTTTTCCTCCAAAACTCCCTAGGAAGTTTCAGTAAAGATTCTACCACTTTACTGGAACAATTTTTGACTTGACCTGACTGTTTGGTGTGATGAATGAATGACTCGTGATGTTATTAACTTGATGCAAAATATTTACTTTGACACTGGCAAATTGTTATACGCCATATAAAACATAAATAATAATAATATGATAGATTAGATTTTGGTCATGAATTCATAACTTAATTTCCAATACCTACTAAATATTTTGTATATTGTGTCTAACTAATTAGTGCTATAATTAATTAGTTTGATTGAATACTGTCACCCTTAGCTAATAGATTAATGTATAATTACGCTGTATTAGCAAAATTGATGCTGTAGTTGATAGGTGACTGCCATTAATCTAAGGTTTAATGTTTTAATATTTTGACGTTTAACATAGATTAGTTTTCATGAGATTGTTTTGCGTGTCATAGATGTTTAGTACATTTTTCTTTAGACATATAGCCTCATTTGATTATTTATTTAAGAGCAGTCGCAGTCTAGCGGTAAGACGCGCGAACTCACGATCGATGAGTCCCGTGTTCGAATCTCGCTAAATTCTGACCGGTACCAATGTAACTTTGTTATGTGTACTTTGGTTGCTCAGTGCCTATGGGCACTATTAAAGAGTGGTAGGCAGTTTGATAATGGTTATTAGCCGAGTCTGCCGTCCTGGGGCAGTACCACCATTTTCGAATGTAACACTCGGGAGCAGTTTGATAGTAGCCAGGTATAGCGAGAGGAGTGTGCACTGTCACTCTGGATGGTTCATTCTCGTTTCTTCGAGCCGGCATACCGAAGGCGACTGCTGCGCATAAAGATTTCTCTATAGTAGCAGTTGTTTTCACTTATGGATCACACTCTAGCTTTACATCAAGCGAAGTGTTGTCATATGCGGAGATACAATAAAAAAAGGTTTTTTTTGACCACATATGACCCCAGTCCGCCTTAAGCAGCAGTCTCCCTATTATGCCAGTTTGAGGAAATATATGTACACCATTTAGGTTGACAGTCCTCACTCCTCTCGTTTTCGTTCACAGCGACATAAATACAATAATATAGTTAGTTACTTACTATGTATAAATTTTCAAGATTTCTAAAAAAAATATAGCTAATATTTATTTTTATAAATATATGTCTTAAATTAATATCATATACATATAACAATTTATGAAATTGAAAATGAGTCGATTGTTGAAAGTACCAGAAAATTAATTGATTTCAAAATCAGTCGCCTTCTAGAAATGTAATCAATCCGACTAAGTTTCTCAAAGGACCACCTCGTTTGATGTTTCAACTTCGCAAAATTTTATTTATTTTCAGTATAAATATTCCCTTTTTTTACGTGTGCTTTGTTTCATTTAAGTAGGTATGATTTAGCAGAAGAATTGATTTTAACAAGGTCCATTGTCTATTCGGCATTCATTAATATAACAATTTAGCGACGCTAATTACGACCTTGTTATATTTAGGTGGATAAGTAAAAATGTTTTGAAACATATATTAATATCTAGACGCATAGAAATGATAAAATAAACATATAGAAATGATCCAGAACAAAAAAATATAGTGCCTATAGGCACTAAACGACCAAAGTACATATGCATAGTTACATTGGTACCGGTCAGAATTTAGCGAGTTTCGAACACGGACCTCATCGATCGTGAGTTCACGCTTCTTGCCGCTAGACCACGGCCGCTCTACAATTGTCAACACTAGATATAATGAATTAAGAATTAGTAACATAAGCAGTATAAGTAACAGAATAATCACACTAATATAATTTTACTCTCCTTTTCAGATATAGACATACCTAAGAAAAGAAAAGGAAAAATCCCGAATCCGTCATCAGAGGATGAAAAGCAGGATGTCGCGTACAAGCGAACGGCACGCGAGGCCCTTGTGAGGCCCCGCATTACTATGGGCTCTAATATTAGCCAACATTCTGCTAAGGGGCTAAAAGGGCGAAGGGCTCGCTCGAGCGGCGACCTTTGCAATGGTGACACAAAAAGCCAGACCGAATCCTCGGTCTGTGGTTCTGTGGTCGGAGAGGTAATGGGCTGGAACAGATCGTTGCCCAACCACCTTGACGGCAATAGACATTTGGCTGATTATAGTCGCGTGAATAACAACTATGGGGATTTCGGAAGTTATAACAGATGTCATCCGAAAGGCGGACGAGGGCTTCGGTATCGAGTTTCACAATCAGGTATTTATTATAAAATATCACAGTATCCTCTTTCACATTAATGCACAACGTACATAACGCTAAATATAAATAAAGAAAAGTTAAATTTTTAATAGATGACAATATTTTCTACATTAATTTAAGATGCTATTAATTTACGGTTATTTAACTTCTGAAATTTAAAACGAGGCAATTAACTAAGACCAGGGACGCATAAAGTTATGAGTGGGCCCCTTTCTTAATTGAAATCTCTTTATGTCAAAGATTAGCGTCCGAATAAATTAGCAACGAAGGGATTGCTTCAAGAAATTTTCTTTGAGGCCACAATACTTAACCATAAATTTCAACAGATTTTGTAATTATTTACCAGAAATTGCGTTATTTGGTGTGTTCCTAAATAATGTTTAAGTTTTAGAATGGGGATTGTTTGCACTAACAAAATACATTTATGAAAATGTTATGAATAAAATTAACGTCAGAATTTAAAACACATTATTTCCACTGGATTTCTGCTTTTGCTATGTAAATAGTAAGTAAACACCGAATCGCTGGTTTTTGGAAAAAGGCATGGAGATGAATGCGAGTTATGACGCAGCAGACACTGATTATCTCGCGTTCTTTTGTTTATTTGTTTCGCAAATGACAAGTTTATACATAAAAATTTAGTACAAATCGTGTGGAAAGAAACAACATCTTCCATTTTAATAGAAGTTTCCTCAATTTTTTAACAGAACATTATAAAGTTAAAATGTAGAAAGGAGTTATCTCATACGTACATAGAATTTTCTATATACTCTCCCCGGACTACAATAGGATAATATATTCCTTCCCAACGCTTTGTGAGGATAGATTTTGTGCAGCGTTACACTTGCCGAGAGCTAGTTTACGCTTCACATACGCAACACATTTTGACAAATTTAATCAAAATTTTATGTAAATTGAACTCTGTAGTGCTCATTCGTAAGGTTAAAATTTTATCGCACATATAAAATGAATATTCAAGCAGAGCACGTTGTTGTCTTTTTGTCGTAGGCTCACCTTTGAGGCAGTTTTCCTTTTAGGGTTTAACGTTAAATTAATTTTACCTTTATTACTTACATATTTTTATACTTATAAGACTGGAATCTATTTCTATTTTGTTTCATGTCCCCAAGAACGATGTTGTTACATCAACGGAGCCGTAATAAGATAAGCAACTATGATGTGGCGTTCTAATATTTTATTTTGTTGTAACAACAAAGTCACTTAAACGAATTACCTACTTATGAAATAAAAAAATATATTTTCTTGAAAAAGCTGTAACGAATAAGGTTTAATCCCTCATTCATTCGTCCATTTATAATGCTAAGAGATAGAGCTATAAGTCATTCCTTCTACTCTCATCAATATCGATTTGTCTTCCCCTTTAATCACCGAAAGAAATGTGATGGTCGAACGATGTTTTTCCTCCAAAATAATAAGGGTATTTTCATACTACAATATCTAACAAGTTATTGTTTGTATCATAAATAGATATGTAGGCGTATATTTGTTGTACAGGTGGTATCTTTTGTTTTCAGAAAAGCTCGTATTTTGGGCATTTACGTTAAAGTCATCCCTAATTGGATCTGACCGTTGTTGTTTTTGAATTTTGTGCAAATGTATAATTTACCGCTACAGCGAGTTTTATTATCTTTTATTATATAAACTTTTTGGTCCCTAATGTTTGCGAAGCGTCCTTGACCCGCCCGCCCTGTGTTTGATTCAAGGCGCAGCGTGTGACGTCATTCAGCAGAATCCAAAACAATAGAACTGACTGCCCGACGCTGCGTGAAACTAACATAATCGTAAAACACAGACACAACATTTCTTCGAATGTGCCGTTTTCTAAATTATGAAGAGTTAATATTCTTCAACTTTACTCCCATTTTGCACTAATCTAGCTGTTGTGAATTTCTTATTACCACTGATGAATAATATAGCTAATTGATCATAAAAACAACTATATACATTATGAATCGAAAAATAGTGTCCGGATTTCATTTACAAAGCAGCAGGAGTTCTCGATAAAACATAATTTTTCCTTAAATGACTTAGCCTCTTCTTCAACAATGGTCCCATGTCGGCCGCTCGTCTGGAGACCTACCATCTATTACGGACGACGTCTTTACTTGCCAGATTTTTAAATGAAGTAGGTAAAGACATTGTTCCTTTTAACTAATCTTTCAGCTCTTAATCTCCATTTCTGACTCACTTTATGATACGTAAATTATTCGCTCGTCATGGTTAACTAATATTTTTAAATTTACGATCATTTGAGAGTTATAAAATGTAACATAACCACGTACTATTTTATATAAGGGTCAAGTGTTGTAACGCCGAAGTTTTTTGCTACAAAAATAAACTTTTCGTATAAAGAACCGTTTGACTTATTCATTTCCAGTTTCAATAATATTGCGAGCTGTTCAGTATTGCAAAACTTTTCATATTAGATATTATTACATAAAGTACAAAATTGCTTCTCGAACATTCTGCGGTTTCATCTGGCAGCACAAAAGCGACATTCCATCTTTTGATTCAAGAATAATACGATGCCTTTTATTGGATAGAAGTTAGAACAAATTATTTTCTTACATTAACAAATTTTGAGCTACTTATGACTTTTTAAAATTTTTAGAAGTTAATAATAAAAAAAATCATATTAATTACGTGTGTGTACGCACAACTTATGCAATATTCTGCTGTCTGTACCTATAATATTGGTATCATAAGCATTTGTAACATCATATTGCACTAATTAAAATGGAAATACAATACATTAGACTAAAGTAACTTGTTGACCTACTTGAATATAAATGTCACGTAATAAGATGCATGTAATTATTAAATTAGACACTATACATGAGATCCGTTGCGCAATTATGCAGAAAACCTAGTTAGGTATTCTAGTTTAAAAGATAAAGTTCTAGGAACACTCGAGATAATACAGAGAACAAATATGCCTCATGTGGACTGAATAGAATTAGCTTTTAGCTTAGATTAAATTCATAGGAACATTAGCAAGTTACAGCGTACTTTTGTTATGGAATTGTTTCGTTGAATGCTTCCCGACAAAGGAAATATGTATTAAGCTAAAGTTTGACTATTAATTACAATTACTCTGTTACTCAGAATCATTTTCTATTTATATTATTCATCGTAATTAATAAATGGAATAAATAAAATAAATCTTTGATTCACAAAATACAAACAATACACGTGCAGTCCAAGGCCTAGTATAACCATCTCAGGCAGTCTCGCCGCGAAGTTTAAGTAAATTATTAGAGACTCTTCGTACTACCACTGTGTTTATGAAGTTACGTCGCCGATTGAATCGAATTGACCCGAATGAAACGATGAACGAATCGAACGAGAAACGAAATTTCATTCCTTTAAAGTAGAGATTCCAGGTTACAAATATTTTAGCAAAAAAAGAGGGATTAAGATAAATATGACAACATAAAAGAAATGATTATATTAATACCATTTACAAGCCATTGTTATTGTTAATAGAATATTTAAATAATAAATGTCTTGGGACACGTAAAGAAAGATTTTCACTTAGAAGCTTGTAGTAAATTTTAGATTTATTTATATTTTAACTTATTCCGCTCATCATCTTTTATAATAACTAAAATGTAAATGGTTTTATTAAATTCCATTATGAATGTAGCGTCTAGACAGTCGGCATAACTCTGCTTAACTAAAATACTTCGAAAAAGGAGAAATAAAAGTTCCAACACGTGCCAAGCTGAAACTCCCGTCTTTCTATGACGCCACTTAAGACATTCTAGGTCGAACTAAAGTATAGTTATTATATTTTATAAAGACTTTGTTCAATTTCTTTATTATAAAATCGAATTTCAATCTGGGGGATGATTTCCGGTTAAAACATGAACATCTAATAGATATGATATTATGATTGTGATATCGCGTTTATTATGAATAATTTGTCATCATGGTGGATGGGGAGACTGGTGTTTATTCATGTTCGCGCTTAAGAAACTTAAGAAAAAGTGTTTTCTTATTTATAGTGATAAAATCTATATAAATGTTCTTGTTTAAGACGTTTTACAATTAATTTTCTTTTTTTAAAATATCATATAATATAGCTTTTTATAATATCTTTTAGAAAGATTGGTTCTAACAGCGTCGACGACTTCGCTGTGAAGCTCTCAGGGCTTTTGTGTAACACCTTAAAGTGTTTTAATCTAGGCTTTTGAATCCAACTCTCTAGAACTCCTTTTGAAGACCAAAGAATTTTCTTTTAACTTTATTTGAACTTCAATTGAACAAGTTTCCTTTTTCTTTTTTAAAATCTTTTACTTTACAATGTAAAATGATTGCAAAAGTTTAAACCGAAGTTGTAACATATCAATTCATGTCACGAACATACGTGCAACCAAGATCCATGCTTTAAGTTTTCTCTTTATGTTTGTCGTTGGAAGAATATAATTTTACACCATGAATATTTTGAATAATATTTTATTTCAGAATTTCGTTTGTCTTTCGTGTTTTGTTTTTATCGTCCTCACGACCACACTCCTTCATATGTTAAGCTAGAGTGTGATCAATGAATAAGCACTGTCCATTGACAGGAATCGTTCTTTCCCTATACCCAGTTACTTCTAAGCTAATCACGAAACACAACTACTTCGGTCATGGGTTTTGGATGTGGTGGTACTATCCCATGACAGCAGACTAAGCTAATAATCATAATAACTTTCCCTACCACTTTTTAAAATGTATTTTTTATGTGCAAGATGTTAAAATTCTTTGTTCATCTTTGAATAAAACTCCATACTTAGTTGAAACCGATCCATTTCATCTGACGGGGCTGGTTCAACAATGGATATATACGTGGATATATATTGTATATACAATACGTGTGTGTACTTGAAACTGACGTGTCGTCTGTCTACTAAGTGTGACGAAGGAGAACTGACATTTGTTTTGAAACGCTTCAGGGGTAGTACCTACTTATTTAATGTTTACTTTACATCCTCTTTACAGTATTATCCACTTCAAAATATAAATGGGTAAAATATTTAATATTATTACAATATTAAAACAATCTCCTTTCTTTCTTTTATTTTCGGTGTCTGAATGCGAGGCGATTCTCGAATATTCTCAAATTTATTTATATCATTTTTTATGACTTATATTTTTGAGGAAACGACTTCCTATTATCTGAATACTACATTGGAGAATAGAGTCCAAAGAAGTCTTATTATTTTTATTTTAACTAAAAAGGTAAATAGGATCTTTTCTCATATCATTACGGGAAAACGTTTGTGTGCCAATGCTAAAATAGACTATTTTTTGTGCGTACAATATTAAGGTAAAATCAGTGCTCTGACAGGTGTCTGAGAAGACGTTGATAAGACGGAAGATATTCCGGGAGCTTTATCAAGAAGTCAACATTGGACAAGGGCTGTACCTATAGATAAGTGAATGTTTAACGTTGAAGGGACTATGAGATTTGTTGATACGACTTTGATTTATCCTTATATTTTGGTTTAAAAAATCCATCATAATTATGCCAAAAATAATTTAAAAAAAACCCTATTATTATTATTTAATATTAAAAAACCAAACGCATCATGTAAAACCATTTAAAGGTTTATGTCAGGATATGATGATATGAAACCTTTCTAATATTTATACACACACATAGATATCGTGATGTACCTACATTGTAATATCGACATTACCCGACGTTGTTGTAATTACGTCACAGTTCGATAGTTACCAGCCATCGCGTCGCCTCGTGTTTACTTACTAATGAATTTAAGTCATAATTTAAATGAAATATTAGTTCAGTCAAGTGTATGTAGCCTTGCTCTTTAATTAAATGTTAGGGAAGTTTACACCAAAAGGCTTATAGTCCAAAATTTATTTTGTACTAACTTTTCGTTGCATTAAAAGTAAAAATATAACTGCAAGTACAAAGTTGCTGCAGATCCGATTACCTGTGGAACCCAAATAAAAAATTGCGCGCTGGTTTGCTGTTTAACAAACCGAATTATATCATAAAATAGGCATTTATAGTTTTTTTTATAGTAGTCTGACGAACCACTGCGAAAATGTTTAGCGAGCTATGGCTTCTTGATGACACGAATTTACACCTTTCAGGTTAACAGGGCAGACTTCTCGTTATACTTTTTACGGGTGTTAAACAATCAGTACTTGCCCTGGAAGGCAGACTGGGATAATAACTATGATGAGTCTACATTCAACTCTTTTTTTTTAATTGTAGCTCGGCATGTGACAACACTCCGCCTGATGTAAAGCTAGAGTGCGGTCCATGCATGGAAACAACTGCTACTACAGAGAAACCCGTGCGGGTAGCAGTCGCCTCCACTATGCCGGCTTGAGGAGACGAGCATGCACCATCTTAGATTGACAGCGCACACTCCTCTCGTTATACCTGGCTACTTTCAAACTATTCCCGAAACGCGACAAGGTCACTTCACGGGTGTTACATTCGAAAGTGGTGGTACTACCCGAGGACGGCAGACTGGACAAATAGCCATCATCAGTCTACCTACCACTTTTTACATTAATTTTCTTACATTAATTTATAATAAAAATATGGTTTCTGAACGCATCTAATCGCTGAATTCAAATTCACGAGAATCTTAGCCCAATTTATCTTCTCTATCCCCTCGACATCGACATCACGGTCTATTTATATTTCTTAAGCATATTTTCATTGAAATTTCTGTTAGTACCATAATTCTGTGGACACAATTTTTAATTGTAAAAAGCTACTATGAAAAAAGTTTTTTAAACAAACCTGCAAATTGAAGCCAAGTTTTTTGCCGCAAAACGTTTCTTTCAATTAAAATATGATTTTATTGTCTGTAGTCCTCGTTGTTGCAAAGCCTGTTTTACTCTCATTTGTTTTTCGTTTTATTTATTTTACGTTTTTAAATTCACAATGAAAATGTACGTTTTATATTTAAATAAACAATGTATTTTTAAGTATCTTTTTATTTTTCTTTTTTTTTTTCATTTATAGTTAGTTGGTGCGCAGTATAAAGTAATGTTGGGTAAATCTAAAAGGAAAATACATCGTCCGTAAATCTGGACGATTTTATCTAAATGTAAGGTACGATTTTATCAACCAATTCTAAACAGTCACCGTTCCAGTGATCCTTTAATTTAGTGCCGACGCGCGCGCCGTCGAGCTTCATACTCTTACCGCAACCAAAGAAAAATTTACCCCTTTATTGAAATAAAATGTATTCTATTTATTTATAAGTTATGCATTATCACTATAGTAATTACATGCATGCAAATGTTTAATAATCACTTATGAACACGAAAAGCAAGTTATACGAATTAGGACTAAATAACTTTTAAAACAGTTTTTTTTTCAACAACGAAATCAAACATGAATTAATTTATATTTCATATCACACCAGTGACCTAGTCGCGTTACGGAGCCAACTTGGAAGTAGCCAGGTGTAACAGTGCGACTGTTGCCTACGGACCTCGCTGCGATCCACACTCTAATTTAACATTATAGACAAAGGTTTTCAAATATTACTTAAACGATATTCCTGTAACTAAATCCAAAGTCATGAAAACATAAAGCTACATTATTCATCATGGTCTTTAAAGCAACGATATAAATCAATGGGAAAGCAAAAAGGGTCGGTTTTATTCCTGTTTTAACTTTCAATGAAATTCCGGATTTATTCACCTAATCGTTACATTTTACAGGGCTTTGTAGATAACGAATCGTAATACTCTTATTACAGCTTAAAAAATAAATTATTTTTCTATTTATACGTACATAATCCGATCAATTAATATAAAATTAATAAATTTTATTAAATTTGTTCTATACCTACCATATTATTATTGTTAAAATAAATTACCTACTATTTTTATGGAGATCTAAAGATTATCTGTAGCCTTGTCGTCTTGTCAAGACAGCGGTCAAATTGACAGATCACACTCATATCTTATGCTACGATTTTCTTAGGTTTTGATTGAACATGTTTAACTAATTACTTTTTTATTTCGGCATATTAAAATGTTGAATTTGTTGTTATCATTTTCATTATTAGGTATTTAACGTTTAACTAAATTAAAAGACTTTATGCGGTTAAGATATTGTTAGCATCCGCTGTCAAACTGCACCCTCATCAAATTAAAATAGTGAAGAGTTAACTTTCAAAAAACTAACACTTGGGAAGCTTAGTATCATCGCGTCGTCGGATTAAATTAATCAAAATAGCTACGATAGCAAGCCGAATAAAATAATTTACTTAAATTAACAATTTTTGACTATTGCAAAGTACTTCTGTGAATACCCTGAACGTTAAACCAAATTAGCTAACAATCTATTATCATTTAACTGGGTCATTCACAATTACTCTAGCTAAAGCCCCAGTAATTTACATATTCGGCTAAACTATATAGATTTACTACTTGCATGGCAAAATAGCAGTCCATATTGTACGTTTCCGACACGCGAGCCTATATTTCACCAACCGCTCCCCCAACATTCGTTTTCACGTACGAAGTGCCAAATTTATGCGATATTTTGCTTAGATTCGTTTGCGTACTCTGAATCATTGATATGAATATCTTATACTACATCTTAGACTTATTTTCATGTGTTAAAATGGGATTTTCCCTTATACGTCATGCTATTTCTCTTGAAGCGTCGTACTGAAGTCTGTTAAATTACATTTTCAAACTAATTAAGTATGTAATGGATGGTATTTATGTAAATGAATCCATTACGTGACATGTTTCTGAATTTTAGTTAAAAGTACTTCATATGTACTGCTTAACACACGCCAATTAAAACTGATATGGCACGAGTAATAAATAAATACAATACATATGTATATGAGTACATACAATAACCTGAATCCAAACTAGGATACCCAGTACTATGGGTATTACGACATGCAAACTTATAATACCCAAACCCGAAACCCATAGATAATTCTTTTAATAATATATTTAATAAAAATGTTACAAATAAATGTTTGTTTCCTGTAATCGAAGTCGGGACCCGCGCAAAAACGCATCCTAAAAATTCTTAATAAACTATTAAACAATGAATATTAAATCCTGTTTCATTTTCAAGAAAATGAAGATATTTTAGCAAGAATATTGTTTATGAAGTACATCGCTTTATGGTATCTAATCAAATTTTCAGTGACGAAAGCTTTCCTCCTTTACTCGGGGGATCTGCTAGTAAACCACATCAAATATTTAAGTTGTTTAAATAACTCGACTGATACTTAATTTAAAGGTTGTTTATTATTTAATAAACTTCTTAAAATATTCCTTTAAAATATTGAATATAATTGCGTATTTAATTACGTTTAAATTAAAAGATATTAAAGAATCTACAAAGATGAAAGGATCGTGATAATTCATTTTGAAGCTTATCGTCATAGACTCGTACAATATCTTCTCACTCCTGTTCTTAGTAAACCAATCCGATCGAGAAGGCTCTCCCTGGGGGCACTCTTTAAGGAGATTACCGTCTACATTTACCCATACAAATATAATGAATGTTTTGTTTTAATTACAGGATCAGAATTAGAACCCGTATGGAAGCTCCAAGATCCTGGTTGCGACCAGGGTTATGGCTCAGAAAGATCTCCAGAAGAAGATTACGTTCCTCCAATCCAACCCACCATATCGCTTGAAGAATACGAAGCCCAACTAAGAGTCGTTTATCCTTTCATCAATGATGGTAAGACATTGTTTCCATCTTCAATTATAACGTTATATTTTCGCCCTTATACAGAATGCGGAAAGTCTAGATACACTTTAAAATAAAATGAAGAATCTTAAAAAATACTTTGATATTTTACTTTATGTTGAAAAATAGTAGACCAGTACAAGTATTCTCCAATAATGACGTTGGTTAAATACTAACCTTTACTGTATTCAGTAGGAACTCTACCTGACCTGAATATATCGGTGACCCACTTCCTAAGAACAAAGTTGGCCCCAAACCACCCGGAAGATGATATTTAATCTGAAAACTAAACAGGTCACTTTAAATATTCAAATTATGAGCGAGAAATATGGAAATGAAAGTATAATATTAAGAGTGACCGTGGCAGACTCAGTATAAACGTGAGCTTGCAACCGATGAACTACGTAGCAAATATTTTCAAAATCTCGGCCGGTACCATGTAACTACGTACAACATATTTTTTACGTGGGTAAATCTTTTTATATACCTCGCTTCTCGGCGAAGACGACTATATCGAACTCCGACTACAGGTCTAACCCCCCCACGTCATATGGTGAAGTCACAAGTAGGCTTTCGAATTCATCCGTGACCTCATTGACGCTTGGCTCTTAGATCCCACCTCATCGCCAAAACACCATTCCAGCTAAGTACATGAGCGGCAGTCCAACCCTGGGACTACTGTTCTTGGCCCGGGGCCAACGAAAAACAACGGACTTCCGCCACCGCTTCTACCCACGCAAGAGTTCTCTCACTAAAGTCTCCTCTGAAAGCGCTAGAGTTAAACATGAGAAAAATATTCTTGTGATTCTAAAAAATCGTAGTCTTTGTGCCGCTTTCAGTCCGGTACGTGGAAATCTCAGATTCCGTCATCGGTCGAAACAAAAATTTCTTTGAAATTTTTCATTAATATATTACGTATCTGTATAGATATTATTAATATAATATAATATGTATATAATAGAGAAAAATGTAAGTACTAATCCTGAAAAAAAATATTTAAAATGCAAAATAAGCTTAGTTTAATCATCAATAAATGTGGACTTGCGGCTGTGTACAGGTTACCTAACCTATTGTTCAGGCACTAGCTTTGTGTAGGCATTAAAATTCTCAATTACCTATAGCAATAAAGTTACTTACAAATTTTTCTATCACAAAGGCTCCGCTAAAAGGAAATCTCGGTTCTATTCGTTTTATCGCATCTAAAACACTATTTCTCAATTGTATGTGCAATAACAAAGTTATAAATTGTAAATAAAACGCGCACGAACACTGAATAATAAATGTACACGTATTGTATCCGCAAGTAGACATCCCTAGTCGAAAATATATCTTACATATTATTTTGCAGTAAGAAAAAGGCCGTAATCCTTTAATCCTACAACAAAGGTAACAAAATCAGCTAACATTTCAATCTAGCTTTACAAACACTACAAGTTGTCTGAAGCGCAATCTGGAAGAGTGCGTGTAGATAAGTAATTGACATATATCCTCAACAACCTTCCTCACGCAACGTTTCCTTTATCTCCCCTTTTTACGCTCGTCTACCTACATATTGTAGTTGCCTTATTTTTATAATACTTTTAACAATAATAAAACTAAACGTGAACGACATATCACTGCGTCCTCAAAAAAGATTCACGGATTATTGTCTGTTATTTGAGAAATATTTAATTGTAGCAACACTTTGGCTTTAGTGAAACAAATATTTAGTCTGACAACATTATCGTTGCTGAGTCTAGGGTCACACCTTAATAAGATAAAATTGGTATTAAGAAACTGTATTTTGAGTTATTTTGGCGAGATTCTGTAGATGGATTATTTTTCATTTAGTTTTTATTATATCTGAGCCCTCCTAAACTTCGCCTAAATTCCTTGGCAAAGCCTCTTAAAAATTAGAATATTACTGAAGACTACACAATACCGATTGAAAAATGAAAATATTACAGTCTTTAATCTTTAGCTTAATGGGTAATAATACCTTTACTTTTAATAAAATAACCACCGCTTCTCTGATCCGACATAAACATTTTAAATAAATACCTTTAACATTGTGACTACTCGCGTTTTATACTAATTTTAAGGCAAACATTGTAAAAAAAATTAATAGAAGCTATACGAAAATTTTATTGAAATCACGTATCAGTGCCACTTTTGTGACCTAAATACATCAGTTTTTGCCAAATAAGGAAAAACTATGTCACGGGAGCTACCCGTAAAATAGATTGTTAAAGAGTTATTGAATTTCAAAAGAGGCAGCATAATTAGTTTAGAACAAATTTTATTATTTTTATTTATTTTATTTTGTATTAAAAATACATATAATTAAAATTGAATAGAAAAAAGTAATACTCACACAACGACCTGATTCGAAGTCACGTCTTCCGTCAAGCGCCAGGATGTTCTGGCCACTGAACTATTCGGCCATTGGCATCTTACGTGTACTTGTCGAAATTCCTCTGAATTACATCTTACATTTTTAAATTAAAATAAATTTGAAGTCATCTTGATGTTAAGCTATTTGAACATGTTTTAATAATTCTCGTTGATTTTAATTGTCATTTGGCTTTTACCGTATATTGCAAAACCCACTCTTACTTCGTTATTGAACGGACGGGTCGCAAAAAGTTGGCATAAAATTAATTGTGTATTGGGACATAAATGGGAATTACCACGACCGTTTAGGAGATTTTTAATTAAAATTTACCCCAGAATTGTTGCTCTTTATTCTATTTTTAAAATGTACAAAGTAAATACGAAATTGAATTTGTATTAATTATATTAAATTACATTTCTTCCTAAGCATCGTAATGGAAATTAAATAACATTTTTTATAGTAGTTCAGCTACTCCAACGGAATGGACATGGAAATGTGTGTAGGTAGCAGTCGCCACCGCTATGTAAGGTTAAGGAGACGAATGTACATTTTACATAGTTCTCGGGGTCCTCTAAAATAAACACAAGATAAACGATTTTCATAACATTATTAAAGTTTAGATATTTTTAAGATTTTCCGTGCTTCATCAAAGTTTATAGGAAACCGATAGACTAGTTACGAACTAGCATACATAAGGTCTACTTTAGACAAGTTACAGGGAAGTTGAAGGGAGGTTGATACCACAACACAGCTTTTGAATAAGCATGTTCCCACATACCTGTATATCTATAGGTACCTAAATAAATTTGAAAATAACTGTCTATTTGTAACATTTTCACGCAGCTCAAACCGCTGGACAGTTACGATAAAATTTGGCATTCTGAGTAAGAATATAGGCTACCTTTTGTCCCAGAAAAAGGAGGAAAGAAGCTAGGGAAATGAAAATTCATAAGACTTTTGATAAGATATAAAGAATTACGTATTTCATCGTTTTTGCAAAATTATCCCGCGCTGGTGAAAGTGTGTAGCAGGAACTCATAATTTCTCAAATTACATGCATACAAAGTTGCAAGCAACAACTAAGTAATGAAAGTATAAAATCTAGTCCACAAGTTTAATTTTTTTAAAATAATTTATACCCGCAACTTGTATGACTATAATAATTAGAGTTTCCGTTTCATCCCTAAAGAATTTTTATAGTGCAGTAACTCTTGTTGCAGTATTTTTTTTTTTATGTAGGTACTCGTACTGTATGTAGATGGGAATAGTTCGACGTAGTATGATCGCTTTGATATACGAGAATGCACATAGTTTATGTTTACTATGTCGTTATTTACTTTTTATACATTTCTTTACAATGTATAATGTATATATTGTTAATAAAAATTAACACTTTCTTTTAGTTTGCCGTATATCATTATTTCCCAGAAATTGAACCTTATTAGCGACACTATCGGATGGTGCAATAATTGCTCAAAATAAACGGGTTCGATTCCCGACTGGGAAAATGGATTTTTCAAAAATCTAATAATGCAGTTTTAGTTTCCATCAAAATCGGCATCAAGACTCCTTTCGGCATTTTTTGTTATCTCTTATAGTATTTGGCCATGAAAGCCTACTTGAAAAACTCAGCCTGTATAGCCTTCAGATCTACCATTTTTAATGATTGAACATTTTATAAATTATATTTATATAATAAAGATTTAAGAAAGGGTTTATTTTTCGATTTTTATATTAGGATTTATTCCATTATCCTTATATAAAAGGTTTGTAGGGATGGAACGTGGAAGGAAACGCTACCCGAATAATGCTAAATATAGAAAAACTTAGTAATTATAAAATAAATTGGCATTGATTTTCTGTTATGCCCGTTCGATACTGCCTCCTCAGCTACAATTATCTTAAAGAGAAACTATAAGATCTTAGATTTTGTAGACGTAGCATTCAATACAATGACTCTGTGTAGTGATTTCCATGAAATTGACAAAGCCGCACGTAGCTTCAACCAAGACTGACTAAGCTAAAACTTTGTCATGTGCTAATCTATCTCCCATCTTCGGCTTAGCTACTCTTTTTTCGGAGATCCTGTATTTTTACATGTGTTCATAATAGTTGAAAACGTTATTATACAAATCAAATTGATTTATTATTGTAGCACGTCAAATGACAACACTCGCCTGATGTAAAGCTAGAGTGCAGTCCATGAACGGAAACAACTGCTACTACAGATAAATTCCTACAGGCAACAGTCGCCTTCGATATGCCGGCTTACGTACCACCCAGACAGACAGTGGACATTCCTCTCGTTATACCTGGCTACTTCCAAACTGTTCCCGAAACGCGGCAGAGTCACTTTAAGGGTGTTACATTCGAAAGGATTTTTAACATAATATCTTCAATAGTCAAGAACGGAATTAATCATATATTCTTACCAAATAACTAAAACAATACTATATTACATCTATAGTACATAAGAATGGCTGGGATTAAACCACGTGATCTCATTTTTATGTTCAATTTGTATGCACAGCCTACTGTTCCCTTGACTATATCTCCGAGCTCTTGTCACTTATACAAGTCCACGAAATCTCGCTCGGAAAATAGATTTTGTAAATTATCTAGTTTTACCTATTTATAGTCTATCTACATAATTAACAGTGTATAAATAACTGAATAAAAGATTTTATGCGGCTTACTATCACGTTTATTTCGATTAATATGATCCCGTGAATACACGGCGCGACTTTTCGAAAACTTTAGCCGAGCTATTGTTCGTCCCGATTGCTTAATTTCAGAAAGTTAACAAAACTATCTTTAATTATTTTTTATTTTAAGTAATCGACGGATTGTTCAGAGTTTAACAGTTGAAACTAACGGCTTTGGATTTCAGTTTGTCTATGATTGGGTTTCAGATAGTAAACCGCATAAATTATTTTATTAAGTTAAAACTAAAAATCTATGGAGACATTTTTTGTACACCTACTCTTTTTTTATGTATAAAAAACTGTATATTCACGATATCTCATAAAGCACTTCCAATATTCACAGTAGCACCATATTTTACCTGAAACTCAATAAAGAATCCACAATAGTTTTGAAACATCAGCATTTTACCTTCTTATGTCCTTGAAATTTGCCTAAATGACATTATATAGAAGTTTCCTTTATGAATTATTCAAAACGCCCTTTGCCTTCGTCGTTTTCGCAACTTAGATGGATGACAAATGCTTTTTTACTATATAAAAATACGACTTGTATTATATATAGCCAGAGTATTTTAATAATCAAAAATTACTAACAAAAAATCTGAAATTAATTACGATTGATAATATTTTTATGGTAGTCCGACATGTAATCACGCTCCACCACTGCACATAGAAATGTCTGTAAGTAACGTCGCATGCACTTTGAGAAGACGAATATGCACGGTTCAGATTTGTCGGAGCACATTTCTCTTGCTGTTCCCAACTACTTTCAAATTAGTCACAAAACTCGACTAGATCAACTTCATGGGTGCTCTTCGAAGTAGTACTGCCACAGAACTATAAAAACCATTGCCTACCATTCTTAATCAATAATTAAAAAACTTTTTTTTAATTTAAGATAAAATATAAACAAAAATAAAGTATTCGTTCGTGCTTCAGTGAGATCAAATGGATTCTCTGTTGCAAAATTAGTAGTTGCAATTTTTTTTCTTCAAGATACTTCTCAAGTTACTAAGTGTACCTCAGAGTACTTGTTAGGTCGGAGTTTCTTAATTAAATACTGTCGACAATTAAATGTGCCAACTTGAGAATTTTTACAATTTTCTACCATTTTCCCAGTGTTTAGGTTCCCTCCCTCATTTATCATTTGCCACTTTTTCTTTTTGTGCTGCTTTCAGTATTTATGTAAGCCTAGAAGATAATTTCATACGATATATTAATATACATATAGGTTTCTTATCTCCATTATCTTTATAATCAAACAATTTTATCATTATCATGTCGCGAGATGAGTAATTTTAATAAATTTAAAATCATAATTATTATACAGGTATATCAAACGAGCTCTAAATTTAATGAGATCGCGCTATTTCACTGACCTTATTTTCTCAGTGAGTACTGCCTGTTATACTATACCTACCTGGACAAACTCTTAAGAAACTCGTAAGCTGTATTTTTAACAATTAAAATATCATGAAAAGTGAACTGAAAAAAAAAACAACTTGCACACAACAGCTTAAGCTGAAGCAGAGATATTTTTAAACGAAGCTTTGGCAAAGTACTAATTTGGCTTGGCTGAAAATTATTCGGCAACATACAACCAAGACTTATTCAAAACATGCAATCAGCTTGTTTAATTTTAACAAACTGCATGCTCTGACCGAACAAAGTCACTTGTTTATTTGTGGCCGTTACGTTTACACACGGAGATGTCACTGCCAACAACCATTTAACAATTCCATGAAAACATTTTAAGATCGAAATATTATTATAGATCACAATTTTCTCTATTAGAAGCTACTACTCTGGTCTACTTCCCTTTTTTAAATATAGTTTAATAAAAATGTTTTAGTATTACATCTAAATAGGAAAATTAGAGTGATTCTTTGAATTCTATAGATAAAAGCACAGAACCATAACTTTCATTACTACAGTACAGGAAAACTTGCAAAAAAAAATTAGAACGTGTAGAAGGCGTTGATGACTTTCTATACTAATGCGACCTCGTATACGAATCTTGTTACCCAGTTTATTGAATAAAATGGCGGCTCGGGAGACTTTTGTTTATTCATGACCTTTTTTATGTTCAAGGCTCAAAATCACCAAGGTGGCGAATTTAGAGTTTAGAATTTTGTGAAAAATGTTTAAAAGTTATTGATTTAAAAATAGGTTTAAATGATTGCGAGCTTTTTTTTCTTAACATATTTTGCAGGAGCATGCATAAAAATTATATTTTTTTAAATTACAGTGTGTTAAAGGATACTTGTCAGCAATTTTCGTCATTTCGGGAACGATTTTAAATATTTAATTTAAAATAAAAAATGTTTGTAATATGTATATTAAAATTAAATAAATAACAGTACTTTGCTATATTTGAATATTCCTCATATAAAACCTTTGAATTTTCCTCATATTTTTTATGTAAATCGGAATCAAAGTTGAATTTATGGTAAGGTTACGATTTTCAAATTTAAAGTTTACTTTTACAAGAAATTCAAAAGAAATTTAAAGTGGAACTATAGTATATTATATAAAAAAGAACATTTTTAATATATTCACATAATAGTACATTTAAAAACATCTAACATTTGTGGTAAATATCGAGTTTAAGTAGTGTTCCCGAAAATGATTCAGTGTTCCCGAAATTACCAATGCGTTCACTGAATGATGACATAACGTTTTGGGAGCAGTTAGGGGCTAACCGCCCCCTGTTAAGAAAAACACAGAAACATAGTTGTTATTAACTTTTAATTAAATGATTATCAATATAGGTATGTTATTAGTAAGAAAATTAACATTTATAAACTACATAAATCAGTTCACAACTGCAGTCTTCTCAATCACGTAACACTTACATTAAAACTTTGGAACTTGGTTGTTACACCTAATAGTAAGTAATAATAATTATTTAAAGATAAATTAACGGAAGGATATCAATTAAAGTAAAATAAATGAATCTTTTGAAGGAAAATAACTAAGCATTAATGCAATTAACAAAATTAAAGTAATAAAGTCTCTTTCAAATAAGCAAAAATGTAATTAGTCTTTTTCGAATATATCAACATCTGACTTAAAATAATAATACTGACGACATTTTTCCTTTTTAATTGTAGGAACCGGAACTATCTCTTTTATTTGTTCATATGCAATGTAAGATATATCTTTTGGATCCAGTTTGAATACTTTGGCACTATTGCGCACAGATTTCAGGAAAGTAATTTTAACTTCTCCGTCGTCTTCTACATATGTTTGACTGACACCAACGTATCTGTAGAAAACGCCTTGTTTTTGTGTTGGTACATTAATTAACAGGTATGTCCCAGGAGAAATTAAATTAGGATGAATGTTTTCTTTCTCAGCCCCGTAAGACGTTCCAGCTTCAGCATTAATGATATTTTGCTCCGCTCGCTTGCGATTTGAGATCGTCATTAAATCCTCATCATCTGAAGACGAAGAACCATAAATGGCTTTGAAAATACTTTGCTTCTTGTTGTTATTCACCAGGTCTTTGTAATAATTTGCTTCAGTTGGTTCTTCAAGATGCAACGGGTCAATAGGCTTCAAGATGAAACAATTCATTTTCTAGAAGCACATCGTTATCGGGGCGTATATCTTGTAGGTTGACCCTTTTTTGTAAATGTTTATATTGAAACAATTCTAAACACACTTTGGGTCCTTCTTTCCATTTTATATTAGTAATTTTCATTATACCCGGTATAGCATCTATTGCTTTAGGAATCGTTTCTTTCATTTCAGTCACTTCTTTATCAGAAACTTCTTTTACCAGAATAGACGACTCGGTGAAGAGGCCAACAAAGTCAGAACCGGACTTTATATCTTTTCCCATCAAAACATGTCTATCGGCCGTTCTTTTTAAAACTCCGCCAACACCATCCATAGGCCCCTTCCCGTGTCCAGGTTCGCTAAATGTCCATGTTGAGTTGGTTACTTGTTCGAATTCATCGATCAAAGTCTTAAGCCAGAGAAATATATTTGTACGGTTCCTGTATTGGGATGTCGGACCGTCGGAGTAAATGTGCAGTGTGTCAATTTTAGGGTTATCCAGGATTTGTCTTAAAATCGGTTTCAAGTGATTCATCGTTGATTCATCTTCTGAAGTTGGAGGCGTATTACTGATTGCATTTGCGAATATCATCTTTTTTTCTCTGTATGTTTTTGATGCTTTTCTCCACCGCTTTCTTAACTTGCGCTTTTCACGTTCTGTCATATCACTAACTTTAGTAACTTTTTTTTCCGCTTTTTTCTTTTGGTAATACTCCCTGTCCTTAGCTCGTTTAATTTCTCTTTGTTCGGCAGTCATATTATCTAAAAACTTTCTTTTCCTAGCATTTGCTTTTTCTCTATACCGTAAATATGCTAAACTATCTTTTTTTTGTTGTTTTTTTGGCCTTCTTTTCTTTTTTCCGTCTTTCTCTGCTTCCATGCTTGCTGAAATTACATTAAATAGTATTTTTTTATATTTTATCATTGAAAATGTATTGCTTTAGCATCATATCATCATTTCGGGAACATTGTCGTCATTCCGGGAACGTGCCATCATCCTCGGGAACGCTCCCGAAATGAGCGTTCTCGGAATGACGTTTTTGAATCTTCGCGCGCTTGACACCGGCGGTAGCCATTTTGAACACAATATTTCTAGGTTAACGACAAGTAAACTATAATAGTTTTACCGATTATTCTATGAAAAAGTATATTTCCAATATTACAAACAATAACACGTGCTCCCGTAATGATGTACTATTGATGTACGGTATGGAAATTGTAAATAGAAAACGACATACCACTTTATTTTCCAATAATTTGGCGAAAAACTCAGCGACACTCCACCCATACACGCGCTTCCTCTACGTCAGGTTGGCACTACTAAAGGGTGCGTTCATCAATCAAATATTTTGGTCAGTTATTGATGCGTTCACAAAAATGACGTGTACTTTTCCGGACAAACTATTTGACAAATTTTATGCTACAAATAGTTTTGTAATGTAAACATTATATCAAATTGTCCCTTTTTAAGAAAATAATTATTCTATTTAGCCCATTAATTAAATAAAATGATATTAAATACTTCGTGATTTAGATGCTTGTTTTCCGGCAATAGTACTTCGGGACGCGTTCTCGGGATGACTTTAAGCACAAACATTTTATCATGATAAATGAAATAATGCATTCTTACGAAAATAATAATAATGTACAGATAAACAAAATCAATTTCAATGATTTAGAGTATAGATTTTTGTAATTTAATAACTATCTGATACTTTTATTTCTTTCCAAATGAAATTTGCCACCTTGGTGGTTTTGAGCCTCAAGTATTTTTCCAACGAAGTTATTTTTTTGCGTGCATTTAGTAAATTTACAATTCTGGAGTGGTTAAAACAAAAAAATATGGCACAATTAAGTTAAAGTGCTGTTCATGAGCGAAAACAACTGAGAAATTGTCTTTTGATCCAGCAGCTCCACTATGCCGGCAACTTATATCACTCCGCGGGTGTTTTACTTGAAATTGTGTCTTCGTTTAATTCGTGATTTCGTGTTATATTTTTTTACCTAATTGACTTATTATGCTTGTAATAAACAGAATATAAATATAAATAATATAAATTGAACAAATATGTGAGAATTGAGACAGTAAAAATCATCGCAAAATTTAACACTGTTCTTCAGTCACTTTAATCTTATGCCAATCAATATTTTAAATCAATTTAATATTGTACATTGCATTGCCTTGTTTTTTTTTAATAGTTTATTTCACTATTTTTATACTTGTTTAAATTTTATACTTCTTTTTTTTTATAAAGCAAATTCTATTGAAACTTTAGGTAAAGTTTTATTTGTGTGGATTGTGTTCAACCAATCGAACGTGTCGCCTGGAGGGAACTACGCAAACCCAATGTGCTGCAAGAAAACAAAAAAAGGCACGCAACAATTATAAACATCGATCGAAAACCAAACATTATTTTAATAGCTTTTCTATAGAATCGAGTTTCAGCAAGGTAAGCTTATAAGCTCATGGGGATTTTATTGTGTAACATGCTACCGACTGGACGGCGCCGCTATATGGCGCCATAGTGCCTCGACGAGCTGCGAAGGATTTACAACCAATGTCGGAAAATTGCATTCAACAATAGCCACTGTGCTACATAGCAATGACATTAACGCCGCTTCGACGACGAGTCAACATTGAAATGTTAATAGAAATAAAAATATTATAAGATTGACTATGTCAGTATACGAGTAAATGTAGATTTCTCCCATTAATCTTTGTCCAAGTTTTGTACAAAAGGAGTTTTGTGCTAAATGGTTTTTCTGTGCAATGCCTCTACGTTATTTGAATAGTTTTGTAAAAGTGTTCACTGTAAACGAAAGCTTTAATATTCACATATTGCAATTTTTAAACGGACTCGTTAAATATATGCGTTTTGCCCTTCTATTCTAATCAAATCAAATATTGTACTAAAATTTAACTATGAATATACTCGTCAGCATTTGTAGTTTACGAAAGTCGTCTTAGACCATCGTTATTGCTCCCATAATATTTGTCGATTCTGCCTTTCGTTTTTCAGCGAATTCAGTTTCAAATTAACACAGGCTCACGACCGAGCTAAGTTAGTGCCGCAGTCCAGAATTGAATGTAATATTTTACAGGGTTCTTGATTGTATTTTGATTCTTATCATAAAGAAGTGCTTGACTATTATGAAAACAAAAAAAAAAACATTGAATATGAAAATTCTATTTATTACAGAATTTCTTTCAATAAAATTTCATACATACATTTAATGGTAGGTACGGTTAGCCACACAGTTACTCTGGCTGAAACCTCACTATTTGTGGGCTTTCAAGCACAGAGAAGGGTTAACTTTCAGGCCCCAGAGATATTCGAAAGGTTGGTCGAGAGTGCTCGAGCTGGCTTCTTACAAAAAGATAACTTTTAAACTTCTCGAATAAAGTTCTATATAGGTACTTACTGAAAATACTTTGTGAGCTATTGGAACAAGTGGGAACACTGTTTAGTAGTAATGTTATAAAAATATTTCGAATATTCTAAGGTTTATATTTTCGCAACTTCCAAGCTTTGAAATAAAGCAAGAAATTCGTAAAGTTATCTCCAAATTTTCTTCAACTTGTGCAATACAAACCACTAGGAAGCTTCAAAATACAAAATTAGATCTACCAAAATAATGAAATCTTAATTAACTTAAACAAAAGAACGAAAGCCCATTATTTTAATTCATGCATGTGGAATGAACTGATGAACCAGTTAGGAACCGTGAGATCCTATAAAGTTATTTAATTTTACTACTCGTTTATTTCATTATTATACTAATAATGACAAAATCTTCTCAGACAATTTCATTAACCTCACATACTTGCTAAATTATATT
The DNA here is from genome assembly GCA_948150575.1 of Tinea pellionella. Classification (NCBI taxonomy): domain Eukaryota; kingdom Metazoa; phylum Arthropoda; class Insecta; order Lepidoptera; family Tineidae; genus Tinea; species Tinea pellionella. The sequence goes on from OX411252.1 coordinate 5,812,301, forward strand.
GTTTACAAATACTTACTATGTCATGCAGAAATAATGACAAGACTGGACTGGAAAACTTTTATTTATTTTATTTTTGAAAAATTATAATCGTGACATACGTCAAACCAAACAATTTTCGAAATTGAATAAAAACATTACTTAACAATACGAGTTAATAATCACTTTTTTTCTACAGATAATTTTGTGTTTATTTTTAATATTAGTTGGGTATCTATGAAAAATGTTGTGTTCAAATATTATCAATCGAAACTACTCTAAAACTAACTTATAACTATATTATATTATATATACTATATAACTAAGAAGAAAGTAGAAGAAAAAGCAAAGCTGGAAAAGCAAAGTTGGTATCATCCTTTCAAGCAAAAATTGTGTTTGAAGTGACAACCGTAATCTTTACGAAAGATTTTCAGAGCGAGAATTAAAATTACGTATCTCTAAATAGTTTTCGATTTAACATAGGTTTATTTTTTTCCCCCGTTATTATACGAGTACCTTATAATTTTAATTTAAAAAAGTTATTGATTAACATTCCATTCGAGTCTTTCAATGTTATCGTAAAAACGATTTTACTGCAAATGAAAAAAGAAAAATGTCTTCGGGATTGATCGATTTGATTACATGAACATAATTCCCGCGGGCTTCCTTTAGTTTTTTTTAGAAACGGTACTTAAATAGACTTCTTCTCTAGACGCATATTAAAAAAATCTAAGGTCGTTCATTCGAGCCCTGTCAATAAGGCGTCTTACATCAATCAAATTAAATTTATCGAGTCATGCTAGAACGACATCCTGCTACCTTAATTCCACTATTTGTTCACGTCAAGAAACATTCATATTTCTTTTCTTTTAAAGCACAATGTTTTTTACATTTAATTTTGTGTCCTTCGTAATTTTTTTTGAAATTACCCAAAATGTTAGTCCATTGTTTTAACTTAAACTTAAAAACCTGTACCTTAGTACCAGCTTACATCAACATCACATGTCAAATCATAGTTAAGCAAAATCGAGTTTAAATCGGTTTAAATACCATAGATGTAAAATGAAACATCATCATAATCAATTGTCACGCCTTCGTCCCACAGGGATAGACAGGAACACCTTCTTAATATTATTTGTGTTAGCGCGTCATGTAGCCATACTCTACTCGATGTTAAGGGGCGTACATCTCCCAATGCATACGATTGCTTCGACTTTGACCGTTGTAAACACGCAAAGAAACTATTATTTTCACATTATGCCTATTTTGATTTTAAAAATATATTTAACCATACTCTTGATCATAATTTTTCGAATTTAATAATGTAAATAGTTTCACTCAGAAAAAATGTAACAAAATTTTATTTAGCACTCATTTTTATAGCCTAATTTTATATCCCGTATAATTGTACAGCTGGCAACAGAGACAGCCTTAAGCCAGAGTGAATATATAATTTTATAATAGCCAGGCTATTATAAACCAGACCTCGACTGATGTTACGCTAGAGTGCAGCCCATGAGCGGAGCATGAGTGCACCTAGGTTGACAGTGTACATCCTCTCGTTATACCCGGCTACTTTCAAGCTAATTAAAAGTATCCGTTTATTATGATTTATTTTTATATGAATAAAGAGTTTCAGGTGAACTCCATTTGACGATCGATGATCCATAAAATTTTTACAAATGAATGAACATGTATGTTTTATACACAAACAAAAAGAGAGAAAAAAACATGTCAAACTAAAATTCGAGAAATAGTATATTAAAATTCGATTCAATAAGAGAATTATTATATTATTATTAAATAAGCACGTAATAAGTTGGCTGCATCACCTTAAGGACTATGCGCTTATGTAGTTTACAATCAAAGGAGACAATTTCATTTGTATAGAAAATAGACCCACTATATTATATTATAGTAAGATTTATTAATGAAATATATGCTGATTTCTACCCCATATTCTCTACATTATAGTAATAATATTAGTTTAATCTTGTCTAACCGTAATAATGAGAAATAGATCAATAATCATAATAACTTAAATGAATGAAATAAATTAATAACTTCGTAATTCCGGTTAGATTAGATTAACCAGGTATAAGAGAGGAGTGTGCACTGTCAATCTAGATGGTACATGCTCGTCTCCTCAAGCCGGCATAGTGGAGGCGACTGCAGCCCGTAGAGATTTCTCTGTGGTAGCAGTTGTTTCCATTCATGGACCGCACTCTAGCTTTACATCAGGCGGAGTGTTGTCACATGTCGAGCTACAATAATAATAAAAAAAAAGATTTTACGCAATCTATCGCCCGATTGCTCTAATAAATGAATTGTTATTTTTATGTGTAATATGATCATAGACGTTCCCTTAACCCATAAACAAGGATCTCTTTTACATCCATAATTGGTCAAAAATAAATGGGAGTGTGTCCTTCTGTGAGCCCCTGATGATCCTTTCATAAAGTGTCAGTTTTACTGTTAGTACTATGAAGTCATTTTATTAGCGTGAATGAAGCAAAAGACGTGTGTTATCTTTTTTGTCTGAACAAATAATATAAGTAGTAAGAAATAATAGAAATCAAATATTGCTTAGTATTAATTTAAATACTAATTTCATTATAAACAGGTACAATATAATCAGATTCAACATTTAATACATGTTGATATTAATTACTAACGTATGTATACATATCCACAGAACATAACACCCTTGCAATTGATCCTACGTTTAATTTTATTTCATTCTATGTCATTTTGAACCTTATTACATGAACCTAAAGTCTATATTATCATTTTAAGGTTGTAACTTATATCATTTATTCTCGCTGTAGAATTATTTTCAATTTTGCTTACGTTTATAGTACTCGTGTTATGCTGATACACAAAGCTATTAATACTGGAAGTGATAAATATGCCATTATCTATTACAAGAAAGACCTTAGGCAACAATTCGTTGTAATAAAATGAACACTGAATACAAAATGACCTAAATTATTACATACTCGAATCATTAGCGCCGTGGTTTAGCGGTGGTAGCTGTAAATTCACGATCGATGTGACCCATGTTCAAATCTCGCTGGCCGATGCGGTAGTAAAAGTCGAATCGAATCCCAGTGACAGTTTTAGTAGGTAACTCTTTGCTAAACCTTGAAATTCCAATCAAAAACGAAAACACACATTCTTCTGCTATCATTTGCCTAAACTCGCGCACGTTCACGAACACTTACTGAAAACATAATTAAATAATTCATCATTATTGGATGTTTGACGGCTGCACGATCCATGAGCAGAGAAAACTGCGAGACGGCAGATAAACATCATCAGTCTGCCTGCCATATCACAAATGTGAACAAAATTCATAATGTTATACCAAAATTACATTGGTACTGGTTTGAATTGAGATATTTGTACACAGGTCTCTCTACTGTAAAGACTAAAACTCGAAGTTAGTAATAAAACGTTACGTTATTTGTTACTCTTAACAGTTTTATTAGGAGATTAGTGGATGATCGTTGGTGAACGATAAAATTAATTAAATTGTACTTAAATGTCGCTTTGGTAACTCTATGGATGTTGTTTCATGTTATTGGTTATTATTATTGATGCTCACAGTTCATTTTCTCATTTGTTGACTATGGAAGCATGTTATAGTATAGAGGGGAACGCGATCAATGAACTCAAGTGGTTATGGTCGAACTAACTGCGATGTAATAGTTAAATTAACCTAAATTATTACAACATACTCTTTTTTTGTAAAATAACTTACAATAGTTATTAAATTCAAGGAATACTTTATACTTTATTGAAAAATTTACAAAAGGTGGACTTAAAGCCGTGAGCCGACCTTTGGGTAAGTGAGAGGCGGTAAGGGGGGATTATATTAATAAAATAAATACATAAATAAAATATACAATATACACATACACAAGGAATATTAAATAGATTTTTTTATTAATTTTTCATTGTAATTTAACTAGGTCTAACTGTGTATCCTGTAGTTTATTATACAACCAATAAAACAAAAGCATTTAAAATGCTAAAAAATAATCGATAATTTACAATAGTTTTTATTTAAATATGATAACAATTGAACAGAAGAAAAATTATCGCACACAGTGCGCACAGCTGAGGTTGGAATCGAACCCACTCTTTACACATGGATGATCACTTAACTACACAATCGTTAGCGCTTCTCATGACCGCGTCTTTTCTCTTCTTATCTTTCTACCGGCATCTCTATCAACTGTTGAAAATTTTATGAAAATAATTAAACTTATTATCAGCCTTGTGCGCGCATTGAAATCTTTCTATTCAGTTCTCATTATAATAATAAACAAATCTAGAATATTAATATGCCCAAAAAAACTGAATTTTCAATTCAAGAGACTGAAGAATTTAATCTCTTTGTTAATTCTTGCTCAATGCAATAACGTCATTTATAAAGTATTAAAATACAATAACAATATTACTGTTAATGTTTAAATTGCTATTGTATTCTAGAAATTCTATAAACAGCGAGTACTAATCTGTAGCAGGTGTTCATATTTTAACTTGTAGTGTATAATATATCATTTATACAACGAAGCGTAAATCCGCTTTAGAACTTCTACATAGGATTATTAAGTTCTTGGAGAAACTTCACATTGTGGTAAAATTAAATAATATAATTACTCTACTGCTTATATCATAGACGCTGATTAGGGTAAGTAAGTATTATACATGCGCATTAACTTTTACATACGCAATAGCTGGCATAGTGGAGGCGAATGCTGCCCGTAGAGATTTCTCTGTAGTAGCCGTTGTTTCCATTCATGGGCCGCACTCTAGCTTTATTTGTAACCCGGCATGTGACAACACTCCGCCTGATGTAAAGCTAGAGTGCGGTCCATGAATAGAAACAACGGCTACTACAGGGAAACCTGTGCGGGTAGCAGTCGCCTCCACTATGCCGGCTTGAGGAGACGAGCATGTACCATCTTAGATTGACAGTGCACACTCCTCTCATTATACCTGGCTACTTTCAAACTATTCCCGAAACGCGACAAGGTCACTTCACGGGTGTTACATTCGAAAGTGGTGGTACTACCCCAGGACGGCAGACTGGACAAATAACCATCATTAGTCTGCCTACCACTCTTTATTAGTGCCTATAGGCACTGAGCGACCAAAGTACATATAACAAAATTACATTGGTACCGGTCAGTTTTAGCGAGGTTCGAACACGGGTCTCATCGATCGTGAGTTCACGCGTCTTACCGCTAGACCACGGCCGCTCTAAAAGAAAAGAGTTATACCAATATTAAATTAAAATGGAATTCTTGATGTAATATATCTAAAAAATTTGCATTGAACGTCGTCGATTTGTTAAAACTATTATTTTTCATACAACGCTAGGTGTTCATCACACGAAATGAATTCAAAATCAACATTGGTAAAAACACAGATTTAAAGTTAATTGTTTCGTTTGTTTGATGTATAGTCTCTTTTTCGACTTTCCACAAAAACATTATTTTGTTATTTTTAATTAAATAAAACTGTTTTCAGTTATGACTTAAATAAATAATGAAATATTATTGAATATCTGTTTTAATTCTTAAGCCTGCAAATATTACTATACTGTTAATTCCAATAAAATGTTTCAACTTTTATATAATAAGTACTCATATAACATAATAACAATTAGATTATTTTTTTATAGAGTGGCAGATGGGGTAGTGCCACCACTTTTTTTATGTAGCTCGGCATATGACAACACTCCCCTGATCTAAAGCTAGAGTGCGGTCGATGAGTGAAAACAACTGCTACTATAGAGGAATCTTTATGCGCAGCAGTCACCTCCGCTATGTTTTTGCCGTGTTATATGCCACCATTTAGAGTGACAGTGCACACTCCTCTCGCTATACCTGGCTACATTCAAGCTGCCCCCGAACTTTCACGTATAACACCAATGTCGAAATAACTAGGTATAAAGAGAGAAATGTGCACTGTCAACGTGGATGTTGCACATTCCTCTCGTCAAGCCGGCGGATGCGACTGCTGCCTACAGAAACTTATCTGTGGTAGCAGTTGTTTTCGTTCATGAACTGCACCAACTTAAAACATCAGACGGAGTTTTATCATATGTCGAGTCAAGAAAACAAAATCCATATTCATACAGATATACCAGGGTAAGAAGCCAATCACTTAAGTACTAGTAAAGTTACAATGTACTACCTTAATTTCCATATAGGCCGTATATGTGAGTAGATTATATGAACGGTCAATTAAGTTGTTACCCAAACCACTACCAGTCGTCAAAAGACCCTAACATGAATAATGCATTACGGGATCCTTTGTCGGAAATCGTTCAATTTTTCTCGTACAATATGCCGAATAATTGTTTTTCTAATGAAATTCCTTCAATATTTAATAGAAGAGTTATACAATTGTCTTTTATATTTGTTTTTTATTATGTTATTAATAAAATTACATCTCTGTTAATTATTAAACTTTGATGTCAAAATATTTCTACAAACTAACAACTTTTACTCAAAAGGCTCTTACATCATTAAAACTTGCAATGGAAATGTATTTACGCAAACACCCTAGAAAATAAAGGGTTGAGGGATCGTGTTATGAAACTCGCCAAAGTGTAGGCAGTAGGGCAACAGCTGTGTGAGCCACTTCCCACGAGCTCTTCCTATTAACAAACTTATTTAAAAGTTACGTCTAGTTCAATAATTATGATCATTTCCAATTTTTTTACGTCATTCTAATTAATTTTTTCTCTTTCTTTCTACTTCTAATTTAAAAAAAACTAAAAACATTTCTGAAATAAAAAAAAAATATTATCTTATTTTATGATAATTGTATTTTTACTAATTTTTTGCCTCTGATTGTTTAATAATTTAATTCTATTTGTATAATTATTAATTTTATAAATTGTGTATATTTTAAAGATAATTTTGTATGTCGAGAGACGTAGCACTTAAATAATGCTCCCACAGATAAATAAATTTCATTTTATTTCATTTCATTAATTATAAGAAAGGCAAAATACCAAGAAGAAGAAGAAAAAACAAGGATTGGTTTCAGCTCAATTTTATTTAGTTGATATAGTTATAGTTTAATATGAAATGTCTAAAAAAATAACCGTTCATGATAAGCAAAAAAATATTTTTCCTCTTATAAAGTACCTCGTTCTTTTTTATACATTTATGTTAAAAATACCAGCCGTTTGGTCATTCTCACACACTACGCACATGATTGATCGTCTTACGTTCATATTGATCCAAAGGCATCCGAAGCTTTTACATACGTAAAATTATCCTTACAATTCTTTAATTTTTTTTTTACTTGGAAAATTTTCAGTCTGCCGTCCTGGGGTAGTAGTGAGGTACAGTTTGAAAGTGGCCAGGTATAACAAAGTGTGCACTGTGAATCTAGATGGTGGCATACTCGTCTCCTCAAGCCAGCATAGCGGAGGCGACTGCTGCCTGTATAGATTTATCAGTAGTGGCAGTTGTTTCCGTTCATGAATCACACTCTAGTGTTGTCATATACCCAGCTACAATAATAAAAAAATCGCAACTTATTTATACCTCTTTATTGATTGGTTAATTGGAGTATAATTAATTTAATTAAAATGTTTATAATTATTGTTTTCAGCGAGTTAACTTTATTATAAAGTCGTAACTAATCCAGTTGTGGTGTTTAATTATCTAATCCAGGGGTGCTGTTCTGAATTTCACTCATTAACTTAATCAGGCTGTAAACTTTTAACAGAGTTTCGTTCACATTGTTTTAATAGAGTTTGTATTTGATTGCTTGAATGATGGCACTGCTGGCACTGTTGGGCGAAATAGGGATGGAATGTTAAGGTCAAATTCGAGGCCTAAATTCCCGCTGCCTTAACCCTTTGTGTAATAAGAAACCTTTTTACTCTCTTTTTGGCAACCTTCTGTACACAAAAACCTAAGTTATACTTAAAAAGGTTTTTTTTTATTTAAGAGCACCATTGTTTCAGCGTTGTTCGTTTACACCTCTCCTTAAATGTAAAACGAATATACAATGTTTCAACAAAACTGGTTTACTTTGAGTACTAAAGCTGCAAGTTTACTATCTACTTAGCAGCTGCTTTTCGTGTGACTCAGTCATAACTGCAAACATTACCCGAATATTAAGTTTGTATATTCAGCAACAACACCGGCGACAGTTTGGTATAGTTTACAATGTGTCACTTACCTTAGAATTATGTGCTGTCCTTTGGGAATTACGACTTGGTGACCGCTCTTCCTGTTTGCATGTATTCACGTTAAAAATAAACTAAACAAAAAAGAATGCATGAATAATTTAATACTGGCACATGTTTTGGGAAATATTCATCTTATGTAGTAGCAATGTACGTCAAAAAATTGTAGACAGAGTGATGATGATTAACAACCCAAGCTACCGTCCTAGGGTAATTGTATGACCAATTTCAAGTGTAACATGATCTAGTCTCGTTTCGGGATCAACTTGGAAATGGCCGAGTATATTATAACTCGTTATACTCTCTCGAGAAATAGTCCTTTCAAGGAACGGTGTATATTATTCTACTTAAGCCAGCATAGCGTACACGACTTCTGTCTGCAAATACTTTTTTATATTAACGTGACTTATGACCATGACTAGACTTATGGTAAGCACAGTGGAGGTCCATGAGCGTCGACCACTGGGGAACTGCAGTACACGGTGGTCCCAGTCGTCGTCGTCACAATGCCGGCCCTTTTTCACTTTCCGCTTGAAAGATTTCTCGATTATAGCTGTTTTCTGTTTCGCCCGTGGTCCGCACAGTGAATAATTAAATTAAATTAGTTTTATTTAGTTTTTGAAATGTGTTAATAAATGTCACAAAAAGTTAAGCTATATCTTTCTTTGTCTGCAGATAATTCATTCACAGTAGTGGTGGAGAAAGATGGACGTGGTCTTGGTATGTCGGTCTGTGGTGCAGGCGGTTTGGTCAAAATTAGAAGATTATATCCACCACAGCCAGCTTGGAGAACTGGTCGATTAGCGCCAAGAGACTTGCTGCTTGCTGCAAATGGTGTACCATTGGCTGGACTTAGCACTTACGTAAGTTTAAAAATATTAATATATGTTTTTAGAAGTAGAGACATTACTATTTTTGTATTAATTGTAACTACATAGTATGAAATAGCCTAAAAACTTACTGAGTAAACGGACTATCTAACGTAAGATTATTTTGTCAAATCGGATCGCATACGGGACAAACAAACAAAATATTCATTTTGATATATAAGAATTTATATTTTTAAATATTAGGTAGATCCATATAAATTATTACTTAAATGTTTGACCACTATGATGTTTCGGCTGCGAATGATAAGTCGTATAATATATATGTATAGAGCACGTAAGTAGAGAATATATAAGCAAATGAGTACTTAACATTTATTAATCCTATTAAGAAATTAGGACAATTTAAATAAAATATTATGTAGGTTCGAAACAGACGCATTGTATTTAACAGCTCTCGGAATGGAAATAATTTAATGAGCATAAATCTCTGTGGATATTTTGGTAAATGTGCCAGAAATATGACGCGGTGAAATATTTTACTCGAACTGAAATTCGGAATGTTATGGATAAATGATGTTCAACGTTTTGATGTCGTATCTGCAAATGATGTGCGGTTTAACATGACAAGTAAATCCAATATTTACAAAACGTTCGTTAGTTATTATGACGGTAATTTGCAATTATAACAATAACAATTGTCACACCTTTTGCAATTACGAGTAGGTTTTTTATAGTAGCCCAGCATTTGACCACACTCCTCCTGTAAAGTGGAGTTCCTGAATGAAACTGCTACTGCAAAGAAATGGCCGCAGGCAGCAATTACCACACCTCGTTTTCCTAACCCCGAAAAGCGACTAACTCACTTCACACTTGAAAGCACTAACCCTGAACGGTAAATATGCAAATAACCATGCAAAAAAACAAATGAATCGCACCTAATTTTAAAAAGTAGATCGTAGCTTTGGATACAGGAAAGGAAAACTTTAGAACCAAATAGTGGGAGAGGTTTAATCTAAAGAATTTATTTAGCACCTTGTCATGCAATCTTGTAGAAACATAAAAATGAAAATAAAGATAAGAGAAAATAAACAATGCATCATTTAAGGAGTGTAATTTGCCGACGCTTTCCTCGCTGTGGTAACATAAAAACTTTATGAAAACTCTAACTCGTGTAACATTGAAGCCGCAGGACAAAACGTAATAAACTGTAAATGGCGAACCGACTAAATTGTGTGCAAACCTACACCGCAGGCACTTTTTTAAATTCTTTATATATGTATATAAATAGTTTATAAAATCTCGTTACCATTTTACTTTGTATACAATAGCTAATTGAGTAATGTTTTGAGTAATTATAAATTGTACAAATTGCAACATAAATATAACGTAGTCCACGTTTTACAATTCATTTTAAAGAGTTGTAGCCAGACAGATGATGATTTTATTAGCCGTCGGCCGTCCGTACCACTACTTTCAATGTAACACCCGTGAAGTGACTTTGTCGCGTTTCGGGAGCCAGGTATAACAATGGTGCACACTCGTCTCCGCAAGCCAACATAGCGACTGCTGCCTGTAGAGAATTCTCTATAGTAGCAGTCGTTTCCGTTCATGGACCGCACTCTAGCTTTACATCAGGCGAAGTTTTTTTTTAAATTTAGCTCAACATATGACAACACTCCGCCCGCTATCCCTACCGTGGTCCATGAACGGAAACAACTGCTACTACAGAGAAATCTCTACGGGCAGCAGTCGCCTCCACTATGCCGGCCTGAAGAGACGAGTATGCACCATCGTTATACCTCGCTACTTTTAAACTGTTCCCGAAGCGCGACAAAGTCACTTCACGGGTGTTATATTGAAAGTGGTGGTACTACCCCAGGACGGCAGACTGGGCTAATAATCATCATCAGTCTGAGCTTTAATAAAAAAATCGCATAAAGACTGACGTTTCTCTTATATTAGTAAAAAAATCTAGATATTTCTATGTCATACTAGATTCAATATCAATTGACGTCACAGTTATTGCAGCTCCGATGTCCATGTATCCGATAGAATATTGGTTTTTACTTATTCATGTTCAATGCATACGACACGCTGTTAAATTTCTAACTTTTTTAAATTAAAATGTCAGAGATCTTTATTTCATATTTCACAGTCGTAATTTTACTTACGTATGCATATGTAGGTAATCGGAACACAGTATACGGTTGATGGAGTCAGCAGTTAATGGTTACAGGTTCAAGTGTTATCTCTCAAAAATCTCAGCCGGATACTTTGATCTCTCGCTGCTTATAATACAACCACTACATGTATTTATTTATTTCATTATAATTATTTTTATTTATTGCTTGTCATATAATTTTAACTTAACAATCTATATAATGTGACGCCTCGGTAGTTCGTAGCAAAGAATATTAATTAAATAAAATATGAAAACATTCAAAAAAAATTAATATAAATTAAAATAAATAAAAGCAAAATAAGAAGAGAAAGAAAATACAAAATAATAATAACTAAAAAAAATAATAAGAATTCTTTAAATGCAAACAACGATTGTCGTAAACAAATAGTTAAAATAGATAAAAGGTTTAAGGCCCGAAGTTTAATTTTAATTAATATTTCAGGAAGCTTTAGAAGTACTACGGACTGCATCACCTCGAGTGGAACTTCGTGTATGTCGACCCCCACCCGACGTGATGGAGAGTATAACACCACCTGATCCACCGACACCACCTGTACGAACACCTCACCCACCGCATCTACCTCCTTTGGACCCTCTTAATTGTCATCCTATGCATGCTAGGTAAGTTTAATTAGATATATGTAAAACTATAATTTAGATTCATACATATGTTATTATTATAAATTTATTTACCTATTGGCTTCTCCACGTCAACTAATAGTATCGTTCATTCGACAATCTTTGTGTCGTCTCTTTAATTGAGAGGTTTGCATACCGATATCGGTCACCGTTATCCGACTGATCTGACATGTCGTCATGTCACATATGTCAATGTATCGTTTTCGTTAACGTTCACCTGAAACGGTCACCAAATCACTTGTCGGTTGTCGTTGTCGGATGTCGTTGATAAACGGTCTAACATGTCGGACTTGGGACTTGGTTTGTAAATGATTGGATCCCAGGTGTTTGATAATCGGTGTACACTTTTTATATTTAAATAGACTCGCGTATTTTTCTTATTGCATATTTAAATACATACTAATTAAGCGTATGTGTATGCTTATACACAAATTTTAACTTTTCATTTTTTATAATGCGTAAAAATTGCCTACTTTTCTATGTGACAGATTATCTCAAACCACGAGCAGTGCAACAACCTCGTCATCTGAGGGCCGTGGCCGCCGCGAACCGAGCCCTGAACACGATCGACAAGAACTACGACTGCCTGACCTTGATAATAATTTCCCTGTTTATGAAGTTCAATATGGGGTAAGTATTAAATAAACCCATAATTATTATCGAATTTGTTTTACTGATTTTTAAATTGGTCGAGTTTTAAATAAGTGGGGACAACGACAAGCTATGTTTACATACTTCAATACTACATGTAAGTTAAAAATAAGGAAAGAAAAGGTAATTTTCTTTACCATTATTAGACCAAACTTCCTGTAGCATGAAAGCATAGGGGTCCAAAACTATTAGACTACTTTATGTAACAATCACACGAACTTCAACTAGAATAACACAAAAGCAACATTATTTATTTACCAGCACCTTAAAGAATCCACCGAAGCGTCTTGTTATAGATGCGATGTACAACACTTTTCAAGTGACCCGTTACGTTTCAATCAGCTTGGATGTACCCGGGTATTCGTCTCCTCAAGCCGTCATAGTGAAGGCTATTGCTGATTGCAGACATTTCACTGTCATAGCTGTTGTTTCTGTTAATGGACCGCACTCTAGCTTAACATCAGGCAGAGTCACATGTCACAAGCCAAGCTATCTATCTATCCGTTATATAAGAAATGGATAATTCTATCCGTTAACTTTCTTCTGCAATATTTATTGCAAATTACTTTGAAATAAATATATAAGAAAAGTAAATATAAATGTAACGCCATGTCCAATTAAGTAATATACCTATTAGAGTAGGCTAGATTAGGGTTGTTACAATAAAATCTATGTTTATCCAGTCTGTAAAACTTATTGATTTCGGAAATGGTCACGGTTTTTAGTAAAATTTTATCACGCAGGAATATTTTTACTTTAACAATAAAACTGAACTTTTGATTGCTTTTCACGCTATAACAGGATGATGGCTCGGTGGTGAGTTTTTTTTTTAATATGAAGACGCGTTTTTAGTTAATTGCGCAAACTAATTAAAATTATTTATAGAAGTTTAAATGTTGTATTAAACGCTATTTGAAGAGTAGCTTTTTCTTGTGCTAAACTAAAAATAACTTTCCAGGAATTCGACATCATTATGACCAAAGTAAATGGATCTCTTGGATTTACTCTTCGCAAAGAAGACCATAGTGCATTAGGTCATTATGTGAGAGCATTGGTACGAGAACCGGCACTTAGCGACGGGAGAATACAGCCTGGAGATAGGATAGTTGCTGTTAGTATAATGTACATTTTTATAGTAGTCCAGTATTTGACGACACTCCGCCTGATATCTGCCACGGAGAGATGTCTGCAGGCAGCACTCCCCTCCGCTATGCCTATAGACTCGGCTAGGTTAATTCATGGGTACCACTTAAAAGTGGTGGTACTACCACGCGACGGCAAACTAGCTTTACATCAGGCGGAATGTTGTCATATGCCAAGATCAGTTCATCTACCGTTATTTTATTTTTATTTGTTGATATTAGATATTTTTCAGATAACTACTTGTATCTATTTTTTTAAATTGGTTAATAAAACTAATGTATCCCTTAAATTTCCAGGTAAACGAAACTCCAATGTCAAATATGTCGCATGCAGATGCAGTAGCATTTCTCAGAGCATGCGGGTCAGAAGTTCGACTTCGATTGTATAGAGATCATGCTGCTACACCTCTATCACCTATGTCTCCTCACGAAGAGGGACCTACAGACACTGATACACCAGCTTCAAGGCCTAAACCCCCACTAAGGTAAAATTTTGCATTTATTTCCCCTTAACATGGAACATAACCTATTTTTTTGTAGCTCGACAAATGAATACTAGTTATTTTGTTACTTTGGTAGAATATACTCTAACTTAACGTGAAAGCTAACACCTAAACGTCCATACATTTTGTTTTACAACATTGTTTGAAACATAGCAGATTTATGTTGAAATTAAGTAATTTTACGAGTATAACTTGCTCAGTACTAATTATTATCGCAAATCACTATAATAAACAAATAGCTACGACACAGAATATATAAAGTGCTTGTGAAATATAACCAATATAAAATGTTTAAAATATTTAAAATGCTATGTTTCAAACAATGTTGTAAAACGAAATGTATGGACGCTCAGGTGTTGGCTTTCACGTTAAGGCTTAAAAAACCGTTTAATCGTAAATTTCACGTTTATTAAACAAGTATGGGTTATCTTAATTATTTTTATAAAAGGGACCTTCGTCGTTTACAACATTTCTTAAACGACCTTACAAAACTAACTTAAACTATAACCTCCTCTCTTTTAGCAACTCGTACAAAGAAGAAGTAAAATTTGTCATTAATTTAAATATTCCAGTTATTATCATAAAGCACTAAGGTACGAAGTCTGAATAGGCACGATTATAATAATGTGATTCAGTCCGCTCACGGTTGTTTGTTCATTTCATCTCTATAAAACTTTGTCCATCCCGTTCAACAGAGTTGAATACAAACTTAAAATGGAAGTCATTTTTCCGCTCATTTAAATTATCTCACTAAGTTTTTAAACATCCTTTCTCTGTTGCTTGTTGTGAAATTCCAATGCGTTTTTTTGTTGTCTTTAAGTGGGATGTTGTTCTTTCATTTTCATTCAACATTTTAATACTTTACTTAATAATAATTTTATTTCAGGCCTGAAGCGGTATCGATGTTGTGCGATTTAGCTGCACGTCGACTAACACCCGACACATCTCTAGAAGGATCTCGGTCACCTTGCCTATCTCCTAGAAAATTCCGTAAACTTACCAAGGAATCCAATCACTACGAGCAACCCGGTAAGTTATCTTTTATTTCACTAGTTTTTACAAAGGATAATGTCCATACTCCATTCGACTATTCTATGGGGCCCACAATTTTTTCTCCACTTAGTCGATTTTTAGTTAATTTTATAGGAAATAAATCAACATTAATTTTTACTAAACAGTTCTTTTTTTCACTCAGATTGAGTAATTGGATTTGTCAATAATTAAATATTAATTTAAAAAATATATACTCGTATTATCTAAATATCAAGTAAACGAACTCAAACTATTAGATATCAATCAAGTGGGCCCAAAAATTGTCATTGTTCGTTATCATTGAGGAATTTTTCTAACGTGAAGAGAAGAAAGAAGTTTTGATTTAACATCAATAATAATACTAAGCTTCGCATACAAAAACACCTATTACAACTTGTTTTAAATCTACACACACTCACACACGTAATTGTGATATATATCTTTTCACTCAGATGAGTTGAAGCACATTGTATGCCCGAGTCCGGCACCACAATCAGACGAAAAGCGACGTCAACGTACACACTCGCTCAATCAAGAATCTCCCACTTGTAGGAAACAAAAGTTGAGTTTGACAGGTGAGAACTGTCGACTCCCCTTTTCTCACTCGATCACTGTTGTATAAATAGAATTTCCAATCCTAATTGTTCCTTTCATTCGTGGAGTTTCATGGTAATTTAATTTTAATGTTATTTACTTTTTAATTTATTTAAACGACAATTATAATACATTATTATTGTAGGAGAACGCGCGTTTCCTTTTTTTTTAACTCCGCTGAACGTTTCAGTACAAATGTCTATACTTTAAATACAATTAAAAATAAAGCTTAGATTAGGCAATGCTTCTTGAAAAATGAAGATTTTAATGAAGACTAGAGCGAAGGGGCTCTTAGATAAAATAACAACAATGAAAAATAGTACTACTATTTTTAAGTGACCCAGCAACGAGACTAGTGCATTCTGTCTACCTAGATGATGCACATTCGTCTCTTCAAGTCAGTATATCTGATGTGGCTGCTGCCTGCAGACATTTCTGTGGTAGCACTTATCCGCTCGTAGACCGCACTCTAGCTTAACATAAAAATAAGTTATTAGAAATTAATAAAAAGGCTTTGGAGTGAACATTGTCGAAGGTCACCAATTTGAGGGTGATGAGAGATGCTTCGATTAAATTAAATATTGTTTTTGCTTTAGTATAAAAAAAACGATTGACATCTTTGACATATTTTTGACATCTTACTTTTTAAAAGAAAACTTTTTAATACAGGTTTTAATTGAATTGATAAATAACATGAAATGAATAAATAAATAACATGAAACTTCGTAATACTCTCGAATGAAGGGCTCTTCGCTTGATAGCTTTCCCATCAATACCTGCTTTAGTGACTTATAGCAGGCATCCAACCATAGTATTATGACTATGTATGTAGGTATCAAGTATAATTATTCCAAACTATGTATAGATATTCCAAAGCACATAATCACATCTACACAATGCTTTCGCATTTATATTGTCTGATAATTATCTATGTTCATTTGTTTAGTAAGTATACGTAAAATTATTATTGTAGACATCATAATTTCATTATTTAAAAACAAAAAAATGTCTATGATTAATTTGATACGGATTCAAACATTTCTACATTATTGGCGTATTCAAATGCTGCGTTTGCCATTAATAAATTATGATGAAAATGAACATAAATTTAAAAATCAACGCGCGTATGTCAACATTAGCTAAGGTGGGATTCGAACCCGTGTCTTTCACTTTACTCATGGATGCTGTGGCCACTAAGATACATAGCCATTGGCGCTTCACGTGGCTGCGTCGAAATTCCTCTGTTTCTATCTTTCAATCGGCTTTTTTCACCACGTTTTTCTGTTAACTTTTCATCGGTATTTGATAATAAAATTGTACTCTGAATTAAAGTTTGATATTATAAGACACCTGTAATATTTACAGTACCACCCCACGGATATGAACTGAATAACTTAGACAATGACACATTAGATGCTCCCAACGTTTATCAAGAAGATCCCCGTCGATTCGCCGCCCCAGTCTTTCCCGTAGATTCCGATGAACCTGTCTCCATGCCTGTGGAACTTTCCTCTGATGAAGCGAGATTCTGTCATAGTAACCCAACTTACCAAAGTGCTGTTATTTGTACCTCGAGTGATGCTGCTAGCGGAAGTGAAGATGGTGAGTTGTAAAATTGAAAAAGGCCTTGATAATTGTATCTTATTTGACTTTTAATACTATAACTGTTTTTCCTAAAATATTTATGTATCAAACTGTTCGTCACTTTAAAGTGTGGTAGGTAGATTGGTGATGGTTATTGGCCCAGTCTGCCGTCCTGAGGTAGTACCACCGCATTTGAATGTAATACCCGTGAAGTGACCTTGTCGCGTTTCGGGAACAGTTCGGAAGTAGTCAGGTAAAACGAGAGGAATGTTCACTGTCAGTCTGGATAGTGCATATCGTCTCCTCAAGCCAGCATAGCGCAGGCAACTGCTGCCTGAAGAAATTTATCTCTAGTAGTAGTTGTTTCTGTTCATGGACCGCACTCTAGCTTCACATCAAGCTGAGTGTTGTCATATAATATATGCTAGCTATAATAAAAAAAAATATCATCAACAGCAAAGAATCTCAAGAAATGGAAGGCGGTAACGCTATCGCCGGATAATGAAAGAAAAATTAAAATAGAGCCACCTAAAATTCTTGCGGAAACTGTGAAAAAGGACCATATTGAACCTGTGCAGTGTGAAACTAGCAGCGAACCTACCGTACGTAATATCTTCATTTGTTTTAAATTTTAAGCTAAAGCATTAAAAATATAGTTTTTTTCTTATTTTGTCAATTCACACACCTATTTAATTTTCAGATAATGACAGTAGAGTTGAATCGTGGTTGGAACAGTCGTCTCGGGTTCAGCGTGCAATCACATCCAGATTCTGGGCAAAGTTACATTTCAGCTGTATACAACGATAGCGTCGCTGCTAGAGACGGGCGATTACGAAGAGGAGACGTTATTTTACAGGTTAATAGTGCATTTGACAATTAAAGTCAGCGTTCGGAAATTTCTTGGTCCTTCGAGCCGGATGATATTTTTTGTTTTTGTTTTAGGTTAACGATGAAAATGTCACATCAATGAAAGCATCAGAAGTAATCGATTTACTGCGTATTCTACGAGGATCAATCTGCATTACCGTTTTACGACCACCGAATCCGTGAAAATTTCACTAAAATATTTATTTGCGAAGTATTTTACCTAATAAATGCAAATCTTTAACCTTTTATTTTTGTATCTACATATTAATATACAAAGACATTATGAGAAATTAGTTGAAAATAGATGAATTTCTTTGGGGGAACAAACTATTTAAGTGGACTAAGATCTAAAAAGGATTGATTTGGAAAAAAAATGGTAACAGTTCCTAAGAAATTAGAGAAATTAGAATCAAATTATTAATTTTGAATTAAAACTATATCATTATTAAACAAATATATTTTCAATTGATCTCTTTTTATACAATAGAATGTTTATTAATATAAATAATGACCAATGGACTTGCAACGAAAACAAAAACAGAGAACCTAGATACTCTTTTACGAAACATATTAATGCAATCGCATTACATAAATTTAGAATAGAAAATGCACCGTATTATTGCACTTAATGTAAGTATCTACAGCATGTTGATGTAAAATATTGGCATTACAAGAAACATTCAAGCCGGTATAGCGGAGGCGACATTGCTGTCTTTCTGCCTATGGTAGCAGTTGTCTCTACACATAGACCACACTCTAGTCTAATCCAGGAGAACTGTGGGAGTACTATACAAAAATAAATCAATGTGCTGTAATTATGAAATCATTCCAATAACACTTTCTATGTAAATAATGTAAAAAAAGACATGATTTTATTTCTAGATTTAAGTACTTATCTCTCCTTTTAAAAGTGAAGTTAACTCTAAAACACTAAATAATAAAACAAATATGTATTTTTCTTAAATATCATCTATTTTTTGTAATCTATATTCTTATAAAGTATTTACGTATAATAAAAATTAATATTTCTTGTAATCTCCTTGGTAATGATATTTGAATTCTAGTCAAATGGATGCTAAAACTGGAATGAATAAAGAATTTTTATTTTTAAGACTATAATATGGATCATCTTAAACGTTAATTTAAAAATCCTCATTCGTAAATCATTATTTGAATTTTATGGTCTTGAATTACTATGGAAAAATTAAATTAAGGTATATGCAAATTGCAAGTGTACAATCATCAAAACAGGCGCTGCAGCACTTTAGAAAATAATCGTCTGGGCTCACCGAAGCAAGATACACGCCCGCTTTATTTTTGACCAGTTCTATGGATATAGGTTCCAGGGATAATTTTTTTATATGGGAAATTGGCTTACTATACATAAATTGGCAACAACATAATTCCTGATAATATTAGTTTGATAATGTCTAACCAGAATAATGACAAATAAATCACTAATAACCTTGTCACTTTTCGGGAGCAGTTTGAAAGTAACCAGGTATAGCGAGAGGAGTGTGTCAATCTAGATGGTGCATACTCGTCTCCTCGGGTCGGCCTAGCGGAGGCGACTGCTGCCCGTAGAGATTTCTCTGTAGTAGCAGTTGCTTCCGTTCATGGACCGCATTCTAGCTTTACATCAGGCAGAAAACCCAAATGATATCAATATGTAATAAATTCCGGTTACATTTTTATATAATCTATCGCCGATTTGCTATAACAAATTGAATATTATTGGATAGGCCCGCAAACAAGAATATCCTTTGTTTGTCAACGAAATTCCTATTGGTTGATATTAAAGGGGACAAAAATGAGCTACAAATACAAATAGTCCTTAAGGCGATGCAGCTAACTTATTGGCGATTGTACCTATATGTAAATGACTTGCATTAAAGATATATTGTTATATTATTATGAACGGTTTCATAGCCTCATTAATTTAAAAGTAACTACACGTTATGTGTGACCTAATATAACCATTAAATATATCAAAAATCGCTATTCTTGTTATGTATTAAAATAAGTAGAAATCTATAGATCGATCTAAAATTGTTATTAACTCAAAGATTTTATTGACAAATCTCTTATAAAAAAAACTTATTTTACTATATTATAATATTATCTCGTTCAAGAATTAATGAAATCTAATAAATTAATTACTTATAAGAGAATTTTAATGATAAGTAAAATACATGCCCATGTTCTAATTTATTACCTGCAACATCAAACAATTAATGTATGTAATGTATTTCATTAACATTTTAGCTTAACATCAGGTGAAGTGTTGAAATACTTACAATAAAAGAAAGTTTATAACAACTGCAAAAACAAGTCAGCTTAGGGAGTAAAAGACATGGGACTGTGTTCGAACGAATCAAAATAACTTATATTCTAAAGAAATGTGATGGATTTGTGTTAGTTATAAAAATACGGTAGATAAATTAAAGTGAAATTATAACTTAGAACGGAATTGTACATAGAAAAATGTTATTAGTATCTACTCGTAGAATGCCTAGTCTGACCTTATAATATTATACGATATTAGTAAAACTATATAATTATTGGAAATGTATGTAAGTGGTTATTTTTACTTAAAGAAATGTGTCGTCGACAAAGTTAGACCGCCTTTTTTGCTCTTAGAATTTCGAATTTAACTGTATTATGTTAAACTATATTTTTCCATGCAAGCAGTTCTAGTACAGCTGTGATAGTTGATATTGACGATTCCCAATCTAGACTAGGCTATGTCATTTGAATAATATGTTAAGATATGGTGCAAACAACTCATGCAATTATATTCTTTGTTGTGCTAAAAATTATATTAAAACGCGTCTAGTCTTGCTTGTCCTTGATTTGGAAAGGATGATGATGTTGGTCACTAAATAATGTTATGAAAATATCGTCATTATCACTTACGAAGGAAATGCAGTCATAGTCTAAAAAAATGGTGTATAAAAATAAAACATATAAAATATATAAATAAAATGAAATTAAAATCTTAAATAACATTTTGTTTTATTATTTTTACCCCCATATAAGTACATACTTACTTACATCTACTAATTACGAATTGATATTATCTATTACATTTTCACGCTTAAAATACTGAACAGATTTCGGTAAAATTTGGCAAGAGATTAATTGCACTCTGAGGAGGGACATACGTTGCCTTTTGTTGTCTTTTTCAAGTTTATATGGGAAAATCATAATCAAGTTATTGATATGAATACGTAAAAATATACGTGTTTCAGAGATTTTGCAAAAAACCATGTTCGATCATATGAAATCCATAATTTATTTAATTTATTAATTAAAACGTATAACATTAATTACACGCATACGAAGTTATAGACAACATAAAACCTCTATTTTGATGACCCAATTCATTAAATAATTCCTTCCAATCATCACGGTAAATTTTCATAACCAACGACATACTGACTAACGGCTGCAGATAGCCAACACCATATTCAAGCGTCACGGTCAACAGACAGCCCGGCAAGGGAGACCGCGCTTCGATACCCACGTACTGTTCAAAATTCAGCTATTTGTAGGGGGATGGACTCACTACAGCCTACCATCGGGTCGTCGTCGAGCCGTAGTTGCTTTGACTCGTTACTCGCAACGGACGTTCGTAGCGCGGAGTGAGTTATTTTAATTTGCAAGCAATACGCGAGGAAAGGAAATGCAGTGAGTGACTGCCCTAATAATATAGGTATATTAAAATTTGGAAACTATCTATTTTTTATGTTGTGTAATTATTATACGAGGCCGGAGTTTTGGTGAGTATTTTGTTATTGTTATAATTTTAAAATTTCAAAGACCGACTATTGTAATGTCGCTGTTGAGAAATATATTAAAAGTTATAATAAGTATATTATTATGAAACAGATATTTAGAAGTAAATGAGATCCAGAGTAATAAAATAAAACTTTGTTCGTAAAGTGTAAAGAAACAACTGAAGACCCAACCCAGATTCAAAAGGGTTCAAAAAACATTATTTTTAATTGTTCTTTTAAAACAAAAATATTGCCGGGATGTACCCATCAAATGTTTTAAAGTTTGGGTATTAAAAAAAAGTGTTTTTAAGCCACATAATTAGTGTTAGTAATTAATTAACAGTCCCAAGATTTCAAAGTCAAATTTAACAGTTAGACTAGTTATTGCTTGGTGCATGAAAATTTAACAGATTTAAAACATCTCATTACATTTCTCTGCTTAGTTTAGTTTTGGTTATTTCCTCTGACCGCGAGCAAATTATTACAATAAGTAGTTCGTGACTGATTTATATTTGTAGGTTAAATATTTTTGGAAAACTAACAACTTTTCCGTGTCAAACAAATTAATTAACAGTAAAGTTTCGATTTTAAAAGCGAATTTTATGGTTATTAAATAATCGACAAATATGCATATTAAGTAGAAATAGCTCTGTTTTTATATTAATGTAGATTTTTATAAATTATTATTAATTAGCGACATTTAATTTTATTATCAAATTATGATGAAAAAATACATATAGAAATAGAAAAAAAGTTGATAAAAATCAATATACTCGTAAAATTGAATAAATAGAAAAAGTTATAAATAGTAAATAGGTACTAAACTTTTTTTTTAGAATAGTGCAAATACTCAGTTTAGTTGTCTACGTTACGTGTAGGTATTAAAATACGTAGTGTCTGAAGTATAGAGTGAAATATAAAGTCGCTACATTAAAGAAAACATAATAACCGACATGTTCCGATGACCTAACCACCTCAAACATTCTTAATTAATGTAAAACTCGTAAATTATGACGAAAATAGCACCGTTCCATTAAGTAAAAAGGTAATCAAATCTTGTAACCGCAGTTCCCACAATTTTATTGTATGAATGAATGCACTTATCAGACATCTCTATGAAGATTTTGCGAGATATTAACTAACCCAGTAAAAGGAACTATCCCTATGACGTAATACGCCTTTCGTAGGTTCTGTTAATTCACATCTTATGCATAGGGCTTAATGATAAACTGAATCTCATGTATGAATTTTCACAAAATATTTTCTAAACAGGAAGTTAGAAAAAATAGTTTATTATAAATCATCAGTTCACATTTTTTTCTCGAGTATCACGATTATTTTCAGTTCATTTTGTAGGATAATAAAATTAAATCTACATCCGTATTACTAATCAGTTTTAATTTTAGACTTTTTCTGATACAATATTTGTTAAGGTTATTATTGTATAACATTAAAAGCTTTAATAATTGGTAATATATATTTTTTATGTTATAAAACATTGTATATTAATCGGGAAACGATGTTTTGATATAATTAAAATAAATTAATGAAGTAAAAAGGTATTATTTTAGAATATTGTTTTGTTAACAAACTATTAGGTATCAAGTGGACCCGAAAATGGGGCCCTTTTCTCACTATTAACAATTTATTAATTAGTTAGTAGTAACGATAGACAGAAAGAATGAAGGCATACTTCTAACAACAAACGCCAAAGTACATATATCTTAAAGAGTGGTACAGACTAATAATGGTTATTAGCCTAGCCTGCCCTCTTGGAGTAGTATCACCCCTTTCGAATGTCTTTTTTCGAGTCCGTGAAATGACCCTATCGCGTTTCAGGATATGTTTGGAAGTAGCCAAGCGCACAGTCAATCTGATTGGTGCACTTTCGTCCTCTCGAGCCGTCATCAGTGTTGTCAGATGTCGAGGTACAATAAAAACAAAAATTTTTTTTTTTTTTCAATTTTATTTAGGGACTTTTAACCCGTCAGGTTATTTCAGTCCCGTCATACCTTAAACATTAATAAACAAAAAATAATAATAATCTAACTTATAACTATTACTCAAATCTACTTATAAGCTACCTATTTTATAAACAAAAATCTTAATCTTACTGTTTCATTAGGTTCCTATAATTGTTTTGGTATATCGATAGCATTGTTAACAAAGTGTACGTGAGCATGCTTTTCTTGTTGAATAAGAAACTGTGGGAGACGAGAACAATGTAGATAGATTAATATCAGTGTTCATAGAAAATTGTACTACGGTGTCAATGATGCGACCCTAAAAACAATAGATAGCAATATGGATTTTCTATTAAACTCGAATAAGATTCCATTAAGTGTTCATGTTTTTTACAATTTACAAACGAATAGTTGGATAATTGATTTTGTGCAAGAATAATGATTGAATGATACGATTTGAATGCACGTATATAAATTCGACCTTTTCATGCACTTTTTTTGTAGAGAAAGCGATTGTCATAAAATTTCAATAATTTATCTACAGTTTCATTTTTTTTTATTGCAGCTCGGCATTTATGACAATACACTATAAATTTTTGACTACGATAAATTTCTGTAGGTAGCAGTCACCTCCCCTATGCCGGCTTGAGAAGACGAATACGTTATAGCTGATTATTATACAATATTAAACGACCAACAACTCGTTTTATTTATGTACATAATTATTTACTAATATAACTAGTCGTGTGCTTACATCACACCTGGCTACTCTCAAATTGATCCCGAAACGCCACTACGTCACTTCACATACTACCCTAATACGAGGAAGACTGGAATAATAACTATCTAGAGTTGTAGAGTTAGGGTAGTATCAACACTTTCGAATTAACACCCGTGTAGTGTCGTGTTTCGGAAACAGTATGGAAATAGCCAGGTATAACGAGAGGAGCGAGCACTGTCAATCAGGATGGTGCATCTTAATTTTCTCAAGCTGACATAGCGGAGGCGACTGCTATTTTCAGTCAGACTATCATTCTTATATTGTATCTAGTTTATATTAAAACTTATATTACGAAGAGAAATAGATTTCGAATAAAACAAAAGAATTAATAAATACAACAGTTGCTTTTTTTAAGTAGAAGTTAGAACTAAGCATGACAACTCAATTTTGTGGATTAAAGTTTTTCTAACATTCTTATAATCAGAGTTCGTTGAGAATAAAAAAATTAAAAAAAAATCGGCAGATTCGTTTTCGTTTGATTTTCCGATTACATAAAGAAATAGAAAGTATTTATTTTGAGATGTAATAATACCTAGTGTTATTATGTTAATAATTATTTCATTGTTTCTTTGTTTTTGTGCTGCATCTAGAAGTTTTTTTTAAATTGTAATTACAATATACATATTGAAAATTACGGCTTTAATTATGTTAATTATCTACCTATTTGAAAAATTAATCCAAAGATTATATAAATTATTTATTTAATCAATTATTATTATTATTATTAATAACTTTTTATTGTCTAAAATTATAAAATAAAGCAATAGTTAAAAAAGTACAAGCTTTTGTTATTTCACAAAATTCCACGCACTATTTTTGGTCGCAAATAACTTTTATCTTACTATCAAGCCATAAACAATATTTACCTGCCAGGAATAGTCGGTGTAGACAAAATATATTCCCTAAACGAAAGGGGGATCCACGGTCGGTCGCCCTCCGACACGCTACCTGATCATACAACAGTCGTGCACCTGCGAACACGCAAATGAAGACTCGTGCCAGACTATGGCAATGAACTTAATCGATGATTTGTAATGAATAGAAAAAATATATTTTTGGTTAGTTTATTCCTATTTAGATACCGTTATTTACGAATTAATTATATTAATAACATAATTTTTTGTATTTTATGTTCTAATTCGTCTTTGTTTCTACTTCTGCCTGTCGCTGTCCTTTCTCCAAAATAAATAAATAAATAATATTTTAAAACAGAACGTGTACTAGTCAGTACTTGTAAGAGTTGTAAATAAGGATTCTGGAGATAGTAGGTTATCAGTCTTAACCTAAACTTGAGTTTTTATGCGAGTATAGTAATGGTGCAAATATACATAAAGTTTTCGTGAACGTCCGTGACTTTTGGTAAATGATTCAGAACAGAAGAACGGGGTTTTCATTTTCCCCATTAAAACTCCGATGGAAATTTTAATTAAAAAATCTACCACTTAAAACTATTTTTACGTGACAGTCTTATATTAAAGATACTGAGATAGATGCGTATTATTTATTAAGCTGATGCCAATATTTACTTTAACACTGATAAATTGTTATTGTGCACGAAAAAATGTAAGTGCAAAAAGCTGCTTGGCCTAGAACCCTTAAACCACAAAAAGAAGCAGTAATAAATAGATGTAAAAAATTCCAATTTCTTCAAAAGGTAACCAGTAATTCCACAGCATCCGGAATATGCCCTATCGTTATCTCGCACTTGTATCTAAGAAGTTGTAGTTTATAATTGAGTGTAATGACTTAGGCCCAGATAGTTGTACGTAAAAAGCAGTTCACCTGTATTAGGTCTATCGGTTACTGTGCGTTTCTATAATCGGAAGTTATTCAGAAAATACAGGTCAAGTATATTGCGCTCCCACGTTCTTGAATAGGGAATGAAATTGAGACCATAGTAAGGTGAAAATATTATGGTTATTTGTATTTAAATAGTTTAAAATATCAAGATATCTTAATAAACGTACTTCGTACGAACCAAACTTTATGACGGCTCCGAAGTTAGGTACAAGTCGCTGCGCAGTACACAAATTGAGGTATCAGAGGAACGTGTGAGGGAAGGGGACACTCCTGAGCTCTCCGCTGGATATTTTTATATGTTCATATATAAAATTAACTCTTAATTTTATCATTGTAAACTTGACTGTACCTGCGCGAAATAGCGCCCGCGGCTAACTTCCGCGACGCCATAAAGTTTGACGTGACCTATACTATGTTTACTTGAAACGCTTAAATTATTTTATTTTAAAAGAAAAATTATATGTTTATTTACAAAAAAAATTGTTTCAATCACCTCAGAAGTTTCAATAAATAACAATAAATGCATTGGATATGTCAAGTAAATTTCACCAAAATGAGCAGTGAAAATTGTTGTTCGAAGAAAGGCTATCATTACAAAGAGATTTGTGCGATGGACTCGAAATGCCAGGAAATCATTAAAATAAAAACAAAGCCTCAAACGACTGGTTTTTACTTTCATTGTGGTAGCGTAGACTCGTTAAATCTATACACGATATGTGTACAATATGTTATTAGTTTTGTGGTGAAATTGTTATTTACTTTTAGTCTCGAAGGCTGTTATCGCGCCGTCATACAATGTAAGGCCTTTATTTGAAACTAGCTATTGCTCACAATTTCACATGCGTATAATTATGTCTTCAAAAACCTTTAATTAATAGGTTGAAAATTAAATTTTTTTCAATTTTTTAAAGATTTTGTTCAAATTTTTTCAAATTTCAAATAGCATTGGGAGTTCCGCAATGCATAAAGGGATTAATATGGAACAAACATACAAAGAAACATTCAGTCTTAAATGTTAGATTTAAGACGAAGATTAATTTGTTACTACGCTTAATTTAAGATGTTTTATTTTACTAGATAAAACCACGAAAGTTGCGTCGTCTTACATTCGTGGGAACAAGACAAAAACAAAAATCGGTAACATAATATCCGTGAAAATAAAATAGGTATGGTACGACACCAGATACATATAAAAATACAATAACACAATTTTATTTGGTTATTTTATAAAACTAAGTTACCTCTATCAGGTACTAAAGTGTTATTATACATAGCTTTAAAAATAAATTGCCTCAATTTGGTAGTTAGGTATGTATAATTTTGTAAGCTTTCACTATCTACTCCATTAATTAAAAGTTTATTAGATTTTTGTTCTTCAATATAAGAGTACTTATAAAATTTTATTATGTGACATTTTATGAGTTATTAACAGCTTTTTATTGACCCTTACATACTATGATGTTGTCAAATACTCGGTCATAAATAAACTTTGTATTCTAAAATTATTTTCAATTATTTTAAAATTATTAAATCGTTTTTAACAGACCTTAACATAATTAATACATAATAACAAAATATTAAATCAAAATTAACTACCGTCTGCTCAAGTAACGAGAGGAGGGTGCACTGTCAATCTAGATAGTGCATACACCCTCTCCTCAAGGCACGGCGGAGGCGACTGCCGCCCATAGAAATTTGTCTGTAGTAGCAATTGTTTCCGTTCATGGACCGCACTCTAGCTTTAAATCAGGCGGAGTGTGTCATATGCCGAGCTACAATTAAAAAACAAAAGAAAACGATTCCTTCGTTTACTTTTCACTGAAAGTAATCAATACGTAAATTGGTTATCAAACCATCACATTGTACACATATAACACAAGGGTAAAGCAGAGACTAAAATAACATAAGAACATTAACCTCTTACTAAATATTTATCTAAAAATATTTTAACACGTCCAAAAAAACTTACAAATAACGATATGAATAAATTATAAAATTATAAAAAAAAAACTAAAGGTGTAATTACTGGCACTTGTTAACTAACGGAAGCATAGGCCACGGCTTTCTCTCAATTCGGGTGCACATTGAACTGCTTTTCTGAGGTTTATTCCACTTACGACTCGCTCTGTTCACCCGAAAAAAATATATCAAAAAAATCTAGCTAAATGTAACTTATGCTTATTTTGGTCGCTTAGTGCCTGTAGTATAATATAGGCATTAATTAAAAGAGTGGTAGGCAGACTAAAAACGCTTAATTATTGGTTCATCCTGTCTTCCAGGAGTAACATGATAGTCATGTTTCAGGATGAACTTGGAAGTAGATTACTATAATATAAGATCTAATAATAAAAATCTGATGATTTGCAAAAAGTACAATAGGAATTAAACCTCTGAACTTCACGCATTTCTCGTTACGGCTAAAGATTTAGCCGTATCTTAATGGATTTACCTCCAAAATCTGCTGTGGCGCAGAGGTTGCGCACCAGACGCGTAATACGAATGCTGAAACCCCGGGTTCGATTACCGGTAGTAACAAATATATATTGCTTTAATACGTTATGAATATTACTTACATTATTTAAAAAATAATAATAATTTGTGAAAAGTCTGTGTGTTATATGATTGTGTTGACCTTAACCCATATGCCTACCTAGTATCGAAAAATATCCTAGTTTGTGATTATTTATTAATATTAAAAAGAATAACAAAAGTAAATTTGGAAAAATCATTGAATTTTAAGTGTCTGTCACATACGATGGCATTAGCATCCCGAAAAGGTCAACATTCTCATGAATGTGATCGTCACAATCACTTAGTATATTGTTAACCGGCCTTCGCACCCGTTTCGCTAGTTGCCTCCTTTGTTTCAACTCACGCGCACGTGAACCCGACAGGACGTGGAGTACACGAATTTTGGTGGCTAAAAACGTCAACGACATCAGGGTTAGAATATTATGACACATATCCGGAGACACGAGGTCTTTTTTAATTGTTTTATGTAATTGTCGATTGTTTGTAAGCGGTCCATATTACAGATTCAGTTGAAACTATAGCCTTGTTTTAGGATGTTAGAATGAGCACCAACAAATCCTATCATCTAAACATCTTCGCCAATTATTATTTTTCAATTCATAAACATTATTTCAAACGAGGGCGAAACATTTCAATGTAATCGCACATCGCCGGTAATTTTTATATTCATATTATCTATGCTTATTTTATTTCCAAATCTGAGTTCAGTAGACCGATACATAAAATATGACAGGTTGATATTGCTTTATTTTTTTTTTTGATAAAGTATCGTCTTATACGGTCCTTTCGTAACTTTACAACACAATGTGAGACACGGCACATTAACGAATGCTCAGCCGCTGACACGCGCTAGTTCTTAAATCTAGATAACCTACATGGGCTTTAGCATTTAGTTTACTATCACGCCTACAACAAATTGTTACATTATAATATTCCATTTTCTGTAGGGTAACAAATTATATGAAGGAAGCTTCTGAAGCGAGAGCTAACATAATGATCATTAGCCTATCCTATCCTACCTACCTACCTATCCTTTCCCGTTGATAACAAAGATTTTTTTTTATAATTTAGAGTGACCATAGCCGAGTCAGTATAGACGTAGGCTCGCATTCGAATCTTCAAAAATAACTGCAACGGTGCTAATGTAGCTTTCTTAGGTACTTTAGTTTTTAATCCTCTCCATGCTTAGTATAAATATATAAAAATCTTATAGCTTTTTTTTTTAATAGTAACCTACGTAAATATTTACAGGCAATTATTATGATATTGCCCGATTGCTATTAACGGTTTATAAGTCCCCATACGATTTATTTAATTTGTATAATTGTTTGTAGGTAACAATTGCTGCTATAGACATACTTGTCATTTTGTTAATTACTTGTTACATGTGACGATAATATCTTTTACTTTTCCCTTCCAGGTGTGAAAATATAAACAAGTGAACGACCACGACCATGGCACGTAGAAGCAATTAAATCATTCAAGGAGGCTATACGTGAGGTGGCAAATCTTAACACTTTCTCCAGTAGTGTGCAGTGGAGTCAGGGTTTCTCACGGTGAAACCGTGCGACGGAAAAGCCGGGAAAATGCTCTTTGTTCAGACACGATCGAAAAGTTGTGTGTTCAGATGATTGCGCACCATGCATTGGAGGGTGCGTTCGAGGCCGTACGGAGCGCCGAGGGTGCGGTTAAAATTACAACCCGAACGGGTTATATGGACATTTTGGTGTTTTCTTTTAGTGGTATTAGTGAACTATGTTGTTGCTAACAGACCGCCAAGGTTTCTTATCGATGGACAGCCTGAAATTGTTGTTAGGCTCAAAGAGAGTCCTGAAACTCCAGTGGGTATGTACTTATAACTACGTACTATTCAAGATTAAGCGGTAAATTGTCCTTAGTCATAATGACTAACAACACAACGGCTTAGTGTGTGCTTCCATGCGAAAAGGAACGTTGAATTAATTTATGCATAGATCGACTCGTAATACCTATCGTGATTGCTACATTGTAAGAAAAAGCTGCTAATAATACTTCAGTAACAATAATAATAACAATAAATATAATCTTTTGACGATAGATTAAAAACAAAAAGTAAATTACGAGTAGCTTAAAAAAGCTCGCGCGAAGTTTTGTTAAATTTACAAAGTTGAATAATAAATGGACAGACAACCGGAAATTAGATTGTCGTGTTGGGAACGAGGGCCTAATGTAATAGGGTTGTCGTGACAACCGACACCAAAACAATGAAACCTTACATGCACACCGGCGACACCGTCTTTAACTTTAATACAATTAGTCATCAACCACGACTTTTTTGTAATGATCTATGTAACATTTAAAAGCATTAGATAAGAGACTGATTTAAAAAGTATTCAGTAGAACAAAGAATAAATATTTTTAAGGTTTCGCTAATTAATCATTAGTTTTTGAACTCTTTTTTAACTTAGGTGACTTAACTAAGTAATTACGTAAATAGACAATTAAGTGTCTTTTTTTATATAACAGGTAGCCTAATTTATCGTTTGAAGGGCGTTGACCCTGACGGAGATCCGCTAAAATTTGGCATCAGAGATCAAGTCGGGAGCGATATTTTAAGATTGGAAGCCATTTCATCCAACGAAGCTAATATTTATTTAGTTAAGGAATTAGATAGAGAGGTATGTACTAGGTCATGTACTCGTAAAACCTGGTAAAAAAATAAATGCACCCTGCAACAGTTATAGTTGTTTTATTTTAAAAATCTGTTGCAGACTCGAGACGAGTATTCGTTCGTTTTAACTTTAACCGATGGGCGTTTAGGAGATGGTAATTATATTTACCAAAGCTTTTTATTATTAGTGGAAGATGTAAATGACAACGAACCTATATTTAAATCTTATCCTTCCGCTATTACTGTAAAAGAAGACGCTTCTCCTGGAGTACTTGCAACTGTCGAAGCTACTGATCTTGATGAAGGTGCTTATGGCCAAGTGAGTTTTTTTATACTTAGATTGGCAGCAATACAGCGATTCTCAAGCTTGAATTAATTTTAAGAAGTAATTATTATTCAACTGATTTAAAATATGCTTAAATTTTCGGTTAAATGCTCACGAGAAGTAGCGTATTAAATTTAGTCGTTTCTATGACTTTAGTGCCAAGAAGTTTCTATTTGACATTGACAGATAATGTTTGTTTACGAGTCTGGAATGGAAAGAATGGAAGGATTTTCAATAATGCTTTTAGGTTTTATATCATTTACAAGAGGTAGATGGAGACGTAGAAAACTTTTCTGTACAAACAGTGAATGGGAAGGGCGTAGTGCGTTTAAGAAATATATTAGATTATGAGAGAAAATCTCTATATCAATTGAGAATATTAGCTGTGGATCGTGCTAATCAAGGGAGAATAAATACTGGTACCGCTGCTATATTAGTGAAAGTACAGGATGTAGAAGACCAGCCCCCTGAATTTGTTGTTGTGAGTCCAGTTACGAGGATAAGTGAGGATGCGTCTGTCGGAACATCTGTTTTACAAGGTAGAATCTTGTTTTAATAATATTACATCGAAAATATACAAATTTAATGTGAGTTTGATTAATTTTAGTGCGAGCAATAGATGGAGACAGAGGTATTAATAACCGGATCTCATACAGCATCATATCTGGTGGAGAAGAGCACTTTGACATTGATAGTAGCTCTGGCATTGTCTACACTATCAATCCGCTCGACAGAGAAGATCCACAAAATAGCAATGGCGCTTATATATTGGAAATATTGGTGATTACGTAATTTTAGTTTTTATTTTAGAATTCTGTATATTTCTATAATACTATTGCATACATTGAGAGAAGTCGAAAGTGTCCTAAAATTTTACACAATCTTATGTAGATTCTTTGATGTTATAAAAAGTTATTGAATTTGTTATTGCTAAATTATTTACTACTATTGTTTTATTTATGCTGTTTTGAGGGTGTCATTGAGATCAAGCTACCACAGTGCCCTTACGTGCCGCATGATATACAAACTTAATAAAATTGAATTTACTTAAACATTATTTAAAAATTAGTTAAATGTTATTAAGCAAAAAAATAAGAAATAACACAAAGATAAACAAATTACTATTAGATTAATTAATTAATACTATTGAAGCAACTGAAAACAAAACCATAAATGCCTCAAGTCCAATAAACTATATCAAAATATTTACAGGCAACAGAAGAATCTAGAATGGTATCACCATTACCCAGTACAAGTACAGAAGTGACAATAATAATAACAGATGTCAATGATGAAATACCAAAATTTAGAAGTGAAAGGTACATTGCGGAAGTATTAGAAAATGCTCAACAAAATACACCTATTACGTTTCTACAAGATGCCATTCCTGAAGTCTATGATTATGATCAAGTAGGTGTATACTTTTTTTTTATTGTAGCTCAGCATTTGACAACACTCCGCCTGATGTAAAACTAGAGTGCGGTCTATGAATGAAAACAACTGCTACTACAGAGAAACCTGTGCGGGGCAGCAGTCGCCTCCACTATGTACCTTCTATATTGACAGTGCACACTCCTCTCGATATATCTGGCTACTTCCAAACTATTCCCGAAACATGACAAGTTACATTCAAAAGTGGCAGTATTACCCCAGGACGGCAGACTGGACAAATAACCATCGGCAGTCTGCCTACCACTCATTAATAGTGCCTATAGGCACTGAGCGACCAAAGTACATATAACAAAGTTACATTGGTACCGGTCAGAATTAGCGAGGTTCGAACACGGGTCTCATGCATTCACGCGTCTTACCGCTAGACCACGGCCGCTCTTTTATAATTAAACTTAAAAAAGAGTTGTGGATAGACAGATGATGGTTATTAATCAGTTTGCCATCGTGGGCTAGCACCACCACTTTCAAGGTGTGAAGTGACCATGTTTTGGAGGTTGCTGGGTATAACGATAGGAGTGTGTCCTGTCAATAAATATGACATATTTGTCACCTTAGCTGACATACTGTCTACATACATTTCTCTGCGGTACAGTTATTTCTGTTCATGGGCCACATTCTAGGTATACATTAGTCAAAATGCAATAGTAATCCTAACCTCTATAAAAATATATCTACAAAAAATTACAATTTAAATTCAAGAAGATACATATACAAGTGGGCTTCTTGCTAGTTCAAGTAGTGGTGATCTAAAAGATCAGCTCAGTAAAATGTACTATGATGATTTTTGTTTTAATGTTTCAGGGGAAAAATGGTACATTTGAACTCTATTTAGATGGTGATAATGGCGTATTTGATGTGACACCGTTCCGTGGTATTAATGAAGCATCATTTCTTATAAGAGTTAGTGATCCGGCATTTTTAGATTATGAAAAAGTTACTGTCATGAACTTCAGTCTAGTCGCTAAAGAAACTGTTGCCAAAGAACCTAAAATGAGGTTTGTTCACACTTCTTAAAGTCTAAGATAATGATGCAATGCACAAAGATAATGCTGCTGCTACACAGTATTTCAGATGGATGATGATTATTAGCAGCCTACTATCCTGTTGGTGTACCACTACTTATAGATGTAACAGCTGTGAAGTGACTTGGTTGTCAAGATCAGCTTTTAAGTAATCTGTAGCTATAGACTGTGGTAACTAGCTGTTGGGTAAAAGCCGCGGGCGCAAGCGGCCCGCGGAGGCCCTTTTTGTCGTAAAACGTATTAGATCGAATAGATTTTAGGCAGTTTTGAAAATATTTAGCTCGCCATCTAAAAGCGTTTACGTTTCTGAACAAAATTGGTCTTTACACGGTGACGCTAACGTATCTACTTTTCGAGATATGGCGATTTTAAAAAATTAAAAAAAAAACAAAATTTAAAAAAAAAATAGTGCTGGTCATACTGAACAAAATTGGTCTTTACACGGTGACGCTAACGTATCTACTTTTCGAGATATGGCGATTTTAAAAAATTAAAAAAAAAACAAAAATTAAAAAAAAAATAGTGCTGGTCATACTGAACAAAATTTGTCTTTACACGGTGACGCTAACGTATCTACTTTTCGAGATATGAAGATTTTAAAAAATTAAAAAAAAAACTAAAACAAAAATTTAAAAAAATAGTGCTGGTCACACTGAACAAAATTGTTCTTTACATGGTTACTCTGACGTATCTACTTCTTGAGATATTTAAAAGAAAGCCCGCCGCGCGGAGCAAATTCGATGTTCACGCGGCCGCGCTCACCGTCCGACTGACCGAGGTAAAGCCGTTTCGATCGTTCGTCCCGAAAATGCCTCGTCGCGGATGCTGTTAGGCCACGCCCACCGCCATGCTCCGTTTCATATTGGCGTACCGGCGGGAAAAGGATATAAATACGATCGAGGAAAAATTTTTTTTGAGCAATTTTGAAAAAAAAAGTATCGTTTTCGAAATTATAGGGCATTCCCTACAACTTTCTTTTCGGGGTGACTGCCCCGACTCGCCCCGTTTCCGAGATATCGCTACCACTTCCGGTCCAGAATCGACTTCCGGTCAAAGTCGTATTTTTCTCGACGGTTTTGGAACACCCTCTATACGACTCAAAAAACCGCTACCCTCCACTATACCGGCAAGTGCGAAATAATATATGTCAGTCAGTGAGTGAGTCAGTGAGTGGTATTGCAGCTATATATTAGTACTAGCTGTTGGGTAAAAGCCGCGGGCGCAAGCGGCCCGCGGAGGCCCTTTTTGTCGTAAAACGTATTAGATCGAATAGATTTTAGGCAGTTTTGAAAATATTTAGCTCGCCATCTAAAAGCGTTTACGTTTCTGAACAAAATAGGTCTTTACACGGTGACGCTAACGTATCTACTTTTCGAGATATGGCGATTTTAAAAAATTTAAAAAAAACAAAATTTAAAAAAAAATTAGTGCTGGTCATACTGAACAAAATTGGTCTTTACACGGTGACGCTAACGTATCTACTTTTCGAGATATGGCGATTTTAAAAAATTAAAAAAAAAAAATTAAAAAAAAGTAGTGCTGGTCATACTGAACAATATTGGTCTTTACACGGTGACGCTAATGTATGTACTTTTTGAGTAATAGCTATTTTAGAAAATTAAAAAAAAAAAAGCAAATAGTGCTGGTCATACTGAACAATATTGATCTTTACACGGTGACGCTAACGTATCTACTTTTCGAGATATGAAGATTTAAAAAAAAAAAAAAAAAACAAAAATTAAAAAAAAAAAGTGCTGGTCACACTGAACAAAATTGGTCTTTACACGGTGACGCTAACGTATCAACTTTTCGAGATATGGCGATTTTAAAAAATTAAAAAAAAAACAAAAGTTTAAAAAAAAATTAGTGCTGGTCATACTGAACAATATTGGTCTTTACACGGTGACGCTAACGTATATACTTTTCGAGATATGGCGATTTTAAAAAATTAAAAAAAAAAACAAAAATTTAAAAAAAAAATAGTGCTGGTCATACTGAACAATATTGGTCTTTACACGGTGACGCTAACGTATCTACTTTTCGAGATATGAAGATTTTAAAAAATTAAAAAAAAAACTAAAACAAAAATTTAAAAAAATAGTGCTGGTCACACTGAACAAAATTGTTCTTTACATGGTTACTCTGACGTATCTACTTCTTGAGATATTTAAAAGAAAGCCCGCCGCGCGGAGCAAATTCGATGTTCACGCGGCCGCGCTCACCGTCCGACTGACCGAGGTAAAGCCGTTTCGATCGTTCGTCCCGAAAATGCCTCGTCGCGGATGCTGTTAGGCCACGCCCAAGCGCCATGCTCCGTTTCATATTGGCGTACCGGCGGGAAAAGGATAAAAATACGATCGAGGAAAAATTTTTTTCGAGCAATTTTGAAAAAAAAAGTATCGTTTTCGAAATTATAGGGCATTCCCTACAACTTTCTCTTCGGGGTGACTGCCCCGACTCGCCCCGTTTCCGAGATATCGCTACCACTTCCGGTCCAGAATCGACTTCCGGTCAAAGTCGTATTTTTCTCGACGGTTTTGGGGCACCCTCTATACGACCCAAAAAACCGCTACCCTCTACTATACCGGCAAGTACTAAATAATTGATGTCAATGAGTGAGTCAGTGAGTGGTATTGCAGCTATATATTAGTACTAGCTGTTGGGTAAAAGCCGCGGGCGCAAGCGGCCCGCGGAGGCCCTTTTTGTCGTAAAACGTATTAGATCGAATAGATTTTAGGCAGTTTTGAAAATATTTAGCTCGCCATCTAAAAGCGTTTACGTTTCTGAACAAAATTGGTCTTTACACGGTGACGCTAACGTATCTACTTTTCGAGATATGGCGATTTTAAAAAATTTAAAAAAAAACAAAATTTAAAAAAAAATTAGTGCTGGTCATACTGAACAAAATTGGTCTTTACACGGTGACGCTAACGTATCTACTTTTCGAGATATGGCGATTTTAAAAAATTAAAAAAAAGTAGTGCTGGTCATACTGAACAATATTGGTCTTTACACGGTGACGCTAACGTATGTACTTTTTGAGTAATAGCTATTTTAGAAAATTAAAAAAAAAAAAGCAAATAGTGCTGGTCATACTGAACAATATTGATCTTTACACGGTGACGCTAACGTATCTACTTTTCGAGATATAAAGATTTTAAAAAATTAAAAAAAAAAACAAAAATTTTAAAAAAAAGTGCTGGTCACACTGAACAAAATTGGTCTTTACACGGTGACGCTAACGTATCTACTTTTCGAGATATGGCGATTTTAAAAAATTTAAAAAAAAACAAAATTTAAAAAAAAATTAGTGCTGGTCATACTGAACAAAATTGGTCTTTACACGGTGACGCTAACGTATCTACTTTTCGAGATATGGCGATTTTAAAAAATTAAAAAAAAGTAGTGCTGGTCATACTGAACAATATTGGTCTTTACACGGTGACGCTAACGTATGTACTTTTTGAGTAATAGCTATTTTAGAAAATTAAAAAAAAAAAAGCAAATAGTGCTGGTCATACTGAACAATATTGATCTTTACACGGTGACGCTAACGTATCTACTTTTCGAGATATAAAGATTTTAAAAAATTAAAAAAAAAAACAAAAATTTTAAAAAAAAGTGCTGGTCACACTGAACAAAATTGGTCTTTACACGGTGACGCTAACGTATCAACTTTTCGAGATATGGCGATTTTAAAAAATTAAAAAAAAAACAAAAGTTTAAAAAAAAATTAGTGCTGGTCATACTGAACAATATTGGTCTTTACACGGTGACGCTAACGTATCTACTTTTCGAGATATGGCGATTTTAAAAAATTAAAAAAAAAACAAAAATTTAAAAAAAAAATAGTGCTGGTCATACTGAACAATATTGGTCTTTACACGGTGACGCTAACGTATCTACTTTTCGAGATATGAAGATTTTAAAAAATTAAAAAAAAAACTAAAACAAAAATTTAAAAAAATAGTGCTGGTCACACTGAACAAAATTGTTCTTTACATGGTTACTCTGACGTATCTACCTCTTGAGATATTTAAAAGAAAGCCCGCCGCGCGGAGCAAATTCGATGTTCACGCGGCCGCGCTCACCGTCCGACTGACCGAGGTAAAGCCGTTTCGATCGTTCGTCCCGAAAATGCCTCGTCGCGGATGCTGTTAGGCCACGCCCAAGCGCCATGCTCCGTTTCATATTGGCGTACCGGCGGGAAAAGGATAGAAATACGATCGAGGAAAAATTTTTTTTGAGCAATTTTGAAAAAAAAAGTTTCGTTTTCGAAATTAGAGGGCATTCCCTACAACGTTTGTTCCGGCACTTTTGCCCCATCTCTTTCCGTTTCCGAGATATCGCTACCACTTCCGGTCCAGAATCGACTTCCGGTCAAAGTCGTATTTTTCTCGACGGTTTTGGGACGCCCTCTATACGACTCAAAAAACCGCTACCCTCCACTATACCGGCAAGTGCGAAATAATATATGTCAGTGAGTGAGTGAGTGGTATTGCAGCTATATATTAGTACTAGCTGTTGGGTAAAAGCCGCGGGCGCAAGCGGCCCGCGGAGGCCCTTTTTGTCGTAAAACGTATTAGATCGAATAGATTTTAGGCAGTTTTGAAAATATTTAGCTCGCCATCTAAAAGCGTTTACGTTTCTGAACAAAATTGGTCTTTACACGGTGACGCTAACGTATCTACTTTTCGAGATATGGCGATTTTAAAAAATTAAAAAAAAAAAAATTAAAAAAAAGTATAGCTGGTCATACTGAACAATATTGATCTTTACACGGTGACGCTAACGTATCTACTTTTCGAGATATGAAGATTTTAAAAAATTAAAAAAAAAAAAAACAAAAATTTAAAAAAAAAAGTGCTGGTCATACTGAACAAAATTGGTCTTTACACGGTGACGCTAACGTATCAACTTTTCGAGATATGGCGATTTTAAAAAATTAAAAAAAAAACAAAAGTTTTAAAAAAAATTAGTGCTGGTCATACTGAACAATATTGGTCTTTACACGGTGACGCTAACGTATCTACTTTTCGAGATATGGCGATTTTAAAAAATTAAAAAAAAAAACAAAAATTTAAAAAAAAAAGTAGTGCTGGTCATACTGAACAATATTGGTCTTTACACGGTGACGCTAACGTATCTACTTTTCGAGATATGAAGATTTTAAAAAATTAAAAAAAAAACTAAAACAAAAATTTAAAAAAATAGTGCTGGTCACACTGAACAAAATTGTTCTTTACATGGTTACTCTGACGTATCTACTTCTTGAGATATTTAAAAGAAAGCCCGCCGCGCGGAGCAAATTCGATGTTCACGCGGCCGCGCTCACCGTCCGACTGACCGAGGTAAAGCCGTTTCGATCGTTCGTCCCGAAAATGCCTCGTCGCGGATGCTGTTAGGCCACGCCCAAGCGCCATGCTCCGTTTCATATTGGCGTACCGGCGGGAAAAGGATAAAAATACGATCGAGGAAAAAATTTTTTCGAGCAATTTTGAAAAAAAAAGTATCGTTTTCGAAATTATAGGGCATTCCCTACAACTTTCTCTTCGGGGTGACTGCCCCGACTCGCCCCGTTTCCGAGATATCGCTACCACTTCCGGTCCAGAATCGACTTCCGGTCAAAGTCGTATTTTTCTCGACGGTTTTGGGATGCCCTCTATACACCCCGAAAATTTCACCCCCGCACCCCCCCGGCAAGTACTAAATAATTGATGTCAGTCAGTGAGTGAGTGAGTGAGTGAGTCAGTCAGTGGTATTGCAGCTATATATTAGTACTAGTTTTTTGGGCGCGCTTCGCGGCGCTGAAAAAGTTTTTTTTCGGGTAGTTTTGAAAAAAAAATTTTTTTTGAAAAAACAAATTATGGATTTCGATATTAGAGGGCATTTCCTACGACTTTTGTTCCGGCACTTCGGCCCTATCTCGTTCCGTTTCCGAGATATCGACGTCACTTCCGGTCCAGAGTCCACTTCCGGTCAAAGTCGAGGTTTTCCTGGGGTCGCGGGAACGCCCTCTACACGCCCCAAAAAGAATCATCTCTCTAACCCCCCGGCAAGTGCTTCATAATATATGTCAGTCAGTCAGTCAGTCAGTGGTAATCGAGCTTTATATAATATAATAATAATAATAATGTGCCAAGCTACTAAAAAAAATTGACTAAAGAAATTATTTATTATATAAGTGAACTTAACTCTTGGTTACAATTAATGACTCATGACATTATTGCCTCTATTCTGACTATATCATGGTCGAAAAAATTCTTTGCTGGCACCTGCTACTCTACTGTAAGTTTGTGTTTTGAACTTTCAGTGCCTATGATATGAGCACATTTTTTTTCAGTATTGTTCCAATAATGGTTCATATAAAAGATGAAAATGATAACTTTCCTGAATTCACTGAACCTATATACAAAGTTTCTATACCAGAGAATTGTGGTGTTGGTACCACTGTTGCTTGGGTCCAGGCGTTTGATCAGGATTCTGATAATTTTGGTACAAGAGGCATTCGTTATACAAGTCTAGGTGGCAGTATTGCTGGTTTGTGAGTATTTCTTTTTTCTTTATTAAATTTTGATGCAATTACAAATGAAAAAATTCGTTAAAACATTTGCACATGGATTTACAGACCACTAAGCGATACAGCGCTTACTAATTGTTCATTGTGAAACCTATATCTTTCTGCTCGTTTGGGCAAATCCATACAAAATTTGAAATTACCTGAAAACGAAGATAATAGTCCTAGACTTCTGACTCCATTTCAATTTGTGCAATGAATTAAATATACAATTAATAAATTTAAATTACAGATTAAACATACATCCAATATCAGGTGTCATAACTGTCAAACAGCCCGGTGGAGAGAACTTTGACAGGGAACTTGTGTCAAGTCATTTTCTAACTGTCGAAGCTCGAGATGATCTTGGGAAAGGGAATCGTAATACTGTGCAATTAATTATACATATTGAAGATGTAAATGACAATGCACCTATTTTCTTGGCTAATAAATATGAAGCAAGATTACTTGAAAATGAAAAACAGTTTGAAAATCCACTCGTGTTAGAAGCTAGAGATATTGATTTAAATGGTAAATTACTGTAACATTTTTTTGTTAACTTGGCATATATTGAGCTAGTGTGGCCACAAAAATCTCTCTAGGCAGCAGCCGTTATTCCAGCTTGAGGAGATAAATGTCAATCTGGATGGTACAGGCTCGTCTCTTAAAGCCGGCATAGTGGTGGCAACTGCTGTCTGTAGAGATTTCTCTGTAGTAGCAGTTGTTTCCATTCATGGACTGCACTCTAGCTTTACATCAGGCGGAGGGTTGTGACATGCCGGGCTACAATAAAAAAAATTGCACCATCTAGATTGATAATGCTCACTTGGCTATATCTGGCTACTTCCCCAGTACCAAAGAGTACTACCCCAGGACGGCAGACTGGGTTTAATTGGTTTAAGTGGTCTGATGATCAATAAGACCCATGTTTAACTCTTACTAAATTCTGCTGGGTACCAATGTAACTATGTTATATTATGGTCTTTGGTCTCTTAGTATAAGCATTAAAAATATATTTTAAAAGTTGAATTATTGTGGTTGTTAAGTTACGCCTTTACAAATTTCAGGTACAAAAAACAGTCACATAGAATATTCAATAGTGGGTGGTGATTATAAGAAGAATTTCACAATAGATCCGAACCTCGGTATTATAACACCGGTTGGTCAATTTGATTTTGAACAAATTCCCGGCGATAATACTAATATACGTCCAATCCATTTAACTGTAAGAATCTCATTTTATTTTTTATGATAGTGCCAAGGGACCTCATATAGCTAAGGACGGAATTTAAGATATAGAGAAGATAAAATAGTGTAAGTTGTAAGTTACACGCAGGCCGGCGGCGGGCGTCATTAGACTGTCTAAACAGATGAAATAACGGCAAAAAACAAAGATAATAACAAAAAAGGGCACGGACAAATGTCTGTGGTGAAAATGTATTAAAAAAAAAACTGGAGGATGTTAATAAAGATTAGCTCTGCTGATATTAAGAATGGACATGTCACTGGATCTCACATGCCAAATAACTAAAATAATTCACAACCAGCGCTGAGTTAAAAATAGTTATTAAACAAGTATTATTCCTTACTTTTACAGTTTACACGTTACAGTCTTGCAACGTTTTTCTGTCTTTGTATGCTATGCATGAGTATCGGTACTGTAATTGTGTGGGTGACTGCGTGTAGTTGTGTGTCTGGCTCACTTTCGGCCGTGGTCTAGTGGTA
Source organism: Tinea pellionella (assembly GCA_948150575.1). NCBI lineage: Eukaryota > Metazoa > Arthropoda > Insecta > Lepidoptera > Tineidae > Tinea > Tinea pellionella. The sequence continues at coordinate 5,855,114 of OX411252.1, forward strand.
AAACGCGTGAACTCACGATCGATGAGTCCCGTGTTCGAACCTCGCTGAATTCAGACCGGTACCAATGTAACTTTGTTATATGTACTTTGGTCGCTCAGTGTCTATAGGCACTATTAAAGAGTGGTAGGCAAACTGATGATCCAGTCTGCCGTCCTGGGGCAGTACCACCACTTTCGAATGTAACACCCGTGAAGTGACCTTGTCGCGTTTCGGGAATAGTTTGAAAGTAGTCAGATAGAACAAGAGAATTGTGCCCTGTCAAAGTTAATAGTGCACGTTTCTCTCCTCAAGCCAGCCAACTAGTGCTGAAAAAAAGTTTTCTCTGCTCATGGACTGTACTCTAGCTTTACATTAGTTTGGCATAAACATTTAATTTTTTTTTTTGGAATGTATTTTTTTTTAACATTAAAGGTTCGCGTCCGAGATTTTGGCTCTCCATCATTATCATCTACAGTACCAGTTACAATTTACGTTCAAGATGTTAACGATCACGCTCCGATGTTCCAACAAATGTTGTATAAGAGATCTATTCCTGAAGATATGCCTGGTGGTACTAGTGTTTTGGAAGTAAGTACAGTATACAGATTTAGGTAATAATGCACTGTAGACGAAAAACAAAAGGATGGAGACACGGTATGTTCTCTGTTGATAACTATTTAAAGTTTTTTTTTATTGTAGCTCGACATGTGACAACACTCCGCCTGATGTAAAGCTAGAGTGTGGTCCATGAATGGAAACAATTGCTACTACAGACAAATCTCTACAGGCAGCAGTCACCTCCACTATGCCGGCTTGACTTACTAGTTTATACATACACGTGTCAAAGTATGTCAGTTAGACCTAGGTTAAAGGGTCCACTTTTTAGTCGTGCCTAACGTATCTTCCTATTTTTGTTTTAAACTGAGATGCAGACGCAATAAGTTATGAAATCGTCTAATTGGTACATTGGCACAAATTCTTGTTTTTTAGTACAAAAACTAGCTGTTTTTTTTATTGTAGTTTGGCATATGACGAGTGTGGTCCATGAACAATAACAACTGCTACTATAGAGAAATCTCTACAGGCATCAGTCGCCTCCGCTATGCCGGCCTGAGGAGACGAGTATGCACCATCTAGATTTTATAATTTAGGAACATTTATTATTTACCGTTCACAGGTAAAAGCGCGTGACACAGACGGTTCATCTCCAAATAATCGTATAGTTTATCGAATACAACGAGGTGCAAGTGACAAATTCGTCATTGATTCGGCTAGTGGTGTTATATCTGTAGCTAAAGGATCCAGTCTAGATCCGGACAAGACTAATCCAAAGAGCAATCGTTATACTCTTACTGTGGTAAGTTTTCATTTGTTTATTTGTTGATTATTATAATCCAGCAAAAATATTTTTTTGTTTATAAACAACATCATATTCAATGTTAAAAGATGTGGAGTTTTTGGCAGCCATCTGGAGTCATTATGTTGTCTGTCTTGAATTATTTTCCTAAACTTGTGTTTCTTCGAGTGTTAATGTGTAATAATGGTAGATTGTTAACCATTAACTTTCAGTAAAGATTCTACCGCTTTATTGAAGCTATCTTTGACTTGACTGGAACTCGACCTGACCTATGTAGTGTGAAGAATAAAGGATCCGCGGTGCACAATAAGGTCCGTCTGCACCAGAAGGCCCGTTAAAGTTACTTTTATGGCGACGACGTAACCGTTAAACGTTTCCATTTACTCCACACGCGTTGCAATATCGGGTAAATTCATATTGGTATCGTTAAAAGGGTGGCTGATCCCAAAAAAATAATAGAAAAACATATTTGGCTTCTTTCATATTTGACGATTACTTTAACTTTTACCAGCCAAGATTCGCTGGTTACGGTTAGCGTTAAAGTAAACGTCAAAAATGACAAGCGCGACGATGCAATGGTGCAACTCGTGTGTAGTAAATGTAAACCATAATGTAAACGTAACGGTTAAAGTAATAGTTAAAGTAACTTTTAACGGGCCTTCTGGTCCAAGGGACCTAATATGAACTTGATGTGAATATTTACTTGTGACACTGGCAAATTGTTATAATGTCATATAAAAAAAGGAATGATAAAAGCATCTTTTTTTTAGGTAGCTTTAGATGGCGGTATAGGCGATCATCAATTAAGTGCTGCTGTAATAGTTAATATCACTATAGTTGATGTGAATAATAAACCGCCTGTCTTCAAAGAACCTGGAATTGTTCATTTACTAGAAAATACTCAGGTGATTTGATTAATAATTCTTTATTGCACAAAATTAAAAAAAAAGTACAGTGGCGAGCTTAATACTATTTCTCAGCTAATCATTGAGATGACAGCAGAGACAAGTGCAAGTATGTAGGGCGGTAGAACACATGACTCAAGATCTATGAGACCCGTGTTCAAATCTCAATTCAGACCGATGCAACTGTTATTTATACCTTGATCGCCCAGTGCCTATTAAAGAGTGGTAGGCAGACTGATGATGGTTATTAGCCCAGTCTGTCGTTCTGGGGTAGTACCACCACTTTCGAATGTAGTCGGTAACACCAGTGAAGTGTCCTTGTCGCGTTTCGGGGGCGATTTGGAAGTAGTCAGGAAATAACGAGAGGATGGTGCGCATTCGTCTACACAGGCCGGCATAGCGGAGGCGACTGCTGCTCGTAAAAAAATTATCTGTAGTAGCAATTTGTGGCAGTGTGTGGGTTCGATTCCCATCTTATTTCAGCGCGTTGATTTCAGTTATTATTTTTTTTTTAAAGGTGGGAACACTAATCTACAAAGCGGAAGCATATGATCCCGATGAACAACCAGTACTACGATATCATATAGATAAAGAGAATAGTATTGCTCGCAACGAGGAGGGTATACCTGTGAAGTTGACAGAGTATGATTATCTATCTTTATGGGATCTTAATACTGTTGATGGTACTTTGAGAGTTATTAGGTAATTCTTATTTAGTTAACGCTATAGTGCCAATAAAATCTTGATTGCTTAACATTTATTTTTTTAAATTGTACCTCGCCATATGACAACATTCCGCCTGATGAAAAGTCAGAGTGCGGTCAACAACTGCTACATGCAGCGGTCGCCACCGCTATGCCGGCTTGAGGAGACGAGTATGCACCATCTAGATTGACAGTGCACACTGCTCTCGTTACAAAAAGAATTTCGTATGTCAATTTCAGTGTATGCATGGACTGCTTGAGTTGGAAAATGTATAATTATACTTGACAGAACGGGACGAGCGGTCCAAGGCTTCTATCCTCCAGTTGTGGGCGATAACTAAGCAAAATGCTGAAACACGACAGTTCCTCCGGACAAACAAGTCTCAACGTGTCCGCTGCTTGGCTTGTTTTCAGAGACTCTGTCAAAGCGTAACGACGCTTTTGTTTCATATTCAGTTAGTGCTTGTACTCATGACCACGTATTCATTTTGTTCCAAGTTAGTTTCTGTAGTCGTTCAAATTAGAGTCCGTAATCATGACCGTTCCGAAATACTCATTAATTTTTATTTTAGGTTAGTAGATAGAGAAAAAGTTGAAATGGTAAAACTGGTACTTAATGTGGAAGATATGGCGGCCGTCGATGGTGATCCAAGACAAATGGCTTCAGGTAATTCCGTATTTTTTACTTGGTATTCCTAAATTAAATTTTCTCATAAAGGACAATGCCCACTTTTGAGCCCACTTAATGTCTAATAGTTTGTTAACAAAACATTGTAGAATAATAATAAATTTATTCATGAATTTATTTCAATTATATCAATACATCGTTTACCAAACAATAGACAATATTTAATATTAATTTCAAATACTGCATTAGAACAAGTGTAATTACTCAATAACTCGGAGAAAAAAAATTAAAATTGATCATAATGATAAGAAATGTAGATCTATTTTTTTTTTACAAAATAAGTTAAAAATCATTAGTAAACTCCAAAAAAATTGTGGGCCCATTTTTCTTAGGCGAATGGGCATTCTCCTTTAATTATTTAAATCTTATTTAATTTTTATTCTTTTTTTTTACCTAGCAACACTAACAATAGTGGTGGGCGACGAGAACGATAATAATCCAAAGTTTCGTAAACCGTTCTACAAGCAATCAATTACTGAGAATTCTAAAAATGGTGTTAACATAGCCAATATTATTGCTGATGACGCTGACAAAAATCGTTCTATGACTTATTATATTGAAGGTATGTCCTCTTATTAAACTACCCTCATAAATAAAATCTTAAAAATATATATAAAAGAGGAGTGTGCGCTGTCAATCTAGATGGTACATGCTCGTCTCCTCAAGCCGACATAGTGGAGGCGACTGCAGCCCGTAGAGTTTTCTCTGTGGTAGCAGTTGTTTCCATTCATGGGCCGCACTCTAGCATCAGGCGGAGTGTTGTCACATGTCGAGTTACAATAAAAAAAAAATTAAAAATAATTTATTTGTTTTTATTATTGCAACTCGGCCTGATATATTGCTAAAGTGCAGTTCTTGAATGGAATCAACTGCTACTAGACAAATTTCTACGGGCGGCAGTCGCCTCCGCAATGCCGGCTTGAGGAGACGAATGGTGCACCATCAAAATAGCCAGCGCACGCTCCTCTCGCCATACCTGGCTATTTCCGAACTGATCCTAAAACGCGAGAAGGTCACTTCACGGGTGTTACATTCGAAAGTGGAGGTACTACCCCAGGACGGCAGACTGGGCTAATAGCTATCATCAGTCTGCCTACCTCTTTAATAATAATTTAAAAAAAAACAAATTTAACTTTAACTTTGATTTTAATTTTAATTTTGATTTAGACTTTAATTCTGGTTTTGATTTTATTTTATTTATTTATTTAATATCTTTTATTAGTGTATTATTTTTTTTATCCTACAGTTTATTGGTTTATTGTGTAAGATGTGGCACCTAAAGGTGGATCATTCGCCATAGGATTGGTCTACTTAACAGAAGCATGATATAATGATTCCCACCACTGGTCGCCCTTAAAATATAAAAATAAAAAAAAATAAAAAAATAAAAAATTGCAGGTCCAGAAGAATTAACAAACTTAGCTCATATAGACAGACAGACTGGTGAGGTTGTCGTCGCTAGTAAAGTAGATCACGAAATTTATCCTTGGATCAATCTTACTGTCAAAGCTGTAGACAGTGGAGTACCACCAAGATATTCTGTTGTTGATCTTTTCATACAGGTATTTTTTTCATTTTATACTGCAGTTATATGATGTTAAGCTAGAGTGCGGTCCATGAACGGAAACAACTGCTACTACAGATAAATTTCTACAGGTGACAATCGCCTCTGCTATGCCGGCTTCAAGAGACTATTTCCAAACTGATTCTGAAACGCGATTAGGTTACATTCTAAATTCGAAGGCCCATTCGCCTAAGAAAAATGGGCATTCTCCTTTATGATATTTTTAAATTAATTTTTATATATAATCTCGATAAATCTCTATTGTTTCTTGTTAATTTGAATCACATTTGTACCGGCCGCGATTTTTAAGAGAATCGAATACTAGAATTAATCATTGCGAACCTACGTCGATAATAGCTTGTCTATGGTCGCTCTAAACTTTAGTACTATTTCGTGTTTTATTGTAGTAACAAAATTTAAATATAACGAATTTCATATTTTGACAGATGGTGGCGTTGTGTTGCCATCGAAAAAAGTATGTGTGATTTATTTTTAGGTATTAGATGAAAATGATAACAATCCATATTTTGAGTCTAATGTCTATGAGTATAAGGTGAAGGAAGATGTTGCACCCGGCACTGTCATAGCGACCATTGTTGCAAAAGATGCTGATTCAGGGGAATATGGGAAAATAACTTATTTACTTGACAGGATTTCTACACAGGTGAAACTTTTTTTATGTCTTAAAAGCGTATGAATAGCGTATGATGTACAAAAATGCACCTAAATGACACTAAATTTTCTTACGAAATAATTTGTATGATTATATTGAGCAGAAGAGTGGTAGGCAGACTGATGATGGTTATTTGTGCAGTCTGTCGTCCTGGGGTAGTACCACCACTTTCGAATGTACCACCCGTGAAGTGACCTTGTCGCGTTTCGGGAATAGTTTGAAAGTAGCCAGGTATAAAAGAGGAGTGTGCACTGTCAATCTAGATGGTACATGCTCGTCTCCTCAAGCCGGCATAGTGGAGGCGACTGCTGCCTGTAAAGATTTCTCTGTAGTAGCAGTTGTTTCCATTCATAGACCGCACTCTAGCTTTACATCAGGCGGAGTGTTGTCACATGCCGAGCTACAATAAAAAAAAAAACAAGAAGTTGTGTGCGTGTCGTTTATTTTTTCTTGATATTAATCATAATTTATTATTCCAGTATTGGAATATGCCAAAAATTAATCAATTTTATTTATTTTTAAAAAAGTCATTTTTAGTTGGAAAATTTTAATTACACCTTTAGCACAATTAGGTCCAATTGCATCACATGACTTAACTATTACTGTCACGTCAAAGTAATGGTTAAAATTAAAATTGAGTTACTTCAAAAAAAAACCCGTCAGTTTTGACGCTTACTTTAACGCTAACCGTTACCAGCGAATTTTGGCTAGTCAAAGTTAAAGTAATAGTTGTCCAATATAGTGTGACCAATGTCACTAAAGTCAAGTATATGAAAAGAGGCCAAATACGTTTTTCTATTATTTTGTCGGGAATGTACTCCTAATTACATCAACCACAATTTTATCGATAATGATGTAAATTTACACGATGGTGCAACGCGTGTGGAGTAAATGTCAACGTAACCGTTAAAGTTATCGTAAAACGTAACAATCAAAGTACTTTAACCGGCCTCTTTATAGTAATAATGTTTAACCAGGGTAAATTCCTAATAAATGCTGATACTGGAACGCTCACTGTATCGGATACACTCGATCGTGAATCCCAAGAGACATACAACTTAGTGCTGGAAGCATGGGATAATTATCAATTTGGATATCTAAGTGGTGAAAGTCGGAATGCTTTTAAACAAATTCTGTAAGTAAATTATGTAGATAATAATCAATACGTTGTTTAAATATTAACTATTGATGATTATTGTTGAGCCTCGCACTCCCGTTGTGAAGTCTTTTTTTTTTGTTTTATATGGCATTATAACAATTTGCCAGTGTCAAAGTAAATATTTTTGCATCAAGTTAATAGTATTGCGCATCACGAGTCATCAAGAATTCATCACACTAAACAGTCAGGTCAAGTCTCAGTCAAGTCAAAAATTGCTCCAGTAAAGAATCTTTACTGAAACTTCCTACGGTGTTTTGGAGGGAAAATGGAAACATACGTTTACGAACACTTAATGGTTAATAATTAACACTCGAAGAAACACAAGTTTAGGAAAATAATTCAAGATAGATAACCTGATCTCTCAAAATGGCTGCCAAAACTTCCGTTGCATCACAACTTTATCTTTCGTGATAATCGTGATGCATTCGTGAGGGCCACGTATAAGTTTACATTTACGCTCTCACGGCGTAAAGTGAGACCTTTCAACCAAAAGGATCGCTCGGCGGTTTTCATCTCACTTTACGCGGTGAAAGCGTAATTGTAACTCAGTGTGTTAGTTTAGTAAACAAGACAATGTTGATACATCTCTTAACGACTTAAACATCTAAGAGCGGCCGCGGTCTAGCGGTAAAACGCGTAAACTCACGCTCGATGAGACCCGTGTTCGAATCTCGCTAAAGACCGGTACCAATGTAACTTTGTTATATGCATTTAAGTCGCTCAGTGCCTATAGACACTATTAAAGAGTGGTAGGCAGACTGATGATGATTATTTGTCCTGTCTGCCGTCCTAGGGTAGTACCACCACTTCGAATGTAACACCCGTGAAGTGACCTTGTCGCGTTTGATGGTGCATGGTGCATACTCGTCTCCTCAGGCCGACATAGCGGAGGCGACTACTGCCCGTAGAGGTTTATCTGTAGTAGCAATTGTTTCCGTTCATGGTCCGCACTTTAGCTTTACATCAGGTAGATTGTTGTCATAAGCCGAGCTACATAAATGAATAGGTTTTACTATATTTCAAGACATTGTGTTTATCTGTTTGTGCGAATTGCAGGACAAGATGGCGTCTTGACAGTCAGAATTTAGCCAGATTTGAACATAGGTTTCATCGATCGTGTGTTAGTTCACAGTCTCTCTTCTTAAGTTTTGATAATAATTTTTGTTTAATTTTGTAGAGTAAAAGTAGAAGATGTAAATGATAATCCGCCAATTCTGCATACACCATCAGAGTGCAGTACTATCACAGAATTCCATAATCATAGAGAAGTAATAACGTCAGTACGTGCTGTCGATAGCGATGATACGGCCACGCCCAATGGAAGAGTGCAGTTTCATATTGTTGGTGGGAAAGGATATGGTTAGTGTTTGAGTTTTTTTTTTAATAACAGGAGAGACGGTGCATACTCGTCCTCTCAGGCCGGCATAGCGGAGGCGACTGCTGTCCGTAGAGATTTATCTGTAGTAGCAGTTGTTTCCGTTCATGGACCGCACTCTAGCTTTACATCAGGCGGAGTGTTGTCATATGCCGAGTTACAATTTTAAAACAAAGCTACAGATAAATTTCTACATGTCGCCTTCGCTATGCCGGCTTGAGGAAACGAATGTACACCATCCAGATTGATAGTACACACTCTTCCCGTCATACCTGGCTACTTATTTGACATCTGCCAAGTGAAGTTAGCTGCAAGTCCGGTCGTACTCTTAGTTGACTCACATAGTATTTATTTTTTATTTCAGAATTATTCCGCTTCGAGCAAGTGGGCGGGGATGCGAATACGGGACGTTTGTTCGCTAAACAGCCCTTAAAGGATAGATTTGGCAATTACACATTGCTTATAGAGGCTAGGGACTTGGGTGTACCTTCGAACGTGGTCAGGGGAGAATTGCATGTGTGTGTCACAGACTATAATGATCACGCGCCTGTTTTTGTGCATCCACCGCAAAATGTCACTATTAAAGTTCCAGAGGTAAGAAGTTTTATGCTTAGAGTGGTAGGCAGACTGATGATGGTTATTAGCCCAGTCTGCCGTCCTGAGGTAGTACCACCACTTCCTAATGTAATCTCGTGTTTCGGGAACTGTTTGGAAGTAGCCAGGTATAACAAGAGAAGTGTGCACTGTCTATCCTAGATGGTGCATAATCGTCTCAAGACAGCATAGCGGGGACGACTGCTGCCTGTAGAAATTTATCTGTAGTAGCAGTTGTTTCCGTTCATGGACCGCACTCTAGCTTTACATCAGGCGAAGTGTTGTCATATACCGAGCTACAATTAGAAAGAGAAAGAGACTAACGATGGTTATTAACACTATCCACCACATCACATATTCGCTGTCAAGCCGGCATAGAGGAAGCGACTACTGCCTGCAGACAAGTCTCTGTGGTAGCAGTTAGGCGAAGTGTGGTTTACTATGACACGTATGGTTGAAGTACTAACGCAGAATTTATGATGTTACTTTAGGTTTAGTCAGAACTCCTGGTTTCTGGTTGCTTATGACGTCACACCAGTGACCTACGCTCATTGGTCGAATGCGATGGCGGGTTGCGCCACCTACTATGTGTGGCGCTACAAGTCTATTATCCATCAATTGACAGTACTTTTTGTTTTTTTTTAGAATGCCACAATAGGAACGACAATAGTAACAGTTCGCGCTATTGACGGTGACATAGGTGCAAATGGCGCTGTCAGATATAGAGTGAGACAGGACGCTGGAGGCAGCCATCGCTCATTCACAGTACATGCAACAAGTGGTGCTATCAGAACTACTGTCAATTTCGATAGAGATAAACAAACTACTTATCAGGTATGTTCTTCTATAATGCCTAAACTACGACTATAGAGTAAAAAAATTCAGTGCCATTTTTAAAAAATGTATGACGAAAAAAACGGATGCAACACACGTGAAGTGATCTTGTCGCGTTTCGGGAGCAGTTTGAAAGTAGCCAGGTATAGCGAGAAGAGTGTGCACTGTCAATCTAGATGGTGCATACTCGTCTCCTCAGGCCGGAATAGCGGAGTTGACTGCTGATCGTAGTGATCTCTCTATAGTAGCAGTTGTTTCCACTCATGGACCGCACTCTAGCTTTACATCAAGCTGAGTGTTGTCATATGCCGAGCTACAATAAAATAAAAATATCAACTTCTTTACAGTTAAGAATCGAAGCATACGACTTAGGTATCCCAACACCACTAAGCTCTGATCTAGACTTAACAATATACGTACAAAACGTCGATAATTACCGTCCGAGATTCCCCGAAAAGCATCTTACAGTTAATATTACGGAAAATAAGAAACCTGAAGATTCTGGTGTATATCTACCGAGCGTTATCGAAAAGGATGAAATTGATAGAGGAGACGAACCAGTGTTGCCAGTTTGTTATTATATTGTGGCGGGAAATAAAGATGGTGTTTTTGAATTGCAAAGAGATACTCATAGGTAAGTATGTCGTCTTCAATTACCTATAAATTATAACTGCGTGTATGGTCACTTAAATATCGTAATACTCGTATTATATATAGCAATTTGTATAAATGTCAGAGCGAGATAGAGTTATATGAATTTAACTACGAAAGAAAGAGATGTGATTAAACATTACCGCGAGCTATTCTATGTCTTTTTTTAAATTAATTTTATTATTCAATGATTATCAAGGGAATAATGACTTACCGGTGAAATGTAATTCCATCTTTCGTGAGACTAGACATTGCACTACTCTTTCCACACAATTTCACCGAACCATACGGCATTATTAACACTGGGAGCACGGCAGTAGCTTTCGCTTTAACTTTCGGCACCAGAATGAGGAACGAAGAAAGGCGGGGCCGGCTTTTATGTAGTGCCACTACATAACCTTGGTAAATGTATACCCCTGGCAAAGCGTGGTCTATTAGGTTATATTGTCTGTGTATAAATGTTAATTTTAAACAATAATTAATATTATTTATCTTATTAATCTCAGGTTGACAACACTACAACCATTGGATCGTGAAACGGTATCGATATACAACTTAATAATATTGGCGACAGAGGACTGTGTCGCATCACCAAAGTATAACGAGAGAGACGACGCTGTTAGCTCGTTAAAAGTTACCGTTTACGTGAACGATGTTAATGATAATTCGCCTAAATTCGTTAGGAAGATATTTACTGGTGGCATCACTACTGAAGCTGATTTTGGTGTGGAATTCATGCATGTTAAGGTACTTTTCTTATTTATTTATTTAATCGAACAGCTTTATATTAAACAGTGCCGTCTTTATGCATAGGCTCTATAGGCTTGAGTCTAGGGTCCCGCACGGTTGGGGGCCCCCGACTCTGAGAAGCAAATTTTTTTTTTTCAATTTTTCACAAAATTAAAATTCAAGGTAAAATGAAAAAAAGTACAAAAATAATACTTATAATTTTTTTTCTTAATTTCTCATGAGAAAAGTCAGAAATAACTTTTATAATATTAACATTTATCATACTACAAAAAAATATATTCTTATACCATAGTAGATCATTATTTGCGTATATTCATATGTACGGTAAAAAATAATACTGTATGTGTGGAAAAAATAAGGAAAAAAAATTTTTTAAATGGGCCCCAAGTATTGTGAGCCTAGAGCCGCTCAACTGCAAAAGACGGCACTGATATTAAACATAAAATAGATGATAAAGTTACAATGGTTGAGAGCCAAAGAACACTGCAGCCATTTTGTTTTTTACTATATTGGTACTTGTGCAAAACAAGTCAATATCTAATTGCGAGCACACCTAGTTAAAGGAAGGACTAGTGCGCCGAATGTAGGAGTTTTTCAAATAGTGCAAGCAAACGGTACATGTAACAAGGCGGGATTTCTAGAGTTAAACCTAGGAGCATATAATGATATCTTATTTAATAATTCCGGGCAATCCACATGGTCATTAGCAATACCTACTAAATACGAACCTTGGCGATATTACGACGAACTTCGAGTAGTAATATGTGATGATGTCCGCACCACAGGGTCAGATCTGTTTTAGATTCCTTTACTAAGGTTCGGAGGTACCATTTTATGTCGCACAATCGATAAATGGAATGCATTGCCCTCTCATGTTCTCCCACCCCTTTAACCTTGAAACCTTAGGTCGGTATAGTGATGGCGACTGGGACCGTGTGCTTCGGTTCTCGTCGTCGGCGCTCATGGACCTCCACTGTGCTATCAGGCTAGTCGAGATCACGTGTAGCGTCAATTTACAATTTCAAAATTTTAGGGGTGTCTGGACCGTATCCAGGTCCGAAACGTGGCTTAGTGACTTCACACTTACTACGTACTACTCAAGTAATGACCATCACCACCAAATTATCTAGTATGTTACTAATTTAATGATATTCTCATAACAGGCAGTAGATCCAGACGAAGGTAAAAATGCAAAAATATCATATTACTTAGATGGTGAAGTAAAGAAAACTTTAACAGAAGGATTGGAGAATTTGGCTGTGTCACCGTTTCTTGTGCATCCCAAGACTGGTGCTGTATCATTGAACTTTGACCCCCAGAAAGGAATGAAGGGATATTTCGATTTTAAAGTAAGTTGTTAAGCTCTGGAAACCAAGATCGGTTTGACACCTTTATCCCCTCTTAGAACGACGCTACTTCGCGGGTGGTAGTTAGTGGCAAGACGTTAATTACCGTTTCGGCGTTGTAGCCTTGGCCTTAACTCTTAAATGCATGATTTTTTGTTTTGAATTAATGAAATATAGGAAATTTATCATAGATTACGTAAATAATAAAAAAAAATCAATTCCAATTTTTGTTATGACACAAAGCAACTTTGCATTTGGTGCACTCAGTACGTGAAAATCCTGTGCAAAAGCACACTCAGGTTTTTGAATAATTTTAAGTGAAAATGAATGTAGACAATTGGCAACACCATTCATTTAAGGGTTAAATTGGCGCCCTAGATATTAATGATTTAAGCATTTTTTTAGGTAACAGCAAACGATACAGGTGGTCTAACAGACTCGGCGCACGTGTTCATTTACCTTCTAAGGGAAGATCAACGTGTTCGTTTCATTCTTCGGTCACATCCCTCTGAAATTCGGGAGCGTGTTGGTATTTTCCGAGAGAGTTTAGCTTCTGTTGTGGCCGCAGTCGTTAATATAGATGATTTGAGAGTACACGAAAATAAGGATGGTTCCGTAGATAATACTAAGACTGATCTTTATATGCACTTGGTTGATGGTCAAGATCATTCCGTTTTGGAAGTCGAACAAGTCCTACAGCTTATTGATAGAAACATCGAAAGTTTGGATTATTTATTTAAGGTTAGTATTTTTTAGTATGCGCCGTCTAGGTGTAAAACTGGTGCAACTAATATCTAAACCCCAATATCCGAAACGCATTGTCGCGCGCGACGTATTTGCTATTATAGCGAATCTATGACGAAGCCTCCGTGGATAGTGCCCCTGAGACAGATATTACTGATCTACCTATCATTCGCCTGTCTAATTAGCAATAAGTAGTTAATCATAATCCAATATTCAGTGTGGTAGGCCGTAAGCAGTTTAGATATTGAAATACCATGTTTTTATTTACAGGAATTTAACGTACTGGACATCCAAGAAGGAGAATATTCACCGCCATTAGCAGCAAGTTTATCGTCGAATCAGGCGGCTTATTGGTTAGCATGGACCGCCTTGTTTCTGGCAGCTTTGTTGGCTGCCACTCTCTTATTGTGTGTGTCGCAACGTTCACATTACGCTAGAAAACTCAAGGCTGCGACTGCTACTGCATACGGTGCGTATTATATAATATTCCTTCCTTGTTTAATATCAATTGAGTACATTAGTGCTTTTGCCAATGACCGTTAGATGGCGCTGGCAAATTTGTATCTCATATTTTAGTATGAGTTCAGTGTCAACCAACCGGCTTCGGCCGAGTACAACCATAACAATAGCAAGAATTTTTTTTCACATAATAAATACTTATATTTATTCCAGCTTCAACCAGCCCAGGAGAATCAGACATGACTCTTCGAAGTTCCGGCGGTCGCGTTCCAAACACCAACAAGCATAGTACCAAAGGTTCGAACCCAATTTGGTTACACGCATACGAAAACGACTGGTACAAGGCAGATGAACAATTGAGCCGCTCTGAACGGGATTCACTAGATGAAAACGTAGTAGACCAAGATTTGTCAGCAGAGAAACCTTATTTTATTACTACAGCTGCCTACCCTTCATTTAGATCGGACGGTAGTGATACGCAAACCAATCAAGCCAAATATGACTTCTATCAACAAATGGAACAAATGAAAAATGCTAAAAATATGGAGACCACAGAATTATAAATTTTATTACACCTAGTTAATGATTCATAAAATATTTTTATAGTCATTTAGTTGAATGAACCGGTGCATAGTGCTAATAAATATTATGGACTCATTCCTAGTCTAGTATTTTTAATAAATATACCTTATTACTTCCCGTCTACTTTATTTGTAAATCAACAATTTTAATATTTAATGTGCTACTGTATGAATGGGTAATACACTTATAAGGTCAGCCGTCATAGTTCGTTATGTCAGGCTGCTACATAATTTGGGTTCATGCATAAATAATTCATAAAACTTTGTGAAACAAGAAAAATATTTTTATTTTATGCATGTAATAATGAGTAACCCTATGGAATGAACTATAAATAGAAATAAACTATCAGAAGGTCGTTTCCCTCAGTTCTCACATTATTTACATTTTAGTTTCATATTCAATGCCATCCTTTCACTGGACGACAGATGATATCTACTAAGCGTCTATTTTTAATTTTTTTACCGGTCGACTCATTGTTGAGATAAATGAGGTTACCCACATGCCGAACTATGCCCACGTGGCGCTTATGGCTTCCCGGAAACTGTTATTGATACCCAGTCAAGAGTTGCGCAGGGCGCAGACTTTGTGACGCGCATGCTCGATCACGGCTCGCAGAAATTACACGATGCATCATACCTACATTAAACTACTAGTCACGCCCATTCCTATATTCTACATCGAAAAAAAAAGTAAAATACATGTTACGATAACTCTTTAGTAATATGAGTTGTAGAATATTTTGTGCCGCCAGTATAGAAACGTGATGCACTATATCAGTCATTTTTTGCATGGGGGTTGCCTAAATAAACATCATTTTATTTACATACACAATAATTTATTGTTTCTTACAATTTAGTGAAAGCTAAATACAAGATGTTACGAGTACAATTGAAAAAGACGCATCGTTTTTCGTATTAATATTCAGAAATTAAAAAAAAAGCTTCCTTGCAGCTAATGTTGTAGAAACGTGTATCGCCACTCGTGCCGGTGAGATCTGTCATGGTCAAGTAGAATAAATCCGTCGAGAGCACTCCACTCGGATTAGTGAGGATCGGGACACGGATCGTGGAAATCACAACGCATATTATAATCCTTACAACCACAATATAATAAGACAAAATTATAAATTTCGTAATGTGAAAAATCTATATTAAATGTAACTTATGATATCGATATCTTAAGAAATACATGTAATTTAAAAATAGTACATAGCTATGGAGCATTCAGCAGAGTTACACTAATATTGTGGATGAAAGAAATTGTTTACTTCCATGGTGTTCTGGAAAGTTCAGTTCGCGCGGTCATCGCGCCATATTACTAAACAAATACTAAAACTTAAAGTTTCCTAATTAAAAAAATTAAAACACTCTCTTAACTCATTTAGACAGTGAGCTACTTTTACACCACTTACGTTTATACTCACAAGTTCCTGACTGTGACGTGGCTTTACTAGTCTAGCTTTTCACCAGACCATTATATTGTACAAATTGCAATCAACACACATGTAGTTAAAGTACAAATTGAATAGATTACTTTATTCAATTAATTCAAAAATTTAACTAAACTTAACCACAGTTATTGATGCATTACGAAAGGGGGCATCTACATCAAAATAAAGAATATAGAAAATGAACATACTTGACAAAAATAGAAAAATCATAAATGTAATGTTGCACATATGAAATAATAATACATAAATATCCAAAAGTCAAAGTTCTCACGCAGACTTCTGTCACAGATTAATCAAAGAAGGATGTTGTATGGGAATCATTTATTGGAGTAACGGGAGCATCGGGAAGGGAGACGGGAGCTGGCGGCGGCGCGTGTGGCAGACTCATCACATGGCATACTTCCTTGTCCACTCGCGGGCTAATTCATTGTATTTTTCTCTGTCTGTTTTATAGATCCTAGCAATCTCTGGCACCAAAGGGTCATCTGGGTTCGGATCACAGAGGAGTGAACAGATCGACAGCAACACTGTAACATTAAAAAACACAAATTATTAATAAAAAAACTTAAAACTAAACATATATACACATACATAGTACAACAATTATACCTTTAGAAATAGTAAGAGCAGGTGACCACTGTGCACGTAGAATGTCGAGGCAAATGGAACCATTACTGTTTATGTTGGGATGATAGATGCGTGTTGTGAAAGCAACTTTTGGCGGTTTAAATGGGTAGTCTGTTGGAAAGTGTATGGTGAGAAAGAATACACCCCCTTGATAAGGACTGTCAACCTGAAACAAATGAGAAACAATAAATAATGTTCACTAACATTTCATCATATATTTCAAGAGTTGGGATAAATCAATACATTGTACAATTTTTCTTTTTAATTTTTAAAACTTTACACACACCACAGTGCAGTTTTCCTACATTCCAATTACTATTTAAAATCATGTATACAATAGTAAGTTGCATTATAATTATCAGAGTTTAAATTAAAATATACTTTACATACATAAACAAATAATATATGTAAGCCTACAAAATCCCCGATTGGACATATGTCTCATTGAGGAAAAACATATTAGTATAAAAAAATCTTTATAAAACATTTTTGTTTAAGAGTGAGAGGTGAACGACCTTGATATAGAAAACAAAACATGAGTTATCTAAAACAGATTCAACAATCTAACATTGTACTCGCAATTGTCAAAATATAAATTACAAAAAATGTGAACTTACTGGTCCCATTATTGTGGCTTGCCAATGGAATACTGAAAAATTTTAAAAAAATGTTTATTTACAATTACAAAGCTTGAGTATATTTGACATTAACTTTGCACTGAAAAGATATGTATAGTGCAGTACAAAATAAAGAAAGTCTTCTTAGCAATTAGTAATCAGGTTAAAATAATTTAAATCAACAATATTATCATCAGTGTACATAATGAATAGAGATAAATGTTGATTTAGTCAGGTATACAAGGAAGTGAAGTTAATTTGTAATATTTAAAAAAATGTAGGTATATAATCATTATAGCGTATGTCATGGGCAAATAAAACAATAGTGATAGCTAATCAAATCACGCTGACGGCGTACATGAGTCATGGATGGTTAAGAGGGAAGTACTTACAGTCTTCTCCGTGTGGACCTGCAGAACATTGTGCTGGTGGATCTCTACCCAGATCTTGTAATTCCTGGAAGCAATCAAACGATTCCCATGAATGCGAGATAGAAATAGACTTTTTGTCACTTTATCGAAAATTGCGATCACACGCAAAACAATGTGGCACACGTTTCGGACAGAATTTAACACTTAATAAAATCAATATCAATTTCATGAAATATTTAAGTTAAGAGATTTGACACGAAGTAATCTTTGATTTGGCACATTATTCCGACATTTTATGTACGCCGTGTGCAACTTTGTTAACACAGTAAATTATATACGCATCGTTTACGAAAATACTCGAAGTTCCGCATAAAACAAACGGTTTCTACACAAAAAACTAACTCGTCTCAGAATAATCTCGAAATAACTTCGATTAAAAGGTGTTCACAATGACGAAACATTCACTACAGTTTGTCTGCTTTTACGTTAACACATTTCCTTTTCGCACTTTTATCTGGAAAGTATTACAATTTACTCTCATACGTACCCTATTAATTCGTTTTAACGCCATTTGATTATTTTATTATGGAATAACCGACTCTTAACTGGACAACGAAACAGTGAGTCGAGGTCCTTTGATTAGAGATTGCAAGATGGCTCCCGTCTAAACGCAAAAAGCACCACCAGTCGTTTTATTTAACGATTATTGATACTCTCGTTTTTAATTTAATTCTTATAATATTAATTACAATTAAACACAACAAATATTGTAGCGAAATTCTAGTTAGCACGAATGTATTACAAAGAAATTTTTGCAGTCTCGGCTAACGGAGATCAGCAAACAGGAAAATCAACCATTTGTAAGGGGCGTTCGTAAAAAAATATTTTTGAGTTTAAATGAATTTCCCTTTTTTTAAGAATCAAATTGTATTTTAACTTGAATAACACACTAAAACTGGTACATATATTTATTACAGTCGTGAATTTGTAATAAAGAACCTTATTAATTTTATTTATTGTAACCAAAAATATGATTAGTAATGATAAATTTTTTTCATGGCAACATTTTACTGGAAATGACGTCACAAAACTTTTATAAAATTACCAGCGCGCGCTATTTTTGGATTATTCGTCTATTTTGAAACACATTTTTGCAATTTGAAACTATTGCCATTGCCAGTTGTGACTAGGTTCAGAGTGATACAGGGTGGGAAGGGGCTTCGTTAATGCAGTTAATATTTGGCACACGCTATGTTAATTCATAAATAATCAAATATTAAATATCGAGTTTTGACCGTTGAAAATAGATAGTGTTATAAATAAAACTTCATTTTCAAGCGAATAAGAATCGTAATTATTTTTATGACATTGACAATAAAGAATTATATATTTTTTTCGAATAGTTGTCGGTCACAGCCAATATTATAAGAAAAGTCTAAAAATATAAATATACTTTTTACCTTCTAATAAGATGAGAAGATAAGTTTTTATATATACTATAAGAAGGTCATCATTATTAAATAAATAAATAAACAATAAATACGAAACAAATAAATAATCAAACCATAATAGAATCCAACAAAATATTTAAAAATATCTTGACGAGTTTTTCAATATACTGGCAATACCATTTCCATGCATGCATTCGAATTATTTATATAAAAAAGCATTCGTAAAGAATGAAAATATAAAATGAAAACTCGTAATTAACATTTTAATTTTGGGTCGTTTTGATTTCATAGTATGTATTATTGTTTACGTGTGTTAATTAATACTAGTAGTGTCATAACTGATGATAATGATAAAACTTTTTTCTAGAAGTCAGCAACACCAGTGCGAATTAAAAAAATGCCTATGCGTGTGTGCGAGTATCTCTTCTAGCACACATGTATAGCTGCGCACAATGTCCTTGTTTCTTTGTTAAAAAATTGAAATGTCAAATCACAGCTGATTCCTCGTTTGATTTCGAAACGGGCGAGTCGGTCGTGAGGTTGCTCGCGTTGGCGCCTGTGATTAATTTATTTAAATATTTTGATGTGTACGAAAATATATGAGGTGAATTCAAAAAGTTAGTGTAGTTTTTCTTGCTTATTAAATTTACTCTTATTGAAATGAAAGTAATTTCTAAAATCCAAAAGTTTATTGAAACATATTGCTGTGATAAATTAGTATTAAACATGTAATTAACGATTGGTTTGGTTTGAGTTTTATTGAAGCAGTGTGATTTATATTCTTTTTCTTTTAATTGAAAAAAATCTATAAATATGTCTTTAACAATGACGGAAAAGGTACGTATGTGAAATTTAATAATAAAATTTATATTATGTTTAAAGAAAATAATCAATTACAGACCTATGCCCAAAAACTTTTTCGTTCTGCAACACGCCTAGGTCCTAATTATAATACTATAATTAGATTGGTTTAAAGCTCATATCAATAAAATAGTAATCTTATTTTACTGATTTTATGATTACTGAGGTTTAAAATTAAATTCTTAATAGCCTTGCATCATTGCTTAACAAAATTATTTGTACGGTCTGTCTATATAAGAGTAAAATGTATCATGCAAAAAGAATGAGGAGAATTTAATTGTGAAAAACCACCCAAACCCATCAAGTATTTTTAGCCGCATATTGTTAATAGAGGTGTCAGAATGTTGGAAATTACCCAAAATTACCTCAAAGACCATATAAAGTATACTCTTTTAAATAGTGCTGTGTTTAATTACATATTTTTACTTACCAGAGAGACTTAGTGGATAAAATACATTAGGTACAGATTCTGAGGTTTATTTATATGGTTGCTATCAAATGTCCCTGCCTATGCCTGTAATATACATATTTTCTTTCTATTAATTTTAAATTGTTGATAATTTTTTATGATCTATGTATGTAAGTTTTAGGATTTTAATGTTTTGATTTGTTTTTACGAATTGCATGTTGTGCACCTAAAGAAAGAAATTATTTACCTTTAAAAAAAATTTTCATTTTTATGTTTTACAATTTTAGGTCACGAACCTGGAAGAGGATGCTCAAGATTGTAATTCTGCATGTACTCTTTTAAAAAGAAGCAAACCTGTAGAGGACAATAATAACCTTTCAAAGAAAGATGTAGAATATTTAAGTTATAGAGAATTATTAAATTATGACAGTGCACCACCGCATCTTCAGCACAATCCTTATATTAGGGAGGGATACAGAAAATTTTTACCTACTAACCTTTGTTGGGAGAGGTAAGCACAAAAAATTGCTTTGTTTTTTTTAATTTTAATTTTTTAATTTTATAACTTTTTCAGTATATTTTGGTGGACTAATGAAACTATGAATATATGGACACATTTGTTTGGATTCTTTTTAATTTTGGGATTGACAATAAATGACCTTATTATAATAAATATTCATGCAACTGCACTTGACAAAATTGTTGCTGCGGTTTTACTCTCATGTTTTTTGGTGAGTGGTTATTTATTTATCTGAATTAAAATTGCATTTTAATAACATTTCATATTTAATTTAAGTCACATTGAGACTGTACACTAATTATATTAAGTGTAAATAAATAAATAAAATATTCTATATAACTAAAAGCTAACGTGTTACTTATATTGATTAATTTTAATCTGACATGTTCTCACAAAGAAAACAATTTTTTATTGATATTTTTGCTTTGTTAAAATGTTGTTTATTATAAAAGTCCCATAACTAATCCTATAATCTCAGATGTATGAAGACTGAAAGCTGTGTGTAAGGGTTGTCTATTCCACTGTCCTTTAAATGGCAGAAGTGCGTGTAATCTAAAAAAAAATTACTCGATAACGAAAAGAGAAAACTCTTATTACCTACTTACAGATTTTTTTAAAGCAAGCATTTCATAGTCTAACGCGGTATAGTTGTCGTCACTTATTTGCCGTGACCGAAATGTAACCTGCCATAAGATATGAGCAAAACACTCTTACGAAACGTTGGAGTCGTTATGTTATGCGAAAGTTAGTCAATAAATGATATAGAAGATACTATTTTCTATTTATTTCAATCAAATTTGATTCTTAGCTGCATAAGTCGACGGATAAAAATTCCAGTTTTCATGTTCGTCGCTTATGTCGTTTTGCGTAGTTTTTAAACTCTGTCGTACGAGATGAACGGCGACCCCCTTTTCTTTGCGTAGTCGAGTCCGGTGAAAGTATTGGACGAACCGCAAGTTGATAATAACATGCAGATAACTTGACTTTTTTATTATTGATAAAAAACCTATTTGACTCGAAATAGCTATGTTTTTTTAAAGAAATGTCTTTCAAACTTTTTTTTTTATCGTAGCTCGGCATGTGACAACACTCCGCCTGATATAAAGCTAGAGTGTGATCCATGAATGGAAACAACTGCTACTACAGAGAAATCTCTACAGGCAGCAGTCACCTCCACTATGCCGGCTTGAAGAGACGAGCATGCACCATCCAGATTGACAATGCACACTCCTCTCGTTATATCTGGCTACTTTCAAACTATTCCCGAAACGCGACAAGGTCACTTTACGGGTGTTACATTCGAAAGTGGTGGTACTGCCCCAGGACGGCAAACTGGATCATCAGTTTGCCTACCACTCTTTAATAGTGCCTATAGGCACTGAGCGACCAAAGTACATATAACAAAGTTACTTTGGTACCGGTCAGGATTAGCGAGGTTCGAACACGGGTCTCATCGATCGTGAGTTCACGCGTCTTACCGCTAGACCACGGCCGCTCTATAATAATAAACTATCTCTATAAAACAAATGAACTAAAGTTAACTATATCGTGTCTAAATTATAATACATATTTCGGCTTATTCCATGAAATTCTACATGTCGATGGCAAAATATTTCCACTACACTACACGGTTTCTACGTATGACAGGACAAGCGATTTTTATTTTAATTAACTTTGTTACGTATTCACGTTAAGTTACCGAGTTCTATAACAAACCTAGATTTCAATCATATTAACGTATCAAGTAGATATGTCATGAGTTTATTTATCATCATCTTTAAATCATAAGCCAAATATCCTGGAGGTCTGCAGCAATGATCTCTTGACCTGACGATCAGGTGACTGAAGGAAGCGCGAGATGATAACAAGCTTATAAAAAAATCTGATACAATTTGGTATTAACAATTTATCCAATTTGGTCCGACCGGATTTGGTTTGCTGTCGTCGTAAACCAAACGCAAAATAAATCGTTGTTGCGCCTGTACCGAGTTTGATTGTCGGTTAACACCTTAACTCTTTCGTATAATGGTACTCAATACACCAAGAGTAAAAGTTGTTAATAAGAAACTTTCTAAAAAGTTCAATTCATTGGTATTGAAAAGTTTTAAAACGTGTACCATTTCTTTATGATTAGAAAATATCGATTCATATTTGACCGAAATATCGATGGATCTAAGATGTGAGGTTTTATGTTAATATTATATTAAAAAAACCTTTTCAAAAAAAAAGTTGAACCGACTTCAATAAACACTAAAAGCACTCAAAAGTGAAAAATAATTTTTAACAAGAGTATCTACACACAAAGTAATAAACATAAACACTAATAGGTGTTTATTATGTACAAATTAATTGTCCACATACCTACCACATTTTTGGAGTAGGTGCCAAGCATACGTTCATAGATATACTTGATATCTAGGAAGATATCCAAGTGTAATTCCTATTCTGAAATTTAGAATAGCTTGGCACCTACTCCAAAAATATGGCAGGTATGTAGACAGTTAATTTGTACATAATAAACACTTATTAGTGTTTATGTTTATTACTTTGTGTGTAGATACTCTTGTTAAAAATTATTTTTCACTTTTGAGTGCTTTTAGTGTTTATTGAAGTCGGTTCAACTTTTTTTTTGAAAAGGTTTTTTATTTTTCCATTTTTAGGGTAGCGGACCAAAAACAGCAAAAAGTCCCTATTAAACGTACAAATACTAATCGTAGTTCAAATTAAATTAATCTAGCAAAAAGAAACTCGTACAATTTCACCCCATTTCGGATTAAATTTCGAGAAAAGCTGAAATACACGTTTCGTTATCTATGTTGTGTGTAGAGCAAATATACTAAAAATTAAGTAAATCTGACAAAAAAAATTCAACACATTTTAACCCGTTTCACCCCCTTCGGGGTGAAACGCATGTCAATTGTTTATATCACATTATAGAGCATTATTTATTATGATTTTGTCACTAAAAATATTTATTATTATCACGCCGTTTCACCCCCTTCGGGGTTGAAACGCAAGTTTCATTATTAACGTGGTAAAGCAATTCTGCTGTTTCGGGTAATTCTGATTTTAAAAAATTCAACCAACGGGGTAAACCGTTTCATCTCTTTAGGGGTTACATTTCAAAAAACGCTGCAACACGTGTTTCATTATTTATGTTGTAAAGTATGTATGCCAAATTTCAAGTAATTCTGACTAAAAAAAATTCAACCCATTTCCCCCCATTTCACTCCCTTAGGGGTTGAATTTCCAGAAATGCAGAAACATGTTTTCATTATTTATGTTGTAAAGTATGTATGCCAAATTTCAAGTAATTCTGACTAAAAAAAATTCAACCCATTTTGCCCCATTTCACCCACTTAGGGGTTGAATTTCCAGAAATGCTGAAACATGTTTTAATTATTTATGTTGTAAAGTATGTATGCCAAATTTGAAGTAATTCTTATTAAAAAAAATTCAACCCATTTTGCCCCATTTCACCCCCTTAGGGATTGAATTTCAAGAAATACTGAAACATGTTTTCATTATTTATGTTGTAAAGTATGTATGGCAAATTTCAAGTAATTCTGACTAAAAAAAAATTCAACCCATTTTGCCCCATTTCACCCCCTTATGGGTTGAATTTCAAGAAATACTGAAACACGTGTTTCATTATTTATTTTGTGAAGTATGTATGTCAAATTTCAAGCAAATCGGAGCAAAATAATTTTGCAAACTGACTTTTTTTTCCGCTTTACTAAAAAACGGCAACACTGTGCATCTTAGAAAAATAAATGGGACCACTATGGGATGCAGCTTAACACAATACAATTTGAATCATTGAAATCGGTCCAGCCGTTTTCAAAAAATCGATGAATATACATAAAAAAAAAACATACGCGACGAACATATAACCTCCTCCTTTTTGGAAGTCGGTTAATAATGAAATTTGAATTTGGGGGGCAAGTTGATATGGAGGATGAGAAAAGTATGAATTGTAGGTAAAGTCGAGGGCACATGAAACTTTTCACTTGTAGTGCGAGCCTTACATCTACGGCGATTGTAATTACAACGCTACAGAGTCTAACGTGTAAAGCTACACGAGCTCTTGACTGTAAATAATAAATAAATTTACATTTAACAACTTTTTTAGAATCTCTAGGGGCGGGGGGGAAGCTGCCCCTCCCTGCCCCCCCTTGGCGACGCGACGCCCTTGTGTGTTACTAAGAGTAAAGTTTGGGGAATGACTTTGTGTTTAAACTTTAAACGTATTTATTTATTTAATTTCCAGGTGTGTATGGCATTATCAGCACTGTACCATACATTTTCGTGTCAATCAGAACAATCGTTCAATACATTTTTGATGTATGATTTGTTTGGCATTGCCCTCTCACTGCTCGCGATCTACACGTCGGGTATTTACTACGCATTTTGGTGTCATTCTGTAAGTTTTTTTGTGAGCATAAATAGTTTTAGTCAAATATAGATATGGAAATTTATCTGTAGTGGCAGTTGTTTCCGTTCGTGGCCCGCACTCAAACTTAACATCAGGCGGAGGGTTGTCATATGCCGAGCTACAGTAAAAAAAAGTATATTGATGTCCTTAGTAAAATTTTAAATAAGTTCTCTCCGTGAAGCAAATGTCAGGAAACAACTGTTTTCACACATAAATGTCTGCAGGCAGTAGTCGTCTCCGCTATGCTGACTTGAGGAGATATCCAATATCCATTTTCGATATAATTGTCTCGTTATACTACACAGATGTTAAATTTGAAAATGGTTTATAAAATATAATGACAAATTACCTACTTAATTATATTATTAATTAAAATGTTGATGTCATTAATTCTTGACGTGAAGATATATTATACGATAAGAGATATTATTATCAAGTTTGTTAGAAATTATATATTGATTTTTACTTGTATTTAATAAAGAAAAAAAAATCCGACACTTTTTTCTGAAATATTCCTCAGCAATCTATATGTCGATTAATAGGTTATGCAGGCGTATAAAATAATTACAAGACGCACAGAGATAAGCCTAATAGATCACAAGAATTGCAAACATAACTCAAATATCAGAATCGTTTACAAACTTAAATATCTTTAACTACTTTGTTTACACAATTCCATTATTACATTAATTAATGCTAATTTACGCATGACTTTACGTTTTATTTGTAAACTAATTAGATAATTCAATAAATTTTTAGATTCCAACATTTCAATGTGGCTATTAAATTTAACTGTCACTGTAGCTATTCATTGCTTTCTGCCTACCCCGTTTTTATTTATAGTAGCACTCATCGTCCGTGGCCGAAACGATATATAACATTTTTATCTAAAAATATTGATCCACATTTTTTTAGCGCTGGCATACCGACTAAAACTCCCACGATGTTTCGCTCGATGCATACGTGGTTGGGGACTCCCTCCAGAATATATAATAGATCTACCAGTTTATTTTAACATATAAAATAATTTAAAAAAAAACAGTAACATAGTCAACTAAGCAGTTGGAAGAGCTGCTGATGGAAAGATGAAATAGAGGAATTTGGACATGGCTGCGTGAAACTACGATGGCTACACTTAAGTTCGTTTGCAACAGAAGGCCGTTAAAGTTACTTTAACTATTACTTTTACGCTTACTTTAACCGTTACGTTTACATTTACGCCACACGAGTTGCTGCATCGTCGCGTCTGTCGTTTTTGACGTTTACTTTAACGCTAACCGTAACCAGCGAATCTTAGCTATTTAAAGTTAAAGTAATCGTCAAACCAATGCCACTAACATCAAATGTATGAAGCCGAATATGTTTTTCTATTATTTTTTCGGGATCGGCCACCCTTTAAACGATAACAATATGAATTTACACGATGTTGCAACGCTTGTGGAGTAAATGCAACGGTTTAACGGTTACGTCGTCGCCGTAAAAGTAGTAGTTAAAGTAACTTTAACGGGCCTTCTGGTGCAGACGGACCTTGGTAGTCAGAACATCCGCGCGCATCGTGGATGACGTGGGTTCGATCCTCATTTGTGTGCGTGAAAAACTAATAAAAAACAACCGTAACTCAATAACATAGCATGAAAAATTTGTATAATTATATACTATTGGCTGGTTGATTTAGATTTTTCAGACCGGGCAGATATGTAAAAAACCGGGTAGTCCGGTTAGAAACTGGACATGTGACAACTTTATGTCCTTCTCTTGACACGGATGTCCTTTCCGCATTGTATATTGTGTTTTTTTTTTTGCAGGAATTAAAAACATTTTACATGGTATCTGTAACAGTGATATTTATTGTCGCAATGGTATTGCAAATTCCATCTATGAACGTGCCTTATGTTGTGAAAATGTTAGTATTTATTGGGTGGGCTGTTTATGGTGTTGTCCCAACGTTACATTGGACTTTTGTTATGGGTGGTTTTGATAATCCTATGGTTCAGGTTGGTAATTTTTTTTTAAAGTATTTGTGGTTATAGTATTGTAGTATAGTATTTTTTATTATTAATAATACTAAAAAAAAATGGAGAAGAAATGTCAACAATCACCTCCGTTATACCGGCTTCACGAGACGAATGATAAGATGAAAGTGGTGTCTACTTTCATTACAGAAGTATTACATTTAATAATAAAAATGTGCTTGCAGTTGCATCCGCTATGCCGGCCTAAGGAGACGAATGTGCACTATCTTCTCGTTATAGTTAGCATCTTCCAGGTTGATCACGAAACGCGATTGGGTCACTTCACGGGTACACTTTAATATGGTTGTAATATATTTTTTTCTTCTTCAGATGTTCTTTCCACGCGTAATAGGAATGTATCTAATTAGCGGGACTGCGTTCGTTATATACGCTTTGAAGGTAATTTTCTTTAAACTACTATTTTTTTATGGTCCATTTGCACCAATGGCCCGTTAAAGTTACTTTGACTGTTACATTTTACCGTTACGTAATCGGTAATCGTTTACATTTACTCCACACGCGTTGCAATATCGTGTAAATTCATATTGTTGTCGTTAAAAGAGTAGTTGATCCCAAAAAAAAATATAGAAAAACATATTTAGCTTCTTTTTATACATTTGAAGTTAGTGACGTTGGTTTGACGATTACTTTAACCAGCCAAAACTCGCTGGATACGGTTAGCGTTAAAGTATGCTTCAAAAAAGACAAGCGCGACGCGTGTGGAGTAAAAAACGTTTAACGGTTACGTCGTCGTGAAATATTACAGTTAAAGTAACTTGGGCGATCCTCGTAGAACTTTTTCGTTGCAATTTTGACGGCCATCTGTAGACATTAGGTTATCTGTCTTGAATTATTTTCCTAGGGTGTTCTTTGAGTGCTAATGTGTAATAATAATGGATTATTAAACATTAAATGTACGTGAACGTGCGTGAGTGTCGGCAAACAATTTTAAATAGCATAACGTGTGTTTTTATTTTCCCTCCAAAACTCCATTCTACCACTTTACCGAAGCTATTTTTGACTTGACTGGGACTCGACTTGACTGTTTAGTGTCTTGAATTAATGATCCGTGATGCACAATAATATTTATTTTGACACTGGCACATTGTTGTAATGCCAAAAAAGAAAAACATTGCTTCTATGTTAACTTTTATCTTTCAGATTCCTGAACGTTGGTATCCAGGGCGTGTTGATTATATTGGTCATTCGCATCAATGGTGGCATATATTAGTGTTGGGCGCGCTCTATTATTGGCATAATTCCGGTATGCTCTATGTCCAATATCGTATGAACCATGCGTGCGCTAACACCATGAGGATTTTTTAATTATTATTATTATTATTAATTGTCGCTAATTTTAAAGGAGAATGCCCATTTTTGGGCCCATTTGATACCTAATAGTATGGTAACAAAACAATATTCTAAAATAATATCTTATTTTTTAATAATTTATTTTAATCATATCAACACATCATTTAATTATCAATAGACAATGTTTAATTCCACAAAAAACAGACATCTTCAATTATTAAAACATTTAAAATAATAATAACCTCAAATATTGCATCAGAAAAATATCTAATTACTCAATAACCCGGGCGAATGGCCATTCTCCTTTATTTATTTTCGAGCTCAGTCAAAAAGTATCTCAAGCCGGCATAGCGGAGGCGACTGCTGCCTGCACTCTAACATAACATCAGGTGCAGTGGTATGTGCCGAACTACAATAAAAAAAGAATCTAATTTGCAATGAAAGTTAAATAGAAAAAAATTTAACAAGCACGCCTGAGATGAGGTGGAATCCAAACTCCGCTTTTTTTTCTATTTAATTTGAATTATAATTTATTAATTTTATTAAAGACTGGATCTAAAACTGAGTACGTAAGTACTACAAAACACAAATTGTAAAAATAGCGGCCGTGGTCTAGCGGTAAGACACGTGAACTCATGATCGATAAGACCCGTGTTCGAACCTCGATAATTCTGACCGGTACCAATGTACTTTGATCTCTCAGTACCTATAGGCACTATTAAAGAGGGGTAGGCAGACTGATGATGGTTATTTGTCCTGCCCGTTGCCCGTGAAGTGACCTTGTCGTGTTTCGAGAATAGTTTGAAAGTAGCCAGGTATAACGAGAGGAGTGTGCACTGTCAATCTAGATGGTACATGCTCGTCTCCTCAAGCCGGAATAGTGGAGGTGTCTGCTGCCCGCACAGGTTTCTCTGTAGAAGCAGTTGTTTCCATTCATGGACCACGTTCTAGCTTTATATCAGTGTTGCATGGAGTGTTGTTATGCCGAGCTACAATTAAAAAAAAATTATATTGTATAAAAAGTATCCTATGATGAACCTACCTCTATGTTAAATTCCAACAAGACCCATTGAACTGTTTATACGTGATTGGGAGACAAACAAACATACTTTTACATTTAAACAAGATTTAAATTATAATAATTTTCACTGTAAAAATTACACTATTTTATTTTTTATTGTAGCTCGGCATGTGACAACACTCCGCCTGATGTAAAGCTAGAGAGCGGTCCATGAATAGAAACAACTGCTACTACAGAGAAACCTGTGCTACCCAGTCGCCTTCACTATGCCGGCTTGAGGAGACGAGCATGTACCATCTTAGATTTTCTAATTCTATCATTCCTTTCTTTGTAGTGTATGGTTGTGAATTCGACAAAATGAATCAGTATAAACTATTAATTATTTAAATAAAAATTGTACTTATTATTTAGGTGTTAAGGGTGATATTTATTTGGTATTATTATTACATACGTAAATCAATTATTTTGGTGTAGGTAAAAATAAATATGAAAATGTTATTTGTTATTAGAAAATTACTTTTATCGAAATATCGTATTATTTTATTTTCATGTTATTTGAAGTATTATTTGTTTTTGTTATTTTTATACTTTTAAAAAAAATTATATGAAGATTTAATTTTAAGTCAATTATGCATTTCAAAGGAGAACACCCATTTGATACCTAATAGTTTGGTAACAAATCAATATTCTAAATTAATATCTTATTTTTTAATAATTTATTTTAATCATATCAACACATCATTTAGTTAAACAACGTTTAATTACTTAAAAAACAGATATCATTAATTTATTAATGTATTAAAAATAATAATAACCTCAAATATTGCATCAGAAAACATCTAATTACCTACGGGGAAAAAATTAAAATTGATTATGACTTATGGTAATAAGGATGTAGATTTATTTTTCTACAAAATTAACTAAAAATCATCGACAAACTTGAGAAAAAATTTGTGGGCCCATTTTTCTTAGGCGAATGGGCATTCTTCTTTTTAATTAGATACTCATGACAATTTTATTAAAATTAAATAATACCTACTTTGGTAAAACTGTAAATGTATCTATCTAATATTATGGCGTTGTAATTAAAACGGTAGATTGTTTACAATAAACTAAAATTATTGTGATAATAAAAAAGACAAACATAATTATTGTGATATTGTTAACCAACATGTGGTAGATCTTAAAATAAATTTTGTCTCAATTTAATTTGCATTTTATTTTCATCCATTCTGTGGTAATTTGGCACTCCTACTGCCATCTAGTGGTAGTTTGAGAATTTAAATTCGCATTCGTCTATCAAGTAGTGCTTCGGTGCAAACATAGATGGCGCTGTTTATTATATACTAATTCCACTACTCGATAATAGATGGTACTAATCTTCAATCTGACTACTTTATTCCAAACATACGATTTATTATAGAATGCAGTTAGTAGTTGTGAATGTGAATATATATGTACATTATAGTAAAAAAATTAGAGATATTCTGAAGTTATCTCGACGTCTAGCTTCACAGATATTAAAATATTTTAATATTTTTTATTTATAGTTGCAACATTAAAATTTTTATTTTCGTGATTTCGGACGAGAAATCGTAAAAAATATTTGGGATATTATAAGTAATTATTCCTTACCCGCATAGGTACCTATTGGGTCTTTTACCATTTGGTACGCGTAGTACGTATTTGTTGATCTTAAAATGATGTTAAAACGAATTTGGAGTGCCCGATGTGGAGTGATTTATTTCGCATTTTGAACTTACAATTTTTAAGGATTATTAAAATAAACTTTATTAATTTATATCAATAATTCGTATGAGTAAACTCGTTTACTAGCGGGTGATGAGAACAAAAGCTTTTTGATCGAGTGCACTCCACCGGGAACAATCCGATTTGCGTATCTACCAACATGCAGCGCGAAAATAAAATTGGAAAGCTCTACGATATCAAACAAAATAGTAATTTCACATATCAGCGAGTGCGTATTTTTTTCGAAGTAAAAGTAAAGAAGAATGCCCATTTTTGGGCCCACTTGATACCTAATAGTATGGTAACAAAATAATATCTTATTATTTTATTAATTCATTTTAATTATATCAACACAACATTTACCAATCAATAGACAATGTTTAATTAGATAAAAAAACAGATATCTTCTATTTTAAAGCATTTAAATCTCAGATATTTCATCAGAAAACATGTAATTACTCAATAACTCGGGTGAAAAAATTTAAACTGATTGGTAATAAGAAAGTAGATTTATTTTTCTACAAAATTAACTAAAAGTCCTATTTTTCTTAGGCAAATGGGCATTCTCCTTTCTCAATGCATACTCATTCACTAGTACAGTTAAATCATGGGTTTCGAACGTTTCTAAAAAAGTGTAGATAGATAAAAGGCCAATATTTTCATTGCATCGATGAATAGGTAGTTTGCATGTTGATTCAGCGTAGCGGAAAAATCGACGGCTTTTTTGCTGTATTTGAACGTCGCTGAAATAACTTTTTAATCCTTTGTTTTTGCACGTCCGTACCTTTTTCTATACGTATAATATTTTAATATCTTTTATATATACCTTTATTTTGTTTTCCGTCATCGAAGTAAAATTTACTTTTATTCATATAACTTTTTTGTAAGAGTGATGATTTTTATTAGCCTAGCCTATCATTGTTATACGGGGTCAGCTTGGAAGCAAGTATAATAAGGTCCAATTGCACCACATTATTTATTAATTACTTTCACGTTAAAGTAGGTAATAGTTAAAATCAAAATTTGGTTGCTTCAAAAAAATCTATCAGTTTTGAAAATGACAGGCGCGACGATGGTGCAACTCGTGTGGAGTAAATGTAAACCATAATATGTTAAAGTAACTTTAACGAGCCCTATGGTGCAAACAGACCTTACGGGCCTTTTGGTGCTATTGGACTTAAGGGAAGTGTGCTCTGTCGATGGACGGATGCACATTCGTTTTCTCAAGCTGGTATGGCAAATACGAGTTATGTCTTCAGCTTCTGCTAATGGACCGGACTTAACATGCAGAGCTCCTATAAAAAAATATTTTTATATTAAAAAACAGTTCACATGTTAATGTTAACCTACCTATAGAATTACAAACAAATTAGTCAGGTCAATAGGCTTTGCGTAATCGAATTATTCGAAGTGCTACTGCTAGGCGCGTGTAGGATCCCGCGGGACTCTCTGACGAATTGCCGCTCTATTGCCGTTGACGCACCCAATATTGCTTCAATTGTCACGTGTCACGTCAACTTTGTGTTTCGTAGATGATAACACATTTTGATATTTATATATATATTTATATGTTGCGTATAAAAACATTAAAGATGAAGTACTTGAACTTTTATTCAAATCAATATCCGATGATATATTTATTTGAGACGTTGATTGTTTTTTTTTTGTATTGTATAGTATGTTACTATTATATTATTATTTATAACTTTATTATAACTAATTTTAGATTTTCTTGACTGCATTACCCGCTTTTCTCTTTACCTTACAATTTATTTCATATCAATTGGTTGTCTGGAAGAAATTGCTTTTAGTGATAAGACCGCCAATTGCGGTAACTTTGATTTTGATTTTGTATTACTTTAACTGTGTTTTATATGCAATAAAGAATTTATTATTATTATTATTATTATTGTTATTTTCAGCAAGGAGCTACTAACCTACTAAGGTTGGTTTGCACCAGAGAAGGCCGGTTAAAGTAACTTTGACTGTTACTTTAACTTTAACTTTGACAGTTACCTTTACTTTTACTCCACGCGCGTTGCACCATCGTGTAAATTAATTCGTTATAGTTAAAAGGGTTGCTGGTGTAATGAGGAGTTCTTTCCCTTTCTCAATACAAACAAGAGCGGCTTTTGACGTTAGCGACATTGATTTAACTATTACTTTAACTTTTACCGGCCGAAATTCGCCAGTAACGGTTAAGGTTAAAGTAATCGTCAAATCTGACAGATTTTTTTTGAAGCAAACCAATTTTAACTTTAACCATTACTTTAACGTGACAGTAATAGTTAAGTCATATGGTGCAAATGGACATAAGTAATTAGCAACATAATATGTAACCTACCTATAGTTCGTGATTACGTGAGATTATTTATAATAGATAATTATCTATTAATTTTAATTTTTCAACATTCAATTTATTCAAGAAATACAATAGAAAAATACATTATTTTAGTATTAGAGCGGCCGTGGTCTAGTAGTAAAAGGCGTGAACTCAAGATCGATGAGACCCGTGTTCAAATCTCTTTGACCAATGTAACTATGTTATGACATACTCTGGTCATAGACGATACAATCACTTGCCTAGGCATTAAAAAATATCTCGTTTGTCTTTTGCTACCTAATTTGGGTGTCAGGGTGGTTTAAAGCTAAGCGGTAATTAAAATAGGACTTAATTATTTGAAAACACTACTTTGCAACTAATTTCCGCTAATCAATGTTAGTTCCACTAATAATAATCAACTAACCTTGATTAGCGGAAATTAGTTGCAAAGTAGTGTTTTCAAATAATTTGGTTATGGATTTCTGCAAAGTAACGCCTAATACTATTAAACAAAATAGGACTTATTGATTATAATTAGGAATTTTGAAATGTAATGTAAAATGTAAAGGTTCCTGAAAAATATTTAATAAATACCTACTATTTTTTGGTGGCGATTTTTACTCTTAATTTTTTACCTTGTCTTTAAAAACAATATGTTCATAATATAAAATAGAAAATGTGACTATCATATTTATATTTTTAGACAGAACGGATGTTATTCACTCAAGACGGGATTAAAATTGACTTACAAAATGACATCATCAAGTTTTAATAAACCGTTAATCAACAATTACGTAAAACACTGATGTTACAATGTTTAGTCATTTAGACTGACCATAGGAAGTTTTTGGACGCCACAAAATTATTTATCATTAAGAAAAATGTCTCTGAATTTATTAAAAGCTAAAAATACCTAAAATAAAAAACCTAAAATTTTGTGAATTCTTGATTTATTAAGTGCCCAAATTAATTTATATACTGATCTAATGATACTTATAATGCCCCTCTTTTCCTATTGGGGTAGACAGAAAATATGGAATGCCAGCGAATTCTCTCTACTTACCACTTCGACTTCGTCAATTACTTTTCTAATGCCTGTGCTTCGCTTGAGATTTAGTCAAATATGACTTAGTAGACGTAATTTGCATATAATAATTTAATAATAATAAATAATTAAAGCTATGCATGTTAACAGTAGTTGTAAAATCACAATGTCATCACATCACAGCCAAATTTGCATAAAAAGCACATGCATCGTTTCAGAGCTTTCCGCCCACCGACAGATGTAAGTTTCATTTGATTTTAATACCAGCTCCGTATGCTAATTTAATGTATTTTTTCTTTTCATTACCCCGCTTTTACTTCTGGAGCCGGGAACGGCTTTATAATTGTAAAAAAATGTGGGCACGCGCTTTCAAACTTGGGAAAAATGTGTGTCATTAATTTTTTAAATTTTTATTTTTTTCTTTGTGTTGTGGTTTTATTAATAATAGAATATAAAAAACCGATTATGATTTAGCAAATTTAATTTATTAGTTTAGAAACGTATTAAATTAATTGTAGACAGACTACACGTTTATCCGTTAATATGGATTGTTTTTATTTCCTTTGTCATTAGACTAAGCTATTGTAAATACTCGTAATAGAATATAAATAAAAAATAATTTTTTAAACGAAATAGGATTCTTCTTCTCATTAAAATTACTTTTTTGATTTATTTTTGCGTTACATTATTTTTTAATTTATATATGATAATAATTACGTTTCTTTTGTATATTTCGATGTATTTGAGAGGTAAATACGACGTCTTCTTCCCTAATAGTTCTGATTGGCTTGTCATAAGAGGTGATTTTCCTTCGCCTACCTCGCAGGGTGGCTGTACCTATAGGGGGATGTAACCCGCACAACTTCCGGCATCCTTAGTGATTAATTACGTACTGAATATGCATGATTGCTAAACGTGTCAGGTGTTTCTACCCCACCAACGAACTCCTTTAAATAATATTAAATTTCATACAAACACCTACACGTAAAGGGTGATAGAGGCATCTAATTTGTTATGTAAATTTAATGTCTATTTTGCATGAGAAAGATTTATTAAACGTACCAAAGAGCATGTTAGGAATATGAAATTTATTGCAGGAAAGGTTATTTTTCTAAAATAAATATCTTAAGTTTAGGTACATTGTATGTACATTATATCTCTGCCTAGTTTGATGTAGTGGGTGGGTATTTCCAGATAAAAAATACAATGTTATATAATTTTTTCGTGATAAGATTTTAATGGACAATGATATGGTTTAGGTATTCAATTAATTTAGCACACACTTTTAAACAAAAAATGTTAAAAGGAACTAATTATTTTACATCTATTTTAAAGAATATCTTTACCTAATATCTACTAAGAATTGTGAACTGAATAATATTTTAGAATTTAATGTTTTTTTTTTATTAATTCGACATGTGACCACGCTCTGTTAAGTTAGAATGGGATCCATGAGTAAATCATTTAATATAATAATAACCTCAAATACTGCATTAGAAAAAGTGTAATTACTCAATAACCTGAGTGAAAAAAATTAAAACTGGTAATAAGGAATGTAGATTGATTTTTCTACAAAATTAACTAAAAATAATCGACAAACTCGTGAAAAAAATTGTGGGCCCATTTCTCTTAGGCGAATAGACATTCTGTTTTACTAGATTCATTAAAATATAAATCATAAAACACGTCTGATATCTATCTTATTCCTCTTAGGAAAAAAGTATTAAGTAATCATCTCTCGTCCACTCAAACTTCTAACCGATTCGACCGCGAACAGAATAAACAGAGCTAAATTACGCCACGAACCATTATTATTTCTGGCAAGTAGCATTATCATCTAAATCGCATCGCGCCACCATTTACGGTGTTTAGGTATTTGCACACTATTGTTAGTGGCGTTGTGTATAAAATAAACATTTGTTATGGGGCGGAAGGGACGCCAGGGTAAACAATATCGGTCGCTACGAGCTCGCCATTAACATTAGAATGGTACTAGTGATGTATGGCCCAGCGTTTATGGAACACGGGCTTACGAATACGATGTGTTGTTCATTTCTCCAAGATTTTTCAATAGTCTATAAATATAAATACGTGAACAATAACATAATATTTTCATAAGAGTTCCAATATTCACTGTCTGATTCTATCTGAAAGCCGATATAAGTATAATTTAGCTTTACAAATTTCAGATTGTTTTGAAAACAAAATTAAGAAAAATAACTTAACGTTATTGCTTTAGTACTTAGCTAATTATTATTGAATTCTGCAATGAAGACTTATTATCTAGGAATATATTTTAATTTTCTAATAAAAACTGTTTTTTTATATTAGTCCGGCACACTCTTACTGGAGCGATCCGGGAGACAACTGCTACCACAGATAAAATGTCTGCAGGCGACAGTCGCCACCGCCATGCTGGCTTATATATCGTCAAAACATATGCTTGTATAGATAGGTAATTTTGATATAAGTACATATTTACAAAGTTAAATACTTACGCAATAAAATTAAAAAAGGTTATTTATTTAGTTTAACAATCCAGAAGTAGGAAGGGAAGCTGATTAAATCTAAACCAAGTTTGTCAGAGGCGTGATGTCGCGCCCTCTTTTGCACGAGGTTCAAATATGAAGATAGTTGTTAAATAAATACATGAAAAGAACAATTGTAATTCTCTGCGGACGGTGGCGCACGCGGCCGTCACGTGACATCACGTGCCGCTCTATGGCGCATCATACCGCACTCTTCCGCATTTACATTGAATTTAAGATTTAACAATAT
Organism: Tinea pellionella; assembly: GCA_948150575.1. NCBI lineage: Eukaryota > Metazoa > Arthropoda > Insecta > Lepidoptera > Tineidae > Tinea > Tinea pellionella. Next base: position 5,892,458 of record OX411252.1, read on the forward strand.
TATGCCGGGAAAATAGGGCTAATACGATTGATGTAGGAAATATTACACGCTAATTTTGGAACGTTTGCGGAATTGATTGTTGTTTTTGATTTATTTTCGATACTTACTTGAAACTGTTTATATTATTTTAATTATTTCAATTCTTATGTATTAATTTTTAATGTTTAACGCATAGAGATATATACTAGAGGTGCAAATTTCATACATCTGACATAAAAAAAAATCGTAGGCCGCTTCAAACGATTTGACAATGTTGCCGTCAAGTCAAATACTAACTGACAGAGAACCTAAACATGGCTGTGGCCATGTTTTCTCTCGCGTCACATTAGGAGCGTTATTGCACATCTAGTTGTATACATTAATAGTTTAACGATACATTATTTTATTTAGTATTTCATACTTCACTTTCACAAGTCAGAGGTTTATTAAAAATAACATTTAAAAATTCAGTTTTATGTAGTCCTTGGTAGTACAACTATTGAGGGACCAAAGTTATACTATTACTGCCCAAAATTTGAATTATTTGTGTCCTCACTGTCAAAACCAGTAGGCAGACTTTGTCGTACCATAAAAAAGTACCATCACTTTCATGTGTAGCTAAGGCCCGGCCGAGGTCACGTTCGAGATCAACTTAAAAGCACAAAACAGTACCTATTCATTTTAAACTAGTGTAGCAAAGGTGACTGATGTCTACAAATATTTATCTCTAGCTTAACATTAGTCGGCGGACTAGTTACAGAAAAATATATCAACCCTCTCACGGTCATCATTGCTCGCTCTGAAAACTGTAATGAATGTTGTAAGCAATAAAATTTACTAGTTTCTAAGTAAATACTGAACTGTAATTAAGGAAATATATGTAGTGGAAGTAACGTTTGAAACTATCAGGGAGTTTACGAGGCGTATGATTGAGCTACGGAACCCTCCTAGTTATATGTCATTAATTTAGTACTAAAGAAGCGTGTCTCAATGTAAAAAATGGTTTTATTAAATTAAAATTTTTGTTGATAATTTGAGATTAATGAGTCTTTTGTTTTACTTTCCTAAAATTAATGATAAACTTAATTTGCTTTTATTTTGCAGGAAAGCAGATACCTACAGTTTAATTTATTTTATTAGCATTAGGAAACGACTGTGTTATACCCGACATTCAAGCTAAACCCGAAATATCATCATGTTACTTCACGCGTGACGGTCACACATGAAATTTATTTCACCTAGCCACTTTTCACTGTGTAAATTTAAACTTCGCGCTCCATTAAAATGGTTGAATATTGATGAAAAGTAATTTATATTTATTCCTTCAATACTAAGTATATTGTTTAAGTGACTAATGTACCCGACCCGTTTCGAAAACAAGAGCATTTCTCTCGAGTTGTGGAATTAGTGAAAAGCCTTTATCTTTTGGCAGGATCCTTTGTAAAGATCGCCGCCATTGTGATCACAGTAACTTGGAATCTGCATAATTTCGCTTCATTAAAGCACCAAAATGATTAATAATAGGGATCTGTGAGCCGACGTCCGATTGTTATGACAACGCTTTAACGTTATATTTTGGGATAATATTTTGTTTCGTTTAATGTTCGAGACGTACTCGAGAATGTAAAATATGTTGTACTGAAACAAAGGCAATAATTATTGTTTTTACTATTTTGAAAATTAATAGAATATTAAATGGCATTAATTTAAAAAATAAAATAGATGTTTAAAAATTAGATAAATGTTTGTCACCCTACCCTGAGACGTTATAATTGTTCACGATTTCTACAAAATATTATCTTACCGTACCTATATTAGAAAATTAAATGAGTATTGGAGGAGTTAACGTTTTGAATATTCAAAGGGAATAAATTAAGGAAGTAGGACGAAATGTAGTTGATATAAAATGGGGAATACAAATTAGTTACGCTATTTTCTGTTTGTAGATATTACGTTTAATTTAAGTAATACAAAAATCTATCTAAGTATAGATATCACTTAATTTTTATTAATTCGATACTGCTATTATTACAAACTGATATTGGCGGTGCTAAACCAAACGTGGACGTGCATCGCGAGGCCTCTTTCATTTCCCAGTCAGAAAGAAAACGTTAAATTGTTTGAATTACCTAAATTATACAATAACTAACTTTAATAGTGTTGCCAGACAATTTTAGATAAATACTGCTGAAACTTAATACGAATAAGTAAACGTTTAATAACTTGTATAACATTTTTGCGACGCCTTCACAGACGCGAGGGCATCGGGCCTTTGCCGTCCCGACGCTTTTACTGCAAATTAACTCCAAATTACGGTACTAGTACAACACAAATCCTCCATAAGTAATTATTTATAAATAAATCTAAGCATCATAACGTTTAAGATTATTTTTAATAACATAGCGATCTGGAGTATTATAATATTAAATCATAGTTTCATAATAAATATTATAGAGACTAAATCGAATAATTTTTATATGCATAATTTACTTACTTACTTAAGTACTTTAAGTAGTCATATCATATCTGTGTTGACAGTTTATATGATCAAATGATCAAAAACATTTTACGTCATTGTAACATGATGGCGTAATTAGCTACTAACTAAAGCTACGATTACATGACGCATTTTCGTAGCGATTCTTTTACGTGTACGATACTGAATTTTATACGGCATTTATTAAATTCGTATTTGTGAACACCGTTATATCTATTATTAAATCATTATGGTTTAACAGAAAAAAAACGTCGAGTACAACTGATCGCATTTTGCTACCGAAATCACCACGTGTATGCTCTGACCACAACGCTACACCATGCGCTTACGTGACCGCGTGCTTCCAAATACTGGTTAACGATATTACTTAGTCGTTACACCATAAGTTTTTTTCTGTTTCATGAAATAAATTAAAGAATTATCAAATTTAATTAATTTTTTATTTGATTTATGTATAAATAAAAAAATCTAAGTACATAAATGCGAACATAATCTATACAAGCTATTCTGATATACCTACAAATACAGGACAGCTCCATTTCAATGAATATAAGCCAACAAGCTTGATCTAATAAACAAATATTAATATTGAAAAACCCACCACGAGATAATAAATAAATGAACACTTAATAATAATAAAAATTTACAATTTATTTAAATTTATACATTTTATTGTTTATGTAATGATTTAGTTTTGTCAAACGTGTTCTCCCCATCCTTGGATCCTTCAAGCGAAGCGTGAAAAAGCACCTTCTTGGGCCGGCATAGTGACGGCGACTGGGGCCACCGTGTACCGCGGTCCTCCAGTCGTCGACGCTCATGGACCTCCACTGTGCTTACCACCAGGTCAGTCGCGTTAATAATAATATAATTGAGGCTTCAAAAGAAATGTTGGAATAACTCCTCAATCATCAGGATCGAACTGATCGAAGGACTATTCTCATTCCAGGATTAGGCCTACCCAGCTTGTTTAGTACTAAAATAATAACGGTATAAATTTCTTTTTAAAATCTAGAGTCACTTCCTCAGTTCATACTTACACAATAGAATTACCAAAACATATTATATTACTGGATTGACCCCTGCTCCGACCTCGGCTCTGCCTGTTGATACTTTCTATTTAATTTTCATCGAGAAAAAAAAACAAAATGTTTTACGATAAAAAACTACATGCTGTTGTTTTCACATGAATGTGGGCTTTATAGTATTAGGATACTTATGCATTCCAATGTAATGTATTTCAAAGATAGAGTGAAATGTATAATTAATTAATTGCGATAAATAAATTTTTAGCGTTATCTTAACCTTTAAGCGATAAATTCAGAGTAAAAAAATTGAGAGAGAAAATACAGTAATAAAATTCTTTATCATCATAATTTAATAATACTCGTTAACAAATCCAGCATTTTAATTTGTTAAAAATCAATAAAAAATCATTTAAAATAATATAATTTTATTCTTAATATTTTTACGAATTCGATAAGTAGCGCTTAATTTAAGTTACTTACGTTAAGTCACTTAACTAAATAAAATACGAGAAATTGTTTATTATAAAAAAAAATTAACATTAGCAAAGATTCCTTCTACATAAAACAGATTATTTGTAGATGGAAATTTCGTTGGGAAAAAACTAGAAAGTTTCAGATACAAATATCATATAGGTACAGATAATATGAGTTTAGAAAGCGGTCAAGTTCGTTTGGTGACGCGGCAGACGGCAGGGCGGCGGGTACGCCACACGTCCGGATTACAGGATTATTTCTAATCTGCTCCAGCCTACAAACATCTCGTTGCTTTATTTTATGTTTATTTCTTTTCTTTCATGGTTTACAACGAATTTGTGGAATTGTTTTTACGGACAACTACTAACGTAGTTTCTACACGTAAAAAAGTATAGGTGGCTAAAAATAATTTAAAAAAAAACATATTCGATTTGCTATATAGATAAGTAACTATAAAATAATCCGTGTTACAAATAATAAAAGGGTGGTAGACAGACTGATGATGGTAGAACCACGACTTTAAAGTGTAACTGTGATTTAGTCGCGTTTCGAGATTAGTTTGGAAGTAGTATCCTCAAGCCGGCATAGCGGAGGCGACTGCTGCCTGCAATCTGTATGATAGCAGTTGTTTCCGTTACGATACTACGATACGATATTTTCGCCTTTCATCAGGTTTTTTCATATGCCGAGCTACTATAATAAGTGCATTAAACTCTTTACATAAATATCAAGTAAAAGTAAGAAGCTCAGTATTATAAAAATAAAACAAGAAGATCATTATTAATGTCGAAAAACAAATTTAAATTTAATGCAAATCCGTGCCTCTATAATAAAAAGGGCATAAACACTATCCATTTCAGTCGAGATGAGTTCGACTAGGGGAGCTTTATTCTTGTTCATTCGCGAAGATATAAATAAATTACAATACAATTTCGATTTTATTTTCGAATTCAGTTTTTAGTCCTACTAACACACTGTGACTGTGGTATGCGGGATGATATTTTTTGTAATTAAATAACCATTAATTACTGAAGAATTATCTTCAAAAGAATTTATAAGAAAACAATTCAATCAAAAATATACTAAACCTTAAAAATATAGGCTTCGAATTTAGCGAAATATGTGTATAAATACGAGTATAATTAGCAGAAATATTAATTATAAATTATCTATAGACAGGTGTACACTAAATCATTAATTTTTTTTTATTGTAGCTCGGCATGTGACAACACTCCGCCTGATGTAAAGCTAGAGTGCGGTCCATGAATGGAAACAACTGCTACTACAGAGAAATCTCTAGGAGCAGCAGTCGCCTTCACTATGCCGGCTTGAGGAGACGGGCATGTACTATCTTAGATCGGTATACATGGCTACTTTCAAACTATTCCCGAAACGCGACAAGGTCACTTCACGGGTGTTACATTCGAAAGTGGTGGTACTGCCCCAGGACAGCAGACAAAACGAATAACCATCATCCACTCTTTAATGAGCGACCGAAGTACATATAACAAAGTTACATTGGTACGGGTCAGAATTTAGCGGGGCTCCAACACGGGTCTCATCGATCGTGAGTTCACGCGTCTTACCGCTAGACCACGGCTGCTCAAAAAAAATATTAAGTAATACCTTATAAATAATTGAATAAAAATATATAAGTAACGATATCGATTCAATATTCAAGAATAACCCTTAGGGTGGGAGCAGTACGATGCCCTTTCTCGATCATTGCCAGTTTTATCGACCCTAATAGTGTTTTATTCTTACTCAGACATCTGCGACGGACGATTAATCAGAGACAAATTGTTGTGGGTTGCATTGAAAAATAGCTCCGACGATTTGGCAACGTTTTTCGATGATTAGGTAAAACCATTGTTTTGCTTTCGGAGATATTAATCGTTATTTATTAAAAGTAGAAAATGTTCAAAAATAAAAGAGATTATTTTAATTTATAAATTATATTTCTATTGTAAATTATACTTATTGCATTAAAATAATTGTTTTAAAGAGTGTTAAGTAGAATAGTGATGGTTATTGCCTAAGTAGGCCCCAGTCTGCTGCCCTCAAAATTGTAACACCCGTGAAGTTTCGGGATCAGCTTCGAAGTAGCTGGTATAACGAGAAGAGACGTATTGTCAACCTGAAGGCATAGCTGAGACGTTTGTTGTCTCACATCATCCGGAGTGCCTAGTTATAAAAAATATATAAAATCATTGATCACGATAATGTAATTTGATGTTTAATATGGTTTCTTCAGATTTTTTATATAATATTTAAAGTAAAGAATTTACTTAAAGTAAGGTAGTAACTAGTTAGGTAGAAAAACAGTCTAAGAAATATACCTTAATAATTTCTGAAAGATAATTTAAAAATGAATTAATAAAATACTAAATAAGACGATTAATATAGGAGTTTTGGCAGGCATTTAATTAATTATGTTTTCTCGGTTGGGTTAAAGAAATTAATAGGTATCCATAAAATATTTGTGAACTTGCGTGGGTAAATGATTCAAAATGGGAAAACTTATGATTTCATTTTCTGAATCTATTTTTAACTCGACTGGAACACGACCTGACTGTTTTGTGTGATGTAGGATGTGCAATATATTGCAAATAATATATTTACTTTGACTTTGGCAAAAAAATTACGAAGAAAGAAAACATATTAGAAAACACATTGTATATAAGTTAAACTAATTATAAAGAAATAGCATAATTAATTCAATGGTATGTTTAAAACAATTTATCACTATTAATCTTTCTATTTAGATAAGTATTTCTTTGAAAAATCTATTGTCTAGATAAATAAGTCAAAAAGATAAATATTTTGATTTATTAATTTTAATTACTTGATTGCTATGTGCATCACCTACCTAGGGTGACGATGAAAGGTCACTGATTACAAGTAATTCATATTAATATAATTTAGGGTATTTTATATCAATTATATTTCCTTAACATAAAATAAAACATCCGACGGCCGCGAATATCCCCGTCGGTAATATTTTCTTCTTTGCACAATAAACGAGATACAGTCTCCCAAATACAAATATTAACTTGTACTACACATCGATTAGCTAGAACACATCTCCTACAACACTAATTAGTCAATTTGAACAGCTACAATTAATTTTACACTTTAAAATATACGAAGAAACTCGAGATATGGGCGCACAACGAAGCGACGGAAAGCTACCGCTGAAAGAGGTTGCCGCGGAACTCGCCGCCATGTTGTCCTAAGGCCCCGCCCATAGAGAAAAGCCGCGCATTGATTGGTCAACAATCACGACTAGGGCGTACCGCGTTTTACCAAAATGTTGCCAGCTTTTTGAATAAATAATTTCAGTAATTTAAGTAATGAAGGCAATTATGGCGTTGTTTAGCTAAGTTCGCGCGGCAGCGAGTGGGAACTTTATATTTATATCGGTCTCTTTATGTACGCCGACGCGCGGTTAATGCGCTCTATCTGTTTACGTTGCGAGCGGAGCGTTTATTTATTACAAGCGACCGTCCTGCATAGGAAGCGATTTAAACTGCAATTTCGTTTAATAGAATAAGAAAGAGATAAAGTGGAATGTTAATTTATATTTATGAGAGTTACTTTTTACATTGCTAGCAATCCAATATACAATTTATTTTAAATAAGCAACCCATGCTGACCAACTTTTTCTTATATTGAATTCAAAATAATCAAAAAGTATACAAGTAGAATATAAACCCAACTACGAATACTAATACCTAAAATAATTAAAAAATAAAAGAGTAAGTAAGTCGCCAGAGTTATCTATGTAATGAAGGCGTTGCCAATTGTGCACCAGTCTTCAATAGTAATGTAGCACATTTGATTGATCCTGCTCATAGAAGATAAAGAAAGATAACACAAGTAGGCGTACTTATAACAATTTTCACAAGACGTTCTAACAACATTAAGTGGAAAGCGGCACAATATTTCAGGAAGTCAATCATATTCAGATATTGTCGAAGGCGGAAGTAAACAGTGACGTCACGACGCGTCATGCTTGAGACAATAAAAAGTAGATTCGAGTGTAGAATCGGTCCAGCTGACTGCGGGTGCGGGGGGCGCCGCGCGTGGCGTGCGAGCGGGACGGAGAGAACGTGCGCGATGGGCGGCTCGCGGGATGATGTATAGAGTGGTGGAGTTAGGTTCAAATTGCGCCGGGAAGTGGCCGAGATTAGAGCCAGCGCGGGCCGCATCGCGCCGCGAACGTAAGCCCACTTAAGACTGTTTTTAATACTAGTATTTTTTACGCGATCCCGACAGGATTTAGCGGATAAACGACGTCGCCGCGATCGTGCGCTTTGATTTATCGTTTTCGAATTCTGATTCGGTTTGTTTTTTGGTGTTTACGTTAGTGGATGACGACCGGCCGCCGAGGGACGCGCGTAATCCATCGGCTCGATTCAGATTAAACGGCTATCCCGGAATCGCCCGTGTGCTCCCCGTGACATTCTATTTCTTAAGGAACTGACAAATTTATCGCGTGCTGTTTTACATTTCGCGTGTGACGAATAATCCAACTTGAAGTGAGACGACATCCTCCATACAGACCAGAAATACAACAATGTGCAAGTATGTAGCCGTGTTTTTTGATCATTTCATATTAATTAATTTACCATGATATAGGTAATTAGAGGTTGCCTTTACAATTAAGTTTTAACCTATGTAGGTAACGAACGTAGGTAGTTTTTTTTTTTGACTTATCTACTACTGCTCTCTAATTTGAACCACCTAATCTAATTTTTGTAGTTTTTAAATTTATGAACATTAGAAATACCTATAGTAACAACAATTAATTAAAAACTTTGACCAAGTGCATTATTGGGCGGGTTATTTAAAGGATTATTTATTTATTGAACTACACTTTATTTGAAAAAATGTTTAAATATAATTAAAATAAAAACAGAAGAGGCACATAGTTTTTCCAATAAATATTAAATATTAATTTAGTTACCTATATTGTACCTATTACAATTTATTTGGTTAGAGCAGTCGTAGCACTGCCGTGCACCGTCGGAAAACGTAGTGTAGAAAATATAGGAACGTAGGTGTTTTTTTACTTAATAAATTTTCTAAATAGGAAATTCTTTCATAGACTCCTTTAGTAAAAAAAATTTTGGATAAATTTTAGAAAAATAAATAAATGAATAATGTATTATTCTTGTATTGTATATGAAATTCTTTATATATCGTTAAATTATATTGTTTTATTTATTTAAGTGGATTTGCTATTTGAAAATATGCTTTTAGACTTGACTGTCGAGAGATATATAGGTACCTAGGTACATATGTACACTTATGTATAAGAGGAAGGAACAAAAAACGAAGGAAAATGGTGCAGTCAGAATTATTTTATTAACGATAATTTAAGAGTCTAAAAACTTTGTGGCCTTTTGTACGGCAATTTGAATCGAGATTTTAGTTATAAGAAATCTCTATTTAGTTTACTAATACTAAATTCTTTAAATTATAAAAATATTAATAGGTAGGTAATTAGGTTATGTAGAAGATTTTAGCAAATAATTCAGGATTACAAGAATGTATCAATGTATATGCCATGTGTATTTGATTTAAATAAACTTCATAATACAAAAAAAGTTGCTACAATTTTATATGGAATATCTACGTAGTCTATAAATTACATAAATAAAAATTAACATTGACTGCATCAATATATGACTTTGTTATTATAAAAACTCTATAACTTTTTTTATACACTCCTGAAAATAACCTTTAAAATAGTTGTGTTCTGAAAATGTAATTAAAATTTTAGGTAAAATTAAAATAAATACAAATTCATTATGTTTTAATTCTAATTTTAACCAAAATTAAAAAGACTTACTTTACCTACTATTCCGCAAAAAAATGATAATCACGAATAGTCTACAAAGGAAAGTAAAGTCCTTCTCACTGTGCCGGCTTTTGTAATATGATTAACATGCAACCATACTGTTAAACTAAACACCCAGCGTTTCGACTCAATATTATAAGATGTAAAAAATATACAATTTTTTTTTTAAATATCAGCTAGGCATTTGACCGCACTTCGGCTAAGAGACTTAATTTTTTAAAAATTATTATTACTTTTTTTTATTGGCTTGTACTAACCTAGTGCTTGTATTACAGGCACTAGGCGACCAAAGTACCTACAGTACATAGTTACATTAAATGTCTGCTAGCAACAGTCGCCTCAGCTATGCCGGTCTAAAAAGTCGATTGTTGACAAAGTTGACAATGCAAACAACCATCACCAGTGAAGTCTAAACTTTATTAAAAGTTTTTAAACCATAGTGTTGTTATAAAAGTCATTGACATTATTTATACTGAACAAAATTATTTTTCAAGCTTTAATACTGTAGTAAAAGGCGATAAATTGCCATTGCCTAATATCTATCGGTGTTCTGATTATTATTAGCGATGGGTTACGTATCTACTGATAAGCTAATCTATAGAATTCATGTACCACATGTTATGGGTGACTTGACACGCTTATTTCAATGAATATGTAATTTTACATGTTATAATCCTATTTATATTACCGCCAAAGAGGTCGATTTTTATTGATTTTCGGCCTAGTGGAGTGGTAGGCAGACTGATGATGGTTATTAGTCCAGTCGAATGTAACACCCGTGAAGAGACTTTGTCGCGTTTCGGGAATAGTTTGGAAGTAGCCATGCATACCGAGAAAAGTATGTACCGTTAAACTGGATGGTGAACATCCGTTTCCTCAAGCCAGCATAGCGAAGGCAATTGCTGCCTGTAGATATTTATCTGTAGTAGCAGTTATTTCCGTTCATGGACCGCACTTTAGCTTTACATCAAGCGGAGTGTTGTCATATGGCGAGCTCCATTCAAAAACTTTAAAATAGAATTACACAACGGAAATAATTTTATACAGAACTTTATTTAACAATAAGTTAAATAACAACAAAGAATTTTATTTAACAATCTGAAGACGGTATTCCCTAATCTGTACAAAGGAGGATGAAGTGACTTTGTCGCGTTTCGGGAATAGTTTGAAAGTAGCCAGGTATAACGAGAGGAGTGTGCACTGTCAATCTAAGATGGTACATGCTCGTCTCTTCAAGCCGGCATAGTGGAGGCGACTGCTACCCGCACAGGTTTCTCTGTAGTAGCAGTTGTTTCCATTCATGGACCGCACTCTAGCTTTACATCAGGCGGAGTGTTGTCACATGCCGAGCTACAAAAAAAATTAAAAATAATCAAACATCAGCCGGCATGGCGGAGGCGACTGCTGCCTGTAGCAAATTTGTAGTAGCAGTTGTTTCCGTTCAAGGACCGCACTCTAGCTTTACATCAGACAGAGTGTTGTCATATGTCGAGTTACAATAATAAAAAAAGAGAAAAAAAAGCTCATTTCTCTTCTCATCTCATTTTCTTCTTTTTAAGTTACTCAATTAAGTGTTCCCACTAAATAGATATCTCAGCATCATTAGTATAATATTATCTTTGACATGTAGTCAGTAATGACAGTAACATAAAATTGACAATACTAGTCTATACTTATCATATTATTGAACAAGAAATACAAATATTTATACAAAGATGCATTCTGTCAATATCTTGTCGCTTTTACATGTTTAAACTTTTTTAAATATCAGCTCGGCATTTGGTGTTAAGCTAAATTGCAGTCCATGAACAGAAACAACTGCTACCACTGAAAAAATATATGTAAGCAATAGTCGCCTTCCCTATGCCTTAACTGGTCCCCAAAGGCGACTTTATAGCTGTGGTACTACCCCAGAACCATCAGTCCACCGACCACTCTTTAAAAAAATAACCAGTTTGTACCATAGAGATTTATACTAGAGGAGCAAACCTCATACATCGGATATGAAAAAAGGGTAGACGGTTTCAAACGCATCATCTTTTCTTTCCTGTCACATTGTGAGCGTTATTGCATATACTGTTTTTTTTCTGTTTTACTGTTTTCAAGTGGGCTTTCATGGCCAGATCCTAAACTATAAGAGATATCGAAAAATATAAGAGACAATTTGTTAAAAATCAACACTTTTCTTTGATTTGCCGTATATCATTACTTCCCAGAATTTGATCCTTATCAGGAACACTATCGGATGGTGCAATAATACTGAGTGTTTATTTTTTTTCAAAATCAACAGGTTCGATTCCTGGCCGGGAAAATGGATTTATCAAAAATCTAATAATGCAGTTTTAGTTTTCATCAAAATCGGCATCGAGACTCCTTTCAGCATTTTTCGATATATCTTATAGTTTAGGATTTGGCCATGAAAGCCCACTTGAAAAATTCACCCTGTATACATGTATAGTTGTATATATCAATGGTTTGTACTCTGTAAGGTAACACATAATTTTATTGTAAACTATTTATTTATTTAAATCTTAGAGTAGCGTGCACACAGGCGAACTTAATGCTAATTAGTTCCCTTCCAGCTAACCTCCGTGTTTATGACAGATGCAAGCAAAGAAAAGCAGGTTTTTAAACAAATATTACAAATACTACATAAATACAAAATATAACTACACATAATATAAATTGTATAGTGGAGGCGACTGCTGCCCGCACAGGTTTCTCTGTGGTAGTAGTTGTTTCCATTCATGGACCGCACTCTAGCTTTACACCAGGCAGAGTGTTGTCACATGCCGAGCTACAATAAAAAAAAATGTATATATAAAATAATAAATTATAATAAATAAAATAACATATAGATAGTCAGGAGAGGTTAAGAGACATTCAGTAAAATATTAAAGAAGACATTTTGAAAGCATTAAGCGGAAATGATACATATTTGTAAAATGAAATGATTTAAGCCGAGAACTTATCTTATAAACCCAGTCTGGTACGTTTATATGATTGAAAATTGAAAATAAAAAATGTAATTCAAGAATCGAAACGGTCGTCGAATAGAGTGGATATAATTCGAATGAAATGGTGTTTTAATAGAGAGCGGCACTTTCGCCAACTTAAATCTTTAGGCTTAAAAAAGGCTTTGGCTTGGTTTAAAGGGATAAGAGAGGCTCAAGCGGGCCGATTGCTACGTTGCTTTTGGCCAATTACTCACCTAAGAATCAAGATTAGTGTTACGTTTAGCGTTAGACATTCTGTTTGCTTAAATATTTTTTTAAACAACAATTAGGTACTTCGTTTTTTATTACTTTTTATACTTAAACAAATTTAGACTAATTCTTTTTTATTTAACGTATTTATGGGAATTAAGTTTATGTTTACCGAATTAATTTATTTACTCGGAAGTTGTTACTGCTTAAAAATGAATAAATCTTGTAATTAACTCTTCAAATAGAATATAAAAAAATACAGATTAAAAAAACGTATAGGTATGTAGTTAACGTATAGGACGGACCTCACGATCGATGAGACCCGCGTTCGAACCTCGTTAAATGGTACCAATGTAACTATGTTATATGTACTTTGGTCGTCCAGTGTCTGTGACGGAAGCACTAGCTCAGTACATGCGTAAAAAATACTACTTAATGTTTCACATTATGAATTATAAAATTAAATTGTGACGTGCAATAAATAAATAAATAACCATCAAATGTTAACTAACATTATCCCTATAATAGTGAACAATGAAAACATTAAAACGATTGTAATGGCCGCGATAGGCTGCAGAAGTATCCAAAACGAAAAAAAGCACAGCTCAAAGCGGACACCGTTTTTCTCTTTTACTGAATATTGAATTTTCCGCACTGCTGCAGTTATGTAAACGAGACGATTAAACGAATAAATCATATGTGAAAAAGCTTTTAACAATTTTTTTAAGCGACACCTTTTCATATCTATCGCGGTAACGGTCATTGGTTACTGTTCTGACGTATATTTATTTGAATCATGAAAGCTATATTTCTTTCCCATTACGTGATTTTATGGCGGCGATAACTTTTATTGTCCAAACACAATGTTGTGTACTCGCTATAAATTGTGAGTATGGAGCTCTAGATATATCCTTTCTCTTCTGGAAATTTATTTCTTGCCTCGAAAGCTTAACATTTCTCATATTAGGATAATCCTGTTAACTTCGAGGGTCTTATTTTTTCATCCGTATAAACATGAAAGAAAAATAAAAGTTTATTTACATCTCTATAATTTTTTTAAATTTAAATTGTGTATCTCCAGGTAAACCATGTGCTGTTGGGTCCAGTAACTGCTTCCTAAAACAATAAGCGCGAGATTCGCGTACGTTTCGCACAGTCTGTACAATAAACCAGCAAGATTCATCTCCGAGTGTACAAAGACGCTTTAGCGGCCGGGATGGAGCCGCTAAGCGAAAATATATGTCTGTCTGAATTAGAACTACATGGAGGGACACATCTCCATGAATCAGTCGCCGCTTCAGTGGGCTCTGCAATATCAAGTCTGATGGCTCCACTACATCATGAGCCTCAACATACACCGCTCCATGCACATGCTCCACCATTACATCACGAACCGTTGGAGAAATTAAAACGTGAGTAACTTTTCCTTTATTAAAATTCATTGGTATGTTTAGCAAATAGTGTTAAGTTCGAATGTAAGTATTTATACTAAACAAAAACAGGCAAAGGAAAATAAATGTAGAAAAAAAAACATTTTGGATTTCTCATCTAAACATTTTAGACTTCCTGTATGTTATTAATTCCGCAAAAAATGAGATCTTTCCTTTTTTTTATCCAACAGGATTTTTTCCTTATTAGAAACTTGTTACCTTATGATTGTTTAGGAAATGACGTGACCTTTTTCAGGATTCTCATTACAGGGATATAAGAAGAGAGGTGGGTAACACATTTTGTCCTATCTTAACCCTACGTGGACAGATTTTGCCCCTTGAATAAATAACACTTTTTATGAAATGCGATGCACTGTATAAATCTATAGAAAGGTGTGTAGCTGGGTTTATCCATCAATCACCATAAAATATCTATTCGACACTACCCTATCATAATATTGACTTTTTTCGAATATTAACAAAAAAATAACTTTCTGACTTTATTTTTACAATTTATTATTAATATAATCTAGTGTGTGAGTGTGTCTCATGGAGCCGGCATTACGGAGGTGACAGTTGACATTATTTTCTCTTTGACAGTAGTCACTTCCGCTCGTGCCGAACAATTACTTAAGCTTTAAAACGTTGTTTAAACTTTTGTTATAAATGTTTTAATAGATAAGATATATTAAATAATAAAAATAGCAATAATCATATATAAATAGAGTATTAAATTAACCGTGAAGACATGAGATGTGGGCTGTCTATGTCAATTGTTTACTCTATAGAAAATTAGGGATAATGTGCACCCTCTCTGACATATGCAATTTCACGTTTTATCCCAACAATGTAGTATCATCGGCCTTTGAAAGAAACGTTGTAATTTTATACCCATTGTATTTGTTACAAGTGTAGTATAGCCCCTAGATCAGTTTTAACACAAAAATTGCACTTTTTGAAGTAAAATCAATTTTGGATTACTATGATCAGCTCATTCTGCAACACAAAGCAACTAACCTACTTATATCAAAACGTGTTATAACATATTTTTGTAGAGATTATATATTTTATGTGATGAGCGAATATTAGCTTTACTTGATTTGTTAATGTCTTTTTCAGTTAAAAATTTGTGATATAATTATAATAAGTTATTTCAAAAAATGTTACAAACACCAAGAAAAAAAAATTAATAAAAATATAAGAAAGAATTCATAATGTGGTTACCTATATTCTTAGATTAAAAAATAAATATATGAAAATTACTTAGGGCCTGTTAATAATAAAAAAACTGTTTTTCATTAATCAAAAATTAGTAAAAATATAATTAATAATTGATACATTTTTAATTAAATTAAAATTATAATATTTATTATTTTACCTGTTGTATTTAATCTAATTTTACTTGACCTTAATCTAAGAAAGAAATTATTTTTAAATTGCATTAGGGAGATATAATCTGTTGGTTTTTACAAACACATCAGTATCGGATTACTATCGTAATGTCATCGCCCGGTCCTGCGCGTTTAGTTATGCAATTAGTTATGCTGAAGGGACACTATGTAAGGGTCGTTCGTACAGAACGTCTATTCTTAAATTATGCTTTATTTCCATTTTTTTTTTTAACATTTTTAATATAAGTAAAAAATTTATTTAGTAAAATATTGGTTCTATGTCTTTTTAGTAATGTAATTTTAATAAATTTGCCCTAATAAAAATATTAAAATTTTGGGGCAATATAAAGTTAATTTTAATAGAGTAGAGCATACTTTATTGCAGATATACTGTAAATAGTATCATCTGTAGTAAAAGCAATGATTTGCAATCCATCACGAACGTACGAAAAAAAGGGAACTCCGGCAATCATTTAAAGTCGATTTGAATGAATCGAATACGACCCCTACTTTTGTCTCTTTTTAACAACTAAAACATAAGGCGAGAGTGTTAACCTTTCTCCCTCGCGACTTAAAAAACAACCCCGGTAGCAACGAAGCATTATATTGCGATGATTAGCCCTGCACTTGCAGCCTTTGTCATTGAATTTAAATGGATGATTAAAATGCGTTATGGAGTTTTATTTATTAAAGAGCTATTGTTGTGTTTTGAATGTTCATTTTGTATTAGCTGTCGCCGATGTTGATTAATATAGCAACATGGAATATGTAAAAAAATAAATTATAGAATTAATAAAAAAAAATCAACATTGATATAGGTAATCTTAGCAATATTCTTCGGATTAGCAGATGGTTTTTTTAACAAAATTTCTGTTCTCGTTCACACCTAATCATTTTGCCACACATTGGCTTAACCAAAGAAGATTGCTCGCATATCCCCAGATTTTTATAAAATACGCGAAAAACACGTTTCGTGGCTTTAATTTTAAATTGAGAAGGTTTTACGAAATCTTTCTAAAGCCTTCCCTTTCGATGGTTCCATCATCATCTATAGCGTTTTTATTTCATCTTCTAAGGTATGAGGTGTAGCTTCAAGCTTGGGGGAATAATGAAAAAGTCTCGAAGAATTTGTAATTCAATTTTATATTTTTAAAGGAACAATTATAATTGAATAAAAATGGAGGAAGGTATTGATCTACGTCTTTAATATGAAAATAAAATATAAAAATAAAATCTTTTAGCGTCGGATAAGTAGGTAGTATTGTGGGATAGGCAAAGTCATGATGGTCTACCAGCATGGTCCCAGTAGTTTCGTTTTCTATATATCCTAGCCGCTTGGAAGTAGCCGGGTATAGCGAGAGGAGTGTGCACTGTGCACTGTCAATATGAATGGTGCAAATTCGTCTCCTCAAGCCGGCATAGCTGAAGCGACTGCTATATATTGTAAAATTTATAAAGCGTCGAAGAAATTGTATTTCACTAGAAATGATGTATTGTAGATTAATTAGCAAAAGCACACGTAATAGAGGATTTATGATGTAAAGGATTATAAGTTGATAGAGATGATGAGCTGCGGTAAACCTCGAATGCCGAAATGTACGTCACTGTTTGTTTGTTGTTTCTCGCACATTTCCCATCTATATTACAATTATGTACAATTAATTATTATAAAAGTATTATTTTAATGAATCTATTAAACATCCTTGTAATATTAAGAAACAAGAATATTTATCAAAAAATATTATGATAATACGCGCACAACTAAGGGGAAATGAGAATCGAACCCTAAACTGCGTCTGCGGTTGACGTGACCGCGTCGAAATTATTTTTTCTAGTTTTTCATGTTAGTCCTTCCAATTGCGTTTTTAGCAAAAATTAATAATAATAAAAAAATTAATGCATAATTTGTAGGTTTGTGCAACATGCTTTTTTTTATTAAAATTTATAAATACATTTTTATCATGTATAAAGTAAACGTTTGAAATCTTTAAGGATTAACGCACTATCAGGTAACCATGTAAATATCATGTATCCATTCAGAGGCGCACACCTCTCAGATTTCTGGAGGCTGTATCATAATCCAACACAAATATTTGATACGTTAGTTCATCTTGAGATAATTGTATCTTGAAGTGAAACTGACGGCGTGAACCCGAACGCTGTGCGGTCAGGGATAAATACATACGTGTTGAATTATTAAGTTATCAATATTATACTTCAGTAAGTACTTATAGAGTACGAGAATACTGTTTTTTTATTACTTATGTACATAGTTCCTAGTTTACCTACAATTTCAGATTCCTTAGAAAACATAAATTTTTACATAATTCAAATTATTTTATAGTAAATTAAATTAAATCTTGAAATCACTGAAATTAAATCAAATGTCAATAAATTAAATTGTCTTTATATTTACATTACTTCTAACCTACTATACGAAGGGAGTGGGCCTTAATTATCTCTTGAGCATCGCTGAGTCCCACCGCTCAGTCGCTCTGAATAGTAGGCACTCTAACTTTATATCCGGCGGAGTGTTGACACATGACGAGCTACAATAATAATAATAAAAAAATATTATTATAGGTGTGGAACCGATTAAGTAGGGTAAGAGCTGCACTTTTACTGAACGGAACTGTACTCTAGTTTAACATCAGGCGGAGTGTTATATGCCGGACTACTATATAAAAAAACCTAAATCAGAGCTCTTAAAAATACGTCAAATGCCGCAAAACCCCTCGGTTTGTGAAAAAAAGTCAACCGCCATAGAGCCCATAGGTGCCATGCAGTCTGTCGCTTGTTTTGAAATCTGAACTTTTTGTATATTATTGCAAACTGTAGCGGCGAGGGTCTGCTAGACAACGTATAACGAATTTCATGCTAAATTTTTTGATTTATTGCTAACACATTTTCTTTGATTAAGTTTTTGTATTTTTTTTAATGTTCCTTTAAATTAAGAGTAAGAAGAGAGAAGAGTACTGCTGACAATTTTTTTTATAAATAGTTTCGCCTATCTACGTGTATATTATATGCATGAAAATGTGCGTTGTTGACTTTTTTAAATGTATGAAAATTAAATTTCATCCAAAATTCATCTATCTACAATTACCACCTTCCTACATCTATAAAATTTCTTCGAAAAAAAAAGGAAACAATTATAGTAAAATTTAATCTGTTCCGAATGATGTTTCTAAACATATTTCATAACGAAAAAAATGAATTTATAGTTTAATATCTTGGGAGGGCGTGATCGTGTGTTTTGTACGACAGATGTCACGGCTGCCGCCCTCGGAAGAGCAAAAAACCGTGAGGAAGGCGTGGTTGTAATAAATTTTGTCAAAATAAGCTCGACATAAACACTTCCCATACCTTTTCTGTTGTCGGTCCCTTTTAAAATAACAGAATAAATAGCTTTAATTTGTTAACAAGCGTTTAGAATGGGTGTCACATGTCGGTAGTTATGTGCGGGTGGATCAACGAATATTTAGTTATGCGCTTTTACTAATTGACTATGTCAAAATTTTATGCTCCATCCATAAGGCATTTATCTTTTTTCTTCAGAACAAGATAAAGGCCCAGTCGCCATAGGCTCACAATTTCTTTCTCAAGTTTCACGATCATTTTAGTTCATTTTATAGGCAAAATAAATCTACATTCCTTCCTACACCGTGTGTTAATTTTTTCATCCAAGTTATTGAGTAAATTGACTTTTCCTGATGCAATATTTGAGGTTATTATTATAATAAATGCTTTAATAATTAATTGATGATATCTGTTTTTTTATGTAATTAAACACTGTCTATTAATTTGTAAATGATGTGTTGATATAAGTAATTGAAATAAATTAATGAAAAAATTAAACATTATTTCAGAATACTATTTTGTTCACAAATTATTAGATATCAAATGGGCCCAAAAATGGGCATTGTCCTTTCTAACTGTAAAACGAAATCTTTTAAAAAAAATCCTAAAATCGTATATACCTATATTAAATTAAAATTGACATCTTTTATAACTCCTCTAGCTATTGTATTTTTGATAAAGGTGTGTCTACAATAATATAAACCATTAGCAGTTCAACCCTTATTGATACTACATTTTTAGATTCCTAATTATCAACAACAAGTCTCAAATAACGACAGTTCGCAGCGTGAAATCTACACTGTTGACAAACAATGTATCAACAATATGAAATATAGAAATATTTACAGCAACCGTGATAGATAGTTCGAGACAGATGGACTGCAACTAACCCTTGCTTGTCGGTGCATCTGTCATTGTATTATAGATAACTCTTTGTGGTAACGTTTTGGACAGATTTGACCATTCCGAGTAATGAGATCTGCTATGGGACATGTAGAAGTCATTAATATGAATTTCATTGCTATGGCGTTTGGGTAATCCTACATCCATTACAGTTCAATATTAATTAGAATTAAATTCCAATTGAAAATATGCGTTATTAGTATTTGAATAGTTATAATAAATTAGTTTTGTGGCATCGCATGGTTTTTTGTGGTAAAAATCCGATTTCGTAAGGAGATAACATTTGCTACGACTTTTGTTTTGGTACCACATATCCAACTGGTTTGGTTTTCGAAATATCGTGATCACGTGATGAAGTTGGATTTTCCTGCACTCACCGGAGAGTTCTTTTTAAATATACTCGTATATCCCGAATTTTTTTTATCACCATCTCATCTGGAAATAAGATAACAATGACGTAAATGAGTCAGTAATAATCGAACTTTATATATTTTGGCAGGAATCTAAGTTGCTAAAAATAACGGTTTTAATGACATAACTTTTAAAATATCGTAACAAAAGTTATAACAATCGATATAAAAAGGGCAGCAGTTGCCGAGCAAATTCACTAGGCACCTCTGCGGAGATAGCGCAATAAATCTTTTTATTTTATGACAAATTGTTGTCGGACTCTCTATTGCCCTCGCTCTTGCCACAAAAGAGCTAGAACAAACACTGACATAATAGTCCATGATGGCAACATGTGTAAACATACGCATTGTATTGAAGATGACTTTGCCCTAATATCTATAGAATCAACAGACAGTCTTTATTGAAACTCTTTTGTAGCAAATTTTATTGGCTAAATTATAACGGTTTTCCTTTACAAACTTACTGAAATATTTTATTACAATTTGATTTTTAATTAGTTTAGCATATGACCATACTTCGTTTGAAGACAGAGAAATGTCTGCATGCAGCAGTGACCTCCAGTATGCTGACTTGAGAGACGAACATGCAACATCCATTGACAGGGCGTATTCTTCTCATAGTTTCTCTTAGTGCACTTTATTCTAATGTAACTCCTTTTCTAATTTTATATTTACATGACTTGTAATAGTAGTTTATCTAAATTACTTACCTACATGTATCAAAATGATATATGAAAGTGAAGAAGAATACAATAGCGGATGACGTCGCGGCAAGGTTTTATGACGCCTCGCGGGGCTCTACCGCGTAATTATAATATTATGACTTCACATTATTCCCTAAATATATTGTCCTTTCATAGCCCTAACCCCCAGATGTATGAGAAAGTCTTTTATATCGACATATTGTGCGCCTGTCTTCATTATGCGCTCACCCTCGCGATGTTTGTACGAACAATGTCGTAAAAACATTATTTTACGTACGTTATAAAAATAAAATGCAATTTTGGAAACGTATATCTATTAGTCATATATTTTTTACACAGTTTCTTTTATTGAAGTTGTTTTTATAAAAAATATTTTACGTTTAAATTTTCAAATAATAGATATTAATTGAATAAATACCCTTTTTTATATGTACACTCCGCCTGATGTAGACTACATACTGATCTCGAATCGTGACTACGACACTTCATGTAACACTTGTTAGTGGTAGATTGGAACGGCAGACATGGCTTTTTGTAAGATTACCGCTCTTGGCTCGGGGCGAAGGAGATAACGCTTGCTACTCCGCTACCGCCTCCGCCCACGTGATGAAGGGTGGTCGGTCTCTCACTCATGTCTTCTTTGAAAACAGAGTGTGACCCGAGGAGAGACCCCACCTTGCTGGTTTTGATTCGCGCCGGGTACGTCAGAGAGGTATCCCGAGACTCTCTATCCACCACCTGAGGACGCGCCCGATGGGAGACCAGCAACTCCAACAATGCCCCCCATATGACACTGTTACTCACAGCCACGGGTTCAACCACTCTTCCTACCGCTCCGTAAAAATGTAAAACTAATTAGAAACAAGAAAATAATTTAGTATTTTATTTATGATCAAATAACACAGCATATTTTTCAAAAGTAGTTGGTAAGTTTCAGTTTGTTTTCTCTCCCTATTTTCATTTACAACCCTCGATTTTGGCAACATGTATAATTTTGTAATCACCATAAAATCTGTATCACCACACTAATATATTTATAACATTATAGCACCCACTAATATTTATGCAAATTGAAAACGAACGAAATGGCATCGTTTATTCCACCCTCGTATAATCCACTGTTAGGATGCTCCTACAAAACATAAGGACCGATTTCTTATTCTTTTTATTATTACTTCTTTATGGGTAATACAACTGATACCTATATGTATGTAATTAATAGTAATATACAAAATTATATCATATTCTAGTAAAACATATAATATATCAAATATAAATGAAATATATATTTATAATTCTTTTGTATTTCGCGATATTTATTCATGACTTGCAGTTGTTTTCATGTATCCATGCAATGTGTTTTCATAACCAGCGCAACTTGAGTTAGAAAATACTATTTTCTTAATTAAATATTTTAAACTAAAATAAAAGTTAATCGCAATAATCAGACTTTCTTTGTAGTGCAGTGGTGAGCGTGCCAGGGTGTTGCCCGTAAATACCAGATTCGATTCCCAGTTGAAACAAATATTTAATATGTATGTTATTATTTATTTCGGATCTGCGTGTTATTTTGGTGTTGTTCTTATCCTGATACCAATAATAACACAAACAGGATGTTACAAAAACCGTTTTGGTGTCATGACATTGTATCTATAGTACCAAAAAACGCTGTATTATGGAAATATAAATTTGTATAGTTAGGGCCAGTTAGGGGTAATGACAAAGGGTAGATTTATACAAATTCATATTATATGGCGCATCTCCCCCTGTCATCTGAACAGTGGATCTGTAGACCAAACAGAAAAAGTAATTTTTGTCCATATGGGACCTATGAATGCCTTCTAAACACCCTCAAGCTGCTTCTAGTTTAAGCATTTGCGGGTAATTCAAATCCCCTCAATTATTTTGGTTATGTTCAATTTGATATTCTAGCGTTATTTTTACTATAAATAGGAATTATTTGTTGTTAACATAATGAAAAACATACCATAGTATTTTGTCCCAGCCCGAGTCTGTAGCCGCTGTCGAGTCGTATTTTTTAATTTTTGTAAAGATAGGTAGATGTATTTTCTTTTGTTTTTTTTTTTAAATGTTATTTAGGATTTATTTTTAGTTAATTTTGTGTTTAGGCTTCAGTGGGGCTGACATCGCCACGAGTGTGAGCGCAAGCCCTTACCGAAATAAAAAAAATATATTTTTTTAATATACTCTAATGCCCGTTTTCACCATCAGATTCTTAAAGGAGAATGCCCATTCGTCTAAGAAAAATGGGCCCACAATTTTTTTTACGAGTTTGTCGATGATTTTTAGTTCATTTTGTAGAAAAATAAATCTACATTCATTATCACCAAGCAGTTTTAGTTTTCTCACCCAGGTTATTATTGAGTAATTTCACTTATTCTTGTTCAGTATTTGAGTTTATTATTATATTAAATTTTTTAATAATTGATGATAATCAGTTTTTTATTTATTTAAGCATTGTCTATTGATTAGTTAACGATGTTATGGTATAAACAAGTTAATTTAATGAGAAATATAATATTATTTTAGAATATTGTTTTGTTAACAAACTATTCATATCAAGTGGGCCCAAAGTTTTTTGAATTTATTTTTACATAGCTTATTCGATTACACGGGTATATTTTAGTAATGAAAATTAAAATAGTTATTGTTAATTTGGGCACCTTTACACTTTATTCTACAACTACCTCTATATAATATATTTGACTTTGAAAAGTGTCTTCCACGACTCCCTTCCAAGCAAATATCTGCTAATATAAGTTGGGGTATTGTATAATAATTTTCGTGGCGTTTTTACAAGTCTCAGGTGGCCTGTAATTTGCTTGGTTCAAGAGAAGGGGTTAACTTGATTTATCTCAGTGGTAAACAGTAACGTTCGCCAGGGGACGAACTATTTCGCGTTAGCGTTGGTAAACCAACCCTAGCCTAGACTCATTTATCTTACCACCTAAATACGAGTGCCTAATTGGTGCAATTAAAGGTCCCCCTTTCACAAACATGCATATATGCTTATGTACAAATTATTAGTGTATGGAACGACCTTGAAGGAGATGAATAGTCATGACCAATAAAAAAGGTAAGCAATCCTCATAGCGAACGTGTCACGATGTCGCTACAATAACGAAACATGAAAAATTTCCAGACGCCCGCATCAGACTGATAAATGGCTTCCGAAAATCCAAAAGGAAGTTACAGCTTACTTGGGATTTGGTCTAGAACCTCTCACGTCCCATAACTGCTGCACTCCGCTTTATTACAATTACCATAAGCCTCAAAGTCCCGCACTCTACGATTGAAGCCGACGAGTCCATCACTTTGAACCTACTTACAAGAACGGTAAGACGGTTATTGCATGGGTAAAATAGAAACCGCGCTTGGCTTCAAGATTTGGAACACTCGCAGACAACTTTGACGCTTAGTATCTTTATTCAAGATTGAAGTTTGCACTGTCGATTTGCGGGAACAAAGTTATGCGGTGTTCGTGCTCGAGGATCCGTCCACTCGTTACGTTTATATATGTACGTGTTCGAGATATGTCTAGGACTACACGGAATACTAATTAACATGGTTATGCATTTCAGTATATAAATACTCAGTACTAATGAGATTGCCATTTAACAATTAACTAGATAATCTGAGCTGTTCATTTGTCAGCATTACGAGATTATAGATTGAAGTAACGGTATTGCCGAGTGATTTAAAGTTGAATTATAATGCAGTTAGTTATTCTTCGCATTGTGAGGATTAGATCTTTCTTTTTCTTTTCTTAAAACATTATAAATAGTATATATATCTACATGTTTTCATAAAAGATAAATATCAAGTGTACCTGATATCTTTCGTACATAAATCCTTCTTCAAATTTGGGTCTACGCTTGACGTCAATGCTGCGACGTCAATGCTGCGACGTGAATGGGAAAGCATCCTACCGCGAAATGATGATGAATCGCACGCGAGAAAAGGGTCCCACAAACGAGACGAACGTACAAATTTTCAACAAAACTGACAAGGATAGCAATCTTGGAAAATTAACTGATGCTCCCGTGAATTTGTGTACGTTTTCAATGAAGGTACTTTGCGTTAGGTAAAATAGGAATAAAATGGATTGGTCCTAATCCGGCGACCATTTATAACTTACACGCCATTAATTTGAGTGATAAATTGATAATACACCGTCGCGTCGTCGGCTTCGGCTTCTGTCGTTATTTCGGAATTTTCTTTGTTTTTTTCCTAAAATTAAAATTTATTTTAGCTTAATTAATAACGGAGACTCTTGAGTGATGGTCATCTACTTATTACCAAATACAGTTTCCTGAATACTTAATACGTTGAAAAGACAAGGATTACCACACATTGTGGTTAATTACAAACTAAACAGTACCACCGGATACTAGTACTTGTGACTGACTCTTCCGGTATGCGTTATCATGAGCTTATGTTATTAAGCAGACGTCAACTGAGAGGTGCTGGTGGTCTGGTTAATAAGCTACATGAAAATATTTGTTACTAGTTTTGTGCGAGTTAGTTCATTCATAATGTTATATGTGTGATACGCATTTTAGATTGTCATTTTAATTTATTTCACAATTCTTAATTCAATAGATTTTTGCAAGATATTTTATTATCGGTTTTTTTTTAAATTAATAATTACAAATTCATTATTGAGGGCTTAACTGTAATATTAAGCTTGCTAGTATTACGTAATTGTAGTCAAAAACCAGTATATAAAAACGTTTGTTCAGTAGTTGGAAGGGCTGCAGATGGAAAAACGAATATATATAATTCTAAGTTAGTGGTCAGTGGTCTCAGCTCTTCTGTGACAATCACAGCCACACTTTACGAAGATCTTTCTAATAATACATTTAGTCCTACCGACAAATGATAGTTATTAATTTACTTGCAATTATAAAACTGTATAAGAGGAGATAAGACTAAAAATGTCCCAAAATAGCTTCATTTATGAATTAGTTTTCAAAACCACATTTATTCGCTTTAAACTAGTCAATTAAAATAATCAAATATGATTATAATAAAAAAATATAAAATGTTTTTCTCTCTCATACACGAGTAGTCTATAAAGAACGTTTTAGAGGCAAGCATGTCGGGGAGGCATAAATTACACGAACTTATCTTTATTTACGCTCCTACGACTATCTGTTTCAATGTAAATACCAGGTTTTTGTATTTATTTACACATTTTTTGATGCCGCTTGTATCTTTTATCACACATGAACATATTTTTTTACCAACTTTTTGGAGCGACCGTGGTCGAGTTCGTATAGACGTGGGCTCACTATCGATAAAAATCTCGTCGAACATCAATATAACTTTGGTTTCCCAGTGATTAAGTCAAGTGTGGATTTCAATTCACGCAAAATGAGAACTCTTCACTTATAAGATCGTTTTCTTTGAAATTTCAATACCTCCATATGCCAAAATAATATTGTTTATTATTGTTGTTATAATGCAAATGCTGTGGTTGTTATTATTAAATAATGATGAAACTTGAACAGAAATAAATTAACGCGCACACGACAGCCTGAGGTGACGTGGGAATCGAACTAACGTCCTCCGCTTTGCATATAATGCTCTAAATGGTAACCTACGCAGGTTTTTTTTTATTTTAATAATAACTTATTTTAGTAATAACTTTTAAACGGACTTGTGGGACATAGCAGCATTTTTAATTCAGTATACACATAGGTGTAAGTATTGACATAGACCTCGCCATTGGTCGTACTATTCTCAATTGTGTTTTCAAAACATAATTATTATTGTATTAGGTGCGCAACTAAGTTCCCGCTGTTTTTCAAGAGATGACACCAGTAGTAAGTGCTGGTCGATTGTGACATAACCAAAACGTCATGAATCAAGTTTAGACGTATGGTAAACGAACTGCTTTGATACATTAGTGATTTTGTTTTTAATTGTGTTTAAGAAAGATATACGATTATAAATGCAGAATATAAATAGTTGTTTTTTTTTATTAATATTTTGATAATTAATATTTCTTTAAATTAGACACTACACGAATACTCGAATGCTACTTTTTAAAATCCGTTTAATTTAGATTAAATATATAAGAACTCAATGTATCGATATGATATTATTATATTAACAAGTAGTAATTCTGATATATATAATATGTAAACTATAATTTATACACGGATAGATAAAGATGTATTCTTATGAATGTTTCGCTTTATCTCTACAACTTGTATTTGTTTCTAAAACAAAACTGTATAATGTGTCGTCGTAAAGGTTATTACATGTCATATAATAGCGGTAACACAATTATTATGAGAACGATGTACACTCACTAACACTTTTCAGACCATTTTTATAAATATATATATTACTAGCTGACCCGGCAAACTTCGTACCGCCTCAGAATTTGATTTCTGAACGACTTTTAAATTTAATTGATTTGTAAATGACGGGACGAACATCAAATGTTTGACATTCAAAACCAAAGAAATAGTTTCTAAGGGAAAGCGAAATTGTTGTTTTTACTATATTCCAAGCATTTTTTTCATATTTATTCACCTTTTAAACCTTCACTGGACTTCCACAAATAATTCAAAACCAAAATTAGCCAAATCAGTCAAGCCGACTCGAGTTTTAGCGAGACTAACGAACAGCGATTGATTTTTATATATATAGATTACTAATAACAAAGATACATTGGTACCGGTCGAGATCCTTGAAGGATTCAGTTTCTAATCTAGAACTGTCTTAAAATTTATTGATTTTTTATATAATACAATAGTTATAAAGCTAATTTTTTTATTTAACTTAAATTTACTTTGATATTAAACAAAATGGTATTATGAATGGAATAGTCGTTGTAAATAGAAAACACTTTTATCGTGGAGTGTCCAGCGTATAGTTAACATGTCGTGGATAGTGCTTAAGTTTTACAACCCCAATAAAACAATGAACGTTCTCTTCTTATCACGGCTTATCAAAGTAGCAAACATAAAATTTATTTGAGCGTGTATGTGGTTTGTTTTGTATCTCCGTTTGTTATAGTTAAAACACGTTTCTTTATTAACTTGATCTATTTTTGGTACGAAATGCAAATTTGCTCCGATGTCATTTTGGTATTTCCATTATTAAAATTATGAATTTCTTTGTTATAATGTATAGTTATTTAATATTTGCACGTTTATTGTTTACACACATTTATCGGCTTGTTTTTAATCTGATATTGGGACAAAATTGTCTTTTTTTGTTGGTATTTATATTGTATTTTTTGACATCCCAATAAGGGATATCTTTTCTCCAAAATTAAGTTTCGGTTATTTTACAGTAATAAACAATATCTTCGAATATTTCGCAATAGCAAAATAAGAGATTTTTAGGAATAAAATTGATTTAAGTGATCGAATCGAACAAGGTCGGTGAAATTTAAAGAAAACATACAAAAACATAGTTCTACTTTCTAAACTCGAGACTTGGTGTTTTTTGTATTTTTTTACATATATTAGGCAAAATATTGTAACGTTTAAAAGGATTTTAGACTCTAACAAGTTATAGGCCTAGTTCACTTGGACAATAGCTCTTAACTGATTTAATTCTAAGGGTCTGCATTCAGCTATCGTCTCCGCTATGCCGGTCTTTATTCCTGGCTTCCAAACTGGCCCCGAAACGACTGGTCTAATAACCCTCGTCTTAAAGGAATTAAAACATTGCGCAATATGAATCTGTAATCAGTATTATAACTAAACTTATTAGTAACATTTTAATGAGTAATATTCAAATTTAGTCCAGACATGTGCATATATTTGAGTTTAATGTTCAAGTTGAAAGGTTCTTATCTTCGTGAGATGCTGGCATGCTAGGTAGTTCCGTGCTTGCTAAGCCTCTTGGCCACGCGCCGTGAATATTTGTTAAAGAAAAACATTGCTTGACACCTCTGCTTCGAACCTTTACTTTGGAAGAAGAAAACTGACCGTAACTTTTGAAACCATAATATTAGGTTAGTAAAAAGGTTGAGACTTCTCGGTTAATGTTTTATTCTAACGACTAACTTTGTAAGGAAGTTTACGGTTTTCTTCCATTTAAATTGAATGCCTTATTATCTTGTAGTTGTGTGATACAACCTGATAACACATTATTATTATTAATTATTTATTATTATGGGTCGTTTGCACCAGAAGGCCCGTTAAAATTACTTTAACTATTACATTATGGTTTACATTTACTCCACACGAGTTGCACCATCGTCGCAACTGGCATTTTTGACGCTTACTTTAACCTTAACCGTAACCAGCGAATCTTGACTGGTTAAAGTTAAAGTAATCGTCAAATCAATGTTACTAACGTCAAATGTATGAAAAGAAGCCAAATATGTTTTTCTATTATTTTTTCGAGATCAGCCATCATTTTAGCGATAACAATATGAATTTACACGATATTGCAATGCGTGTAGAGTAAATGTAAACGTTTAACGGTCGTCGTCGCCGTAAAAGTAATAGTTAAAGTTACTTTAACGGGCCTTCTGGTGCATACGACCCTAAGGAATATGCACAAGAATACAAGAATTCTGGGGGGTAAATCTCGAATATATGATTAAAAAGTATAGATTCATTTCACAAGTTTCATTCACAAGTGTTGATAGCCATGGAAATATACATTCTTGTTAACATTATGTTATGACATTATTGTTTCTGTTACTATTGAATTGCTTTCTGGTATAAAAACAAATTTGGACCAAGAAAACTTAATATAATTCTCTTCTATGATATTTCAAATTAATTTTGTATAAATAGCTTCTTCGATCATGTACCGCACTCTAGCATAACTAGGCAAAGTGTATCACATTCCGGGCTACCATAAAAGAAAAAAAACTAAAGATATGTGTACTAAATGTATTATTACAAAATTATAATGATTTATACAAATCTTTTATTCAAATCTTTTATCAAAATTTTACAAGCACTGACTCTAAATGAAGCACAACTTTGCGCCAACATCTCGACTTGCCTCAGTCTGAAAAAATAACAATTTTAAAATAATGTGGGTAGGTAGAAAGATTTCGACATTCGCATGCTGTAAAAAAGCGTTTTTATTAACAACTTTCGTGACAATCAATCTCACTGTTCGTGACTTTTCCCAAAACAATAGGATCAACGAGTGACAGAATCAAGACATACTTGCTGAATAAATAAAAAAAAAAGAAATAAAAAAACGTAAAAATAAATTAAGGAATTTCGAGCTAATTTTTAACGACGTAGAAAGAAATCTTAACTTCATTTCTAGTTTGGCTACGTTAGAAAGAATACGCGTAATCTTTCTGGGTTTATGTGTTATTGTGTAAATAGATTATTCTGAGTAATTATGGATGCAATGTCGTGTCATATTTGGAGCACTCCAGCTTATGCATGTAGGTACGTTTCTTTTTTTATTTTATTAAAAAAATACCTCAGAAAATTATAACCTTTTCTTTGAGCTGAAATGTAAGTTAGTAAACGTTACTTAATAATTTCTAAAAACTGTTTATAATTTATTTTTATTGTTTACTCATATATATTTTTTTAAATTAAAAAGTTAACTAAATTAAGAGATTCTATATGGCTTACCATTTTCCCACCTTTCAGGTATTGTTGTCGCTTCAAGTACTTACAACATTGCTAGTTACCAAGTACATATCTTTCTAATTTAAATCTAAAAAAATGATTAGAGTAAATGTATAAATCAAAATAAAAGAAACATAAAAAAATAAACGATCTTCGAAAGTGGGTTATAAATAAGGGCGCGTTAACACGAATTGAATGACTAATTAGTTAACAAGTGTATCGAGCTACTTAATTATCTCATAAGCTACGGGGCGTCACCGTTTTAAAATAATATCTACGCTTAAACGTCATTCCATGTTTGTCAAAAGTTAATAATTTTACGGGTTTATTCATTTATATACTATTCAGTTTTAAATTAGTCCCTGGATAGTTCATACTCGATTCATTAAGCAGGCATAGCTGAGGCTAATGTTGAGAGTTGTAAGAGAGGTTTTAAGACAACAGGCAGAGTGCGGTCATACTACGAAACCACGAAAAATATCAATTAATACATACATACATTTAATTATTGTAGTTTGGCATATGACAACACTCCGCCTGATGTGAAGCTAGAGTGTGGTTTATGAACGACTGCGACTACAGAGAAATCTCTACAGGCCGCAGCTTCCAAACTGTTTTCGAAGCGCGAAAAGGTCACAACACAGACGGCAGACTGGGCTAATAACCATCATCAGTCTGCCTATCACTCTTGAAATTTCTGTTTAACAACTGTTTTTATTTGTTTCAGTGTGGGCAGAAACGGGAGAATTTAGGGATAGCGGTCATTCATCGTTGGCTTCTGGAGGATCTGGTGTTGAACAGCAGTCTTTGTATGCACCACCAAGACAACGGCGAGATCGAAAACATAATGATGATAGTGAGTAGAATGTGTATTATTTCTTTTTATCTGCCTTTAATGATAACTTTATTACACTTATAAATAACACTAGCTGTTGGGTAAAAGCCGCGGGCGCAAGCGGCCCGCGGAGGCCCTTTTTGTCGTAAAACGTATTAGATCGAATAGATTTTAGGCAGTTTTGAAAATATTTAGCTCGCCATCTAAAAGCGTTTACGTTTCTGAACAAAATTGGTCTTTACACGGTGACGCTAACGTATCTACTTTTCGAGATATGGCGATTTTAAAAAATTTTAAAAAAACAAAATTTAAAAAAAAATTAGTGCTGGTCATACTGAACAATATTGGTCTTTACACGGTGACGCTAACGTATGTACTTTTTGAGTAATAGCTATTTTAGAAAATTAAAAAAAAAAAAGCAAATAGTGCTGGTCATACTGAACAATATTGATCTTTACACGGTGACGCTAACGTATCTACTTTTCGAGATATGAAGATTTTAAAAAATTAAAAAACAAAAATAAAAAAAAAAAGTGCTGGTCACACTGAACAAAATTGATCTTTACACGGTGACGCTAACGTATCTACTTTTCGAGATATGAAGATTTTAAAAAATTAAAAAAAAAAACAAAAATTTAAAAAAAAAGTGCTGGTCATACTGAACAAAATTGGTCTTTACACGGTGACGCTAACGTATCAACTTTTCGAGATATGGCGATTTTAAAAAATTAAAAAAAAAAACAAAAATTTAAAAAAAAATTGTGCTGGTCATACTGAACAATATTGGTCTTTACACGGTGACGCTAACGTATCTACTTTTCGAGATATGAAGATTTTAAAAAATTAAAAAAAAAACTAAAACAAAAATTTAAAAAAATAGTGCTGGTCACACTGAACAAAATTGTTCTTTACATGGTTACTCTGACGTATCTACTTCTTGAGATATTTAAAAGAAAGCCCGCCGCGCGGAGCAAATTCGATGTTCACGCGGCCGCGCTCACCGTCCGACTGACCGAGGTAAAGCCGTTTCGATCGTTCGTCCCGAAAATGCCTCGTCGCGGATGCTGTTAGGCCACGCCCACCGCCATGCTCCGTTTCATATTGGCGTACCGGCGGGAAAAGGATATAAATACGATCGAGGAAAAATTTTTTTTGAGCAATTTTGAAAAAAAAAGTATCGTTTTCGAAATTAGAGGGCATTCCCTACAACGTTTGTTCCGGCACTTTTGCCTCATCTCTTTCCGTTTCCGAGATATCGCTACCACTTCCGGTCCAGAATCGACTTCCGGTCAAAGTCGTATTTTTCTCGACGGTTTTGGAACGCCCTCTATACGACTCAAAAAACCGCTACCCTCCACCATACCGGCAAGTGCGAAATAATTGATGTCAGTCAGTGAGTGGTATTGCAGCTATATATTAGTACTAGCTGTTGGGTAAAAGCCGCGGGCGCAAGCGGCCCGCGGAGGCCCTTTTTGTCGTAAAACGTATTAGATCGAATAGATTTTAGGCAGTTTTGAAAATATTAAGCTCGCCATCTAAAAGCGTTTACGTTTCTGAACAAAATTGGTCTTTACACGGTGACGCTAACGTATCTACTTTTCGAGATATGGCGATTTTAAAAAATTTAAAAAAAAACAAAATTTAAAAAAAAATTAGTGCTGGTCATACTGAACAAAATTGGTCTTTACACGGTGACGCTAACGTATCTACTTTTCGAGATATGGCGATTTTAAAAAATTTAAAAAAAAAATTTAAAAAAAGTAGTGCTGGTCATACTGAACAATATTGATCTTTACACGGTGACGCTAACGTATCTACTTTTCGAGATATGAAGATTTTAAAAAATTAAAAAAAAAACAAAAATTTAAAAAAAAAGTGCTGGTCATACTGAACAAAATTGGTTTTTACACGGTGACGCTAACGTATGTACTTTTCGAGATATGGCGATTTTAAAAAATTAAAAAAAAAACAAAATTAAAAAAAAAAATTAGTGCTGGTCATACTGAACAAAATTGGTCTTTACACGGTGACGCTAACGTATCTACTTTTCGAGATATGGCGATTTTAAAAAATTAAAAAAAAAATTAGTGCTGGTCATACTGAACAAAATTGGTCTTTACACGGTGACGCTAACGTATCTACTTTTCGAGATATGGCGATTTTAAAAAATTAAAAAAAAAACAAAATTTAAAAAAAAATTAGTGCTGGTCATACTGAACAAAATTGGTCTTTACACGGTGACGCTAACGTATCTACTTTTCGAGATATGGCGATTTTAAAAAATTAAAAAAAAAAACAAAAATTAAAAAAAAAAATTGTGCTGGTCATACTGAACAAAATTGGTATTTACACGGTGACGCTAACGTATCTACTTTTCGAGATATGGCGATTTTAAAAAATTAAAAAAAAAAAACAAAAATTTAAAAAAAAAATAGTGCTGGTCATACTGAACAATATTGGTCTTTACACGGTTACGCTAACGTATCTACTTCTTGAGATATTTAAAATATTCGAAAAAAAACCCGCCGCGCGGAGCAAATTCGATGTTCACGCGGCCGCGCTCACCGTCCGACTGACCGAGGTAAAGCCGTTTCGATCGTTCGTCCCGAAAATGCCTCGTCGCGGATGCTGTTAGGCCACGCCCACCGCCATGCTCCGTTTCATATTGGCGTACCGGCGGGAAAAGGATAAAAATACGATCGAGGAAAAATTTTTTTCGAGCAATTTTGAAAAAAAAAGTATCGTTTTCGAAATTATAGGGCATTCCCTACAACTTTCTCTTCGGGGTGACTGCCCCGACTCGCCCCGTTTCCGAGATATCGCTACCACTTCCGGTCCAGAACCGACTTCCGGTCAAAGTCGTATTTTTCTCGACGGTTTTGGGACGTCCTCTATACGACTCAAAAAACCGCTACCCTCCACTATACCGGCAAGTACGAAATAATTGATGTCAGTCAGTGAGTGGTATTGCAGCTATATATTAGTACTAGCTGTTGGGTAAAAGCCGCGGGCGCAAGCGGCCCGCGGAGGCCCTTTTTGTCGTAAAACGTATTAGATCGAATAGATTTTAGGCAGTTTTGAAAATATTTAGCTCGCCATCTAAAAGCGTTTACGTTTCTGAACAAAATTGGTCTTTACACGGTGACGCTAACGTATCTACTTTTCGAGATATGGCGATTTTAAAAAATTTAAAAAAAAACAAAATTTAAAAAAAAATTAGTGCTGGTCATACTGAACAAAATTGGTCTTTACACGGTGACGCTAACGTATCTACTTTTCGAGATATGGCGATTTAAAAAAATTAAAAAAAAAAATTTAAAAAAAGTAGTGCTGGTCATACTGAACAATATTGGTCTTTACACGGTGACGCTAACGTATGTACTTTTTGAGTAATAGCTATTTTAGAAAATTAAAAAAAAAAAAGCAAATAGTGCTGGTCATACTGAACAATATTGATCTTTACACGGTGACGCTAACGTATCTACTTTTCGAGATATGAAGATTTTAAAAAATTAAAAAAAAAAACAAAAATTTAAAAAAAAAAGTGCTGGTCACACTGAACAAAATTGGTCTTTACACGGTGACGCTAACGTATCAACTTTTCGAGATATGGCGATTTTAAAAAATTAAAAAAAAAACAAAAGTATAAAAAAAATTAGTGCTGGTCATACTGAACAATATTGGTCTTTACACGGTGACGCTAACGTATCTACTTTTCGAGATATGGCGATTTTAAAAAATTAAAAAAAAAACAAAAATTTAAAAAAAAAATAGTGCTGGTCATACTGAACAATATTGGTCTTTACACGGTGACGCTAACGTATCTACTTTTCGAGATATGAAGATTTTAAAAAATTAAAAAAAAACTAAAACAAAAATTTAAAAAAATAGTGCTGGTCACACTGAACAAAATTGTTCTTTACATGGTTACTCTGACGTATCTACTTCTTGAGATATTTAAAAGAAAGCCCGCCGCGCGGAGCAAATTCGATGTTCACGCGGCCGCGCTCACCGTCCGACTGACCCAGGTAAAGCCGTTTCGATCGTTCGTCCCGAAAATGCCTCGTCGCGGATGCTGTTAGGCCACGCCCAAGCGCCATGCTCCGTTTCATATTGGCGTACCGGCGGGAAAAGGATAAAAATACGATCGAGGAAAAATTTTTTTCGAGCAATTTTGAAAAAAAAAGTATCGTTTTCGAAATTATAGGGCATTCCCTACAACTTTCTCTTCGGGGTGACTGCCCCGACTCGCCCCGTTTCCGAGATATCGCTACCACTTCCGGTCCAGAATCGACTTCCGGTCAAAATCGTATTTTTCTCGACGGTTTTGGGACGTCCTCTATACGACTCAAAAAACCGCTACCCTCCACCATACCGGCAAGTACTAAATAATTGATGTCAATGAGTGAGTCAGTGAGTGGTATTGCAGCTATATATTAGTATAATAATAATAACTAGCTGTTGGGTAAAAGCCGCGGGCGCAAGCGGCCCGCGGAGGCCCTTTTTGTCGTAAAACGTATTAGATCGAATAGATTTTAGGCAGTTTTGAAAATATTTAGCTCGCCATCTAAAAGCGTTTACGTTTCTGAACAAAATTGGTCTTTACACGGTGACGCTAACGTATCTACTTTTCGAGATATGGCGATTTTAAAAAATTTAAAAAAAAACAAAATTTAAAAAAAAATTAGTGCTGGTCATACTGAACAAAATTGGTCTTTATACGGTGACGCTAACGTATCAACTTTTCGAGATATGGCGATTTTAAAAAATTAAAAAAAAAAACAAAAATTTAAAAAAAAAATAGTGCTGGTCATACTGAACAATATTGGTCTTTACACGGTGACGCTAACGTATCTACTTTTCGAGATATGAAGATTTTAAAAAATTAAAAAAAAAAACAAAAACATAAATTAAAAAAAATAGTGCTGGTCACACTGAACAAAATTGTTCTTTACATGGTTACTCTGACGTATCTACTTCTTGAGATATTTAAAAGAAAGCCCGCCGCGCGGAGCAAATTCGATGTTCACGCGGCCGCGCTCACCGTCCGACTGACCGAGGTAAAGCCGTTTCGATCGTTCGTCCCGAAAATGCCTCGTCGCGGATGCTGTTAGGCCACGCCCACCGCCATGCTCCGTTTCATATTGGCGTACCGGCGGGAAAAGGATAGAAATACGATCGAGGAAAAATTTTTTTTGCCCGATTTTGAAAATTTTTTTTTTGATTTCGGCATAAGACGACATTCTCTACAACTTTCTCTACGGGGTGACTGCCCCGACTCGCCCCGTTTCCGAGATATCGCTACCACTTCCGGTCCAGAATCGACTTCCGGTCAAAGTCGTATTTTTCTCGACGGTTTTGGGACGCCCTCTATACGACTCAAAAAACCGCTACCCTCCACCATACCGGCAAGTGCGAAATAATTGATGTCAGTCAGTCAGTCAGTCAGTGGTATTGCAGCTATATATTAGTATAACTAGCTGTTGGGTAAAAGCCGCGGGCGCAAGCGGCCCGCGGAGGCCCTTTTTGTCGTAAAACGTATTAGATCGAATAGATTTTAGGCAGTTTTGAAAATATTTAGCTCGCCATCTAAAAGCGTTTACGTTTCTGAACAAAATTGGTCTTTACACGGTGACGCTAACGTATCTACTATTCGAGATATGGCGATTTTAAAAAATTTAAAAAAAAACAAAATTTAAAAAAAAATTAGTGCTGGTCATACTGAACAAAATTGGTCTTTACACGGTGACGCTAACGTATCTACTTTTCGAGATATGGCGATTTTAAAAAATTAAAAAAAAAAAAATTAAAAAAAAGTAGTGCTGGTCATACTGAACAATATTGGTCTTTACACGGTGACGCTAACGTATGTACTTTTTGAGTAATAGCTATTTTAGAAAATTAAAAAAAAAAAAGCAAATAGTGCTGGTCATACTGAACAATATTGATCTTTACACGGTGACGCTAACGTATCTACTTTTCGAGATATGGCGATTTTAAAAAATTAAAAAAAAAACAAAAATTTAAAAAAAAAATAGTGCTGGTCATACTGAACAATATTGGTCTTTACACGGTGACGCTAACGTATCTACTTTTCGAGATATGGCGATTTTAAAAAATTAAAAAAAAAACTAAAACAAAAATTTAAAAAAATAGTGCTGGTCACACTGAACAAAATTGTTCTTTACATGGTTACTCTGACGTATCTATTTCTTGAGATATTTAAAAGAAAGCCCGCCGCGCGGAGCTAATTCGATGTTCACGCGGCCGCGCTCACCGTCCGACTGACCGAGGTAAAGCCGTTTCGATCGTTCGTCCCGAAAATGCCTCGTCGCGGATGCTGTTAGGCCACGCCCAAGCGGCATGCTCCGTTTCATATTGGCGTACCGGCGGGAAAAGGATATAAATACGATCGAGGAAAAATTTTTTTTGAGCAATTTTGAAAAAAAAAGTATCGTTTTCGAAATTAGAGGGCATTCTCTACAACTTTCTCTACGGGGTGACTGCCCCGACTCGCCCCGTTTCCGAGATATCGCTACCACTTCCGGTCCAGAATCGACTTCCGGTCAAAGTCGTATTTTTCTCGACGGTTTTGGGACGCCCTCTATACGACTCAAAAAACCGCTACCCTCCACCATACCGGCAAGTGCGAAATAATTGATGTCAGTCAGTGAGTGAGTGAGTCAGTGGTATTGCAGCTATATATTAGTATAACTAGCTGTTGGGTAAAAGCCGCGGGCGCAAGCGGCCCGCGGAGGCCCTTTTTGTCGTAAAACGTATTAGATCGAATAGATTTTAGGCAGTTTTGAAAATATTTAGCTCGCCATCTAAAAGTGTTTACGTTTCTGAACAAAATTGGTCTTTACACGGTGACGCTAACGTATCTACTTTTCGAGATATGGCGATTTTAAAAAATTTAAAAAAAAACAAAATTTAAAAAAAAATTAGTGCTGGTCATACTGAACAAAATTGGTCTTTACACGGTGACGCTAACGTATCTACTTTTCGAGATATGGCGATTTTAAAAAATTAAAAAAAAAAAAATTAAAAAAAAGTAGTGCTGGTCATACTGAACAATATTGGTCTTTACACGGTGACGCTAACGTATGTACTTTTTGAGTAATAGCTATTTTAGAAAATTAAAAAGAAAAAAGCAAATAGTGGTGGTCATACTGAACAATATTGATCTTTACACGGTGACGCTAACGTATCTACTTTTCGAGATATGAAGATTTTAAAAAATTAAAAAAAAAAAACAAAAATTTAAAAAAAAAGTGCTGGTCACACTGAACAAAATTGGTCTTTACACGGTGACGCTAACGTATCAACTTTTCGAGATATGGCGATTTTAAAAAATTAAAAAAAAAACAAAAGTTTAAAAAAAAATTAGTGCTGGTCATACTGAACAATATTGGTCTTTACACGGTGACGCTAACGTATCTACTTTTCGAGATATGGCGATTTTAAAAAATTAAAAAAAAAAACAAAAATTTAAAAAAAAAATAGTGCTGGTCATACTGAACAATATTGGTCTTTACACGGTGACGCTAACGTATCTACTTTTCGAGATATGAAGATTTTAAAAAATTAAAAAAAAAACTAAAACAAAAATTTAAAAAAATAGTGCTGGTCACACTGAACAAAATTGTTCTTTACATGGTTACTCTGACGTATCTACTTCTTGAGATATTTAAAAGAAAGCCCGACGCGCGGAGCAAATTCGATGTTCACGCGGCCGCGCTCACCGTCCGACTGACCGAGGTAAAGCCGTTTCGATCGTTCGTCCCGAAAATGCCTCGTCGCGGATGCTGTTAGGCCACGCCCAAGCGCCATGCTCCGTTTCATATTGGCGTACCGGCGGGAAAAGGATAAAAATACGATCGAGGAAAAATTTTTTTCGAGCAATTTTGAAAAAAAAGTATCGTTTTCGAAATTATAGGGCATTCCCTACAACTTTCTCTACGGGGTGATTGCCCCAAGTCGCCCCGTTTCCGAGATATCGCTGTCACTTCCGGTCCAGAATTGACTTCCGGTCAAAGTCGTATTTTTCTCGACGGTTTTGGGACGCCCTCTATACGACTCAAAAAACCGCTACCCTCCACCATACCGGCAAGTGCGAAATAATTGATGTCAGTCAGTCAGTCAGTCAGTGGTATTGCAGCTATATATTAGTACTAGCTGTTGGGTAAAGGCCGCGGGCGCAAGCGGCCCGCGGAGGCCCTTTTTGTCGTAAAACGTATTAGATCGAATAGATTTTAGGCAGTTTTGAAAATATTTAGCTCGACATCTAAAAGCGTTTACGTTTCTGAACAAAATTGGTCTTTACACGGTGACGCTAACGTATCTACTTTTCGAGATATGGCGATTTTAAAAAATTTAAAAAAAAAACAAAATTTAAAAAAAATTAGTGCTGGTCATACTGAACAAAATTGGTCTTTACACGGTGACGCTAACGTATCTACTTTTCGAGATATGGCGATTTTAAAAAATTAAAAAAAAAAAATTAAAAAAAAAGTAGTGCTGGTCATACTGAACAATATTGGTCTTTACACGGTGACGCTAACGTATGTACTTTTTGAGTAATAGCTATTTTAGAAAATTAAAAAAAAAAAAGCAAATAGTGCTGGTCATACTGAACAATATTGATCTTTACACGGTGACGCTAACGTATCTACTTTTCGAGATATGAAGATTTTAAAAAATTAAAAAAAAAAAACAAAAATTTTAAAAAAAAAGTGCTGGTCATACTGAACAAAATTGGTCTTTACACGGTGACGCTAACGTATCAACTTTTCGAGATATGGCGATTTTAAAAAATTAAAAAAAAAAACAAAAATTTAAAAAAAAATAGTGCTGGTCATACTGAACAATATTGGTCTTTACACGGTGACGCTAACGTATCTACTTTTCGAGATATGAAGATTTTAAAAAATTAAAAAAAAAAACTAAAACAAAAATTTAAAAAAATAGTGCTGGTCACACTGAACAAAATTGTTCTTTACATGGTTACTCTGACGTATCTACTTCTTGAGATATTTAAAAGAAAGCCCGCCGCGCGGAGCAAATTCGATGTTCACGCGGCCGCGCTCACCGTCCGACTGACCGAGGTAAAGCCGTTTCGATCGTTCGTCCCGAAAATGCCTCGTCGCGGATGCTGTTAGGCCACGCCCACCGCCATGCTCCGTTTCATATTGGCGTACCGGCGGGAAAAGGATATAAATACGATCGAGGAAAAATTTTTTTTGAGCAATTTTGAAAAAAAAAGTATCGTTTTCGAAATTAGAGGGCATTCCCTACAACGTTTGTTCCGGCACTTTTGCCTCATCTCTTTCCGTTTCCGAGATATCGCTACCACTTCCGGTCCAGAATCGACTTCCGGTCAAAGTCGTATTTTTCTCGACGGTTTTGGAACACCCTCTATACGACTCAAAAAACCGCTACCCTCCACTATACCGGCAAGTACGAAATAATTGATGTCAGTGAGTGAGTGAGTGAGTCAGTGGTATTGCAGCTATATATTAGTATAACTAGCTGTTGGGTAAAAGCCGCGGGCGCAAGCGGCCCGCGGAGGCCCTGTTTTGTCGTAAAACGGATTAGATCGAATAGATTTAAGGGTAGTTTTGAAAAAAAATTTGCTCGCCATCTAAAAGAGTTTACCTTTCTAAACAATATTGGTCTTGACACGGTAACGCTAACGTATGTACTTTTTGAGTAATAGCGATTTTAGAAAATTAAAAAAATAATAATAATAATAATAGCGCACAATATTGAACAATATTGGTCTTTTTTGGAAAATTAAAAAAAAAACAAAAATTTTAAAAATATAGTGCTGGTCATACTGAACAAAATTGGTCTTTACACGGTGACGCTAACGTATATACTTTTCGAGTAATAGCGACTTTAGAAAATTAAAAAAAAAACAAAAATTGAAAAAAAAAAAGTGCTGGTCATACTGAACAATATTGGTCTTTACACGGTTACGCTAACGTATGTACTTTTTAAGTAATAGCGATTTTAGAAAATTAAAAAAGAAAAACAAATTAAAAAAATAAGTAGTGCTGGTCATACTGAACAATATTGGTCTTTACACGGTGACGCTAACGTATGTACTTTTTGAGTAATAGCTATTTTAGAAAATTAAAAAAAAAAAGCAAATAGTGCTGGTCATACTGAACAATATTGATCTTTACACGGTGACGCTAACGTATCTACTTTTCGAGATATGAAGATTTTAAAAAATTAAAAAAAAAAACAAAAATTTAAAAAAAAAAGTGCTGGTCATACTGAACAATATTGGTCTTTACACGGTGACGCTAACGTATCTACTTTTCGAGATATGGCGATTTTAAAAAATTAAAAAAAAAAACAAAAATTAAAAAAAAAAATAGTGCTGGTCATACTGAACAATATTGGTCTTTACACGGTGACGCTAACGTATCTACTTTTCGAGATATGAAGATTTTAAAAAATTAAAAAAAAAACTAAAACAAAAATTTAAAAAAATAGTGCTGGTCACACTGAACAAAATTGTTCTTTACATGGTTACTCTGACGTATCTACTTTTTGAGATATTTGAAAGAAAGCCCGCCGCGCGGAGCAAATTCGATGTTCACGCGGCCGCGCTCACCGTCCGACTGACCGAGGTAAAGCCGTTTCGATCGTTCGTCCCGAAAATGCCTCGTCGCGGATGCTGTTAGGCCACGCCCAAGCGCCATGCTCCGTTTCATATTGGCGTACCGGCGGGAAAAGGATAAAAATACGATCGAGGAAAAATTTTTTTCGAGCAATTTTGAAAAAAAAAGTATCGTTTTCGAAATTATAGGGCATTCCCTACAACTTTCTCTTCGGGGTGACTGCCCCGACTCGCCCCGTTTCCGAGATATCGCTACCACTTCCGGTCCAGAATCGACTTCCGGTCAAAGTCGTATTTTTCTCGACGGTTTTGGAACGCCCTCTATACGACTCAAAAAACCGCTACCCTCCACCATACCGGCAAGTGCGAAATAATTGATGTCAGTCAGTGAGTGAGTGAGTCAGTGGTATTGCAGCTATATATTAGTATAATATAACATTACAATAAGAATTATTACTTTTTATGCGTGTTTTTTTTTTTTTTTTATCGAATGCATCGCCTCACTGTCGAAACAATCCCCTCGCGGACAAAAAAGTTCGGGCAATCCTTCTTCTGTCGTTCCCTCAAATTGTGGAACGACCTTCCCAGTCACGTCTTTCCCCCCTCCTATAACATGGGATCCTTCAAGCGCAGTGTGAAGAGGCATCTCATTAAGCCGGCATAGCGGGCACGACTGCTGTTTGCAGATCCCCTTCTCTGACAGCAGTCGCTTCCGCTCATGGATCGCACTCTAGCTTAACACCAGGCGGAGTGCGGTCATATGACGTGCTAAAATAAAAAAATAAAAAAAAATTTAGGCTGTGGCTTTCGAGGGTTATCTCTACTTATTGATTTAACTTTCTTCCCACTAATTAAATTTGTTTTTATAGTATCATCAATAATGACCAGTATTGACCTTGAGATTCTTGAGCGGAAACAACTGCTAACAAAGATAAGTCTCTAGGCATCAGTCCCCTCCGCTATGGCTATTTGAGGAGGATTTATAACTGGTTAATTTCAAAACTGATGCCGAAACGCGACTAGGTTACTTCAAGGGTGGAAAGTTGAAAGCGGTGGTTGGACGGCAAATTGGGTTAATAACCAACATCAGTGTGTCTACCACTCTTAGACAGAGTTTATTAAATAAAAAATTGTCTAAAAATATTTTTAAAATACAAACTTTTTATACCCTAATTAATCTTTATTAAAAAGGTGTCATTATAATAATTAATTATGTTGATTGACAAAAAATTAAGCTGTTTAAAAGAAAAAAATATCTTGAAAATATTTATTCTTATTTTAGCTACAAAAACTTCGGAGTTTCAAAGATATCAGTTACGTTCTTCTTTAAAAGATAACACGGTTAAAATATTATTTTTCACTGTTAACCAGACTGACGATAGTTATTACACCGATCTAGCGTCCAGGGCTTGTACCAACACTTTCAAATTTGAAATGAAGTGACATCCCTGAAGTATTCTAGCCGCGTTTCAAAATCAGTTTGAGAGTAATCCAGTATAACGAGAGGAGTGATGGCATAGCGATGGCGATGTTTATTTTTGGTAGCAGTTGCTTCCCCGTGGACCACACTCTAGCTCAACATCAGGCGAAGGTTGGAAGCTAGGTAGCTATATATGTATAGCTATATTTATAAACTATTATTTATCCATTAGAATAACTAACCTATAAATAACGTTGTCCATGGTAAACACATTATTTATGATAATTTAAAAGTTTATATCACGTGGGCGTAAAACGATAAAAAATCACAGTACATTCCACACAAAATGACAAATTTATAACTGGCGCAAACTTTAGCAAGGATTTTAAAGCTCTGGCAAATACAAAGGAGAGTAGTCTAATACGTTTGCAAACAAAAATCTTTATGAGTTTATCGAGGAGCCGGTCAACTCTTGAAATAAAATGTAAGTCAAACTGATTATTATTAAACTTAATTTT
Organism: Tinea pellionella; assembly: GCA_948150575.1. Lineage (NCBI taxonomy): Eukaryota > Metazoa > Arthropoda > Insecta > Lepidoptera > Tineidae > Tinea > Tinea pellionella. Next base: position 5,936,714 of record OX411252.1, read on the forward strand.
TGTATTATACTACACTCTTATTTAATTAGTTAAAAATCGGAGTGGTAGGTAAATTGATCATGACCGTCCTGTGACCTAGTTGCGTTTTGGGGGCAAAGGTTTAACGAGACATTCATCTCTTCCAGCCGAGATATACGACTACCTACAGACATTTCACTATGGTATCTTCGCCTGCACTAGATATACGATTTTTTTTTCAAACCTAGGCAAGATTTGACATTGCCCCGCAAATATACTTTGACTAATCTAAAATTTTGTGTAAAGTCTCTCAGTGTAGTCACATTCTAGGTTCCTATAAAATATTAATAGGTAAACAATAATACAATACAATACGTCACGCCTTTTTCCCGTAAAGAACAATAACATAGTTAATTGAACCAACGAGATTTGAACACAAGTCTCACCGAGCGACCGTGAGTTCACACCTCCAAGCACTAGACAAAGAAAGATATAATATGTTTATTTAAAGCTTTTAATTCAAATTTTAGTAAAGATAGTTTGTACCTATGTTCGGACATTATGTATTCAAACATTAACAGACGGCAGTTAAATTGGTTTAGTAGTTTTCTTATGTAAATATATTAAAGGAAACATACATGATTTTTATCGCATCGAGTGTCCGATGAAGAGGCACCGTGTAGAGATATCGAAAACACATGTTAACTGCGCTATTTACATGTAACTAACGTGTCGTGTCGGCAGTTTTAAAGGCGACAGTCGACGTGGCTTGATGGATGTGGCGGCACAGTTACAAAGCGTATCGTCGATAACCGCTATCTGTCCCTATCGATGCGTGCGAGGCCACAAACAGTAGTGCGATGCCTAAACTCGTCTGCCCTAATCCTTTAGATTCATTATAGAGTATCAAAAGCCAACGATTCGATGAGATTGATGACACCAATAATGGATGGTAGTTAGCAATAAAATGAATACAATTATCTTTGCCTTAATGACTACGAAATGTTACAGAAAAGCTTGCGTTTAGGTTTCTGATGCAAATGTCATTCTGAGTGTAGTTGGAGATAACTTTTTTATTGTTTGCTTTTATTAAGATAAGACTTTAATCAAGAAGTGCAAATAAAGTCAAATACGTAGTACATATGTACTCAAAGTCAAACGAGATAAAATAAGCCGAATAAGTTAGTGATTCATTCATTGTAGCTGAATTTAGAATATTTATATTAATATATAATGCATACAATCATATATAACAAATTGGAGCTACCAGTAACTGAGTATCTAGAAAAATGTAGATAAGGAATTTAGTAGACCTGCAATAAATTTAAAAATACCATGTCTGTTGCGATTATAATAAAATGGATGGTTTTCCCAACAACACTCTATACTGATAACATAAGAGATTAAAACAGAAATAATTTTCAACCTATAGATACCTAATTATCATTGTAACAGTGTTCAATCAAGATAAAGACAATAAAAATGTAAAAAATAATCCGATAAATAGATACTAAAGAATTGATATGCGAAGTTTATTTACTACATAATATGGGCGCAAACGTTAATCCTTTTAAGATCTGAAAAACGTAAATATTATGCCTCAATTTATTATTATTTTTGTGTCAACTTATCTATCTACATTCGTTCAACCTTCTCGTTTTGTATCTCTCTGCTGAGCCTAATGGTAGAGTGTCTTAAACAATAGACAATATTTTAAATGCTTTCATGCATTTCAAACCAATTTAACACATGTAACGTATGTTTAACATGTGCTTCGGTCGCTATGTGCCTTATGATACAGGAACTAGCTTAGTATCGGAATGAAAATAAAAATAGATAAAAGAATTACACGTTGCAATTTTTTATAATATTATTAAATATACTAATTACCAACAAGCGATAAATAGCTTCCTATTCCTTGTATGATTATTTTTGTACTTTGTGATACAAACCTAAACTTTTAGATAAAAATTATGATGAATTCGTCACCTGTCAAAATATCGATAAACAGAGGTTACGGGTTTTAATCATAAAAAAAATATATATTTAGACGAAATATTTTTAGGAACCCTGTTTCCCAAAGTAGGTAATTCTTAGGGAATAAATTTTATTGAGATTGGTAAAAAAAAAGTAACATTGTCCATCAAAAACGGTCGAATAGTAAATGTCGCAAACAGAAACTCGTTCAAAAGTAATATAGAACTACATTGATAACAATGTTTATAATTAACCACGGGCGGGCAATCGTTCGGGTGACACGGGGATTTTAGTTAAAGCCAATATGTGCGCCTTGATTGCGATCGCGCTGCTCTTATCACAACGAATTGATGTAATAAACATTCGGTATCGAATCCTGAATAAAGCGTTGACGTAATATATTTGTGAGTACCTTTAATGTGTTAAATTGCCTGTACAATTAAATATGGCGCTTCTTTTGTTTTTTCAAAATCAAAACTGTTACAACTCGAAAATCACCGTTTTTTGACTTAACCTCATTTCTGGATCTAACTAAATTATGTATTAGGTAATATTTTTTGTACAAATTGTATTATGGTGTAATGATCGAATGGATCAAAAATATGACTTTCCTAATTTTGTTTTTGGATAAAACTTTTTTTTTTTAGGTAAAACAGTTTTGAACTTGGGCTATGTGATATATTGTGTTTGCCGATTGGGTATAATAAAATAGATTTGGAGTGAAAATATTTGCAAATTATTAACACGTATAAAAATATAGTAATTATATTTAAGTAAAACGGTATAAATACAGTAGTTTTATAGTAATTTTTTTATTAAAAAACTGTTGCAAGTGAACCAAGATCTTGATAATACGCAAATAGATTTTTTTCCTATGTAATAAAACGAATTGACTTTATCATCGCTGATATAATTTACGATGTACCTGACGCAGACTATATATTTACGGCTATGTCATAAAATTGTATTAGGTCGGACTACGAGGTAATCCAGTGCTTTAGGCTCAAGCTACTGGTTGCTATGATTATAGCTTTGATATGTATTTATACACATTTAAATTTAGCAATTTTTCACATATCTTTGTGTAATGTTTACAGAAATTTAATATAAATACGAATATCGAAGTTTGTTGAGTTTATTACAGGATTTTAGATCTCATAACCGTGTCAATATTAGAGGTCTTATAAATTATCTCACTGTTATATGTGATTTAAGATTTGACCTTTGATTGTGTTTATTACATAACACTATGAACAATGATATAATCGGCTCTGTTAGTACGTTAACTTTATTTATTATTTATTATTATTCTCTTCGTGGGGAGCTTCTCTCCATCTGACCTCGCCACGATTATGAATGTAAGCCCCAAATGAAATAAAGATTTAATATATATATATATATATATATATAATTGTCTTTTTTTTTTAATTGGATGCTCATTACAAGTTGCAGCCGAAAAAAGTCACAAACATATATTTTAAAATGTGATAAAAAAAAACTAGGCTGCAACTAAAAGTGTGAACACTACATTATTACATCTCTTCTATGTGTCTTCTATATCTCTACATGTCTTCTATATTTATAACACTCGTCATACCATTTATATTAGAAACAATTATTTTATTAGTTTTCTACGACCGCTCTCACCTCGTATCATTAAGCCGGCATAGTGGGGCGACTTGCTTGAACAATAATTTTAAAATTTCTTTTTCCACAGGCAATCGACCGCTAACATCGGAGCCGACGATAAAAACAGAAGCAACAACACCTGGTGTCGGTCCTGATGATCCTTCCTTAGATGATAAAGGTGACAAAAAGAACAAAAGACAACGAAGACAAAGAACACATTTTACAAGCCAACAATTGCAAGAACTGGAAGCCACATTCGCTAGGAATCGATATCCTGATATGTCTACTAGAGAAGAGATTGCTATGTGGACGAATTTAACTGAAGCACGTGTTAGGGTGAGTGTTAATCAATTATTTTTTCATAGTAGCACGACATGTGCCCGCACTCCGACTGAAGTTAAGCTCATGTGTGACGAAATAATCAGAAACAACTGAGGCAGCAGTCCTATCTGCTATACCGGCTTGATGAGTCGAATGTGCACCATCTACTGACCCAGTCCTCTCATTATACTCGGCTACTTTGAAGCTGATCGCTATCAGCTCATAACTATAAGCTAATCGTTCCAAAAAACAAAACACAATTTGCAATTAAAGATAGAAACAGTTGAAGCAACAACTAGGTCTGTCGCCTAACTTCATATAGGAATACTCGCATTAATATTATTTAATACGGGTGGTCTAGCGGTAGAAGGCGTAAACTCGCGATCGACGAGACTCGTGTTCAAATATTACTAAACTCTGACCGATACCAATGTATGTACTTTGGTAGCTCAGTGCCTATATCTTCTATATTAATATAGGCATTAATGTGTGATGTGCGATTTAAATAGTAAGTTGTCATCTCTAACTTTTAATCCAACATCAATAAATTTGGCAGATGTATGAAAATAGTATCAAACCTATAGTTTCTTGTATTTAACCTAATCACCGCATCCGGCGCGTCGATGGTATTTTTGTGCCCCGTCGGACGGAACACAAAATCCCTTAATCCATAAGTATTTGAAATGTCTATTTTGGTCGCTTCATAATCCTTAGCTTAAGTTTGATTGCACCCACACTCTCTGTCAATAGTTTTGGAAGACTCTTCTGTTAGAGATTCTGCGGTTTCTATTTAATTTTCACTGTTTCTGATACATACATACCTATAATTTTCACAAAAAAAAGTTCACCTTTTTTTAGGAGATAAAGTATTTTAATTGTTAAAAATTAATATTGGTGTTACTACAAAACGACAAATTTTCACCAAACAAAATTACACAACCGTTACAATTACCTACTACGGCTAATAATCTAAAAAATATGCTTAATTAAAAAGATAATTTTGATGGAATATTTTCAATTTATTGATATTTTTGCATATAAAATTATTATCTATTTTTTATTCATTTTTGCCATTTTAAGTGATTGATTTATATTATTAATAAATTATAATGAAAAATGAAGACGCACACAACAGCCTGAGGTGGGATTCGAATCCACGCTTCCGTTATAGGCACTAACTATTCTATCTTTCCATTTCTATGCCCTCCAACTGCTGAGTTGCTAATATTGACTTTTTAAATTTTTTTTAAACATTTTTATTATAAAAATATCGTAAAAATTTGCTGGTCTAGATAAGGGTGTCCTCTCCCACGAACAGAAAACAGTCTGTCATTCCTATATTAAGCATTGCAAATTGAAAGGAAGTAATTGTGATTTTAATCCTAACATATCATGCGATCTTAAGTACTGTACGCGTGAGCTAATAAAAACAATAACGTTTTTAAAAGAAAATCAATATGTTACACACATCGCAATTATCAGGGTTGTCTACAAAAATAATTTAATTAATATAATTTTTAGTGAAAGAAATATTTTTATTTTTTTAAATTACAACACAATATGATAACAAAGAACATAATATTTTGAAAACATATTATTTTATATTAGTTTTACAAAAGAAAATCGTTTGAGTTTAATAAATAATCCAACAAAAAATACTTATTCTGAAAAGACTAAAATTGTTTGAAATAAAAAGAAATTTATTATGTCATATAAATTAAATAGACAACCCTATTAAAGAGGGATTAACTCTGAGATGCGTCTGCGCAGCCTGACACGCCGTCTAATAAATCTGTAAGCGAGCGCACCGATAAATCGTTAAACATTATTTTTGTTACCGAGCACTCATTAGGGTCATTGCCTGCTTATGACTCAATTAGCGAGTATAAAATATTATGTGTTTATTGTAGAATTAAATTGAGCAAATTTTGTACAAAAATTCTTGTGTTAAATTAACTTTATAGATGTTACTATGTAATTTTGATTAATTTTTATGAAGGCCTGTAAAAAAGGGAGTCGTATATTATCAAACTATTTGGAGTTGATCTTTTTAGAAAGTATTTTATAAGCAAACTTGACTTGGTGACATAAATTTCATACTGTGTGAAAAACTATTCATTATACACTTAATTTTATGTTATTATATAGTGTATAGTTGATAGAAATCTTACTGCATATACTGGTACCACACACACACGTTGACAAATTTTTAGTATTTAGGCATTTATGTAGGCAGACTGAAGATGGTTACTATCTCATTATGCTGTCTGTTCAATCCAGCATAGTAGAGGCGAATCACTTCCCGCAGGTTAGCTTAACATGCCGGACTACTAAAAAACTGTCCATGACCACACCAAGGTTTAGTTAGTAGTTCATTTGAAAGGAATTTTCATTACCTATATTTTTTTATTAATAAGAAGAAAATACGCACTATTTTCACAATTATAGTATAAGAGAAATGTTTGTCCTTAAAACTTAATCAGAGGGGTTGTTAGTTCCAAGAAGGAATTGTGTGTGAGCGCCAATGGTGCGTGTAACAGTTTGTGACATGTTTCATTTTGATCACAACCGCCCTCCGCCCTTTAGGTGTCGAACACTGTGACGCGGATTAGTTGATCCAATTCTCCGAAACAAATTTATTGCGTAGCAAAAAAAAAAACAGTTCTGGAATGTAATTGCTAATCCATGTTGTCTCATTTGTCAAGTTTGAGTTATTTTAAAAGTTAGTTAACTAAAAAAAATTAGAAGCGTCTTTTTACACAGCTTTAGCTGAGAAACAAACGAGATAAAATGATAGATATTTATTAATAATATAAAACTATGAAAGAGTAGTAGCCTAGATTGCCTTCCCAAGTTCAATTGTAATTCCCGTGAAGTGCCTAGTCGAATTTTAGAATCAGCTTGGAAATCAAGCCAGTACAGCGGAGGCGGCTGTTGCCTTTAAACGAGCTCTATTTCTTTTAATTTTTGGCATATTACCACTGTAGGATTTGTTATAATTAAATTATGTTAATAATTGAACCGAAAAATGTCGTTATGTTGGTTATATTTCCCCCTCAGATTGTGTGCGCGTTAATTTATTATTTATTTATTTATTCTATTCAATTTTCATCGCAATTTCATAATAAAAGAAATAAAATAAAAACAAACTGCACAGGTGTATAGCAAAAAGCTCTTATAACGTTAAAATAGCGGACGGTTCTCGAGCACGTTACATTATTTATTTTACGTGAAAAACATACCTTCACTCGGCTCGCGTGTTGTTTTAAAACTCCCTGTCACTGCATACCTATACGAGTATATCCGCTTCTGTAAGCAAAGCAATCGGTGCACTGTGAACAGTTTTTCGATCGCAAACAATTTAGCATGGCTTCAACAAACATTTGTCTTTTAAAATATTGTTAAAAAAGTAAACTATGGTATTTTAAACGTGAGAGTGGTAGGTAATAATGGTTGTTAGCCTAGTCTACCGTCATGGGTTAGTACCATTACTTTCAAGTGAACGTAACCCTCGTTAAGTGATCTAGTCGCGTTTAGAATTAGCTTGGAAGTAGCCGTGGACGAGAGGAGGACTTTCAATGCCGATAATATACACTTGTATCTCTTCAAGCCGGCATAGCAGAGACGACTGTTATCTACAGATATTTCTCTGTATTAAGCTAAATAGAAGAACTATTACGAAGAGAAAAAACTGTTTATATTATTAGCAATATCAAAAGCCACATAATATCCTAAACGTTACATTTAAGATAGTGTAATACATTTAAATTAATATGTCTAGCAACTAAAGCCATATTCTAGTAGGATTTCTTAGTGACATCTATAAATCCAGTACTCGGAAATTCAGCACTATTTCTACTAAATTCAACAACATTTCCTGGAACTGAGGTACATTACACCTGCTTCGAAACATGTCTGTTTAGTTTGTATTTAAAAACGTATTACGCGAATGTCTTTCAAGAAGATTTGCGTTAACCACTATTCGACGTCGCCTGCCACGTTTTGGCTCGAAACCAACATGCCTCTCTAAACAAACTTACTAGCCGATATCCAATTATCAATTATATCGTACTTCTCAACAGGGAAATACAACTGTATTGCATAAGCAATAGAATAGATTTTTGAAACGAGGAAACTATGTATGTTTCGTATGATGTAGTTATTCAGTAAATGTTTTGATAGGATCAGAGTCTTGTGTTTTGACCGACGGATATTGTAACGATTTAGCGATGAATTTATTTCATTATTGAATGAAATACAAACTTCTCGCCTGCTACGTTGAAGCAAATCAATTTGGCTGCTATAAGCACTATTTATTATCAGCTTTGTAAAGAAAATATTTAAAGAATGTGATTTTGTAACTTTCAGAAACATATATTATCATGTTGATTGCACATGGCAGGACAGAAAATACGATCGTAAAATGCAATAAAATATGTGTCGGTTTCTTTTACTATTGTTGCTTGGATTACAAGATTCACAGACTGATCTCGATTCTTCGCGACATACTTACGATGTCTTCATTAAATATTTTAGACAAAACACACTTGTTGTTCTCACAAATTTTATTTGTATATTCAGTTTTTCACACAATATTTAATAGTAGGTAGCCGTTTTTATGACAAAATTAAATCAGTAATAAATTATGATAAAAACCCACATCAACTGCTTTGCCCACGGATGCTTAAAATTAAAATGATTATTTCAGCCTTTGAATATTGCGAAAATTAATAAATAAAATAATTTACACAAATATTTTTTTTCAATTGACATGACAAATGCATCCGTATAAGTTTTTATAGTGACCTTTCATCAGTTGTGTAGTGTCGGTGTTGATAAAGGAAGCTGTGGACCGCACACAGCACGATCGCAGCGGGATACATTTAATAATCCACCCTCGGTTTCTAGGGTTGTGCTGTAATAAATACGTTGAGGCGTATCTAGATTAATTATTTTTGAATATTAGTTGTTTTGGTATGTTTTTAAAATTTTCTTATTTTATATTTACCTAACTCAATTTATTGTTAAGTTAACACTTATTAGGAAAGTGATTTTTTACTTTATCCGGCTCGAAAGACCAAGCTACAAAGTAAAAAAATATCTATTTACATTAGATAACCCGCAGGGCACTACTATTTTATTACTATAAATTCTCCCTGGGGATATAACAGGAACTGAAGCGGTAAACGCATATCAATTATACGAGGAAGTTGTACTCGTAAGGAACAACTAGTTTACATATAAAATGTAGAAAATAACAACATAATTTGTTGTTAAAAACCGCATTGATTCTTTCTTTATTAGTTAACATACGTCGAATTAAACTGGGATTATTTTATTTTAAAAATACATTTGATCTTGTCTATATCTATAATTTTTACACATTGCCTATGTTAAATAATATTTGCTAGTCTACCCTGGCCTTTGAGGGTGGCAATAAAAAGTGGTGACCCTGCAGAGAACGCGTGTCAATATGAAGTTTATTTTCTCGATATCCATTTATATGAGCGACGTGTTTATTTGACTTTATAATAGTGGCTGGTCTATTTTATCACGGCAAAACAGGCTTTATAACGCTGAAGGAAAGGGTGTATTTAGTTTGCAGGAAATAACTGGTCTCCCGTTAGGATAGAACGCGGTTTGATTGATGACACTAATAAAATCGTGATTCCAGTTTAATTTGAATTTAAGGCAATTTAGCAACCCTATGGGTCTAGTGGCTATCCCTATTTACTTTTACGTTCTCATAATATGAAGAAGAGAGTTTATGTTACGGTATTAGGGAAATTGCTAAATTACTTTTGTTTGATATAATTACAAAGTTATAAACGGTACTCTAATTAACTAGGTACGTTTTACTAATTAATTATCAGACATTATTATTTTCCCTGTAGGTTATAGCTGTATATCTACATAATGTTTTGTAATATGAGAAACAATATGTTTACTCGTGCAGGACAATCGACGTCATAAATGTTAAAATTTCTAACCCTCTTCGTGGTCCGGGAACAGACAGCATCGGAGGGTGACCGTCACCATGCTACAATAATATATTTAAAGGATTAACTGAACGTCGCAATAACGGGACCCTCCGCGACCTCTCCGCCTCCCGCTGACCTCCTACACCCCGCGGAGTGCTATTCAAATAATGAAAATTATTTTCACATATGTGCACCTAAACAAATATAATTCATACGTCATTATTGTGGGAGACCCAACTTCCCTTGTGGAGGTATTTGATATCCGTATCGCACCTACCGCGTTAGGGGTGTAATTTTTTAAAATAACTTATTCTAATAATCGCATGCATACATTTTATCACTTTAATATGATCGTTATACTTATTGAATAATTATAAACATTAGTCTACGAACACAAAGAATCGCATTGAAATATATTCTCTTGCGGGCGTATGTATTGTTTCATACATTCTCGTAATTTAGGAAGTTCCACTTAAAATTTAAATAGGTAACTGTAAAAATGCTATAAACAACACAATGAAAACAGGTAAGGATAACGTGAACTTTGAAAATTTATGATTCGTTCAAAACGTTTGTATATGGGGTGGAAACGAGCGTTTATGTTCACTTAAGCGAGGAAAGAGGGTATTATTTAGTGTTTCGCCTCGGTGAATCTCCCATTCTGAGTGAGACAAATATCGCTGCTGGCACGGTATTTATTGCAGTCGCTACGTGGATTGCGCAATATATCGTCAGATGTGTCGTCGGAGCAGATCGATCGCATGGTGATGGACGCGGCCGTACATCAACGCGGGCGTTATCTCTGCTCACGGCCACTTATCACGGTGTAGCGACACGATCGCATCTGCTGAACAACCCGAACCGTAACTCAGCCTCCGTCTCGTCATCGTCGCTCATTTATTCTCCCCCGTTCGAAGTCGCGGCGAATGCTACGAAGTCGTCCTGGCCAATCGCGACGGTCGTTTATCTTCATTTCGCGGTCGCAATTAGACGGGTCGTTGGCTACGGTGGCCGGGAGGGATCGGAGGCTACTACTACGTGGCGCGAATACACAACCGCTCTGTCAACTTGTAATGAGTTAAGTTCATAGCTACGCAACATAACAGTGGGCGTGCCGACTTTAGAACTCATTAGCGATACGATTAATAGCAAGAGATTAAAAATAATAGTTGTCGAAAATATTCTTATTTAAATATGTTCTTTTCCTCAGGTATGGTTTAAAAACCGAAGAGCGAAGTGGCGGAAGCGAGAGAGAAACGCTATGAATGCAGCAGCTGCGGCGGCGGCGGATTTTAAGAATGGTTTCGGCACTCAATTTAATGGACTGATGCAACCGTTTCCAGATACGGATGCCCTTTATTCTTCATATCCATATAATAATTGGGCGGCGAAAGTTCCGAGTCCTTTAGGCACAAAAACGTTTCCATGGCCCGTGAACCCACTCGGGTCTGTAGTACCGGCGAGTCATCACCAGAGTTCCGTGAATTGTTTCAACACGGCGACGTCTATGGGCGGCGTAGGAGCAGTGACCGGTGGCGGTATGGCCGGTGTAGCAGGCGGTGCCGGCGTAGCAGGCGGCGTAGCTCCCTGTCCGTACACCGCCCCGCCGAACCCATATAGCATGTATCACCGAGCCGCGGAACCTTGTCCGGCGATGTCATCCAGTATAGCCAGTTTACGTTTAAAGGCAAAACAGCATTCTTCGGGTTACGGCAGTGGTTATGGGTCCGTGTCGCCAGTATCGCGTGCCGGCTCCGCACCGTTGTCGGCGTGTCAGTACGCCGGTGTGGGTGTAGCAGACCGAGTGCTCTGAGATGAGGCCAGAGGGCGCGAAGATATGCGCTCCTCTCCCATGGTTGCCACCGCACGCGCTTCCTAGTCTCCGCCCGCCTACCACTGTGATCATCTCTACAGACACTTCTGGGAGTGGTTCGAGTGAATAGGTTTTCATGTGCTATGACTATAATGACGTAACAGTGCGAGACGTATACGTGACTTTTATATTTTCCGTGAATATGAAACATAAGGCAATAAATTTATCGATCCATAATAATAAATATTATTAAATGTAAATATGTACGTACGTATACCAAAGTGAAGAGTGCAATTTTTACAAAATAGTTTAGGCAAATGAGAATGGTTGTAATTAGTTTGAGAGTTTGGTTAAATAGGGTGAAAATGTTGATAATTGTAATTATAATAATAGCGACATCATAAATGTGGCATAGGTATCTATAGCAAATTGTATATAATTGATATCTTACTTCAATACGAATTCAGAGGTGCCATTCAATTTTAGAGTCAATTCATTACACTGAATGAAAAATTAATTATCTAATAGAGGTGAAAAGCTTCTTTTGATTTATGTTTAATATAGATTAGTAAATTAAATTATATAATATTTTTATATTTTTTCACTCGTGGCCGTTCTCGTTTAGAAACAATTGAACTGAGATATTGTGGTATCTTATTTATGTAGGTATAAATGTTTTCACTTGAACTTTTCCATATTGTAAATATATCTATCCAGTATAGTTAATGTAAACTTGTACCTATGCCTAATTTTATTATTATTATAATATTAATGTTAAGTTGATGTTGACTGTAATATTTATAATGAAAACTACATTATATTATAATTAATTTATATAGGCGAATACAATTTTAGACACAAAAATGTATACTGAAAAGTGTTAAGAATAAATTGTTTTTACATGTTAAGCAAATAAAAGTATTGATGGATGTCGCTTGTAAAATGAGATTAAAGTAAATAAGATCTCAGTATTTATTTAATGAATTAGATATCTATTTATTGAGTTCCTTTTTATTGTAAATATTTGAATTGATCCCAAAAAATAATAATAATTTTATGAGAAACAAAATCGTAAACGCCTCAATTATTTCTGTAAAATTATAAAATTTTATTAAGATTTATTCGGGAATTTTATTATTATTTTGTATATTTATAAATTATAATAACCGATAAAATGAAATTTAAAACATAAATTACTCTAACCTGTTTGAGATAAACAATATTTAAAGGAAAATAACGTTTAGGCGCTGAATAAAATAACTTCAGTCTTCTCCATAGTTTTTAGACTACATTAAAATCCTGTGCCTATTTTTTTAATATGAGTCCAAAATTGTAAATATTCCAATGATAGTATGAAATGGAAATTTTAATTTTAGACATATCAAATGAACTTATTTTTTACAAAATATTAGTTATATTATTAAACGTTTGTTGATTTATTTTTAAGTGTACGATTTGTTAGGTAACAGAATGTTTTGTAGTTTAAAGCAGACCTCTAGTCATAATAAAAAAATATCAATGAACATTTTATGCTGTTTTACTGTAACCGCCTGAAACCTTAGAGAAAACCTTTGCTCCAAAACTTTAGAGAACTTTTTGAATAAGCTACAAAAATCAGCACAACATGTGTACCTGGTGGCCTGAATAGACTTAAAATTTTTGAATAAAATTATAAATACGTTTTTAAAAAATGAGAAAAATTAATTAGAAGTACAAGATTAGGTTCTACCATTGTCGTGACATTCATTCAGATCTAATTTATGGATTGAATATTAGTTTAATCTATAAAATGGTCATTAAAATAGTTGAAGAGATAAGAAATATAATAACAACTCTAACCTAATTCGTAACTTCTTAGGTTTGCAAAAAAATATATATTTAAAACCATTGTATAAAAATATAATAATAAAAACAAAAATCCATCTACTAAATATATAATACGTACCTGTTGCATATATTTTACTCTACTTATATTGAAACATATTAATTCAACAAAATTGTAAGCATTAATAAGTTAGTCAAATCCGAAAATTAACCAAAATGGTAATCAAAGAATTAAAGGATAATCTGCCGAGATAAAACTCAAACACTCAAAATCGGGTGAAAACTCCGCTTGACAATAAATTGTAAACAATTGATCCTCACAAATCATGACATTAAGCGGAAAGTATGCAATAATCCAGCAAATGATTATCAACTGGCTGGTGGCGGCGAAACACCCAGTTTCCAGGTGCTTCAATCCAGTAGCTTTAAGGATTTAGCTGGAGGATTTGCTTTCAATATTACGGGTAGGTGGCACGCCGACGGCCATCGAGGGCAAACCCATCCCACTTTTTTTTATTATTTTGTCGCATCGTTTTGGTTCTAAATGGAATCATTCCGCCATCTACATTTTTATTTTTCAATTGCGCTTCGATTAGTGGGATTAGTCGGTATCGCTTTTCGATTCTTTGCTTCTTTTTCTGGCCGTTTTAGTGGACTTGCTATCGAACGGCGAATTCTAATTGGTTTTAAATGGAGTCCAACATTCTATCTCTATTTCCGATTTTACTTAAAGTTTATTTAAAGGAGAATGTCCAGTCGTCTAAGAGAAATGGATCCACAATTTTTTTCTCGAGTTTGGCGACGATTTTTAGTTATTTTTTTTAGAAAAGAAATTCTACATTCCTTATCACCAATCATTATACTTTTTTACCCGGGTTATTGAGTAATTAGACTTTTTTTTCTGGTGCAATATTTGAGGTTATTATTATATTAAATGCTTTAATAATTGATGATATCTTTTTTTTTTTTAATTAAACATTGTCTATTGATTGGTAAACGATGTGTTGATATAACTGAAAAATAAGATAGTATTTTAGAATAATGTTTTGTTAACGAACTATTAGATATCGAGAAGCCTAATAATGGGCATTCTCCTTTAATGTGTTGTTATTAAATCAGTTATTTTAATAAAAGAAAACATAATGCAGTGGCTCTTTGGAGAAATTCCAAAATAAAATCCCAAATCTCTGTTTAAACATTATATTTTTTATATCTGTCTGTTTTCATATATTTTATGCTAGTTCATCACGTGCGTCAATTCAGAAGAAAGACCACGCGTGTTTGGTACTATTTATCTCTGTTATCAACTTATCATTACTGAGTCAATGCGGGCTTTTCACTATTTGTTTTATAATTAGTTGTGTGTAGTATTTGTTCAAGTATCTCATTTTGTAGGGTTACCATTTTTCTTAAAGTTTCTAATATAAGATTATAACTACAAGTATAAGAATAATACGAAAATAACATTACTATAATTCGGCGTATATTTTCGAATAACATTTGTTGTTTTAACGTCTAAATTGTTTGTTTTTTACTAGAATCAATGCTACATAGTTTAAAAGCAGAATTTAATTAAAATATTTTATTAAGAAATTTAATATAGTCTTTGAACAGTAGATACAATTCATGGTTACCATATAACAATTCTATATTGCGTAAGCACGTGCGTTTTGGGAGAGCCGGAACGACTGCGGTGGCCGCAACACCCTGCTTCACCCGTCACTTTCTTATCTTTATGGTGAAGGCAAACAAGAATGTTTTTTTACTCATCTAGCTTTATCAAAGTTTGCTACGTGTGTTTAGAAAGCAAAGGTGATATTGCTAAAGGTGAGTTTTGGTTAGTAACTATGATTTAACGACAAACACGTTGTAATATTGTCTAACTATTGAATACAGTTGGTATTGATTAGTTCGGTAAATATTACATGATATCCTATTTTTATTATATAAACCACTTTCAAGTTTAAGACGCTACTAGGGCGAGTAGGTTAGTCGAGATCAGAGTAGGTTAGAAAGGAGTGTGCCCTATCAATGGATGGTGCTCATTCGTCTTCTCATGCCGGTGTAGTGGCTGTTTTAATTCACGGATCGCACTCTCGTAACATCGAGATGTTACTTACTATAAAAATAATAACCTAAACAAACATTCATTATGTTAGAAAACAATTATTTTCAACCGTTTTTTGTTTAATTGAGTTTCCTACAACTTTTAGTTTATTATAACAAAGACAATATTTAATTAAAATGGAAAACAAACATGAATTCGTTACCATACAATAGGTAGGTTTCTACACCATGTAAATAGTTAACTGAGGACCACCGAAAAGGGCTAGATTTTGGGTGGAAAGGATCAAAACGGGATTAAAGGAACGACAACCAATCAAGGGTAACTGGACTGTTATACCTACAAGAGATAAATGCGCCACATAAAACTATAAAATTGCTATATAATAATAAACTTTTCAGTGGTACGATTAGAGTCTACTTTTGCTTGGTTTGGAAATTATTGATGTTTTGTTTCGAAGGGAGGGCTGCGAAGTCGAGGGTGAGCGAGGGTAGCGAGTGCAACCTCCGCAGACAATCTTACAAGTTAATTGTGTTCCGTGCTTCCGGAGACTGCCGCTGATTTCAGACCGCTTCCAACTCCAAGTAATATTTGTCTCTATTTATATAACTAAACAACTACGTATATATATAATTATTTATATATGTTTTACTAAATTATATTTGTTAATAAACGGAAAATTGTTACAACAATATTTTTAAATAATTACGTGAGATTTAGCTTACGAAATTATTTATTTTGTACGCGCTATAAACTATTATAAAATAGATATTTTTCGAAACAAAACCTTTCACATAACACTAAGCTAATATTTAAAATTCATATATGTGCAAAAGCTGTATAAACTCGAAATGTATTTAAGGGGCATATAAAATCTAGACGCTCTAAAGAAAATGGCAAAACGTATTATCATCGCATTGAGTTTAGTAATATTTAAATAACATTACCAAAAATGTAGAATTTTTATTTAAATAAATTAATAAATCAATTCATTATAATATCTGTATTATTTAAACTTGTGGGATAATAGTAGTCGACCTGCGGTATGTAAACATAAATGCGATTTAATAATTTCAAATTTTTATTGTGTGACGCGAGAGAAAACATGGCTACAGCCACGTTTAGGTTCTCTGTCAGTTAGTATTTGACTTGACGGCGACATTGTCAAATTGTTTGAAGGGCCTACGGTTTTTTTTGTCAGATGTATAATTTTGAAGAACCTCTAGTATATTATCTCTATGGTTTTGACAAATTAAATTGCTGGATTTCTTATATGTATTATATTATGATAAAAAATTAAACAAAGAAGAAAAATAGTCACGAACCAACGGCTCTATAGTGGTCAGAAACTCCGTGCTCAAAGCGGAGGACATAAGTTCGATTCCCACCTTAGGCTGTGTGTGCGAAACTTTTCAAGTTTTATCATACTACAATCTAAAAATTTTAAAAAGTAGCTCGGACTATCCCAGCAATATTTAAATTATTTTCGAAAACCATCAATGATCCTATTTTTTACTCTTAATTTGGGAAATAAATATTTAAATATTTACCTACCCGATTCCTCGATCCAAGGCGGCATAGCGAAGACGACGAAGGCGGATTGTGGGCACATGCCAAGCTGCTATAAATAGATATGATAGAGTTACATTTTATCATACGTGTGCTGTTTCATGTTGCGACTACGACTTGGGCGTTTGGGTCTGGGGTGCAGAGGGGTGTACAAGGGGGGCCGGAGGAAAGGGGGTGTGGTAAATAAATAGAGTGGGACATGGATTTATTGCAAACACTACTCTACTCACGCAGATATATTTCCTTCAAGTTCCAACGTCTCCTGAAGCCAAGTGCGCAAACAATGGCAGCTACTTAAGACTTACAGGAAACATCTTTTGTTATGTATGTAAATGTAAAAGACTGATGATGGTTATTTGTCTGGTCTGCCGTCCTGGGGTAGTACCACCACTTTCGAATGTAACACCCGTGAAGTGACTTTGTCGCGTTTCGGGAATAGTTTGAAAGTAGCCAGGTATAACGAGAGGAGTATGCACTGTCAATCTAAGATGGTACATGCTCGTCTCCTCAAGCCGCCATAGTGGAAGTGACTGCTACCCGCACAGGTTTCTCTGTAGTAGCAGTTGTTTCCATTCATGGACCACACTCTAGCTTTACATCAGGCGGAGTGTTGTCACATGCCGAGCTACAATAAAAAAAAATGTATGCATGTGAATAGAAAATAATATTGCAACATAAAGTTACATTTAATGTAGATAAATTAATATTTAAGTGACGTCATAAAAATTTGTTGATTAAAAAAATCTTTCGTTTTTTATTTTATAAAAAAATTTTAAATTCTAGACTTTGGTTTTCTACAAGCTGCGTTTTACTTTGACAGCGATGGATAAAAAAAAATGTATGTAACAGATACATTTTGCCTTGACTTACTTTAAGATTTAGATAATATACGAGTAGCTAATTTATATTACTAAATATGCAATTTGGATTTGAGAAACATTCAAAAAGGCTTCGAGAGGGTAACTACCTTAATACGAAATCAAGAGATGGGTGAATGGAGGTAGGGGTTAGAACGGGTACGAAAATGAAGATTTACGATGAAAGCATAACGAGCGCTAGATGAGGCGTAAATAAGAACAGTTTTGGATATGACGTAGGCCTTTGTATAATGATATATTTACTCACTGACTTTGATTTTTTCTTGTTGAAGTCTTTTCGACAGACGCCTTTTTGAACTAGGCAGTGTTTATGTGTAGATGTAGGCTGCTGACTACACTCCGCCTGATGCTAAGCTAGAGTGCGGTCCATGAACGGACACAACTGCTACTACAGAGACATCTCTAGCAGTCGCCTCCGCTATGCCGGCTTGAGGAGACAAGTATACACCAACTACATTGACAGTGCACACTCCTCTCGCTATAACTGGCTACTTTTTATTAATTACAACACTAGTCGGTTTTTTTATTTTCATTTTTTAATACCTGTACTAAACTAATTATTGTATCACAGGCACTGAGCATCGAAGTACATAATTATAACACAGTTACATTTGTACTAGTCAGAATTTAGCGAGTTTCGAACACAGGTCTCATCGATCATGAGGTCTGTCCTCTACCACTAGACCGCGGTCGGTCTGTTGATTTGATGAGACGAGTTTGCAGCATCTATGTTAACAGGGCAGACTTCTGTCTTTATATTTGTCTACTTTTAAGATAAAATCCAGAAGAGAACAGCCACAGGACTATACGGTAAAAATTGAATAAGTTCTTCAGCAATTAGTTAATCCCACTATACAGGTTGTCCCGTAAGAATGTTTTCTCAACACACTTAAATAAAAACATCAATAAAAATAATTATAAACATTTTTAAAACTTTGTTTTTGTGTAAAAACGGAGAAAATATGATAATTTCTTAAAAATGTTATAACTTATAAACCAGAAGGTATAAAAGAAAATTACCAAATCATATTGTAGATATTGAACCCCTCTATCTGTAGAATACCGTTGATACCACTATTTACGGGACACCCTGTATATTTGTTTTATTAGTAATTAACTTTAATCAAAAACTTTAGTCGCTTAGTTAATAGAACTATCCGGTAAACAGCCGTCAGCAATTATATTTAACTAGGTCTAAGTGAAAACCATTAACCAAGACGAGACGTTGTTTTTAAATCAACCCGTTCGTTTACGAAGGGTGTCAGAGGCGAGCAGGAGCAGGGGCACGTAACTAATTTGGAGATTATACAAATTTGCAACGTAATTTGTATTCATTAAAAGTATACCGAACGTGTACGTGCCGAACGCGCTATTTAGTTATTATTAAAAGGAAATTCATAAACCTTTATAAGCGATATATTATTTTGAGGGGCTGAGGTCTAATGGTTGAAGGCGTCGACTCACAATCGAGAAATCCCGTGTTTCGGGATCAGCTTGGTAGTAATAAAGAGAGTAGTGTGCACTGTCAAATTGGACAATACAAATTCGTCATCTCAAGCCGGCATAGCTGGACCGAACTCTAGCCTTAGGAGGAGTGTCGATAAATTATAATTAAATATCTAGATATTCTTTATTAATATTATTTAATGAAATTGTTGTCCATTGAAAATCACATAGGAATCCAAATAAAAAGTATAAAGGTTTAGAAATAAACACAATATCTAATAGAAATAATAAACACAACATGTTATCCGGTCTCCAAGAAAATTGTCACTGTGGTGGCTTGGAAGCCTTGTTTAAAAGAAACTATTTGTCGGGAAGGGCTGCTCCGAACAACTCAAACAACTTTATTGTGCTGTCGTTGAAAAGCGACAGAACGTAATAGAATTAAATTGGAAGCAGTCTCTGCTCCGTTATGTGGAAAATAATAACATCGAGTGGCTGGTATCTGTAGCGCTTTCACGCGCCGGTGGCAGGGGTCGCCAACTAATAGAAATCC
Source organism: Tinea pellionella (assembly GCA_948150575.1). NCBI lineage: Eukaryota > Metazoa > Arthropoda > Insecta > Lepidoptera > Tineidae > Tinea > Tinea pellionella. Next base: position 5,956,728 of record OX411252.1, read on the forward strand.
TGCCTGAAATGATAATCTGTTTTCTGCATCATTAATCCTAAACTAAGTCTGAGTACAATCTGCGGCGTCTCGAGAGTACATCTCGAGTTTTATGCGCTCGTTAAGGTCGGCAATTTGTGGAGTCAGACTGTTAAGTACGCGCCGGTCTCATCCGCCCAGAGAGCCTAATTCAGTTCGCGGACTTTCTTAATCTTACGATAGGAGAAAGGTAATTGTTTCAAAACACTGAACGTAAATTACAGGACATTTAAAACTAATTACGGTATTCAAGGAGAACGCATTTGCACATAAACTTACAATGCTTAGTAACAATTTATTTAAACTAATAAGTATAATATATGTACGAGTTACTTCTACCATTAATTGAAAGAAATATTGAAATTGGGATGAAAATATTAATGGTACGAATTAAATGACAAAATCTAAACAGCGCCTTTTCTAAGTTCAATATGCTTAAACAAATAGAGCGTTGCCGAGACTCGCCACCCGGGGAACATAATAAAAAAGAAAGTAATCATGCAAATTGGCCAACCGAGGAGGAAAGTTGAATTAAAAAGCGGGCTGCGGGGTCGAAGGGGGCGAGGGTAATGTGTCTTAATGACCACAATGGATGAGCGACTTAATCCAACCTCCACAGACTCCCTTGGCTTTCTCAACCACTCCGCTATGAAGTATTTCAATACCTACTATTTTATACATATACTTCAATGTATAAAGTTTTACACTTTAAGATTACAATACAATACAATTGTCACGCCTTTTCCCTATATTTTAAAATCATCAATTAAACAAATCTATCTAAAGTTAATTAACCCTCAAACTATTTAACAAACAAAGTCAAATAGAATGCTATAAAATATTATCACAAAAGTAATTGTATAAAAAGTATAAGTAATTCTATATAATTGGTCTTCTTATATTACTATTAAGTAAAACATAGCAGTCACTTGCAGAGGCGGTGGTATTAAAGGCTCTAATACGAAGCCACAACAACGCTTCTTGGCCGCAGCGTCGCCGTCTTACAGGCTAATGAATCATCCGCTTCGTCAAATTTAATTTATTTATTCGAACAAATTTTGCCCTCGCTTTAATTAACAAGAGCTAAGAAAGTTTAATTGAGCCACGCTGTCGCCGTCGCAACAAATCCGAAAACTGTTTTGCCAGACAGCTGTAAAGTTAGGTGCCTATTCATAATGAGGAAGGAGCCGTAACTAACGAGTACTCGTCAGTGGCAGGCACATCACATCAACGCTCCCAGCAATAAAAGTCAGGTCCGTAGCAATAACATAGCAATATACCGAGAGAGGAACGCTGCGACATCATCAAATCAACATTTGCAGATTCGCGAAGCTTTCCCTGTGAGATTTAGAGGTGGAAGGAAAATAAAAAAGTTCGTAGAGGAATCCCGCTTGATCCCTGTTGCCTTTATGGTAATGCCGGGATGCGTGTATTCGACTATTCAATTTATATTTTTTTCCCTTCGTCTTATTTCTTTCTTTTCGAAATTATCTATCCTTTGAATTTCGTTTCGCACTGTATTGTGTATAGGATTCGGTGTTTGCGAATATAAGGTACGAGTTCGCTTGAAAATATCGAAGATAACCGCGGGGGATTGCTATTGTTCGCGACTTCAAAGAACTTTTCTTCTTCACGAATATGAACACGCCGCTCTCTAAAACTAACGCCCAATAAGAAATATAACTTTTATTTATTTATTCAAATCCTAATCCTAGCTCTTTAGAATATCAAAACAGCTTAACTTCAAGAGGTACTCACCTACGTGCGTTCGTTAAGTATTTTCAACTAGGTTATTATAAACATTAGTTATTTGTTGCTATTAAATTATGATGATAATAATCAACACAAACACACACAAAGAGAGATAGATAGAGAGAGAACAGCCTGAGTTATTTGTATTAAATTTTCATGATAATTTAACAATAGGTTACTAATATTAATAATATAATTTATCATTCAAATCGACTTTTGACCTGTAACTTTCAACATAAGACCAATGCATTCAGTGGTCAGAGAAAGTCATCATAATAGTTAGTTGTAACATACACATTGGAGACAAGAGTAGCTAGGGCATGTTCAAATTTAGCATACTTATTCCCTCATGAATAAATCATAAGAAGTAAGCGAGGGTTCCTCGCCTTTATAATTCTACATAATACATTAAAACGGTGTACAGATTGCTTGCAACTTTAATATCAACCTAATGGGTATTAAACCGAAAGAGAATATGTTTCGAATATTATATAAACAACAATCATAATAAATAAGTGTAGGAATATTAATATACATACATAGATATACGTATATCACTTACAATATGCTAATCCCAAACTAGACTACTCTGTGTATGGTATCAAGACGAGGAGAAAATAAACTTACAAGTATAAATAACAAGAATACCTGAAATACTAGAAATAAATACTTATCTTTTTATACTTGTAGTACCGAAAATCGAATCCGGTACCTCTGGCGCCCTAACCACAAAGGCAAAAAAACTGTTAAGCTAAGTATTACACTTGAAATCTTTCACATAAGTGACTAAATTGTACTACATTACCTATCTAAATAAACAATGTTATAATCTTCTTTGTTATTTATTCATCATACAGCCTTCGAGTCGCCAAAGTCGAGTTTTAGTCTAGTCAAAACTTCGGTAAAATGGAATCCTAACTAAAACATTGAAGCGAATTTTGGAGGGAAAATGAAAACAGCTTCTTCTTCCATTTTGATTAATTTGTACACATCCACCATTATTACAATGCACTCGAAGAAATATAATAGAAAAAAAAAACAAGACCCTAGTGTATACAAATATACCTACATATACTAAAACTCTAGCTAGAGCTATCTAATTAGGAACTTGAATTTAAAATTATGTGTTGTGGGTTGTGGGGAAGTAATATTATACAAAAATAACAATGGCGAGCAGGTGAGCATAATCTTGAATAATAGGGTCCATTTATTAATGTGGCGGGTTTCTTATTTTCGCGGGAAAAATCTTTTTATTACATTAAATTTTTTATGCATCATTTTATTTAATTAAGTTTATCATTGTAGCTATTTGAATTTTGTCCTAAAATTATTGAATGGTTTAATTTTGTACGGCTGATAAATTTATCATATACCTATGTACACATTAGGAGTTATTTATTGGATAATTTATGGCACTCGACATTTTCTTGATATTCCGTCCTATTTCAGTAAGGACGCCTTGTTATTTGTGTTTATTCGGCTTCATTTTATCAAATACGGTAGCTACAATTTATTAATGTTTATGAAATTTGTTAGTATTACGAGATAGATAAATATCTATAGGTACTTATGAATTTGTTTATAATTTTAGGTGCCGTTATGACCATATAAATAAACTTGTTTTGGAAATGTAAATGCACTGGATTTGAGCCAAAACTATAATTGACTTACTAATAAAATTGTTTTCCTCTTCCCGGCAGGGTAGGAAGAAAAAACCTTCGGGACATAGTATGGGTTACCTAGGTCACTTGTGACTGCAAAAACGTCAAATTTTGACCGAAAGTCGATCCTGGAGACCTACCGCGATCTATAGTACTTATCATCATCTGCATTCTGAGCAACCCAACTTTTTTTATTTTTTCTAAACTTTATTTTTCTAACACTTATGCCTGCCTATGGGCACTTCCAGTCTAGATATTCGTGAGTAAGAAAATCTAAATAAAAATAAAAACCATAAAATAGGACCTTTGTTGTAATTGTCCTAACGAAACCCCGTAGAAGTTTTTGTTAAATTCCACTACTTTATTAAAGTTATTCTTACTTGACAAGGACCCGACCTAACGCGTGACGCACAAAATTTGGTTTTGATTTTGATGCAACTATTTATTGTCTGTAATGTACTGATCAATTCGTAAAATACCATATAAAATAGGAAAATATTTTTTCTCTATTGCATTTTCTTTGTTTCTTTTTTCAATGAAGAAAAAGTGTACATATAAAAGAAGTGACAATTACAAAAGTCAAGTTTCTATAATAATAAAGCTTACTTTAACTTTGTTAGTTTTACCTACAGTGCATCTCCTGTACAGGGTTGTTTACAGTAAAGGGGGAAGTTTTGATGGAGGTGGGGGAAAGATGGCGGCGTTGCTATGGTGACGGTGCACTCGCTTCCTTAATCGACCGTGGCAGCCTCCGAGATAGCCCCCTTAACTCCACGCGCCCACAATTCATTTTGTGTATTGTACTGCACTTAGAATGGAAACAACACACTGGATTTCTTTTTATTTCTGTCGTGATTTACTGAATTAATGTATTATATTATTTATATACTTTATTAATAATAGTAGATATTTATTCAAAAGATATGATTATTTATTCTTTTTTTTATTGTAGCTTGGCATATGAGAACACTCCGCCTGATGTAAAGCTAGACTGTGGTACATGAACGAAAGCAACTGCTACTACAGAGAAATCTCTACGGGCTGTAGTCGCCTCCGCTATGCCGGCCTGAGGAGGCGAATATGCACCATCTAGAGTGACAGTGCACACTCCTCTCGCTATACAAGTATTCAAACTGTTCCCGAAAGGCAACAAGGTCTCTTCACGGGTGTTTCTTCTTTAGAATTATCGAGTTTTAATTCCTTCCTCAAATTAACTTTTCTCTGTTACAATAATCTTATTTATAATTGATACAGACTCTGTCGATCCCAGCATGTTGTACGCGTCGGTGTGAAGCTTAGAGAGAGAGGTAGATATGAAAATAATTAATATTTAATAACTATTCAGTTGAATTAATAGTTAAGATAGTAAATGCCAGGTTTCCCGAGTTAAACCAATCTTAAATCTCAAAGGAAGCGCCTTAAAAATAATCAGTGGGTGCCTTCAGGAGTATTTCTAGAAGCGATACGTTAGGTCAGTTCCGTAATCCAGTGGCTAGCGTAGTTGCAGCCGCCGAGCATGGCAATAAAAAAGAGTTATAGTTTGCAAAGAAAAGGAAAGTTCATGTCGCCGGGCACGGCCCGCACTCCGCCGTTAGTTAAGGATCAAGGGCTCAGCTCTTGGGCGATAATCATAATTTTTACTTACAAGAGCACAAGTACGAAGGCATTAGTCGCGTGGGACCGACGCGACAAATCTCTGCTAACTGCAGACCAACTTTGCGACTTGACTGAGATTTTATTTTTAGAAAAAGGATCTTCTTTTCTTGCTGGTCAGGTGAAGAATAATATAGAAGTAGTTTGTACCGAATCTAGAAATAAAGTATAGAGTTTATTTGATGAAAATGTTTATTGCGGTGATTTAATTTTACCATTTGATACTTAGATAAAATTAGATATTTTCTGTGTTTAGGTTTTTAGTCATCCTAAATCTTAGAGGTCTTTAACGTGAAAGTTAACACCTGACCTGACCTTGTGAAATATAACCAATATAAAATGTTTAAAATGCATTTTGTATATTCTATGCCGTAGCTATTTGTTTATTATAGTGATTTGCGATAATATTTGTGCTGAGAAAGTTATAAAATTACTTAATTTCAACATAAATTTGCTATGTTTTAAACAATGTTGTAAAACAAAACGTATGGACGACGAAAGTATATCATGAACGACGAAAGACATTGATATAAATGCAACCCGTGTTTTGGAAGCCGGGAGACGAACAGCATGGTATGTGGTCAGCAGTCGTCTCCGTCACGAGCTCGTAGTCCAGCATGTCAGGCGGTGTGCAGCCACAAGAGTCAAGACGAATCCTATTAAAATCGAAAAAATACTAAAATGGTTTTAATTTTGTTAAACGACACGTGAAAAAGAGAAATAAAAAAGTAATGGACATAAAAATTGGTTCAAGTTCTAATAATAAAGTATTTAAGTAATAATAAGATCAGACTATACTATAATAAAGTGGTTAGAAGTGAGGAGGTATTGAAGTGTGTTATTCAGAATATGTGAACTACACGCACGTGCTCACATCCATAGAGTCGTTGTTCGATTGTTTTTTTTTTCATACTATAGAGATTTATTATTAGTAGAAATAATTTTATAAAATATAATTTATCTGTTATTTTCGTATAGTTTAGTGATTGCATTTAAAAAATTCTTCTCGGCTTTACTACTCAGATAATTTTTCTATTATTTATTTTACAGTTTTATGACTCATTTATTATATCAAGAACTTAATTATTTTTCTTAGGCCCATATATAAAATTATTTATATCAACAATAATTAATAAATATTGAAAAACTAAAATAGTATTATATAAATACAGAGCGGCCGTGGTCTAGCGGTGAGACGCGTGAACTCACGATCGATGAGACCCGTGTTCGAACCTCGCTAAAGACCGGTACCAATGTAACTTTGTTATATGTACTTTGGTCGCTCAGTGCCTATAGGCACTATTAAAGAGTGGTAGGCAGACTGATGATGGTTATTTGTCCTGTCTGCCATCCTGGGGTAGTACCACCACTTTCGAATGTAACACCCGTGAAGTGACCTTGTCGCGTTTCAGGAATAGTTTGAAAGTAGCCAGGTATAGCGAGAGGAGTGTGCACTGTCAATCTAGATGGTACATGCTCGTCTCCTCAAACCGGCATAGTGGAGGCGACTACTGCCTGTACAGGTTTCTCTGTAGTAGCAGTTGTTTCCATTCATGGACCGCACTCTAACTTTACATCAGGCGGAGTGTTGTCACATGCCGAGCTACAATAAAAAATATATATATGTATAAAATTATTGTTAAAAACTTATACAGCGAATTCTTTTATTCCTTTCAGCAAATAAAATGATATAAACTTAAAATATGAAATAACAACAAAAAACGGCTCCATTCATGTCTTTATTCCATAGTCCTTTGCGGGCCGGCTCTATATGGATTTGTTTTATGTCCACCGAACGCGGCGACTTACCGGGAGCGCTCGTCCGAGGTTCCTTCTTAATTTTATTACCTCCGCCATCGACTGAGCGTGTCCCCGAGGAAAATATCCTAATTGCGTCTAAGGAAAATCTTTTAGGTGTGTTGGCAATATTCGTGAGAAATTAGTTATTGAAGGAAAGTAGATGATAGGTATATTTTATATATTTATTATGACCAACCATATTCTACATATACTTTTTTTAAATCTTGTGATTGATTTTTTTTTTTCATAACAATAATATCATATTTAACGCGGGCAGTAAGAGTCTTTCGGAGAAAAGCTATCCTTTTCAGTCTATAAAGATAAGTTGTAGGTATAAATAGTTTCAAATATTATATGATTTCTGAAAAAAATTTAACCAACATCTAAATAAAACACTAAAATCACTAACAAGTAAAAATAATTTTAATTGAGATTCAATAAGCATAAACGAGAATAGATGTTTATTATCTATTATTTATTGTGTGCATATTATTTAGAATATATCTGAACTCGGTGCATGTATTTATAACATATTTTATGACTGGTAATCTAGGTAGGTACCTACCTAGATTCAAACAATGCATCAAATATTTGGTTGGCACTGACTTCGCACCGACTTCAGCTATATGCTAAATAATATGTAGACAATTAATTTGTAAATAGATAATAAGTTTATGCTTATTAAATTGTGTGTAGGTAACAACGTCACGAAAAAAAATAAACGAACAAACCTCCTCCTTTTGAAGTCGGTTAAAAAAAGGATAGGTTAATTTAATCGTAAATAAATGTTTATAGCGCCATCTATTATTAAGTAGTAAAAGTTGAAATTTTTTAGCGCCATCTCTTGGAGAATAGTTGAAATAATATTAAATAGTTTGTGACGACATCTAGTGTCGTAAAGAAGAATCATGCATCATAGACAAATATAAATTATATGATTTTTTAAATTAAAAATTTATAACACTAATTATTAGTCAAATGAAATAAAATTTAAAAAAATTATAAACAAGAATAATAATTATATAATATGATATATTTCTAAACTAAGGTTTTTATAGTATTATTGTCTATTGTTTGACATAAACAAACCGCGCAACAGCGACAGCTGTGACTCGTCGAAATATTTATCAATTGATACGCAGTTAAATAGATAGCTTTTGAAGAAAAATTGCAGTGTTGTTTTAATTTAGTATATTTGTGAGGCGGTGTGGAGCGGTTGGGTTTTCGCTGATTTTTTCTCCTAACAATAGTGGCGTGATATTCGTAAAAATGACAAACACGGTCGCTGTTTGTCTCCTATTCGTAACATTCCTTTGTAGTACAAGTAAGTATGGTATTTTTTTAAAATTATTATTAACGTCCTTGTATATATTATGTGTAAGTTCCGATCTTATGTTTTATAATTGACGTTTGCTAATAATCTAACCAATTCGGCGTAATTAAATTTGTTATTGAATGGACTAGTTTTCTTTATTTAGGAATATGTAATATTGTAATAAACACTTATCATTGTTATTTTATTCTTGAACATTATTCTATTAGTAGGTACTCCGTAGATTAATTGCCTATGTGATATCTATTTTGTTATAATAATTATATGTACTTATTTATAATAATAAAAGTACCCTACCTAAGGTGTCTACCTAATTAAAAAAAATATATAGTAATAATTTATTTACAGCAAAAGTACAATTTCTAATTAAAGTTAAATACACATTAAATAATAAAAAGTTTATGCACACCTTTTTAATAATTATATTTTTTATTACTTTGTGTTGTGTGAATCTATGAATCCATTTTCACCTTAAAATTTTTCCTTTGTATTATAATATAAAATAATGAGAACATACCTACCTACACAAGAAAAAAATATAAATAATTACTTAATAATAATTGCCATTGTAGATAGTGTTATCAGTAATGTTTATTATTACTGACCATTTTTGCACAAATAGGTAATTTATTTATCAACTTTTGTAATAATTGAAGGAAATCTATTTTGCTGAGTAATTATTGTATTCTTCCATTTTGTGAGATCAGAGTGTATAGCAGACTAGCAGACTAGACTGATAATAAATAACCATCACGAGTTTGCTTACCACTTATTAATAAATCATTAAATAATTTATATTATCTACTATAACATATCAGAAGAGACAGTCACTCATATATTCTTGATGTGCAGCAACATGGATAGCCCACAGCAAAAGTTCCTCGGCATGACAATGACAATCCTGGAAATGTGCTGGAACATTAAGAATCTCTTGGTCTTTCTGCTAGATATTGGGAGGCGGCAGTGATGCGGACCATCTCACGCACAGCCATAGCTGTACAATTTCAGAAAAGGAGCCAGCGAGGAATCTAAATATATATTTTTTTAAATTGTAATCGGCATGTGACAACACTCCACCTGATGTAAAGCTAGAGTGCTGTCCATGAATGGAAATAACTGCTACTACAGAGAAACCTGTACGGGCAGTATTCACCTTTACTATGCCGGCATGTACCAGATGGTATTGGTAGATAGATTGACAGTGCACATTCCTCTCGTTATATCTGACTACTTTCAAACTATTCCCAATACGCGACAAGGTCACTTGACGGGTGTTACATTCGAAAGTGGTGGTATTACCCAAGGACGGCAGACTGGACTAATAACCGTCATCAGTCTGCCTACCACTCTATTAGGCATACAGAAGTTTCATATTATTATTATCGTAAAATTTGTTTGTTTTATAAGGTAATTGAATACAATTGGCTACTGAAACAATATGATACCAGTTGAATCATAACTGTTAGTCATAAGTGTGAATGTTTTCAATTATGTATATTGTTTCCTCTGTTAAATATCCTGCACAGGGGTTCGCCTTTATATTGTTTGATTTAATAAGTTCTTTTATTACATATTATTTAATGTCGGGGGTACATAATTGATAATAGCTTTGTCTGACGTCCATAGGGGCGTGTTTGTTAAGAATCAACTTTTGAAGAGTGGTAGGCAGACAGCCACTCTTACCGTTAAATGCATGATTTTTTGTTTTGAATTAAACAAAAAATGTTACAGGAAATTTGTCATAGATTACGTAAAGCAACTTTGCATTTGATGCACTCCTGAAGGTCCAGTGCAAACGCAGACACTCAGGTTTTTGAATAATTTTATGCGTAAATGAATGTAGACAAACGGCAACAATATGCATTTAAGGGTTAAGATGGTAGTTATTAGCCAAGTTGGTCATCCGGGGTGGTGTAATAGTGGGACCATTTGTAGAGGAGTCTTACCTTGTAAACCTGGATGGTGCAGTTATTTTTATTAACCAGTCTGGCTGAACATAAGGTGAAGTGCGTTCACTTGCTAGATAGACTACTGTAAACAAAGTTAATTGCAAATTGCTTTTTGTATGCAATTTTCACTCTGAAGTATTTATAAGGTTTCTTTATGATTTCATTTTAGTTCAAGGTTTTTCTTATTTTATTTTGTAAGTGTATATGTTGAGGGTACTAGGTATTTGAAGATGCATAATGACCTAGATTGATCTAGATGTTATGATTCACTATTACACGTGTATTTAGATATAATTGAATTAATTCAATATAATTTTATGCTGATTTTTGTATTTGAAATTTCATTTATAATATTTTTTTTTTTTTTGCATATTTTCTTCTATTTATTATATTATATAGTCACGTTTTTAGTCTTATAAAGATAGTTAGGATATATGGTTGTTTTTTATTCTAACTTTGGCATGGGACTGCTCTCCGCCTGATGTTCTGCCCTGATGATTAATTCATCATAACACGGAGAAACATCTGCAGGTATTAGTTGCCTCACCTATGCTGGCTTGAGGTGACAAACGTACATCTAGCACTAGCAGGAGACACTCCATGATTTATTAAGTATTTAAAACAAATTAATATACCATATGGTAACTTTTTCTGCTTTCCCCTATTACCCTGTTTGTTACAGAATAAAGGTGTAAAGGTGAATGACCTTAAAATTATAATGAAAATTATTAATAAAAAATCTTCGTTAGTTTCTGAGATAAAGCCTCTAAAGGTTAGGAAAGTCAACAACCCTATTTTCGCTTATCTCTCGTTGTACTTACTGGTCGATATGTTTTTTTTTCCATTAACTGTTTTGTTCAGAAACTTAAAACAAAAATAGTAATAAAACAAGTTGTGTATGAAGAATTAGCAGGCATTGTTCTATGTTCGATCAAGAAATTAATTGAATTTTGTTTTTTTTTTAGCTATCTGCAATTATGATAACCTATTTATTTTAACTATAATTTTCAATAACATTATGGTGTATATTTTTTAATTTAAATTATTTTGACTTTAAAGTTTAAATTCGCAATTTTGTTCACAGATTTGTCGTTAGCACGACAAGTACCAAAAGAATGTGCGACAGGACCATCTTATTGGTGTTTAAATTTAAAGTAAGATTTTTAATTTTAATATTTGTTTTTAAATAATTTGACTTGTGACAACACTGGGCTACTGTATTTTAGAAAATAATTGTCTAACGTTTTATTTATATCCAATTAGGGATCTTGTTTTTCGGGGCCTCGGCAAAGGATTCCATTCATCAAAAATAAATAAATCCAAATGCTTTAAACGTGTGAGACAGAATGGGTGTACTAAAGGAGAATGCCCAATTTTGGCCCCATTTGCTATCTAATAGATAGTTAACAAAACAATATTCTAAAATAATATCTTATTTTTTCATTAATTTATTTCAATGATATCAACACATCGTTTACCAATCAATGGAGAATGATTAATTATATTTAAAAAAAAAAACAGATCATTAATTATTAAAGCATTTAATATAACAATAACCTCGAAAATTGCATCAGAAAAAGTGTAAATAATCTACAACTCTGGTTAAAAAAAATCTATTGGTGATAAGGAATTTGGATTTATTTTCGACAAACTCGATGAAAAAATCGTAGACCCTTTACCCTTAGGCGAATGGGCATTCTCCTTTGATTGTCACCCGATTTCTATTGGTTCATGTCCGAGCCGAGGAGAACAAGCACAAACGGTCCATAAATTGATTCAGCTAACCTTTTGGTGATTGTATTTTGGCCGCTGTATCTAAAATCTGGCTTGGGTTTAATCAGTGTTTTGTTTGTTTGGTTTATCAGGAGTGCATCAGATTGCGGTTCCGTAGGCCATTGCACCGCTACAGTATGGTCTAAACATAATGTCGAAATACACGGAAACGAGATATCTGATAAATTTATTAATCTCTTCAAAGAACTTAAGGATAATAAAGATCTTATTAATGAGGTGAGTTTTCTCTCTATTTTTTATTTGAAAAAAAAACTTTCACTTTTATAGTTATTCTCCTCTACTTATTCTCCGTAGTGACATAATGCACAAGCCCTTGCTGAAATAAAATTAATTTAGACATTTTAATTAAATCATTAATTTATTTACATATTTATTTCTATAATATAATCGTTTTCTACATACCTTTCCCAAATATACTTATATACCCCTAATTATCTTACCTGACTTACCTTTCATAATTATTTTTTTTATAGACTTAAATGTAAATGAACTTGTAAACATTATTGTTTTAAATAAAGTTATTATTATATTGTTCCCACTTACCTAATTTTTGTCAATAAGTAAGTAAGTACTAATACGAGCTCCCATTATAACGGTTTAAATGGAGCTATTGTGTAACAAACATTACGATCTCGTAAATTTTTGCATGATCTCCTTTCCTAATCTCTTTTTATATGAATATGATCTCACTTCGCCTGATGTTAAACTAAAGTATGATCCATGAGCGGAAACAATCAAGGCAGCAGTCACCTCCGTCATGCTTGAGAGTACAACTATACAGTCTCTCATACTCGAGCTAATCCCGAAATGGTTTACTTCACTGGACTTACACTGGACTGACTTATTAACCATCGCAATAAGCCTGTCTACAATTTTTATTAAATTATTAAAGATATATTTTCCGGTGTTTTCCGTTTAAATCGGAGACATCCTTATGAAAGCTGGGCTGCCTAGTGCCCATGGCCGTCGGGATTGTATGAAGAGATTTGTGGATGCGAGGGAGTTGTGTCAGGAATTCAGGATGGTGGCAAATGGCGTTCCGTTGTCTCAGCCTTATTCATTTTGAAAAAAGGCGTAACAATTGATGATTGATATTTTTTCCGTAGAGTTACTTAGCTCAACGTATAAAATCAACATGCAGCGGTATACGTTACTCGGCGATTGCAGCAATGTGTCGCGAAAATACAGCACATCAGGAGAAGTACATATCTCACGTGCTGTCGTCGGATGTCGCGCCCGAAACGATTTGTCGTATCGTCGGCATGTGTAATAATATGAAATTGGATAATGTTTTAGCTTTGATTGTAAGTATTTATTTACACAGGTTCCCGAGTTTCTCATATGCCTTTCGGAAGCCCTTGCATAGTCTGACGATGAGCAAATGCATGCTTATATTTTCACACCTACCTTACCCAACTTGTAGATTTTTTTTTGTTTGTAATAATAATCTTAAATAGCGTAGAACTAGGGTTGTCAGATGTCCGGTTTTTCACAATAGTAATTTTATTAATTTTTGAGGTTATCTTATTGAGTTTTGTTCGGTTTTCTTTCTCAACGCAATCCTAGATAGAACGGTGTGTAATTTAAATAAAATTAAAACTGGCACGAACTTATGCAATCATTGAGTATTTTTATGTAGAACCTTTGATTAAGTTGCCAGATTTATGTTAGACTCTCCAGCCTAGCTAGACGGAGTCTGGGACTCTCGTTGTCATTCATCCAGACTCCGCCCGAGGTCCAAGATGCCCTGGAAACGGCTAGTTGAAAACTAGCTTTTTGCTTTCTGCCGTCCTGGGGCAGTACCACCACTTTCGAATGTAACACCCGTGAAGTGACCTTGTCGCGTTTCGGGAATAGTTTGAAAGTAGCCAGGTATAAGAGAGGAGTGTGCACTGTCAATCTAGATGGTACATGCTCGTCTCCGCAAGCCGGCATAGTGGTAGCAGTTGTTTCCATTCATGGACTGCACTCTAGCTTTACATTAGGCGGAGTGTTGTCACATGTCGAGCTACAATAAAAAAAAATAGCTAAAGTAATGAATTTTTAGAATCTCAATTCATCATTAGTCAAATCAACACTAAAATGGTATTGGCAGTCTATTATTCCAAAGTTAATTAAATGAAATATATTGATAATTATACATGTTATATGTAGGTATTTGTATTTGTTTACATTATTAATCTGCGCTCGGGCATGATAAGGTTACAGAATGTCGCATAATAAATAATGTAAAATATTTTTTACGCATTTATTATTTCATTCGTTAATGAATATCCATTTATTTAAACAATTGGTTTACGGATTTATTTTTGGATTAACAAACACAATTTTCTCTTTCAGAAGAAGAAGCCTTATGACAAACCAAAACATAAAGGTGATTATTGAATATTTATTTAATAAGAATAAATTAAAATGACTTAAACTTAGAAAATTCGACCTTATCTCGATCATGTAAGGTGTGTTTCAGAATGAACACACACACAAACACACATTAAAACTTCTAATATGAACTTTATCCTATTGAAATAAAGTTTAAATTAAATTAATTTTTAACAGCTTGTTCGTCTCGATGTAATTGATTGATGCATCGCAATATACTTCATCTTTTAATTGATTGCACATCTAATGAGTTTAATAAAGTTATTATCAAAGAGTACACAGAGCCGAGAATCGAACACCGTGTCCACCATTATACATACCGACTACTAAACTACATAGTGTAGTCTGAACGCGTCGAAATTTCTCTATTCTATAATTTTCATACACCAATATTATTTGCAGAAACACTTCTTGGCGCTAGTCGTTGTACTTGGGGACCGTCTTACTGGTGCTCTAACTTTACGTAAGTTTAACTTACATTTCTTAAGTATTTGTGAAATAACAAGCTTGGTAGGTTATACTTGATGATGGTTAGTAGCCCAGTCTGCCGTCCTGGGGTAGTACCACCACTTTCGAATGTAACACCCGTGAAGTGACCTTGCGCGAGTTTGAAAGTAGCCAGATATAACGAGAGGAGTGTGCCCTGTTAATCTGGATGGTACATGCTCGTCTCTTCAAGCCGGCATAGTGAAGGCGACTGCTGCCTGTAGAAATTTCTCTGTAGTAGCAGTTGTTTCCATTCATGGACCGCACTCTAGCTTTACATTAGAGTTACAATAAAAAAAACGTCGTTTTAGCCTGCCGTCCTGGGGTAATACTATCACTTCGTTACATTGCAAGCTTTAATAAAAAAATATTTACGAATCCACGTTTAACCATCTGCTTACCCTTAACTGTAGAGATTAATCGTAAATGTACAAGTAAAGACATAAATTTATTTGTTAATTATTATCATAACATCCGTTACATTATTATCAAAAATTAAAAGCGTAAATATTTTGCATTTCAATTTAAAAGTTATTAAAAAATGAACCTTATTGCGTACTTTATAAGGTTCTTGGATAAATGAATCTTAGTAAATAGCTATTGCTATATTTATAAGAGGGACGTTGCATAACTCATTGTTCAAGTTGTTGAAATATTGAAACGCAACTGTTGAAAACTTCCCGCTTATTCAAGCAGTGCCATGACAATCGAATTGTACTAGTAAATTTATTATTATTGAATTGTGTTTTAAAATTGCATCTAAAAAGCGTAGTAGGCAGACTGATGATGGCTATTTGTCCAGTCTGCCGTCCTGGGGTAGTACCACCACTTTCGAATGTAACTTTGTCGAGTTTCGGGAATAGTTTGAAAGTAACCAGGTATAGCGAGAACAGTGTGAATTGTCAATCTGGATGATGCATGCTCGTCTCCTCAAAGCCGACATAGTGGAGGCGACTGCTGCCCGCACAGGTTTCTCTGTAGTAGCAGTCGTTTCCATTCATGGACTGCACTCTAGCTTTACATCAGGCGGAGTGTTGTCACATGCAGAGCTACAATTATAAAAATGCATTCCTTGAGATATCTTTGACATTTTTTTTATGGTATTAGTTGTAGGTGTGGTGTGATGACTCACGTTCGAATCTCGCAAAATTTTACCCAGTACAAACTTTGTTTGGTGATGATTATTAGCCCAGTCTGAAACAGTATCAGACAATAACACCTGTGACCAAGTCGCGTCGCGAGAGTGTGCCATGTCAACAGATAGAATATATTCGTCGCTAAAAGCTTGGTATATCTGAGGCGACTGCTGCCTGCAGAGATTTCTCAGTGGTAACGGTTGTTTTCGTGAACCACACTTTAGCCTAACATCGGACGGAGTGTAGTTATAAAAAAAGTGATAACCACTAGCAGTCTGCCGCCATGCTGTAGTACCACTTTCACCTACCACTATTTTGTATCCTTTAAACTCGTAATAGACCTACTGCCGACTGCGCAATGTCCATATTCAAGGTCATTGCTTTTCGCATCTATTGTTACCTTTATAAATAATTTTACAGAACTGGTCGCGAATGCAGAGCTACGAAACATTGCGTTAGCAGAGTTTGGCCTCAAATGAAGGTCGCCGATGATAAAGATAGTATTTGTAAAATATGCACAGATATGGTCACACAGGCTAGAGATCAATTGGAAAGCAATCAGACTCAGGTATTGTGCTATATAGTTATTTTTAAGAATAATCATGGGCTCTTGCTTAGAATGCCTGTCTACCATAGAAGAATACATTGACTGTGCAGTTTCATTTGTATATCTTTTGAAATGGGTAAATAAAACTGATAAAGTCGATGTGAAAAATAATAATATAATATCTGTCTTGAACATTAAATCTAATCATTTTTTTAATTTTTGACAATTTCTTTTTTTTATGTTCTCCTATTTTGGGAAAGCAAATGGAATAATGCGTATACAGCTACGTCTTCAGTATTATTTATTTTAAATTCAAATGAGGTTGCAACAACATAATTAATGTTCAAAACAAACTCGGTGCGGTTTCGGGTCCGGACAGGAGTACGGCGGGCTTAATTTCTTGTGTTTATGGACGACTTTCCACAGAAGGCACTCGTCCTAAGGCAAAGACCTACATTGCCTTAACGGGAGGAGTTATTCCGAGTGCTTTGATTAGTTGCTCAGACTTCATACCATGCCCGATTTGGGTTCTAGTTTACAGTAACAATATAATATAAATTTTTCGATAATTTTTTTTTTTTCAGGAGGACTTAAAACAAGTTTTTGAAGGTTCATGTCAATTGATACCAATTAAGTTGGCACGCAAGGAATGTATGAAATTGGCTGATGAATTCGTTCCCGAATTAGTGGAAACTTTGGCGTCGCAAATGAACCCACAAATTGTGTGCTCTGTCGCCGGTCTTTGCAATAATGCTCAAATTGATACGCTGTTGGATAGATATGTGAGTAAATTGTTTAGTTTTTATCGTTATTTTGATCTGTTAATCATGTTGCATGCTTGGGGTAACTGCCTTAGTGATACGCCACGAATTAAGAACTCTGATCTTGAGATGCTTGAGAAGTTTTGTAGGTCTGTTTGGTTGTAGGGGGTGAGGTACTACGGGCGCGAATAACTGCTTGTTTGTCACTCGTTAGCTACATATATCTTGTTTTATTTTTCGACCAAATATAGTCACGATCAAAAGTGTAAATATATCATTAATTTAATCGCGTATTTAGTAAAAATTTGCATTGTGTAAATATTTCCTGTAAATAAATATTAGATAAAAATTAAATAAAAAAATATAATAAATAAAATAGATATTATAGAGAAGTAAATATAATATAATATAATTCATATTTTCATAATATATGCTTTTAATTTTTATGTTTTGTGAATTTCGTGCGTGATTGTTCACAATTATTTTATATTTTATTTCAGAACGAACAACTCAAGCTGAGACAGGAGTGTCATAACTGCGGTCAGGTTGTTTCTATTGCCAGGAAGAAGTTTGATGATACGAGCTATGAAGATTTCTTAGTTGGCCTATTAAAGGTTTTTATTTATTATTTTAACTATACGAGATTGGCTGTGGCCTAGCGGGTGAAGGCATTTAGAGAACCATGTTCAATCTCGCTCGTAATTCACATAATATTCGTAGCGGCCGTGGTCTAGCGGTAAGACGCGTGAACTCACGATCGATGAGACCCGTGTTCGAACCTAGCTAAATCTGACCGGTACCAATGTAACTTTGTTATATGTACTTTGGTCGCTCAGTGACTATAGGCACTATTAATATTTTATTGTAGCTTGGCATGTGACAACACTCCGCCTATGTAAAGCTCGAGTGCGGCCCATGAATGGAAACGACTGCTACTACAGAGAAACCTGTGCGAGCAGCAGTCGCCTCCACTATGCCGGCTTGAGGAGAAGAGCAATGTACCATCCAGATTGACAGTGCACACTCTTCTCGTTATACCTGGCTACTTTCAAACTATTCCCGAAACGCGACAGTCACTTCTATTTTCAGTAATTTTTAGACTTATTTAGTTACTGAGGAAAATTGATTCCAAAAATTAAGCTAGCAACAATAACAAATAAAAAATTAATTATGTACAATATATTTTTCAGGTGTGTCGAGAAGCTGGCTCTTTCACAGACTCCTGCTCAATGCTAGTCTTTAAATACTACGAGAATATTCTGGATGCTGTAAAGAAAGATCTAGTGCCACATAACGTGTGCCATCTCACTGGACAGTGTGTGCATATGTTCCATTACCATGATGAATTTGATTTTCATGTAAAAGATTTGACCAGTGTTAATGAGTATGTATTTATTTATTTTTTAATATAGCTCGGCATATGACAACACTCCGCCTGATGTAAAGCTAGAGTGCGGTCCATGGACGGAAACAACTGCTACTACAGAGAAATCTACGAGCAGCAGTCGCCTCCACTATGCCGGCCTGAGGAGACAAGTATGCACCATCTAGATTGACAGTGCACACTCCTTTTATAAATATATATTTTTTTATAACAGCCGAGGTAGAGGTCCAGCGGTAGGACACGTGATCCCATGATCGATGAGACCCGTGTTTAAACCTCGCTAAATCCTGACCGGTACCAATATACCTATCTAAGCTATGTTATATGTACTTTGGTATATTAAATAATAATCCACATTAGTTTCAAAACCCAGGAAACGGGCGCCATATCTTTTTTTTAGTTTTGTTCTCCCATTCTAGGAAGGCAAAGGTTCAAAGCCCATAAAGCATGATCAATGTCTTCAGTAGTATAATTTCTCTTTTTTTTTTACATTGAATTGTAGGTATTTTACAATTTAATGTTTTCTTTGTGTGTTTGGTCAAAATTATTAATATCTTTTCGCTTTAATATTACTCTGCTACGCTTTGTAACAATAGTTGTGATTTCTAGTGATGTACCCTGTCAATTCTGTGAACAAGTCGTTCAACATCTCCGCGACGTTCTGGTTGCGAACACAACTGAGGAACAATTCTTTAGAGTGTTGAAAGGTAAGTTGCTCGGGATGTGATTTTTTTTTTATTAATACTCCACTCCGCCTGATGTTAAAGCTAGAGTGCGATTTTCGGTAGGCAGCAGTTGCCTTCGCTATGCACGACATGTGACCTCGACTGGTCTGATGGTAAACGCAGTGGAGGTCCATGAGCATTGACGACTAGAGAACCGCTCGCACGGTGGCTTCAGTCGCCATCACTATGCCGGCCTGAGAAGGTGCTTTTTCACGCTCCGCTTGAAGGATCCAAGGTGAAAGGATTGGGAGAATACATGGGAGGGCAAAGCATTCCACTTGTCAATTGTGCGACACAAAAAGGACGCGCCGAACCGGTGTGGTACATGAGCGGGGGTACATTGGTACTACAGGGTCGAAGTTGACAATGCGGATTTTTTCCTTTTAATTTACCTATACTAAATTAGTACCCACTGACCCTCGAAACGCCACAATGTCACATGGGTCTCATCGATTGCGAGTTCACACTTTCTACTGATAAACCACGACTACTGTTATAATAATATTTTTGTTGTAGGTATTTGCAGTCAAACAGGAGCCTTCAAAGATGAATGTCTTAGTCTTGTTGATCAATATTATCCGGTTATTTACCAATATTTAGTATCGGATCTTAAACCAAAGGAAATATGTGCTCTGGGCGGTCTTTGCCCTAATAACGTAAATGATTTGGATGTAAGTCTATAATTTTTGTTTTTTTTTTTTATTCGAATTTGAATCTCACGTCCTCCGCATTGCGCTTTGACTACCAAGCCATTGGTGCTTCACGTCTGCGCTGAAATTCCTCTGTTCTGAACCTCTTCCAACTGCTAAATGGAAACAAATTCGCGTTATTATTATGCCTAAATTAATTTAAAAAAAAATTAATAATGAATTTTATAAATTCTCGGTTTATTGATAGAAGAGTATGCCTTCTTAACTTTGATGGTGTGTGTGCACCATCATCTCGTCTCACTCAGCGACAAAAGTACATATAACATTGGTACCGGTCAGTATTACCGATGTTCAAACACGGGTCACATCGATCGTGAGTTCACGCGTCTTACCGTGAGACCACGGCCGCTCATATATTATTATTATACTAATATATAGCTGCAATACCACTCACTGACTCACTCACTGACTGACATCAATTATTTCGTACTTGCCGGTATAGTGGAGGGTAGCGGTTTTTTGAGTCGTATAGAGGGAGTTCCAAAACCGTCGAGAAAAATACGACTTTGACCGGAAGTCGATTCTGGACCGGAAGTGGTAGCGATATCTCGGAAACGGGGCGAGTCGGGGCAGTCACCCCGTAGAGAAAGTTGTAGAGAATGTCGTCTTATGCCGAAATCAAAAAAAAAATTTTCAAAATCGGGCAAAAAAAATTTTTCCTCGATCGTATTTGTATCCTTTTCCCGCCGGTACGCCAATATGAAACGGAGCATGGCGGTGGGCGTGGCCTAACAGCATCCGCGACGAGGCATTTTCGGGACGAACGATCGAAACGGCTTTACCTCGGTCAGTCGGACGGTGAGCGCGGCCGCGTGAACATCGAATTTGCTCCGCGCGGCGGGCTTTCTTTTAAATATCTCAAGAAGTAGATACGTCAGAGTAACCATGTAAAGAACAATTTTGTTCAGTGTGACCAGCACTATTTTTTTAAATTTTTGTTTTAGTTTTTTTTTTAATTTTTTAAAATCTTCATATCTCGAAAAGTAGATACGTTAGCGTCACCGTGTAAAGACCAATATTGTTCAGTATGACCAGCACTATTTTTTTTTAAATTTTTGTTTTTTTTTTTAATTTTTTAAAATCGCCATATCTCGAAAAGTTGATACGTTAGCGTCACCGTGTAAAGACCAATTTTGTTCAGTATGACCAGCACTTTTTTTTTTAAATTTTTGTTTTTTTTTTTTAATTTTTTAAAATCTTCATATCTCGAAAAGTAGATACGTTAGCGTCACCGTGTAAAGATCAATATTGTTCAGTATGACCAGCACTATTTGCTTTTTTTTTTTTAATTTTCTAAAATAGCTATTACTCAAAAAGTACATACGTTAGCGTCACCGTGTAAAGACCAATATTGTTCAGTATGACCAGCACTACTTTTTTTTTTAATTTTTTTTTTTTTAATTTTTTAAAATCGCCATATCTCGAAAAGTAGATACGTTAGCGTCACCGTGTAAAGACCAATTTTGTTCAGTATGACCAGCACTAATTTTTTTTTTAATTTTGTTTTTTTTTTTTAATTTTAAAATCGCCATATCTCGAAAAGTAGATACGTTAGCGTCACCGTGTAAAGACCAATTTTGTTCAGAAACGTAAACGCTTTTAGATGGCGAGCTAAATATTTTCAAAACTGCCTAAAATCTATTCGATCTAATACGTTTTACGACAAAAAGGGCCTCCGCGGGCCGCTTGCGCCCGCGGCTTTTACCCAACAGCTAGTTATTATACTAATATATAGCTGCAATACCACTCACTCACTCACTGACATCAATTATTTCGTACTTGCCGGTATAGTGGAGGGTAGCGGTTTTTTGAGTCGTATAGAGGGCGGCCCAAAACCGTCGAGAAAAATACGACTTTGACCGGAAGTCGATTCTGGACCGGAAGTGGTAGCGATATCTCGGAAACGGAAAGAGATGAGGCAAAAGTGCCGGAACAAACGTCGTAGGGAATGCCCTCTAATTTCGAAAACGATACTTTTTTTTTCAAAATTGCTCAAAAAAAATTTTTCCTCGATCGTATTTATATCCTTTTCCCGCCGGTACGCCAATATGAAACGGAGCATGGCGGTGGGCGTGGCCTAACAGCATCCGCGTCGATCGCTCGTCGGGGCTCGCGCTCTCTATGTTCCGCCCGTTCAGAGCGCGCAATGAAAATATAACGACGCATTTTCGGGACGAACGATCGAAACGGCTTTACCTCGGTCAGTCGGACGGTGAGCGCGGCCGCGTGAACATCGAATTTGCTCCGCGCGGCGGGCTTTCTTAAAATATCTCAAGAAGTAGATACGTCAGAGTAACTATGTAAAGAACAATTTTGTTCAGTATGACCAGCACTATTTGTTTTTTTATTTAATTTTTTTTTTCAATTTTTTAAAATCGCCGTATCTCAAAAAGTACATACGTTAGCGTCACCGTGTAAAGACCAATATTGTTCAGCATGACCAGCACTACTTTTTTTTTTTTTTTTTTTTTTTTTTAATTTTCTAAAATCGCTATTACTCAAAAAGTACATACGTTAACGTAACCGTGTAAAGACCAATATTGTTCAGTATGACCAGCACTACTTTTTTTTTTAATTTTGTTTTTTTTTTGAATTTTCTAAAATCGCTATTACTCAAAAAGTACATACGTCAACGTAACCGTGTAAAGACCAATATTGTTCAGTATGACCAGCACTATTCTTTTTTTAATTTTTTTTTTCAATTTTTTAAAATCATCATATCTCGAAAAGTAGATACGTTAGCGTCACCGTGTGAAGACCAATATAGTTCAGTATGACCAGCACTACTTTTTTTTTAAATTTTTGTTTTTTTTTAATTTTCTAAAATCGCTATTACTCAAAAAGTACATACGTTAGCGTAACCGTGTAAAGGTCAATTTTGTTCAGAAACTTAAACGCCTTTAGATGGCGAGATAAATATTTTCAAAACTGCCCTAAAATCTATTCGATCTAATACGTTTTACGACAAAAAGGGCCTCCGCGGGCCGCTTGCGCCCGCGGCCTTTACCCAACAGCTAGTACTAATATATAGCTGCAATACCACTGACTGACTGACTGACTGACATCAATTATTTCGCACTTGCCGGTATGGTGGAGGGTAGCGGTTTTTTGAGTCGTATAGAGGGCGTCCCAAAACCGTCGAGAAAAATACGACTTTGACCGGAAGTCGATTCTGGACCGGAAGTGGTAGCGATATCTCGGAAACGGGGCGAGTCGGGGCAGTCACCCCGTAGAGAAAGTTGTAGAGAATGTCGTCTTATGCCGAAATCAAAAAAAAAATTTTCAAAATCGGGCAAAAAAAATTTTTCCTCGATCGTATTTATATCCTTTTCCCGCCGGTACGCCAATATGAAACGGAGCATGGCGGTGGGCGTGGCCTAACAGCATCCGCGACGAGGCATTTTCGGGACGAACGATCGAAACGGCTTTACCTCGGTCAGTCGGACGGTGAGCGCGGCCGCGTGAACATCGAATTTGCTCCACGCGGCGGGCTTTCTTTTAAATATCTCAAGAAGTAGATACGTCAGAGTAACCATGTAAAGAACAATTTTGTTCAGTGTGACCAGCACTATTTTTTTAAATTTTTGTTTGTTTTTTTTTTAATTTTTTAAAATCTTCATATCTCGAAAAGTAGATACGTTAGCGTCACCGTGTAAAGACCAATATTGTTCAGTATGACCAGCACTATTTTTTTCTAAATTTTTTTTTTTTTTTTAATTTTTTAAAATCGCCATATCTCGAAAAGTTGATACGTTAGCGTCACCGTGTAAAGACCAATTTTGTTCAGTATGACCAGCACTTTTTTTTTTTAAATTTTTTTTTTTTTTTTTTTAATTTTTTAAAATCTTCATATCTCGAAAAGTAGATACGTTAGCGTCACCGTGTAAAGATCAATATTGTTCAGTATGACCAGCACTATTTGCTTTTTTTTTTTTTTAATTTTCTAAAATAGCTATTACTCAAAAAGTACATACGTTAGCGTCACCGTGTAAAGACCAATATTGTTCAGTATGACCAGCACTACTTTTTTTTTAATTTTTTTTTTTTAATTTTTTAAAATCGCCATATCTCGAAAAGTAGATACGTGAGCGTCACCGTGTAAAGACCAATTTTGTTCAGTATGACCAGCACTAATTTTTTTTTAAATTTTGTTTTTTTTTAAATTTTTTAAAATCGCCATATCTCGAAAAGTAGATACGTTAGCGTCACCGTGTAAAGACCAATTTTGTTCAGAAACGTAAACGCTTTTAGATGGCGAGCTAAATATTTTCAAAACTGCCTAAAATCTATTCGATCTAATACGTTTTACGACAAAAAGGGCCTCCGCGGGCCGCTTGCGCCCGCGGCTTTTACCCAACAGCTAGTACTAATATATAGCTGCAATACCACTCACTGACTCACTCACTCACTGACATCAATTATTTCGTACTTGCCGGTATAGTGGAGGGTAGCGGTTTTTTGAGTCGTATAGAGGGCGTTCCAAAACCGTCGAGAAAAATACGACTTTGACCGGAAGTCGATTCTGGACCGGAAGTGGTAGCGATATCTCGGAAACGGAAAGAGATGAGGCAAAAGTGCCGGAACAGACGTTGTAGGGAATGCCCTCTTATTTCGAAAACGATACTTTTTTTTTCAAAATTGATCAAAAAAAATTTTTCCTCGATCGTATTTATATCCTTTTCCCGCCGGTACGCCAATATGAAACGGAGCATGGCGCTTGGGCGTGGCCTAATAGCATCCGCGTCGATCGCTCGTCGGGGCTCGCGCTCTCTATGTTCCGCCCGTTCAGAGCGCGCAATGAAAATATAACGACGCATTTTCGGGACGAACGATCGAAACGGCTTTACCTCGGTCAGTCGGACGGTGAGCGCGGCCGCGTGAACATCAAATTTGCTCCGCGCGGCGGGCTTTTTTAAAATATCTCAAGAAGTAAATACGTCAGAGTAACCATGTAAAGAACAATTTTGTTCAGTATGACCAGCACTATTTGTTTTTTTTTTTTTTTTCAATTTTTTTAAAATCGCCGTATCTCAAAAAGTACATACGTTAGTGTCACCGTGTAAAGACCAATATTGTTCAGTATGACCAGCACTACTTTTTTTTTTTAATTTTCTAAAATCGCTATTACTCAAAAAGTACATACGTTAACGTAACCGTGTAAAGACCAATATTGTTCAGTATGACCAGCACTATTTTTTTTTAATTTTGTTTTTTTTTTGAATTTTCTAAAATCGCTATTACTCAAAAAGTACATACGTCAACGTAACCGTGTAAAGACCAATATTGTTCAGTATGACCAGCACTATTCTTTTTTTAATTTTTTTTTTCAATCTTTTAAAATCATCATATCTCGAAAAGTAGATACGTTAGCGTCACCGTGTGAAGACCAATATAGTTCAGTATGACCAGCACTACTTTTTTTTTTAATTTTTGTTTTTTTTTTAATTTTCTAAAATCGCTATTACTCAAAAAGTACATACGTTAGCGTCACCGTGTAAAGACCAATATTGTTCAGTATGACCAGCACTACTTTTTTTTTTTTTTTTTTTATTTTCTAAAATCGCTATTTCTCAAAAAGTACATACGTTAGCGTAACCGTGTAAAGGTCAATTTTGTTCAGAAACTTAAACGCCTTTAGATGGCGAGCTAAATATTTTCAAAACTACCCTAAAATCTATTCGATCTAATGCGTTTTACGACAAAACAGGGCCTCCGCGGGCCGCTTGCGCCCGCGGCTTTTACCCAACAGCTAGTTATTATTATACTAATATATAGCTGCAATACCACTGACTCACTCACTCACTGACTGACATCAATTATTTCGTACTTGCCGGTATAGTGGAGGGTAGCGGTTTTTTGAGTCGTATAGAGGACGTCCCAAAACCGTCGAGAAAAATACGACTTTGACCGGAAGTCGATTCTGGACCGGAAGTGGTAGCGATATCTCGGAAACGGGGCGAGTCGGGGCAGTCACCCCGTGGAGAAAGTTGTAGAGAATATCGTCTTATGGCGAAATCAAAAAAAAAAATTTTCAAAATCGGGCAAAAAAATTTTTTCCTCGATCGTATTTATATCCTTTTCCCGCCGGTACGCCAATATGAAACGGAGCATGGCGCTTGGGCGTGGCCTAACAGCATCCGCGACGAGGCATTTTCGGGACGAACGATCGAAACGGCTTTACCTCGGTCAGTCGGACGGTGAGCGCGGCCGCGTGAACATCGAATTTGCTCCGCGCGGCGGGCTTTCTTTTAAATATCTCAAGAAGTAGATACGTCAGAGTAACCATGTAAAGAACAATTTTGTTCAGTGTGACCAGCACTATTTTTTTAAATTTTTGTTTTAGTTTTTTTTTTAATTTTTTAAAATCTTCATATCTCGAAAAGTAGATACGTTAGCGTCACCGTGTAAAGACCAATATTGTTCAGTATGACCAGCACTATTTTTTTTTTAAATTTTTGTTTTTTTTTTTAATTTTTTAAAATCGCCATGTCTCGAAAAGTTGATACGTTAGCGTCACCGTGTAAAGACCAATTTTGTTCAGTATGACCAGCACTTTTTTTTTTAAATTTTTGTTTTTTTTTTTTTAATTTTTTAAAATCTTCATATCTCGAAAAGTAGATACGTTAGCGTCACCGTGTAAAGATCAATATTGTTCAGTATGACCAGCACTATTTGCTTTTTTTTTTTTTAATTTTCTAAAATAGCTATTACTCAAAAAGTACATACGTTAGCGTCACCGTGTAAAGACCAATATTGTTCAGTATGACCAGCACTACTTTTTTTTTAATTTTTTTTTTTTAATTTTTTAAAATCGCCATATCTCGAAAAGTAGATACGTTAGCGTCACCGTGTAAAGACCAATTTTGTTCAGTATGACCAGCACTAATTTTTTTTTTAATTTTGTTTTTCTTTAAATTTTTTAAAATCGCCATATCTCGAAAAGTAGATACGTTAGCGTCACCGTGTAAAGACCAATTTTGTTCAGAAACGTAAACGCTTTTAGATGGCGAGCTAAATATTTTCAAAACTGCCTAAAATCTATTCGATCTAATACGTTTTACGACAAAAAGGGCCTCCGCGGGCCGCTTGCGCCCGCGGCTTTTACCCAACAGCTAGTACTAATATATAGCTGCAATACCACTCACTCACTCACTGACATATATTATTTCGCACTTGCCGGTATAGTGGAGGGTAGCGGTTTTTTGAGTCGTATAGAGGGCGTCCCAAAACCGTCGAGAAAAATACGACTTTGACCGGAAGTCGATTCTGGACCGGAAGTGGTAGCGATATCTCGGAAACGGAAAGAGATGAGGCAAAAGTGCCGGAACAAACGTTGTAGGGAATGCCCTCTAATTTCGAAAACGATACTTTTTTTTTCAAAATTGCTCAAAAAACATTTTTCCTCGATCGTATTTCTATCCTTTTCCCGCCGGTACGCCAATATGAAACGGAGCATGGCGATGGGCGTGGCCTAACAGCATCCGCGACGAGGCATTTTCGGGACGAACGATCGAAACGGCTTTACCTCGGTCAGTCGGACGGTGAGCGCGGCCGCGTGAACATCGAATTTGCTCCGCGCGGCGGGCTTTCTTTTAAATATCTCAAGAAGTAGATACGTCAGAGTAACCATGTAAAGAACAATTTTGTTCAGTGTGACCAGCACTATTTTTTTAAATTTTTGTTTTAGTTTTTTTTTTAATTTTTTAAAATCTTCATATCTCGAAAAGTAGATACGTTAGCGTCACCGTGTAAAGACCAATATTGTTCAGTATGACCAGCACTATTTTTTTTTTTAATTTTTGTTTTTTTTTTTAATTTTTTAAAATCGCCATATCTCGAAAAGTTGATACGTTAGCGTCACCGTGTAAAGACCAATTTTGTTCAGTATGACCAGCACTTTTTTTTTTAAATTTTTTTTTTTTTTTTTTTTTAATTTTTTAAAATCTTCATATCTCGAAAAGTAGATACGTTAGCGTCACCGTGTAAAGATCAATATTGTTCAGTATGACCAGCACTATTTGCTTTTTTTTTTTTTTAATTTTCTAAAATAGCTATTACTCAAAAAGTACATACGTTAGCGTCACCGTGTAAAGACCAATATTGTTCAGTATGACCAGCACTACTTTTTTTTTAATTTTTTTTTTTTTAATTTTTTAAAATCGCCATATCTCGAAAAGTAGATACGTTAGCGTCACCGTGTAAAGACCAATTTTGTTCAGTATGACCAGCACTAATTTTTTTTTAAATTTTGTTTTTTTTTTAAATTTTTTAAAATCGCCATATCTCGAAAAGTAGATACGTTAGCGTCACCGTGTAAAGACCAATTTTGTTCAGAAACGTAAACGCTTTTAGATGGCGAGCTAAATATTTTCAAAACTGCCTAAAATCTATTCGATCTAATACGTTTTACGACAAAAAGGGCCTCCGCGGGCCGCTTGCGCCCGCGGCTTTTACCCAACAGCTAGTTATACTAATATATAGCTGCAATACCACTGACTGACTCACTGACTGACATCAATTATTTCGTACTTGCCGGTATAGTGGAGGGTAGCGGTTTTTTGAGTCGTATAGAGGACGTCCCAAAACCGTCGAGAAAAATACGACTTTGACCGGAAGTCGATTCTGGACCGGAAGTGGTAGCGATATCTCGGAAACGGGGCGAGTCGGGGCAGTCACCCCGTGGAGAAAGTTGTAGAGAATATCGTCTTATGGCGAAATCAAAAAAAAAAATTTTCAAAATCGGGCAAAAAAATTTTTTCCTCGATCGTATTTATATCCTTTTCCCGCCGGTACGCCAATATGAAACGGAGCATGGCGCTTGGGCGTGGCCTAACAGCATCCGCGACGAGGCATTTTCGGGACGAACGATCGAAACGGCTTTACCTCGGTCAGTCGGACGGTGAGCGCGGCCGCGTGAACATCGAATTTGCTCCGCGCGGCGGGCTTTCTTTTAAATATCTCAAGAAGTAGATACGTCAGAGTAACCATGTAAAGAACAATTTTGTTCAGTGTGACCAGCACTATTTTTTTAAATTTTTGTTTTAGTTTTTTTTTTAATTTTTTAAAATCTTCATATCTCGAAAAGTAGATACGTTAGCGTCACCGTGTAAAGACCAATATTGTTCAGTATGACCAGCACTATTTTTTTTTTAAATTTTTGTTTTTTTTTTTAATTTTTTAAAATCGCCATGTCTCGAAAAGTTGATACGTTAGCGTCACCGTGTAAAGACCAATTTTGTTCAGTATGACCAGCACTTTTTTTTTTAAATTTTTGTTTTTTTTTTTTTAATTTTTTAAAATCTTCATATCTCGAAAAGTAGATACGTTAGCGTCACCGTGTAAAGATCAATATTGTTCAGTATGACCAGCACTATTTGCTTTTTTTTTTTTTAATTTTCTAAAATAGCTATTACTCAAAAAGTACATACGTTAGCGTCACCGTGTAAAGACCAATATTGTTCAGTATGACCAGCACTACTTTTTTTTTAATTTTTTTTTTTTAATTTTTTAAAATCGCCATATCTCGAAAAGTAGATACGTTAGCGTCACCGTGTAAAGACCAATTTTGTTCAGTATGACCAGCACTAATTTTTTTTTTAATTTTGTTTTTCTTTAAATTTTTTAAAATCGCCATATCTCGAAAAGTAGATACGTTAGCGTCACCGTGTAAAGACCAATTTTGTTCAGAAACGTAAACGCTTTTAGATGGCGAGCTAAATATTTTCAAAACTGCCTAAAATCTATTCGATCTAATACGTTTTACGACAAAAAGGGCCTCCGCGGGCCGCTTGCGCCCGCGGCTTTTACCCAACAGCTAGTACTAATATATAGCTGCAATACCACTCACTCACTCACTGACATATATTATTTCGCACTTGCCGGTATAGTGGAGGGTAGCGGTTTTTTGAGTCGTATAGAGGGCGTCCCAAAACCGTCGAGAAAAATACGACTTTGACCGGAAGTCGATTCTGGACCGGAAGTGGTAGCGATATCTCGGAAACGGAAAGAGATGAGGCAAAAGTGCCGGAACAAACGTTGTAGGGAATGCCCTCTAATTTCGAAAACGATACTTTTTTTTTCAAAATTGCTCAAAAAACATTTTTCCTCGATCGTATTTCTATCCTTTTCCCGCCGGTACGCCAATATGAAACGGAGCATGGCGATGGGCGTGGCCTAACAGCATCCGCGACGAGGCATTTTCGGGACGAACGATCGAAACGGCTTTACCTCGGTCAGTCGGACGGTGAGCGCGGCCGCGTGAACATCGAATTTGCTCCGCGCGGCGGGCTTTCTTTTAAATATCTCAAGAAGTAGATACGTCAGAGTAACCATGTAAAGAACAATTTTGTTCAGTGTGACCAGCACTATTTTTTTAAATTTTTGTTTTAGTTTTTTTTTTAATTTTTTAAAATCTTCATATCTCGAAAAGTAGATACGTTAGCGTCACCGTGTAAAGACCAATATTGTTCAGTATGACCAGCACTATTTTTTTTTTTAATTTTTGTTTTTTTTTTTAATTTTTTAAAATCGCCATATCTCGAAAAGTTGATACGTTAGCGTCACCGTGTAAAGACCAATTTTGTTCAGTATGACCAGCACTTTTTTTTTTAAATTTTTTTTTTTTTTTTTTTTTAATTTTTTAAAATCTTCATATCTCGAAAAGTAGATACGTTAGCGTCACCGTGTAAAGATCAATATTGTTCAGTATGACCAGCACTATTTGCTTTTTTTTTTTTTTAATTTTCTAAAATAGCTATTACTCAAAAAGTACATACGTTAGCGTCACCGTGTAAAGACCAATATTGTTCAGTATGACCAGCACTACTTTTTTTTTAATTTTTTTTTTTTTAATTTTTTAAAATCGCCATATCTCGAAAAGTAGATACGTTAGCGTCACCGTGTAAAGACCAATTTTGTTCAGTATGACCAGCACTAATTTTTTTTTAAATTTTGTTTTTTTTTTAAATTTTTTAAAATCGCCATATCTCGAAAAGTAGATACGTTAGCGTCACCGTGTAAAGACCAATTTTGTTCAGAAACGTAAACGCTTTTAGATGGCGAGCTAAATATTTTCAAAACTGCCTAAAATCTATTCGATCTAATACGTTTTACGACAAAAAGGGCCTCCGCGGGCCGCTTGCGCCCGCGGCTTTTACCCAACAGCTAGTTATACTAATATATAGCTGCAATACCACTGACTGACTCACTGACTGACATCAATTATTTCGTACTTGCCGGTATAGTGGAGGGTAGCGGTTTTTTGAGTCGTATAGAGGGCGTCCCAAAACCGTCGAGAAAAATACGACTTTGACCGGAAGTCGATTCTGGACCGGAAGTAGTAGCGATATCTCGGAAACGGGGCGAGTCAGGGCAGTCACCCCGTAGAAAAAGTTGTAGGGAATGCCCTATAATTTCGAAAACGATACTTTTTTTTTCAAAATTGCTCAAAAAAAATTTTTCCTCGATCGTATTTATATCCTTTTCCCGCCGGTACGCCAATATGAAACGGAGCATGGCGGTGGGCGTGGCCTAACAGCATGCGCGACGAGGCATTTTCGGGACGAACGACCGAAACGGCTTTACCTCGGTCAGTCGGACGGTGAGCGCGGCCGCGTGAACATCGAATTTGCTCCGCGCGGCGGGCTTTCTTTTAAATATCTCAAGAAGTAGATACGTCAGAGTAACCATGTAAAGAACAATTTTGTTCAGTATGACCAGCACTATTTGTTTTTTTTTTCAATTTTTTAAAATCGCCGTATCTCAAAAAGTACATACGTTAGCGTCACCGTGTAAAGACCAATATTGTTCAGTATGACCAGCACTACTTTTTTTTTTAAATTTTTGTTTTTGTTTTTAATTTTTTAAAATCGCCATATCTCGAAAAGTAGATACGTTAGCGTCACCGTGTAAAGACCAATATTGTTCAGTATGACCAGCACTAATTTTTTTTTAAACTTTTGTTTTTTTTTTTAATTTTTTAAAATCGCCATATCTCGAAAAGTTGATACGTTAGCGTCACCGTGTAAAGACCAATTTTGTTCAGTATGACCAGCACTTTTTTTTTTAAATTTTTGTTTTTTTTTTTTTTAATTTTTTAAAATCTTCATATCTCGAAAAGTAGATACGTTAGCGTCACCGTGTAAAGATCAATATTGTTCAGTATGACCAGCTATACTTTTTTTAATTTTTTTTTTTTTAATTTTTTAAAATCGCCATATCTCGAAAAGTAGATACGTTAGCGTCACCGTGTAAAGACCAATTTTGTTCAGAAACGTAAACGCTTTTAGATGGCTAAAATCTATTCGATCTAATACGTTTTACGACAAAAAGGGCCTCCGCGGGCCGCTTGCGCCCGCGGCTTTTACCCAACAGCTAGTTATACTAATATATAGCTGCAATACCACTCACTGACTGACTGACTGACTGACATCAATTATTTCGCACTTGCCGGTATGGTGGAGGGTAGCGGTTTTTTGAGTCGTATAGAGGGCGTCCCAAAACCGTCGAGAAAAATACGACTTTGACCGGAAGTAGATTCTGGACCGGAAGTGACAGCGATATCTCGGAAACGGGGCGAGTCGGGGCAGTCACCCCGAAGAGAAAGTTGTAGAGAATGCCCTCTAATTTCGAAAACGATACTTTTTTTTCAAAATTGCTCAAAAAAAATTTATCCTCGATCGTATTTATATCCTTTTCCCGCCGGTACGCCAATATGAAACGGAGCATGGCGCTTGGGCGTGGCCTAATCCGCGTCGATCGCTCGTCGGGGCTCGCGCTCTCTATGTTCCGCCCGTTCAGAGCGCGCAATGAAAATATAACGACGCATTTTCGGGACGAACGATCGAAACGGCTTTACCTCGGTCAGTCGGACGGTGAGCGTGGCCGCGTGAACATCAAGTATGCTCCGCGCGGCGGGCTTTTTTAAAATATCTCAAGAAGTAGATACGTCAGAGTAACCATGTAAAGAACAATTTTGTTCAGTATGACCAGCACTATTTGTTTTTTTTTTCAATTTTTTAAAATCGCCGTATCTCAAAAAGTACATACGTTAGCGTCACCGTGTAAAGACCAATATTGTTCAGTATGACCAGCACTACTTTTTTTTTAATTTTGTTTTTTTAATTTTCTAAAATCGCTATTACTCAAAAAGTACATACGTCAACGTAACCGTGTAAAGACCAATATTGTTCAGTATGACCAGCACTATTCTTTTTTTAATTTTTTTTTTTCAATCTTTTAAAATCATCATATCTCGAAAAGTAGATACGTTAGCGTCACCGTGTGAAGACCAATATAGTTCAGTATGACCAGCACTACTTTTTTTTTTAATTTTTGTTTTTTTTTAATTTTTTTAAATCGCCATATCTCGAAAAGTAGATACGTTAGCGTCACCGTGTAAAGAACAATTTTGTTCAGTATGACCAGCACTATTTGTTTTTTAATTTTAATATATTTTTTTTATTTTCTAAAATCGCTATTACTCAAAAAATACATACGTTAGCGTAACCGTGTAAAGAGACCAATTTTGTTCAGAAACGTAAACGCTTTTAGATGGCGAGCTAAATATTTTCAAAACTGCCCTAAAATCTATTCGATCTAATGCGTTTTACGACAAAAAGGGCCTCCGCGGGCCGCTTGCGCCCGCGGCCTTTACCCAACAGCTAGTTATATTATATAAAGCTCGATTACCACTGACTGACTCACTCACTGACTGACATATATTATGAAGCACTTGCCGGGGGGTCAGAGGGGTGATTCTTTTTGGGGCGTGTAGAGGGCGGTCCCGGGACCTCGGGAAAACCTCGACTTTGACCGGAAGCGGACTCTGGACCGGAAGTGACGCCGATATCTCGGAAACGGAGCGAGATAGGGCGCAAGTGCCGGAACAAAAGTCGTAGGGAATGCCCTCTAATATCGAAATCCATAATTTGTTTTTTCAAAAAAAATTTTTTTTCAAAACTACCCGAAAAATAACTTTTTCAGCGCCGCGAAGCGCGCCCAAAAAACTAGTTATTACTTTATAATTGATTTTAATTTTTATTATTTCCTTATAGCTGACAGTCGCTCCTCTAATACCGTCAGAACTTATTATTAAGGCGAAAGAAAAGTTAACTTCTCACCATGAATCGGAAGCTAAAAGGGTAAGATTTTGTTTTCACTAAATCTAAATACTTATATAAAATGTTAATGTTAGTACGTAAAGACAGGGTTTTTTCTATGACCACCAACTCCAATCTACTTCCCGTTGGGGTGGTAGATACCCCTCGGTACTCTTTTTACTACCTTTCCATATTAACATAATAATATGAAGTTTTTTTTTTCTTTTAACAGCTGGAATACATGACCGTACCAAATAAACAATCCAATGTGCGTGTATTGGGCACCGAAGTACCCCCTCCACTACCAATAGAGCGGATGTTTGTACGTCTACCACAAGGAAAGAACTCTTGTTCATTCTGTGAATATTTCTTGCATTATCTACAACTCGAACTCAGCGATACTAAGACCGAGGTAAATATTTTTTAAATTTGTATATATAAAAAAATATGTTTCTATGTTTGTTCCTCGTATGCGTTCTGGAATCACTAGTCAGATTTTAAAAAAGCATTAAGATTTGAAGGTTTTAGGTATTTTTATCTCTATAGAAGATTTTCTTTTCATGTCATAAGAGCCTAGCGGGATCCTAGCCCCTCTCCTCCTGTCCCCCTTTATCCTCTTTCAAGTCCCTACTTTTCTCTCTTCACTTTCACCCGGTAAACACACTCCACCCTCTGTCTCTCTTGTTCTCCTCTCAACTCCCTTTTCCCTCCACTCTCCTCTCTTAAACCCTATCTCTCTCTTCTAAGACGTATAGTTTTAAGAGTATTTGACACGAACTGAATTAAAGTTGACAAAAAAATGTTAGATTTGACTAATTTTGTTTGTAAACTTTCAGGAAAAAATCAGAGATACAGTGGAGAAAGCTTGCGATAGATTACCGAAATCAGTGAGTGGTGAATGTAAACAATTTGTCTCGTCATACGGACCCGCTGTCATTGCTTTGCTCGTACAGGAGATCGACCCAGCCAGTGTAAGTTTTGGTTTTTCTTCTACTATTTGATAATTTCAACGGAGTTATAGCTGAGGGGCAACGTCGTTAATTTTTCACAGCCAAACCATTATCGACTTTGCCTGCGTTCAAATAATATTGAAATTGTTTAATATAACAACGAGTATAGGCCGATTCAAGCTTTATGGCGTCTCGGAAGTTAGCTGCTTTATAATAATTAGAAGTTAATTTTAAAATGAATAGAACATATTGAAAAATCATGCGGGGGTGTGCCCCTTCCCTCTCACCTGCACCAAGCCCCCGCTGATCACTGAATTTGTGTACTGTGCAGCGACTTGTACCTAATTTCGGAGCCGTCATAAAATTTGGTTCGTACTATACCAAAGCGTCGAAGGGCTCTAGAAGACTACGTAGTTGTCTCAATTGATTTTCGATATTATTTCAACGCTCCAAAGTCGATAATTGTTTGAGAGTAAATTTCTTTGCGCTTCGCCAGATATGCGCTGATCTTAACTCGACCTTCACCCATACAACATAAAGAACATGTTTCAACTTATTTAAAAGATTTATGTGGCTTACTATCGCGGTTTTTTCAATTAGCTTAATCAGACGTTTAGAAAGCTTTGCAGCAATCGTCGTCGTAGAAGTGATAAGAAGTTACATAAAATATTTTATTTGTTATACCTTAGTATTAATTATATGTTTACTTTTTTTGTCAAAGGTATGTCCAGCACTAGGTCTTTGTCCTCAAACTCATGAAGTACGTAAAGTGGATATTAATGCCGGAAAATCTAACTGCCCGCTCTGCCTGTTCGCTGTTATGCAATTAGAAGCTGTACTCAAGAGTAACAGGACTGAGGTACATACATATGTTCACTGCAACTTTATAAAATACTATATCGATATTTTCAAAAGAGATTTATAGGCAAGCGTGGTATTTGGGATTTACTTAATCATTATTTAGGGTTCAGCTTGGAAGTAACTGTAGCTTAACAAGGAGTTAATAAAATAATTTCGTTTTTTAAATAGCAATTTGATGAATGTAATTAGTCCGGTCTGCCATCTTGGGATACTGTCACCATTTTCAAGTGAAGTGAAGTGACCTAGACGCGCTTAGGGATCAGCTTGAGTAAAGCGGGATCAATACCCTGTCAATGGATGGTGCATATTCGGTTCCTCAAGCCGGCATAGTAGAGTCGACTGCTGCCTCCAGCCATGTGTTTATGGTAGCAGTTGTTTCTACTCATGGTCCGGACTCTAGCCGTATGTATCGGCGCCAGTCCCCCTAGGAGCTGAATTGCCCAGCCTGCCGTCGTGGGGTAGTACCACCACTTTTGAATGTAACACTCGTGAAGTGACTTTGTCGCGTTACGGGAGCAGTTTGAAAATAGCAGGTATAACGAGAGGAGTGTGCACTGCCAATCTGGATGGTGAATACTTGTCTCCCCAGGCCGGCATAGCGGAGGCGACTGCTGCCTGTAGAGATTTCTCCGTGGTAACAGTTGTTTCCGTTCATGGACCGCACTCTAGCTTTACATCAGGCGGAGTGTTGTCATATGCCGAGTTACAATAAAAAAAATGTATTTTCGGCCTAACAGACAATTTTATACGAATCCGAATTTCTGACGTTTTTTTCTTTGTTTATTGTTAATAGCGCCTACACGCACTGTGCGACTAAGGAAAGAAGCGATTCGGTCGCATAATGCGTGTTGGCGCTAAAAATTGTCCTCATTCTCCAGGCAAACATCCGTACAGCATTGGACGGTCTCTGCAATCATCTGTCAGTGAAACTGCGCACGGAATGTGTCGATTTCGTCGATACATATTCGGATCAACTTGTCGAAGCTCTGTTGTCCAATTTAAATGCGCAACAGATATGTGTTGCATTAAAATTGTGTAAGGGCGAAGAAAATATAGATCCGTTGAGAGTCAGCCATTCGGAGATAGATAAGTTCCACGATAATCCGATTTTGATGAGCGATAGGAATAACAGGAAACGACCGGTGTTACCCAAGCATATGTTGGAGACTGGTGGAGATATCGGTGAGTGTATTTTCTTTTAAATCGCAGCTTGGTGTATGACAACAATTAATATCGGGAGTATGGTCCATGAACGGAAACAACTGCTACTATAGATTAATTTCTACAGGCATCGGTCACCTCCGCTGTGCACACTCCTCTCATTACGTTCGTCGCTCAATCCCACAGACTGTTGATGATTATTACCCTACTCTGCCATCCCGTGGTAGTACCATCACTTTCCAAGAGCAAAACCCTTGAAGTGACGAGCGAAGTGTACTCTGTTAACCTAGATAGTGCGCATTCATCTCCATAAGCTGGCATGGCGGAGGTGACTGCTGTCTGCAAACGTTTACCTATCATAGCAGTTGTCTCCGCCCACGGATTACACTTCCTCACCTCACTCGGAGAGTATCATCACATCTTCTATCCTCCATTTGTGGGCGATATCTAAGCAAATATGCTGAAACACGACAGTTCCTCCGGACAAACAAGTTACAACGTGTCCACCTCGTCGTGTGTGTTCAGAGACTCTGTCAAAGCGTAACGGCGCTTTTGTTTCATATTCAGTTAGTGCTTGTACTCATGACCACGTATTCATTTTGTTCCAAGTTAGTTTCCGTAATCGTTCAAATGAGAGTCCGTATTCATGACCGTTCCGACATATATTTAACGTAATATTGGTGTTTATAGAAACAAATGAAATACCGGATAATACGGTAAATGGCAGAGTGATTGTAAACGATAAACCAAATTCTGTTTGTATTCTTTGCGAATTCGTTATGAAGGAAATTGACGATCAAATTAAGGATAAAAGTAATGAGGTAAGTGAATTAATTACAATAAATACCAATTGGTAAAAAATATATTCGATTATTGTCAAAACTGTGTTTTGCTCAGCCTTGATGAACACAAAAATTACAGCTGCCTAATGTAAAGCTAGAGTGCGGTCCAACTGCCTACAAGCAGCAGTCGCCTCCGCTATGCCGGCTTAAGGAGACTAATGTGCACCGTCCAGATTGACAGTGCACAGTCCTCTCGCTATACCTGGCTACTTCCATACTGAACCCGAAACGCGACAAGGTATCTTCACGGGTGTTACATACGAAAGTGGTGGTACTACCCCAGGACGGCAGACTGGGCTAATAACCATCATCGGTCTGACTACCACTCTTCAAATGGTACTGAGAAAAAATAATAATATCTTTAATTGATTCTTTTTAGGATGAAATCAAGAGGATTGTTCACAACGTTTGCACCGTTATGCCAAAATCGGTTCGTCCCGAATGCGACGAATTTGTTGAGAAATACGCCGACCTTGTTATCAGTATGTTGGCGCAGGAACTTGACCCTGAAGACGTCTGCCGGGAACTCAAGCTATGCCCCTCTCACATCAACACCCCCTCTAAGGAAATTAAACGTAAGTTTTAAAATAACTTTACTCCCAGGACCCTTCAAGCGGAGTGTGGAGAAGCACCTTTTCCGGCCGGCATAGTAATGGCGACTGGGGCCACCGTAGAAGCGGTTCCCCAGTCGTCAGTGCCCATGGACCTCCACCAGGTAACACCAGGCCAGTTGAGGTCACATGTCGTGTCAACATGAAAAAAAAACTAGCTGAAATAGTTCAAATTCAAACTAGAATCTAGGTTTAGAGACGTGGATAACATTGACATTTAAGAGCTGGAAACAGGGGAGTGGTGAGAAGATGGTGTGGAGGGGAGGGGGTGCATGCAGGACTAATACGAATAAATAGACATGTCTATAAATAATATAAACTCTATATTAAGCTACAGTGCGATTCATAAGCGGAAACAACTGCTACCACAGATAAAAGTCGCCTCCGCTATGCCGACCCGAGGATGTGAATATCATGACCACATCTCTCGTTATATCCGGCTAATATTCCAAGCTGATCCCGGGACGCGACTAGGGAACAGTCTTACACTTGAAAGCGATGGTACTACTTGCTATTTCCATAATCAACAGTTCTTCCCGTCACCAGCGGAGTTTAATTTTTTTTTTCTTATTTAGAAGATGTATTGAATTGCGCCGTATGCGAGACCGTAGTAGCAGCCGTCAAGAAGGTTCTCACCACTGACAAAATGGATCGCAATATTGTTCATATTATTGAGAAATCATGCGCCATGTTGCCTGCCAAATATTTTGAGAGGGTAAGTGAATTAGGGCCTACTTTTTTTTACATAGCGGTGTGCACTGTCTTTAGAGGTGGTATAGCTAAGGCCACTGTTGTCTGTAGAGACTTCACATTGATATACCCTGTCATCAAAGCGACAAATTAAAGCGGAAATCGCAGTAGAGTAGCGCTGTAGTGCGGTTACTGCAAATAAAGCACTTTAGACTCGCGTCTCAAGCCTTTATAGTGCGGTTTAAGCCTAGTCATAAGAAAGATAATTATTAAAATGTAACGGAATATTTTTATAACGTTATTTTTAACTGTATTTTCTGGGTGTTTATTTTTTTATGTTATTTTCACAGTGCAACACGATGATGGAGATTTACGGTGATAGTGTCATCCATCTTATTGAAGAGTACGGTACCAAGAACGTTTGCCAGAAGATTGGTCTCTGCGATACCAAGTCCACGGCTTATGTCAAATTGTTCAAAGAAGAGCATTAGTGTAGGTTTTTATGTTTATAACAATAACTAGTTTTTCATGTTATTTATTTAATTTAAATAATTGACTGTTTTTATTGGTACATTAATTCACGTTCGTGGTCCTCTGGTCCTCTGGGATGGTTAAAATTATAAATTATCTTTACATCATCGCTGATAATTTCTCTCTCCACAGTATATATATTTTTTTAACTGAACAAAAGCTTTATACAGCTTTACTATCGTGTTTATTTTGATTATAATTTTGTAATATTTTTTGGTTTTTTTTTTAAATCTGTGTATGTCGGCGCATGAAAAATATGTCATCTATTCAATGTATTACACAAGAATTACATCACCCGGCAACACCAACCTACCCTCGTTAAAATAAAAGAATCGACGCAGGTGTTACAACACAGCTGCAGTTTGCAGGTGTTCCTACGCACGTGTAGTTTGCAGGTGTTCCAACGCAGCTGCGGCTCGCAGGTGTTCCAACGCAGCTGCATCTCGCAGGTGTTTTAACGCACCGTATAATTAAAGCAAAACAGGCAATATATAAGCAGGAGGCCCGGAGAAGAGGATCATTCTTACAACGGCGTTTGAACGGGATTCAATAATTTCAATTTGATATCAACGTATGATCTGTGTCAGTTTTAAAGTCAGTGTAACAAGTTTAATGTGATATTACAGTAATTACAAACAATTATAATATTAAACGAGTTTGAAGACAAAGTCGTTTCAATGGAGGATAATAGCTCGCAAGAGGTCAATGACCGTCCGTCATCTCCAATATTACAACCAACTCCTAAAATTTCTGATATCAGAAGTGAAACTCAACATCACGCTCGCGGACCAGAAGAAACAAATCAGTCGTTATCATCTTTGGTTAACATAATACAGAACTTGACTCAACACCAAAGTGATAGCGTTAAATACAATAGTGAATTACTTGCTAAATTAATGACAACAAATGGGACACCAAGACCACGGCTTTCCGACGTATATATTGCGTCATTCAACCCAGATGGAGATGTTCCGATACGCGATTGGTGTGATCATGTGGATCGAGCTAAAGAACACTGGAACCTTACAGATTACGAGGTATGTAATAAAATAGCTGGTTCACTACAGGGTCGCGCTAAAGCGCTAGGAGATACTTGGCTTATTAAGTCCCAATTGTGGGTAGATATGAGAGCAGCACTAATCCAAACCTTTGAGCCTGAAGCTAGGTATTCGAACGATATTGTGAAATTCCGAAATTTCAAATTCGATACTACTAAACCGGCTGATTCTATTACGAGAGCATGGAACTTTTGGAAAAGGATTATGCAAGGCAATAAAGACACAGATGCTGTTGAAGCTGTCATAGGGTGTATAGATAATGACTCTTTGCGACTTAGACTTCTTTCCAGTAAATGCTCCACTGTACCTGAGCTGATTTCGATCATATCTACTACGAAGATACAGAACGATAGATCGGACGAACCACTCGCAAAGCGTACGAGATATCGATTCTCTAAGAATGAGACTGCGGTTCGTAATGTGAACTGTTACAAGTGTGGCCAAATAGGTCACATGCAGTCAGGATGTACTTCCGATGTGGTACCTGAAGTTAAATCACTAATAACGAAATCACCTGACAATATAGCAACAGTGAAAACCAAATTTTGCAATTATTGTAAAAAATCCGGGCATATTGAAAGAGATTGCTTTCGGAGAGCAAATGATAATATTAAAAATATAAACATAGCTCGAACAGAATCACTAATATGTACCCCGTTGAAGATTATTATTAATAACAATACCTATGTGGCACTGTTTGATAGCGGTGCTGACAGTTCTCTTATTCGAAGATCTTTTAGTATGTCCTTACCAGGAAAACGGGAACACTCCACATTATTCCTAAAGGGACTAGGTACAGGAGTGCCGGTGGCGTCGTATCAAAGTGTGACTATAATCTGCGAAATTTGCTCTATATTTGTTGAAATTAAATTTCATGTTGTCGAGAATCATGAAATTCCGTGTGAACTTTTAGTAGGATGCGACCTTGTAAAAACCCCGGGTTTAAATGTTCACATTAACAATGAGGGCGCAACTGTATCTAGAACCTCTAATATTATGAGCATCATTCCGAATAAATACCTGATGAATAACATAGATACAGACTTAGTGGATCAGAAAGACATTACAACTTTAAAACACTTACTCAAAAAGTATGAAGA
Source organism: Tinea pellionella (assembly GCA_948150575.1). Taxonomy (NCBI): domain Eukaryota; kingdom Metazoa; phylum Arthropoda; class Insecta; order Lepidoptera; family Tineidae; genus Tinea; species Tinea pellionella. The sequence goes on from OX411252.1 coordinate 5,998,719, forward strand.
CATTTTTGCCTCTGGGATACCCAAAACTAAAGTAACAACAGGATGTTTAGAAATTAAACTTAAGGATCCCTTGAAAGTGGTTTGTCGTAGACCGTACCGAATGGCTCCAATTGAAAGAGACAAAATTAAATCTATAATCGACGAGCTTATTGCTAATGGTATTGTTCGTGAAAGTACCTCAGAATTTGCGAGTCCCGTAATTCTAGTAAAGAAAAAGAGCGGAGATGATAGGATGTGTATAGATTACCGAGAACTAAATAGTAACACTGTGCCGATAAAGTTCCCCTTGCCAATAATATCTGATCAAATTGATCGTTTAGCTGATGCAACATACTTCATATCACTAGACATGGCTCAGGGATTTCATCAAATACCCGTCAAAAAGGACTCTATTCACAAGACCGCTTTTATTACTCCAGATGGGCTGTATGAATACGTTATGATGCCATTTGGATTAATGAACGCTCCAGCTGTATACCAACGGTCAATAATGACCGCGCTACGCCCGTATCTTAATGAAATTCTAATTTACATGGACGATGTCCTTATAAAATGCAAGAGTTTTAACGAAGGTGTTTTACTATTAGAGAAAGTGCTATATACTTTGAGAGAATCTGGTTTCTCAGTAAACTCCAATAAATGTATTTTCTTCAAGAAATCGGTAGAATATCTCGGTAATGTAATATCGAATAACACAGTTAAACCGAGTCCCAGAAAAGTTGAAGCCTTGGAAAAGTCGCCCATACCAAGGAATGTCAAGCAAGTACGTCAATTTTGCGGTTTGGCTAGCTACTTCAGAAAATTTATACCCTCATTCTCAGAGCGTATGATTCCTTTATATAATTTAACTAAGAAAGAAACAAAATTTTCTTGGACGGTAGAGTGCGAAAATGCAAGACTAGATGTTATTCGCAGGTTAACTTCTGCTCCGGCTCTTACTATATATCAAGACAACTTGCCAATAGAGTTGCACACGGATGCGAGTAGTACGGGCCTTGGAGCAGTCCTAATTCAAAAGAAAGATGGAAGACAACATGTTGTGGCCTTTATGAGCATGAGGACAACTAAACCGGAGAGTAACTACCATTCATACGAATTGGAAACACTTGCAATCGTCCGCGCCGTTAAGCACTTTCGTCAATACTTATACGGACGATCTTTTACTATTGTGACAGATTGCAACGCCATTAAGTCGTCGTTACAAAAACACGAACTATTGCCCAGAATATACAGGTGGCTAGCATTTCTTCAACATTATGATTTTAAAATTGAATATCGTCAAGTAAAACGAATGCAACATGCGGATTATTTTAGCCGCAATCCAGTTTCTTGTATTAGCTTACTTAATACTACAGATTCATGGCTTAAAGTTGAACAACGACGAGACCCTGATTTATACACTATTATTAAAAGGATAGAACGAGGCGAAAACATTGAAAATTATCGCTTGCATAACTTAGTCCTGCAACGAAAACACATTGATGATGAACCTGGTAATAATCACTGGAAGAAGGTGGTACCTAGATCTTATCAGTGGAGTATTATAAACGCATATCACACATCTCTTAAACATTTCGGATGGGAGAAAACTTTATCTAAATTGCGAGAAGAGTACTGGTTTCCAGAAATGACAAATACAGTTCGAAAATTTGTAGATAATTGTGTGATATGTAAAACGAGTAAGGGATCATCTGGTGCAAAACAAATACGGATGCACCCCATACCAAAGGAGCCGATTCCATTTCACACCATACATATGGATATGACTGGCAAATTGACCAGCAGAAATAATAAGCACGAATATGTTATTGTTACTATAGATGCATTTACTAAATATACAATGTTGTCTTACGCCACGGATAAAACCACTAAGTCCATACTTTTAGCTCTGAAAAAGGTAGTGTCACTATTTGGTGCACCAAAACAAATTATTAGTGATCAAGACACAGCATTTAAATCGGAGTTTGAAACATACTGTAAAGAGCAAGGTATTATTCAACATTTTATAGCTCCAGGTGCAAGTCGTGCAAATGGACAGGTGGAACGCATGATGTCAGTTGTTAAAAACGGACTCACAATTATACGAAATCACGAATATAATAATTGGAAAACAGGACTCGATGCCTTACAACTTGCTATTAATTGTACTAAACATAAAACTACAGGCGTCAGTCCGCTTAAAGCTTTAACGGGAAGACAATGCGCCGTTCCGATTGAATTACTATCTTTAATAGATGAAAACACGAGTACTGTTAATCGTGAATTACTAGATGATTACATAGGTAAACGAATTAAAGCAAGAAGCAGTGTAGATAAATTGAGGTTTGATTCAGGAAAAGCGCGAGTGATAAGATTTAAAAAAGGTGATATCGTGCTATTTAAGACAAATCCAAGGAGTCAAATTGGTCTTGATCTCAAGTATGCAGATGCTTATGAAATTTATAAAATTTTACCTCATGATAGATACAGGGTTAAAAAAGTTGTCGGCAGAGGAAGACCAAAAAAGGTTGCACATGATCAACTGAGATTAGCTCCTAAGCCCGGAACTGTAACTAATCAGGACTCCGTGTCGGCGGTACCACGTGACCTGACAGGTGATGTCATGTCATGTGATTAACATTGAAAAGGGACATGGATGACAATATGTGAAATGTATTAAGGTCAGTATTGTAGGCTTTTTAATTGTTAAAGAGTCGACTGTGTTCATGTACTCAATTGGAGACGTTATCCTATTAAAGCCATTGACCGTGTTCTGGTTGGAGTGTGTACTCCCAGACATAAGTTTAACAGAGACGTTTTGATCTAGTCGGAGATGGTGTCTCCTAGACATAACGTTGACCATGTTGTTGTGTTCTGGTTGGAGTGTGTACTCCCAGACATAAGTTTAACAGAGTCGTTTTGATCTAGTCGGAGTTGGTGTCTCCTAGACATAACGTTGACCATGTTGTTGTGTTCTGGTTGGAGTGTGTACTCCCAGACATAAGTTTAACAGAGTCGTTTTGATCTAGTCGGAGATGGTGTCTCCTAGACATAACGTTGACCATGTTGTTGTGTTCTGGTTGGAGTGTGTACTCCCAGACATAAGTTTAACAGAGTCGTTGGTCTCCTAGACATGACACTGATTTGTAGCAAAGATCTAGTTGGAAGCGAAGTCTCCTAGATATAGTTCGTTAATGCTTAACTAAATTAAACAACTGACTTTTGAGCAACGTATTTTGATATGGTCAAATGATAAAATATGAATTACTTATGAAATATTATTCGGGGTGACACTTATAAAAGTGGCTAGTAAGAACTACTTTCTTCTTTATTTTATTTCAGGACATGTCGAGCTCGACCTGTCGCAGAATGGCCGTGTCGGCGCATGAAAAATATGTCATCTATTCAATGTATTACACAAGAATTACATCACCCGGCAACACCAACCTACCCTCGTTAAAATAAAAGAATCGACGCAGGTGTTACAACACAGCTGCAGTTTGCAGGTGTTCCTACGCACGTGTAGTTTGCAGGTGTTCCAACGCAGCTGCGGCTCGCAGGTGTTCCAACGCAGCTGCATCTCGCAGGTGTTTTAACGCACCGTATAATTAAAGCAAAACAGGCAATATATAAGCAGGAGGCCCGGAGAAGAGGATCATTCTTACAACGGCGTTTGAACGGGATTCAATAATTTCAATTTGATATCAACGTATGATCTGTGTCAGTTTTAAAGTCAGTGTAACAAGTTTAATGTGATATTACAGTAATTACAAACAATTATAATATTAAACGAGTTTGAAGACAAAGTCGTTTCAATGGAGGATAATAGCTCGCAAGAGGTCAATGACCGTCCGTCATCTCCAATATTACAACCAACTCCTAAAATTTCTGATATGTACAACATTATTTATTGTACTTGATAGTAATATTTTATATTTATAATAATTTCAACATGTAATGTTTATAAGTTAAATTAAATCATTAATCTTGAATTACTAATATTTATCTTTCTGAATTAGGTATTTATGTAATATATATGTATGTATTTATAATGTGTATATGTATGTATTTTATTGTATTGTATAGTATGTTACTATTATATTATTATTTATATCTTTATTATAACTATTTTTAGATTATTTAATATTAGGTACTTCTTGACTGCATCATCCGCTTTTCTCTTTTCCTTACAATTTATTTAATATCAATTGGTTGTCTGGAAGAAATTGCTTTTAGTGATAAGACCGCCAATTACAGTAACTTATTTATGATTTTGTATTTCTTTAACTGTGTTAAATGCAATAAAGAATTTATTATTATTATTATTATTATTATTTATTTATTTTTTGTTACAGTAAAAGAAAACAACTTTCTCTTCGATGGTATAAGAAGTAATCTCCATTATTTTTTTAAGTTCCATTTTTATTTTTATTTTACCAAATTTATAATTTGTAAGTTTTTTTTTATTATTAAGACCGTCTAGGCGTCTCGTTATAGATGCGTGATTACATGGAAATTACAACAAATATTTACGCGTTTAGGACGAGACGCCTCGGTTGATAGTTGCGCTTGGTCTATTAGAATGGGATTTCCTTTTAAATATTGTCATATTATTATGTTTATCTTTTGCTTTTTTATTGTATAAATAATGTGTACTTACATAATTAAATATTTCTTCTATAAACATATGTTTTAACTTTCATTATTGTCTATCACTTTTATTATAATTTGACTTTACTGTTTTTTCTTTGTAAACATAGTAATCCTGTGATAGAAAGATAAACTCATTTGTAAGCTAATTTGTTTATTAAATAAATAAAAAAGTGTAAAAAAAACGCAAATTGTTTTATTGTTAACCCTTTTACAATAAATAGAAATTATAAACAAAATATTTCTCATCGTATGATCAGAAAATGTTAGAACCAATAATTGCTCTAAATTATAAGAAAAATTAATAATTTTTACAGTTATTATAACAATTTTAAAATTATTACTGACAATACTAGACCACGAATTGGTGAGGTAAGAGTTTCAGCAGTGGACCGGCATGATGGGAGTTACATCTTTGTGCTCTTGCGCACGTACTCAATTGGTACGCTATTCTTTATGCATCTCACCATTGATTGATACAACTAGATGTGCAATAACTCTCCTAATGTGACGCGAGAGAAAAGATGGCCGCAGTCACCTTTAGGTTCTTTGTCAGTTAATATTTGATTTGACGGCAACATTGTCAAATCGTTTGAAGCGGCTTACGCTTTTTTCATGTCATGGCATCTCACATGCTGTTTCTACACTTGAGCACAACAGAAATTTCACATAAATAAACTGTCGTAAAAGTAATAGACAGAAATAATACAATATAAATATAGCTACAAATTGTAATCAGTAATTACTACTCTCGGTAAATTAAGTAAAATTTCGGAAAAATCTTGTTTTAAAAAAATTATGTATAACCTACTATTATGTAATATTAGAATAACACTAATGTTACGCTTTTATCCACTAAAACACTTTTGTGTGCGAGTGTACGCGTGTGTCTCATACCTCGAGAATAGTGAAAATCTAGACTAAAACGCTCTAAATGGTACTTAAAAGTTGCTTTTGTAACCTCCAGCTAATGCGGTCTAGTTTGTTGCTGGCAATAATTAATACTATAATTATTTTAATGCAAATGAGTCTTCCGAATGTTCTGGAGTTAAACATCTTTTATCAATGACTTCATCGTCGATTTTGACATCAATTTGTGGTTCGTTTGGATTGTTTTTATGAAGGTAGTCGGCTAACCAAAGAATAGGGTCCTCTGGTTTCTCATGCGCTAACTTTGTCAAACCCGGCAGTAGTGTCGGTGTTATGAACCGTTGAATGTAGTTAGAAACTTCTAGATTTCGAAGTAAAGGGCCAACGATCACTGAAACATGTATTAGGTATTTACACACTTAGTCGCGCAACAGGATCAGCTTGCGAGTAGGCAGATATACCGAGTGGAGTTTGTATATTCTTGGGCGGTGTACATTTGTCTTTTCAAGGCGGCTGCTGTTTGTAGACATCTCTGTGACAGCGTCATGGACCGCAATATAGATTAACATTAGGCGAAGAAGGAAGTATTTCATCGGCATATGATTATATTCCACCTGGTGTTAAGCTAGATTGCCGTCCATGAACAAAAACAACTGCTAACACAGTTTCTGAAGGCAGTAGTGGTCTCCGCTATGCTGGCTTGAGTAGATGAATGTGCACCATCCAGGTTCACAGTGGACACACCTCTTACAAAAATGAACCCTTTTAACTCGTTAACTATATAAAAATGTGGAATTATTCGATTTTTTCTAATTCATTGTAGAAATTATAACATACTAACTCTTAGGAAAGAAGAAGTGAATTTCAGCCAATGCAGCAGCCTGAGATGAGCTTCCATGGAGCCCGTTAAAATAATCTCCGTGGTCTGTTCGATGGCCATAACAAGCACGAAGACTATCTGGCCAATAAGCTTGAGCTTCAGCAACCCTGTGGACGCAGAAATAAGTTTTTAACGTAATGATCGTTGCTAGTGTTTGTTGCTTCAATTTCTGTGGCACATTGGTCAGCGTGCCACACGGAAGTCAAGAGGTTCTAGATCCGAGATCTGAACATGAAACAAATGTTTACAATTAATAAAAAAGTTTTGGAGTGTCTCACCCGCTTGATGTGAGTTAGACACTCCAATATTAATTAATAAGATTTGGAAAATAAAACGTTGTGGTTGTGTTCAAAGTAAAATGTATTCTCTGGTAAAAATAATAACAATTGACAATCTCTTTTTTTTTTATTTTTTTTTTATTGTAGCTCGACATGTGACAACACTCCGCCTGATGTAAAGCTAGACTGCGGTCCATGAATGGAAACAACTGCTACCACAGAGAAATCTCTACGGGCTGCAGTCGCCTCCACTATGCCGGCTCGAGGAGACGAGCATGTACCATCTAGATTGACAGTGCACACTCCTCTCTTATACCTGGCTACTTTCAAACTATCCCCGAAACGCGACAAGGTCACTTCTCGGGTGTTACATTCGAAAGTGGTGGTACTGCCCCATGACGACAGATTGGACAAATAACCATCATCAGTCTGCCTACCACTCTTTAATAGTGCCTATAGGCACTGAGCGACCAAAGTACATATAACAAAGTTACATTACAAAGGTACCGGTCTTTAGCGAGGTTCGAACACGGGTCTCATTGATCGTGAGTTCACGCGTCTTACCGCTAGACCACGGCCGCTCATTGAGGTGAAAAGTGGTTGCAACAAAGTATTTACTTTGGGTCTGGTTATTTGTTGTATTTTTGTGTTAGAGCAGTGGTTCTTAACCTTTTTTGGCTGGCGACCCGAAGTAGAAATATATTTGAAGTCCGCGACCCTAATCCTAATCTATTTTATTCTATTTTATTTTCCAGTGACAGGTACTAAAATGACATATTATAAAAACATATTAGTAAACTTTTATCACTTCTTTAAAGTCGTTTGGCGGCTTTCCGCAACCCAACCCAATACCTCTCGCGACCCGGATTTGGGTTTAAAGAATGTTAGGTTATAGGCCAGGATAGGTATAGGCTTGTAATGTATGCACTGAGCGACCAAAGTTGCAATTGGTACCGGAATTTAGTGAGATTTGAACACGTCAACCGTTAGACCGCACCCGATCTATAGTATATTAAAAATATATGTGTTTCTCTTATTTTTAGTTGTTCATTTACTATAATGCTATGAAATTAAAAGTGAATGATGTAACCTGGCAGGTCCCATAAGTTTAATCCATCGCTGTATACAATTTCTCGTAGCAAGCACGAGAGCAACGATTGGTCCGCTGGACATGTGAGCGACGAGATGTGGGAAATAATTATGTCCGTAGTGACTTTTATACAGATCGGCTGCTTGTTCTGGTGTTAATTTTACATAACGTTTCTGTGAATTAATGAATAAACTTTAAAAACAAATGTAATTAAATATTATTCTAACTGTTACCCGCAACTTCGTATGCGTGTTAATAATACTTTCTTCCACTAATTTATCTCCTTGAAAAATTACCGAAAGCCTCAAAAGAACTTATATCCTTACTTGATTCCCTATACAAACTTGAATCCTCCTGCTTCCTTTTTTTGAGACAAAAGGTTGCTTATTTCCATGCGCGGGGGATGTAATCTTCTTGCTAAATTTTATTCAAATCTGCTCAGCGGTGTATTCGTGAAACAGACAGAATTACTTTCACATTTATAATATTAGATGATAATAGTGATATTAAAAACAATAGCTTTTATTATTATAGTAATGTAGGGAATCATTTTGTTACTCTGTTCTTTATAGTTTAGCCTAGAAAAGCTTTTGTTCGTTATAGGTAGAAAGGTCAGTTAGTCGTCATAGCCAAAGCCTTTTGGCGCCACGAAAAGGTCAAAACATATACCTACTTTTACGGACGATGAATAATGAATATGTTATGAACTCATTTTAGTATTTATTAAGACATTTAACTCGAACATGAATAAATTATATACATACTCGTATATAACAGTATAACATAGTTAATCATTTACAAAATGTTTTGCTCCTAACAAAATATTTTTTGCAGATTTTTCGAAAAAATTTCATGATTTTTTTTTTTTTTAAATAACACTTGTATAGTTCACAGTAACCCCTTTCAAAAACCCCTTGCAATTTTTTTTTATTTGGCAATATAGCAATTTTTTGAATTCATAATTAGTTTTTTTTTAAGGTTTCAATAGATAGTCGTAGTGACCGAGTGTTGCTGCGACACGTGGCGCGTGTTCGCTCCCCTTTTCAAACTATGTTAGTAGGGTTGACTACGAAATTGTTAGATAAATAAATATATAAATTTTTTTAATTAATGGTTTTTTTGTTTTGTTTGTTCTTGTTTTTATAAATTTTAGGCAAATCTAGCACGATTATTAAATTATGATGAATACACAGCCCGAGCTTTTTTCTATTAAATTTTCATCATGGTTTGATAGGTATACTAAAATTAAGTAGACAAATTGAAACATCGGTATTTAATTCTATTTAATAAAAAATGTGGTTGAAGTCGAGGAGAACCACCGTCCGACATGCATTGACTCGTCATGATGGGAGTGGAATATAGAGATAGAAGTCGCTAGTACCTACTCCATAGTCTCATCCCAAGATGTAAATCTCGTAAATTAATCATATTGTATTTATTTTCTCTTTTGTTTCTCATAAACTGTAATATTGTAGAATGTTATGTAATATTATTGCATAATAAATGAGAATGCCTATTTTTGGACCCACTTGATATCTAATAATTTGGTAACAAAACAATATTCCAAAATAATAACTTATTTTTTCATGAATTCATTTTACTTATATCAACACATCATTTACTAATCAATAGACAATGTTTAAGTACATAAAAAATAGATATCATCAATTATTAAAGCATAACCTGAAATATTGCTTCAGAACACTCAATATCCAAGTGAAAAATTTAAAACCGATTGGTAATAGTACGTAGATTTATTTTTCTACAAAATTAACTAGAAATCATCTACAAACTCGAGAAATAAATTGTGGGCCGAATTCTTTCTCTTAGGCGAATGGGCATTCTCCTTTGAAAATAACATACACAACCCTAACATGAGAGGGTCTGCTTGTGACGCGAAATAATTAATGCGCCCTCGGCGATATGAGTTTTGCATATCGACCCCTAACAATGGTGGATATATACATAACCCCTGCTGGACATAACTCTGGACGAGATAACACAAGGGTGTCTTGTTTTAATCTTACTTCTAAATATTTCAACAGAGTACCATGTTTCCTTTTATAAGAAGTATGTTTGTCGCTCCATTGAAGGTATTACAAAAAAGAGTTCGCGCCAAAGTTCGCTCGACAGAAGTGTCCTTCACTTCAACAAATGATGTAGAGAAAGTGTGTGTACGATGGAGAAAGTCGGAAGCAGAATGGAAATAGAAGCCAGTGGTATCGGTGACGGTGACGATCATGTTTTCTCCCCAATAAACTACATAGCAACCGAACGCGTAACGGCTTTAAGACAGTTTCGCTTGAAATGAAACGAAATGAAATCTTTATTGCGTGTTTGGTATTAGGTAATTTCTGATAGTAGTAAAATAAACATGTCCAGCTAATATCTGCCTTTGCAGGCGTACACACATTTGTCCGTATTACATAGTTACAGTCATCTATCCATTATTACAAATCGTATTAGTTAATAAAATAAAATTAGAATAGATATAATGATAATATAATGTCAATATATAAACAGTACCGCGCTACGGAATCACTTTAATAATGTCATAGAAAATTACAAAAATATATATATATAAAAATAAAAGTTTATGCGTGTGAGTTTCTCTACATTAATCAGACATATATATATATACATAAATTCTCCCTGTCCTTCAGCATAAACGCCATTCATTATTAAAATAAAAAATATAAAGTCTGACCCTCCATGTTTAATGACGAATGAGACAATAGCAGAGAGGGACGTTCTACCAAAATTATCGATTGCGTTCATAAGTGAATGCCGTCAAGTGTGTTTTATTACGTCCATAATATTCTATCTATAGAAGAGACAAGAAAAAAGACTTTTTTTTAAATTTCTACAGGCACAAGTTGCTCCGCTATGCCGGCTTGAGGAGACGACGCACCATCCAGATAGACAGTGCACACTCCTCTCGTCATACCTGGCTACTTCCAAACTGTTCGCGAAACGCTTCAAGGGTATTACATTCGAACGTGATGGTACTACTCCAACACAGCAGACTGGGCTAATAACCATCATCAGTCTGCATACCACTCTTACTGATTAGGATTCCGAAAATAATTGTATACTCTTTGACATATTTAATTAGAAATATAAAAATTATCAAGTTGAAAATTAATAAAAACCAAATCTCATCAAGCCGGCATAGCGGACGCGACTGCTGTCTGCAGATCCCCTTCTCTGACAGCAGTCGCCTCCGTTCATGGATCGCACTCTAGCTTAACATCTGACGGAGTGTGGTCATATGACGTGTTAAAATAAAATAATAATAATATAAAAAAAAGTAAGTTATGTTTACAGTTGTCAGTAATATTTTAAAATATCCTAAAAATAGAAAAAAGGGGTGTATGGAGGCAGGAGCGTGTTAAATCTAGACTCCCTAAAATATGTCGACCTCACCTGCTGGCGGGATTTGACCACCAAATAAGGGTGGTAGAAACGCAACAGGCGTGGGCAGAATGGGAAATATATATTGCTACCGATATCTAGAACTATACAAAATTATTTCTAACCAGACTAATTTACTTAATTTGCTTATAGTAGAAGAGAGAAAACGTGATCAATAGGATTGTAGATACTAACTGCTAAAATATTAAAGCCATTTTCCCTTATAGTCTTAATAATATTGGCAGCATATTCATAAGCTTCGGGCTTTATAATTGCAAGAGTGCGCTCTGAATATGAATGGTATTCAGCACTCGAATCAGTAGAATCAATAGACATTTTAAACTGTTTTAATTAAATTTGAGTAATAAATGGTTTTGCAAATGTTGTTTTTTGACAAAATTTAATAAATAAACAACTGACATATTTACGTTTCAATATTACAAAAAAAAAGGTATCAAAAATAGGAAACGAAATTAATATCTGCAAATTTTTTAAATTACTATTTTGTTTATTTAAAAGCAACAATATTAATGCAAAAATTATAAAACGTCTAAAAGAAACATCATAAAGTTAAAAACTAAACAGAACATTAATCTAAAATCGATGTAAAATCAGTTTACGGGCTTATAAAAAGCCTATTAATAATAGAAAACGTACGGAGGCGACCTTCAAGTTTCCAATCCAAGTGAGGTGGGAAAACTCGCACGCGTTTTCCGGGGGAGGTTGGCGGCTAGTAGGCGAGGGGAGAGGGTAGGCGGCGGCGCAGTGCTCCGCCAGTACCCCAGTGCCCCCGGACGGTGCGGCGGTACCCTACCTCCACGCCATGCCCGGGCCGCACTGACTGTCTCCCGCCACCCGACACGCACCGCCTCATACATGGACAACTCGTGCCTCCTCGACCTCCTCATCAGGTGCTTCGCGATGACGGAGCCTGAGGACCTTAACTTCACGGCCTTCACTGACCTCTGTAGGCTCTGCTCTTTGAAGAGCGGTCCAAGGCTACACGTCTTCGACAAGGAGTCCGAACAGAGGCAGATATTATTTAAACTTCGGACTTGTATGCCATCTATGGTGAGTCATTTTTATTATTTTACGAATTATAAATTTTTAGTGTCACGTAATAATTTAATATATCCTATAGTTTTAGTAAAATTATAATATTATTATGTGACATAATTATTTAAATTGGTCGTATGTAAACATTGTATGAACTGGGAAGGTGATGATACAATGAGCGACTACGCGCTACGATGCGGCTTGTTCACGTAGCGCCTGCGCGTAATATTGCTACGCACCTGAAACGTTTTAGGAGAACGCGGAACTAAACATTCCTTTATGTTGAAGTCAAACGCCAATCGAATAATATATCTTTACTTTGATTGGTTAATTAGCGCCTAAAAATATAAACATTTTTCTATAATAATAAATAAAAACTAATATAAAATTTTAAATATAATTATTTAAATAATTAGATCCCAATAATAATTAAAAAAAACATGAAAGTAATATTGGCAAATATTATATGTTTTCAAAATTAGGATTTAATAGACACCGGAAGGGATTGTCAAATAATCACTTTGCTATTGATAAATAAGTGTGTCGTCACGTGACCACTGTTCCCCCTACAATCGATATGACAATGACATGTTACGTTGCTATCCCTAAATAAGAAGGATAATACGTATAACAATACAATTTTTTATTAAAAACAGCGCAGAATTTTAGTTAACTTAATTAATCAATAACAATATATTTTACCCAATTTAATAATAATCCCTCTTAAAGGTAACGTAAGAAACCCTTTTTATTACATCAAATATACTTTCATTGAATAGTCACGATTTCTTTGAACTTTATACAAAGAAAACTACATTTAAAATGGCGCGTAAAACAACCCTTATGAACCCAACAACAACATTGATGAAGAAAATATTATTTATAGGTTTCTTTTGAAATGCCTTACATAGGTCATTGACCTTATTGATCTCAGTCATTTGATGACATAGATACTCGTATTAACTTACAGTAACTTGGCATCTGTTAAATGTAACACCCGTGAAGCGACCTTGTTGCGTTTCGAGTATAGTTTAAAAGTAGCCAGGTATAACGAGAGGAGTGTGTACTGTCAATCTAGATGGTACATGCTCGTCTCCTCCAGCCGGCATAGTGAAGGCGACTACTGCCCGCACTCTAGCTTTACATCAAGCTAGTGTTGTCACATGCCGAACTACAATAAAAAAAAAGATAGAGTGTACCGAGAAACGCCTATATGTAGTAGCAGTTGCCTCTAACATGCATTGCTACAGCTACTTCCAACTAAACCCAAAATGCAACTAGGTCACTTCAAATAACTTTTTCAGTTATTAATTTCATCATTACAAGAGAGTTTGAATGTTAATTTATAAATCACAATAAATTTCGTGAAACAGTTTATAAACAAAAATCAATAATATTTATATCAAAATTGTTTGAAGAGGCAAGTGAACTTTAACCTCGATACAAACAACGGCGTATTCCATATTTCTTCTAAATTATTCATTTGCGTATTCAAATATTTATTATCAGGTACTTACTCATGTCTTCAACTATCTAACTAGACATGCAGATTATATTAATACTCACTCCACTAGTTTAGCTAAAAGGCAAATCACAAAATATACTCGCATTAGTCGCCTCCGCTATGCCGGCTTAAAGATACGAGTGCGCACCGCCCAGTCTTCTTGTTATACTCGACTACTTCCAAGCTGATTCCGATTCCGAGAAACGCGACTAGGTCACCAGTGTCTTTTTTTTAAAGCTAGAATGCGGTCCATGAATGGAAATAACTGCTACTACAGAGAAACCTGTGCGGGCAGCAGTCGCCTTCACTATGCCGGCTTGAGGAGACGAGCATGTACTATCCTAGATTGACAGTGCACACTCCTCTCGTTATGCTTGGCTACTTTCAACCTATTTCCGAAACGCGACAAGTTCACTTCAGGGTTTTTACATTCGAAAGTGGTGGTACTACCCCAGGACGGCAGACTGGATAAATAACCATCATCAGTCTGCCTACCACTCTTTAATAGTGCCTATAGGCACTGAGCGACCAAAGTGCATATAACAAAGTTACATTGGTACCGGTCAGAATTAGCGAGGTTCGAACACGGGTCTCATCTATCGTGAGTTCACGCGTTTTACCACTAGACCACGGCCGCCCAAAACTAGGTTGCTTGAGTGGATAACTAGCCTAATTATTATAATAATACAGCAGGTATCAAAGGACGACTTTCTACCAAAGAAGATCTGCGAGCGTTGCGTCACGAGATTGGAACAACTTTACGAATGGCGACAGAATTGTCTGAACACCGACTCCGTACTTCGAAACTACGCTGAGTCTATGAGAATTGTCACTTCAACTATTAATTTTCAAGTAAGTATTATTATTTTATCAAGGGTAGGCAGTAACTTTGGAAAATAATAATTCGTATTATTTTAAAAGTGGTCATTATGTTGCGTTTCGGGATCAGTTTGAAAGTAGCCAGGTACAATGAGAGGAGAGCGCACTGTCAATCTGGGTGGTGCACATTCGTCTCTTCAAGCCGGTATAGAGGAGGTGACTGTTGCTTATAGAAAATTCTCTGTAGTACCAGTTTTCTCCGTTCATGGACCGTACTCTAGCTTTACATCAGGTAGCGTGTTTTATATGCCGAGCTACAATTTAAAAAAAAAGTAGGAAATTAGTTGATAAAGTAAGTCGACGAAACAATTAAAATTAACTAAATAGATTCGCCTTTTTAGAGTAATATGGTTATTAAGTGCAGGTTATAGTGATTTATAATATATTTAATTTTTTTTATTGTTGCTTGGCAAGTGACAACACTCCGCCTGATGCAAAGCTAGAGTGCGGTTCATGAATGGAAGCAACTGCTACTACAAAGAAACCTGTGCGGGTAGCAGTCGCCTCCACTATGCAGGCTTGAGGAGACGAGCATGTACCATCTTAGGTTAACAGTGCACACAGTTATACCTGGCTACTTTCAAACTGCCCGAAATGCAACAAGGTTACTTCACGGGTGTTACATTCGAAAGTGGTTGTACTACCCCAGGACGACAGACTGGACAAATAACCATCATCAGTCTGCCTACCACTCTTTAATATATTGTGACATTTATGTTTTCTATTTAATATCTTCACCGTGTACAATACGCTTTGGGCCACAGTCTAGTTCAGTTACTATTATTTATCTGTTGTGTATTTTATGCTGACTGTGGCTTGTTGTATTTACCAAATAAAATAAATAAATATTTATTACCTATGTATACAGTATAAGTATAAAACTTTGTAATACAATTTCATATCCCTCGAATACGGCAATTTATGTCAACGCCCTCAGGTAAGCCAGCGTTCACTACTCAGGTTTAGTGACCTTAATACATTGACATCGTTTAGTAACTAGCTTTATTAGCGTTATAGTATTTTCATTAGGATCTTTGTTTAAAAAAAATATTGAATTATAAAATAAAATAAACTTGTTTAAATATTTAAATAAATAAGTCAAGTAAATAAAAATAACGGTTATGGTAGTTAGGTACTGTTCTCATTCATAGCTTCTTGAGGGAGAAGAATCCCCCTTATAAAATCACCTTTTTAAGCCCTCCCGAGCGCTAACAATGGGAGACGAAAAGTAGCAGAAAATTTATTTAATTTTTTTATTTAATCTGAAGTTCTATTAAAATAGAATAAGCGCTATTTGTAGTCCAGATTCATTGTCAATTTTCCTAAATTTTTGACGTCAATATGCAACAAAAACTGATTATGCAGCAGGGGTAAGCAGCGTACCCGGGCGGGGTAGGGCGAGTCTCCACTATTGATCCGCGCGCCCGGACCTATCGACCGCCCTCCCTCCGAAACAATACATCTACTACCATAAACGACTTTAAGAACTATCACTTAAGGCAGCCTTTTGAACTAAGCGATCGACCGTTTTCGCAAATTTTCCAAATAAATTTCGACCTAAAACAAACGTAATATGTGTGTTTGTCGTACGAATCGTGCACTCGCTCCGGCAAGTAATGAATTATCCACTTTAACTGGAATGTAATAGAGTTGTCGTGTATTGAAGGTGCGCGGGCTGATGTTATCAGGAAGTCAGGATTTGGATACGCATGTCCAAACTGCTATTGTCTTTTACGATACAGAAGAGTCTTTCATCTTTTATGTGAAGTTACGTAACCGAATAAACGAATACTCGTAGATAATGATTATTACAAAAAAACATCACAATTACAAACAAACGCACGTGGTGTTGTGCGTAGACAAGCTATGCAATATGTCCCACTAAAGCTGTACCACCCACTCGAGCATGGCAGGCAGAAAGCCACCATGCTCGGGGGTGCTGTTAACCCTGACCTAGCAGCCGGGAGGTGAAGGATATTCCTACTACAAGCACCCCCAAGCTACCCCACCACCCTGGCCGCGCCGTGCCCCCCACGTTCACACGTTCTACTCCCTGATGATGACAGAGCTTAACATCATTCAAAAGGATACAAACAAGTTTTTTTTATTAACTCTGATTTATTTAAAAAAATAACAATTATGTAGAAATAATTTAAGATAGATATTAAACTTTTCAATATGATGTTAAAAGTACTTATCATAATAATTAATTTTGATCTAATAAATATTGATTAAACAAAGCCAATTGTAGAGAAAAAATAGATGTCGTTTAGAAGAAATAGTATATTTAAAATGCTTTCGTAATATCATAAATTCAATACCAATGTTTTCTGGTCTTGATGGGTCAAGCGAAAGTCACGTGTCTCAAACATAATTGAGTGTTTGCGTATGACTGTTGATGGCCCTCGACCCTCGGAAGTGTATTATTATTGCTAAATAAAATATTTAACAATATTATAGATTTACAGAACTCGAATAAATAATCTAAAACAAAAATTACATAAATCTTGATTAATAAAACTATAAATAATAAAATATTTTTATGGCGGGAGAAAATTTATTGTTTCATTCTTTTGCCAGACTAATTTCTAAAGTCTAGACTCCAACTCTGTCTGGCTGTAGTTCCGCATCTTCCAAATGGTTTTTGTAGACAAGCTAAGAAAATATGGAAAAAGATTTTTCATAAAAATTATAATGATATTTAATAAAATGAGCATGTTATTATCAACTCATCTAATTGTAAAAAAAATACATAATATAAAAGATTATTTAGCGTGTATGTGTGAATGGTATGTTTTTTGTATTGTAGCTCGGCATATAACAACGCTCCGCCTGATGTAAAGCTAGAGTGCGGTCCTTAAACGGAAACAACTGCTACTACAGAGAGAAACTCTACAGACAGCAGTCGCCTCCGCTATGCCGGCCTGAGGAGACGAGTCTGCACCATTGACAATGCACACTCCTCTCGCTTACTATACTTTTTTATTCTTTTTTAAATAGATTTTTAGTATATTCGTATTTTTATAAATAATACCCATTTGTAACTAAATATATTAGGTTTCGCTCATAAAATAGGTTAAATAATGGCTTTTAAACATATAATTAGTTTTGCATAATGAAATATAATTGTCTACACTAAACAAAAAAAAGCTCATTTCTTACATTGATAGCCATTTCCTCAGGTGTTGAAGGAAAAGTGTTATCGATCTAGACAAACTTGACTCTTGCATTTACTGCAGAGTCTTAGACGGGATCGCTCGTTACAGCTCAGTCGTCAAATCTTTCGTGTACGTGTAGTGAATTATAATATTATTAGAATTGTTTTCAATTTGTGTTATTAGCAAAAGAAATTAAATTGGACAATGTTGTGACTTAAATAGTTTATATTTAAATGAAATTCCGGACACCGCTAACGATTTTTGTGAGTCGCATTATCCTATCTTTCCTATAAATATATATATATTTTTTATAATTAAATAAAGTAAGAAGGGGTCAAAGGAAAATTTGTGATACGTAAAACAGTTGTAAACCATCTGTGACTAGCAATCTCTGACCCTGTCCCTTGAGTAAAATAAGATTTCCCCCTATTTTTTAAACAGTAAAACTTATAGAAAAATTAGATTTAAAACTTCTAGTAAACACATATATAAATTATGGTAAAAATTAAATTTGAGAATACATAATATAAATTATGGTGAAAATTCAATTTAAAAAAAAAACAACGCGCTCATTACACTCAGATTTTAAGTTAAAGTTTAATGATAAAAAAACCCAGCATTTTAACCCAAAAAAACCATTAATTTATAATTAATAGGCTTCTAGAAAGTTTTAAAATCGTAAATTGTAGATACCAACTACCACATAATCGGGCACCCTCTTTACGCAAGTTTACATTTAATCAGTGTTGCGTATGTACGATAAGGTCTCCCTCATCGGTACCCCCAGTTCATTTTCATTATAACCCCTCTTCAATATCGCTTCTTTGAACTATTGCGGGCTATATTTAAATATTTATTTTCTTAAGAATTTTGCAAATGTATTTATTACAAATGTTTTCAACAAATTATTATTTGTGTATAACTGCGGTATGAATAACTAATATTATCGCATTCCACCTCACTTCTTGTTGTTAATTTATTTTCTATTCAATCCAATTTTACCTATAATTTATAATAATTGGTACCTATACCAAAAAAATAAAAGTATATATTTTAAATTTCTTCGCTTAGGTAGGAAACTGTCTAAGCATTAAAGACCCTCGGTAAAATCGAAAGCGCTAATCGCCCTAAACATTTTCTTTTCGAAGTTCATTGCCCCCACAATAGTCGGCAGAATTTTGGTAATTATCATAGGGAGTAAAAGAAGGTGATGTGTAGAGGAATGAATGTCGCAGGGTGTAAGGGGAACGACTCACTTTCGGTAGGGTGAATGCACTCGCGGGGGTGTCCACCCTATGCCTTCGACCCTCCTTGAGAGGAACAGGAGCCCTTTGAGGATTGCATAGTAAAGACATCTTTGTAGGCGGTGGACTATATTTTTGTGCACAATATCAAAAAAAAATATAGCACGGAATTAAATTAAATCTTTGCACGTGCCCAATTTATTATTTTATTTTTTTCAAATAAATTAATATTGTAATAATGTTTGACTACACACTTTCTTCGTATTTATTCGTAAGTTGACTGCCGCATATTATTACAACCAAACATTATTGTAAATTTAATTTGTCGTAGGATGGTACAGTAAACATGGACAAAATGACTGAGGCGCAGAAAACGGCTTACTTAGAAGCGCATGTGGCAGTACAACAACATATGGCCCAAGCTGCTACGGCTGCACGTCGA
Organism: Tinea pellionella; assembly: GCA_948150575.1. Lineage (NCBI taxonomy): Eukaryota > Metazoa > Arthropoda > Insecta > Lepidoptera > Tineidae > Tinea > Tinea pellionella. The sequence goes on from OX411252.1 coordinate 6,018,163, forward strand.
GAACAGCAACAACAACAACAACAACAACAGCAACAACAACAACAACAACAGCAGCAACAACAACAGCAGCAACAACAACAGCAGCAGCAACAACAACATCAACAACAACAACAGCAGCAGCAGCAACAACAGCAACAACAACAACAGCAACAGCAGCAGCAGCAACAACAGCAAACTAACACGGCCAGTCGTCACCATCAAGAAATGCAGGTATTTAAATATTCGAGTGTAGCCGCGGAAATAGATTATGAGTATCGACCTGCGCACTTGTCGACTTTTAGACGAATCGTGAGGTGAGGTGAGACAGAGGGGAGGACATGGTCGACATTCGATGGTCGACTTGTTCGCTTTCCGCGTTAAGACAGTGTTTTTTGCGTTTATACATGTAATTAGCTGTTAAATATGGATAATATTACAGCAAACTCAAAACAATACGGGAGCAACACACCCAGCTCATCCGTCGCCACCAACTGTGAGTTCCACTCAACACCATTATGGAAGTATTAATTCACCAATAAAAGTACCTCAAGTGAGCTCCAGTACCGGAGGGCCTGATAGCACATTTACAGTGCCTGATGATGTGGGGATGGGATATGAAGGCGGGGTTAGAGTTTTGCAAAGTCTTGGAAATTGGTAAATAACTTTAGCATATTTATTATCGAGGTTTATTATTTTTTTCTTCACTTTTCTTATTTATTTTTGCTCTTAAGGTCACCTGAAGTAACAAATACTATACCGAGACCTAATTTAATACCCTTTTCGGAGCCATATGCTGAAGGAGGGTCTATGAATCCAGGAACAAGACTTAAAGCTTTACAGGGATCAAATATTCGAAAACATCCTGCTATTAAACCTACTAGTTCTACAAGTGAAGGTAATTACTATTATATAAATGTGAAAGTGACTCTATTTGAATAGATTTCGATAAAAATTGTCAAAAAGCTAAAAATGAAAGAATTTTTTTTTATTGTAGCTATAACAAAACTCCGCCTGATGATAAGCTAGAGTCACGAACGGAAACAACTGCTACTACAGAGAGATTTCTGCAGGCAGCAGTCGTCTCCGCTATGCCAGTTTTAGGAGACGAATCCAAGTTGATAATGCACACTCCTCTTGTTATATCTGACTACTTCCAAACAGAGCCCGTAACGCGACAATGTCACTTCACGAATGTTCCACTTTAAAGATTGATTGATTGTTTTTAGGTACAAAAGCTTTTGAATGCACTGTCTGCGGCAAAGGTTTGGCGCGTAAAGATAAATTGACTATTCATATGAGAATACATACGGGTGAGTTATTATTATTATTATTTTTTCGGCATGTCACAACTAAAGCTAGAGTGCGGTCCATGAATAGAAAAAACTGCTACTACAGAGAAACCTGTGAGAGCAGCAGTCGCCTCCACTATGCCAGCTTGAGGAGACGAGCATGTACCATCTAGATTGACAGTACACACTCCTCTCGTTATACCTGACTGCTTTCAAACTATTCCTGAAACGCGACAAGGTCACTTCACAGGTGTTACATTCGAAAGTGGTGGTACTACCCCAGGACGGCAGACTGGACAAATAACCATCATCAGTCTTCTCAGCGACCTTATTGTTATTAACAAAAACCATTATAACTGAAAACAATTATATTTTATTATATTAAATTTTGATGAAAATTTTAGTTTGTGTAGTGTTGTGTTTTAATTATGGTAAAAAAAAGACATCAACCCAGCGGCTTAGTGTTGAATTGTTTATGTAGCAAGTTGACTAAAGTTCTATGAGCATTTTGTCCAAGTAATGTTTAGACATGTCATAGATTTATCATTGGTCACCGCTCACGCCTATATATGAACTACGCGAGAGCGATATATGAACTATATGTTAATTGGGTTACTTTTGGGTTGTTTTGAAGAAATGCCGAAAGAAAGATACAATTTCGGTATGGTTACATGAAGCGCTAATAGCTGGCTATCATCCACGCATGTAGCAGAGAAACGTGGGTGCATCCCACCTTAATTGAGGCATGCATGTTTTTTCGTAAATTCAGTATTTAATATGCCAAAAAATAATTTTGAAAGTTATAATCTAGTACGCTTTCATACGCGATTTTAATATATATATCAAATTAGGAAATAATGAGTCATGATATTATTTGACCTCGTTTCTAATCTAAGTCAAATGATACCATTATCATATGTTTTATCTATATCTATTGATTTTTAGGTGAAAAGCCTTATGTATGTGAAGTTTGTAATAAAGCTTTCGCGCGTCGTGATAAGTTAGTGTTGCACATGAACAAATTGAAACATGTCACCCCGTCTAATATTGCTCCGCTTGGAAAAAGGACAATTACTATACCACGTAAGTAACGTTACATTTATTTATATTAACTAAAATATATTTAATAAAAACATTTCTGAAAAAAATTGAACCGACTTCTAAATAAAACACAAGGCACTAAAAAGTAAAAAAATAATTTTAGTTGAGAGTACATACACACAATTTAATAAGCATAAACATGAATAAATGCCTATTATTTATTTACAAATTAATTATCTACATATTATTTAGCATATATCAGAAGTTAATTTTTAGTTGTAACTGTTGATTGATTGTATGGATAACATTCTAAACGCGCTGTTCAAATAAAATGTGATGAGTAGTGGGCTTATAGACAGACACTCTCGAGTCCTACCCGATAAAAAATGAATCATTAAAATCAATCGAAACATCCCCTAATTTTCCATCCTTAAAGGTGGAATATTTTATTCCTTAAATGGGATCAATCCCGAAACGTACTTTATCAAACAAAAAAAGAATCATCAAAATCGGTTCACTAATGGCGAAATATCCCCTAATTTCTCACCCTTAAAGGTGGAATATTTTATTCCTTAAATGGGACTAATCCCGAGACGTACTTTATCAAACAAAAAAAAAAGAATCATCAAAATCGGTTCATTAATGACGAAATATCCCTTAATTTTCCACCCTTACAGATGGAATATTTTATTCCTTAGATGGGACCAATCCCGAGACGTACTTTATCAAACAAAAAAGAATCATCAAAATCGGTTCACTAATGATGAAATATCCCCTAATTTTCCACCCTTAAACGTGGAATATTTTATTCCTTAAATAGGACCAATCCCGAGACGTCCTTTATCAAATAAAAAAGAATTATCATAGTCGGTTTATAAACAGCGAAACATCCCCTAATTTTCCACCCTTAGAGATGGAATATTTTCTTCAAATTTAAAATTGACCAATCACGAGACATACTTTATCCAACAAAAGAAAAATCGTCGAAAAATCATCGAAATTGGTTCACAAACGGCGAAACATCCCCTAATTTTCCACCCTTAGAGACGGAATATTATCTTCAAATTGAAACGGGACCAATGCGGATATATACTCTACCCAACAAAAAAAGAATCATCAAAATCGATCCACAAACGGCGGAGATATGAGTGAACATCGCCACAAAAAAAAAAAAAAAAAAATACACGACGAATAGATAACCTCCTCCTTTTGAAGTCGGTTAAAAAACCAGACGTATATATCGACTAAATTAATTAATATCAATTTAGGTTAATCTTAGTATTAATTATTATAATATTAGGTATGTAACTTATATAAATATGCACATAACTCCAATTTCTAAATCCTCACAAAAAGCTGCAAGAGAATTTGATTTATTTAACTTATAATATATATATATTTTTAATTATGTGTAATAGAGCAGTTTCCATTATCCAATTAGTGACGTCTAGTACAATCTAGAATCCACTAAGACTACTACTACTTAACTCACGCCTTGTTCCCACTGGGGTAGGCAGAAACTATGAAGCACCAGTGACTCCTCTCTCTACATACCACTTTCGCTTCGACCACAACTATTACTACCCTCATGCATGCACGTCGGTTTAGGGTGCTCCTCATCTGACCCTTTCTGAGTAGTTGACCAATCTGACTGAGAAAAGTCTTCCTAGGACGCCCCCTTCCGACACTGCCATCCACTTTCGCGCAAGAATCCACTAAGAGATACCAAGATAACTTGAAGATGAAGATGATAACATCTTCTTCGATTCTATGAAGCTGGGTTTCTTAACCTGGATTCTTGTATCTACCCCTACATTACATTCTTAAAGGTCTATGTTTATAAAAAAAAAACGAAAAAATATATAACAAGTGGTCCACTACTCCAAAAAGGTTAGAAACCCCTGCTTTAACCCTTAATTGTATGATTTTTGTTTTGAATTAATAAAATATTATAGGAAATTTGTCATACATTACGTAAATAATAAAAAAAATTCAATTCCGATTTTTGTTATGACACAAAGCAACTTTGCATTTGATGCACTCAGTACGTGAAAGTCCTGTGCAAACGCAGACACTCAGGTTTTTGAATAATTTTATGTGAAAATTAATGTAAACAATTGGCAACAATATGCATTTAATGGTTAAAGGAAGGTTACAAATGGGCAAGGTGTTATACCCTAAATATCCGCTTATTTCCGTTTCATAATGGTAGTTTAAAATATTATGGGTAACTGATATTTCTAGCTTTAAAATTAGATGATGTGAAGCCAACATTGACGAAGCAAGAAGACACAAAACCGAGTCAGGCGGAGATCGCAGCGGTTCAGCAACAGCACACGCATCAACCTATGCAAGTTTGCCAGGTACCTGGGCACAACTTCACGGTAATTTCCTCACATGCACACCTGTATTTATGTATGTTGGGTTTGGTAAAATATAATTTGGTTTACCATCGCGTTTATATTGATTAATTGATTATAACGTTGGGATACGAAGCTTCAAAAGCTTTGCACATTGCAGCTTAGTTGTGGCGAGACTTAAGTGTTGTTTGCCCAATTTTTTTAAAATTCATTTATTGCTGTATATGACAACATTCCGCTTGATGTTAGGCTACAGATAAATTTCTACAGGTAGCAGTCGCCTCCGCTCTGCCGGCTTACAGAGACGAATATGCACCATCCGGGTTAACAGTGCATACTCCTCTCGTTATACCTGGATATTTTCAAAATCTCGGATGTCTATAAGATAATTTGAAAGTTAACAAAACTAACTTGAATATAAGTAAATTGCATAAAGTTTTTTTAAAATTTTACCATACACAACAAATTTTAAGTATGTTTATTAATTTATTTATATTTATTTGTTTGCCTATTTATAAGTATAATATAAAAATATATATTAATATAATATAGCACTAATTACAGCACCGAGAACAATATAATAATCCTATAAGCATAGCTAGAAACCCAAGTAGAAGAGAAAAAACCTAAGGTATCAAATTAAATTGTTATAAAAATAAATATTATTTTTTAGAACACCAACCTAGTGCACACGAGCGCAGCATCAGCGGGAACAACTGGAATGGTCGTGTCGTGGTCATGTGAATTATGTGGACGATTATTTGCTACCAGGGATGAGTGGTCGGCTCATGCCAAATCTCATTTACCTGATAATAAATTACTACAAGATAAAATGCAACAAGCTACCCAACATCAGGTATGTCGCGACAATAATATCATCTATAGAGTAAGGTCCAAGTGCGTACGAGATGTTTTGACAACACGTTTTTTGTACGTACTATGAAACTGTGGAATTCCTTCTCAGTGTCTGTGTGTCCCGACAATCACAACACGGGTCTTTTTAAATTGAGGATGAATAAGTAACTCATTGGTAAGCGTGCTCCATTTTAGATCGCATCACTGTTTAACATCTAGCAGGGTGTGGTCAAACGCTTGCCTATTAAATTTTTTAAAAAAATATTAGACTTTTTAAATTTTTTTTTTCAAAACTTTCAGCAACAAGAAAAGGTCCATCTATCAAATCAAGATAAACTACAATTACTCCACCATCACAACCAAAATCAACAAATACTAAACGGTCACGGTATCACAACAGCTGCAGTTTCAACAGCGACTGTTGTCAATGATGGAGGAGGTGCTGGAGGAACCTATTTCACACACGGCCACACACACTACGCACCTGAAAGACAACACACACATGCACAGCACTTATGCCTCATGTGTCGCCAAGAATTCTCCGGAAAAGCAGAGTTCATGTTCCATGTCCGCGGCCACTTCGAGGGCAAGGTCACCGATATTGCAGCAGCTGATGTACTCGCGAGATCGCTTGTAGATAATTCGGGTTTGTGCACATGAGCTACGGCGGCGCAAGTTAGCGCCTTTCCGGAACTTTGTGCCAAGGGCATAGATGATACGATCATGTTAAAGTTTTAATGTGTTTTACGTAGAAGTGATAGTGTCTCCACAAATAGTTATTACGCAGATCGTTCAATATGTTTCTCATATTGTATACGCCAAAGAATGACATAGGTACATATTAATTATTTTATTACTTTCTTTTATCAATTATTTAAACAAAAGTACCACGACAGATATGGGTGGTCAATATTCGTCTCCCCAAACCAGCATAGCGGAGGGGACTGCTGCCTCAAGATTTTGCTTTGTGTTAGCAGTTGTTTCCGCTTAGACAGTGGTCACAATGGTATATAGAGCTACGAAAAATATATACGAACAGATATTTTTATTTATAAATAAAATAGAATTTTGCTTATGACCTTACATCGAAAAACTAGTAAGTAATAGTCACAATAACATTTGATGAAATAATTCTCTAAATGTAATAATTTTATTTAAAACAGCACGTGTGAATCATTCGATGTTGTATTTTAAGAAGTGAAAATTTTTAAATTAACTTAATAAAGTAAAAACAATTTCCCAATTGGAATAAAAACCAGAATTTGAATTTTTATTTAGGTTTTGCGCGAACCGAATGAAAGATTTTATGCGGCTATCAGTTTTTTAATCTTCCCACGACCGCAATGGCTGCAAAACTTTCGCGCCTTTCGCAAATCGATCAAAATAAACTCGATAGTAAACCACATAAAATATTTTATTCAGTTTACAAGAATTTGAGCTTTAAGGAATTTAATATTTTACTCTCTTAATTTGTTTGCAACAACTAAGTATACATACATATACTCAATACTAAAATGGCAAAAATATTTTTAGGCTAATTTCCAATTCTTAAAAAAAAAGTTGTATTAATTAATAATACTTTTAGAATTAATAAGAAAGGAGGATTTAGTTTATAAGTGTTAATAAACCAATTGTCAGCTAATGAAACGTGATACTCGTAGATTTAATACATAATTAAATAATTATTAGAATAAAGGTGTACCTATTTAGCTTGTAATAGACTAACATCACGTAGAGCGTTATTACCGGGTTACACTAAATCATACCAGCGATTTGTAAGCGTGAGTCCAGTGGGGAGGCGATCAATAAATGCAGGGAGGTAAGGACAGCGGTGTTACCAACAAAATGTGCAAACAACATTTGCTCGAAGCAAATTTGGGCGGCAATTTTCGAATGTAATACACTTAAGAATCTTGCGAATTTTTTTAACCAATTGAAAAACGTTCTCATAAAAACTAAAATATTTTTAAAGTTACGATAACACAAAGACTTTTTTGAGAAAAAGATTTCCTATTGGCTAAAATAAATGAGGTTTAAAAACACGAATATTCCAGAATTGCCGAAGTCGAAGATTGATTCGTGCTTCGAGGGAAGCTCGTCACATATAATATGAGTAACGCGCTGAAAACATGCTCGCCATTGTGTTACGGTTCTGAATTTATATTACAACCTATTCTCTACATGCTTTCTACATGATTTTGGTCTATCATCGGCCTTCAAGATTAAGTTGTAAATATTTGTGATCCCGTGAATGTCTTCTAAAGATTTGTGTATATTGTCCTTGCCATATTATTATATCTAGATGTGTTTAACAAATATTCTAAGTACCTGAAGTATATTTTATCAAAATGTACATATAAAATATACTAGGTAAATACTATATAACTATCTTTTGTGTGTAGTTGTGTTTAGTCGTTAGAGAGTTTTCATGTGTTTTATTGGAATGTATAAAGCTAAGATCTAACGATTTTATTTTATTGAATTATAAAATACACAGAATTCAAGTTAAATTAACAATGATATTAACACTTCATATTATCATACGCTAGAAATAAACAAAGAAAGATTTATTTTTTATATAGTTAAGTTATATATTAAATTATCACAAATCCGTGTTACCAAAATGAAATTTAATGTAGTTTGTAATTAAGTTTAGTAAAAAGGTACTTTTTAGACTTCTTAGTCAGAAAATAAAGAAGTCAAAACAAAGCGGAGGCATTCTAGTCAATTTTGTAGTTGTAAATAAAACATATAATTATTATAATAAGTTTAGAATGTGAATTCTTATAAGATTAATTATTACACTAAATATATTGTGTTAATAATGGACAAAATTATAAATATGAACCCCGTCCAATGGCAATAATTTTTATATCAATCACAGTATTAAAAAGTTAATCACAAAAAAAGACATGAAGAACGCGTCTGTTATCTGCACATTTCCCTCTGTGATTATAGCTGTCACCGTTCATGGACCGCACTCTAGCTTAACATCAGGCGGTGTGCGGTCACTCTTATAAAAAATAAAAATTTACACGCTTCTAGAAATAAAAATAGCTTTTCGTATTTTTATAAACATTAATTGGCATGAAGTTTTACCTGCTTTAAATTAAATTCATGTCTATAATGAATTTGTAGGCAATGTTTTGGAAAGTTAATCGCGTTTAATTTGTGTATGAAAATGACTGGACTGAAAATAAACGTGAAAATGAAAGTAGTTTAAGTAAGGGATGGGTTCGGTTCATACTTATCTTTGTTATTCAAAAATATTATACAAACATTAGGTCCACTGGTTTCAGAGGCTTTTTGACATTATTTTGTTAGCTTATACAAAGATGACACAGAATGTGTATAAAACAAAAAAGGTAAAGAGAAAATGATATGAAATTAAAAAAATAACTTAGATCGTATGAATTGAATAAAAGCTTTTTTTAGATGAGAGTTTGTTAACCATCGATGACTCGTTTTAAAAAAGGCAATTATGTTGGAATAAGGATGGGCAGAGCACGATGATAGTGACAAAATATATAGAGTAGGATTGGATATTGCTTTAGCATTATCTAGGGGTGGGACATGTTGCAATATTATGTGGGTAAAACTTTAGTTAATAAGTTATTTATTGAAGATTGTTTGTAAATATTTGACAATGGGTCGATGCACAAAATAAAGTAGAATTTTAGTAAATTGTAATCTTTAAAGTCATGTGGTCGTTTATTATTCAAAATTTGTTCTTTATAAAAATAGTTTTGTTTTTTTTTTTCTATGTAAAATTGTCGTTAATTTCGCTTTCTCTATTATTCAGTAACTTTTAGCGTTAACAAGAGGCTTTCTAATGATCTCAATTTTTGATACACGAATGTATAGACCACATTATAATGTATTAATTAGATTTTTCATGTAATTTTAATTAAACATTTTTGTCATTAAGTCGGTGAAAAGTGACTACTTAGTATTTAAATAATATAATAATATATTTTTTCTATTGTAAATATTGAAAACATAATTATTTAAAAACAATTTAGAAGCTGGAAATAAGATCTTTTTAGTTAATTAGTTGTATTTTTAAATTAGGCTATTTAAGTATCTAAGTTTTAGAAATAGTATTTTTAGTAGGTAGGTACAATAAGCAATAGGTTGGCTGCATCTTACGGATTTTCATGCTTGCTTATTGATTTTCGACAACATAAACATCAACTATTAAAAATATATACGATCTTTATATCCAAATTGAATAAAAATAAAGAACGAGCGTATCTCATGCTCTCATAAGCGCAGATGATTATTTATTAAAGCACTTCACCGCTAGCTTTGTTGTTAGTAACTATGTTTTAGTTTACTATAAGTTTATTTATTGCCTTTCTAATCTTCGCTTTTTTAGCTACTTATTTTTAAATAATAAAACATGAACGAGAAAAGGGAAATTTGCCAAGACATCCCCTGTACTTATACCAACCTACCTAACTGTATACACTGCCTGTATACTTGTACCTACCAATAAAAATAAATTTAGAAGAAATAGTATATATGAATACCTAATATAGGTAGAGGATATTTGTGTAAATTCGTGTTTTTGTTTTTATACAGCTTATGAAGAGTGGTTTGCACACTAATAATGGTTATTAGCCTACACTGCCGCATAGTACCACCACTTCCAAGTGTGGTAAACCTAGTCACGTTTCGAGATCAGCTTGGAAGTAGCCAGGTACAATGGCAAAACTGTACACTGTCAACCTGGGTCTATACATTTGTCTCGTCAAGACAGTATAGGCCTCGCGATGCCACTGTGTGCTCTAGCCACATTTATCTGTAGCTTAACATTAAGTGGAGTATGGTCACATGCGAAAAAGAACCACAGGATTTTTTACATAACATGCCCAAACATTGTTTTTTGGTTTAGAATTGTATTGTATACTGTTAGGTTTTAAGTTCAAATTATAATTAAAAATAAATTTCTCTTTTGCACGAACATACGCAATTACCTAAATATAATAATAATAATTTTAATATAAAGTTTGAAATTATTTTGACCATAGAGATATGATCTGACATAAAAAAATGTAGGCTGCTTCAAACGATTTAACAATGTTGCCGTTAAGTCAAATATATACTAACTGACAGAGAATCTAAACGTGGCTGTGGCCATGTTTTCTCTCGCGTCACATTGGGAGCGTTTTTTCTCATCTAGTTGTTTATACAGTGATTTTGACAGCGAAAATTACAGTTTTTATATTAGCTACAAAATTTGATTTAAATAATTAACCTAACAGAATTATATAAAATAATTAATTCATATTTTGCAAAACTATTGTTGCGTTAATAAGAGAAGTAAAATATTAAATAAAAGCTCAAATATTATTAATTATTTAAATACATACATTTTACACACTAATTGGAATATTTATATACATTTTAGACTATAATTACAAACGTTTTAATATAATATAAAATTTACGGATTTGATTTAAATTAAAATATAGAAAATATCTAAATGTAAATAAAGTGGATAATAAAAAGATATGATTGTTATCAGAGATGTCTACGTAGATGTAATTAGTAATAAGATGACATCGCATATCGGTATTTGCTGATTAAAATGATTGTAAGTGAAATTGTGAATAAATTCTATTCGTGTTAGTTTTGAGCTAAACAAGTGGAACTAACTAATGTGTCTGAACAAAAGTGTAGATTCAGCTTTTCAATAAAAATATGAATTTATAAACGTGTTTCATTCATACCTAGTACTTACTTTAATTTTTTTTTTTATTATTAATCCAATTTCCCGTTCCGAATGCGCCCTTTCAAATGTAGCCGTGAATTGCATTTCAATGTTCATGCTCCTTTCATCAAGCCGGCATAGTAGAGACCATTGCTGAATGCAAACCATACTATGTCCTATATAGTAAAAGTTGCCTCCATACCTTTATTTAATAGCATTCTGACTATCGTGTTACCATAAAAAAGTTTCATCGTCTTTGATTCAGGGTTTTTTATTTATCGAAAATATAAAATAAAATCTTTAAAATAAAAACTGAAATGTCTTTTTGACATTTATGAGATTGTAAATTTTGGTATAATATTCTTATTAAATTACTTATTTATTCAAAATTCTTAATGAAATATGTAACTAAATATTAAAAATACCTAATCAGAGAAATGATAACAATGAACGTGAGTAATTAATTCATTAATTGCATAGATTTAGTTAGAGGGATTCTGGGGATTAGTATTTTTATTTTTATTTTGTTTACAATTTATTTTTTATTTTGTTTCACAGAACAATCATTTCTTGGTATGGACAGTATATTTAATATAAAATTTATACCACTAATAAAAGAAGTCGAAAAAAACTCTAAATATTCGATTGAAGTTATACCAAATATATCTTGCGTTAACGATCTAGATTCACTTAAGTTTAAAGAATTTAATAATTGTATTCAATATACTTTACCGATTAATTATAAAATTTTACTTAAGAAAACAAACAAAATTGTATCAAAAAGTATCAAAATGTATCATTCTTGCGTTGATTTACCTTCTTATTCTGGTATAATATATGAAGGCTGTGATATATTAAAAAGGAAGATCAATATAAAGAGTATTACACATCTGACTACGACACCAGATCAACTTATAAACAAAAACTTAAAAGAGTCCATAGAACCATTTTCTAAAAACAGCGTATCTTCAAAACTTGGCCAGAATATTATCTCCCAACTCAAAAGAAACTTCTGTAAATATAACGAATTAATTTTGAGCAAACCGAACAAAATTTTAGGCTCAAATGAGTTTAAAAATTATGATACGTTGACAACTAAGCCAAACGCACAATTATCTATAAAGCATACTTTAAACACAGCTAAAGATTATATGGAAGAACATAGATTACCAATTTACGAATTAATAAAGAATAACATTAACAGTTTGCAATCTGAATATGAGAGAAAGAAGCGAGCTTTAATAGACCAATACACACACTGTTACAAAACCGAGATAACACAGGCTAAAATAAACGGCTCCAAAACTACATCATTAGTTGAAAATGAGATGAAACCTTTAAAAAATATGTTAGATGATATCATAAAGGAGTGTGCTACATTAGATATGGAATATTCAAATTATAAGACAACAAACAATGTATTAACTAAACAAAATAATCGTGTTCTTTATTCTTTTATTTCTGAACATTAAGTTTTCTAACAATTTTTAGCTAATGCATAACTACATATTTCACAATAATCTATATCGATCTACCTACTAAATAGCTGTGATTTAACATGGAAGTGAAGAAATATAACACGAAAGGAGGTTTTCGTATATTTAGCAATACTAAACCAGGTGAGCTTCAATATTTAACTAAATTATCCCTTAATTATAACACATTATTTATTTTAATTCGTTATTAGTTTCGTAATAGCAAATAGAGGATTACTGCTTTCGTCTTCCCATGATTTGCTGGTTTAAGAGTAACATTTAAGAGAATAAATCTTGCCATTGTGCATTTGTTTTATTTGTGACTGTCTACACATGACTGTTGCAAGTTAATTAAACTTTAACTGTTACTGTAGGTGGTTGTCTGGAACCTAGTGAAAATGATGATTACGCATATAAGCCCACAGACGTTGATCAACTGGAAACTTCCAAAGAAATCACAGATCTGCAAAATCCTAAACGAAAACATTTTTTTACAAATAGTAAACCAGGTAAAATACATAATTTTCTAAATATCCCATACCTATTAACTTTTATGTATTGTGGTATTTAGTTTAGTTTTATTCTTTCAGAAGGATTTCTTGATCCATTATATGATGAAGCCGCTTTATCAAAGCAATTAAGTTTAAAAAGTGAAGAGTGTAAACCAAATAGACGTTTTAATTTCTTTAAGAAAATTAAAGCAAAAAAGAACAACTTTCAGAAAGGAACAGAAGAAAACAGTGACGTAAATAATGGTGTTGTTATAGCATCAAGTACAATTACGATACCTACGAAAGAAAATAGAACAGATTTAATTATGACTTATCCAACAAATGAAAAAACAATTAATACTACAAAAATAAATAAACAAATCATTGAAAAAATAAATAGAGAATCAAATAGTTTAAAGAACAGTATTGAAGATGATAATCTTCATGCGTTTTATAGTCCTACTCATTATAGTTTATCTAAAACAATTAATGACGAATTATCATTAAAACTAGATGTTACTGTTACTCAAATTAAAGAGAACACTAATGCAGTAGAGGATACACAAGCCAGAACAAAACTAATAAACAATATAAAGCATTCCTTAACACTTCTGCCACCAGTAACTGGAGTTTCTAGTATAAAAGTAAATACTGATAGAAAATATAATAGCAGTCCACGAAGGTCTATAAAATCCAAAGAAACGATAGAAAATTATGATCAAAATCACATAGCACCTTTACTGACACCAAACAAAAATGATGATGTCTCTATGTCTAATAAACAACTGGCCAGTTTATGTTTAAGAAATGCAGATGTAAATAATAAAGAAAAATATACTGAAGAACATTTATTGTTATCCCCGAACTTAATAGCCAATTTTGACTCTGGAACTTACAAGGATTCGATCAATATTAATCCAAATATCGAAAGCTCCAATAAAATCGATTTGGACAAAATTACTTGTGAAAATTTACCGAGTAATTACTCAACACAAACAGGGGATGCGTTGAATGTGGATTTATTGAATACTGAAGTTGTTACTACTAATTCAAAACAATTATTATCAACATTTTCAATAGGATCGACAAATACAGTTTCTAAAAATAATAAAATGAAAACTAGTACACCAATGTCCAAAGAATATAATGTTGTTGATATAAAGCAAAGTAAGAGTGTTTATTCACTGCCATTACCACATAATGATATGTTAATGGCAAGAAGAGATACTGAATCAAAGATATCGACTATTGAAAATAAAACCGACATAGAATTATCATTTAAAAACTCGGCGATTATAGTCGAACAAGATAAAATAATAAATATGACAAATAGTGATATTCCAATAAATAATAAAGATTTTACTTTCACTTCTAGTGTTAAACTTGGGAAAGATGAAGAAAGCAAAACTTTGAATAAAGCCAATTTACGTTCGCTTAATGATCACAATAATCTAAACGGTGAAACTGAATGGGCGAACAGTCCTAACACAGACGTTATGTTTATTAATGAAAATTCAGTATTAACAAAAAGCGATGATTCCCTAGATACGTCTCAAATAAATAAAGATAAACGTCAATCTTTAACAAAAACAATTGTATCGTCTTCTAGTAACATCCTTAAAGATCAAAATTCATTAAATTATATTGATAAACAATTACAATATAATAATAAAGATGAATGCAGTAAAAGATATCTGGAATCGTCTAATTCACCAATAAAATCAGAGAATATGATTGGAAGTTTCAATGAAAACTCTAAAATAATGTATCAATCATACAGAAATTACATCAGTGATGAGGCAGAAAAGTCTTTGCAAGATAATATTAATGAGGCTGGTAAAAATGAATACCTCAAAAATGTTGAAAACAGTAGTATGAATAATGAAAAAGAACAAAAAGAAATAGAATTAAATTCAAAAGAAAGTGTAAGTAAACCCTTTGGCAGTATCCAAGCTAAAAGAACGAGTATGTCTCAAGCAAAATCTTTAATATCCAATATGTTTAAGAGATCACGAGAAAACTCGGCTTCGCTAAGTGGTCAACTAGGCGAAAAACCAAAAACGGATAATGCTTCTTTTCAAACTACTAGACAATCATCACAAAAAATTGACAGATTCTCAGAATCTAAAGAAGACAGTGTCAATAAATCATATGATAATGATAAACAGTCTGAAAACAAACTATCATTAGACCTTGCTCAATCCCAACTAAAGAAACAATATCTAGAAAAATCATCAGATAGTTTTGAAACAACGTATTCCTATACACATAGGAGCAACACGAATGATGGTATACTTACAAATTTACCCAATACTAATAAAAGATCTGTTTCAAATACCACAAATTCAATAAAATCCTATGGAGAAAAAACCCTAAGTAACCTTCAAAGTAACGATCAAATGCCACATACAATTTCGCTGAAAAGCGAAGAGCTTAAGGCTGAGAAAAGCGTGGAAGAATATAAAATTAATGAAAAACGACGAAGTGCGCAATTAAGGTTATCGAAAGATCGAATTAGTTATCAAACAGAGAAATCACGAGAAAGTTATCCTGAATTGTCAAGTAGTGTCAAACGAAATTCCTCTCCAACAATAATAAATAAATTGCATCGTGGTAATGTTAATACATCACGATCAAAAGTTAATTCTAGGACATCTAAAGAATACACATCAAGAAGTAGAAGCTCTATAAAGTCTGTAAAAGATGAAAAGACGGAAACTACACAAAATCGTCAAAAAATCTCTCGTAACTCATCACAATATAATAAAATCGGATACTCTGCGAATATCGATGATGAACTAATTAATGAAGATAAACAGTTGGGAGGATCAAGGTCACACGATAATACACAATCCCAAATAACTGTTAGCCCTCAAAAAAGTAACATCGAGTCACGAGAAAGTTCACCTGAGACTAAGTATGACAGGTTAAATAAAGGAAGCGAAGGCAGCAGATCAATTTCGCCATCAATACTACTAAATAATATTAATTATACATATAAAAAATCCTCATCGTATCTTGATTTTTCAAAGGATCGAATACATGGCTCAACACACACAAGTCCAACAAAATCAAATGAAATGATAGACACACACGAATATAAACTTGATGATAATACTCGAAGTAGTATATTACGAGATCAGTCTCAATTTAATTCGATTGATCATAACATCGAAAAATCACACGAAAGTTCAACTGGAACTATTACGAAGAAAGCAAAAAGTAAGGAAAGCCGGTCTATCTCTCCAACAATACTTATTAACAATGACAATTTATCAAACACCTATAACAAATCTTCGTCGAACGCTGAGTCCATTATACGTAAATCCAGCCCTACTAAATCAACTAATTCTGTGAAATTTGATATAGACAAATCCAAAAGCTTAATTGTTAGTCCTGAAATTTCTGAAAAAATGATGTCTGCAATAGGAAAGAATTCGACTCTGTCTTTGAAAAACAATAATATTGTCTTGCCTTTTATTACTCATCCACAAAATTTTATAGTCGATTCTTACAATAATGTGCAAAGTGAAATAATAAGGACAAAAGATTTTAACAGCTCAACGAGACAAATCAACAAGACAAATATCGAAGTACCGTTGCATAACAAACGAGACAGCATCCTTCCTAAATCAGTACCTCTATACAAAAAGTTTGTTCCAAAAAATAACAATTATTATAAGACTATCAATGAAGATTCAAATATAGCTGAAGGTAAACAAAGCTCTATTTATTTCATCTATCGTGAATAACAAAAGAAAAACACAAAATTATGTCTACTCCGATGTTAGTAAGTTTTACCATATCGCTTAACAACGTTCTTAATATTTCAGACAGTGATACCACAACTGATGATTACATAAATTACGAGCTGACTGCAATATACGAAATGGAATTGGTTCCACTAAGAAACACTATTAGAGATTTGCGAGAACAAATCGATTATATTGTTAAACAGCAAGAATTATTTAAAGAATTATTATGTAACGTAAAGAGAATTAAACCTATAAAATATAATGTACGAAAATGTGCATGTGTGCGAAGAAAATTTTAAAACTTATTTATCAAAGGAACATTAGATGTATGCCAAAGTAATATTGAATATCCGTTGAATTTATCATTTGTAAGTATTCTTTTATTACTAACCAGCATTTATGGAAAAAACTGGTCCAATAAATTATATAAGAGTTAACCCACTAATCACGCCTTATCTGTTTTCAAAATCTTTATGGCTCTCTTCCAGTTTCATAAAACATAAGTTATACGCGTCTTTTAGTACAGAGATAATGATAATAATAATAAAATCATATTTAGTTGACTTTGTGTGGCCTATATAGTTACACTTATGCAAAATTATTAACTTAATACAGTTATAGCAGAATCTCCTCAGGGCATAGTCGTGTATAAAGTAGTTTGACGAGATATATCGTACATGTAGGAATGGGATTTAATAAAAAGGCGTACATAGTATCAGAGAATGTTCATAATGAAAAGAAAGAAGTTGACCTCGATGAAGCTATGGATATCGTTGGTAAGAAATTTAATTATCAATTTATTATTTTATACGAAATAATTAACATTTCGTATCAATTTATTACCACACGTTTTAGTATCATTCCTTTAATGCATTCATTCAATAAGTGCCTATGCACTTTTACATTTAGTTAATTATATAACTAATATTTGTTCTTTTTAGGTTTGGGGTGGTATAGCATAAAATATTGTCTACTATTATAGAACCATTGGGATATTCTTTCGTCCTGCCGTCTGCTAAATGTGATCTAAATATAGATAATTCTCAAAGGGGATTAATCTCCTCCATGCCATATCTCGGTTAGTATTATTTGATATTTTGTTTACTGTTAAAAATGTTGTTTACACTCCTCTAATTGTTAAAGCTTGATAAAGCATTATTTAACATCTATATCAGTATAACCTTGACATTGGTCAAATTAAGATATATTTTAGAATGTAAAAACTTTCATCACCTTCAAAGTCTGAATGCATTTTATTTTTTTTAATTTCAGCTATTGTGATAACGTCATTCCCGTGGGGGTTCCTCGTAGATACTCGTGGACGAAAACCGATGATAACAATCAGTGCATTTGGCGTTGCTATATTCGGTGTAATAGCATCATTCATGCCAAATCTAAGTTCTTATGTCGTGTTTAAATTGTTAGCATCTCTTTGGTAAGTTTGCTTGTCGAAAACGTACGAGTTTATATGCACGAAATTGGTTTATCTCTATACGTGAATGTAGAAATATTAATTAACTTTGATAAGAACTCGTTTATTGCATTTTAAATAAATTAAAAAAATAACAAGCAAAGAAATATAAAGTTACACGTTCGAAAGACGACACTATCGGATGTTGTGCCCATGAGACCGTTTAATTAGCGCGGTGATCATTAGGCAGAAGAATATATGACTTAAAATATAGAAAAATCTTTTATTATAATAAAATCTAAATATACAAATCACCTATCTGAATTTTTGTTAGTTTAGCTTGCTCTGCGGCTGCTCCATATGCCTTTATAGGGGAAATTCTACCACATAAGCACAGGGACATAGCCATGTCTATAACAAATGCTATGCAGGCTCTAGGAACTACGTTAGTACCACGTAAGTAAATATCCCAACACGCCTCCGTCAATCTTTAATGGACAGTTGCTCCTTAGGTAAATTATGGTGTTGTCATTTTTAAAAATTCAGGCGTTATTTTCTTTTTCAGTACTAGCATGGGCAATTTTACCGTTAGAATTCAAAATCGACTTTGGTTTATATTACTACCGTCCGTGGCGTTTATTGACGATGCTGTACTCTTGTGTTTTTTTTATTTGTGGTTTTCTGATGTTATTTGGACCAGAAAGTCCCAAATATCTTGTAGCGCAAGGCCGTTACGATGAAGCTCTAAAAGTATTAGAAGACATGTATAATGGGAATCATAGGCATAACTATGGGAAATTTCCAGTGAGTTCATTAGTAATTATAAAAAATATATTATTTTTTAGGAGCTTGGCATGTACCCGATCCGCCTGATGTTAAGCTAGAGACAACTGATACTACAGAGAAAAGTATGCAGGTAGCGTACGCATCCACTATGCCGGCTTGAGGAGACGAGTATTCAAGTTGATATGACTATTTGCAAGCGACTAGATTGCTTTACCCCTCTGCCTTCTACTATTTAAAAGTTTAATATATTAAAATACAAATAATACCCGATTCCAGGTGTCAAGTTTAAGAGTTAACCCTGAAATGGTAGCCGAAACTAAAGAAAGGGAAAGTAAAAGTTTTTATGAATCGATTATCTCGCAAACATTGCCGTTGATGAAACCACCTCATTTAAAATGGATGGTCTTAAATAGTGTTCTATTATTTGGAATATTTTCAACGTAAGTTTATAAAGGGCTTAATTCCATAAGGAATTATCTGCCATCTATCCATTGCAGCATTAGAAGATGGAAGCAGAGTTTTGAATTAAATCTTACTTTAATTGTTTTCAATTTTAGGCTAAACGGATTATTCATGTGGGTACCTGATGTCCTAAACAAAGTACTCTCAGGGTCTGTTGAAAGAATGACAGCCTGTGACGTTATTACTCAAAGTTTTAATAAGGTATTTATTTATTAGCTTTATTTATAATAGTATTAGAACTGTCCTTGGCGGGATTTGGGAGATAAGTTATAATATCTCTTGAATTCTTTTCCCAATTTTTCACTAAGTGTTCGTGTATGCTTGTGGAAAAATCATTCAAAAAAGAAGACCGTGTGTTTTCATTTTGCCAATGGAATTTTCAGGTTTTAGTAACGTTTTAGTAATGTTGACTTGAAAAATATTAGTTTTATGCAAATATTTACTTTGACAGTGAGAAATTGTTACAATGCTATAATGAAAGAAAAATAAGAAGAATTGAATATTTTCTTCGATAAAAATAATTATATTATAACTATATTTCAGACCGGTCCTGTAATGTCAACATGTGATGATTCAATAGAACCGATAACATTCATGATAAATTCAATCGCAAATTTTGGAAGTTGCGTAGTGACATTGCTAGCCAGCGGATTATTAAAACTTGCTGGAAAGAAAGTTCTGATAGTTGGCATGTATCTAATTATGGGAACATTCTGCATATCGATAAACTTTGCTCGAAATCAATATGTTTTCGCTTCACTATTATCGACATTGCAAATACCAGCTCTAGGTATTGGACCTATAAATGCTTATGCTGTACAAATGTTTCCTACAGAATTGAGGCAAGAATCATTAGAAGTATTTAAAAATATTTAGGTGGCAATAATGGCAGCGAAACATTTAGTAGATAATTTTAATTGCAGAGGTATGGCAGTTGGGCTCGGTTTTATGTTTGGTCGTATGGGTTCAGTTATAGGTACCAATGTAGCTGGAATTCTAATCAGTAGTGAATGTGAAGCAGCATTTTATCTATTTGGCGGATTGCTTTTGTGTAAGTATGAATTTTAATTTATAACTCTTTTTTTTTAAATCGCAACAACATATGTTCTTGGTATGTTTTCAGTTTGTGGGCTGCTTTCTCTCCTTCTACCAAAATCTTAACGTATAACGTACGAAGGTTAATAATAATAACAAGATGAGATAAGTAAAAATAAATCATTTATACAAATAAGACTCGATTATGATAAGATAGGAAATTTCAATAAATAAAATTATATATTTTTTTAATTAATGAGTTTTATTTAAACTAAAATAGCTGATAGGAATAATTTATAGTAGTGCGCCATATTCAAGTTTGCACCACAATACGCCAACATGCAAATCAAAAGAGCTTACTGACCTCGATCCAGGGGCGCCGGCTTTTATAAAACCTCATGGGTGCTCACGCTCATTTGATGACTCAAAAAGTGCAAGTGTGAGAAGAGAAACGCACACTGATCAACAAACATTTGTGTTGGTGCGAGAATCGAACCCGCAACCCTTGCGTCTCAACCGGCGCTCTAAACCACTGCGCTAAACGGGTCGTCGGGTAATGAAAAAACGCCCATCCCTAAAAGGCGATTACTGATCCGTTTCTTGATCTCTATTCTCAGGGGTGCTCGGCACCCACTGTTTATTTCTCATGGGTGCTCGAGGGCTCGAGGGAGCCCGGAGTCGGCGCCCCTGCTACGTTAAACCTAACGGGTTAACTTTGAGCATTATTCTATAGGTGTTACTGAAAGATATCAGTTGACTATCTTTAAAATTTGAGCAACATTATAATGATATTATTTATTATCATCCGTTCTTGCCACGGACACTTGCAGACATCGCTCCAGAAATAACAACTTAAGTGAAGCAAGCACCAATAGATATCTGAATTTTCAAAGATTAGCACTAATTATTTGATTTAAAGAATTTGCATTGTAATCGTTAGTCTAATCATCTAAGAAATTGCCAAGTCATGCTGCTTATACAAAAATAGTAATATAAACAATAGTGTGTTATCGTATTATATACAAAGTGGTGATTTTGATTATCTTACTTCAGACCTAAAAAAGTGATAGAGGGATATACATTTATTTGATTAAAATTGTCGTAGACGTAAGTACTATTAAATAACTTATCTTTTTTTTTCAAACGAATGTAAATTGCATCGTAACTAGTTCTACTCTACATTTTAATAACTTCATTACTGTTTCTTAGTATATAATAATATAGACGCTTATTGTGTTGGATCGTGATTGGATTTATTTATTAGAGAGATTGAAGATAAAGATCTCAAATCTCCAAAAGAGAGACCAAAGTAGCAAATTTAAAAAAATATATATGCGATTTGCTATCACTTTTTATTCTGAATATTTAATTCCAGCTTTACTAATGGTCTACAAATAGCTAAATTAAAATAATTGTACACGCAAAACCTCAAGAAATATTATAACAATAATAAGTTTTATTAAAAATAATAAATATAAATAGCTATTTGAGTTGGTGCAATAATGTCCATTCTTCTTTAGGAGTCTAACTATATAATTACTTCTTCAGAATGATGTTCGTATGGATATTATGGTTGGCAATATTTGCTGCAGTAGCATGGATGTGGCAGAAAAAGAAACTTTCCCTATTTAAAGAACAGGGTGTGAAACATTTGCCAACTATTCCTTTCATTGGAAATTTATTGCCAACACTTTTAAGTACGGAACACTTTAGCGAAACCGTTGATAAGCCTTATAGAGCTTTTCCTAATGAGAGGTGAGTTAATTTTTCAAATATTTTTAAAGTTCGATTGTTCAAAAAGTGTCGTGGAAATTAGTAGTCCACCATGTGACCACAGTCCGCTTCATATTAAGCTGAAGAGCAGACCATGAGCGGAGACAACTACACAGTCTGGGCTGCACC
Source organism: Tinea pellionella (assembly GCA_948150575.1). Classification (NCBI taxonomy): domain Eukaryota; kingdom Metazoa; phylum Arthropoda; class Insecta; order Lepidoptera; family Tineidae; genus Tinea; species Tinea pellionella. The sequence continues at coordinate 6,040,720 of OX411252.1, forward strand.
AGAATGCTGCACAGGAATCCAGGTTGACAGTTTCTTTTATTATACCCGACTACGTTTATGGTAACCCCGAAACACGACGTAATGAATACCCATATAATACGGCACTGAGCGATCAAGGATTTTAAATAACAAAGTTACATTGGTATCGACCGAAACTTTACAGATTTGAACTAGTCTCTTGCGCTTGTTACAGATTATTTGGAAGTTACGAATTTCTTAAACCTGTAGTAAATCCACGTGATCCAGAACTCATTAGGTTGATTGGTGTGAAAGATTTTGAGCATTTTGCTGACCACAGCAATATTGGTAATGAATCTGATCCAGTTTTCTCGAAAAGTCTTTTTGGTCTGAGAGGTATGTGATAAAGATGATGTTAAAATCAATAAACAAATTATACGAGGAATGGTTATTAAAATTTATGTATTGTATACTTTTAGGTGACCGTTGGAGGGATATGAGATCGACATTAAGTCCTGCCTTCACAGCATCAAAATTAAAAAAGATGGTACCTCTAATAATGGAAAGCAATGAAGACATGATGAGCACGTTACAAGAGGAAATAATGAATTCTTCAAGTAAGACATGGTTGCAATGTTCATATTTTTAATGCATTATTTAATAGTAATCTGTAGTCCGCTAGATTGCGGACAAACGTATAAAAAATTGTCACCATTTCTCCACGAAAATGCACGAAAATTGATTTCAAAAAATTTTAAAGTCCTTGTTTTATTTCTCAGATAAATGTATGGATATAGACACACGTGATCTATTAACACGTTATACAAACGATGTTATTGCAACTTGTGCCTTTGGTTTAAAAACTAATTCCCTTAAAGAAAAAAATAATCAGTTTTACCAAATGGGCAAAAAGCTTACAACAATTACTCGGATGGCTTTCATTAAGTTGATCTTTGGTTCATCATTTCCATTAATGCGAAAAGTAAGTATTTTAATACAGTTCTCAATTTTAGTTAAAGGTAGTACTCGTCTTACTTCGGTAACTGTTCCCCAAAAAAGAGATTGTCGAACACTTCTTAAAAAAATGTCAAGAATATTTGTCTAAATAAACATTGTTATTATTATTAATTTAAATTTAATAATTCCTATTAATGCTTATTACTTCTTTATTTTTAGCTCACAAATTTCACTATCTTTGACTCGAAGGCCATAAATTTTCTACATAATATTGTTTTAAATGCCATGAATATGAGAGACAAAAATAAAGCATTCAGACCTGACATGATACAGATTTTGTTAGAAGTAAAGAAAGGTAATTAACTACGACGACTTAACGATTAGATAAACAATAATAGAATATATTAATGATGTTTGCAAATTACATATTTAATCTAGGAACCTTAAAACACGAAAATACATATGAAAAAGATAACGCAGGATTTGCTGCTGTTGAAGAGTCTGCTATTGGAAAGAACAATACTAAATATAGTACGTTTATTAATTATTTAAATTTATTTTTAACACATGAAGTAATAAAGAAATATTAAAATAAATATTATATTAAACTTACAGCATGGACGGATGATTATTTAGTAGCTCAGGCTCTGCTATTTTTCTTCGCTGGTTTTGATACTGTTTCAACCTGTATGACATACTTGCTTCTTGAACTTGCGATCAATCCCGATATTCAAGAGAAACTTAGAGAAGAAATAGAGGAACACTATAAACGTAATAATGGAAAGCTAGATTATGAGAAAGTTAATGAAATGAAATATTTAGATATGGTCATTTCAGGTAATTATAAATTATAAACACACGAGAAGTTGTGTATATATATTTTGTTTTAATTGTTACAAATAATACTATATTAACTTTCAGAGACATTAAGAAAATGGCCACCAGCACAAGGATTAGATCGATTGTGCATCAAAGACTATAACATGGGAAAACCAAACGAGAAATCTGAAAACGATTTCATTGTAAGTATTCTAAAACGATATCTACGAACAACAAAAAATAATATAAAATACGAGTACCTTAATCAAACATATTTTACAGATGAAAAAGGGTACTTCTCTTAATATTCCAATTTGGTCACTACATCGTGATCCGGATAATTTCCCAAACCCAACAAAATTCGATCCTGAAAGGTTTTCTGATGAGAACAAACACAACGTCAAGCCTTTTACTTACTTACCTTTTGGTGTTGGACCTAGGAATTGCATTGGTAAGTAACTGAGACTTAAATAAATGGTCAAATATATATTTAAAAAAAAAACGATTAAATGATGACTCACCTTTACATATATCCCGTTTACATAATATTTATTGCTGTCTTGTCTGTATTTGTATATGTTGACATCAAAATAAAATCCCGGCTTGTGGAGACAAATATACACCGCTCAGATGGACAGGGCACTACTCTAGTCCAATTTAATCCCGAAAAATTCATCAAATTGTTTACAAAATATTTTTTCTTTGTAGGATCGCGTTTTGCTTTAACGGAAGTAAAAGTAATGGTTTTTGAGCTAATTAGAAGATTTGAATTATCTCCAGCACCACAAACTGTATTACCACCTCGTTTTGATTTAAAATCTGCATTTTCACCGAGATTGGAAGGAGGTGCCTGGCTTAGATATACTTTAAGGCAATCAGTATAAAACAAACGGCGCGGCGGCATATCAACTTCAATTACTTAAATATTTAAATTATTTAAGACTTATATAAGATTATTTTGTAAATATTATTTTTCAGTAGAAGCTTGTGTAATTCATATTAATTGATAGTACTCAATTATACTTAGTTATAGTTTTTATAACGACAGAGTAGCTAGGAATCTTCCGAACTACTTCCAATCATGGAATCCACGTAATCCATGGAATCCAGGAAAAGTACATCGCCAAGGAGTCAAGAGAGAAATTGAAAGAGATTAAAGATGTAACCTTATTACTTTGTGATATTTTTTGATTACAACTCGAACTGAATTTATCAAAGAAATATCTAAAATAAACATTAAAAATCAATAAGACTTTTATTTCTGATTATACCGTTATGCTAAATAATATAGGAATTTTATTGGTAAAATATAACAAATAAATTACAAGAAGTAAGCTAAGTTAGCTCTCTTTACGGTTTTTATGGTGGTTGTACCCTGGAATGGCAGACTGAGCAAATACCTAACAACAATTGTCACGCCTAATAAATGATAATATTAATACGTAAGAACATGTTGATGATGAAATGAGTTGTAAAAATATAAACATGAATTTGGATTCTTCAAGGTCAAGACTTGTGAAGACACTAAACTTCCGTCTCTGGAATCCATAGTCCCTCAATTACAGAAAAGAAGCCCGGAAGAAATCTTCAATCAAATTATAGTACGGGTACTCGACAGGCTATATGTCTTGTCTCCGTTGCAAATTATCTAATTCAAGAAACAAAGGCGATGACGTGATCGTCAACACCATCGCCACCGATTAGTCTTCTCCCTCCATCAGCGTCTCCATTATATCTCTCTCCATAGCGCTGTCTTTTAAAAGCGGCCGTGGTCTAGCGCTAAGACGCGTGAACTCACGATCGATGAGACCCGTGTTCGAACCTCGCTAAATTCTGAGCGGTAGCAATGTAACTTTGTTATATGTACTTTGGTCGCTCAGTGCCTATAGGTACTATTAAAAGAGTGGTAGGCAGACTGATGATGGTAATTTGACCAGTCTGCCGTCCTGGGGTAGCCACCACCTTCGAATGTAACACCCGTGAAGTGACTTTGTCTCGTTTCGGGAATAGTTTGAAGGTATGAAGAGCGGAGTATGCAATGTCAATCTAGATGGTACATGCTCGTCTCAAGTCGGCATAGTGGAGACGACTGCTGCCCGTAGAGATTTGTAGTAGCAGTTATTTCCATTTATGGACCGCACTCTAGCTTTACATCAGGCGAAGTGTTATCACACGCCAAGCTACAATAAAAAATAAAAAAAACTCTCTTCTTCCTATTATTTAAACAAGTATTACCCGAAACTAGGATACTCTGTACTATCAGGGCAACAACAATACAAATATATTGCAACAAAGAGGCTGACAATAATTATGAAATCGCAGTAAATACAAAATAATAATAATTTTATAATTTGAAATATATTTTTTAAATTTTAATTTAATAAGCATATTTTTTAAAGTTTAGTGTATTTAAAGTCCAAGGAAAAGTTTATATTGATATTGCTTTTAATTGAACGTGAAAGTTAACACCTGAGCGTCCATACATTTTGTTTTACAACATTGTTTGAAACATAGCAAATTTATGTTGAAATTAATTATTGGTTATATTTCACAAGCATTTTATATATTCTGTGCCGTAGCTTTTTATTTATTATAGCGATTTGCGATAATAATTAGTGCTGAGAAAGTTATAAAATTACTTAATTTCAACATAAATCTGCTATGTTTCAAACAATGTTGTAAAACAAAATGTATGGACGCTCAGGTGTTAACTTTCACGTTCAATTAAAAGCAATATCAATATAAACTTTTCCTTGGACTTTAAATACACTAAACTTTAAAAAATATGCTTATTAAATTAAAATTTAAAAAATATATTTCAAATTATAAAATTATTATTATTTTGTATTTACTGCGATTTCATAATTATTGTCAGCCTCTTTGTTGCAATATATTTGTATTGTTGTTGCCCTGATAGTACAGAGTATCCTAGTTTCGGGTAATACTTGTTTAAATAATAGGAAGAAGAGAGTTTTTTTATTTTTTATTGTAGCTTGGCGTGTGATAACACTTCGCCTGATGTAAAGCTAGAGTGCGGTCCATAAATGGAAATAACTGCTACTACAAATCTCTACGGGCAGCAGTCGTCTCCACTATGCCGACTTGAGACGAGCATGTACCATCTAGATTGACATTGCATACTCCGCTCTTCATACCTTCAAACTATTCCCGAAACGAGACAAAGTCATGTTTCACGTTAATAAGGATTACTAAATAATAAATTAATAAAATAGGCGAGTACTGTTATTAAAAAGTTAAAATACAATTATGATAAAAATTTAATTTTTTTATCATATTATCTTCAGAGGTATGATGATATAGACGGAGTATTTGTTGCAATAACATAATGATTGAGCACCTTTTGTAGTATTAACAACAGCGTGGGATGTTCCCCGCCAGTTGCAAATTAAATACGAACGGAATTAGACGAGTGTATGAAAAATATTTCATTTCGAGATATTTTATGTGAATAAAAAAAATTAAAGGTAAAATTTTATTGAGAATATAATTTCTGTTTTCATAATCTATTATAATTGTTTATTATTGAAACCTAAAAAGCAATCATTTATTGTTAATATATTAAAATTTAAAAGCGTGATTTACAACAAAAAAACATATTTTTATTTTATTTTGATAAATAAATTTCGTTTAAAAAGTGCTTAGTTATAGAAAGTTCAGCTTATTTCAATTCAGCAATGAATTTTATTGTTTTACAGATGTTTTTTTTTCAAATTTATCATTTAATTACAGATGATAATATGGATATGGTTTGTGGTAGCGTTTGCTGTCGGATACTTTTGGTTGAAAAAGAGATATGCATTTTTCAATGACAAGGGTATTAACAACTATCCTGTTGTACCAATATTTGGTAATATGTATCGTCAATTCACACGACAAGAACACATGAGTTCTGTTATTGATAGAATATATAATGCTTTTCCAAATGATAGGTAAATATGAATTATCTATACTTATCCATCTTTCACGTGTTTTGATAAAAAAATTATAATAATGATTAGTTTGCATAAATAGTTTATTTGAATAAACATCATGTCATTATAACTATGCATAAATATTAATTTTAAATTTAATTATATTAGTTTTTTTTTTATTGTAGCTCAGCATGTGACAACACTCCGCCTGATGTAAAGCTAGAGTGCGGTCCATGAATGGAAACAACTGCTACCACAGAGAAATCTCTACGGGCCGCAGTCGCCTCCACTATGCCGGCTCGAGGAGACGAGCATGTACCATCTAGATTGACAGTGCACACTCCTCTCTTATACCTGGCTACTTTCAAACTATCCCCGAAACGCGACAAGGTCACTTCACGGGTGTTACATTCGAAAGTGGTGGTACCGCCCCAGACTGGGCGAATAACCATCATCAGTCTGCCTACCACTCTTTTATATTGCCTATAGGCACTGAGGGACCAAAGTACATATAACAAAGTTACATTGGTACCGGTCAGAATTTAGCGAGGTTCGAATACGGGACTCATCGATCGTGAGTTCACGAGTCTTACCGCTCTTTTATAATGGTAGTTTATTAGTTTAACTCAATGTATAATAATTTATGCCCTTTCTGGCGCAGTTTAGTTGTCAGATGGCCGGCTTCTTACCGGACAGTGCGATTTTTTTGCTTGCTATGAAATGAAGATCTAATATTGGGTTATAAACTGACAACCCTAGTTGTAACGCCCACCGCCGTCGATTCGCATAATTATTATAGGAAATGGAGTGTATAATATAGGTACATCTATTTCAAAGGTTCATGGGTACATTCGAGTTGATTTCTCCAATTCTCTTGATAAGGGATCCAGAACTTCTACGTTCAATCTGTATCAAAGATTTTGAACATTTCCAGGATCATCGCTCATTTAGTAATGAAAATGATCCTTTCTTCTCGAAAAGTTTAATTGGATTAAAAGGTCGGTATAACTAATTATTATTATTTAGCTTTAGTGCGTATTAATTTGACTATGTATACAGCGCAATGGTTATCAAATTCGATTCTCCACTGAAAACAAATATTCAAACAAATTTTTTTCGAATCTCTGTGTAATGTTGTTCGTTGTTCGAATGTTGTTCTATTTCCGAGTACATTGAAGAGATCTGTAGTTATTCCCATTTTCAAGGGAGGAGATAGAGACTGTGTCAACAACTATCGCCCTATTTCACTATTACCTTGCATTTCTAAAATCTTAGAACGTATTATCAATAAAAGGCTGATTTCTTATTTGGAAGGAAACGGTCTATTAGGCAGCAATCAGTTCGGCTTTCGTTCAGGAAAGTCAACTTCTGATGCTGTACACTTATTTATGAATAATATTATAAAATCATTAAATAAAAATAAAAAATGTTTATCTATTTTTATTGATGTGGCTAAAGCTTTTGACACGGTCTCTGCCCCCCTCCTATTGCAAAAGTTAGAGACACTAGGGATAAGAGGAACTCAATTAGATCTCTTTAGCAGTTTTCTCGAAGGCAGATCCCAGTGTGTGAGGTTGGGAAACTACAAAAGTGCTTTTGTCCCGATTAAACATGGTTTGCCCCAAGGCAGTTCGCTGTCCCCGACTCTATTTCTCATTTATGTAAATGATCTACTTTCGCTACCTCTCTCCCAGGGTGAAATTACTTCTTTTGCAGACGACACTGCTCTCACTTTTTACGCAGATACTTGGGAGGAGTTATACGCTCGAGCCCAAACTGGATACAATTCCGTTAAACACTGGATGCAATCTAATGTATTGACGGTAAACGGAGAAAAAACAAAATATATTGCCTTTTCTAACAAAAACAATGCACAACCATCACCCTCCTTATATCTAATCTCCCACGACACATCTTGTCCTATTGAAGGTGCCTGTCAGTGTAAAACTCTAGCGAAATGTGCAACCATTAAATATCTCGGTTTGATTATAGATCAAAATCTTTCATTTCGGCCACACATAGAGCTGCTTTGCACTAGAATCAGGAAAATGGTCCACATATTTAAATCACTCCGGCATATTGCCGCTGGAAGCATCGTAAAAAGAGTGTACATGGCACTAGTGCAATCAGTCATCACATATTGTATCACAGTTTGGGGGGGAGCAGCTAAATCGCACCTAATTAAATTGGAGAGAGTCCAAAGATTAATACTTAAGGTTGCCACTTCTCGCCCGAAATTATTTCCAACATCCTTATTATATCAAAATTGCGACGTACTGTCGGTAAGAAAATTATTTGTCTTACACACGGTGTTGAAACAGCACTCGGACATAAGCTACAGTACAGAAACAAAACGTCGCCCTACACATAATACTTTCAAATCCTTCAAACCATTTATCAGACGTTTCTTTGTCTTCATGGGCCCTTTCTTATATGACAAAGTGAATCAATCCTCTAACATATATCACGACAACAAACATCAAGTCAAAACAACTGTATCAAAATGGTTGACATCCCGGAATTATACTGACACTGAAAGTTTATTGTTGGTAGTTCAGTAATTTTATGTATATTAATTATTTGTATAAATAGGTATTTAATTTTAGGTGTATTCATTATTAAGTGTATAAGTTTGTATATTTAAAAATCAAAAATAGTCCTCTAATTAGTGAAACCTGACTCCTGAAATACAGTGTATAACTAGTTCAGGAGTCAGAGTATCCGAGTTCTTTATTATTTGTACTAACATTAATATAAGTTCATATCTACTAACCTGTGCTTGTAACTTGAATAAATAAAGATTATTATTATTATTATTATTATTATTATTATGGGTATCAGGACAATCTACAGAGTATTTTTTATTATATCTCGGTATATGATAACACGCCGCCTGATGTAAAGCTAGAGTGCGGTCCATGAGTGAAAACAACTGCTACTATAGAGATATATCTACGGGTAGCAGTCGCCTCCACTATGCCGGCCTGAGGAGATGAGTATGCACCATCTGACAATGCAGACTCCTGGCTACTTTCAAACTGCTCCCGAAACGCGACATCCAATTTCAGGGTATACTATTTTGAAGTCGATGCATTGTGTATTATGTTAAACCCTCTATTAGAATGAAGTTTGACGATCAAATTACGTTTTTAGGACAAAAATGGCGCGATATGAGATCTACTTTAAGTCCAGCATTTACGGGATCAAAATTAAGAAACATGGTTCCATTAATCCACGAATGTAATAAAGATCTAGTCAATTATTTGGGAGAAGAAATAAAACGATCAGGTAAATTTATCACCACTTATTTATTTTATTGCATTTATTTTATTCGTTACTTACAGTTTGTATTATTCTGGGGGTTTATCATCTGTTGAATAATATTAATTTTATTGTAGGTAATTCTACCTCATTTTCACAGAGTAGTACCATTTTTTTAATCAACCCTCCTTTTTTCTTTTAAGTTTATAGAAATTTATTAATTATTAGGAAAATCGAAGAATATTGATACTCAAGATCTTCTCACAAGATATACAAACGACGTTATTGCCACGTGCGCATTTGGTGTCCAACCTAATTCTATCACAGACAAGAACAATGCCTTCTACTCAATGGCTTCCAAAATTACTACATTTAACATATCTCAAGTCTTAAAATTGTTTATTGCTGCTTCTATGCCTTTTATAAATAAAGTAAGTACAGTAGGTAGGTATATATATTTACCTATCCATCTTTTGAAGCCACATTCCACCATTCCAACGGAAACAACTGTTACCACAGAGAAATTTCTGCAAACAGCACTAGCCGCCGCTATACTGACTTAATGAGACGAATTAGCACCTTCAAGTTGACTTTACACACTCCTCTTATTATACCTGACTACTTCCAAACTGACCCTGAAGCGCTTCAAGATCACTTCATGGGTCAGAGAAACCTTAATCAGATATAAATTATGCAATCCATAGCGACCGTGGTCCAGCGACCAATGAGACCCGTGTTCAAACCTCCATAAATTCGGACCGGTACCAAGGTACACTGTGATACAAGTACTAGCTTAGTATTTAAAACATCATGCAATTTAAACTTTGCGTTGCCGAGTGAACAGTTGAACAGACACCTGGTTTTAAAGCTAATGAAAGCAAGAATTGCAATTCCAGATTATACAACTTCAAATATTTCCTGAAGACGCGATAGCTTTCCTTCGCCACGTTGTTCTGAGTACAATGAAGAATAGAGACGAAAATAATATACACAGACCAGATGTTATACAATTGCTCATGGAAGCTAAAAAAGGTATATCCAGTATTTCCTATTTTGGCCTTACACTGTTCGATTTGAATCTCCTAAAAGTCTAGGTCGATAACAAATTATCCTTGTCTAAAAATATTCCTTTATTTAAATAAAATATTTTAGGTATTTTACAACATGAAAATATCAATGATGAAAAAGATGCTGGATTTGCTACAGTTGAAGAATCGCATATAGGAAAGAATATAATTAAACAAGGTAATATTGTCTCAATTAACTTTATTATATACTGCAACGATACCTACACAAGTCGGCAGTAGCAAATTTTATAAAACCAGTTTCATATGCTTATATTATACGTTCTCGTTCCATCGCCGCTCCGTCTTTTATAGGTTTATACCTCCAGAGGCGGCTCTAGCCCTTGTGGCGCCCGTGTGCAACTGCCATGGCGCCTTCTAGTAGGAGCGGGGTGAAAATGGAATACTTACAGTTATATTTTCAAACGGAAATTCGGGTGCAAATAGTGCAATTTTAAATAATGTCGGGAAATGAGTAGTGACTTTGGAGGTGTCGCATTAGATTAGAGCGTGCTCGGCGCCCCCTTAGACTCGGCGCCCGTGTGCGCCGCACACCCTGCACTATAGGTAAAGCCGCCTCTGTATACCGCGCGGATCCATCTAAAATCTTATCCAATAAACGGGATATCCACGACAAATAATTTTTCAAATCGGACTGGTAGTTCTTGAGAAATATATAATATTTTTTATAAATTAGAATAAATAATAATTTATTATTATTTAAATACTTAATATGTCATTATGCCATGACCATGAATGATAATTCGTGTATATGTACTCCTACGCATAGGACGCAGGATGTTACTAAAAGTGACGTCAGGCCATACATGACTGCTAATAAACAAAACTTGACCTCATGTCCTACGTGATTATCGAGTTAGGGCGTATAAAAGCGAAGAGAATTTTTCACTGCCAAAAGTACCAAACTATTGGCGCTACGGCTTGCTAGTTGTTTGCCAGCCATTATAGACAATTTTATAATTATAGGGTAGGTACTTATTTTTTAAGTTTTAAGCTCAAGAACCTTGTAACAAAGTATTAACGAAAAATAATTGAGTATGCTTAATAGTGAAAAAATATATATATTTACTTATTATCTTAATTACAGTATGGAATGATGATGATTTGGTAGCGCAAGCATTCTTGTTCTTCTTTGCTGGCTTTGACACAGTATCGACATGTATGAAACTACTTCTTTTGGAGTTAGCAATTAATACTGATTGTCAAGATAAACTTAGACAAGAGATTAATGAGTATCATCAGAAGTACGATGGTAAAATCGACTATGATAAGATTAACCAAATGAAATATATGGATATGGTTATTTCGGGTAAGAAAATATCTACTATGTTTTATTTTTAATTAGCATGTCTCGAATAAGTGAGAAATCTTGATGTTTGAACATTTTTGCCTCAATTTTTTAAAAATAATTTTTAAGTTGAAAGATACTAATAAGTTCCTTGAGATTCCATCTAGCCAGGTTTTTTTTTATATTTAAGATGATGGCGCGCGGAAGTAATACTGTCGCGTGTCGGCTTATAAGTTGTTATTGTTCATATTTTTTTGTCTATATTGTGTGAAATTTTGAATACTTAGTTTTTTATTTATGCTTATTATATACACAAATGCGAAAAGTTAATTGAACAAAATTATGAAAGCACGCATTTAGTTACTAAATATTAAAAAAGGAGATACTAGGCAACATTATTCTTTTTTCTTTCTTTTTTTTTTGCTATCCATACTAATATGTGCATTGTGCATATAGACAGAAATATCATGTGATAAAGATACAAAATTAAAATAGGTGCACCGCCCATCTTGTATTACTACTGACCTTTATCTTGGCAGAATAGTTCAAGACCTTCCTGATCCATAATTAATATTTTGACCATTGCAGAAGTATTAAGAAAATGGCCACCAGCGATTGCAACTGATAGATTGTGTGTTAAGAAGTATAATTTAGGAAAACCGAATGAAAAAGCAACTGAAGATTTTATCGTAAGTATTCTTTGATTGTGGGTTAAGTATTATTATTCTGACGTCTTTTTCCTTATTGGTTTTTATATTATAGTAATTTGAATTTGAAATTGCGTCCTTCATTTTAAAGAGTGGTAACCAGACCGATGATGGTTATCAGCTCAGTCTGCCTCTTTGAAAAAATCAGTTGGAACTAGCCGAGTATAAGGAAAGGAGCGTGCACAGTCAATTGGCTGGTACATTCGTCTCCCCAAAGCCGCCATAGCGGGAGCGACTGCTGTCTGCAGAAAACCTGAGGCAGCTGTTATTACCGTTCATGGATCGAGTGTTGTCATCTTATATCGAGCTACTATAAAAATTATTTGATTTATAGATGGAAAAAGGAATGATATTACAAATACCAATGATGGCTATACAAAGGGATTCTAAATACTATGAAAATCCAGAGAAATTTGATCCAGAAAGATTTTCTGAGGAAAACAAGCATAAAATAAATCCATTCGCTTATATGCCTTTTGGACTTGGCCCTAGGAATTGTATTGGTGAGATAAATTAATTTAAATATAAAAATAAATTATGATGTCATTCATCTCACACATTGGTAAATATTGAAAGGCCCATTTTCGGGCCCATTAATAGTTTGATAACAATATCCAAAAATAATATCCTATTATTTTTATTTTTTCATTTATATTTCATTTTGCATCAAGACACATCGTCTATAGACAATGTTTAATTACATAATATACGGATATTAACAATTTTTATAACCTCAAGTATTGCATCAAAAAAAGTCATTTTCCCACAAAATGAACTAAAGATGTAACATAAAGTCAAGTAAATAATAGTGAGCCCATTTCTTTTAGGCGAATCAGCTTCTTTAAAAGCCTCTAAAATCCATTCCTATTGTTCCAGGCTCACGTTTCGCCTTAATTGAAGTTAAATTGGTGACATATGAACTGCTTCGTCATTTTGAAGTCTCACCAGCACCACAAACAATATTACCACCGAGATACGACAAGAAGCTTTTTCAAGCAAAATTAGAAGGTGGACATTGGTTGAATTTCAAATGTATTAAATAATCATATATTATGAGATAAACAAGATAATTGAAGCAAACAAATTTTTTTAAATATTTTGTAATTGTAATTTACTGTATTATAATTTATAACACATTAGTGTATTATAATTAACACGTCAAGTGTATGAATAATTTGTTAGGAGCCAATTTTTTTATTGTGGGTATATTAGGTATTGGAAATGTTGGTACAAACATATATTAAAATAGTTTATGCGACTTTCTATAAATAAATCGCAGCGAGACTATAAATAAATAAATAATTATTAAATATTGGTATTTTCTATTTTTATAAATCATTTTTCTGCAAATATTTCACGTTGAAAACTAAATCATTTAATTATTAAACATAAATTCCTAAATTCAAAACATAATCTATAAGAATACACGATAAAAAGGATATTACGATAAATGCCTAACAAGATTATATAATACGTAATAATAATATATATTTTGTGCGCTAACAAACTAATGTAAAATAATATGAGTTATCTATATATAATCTAAATATGTATATTATCAGTCTACTATAAAATGTTATTGATATAACATATTCATAGCAACATTCTTGCACACTATTTTAAAGTAAACATTTCGTCGTGACCTTCTGGCTTGTTATTGTTCATTCTGTTTCTGTTCAACTCGCACGTGGGTTGGACACGGATCCATCTAACGTTCTGTGATTGGCCTTTAACAATTTAAGGTGAGTTTTTTTAATTGTAACTCGGCATATAACAACACTACGTCTGATGCAAAGCTAGAGTGCGGACCATGAACGGAGACATCAGCTACTACAGATAAATCTCTACGGGCAACAGTCGCCTTAGCGAGGTTCGCTAGTACCGCTAGACCACGACTGCTCTTTAAGTACATTTTTTTTTTTTATTATTGTAGCTCAGCATGTGACAACACTCCGCCTGATGTAAAGCTAGAGTGCGGTCCATGAATGGATACAACTGCTACTACAGAGAAATCTCTACAGGCAGCAGTCGCTTCCACTATGCCGGCTTAAAGAGACGAGCATGTATCCAAATTGACAGTGCACACTCCTCTCGTTATACCTGACTACTTTGAAACTATTCCCGAAACGCGACAAGGTCAATTCACGGGTGTTACATTCGAAAGTGGTGGTATTACCCCAGGACTGCAGACTGGAATAATAACTATCATCAGTCTGCCTACTACTCTTTATTAGACTACATTTCCTTTTTTTTTTCAAATAATAAAATCGATAACTTGTCAAGTCTTTATTAATGATAAAATTTATTTTTATCGGTCGTTTCTAGTTTAACTTTCTTACATGTAAGGTACCAACGACGTGTTTGCGTAATATTATGGTTGTTTATACTAGTATCTATGTCGTTGATACTTCAACTTGACCGATCCTGACTTTACGATAACATATTACTCCTTTTGGTAGGTTTTTCTAATTTTTTAAGCATTTTCTACCTGTTCTCAAGACAAAGTGCTGCCTATACAACTGCTTCCACATATAAATATCTGTAGGCTGGAGTCACCTCCACTATGCTGTCTTAACGAGAGAAGTATGCACCGATTCGATTCCTTCTCTCTTCTCGTTATACTCAGCTTCTTATAAAATCTCGAAACGCGGCAGGACGCGTATTACACCAATTATTAGATTTATGGTTGCATTAAAACAATGTTTTTTTAGATGATACTAGCAATATGGATTGGAGTAACACTTCTAGCTTGCTTTATTTGGATGAAAAAGAAGTACTCGTATTTTAAAGAGAGAGGTGTAAACAACCCTCCTGTTGTGCCAGTCTTTGGCAATATGATGTCTATGATATTAGGTCAAGAACATTTTAGTATTGTCACAGAACGAACTTATAGATCATTTCCAAATGACAGGTAAGATAATCAGCCAATTAATATATTGCATGAAGGCGTCAAAGCATCCCGCGAAAGTGCGTACAGCGCTAACGTACTCGTAAATTCGGCATTAGATGTGCAACAACAATAAGACATATATTATTTTGTAGATTTATTGGCAACTATGAATTTTTCACACCATCCATTTTCTTAAGAGACCCGGATTTGATAGGAAGAATGTGTATCAAAGATTTCGATTATTTTTCTGATCACCGTGTCTTTGTGAGCAACGATGATCCTATATTTTCTAAAAGTCTAATCGGATTGAAAGGTAACATAAAATTTCACGTATCTGTTTCTTTTTATTTATAATCTATAAGAAATCTTTTTTAGGCGAAAAATGGCGAGACATGAGATCTACATTAAGTCCAGCCTTTACTGGTTCTAAAATTAAAAGCATGGTTCCTTTAATATTTGAATGCAACAATGATTTAGTTAAATTTTTACATGAGGAAATAGATAGCAGTTCAGGTAAGTTTGTACCGGCAGTCTACATGGTTGAAGAAGCTCAAAGACCAAATAACGGTTAAATATAATATTTTATTCCAGATAAATCAGTAGATATTGACACACAAGACTTATTAACTCGTTACACGACTGACGTGATTTCAACCTGCGCTTTTGGCCTAAAAACAAACTCAATAACACAAAGGGATAATCACTTTTATACATTCACGTCCAAAATAACACCATTTTCATTAAAACAAATATTGATAAGTATTATTCTATCTATACCCTACATTACTAAGGTATGAAAAATTCACTCGAGCCAAATATTTAAAAAATTGTATACTATTTAATTATTTTACACTTTGCAGATCATTGAAATAAATATATTTCCAAAAGATGCTATTACCTTTTTACGGCACATAGTGCTTACTGCTATGAAAGAAAGAGAAGAAAATAACGTTGTAAGACCTGATCTCATACAGTTATTAATAGAAGCTAAAAAAGGTACCTGAGAATAATAACAAACACACAAATATAACAAACACATATGAATGTAATGGCAATGATTTTAGGTACATTAAAACATGACAACAATAATGATGAAAAGGATGCTGGCTTTGCTACTGCTGATGAGTCTTTGATTGGAAAAGGCCATATAAATAAAGGTCAGGGTATAAATTTATTTATTTAAGATACGTATAACAACAGACTACAAGTTTTAAATGTAGTAGAAAGTATAATAACAAAAGTATTCTTTACAGGATGGGAAGACGACTATTTAGTATCACAGGCTTTTCTATTTTTATTTGCTGGATACGAAACTGTATCCTCCAGTATGAAGCTACTTATTTTAGAATTGGCATTAAATTCTGATATCCAAGATAAACTAAGAAAAGAAATCGATGAATATCATAATAAATACAATGGAAAAATAGATTATGAAAAAATTAACCAAATGAAGTATTTAGACATGGTCGTTTCAGGTAATATTTTAATAGTCTTTAGTAAATTTAGTCCGTAGTTAGTGCATAATATTTTTTATTTTAGAAAACCTACGAAAGTGGCCACCTGCTATAAATATTGAAAGAGTTTGCGTTAAACCTTATAATATTGGTAAACCGAATAATGAAGCCAAAGAAGATTTTATTGTAAGTATGAGTAAATAACTAAATATAATAAATTTCTAAAAAACCAACTTTCCCATTTCCCTTCCCACAACCAACCATCCATTCCCGTAACACACGTACCGGGAGGGGGAAGCATCCACATTTTGTCGACCGAATCGGTGGCCGAACGAAATGGTTCGGCGCGTCCTTTTTGTGTCGGACAATTGACAAGTGGAATGCTCTGCCCGCCCATGTGTTCTCCCAGTCCTTTTTCACCTCGGATCCTTCAAGCGGAGTGTGAAAAAGCACCTTCTCTGGCCGGCATAGTAGTGGCGACTGGAGCCACCGTGTTAGCGGTTCTCCAGTCGTCAGTGCTCATGGACCTCCACTGCGCTTACCATCAGACCAGTCGAGGTCACATGTCGTGTCAAAATAAAAAAAAATAAAAAACTTTTTTCTAACAGGTTCAAAAAGGCATGTCATTAGGCGTGGGTGTGATGGCACTTCATCGTGACCCTGAACTTTATCCGAATCCAGACAAATTTGATCCTGAAAGGTTTTCTGATGAGAACAAGATTAATATAAAGCCATTTACTTATTTACCATTCGGACTTGGACCTAGAAATTGCATCGGTAATTATTCATTTATTTTTTACGAGTAAGCCCATAGAGATATATGTATATACTAAAGGTGCCATAAAAAAGCGTAGGCCGCTTTAAACGATTTGACAATGTTGCCGTTAAGTCAAGTACTAACTGACAGTGAACCTTAAAGTGACTGCGGTCAACTTTTCTCTCGCGTCCCATTGAGAGCGTTTTTTACACATCTAGTAGTTAGTATATATCAATAAGTAAGCCAAGTTCACGCGTGAGTTGGTCGTCTACTTCAATAGTCTTCAGTACTCGAATAATCATTAACTCGCCTTTTATTATTATTATTATTATTATTTAATAATCAATGATCATATTATTCATTAAATTTATTTTCTTCTACAGCATCACGGTTCGCCTTACTCGAAATAAAAATAATGACATATGTGTCGCGAATAGTGATTTTCGCGTAAAATTCTCACTCAATAGGTCATGAGATTTCTTTATAACATATATTTCAAACCGTACAACGAGACGTTATACATTCTATGAAACTGACATATTTCATTACAGTACCTGCAATGATGTTCTCTGTGTGATGACATCACACATTAGCGGGACTTCTTGTCCCTTGGTATGGCCTCCAAACCACCCCTACAGCCACCCCGTTCCTCCGTTCTTGTGCCTGAACTTTCAGGTGCTTCTAACAAATACTTTACATCATTCACTTATACTCACCGCACCTAGGCGGTGTTTCTTGTTACTCTTGTGGACATGTTGGATGTCCGGATTCTACACTAACACCATTTTCTTTACTTTTTTACTCTCCCCACGCTTACTGCGTGTGCGCCTCCTATCGGCGTCCTCCAGTGTTGCCAACACTGAGAAACCTTTTTCCCAGTGTCGGTGTTTCTATAGTTCTAAATAGTTACTTTATAAATGATTTTATTTCGCATTTCGCGACACTCCCGCCGCGAGAAAGCTACAGGAAGGATTAATAAACATTATTAATCATTACAAAACTTTAATCATATATTATTTCTAATCACGATAATGTGTATTATTTCCAAATACAATTCTTTCTAAATAGTTCTAATCACAATAATTTGTATTTATTTATTTATTATGTCTAAATACAATCCTTTCTAATATTTCTTCTAATCGCAATTATTTGTAATATTTCTATTCTTTCTAATAATTCTAATTACAACCACATTTTACAATACAATACAATTGTCACGCCTTTTTCCCACAGGGATAGGCAGACCACATTTTGTATTATTCCTAAATACAATATACAATTTAGTTCACTCGGTCAGATTTTTCCTGGCCTCTTCTGAAGCTTTCCTTCTGCTTATTCTTTGGCTTTCTTTATTACTAACCTCAATTTCTTTCTATTTGTGCTTTCTTTTACATTTTTCTTTTCCACCTATCTCTATAGGATATAATTATCTCTATAGGATATAGATGTCCATCTCCCTGTTATTTCCATGTTATTTCCCACTTTAATTTCATTATCCTTGCTCTCAATTATTTTACACAATAAATATTCTTTTAAATTCATCTACCATGGTTTGTCCTCTTTTCCAGCCTTCTCCTAGTTTCACCGCTTGGTTCTAAAAACTTATCATCGGCTTCATCCAATATAAGCGGCCCTCCCAAGCGAAGAAAATTTGCTGGTGTCAGAATATGTTCTACATCTTTGCTTACAGTAATCAAAGGCCTACAATTTAAAAACCCACTTCAATTTTCTTTGTCAACAATTATGTTCATTAATGTATGCTTGTCTATGGTTCTTTTTAGGCAATGTTTAAATAGAACCATGAGTCTCTCATATATTCCCCGAACCAGGGTGCTAATTCTGCTATAAACTTCCTCTTTATTTTATTCTTTACACCTTAAGATCTCATCCAAAAACAAGACCTAATGATCTCGAAAGGTGGGTTCTTTTGTTACTAACCTCTTCTGAGAATGAACTCTGAATATTTCTTATCATGATTGTATTCTTTGTGATTTCCTTAACTGGCTTGAGACGAGATTAATTTTCTGTCACTTTTAAGTAACTACAGTAATACATGCATTCTCTGAGGCATCTGTGAAAATTCTAGTTATATCTGTTTTTCTCAATGACATTTCAGTTTATCCATAAAATCTCGGTTTTTCTATATTTTTACTCGCATAATTTCTTTAATTAACTTGGCCCAATCTGATTGAAGGGGTTCTGGCAAAATTGAACTTCTTCTACAATTTCAATTACGCTTTTCTTGACTTATTCTGAATGAATTGTACTTCTCTAATGTGCTTACATCGTTCCTCTTCAATAATACGAGGCGTCATAAGCCAAGCCGAAATTATTTTGTAATTCCGGAGGGTTCTGATATCATGGCCAATTTATCCAACAGCCACCATTCTCTATATGGCATTACATTAAATACTCATTGTGGTACTCGATACTTTAATTTTTATTTCAGCGATAGCACTTGCTACACTTTGTGGCTTCACTGGACCAAAAATATATACAGTAAGAAAGTTATGCTTTAAAATATCTAATTCCATACTTTGTATCATTATTGTAGTTATGTAACTCCTTTGGCTGTGTCTAAGAGTGTTTAACATAGCCACAGTTCATTTTCCTTTTTAATCACAAAATAGGCAGATAAGTAGAGAGAATTACTCTCCTACATGTCTGCTTCTTTTCTTTTTAGATTATGCTCCTTACTACACATCGCAGAATTATGCTGCATTTTACAATGAAAGCATTTCATTTTCCTTTGACAATTTTTTGATTGATGTCCCAGTTTAAAACAATTAAAACATCTTGCCCCTAATTGATTTTTTCTTTCTTCTATTGAAAGTTTGCACTGATCATTATAATGGTCACCCTCGCAAAATACACATGACTGTATTCTCCTTTTCTTTGCTAATACATTTGAGGATGAGGGTGTAAATTTTCTTTTAAAGTTTTTTCTGGATTCAGCTTTTTCTGCCGACCTTACAGTTGAAGACTTAGCCCGCGTGTGCAAAGCCTCAATTGTCAATGGCTTCCATGAAGACATCCTGGCCGTGATCTGTTGTTCCAGTAATTTTCTTATATTTTCTATGTTTTCTTCTCCGGGGCCAAGTTTCGATTTAATTTCATATATTATGTCATCTGGGAACTTATTCATAATAACAGTTCTTAAGTTATTATGCATTACGTCTTCTCCCATTGCACTCAATACTCTTAAATGCCTTTCAATTTCGTTGTATGTGTCCATACAACATTTAGGAGAAGACGTTGCTCTTTCTATTTTGTGTAGTGCTTCGTAATGGGCGTCAATCACTCTCTCCGGTTTACCAAATCTTCCCTTTAATATTTCTATTGCAACTGGATAATTTCTATCTGTTATATCCAAACCATTGATAGCTGCCAGAGCTTCATGCCCTAAAGAAGCTTGTAGATAAGATAGTTTGTCTGCATTGCATAACTGCTTCGAGTGCACGTTTGAGTGAAAACGATCCCAAAATTCATTCCACTTCAAAATATCCCCATGAAACTTGGGAAGCTCTAATTTAGGAAGTTTTGTCGAAATAAACTTTCCTTCCAGTATACCTGACGTGGTGGGTGTACTACTAGCTAATGCTAGCTTACCACTCATTTGGACTTCTGTAAATTTCTTTATATCCTCTTCTGTTATCTCTCCCATACCCGCATGGGTTTCCGAGATAAACATCTCCAGCAGGGTTCTTAATTTAGCTTCAGCAACATTACTAACTGCCGTAGATGCCTGTTGCAATTCCTCAATTGCCTTCTCGACTTTCTCTTTTATGATCTCTAATCGGATCTTCCACGAATTCATTGTCTCACTTCTTTAGACAACTTAAGGTATGACAACGAAGGTATCAACCTCTCCTGAAATTATAGGAAGGTTCTGTTTAATATCTTTCTATAATTAGTTCTAGTAAAATATTAAATTTCTGTTTCGTATACTTGTGGGCGTTCAATAATCATACATTATAACTTCTTTGTTATAAATCCCACGTGTACATAATTTGCAAGTATAACAATGTCACTTTGCTTTTGACACCGCACAAATCATTAAAATGTTTATTACTCACCCCAATATTATAGGCACAATATAAATAACAAAATACGCAATGTTATAATTTTCTCTATTAATGTTCTTATTACCGATATTACAATTCTTAAACATAAAACCGTAGTGTCTCTGTCACAATATGATGAATAAGTAATATTGAATAGTGTCTATTTCACGAAAGTATTTTATAATTAAATAAAGAAACTAAGTTCTCAAAAATACCACACATCGATATTTCAAACACAAACGAACGCAAACGTAATAGACACCGAGCGATTTCGCTGACAAATTGACGTATTTGCGAAAAGGGACGCCGGCGGAAGTCGAGGTAGTGATGTGCTAAGCTCGGAAATCTAGGTACGCGCTCGATTAAAATTGATTATTACGAAAAATTATCGACATTTCTTATATACATTTTTTCATTCTAAAAAATTTACTTCATAAAAGAAATCTACTTCTAAAAGTATTTATTCTCTTCTAGTGAAACTACATTCAATAGAGTTCTTTTAATTACATTTAATTGGCCCATTGACAATGCGGCCTGTTACTGTTTCTACAGTACATTCTCTTAGGTTCTTTTTATATACATTACAGGTAGTATCTACACCTGTCTAACCGGTCATACGTATGATAACATCACTAGATTATTCTTCTAATCTATGATATTACCTCCTGTTTTAAAAATCACTAGGCTATCCTTTTAAGCCTACGTCGTTTTTTCTTCTATAACAACACAAGACTATCTCCTTTAAGCCTATGTTGTTTTCTGTTCTGTTTTGCAATAACAGCAGACTATCTCCTTTAAGCCTACATCGTTTTCTGTTCTATAACAACACAAGACTATCTCCTTTAAGCCTATGTTGTTTTCTGTTCTGTTTTGCAATAACAGCAGACTATCTCCTTTAAGCCTACATCGTTTTCTGTTCTATAACAACACAAGACTATCTCCTTTAAGCCTATGTTGTTTTCTGTTCTGTTTTGCCATAACAGCAGACTATCTCCTTTAAGCCTACATCGTTTTCTGTTCTATAACAACACAAGACTATCTCCTTTAAGCCTATGTTGTTTTCTGTTCTGTAACAACAGCAGACTATCTTTTAAGCCTACGTCGTTTTCTGTTCTATAACAACACAAGACTATCTCCTTTAAGCCTATGTTGTTTTCTGTTCTGTAACAACAGCAGACTAACCTTTAAGCCTACGTCGTTTTCTGTTCTATAACAACACAAGACTATCTCCTTTAAGCCTATGTTGTTTTCTGTTCTGTAACAACAGCAGACTAACCTTTAAGCCTACGTCGTTTTCTGTTCTGTAACAACAGCAGACTAACCTTTAAGTCTACGTCGTTTTCTGTTCTGTAACAACAGCAGACTAACCTTTAAGTCTACGTCGTTTTCTGTTCTGTAACAACAGCAGACTAACCTTTAAGTCTACGTCGTTTTCTGTTCTGTAACAACAGCAGACTAACCTTTAAGTCTACGTCGTTTTCTGTTCTGTAACAACAGCAGACTAACCTTTAAGTCTACGTCGTTTTCTGTTCTGTAACAACAGCAGACTAACCTTTAAGTCTACGTCGTTTTCTGTTCTATAACACAAGAGTATTATTTAAGTATACGTTGTGTCCGTTCTTTTGTGTAACATCACCAGACTATTCTGTTAGTCCATGACATCACCTTAATTTCTGTTACATGTATCCTACACAATAGTACTGTCCGCGTACGATATTCCTTATAAATTACTTTACCCTACGTCATTCTAATGTTGCAATAATCAACATAAAATAAATTTTAACAATATACAAATTAATTGAATTGTATCGACTGATTACTTCATAGTACATCACTATTAGTGCGTTGTGATTCGTTCTTTTTTCTCTTCCCTATGTTCTCATGCGCAATGGTTGCAACTTGCAATATGCGTGCGCACTTTTAACATAGATGAACAATGCATTCTATCCAAATATTTACAATTTAGAGAGACTTATCGCAATAAGTAGATAAGGGACACATGTTTATATACTCGTACGTTTGCAGTACCCCGACGGGGTTCATGTTCCCATTGTTTTTATTGTATACTGTTTAGACAGGCACGTGGTAATATTTTTATTTTGATCTATGATGAACAATATACCACGATTATATTATTATAAGCATATAGTTACAAAGAAATCATATCCTGGTCACGGCACCATGTCGCGAATAGTGATTTTCGCGTAAAATTCTCACTCAATAGGTCATGAGATTTCTTTATAACATATATTTCAAACCGTACAACGAGACGTTATACATTCTATGAAACTGACATATTTCATTACAGTACCTGCAATGATGTTCTCTGTGTGATGACATCACACATTAGCGGGACTTCTTGTCCCTTGGTATGGCCTCCAAACCACCCCTACAGCCACCCCGTTCCTCCGTTCTTGTGCCTGAACTTTCAGGTGCTTCTAACAAATACTTTACATCATTCACTTATACTCACCGCACCTAGGCGGTGTTTCTTGTTACTCTTGTGGACATGTTGGATGTCCGGATTCTACACTAACACCATTTTCTTTACTTTTTTACTCTCCCCACGCTTACTGCGTGTGCGCCTCCTATCGGCGTCCTCCAGTGTTGCCAACACTGAGAAACCTTTTTCCCAGTGTCGGTGTTTCTATAGTTCTAAATAGTTACTTTATAAATGATTTTATTTCGCATTTCGCGACAATATGATCTAATCCGTCATTTTGAAGTATCTCCAGCTCCGCAGACTTTGTTGCCGCCCCGATTTGATAAAAAATATTTTCAACCAAAACTAGAAGGAGGACATTGGCTAAGGTTTAAATGCAGACACTGATTTAGGTTAGAATAATCTATGTTTTTGTATTGCTTTTGTGTTATTAAATTATGTTTAATTTGTTTATTAAATACATAATACATAGTTTTTATTTTGGCCTCGTTTTTGACCTTCCCAATTCCTTGTTTCTTCCAATATAACTATCTGACAATCTTTCATTATTATTCAGTCAACCTTTCCTTAATTATTATCAGGTGGTGTTAGTTCTCGGTCTCGCTATGCATCAACACGACCTCAGTGTATCATTAATTCGCTAAGTCAGGACTCAGTTAACAGCCGTAGTTACAAAATTCGGCGTCATTAACTAGTTAAACGCCTTATTATTTTATCAGCTAGTCAACTTGCTACTAAGTAATAGATGTAATTTACTGTTTATTTACCAGTACTGTAGTACAGTTCAAGTGCGAAGGACGTGTTCAAGGTAATTTTTAATTTCTAGTATCCGGTTTTTTTTCTTTTTTGTTAACAACATTTTGTGGAAACCCATTATCAACTCTTTGTTATCCTCTATGTTTACATAGTTGATTAATATTTGCAAACATGAGTGTTATAGTCAATGCTTAATATTTTTATTTATCGTTTATATACAAACATAATTGTCACACGTAGGTAATATTTGCTTATTTTGAATATCCTTGAAAATCTAATGAATTACAATTATTTAATATATTTTTCTATTTTTTGTACATGGGACGTAACTTTCTTATTCTATTATATACAGGGTGAATTTTTCAAGTGGGCTTTCATGGCGAAATCCTAAACTATAAGAGATATCGAAAAATGCTGAAAGGAGTCTCGATGCCGATTTTGATGAAAACTAAAACTGCATTATTAGATTTTTGATAAATCCATTTTCCCGGCCAGGAATCGAACCTGTTGATTTTGAAAAAATAAAAACACTCTGTATTTTTGCACCATCCGATAGTGTTCCCGATAAGGATCAAATTCTGGGAAGTAATGATATACGGCAAACCAAAGAAAAGTGTTGATTTTTAACAAATTGTCTTTTATTTCCATGTATTTATGCATTACCGGTACATTGATAACATTTATTATAATTTATGATAATTGAAAATCATCATATTGATTTAAAATCTCGCGCTCTTCGAGGGTAAATGAAAGGAAAGTCTTTATTTTTAGCAAAATAATGTTTTATTTTTTTAACATTAAGTAATTAAATCTTAATTAATCAATTGTTCAAAATGATAGCCATTATTTTCAATACATAGCTCGACGCCTCAAGGAGTGTACTACATTCCACATCACAAGGTTATTGATTCCATTCAGAATATTCCCTAACGCTAGTTTTAAGTCATCAATTTCATTGTACGTACATTTGTAAAATTCGTTTTTGACATGCCCCCAGAGAAAATAATCTAAAGGTGTTAGATCTGGCGACCTAGCCGGCCACGGCACAGGACCTTAAAAATTAATTTATTGTTTTACCTACGTTTCAATTGTTTTCTTTTTAATCATGGCTTTTAACCTCGAAAAGCGCGAGATTTTAAATCAAAACATAATAAATGTAGTAGGTAATGTATAAATACATGGAAATAAGAGACAATTTGTTAAAAATCAACACTTTTCTTTGGTTTGCCGTATATCATTACTTCCCAGAATTTGATCCTTATCAGGAACACTATCGGATGGTGCAAAAATACAGAGTGTTTTTATTTTTTCAAAATCAACAGGTTCGATTCCTGGCCAAGAAAATGGATTTATCAAAAATCTAATAATGCAGTTTTAGTTTTCATCAAAATCGGCATCGAGACTCCTTTCAGCATTTTTCGATATCTCTTATAGTTTAGGATTTCGCCATGAAAGCCCACTTGAAAAATTCACCCTGTATATTATATATAAGAGATCAAAACTTATAAAGCTAATAATTAGAGCGAAAGACGTTAAATTTCACTATACATGTATTAGTAACCAAGAAGCCATACTTTTCATACTTTCAATCAATTTAGTGAAACTAAAAGGAACTTCTGTCTATGGTATTCGTAAATTGTATAATTACGGTGATGATGATACACTCAATGCTACAATGATTATATTAAATAGGTTCAAACGACCAAAACCCGCCGGTCTAGTTCAAGGTAATATAAATTGACCGTTTTATTTCCAACTCATAAAGTTTAGGCTAACAATACAATTTTCGTATATTAAAAAAGATATGTAAGCGAGCCTTTACTTAGTTCTAAGCCTTTAATCACAGTACACAGTAAAAATATTTAGACAAACTGAATAAAATAAAAAAAACTTAAATAAATGTTTTTGTATAAAAGTACCTCGAAATAGATACGATTAATCTACTAAACGATATACAAATAATTATCCTTTTGTTTTAAAAATATATTCAGCAAAGTGATAATGCTTTTTACATCATGGAAAGAAAATTTACCAATATTACTTACCAATAAACCAATATTACTTCGTTTTTTTAAAAAACAGTTAAATAAATATTACGCTTTAACTATTCTGATGTTCTTTTGTTATGAATAAATTAATAGAAGTGAAAAAAATTAGAGTAAGGATGAAACAAGTAAGAAAAGTAAGTAAACATCAAGTTCAAACATGATTTATTTTATTTCACAACAAGCGTCAAATCATCATGATAATAAAATATCATTTATTAGGAGTACATATGCTTCATTTATATCTACGAAATATGTATTTATCCGTTTATCAATAAAATATACAAAAATAATATCTATCTGCAAATAAATAAGTTTTTTAGTATTATACTCGCAGTAGAGCGGTGTAGACGTTTTGTTGTAAAACACATTTATCGGCTTTGTTTACATTTATAATCGTAAGTAACCACTTAATATATTTGTATTATTAATAAACATTAATGGTTATAATAATCATTTCATCGCACTTTGGTGTACTTGTATCCTTTGAATACGATGTGCTGGGTTAGTACCACCACTTTCGAATGTAACACCCGTGAAGTGACCTTGTCGCGTTTCGGGAATAATTTGAAAGTAGGCAGGTATAACGAGAGCAGTGTGCACCGTCAATCTAGATGGTACATGCTCGTCTCCTCAAGCTGGCGTAGTGGAGGCGACTGCTGCTCCATCCATGGACCGCACTTTAGCTTTACATCAGGCGGAGTGTTGTCACATGCCGAGTTACAATAAAAAAAACTTGTTATTTAATATAATTTTCAGTGTTATGTTTTTAAATTGTGATAAAATATTGAATAATAATATCGACATATTTTATCTCTATTTTAACTATTTATTTGCGAAATTTAAGGCTAGTAACACACTCTGAATTACTTTGGCAAACTAAGGTCATTTTACTAATCTTAAGATAATTTACTTGACTATCTTCTTTGAATAATTCGAGTTGCGTAATAGTCTCCCAATCAAAAAGCAAATCTGTTTATTAACCCTTAATTTTCCCTTTGATCAGATGTTTTACTGGATTTGGGCAGCTGTTGGATGTACTATAGTTTTCTTATGGCTGAAGAAGAAGTATGCCTATTTTAAAGAGAGAGGAGTCAATTCTGTGTCTTTGCTGAATCACTTTAAAATTACATACAAAACTTTTACTATGCAAGAACATATGGTTTCTTCATTTGAATTAGCTTATAAATCACATCCCAATGACAGGTATCTTATTTCAAATATTTCATTAGACTTTATTTATAGATACCAAAGGAAAGAAAGGTGAATGCTCCGAAAAGCTCTTTAATCTAATACCTGTCTCATCCTTCCACAACCGTAACACCCGCACTGGGAGGGGGAAGCATTCACAGTATGTCGACCGAATTGCTCGCCGAACAAAACGGTTCGGCGCGTCCTTTTTGTGTCGCACAATTGACAAGTGGAATGCTTTGCCCTCCCATGTATTCTCCCAATCCTTTCACCTTGGATCCTTCAAGCGGTGCGTGAAAAAGCACCTTCTCAGGCCGGCATAGTGGTGGCGGCTGGAGCCACCGTGCGAGCGGTTCTCTAGTCGTCAATGCTCATGGACCTCCACTGCGTTTACCATCAGACCAGTCGAGGTCACATGTCGTGCCAAAATAAAAAAAAAATGAACGTTATAATAATTATGGTAATTCGGAGTGAAACATTATCAAAGTAATGGGACAATAAATCAAGTAATTTTAAACCAAACAAGGAATTTAGTTTTTTTTTTTAATATTGCGTGAACATCGCGTAATTTGATCTATCTGTGAGCATGAAGTCTACAAAGTTTTCTTAGGCGATGCTCGCACTACGGAGCGTGGTGCTTGGCCACGGAGCCACGCATGCGGGTGCAGAAGTGTAGATCTGCATCTTCATGCAGATTTCTCCGCACAAACGCGCGGGGCTGCAGTATAGTCTTTTTTATTTTTTTTATTTTAGCTCGACATGTGACAACACTCCGCCTGATGTAAAGCTAGAGTGCGGTCCATGAATGGAAACAACTGCTACCACAGATAAATCTACGGGCTGCAGTCGCCTCCACTATGCCGACTTGAGGAGACGAGCATGTACTATCTAGATTGACAGTGCACACTCCTCTCATATACCTGGCTACTTTCAAACTATCCCCGAAACGCGACAAGTCATGCGGTGGCCTAGAGAAGGCGGTGTTGCGCAACGCGTGTTTTCTAGAGAAACAAAGGTACTTGGAAACAATGTAAGAACACGCACTCCTGCGCTACGCTGCGTGATGCGGTGCAGTGTGCGAATCGCCTGAACGTCAACGTCGCGTCATGTCGGATCAAATGAACTAAATTAACCGCGATAGTAAACTGTATAAAATAATTTGTTCAGATTATAATAATTATATAATATTTCAGATTTGTTGGTAATTATGAATTCATTACACCCATTGTGACAATTCGAGACCCAGAATTAATAAAACGTATTGGAGTCAAAGATTTTGATAATTTCACTAACCACCGCAGTCTTTCTCAGTCTAAAGACGAGTGGTTTACTAGAACTTTGGTCGTGTTGAAAGGTAAAAATAAATTATTAAATTTGAACCTTTTTCTTATGACTGCATTCTGCCTGATATAAGGCTACAATGCAGTCCATGATCGAAGACAACTACTACCATAGAGAACTGTCCGCAGTCGCTATACCGACTTGATAAGACGAATGGTGCACCATCCAAGGAAACAGGGCAGACTCCAATCGTTATACACGGCTATTTCCAACCCATCCTGAAACGTTACACTTGAAAGTGGCAGTACTGCCCCCGGACCAACCATCATCAGTCTGCCTGAACTCTGCAATAACATTTATTTTAATATGTATTTAACAGATCAAAAATGGCGAGATATGAGAGCAACACTGAGTCCAGCTTTTACTGGTTCAAAATTAAGAAATATGGTACCTCTAATTACAGAATGTAGTAGAGATATTTTAAACGACATTGAGAGACAAATTAAAGAAAAGTCAGGTAATATTTTGTTTGCTAACTTGTTCTGTGAGGTAATAATCATAAGATCTAAGAGCATTTTGTTTTAGACGAGCATCTGGACTTGGACACATTAGATTTACTCAGCCGTTATACGAATGACGTTATAGCGTCTTGTGCATTTGGTATAAAAGTAAATTCGGTAAAGGAACGAGACAACAAATTCTATGAAATGGGAAAAAAATTAACCACATTTAAATTTAAACAAGTTATACTCATTATGATAATGATATTAATGCCATTTATACTTAAGGTAAGCGGAGAAAAATTAATTGAAGTTATAGGATCTAAACACACATAGCAAGCTATCCCTTAAATCAGAAGTTCTATACATCATACTAATGCGGACAAATATTCATTTTTTATTTTGAGATCATATCATAAAAAATGCTCTATTTGTTTATTTGTTAGGTTAGGTTAAAAACAAGCAATGTGAATGCGACGATTGATAAATGGTGTCGCCAAAGGGGCGAGCGTACTTATATTAGCGATTTTACGCTTCCATTGCGGCTTGATAAAATAAATATCACATGAGAAATAAGCGATTGCTATTTGTCCTTTTACACGCTGTATACATACCTCGTGAATCTTTCATCATAATTTGAAAACAAAATCACATGATAAAGGTCATCGGTAAAGACCATTGACTTATTTTTTTAATTTTCAACTTTATTATTTTAGATATAATACTTTTCAGTAATCATCAGAGAACTAACGTTCTTTTTTTATGGTATCCCTTGGTCGATTGATGTTGAGAGATTGAATTATTACAGATAAAGAAGATTCATTTAGTGCCAGAAGATGCTGTAAATTTCCTCCGTGATATAGTTACTGGTACTTTAAAAGACAGAGAAGAGAAGAAGATTTTTAGGCCAGATTTGATTCAGTTATTACTCGAAGCAAGGAAGGGTAATTACGATTCTATTTCCTGAAATAGAAAACATAAATAGTGTTTTATTTTAACTTATTTCATAGGAACATTAAAGCATGAAAATATTAAAGAAGAGAAAGATGCAGGATTCGCAACCGTTGAAGAGTCAGCTGTTGGTAAAACTGCTATAAAACAAGGTAACGTGTACTTAATTACGTGGTAATGGGTGTTAGATATGTATACATTAAAATTATTTTTAAGATAATACATGGTATTACAATGATTACAGGGTGGGAAGACGAAGATTTAATAGCACAAGCATTTTTATTCTTCTTCGCTGGTTTTGAGACTGTTTCTACCGCATTAATATTTGTACTTTATGAATTAGCTATAAACCCTGATATTCAAGATAAACTTAGGCAAGAAATAGATGAACACTATGAAGCCAATGATGGAAAACTTTTATTCGACAGTATTACACAATTGAAATATTTGGATATGGTTGTTTCGGGTAGGTATTGTTAAACGAATATTATTTCAGTTTTAACCATCGCTATCTTTACGCGGAAAAAAGGCTCACACTATACCGGTCATTCCCGGCACACTAACAACATTAGTTCCAGCACTGTACCTCTATCTCTCATAGTTTCTTTTACCGTCTAGGTTTCCCCAGGGAACACATAAATAAAAATTTTATTATATCGTGGGTTGACTGTTAATATAATTTTAATTCGGATTTTCAGAGAGTTTGCGATTATGGCCGCCAGCATTAGGGACAGATCGTGTGTGTAATAAACCTTATAATCTAGGAAGATCGAATTCTAATTCCGATAAAGATTTCATTGTAAGTTATCATTTCATTATCATTTAGATAAAAAATCTATTATTAAATTTATAGATATGATAACTTTTATATAATTTTAGTTAGAAAACAATACTGTTGTTATGATACCTACATGGGCAATACATCATGATCCACAATATTATGAGAATCCATATAAATTTGATCCTGAAAGATTTTCTGATGAAAATAAACATAACATTAAACCTTTCACATATTTGCCTTTTGGTATTGGACCGAGGAATTGTATAGGTAAGATAATTAGTAAATGTAATTGAATTTAAAAACAAAACTTTAATCAAAATAATCACGATTGTCAAGCACATAAAATATTTCAATTTAGTTAAAAATATATTCGCGCAAACCCCTAGAAAACACTAAATATATAATCATTAATTTTGATAGACAAATCTTGATTAAATTGTATTATTGTTTCTTTAAGATAGTTCTTTTTTTTGGTCATAATATATGTAGAAGAAATTCTTGAAGAATGATTTATTTCATGCAATATTTTTCTTTACATACTTAGAGAACTGGAGACAAACTAAATATACATACATATGCTATATTTATGTCTACTCACAGGTTCGCGTTTTGCTTTGATGGAAATCAAGATGTTTACGTATGAATTACTCAGAAGATTTGAAATATCTCCAGCTCCAGAAACAGTAATTCCAGCAAAATTAAGCGCCGGTGTCTTCGCCTTGAGATTGGAAGGAGGGCATATGTTACGTTTTAAGTGTAGAAAATAACCGATTTTAATAAATAATATATAAGATATTAATATAATTGAAATAATAAATAATAGATTTATACAATAAACGATAATATTATAAGTTGTTGTTTTTTTTTTAATTATTTATTTAAACCAATATGGTGCAGCAATGCAGCAAGGTGTAATCTGGATTTTACACATTCATCTCCTTAAGCCGGCATAGCAGAGGTGACTGCTGCATGCAGATATTTCTCTATTGTAGCAGCTGTCTCAGTAATGGGATCGCACTCTAGCTTAACATTAGACGAAGTTTGGTCACAACTACAAAAAATAAATCTATTCGAAAATCATTACAGAACCGTTACAAAGATTTAGTCTAGACTCTAGAATCTAGGTACTTAAAACTTCAAATTCGAACGCGTATTGTTTAATAACAAACCTCCAGTATGAACACAAAATGTGCGGCAAATTATACCTAGTACTTATTGTAATTTTACTATTAATTTATAGAATTATAAAAATTACGCAGACAACTATTTATCCTCATCCCACTACACAGCTAAACATAGGTAGATAACTCGGGGTAAGTACTACGATCAATTGTGACCAAAATTATCTTCAATGACGTCATATCTCAATAGCTCGAGACCTTGCACAATATTGTGCTTTATAACGTTATAAAAACTCACAGTGCTATAAAAATATTGACAAGCGTGGCTGTCTGCTCGCTTAGTTTATTGTTTGTGATTAAACAAGATGTAAGTACCTACATATTGTTTTTTTTAAATCTCTATAGCTACACTATACAAAAAATCTTGAAATAACAAACTATATGGGTAGAATTATTGAGTTTTAACACTTTCTATTAGACATATACCTATATACACATAATAATAAAATACACCTTTTCATACATACATATTTATACCACTCACACATTCATACATTTTACATACACCATATTCATCATACAAACATGCTAACAAAACACTAACCCCTCTTCTTAGTCTTATGCTTTTACAACTAAACTAGTTTTGGCTAGAATTTTTATGTTTTCATAATTTTATTTATTATAACAAAAAGACAACTTTTTCATTGGTCAAAAACTCTCTGAAATATAATAAATA
The DNA here is from genome assembly GCA_948150575.1 of Tinea pellionella. Taxonomy (NCBI): domain Eukaryota; kingdom Metazoa; phylum Arthropoda; class Insecta; order Lepidoptera; family Tineidae; genus Tinea; species Tinea pellionella. The sequence continues at coordinate 6,073,697 of OX411252.1, forward strand.
CAAGTTTAGAGTAAAATCGTATTAATGCATTGGTTAGGCAGACTAATTATGGTTATTCCTCGATCGTCCTGGGGTTGTACCACCACTTTAAACCTCCCATGAAGTGACCTAGTCGCGGTTTGGGATTAGTTTGGAAGTACGCAGGTAAAATGTGAGAAGTGAGCACTCTCACAATGGACTTTCATATACTCAAATCATAGTAGATACGACTCCTACCTGCAACCATTTGTATTTGTTAGCAGACGTCTCCGTTCATGCTGCGCTACAATGTTTAAAAAATTAAAAAAAAAAATTAATGCTCAATTGTTCTTTTTTTTTTGGAGCTCGGCATGTGACAACACTCCGCCTGATGTAAAGTTAGAGTGCGGTCAATGAATGGAAACAACTGTCGCCTCCACTATGCCGGCTTGAAGGGACAAGCACGTACCATCCAGATTGACTGCACACTCCCATCGTTATATCTGGCTACTTTCAAACTATTCTCGAAACGCGACAAGGTCACTTCACGGGTGTTACATTCGAAAGTGGTGGTACTACCCTAGGACGGCAGACTGGGCGAATAACCTAGTACTATTTTTACAGATGTTACTTCTAATATGGGGAGGCGTAATTTTTGCCGCATTATGGATATGGCAAAGAAAGAAGCTTTCTTATTTTAAGGAATTCGGAATAAATCATAAACCAACCATACCTTTTATAGGAAATGCTGGGAATTTCTTTTTAGGCAGACAACATATAACTACTATGGTTAATTCATCTTATACAGCTTTTCCAAATGATAAGTTAGTTATTTTTTAAACATACATATCTTTGTACTGGTAATACCATTTCTATCAACTGTCATTTTGTTTAATTATATAGGCATAGAGGAGGCTACTATTGCATCTGCAGCTCAGACTTTTGCTTTTACAAATTTCCCACTATATTCTAGTACTCTACTAGTCTAATTTTTAAAACGCAATAAACTTATTTTGTTTTCATTATAATAAAATCTAGCATAAATTAAATTATTTTTATTACCGCCAGTGTTAAGTAAAAGAAAAATAATAAGTTAAAAACTAGAAAATGACAGCAATTTCTTACTGAAATTATCATTATAAATGTTCAGAAACAAATTGTTGATCCAAATTTTTCAGATTTGTAGGTTCGTTTACATTTACAAGCCCTTCCATTTTTATTCGTGATCCAGAACTACTACGTCAAGTTTGCGTAAAAAACTTCGATAACTTCATTGACCATCGAGGATTTAGCCGCCAAAATGATGTTTTATTCTCTAACAGTTTAATGGGTTTAAGAGGTAAATATTATTAAAAACAATGATATTCATTACATTTCTACATAAAAAGACATATAACTATCCCGTGAACCAGAAGTCGTATACATAATATAGATGCGGTATTAATAATTCTGTGTCCCGAAGCTTCCTTTATCTTGGAGACGAAGTACCCAAAAACGAAACAGTCTCGTTCAAAACGGAACGTATGGTCACATTAGGTGTAAGGTTTCTGTTAAGATCATTATTTATATTGTTGAGTGTTTATGTCATTAACAGCTGATGTAGGCACGCTTGCATTACCGATTTTACGTGTCCATTGCGACTTGATTTTATAAATACATAAATATACAAAATATCTCGCAACAACATTTCAGTATTGCTAAAGATAAAGAGTAACACGTTTACGTTACGTTAACAGCAATTCATACGGGCGATCATGGGCAAGCAATGAACAACAATCATTTTTCTTTTTTTAGGGCAAAGATGGCGCGAAATGAGATCGACTTTAAGTCCAGCTTTCACTGGATCAAAAATAAGAAATATGGTTCCTTTAATTAGAGAATGTAATGAGGATTTATTAAATGTTCTACATCAACAAATAAGCGAGAATTCAGGTGAATATCAAATTTCATACAATTTAAATGATTAAACTAGCAGACTCAGTTAAATACGTCATCAATGTGCCCACCACTACTAATAAACTAGTAATTAACTACTAATTAAACTTGTTTTATTAGATAAATATCTAGATATAGACACACATGATCTTCTAACAAGATATACAACAGATGTGATCGCAACAACAGCTTTTGGTCTTAAAACTAATTCTATAAAGGATCGTAATAATGAATTCTTTGTTATGGGCGGTAAACTGTCCAATTTCAAATTGCTACAAATATTTAAAATGGTCATTGCGATAACTATGCCGTTTGTAACTAAGGTAAGCATTTATAAGGTTACTTGTGGCTTAGGAGTGGTCTCCGCACGTAATTCCACCAAGTGGAGTCCTATTGCCTTCAATCCAATTTCCTTCATGAGGATCAGCACGCCATTCACGTTCTAGCACACGCTGATTTTATTATGCCTGGCTACTTCCAAGCTGAACTCGAAACGCAACTAGGTCACTTGTCGTACGCGTCGATGGCAAAACAAAACTTTAATGATCAACATCGCACATAACCTGGACATTAGAAGGCTATCCCGGGACTAGCGGATATATAACCACTAACCATCATAACTCTGCCTACCACTCTTTTAATTACAAACTATTATTATATTTCAGTTCATAAGTATAAGTATACTACCATCTGATGCTGTGAAATTCCTAAAGCACATTATTCTATCGACTATAAAAGAAAGGGAAGAGAAACAAATATACAGACCAGATATGATTCAATTATTGATCGAAGCACAAAGAGGTAACGCAATAACAAATGAAACTGAAATAGAAATATACCTACATACAACGTCATAAAAAATTGTTTCGTTTGGGAATGGAACCCGGAACTTCCACGTAACAAACTGGTGCCCGTTTTCCACGCCGCCATCACAGAAACCTTAAAAGATGTTCACTTTTTCTGATGCATCAATTTTCTTAAAAAAAACTTCTGTTAAAAATTCTTTATAAATAATCCAAAATTTTAAACTAAACTAATAAAATATTGTAGGAACATTAGAACATGAACAAATAAATGATGAAAAAGACGCAGGATTTGCTACAGTCGAAGAATCATCTGTTGGCAAAAAAGAAATTAAACAAGGTAAAGATTATACTATTTATTTATTATTTAGACAGCATTTCTGAACATGCAGTCTATTGGTTTTATGTCTCGTACTCTTAAAATAAGGAACAACGGCAAAAATAATACTGAAAACTATAGACTTTATTTTATTTTTAATATTTTAGTTTGGACAGAAGATGAAATAGTAGCACAAGCGTTTATATTCTTCTCGGCTGGTTTCGACACTGTATCAACAGCAATAAAATTTCTCCTATACGAACTAGCTTTAAATCCAGACATTCAAGATAAATTAAGACAAGAAATCGATGAACATTACATAAAACATGGTGACAAAGTTGATTATGAACAAATTAATAAATTAAAATACTTGGATATGGTTGTTTCTGGTAAATAGATTTAATTTAAAACAATTTTAATCTAGCGGGACGATTTCGCCGTAAAGTCGTGGGATAAGATTCACTTTAAGATTAGTTTCAATGACACACTAAGTATCTGCCACAAAAATAGTCTGGAGGTGACAGGCGCCTCCGCTATACCTGGCTAATCCAAATCTTCCAAACTGATTCGAAACTCGATTTGATAGAGAAAACTTGGGACAACAACATGCGTATATACCTACCTACTATAAGCCTAGATTCGATATAACAAAATTACAAGCAAACTGTAGTATTATAGATAATTTTGTGTTAATGCTTAATTTCCAGAAACTTTAAGAAAATGGCCTCCTGCATCAACATCTGATCGTTTGTGTGTTAAACCTTACAATTTGGGCAGAGGAAATGATGCAGCAAAAAAAGATTACATTGTACGTACAAATTAATTGTTATTATCTAAAAAAAACATATTATTTGTGACATTTGATATGTATTTTCAGATAAAAGAGGACGAGGGCATAATGTTTTCAGTTTGGTCACTTCAACGCGATGCCAAATATTTCGAAGACCCAGATAAGTTTGATCCTGAAAGATTTTCAGATGAAAATAAGCATAAAATCCAGCCTTTTACTTTTATTCCTTTTGGAATTGGTCCTAGGAATTGCATTGGTAAATTCAATAATTTATTTATTTTATGAAATTGAATCCAACGCGAGCTTTCCAGACAACCACAATGGCTGCGGCTAAGCTTTAGAAACGTCGGATATCATTTTTAAAACTTTCAGGTTCGCGTTTTGCATTGGTTGAAATCAAAATGATGGTATATGGTCTTCTTCATCGTTTCGAGGTGTCACCAGCTCCAAAAACTGTTATTCCCGCTGTTCTAGATCCAAAATCCCTTAGCAATAGAATTAAAGGGGGACATTGGTTGCGATTCAAATGCAGAGTGATTTAAATACCAAATAATAAATTATTATATGTTTTAATTGTTATAACTTTTGATCAAACAATATAAATAAATCGAACTATAAGAAAATATTTTTATTTATCATCATCATTTATATTATAAAGTTTATGTAAACGCCTACAAAAATATAAACGCAAGTATTAAAGCGCGACCTCATGGGGACTTCGTTAGTTACCGGTAGGTGGCGCTGTTAAATGTTTGCAGTTGCCTCTGCCATGCTGGCTTAAGTAGGCGAATAAGTACCATCAGATTGACAGTGCACACTCCTCTCGTTATACCTGGCTACTTTCAAACTAATTTTCAAACAAGGTCTTTTTTCACGGGTGTTACACTTGAATGAATTGCCTGTAATCCTGCCACCAATTTGTCGCGTTTTGGGACTTGCAAGTAACATGCATGGATGCTGCACATTTGTTAAACTGACGAGCGTAGCGGAGACAACTGCAGTTGTTTTCGTTCAAGAACCGCACTCTAGCTTAACATGGACGTGGTGTTATCACTTACAGACTTACAGTTACAATTTACAGGAGTTATAATTTTAAAAATGCTACCTATTATCGATGCCTAATTTTTTGCGCAAAATCTATGTAAAATGTAACGCATTATTAAATTTCCGTTTAGTTTAATTTACATTTAGTTTCCGTGCACGTAACTTAAATATTCGCATCCCGCAGTTTGCCTAAAGATTAACCCGCTACTGCCATTGATCTAGATCTTTATATTATCATCATTAAGCTAATTACAATATCAAAGTTTGATCTAAAAAATGCTAAACGCACCTACGATTTACGCTGCGCCATTAAAATTACGTTTAAATTGCTATAAACGATTATATTTATAGAAAATAATTATAATATAATGTAAATTTAACATTCACCAATTACCTATTTTAGATTGCGTAGGTAATTTCATATAATGTTTATTTAGATCAGACGAAGCTAAAAGTTAAATGTTATCACCACTAGTTAATAAAAATGCCGAAATTTTTGAAATATAAATTATTTTCTCTTACATTGTGTTTAAATTTAGTCGTTTTTATTAAATGTTCTTCTATAATCGATTTGAACAATTTTGTAAGTTTTTTTTCTATAATTATTAAATCTAGTATAATATTTTTATGAAAGCTCCGCATATGACAACACTCCGCCTGATGTTAAGCTAAAGCGTGCTTCAGAACTATAATAACTCTTACACTAAGAAATTTCAGCAGACAGCAGTCGCCTCCGCTATGCTGGCTTGATATGACGAATGTGCACCATCCAGGTTGACATTACAAACTTTTCTTCGTCACTTCACGGGTGTTACGCTTTAAAGGGGCGGTACTTACTCAGGACGGCTGACTGGGCCCATGAATAACCATCATCAGTCTGTCTGCCACTCGAATTTCATTCCTTGATTGGAAGGTGACATTTAGCCTGCAAGTTTTGATTCAAAAAGTAACTTAAGCCGCTTTCTTATGATATTTTAAAGGACTTATATGAGTGTCGTTAAGGGTCTTAAGCTCATCTTAGAGTAGTTTTCATGACACTAGAAAAACAACCTTTGTTTACCACTTGACTCAAGTTAGAATTCAGATTCATGATTAATCATTATCCTCTATTTAAACTTTCATAGGGACCATTTACCATAAAAATAGCACACGCAGAATCATGTAGGGGACCAAAAAGAGTGAACTGTGGTGAACATATATTTGCTAAGAAAGGTGATCATATAGTAACTGTCAACGCTACAATGAAAACAGATATGAAACCAGAATTCGTAAGTTATTTCCCTTTTCTCGACTATTAAGAAGCCGAAGACACCTGCGTTCTGCGTTCCGCGTTCACTGTGCAGTGACTTAGAATTAATTCTACATTCATTCGGTCGGATCGCAACGGTCAAGATGAAAAGGTCGAAAAAGTCCTCGAGGGTTGAGGGTTCATGCGTGTTTTTTTTTCATGTATATTCACCGATTTCTCGAAAACGGCTGAATCGATTTCAGTCATTTAAATTGTATTCTCAGACTGAACTCCAGATTTCTAGACCGCTCATAGTGTGCGCTAGTGTAAACTAGTATCTCTCAGTCAGAGGGATAGACAGAACCTAAAGATTTAAAGCATATTTAAATGAGGTCCAATTATTTTATTGTTTCAGGCAAGAATAATATTTAAAGGATCAAAAAAACATGAATATAAAATGCAATTGAACAATCCGTGCGAACATATATTCCTAAAAGCAATTGTTGCAAAAACATATCATTTAAATGATACTTGTATTATAAAAAAGGTAACATTTATTTATTTACATCCACTTTAGATAAATACTTAAGTATACATGCAATTTCCTGAACTCCTGAGCTGAAACAAATCCTATTTTTTTACAATATCTAATTTAAAATATAGGTATTAACTATTAACACAACTTCATAATTATGTGTAATCCTTTGTAAATATTATTTACTAATAAATATTTGTTTCGATCGTTTCGAGACAGACTAAAGCGTAGAGGCCGTATAAGTAGGGTTGCCAATCATATTACATATACAGAAATACCCCGTTTGACGCGGGGGATACGTTCCACGAAAACTCACGTTAAGCGAAATTCGTGTATAAGGAGGTCACGTTTAAGCATAACCAAAAGTCAGTACAAAATGCAAATCAATACATACTTTAATTCTAAAAACACAATGTGTATTTTTTTTATGGAAAAATGTACCTATCTATTGTCTTCTTGGTTGCGTTTCATTTACGGTCTTGTAAAATATTTTCATAACACGCAACACTGTTTTTTACTGATTAACACACGATCAAAACACGGTCATCATCACTGTCTCTGCTCTGCAATATGTCCATTGTCCAAAACTGAATAAATCTTTGAAAGAGCCATTTTAGCGCGAAATTTTAAATTCGCGTAAAACCGAAACCGCGCATAATGGGGTCACGTAAAGCGGTGTGTTACTGTAATATATGTTTAGTATTGTACTATATTAAGGGTCTGACTGTATACTCTTGAAGAAAATTGTATTATACGCAAAATACTATATTTTTTAAATAATTACCTAATTCCAAAAAATAATATAATCCGCTGCAAAAATATTGACAACACTACGAATAAGGTCGAGACACCACATTTTCATTATGTTTCTACTATTTTTGCAGGGTATATACACAGACGATTTGGACATAGATGAAATGGCCCAAGCATACAATAAAGGCCAATTTTTCTACGGAAATTACGAGGTCAAATCCGTCATCTACAATAAGAAATGCAATTTGTCGTGTGCATTAGTGCATCTGGCATTTGTTCCACGGAAAATTTAACTGACTTCTTTATTTTTTTATGGTCTAAATAAAATATTTTTAGTTTTTTTTTTTATAATGGATGAATTTTTGTTATCGTCATTTTAGCCATAATTGTATGAAGAATTAACTAATAAAATTTTGTGTCTATACTTCTTTAGAGACCCTTTAGAAGCTCCTATTTATATTGTCTAATGCGAAGAAAAAATTAAAAATTTTAGTATCTATCAGAACCTGTTTATATCGCAGAACAAACGCATGCCTATAGCCTTATCTATTGTATAATAAACAACACTGACGCTGCAGCATTTTACAAATAGTCTGAAATCTGAGCATACGACATGCTCCCATTTATTTTTAGACAATTAGAAAAGTTGGTTGAGCATGTTGAAACAGCACTAGTGATGGAGCTAACCTGTTGCTAATTGTACATACACAGATAAATAAAAAAGGCAGACCAACTCTATAAAGTCATTTGCAATAAATACTATAAAATTAATGCGAAAATGATTGCTATTTAAGTTATTTCAGTAAAAAAAATTTATGAAAAAAACCGAATCACCTAACAATGACTCCTAAAAAAACAAAATATAATTATAATTACATTATAATTATATTGAATATAGTACCTAATAAATAATTGCAAATATAACAATATTCGTATTACTTAGTTGCAAACGTAATTGAAGAAAATATGCACACCGATGTCGTTATGTGCTTTATGTTATTTTTGGGTCTAACACTACAATTGATATTTAGTTCAGCTGAAACATATGTAAGATTACTTTATAAATATTAATTAAATGTGTTATTTTTTTCGTTGCTTCTTTTCTTCTCATTGGAACAATTTACCAGTGTCTAAGTACCTAAGCTATTATTATGAAACATATTTAGAAACATTTTGCCACCCACTACACACGTGTTATTAGTAGAAGTTGTAGGTATACTAATTTAAATAACTATAGTTTTTGGGTATTAAAATAATCATTCACGAAGGCAAGCATGCTAATTGCTAACTTGGTAGATCCGCGCTGAATCCAGTTGGAACCATGTTGGGTCAGCAAAAGTCCAGCTGGATTGGAAACACTGAAAACAATTCCTATTCAATTGATGAGAGCCGTGTTCAAAACTCGCTGACCAAAACCAACTATGTTATATGTGCTTCAGTCGCTCAGTGCCTATAATACAAGCACTAGCTTACTTACCCATACCCATAATAGGCAATTATAGCGGCCGTGGTCTAGTGGTAAGACGCGTGAACTCATGATCGATGAGACCCGTGTTCGAACCTCGCTAATTCTGACCAGTACCAATGTAACTTTGTTTTATGTACTTTGGTCTCTCAGTGCCTATAGGCACTATTAAAGAGTGGTAGGCAGACTGATGATGGTTATTAGCCCAGTCTACCGTCCTGGGGTAGTACCGCCGCTTTCGAATGTAACACCCGTGAAGTGACTTTGTCGCGTTTCGGGATCAGTTTGAAAGTAGCCAGGTATAGCGAGAGGAGTGTGCACTGATTTCTCTGTAGTAGCAGTTGTTTCCGTTCATGGACCGCACTCTACACCAGGCGGAAGTGTTGTCACATGCCGAGCAACAATAAAAAAAAGTTTTCGTTTTAATTTAACCTCATAAGTTTGGATACTGTGATATTTAATGTTTGAAATATGCATTATTTTTTTGGTCACAAATGGAAGGCTACGTTGTCCTAGCCTTGATAATAAAAATTATTTTAATAACTACAGGGACCTTTCGATATCAGGATAGACACAATTGAATCATGCACAGGACCAAAAAGAAAGGATTGTAGCAAAATATCATTTAAAAAATTAGAGGGCGGAAAGAAAATTTGGGTAGATTTTGATATGTATGAAGATTATGTACCTAATAAGGTTAGAAAAAAGTCAAAAGCCAATTGACAGAATCGAATCGAAAACAAAATATATGGGATTTGACGTTTCGGTTCACTTTAGGTGACAATGAAACGTCAGGTCCCATATATTTTGTTTTTAATTCGATCAAGTGACATCTGTCTATTGACTTGTAGCTGCGCCACAACATCGCTAGTGAACACGCAAACGCGCTCGACTAATAAGCGAGCGCAGCAGCGACACAGCGTACATGGCGTAACCCGCAACGCGTTCAACCAATGAGCGTGGGTCATGGCGTGACGTCACAACTCAAGACGCTACCGTAAAAGAAACCAGAAACGCGAAGGTCCAGCTGATGACGTCACGCAACACCACACTGCGAAACCACGACGCGCGCTCGCAGGCTGCATCCTCAGCTCGCCGATCAAACGTTCCTCCATCCGTAGGCCCGCGTAACTGAGGACGGACGACGGCCGCGGTATATTTATATTACATTCAACCAAACCGGTTCGTCGGTCCTCCGAGCGTTCGCGCCGTACGGTGGAGGAGGGAGAGCGCGTCGCACAAAAGGCATAACGGGTTACGATCGCAGTTTCATACAACCAGACTTATTATTTATATTAGACTAGCGACGTAACCCGGCGTTGCTCGGTTGCTGCTAAACATACGGTGTTTATAGAGTTAATCAAATCAAATTAATTACCGAATGGAAAATAAGAAATACTCTAATAAATGTGTAGACAGAAATTTGTAGAACTTGCTAGAACATTCTATATCGATTTTAGCAGCTATACACATTTTTAATGTTTGAAGATAATTCTAGAAGTTTTTAAACCTTTCTAGAACATTCCATATCGATTTTAACGGTTGTGCACATTTTGGAACTTTCTAGATCATTCCAGAAATTTGTAGAACCTTCTAGAACATTTCATGTTGATTTTAACAGTTGCGCGGAACTATCTAGATCCAAAAATTTGTAGAGCTTTCTAGAACATTCTATATCGATTTTAGCAGTTGATAACGTTTTGGAACTTTCTAGATCATTCCTGAAACTTTTAGAACCTCCTAGAACATTCTAGATCGATTTTAGCAGTTGATAACGTTTTGGAACTTTCTAGATCATTCCTGAAATTTTTAGAACCTTCTAGAACATTCTAGATCGATTTTAGCAGTTGATAACGTTGAACTCTATACTTAGAACTCAACATGTCATAAGTTAGAAAAAGACAGACTTAGTACTCAACATAAGTTAGAAAAGGACAGATATACATTTTTTGAGATTTTCGCCTCCCACAACCACCCTCTTCCACCTACCGCGTCCAAACTCCCTTACTTTCACCAGGAGACCGAGGAGTATCTACCACCTCAACGGAAAGTAGATTGGAGTTGGTGGTCATAGAGAAAACCCTGTCTTTACGTACTAACATTAACATTTTATATAAGTACTAGCGACGAAACCCCCGGCGTTGCTCGGGTCAAAATATATCGCATGTTTAATGGTATAAAAAATATTTAAGGATCCGTTTTTAAAGTAGATATTGTAGATTTCTATCTTAGATATTGAGAGACTTATTTGACAATTAAACATACGGTTTTTATAGAGTTAATCAAATCAAATTAATTAACTAATTAACGAATTGAAAATAAGAAATACTCTAGTAAATGTGGAAACAGAAATTTGTAGAACTTTCTAGAATGTATTCTCCCAATCCTTGGATCCTTCAAGCGGAGCGTGAAAAAGCACTTTCTCAGGCCGGCATAGTGGTGGCGACTGGAGCCACCGTGCGAGCGGTTCTCTAGTCGTCAATGCTCATGGACCTCCACTGCGTTTACCATCAGACCAGTCGAGGTCACATGTGCCAAAATAAAAAAAAAACATTCTATGTCGATTTTAGCAGCTATACACATTTTTAATGTTTGTAGATCATTCTAGAAGTTTATAGATCTTTCTAGATCATTCCAGAAATTTGTAGAGCTTTCTCGAACATTCTATATCGATTTTAGCAGTTGATAACGTTTTGGAACTTTCTAGACCATTCCAGAAATTTGTAGAACTTTCTAGAACATTTCATATCGATTTTAGCAGCTATACACATGTTTAATGTTTGTAGATCATTCTAGAAGTTTATAGATCTTTCTAGATCATTCCAGAAATTTGTAGAGCTTTCTCGAACATTCTATATCGATTTTAGCAGTTGATAACGTTTTGGAACTTTCTAGATCATTCCTGAAATTTTTAGAACCTTCTAGAACATTCTAGATCGATGTTAACAGTTGCGCTCATTTTGGAACTTTCTAGATCATTCCAGAAATTTGTAGCACATTCTATACCGATTTCAACAATTGCGCTCATTTTGGAACTTTCGAGATCTTTCCGGAAATTTGTAGAACTTTCTAGAACATTCTATATCGATTTTGGCAGCTATACACATTTTTAATGTTTGTAGATCATTCTAGAAGTTTTTAGAACTTTCTAGAACATTTCATATCGATTTTAACGGTAGAGCTCATTTTGGAACTTTCTAGGACATGCTGTATCGATTTTAGCAGTTGATAACGTTTTGGAACTTTCTAGATCATTCTTGAAACTTTTATAAATTATTTTTTAAAAATTTAGAACTCTATACTTAGTACTCAACATCTCATAAGTTAGAAAAAGACAGACTTAGTACTCAAAATGTCATATGTTAGAAAGAGACAGATATACATTTTTTAAGATTTTCGCCTCCCACAACCACCCTCTTGCACCCACCGCGACCAAACTCCCTTACTTTCACCAGGAGACCGAGGGGTATCTACCACCCCAACGGGAAGCAGATTGGAGTTGGTGATCATGGAGAAAACCCTGTATTTACGTACTAACATTAGCATTTTATATAAGTATTTAGATTTAGATTTAGATTAAGTTTTTAATAAAATTATCGAGTCAAGACGCAAACGTGGTATTAATCGACATTCCCAGCAGCTATTGCTCCGATCTCAACAGACTTTTTGGTAGGTTACTGATAATGCTTATTATACAACTAGTTTCAAGACCTAGTTACGTTTTTAGTTTAACTTGGAAGGCTAATTCCAAGTAAGCAAGTCCGTTCAGTAAACGTGTCCCAAGAAGTCGCCAAGACTATAAAGTTCTATGTGCCGTTCTATACTGCCGTCTAAAGATGTAACTTCGGTGGCAGTTATCTCCGCTCTAGGCAGAGTGCGGTCGCATGCCGTGTGAGTTACTGTGTATGTGACTTAATGTGATTAACTGTCTTTTCTTATTATCATTTAGGGTAGAATTCAATTATACAACTCTGAAACAAAGAAACAACTAATGAGAATGCAATTGGACAATCCATGCAATCATCTATTTTTGAGACCTATATTTCAACTTTTATTGAATATAACCAGTGATTGCAAAATTAAGAAGGTAATTAATTATTACTTGTGACCAGCGTTGCCAGACGTCCCGATTTAAAGTCTTGTGTGTGTATTGTGACGTCGGATGAGTATAAAGCTTACTGTAAACTGTGTAAAAAGAGTTACAATTTGTAACTCACTCTTCAGACTATTATTTGAAATACCACATTTTTCTAATGGACACATTCCCCATACATTTTGATATAATCATCATATATTTTCTATGGCTATTTTTGCTATCTATTGTCACGTAAACGTAATTTAAAACTCAAATTAAAGATACATATTTAAACACTTCTGATTATATATGTTTTACTATGTCCCTCTTTCGAAGAGAATTCCGCTTTTTCCACCCAAAAAGTTCCGAAATCCCGACTTGGTAAAAAAAATCTGGTAACGCTGTTTGTGACCCTCCATGTGGAGCCCTGATGCGTCCTCCCAATCTTACGCAAGCCATCCAATTTCCTCCGTGAGAGCCAGTACGTCGTCGATGTTCCGGCACACCACAAGGACGGACAGTCCTGTAAAACCCCCCACAATAACACGCTACTTTTGCCTACTTAATTAAGAAAGTAATTAAAACAGGTGTATGTTATATATTTTAATGTAATATTATATTTTCGTTTGATTGCAGGGTCATTACAGCAACGAAGTAGATATTGAGTATATGGCTAAGAAATATTATGGTGGAAAGTTTTTATATGGAAATTTTACATTTAAATCGTTTTTTTACAATAACAAATGTAACATGGCTTGCTCTAGTATTAATATCGAATTGTATCCCAAATAAATAAAGTTTTTTCTATGGAATTTGTTTAAATAAATACAAAAAGTTGAATGGTATAAAAACATTTTAATAAAATGTATCAATAAATTAATTTAAATTAAAATAAATTATTATGAAACTAGTTTAATTTTTCGAAAAATCGCTTTAGATAAATTATGTTTTAGTCAAACGGACAGTCTTGTTCGTGGTCCAGCCTCACGCAGTACATGCCTCTTGATCTGAAAAATAAATATAATTATTTATTTTACAAGGGCTACCACACAGAAATGTTTGGCATGCCCCCGCTATGTCTCCTTCAGGACACGAATGTACAGTATCTAGGCTGACAGCGCACACTTCTCTTTATAAAAGGTAAAACTTGGTTACTTTCTGAAGCTCCCTCTCTCTGGAGATCAATACACATCACTTGATGAAGGTCTGTCAATTGTCACGCTTTTTTTCCACGAGGATGGGCAGAGACACCAGAACGTCAGTCTTGTATATTTATTATGCAATTTAAAGTTAAAAAAAAAATAGTTTTTATAATTTTCTATACATACGAATCAGGTGTTTCATCTCCGAGTTTGACAGCTCGTCGATTAAGTTGTACTCCCCATCGACCATGAGTCTTCGGACAGGTGGAGTCACAAGGAACACCGACCATTCGTAAACGTCTTCTAACGGTAGCAGCGAAATAACAAGAACTTTGGAAATGGCTGCAACGTGATTGTCCTAGAAAAATAGAATTATTATAATAAGTAGATTAGCCAAAGTATTAAAACATTCAGTTTTAACCCTTAACAACCCACAAGTGTCTCGCGGACACGTTTTTGCGTTTGTGTACGTGTAAAACCTAAATTATTCATTTATTTCTTTCTTGGCAAAATTAACAGGTGCAGTGTCGAGGAGATTTTATGTTTAAGTTAATTATAATAAACATTACTAAACATTACTAAAACAATTTTCACTACATTTACATAAAATAGGACTGAGTGAACAAATAAAAAAAACACAATAAAGTAAAAATAAGTAACAATTTCTACGCAATATCGTTTTATGTAATCTATCTGTAATGTTTTGCGAATCTAAACGTGTATAAAAAATTGTCGTAACATTATGTTTGCAAACAGAGTGTCTGTCTGCTCTGTCTGACGGGTCCGTGTATGATGGTTCTATAAAATATAACTCACGCATAAAATGTCCTTTGCATCCAGGCTGCATCCTTCCACCATTTATACAGAAATCCGCATGGCCTACTAAACCAGTCTCGCCCAAGAAACCAGCGTTGGTGTGTAACACATGAACCACGTGAGCATCGTCACGACCCAGACGGAAGAGTTTTGATCCGTAATTTGATACTAATGGACGTGCTGGATCAAGTCCTGGAATAATTCGTTAATTTTTATTATCAAATTATGATGAAAATGGATTTGATGATGATGGGTTTTCTATTCAATTCTTATCATAATTTAATAATTAATAATAATAATAGTAAAACCAATCAAATTTTAAGAGTGGTAGGCAGACTAATGATGGTTATTTGGCCCGGTCTGCCGTCCTGGGGTACCACTACTTTCCAATGTAACACCCGTGAAGTGACCTTGGCGCGTTTCGGGAATAGTTTGGAATTAGCCAGGTATAACGAGTAGGGGTGTGCACTGCCAATCTAGATGGCGTACATTCGTCTCCTTAAGCCGGCATAGCGGAGGCGACTGCAGTTTATAGAAATTTATCAGTAGTAGCAGTTCTTGACCGCACCCTAGCATCGAGTGTTCATCTAAAATGCCAAAAAAATATTTTAAAAACTGGTAGTAATCTGCTTTATTCGTACTCTTTCATGAACCGTTAGAAATCTCCTATTTTTCTGGTTGTTTTTATTTTGACACGACATGTGACCTCGAAGGGCCTGACGATAAGCGCAACGGAGGTCCATGAGCACTGACGACTGGAGAACAGCTAAAACGGTGGCTCCAGTCGCCATTACTATGCCGGGCTGAGAAGGTGCTTTTTCACACTTCGCTTGAAGGATCCGAGGGTATGTGTTAATGTGGTTCCTTATCCCCGTAAGTGCAGATAATATAGATAACTAGAAAATAAATACTCGAATGGCTAATGGAAGTGAATGACAAAGCAAAAGTAGGTTCAGTACCTACGTTCAACGACATAATTATAATATGCCTAGATATAAATACATAAATAATTACTGTCGTTACCAATATTTATTGGTACCTAAAACGCTTTTATATTTCACAGTAAACATGCTCGTATGTTTATGAAGGTAAATAACGTACGTAGTATACGTACATTATATTGATGTATATTGATGGTAAACATAATCATTGAACCCGACGCATGTCAGTTCTAATATTCTTTGCCCAAATTGACGACCGTATAAACATCGAGCCAGCGCTAGTAAGCTAGCAATGTTATAATACTTCCTTATGTGTACAGAACTGGCTTTATTTTACGCGGGGGAAATCTTGTCGGACTCCCCGGTACTCCCAAATACCGGGTATACACGACTAAAACCCCCACGGCACGGGCACGCTTTCGCATTCTTCCGCGACCCCACCGACGCTTGGCCGTTAGACCCCACCTCTTCGGGAAGAAACACCATTCCAACCAAGTAAATGAGCGGCAGTCCAACCCCGAGAGTACCGCTCTTGGCTCGGGGCAAAGGAGATAACGCTTGCTAGTAGGTCTTCTCTGAAAGCATAGTGTGACCCGAGGAGAGACCCCACCTTGCTGGTTTTGATTCGCGCCGGGGTACCTCAGGGAAGTATCCCGGGACCTTCTATCCACCACCTGAGGACGCGTTTTAATTTTTTTACCGTACTTTATTGGACGTCAATGGGCAAACACAATTAAGCAATACGCATTTATTAAAAACCTTTTCTGTCCATGTAGACATATGCGAATATACAAAAATGGGTACGCCGCCATCTGTCACCCTATTTTTTATTTGGCCTACTTCGGTTTCTTTTTATAATTCCTGTACTAAGCTAGTGCTTTATTACATTACCCGTACATCGCATATTTATTGCAACAGTATTTATAAAATATGTCTAGCAATGTGGTAGATACGATACGACAATCTGGACTTTATAAATAGGTCTAATAAGTACTTAAGTGCCAGTATTATACAAGCGTACAGGCTGATTCACACGTGACTAGCGTTTACACGCAAACATGAGCGTTTCAAGTTGTTTAACATTTTTAGATTATATATAATCTTAATTCGTTGTTAAAAACTGCTTCAGTTAATTATACTTTAAATTCAATTTGATCATGACCGCCGACATGTTTTTACAAACATACAAACGGCCGGAGCAAATAATAAAAGAAAACAAAAGAAATAAATTCAGAAAAAATTAACCCGCGCATTTTATAGATAGATAATTGCTATTGAATTTAAGTATTTCTTTTTTTTTTATTTAAAGTTGTATTTTAAGATAGCAACACACTGTATAATGTTGGACAATTTAAAAAAGAACGTTCACAAACAAGTTCACAACACATACTGTGAGCGATAGAGGAAGTGTCATACCCTCATAATACGAAAAGTTCCCATTGTGGTCGTACGTGTTCTATTTAACTTGTTTATAAAATGGTTGAGCCAAAATATACGAAGGTACGTTCTTATTTTTTATTTTCTAGAAATAATAAATATTGTATTTCTAAGTATATCTATTCGAAAAACGGTTTTTTTTTAATTTGCGTGTTTTTTTTAACAACTACGTTTAATTATTAACAAACAAAATATTAAGAAAATGCAGAGTTAAATTGAAGTTTAATATTTTACTTAATACGTAGGTTAATTAGACAAAAATTAGCTTGGTTTAATTTTAACGCGGTACCTACGAGTATGTAGGTAGATAGAAACAATTTTGTTTCGATTTATATTTTTCATGTAAATGTAAATAGTTATAGAATACATAATTTAACTCATTTACATTATAATAATACAAATTTTACTTGTATATTAGTAACAAAGAATTACAGCATAAAGAAAAAAATAACGATAACTTCTCTTCTTGGTTCAAGTGTTTCTGTCAATAAAATAAAAACTAATTTCTTAATTTACTAATGTAATCTTTGCCATAAAAAATAATAATAACAAAACTCGAATAAATACAAGTTTACGAAAATAATTCAAGACGGATAACCTAATGTCTCCATATGGCAGCCAAAACTCCTGTTTTCCTTTACACGACCGACAACAATTTAAAAAAAAGAAAATATTTATTGTGAGAAGTATAGGTACCTACTTATTTATATAATATTTAAGAGGGAACAAACATTCTTTACTCTATTTTTAATGTATATGAACTTTAACATCTTGGGACATAATAATACTCATAGAAAGTCAAAGATATGTTTTTTTTTAATACGAACATTTTTATAACAGTTCATATGGGTTTATGTTTGTATACGATATCACTAGATAAGAAATTTTATGGAAAATACAGTATTTTGTATGCATAACAATCATGATCGATTAATCATACAAATTATTACTATTTGATAGTTATATTTCAAATATTACCTCAACGTATTTAATTAGTTAATACTGAAAAACAAAACACTTCGAAAGATCGAAATTAGCTCAGTCAACCGTCCTGGGGTAGTACCACCACTTTTGAATGTAACACCGGTGACAATGTCGCGTTTCAGGAACAGTTTAGAAGTAACCAGGTATAACAAGAAGAGTGTGCACTGTCTATCTGGATGGTGCACATTCGTCTCCTCAGGTCGGCATAGCAGAGGCGACTGCTGCCTGCAGAAATTTATCTGTAGTAGCAGTTGTTTCCGTTCATGGACCACATCCTGGCTTTCCATCAGGCGAAGAGTTGTCATTGACATTGCTACAATGAAAAAAAAAACTTTACTTTCTACGAGTATATCAGTAACTTGAAGTAGCTTGCGCAAAGTTGACAATTGAAAAATTAGTTTTAATAACAAGTTTCAAGTAGCAGGAAATTGTTCATTGTTTGCAATGAATGACAATAATATGAATCTGCGCGAATAATGACTGAAGAATTCTAAACATTTTTATTTCGCAAAACCAATTTTTTAAACAGAATTTAAACAGAAAATAAAATAAAAACAAAAAACAAATTATGTAACAAATTTTTTAATTGTTGACTATCAAGAACTTGTGTACTGTCAATCTGGATGGTGCACAAGCCTGCATAGCGGAGGTGAGTGCTTAATCTTATATGTTATGTCATTGATCAAACATTTTTTTTCTTCAGATTTTCATTAACAACGAATGGGTAGATGCAGTTAGCAAAAAAACCTTTCCTACAATAAATCCACAAGATGAAAGTGTAATTGCACATGTTGCCGAAGGAGATAAGGTATAATTACTTCGATTAACTATAGGAAGATTCATATTGTGTAGACAAAATTCGATCTCGTTCAAAAAATCGATTTTAAAAATTTGTTTTACTCCGCTCTTTATAACTACATAAGTAATGTTTAATATTAATTTGCAATAGTCACAGTGCAATGTTTGTGGCGCCGGTGTTACCCGTACCCGTAGGTCGTGAGTTCGATTCCTGGACGAAATAAAAAATAAATAAATAAATAAAAAAAAATGGACGAAACAAAATTCGCTTTAGGGTCTGGGTCCTGATATCCTTAGTACAGGGTATTCTAGTTCATAGTCAGTGTATTGTATGTATATTGTACATATATACGAGTATATTTAATTCTAGGCAGACGTAGATTTTGCTGTAGCCGCAGCCAAAAAGGCCTTCCATCGACATTCAGAATGGCGTACAATGGATGCATCACAAAGAGGACGTCTGCTTTTAAAACTAGCAGATCTAATGGAACGAGATGTCGATTACTTATCTAAACTAGAAACTTTAGATTGCGGAAAACCTTTAAAGAAAGCCCACTTTGAAGTATTTTTCTCGACATCTGCTATTAGATATTATGCTGGAAAGGCTGACAAAATTCTAGGAAACACCATTCCTGCAGGTGAGTCACGCTAATCTAAAAATCATCAAAAAATAATGCAATTACTCCAAAGAGAAGTTAAAGAGGAAGAATGCAAAAAGTATGTTTGAAGCATGTTACAACAACAGGACATACTTATTATTTGTTTATATTTATGTTTCTAATAATTTCGAGTCGATTTGCTTCGCCAATTCTAAATATAGAAAGTTTTTGAAAGCACCATTTATATTACAGATGGAGAAGTCCTGACTTTTACCATGAAAGAACCAGTAGGAGTTTGCGCTCAAATTTTACCTTGGAATTATCCAATTCCAATGCTAACATGGAAAATCGCACCAGCTTTAGCAGCAGGTAAAACCTTTCGCCTAAACAAATGTCTATCGATAAATTTTATAAACGCTAAAACCAAATGTTGTTTTTTAAAGGTTGCACCGTGGTAGTGAAGCCAGCTGAACAAACTCCTCTTACAGCTTTAGCTATAGCTGCTCTAATAAAAGAAGCAGGATTTCCACCAGGCGTAGTTAATATAGTACCTGGATATGGACCGACTGCTGGGGCTGCACTAACTCATCACAAGGATGTTGATAAAGTTGCTTTTACTGGATCTACTGAGGTTTGCATCCTATTTTCTTCTCGTCCTATCACATAGGTATACTTATCAAAACTTTTTGTTTAAGGTTGGAAGAATTATTATGACTGCCGCTGCAGCAGTGAACTTAAAACGTGTTACATTGGAACTTGGTGGAAAGAGTCCTTTAGTTGTGTTCAATGATGCTGATGGTAATAAATTAAATCAATATTATTAACTAATAAAAACGAGATAATCGAATATTATTTTTCGTACAGTGGAAAAAGCAGCTCAAATTGCTCACAACGCGGCATTCTCAAATGGTGGACAATGTTGTGTGGCCGGTACTAGGACATATGTTCAATCTGGTATTTATGACAAATTCATACAAAAAGCTGCTGAAATTGCCAATAAAAGGTCTGTGGGTAATCCTTACGATGATGTTGATCAGGGACCTCAGGTACGTTCAGCTTCTCATTAACATGTTTTTTGCTACCTAATTTAAGTCGTACGATCCATGAGCTAAATCATCTACTGCCACAGAGAAATAAATGCCTACAGGCACGTGTTCTTAATGTGATGTAATACGAGTACCTTGGAAGACTTCCTTCGTTATTCCTGGTTATTTACAAGCTGATCTCCAAATTCAATTAGGACGTAGCATGGTCACTGTTGTTCTTTTCTTATTGTAGCTCGGCATATGTAGCACTCCGTCTGTTGTAAAGCTAGAGTATGGTCCATGAACGGAAACAACTGCTACTATAAAGCAATATTTACGGGCAGCAGTCACCTCCGCTATGCCGGCTTGAGGAGACGAATGTGTACCATCCAGATTGACAGTGCACACTTCTTTCGCTATACCTGGCTACTTTCAAACTGCTCCCGCAAAGCGACAACATACTTCACGGTGTTACAATATCTGTCTTTCAGATTGATCAAGACATGTTTTCCAAAGTTTTAAACTACATAGAATCCGGTAAGAAAGAAGGAGCACGTTGTCTCGTAGGAGGAGAGAGGATTGGTAACAAAGGATATTTTGTGAAGCCGACTGTCTTCGCTGATGTAAAAGATGACATGAAAATTGCTAAAGAAGAGGTATATTATTATTATTATTATTATACTAATATATAGCTGCAATACCACTCACTCACTCACTCACTGACATCAATTATTTCGTACTTGCCGGTATAGTAGAGGGTAGCGGTTTTTTGAGTCGTATAGAGGGTGTTCTAAAACCGCCGAGAAAAATACGACTTTGACCGGAAGTCGATTCTGGACCGGAAGTGACAGCGATATCTCGGAAACGGGGCGAGTCGGGGCAGTCACCCCGAAAAGAAAGTTGTAGAGAATGTCGGCTTATGGCGAAATCAAAAAAAAAAATTTCAAAATCGGGCAAAAAAAAAATTCCCATACAAAACCGGTCGGCCCTCGATCATACTTCCATCTCGCTCTTTTCCATCAGTCGGTGCATGAGGCGAGAGCGAGAGGTGCGGAGAGAAAAGTTTTCATACGGCCGCATTTTCGGGACGAACGATCGAAACGGCTCTATCTCGGTCAGTCGGACGGTGAGCGCGGCCGCGTGAACATCGAATTTGCTCCGCGCGGTGGATTTTTTTTCGAATATTTTAAATATCTCAAGAAGTAGATACGTTAGCGTAACCGTGTAAAGACCAATATTGTTCAGTATGACCAGCACTATTTTTTCTTAATTTTTGTTTTTGTTTTTTTTTTTTAATTTTTTAAAATCTTCATATCTCAAAAAGTAGATACGTTAGCGTCAATGTGTAAAGACCAATATTGTTCAGTATGACCAGCACTATTTGTTTTTATTTTTTTATTTTTTTTTTTAAATATTCTAAAATCGCTATTACTCAAAAAGTGCACACGTTAGCGTAACCGTGTAAAGAACAATTTTGTTCAGTGTGACCAGCACTATTTTTTTTTATTTTTTTATTTTCTAAAATCGCTATTACTCAAAAAGTACATACGTTAGCGTAACCGTGTAAAGACCAATATTGTTCAGTATGACCAGCACTATTTGTTTTTTAATTTTTTTTTTTTAATTTTTTAAAATCGCCATATCTCGAAAAGTAGATACGTTAGCGTCACCGTGTAAAGACCAATTTTGTTCAGTATGACCAGCACTACTTTTTTTAAATTTTGTTGTTTTTTTAATTTTCTAAAATCGTTATTACTCAAAAAGTACATACATTAGCGTAACCGTTTAAAGACCAATTTTGTTCAGTAAGACCAGCACTATTTTTTTTTGAATTTTTTAAAATCGTCATATCTCAAAAAGGACATACATTAGCGTAACCGTGCAAAGACCAATTTTGTTCAGAAACGTAAACGCTTTTAGATGGCGAGCTAAATATTTTCAAAACTGCCTAAAATCTATTCGATCTAATACGTTTTACGACAAAAAGGGCCTCCGCGGGCCGCTTGCGCCCGCGGCTTTTACCCAACAGCTAGTACTAATATATAGCTGCAATACCACTCACTGACTCACTCACTGACTGACATCAATTATTTCGCACTTGCCGGTATAGTGGAGGGTAGCGGTTTTTTGAGTCGTATAGAGGACGTCCCAAAACCGTCGAGAAAAATACGACTTTGACCGGAAGTCGATTCTGGACCGGAAGTGACAGCGATATCTCGGAAACGGGGCGAGTCGGGGCAGTCACCCCGTAGAGAAAGTTGTAGAGAATGTCGTCTTATGCCGAAATCAAAAAAAAAATTTTCAAAATCGGGCAAAAAAAATTTTTCCTCGATCGTATTTATATCCTTTTCCCGCCGGTACGCCAATATGAAACGGAGCATGGCGGTGGGCGTGGCCTAACAGCATCCGCGACGAGGCATTTTCGGGACGAACGATCGAAACGGCTTTACCTCGGTCAGTCGGACGGTGAGCGCGGCCGCGTGAACATCGAATTTGCTCCGCGCGGCGGGCTTTCTTTTAAATATCTCAAGAAGTAGATACGTCAGAGTAACCATGTAAAGAACAATTTTGTTCAGTGTGACCAGCACTATTTTTTTAAATTTTTGTTTTAGTTTTTTTTTAATTTTTTAAAATCTTCATATCTCGAAAAGTAGATACGTTAGCGTCACCGTGTAAAGACCAATATTGTTCAGTATGACCAGCACTATTTTTTTTTTAAATTTTTGTTTTTTTTTTTAATTTTTTAAAATCGCCATATCTCGAAAAGTTGATACGTTAGCGTCACCGTGTAAAGACCAATTTTGTTCAGTATGACCAGCACTTTTTTTTTTAAATTTTTGTTTTTTTTTTTTTAATTTTTTAAAATCTTCATATCTCGAAAAGTAGATACGTTAGCGTCACCGTGTAAAGACAAATTTTGTTCAGTATGACCAGCACTATTTTTTTTTTAATTTTTGTTTTTTTTTTTAATTTTTTAAAATCGCCATATCTCGAAAAGTTGATACGTTAGCGTCACCGTGTAAAGACCAATTTTGTTCAGTATGACCAGCACTTTTTTTTTTAAATTTTTGTTTTTTTTTTTTTTAATTTTTTAAAATCTTCATATCTCGAAAAGTAGATTCGTTAGCGTCACCGTGTAAAGATCAATATTGTTCAGTATGACCAGCTATACTTTTTTTAATTTTTTTTTTTAATTTTTTAAAATCGCCATATCTCGAAAAGTAGATACGTTAGCGTCACCGTGTAAAGACCAATTTTGTTCAGAAACGTAAACGCTTTTAGATGGCGAGCTAAATATTTTCAAAACTGCCTAAAATCTATTCGATCTAATACGTTTTACGACAAAAAGGGCCTCCGCGGGCCGCTTGCGCCCGCGGCTTTTACCCAACAGCTAGTACTAATATATAGCTGCAATACCACTCACTCACTCACTGACATCAATTATTTCGTACTTGCCGGTATAGTGGAGGGTAGCGGTTTTTTGAGTCGTATAGAGGGTGTTCCAAAACCGTCGAGAAAAATACGACTTTGACCGGAAGTCGATTCTGGACCGGAAGTGGTAGCGATATCTCGGAAACGGGGCGACTCGGGGCGATCACCCCGTAGAGAAAGTTGTAGAGAATGTCGTCTTATGCCGAAATCAAAAAAAAAATTTTCAAAATCGGGCAAAAAAAATTTTTCCTCGATCGTATTTATATCCTTTTCCCGCCGGTACGCCAATATGAAACGGAGCATGGCGGTGGGCGTGGCCTAACAGCATCCGCGTCGATCGCTCGTCGGGGCTCGCGCTCTCTATGTTCCGCCCGTTCAGAGCGCGCAATGAAAATATAACGACGCATTTTCGGGACGAACGATCGAAACGGCTTTACCTCGGTCAGTCGGACGGTGAGCGCGGCCGCGTGAACATCGAATTTGCTCCGCGCGGCAGACTTTTTTAAAATATCTCAAGAAGTAGATACGTCAGAGTAACCATGTAAAGAACAATTTTGTTCAGTATGACCAGCACTATTTGTTTTTTTATTTTTTTTTCAATTTTTTTTAAATCGCCGTATCTCAAAAAGTACATACGTTAGCGTCACCGTGTAAAGACCAATATTGTTCAGTATGACCAGCACTACTTTTTTTTTTAATTTTGTTTTTTTTTTAATTTTCTAAAATCGCTATTACTCTAAAAGTACGTATGTTAGGGTAACCGTGTAAAGACCAATTTTGTTCAGTATGACCAGCAATATTTGTTTTTTTTTTAATTTTTCTTTTTTTTTTAATTTTTTAATATCGCCATATTTCGAAAAGAAGATACGTTAGCGTCACCGTGTAAAGACCAATATTGTTCAGTATGACCAGCACTATTTGTTTTTTTTTTTAATTTTTCTTTTTTTTTTAATTTTTAAAATCGCCATATCTCGGAAAGTAGATACGTTAGCGTCACCATGTAAAGACCAATTTTGTTCAGTGTGACCAGCACTATTAGTTTTTTCTTAATTTTTTAAAATCGCCATATCTCGAAAAGTAGATACGTTAGCGTCACCGTGTAAAGACCAATTTTGTTCAGAAACGTAAACGCTTTTAGATGGCGAGCTAAATATTTTCAAAACTGCCTAAAATCTATTCGATCTAATACGTTTTATGAGAATAAGGGCCTCCGCGGGCCGCTTGCGCCCGCGGCTTTTACCCAACAGCTAGTACTAATATATAGCTGCAATACCACTCACTGACTCACTCACTCACTGACATCAATTATTTCGTACTTGCCGGTATGGTGGAGGGTAGCGGTTTTTTGAGTCGTATAGAGGACGTCCCAAAACCGTCGAGAAAAATACGACTTTTTCCGGAAGTCGATTCTGGACCGGAAGTGGTAGCGATATCTCGGAAACGGAAAGAGATGAGGCAAAAGTGCCGGAACAAACGTTGTAGGGAATGCCCTCTAATTTCGAAAACGATACTTTTTTTTTCAAAATTGCTCAAAAAAAATTTTTCCTCGATCGTATTTACATCCTTTTCTCGCCGGTACGCCAATATGAAACGGAGCATGGCGGTGGGCGTGGCCTAACAGCATCCGCGTCGATCGCTCGTCGGGGCTCGCGCTCTCTATGTTCCGCCCGTTCAGAGCGCGCAATGAAAATATAACGACGCATTTTCGGGACGAACGATCGAAACGGCTTTACCTCGGTCAGTCGGACGGTGAGCGCGGCCGCGTGAACATCAAATTTGCTCCGCGCGGCAGGCTTTTTTAAAATATCTCAAGAAGTAGATACGTCAGAGTAACCATGTAAAGAACAATTTTGTTCAGTATGACCAGCACTATTTGTTTTTTTATTTTTTTTTCAATTTTTTTTAAATCGCCGTATCTCAAAAAGTACATACGTTAGCGTCACCGTGTAAAGACCAATATTGTTCAGTATGACCAGCACTATTTGTTTTTTTTTAATTTTTTTTTTTTTTTTTTTCAAAATCGCTCTATCTCGAAAAGTAGATACGTTAGCGTAACCGCGTAAAGACCTATATTGTTCAGTATGACCAGCACTACTTTTTTTAAAATTTTTGTTTTTTTTTAATTTTTGAAAATCGCTAAAACTAAAAAAGTACATAAATTAGCGTAACCGTTTAAAGACCAATTTTGTTCAGTATGACCAGCACTATTTGTTTTTTTTTTAATTTTTTTTTTTTTTTTTTTTTTTTAAATCTTCATATCTCGAAAAGTAGATACGTTAGCGTCACCGTGTAAAGACCAATATTGTTCAGTATGACCAGCACTATTTGTTTTTTTATTTTTTTTTCAATTTTTTTTAAATCGCCGTATCTCAAAAAGTACATACGTTAGCGTCACCGTGTAAAGACCAATATTGTTCAGTATGACCAGCACTACTTTTTTTTTTTAATTTTGTTTTTTTTTTTAATTTTCTAAAATCGCTATTACTCAAAAAGTACATACGTCAGCGTCACCGTGTAAAGACCAATATTGTTCAGTATGACCAGCACTACATTTCTATTATTTATTTTTTTTTTTTTTAAATCGCCATATCTCGAAAAGTAGATACGTTAGCGTCACCGTGTAAAGGCCAATATTGTTCAGTATGACCAGCACTACTTTTTTTAAATTTTCGTTTTTTTTTTTAATTTTTTAAAATCGCCATATCTCGAAAAGTAGATACGTTAGCGTCACCGTGTAAAGACCAATATTGTTCAGTATGACCAGCACTACATTTTTATTAATTTTTTTTTTAAATTTATAATCGCCATATCTCAAAAAGTACATACGTTAGCGTAACCGTGTAAAGACCAATATTGTTCAGTATGACCAGCACTATTTTTTTTTAATTTTTGTTTTTTTTCTTTTTAATTTTTTAAAATCGCTATATCTTAAAAAGTACACACATTAGCGTAACCGTGTAAAGACTAATTTTGTTCAGTGTGACCAGCACTATTTCTTTTTTGTTTTTTTTTCAATTTTTAAAAATCGTCATATCTACAAATTTTGTTCAGAAACGTAAACGCTTTCAGATGGCGAGCAAAATTTTTTTCAAAACTACCCTAAAATCTATTCGATCTAATGCGTTTTACGACAAAACAGGGCCTCCGCGGGCCGCTTGCGCCCGCGGCTTTTACCCAACAGCTAGTACTAATATATAGCTGCAATACCACTCACTCACTCACTCACTCACTCACTCACTGACTGACATCAATTATTTCGCACTTGCCGGTATAGTGGAGGGTAGCGGTTTTTTGAGTCGTATAGAGGACGTCCCAAAACCGTCGAGAAAAATACGACTTTGACCGGAAGTCGATTCTGGACCGGAAGTGGTAGCGATATCTCGGAAACGGAAAGAGATGAGTCAAAAGTGCCAGAACAAACGTTGTAGGGAATGCCCTCTAATTTCGAAAACGATACTTTTTTTTTCAAAATTGCTCAAAAAAAAATTTTCCTCGATCGTATTTGTATCCTTTTCCCGCCGGTACGCCAATATGAAACGGAGCATGGCGCTTGGGCGTGGCCTAACAGCATCCGCGTCGATCGCTCGTCGGGGCTCGCGCTCTCTATGTTCCGCCCATTCAGAGCGCGCAATGAAAATATAACGACGCATTTTCGGGACGAACGATCAAAACGGCTTTACCTCGGTCAGTCGGACGGTGAGCGCGGCCGCGTGGACATCAAATTTGCTCCGCGCGGCGGGCTATTTAAAAATATCTCAAGAAGTAGATACGTCAGAGTAACCATGTAAAGAACAATTTTGTTTAGTATGACCAGCACTATTTG
Organism: Tinea pellionella; assembly: GCA_948150575.1. Lineage (NCBI taxonomy): Eukaryota > Metazoa > Arthropoda > Insecta > Lepidoptera > Tineidae > Tinea > Tinea pellionella. Next base: position 6,101,599 of record OX411252.1, read on the forward strand.
TTTTTTTTTTTTTTTTTTTTTAATTTTTTTAAATCGCCATATCTCAAAAAGTACATACGTTAGCGTCACCGTGTAAAGACCAATATTGTTGAGTATGACCAGCACTACTTTTTTTTTAATTTTGTTTTTTTTTTTGAATTTTCTAAAATCGCTATTATTCAAAAAGTACATACGTCAACGTAACCGCGTAAAGACCAATTTTGTTCAGTATGACCAGCACTACTTTTTTTTTAATTTTTGTTGTTTTTTTTTTTAATTTTCTAAAATCGCTATTACACAAAAAGTACATACGTTAGCGTAACCGTGTAAAGACCAATATTGCTCAGTATGACCAGCACTACTTTTTTTAATTTTTTTTTTTAATTTTCTAAAATCGCTATTACTCAAAAAGTACATACGTTAGCGTAACCGTGTAAAGACCAATATTGTTCAGTGTGACCAGCACTATTATTTTTTTATTTTTGTTTTTTTTTTAAATCGTTTTATTTAAAAAAGTACATACGTTAGCGTAACCGTGTAGACCAATTTTGTTTAGAAACGTAAACGCTTTTAGACGGTAAGCTAAATGTTTTCATAATTGCCCTAAAATCTATTCGATCTAATACGTTTTACGACAAAAAGGGCCTCCGCGGGCCGCTTGCGCCTGCGGTCTTTACCCAACAGCTATTATACTAATATATAGCTGCAATACCACTGACTCACTCACTCACTCACTGACATCAATTATTTCGTACTTGCCGGTATAGTAGAGGGTAGCGGTTTTTTGGGTCGTATAGAGGGCGTCCCAAAACCGTCGAGAAAAATACGATTTTGACCGGAAGTCGATTCTGGACCGGAAGTGATATCGATATCTCGGAAACGGGGCGACTCGGGGCAGTCACCCCGAAGAGAAAGTTGTAGGGAATGCCCTATAATTTCGAAAACGATACTTTTTTTTTCAAAATTGCTCGAAAAAAATTTTTCCTCGATCGTATTTTTATCCTTTTCCCGCCGGTACGCCAATATGAAACGGAGCATGGCGCTTGGGCGTGGCCTAACAGCATCCGCGACGAGGCATTTTCGGGACGAACGATCGAAACGGCTTTACCTCGGTCAGTCGGACGGTGAGCGCGGCCGCGTGAACATCGAATTTGCTCCGCGCGGCGGGCTTTCTTTTAAATATCTCAAGAAGTAGATACGTCAGAGTAACCATGTAAAGAACAATTTTGTTCAGTGTGACCAGCACTATTTTTTTAAATTTTTGTTTTAGTTTTTTTTTTAATTTTTTAAAATCTTCATATCTCGAAAAGTAGATACGTTAGCGTCACCGTGTAAAGACCAATATTGTTCAGTATGACCAGCACTATTTTTTTTTAAATTTTTGTTTTTTTTTTAATTTTTTAAAATCGCCATATCTCGAAAAGTAGATACGTTAGCGTCACCGTGTAAAGACCAATATTGTTCAGTATGACCAGCACTAATTTTTTTTATTCTTTTGTTTTTTTTTTAATTTTTTAAAATCGCCATATCTCGAAAAGTTGATACGTTAGCGTCACCGTGTAAAGACCAATTTTGTTCAGTGTGACCAGCACTTTTTTTTTTAAATTTTTGTTTTTTTTTTTAATTTTTTAAAATCTTCATATCTCGAAAAGTAGATACGTTAGCGTCACCGTGTAAAGATCAATATTGTTCAGTATGACCAGCACTATTTGCTTTTTTTTTTTAATTTTCTAAAATAGCTATTACTCAAAAAGTACATACGTTAGCGTCACCGTGTAAAGACCAATATTGTTCAGTATGACCAGCACTACTTTTTTTTAATTTTTTTTTTTTAATTTTTTAAAATCGCCATATCTCGAAAAGTAGATACGTTAGCGTCACCGTGTAAAGACCAATTTTGTTCAGTATGACCAGCACTAATTTTTTTTTAAATTTTGTTTTTTTTTAAATTTTTTAAAATCGCCATATCTCGAAAAGTAGATACGTTAGCGTCACCGTGTAAAGACCAATTTTGTTCAGAAACGTAAACGCTTTTAGATGGCGAGCTAAATATTTTCAAAACTGCCTAAAATCTATTCGATCTAATACGTTTTACGACAAAAAGGGCCTCCGCGGGCCGCTTGCGCCCGCGGCTTTTACCCAACAGCTAGTACTAATATATAGCTGCAATACCACTGACTCACTCACTGACTGACATCAATTATTTCGTAGTTGCCGGTATAGTGGAGGGTAGCGGTTTTTTGAGTCGTATAGAGGATGTTCCAAAACCGTCGAGAAAAATACGATTTTGACCGGAAGTCGATTCTGGACCGGAAGTGGTAGCGATATCTCGGAAACGGGGCGAGTCGGGGCAGTGACCCCGTAGAGAAAGTTGTAGAGAATGTCGTCTTATGCCGAAATCAAAAAAAAAATTTTCAAAATCGGGCAAAAAAAATTTTTCCTCGATCGTATTTATATCCTTTTCCCGCCGGTACGCCAATATGAAACGGAGCATGGCGGTGGGCGTGGCCTAACAGCATCCGCGACGAGGCATTTTCGGGACGAACGATCGAAACGGCTTTACCTCGGTCAGTCGGACGGTGAGCGCGGCCGCGTGAACATCGAATTTGCTCCGCGCGGCGGGCTTTCTTTTAAATATCTCAAGAAGTAGATACGTCAGAGTAACCATGTAAAGAACAATTTTGTTCAGTGTGACCAGCACTATTTTTTTAAATTTTTGTTTTAGTTTTTTTTTTTTATTTTTTAAAATCTTCATATCTCGAAAAGTAGATACGTTAGCGTCACCGTGTAAAGACCAATATTGTTCAGTATGACCAGCACTATTTTTTTTTTAAATTTTTGTTTTTTTTTTTAATTTTTTAAAATCGCCATATCTCGAAAAGTTGATACGTTAGCGTCACCGTGTAAAGACCAATATTGTTCAGTATGACCAGCACTATTTTTTTTTTAATTTTTGTTTTTTTTTTTAATTTTTTAAAATCGCCATATCTCGAAAAGTTGATACGTTAGCGTCACCGTGTAAAGATCAATATTGTTCAGTATGACCAGCACTATTTGCTTTTTTTTTTTTAATTTCCTAAAATAGCTATTACTCAAAAAGTACATACGTTAGCGTCACCGTGTAAAGACCAATATTGTTCAGTATGACCAGCACTACTTTTTTTTTAATTTTTTTTTTTTAATTTTTTAAAATCGCCATATCTCGAAAAGTAGATACGTTAGCGTCACCGTGTAAAGATCAATATTGTTCAGTATGACCAGCACTATTTGCTTTTTTTTTTTTAATTTTCTAAAATAGCTATTACTCAAAAAGTACATACGTTAGCGTCACCGTGTAAAGACCAATATTGTTCAGTATGACCAGCACTACTTTTTTTTTTAATTTTTTTTTTAAATTTTTTAAAATCGCCATATCTCGAAAAGTAGATACGTTAGCGTCACCGTGTAAAGACCAATTTTGTTCAGTATGACCAGCACTAATTTTTTTTTAAATTTTGTTTTTTTTTAAATTTTTTAAAATCGCCATATCTCGAAAAGTAGATACGCTAGCGTCACCGTGTAAAGACCAATTTTGTTCAGAAACGTAAACGCTTTTAGATGGCGAGCTAAATATTTTCAAAACTGCCTAAAATCTATTCGATCTAATACGTTTTACGACAAAAAGGGCCTCCGCGGGCCGCTTGCGCCCGCGGCTTTTACCCAACAGCTAGTTTTATGATAAGGATAAATAGGATAGCTTGTTATTTAATACTTTCGTTTTAGTAGCCTGTGTGTGCCTAATGTGAACTACTACCACAGAGAAATGTCTACATGCAGCAGTCACCTCCGCTATACCGGCGGAGAAGAATCTGCATCATCCATCGACTCTTTTCTCGTTATACTTGACTACTTTCGAACTGATCCCGGAACGCGACTAGGTCAGTTACATTTTAAAGTGGCACTACCCTAGAACTGCAGACTTACTCAGATAAAATAAGCGGAAAAATCTTAAAAAGTACAGAAAATTCCTATTAGACGGGTTTTTTTTTTTGTATTTTTTTGTATCAAAGTGTCAGGAATTGTTACCGATAAAATTTATAAGTGAATATTGGGCGCTTTTCCTCTAGAAGCGAAAAACTGGTTTTTACCATTTTTACTTTTTTTTTTTGGCACCTTAGCGCACAATATTCACTTATAAATTTTATTGGTATCAATTCCTGACACTTTGATCTATACAAAAAAAAATCCCGTCGAATAGGAATTAACTGGGCCAGAAAGCTAATTCTATCTGAGTAACTGAGATAATAACCATCAGTATACCCACTACTTGTTAATTATCTTAATAATGGCGACTCTATTTTAGATCTTTGGTCCAGTACAAAGTATCCTGAAGTTTGATACTTTTGAAGAAGTAATAGACAGGGCAAATAATTCTAACTATGGTCTTGGTGCGGGTGTCATTACTAATGATATTACTACCGCACTTGCATTTGTAAAGCATGTTCGTGCTGGGTCCGTGTGGTAAGAAATTTCCCTTAACACAACATTTTTATTTTTTAAACATTAAATTCTATTTAATATTTTTTTTTAATTGTAATTGTTTTTAATTCTAATTTTAACTTTGATTTAGATTTTAAATAATTACTTTTTTTTCTTTATTTTATTGTGTACGATGTAGCACCTAAAATGATCCACATTTACAAAAAAAATAATCAATGATTGTTAAGTATGATTTAATGATTCCCACCACTGGTCACCCTTAAAAATGTAAAATTAAAAATAAAATAAAAAATAAATAAATATAGCACCGAGAGATTTATTGTGTTATATTTTATAAAAATTAAATTTGTTTTCAGGATCAATACGTATGAACATATTACATGTCAAACTCCATTTGGTGGGTTTAAGGAGTCTGGAATAGGTCGTGAAATGTAAGTGTTTTTTTTTAAATAAAATTCTTTTAAAAAAATCCAGTACATTAAGTATTGTTCACATTAAAACTGTTCACATAATCTTTCATAGTATTATTTTTCCATATTTTTTTATAGTAGCTCGGCATGTGACCACGCATCCAAATTAACAGACCACATTCCTTTCGTTATTTCTTACTTTCAAACTGATCCCGAAACGCAACTAGGATTCCTTTACAGGAATTAAACTTGAAAGCGATGTCACTTGATCGAATCGAAACCTAGGTGACAGTGAAACGTCAAATCCCATTTATTTCATTTCATTTCATTTCATTTCGATTCGATCAAGTGCCAAGTGTCGATTGGTTTTTGACATTAGCCCCAGAACAAAAGACTGGGCTAATAACCATCATGCCGATCCGATCGCTAATTATCTACTAAGGTATATTTTAGTAATTTGAATTAATATTCATTGTTTTGAAATCTTAAACCGCCAATCCTAGAACATTGTTTCTTTTTTTCAGGGGAGAAGAAGGCATCCAACAATATTTGGAAAACAAAACTGTCACGATCAATTTACCAAAGAAACCGCTTTTGTAATTATTTGATTCTAATATGCTTCTTGCAAGTGTTAGATACCTATATTTAACCGTTTATGTCGTTATATTTTTTAAATATGTATACTTATTCCAATAAAAAATACCTATTTTACTACGATTTTTATTTTACGGGGATTAGATGCAAAACGGGATCGTATTCATTTATAAATATAGTTAATTTATATTTTAACGAGAAAAAAGAAGCTGTACTATATACAATGTGTATTTAGTCAGAAAAAAGATTTGAAAATTAACTTAATTTCGCAAAAACAACCTCTAGTACAATACAATACAATACAATTGTCACCTCTAGTCTGTATAATTGTGTCTGTTAAATGTTATTACCGGGCACAGACAAATTAACCTAACTTGTCTTGTTAACTTGTCTGTGTTACCCCTTGTCCCCAAAAATGTTGATATGATATGTATATAAATGTATATCTATCTAACATCTCAATTACAGAAATAATAAAAACTGATTGACTGACAAATGACGTCATAGATAACACAATATGATATAATTATCTCAGTATATTTAATCGTTTATACAATACGTGATTACAAAGTCCCTCTGTATTCGATTCATGAATTCAATAACATCACCCAGACAGACCCAGTCAGTTCTGTCACCCAGCCAGTATGCTTTGAGACGCTCACGAGAGCGTACGTTTTTGTGACTGTTACTTCCGAATCAGAAATATGAATAAAGTAGAAATCAAATACACTAAGGTAAGCATTTTGTTTAATAGTCACAATTCTTAATAATATTATCATACTAGTTTTTGTGCCAATTCTAACTAATTATACGACGATTACGAGCTATCGATTTGTTATTGCCGGCTTGCAGATTTATCACCTACATTTACTGTAAAATGTGAAATATGTTAGTTTTCACTTCCCAATATGAATTATACATATGTACCTATATCACATTTAGTAAAAAAAAGTTGAGTTTTATTAAGAATTTTGATTTGGAATAATGTTCCTAGATATGGCAATCTCGTTTTTATTTTACCTACATAAAAGTAAATATCGCTTTACACGGAGCTAAATAAAACTGCCATATATAAAAAAGTGTAAATATTTTAAGTAGTCGATAGATTCTAATATACATACGACTTATAAATTGTCTTTGGCAGAAACGACATGCTAATTTCCCTAACTACTTATTCTAATTCTAATATATTATAAAAATGAATGTTTGTCATGTAGGTATGCGTTATTACATTGCATAGGTACCACAAACAATGTCGCATAGCAATATTGAGTTGACCTTGAATTTATTCGTGTATGTAGATTCAAGAATGTTTACGTTCTCTCTCTTTGTATCTATTTATAAAAAAAAAACATGTTTTTCAAAACAAATCGGCAGTCAAGTTAATAACCTTAATATTATTACCGGCCGGCATAGGTATTGAAGATAAGACAATGCGATCGGAATTCGATGTTTGTCGCTTTCTTTAGTTCTATACATTTCTACAAACTACTCTTTCACATTAGGACATATCAATTTGCCGATGTAATCGAAAAACTCATTATTTTAAAATTAACATAACCTCTATAGACTATGTCATTGTAGAATCCCCCTTTTTTATTTCTGCACAACAAAGAGCCATAGATGGAATTGTAAGCAAACTTCCAAGGCTACTTGATACAATGTAACTGCATAATAAACAATATCGTGTGACCAGTTTACCAGAATGTAGATTAAGCGATCAAAGTTGGACATACAATACATCATATACCGGTTAAATTAAAATGCTGAATTTGTTATTGTTAATTTACAACGAAAATTTAACAAAGAATCAACACATACACAACGGCCGCGGCCTGCGCTGATGTAGCGTTTTTCTGTTCAACTTTCATTATTATTTAAAACTAATCACTTATTAGAATAAAATAAATAACTGCAATAACCTACAAATAGTAGTTATCGTTTTGTTTTAATTTTTCATACATATATCTAAAATTGCTTAAAGTTGTAAAACAATTACATTTCAGCTCTTCATTAACAATGAATGGGTTGATGCTGCCAGCGGGAAAACCTTCCCTACAATTAACCCTCAAGATGAAACAGTTATTGCACAAGTAGCTGAAGCCGATAATGTAAGTACCTCTCATGGCAACACTGATACAAAGATACCACACAAAAGGATTATTTGAGATAATAATATAAAGATTAGATTTCTTTCACTTTAATTATAAATAAAATTGTTATTGTATTTTATAGCATGATAATAATACGATCATTTATGCATACAATATTAACGTGATATTGTTTGCGGTTTTCTTGTGACTACCTATTAAAAAATAGAGTAGAGAGAGAATAGATACGAGTTAGAAATGGATAACTAAGTCTATAAAAATCCAGATGGTTCTACTAAATGGGCGTAATTTCACTAAACAGGCTGATGTAGATCTGGCTGTAGAGGCAGCAAAAAAAGCATTTCATCGTTACTCAGAATGGCGATTAATGGATGCATCGCAAAGAGGACGGCTACTTCTAAAATTAGCTGATCTTCTTGAAAGAGACGCGAAATATTTAGCCCAATTGGAAACTTTAGATTGTGGGAAACCTTTAAAGAATGCTGAAGTCGAGGTACATGCGTCGGCTTCTGTTCTTCGATTCTATGCGGGAAAAGCAGATAAGATACTCGGAAGCACTATTCCCGTCGGTAAGGTTTATAATAATTTTATTACAGTTTTAGACAATGACTAGGTAATATTTATTCAAAAAATTATTAATTATTTTTTAGTACTAGAGATCGCTTGATATTAAACTACAAGATATCCTAATTTTAACACTGTCATTCCAGATGGCGAAGTATTAACTATGACGTTGAAGGAACCAATCGGTGTATGCGCTCAAATCATTCCATGGAATTATCCAATTCCAATGTTGTCCTGGAAGATTGGACCGGCTTTAGCTGCAGGTATAATCCAAACATTTCTCTCTGTGTTCTATCTATCACCTAAAGGTCAATCTTCTTCATCTAAATGAAAGTTGTTATCGCCTAATTAAATTTAATTATACTGCTTTATTTTCTCTGCGATAACCTATCGAACGATAAAGTGTAACCTGAATATGTGATATAAATACATAGCACAAAGGTTGTTTATTAAAATAAATCAAGGATTCACCATATTAAAACGCTTATTCTTTATTTACTTATTCACATCATTTTATAGGTTGCACAATTATCCTCAAACCAGCAGAACAGACACCACTTACAGCTTTAGCAGTGGCAGCACTCATCAAAGAAGCTGGTTTCCCACCAGGTGTTATAAACGTACTTCCTGGATATGGGCCAACAGCTGGTGCAGCACTTACTCATCATCCTGATGTTGATAAAGTTGCTTTTACTGGATCTACTGAGGTTAGATCCAAAAAAAACTTACTATTAAAATAACATGAATATGCATTTTGTTAATACGGAATAGAACGTACATACAATATCATTATAACATATTTTCACTTTTAAATTATAGATAAAAATCTTTGAATCTATAAATAAATCCTCGTACGATTCGGTAGACGTAGTTTACGTCATAAATATTTGAACAATTTTAGATGTTTAGCTAAAAATAATGTGGTTATAGAAATTACCAAACGACAGATTTCAAAAAGATCCTAATAGAAGAATATAAATATAAGAAATTATGTCAATTCAAATTTGTGCTGATGTATACCTTCCTAATGATAAGTTCCAGCAGAACTACAACATAATAACAATAACAAAGACGATCTTTAAGTGTTGAATTATAATCTATTCAATCAAACAGGTTGGGCGTCTCATCATGAACGCAGCAGCTGCTATAAACTTGAAGAGAGTTACATTAGAACTCGGAGGAAAAAGTCCACTAGTTATTTTTAATGATGCTGATGGTAAATATAGACTTTAAAAAAGTAGACTGTACACTTTATCACATAATTACTATGGAAAGGATAATGACGATAAAACTGATATTAATTATGATTTTTGATATTACCTACTAGTAACTGATCATTATCGTAACAATAAACGTTGCTAAGTACGATTATGCTTTTAATAGCGGTAGTTATAAATCATGAAATAATGTAGTTATGTAGGTGCATTTAATTCAAATTTTCTTTCGATAGTGGAAAAGGCAGCTGAAATAGCTCATGCTGCAGCATTTGAAAATGGAGGACAATGTTGTTGTGCTGGTACAAGAACTTATGTGCAGTCTGGAATTTACAATAGTTTTATTAAGAAAGCGGAAGAGATCGCCAAAAAACGTTCTGTTGGAAATCCTTTTGACAATGTTGATCAAGGTCCACAAGTAAGTCCAACTGACATGCATGTAACTCGTAACACGAAAAAGCAAGACTAAAACCATTGATTTCTACTACTAGTTCATTCACATGTCCCTCCCGGTGCAAGCAAAGACTATGGGAGCACTAGCGACTTCTCTCTATCTATATAACTGATTTTAGTCTTATCAATTACTCTTCTCATGGATACAGATGTGCTCTTTTCTTCGAGCAGTTAACCATCTGTGAGAGAAAAGTGTTCCTAAGACGTCCATTTTCGACACAACCATCCTCGTTTACACAATAAATCTATTTTATCTTTTCCAAATATGTGGTTTTCCATATTAACGATTTACTACATACAGGCCCATTTAATTTTCAGATTGACAAAGATATGTTCACAAAAGTAATGAAATTCATCGATTCTGGAAAGAATGAAGGTGCTAAGTGTGTCGCTGGAGGCAACAGAATCGGTTCAAAAGGTTTCTTTATAGAACCAACTGTTTTTGTTGATGTCAATGATGACATGAAAATTGCAAGGAATGAGGTGAGTAGGTCATGAAAGGGTAGAACGAGTGTACGAAGCTAGATAGAGCAGTACTTTAATTAAATTAAAAAAATATTTATACTTTCACGTACCCAGATCTTTGGTCCAGTTCAAAGCATCTTCAAATTCGAAACGTTTGATGAAATAGTTGATCGTGCAAATGATACTAACTACGGTCTAGCTGCTGGCGTCATCACTAATGATATTACAACAGCTCTCTCATTCGCTAAATATGTTAGAGCTGGCTCTGTTTGGTAAGTACTATTATTAATCGTTTTTTTTTTTTTAATTAATTTCTGTCACTGTAAATTCTATTCAATTTCTCGCCATTGTACAGCATTTGTGCAATAAAGAATTATTATTATTATTATTATTATTATTATTTAATAAAAAAAAATATTTTTGTACAATTCAATATTTTTGTTGATTTTAATGTTCTCTAAACAATATTTTGATCAAATATTTCTTTTCGCATTTATCTTTTATTTTTTTGTATGCTTATCAAATTATGTATTTTTATAGTAATGAAACTTAATGACGTCTCATTACAGGGTTAACACATATGATTATGTAGCCAGCCAAACGCCTTTCGGAGGCTTCAAGGAGTCTGGACTTGGCCGCGAACTGTAAGTTCTTATTTATTAATAATTATATTATTGCGGACTTTTTATGTAAATAAACATTTTCTTTTCCAGTGGTGAAGAAGGTATTCTCCAATATTTGGAGCACAAAACTGTAACTATTAATCTTCCTAAAAAACATGCCGTCTAAAGTTTTTTTTTAATAAAGTTCACTAGAACCTACTTAATTTAAGTATCGTAATATGTTTTTAAATTTTTGTAATTTGTAAAAAATAATAAAATTTTTGCACAATTTAATCAATTTTATTTATTCTACTACCTACAACTTAACCTTCACCTGGCAACACCACGTAAAATTATCATCATTATGAGCTTTGTTCTAATTGCACTTAACATTTTCGTATATATTTATGCCAAGATCAAATGGAATGAACATGTATTTTGAAATTGAAATTTCATTAACGCTAAGGTTGACCCTACCTGGTGTAAAGGGAACCAATTAATATATTTACCAACTTACCAACAATCTTATACTGCTTTTCTGTGAGATGATTAGTTATCATTCCGCATATATGTGCCCCTAAAGAGTGTCCCACGCAAGTGATCATCTTCGCTAAAGCTCCAGCCTGCGTCATATACGAATATAGTTGCGCGGTGCATTGCGCTGTTAACCTGTAAGGGTTTATTTATTTATATAATAAAGAAAAACAAAACAGACCCTTAAGAGAACTGATTTGCTCCGAATACATTTTTACGGGAATTTATAGCATACATTACTATATATGTATATATATTTTTATCCGACTTCAAAAGGAGGAGGCTATCAATTTGTCGTGTATGTTTTTTTTACCTAGATCCTTTTTCACTAGTTTTTTATTTTCACCCAGATTTTGTTTTTCAACTTTCGTTTGTGTATCTATTGCTTATTGGTTTACCTTTTTTATTATTTTATTTATTATTTCATAATTGTTTTGTCTGTATGTATTTGGTACTTATTTGTAACGCCATTGACTTTTTGAATAAATAAATATAGGTTGACTACACCACAGCGAGTGTAATATTAAAAATAGTATTACAATTTTTATTTTTTCGATTTTCTATGTGTCCATTGATAGAAATAATTATACTAACTTCATATTAGAGAGCGAAGATAGATAGCACGGAAACCTAGTCAACGGCGACCAATCTACCATGAACACGTTGTAATCTTTACGAGACAGATACGCTGAAAAGAAAAAGTTAAATAAAGCTTTGTACACATCAAATACACTACGCTAAAATAAATTTTATAGTAGAAAAAACTCTACAGTTGTCTCTAATGTATACACGACCTAACATAGTTGACCTAGAGAACTTATAAAAAATATATAACAATCATGATTGCTACTACTTAAGTGGATGTAAATAAAAATAAAAGAATCAAAAACAATGAGGAAAAAAGGTGTATCTGTGCCGCGTTGTATAAAAAAAGGTCGCTATCTAGATAGACCACTCCACAGCATTTTAAAAGCCAAAAATTATATCTTCATAAAAATACAAACGAAAGGTATTATTTTATTATCAAGAAACTTATACCAATTGGTTAATTTTTTTATTAATTTCGGGCACATTAAAATGCTAATTTAAAAAAAATTTTGGCGTGTAAAATGTGGTTTGAGGTATTGCTATCTATCACTTTACAGCCTGTATAACTCACCATCTCGTATATTGCTCATAGGAGTCTTGGCATGGGTTCCATTGAAGCCATGGACTATAATAACATTTTTCCTCGTAGCCTTCCAACCGTAGACGTCCAGTAGATTCCTATGACGCACATCTACCCATTGTTTCCACGGCCTTTCTCTGTACTCACACAAAACTATTTCAAATATAACCCACACATGTTATAACTTATTAATTATCGTTGAAAGCTCTACTAGCTCTGTTTATTGGAATAATATTAATAGTTATCACCGGAAGTAAGTACTGGGTATAACAACAGGAGTGTGCCCTGTAAATAGATGAAACGTTCGTCTTTTCTAGCCGGCATGACGAAGGGGAATATTGCCTATAGACAAGTCTCTATGGAAACAATAGTTATGATAAAATAAAAATTTACAACAACGACAAAAAAAGTGCCATCATTAATTTTTTATTTCACCAAAATAACTAAAGCTATTTGAATCGGTTATGTAGTTTATAGTAATTAAAGAAAATAATTGCCTACTCTATTAAGTACTAAGCTTAAATATTTTAAATCATATACTCAAGATCAAGTTTCCTAGACAACCTATTAGTGCATAAATAAGAGAATGTCGTTTGGAATTATGAAATATTACGTTGATATCTAGTAAGTCGAGAAACTGCTTCACGGTCGCAAACTTGTCACTATGTGACCTCAATATTAATATATCAATTAGAATAGTTATACAGGGAGGTAAATCTCGAATGCAGTAGACTTATTTCGCAGATTTATTTCTACAAATTTTTTTAGCTAATAGGAAGTCGTTTCCTCAAAAGTAGGAACTATTACATTCAATCATATCATATCATATCAAAAGTAATAGAAATTAAAAGTGATAAAAATGAATCTATACGTTTTAAGTCATTCGAGAATTACCCTCCAGCCGATTAACTTAAAGACCAGTCGTAAACTTATGTTATAGGCATTGAACCACATAACAATCATGTCCTTAGTCTTATTGCTTTTTTTTTTCTTTTAAATTCCAGTAGCTTGTACAGTTCACCATTTATACCTAATTAACTCGTAATTTCAATTTAAAAAAAAAACCAAATAAAATTTAGATATTTAGTAGAAATATAAAATAGTGAAAACTTACGGTGTATATAAAAAGAAGTTAATTTCACTGTCTGGACATTTCCACTCTCGCTTCATGACACACCTCCAATATCGAAAGTCTATCATAGACATTAACGTACCATCTGCCGCCGGAACTGCAACAAACATAACATTAATAACTATTTAATACTACTTTAATTTTACTTCCTATTTATTTATTTCTTTGTACAGACATTCATCAGTTGTTTTGCTGCCCGGCGAACTTAAAACACTAGCTTTTTTCATGGACGGCACTCTACATACTATATTATAGTGTATTTGTAACATTAGGCGCATGTAGTCACAACCTGATTTACTTTAAAATTATCTACCTATATGTTATTCTGTAGGTCACTTAATATATTCTACATGCATCACGTCCAAATTGGATCAAACGTTTTTCCGTACATCAAAACTAAGCACAAAAATAAAAACAATCAAATTAGAACAATAAGCACTTTTACTTTTACGATAATTAAAAATATATCAAGATTGATTAAAGCTACTAAATTTTACTTTTAACCTAAAAAAGCTCTCACTATCTACTAATTAAAATGATGAATGGTCTCTGGGTTGCATAAAAAAACACGAGTAAAAAATAAACTTGTTCAATGTCACGTGTTTCATTAACTATATCTTATTTTTATTAACGTGGGTGAAGCTATAAAAAGTCGGGAGTCGGAAAGGCTGAACGCATACGAAATTAGTCGAAATCGCATGCAACAGTTTCAAACAAAGTCTATATAGATAGACTATAATAGGACTTGGTATTTAAAACAACGGGTGAAGGGAAGGCAGGTTCTTCACGACCAACTGTTGCCACTTTCACCAAAGACTGGTCTTCACCATGTTATGTTGTATTTAATATCAAGTTCAATAGGTTATTTTTGACGATGCCTTTTTAATTTGCTTGTTTTTTTTTCTACGTAGTCACGATTATAAATTAATAATAATCCCTGTGTACCACGGTGATTATAGATTTCAAAAAATGTTTTATATAAGTACTTAGCTAATTTTAAAGTATCAAATGAGTTTTTGGCGGGAGGGACGTTGTTAGTTTTGCATTATTTTCCTAAATTTGTGTTTCTTCGAGTGTGAATGTAGAATGGTGAATGGTGCCGAGTAGAATGGTAGATTATCATCCATTAAGCGTACGTGAACGTGCGTGAGAGTGGGCAAATGATTCAAAATATAAATAAAAAAAATTGAAAAAGAAAGCTGAAGACTATGTAGTGCCTCAAGTAAATGAAATAATTACTGAAGATCAGGTTACATGAGGAATGATTGCATTTATTACAAGAAATACGAATGTAACAGTTTTTAGGAAATGTTAAAATATTTTCATAGACTAGATATAGATAAATCCCTGTCTCTATTTTTATTTTAAATGTTAAACATTACTAAATATAACAATAATTAATAATATAAATAAATTAATGAAATAAATCGCAAAAATTAAAAAAAAAACAGACATCCTGCTGTTAAAGTGTCGCGAGACTGTGTTTTCAGTCTTAGTCTAAATATCTATCTAAATATTATCTGCGGCCTTTGCCGGAGATATAATATAAAACATCTTAATTCATCAAGAGGACCAGAAGATATAGAAGTGTACGAAGGAAAAGTATGGTGCTTAAAACAGATCCGAAATAAACCGCGGATTTGTTACTATGTATTAAACTTTATAAATATACGTTTTGTCCTCTTTTCCGACTCTTTTATGTTACGAGTATTGTGCAGTTATAATACATTGGAATAAAAGAGGTTGATCTAGACTCTAGTATTAAATTAAAACATAATTCCCACAAAACCACTTTCGCTATAATAAAACATGCATAGATTAATAATACAGTAAAGAAGCTTCATTTTAGCGATTTTTTTATTATTTTATTTCATTTTATTACTATTTATTTTGTCAAATAATACTTCTATTAAAAAATTATAGTATGGATTAGGAACCTAAAGCAGAAAAAATATTTAAACGCAGTCTTATTTTTTTACAATTTACAAGTACCATTAGATCTAAATAAAATTAAAAATATAACGTAGATATACCCACATATTTAATATTAATGTTTTTCAATCCCTATATAATTATTTAAAATATCGCTATATTTCCGACTCTATCCCAGGCGTTGTTTTTATTTGTATTCATAAAATCTACTTATAATTTTATGTAACAAATACACGCAACATGTTTAAATATGCTACGGAGAAATATAGTATAAAAAAGGCCAATTTCTCTCAAACAGATAACTAAAGCGGTCACTCGACTGGAAAAAAAGAAAGAAGCTGTAATTTTCTCTTAGGCAGAGCAAAACGATTGATTGCTGTCGAATTATTCGTGATCATGGACGTTTTAAATGCCTAGTTAACATTTTTATTATTATTATTTTTATTGACGAAATTTCAAAATAACCGAAATATTATTTGTTGTATGTATATTATTTATTCCACTTACCACAATCCAAGAACATTAACATAATAATCGGTATTATTATTGCACATTTTGTTTCACTCATATTTGGCTTATTTCACAAAAACTATGTTAATTATTATCTAATTTGATTAAACAAAAATACACAGTTATATTTAAAAGTAAAACAAAATTCCACATTCAAGTCATAACAGTAAAACTGGCTTCACCATCACAAAAAAATAATAATATATTTTGAATTTCGAACTGTATACTCGGAACCGGAACACATTCTGATATCGAGTTCGTTTTACTCGGCCGCGATATAATCAGCACGCAATGTCGCGAATGCAAGCAACCGAAGCACGTACGTCAACACACCGCGGCGAAATGCCTGCGAATGTATCTTCTGGTAAGGTAAGAAAAATTATACAGATCACTTTACCTGTTAATATGAAATTGGGCGAAACGGCCGCTAAAATCCGCTCGATGAGACCCGTGGTCGAACCTCGCTAAAGACCAGTACCAATATAACTTTGTTATAATAATATGTACTTTGGTCGCTAAGTGCTTATAGGCACTATTAAAGAGTGGTAAGCAGACTAATGACAGTTATTTACCCAGTCTGCTATCCTGGGATAGTACCACCACTTTCGAATATAAAATTATAAAGTATATCACAAAATGACCTTGTCGCGTTTCAGGAGCAGTTTGAAAGTATCCAGGTATAGCGAGAGGAGTGTACAGTGTCAATCTAGATGGTACATGCTCGTCTCGTCAGGCCGGCATAGCGTAGGCGACTGCTGGCCGTAGAGATTTCTAGCAGTTGTTTCCATTCATGGACCGCACTCTGACTTTACATCAGGCGGAGTGTTGTCATATGCCGAGCTACAATAAAAAAACTAATTATAATACGAGTAGATATACTTAATGTATGTTCTGTTTTTTTGCACAATAAAGAGTTTTATTATTATTATTATTATTAATGTGTTTGTAACAATAACTAGCGTAATATTGGTTTTAAACCGGGAGTAGTTAAGAGCTTCCTGGTTTCGACACCATGTATAGGTCGCGTCAAACTTTATGGCATCTCGGAAGTTAGCTGCGAGAGCTATTACGCGCAGGTACAGTTAAGTTTGCAATAATAAAATTAAGAGTTAATTTTAAATGTGAATAGAAGATATATTATTATAAATAACCTGCGGGCGGGTAACACGGGTGTGTGTACTGTACAACGACTCGTGCCTAACTTTGGAGCCGCCATGAAGTTTGGTTCGTACTATAGCACTATGAATAATCAGATCACTTTGATTACTTTGTTTTATTTTATTTTAACTTTCACTCTGTTATGATCCGTTTGATATGCCTATAAAACATAAACCTACCTATAAAACTATAATTTGCGAGATTCTGTCTCACTTGTTATAAAATAAAGTATAGGTACCTGTCTACTTTTCTACAATAATATGTAGGATAAAGGGCTAATTCGTTTTTATTCATAATAATTATTATGATTCTTAGATGTTTAGAGAAGTTAGTTTAAGAGATATTGTTAAAAAAAAACTAAAGACTAGACATATGCAATTATATTATGCCTAATGAAGAAAATTAAATATAACTAAAAACTAAAAAAAGGCTGCATGGGCAACGATCCCTTTGACTTTAATGAATCTTTAACCAGAAGAAAAAACAAACAAATGCGAAATGGCGGGCAGAGTATTTATCGATCGCGTATCTCACAGGCCGCGTGCACGTATTTATGAAACACGGTTTATAGAGTGTTTGACTAGTTTACGTGTTTTATTGTGAAGAAAACATAACAAATAGAGGTATGTTGAAAAGAAAGAGAGAAATTGAAGATGATAGTGATTCCGACGATAGTAACTCTTCCTCAACACCATCTACTAACACTGCAGTATCGGAGGCTTTCTTAGATATTGCACAAAAATTAAACGTAGAGCTCGATAAGCTTAACTTTATTGATAAAATTGACTACGTGTATAACCCTACACAATATGCTTATTCTTGTTACAAAAATTACATTGAAAAGTATTGTAGTACAACTAAAGATGTAATGTTTCTGGGTATGAATCCAGGACCATTCGGAATGTCTCAAACTGGAGTGAGTATTCAACATGTAAAGTATATTTATGTTAAATGTATTTTCAGTATTTAGTTTTTATTTAAATATTTTATTACAGAAAATATAAAAGTCTGCTAAGCATTCCTTTCCCCACAACTTTAAGACGAAACAAAGAAGTGTAAGAAATCTGAATTAGTAAAATATTTCAACTCATAAGTAACAATTGCTCTTGATTAGTTAATTTACTAACAATTTTATTTATTATCCAGCATTTTGTTACATTGTATTACAAAAAAACCTTTCTTTATATCTAACATCCTGTGTTATTTAATACTTACATTATAAGATAGTATTATATAATTATTAGTGACATCTCTTCATGTATATTACATTGCTATGTGCCTTCTTTAATTCTTGCGTAGGTGCCATTTGGTGAAGTAGACGCAGTCAAAGATTGGCTCAAAATTAAAGGGAAAATAGAGAAGCCCAATAAGGAATTGCCTTCAAGACCTGTACTTGGATTTAACTGTAGAAGACATGAGGTAGATTACAATAAAATTTAAGTTCCTAAATTCCTGCACATTTAGATTACAAGTAAACAATTACTACATACTTAACTGTTCTTCTACCATCTACCAACTCTGCAATATTGGAGACTTCTATCAGAGACTCTTGTTGTATATATTACATTATATAAACAAATGAATATTAAACTATGGAATGCATTTGTTTCGCATACATTCATACTTCCATCAGTGGCGGATTTACAGATTTGCCGCCTATAGGCTATTCAATTTTTTATTTCAATTTTCTATTTATCCTCGTTACCTTTCCCCAATGGTTAGTATCATTGAGAACTAAGGTACCATGTCAGATGCTTGATTATTTTTACAGCAAAGAATTATCAAAAATTTATTTAAATTAAATCTGCCACTGACTCCCATGTTTACTGGTTTTACAGGTTAGTGGATTACGATTTTGGGGTTTAATGAAAGAGCTGTGTAAAGAACCAGAGGTCTTCTTTCATAATTGTTTTGTTTACAATTATCTGCCATTGCAGTTCCTGAAGAATAGTGGAAAAAATATAACGCCAGCCGAACTTGAGGTATAGTATCAAGGTGGACATAAAAGAAAATGCAACAAGAATAGTTACACCTTTTTGGGGTGCTTTATTTGAGTGTAGACTTCGATACAAAATATATTATACTAATGCTGGCTCGGGCACGGCGTCGGAGATACCTCATTGGATGGTGCGTCTGCCAATTCAAACAAAATATATAGCAGAGATTAATTCATTTGTTTTTAAACTTCTGGAGTACATTAATAGAAGATTCAATGTATTTTTACCAATTATTCTATATTTAACTACTTAAAATTATATAGCTTTTTGTATTCCAGGCGAAAGATAGAGATGAGCTGTTCAAAGTATGTGATGAATCATTTATAGAAGTTATCAAGTTGTACGAACTGAAAGTTATTGTCGCTGTTGGAAAGTTTGCTGAAACACGGGCAAAGGCTGCAATTAGAAGAATCAATAATTGTAATATTAGGGTAAAGTATCTGCATTGATTTCCAATTTAATCTTTTTTTTTTTCTCAACAAAAAACTAATTATGACTTATTGTAGCTCTGCATGTGACAACACTCCGCCTGATGTAAAGCTAGAGTGCGATCCATGAATGGAAACAACTGCTACTACAGAGAAACCAGTGCGAACAGCAGTCACCTCTGCTATGCCGGCTTGAGGAGACGAGCATGTACCATCTAGATTGACAGTGCACACTCCTCTCGTTATACCTGGCTACTTTCAAACTATACCTGAAACGCGACAAGGTCACTTCACGGGTGTTACATTCGAAAGTGGTGTTACTACCACAGGACGGCAGACTGGACAAATGGTTATTACACCATTATCAGTCTGCCTAACACTCTTTAATAGTGCCTATAGGCACTGAGTGACCAAAGTACATATAACAAAGTTAACATTGGTACCAGACAGAATTAGCGAGGTTTGAACACGGGAATCATAGATCGTGAGTTCACGCGTCTTACCGCTAGACCACGGCCGCTCATCACGGCCAACCTAAATATTGTTTTTAGAAAATTTGTTTTTATGTTAATAATATTTGCAGGTCGTCGCTATTCTACATCCCAGCCCATTGAGCAGGAAAAGTAGTAAATGGAACGAAGAAGCCTATAAACAATTAAAAGAACTCGGTATTCTACAGTATTTGCAAAGCCAATAAAATTGTGAATTATTTTCATTTCAATTAGTCATTAGTTTGTAAGAATTTATTATGATTGAGTTTATGACAAGGGCTCTCGAATTGGCCGAAAAGGCGTTATCTGTTAACGAAGTCCCAGTAGGTTGTATTTTCACTCACAATGACGTAACTGTAGCAGAATCCCATAACTATGTTAATAAAACACATAACCCAACTAGGCATGCAGAAATGAACTGTATTGACATTGTTCTCGAGTATTGCGAGGAAAACAAAATTGAATGGCAAGATTTTTTTAAAGGAATCACTGTTTATGTGACTGTTGAACCGTGTTTAATGTGTGCTTCTGCACTTCATAATCTTTGTGTAAAAGAAGTTATTTATGGTTGTGCAAATGATCGATTTGGTGGTGATACAGTATTAAAAGTGAGCGAATTTTATATATCCAATTATAAATTAACTGGAAATGTTATGGGTGATGAAGCAATGTCTTTATTAAAAGTTTTCTATAAGGGTACCAATCCAAGAGCACCTGAATCTAAAGTTAAGAAAAAGAAAAATTGAGTTTATTTTTGTTATTTTTTTAAATTCTAATAAAACTATAATAAATACTGATTTTTTTATTATATATAGTATATTATAATTAACATGCCCCTCTTTACAGACATAATATTTGCTAGGAGGCACTCGGCCTTAGTTTCGCGCGTTCAGTTATAATGGTGCCGAGTACACGATGAGTATTACCTTTCGGCTCGCTTTGTAATAATGGACGAGCTACAGTGGACGTTCCCTGTTGACCTTGGCTCGTCCAATTACATTACAAAACGAGTTCGAAGGAAGCTGAAGTGTATAGCAGAAAAAACGCGTGGCTACATGGGCCGTTCCCTTTGCCTTTCCTGAGCGGATGAAGCAAGAAGTAATAGAAAAATAAAACTAGCTTTGTTTTTCTCGGAGTTTTGGCGGCCATCTTGAGGCGTCAGGTGATCTATCTTGAATTATTTTCCTAAACTTGTGTTTCTTCAAGTATTAATGTGTAATAATGGAAGATTATTAACTATTAAGTGTTTGTTTATGTGCGTGAGTGTGGGCAAACAATTCAAAAGAAGGGAACCTGTGTTTCCATTTTACCTCCAAAACCTCCAAAGGAAGTTTCAGTAAAGATTCTACCATTTTACAGGAGCAATTTTTGACTCGACTGAGACTTGACCCGACTGTTTAGTGTGATGAATGAATGACTCGTGATGCACAATGTTATTAACTTGATGCAAAAAATATTTACTTTGACACTGGCAAATTGTTATAATGCCATATAAAACAAAAAAAAAACTTCTCAACTTTTGAAACATTTTAAAAGTTATAGCGATTCTAATTGAATATCTAGTTCTAATATTTTTTATTTAAATGTCTGTGATAGTAATAGCAATTGCTACAGAAAGTGGGGTGCCAATATTTACTAGAAAAAGAGGTGCAAACGATGGTGTAAGTTCTAATAAGTTTTTCAAAAAAAACTTAAATATTAAACAAATTTAATTAATAATTTTAAGGTACAATTTTCTACAACAGCATCCCTTCATGGTATTAATGTATTTAGTAAATGCCACAATGTATCAGTTCTCAATACAGAAATTGATAATGGAATTATTCTATGGAAAGAACATTGTAAATGGTAACCAATATTTTAATTAATAAATACATGCAATGCCCCGACCCCAAACTAGGATATCCTGTACGATAGGCATCACTACCTTAGTCATGAAGATATTTGACTACCAAATGATATCCATTGATGATTTTAGACAATTATGTTTAATATTTTTGTAAATATTAAACCCAACCAATTAGCTCCTTTTACGGAAGAATATATATTTATTTCAACTGGAAATTGAACCTGGGACCCACCATCCTTACCACTGCACTGTAGAGGCTGTCAACTAGCTGTTTGGGACATAATATTGCCGTTCTGGAAGAACAATGACGTAACTGCACTTTGGAATTAAAATTAGTGAATCCTAATCCCTGGTAAATGAAAGTAAAGTATATATTCTTCATTCTTTTTTTTTTTTTGCATTTACGTCACTGTTCTTCCGAACGGCGATATGTGAGCTTGCTTAAAAATAATAAGTACAATATTAAGGTTGTTTACAGTAAGGTACAATTATGATTGTGTGTCCCCCCTGTGGATATCTTACAAAAAATATTAATCTTTTTTTATTTTCAGTGTAACATTAATAGGTATAGTCACAGGAGGGCTAGAATGTAATATTGAGAGACTACTCTCTTTTGTTCATGATGCAATGGTATTCAGTATTGGTAGGAAAGAATTGGAGAATCTAAAAAATGTTGATCAGGTTAAGAGAGATTTGAGACCTTGTTACCCTATAATAGACTCTTTGCTGGAGTCCTTAGACCCGGGTGCAGTTACCAATCACCATCCGACGCTTCTTTTGGACAGTATTGAATGCATTTTGTGTCCACAAGCGCAAATGTTACAGGTAACTTTTGTAACCGTTTTATATTAAAAAGACACTGCGATCAGAAAGACTTATTCCACTTGGTGTGTTTAAATAACAAGATACTCTTATTATTTCTCAAAAGAAAGGGTAGGCAAACTTTGATGGTTGTTGATCCATCACGGAGTACTTTCAGAGCTTTAAACATCTGGTCATATTTCAGGATCGGCTTAGAAGTGGTTTAGTATAAGCAGAGGAGTGTGCCTGCACATTCGTCTCCTCAAGCCAGCATGGTGGAGGTGCTTTATGGTACAATTGTTTTTATGAACTGCACTTTAGCTTAACATCATCATAGATAAATATACAATAGTTTGTAGGCCACTTTCTCCTTGAGAATTTCACCATTCTGAAGAAATCTACAAATAATAATTATATTCCAGCAAGCATTAGACAATTATTCGGGATCTGTGACAGGGAGATGGGCCTGTCTCAGTATTCATGGAAGATTGGTAGCCACAAGTTCTGATTGGTACCAACTAGATGTCAGGGAAGCTAAGTTATTACTGCTACTCACTCTCACTCAAGATGGAGCTCCTCTGCGAGATACACCTGTGTTTTTACCATATACTAGCCCTAATGTACGTATACTATTCTAGATTTTTTGACACTTCGTTTTTTATTGTACTGCAAATGACAACACTCCACCGCTCCTGGAGTGCAGCAGCGTGGACGAACGAATGTATGTCACAGAGTACTTTGTCATTGTGGCGCAGAAGAGTTGAAACTTGGTCCATGTCTATAAATTATTAGGATACCAAAGCACCAAAAATATTTAACTGGTTAACATTTTCAGGTAGCATTCAGAGCAGTTACTTGCAAATTATTAGCAGACGTTTACATTCTAGTAATATGTGGCGCTACACCTTCTCTCGCTCAAGTGGACGAAATTGTACTGCAATGCTGGGAACATTATGCACAAACTATAAAAGAAGCAAAACTCATTTATCCAAGAAACTTTCCAATGACTCTTGTTTTTGAACCATGTGTTTTAAGGTGATTTATATGATAACGAGAGGGGTGTGCACTGTCAATCTGGATGGTCGTCTCCTCAGGCTGGCATAGGGCGACTGCTGCCTATAGAAAATCTGCCAATCTTACACATTAAAATTATGATTACACATTTTACCAAAATATGTCGCCATGGGCGGACTAAGGGCTAGGCAACCTAGGCACGTGCCTAGGGCCCGTAATTTTTAGGAATTACAATGTTGCCTGGGGCCCGTTTTAGCCTTAGTCCGCAACTGTATGTCGCATTTATACAATAAGAAGGCTCCATGGAGTGTATTTACAGTAACAAGCAATATTGATTCAAAAAATTCAAATATATTGGCAAATTATGTTTTTTTATATAATACCTGTAATAAACTAGTGCTTGCATCACAGGTACTGAGTGACCAAAGTACATATAACATCGTTACATTGGTACCGGTTAGAATGAATACATTTGGAAATAAATACATTTTTATTAATATATTTAAATTGAATTTTGCAGCATATTACTAATCAATGCTAACAACAGCAAATGCGTGTTTTCAAGAAACCTACATCATACTAATCCGAAAGGACGCACAATGTCTGGAACTCATCGTTTGGATATACTTAGAACTTTCTATGTTAAAACTGCTAAGGATTTGGTTCCAGAATTACAACACAAAAGCAATAATGGTATCAATTTCATTTAAACTTATTTAAATTATGTAATATCAGACTTGTAACACCAAAAGTGGTCATGGAAGTATTAGATTATAGGCAACATTTATCTCGGCTAAAGCGGGCCCTAAGCAATATTGTAATTCCGAGCCTATTTTTTCAGTCATGATACACGTTTCGTGAAAACCTAGTTTTCGGGCCCCAAAATTACCGGCCCCAGGCACGTGTCTAGGTTGCCTAGGCCTTAGTCCGCTCATGCCTCGGCTTATTGAGTCAGTATAGTCGAGACTACTACGATATTATTATACTGAGGTATTGTTCGCGTCGGACTTTATGGCGTCTCGGAAGTTAGCTGCGGGTATATTTCGCGCAGGTACAGTCAAGTTTACAATAGTAAATTTAAGAGTTAACTTTAAATATGAATAGAACAGATTTGTACCTAACTTCGGAGCCGCCATAAAGTTTGGTTCGTCATACCTAAAGAAAATAGTACAACTGATTATTGTGGCAGAGATTTAACTCTAATAATTCGTTGGTACTTTGAAATAATATAGATGTAATATCTAATCCACAGATGAAAATGATATATTAAGTGGTATTAGTGAAACATTTTGGTGTTCAGAGTACCACAAATGTCATGCAAGAAGAATTGGAGATATATTATGCTGTGCGCTTTATGCTTCTGCTATTCCTACACATACTATGAGGTAATTGTAATAACACCGTAGGGTAGATACAACTTTTAAATATTTTTTCTTATTAGCTTTTGGCATAAAGTGTGCAATGGTGCACATTTATCTCCTCAACCGGCATAGTGGAGGTGACTGCTGTCTGTTTCTACATGGCCTGCGCTCTAGCTTTACATTAGGCGGAGTGTTGTCATATGCAGAGCTACAATTTAAAATTTTTTTTTTTTTTTCAGATTGCTCACGGAACAAATAATACATAATGTGACGAGTAACAAGGACGTTTATTGGTGATAAAAGAGATATTTATATTTAAGAGATATTTATTTAGAGATACGTACAAACTAATGTAATTGTTGAAAAGGAGTTTTAGGTGAAATGAAAGTCATAATAGGTCAAAAAGTACTAGTTTATTCACAATAAACACATTTTGCTTTAATACTAAACTAATTAGTTTAATTGCATGACCATTTTTCATGCCGGTGCAGTATTTTAAAAGCACTGAATGACCAAAATTCTTAAAATAAAAAATACTGGTATCGGCCAGGCGCTAAGAAAATATGAAAATGAAATGAAAATATATAAAAGTGAATTTTATGAATGTTAAATTATCATTATTAAAATATAAATGCATAAAATTATTTTTAAAAACTACTTTTATTTCTACGACATTTAGAAATACAGGTCACCCCAAAAATTACGTTAAGTTACCTAGCTTTCAAATATTTACCGTCTCTAAACGTTAACCGTTAACTTCCTCTCTGACAATAGTAATATTGTCTATTGTCAAAATAATGAACCGGCAATATTCTGGCATAAAACAAATATTTACTAGTCTCACCGAATATTCTAATGGTAAAATCATAGGAATATAACTTAATATTAAAAAGGCAATTAAAATTAACGAAACTAAAACCTTTATCACAATAAAAATGCACTTCTTTGTTTTAAAAAAAACTAAAGCAATAGAAAACATCAGAAATCTGATTAAAAATAAAAATTATTCTTTAAAATATTTTAGACCACACTCCAGTTTTAGCAACATACTCATACTAAAGTTTAATACAACTAAATTGAGTAGATGACAAAGTTAAAAATTTTGACTTGTAAAAAACCACTGAGCAGCAGCAGCAGCCTAAGCACGAGAGTCTCGACTTCAACGAATTTCCTTTAAACACAGAATGCGAATTTATAAGTTGGCAACACCACAGCAGTATTGCCAGAGATATTTGGCCAGGGTAATATTTAAACAAAAAATAACACAGAATAATTATCTAAAAATTAACTCAAACTTGTAGTTATTTATTCAGTAGGGCAAGTGTAAATTTTAACCGCTCACTCCACCAATCAGATCGTTTTATTTTTATGTTGACAACCTTATCTTTGAGTGTCAAATCAATATTGTCTGATTTACGGAAAGCTTACGCGGTGAATGCTTAAATTAAAATTCACACTTGCCCTATTGATGTAATTTGTGTCACTAAGTTGCTTGAAATACTCGAAGCAAATCCGTTCGAGAGTTCCGTCATGCTTAGGCCTTCGATTGTATACCTACCATCTAAACAGGAGTGCCTAAACTTAAGCCATAACTAATAATACAAATTCACACTGAAAACTTGTAAAAAGTAGGGTAATTATACTACCGAACAGCGACCATGTTTTATTTCAAATAACGATTATTTTCGTTTATTGAATTATGACTTAATTTGTTTTTGTTATCCCATCGTTTAGATCGCTCAGGTGTAATTACCCCACCTAACACACACCGAGGTCTTAACAATTTTAAACCTAAAAAGAAAAACCAGCACACTTGTATGAAATCTTATTTCTAAGGTGTGAAACGTTGCCAGCCACCATTTGACTAGTATAAATGTGGAATGAGCATTTGTCTATACTCTATACGATTAAAAAATTTAAAGAGAACATCTTATTTACTATGTTTGACATTTCTAATTTTAGTCAAAATTTTAACAACAACACGACAACTATAATTTTGTTATAAGTTTGACATTTCTAATTTTAGTCAAAATTTTAACAACAACACGACAACTATAATTTAGACAAGCCGTAACATGACAGATCTAAAATTATTATCTTAAAAATATGTAAAAAATGCTTTTGTTCTATTATACTCGTATTTATTACACTAAAATATGTTTTTAATTTCACAAAGTATTAAATATAAAGCAATATTCAATAAATATAGCTACGTGTTTTAACAGCTTTTTAGTCCTATAAAGTATCTACATTTAGTCCGATGTGGATAAAGCCACATAATAAGTTGTTTAAAAGTTTAGTTGTGTGTACAACAGAATGAACACCATTATCTACTTATGTAACAAATACTATTTGAGAAATAAAATATTTTTAAATTATTATTATTAATAAAAAGAGTATAACTACATTTTTCACATATTTTTACATAAACTAGCTAACCACTTACTAAACTAAATGAGAACAAAAAGCATAGGGTAGGTAAATATATATAAATACCTAGGAAATTTTAAGAGGAGATTTTAATGTTTTCATTTTCTTAGTGGTTAGCAAGTGAACTAGTTCAATAACTTTAAGCGAGGGCCCTACCTTATTTTCAACCTTTTCTAAAATCTTTTCTTTACTAAGCGCTAATAACGAAGGGCCATTAATATCGCTGAAATATTGGCTGTACTGTTTACAATCATTATTGGCGAAGAAGATGGCAACATCATCTGTGTCCCAAATTTCCGGAGTAACTCTATCCCACATTTCTGAGGAGAGAATGGAGTCGTTCACAATGCGCGGGATGAATTTTTCAATATAATTTGTCTGTAAGATTAATGATTTTATTATTAAACTTGAATAGTTTAAAATCAATATAGATATAGTCAGACTGTTTTTTTTTAAATTTTAGCTCGTCATATGACCGTACTCCGCCTGATGTTAATCTGGAGTGCGATCCATGAATGGAGGCGTCTGTTGTCAGCTGTCGCTTGAGATGCCTCTTTGAAGGATCCCTTGTTATAGGAAGGAGGAAAGACGTAAGTGAGAAGACTGGTACCAATGTCACATTCCTTAGTGATTAGGCAGATATAGGTGGGGATAGTCATGTCTCCTAGGATCTCTGAAATGATAAATGGCTGCACATGACACTTACAAATCCAGTCCTATAATCCAACTGTAAAGAGATGTTTATTTAAAAATTTACCTTGCTTGTTGTAGATGGGGGCTTTTCACACATTGAAGTGCTGGCTATGACAGGTTCTATTTCAGGGGATTTGTGAATGGTTTCCAAGTTGGTCATCGTTATATCACTGTGCAAAGTATTAATCTCAGTATGAATAATTTTTTGTGGCGTAACTGGTTTTGGCACAATAAATGATTTTGATGAATTGGTGATTATTATTTCTGGGGTGGTAGATTGTTCGATAGTCATTGGTTCTAATTGCAATTTTTTTCTTGAGTTGGTTTCTGTAAGGTTATTTGAAAATTGGTTTTTCGACGTTGGTATGTCTGCGGCTTTCGGTTTGGCCTTTTCCATTTTAACCTTTTTTGCTTTGTTGCGATCTAGGGTCACTAAAAATAGTAGAAAATATTTGTTACATGAAATGGTTTGTTTTAATAATTTTCCATTTCATTTGTTCATCAAAATATCTTAAAAACCAACTTGTATATACATATATAGACAGGTATACATATTTTTAATAAGATCAAATACAGGTGTACAATCTTATAATATTTGATACATTAGAATCTTCTAACTTTATAGATCAAGCTATTTCATTTCTTTATAAAAAGCAAAAGGTCTAAAGAAAACCATAATGGCTAGCAAATAACTTAAACACAAATTGGGCATAATTATATCATGAAAAAAAAAAACTCTCTTTTACGTATTTTTTTTTATGTAGCTCGGCATGTGACAACACTCCGCCTGATGTAAAGCTAGAGTGCGGTACAACTGTTACTATAAAGAAATCTCTACAGGCAGCAGTCGCCTCCACCATGCCGGCTTGAGGAGACGAGATGTACCATCCAGATTGACAGTACACACTCCTCTCGTTATACCTGACTACAATACAATACAATTGTCACGGCTTTTTCCCACAAGGATAGGCAGAGACCTGGCTACTTTCTTCTTATTCTTAAATACTACGTAATTCCTGGTTTGACGTTTTAAAAGAGCGGTAGGCAGAGTGGTGTTGGTTATTAGCCTAGCCTGGTGCCCCAAGATGGTAAAGAAGTGACTTAGTTGTGTTCCTAAGATAAAATTTGCACCACCAAAGTCAAATTCGTCTCCTTAAGCCGGCACAGCAGAAGCGACTGATGCCTGTAGACAATCTCTATGGCAGCAATCGCCTCCGCTAATTGACTGCATTCTAGCTTAACATCAGAAATGGCCACATTCAGAGTTACTACATAATATAAGAAAAGGAGAAATGTGTACAAATAATGAAAATTTATATTAACCGCATTTATATACGAGTACCTCGACCCCGTTTGCCTTTAGGTTTAGATTCATTTGGCTGTTTTTTCGATGACGTTTTCTTGTTATTCGTCGAAACCTTCGTTTCGTCATCTGCTTTTACTGGCGGTCCTTCCAAATGATGACCGACAGCTCTGGCCCATCCTACTGGATATATATCTGGACTATGGGCCCATAACCACTGATCAAATTTTGCACCCCAACCATTAAAATGTATCTACAATAATTTCAAATTATTATTATTTATTTTATTTATTTATTTAGTTCAAAAACTGATACATACAACTAATTATGTATAAATTACAATACAATGATAAACGGCAATATCTATATTCCTAAAGTGCGTACGAGGCATTTCGACAACACATTCCTCGTGCGTACTGCGAAACTGTGGAACTCCCTCCCGGTGTCTGTGTTTCCAGAGAAGTACAATACGGGCATCTTCAAATTAAGGGGAAATAGGTACCTCATAGGCAAGCGTGCTCCATCTTAGACCGCATCACTGCTTAACATCAGGCAGGGTGCGGTCAAACGTTTGCCTATTAATCATTAAAAAAAACTAACAACATAAAGATAATTTAAAGTGTGGTAGGCAACCATTTTCCGGCGTAACACACATTAACTGACCTAGACGCGTTTCTGGATCAGTTTGGAAGTGTGCAGTGTCGACCTGGACGGTACACTTTCGTCTCCTCAAGCCAGCATAGCGGAGGCGACTGCAGAAATTTCTCTGTAGTAAGCAGTTGTTTCCATTCAACGACCACATCTAGCCTAGAAGCGTTGTGCACAATAGTGTAGCAAAATTGCTACAATAAAAAAATAGTTGCGGGTAAATAATATGACATGATATATAAAAAAAAACTCCTTTCCAGCCTATCTGAAGCCTAGATTTGCCAATTTCGTCATCTCGTGCATATAAAAGTAACCAGTCGTTCAGTAATTTGATTGATATCCGTTTCCACATTAACAAATAAAAAAAAACTTGCCTGAAGTATATCAACAACAACTCTTGAAACTGTAGCCACACATATCATCTTTGGATCCACCAAATCGACACATTCCAGACGCATTCCGGCCACAAAACCCAAACATCTCAATCGTTTCGCAAAAAAATTAGTGGGGGCCGCAACATATCCAGTTTCTTGAAGATAAGTAGACCACTGGAATGTATCTGAATCCCATCTGAATATATAAAAAAGAAAATATTACTACAAATCTGTCTATTTGAAATTTTTTACAGTAGCTCGGCACCCTTTTTGTCCTAAGATATTTAGAAAACAAATGATTTTATTTAAAATTGGGTTGGCGGCCATCTTGAGACATCAGGTCTTGAATTATTTTCCCAAACTTGTGTTTCTTTGAGTGTTATTGTGTAATAAGTGCATTATTAACCATTAAGCGTTCGTGAACTCCGTAGGAAGTTTCAGTAAAGGTTCTACTGCTTTACTGAAGCAATTTTTCACTTGACTGAGACATGACCTGACCGTTTAGTGTGATGAATGAATAACTCGTGATGCACAATATTATTAACTTGATGCAAAAATATGGACTTTGACACTGGCAAATTGTTATAATGCCATATAAAACAAAATTATATTTTACTCACCCAACAGGTGCCACTAATTTGATCCCATTCTCTGCACAGAATCCCACAGGGAATATACATGGGGAATTTTGATGGTAACAGAACCATTCCTCATCATTGCCAAGATTTTCATAAGAATCAATTCTAAAAAAAAATTGCGTATATTTACTATAGCGGCCGTGGCCTAGCGGTAAGACGCGTGAACTCACGATCAACGGAGATCAGTGTTTGAACCTCGCTAAATTCTGACCGGTACCAACGTAACTGTTACATGTACTATGGTCGCACAGTGCCTATAGGCACTATTAAACAGCGACGGGCAGACTGATGGTGATTATTAACCCAATCTGGGGTAGTACCACCAATTTCAAATGTAACACCCCTGAAGCGATCTTGTCGTGTTTCGGGAACAGTTTGGAAGTAGCCAGGTATAACAGCAGTGTGCACTGTCAATCTGGATGGTGCACGTTCATAACCTAAAGCCGGTATAACGGAGACAACTGCTGCCTGTAGTAGCAATTGTTTCTGTTCATGGACAACATTCATTTACATCAGGCGGAGTGTTGTCATATACAGAGCTACAATAATTAACACAGCAGCTGGAACTGGGATGGGAATCAAACACTTAGGCTTAATTCACAGGTACCACTTACCACATTAAAACCACAAAAAAAGTGGTTCTGTGTTTAGAGTACTAAATGTCGTGATAGCTTCGCGATAGATCAATAATCAAATTCTAAATGAATTCAACATATATACAATGAATCGCCAATTTACTATATTTTTTTATGTGTAATTATGATCAATAGAGACGTTAGGAAGCCACAAACGAGGATCTCCTTTCAAGCATTAATAGTGCATAAACTTTGACATAAAGTTATTAAACGGCGACAGAACGTAATTGACAGATATTCAAATTTAGTACTCTGAACACTGGGAGTATTGGATGTAATGCAATTAAGTAATAAACTAACTGGATCATCATATAGCCGTTGTTCAAGACCTTCATGACAGTGGCGGCGCTGATGGCGGAGAGGTTGAGCGGATCGATGGCCTCCAGCTTCATACCGAGCTGGAAAAGAGTCTCAGTGTTTTCATATTCGGGGAACATGTCTGGTGTCGCATCCGTGGGATGCATGATGCCTTCAGCCACTCGGCGGTGGTAGGCGTCCGTCGCAAACATGCGATGTCCCACTGAATGCGCCCATCCTATTGGATGGATCAGAGGAGATTGGTCGTGGCACCAAAATCCGGTATCGTCAGACGTGCCCTCACAGTACTTCAGGTGCAATCGTCTGCCGACTATGTCATGAACTCTAGCCACCTGCAATACAAATTACATTATTTGAACATTTTAGCAAGCACATAAACCTAAACATATTTAAATCTAGAAAAATAAAAAGACACTAACAAAACAATATAATAAAAACGAACAAAACAAATGTTTAAACCAATTATTTAAAACAATTGAATTCCAAACAATAACTCTTTCATCGATAACTAAATGAATATTATAGAATAGTCTATTATAGAGATATGAGAATAGACCATGGCCCCCGCCACACCGAGACGTACCTAAGGAGCCACATGACTTCTTCAGATACTAATCAATTCTAATTTAGATAACTTCAAATACTATGCAAAAACTACTGCCTGTACCAAGCTAGTGCTTGTAATCACAGGCACTGAGCGACCAAAGTACATATAACATATTTACATTGGTCAGAATTTAGCGCAGTTTGAATATGGGTCTCATCTATAGTGAAGTCTGTTCTCTACCGCTAGACCTCAGCCGCTTTAAAATATGTACATATCTAGTTTACAGCCAAACTGGGTTGGACAAAGACCTATGAAGCAACTTCTCTCTGAACAATTCTCCAAACTCAACAAAGGTTTAACACTTTTAACGAGCAGCCGTGGTCTAACGGTAAGACGTGTGAACTCACGATCGATGAAACCCGTGTTCAAACCTCGCTAAATCTGATCAGTACCAATGTAACTTTGTTATATGTACTTTGGTCGCTCATTTAAGAGTGGTAGGCAGACTGATGATGGTAATTTGTCCAGTCTGCCGTCCTGGGGTAGTACCACCACTTTCGAATGTAACACCCGTGAAGCGACCTTGTTGCGTTTCGGGTATAGTTTGAAAGTAGCCAGATATAGGAAAGGAGTGTGCACTGTCAATCTAGATGGTTCATGCTCGTCTCCTCCAGCCGGCATAGTGGGGGCGACTGCTGCCCGCACAGATTTCTCTGTAGTAGCAGTTGTTTCCATGCATGGACCGCACTCTAGCTTTACATCAGGCGGAGTGTTGTCACATGTCGAGCTACAATAAAAAAAAACCCTATGAAGCGACTTCTCTCTGAACAATTCTCCAAAGTCAACAAAGGTTTAACATACCCTAATTTGTGAAACCACATTCTTATCAGTAGCTTCCAAGTATATGCCGATTTTGAAACGTGACTTTAGACCTTCATTGAACTTTGTATAAAAATTAACAGGTAGAGAACGAGATCCAGATAGTTGTTTAATAAGAAATCTGTAAAAGTTATTAGCAAAAATAAATATATAATATTAGTAACTTATTCAAGGCTGAATTTTTCAAGTGGGCTTTCATGGTCAAATCCTAAACTATAAGAGATATCGAAAAATGCTGAAAGGAGTCTCTCTAAAAAAAAAACTAAAACTGCATTATTAGATTTTTGATAAATCCATTTTCCCAGCCAGGAATCGAACCTGGTGATTTTGAGAAGAAAAACACTCTGTATTATTGCACCATTCGATAGTGTTCCTGATAAGGATCAAATTCTAGAAAGTAATGATATACGTCAAACCAAAGAAAAGTGTTGATTTTTAACAAATTGTCTCTTATTTCTGTATATGGAGGTGTGTGGTGTTCTTGTGGTGCTGTGTTAGTCTGCCTACCCTAACAGGACACAGACAGTGTTATAATCATATGCAACCCTGTTGTTATGAGTTATGTTCCCTTCCCGTTTGATATTTTTGTACATATTTGTCTCATGATCAAACAAAATGATCATGTATTTTGAAATTGAAAACTCATTATATTAAATCAAAGTTTTATTTATTTTTACATTGTGTTTCATATTATATTAAAAGGGAAATTAAATTTTTAATGATTATTTACCGTGTTCCTTCAAGTATTAATGTGTAACGCAAGAGTGTGGGTTAATTTCATTGTGCTCTAAAACTCTATAGGAAGTTTTATTAGAAGTAAAGATTCTAACACTTTAGTTACTTTTGACTTGACTTGGATTCGACCTGACTATGAATAAATTATTTGTGATGCATTATGATATTAACTTGATGCAAATATTTACTTTAACGTTATAATGCAATACAAAACTAATAAAGCGGAACAAATTGTGTGTAGTTTCTTTAACCACATTGTCCAGAAACATAACAATATAATACTAATTACGTTGTAAAACACATACCTTCGCCAATCAGGGAATTTGTCTTCGATGCATCGTGGTGGTACAAGCGGTTTACCCCGTGTAGCACACCAACCTACTGGATGAACATCTGGACCACAAAGGTTTACCCAAAAATCATTCTTAGAATTATTACCAAGGCCATCATAACGCACTAGACCCATGTAGCCTTTCACCTGATAACAATAATAATGCTAATTTGAAAGAATGCCGAGCTACAATAAAAAAAAAAAGAATATATAACTATGATTAAAAAACAATTATCTAACTGAAACGCCATATAAAATATATGTAATAATAATATATTTCAAAATATTTATTTTATTATATTATAAAAATGAATGTTTGTTTGTCCCATATGTGTATACATATGTGTGTCAGATTTATTTGCAATAAATAAACAAATTATAAATAAACCTTAATGACTGTCGCAACCCAGTGACAATGTCCATTGTTTCCAGGAAGATTTTCACCATCAGGATTCTTGACTTCAATTTTTATACCTTCCATGGTATCATCAAATATTTCACTAAGTGGCGCATGTTTAAACAGATGAATAGGCGCCGCAAGGAAACCACAATTAGACAAATCTTCCTCACGCCAATCATACCCAGATTTTACTTTATTTGCCTATAAATTTTAGATTAATGAATATAAACTTTTATTATAGAACAAATAATATTAACGTTGTAATCAAAAGTACCTGAACTCCACCTTGATCATGTCCACCATGCTGGAAAAGAGGCATTGGTTCTGCAGGAATCTTGCCAGCCATTTGTTCACAAGAATCTAGTACTTTGTACGAATAATTAAGATATTTCCTTCTTTTAGCACTATAACTGCATTTTAACGAACAGTATTTATTGTCGCGCGGGTTGAAGAATCTTCTGTCACCAATTATTGAACATAGTTCACATACAGCTAGGAACACATTATTTTATTGAGTCATTGCGAACGGCTTTGTTTGTAAAAAGCATGCAATATAGATGCTACAATCCAATCCAAACACTAATCGGAAAACAAATTCTCAAGATTTTTTTAGAGAGAAAAAAACAAAACAATAGACAAGCCGTAAGTAATACTAGAGGAACACCTGCAGCTTACCAAAACTATTTGCATCGCTTGGAATTATAGTTAATGAATCTCCAATATCAAGGATGTCACCAGTTTCATTATTATTTACACTATCATTGAATCTGCAATCTCCCATTCCTTTTCTAATAATTAAAAACGTTGAACGCGGCTATATATTTACTTCCATATTTATGATTAAATCTAGGAACATCACACACTAAACAATATTTCAGAAGGATAATTTTATTATAATACTAAATATCTAATTGTTATTAAAATAAAAATCCACTAAAGCAACACGAACGATAATCACGACGCAAAATGCGAAAAATCGCGAATCCTCGAAGCCGAACGCTTTTATTTTTAATTTTGTAATTATAACGTTATCCGGCAGATGGCGCTAGAACTGCAGCAGTTAAGGCAGAGACAATTAATAATAATTATAGGTTATAGGAGGATATAGTTTTTATTGCTACTATGAAAAAATAGGTGAAAATAGCGGCATATTCAAAAAATATAAATATAGTTTATATATTACTTATGTTTGATAAATTAATTATAGTACCTACTTTAATTAAAACAATATTCGTTAAGTACTCCTGGTTACCAGGAGCACTTAACCAGGACCTGGTATGAACATAATAGAGCAGGCAGACTCATTGCGTTACGCATACTCATACAGTGCAGCGTAAAGGCGGTTACACAGGCAGTTATAACTGTACAGTTAAAACTGAACGTGTGTAGGCGCCGTAAAGGGCTGTTGGCCCTCAGAAAGACTCCAAAATTACATCATGTATAAAGTTATTGAATACATGAAATATGAAAACTAACATATTAGAAATAAAAATGGCGTAGATAATAATATGTACTTAATTAATAAAAGGAAATCGTAATATATTATGTATCAGGGTCACATAATTAATAATAAATTAAAAATTCACGACATTTTTATGCTAAAAACTGTATTGCAATTCTACTACTTTGCTCGTTTCCATACTCTCCACGAATACGTCTTTAATACTGTGAAAATAACTAATTCAGTCGAACAGCTCCAGTATGAACTAATGTATTATATAATAATATAATATGGAAACGCAATAAATTAAACGGTTCAAGCAATTACCTACGAGTACGTTTACGTTGCGTCGTCATGTTTACTGATGTTTATATAATTACCGATTTATTAACTAATATGATAGCATTTTTTAATAGGTAGGTATTATCAGTATAGGTCACATATAAATTGTTTTTTTTTTTTCATTTTATATTTTACTCTACTATTCTTCATACTATTTTTTGGACTATCGCATAAATATTTAAAAATACTTTGAAACGTTAATTCATTTCATTATGTTTATGTTTCGTGATTCAACAAGGGTAGAGTAAGTAAACCCACAAGTAAAAGGACAATACCCATTTTTAGGCTATTAAACTATTAGACATCTAATAGTTTGTTAACAAAACAATATTCTCAATTATCTTATTTATTTATTTCAATTATATCAACACATCGTTTACCGATCAATATACAATGTTTAGTGCACTGTTAATCTAGATGGTGCATACTCGTCTTCTCAGGCCAGCATAACGGAGACTGCTCGTAGAGATTTCTCTGTAATAACAGTTATTTTTGTTGTCGATAACACAACGATAACGTAACAAATTTTATTTTTTCATTAATTAATTTTAATTATATCAACACATTTACCAATCAATAGACAATGTTTTATTAGATAAAAAATAGATATCTTCAATTATTAAAGCATTTAAACATCAAAACTCAATTACCCGGGTGAAAAAATTTAACCTCATTGGTAATAAGGAAGTTGATTTATTTTTCTACAAAATTAACAAAAAATAATCGACAAATTCAAATCGTGGGCCTATTTTACTTAGGCGAATGGGCTTTCTCCTTTAGCTGTATTCGTTAATTTTTTTTACTTAATAAATTGGTATATATGTATATATATTATATAACATATTTGTATGTTAAATTGATTATTGACAATAGTTACCCTCTCGTGCACGCACTTTTTCATCTTTAACTTTCATATTATTAAGGGCCCTATAACGGCCCATAGCTTATAACCTTGACCATACGATGGCTTCGACCTTGGCACCGCGTAAACACGCAAAAAAAACCCGGAAGAATACTGTCCTTAGCAACACAGTCCTCGGACTGGCGCGTGTATTGTTAAAAGCTGATATTGTTGAAGTTATTTTTATTTATTTAATTATAATATTTTTTAATAAAAAGGGGGGCGGTGGAGGGTATATGGTAATGGCATGAAGGATTAAACAATTATATTATTTTTGAGTGATAGACAGTGTAGCACTAAACTTCGGGAAAAACAACTTTTTTATTTATTTATTGAATAAAAAGATTGTTATCTATACTATTTATAGAAATCTAAAAGTAATATACTCAGTAAGTTCTCGTCCAAAAATAATGCACAAAAATAAAGCTTATTGATGTTATTAATTGAATTGTATTGTTATTTTAGGAGCGTACAAGATCCCATGCAGTTTCGCTACATGAAACTTTGCAGGTGGTCATTATCAATGTTAGCTGCGTGGCCGAAGAAAGAACTAGGAGAACCGGAGTCAAAATACTCAATATTACAAAATTTTGTATTATTACTTCATGCTTTAATGTGCTTTTTAGGAACAATATTATATGTTAAAGAACATGCTAAATCTGCATCTTTTTATGATATTGGGCACATGTATATAACTATATTTATGAATTGTGTTGCTATAGTATGTATTATTCGTATTTAATCAATTTAAGTGGGGTAAGCAGACTAATTATAGTTATAAATTACTTCACTGATCTGAGGATCGTGTATTACGAAGTACCACCACTTTCCAGTGCTGAATACCCGTGAAGTTGCGTTTTCACAACGTGAGGAATGAAGCGCATTCGTCTCCTCAAGCCGGCATTTCGGAGGCGAGTTCTACTTGCAAGCAACACCCTAGCTTAACATCAGGGAGAGTGTAGTCACATGCAGTGCTACTATAAAGTAAAATAAAATTAAATAAACTGCTGGAACATACATAGTATTTGCCTTTGTAGATAATGTCGTATTTTAATATTTTTCCAGTCACGCCTAATAATGACTTGGTTTAAAAAATACAGAGAGGTATCAACATTTTATATGCAAAAAATACATCTAATTTATATTAAAGATAAATCATCTTATGCAATGGAGGTAAATAAATAAATACGTTTGTCCACTACCCTAGCCAGAAGATTATCTTCGACTACTCGCCTCTTACCTGCAATAAGCAATGATAATATACTTAGGCCTTTTACGGTATATTTTCAGTGTTTCAGTGATTTTCGTTTCAGTAAAAGCTTAATTAATTATTTAATTTTTAGTACCAAATATTAAATTATAATTAATATTGAACAGAAAAAGAATCATCGCGCACAAGATTACATGAACGCTGTGTTACAGTGGTCGAATCTGCGTCAAAGCGGAATTCAATTTCCACATCAGAAAGCTGTGAATTTTCTTGTTCAATTTTCACCGTAGTTAAATAATATTTTTTTATCATTTCAGACGCATAAACTAGTACATAAAATGTGTCATTTTTTCACAATGTATCTGCATTTTATGATGGCAATGGGCATTCTTTTATTTAACTTAACACCGTTGTATAAAAACTATCGCGCTGGACTTTTCAGTGAGAATCGTCCAGCCAATGTCTCATTCGAACACGCTGTATATTACCAATTGCCTTTTGATTGTTTTACAGATAAAAATGGTTATCTAGTTGTGTTTACATTTAATTGGAACGCTTCTTATTTTTGTTCAGCATGCTTTTGTACTTTTGATTTGTTTTTGTCAATTTTAATTTTTCATTTATGGGGCCACTTAAGGATTCTTAAACATAATTTTGAAACTTTTCCGAGACCAAAAGGTAACAGAGGTAATGTAGTATCAAATGGTGAATATAGCGTACCCGAGACTGCGCAAATGTTTTCACCTGCTGAAATGACTCACGTATTGAAACTAGCAGAGGAGTATATAGAACATCATAAATTGATTTTAGAGTAAGTTCCCTGTGTTTTCTTAGTTGCCTTGATATGGTGGTAATACTGTTATACCTACCCTGGACTTAGGTAGGTGATAGTAGGTGAGATCGTGAAGTATTTACTTATTGGACATAAGAATACACTTTTATTGGTAAAAATATACGAAAAAAATTATTATGAATATTACTGAAACTTCTAAAGCTTTGCAGTCATCATAATTGCGCAGTCAAATATTCATTATTCATTGAGTGAACGAATAATTATTTGTACTTTTGAATTATGTAATTATTTTTGTATTTAAAAAATCTACCTCTGAGCTCTAAAAACA
Source organism: Tinea pellionella (assembly GCA_948150575.1). Classification (NCBI taxonomy): domain Eukaryota; kingdom Metazoa; phylum Arthropoda; class Insecta; order Lepidoptera; family Tineidae; genus Tinea; species Tinea pellionella. The sequence goes on from OX411252.1 coordinate 6,141,791, forward strand.
TTTTTGTGTACTTAGATATTTCCTTTCTCATTGTACTTCAATTTTATTTCATTGATGGCGGCCGTGGTCTAGCCGTGGGACCCGTGTTCGAACCTCGCTAAAGTCCGGTACCAATGTAACTTTGTTATATGTACTTTGGTCGCTCAGTGCCTATAGGCATAGTGCCTATAAAGAATGGTAGGCAGACTGATTATGGTTATTCTGCCCAGCCTGCCGTCCTGGGACAGTACCACCACTTTCGAATGTAACACTCGTGAAGTGACCTAGGTACAGCGAGAGGAGTGTGCACTGGCAATCTCGTCTCCTCAGGCCGGCATAGCGGAGGCGACTGCTGCCCGTAGAGATTTCTCTGTAGCAGCAGTTGTTTCCGTTCATGGACCGCACTCTAGCTTTTTTTTCTTTTTTTTTTTTTTTCTTGGATGCCTTTACAAGTGGACTTCACTCCACGTGGAGGACGGCTTTATTTTGTGACACCTATATTTCAGTTTCAACGCGAGCATGTCCGAAATATTCGGGCCCATAATTTTTATTTATTACATGTTCCATCAAATTACTGGTTGCTTGCTGTTACTGTTGTGTTCTCAATTGGTAAGTATCCTAATTATATTAAGTATAGAAGTGCTTTCAGTAGCGGATTATTATTATACTTCAAACTAAGCACGCTTGTACCTAAATGTGCAAAGACTAAGGAGTGCTTGCAGTATTTTAATCAAAAGAATGTATTTCATTAAGATTAAGATATCAGACAAAAAGTAGCAAAAAAAAAGTTTAAAAAACAGATTTTTTTTTAATAAAATTGCATTAGATGGCGCGAAGATGCTCGTAAAATATATCTACCATTGTCGGTTGTTATTACAGAGTTATATTGTGTTAAAGTTATTTGTGAATTTTAATGAGATCTCGACACAGAGCACAATGTCTGCAGGCCATCATCCTCGCTATGCCGGCGGACTAGGACGTCAGACTGGACTGCTAATAACCATATTCTGCCGCTCTCTGTTTTGCCTATATTACGAGTATAAGATTTTAAACTTTTTTAAATATTCAGGATCCGAACGCGCTAGCCCAATACGGACCGTTAACATTGATTATATTTCAACAATTAATTCAGCTGTCTATTGTATTTGAATTAGTAGGTTCAATGGTAAGTTAAAAAACAAACCATAAATTAAAGCAATTAATACGATACAAACAGAATTTTATTGGGTTTTCTTGTAGAGCGAGCGTCTTATACCAGCTGTCTATGATATTCCATGGGAGTGTATGGATTCAAGAGGAATAAAAATCGTTGCAATTGTTTTAATGAAAGTACAGTTACCAATTCATATGAAAGCCCTCGGGATGGCCGACGTAGGAGTTAATACAATGGCCTCGGTAATGTTCAAAAGGTGTAACTAAATTAAATTAAACTCTGCCTGTTTTATAACGGTTTGTTGTCGTCACAATATCTCTTTTATTAAAATGAAGTTTTAATAAAATATTCATATAGCTATGCACAAGTAATGTATATAATATATAGCTAAAAATTTGTATTTAATTCCAGATTATTAAGACGTCCTTCTCGTATTTCACGTTTCTGCGAACTGTATCTGAATAAGAACATCTAAATTCGTTACAAATTAATATTATTTCGCATGCACATTATTTCTGTTTAATAAACACTATTAAGATAATGTAGGTCTTGCATTTTGATTTATTCATGTAGGTAAACTATAACACTTCCTTACCCTACTTGACCTACTCCATGATCCATGATGATATACCTACCCACAAAACATACTTGCCCTATGGTTCCCTATCCTCTCGTTAAAGAATATTATGTTCCTTGGTTCCTCTAATAGAATATAGAAGAAAACATTAATTTAATTTCTTAATTGGTATTACTAAAAATATACTCAAAATAATTCTTCATATATATTTTCAAACCTTGCAACACTAACATCTCGTACATCAATCATGGCGGAAGGGGCTTGAGGCCAGCGGATCCATTTTTCGAGAATTTTATAGCATGTAGAAAGTGTTGTGAAGTAGTTTTTAGTGTTTACTTTTCTTTTTTGTTCCTGTAATATTGTGTGATGTTAACTTGGACTTCCTCTGTTATTGTGCCATAAGAACTTTCACAAAAGTCGTCCATTTCCTTTGTGATCTACATACTCATTTAAAATTGATTGTTTCATTATAATGTATTGTTATAAAACATCGGTTTCGTATAATACGCATCCCCATAACGTGCACTAGGTGTTAGACACGTAAGTATAGCTTAAAATATTAAGACATATTGCTGATAATAGTTAACCTCAATCTGTATTACTGATACGGAAGCGTTCTCATGTTCGACATCGAAATGCCTGTATTTAATTTGTACTGCATTTGTACAGTTCGCACGTAGTCCAGTTAGAGAAGAAAGGCTTCCAGTTTTTATAATGAAATAATGGTTGAAATCGGAGCGCCGCAATCGAAAGGCGAAGACAAAAAACTTGAAAATGCCGAGTGGTATTGGGGTGATATCACAAGGTGAGTAAGAATTACAATTAAAATCCAAAATTATTTTGATTTAAAACTGGCTTTTTAGTTACACTTAGTTAACTCGTAGGTACCTATACAGTTTTGTTATTTTCCATCATAGCCATACAAACATATAAAAGCATAATTTTCGCTTTACAGAGATGAGGTAAATGAAAAGCTACAAGACACAAAGGATGGAACTTTTCTTGTTAGGAATGCATCAAATAAAGGCAGTGGTTACACCTTAACTGTACGTAAAGGAGGCACAAATAAATTAATTAAAATAAACTGTTATAATGGGAAATATGGATTTTGTGAGCCGTATGGATTCCAATCTGTTGTTGAACTGGTTAAATACTACAGTGAATGTTCACTTGTTCATTGTAACAGTAGCCTGGATATCAAATTACTGTATCCACTCTCTAGGTTACAAGAACAAGAATTTGTTGATAACAACAATATTGAAACACTCGAAACAAAGTATAAGGACTTGCATAAAGAGTTTCTTGTCAAAACAAGAGACTACGATGAGAGGTCTGAGACCTATAATAAATTGCGGGAGGAGGTCAAAAACAAAAGACAGGCACTCGATGCGTTCATACAAACCGTACAAGTCTGCGAAGACCATCTCAAGCTACAAGATAAGATGCAAGCAAATGCTCAACCTCATGAGAAGAATGATTTAACAGAGAATGGAAAACAACTCTTGTTGAGGGTGAATCAGTTGAAACAAGCACGGGCAGCTTTAAACATCATACTCAAAGATGCTGTCACATCTAATAAGAAACTTGAAAGAGAGATGACTACTCTCAAACCTGAAATTATTAATCTCCACAAAATGAAGGATCGCCATAAAGTGTATGTATTGTCTGAAATTGTTAATCTGTGCAGATAACAGTGGTTGTCTGTTAGATGGGACAGAGGTATCACAAAATATTCTACTTTATAGACTCAAACCAATAACTCAAGGAATTTGTAAAAGTTACTCATATCTACTTTTACAAAATTAAAGCTTTATATATAGCTTAGTCATGGGCTAGTCTACCTCCTATCTTTGACTTGACCGCTCTTTAGATACTTATAAACTATCTTAATAAAGTATACAAACAGTACCAGTCCATGGTACATCCATCTACCTTAGTACACAGCACTGAATGTCCTTGTGACAATCTTGTTTCTAAGAGAAGTGGAAAATATCCTTTGGTGTGTAGTCCATATCATTTTCTTAGGTTTTGCATGAAAATATTTTAATAGAGATTAAAAAAAAAGAAAAGTTTTCATGCGTTTTATTATCCTTTATATTTATGAAGGGTTTGCAGCCATCGTAATCATGAAGAGGCATATTGTGATGTTAAAATGTAGTAATAATTTATATTTTCTATGTTTATGCATTTTACAGGTGGTTGAAATCCTGTGGTAAAACCGAACAATATCTAAAAGCTTTAATAGGGGAAGAGGAGGAGAAACAGTATGATTTGTCAGCTCATTCTGATATCAGTACTTGGAAACTGGAAGAATGTAATCGTGCCACAGCTGAGATATTATTAATGGGTAAACCCCAAGGCACATTCCTAATCAGGCCTAATTCTACTGGCGACATAGCTCTGTCCATTTGTTGCAATGATATTGTTTATCATTGTATAATTTACGAAACTAAGACAGGATTTGGATTTGCTGAGCCATACAATATTTATAAGTAAGTGAAAACGTTTTAATTTGAATTTGGATTAGTGCCAATCTTAATTGATAAAAAATTGCACATATTTCTTAGAAAATATTGTGATTCATAGATTAGATGATTCTGTCATTGCTCTTTTTAATATACATTACATGCGCGAACACTACAAGAGCGAAATCTTGCAGGCTTTTTCTGTATATATTTTTTTACTTTGTGTCAGTTGGACAGTATAGAAGTTAATGTGCTGCATTGTCATCTAGTGGCGAGTTAAGACAAAGTGGATAACTTAAAAACCCTTTTAAAAATACATGTGTAAACTTTCATAATGATTAGCCAAATGGTGTCAAAGAGTAATTAATCTCAGATACACACCCCTTTCACATATATTGTGATTCATTAATAAGTGCCCAAAGGTATGCATTTCTTATAAATGGTATTGGGCAAGCCCTTATCAATATGTGACTGCTTCTAATTGTTTCATTTGTTTTGTTTCTAGAACATTAGAAGCTTTGGTGTTGCACTATGCAAAAAATTCCTTAGAAGTCCATAATAATCAATTAACAACAACACTGAAGACTCCAATTTATGCGTGTAAACATCAACCGAAGGCCAATTAATGGAGAATAAAGTGTCAAACAATTTCGCTGAAGGAAACAACAAATGTATATAGATTATAATGTAAGAAGAAATTATGAATAAGTTCCGTCGGATTATATTAGAATGTGATTCTGTTTATGTGTGTTAGTAAGTGATTATCATTGTGAAGAAATTTTGATATTTTTTAAATACGATATATTTATTTATATTAATAATATGTATAATGGCTTCAGATTTTATTTGAGTAAATTTTATTGTACATTTTTTTTATATAAAGATTGAATTACGTAATATGAATACGTACATGCATAATAATATGTTGTACTGCCAAAATAATGCGAGCACATATAATTAATTATATTGTAGGTTTCCGCAAATGATAAAATGTAATTTTTATAATACATCAATAATTTTTTTGTAGTGCACTCTTCTAAATGATTTGGAATTTTGCAAAATTTATTTGTATAATAATATATTTCACGAAAGTAATCAACGAATTATTACTTTTTATATGGATCAATTTAAGACTAATATATGTAAATTTTAAAACTCACACTTTCCCTGTTTAACAGATCTTTTGTAGCCCTATCATTACAATTTTGTATCACTTTTTAAATAACTATTTTATAACGTAAAAAGCCTAAAAGAGACACAATAATAATAGTAGCATTTTTATATGCTCATTCTATAGTAGTTTATGCTGGAATATTTATTTTTAATGGTAACCTAAATAAATATCTTATTGCCAGTCGTATCTCATCAATTGTGCTAATTTTTTTAATAGAAGTTGAAGAATGTGATGTAACTAACTGTGTTGTGTAATAGTGTGTATGAAAAAGGATTAGGGGCCTTTCTAAGTGACAAAGAGAGTAATTAGGGTGTAAGCTTCATTTCTGTGGCCTCTCCCCTGAGCTGAGTAGTGGCTAGCCGCAGGGGCATTATTGTGATAATATTGTTAATTTTTGTTATTCAAACTTTGTTAATTTTTGTCTCGGAGATCTTCTATTTTGGTCATGAATGAAACGATTGTGACGGTGATTATTTTTATCAAAATTGTCTCATATTTTTAATTATACTGTCAATTAATAATATTTTTGTTAGTCTGCGCTTTAGAGATGTCGTCTTGTGAAAAAAATTGACTAACTATAATGTAACTTAAGATTTAAATTTAATAGGTAGGACTAACAAATTTTTTTAATGACAATGATTATACATTTTACTTTTGTCAAATTGAAATACATGATACATGGAGAAAAGAGTTACAAGGCCAATGTTTGATGTAAATGTATCATTTTGAAAATTGAATTATCAGCTGAAATAAGTTGATGTATAAAAACTTATTTTGTGGTATACCACCGAATTAAAATAACATTTAAATTTTATATATTCTAAAAATTTTGTTGTGCAATTGAATAAATAAAGCTTGATCTTTTGCGTAAGATCTTACTTTGAATATATTTTCTGTATATAAGTTGAATATGAGATTGTTGGAGTTATTTTTGTATTGTCTTGAATAATGTCATTAGTGTATGTTGGTTTTAATTGTATATGTTTAAGTTAAAAAGTGATGATGATTTTATTATGATCTCAAGGCTGCACAGAGCCTAAGGTTTTGAACTATACTGATTAATGGAAAGTTTTGTGCTGAGTATGAAAATGTATCTAGAATTTAGACTAGTCACAACTTAATTGTGATGGAATCATTTTAATTTCAACAATTTCTTTGGATTTCTAGGTATTGGGGCGATGCCAATCTGGTCAGGTTCAACGCCAGCAAGACCCAGGCGTGTTTGTTCTCTGCTAAAAAGAGACCCTTCCAACTGTCTCCCACTTTCCGAAATGTATCCGTGCCGATAACAGAACGTCTCGAACTCCTTGGCGTCGCTTTATCATCGACTCTAAATTTTGGTTCGTATATCGAATTAAAAGCACTTCTAGCCTCCAAAAAGCTTGGCATCCTCTCGAAGGTGAGACGGTATTCACATCGCAACAGCTCCTTACTTTGTACAAAGCGCAAGTGAGGACCTGCATGGAGTACTGCTCTCACCTTTGGGATGGCTCTGCCAAATACCAACTTGCGGCATTGGAGTCGATCGAGAAGCGCGCCAAGAAGCTTATAGGCGATGACACGCTAGTAAAGTCTCGGCAACAAAGTCTTGAGCACGGGCGAAACGTCGCGAGTTTGTCGGTCTTTTACCGGATACATTTCGGAGAGTGTGCGCAAGAGCTACACAATTTGGTGCGGTCTAACGTTTGCCTATTAAGCATTAAAAAAAAATCTTTATATTTCAGTAAAAGCTATTTCAGCTAAGGATTTGTAATGCAAAGTTCTTTGTCGCCACATCTATTACATTGTAACAGTAGTATGTTTATTAAGTGTTATTAATACACAAAATGTGATTAAATTGTATTTTATCTTTGTTTGATTTTACCTTTAGTCGTCGGTTATAAAAGCATAAGAGCATGACTCATTATGAATTGCAAACTCAACCGGAGAGTAGGACTGGTACCTAGTACAGAATGCGAAGGGAGCTTGTCCTCCACCAATCTGTTTAGTCTCATAAGATCCCGTGCAAGTACTGCGTAGGGTGGTTTGCACCAGAGATGGCCGGTTAAAGTAACTTTGACTGTTACTTTAACTTTGACAGTTACCTTTACTTTTATTCCACGCGCGTTGCACCATCGTGTAAATTAATTCGTTATAGTTAAAAGGGTTGCTGGTGTAAATGAATTCTCTCAATACAAACAAGAGCGGCTTTTCAAAGATTTGACGTTAGCGACATTGATTTAACTATTACTTTAACTTTGACCGGCCGAAATTCGCCAGTAACGGTTAAGGTTAAAGTAATCGTCAAATGTGACAGATTTTTTTTGAAGCAAACCAATTTTAACTTTAACCATTACTTTAACGTGACAGTAATAGTTAAGTCATATGGTGCAAATGGACATTAATGTAAATTTCACCCCAAGTGAGTTTACCAAGCGAGCGTTCACTAATAGTGGACGTAGAGAAATTTATTTTCTACAAGTTTAAATCGAACGAATGATAAAATAAAGTCGAATTTCGCTTGAAAACAGACAAGCGAATCAACTTGGAGCTCAGGATATCTCCTCTTTTTCTTTCAGCCAAAATTCGCTGTATACGGTTAGCGTCCACACTCTTTTCTAAATGTAAAAAAAAAGCTTTTGTGGTGACAGATTTTTAGATAATATAGATTAATTTACTCGCCACGTGTTTCTGGAAAACTTTTATAATAGCTTGAAATGAAGCTTGAAAAATTGCGATTGTAATATAGTAATCGTGACGTTTCGGCCGGAACTAAACCATTGCCAATGAACAAGAAAAAATAATAATTTGTCAAAAGTTCAAACAAACTTTTGATTTTTTAAAGTTCCTATTAATTAAAACATCGTGTTTATAGTGTAGTTTTGTTTTAAAAATTACAATAATTATTCGTATAAAACACTGTTTTTGTTAGGAAACACAAATAAAAGATATTTGACAAACTTGTGAGGCGACAACCATAGACAATAAATAATCTACAAAACTATTAGGTTGGTATTCTATCTTGTCAAACTCTCCGAAGGGGGGTTATTGCGGACGCGAGCTCACCGTGAGTCACGGTGACTATCTGGTTATCTGGTTCCCTGTCAACAGGGAACGCCCATCGTGGCTCGTATACTATATGTATACTAGTATAGTATACTATTTGTTCATTTCACTGCAGCGGTTATTTGTATTAAATACTGTTATCGTAAGGAAAGACAAAGAAAAGCTATTGGCTTTGTTAGGTAACAACCGTAGACAATAAAAAAATATATAAAATTGTTAGGCCTTTTTTGGCACCACATCTTTTTCTACACCAATGTCTATGGTCCGTCCGAAAAAGGTCGATCGCGTGTCATTACAGTTTTTCAAATATCTCCGCGATTTTAAAGTTTTTTCAGACGGGAATAAAAAAATTCATCTAATTGAAGTGCTATCTTGAAATGGTTTTCGATTTAACATGGGTTATTTTTTGAAGACCTTGCACATTGTTATGTAGAGCGTATATATCTCAATGTGTAGAGCAAAATTATTTTATAATAATATATTTTTATTTGATTAGCCATAGTAGACAATCATCGATAGTAGACAGACGTGATTTTTTTATTGTCTTTGATAGACGCTATCGGTGGGCGGCGGACGCCATTTTGCGTCTTTATCGGCGTGTCGCCTTGTGGTTGCGTCGTTCTTGAGTGTGATTTTAATATTTCTAGTAACTAAATGTAATTGACAAGAAATATACATTTTTGCTTATGAATATAGAGTGAATTGTTTGTTTTACACTGTAGTTTGTAGTATCAGGTAACTGGAGGTAAATGAAGTATGCTGTGAGTGACGCCTTTACATTTATTTTGATTTTTATGTTTATTAAGGAAATGTCTCGACATGGTGACTGTAAAGTTTACGTGGGAGATCTGGGTAATAACGCTAGCAAACCAGAGCTTGAAGATGCCTTTTCTTATTACGGACCACTGAGAAATGTGTGGGTGGCGCGCAATCCCCCAGGCTTCGCATTCGTAGAGTTTGAAGATCCAAGGGATGCCGAGGACGCTGTGAGTAATTTAACACACTGTCCATTTGCTAATGATATGTATTACAGAAGGTTGAATAATTTTCTTCAAATTTTAAATTTCGTTTTGCAGATTCGCGGTTTAGATGGGAGGACTATTTGCGGACGTCGGGCTCGCGTGGAAATGTCCAATGGTTCAAGAGGTTACGGAGGTCGTGGTCCTCCAACTCGTTCCCGATTACCCCCGCGACCCTATGATGATCGTTGCTATGACTGTGGTGATCGTGGTCATTATGCTCGTGATTGTACTCGGCGTCGTCGTCGCAGGTATACTTTTATTTTGTGAAATCCAGCATTATGACATTGATCTCTATAAATGCTTGATTCTTTGGAATCTATACACATTTAAAGAATGTGTATATGCGTGTAATTTATAATTGTATAGATTGACATTCCCAAATAATTAGACAAATATCCAATGATAACTATGTTATAGGTTATCATTGGCCTGTGCGCCGAGAACGAACTCGTCAGTGTCTGCGCTTCTTATAGTCTGCACTACGTAGCTTTCACTCGGCGGCGAGTACTCCACTTGAGTCGGCCGCTTCAGTAACTTCCCTCTTCGAGCTCTGCGCTCCTAACTACGTGCGCACTTCAGACCGTTGAGTGTATAGTTCATACTGCGGGTCTCTACGCACACTAATAATTATCGCAAGGTGCTCTGTGTGAGTCACAAATTCTTAAACCCATAATAGAATACATATGCTTTGAAGCGATTTGATGTTGAAGAATGTTTTCAGCATTTTTAGTTACAGAGGTAGTGTATAATGATTATATTGTATTGGTAAGATACAGTATTGTCTTTATTTTTGTATTTTTGAGGCAGTTAATGAACAATTAATGTGCAACAGGACATTAATATTCATGGTGTAAATAAAAGACAAAATAATAAGAACGATTTTATAAGTTGAGTTTTATTAAAGCTATGTTATGTAAATATTCCAGTCGATCGAGGTCCCGTCGTCGTACGCGTTCGCGCTCTCCAAGGTCTGGATCAAGATCCCGTTCACGCTCACGTTCGCGTTCACGCTCACGATCTAAGCCACGTTCGATGTCACGTTCAAGATCACGTTCGCCGTCAAAGGACTCCAAGAAATCTGGTTAATTTTAATAATTTTAAGTTGCCATTGCATATAATAATCAATTACCTACAAGTTTTTGCAGTTAGTCCCTGTCTTAAGTGTTTATTCACTAACTTTAAGCTGCATTCCTTATTTTATGTGATTGTCTCTGCGTTAAAAGTAATAAAATAATTTCAATGTGTCTATTTATTTTTATTTAAGGCTGTGTTATATGTAACATAGTTTGTCCCAAAATCAATGCTCTGCTGAAATTGTGTGATAATTCAAGGGATCGCAGCTATCAGTTTTTTTTAATTCCAAAATTATAGGCATTAAAAAGGATAAAAGCGGCGGTGTCGATTACGAAGAGTTCACTGTGAGTTTCGTCGAGTTCGCTTCGTAATGTCAATTGGACGAGCCACGGTAGGCGTCCACTTTCCCGTGGCTGATTCAATTACAGTGCAAGCGCAAAGGAAGCTCGATTCGTAATCGGCACCCAGATGATATTTTAAGGGATGCTTCACAGCACGCTGTCAAGGCGTAATGTGAGTTCTTTCCACCAATAGGATAGTTTAATTTGGAATTTTAACCTCTGTGGCCGAAATAATTCGTAGAGATTTCATTTCACGCAGTGATGTGGAAGACGGCTGCATGGCAGTGAACCCTTTGCATTAGAAAAAACTATAAACAATGTGAAAATTATAGAGATGTAGACGAACGTCGGTCTAGGATCTTTGGTCCGTTTGATGGTTTATTTTTTGTCTGTGGTCAGTCCGACTTTTCTATTCCGTCATGCAATAGTTTTTACATCCATGAATTCGTCGATAAAAGATATTTTATATGGTGTCGTCTACATGATCTTTAGTTAGAATATAGTTTCATAATGTATTAGTGTTTCGTTTTGCTTATTTCATTTTCGTAGTTCTTTATGATTAGTCTGTGACAGTTCGGTAATGGTGGCCATGTCATGAAAATCCCGACAGCCATGGATGATAGCTCCGTATCTCATCACAACGGAGGGCAAGTCGGATCTCAAATCGGAGTCAACATAAACAATAAACAAAATGATGAGCCTAGCCAAGGTGTCCAGTATTCAATACCGGGAATCCTTCATTTTATACAGCACGAATGGGCGAGATTCGAGTTAGAGAGATCACAATGGGAGGTGGACAGAGCCGAGTTCGAGGTGCATAAAAGACTTATTTTTGATTAGATAAATTGCAAATCAATTGCATTTTTGAAATAAACTTATGTTCCTTATATGCTAGCTTAAATACTAGCGCTTTTACTTTCTTTTTGCATGCTCTGAATACAAAGATAATCAGGTTTTGTTGTGTACATTCTTTGTGAGAAAAATACAAATATTTAAATCAAGTGTAATAAAATGTATATTTATTGTCTTTATGTAAAACATTTATTGGACAGTTGTTCTTGTATGAACCACCTATTGATTGAAATTGATTGTTTATGTATTCCATCAAAAGTAACAGAATTTGCATTATCATAGCTTAAGATTTTACTGCAAGATTACATGTCTATATAATATGTAATTAGAGCATAATTAAAAAAAAAAACAGCCAAGAAAACATTTTATTGTTGTAAGTTTGGAGAAAGTTTAAAAGTAGCTGCTCCATTGATATTAAGAAGATGTCATCAGGTGGACATCCTCATAAGCCAAATATCATAAATTAATGTCTCTGTGACAGTGAGATAAAAACTCTGAAATAAAGAAGAATGTTTGTGTAAATCTTGGCCCACTACTAGCACTGTTAGACAAGGCCGTCGCCAGCCGATGGCCTAGGGGGGGGGCAAGTTGATATGGAGGATGAGAAAAGTATGAATTGTAGGTAAAATCGAGAGCACATGAAGCTTTTCACGTGTACGAGCCTTACATCTACGGGCGATTGTAATAACAACGGTGCAGAGTCTAATGTGTAAAGCTACACGAGCTTTTGACAGTACAATAAATAAAACTTGTAAATAAGTTATTTATTAGAAAAATAGAATAAAAATAATTTGGGAGTTTGAGTTTGAATATTTAGGGAGTATTTTGTTTTTGAAATTACCAGATTTTAATATTATAGTGGTTGACAACTTAGGCTTAGGACTTTGGTTGCTTTACATTTGACAACATTTTTAGATTCTCTAAGGGCGGGGGGGCAACTGCCCCTCCTTGCCCCCTCTTGGCGACACCCTTGCTGTTACATAAAATAAAATATGCTTGTGGTGCTTGTAGTTAATTTTTCTATTCATTTTGCTTCTTTTTCACAATATAGATATCAACAATTAATGTAATATCTAAATGTAAAACTAATAATACTAATCATTCTAGGCTCGAATTGCATTCCTTCAAGGAGAAAGGAACGGACAAGAGAATTTGAAAAATGACTTAGTAAGAAGGATCAAGATGCTGGAGTATGCATTAAAACAGGAACGGGCCAAACTGCATATATTGAAATATGGAGTGGAGCTGCAGCAAGGTGAAATACGACCGCCTCCAGAAGAGCCACCTAATGAACCTGAACCAGCTGAACGAGTGCAGTGGAAACAAGGGAGACAACTTATTAAGCAATATTTACAGGTATAATAAAGAAGCTATATATTAAATACAAAAGAAACTAAAAAAATTGTGACAGGGTAAACAAGAAGCTAGTAATATAGATTACCAGCACAAGCTAAAGGAGTAGTCATGAAAATGCAGCACAAGGCCCATGATTGTTATGCTTGCCATACCTGCTTGCCCTTATTGTTATCATGTCTATATGTAAATCTATGTCTTTACACATCTATGTTACTGAGAGCTTTCATTGCAGTTTATCTAATTAGGAGAATTTTTGGCTATATGTATTTGATCATATTTCTCATTGTCTGTTTGACAATATATTCATGTTTCTGTTCTTACCTTCATTGGCATTGTTCCTGTGATAAATAATATACTCCTTTGCCTTAATTAATAATTTAGAAGTAATTAGATTATAAGATTATTCTTTACATTTAGATTATACCTATTTGGTTTTTTGTATTATTTTATGAGGACTGTATGTAGAAAAACGCGCGCCCACAATGAAAATTATTTAATAATAACTAAATTTAATAATATATTTTAGGATTTTTGAGTTAGAAATCTGTTCATTTATTCCAAAGATATAATTGTTATTGATGTGCCTAATTTAGTATTTTGTGCATATACTTTATTTATATTAATCTATTTTAATTATAGATTAGATTAGTTACATGTCTAGGATAGATAATTTATACATTAAGTAACTCATATGTTTCTAGTGGGGTAAAAGAGAAAATGCACATCTGTTTCACAAGAGAACACTCTTAAATTTCATCACTTTGTGTATATTTCATATATTTAATGATTTAAAACCAAAACATTTATAAAAAAACATGTGATTAAAATAATTATTTAATCATAGCAATTACTCCATGACGTAGTGTGGAAAAATATCATGAAATGTATCATCATGTATCCCAAATATTTTTTTCATTTAACAAAATTATCCTTGGTTTGTAACTTTGGTTCAAGTTCTATATTCCTATCTAATCTTTAATCATGGTTTAGGATGGTAGTCCAGGGGAAAAAGGCTAATAATTATTAGGTAGACCTGAAATGTAGAGAACATTCAAGATATATTTTTATTACTATAAAAACGTTTTACAAATACAATAGAAGACTTTTTTTAGAACATTTTTTTTTTGTAATTATACATTATTATTGTGACTATAAGTAGTAATTTTGATTTAATTTCTATTAGGAGATTGGTTACACTGATGCAATCTTGGATGTACGCTCGAGTAGAGTAAGAAGTTTGTTGGGACTCGACAATCAAGAACCAGAAGACCCAAACTTTAGGAACTATGACAAGGGACAAGCAAGAGCCCGCTGTGACTACTCTATCAACTCTATGATACGGAAATATGATTATGGTACAATTTTTTATATAGTTGCTTGAGATGAATGGGCATCATCCATTGACAGAATACACTCTTCTCAATGATATAATCATTTCTACTCTATAAATCTCAAGGTCGCTTCACAATGGCGACAGAAAGGGCTAATAACCTTATTACAACACCATTATTTAGAAAACCTCTGATCTTTTGTTAAAAAAATAAATACAACTTTAATTATCCACAAACATTGAATAATATTGAATTAATTAATCTTAATATGTTTCAGATTGTAAGGAGACTCGTCGTAAACCCGGCAGTGCACCCCCGAGCGGCACGGGGTACAACGAGGATGGTATATCTGTACAAGATACGGCCGCCGTCTTTGCTAACTTTGAGTTCTTGGCCAATCAGGACATTGAAATGGACAATATCGATGATATCGACACTAAACAACAACCACATACACCATCTAAGCAAGGCAAGATATATTATTATTAATTTTATGTAAAGTTTTTAAACTCTGATATTGACTATCTATTTCAATAATATTTATTATATATAATATAGGTGAGGAAGTGGATCTCGAAGCCGAGGAGATGCTAAGTGAGTTGAATTTACTCACAGAAAGTGAAGCAGATACTGGCGCACAGGGGGATGACTATGCTGTCGGTGAGTATCCATTAAAAGTGTAATAATCAGTTAATGGTTAGATTTGTGGCAATCTCTATATTTAATAAAAAAAAAGTCTATTTTGAAACTAGTTAGAATATAAGTCAATCAATGTATAGTGAAATATCCCGGTGGCGGTTTGGTGGGTGCTGCAGGAGCGGGAGAAGCTGACGAGGAACCTTTAGCTCTTGGAGAGTTGGCGCAGCTCACCGTTAGCAACGAATCAGAGTCTTACGACGTGGCCGGCACCGCCAAGGAGTCATTCCGAAAGACATGGAACGCCAAATACACTCTGCGTTCACATTTTGACGCGGTATGTATATTAAGTAGTCAAAACAAAGCAGGTGAGGCTTTGATAAAACGTTCTTTGTATTAATATGATTGCAGGTTCGCGCGCTCGCCTTCCATCCCACCGAAGCTGCTCTGGTGACTGCGTCTGAAGACCATACGCTCAAATTGTGGAATCTACGACGCACGGTCCCGGCGAAAAAGTCGGCAGGACTCGACGTAGAGCCTCTCTACACGTTCCGCGGGCACACTGGGCCTGTACTCTGTCTCGCGATGGGCGCCGCACGGTCTGAGGAGTGCTACTCGGGCGGACTTGATGGCACTGTGCGCGTCTGGAATCTGCCGCCGCCGAATGCGGACCCGTACGACCCATACGATACTAGCGTCGCTGGCCCCGTGCTGCTTGATCATTCGGACGCTGTGTGGTCCCTGGCGAGCGGAGCCGGGCGTTTATTGTCTGCCAGCGCGGACGGCACTGTGAGGCTGTGGGCTCCGCGTGCGCCTCGGCCGCTGCTCACAACTTTGCGGGGTTCGCACGGGACGCCCACGTGCGCTGCGCTCGCGGAGGCGGGCGCTCGTGCGGCTGTCACTTATTCGGATAAGGGTCTCGTCGTGTTCGACCTAGAGACGGGAAGCGCGCTACTCGAGCTGGTGACCGATAGCCCGGCGACGAGGGTCGCGGCGCATCCGACGTTGCCGTTGTTGGTGACCGCGCATGACGATCGCCACATTCGGTTCTGGGACGCGGTGTCGGGACGATGCGCGCACGCGATGGCTGCTCACCTGGACGCTGTGACGGGGCTCGCGCTGGATCCGAATGGACTATTCCTGTTGTCGGGCTCTCACGACTGCTCTGTGCGGCTCTGGAATCTGGACACGAAGACTTGCGTGCAGGAGATCACGGCGCACCGCAAGAAGTTCGACGAGAGCATCCTGGACGTGGCGTTCCACCCGATGCGGCCGTACATAGCGAGCGCGGGCGCCGACGGACTGTCGAAGGTGTTCGTGTAATCGGCGACGTTATCGACGGCGTTGTCGGCGGATGTCTAGTCTTGCAGTAGACGTGTCTCGGTTCGTCGTCTTCTCGGATCGTGTGCGTGCGGACGCTCTCGTAAACTTATCATGTATCTAAAGTCGCATCGAGAGGCGGACGGGTCGCCGTTTATGTAGTGAAACTCATTTATGTATAGACATTAAATCTTATAATAATATATTTTTAAACTTTCAGTACATGATTTTAGGTTTTTATTGCGATTTTTTCACATATTTTACATAATTCATGTAAGCGATACATGAAAGTTGTGGTGTACTTTTTTGATCAAGTTTTGTTTCTACTCTGTACAGTTAGATGTATGCACGGTTCGTTCTCGTTGACGAGCATCAAGTGGTATTGATTAGCTAGTGTATGTTTATTTAAATCAATTGGATATCTTATAGATACTATTGTTTATTAGGTACTTATATCGACTAGAACTCAAGCTCTCATGAAATGTTAATAAATCGAACAAGATGAGCTGATCGAACAAAAGTAGACATTCTTATATCGGAAATAAGTTAAGTAATGTTTGTTCATAACGAGTACTGCGATTGTAGATTATAATATTAATAATAATAATAAATAATATTAAATATTCCTTTATTTTCCTCGAATTCGTACTTGTACACATACATCCAAAATTGATAGTAAAAAGCAACGTAACCAAAAGTATTTTGTTTTTTTTCCATACCTTTTATCGCTACGTCGCATTTTTTATACTAATATTTAAACAGCTGAAGATAAGTATTTCCCACAATACGGTGAGCTAATGACAGAAAAAAGTTGAGAAAAACAAATGGGTAAGCAGGATTTAATATGATTTCGGTAGAGCGAAATAAAGTGTCGGTTGTGTTACTGTTATAAATTTCTGCCATGTCTATTATAAATATTTTTCCAGAATTCGATTCTTCTTTTATTTGGCGTTGAGGATATCCAAGTATTTTGATCTAGCACTATGAATTTGATATGTCCGACTTCTGAGAGCGTCCACTTTGTAGATAAAGTAGTAGCTTTTGGATTTCTGAAAAAGAAATAAAAATGATAAGAGTGCAAAAAAGATATAGGTTTAAATACCTACACCTACAAGAAAGTTTCAAACATAGTAGCAAATATTTTATAAGCTTACCCAGTTTTAGCAAAATTAGTCCATAAAGTGGTCATTCGTTCAATAACCGCTAAGTCTCTTGTAACTTTAGGTAATGGCCAAAGCAATATTGGTTGAAACAAATAAAAAAGTTCGTCGCTATGTGCCGCCCCTTTCCGGTTTGTCATTCCTGTTACAAATTTACCCATGTTTCTGTAGGAATCGTACTTAAAATAATAATTGTAGACATTCCCGCCATTTTCGAGCATGTATTCTGTAGTTGCAATTGTAGGATAATGAAAAAATATATCGGAAAAGTAATCGATAAAATCATTCGTTATGTTTATACTTTGATATTTCGTTTTAAAATAAAAACTTTTTATATCATCAGCCAAGTTGTTTTTTTCTACAAAGTTCTTAAAATACAGATTATCAGGCAACGCTTTATGGAAATTTCTAAAGAGTTCGTTTAGAGTTTTGTCATTATATCTACTAACATAAGTTATACCTTCCATATCATTGTAACCAATAATTGTGGGAACTGTATGATAATTGCCTGATTCTAATATTTCTTTCGGTGACGACGTAATAAAGGCATTTGAATCGCTACTAGGGCGTTCAGCACATGGTCTAAATGCATATGTAGCTAAAGGATTAACGTTATCATCCGGTACACTTGCCATTATTATGTCAGTCGAACTTGCATTTTGAAATATCTTCAATAGTTCATACGGATTTTTTGTATTATAACCTAATTTAGCAGCGACTAGAGACGCAGCACCTATCGGGTCACTTGAAAAAGCAAAAGGTGATAACGCTGTACCACTTTGCATAATGGCTCTTTGAAACAGTCCTCTTGTAGCTTGTGACAATATTAAGTAATTAACTGAAGCCGATCCAGCGCTTTGTCCAAATATCGTAACGGATTGAGGATCTCCCCCGAAATACTCTATGTTTCGTTTGATCCATTGCAATGCTGCTACTTGATCTTTTAATCCTGTATTGCCTGGGGCGCCATTTATTCGGAGACAAAGAAAACCAAAAGCTCCAATACGGTAGTTAACGGTAACGACAATGACGTCCTTCTCAATTAATGGTCCTGGGTCATAAATTAATGAAGTACCACTTCCCCAATAGTAACCTCCTCCGTGTAACCAGACTAAAACTGGTAGCTTTTTAGAGCTCTCTTGTGGTGTATGTATGTTGACTACTAAACAATCTTCTCGTCCCACTGGTAATCTCAATCGGGGTATGTATTGAGCGCAACTGATTGCCCCGTTTGTAGCATCTAATATGCCTTCCCACGAAGGCGGATCTCCTGGATCCTGAAAAATAAACAATGTGTTTGTGCGAATATCTATTACTAGACTAAACTTGAATCTCTTAACATCGGACGGAGCGTGATAGCATTCTGAGTGAGGCCTGACTTTGAGTTTAAGATTTAAGTACTCTTCACCAATAGGATCACTTCATTTTAATTTATATTACCACGGCGGTTAAAATAATATTGTCTGTTTGGTGGAGATGTCTCACTTTACGCCGTGCTAGCGTAAATGTAAACTCATACTTGGCCCTCTGAACTACTATAAGAAACGCTTTTCTATGTTCTACTTTCATCAGCCAAACTACATGTCATGATTATTAGACTGTGAGTATGATGTAATTTTATGTTAATTTCAAAGTAAACGGCCAAGTTGTCGATTGTCGAAAGTGGTCGATTTTAAAGTAACTTTTTGTAACATTGTTTTTATCACCTATTTTACAGCATTTTTTAATTTTTTTATTATTTTAATAATAAAAATAATACCTGAAATCGCTGAACAAGCGTCGCATAAGGTATCCCAAGAAACTTTCGATTTCCATTTGCAGTTTTTAAACCTCTAATTTGTCCTTGAGGCAAGTTTATAACGTTGGTATATAAAATCGAATCGCATTTACAACAAAAGTGTGCAAAAAAAATTGTTATAACATGAATATTTATTCTCATGGTTACGACGACCGATTGTAACAGAGTAACGCGGCAAATTACTGACTATTTCTCGCAACTTCTTGTTACGTAATTATTTTCTTAATTACTCTTAGGTACCATTTAAATAATTGATTATTGGAATGATGAACTTTTTTTATTTCTTATTCTATCACCAGACTAGTGCGGCCGTGGCCTAGCGCTTGAAGCCGTGAACTCACGACCGGAGACCCTTGTAACTTTGTCTTACTGCTTATGTACCGATAATATAGGCATTAACCATGGTTTAGGACGTGCTCTGTTAATACCTGGACAGTGTACATTCATCATCTCGCCGGGTATAACGGAGGTGACTGCTGTCCTCAGATATTTCCCTGCTGCAATTGTTTTCGCTCAGTGTAGGAACTCTAGCCTAACATCATTCGAACTGTAGTTTTTTTTACGTTATAATAGTGTAAGTACTGTTTAAAATAGATACAATTCGTTTCTAATAAATGAATAAATGGAAGCATCATTATAATCAGAAGGCTCATTAAGAATATTTGTAGAATGACGTCTTCTCGTCGGACAAGAATAAATTGCTGCCAAAAACCTGCGTTTTGAAATGCGGTGTAACCGGTTGTTATTCCTTTTGAGATGAAGGGTTCGGGATTGTAGGTATTTACATTTTGATTACAATATTGCGTTGTAAATTCAAATATTTTACATTTAGTAACTTAATAAATTTCAATTGTACTTAAATCGTTTTCAATTATTCTTCTTTTGCTGGCTAGAAGAGATGATCGTGCATAGTCCAAGTTGACAGGACACACTACTCTTGTTATACCCGTCTAAAAGTAGCAGTATCTCATCGGGATGGTAAAACCTATATAACCACATTGCTTACCACTTTTTTAAATAATGCCTATGACCTATGTTATACCATCCGCGACCAAAGTACATACTTATTGGTAATTATAGCGTAGTTCTCGCCGAAACTCAAAAGATTTTAAAATGTCGATTATCCAATTAGAAAATTATCTTATCCGCAATTAAATAATTTTAAATAATAGGTATACTTAAAAAATTGTATCCCCTATTTCCCACACATTTTTTTAAATTTTTTGAGACAAAAGGTAGTCTTGTTCTTTTACAGAATATAACTTGTATTTTATCGAAATCTGTTCAGCGGTTTAGGCGTGAAAAATATATAGATTAATTGTAATAAAGATAGGATAAAATGCCGTTCTGGCATGTGTGACAAATTTATATGACCCGCTGTAAAGCATCGCTTCTAGCGCTTTTTTAATTCGCCGCAACTATCATCAATTAACACGCGCCGGTATTAATTCCACCAGTGTGCAATTTGACCACTGACAATACATTTTCTTATATTCTCTATTCTGTGGTAACTTGTGTAAGTTTGTGTATGAATTAAAAGAAAAAACAACATTTAGGTAATATTTATTTCAATAAAAAAAAATGTTATTGAGCAAATTATTACATCACCAAATCGAAATTATAAACATTTCTATATAAACAATTTTTTATATTTTACCTAGCACCACCACTATTAATTATTATACTTATATTACGTAATTTACATTTCTAATATTTTTTCAAATGAATCTAAGTATACAGGGTGAATTTTTCAAGTGGGCTTTCATGGCCAAATTCTAAACTATAAGAGATATCGAAAAATGCTGAAAGGAGTCTCGATGCCGATTTTGATGAAAACTAAAACTGCATTATTAGATTTTTGATAAATCCATCTTCCCGGCCAAGAATCGAACCTGTTGATTTTGAAAAAATAAAAACACTCTGTATTTTTGCACCATCCGATAGTGTTCCCGGTAAGGATCATATTCTGGGAAGTAATGATATACGGCAAACCAAAGAAAAGTGTTGATTTTTAACAAATTGTCTCTTATTTCCATGTATTTATACATTACCGGTACATTGACAACATTTATTATTTATGATGATTGAAAATTGAAAATCATCATATTGATTTAAAATCTCGCGCTCTTCGAGGTTAAATGAAAGGAAAGTCTTGATTTTTAGCAAAATAACGTTTTTTTTTTAACATTAAGTAATTAAATCTAAATTAATCAATTGTTCAAAATGATAGCCATTATTTTCAATACATAGCTGAACTCGACGCCTTAAGGAGTGTACTGCATTCCACATCACAAGGTTATTGATTCCATTCAGAATATTCCCTAACGCTAATTTTAAGTCATCAATTTCATTGTACGTACATTTGTAAATTTCGTTTATGACATGCCCCCAGAGAAAATAATCTAAAGGCGTTAGATCTGGCGACCTAGCCGGCCACGGCACAGGACCTTAAAAATTAATTTATTGTTTTACCTACGTTTCAATTGTTTTCTTTTTAATCATGGCTTTTAACCTCGAAGAGCGCGAGATTTTAAATCAAAACATAATAAATGTAGTAGGTAATGTATAAATACATGGAAATATGAGACAATTTGTTAAAAATCAACACTTTTCTTTGGTTTGCCGTATATCATTACTTCCCAGAATTTGATCCTTACCGGGAACACTATCGGATGGTGCAAAAATACAGAGTGTTTTTATTTTTGTCAAAATCAACAGGTTCGATTCCTGGCCAGGAAAATGGATTTATCAAAAATCTAATAATGCAGTTTTAGTTTTCATCAAAATCGGCATCGAGACTCCTTTCAGCATTTTTCGATATCTCTTATAGTTTAGGATTTCGCCATGAAAGCCCACTTGAAAAATTCACCCTGTATACGTATTACTCAGTAGGTATAGGCAAAAATGTATTCGTTTATGTTTTATTTTATTATATTATATTATATTATTATTGTAGAATTATGTCAAATTCACGAATTACTTGAAATGAAAATAAATTGTAAATTATTATTACTGTTATTTATAAAAAGTTGTAGTCATAATATTATTAATAAATATCTATAATATAAATCTCAGGACGAATGAATTTCTTATTAAAAATAGGTATACTTACTACACTATTATTTTATGAAAATATCAAACATTGATTTTATTCATTTAAAAATTCAAGTTGAACATACCTGTAGATTGCAATTTATTTATTACAGAGAAAGGGCTCGTGTTAAGCTAAAGTGCGATTCATGAGTAGAGAATAGTAGAGATAACAGATAGCTGTTGCCTTCGCCATGCTGGCTTGATGCAACTGATGTGCACCATTTAGGTCGTAACACTTCCAAGCTGTTCCCGATCGCAGTGGAGAATGAGCCTTATTCATTGGTATTTCGTTCAAATTCGCCTGTTAATTCAGGTTTAATCTTAATTATCTAAATTTCTAATTAAACTATAAGTAGATTCATTTTGAATCCTTGTCTTTTTTTGATGATTTTCCTTTTGGATGTATTCCCTCCATTCCTTTGCCAAATGGTGATTGTGCGTTTGTTATTAAGTAGAAAGAACCTTTGGCGCTGAAATTAAATACAGTAATTAATCATAATCGTCATCATGAAGTTTTAATAAGTTGATATGTTATATTATAAAAAAAAGATGCCACTCGACGTTCCCGGGTAAGGCCGTCAAACGCTTAAAAATAATTAAATAAAAAACT
This sequence comes from Tinea pellionella, assembly GCA_948150575.1. Lineage (NCBI taxonomy): Eukaryota > Metazoa > Arthropoda > Insecta > Lepidoptera > Tineidae > Tinea > Tinea pellionella. The sequence continues at coordinate 6,164,777 of OX411252.1, forward strand.
AGGTCGCCAATCGCCAAATCATCAATTGTCACGCCTCTATCTACAGGGATAGGCAGAGACAACGGATCGCCACTTGCCACGATTCTGACACGACTCCCTCGCTTCCCTCACATCCACAATTCTCTTCATGCACGCCCGACGGTTATAGGCACTAAGCAGCCCAGCCAAATACCCATTCGCCTAAGGGAAATACGCCCACAATTTTTTTCTCGAGTTTCACGATCAGTTTTAGTATATTGTTTTGTTAACAAACTATTAGGTATCAAGTGGGCCCAAAAATGGGCATTATCCTTTCTTTCGTCAATCTCATCCTTAAACAAAAAGATATGAATACCTTGTATCACAGTCTGCTCCCATGAAAGCTAGGCCTTTTTCGGGATTGGGATTATTTCTGAATTTGCTGAATGATTCTGCTGGTGACGCTGGAAATGAATCGCCTTTCCTAACTGATTCCGCATAAAATCTCCATGATCTCCAATGGCTGCATAAATCTGAAATAAAATATATTTATTTTAACACAACTCTTTTATTTTTATTGTTTATATTTTACCATTTATTGTTTTATAACAAAATTATTATTTTTAACGACCGTGTTGTACCGTGTAGCATTACACCTTAATAATGTAAATTCCTAACCGTTACCTGTCAGATTTAGGACCAGGAAAAATGTTGACTACCCCTGAAATGTTACTGATTGTGGCATTTGTTGTTTATATTTTAGACCGAGTTTTGGCGACCATCGTGAGACGTCAGGTTATCTGTCTTGAATTATTTTCCTAAAACTTGTGTTTCCTCGAGTGTTAATGTGTAATAATGGTGGATTATTAACCATTAAACGTTCGTCAACGTGCGTGAGTGTGGGCAAACAATTTAAAAGAAAGGAACCTGTGTTTCCATTTTCCCTCCAAAACTCCGTAGGCAGTTTCAGTAAAGATTCTACCATTTTACTGGTGCAATTTTTGATTTGACTGAGACTTGACCTGACTGTTTAGTGTGATGAATGAATGACTCATGATGCACAATATTATTAACTTGATTAAAAATGTGTACTTTGACACTGGCAAATTGTTATACGCCATATATAAAAAAAAATATATATTTTAGACCTCGAAATCAATTTCAGATTATAGAGATAACTCGAGGGGCGCCGAATTGTTATCTCATTTCCGAATTTGCACATAGTACCTAAGTTAGAAATTTGCTTCTTACTAATGGACGCTTATTTTATTCTGTCCTTGAGTCCTGAATTATTAAAAATGGACTCACTATCATCAGAAAGAGGAACAGGTGCGAACCGAGGACATCCAGGTTGAGTTCCTTTTCCACCATTAGGCCAGAAATCTGCAGTTCCCGTATTTACAGGTGCACCGTAAGTACCAGCGTCTGTATGAATTATATCTACGAATTCGGCATCTGATGCTGTCACGTGGTCCATCACTACACCGTCTGGATAAAAGGCGGGGAAAGCTGGATCTAATGCTGTTACTCTGAAATAATAAGTTTAGTTAATTAATTGTTAATATTTAAATTAGACTCAACCGAGTGGTAGGCAGACTGATGATGGTTATTTGTCCAGTCTGTCGTCCTGGGGCAGTACCACCACTTTCGAATGTAACACCCGTGAAGTGTCGCGTTTCGGGAATAGTTTGAAAGTAGTCAGGTATAAGAGAGGAGTGTGCACTGTCGATCTAGATGGTACATGCTCGTCTCCTCGAGCCGGCATAGTGGAGGAGACTGCAGCCCGTAGAGATTTCTCTGTGGTAGCAGTTGTATCCATTCATGGACCGCACTCTAGCTTTACATCAGGCGGAGTGTTGTCACATGTCGAGCTACAATAAAAAAAAATCCGGCGAGCGAGCGAGAATTAGGTACGACGGTTAATCAGCGTTGTGCATGATCTTTTGATTGTTTACGGGTGGCGCGGGCGTTTACCTTGTGTCGTTAACCTTTTTTAATTTATTATGTAATATTATTGTTCCGGTGACCATGATAATAAAATTATCAGGATTTTTCGCTTAGTTAAAAATATAAAGTTGACCATGCCAATCGCCAATTGGCTCTGTCAATGCCTGGTATACTATGAACTTACCTTTTAATTACAATACTGTATTTATTTTTAAATTCTCTCGCCATATAACCAGCAACATGACTTCCTAAGGAATGCCCTATTAAATGCAATTTGTCTATATGAAATCCTTGCCCAGCTAATTTGCTAAATTGATCAGCCGTTGCAACACCTACCTGAAAAACAACAAACATTGTTGGTATAAATATAATTATTAACTAATAATTTAGTTATTACAAATAATAGAATAGTTGAATATCGAGTTGAGAACAGTTGAACATATAAATTTCATTATTAAATTATGATGAAAATGAAATAGAAAAAAAAATCATCTTATGCTAAAACTATTGTGTGCGTATTGTTTTTTTTCGTTCATTTTTCTTTATAATTTAATATTGAAACAAATCTAGTATTTGTCGGCATTGCAGACGCCACTGCTGTCTACAGATCCACTTCTCTGACAACAGTCGCCTCCGTTCATGGATCGCACTCCAGCTTAACATCGGGCGGAGTGTGGTTATATGACGTGCTAAAAAAATCGTTAATTATAATTTGTATAATGTATAATAATATAATCGATCGCGGAAAATCCATCATAATAATAAACTCTATGATACCTACTTATATGAAATAATCAAAATACACTCTAAATAAGTTGCGTAAATATTAATTAGAAATACGTAAAAAAACAAAAAATGTATAGACAAAACAATAAAAGATAAAAACACAATCTTAAAAAATCAATAAAAAAGATATAAAAATAAATTTATTCCAAATAGGTAGTAAAAACTACAAGTTTTTTACTAAGTTATGTTCTATGGATGTATACATAATTAATTTGTGTGAATTAATAAGGATTTTTATCTTTATTAATATTTTTATCAATATCGGGTATTATAATTAATAGTAAGGTACCTTTTTGGTGTTGCGTGCGGCATTGACTAGATACGATCCATGGGACATATTTGACCAGTCTAATAGTACCACATTTGTGTTTGGCCTTGCTTCTAAATATGACGTCACCATGACCTGGAAATACAACAACAATCAACAACTTTTAAATATAAAAAACCAGTATATTTTTAAGCGTTTTACTTTGTATACGATGAAGTAACATTAAAGGTATAATTTAACTTTTAGATATTTTTAAATATTAATTCCATATTATTATAAGCAATCTTCATTTGTTCGTAATCAAAGATACTTCCTCTATGGACCAGCTTCAAGTAAAAAATATAATAGACTACAAAGATTTACAATTAACAGCTGGAAGAAACAGTATTGAATAAAAAATTTAAAGACTACCTAATTACTAAATTCTAAATCGGCATAGCGAAGGCGACTGGTGTCTGTAGACATTTATCTGTAGCAGCAGTTGTCTACAGTTGTCTACACTACACATGCTTGGTTACTATTTAAAAAATAACGGAGAATATAAAAAATAGCTCAATGAGATAAAATTCTTGATATAGAAGAAGATATAGTTTATTTTCTTATTTATCCACGACATTTTAAAAAGTTTGATACCGACTGTACACTAACAATTTGCAAGAGTAAATAATGAGGACTGAAACCATACATAGTGCAGGGGGCACTAGAAGCCATATCAAAATTCGTACACAAGCCGTACAAGTCTCCGTCGCTATAGTCGCTACTAACCAAACGTACAGTTAACAGTTTTGGTTTACGTTATTATGATTAGATCTCAATTCAACTGTTAATTGTTCTACAAACCTTCAGTTTTAATTGTACAGTCCGTCTGACAGTAATATGGTACGCAGTAAGTAGCGCACTTAAGGGCCGAGGGCATTTAATTTGTGATTATTATTTTTTTTACCTTGACGCTTTCCTGTTGAGCTGTTTCAATGAATCCATGCATATACAAAACGGTGGGTTTATCGACGTCGAAGCCTTCAGCCTGGAGCAGTTTAGATGCCTGGGGAAGCGGGATATCCACATATTCGTCAAATGTGCTAAAATATATTTAAAATAGCATTAAATTTCAACAATTTTTTTTCATCAAATTTCAGGATTGTTGTGATTGGTTTTTAGGGGAATTCTAGTAAATAAAAAAACATAAAATGCCAGGGCATCCCAACCTTGTACTATATTCAATTTTACTATTCGTGCTTTTCGAATCGATGACGTGTACCACTCATTGACTGATATCAATTAACTCGGATTTTCCAGCGAGGTGGGAATTTTTGAGACGAACAGAGGGCGTTACTGTGAGATCTAGATTGGAAGTGACCACGATATAGGGGCTGAACAAAAGTTATAGCAAATGTGGTCTAACTGCGAAATCGAAAAATCAAATCGTGCTGTGTTAAAAAAAATCTTCACGAAAACACGGTTGTATGGGGCAGAAAGGCAAGGAGCCGCGCAACGAATCCGCCAGTATAGTTTTGGCACTCACAGATGCATGTGAGTTGTCGTTTGTAGGTAGGAAATTTTTCGTTCGATCACAAAAATTAGTTTGAGTTAAGAAAATCAATCTAAAACCGTTGAACCGTTCAAATATAAACTTGAAAAGTTGATATTTTGCATAAAAATTACTCAACGTTATCACCAATTTCGTTATAACCTAATTACATAAATTAACTATACGAATAGATCAAGAAGGCCAATTCAATAATGTATGGCGAGTGAATTGCGTGTTGTTTAGGCTTATTTGTCATTAATTATAATTATTATCAAGGGCAACTGTTTCTGTGGTTGCAAAAGATGTTTGTTCATTTTTAGATAATTCACAAGAACATACAGAATCCATCTACAATAATCTACACAATATGTTTCCTTTTACACATTCTGACTGGGTATCCGGTGTATTAGTTCATACCACACAGCAATTCCAGCGAAAACACGTTTCGTTGTTAATTATTCTATAGTACTGAAGACCTGGCTGTATAGGCTTGAATTCCTTTGGCTTTACAGATTGGGACAATAGAACAAAATACACCATATAAAAAAGAAAAAATGCATACACTTTAATGGTTATCTAGTTATCTAATACTATGGAAAATATGACTTACCCGCTATAAAAGCGCAAATAGACGTCCTGTATTGTATTCGATCTGTCTGGTAAAATTCCTGCAACAATTACATAAATAATCGTTAATTAATCAATTGTCACGCGTTTTTTTCACAGGGATAGGCTATATTTAAAATAAAATAGGTATTTTTTAATTATGAGGAAAATTTAAAAAAAAAACCATAGACGAGTAGCGCCAATTAACTATGTACTCAATTCAGTTGGCCTATTTGAATCAAAGATTTTTAATTTGTATTTCTAAAGTAATCTTAATTGTGGTGTAAAAACCCTGTATGACGTAAATCAGGGCAGCCAATGAAACGATGGAATAGAGGAATTTCAGTCATCTGAAGCGCTGTGCGTGATCGGGGAACAAACTTATAATATTAGTGTACGTAGAGTGGTAGGTTCTGGGGTAGTTACACCACTTTCAAGTGTAACATCCGTAAAGTGATCGCGTTTCGGGATCAGTTTAAAAAGTAGTCAGGGATAACGCGAGAAGTGTGCACTGTCAACCTGGATGGTGCATATTCGTCTCCTCTAGCTAGCATAGCGGAAACAACTGTTGACTGCAGAAATTTCTCTGTGGTAGCAATTGTTTGCGGAGAAATCACAGAAACAACATTTCAGAAAACAGGCATCGCATAAAGGGCTAATAGTTAGTTGTAACTCGTGAAATGACCTAGTTCGTTTCAGAATCAGCATGGAAGTAACCGAGTAAGAAATGTCATCGTATGCTCAAGACGACTGCTACCTGCAGAGATTTCATGGGCAAAATACGTAAAAAAAAACAGTTTAATTATTTCCTTTGCGAAATTAAATAAATAAATGAATTACCTAAATTACCTCCAACATAATTTAATAATATATCCTTAAAACTGGCACAAAATACATTATGTATTATTAAAATTAAAATAAGTACACTAAACTTCATTATTATAGTTCCGTGTATGTACTTTTAGCAACTAAATAATATGTAAAAATATTTTAAGAATGTTAGAGCGTTTTTATATTATACATACTTGTGTAGACACAATTGGTTTAAAATAAATTAGTCAAACAATGAAATTTATTATTTGATAGACACTATTTAAATACATTTATATTATTTAATTTGTATAATTTATATCAATGTATAAATTATATTACACACAATAGGATATTGACAACTTAAGGCGGCTATATCACTTACGTGTCAAAAAAACTATATATTCAACTACAGGATATAAAACTTTGCCTGGTCTTTTTTTTTATTGTAGCTCGGCATGTGACAACACTCCGCCTGATGTAAAGCTAGAGTGCGGTCTATGAATGGAAACAACTGCCGTAGAGAGATCTCTACGGGCTGCAGTCACCTCCACTATGCTGGCTTGAGGAGACGAGCATGTACCATCTAGATTGACAGTGCACACTCCTCTCTTATACCAACTACTTTCAAACTATTCCTGAAACGCGACAAGGTCGCTTCACAGGTGTTACATTTGAAAGTGGTGGTACTGCCCCAGGACGACAGACTGGACAAATAACCATCATCAGGCTCTACATCGATTTTAGATGCAGTTTTGCTTGTTGAAAACTCATCAAATAAAATTTTCTTTTGCATCATTATACATATTTGCAAATTTTAGAGCTCTTAAAGTTGATGAAAATTGAACAGAAAAAAATCACCTCGAACTGGTTATTATTATGTGTCTAAGCTAATACCTGTACTAAGATACTGGTTCATCGCAGGTACTAAGCAACCAAAGTTATATGTAACATAGTTACATTGGTACTAATCAGAATAATTTTTATATAGTTTTTTTGTGTGTAACATCGCTAACCCAAGCGTCTCTACATCTGTAGAAATATACCAAGTTGAAAAATACAATGAATTTCTTTATATAATCTATACATATAATAAACATTACTTATGTAATAATTAGCATGTAAAAAGAATAAAAATAAATAACATTTTCATAAATCTATTAAATATTATACCACATTTTTATTTGCTATTTCAATCACAAGAGTTTTTTTTTTACATCAGACATCGGTTTTAACAATAGAACGAACGAAAATAGACAAATGTTATGTGTCGCGAGTATTGACAAAAGGAAAAATATCACCGATAAGACATAAATACACCCCTATTGTCGATATTTTTAGCAACAACACTACTAACCTGTCAATAACTATTAATATGTATCTTTAGTATATATAACTTTAGGATTCAACAAGTTTAGTAGTTTCAATAGATTTGCATCTGATAATCGAAGTTTTTCATATTTAAACCGGTTTGATTCTCGTTCCAGACAAGAGACTTATCAAAATCTGTTATTGGAGTTTAACCTAACCATTACACATTATTTCTTTCTATTTATATTAAAAACATCAGGCTAGAGATTTAGGAGATTTGCAGCGCGAGAGCCAATGTTGATAAGTATATATTTAATTAATTTCATATTTTATTAATAAAAACAGTAAAATAATTACCTTTGTCATAATTCGGACGAATATTCTTGGCACAAAGAATGTAATTTAACATTATGAAAAATAACAAAAATCTAAATATTATTCTATCGTGCATTTTCAATGGAAGTTAAACTTAGAATAATCATAAATAATGCAAAAAGTCACGTAAAAACATAAGTGGATGTAATTTAATTCTATAATAATCTATTGTAAATACATAATGGTAGGAAAATAATGTTCCATAAAGTTATAGGTGTAATATCAGGTAATAATACTCTAAAACTTATGTCGGAAAAATATTTGAAAAATATAGCAGAAAAATAAACAAATAGATCACATCATGATCAGAATCATTAATAAAGTCAAATAGCACGGTCAGTTTTTGTTTTCAACTTGCGAAAAAGTCCTAATAAAATTAATATCATGGTTAACGTCATGAATGAAAAAGATCAACGAAACACGGCGAATCACATGATACGCTGCGTCAAATCATAGAAGAGACCTCGTACGTTTAGATTATCCGCCGTGCCTAATTTAATTAAAATTTAAACATCAATAATATGTAATAAATATGATAAATTTTATGAAAAATTAAATACTAATCTTGTAGTAGAATCTCATAATTATGATCTTGATTATGATTTTTTAAATTAAAATAATAAATAACTGGCACTGGTAACTGGTTTATTTTTATCATAATTAGGTTTTATTTTGTCTTTTGTAAGGAAGAGGTATTCAACGATTTTATTAGCACTTAATAACATAAATATAATATTAATTAAAGCGATTGTTAGTGAGTAAACATTTTCTTAAGGAAAAGTACCATCTTTACCCGTCAAAATAATGGACTGACATCTTATGAATTTTAAATACGTATATTTAGGTCAGTGCTAAGATCCGAGGGCGGGTCACTGAGCTAATGTGACACAAAACAAGAGGAAATGGAAGGCATTTTAAAATTTACTCACCCTTTCCTGCTATAAAATGGAGTGATTTTTCTACTACTAACTTAGCTCACGCGCTTAGTTCCCACTGAGGTAGGCAGAAACTATAGTCTATCTTTCTACATAATGGACTACATCCATTACTCTTCTCATACGTGCACGTCGGTTGAGGGTGCTGCTCATCTGACCTTTTCTGAGCAGTTGACCAATATATCTGACAGAGGTGGGCGCTCCCTTCCGATATTGCCATCCACTTTCGTGCAATAAATATTTGATTGAATATGTGATTTTTTAGAATGATAACATTATAATTTAGAATTTTTGTTACTCAAACTGCCATGCTGCTCTCTCACTGCACTCTCTTTCTCTCTCTCTCTCTCACTCTCGCACGCAAACTCAAACTGCATTAGATTACAGCCTGATGTTACAGAGCGTACATGTTCAAATCTCTTTAAACATACGATTGCTTCGACCTTGACAGCTCAAAAACTTGCAAATAAACCTATTATTTTGACATTACGCCTACTTTATATAAGTACATTTAATTTAAAACAAAAACTCTAGATCTCTAGACGATGTAAAAATCCACGACTTTTTCATCAAAAAGATCTATGTAAAACTGCTTCAAAAAAGTACAGCTGGTAACATGTACAGCTTTAAGCTAAACGATATAATCTGAGTTCCCGTTCCACTTTAGGGAACCTTTTGTGTTGAAATAACAAATAAACTTTTGCATTTATAATATTAGTATTATATAGATTTATTTAGGTGGTTCTGTAAATTACACAAGAATAATAAGTAGGTAGAAGAAATTTCTTAGAATAGTCAATACGCTTGTCAACAACTTTGTCTTTCATCGTCTAGCCTATTGAAATTGGTCTCAATCTATATCAATAGATCGGCCATAGTACTGTGTTGAAAGTTTCAATTGTTTTCAATTAAGAACATCAATTTCAATCAATTGATATCATAAGATACGAGTGACAGCGGTTTACAAAATAAAATAATTACAAAAATTTAACATAAAAAAGTTGCTAGTATTAATAAAATATGTAATATTAGTAACATAAAATTATGTTAACCGACCTAGAAACCGAGAAAAGAAAGAAGAAAAGACGTAGACAAAAAGAAAGAAGAAGAAGACGATTCGAAGAAGCTACAGAGCTGCAATGAAAAAAGCTAGAAACGAAAGAAACCAGAAACTAGAAAAAGAAGAACCTGTGGAGAAAAAAGAAAGCTGAAACGAGTGAGTAAAAGGAGGAGCTGAAACGAGTAGAGAAAAAACTGAAACGAGTAAAAGAAGAACTAAAACGAGTAAAATAGAAGACTGAAATGAATAAGAGAAGAAAAGCTGAAACGAGTGACGGAGCGACTGTAACGAAGAATGACTAGCCTAGGGGGCGGGGCACCGTTCACTAGGGCATACTCCTCTTTTTATACTCGGCTACTTCCAAGATGATCTCGAAACCCGACTAGGTTTTTAAGTGGGGGTTGCACATGAAAGTATGTATTATCGTTTAGACGATAGACTGGGGTAATAACATCAGCCTGCCTACCACTTTATTACTTAAAATATTTACAAAGTAGAATGCCCATTCGCTTAAGAGAAATGGGCCCAGAATTTTCATTTTAATTTTAACCCAATTTTAATTTTAACCATTACAGTAATAGTTAGGTCATGTGGTGCAATTTGAGCTTTCTAGAGATACCTAGTTAAGTATAATAGAATTTAGAAAGCTTCTTTCGGAAATAGGAATTATTTCTTTAGATTCGATAACTTTATAAGTTTTTTTTTTTTGGTCCGGCTTTGCGGTTCGCAATTAAAGGTTCAATGAAAAAATTAAATCAAATCAAAACGTTCGTAAAATGTTTGAAATATTCTTTAAGATTTGTTTCTATCGGTAGAGATATAAGATGAATAAGTAGGTAAGTAATTAAAACGCAAAAAAAAATATAATTTTTCCATAGCAGAAAAAAAGGAAAATGCTTGTAATGTATTGTTATGGTTGCAAAACAATGAACAACCTTCAAAATGATTTATCGCAGTACAAAAACGCAAGTTATTTTTATTTTAAACTTTGAAATTTCAAAAGATAGAAAGTCTAGCGGTAAGACGCGTGAACTCACGATCGATGAGACCCTGTTCGAACCTCGCTAATTCTGACCAGTACCAATGTAACTTTGGTCGCTCAGTGTCTATAGGCACTATTAAAGAGTGGTAGGCAGACTGATGATGGTTATTAGTCCAGTCTGCCATCCTGGGGCAGTACCACCACTTTCGAATGTAACACCCGTGAAGTGACTGTCGCGTTTCGGGAATAGTTTGAAAGTAGCCAGGTATAACGAGAGGAGTGTGCACTGTCAATCTAGATGGTACATGCTCGTCTCCTCAAGCCGACATAGTGGAGGCGACTGCTGTCCGCACAGGTTTCTCTGTAGTAACAGTTGTTTCCATTCATGGACCGCACTCTAGCTTTACATCAGGCGGAGTGTTGTCATATGCCGAGCTAAAATAAAAAAAATATATATCTAAAAACCATAGTAGGGTGAATTTTACGCACTCGCCGCGTTATCGTACTCTTACACGGACAGTTAAGGTAAAAAAAAATTAAATAAAGCGATCCTATTAGTGGAGATTCACTTTACGCGATGAGTGCGTTAAGTAAAACACGTTTTACATTTTCATGGTCCCTAAGAAAGTAATTACAGTTATTGTTACATTTCCCGTTTTAGCTTTATATTAATTCATGTTCAAAGCACGGAAGAAAATCAACAATGCGTGCATAACGAAACGAGTTCATAGACATCTATTTTAGTTATTGCCCGCAACTTCGCATTGTAATATTCATAAAATATATTTATGTCGATTTGTTCTTTATTTTTTGTTGTGTTTATTTTGTGTTTATGTTGGCACGACATGTGACCTCGACTGGTCTGGTGATAAACTCAGTGGAGGTCCATGAACATCGACAACTAGAGAACCGCTCGCGCAGTGGCTCCAGTCGCCACTACTTTGCCGGATCCTTCAATTCATAATCTTTATACAATAATGATAATATTATTATTTTTATTATGTCTAACCGGAATAATGAAAAATAGGATTAATAATCATAATGAATTAAATAAATATGTAATTAATTCATAATTCCGGTTAGATTTTTATATAATATCGCCAATTTGCTATAGTAAATTGGTTATTATTTTTATGAGTATTATGATCAATAAATATTAGGGGCCCACAAACGAGGATCTCCTTTTCAAATAAAATTAGTAGTTTTGAAATGCATACGGTAGAAACAAACAAAGAAACGTTAATTTTTATACTTACATTAGATATTGTATTGTATATTAGATAACACCCACTATCTATTTATCTATAACTTATCTAAGCCCCCATTCATGATTTTCATTGATTTTTTTATAAGTTTATATTTTGAACGTTAGATAAAACTTACATAAGTTTGATTGCGCGCGTAATAATTAATTCCAAGCTAAATAAGATGTTGATGGTTATTAGCTAAATCTGCAGTTGTGGTAGTACCACCACGTTTGAATATATATATATATATATATTTTTTATTTTTTTTTTATTTTTATTGTAGCTCGACATGTGACATCCGTGAAGGACCTTGTTGCGTTTCGGGATCAGTTTGGAAGTAGCCATGTGGAGTGGACGGTGCACATTCGTCTCCTCAGGCCGGCATAACGAAGGCAACTGTAGTTGTTTCCGTTCATGAACCGCACTCTAGTTTAACATCAGGCGAAGTGTTGTCATATTTTATGCCGAGCTACAAAAAATAGTTTGAAGAGTTGCCAAAGTATGACAACGACCATAAAATCACTAAAACAAACGATAAGTTCTTATTAAATACTACTCTAATAATACTTTTACGAGGTCTGTGACGCAATGAGTAGCTGTCTGTTCCGCGGAAGTCCCGGGATCGATTCTAATCTACAAAGAGTTGTCCTTGATATCCATAGTATTGTTATCATAGTTTGTTGTCAGGGCGTGTATGTATATGTATTTACTTATATTATGAAGTATGTTATTTTAAAATAAAATTACATTACACTTTTTTTTTTAATTTAAAAAGGAGAACTGATAGGAATCGGCTTGTACTTGTAGAGTCAAGCAAACTTCGCCACTGCGAGTAACTTTTGGTTTTTATTATATTTAAGAGTGGTAGGCAGACTGATGATGCTTATTTGTCCAGTCTGCCGTCCTGGGGTAGTACCACCACTTTCGAATGTAACACCCGTGAAGCGACTTTGTCGCGTTTCGGGAATAGTTTGAAAGTAGCCAGGTATAACGAGAGGAGTGTGCACTGTCAATCTAAGATGGTACATACTCGTCTCCTCAAGCCGGCATAGTGGAGGCGACTGCTACCCGCACAGGTTTGTAGTAGCAGTTGTTTCCATTCATTGACCGCACTCTAGCTTTACATCAGGCGGAGTGTTGTCACATGCCGAGCTACAATAAAAAAAATATTTGGCAAATTGTTTAAAATATCTATCTTTTAATTACAATTATCTAATCATCATGTTTGATTACACTGATTATGATACTTGATAATTCAATTCAATAAATCAATAATTTTGCACATGTTATTTGCCTAAAATATAATATTATCATTCTTACAAAATGGTTAAATTGCAATTTTGTAATGGTAGAATATCACAGTGCGCATGTTTTTTTTTTAAATTTTCATCACATATATATTTTAAATAATAACAAGTCCAGTATTTTAATACGAAAACAAATAAATAAAATAGTTTAGTTACTAAACTATAGTAATATACTAAACTTTAGAGTACATATTTGTGTCATTAATCATTATTATAAGTGTTTATGAATGTAGGGAATATTGACGTACTAATATAGAAATGTGGAAGTAACTCTGTCTGTGTGTTACCTAAACCGCTGAACAGATTTCGATAAAAGGCATCTGTGTTGAAAGACTGCATCTTCAAAAAGGACACGCTAATTTTACCCAAAAAGAAATGAGGTGAAATGAAAAAGTTAGGGATATGAAAATTCATATTTATTTAGGATTTTGATACTCGTAGGAAATCTAGATTACGTGTTTCAACAAAATTGACCCTAAAATAAGGAATGAAAGTTTGTATGGGGAACATACCATTTCTCAAGTTAAACGAATAATACTAATTATAGATGTACGAAGTTGCAGGCAGCAGCTAAAATAATTTGTAATAATTAATATTTTTTCATTACCTTTTTTTTAAATTAACTAATTAATTAGAATCAGAAAGCAATAATCGTTTATGTAACCGATTATGTGTAACGTAATGTATTCGCTATAAACGTTAATCATTGTTGACCATGATTAGTGTGAATGTCAATTATTCTATAATAAATAGTACGTAAAACTGGTACACTAATTTAAGATAACGTTTACAGATAAAAGATAACACACATTGCGAAAATTAAACTAATAATTCTGTAAAATGTAGGTGAGGATAGGATTTCAAATTAAGATGACTCGATAAGATAAGATTTTTTCTTTATATCTGTCTACACGATGACGACTTCAGTGGCGGAGTGGAAAGCGTGCCAGACCGTTACGTCACGGTCTCTGTTTTCATTAGAGGTAAACAAATATTTTTTATATTATAAAAAGTAAATATTGACGAAAAAGATAAAGTTTAATAATTGTTAATTATAATTTATAAATTGGTTGATTTTTCTTCTAATTTCATTTAAAAATGTAATGTAATTTAAATAAATCTAAAACCGTCCTTGGTAAATAAGTGTTTTAACGCAAAACAACTTTAATGAAATTAATTTTCGAAATCGGAGTAATTGGCAGTATAAGTTCGGGATAAACAAACAATAAAATAAATAATAAATGAAATAAACATTTATATAATTTTTAATATCTTTATTTTATTTAAAGATTGAAGTAAGTTTTTGATATGCTGTTAAACACTTAAAAATAATATGTTTCAAAAATTGGTAAGCAACTGACTGAAAAGTAAAAGATCCATTAAAAGTTTCCGTCAATCGTTAAAGGAAAAGTTTTGTAAAAGTTTTGCATTAAAGTAAATTTTAACAAAATAAATATTTAACTATAGATAAGTTGAAGTATTTACTGTCAAAATTTTACTTATATTATTTTGACAGTGAACTTAGGTATTGTGTTTGTTCAGCATTTTTAAATAGAATAGTTATTAAGTATGGCAATGATAAACATTCATAAGGATATCTTCATTAGGGTATTGTACATCGCAAACAATGGAAATTGCAACAGTTCAAAAGTGTCTAGTAACCGGTAGTAACACTTCGCAAGCTGACAGTACGATTACCACGTGCTACGGAAATACCCGAATAAACGCGGTATCAACCGAGTGCCAGACGTAAATAGTAGAAACGACCGGTTCTCGGCATGATGATAATTCATCCGCTAGCTGCACGCCATTCTCATTAGGTCAAGGGAAACCACCATGAAAAAAAGTAATTACGAAAAATGGCGCGAGTTTCAAAAACATCGTTCAGAATATGAAAACCTATAATTTTGAATTTAATCCTAAATTACACATTAAGCATTATGGAGGAAGTCGTTATTGATAGTTCCGTACCTGTTCCCCACCAAAACCGCTTCCAGCCGTCACTGACTGCGCGAAACATGACGACGCGAGACAACGTGCTACGCTGACGGCGCGTGGCGGCAAACTGAGTCACGTTCCAATAACCTCACTCTGTTACGTATTCAGATCTGGTACAGTTGGAAATTTAAAAGTATTTTATTTCAAATAGTAGTGTACAATTCCAAGGTTCTTATATTAACTAGTATTAATTTCGCAATGAGGTGCGGTTTGGGATAGGTACACGCACGGGGTTTCGTCTAAGCGAGTGATCCCACTCACCCGCTCTGATTCAATTAAGGTCTAATTAGAGAGGAGAGTGCTCTTAATGCAGAGGACGATTATTTGACGTCCTCGCCTGTCACTACACAAAATGGAAATCTGACAGCATGTCAGCTTTCGAGATCAGTTAACTAATTACATTAAAGTTAGGAAGTAAGAGTCGTATCACTTCAGGTACCTATAGATGTACAACGGAAGCAATAAATAACTTTTGAAATTAAAGAGCAGTCGTTGTATAGCATATCGATGAGACCCGTGTTCGAATCTCGCTAGTTCTGACCGGTACCAATGTACTTTGTTCGCACAGCGGCTACAGACACTATTAAAGAGTGGTAGGCAAACTGATGATGGTTATTAGCCCAGTCTACCAACCTAAGTAAGAAGCATTTTGAAAGGAGCTATGTATAACGAGAGGAGTGTGCACTGTCAATCTGGATGGTGCACATTCGTCTCCTCAAGCCTGCATAGTGGAGGTTACTGCTGCCTTTAGAAATTTCTCTGTGTTACTCGAAGCAGTAGTCTCCGTTCGTGGACCACACTCTAGCTTTACGTCAGACAGAGTGTTGTTATATGTCGAACTACATTTAAAAAAACAATTGTTAATGCACTCTGGATGAGGTTCCGCTAAGAGATATATTTATTTAGTGCTTGAATTCTGGTGACCAAATATACTCTTCGAAATGGACAAAATTCGCCAGTACAATGTCATCGAGCCAGTTTTGTCGGCAGATATCCCGGGTTCGATTACCAATCAAAATATATATTTCATATAAAGCAATAATATTATATTAATTGAAAAATAAAAGGAAATAAGTATTTATCCACAATGTCAGGATATCCTAGTTTGGGATAAATAAGTAAAATACATATTATATAATACTATATTAAATTGTAATAATATTATACGAGATATTTACTGTATTTAACACCTAATAAATATACGAGTACATGTAAAAAATAAAATACTGAAATTATTTTAATGTTTGGTGTTTGCCTTCGGGACAGTTGCACCCGTCGCGTCGTCATTAAGGTGCATTTGCAACAAATGGCCCGTTAAAGTTACTTTAACTATTACTTTTACGGCGACGTAACTGTTAAACGTTTACATTTACTCCACACGTGTCGCTCATCATTTTTGACCTTACTTTAACGCTAACCGTAACCAGCGAATCTTGGCTGGTTAAAGTTAAAGTAATCGTCAAACCAATGTCACTAACGTCAAATGTATGAAAAGAAGCCAAATATGTTTTTCTAATATTATTTCGGAATCAGCCACCCTTTTAACGATAACAATATTAATTTACACAATATTGCAACGCGTGTGGAGTAAATGTAACAGTCAAAGTAACTTTAACGGGCCTTTTGGTGCAAATGGACTTTAAAGACATTAATTCCATAATGACAGTGATGTTTATTTGTTCAACGTCGCTCAATGAAGATTAATTAACGTAATGTAACTCAATACTTAGTAAATAAAAATACTAGAATATAGTTCTAGACTATAGTTGGGTTGGCAACGACATCTAGTGTTAAATGATGATACTACGTAGAACGTGAAAACTGAATTCAATGTACTGAACAGAGTTTATTGCACATAAACGGTGCATTTTGTTCAGTAACTGCAACGAATCTTAGTACATTAATAGTTCATTAATATTAAGAAGCGCCTAGAGATGTCTCTTATTTAAGATAATTCATTCAAAATTGATATTTGGTTATAAATAACATGTTAGCTGTATTTTAGGATTATTTAATTTTCATAAAATCATATTTTTTTTAACGAACTCCATTATGGATTAAGAAAAGCTTTTATTACTTTAATATTAGAGGCTAAATTCTAATGTGTTTAATATCACACAATCGCTCTTTCATATTAAAAATAGTATATATGTAATAGACAATGTGTGTTGAATGGGGAGTCGAAGTCACTCAGGAAAGCGGTATTTGCCGTTTCTGGTGCATTCCATTAAACAATATTCTTCAATAACGACGCGGCTACCTCACCACTTCGCTTAGGTTAAGAAACTTCTCGAAGTAATATGTTTCAAATTATCTGGACATATTCCTTGGGTAGACATTGGTTTAACAGCACCTACAAAGATTGAATAAAATTATTCCAAGCCTTTGATTTCAACACTGAAGTGGCTGCGTTTGACTCCCTTTTTGCTACTTCTTCATTATCCTTTATCTAGTGAAGCGTCTCGTCATAAACGCGCACAAATTAATAAAAATCTTTCTCCTTTCTTAGCTCACACCTTGTCTCTACCGGGGGAGGTTTCGCTTTTCTCTCTACATACCACATCGCATATACGTTCGGTTGACAGCGTTTTTCACCCTTTCTAAGCAGCCCTCTTCCGACTCACCATTTACGATAAATCTGATTTAATGCAAATAGCTGCATATATTACAATTTAGCGTTGACACAGTTTCGGCAGATAGATACCTATTCAATCGCGATGCTCTATCATATCATAACACGCCTCAGTGAATAATCGCTTTAAGGCAATTATTTTTAATCGATTCTTTCGTTTTATATGCTATGTTGGAATAAGGAATGAATGCATATTGAAAGATACTTTGGTCCTAGTATTAGATATAGGTTCAGAACTCGCGATATTTAGATACTGATTCTTGTTCCTAGATTAAATTTTAAAGTAGCTCGGCATGTAACCACATTTCGGCTAATGTTAGGTTAGGGCAGTGACCGTGGTGGGATCCACGAGCGGAATCAACTGCTCGCAGGTAGGCGGGCGCCTCCGCTGTGCCCGGCTCGAGGAGGCCTCTCGTTATAGCTGGCTACTTGTAAGCTGATCTTAAAAGCGTTGGTCGAACCCCAGGACGCTGGGCACAAATAGGGCTCTTAAAAAACTAATAGAGACACATTAATTCGGTAGTTTTTGAAACAAATTGAAGACTAAATAATGAGTAATAACGTAGTCCAATAAATTAGAATCAAGCGCAATATGAACAAGTAAATCAACGGATTTTGGATTTATCTACAGTTTCCAGCTTAGTTTCAAATCCTATATTATTTCTTAGAGTGCCTCTTCAATTACGTATGAAGGTATTTATGTTTATTTTATTATTTTATTTTATTGTATGTAAATATAAATTTAATATTATTTGTGCATTATAAAAATGCGTATATAAACGAGCAATTCTTACATCATTTACTTATTTTGTGTCGAAAGGTTGGTAAAATTTTATGTTACAATATTAAATAGTAAAATTAGTAAATAATTTTATTCATAAATATGGTTATTAATTATTGTACATTTTGTAAATTGACTCTAAGAGCTAGCACAAAGGAATGTTGTCGGTACGTTTTTAAAGTGTTAAATTAAATTACGACCTCAGCTCCGTGGATTGTTGGCGCAGAGGTTGTAGGAGCAGAGGGTTCAAGGTTCGATTTCCAGTCGAAATAAATATTTCTTAAAATCTTATTTAAAATAAAAAATCTTTGTTTCGGGTATGGGTATTATGTGTTTGTGTTGTCCTTGTCTTGATATCCATATTACGAGCATCTTAGTTTTAGGGCATCAGGGATCAGGGTATATATGTAATTATTATATATATGAATTAAGAAGTAAATAACCATGTTCTGAATTGATTAAAAAAGTAACTTAAACATGTTCAAATGCAATTTTTCATCACATAATTTACATGAGATATTTCAGATACGAAAAAATGGACGTTGTAACCGATTTGTCAAGTGATAAAAAATTGCAATCGAAATGTCCCGTGAATAAAAAAATCTCTCCTATTGTACAATTTTACGCAAATAAATCAATATTTATAACTGGAGCCACTGGATTTTTGGGCGGAGTGAGTATTTTATTTATAAATGTTTTTTTATTTGGAATTTCAGGAGTTTTTTTTTATTGTAGCTCAGCATTTGATAATCGCTGGTAAGCTAAAGTGGGATCCTTGAACGAAAATAACTGCTATTATAGAGAAATATATCTGCTGGAAGCAGTCCACTATGTCGACTTGATAAGAATAATATGTACCATCCATTGACGGATCACTCTCCCGTTATAACCGGCTGCTTCCAAGTTGAACCCAAAATGCAACACGCTCGCTTCACGGGCGTGACACGTGAAAATTCCAATTCTAAAGTTATCTTATTTTAAAATATTTTTTACATATTACTTTTATTTATTCAAATAAGTATCTAAGAATAAAATTGAAATTGCATATATTGAAAATTGTATTCCCAACTTCCCCCATCTCAATAAACCGGTGCATATAAAAATAAAATCCACAATTTATGTACGTGCGCAGGTCGTGTTGGAGAAATTGCTGCATTCGTGCGATGAATTAAAGACTGTTTTTATTCTAATAAGAAATAAAAAAGGCAAATCTGTGAAGGCACGTTATGATGATTTGATACAATCTCCGGTAAGTTTCTTTATCATTCATAAGGTATGCGTCGGGCGTGGTCAGTACTTGGATGGGTGACCGCCTGGGAACACCACGTGCCGTTGGCTTTTTAGGAGACATCCTCATGAAAGCTGGGCTGCCTAGTGCCCATAACTGTAGGGCGTGCATGAAGAGAATTGTGGATGTGAAGGAAGCGAGGGTGTTGTGTCAGGATCGTGGTAAGTGGCGTTCCGTTGTCTCTGCCTATCTCTGTGGGAAAAAGGCGTGACAATTGTATTGTATTGTATTGTAACGTATGCCAATAGCAAAATATACTTGCACATGTCAATTACACTTAAATATACGCAGAAACATTTGAATTATGTTTGCCAATTATAGTCATATGCTTACAGTTTTTAAAAAACACACAACAATTAAATAATTTAAAAAAAATTAATTAATTAATTTTGAAGATAAGAAAAATACAAATAATTCATTAACTGTTTTATAAGTTGCGGTTCATAATAATTATTCGGAGCTGGGACTGTCACCTTCCACCTGTTACCGGTCCATGCGAGTATTTGAGTTGAAATATTTTTTTTAATAATAGTGACTTTGGTTTTTGCAGTGCTATATATATTATCTGTGGTAAGAAGGTGGATGATGATTATTAGTGAAGATCCACTATGAATTTAATTTTTAATAAATAAAAAAATCTTTAATAATAATCAGCGTATTAACAATAATAATAATGTTTCAGTTATTCCAGAGACTTCAAAACGAAAAAGTTGATGTTTTGAAGAAAATAGTTCCTATCGCAGGTGATATTGTAAAACCTCAGTTGGGCATGTCTATTGAAGATCAGATTTTAGTACAAAATAAAGTTAGTATTTTTTAACTGAATAAAATATTAAATTATAACAAAAATTTAATGGAAATAGAAGTTTTTTTTACAAATTATTAGAATATTTGCTAATTTTTCGGTTTCTTTATGTGACATAGCGGAGGGGACTGCTGCCTACAGACATCTCTCTGTTGTAGCAGTTGTTTTAGCTCATTTTTCGCACTTTTTACCTTAACATCAAGCGGAGTGTAGTCACATGTCGAGCTACCATAAAAACGTGTACATATAAACTTTATAATATTTAGGTATCAGTAGTGATGCACATAGCAGCGAATATAAACTTTGGCGCAACTTTGGATAAGGCTATAACTTTAAACACGGGCTCAACTATAAATGTTGTCCAGTTTTGCAAGACCATGAAACAGCTGCAAGTAAGTGTTGCATCTATAGAATTAATGCACAAAATAAATTTATTTTCTACAATTCTGAATAGTACAATCACCAATTATGATAATAATAATAAATTATTGATTGTATATATTAAGACAGAAACAAAAATTAACAAATTAAGCACTATCAACATACAAAAACTTATACAGACTTTGAGCAACTGGTCAACCAATTGTCATGGAAGAAATTGTGTGTAAAACAGTCATAACTTATTATACATACAATAAAATCATTTATCGTCCCCTCAAACCGGCATAGCGGAGGCGACTGCTGTCTGGAGAGATTTTTCTGTAGTAGCAGTTGTTTCCGTTCATAGACCGCACTCTAGCTTAACATCAGACGGAGTGTTGTCATAAGCCGAGCTACAATAAAAAAACCTCATACAGACTTTGTTCCATAGTCAAGATTTCTTCGTGCTTCGTGATTGGTACATCTATAGTGTTACAAATAAATTAGTTAATTAATTAAATCTATTTTTAAAGGTATTAGTGTACGTTTCAACAGCGTACAGCTTTTGTAATAAAGAAGTTGTTGATGAAACAGTTTATTCAACTCATTGTAATTACGACAGTGCCATTTATATACAAGATTATATGCCTAATAACAAATTGATTGATAAATTAATAGGTAAGTGAAGTGTCTAATAAAGGTATTACCAGTTCAGTATCAGTGGTGGAGCTAGATTAAACCTGGACGTTTGCAAGGACTCAGTCAATTTTTTAACAGGACTTTTTTTAACTTTGCATATCTTTATAAATTCAGTGAATTAAATTGTTAAACTTTTTTTTGTGAGGCATCTTCAGGCATGAGACCGTTGCTGACGCTTTTTTTATGTGGGGGAAATCTCGCCATCTCGGGGAAGACGACGAGGTTATGTCGGACTTCCCTGTACTCCCCATTACCGGGTATTCCCCCACCTTGCTGGTTTTGGTTCGCGCCGGGGTACCTCAGGGAGGTATCCTAGGACCCTCTATCAACCACCTGAGAACGCGTCCGATGGGAGACCAGCAACTCCAATAGTGCCTCCCATACGACACTGTCACTCACGATCAAATGACCGCGAGCCACGGGCCGTCGCTGACGCCTAGCGCTGCCACTACCCAGAATACACGATTTTTCGAACTTTGTCATTGCCCGACCTCACATACCAAGATAGACCAAATTCGACTAACGGCCGAAATTAATATTGTATCTACAAACAGAGATTAAGATCAATCTTACATCAATACATATCGACGGAATGATCTCCAACCTACGTCCCAATAATAAAATTCTGTAATACTTTTTTTTGACTGGCTCAGATTGACGGCCCATCCGCACCCTCTTTAACGTTTCGTTTTACACAAAAGTCATACATTTTTGCATCGTTTAATTATATCATTTAAATTTAAATAAACTGTTTAACGTACAAATTATTTGTGTAGCGTAGAGTTTAACTTTAACTAGACAAATAAAACTACAACTGATTGCTAAAACTTGCAACAATCGTGATAGCGATTGCGATGAAAAAAATATTAGGTTGTAATGGAACGTATGTTTTGTAACGTCGCCAAACGTCAGGTCGGTGCGCGTCAGTGATATTATGACTGTTATATTCGAAAATAAATAATATGTATATTAATTAAAATGGATTCAGAAATGGTAAGTTTTCTTTAATGATATCATTAAATTTCTTATCATTGTGTTCTTTCTTCGAGTCCTTGGAAAACTGTGCGCTTTCTACGAAATGAATGTATTCATTTTCTGCTTGTTTACATACAGACACGAACAAAGATAATTTACTACATATTTTAACAAACAAAAATATTTTTATTTTAGATGAAAGGAAAAGCTCTCCAAAGACGGAACGAAGGCATTGATGGAGCTGATAGAGGGCAGCAGAATAATTAAGTGCAAAACCACCAAATATAAACTCCCTCTTAATGTCTTGTTTATCTACATTTTATATATTTTATAAAATAAAATCCTTGTGTACATAACAATATTATTTTATTATCTATCATTTTAGTTTTCAAAATCACAACACACAGCTTAGAATAATTGTAATATACATACATAATATGATACATAAAATAATTATAAGGTCCACTGATGTCCTGTATATTCATATTTTGAGTTGCCCTCGTCATAACTCTCTGCAGTCGGCAGCTCAAGTTCTGGAGGAGCTTCCTCGATGTTGTAATTCCTATAGATGATTTCTGCAAAACTAGATATTTTGGTAGTCAGTATTTTTCTTCATCTTATTATATTAAACAAGAATTATGTGGTATTTAGATATTAGGCAGATGTCGCCACACATCGTGGGTATTATGCATGATGTTGGTGGTGTAAGAGTGATAAAACTAATATTAAACTTACCTTGACGAAGTTACACGTATATACGGCATAATTTCAGTCAGCAGTAAATTTAGGTCTGTCTGTTTAGGTAATCTAAACCTAAAGGCAAAATCCGCATCAACGAGACTGCCTATAATTTACTCTTGATTTTACGTAAAGATGCGCGTCGTATCGAATCCGCATCAGCGCCTCCTCCGAATTACTGTCACTATCCAACAGAAAATATCGACAAAGCCATTTTTAACAATAATGTTTCAATAAAATCTCTACAAGTATGCGTAATCTGATCACTTCCCGGGATCGCAATTCTCGATCGAAACATCAATCAAAAGAAACGTCAAAATCGTCAGATAGCTTATTGGCACGCACAAACTACAATTTTCATACAGAGGCCAATCTGTAATCTGTGCTTCGTCCTCTGACAGATGGTTAGCTTTGAAAGATTGCAATTTCGGTTAGCAGATAGGTTATTGGCACGCTTTTTTCACAATATAAGTCAGTTTCCTATCTAAGTCAGTGAAAAAGGGATCAAGATTGATTATTAATTTCGGCCGTAAGATAACATTTTCTTTATAGAAAATGTGTTGGATTACTTCACATTTTTAGTTTTACGTCTCTTTTTATTTAAACATATCAATTTAGTATATTAAATTGAAGTCTGTGGCTAGATGTTTTGACTAGATTCGGGCTCGGGTATAACGAGTAGAGTGTCCTGTCAACCTGAATGATGGACACTCGTCTAATTAGGGCATAGCAGACATTTGTCTGTGGGAGTAAATGTTTGAGCTCGTTAATTGAACTCTAGCTTTATATAATTCTTTCGGGGGCGGAGTTTATTCACATGCCGGAATACTCTAAAAAATAAATAAATGAAAGGTTATTTTTTTAAAATAAATTTTTGGGATATTAAAATTCTGGATATTGTTATTTATTGTTTTCTGTTCAATTTCCATCATAATTTAATAATAAATTTTCTTTTAGAAAGTCGACCTAATACCTATACATATACAAAAGCATTGTCAGAAGAATATATTGTTAATAACAGAGGTGATATGACGGTCTCTATTGTGCGACCTTCAGTGAGTGAGTATCAATAGAAGTAACTGATTAAAACAAATAACAAAGTCACATTGATACGGACCGGGATTTTAGAGATTTGGACAAAGATCTCTTGAATGTGATACGATGTTCATAATCACTACCGCGATTTCGTTTATACGAGTGCGAATTTTTCAGGAACAACTGCTATCACAGAGAAACTTCTGCAGGCAGCAGTTGTCTCCGCTATACCGGATGCCGACACCATCCAGATTGACAATGCACCCTTATTTTGGCTACTACCAAATTGATCCCGAAACGCGACAAGGTCACTTCACGGGTGTTCAAAAACTAGGCTGCCTAGCCTTTAACGTTTCGCTATCTTCGCTCAGCTTTCCATCGGGTGGAGGTCTAAAAAAAGAAACACAAATTAACATCTATATTCTACCTTAATTGCCTTTGTTTTTCCTTTACTGACGAGCAAGAGGAGACGTTCTAACTTACTTATTTATTTATTTAAAAAAGAAAAGAGAGCGACAGGAAAATCGTAGCTAAGTTTTTTTTACAAAATATAAACTAAACTCTTATTTGAATAAATACTCGACTAATTGAGCCTAATAGGTTTCAAATTCACCGAATTAACCAGTCTCAGAGCAAAAAACCTCATTTTTACATGATTTCTCAAGTGTTAAATGGAATTAATTTCAGGACGTTGTTTCTCAATCACAAATATATCAAACTGTATTTCAATTAAATCAAAAAGGCTTTTTATTGTAGTTCAAGATATGACTACACTCTGCCTGATGTTTTTTTTTTTTTTTTTTTTTTTTTTTTTTTTTTTTCTCTAATCCCTCTGACAATATTGCTCAGAGACCTTCATTATCTTAGCTATTCTTCACCTAATGTTATTTTATACCTACTATTTATACTTTTCTAACTATATTGCTAATTATAATTATTTATAGCTTATATTCTAACTTATTTATTTTATATACACCTTAATATTTATGCTTGTAATATATATACATCAATATATATATACATCATAATTTTCTATCACTTATTTCTATTTATAACTATTTTAACTATTTTTACACAATATTTTAGTAATCTTATTGAAATCAACTTTATTCACGACCACTCCGTTCAGTTTCCTTGACACGACTGACTACCCCGCCATAGAGGATAACGCACCTGGCGTCCATTCTCTATGGCCGCTACGTCAGCTCTCTGCCCCTTTTGTCGTTGAAAGTCTTGGCCTCGTTTTTCCGGTACTAATAGTCGTTGCCTTCCTTATTATTTTACTGTGACAACACTTTCTTACAGCGACAACACTTCCTTATTATTTTACAGCGACAACATCCGGCCGTCCTGCTCACGCATTCGTCCTCGGATGCGTTTTGGTCTGGTATAATTACTGAGAACATGAAATAGTGTATTACATACTCTGAAAGTGCTAATTTGAGACATATGAATTGATTTGAGAATTCTAGAGGCTATTCCATCAACGGCCGCCCTTCTCAAACTTTTATATAAATTTCTTTCCTTAGTGAATGTGATTAATCGTTCATGATTGTCAGCTGTCCTATCGACGGTCAGTCTTCCCGACAATCATAACATCATTTCACATTCCTGTAAACATTCATATTCATAACATTTGTTTAACTGTGCAAACTGTTCCATCAACGGCCAGTTTATCTCAGTTTGCATTGTGAGTGTGATTGATAGCTAATAATTGTCAGCTGTCCCATCAACGGTCAGTCTTCCAGACAATTAGAACATCAACTCGCATACTTATTAAACTTTAAATTCATACCACGTATTCAACCATACAAACTATTCCATCAACGGCCAGTTTGTCTCAATGTACATTGTTGATGTGATTGATATGTCATAATTGTCAGCTGTCCCATCAACGGTCAGTCTTCCGGACAATTAGGACATCAACTCGCATCTTTAATAAACTCTATATTCACACCGTGTGTTCCACCTTACAAACTATTCCATCAACGGCCAGTTTGTTCGGATCAATGTATATATCTACAGTCATAACTCAACATCAATATGCATGTATTGAATTTATTCCGTAACCATTAGAAACTTATTATTTTGTCATTTACATGGTTAATTATCAATTTTCATGTTCGAATCATTGTATCAGACCAACTGGTGTTTATTATAATATTTATTAGTTATTTTATTTGTGTTGGTTTCCAATAGATATTGTAAAATTTATTTGTATAACATGTATCATAATGCAATTAAATTATGGAATTGTAAATTACCTGACAACATCCGTGTCTTTCCCTATAGTGATAATTGGGGTTTAACCATTTAAATACAAAACTACTTTTTTTTAAATCATTTAATTTACAATATGCCTAATACAAATTAGTTCAAATAAATCAGTGTTTTTTTTTTTTTGTATGAATCACTTTTATTATATATTACATTTATTATCAATTATCGTACACGTCACCAATTCAACCTTCCATTTCATTAATTTTTATCCAAGGCTTCATATTTTCAACGCATGAAACTCCTTCATAGCTCTTTTGGCTTCTATCTGCACCTCTCATATCTACTACCTTATATCTATCGTTACCTAAAACTTCTTTTACTTGGAAAGGACCTCTAAATATAGGCAGCAATTTAGTACTGTGTCCGTCGTTAGACTGACTAGTCACTTTAATTACAACTAAATCGCCTATTTTGTAAACTGGAGCCTCTTTCCTTTTTGAATCAAATGCTTCCTTCTGTTTTATCGCATTTCTCTTTATATTTTCATCTGCTTTCTTTGTCAATAAGGTAACATCAATAATTTCCTCTTCATTGCTTATGAATGTATCTGAGTCCATTTGTAGTCTGTATCCAAAGAATATTTCACTTGGCACTGTTGAAGTGCTTTTATTTATGGTACTATTAATTCCCTGCTGAATGTTTGTAGTGTGTAAATCCCATTCATTAAAATCGCTGTCTGCGCCCATTGTGCGAAGAGCATCCAAAATAGTTCGATTGTATCGCTCAACTTGACCATTTGAGCGAGGCATGCCGGTCGCTATAACATGTTGGCGAATACCTTTCTTGCTACAATATGTTACAAACTGTTTTGACGTAAATGCTGTTCCTGCATCGCATATTAATCTTTTAGGGTTCCCAAATACTTTGAATATCATATTTAACTCTTTTATAACCACTTTGCTCTTTGTATTCGGAACTGGCGTAATAAAAACAAATTTTGTAAACGAATCTACGACTACCAATAAATGCGTATTTTTCTGCTTAGTCTTTACAAATGGGCCCAAGTGGTCCATATGTAACGTATGAAAGGGTCGAGCATACTTGGGTATCGAAAACAACATGCCTGGTTTTTTACCATGATTGTTTTTGAAATATATACAATTAATACAGTTACTCACGTATTTAGTAACAACTCTTTTCATATGCCGAAACCAATAATTAGCTTTTATTCTTTCTAACGTTTTATCTACAGCATAGTGTCCTACATCATCGTGATTAAGTTTTATTATTTGCCAGATACATTGTTTTGGCGTCACCCAACGTCTCCCAAACTCGGTCTTGCGATATACTTTGTTACCTAACAATTCATAACAATTGAATATTTGTTTATGTTCATCGGCCTCTCCTGATTCTAATATTTCTCTTATTGCACATATAGATGCATCTTGTAACTGTACTGATAATAGCCAATCCGATTCACTTATAGTCATAACACATTCATTAGACCTGGGCAATGACGATGAAGAATTTATAGGGTTTCTACTTAACGCGTCTACATGTTGCATTTGAGAGCCTGCTCTGTGTACAATATCAAAAGTAAACTCTTGAGTTTGTAATACCCACCTACCTATGCGAGAATTTATATCTTGTTTATTAACAGAGTACCTAACAGCATTACAGTCTGTGACAATTTTGAAATGTATCCCTAATAAATAGTGTCTAAACTTTTTTAATCCTACAATGATAGCCAAAAACTCTAATTCGAATGAATGATAACGTTTTTCTTCAACTGACGTTTGTCTGCTGTAGAAATGAATTGGTTTCTCACCACACTCTGTTACCTGTGTCATTATACAACCCAATCCGTCTCGACTAGCATCAGTATATAATATAAGTGGTAAATTTGGATTAAAAATATGTAATAAAGCGTTTTCAATTAGTTCTGTTTTTAACCGATTAACTGCCAAAGTTTGCTCCTCACCCCACGACCATATTGCATCCTTTTTTAATAAGTTTGTTAGGGGTTTGCAAATAATGGCGCAGTTTTTAATGAATTTTCTAAAATAATTTACGAGTCCTAAAAATTGTCTAGCCTGATGAATATTTTCAGGTATCGGGTATTCTTCAATTGCCTGTAATTTCTTTCTACCTGGTCGGATACCTTCAAAAGAAATGTCATAACCTAAAAACTTTACCGAGTCCCTAAAAAAGGCGCACTTTTCGATATTAATTGTCAGTCCATTGTTAACTAAAATGTTTAATATTTCCTCTAATAACTTTGCATTTTCTTCAATACTTTCGGTAGCGATTAACAAGTCGTCCATATAACAAATTACCCGGCCAAAACGTAATCTACCCAACACAGTATTCATTAACCTCTGAAACACTGATGGACCATTACACAGACCGAACGGCATTCTTACAAACTCATAATGACCATCCGGTGTTATGAAAGCTGTCTTGTGAATAGATTCTTCATTTATTTTTATTTGGTAATATCCGCTCTTTAAATCTAGTGACGTAAAACATTTACAACCCTGTAATCTATCAATTAATTCTTCAACAATAGGCATTGGATATTTTTCTTTTATGGTTATTTTATTTAACATACGATAATCAACGCACAGTCTTTTTTCGCCATTGGCTTTATCAACTAGAATAACAGGACTGGCATAAGATGAGCTACTCTCACGCACTATGCCATTTTTCAATAAATCTTCAATAATTTCGCGCGTTATGATCTTCTCGGATTCAGACATCCGATATGGTCGCAAAGCTACAGGTTTGTTAGTTGTTAACTCAATATCTAATTCGACACAAGAAGTTTTACCTAAAGTTTTTAAATCATCTGCAATACTATGTGGGAACTTTGAGAATATCTTATTTAATAATAATGCTTGCTCATGTGCATGTTCCGCAAATTTATGACAGTCTACTAAAAGTACTTCTTTAACTGTAGTTGTTTGAAACAATAAGTTATTACCTACGCGTGAATACATAATGCTTATGTCCTCAGTAAAATTACGCCCGATTAAAACCTGACATCCAGATAAATTATCAATGATATAGAATGTAACTAATAATTCGACTGCATCTACTTTTAGTGGTACTGTGACACCCTCATTTACAATAGTGCAGGAATCTTTTGTGAAACCAGTTAATCTCACCACGGATTGCAATTTGAACGGCACCAAATTTAAATCTTTCACTAAACATGATTGAATCAACGAACAGTCACTGCCCATATCTATGAAAGCGTTGCATTCATTATTATTTACAAATACTCTCTTATAAAATTTTTCTTTCACATCAACATGTATTATTTTCACCTCAACATCTTTATCAACTTTTACTTTAGGTTTTGATCTACAGACAACTTCTAAATGACCCGGTCTTTTACAATAATCACATTTAATTTGGTCTTTCCGTTTGCAAATTAATTTCTTGTGTCCGATTTCACCGCAAAGAAAACATGTCAATTTTGAATTTAAAGGATTTGTGGTTCCATAGTTGTGATCAGATTTATTATCTATAATACTATTGCCAGGTTTTGAAAGACTTTGTTGTTTTATCACGAAATTATTTTTTTGTATAATGTTAGCATCACTTGAAGCCGAATGAATCTTTCTGTGTAAAAATGAAGCCAATTCGTCACAATGACGAAAACTACCTGCCTCCGCTGCAACACTTATGTTTTTATCACCTATTAACCCCACAATAACGGAAATTATGTCTTGTTCAGAAAATGCTAATCTTAATCTGTCAATTTTACTTTTTTGCTCAAAATAAAATTCATATAAAGACTGCCCATCCACCGGTTTTGCTCGCATTAACTCACTAAGCATACTAAACATGTTACGTTTGGTTTCAAAAGTGTCTAATAAAATATTACGCCAGTCTTTCCATTTCCAAGATGTCCATCTCGTCTCATTTTTTTGTAACGAGTCGTACCATGTCTTGGCTGTATTACGCAATTTTTGTAAAACTTGATATATTGTCACACTATCTGACCAGCCAAACGCACTAGCGTTAGCTTGTACAACGTTTATCCACATAGCAATATCGTCTACTAATGGGTCAAAATCAGGTACTACCGATGATAACAAAACATTTTGACTCACGGTTGGTGTACGACGACGAGCACGTTTCCTCATTCGTCTGCTTCTGTCAGGACTGCCGCTACTGCTACTCGAAGAGGACGTCGAGCTTTCACTACTTTCAGAACTCGAGCTCGATTGTCGCCTACGCCCTCGACGGTTTTTACGACGTTTAGGCATTATGTAGTTTGTGAAACGATGATAGATCCCACTTCTGATGAAATCAACTTTATTCACGACCACTCCGTTCAGTTTCCTTGACACGACTGACTACCCCGCCATAGAGGATAACGCACCTGGCGTCCATTCTCTATGGCCGCTACGTCAGCTCTCTGCCCCTTTTGTCGTTGAAAGTCTTGGCCTCGTTTTTCCGGTACTAATAGTCGTTGCCTTCCTTATTATTTTACTGTGACAACACTTTCTTACAGCGACAACACTTCCTTATTATTTTACAGCGACAACATTATCCTTTTTAACTTATCATTCATTATTATACTAACGTTACGTTTACTTAAAACCATACCCAACTCCTGTTCTACCTCAAACCTATCCAGACCATGTACGGGGCAGTCAAACATGACGTGCGAGACCGTCTCCTCCACTCCGGGCTCACAGACACACGACGGGTTCTCTTTACACTTGAATCTGCACAGGTATTCTGAGAACCCGCCGTGTCCCGTGAGCACCTGTGTCACTATGCCGGTCACTCTGCCTGATGTTAAGCTGAAGTGCGTTCCATGAACGAAAACAACTGCTACCGCAGAGAAATTTCTGTAGACAGCAGTCGTCTTCGCTTTGCCGGCTTAAGGAGACGAATATGCACTATTAGGTTGACTTTCTCCTATTGATCATTGAAAGTGGTGGGTAAGGACGACAGACTCCCTTAAACCATCCGCCCCAATCAAATTCCGTTAAGATTAGTAAGTATAAATTTTTTATTTAAAAATTCAGTTATATCGTCAATTGAGGAACCTACTCCTGGATGGGTGGAAGGGCTGAATGGAGCGAACGGTATTATAGCTATGATAGGCCAAGGTTTATTGAGAAGCTGGTGTGGTTATCCCGACTACGTAGCAGATCTTATACCTGTTGATATTGTCTCTAACTTAGTTATAACTGCAGCATGGGACAGTTATGTTAGAAGGTATGTTTAAACAGTTTTTATTTTTTAATTTTAACACGTCATATGACTACACTGATGTTAAGTTAGAACGTGGTCCATGAACTGAAACGACTGCTACTACAGACAAGTTTCTGCAAACAGCAGTCATCATTATCAGGTTGACAGTATACACTCCTCTCGTATACCTGAAACAAGCTCATGCGGGTGTTACTTGAAAGCGGTAGTACTACCCCAGGACGGCAGACTCGACTAATAGTAACCATAATCAGTCTGCCTTTAATAGTGCTTATAGACATAGTTGCATTGGTACCAGTCAGAATTTAATGAGACTCGAACCCCGAGTTCTGCCGCTAGATCGTCACCGTCTCGTTATAGTTATTTACTTAACTATTACGGAGTTTTGTAGGGTAAATGAAAACACATCCATGAAATGTATATGACGTTCAAACTTGGTTAGAGCGGAGTTGCTTGACTCGAAAATGCAAGCGTCTATCAAGATACGCTTCGGTCATATTTATAGTATGTATTCTTCTTATATTCTCTGTATTCTGCTTTCAGTAAAGAAGCTGATAAAGAAATAAAGATATTCAACTGTTGTTCTGGTCTACGGAATCCAATCAACGTCAAAAACTTTCTCGAAACTTCACTGTACTACACTCGAAAACATTTGTTTGGTAATTAATTTAAAGTAATATATATATAGAGTGGGTAGGCAGACTGATGTTGGTTATTAGCCCAGTATGCCGTCCTGGGGTTGTTACATACCCGTTTCCATTTTATCGCGTTTCGGGAACAGTTTTAAAGAGCCAGGTATAAGGAGAGGCCTGTGCACTATTAATCTAGTGCATCTCGGTCCTCAAGCCGGCATAGCGGAGGCGACTGCCGCCTGTAGAAATTTATATGTAGTAGCAGTTGTTTCCGTTCATAGACCGCATTCTAGCTTTACATCAGGCGGAATGTTGTCATATGCCAAGCTAAAATTTAAAAAAAAAATTAACCCATTTCAGGGGTTATCGACTAGGTAGGTCTAATGCTTACTATAGTACCTACGAATCTATGTTTTATTTCTTTAATATCTACTGTTTTTAATAGTGATAATATCCCTATTATACATAAAAATAATAGTCAATTTATTAGAGTAAATGGGTGATAGAAATCTAACCGGAATTATTTATTAATTTAGGTTATATTGATTATTTGATATAGTTCTCATTATTCTGGTCGACAACAAATCGACATATATTACTTTAATAGACTTCACAATTTATGTATGGTAGGCCTATTTCTCAAACAGAAAAAAAATGTTCCCATTTCATTGTTTTTTTACTAAACTTCCTGGTTGTTGCCCTCATAAGAAGTTGTGAAATTGATTGTGTTTTTCTTTTCAGATAATGTGATCGGAAGACCAACTTTAATACTCACAAAGAGCCGTATTTTTCATAATATTAACGTTTTCTTATTACATTTTATTCCAGGGCTTATTATTGATATTTTTTATTGGATAATTGGTAACAAATATAGGTTAGTTTTGCTACTTTTTTTTATATATAATGCGTTCTGCATTAAACAACAGGGTAATTAGAACATTAAAGCACTTACAGCATTTATTAATATATGTGATGATATATGAAATTTGTGTAAATATGATGAAAATTGAACAGAAATATAAATAAAGCAATTTTTTCCACTCAATTTTCACCATAATTCAATAATCACAAATTCAGTTTTTTTTGGAAAAAAGCATAAAACTAATTTTGTTATTTTTTTAATTTGCATAATGTTTTTTAGGATTAGACGCGTACAAAATAAAATATGGAAGTTAGCTTCAGTGTTGGAGTATTTTACGTTCAACCAATTTATATTTATTGATAAAAACGTGAAGATGCTTCATGAGAAATTATCGAAAGACGACCAACAACTCTTTAACTTCAATGTTAAAACAATCAACTGGAATAGTTATTTAGAAAATTTTGTTATTGGGTTAAAATTGTT
This sequence comes from Tinea pellionella, assembly GCA_948150575.1. Lineage (NCBI taxonomy): Eukaryota > Metazoa > Arthropoda > Insecta > Lepidoptera > Tineidae > Tinea > Tinea pellionella. Next base: position 6,198,640 of record OX411252.1, read on the forward strand.
AATGAGAAGGCTAAGAATAAAAAATGATTTTATTTAATTTTATAATTTAACTAGTTTTTTGGGCGCGCTTCGCGGCGCTGAAAAAGTTTTTTTCGGGTAGTTTTGAAAAAAAAATTTTTTTTGCAAAAACAAATTATGGATTTCGATATTAGAGGGCATTCCCTACAACTTTTGTTCCGGCACTTGTGCCCTATCTCGTTCCGTTTCCGAGATATCGGCGTCGCTTCCGGTCCAGAGTCCGCTTCCGGTCAAAGTCGAGGTTTTCCCGGGGTCGCGGGAGCGCCCTCTACACGCCCCAAAAAGAATCATCCTCCTAACCCCCCGGCAAGTGCTTCATAATATATGTCAGTCAGTCAGTCAGTCAGTGGTAATCGAGCTGTATATAATATGACTAGCTGTTGGGTAAAAGCCGCGGGCGCAAGCGGCCCGCGGAGGCCCTTTTTGTCGTAAAACGTATTAGATCGAATAGATTTTAGGCAGTTTTGAAAATATTTAGCTCGCCATCTAAAAGCGTTTACGTTTCTGAACAAAATTGGTCTTTACACGGTGACGCTAACGTATCTACTTTTCGAGATATGGCGATTTTAAAAAATTTAAAAAAAAACAAAATTAAAAAAAAATTAGTGCTGGTCATACTGAACAAAATTGGTCTTTACACGGTGACGCTAACGTATCTACTTTTCGAGATATGGCGATTTTAAAAAATTAAAAAAAAAAAAACAAAAATTTAAAAAAAAAAGTGCTGGTCATACTGAACAAAATTGGTCTTTACACGGTGACGCTAACGTATCAACTTTTCGAGATATGGCGATTTTAAAAAATTAAAAAAAAAAACAAAAATTAAAAAAAAAAATAGTGCTGGTCATACTGAACAATATTGGTCTTTACACGGTGACGCTAACGTATCTACTTTTCGAGATATGAAGATTTTAAAAAATTAAAAAAAAAAAAACAAAAATTTAAAAAAAAAAGTGCTGGTCATACTGAACAAAATTGGTCTTTACACGGTGACGCTAACGTATCAACTTTTCGAGATATGGCGATTTTAAAAAATTAAAAAAAAAAACAAAAATTTAAAAAAAAAATAGTGCTGGTCATACTGAACAATATTGGTCTTTACACGGTGACGCTAACGTATCTACTTTTCGAGATATGAAGATTTTAAAAAATTAAAAAAAAAACTAAAACAAAAATTTAAAAAAATTGTGCTGGTCACACTGAACAAAATTGTTCTTTACATGGTTACTCTGACGTATCTACTTCTTGAGATATTTAAAAGAAAGCCCGCCGCGCGGAGCAAATTCGATGTTCACGCGGCCGCGCTCACCGTCCGACTGACCGAGGTAAAGCCGTTTCGATCGTTCGTCCCGAAAATGCCTCGTCGCGGATGCTGTTAGGCCACGCCCACCGCCATGCTCCGTTTCATATTGGCGTACCGGCGGGAAAAGGATATAAATACGATCGAGGAAAAATTTTTTTTGCCCGATTTTGAAAATTTTTTTTTTGATTTCGGCATAAGACGACATTCTCTACAACTTTCTCTACGGGGTGACTGCCCCGACTCGCCCCGTTTCCGAGATATCGCTACCACTTCCGGTCCAGAATCGACTTCCGGTCAAAGTCGTATTTTTCTCGACGGTTTTGGAATGCCCTCTATACGACTCAAAAAACCGCTACCCTCCACCATACCGGCAAGTGCGAAATAATTGATGTCAGTCAGTCAGTCAGTCAGTGGTATTGCAGCTATATATTAGTACTAGCTGTTGGGTAAAAGCCGCGGGCGCAAGCGGCCCGCGGAGGCCCTTTTTATCGTAAAACGTATTAGATCGAATAGATTTTAGGGCAGTTTTGAAAATATTTAGCTCGCCATCTAAAGGCGTTTAAGTTTCTGAAGAAAATTGACCTTTACACGGTTACGCTAACGTATGTACTTTTTGAGAAATAGCGATTTTAGAAAATAAAAAAAAATAAAAAAAAAAGTAGTGCTGGTCATACTGAACAATATTGGTCTTTACACGGTGACGCTAACGTATGTACTTTTTGAGTAATAGCGATTTTAGAAAATAAAAAAAAAACAAAAATAAAAAAAAAGTAGTGCTGGTCATACTGAACTATATTGGTCTTCACACGGTGACGCTAACGTATCTACTTTTCGAGATATGATGATTTTAAAAGATTGAAAAAAAAAATTAAAAAAAGAATAGTGCTGGTCATACTGAACTATATTGGTCTTTACACGGTTACGTTGACGTATGTACTTTTTGAGTAATAGCGATTTTAGAAAATTCAAAAAAAACAAAATTAAAAAAAGTAGTGCTGGTCATACTGAACAATATTGGTCTTTACACGGTTACGTTAACGTATGTACTTTTTGAGTAATAGCGATTTTAGAAAATTAAAAAAAAAAGAAAATAAAAAAAAAAGTAGTGCTGGTCATACTGAACAATATTGGTCTTTACACGGTGACACTAACGTATGTACTTTTTGAGATACGGCGATTTTAAAAAAATTGAAAAAAATAAAAAAACAAATAGTGCTGGTCATACTGAACAAAATTGTTCTTTACATGGTTACTCTGACGTATCTACTTCTTGAGATATTTTAAAAAAGCCTGCCGCGCGGAGCAAATTTGATGTTCACGCGGCCGCGCTCACCGTCCGACTGACCGAGGTAAAGCCGTTTCGATCGTTCGTCCCGAAAATGCGTCGTTATATTTTCATTGCGCGCTCTGAACGGGCGGAACATAGAGAGCGCGAGCCCCGACGAGCGATCGACGCGGATGCTGTTAGGCCACGCCCACCGCCATGCTCCGTTTCATATTGGCGTACCGGCGGGAAAAGGATATAAATACGATCGAGGAAAAATTTTTTTTGAGCAATTTTGAAAAAAAAAGTATCGTTTTCGAAATTAGAGGGCATTCCCTACAACGTTTGTTCCGGCACTTTTGCCTCATCTCTTTCCGTTTCCGAGATATCGCTACCACTTCCGGTCCAGAATCGACTTCCGGTCAAAGTCGTATTTTTCTCGACGGTTTTGGAACACCCTCTATACGACTCAAAAAACCGCTACCCTCCACTATACCGGCAAGTACGAAATAATTGATGTCAGTCAGTCAGTCAGTGAGTGGTATTGCAGCTATATATTAGTACTAGCTGTTGGGTAAAAGCCGCGGGCGCAAGCGGCCCGCGGAGGCCCTTTTTGTCGTAAAACGTATTAGATCGAATAGATTTTAGGCAGTTTTGAAAATATTTAGCTCGCCGTCTAAAAGCGTTTACGTTTCTGTACAAAATTGGTCTTTACACGGTTACGCTAATGTATGTCCTTTTTGAGATATGGCGATTTTAAAAATTTAAAAAAAAATTAATTAAAAAACAAATAGTGCTGGTCATACTGAACAAAATTGGTCTTTACACGGTGACGCTAACGTATCTACTTTTCGAGATATGGCGATTTTAAAAAATTAAAAAAAAAAGAAAATTAAAAAAAAAACAAATATTGCTGGTCATACTGAACAAAATTGGTCTTTACACGGTTACGCTAACATACGTACTTTTAGAGTAATAGCGATTTTAGAAAATTAAAAAAAAAACAAAATTAAAAAAAAGTAGTGCTGGTCATACTGAACAATATTGGTCTTTACACGGTGACGCTAACGTATCTACTTTTCGAGATATGAAGATTTTAAAAAATTAAAAAAAAAACAAAAACAAAAATTTTAAAAAATAGTGCTGGTCATACTGAACAATATTGGTCTTTACACGGTTACGCTAACGTATCTACTTCTTGAGATATTTTAAAAAGCCCGCCGCGCGGAGCAAATTTGATGTTCACGCGGCCGCGCTCACCGTCCGACTGACCGAGGTAAAGCCGTTTCGATCGTTCGTCCCGAAAATGCCTCGTCGCGGATGCTGTTAGGCCACGCCCACCGCCATGCTCCGTTTCATATTGGCGTACCGGCGGGAAAAGGATATAAATACGATCGAGGAAAATTTTTTTTTGAGCAATTTTGAAAAAAAAAGTATCGTTTTCGAAATTAAAGGGCATTCCCTACAACGTTTGTTCCGGCACTTTTGCCTCATCTCTTTCCGTTTCCGAGATATCGCTACCACTTCCGGTCCAGAATCGACTTCCGGTCAAAGTCGTATTTTTCTCGACGGTTTTGGGACGTCCTCTATACGACTCAAAAAACCGCTACCCTCCACTATACCGGCAAGTACGAAATAATTGATGTCAGTCAGTGAGTCAGTCAGTGGTATTGCAGCTATACAGGGTGTCCCGTAAGTAGTGGTGTCAACGGTATTTTACAGATAGAGAGGTTCAATATCTAGAATATAATTTGGTAATTTTTTTTTATACCTTCTGGTTTAAAAGTTATGACATTTTTAAAGAATTATCATTTTTTCCTCCGTTTTATCACAAAATAATGTTATAAAAATTTGTTTACAATTATTTTCACTGATATTTTTATTTAAGTGGGTTGAGAAAACACAGGGCTTTCTAATTAAAATATTATTTGTTACTAATTAAAAACCATGATTAAATAAAAAATTAAAATCTAAACAAGATTTAATTTATCAAATTTTAAGCAAAATATTTAAACGAAGCTGGTGTAAAAAAATAGTATGTAAGGTTACGGGACCATTATTTTAAAAATATCTACAATTCACAAGGATTCTAAAAACATATAATAATTATCACTGTCATTTTAATTACAATGTTTTTTCGACATAAATACAACAAATGGGCGTCGATTTTTAATAATGCATACCGATAATGAATGGGATTTTAAGAATTCTTACAGTCGGAAATTTCCACTTTTTCACGTCTTAACCTACTGTAAGATACTAACTGCTTGTAGTTCCAATCTTATTTTCATTTCGGTTCCTTAATTTGACTTTAGGGATGTTCAAAGAAGGGTAGGCAGACTGACGCCTGTTTCCACTCATACTTCATTCAGAGATTACGTACCTTAAGCACATTAGGCAGAGTGTAATTACATGCCGAACTACTATTAAAACAAAGATTATTAAGTAAATTATGGTGTTTTTTTTTTGATTGTAGCTCGGCATGTGACAACACTCCGCCTGATGTAAAGCTAGAGTGCGGTCCATGAATGGAAACAACTGCTACTACAGAAAAACTTGTGCGGGTAGTAGTCGCCTCCACTATGCCGGCTTGAGGAGACGAGCATCTTAGACTGACAGCGCACACTCCTCTCGTTATACCTGGCTACTTTTAAACTATTCCCGAAACGCGACAAAGTCACTTCACGGGTGTTACATTCGAAAGTGGTGGTACTACCCCAGGACGGCAGACTGGACAAATAACTATCTTCAGTCTGCTGTTGGTAACTTTAAAGAAGCTGTTTATGAGACATGTAATAATAATGAATATGAACTACGCCAAAAATTGAATTTCGTGTCCGAAAGAATTAAAAATAATCAATGAGCCCTAGGAAATATCAGGAGAATCTTTATTAGAAGATTTCGGTTATGCATTAGAGTTAGAGGGAGACATTTTGAGCATTTACTTTAATAAATTGTTTTCTTATCCGTATCTATTTACATTGGTTTTATTGGAATTCGCATAAGGTAATAATGAAATTTCTTCGCCAAATAGTACTTTGTTGCTTGTTTAACTTTGAAAAATAACTTAAATTAAAATGACAGTGATCATTATTATACATTTTTAGAGTCCGTGTGAATTGTAGATATTTTTAAAATAATGGTCCCGTAACCTTACATACAATTTTTTTACACCAGCTTCGTTTAAATATTTTGCTTAAAATTTGATAAATTAAATCTTGTTTAGATTTTATTTATTTATTTAATCATGGTTATTAATTGGTTACAAATAATATTTTAATTAGAAAGACCTGTGTTTTCTCAACCCACTTAAATAAAAATATCAGTGAAAATAATTGTAAACAAATTTTTATAACATTATTTTGTGATAAAACGGGGGAAAAAATGATAATTCTTTAAAAATGTCATAACTTTTAAACCAGAAGGTATAAAAAAAAATCACCAAATTATATTCTAGATATTGAATCCCTCTATCTGTAAAATACCGTTGACACCACTACTTACGGGACACCCTGTATATTAGTATAATAATAATTATATGGTAAATATACGGTTTTTGATCTTTGTATGCATGTATAAATGTTCTGTTTTTTTGTTTGCACAATAAAGAGTTTTATTATTATTATTATGCATATGTATATATGATTATTAGATAAGTTATTAGGCTTTGTGCCGCACTGGTTAGCGCTCCAGTCTGTCACGCAGTTCGTTCTTGATTCTATTGTTTCTAATATTTATTTAAAAATTATTAAAAATATAATGTTATATGAATAAAATAAATGAATTTTTGTCTCAGGGTCTGGGCTTTGTTACATTTGTTGTAATTCAGATACCTTTTTTCTAATTTTTATACTTAATACCGCCATATAATTGTTCATAATATTTAAAACGAATTTGAGTATCATTAACTTTATTTACACTTTATTTATTTGTTTATATTTTAACAAATACCAATGGGTCATAAACAATCGACCATTATTATATTATATACAGCTCGATTACCACTCACTGACTGACTCACTGACATATATTATGAAGCACTTGCCGGGGGGTTAGAGAGATGATTCTTTTTGGGGCGTGTAGAGGGCGCTCCCGTGACCCCGGGAAAACCTCGACTTTGACCGGAAGCGGACTCTGGACCGGAAGTGACGCCGATATCTCGGAAACAGTACGAGATAGAGCCGAAGTGCCGAAACAAAAGTCGTAGGGAATGCCCTCTAATATCGAAATCCATAATTTGTTTTTTCAAAAAAATTTTTTTTTTCAAAACTACCCGAAAAAAAACTTTTTCAGCGCCGCGAAGCGCGCCCAAAAAACTAGTTATATTATATACAGCTCGATTACCACTGACTGACTGACTCACTGACTGACATATATTATGAAGCACTTGCCGGGGGGTTAGGAGGATGATTCTTTTTGGGGCGTGTAGGGGGCGGTCTCGTGACACCGGGAAAACCTCGACTTTGACCGGAAGCGGACTCTGGACCGGAAGCGACGCCGATATCTCGGAAACGGAACGAGATAGGGCACAAGTGCCGAAACAAAAGTCGTAGGGAATGCCCTCTAATATCGAAATCCATAATTTGTTTTTTTTTTAATTTTTTTTTTCAAAACTACCCGAAAAAAAAACTTTTTCAGCGCCGCGAAGCGCGCCCAAAAAACTAGTTATATTATATACAGCTCGATTACCACTGACTGACTGACTGACTCACTGACATATATTATGAAGCACTTGCCGGGGGGTTAGAGGGGTGATTCTTTTTGGGGCGTATAGGGGGCGGTCCCGTGACCTCAGGAAAACCTCGACTTTGACCGGAAGCGGACTCTGGACTAGAAGCGACGCCGATATCTCGGAAACGGAACGAGATAGGGCACAAGTGCCGGAACAAAAGCTGTAGGGAATGCCCTCTAATTTCGAAATCCATAATTTGTTTTTGCAAAAAAAAATTTTTTTTCAAAACTACCCGAAAAAAACTTTTTCAGCGCCGCGAAGCGCGCCCAAAAAACTAGTTATACATATACACTCGAAGAAGCACAATTTATGCAAGTAAATCAGGACCAATCCGAGATTGTTCAGAATATCGTCATAAATCTATTATTTCTATATTAAAAAATAAATGTATAATATATTTTAAAATATCTTATTAATAAAGATCCCAATTATTATCCACCAAAAACAAAAATAAAAAAGTATCCAATGTTAAAAGTTTAAGAACCATTTCATCCAAGGTTTATTATTGAAAAAGTTAGCTGGTTAGACAAGAAAATTGTTAATAATATTTTTCTAACTTTTCATCAAGTTTTTATACATTGTGTGTAGAGTTAGGACTCTAGAGTACAAAGTTTCTCGTTAAAACCTAGCAGGAATTGATGCACAAAGGAAAACTTGTTCTTTCATATATCGCTTTTAGTGCCTCCGTATCTACCGACGACAGGCAACCTAGCTTTTATAGAGTTTCCTATTTAACTTCGAACAAAGACTTGAGATTGCAATAAGAATTAAACACTCAATTAAGACTAACTATTCATTGGGACGTAGTCATATGCGATCATATCTACACCACAAAATGTTTTTAATAGTAATCCGCTCGATGTTAAGCTAGAGCGAAGTCAACAGCCTGTAACACGATTAGTACAACTTCCGTATGCACTTGAAAGTGGTGCTATTACCCTAGGATGGTAGACTGGACTAATAACCATAATCAGTCTGCCTACCGCTGTTTTTAATGCTACTACTACTACTACTTAGCTTACGCCTTATTCCCACTGGGATAGGCAGAAACTATGGAGCGCCAGCGACTCCTCTCTCTACATACCACTTTCGCTTCGACCACATCCATTACTCCCCTCATGCATGCACGTCGGTTGAGGGTGCTCCTCATCTGAACCTTTCTCAGCAGTTGACCGATCTGACTGAGAAAGAAATTCCTAGGGCACTTCCTTCCGACACTGCCATCCACTTTCGCGCAATAGATGTTTTTTGTTAATCTCTTTATCCATCCTTTCCAAATGACCGAACCACCTTAGCATACCCCTTTCCACTCTGGTCACAATACTGTCCTTGAGCTCGCAGCGATTTCTTATCACATTGTTTGGGATTCGCTCGCTCAAAGATATTCCACACATAGTTCTTAGCGATAATGTTTTTGATAATGTCTATATATAGACACTGAGCGTCCAAAGCAGATATTATAACTACATTGGTAACGGCAGCAATTAAGCGAGATTTGAAGGTGAGTCCTTCGACCATAAGTCAGTCTACCTACACCTTCAACTGCGAGGCCATGGCCGTTTCTATTAAATACATAATATACTAAATTAAATTTTCTTAGTCTGTTATGTGCGTGTTGATTTTTTCTAACATGAAAAATGCCAAAAATTAATAAAAACTAACCGATAATAAGGATAAATAATAATAATATCCAGTATAACTAGAGCCGGTTTTCACCAATAATTGCTAAATTCCAAAACTTTGGTAGCATTTATATTTAATAGAAATGAACAATTTGCAAACAATTCGCTTGTAATAATATAATTTCTCCGCTCAAACAAAAGTCAAAACGCGTAGTCAGCAAAACGTTTGTGGGTCAGTGGTAAACTAATTCTATTCAACTGCCAGATGGTGCTGTTTCAGCCATATTGTATGTAACGTATAGTTAGCATCACGTTTGGATGGTTACACTAATTATTATTAATGTCGTATACGAAGAGATTAAATTTCAACATGAGGTCATGTACGTATTAGACTGCCTATTACCTATTGTTAATCTCTGAAGGGTGAAATGTTATAGACAATAAAATGTGTAATTAGTTTAATTGTTTAGTTTATTAGTATAAGGAAAAATTTATATAAATTATTATTATTTTTCACACTCGTGGCGATGTCAGCCGAATTAAAACTGTATACATTGTCAGACCCCCTCTAAACCCGGCTAAAGATTAGAGGACGACTGAACAATAATCTTTAAATCAAAATAATTTTAAAGATTTTAAAACAAAATAAAACAATTTAGAACAAACAAACATTTAATTAACCAATAACAAAAACAAAAGAATAAATTTTAAAGAAAGAAAAGTTAAAATTACAATCTATTTACATATATTTTCTCTGCATTTCCATATAAACCAAAATCTATAAATTAATTATTATTCTGACATCAAATATTAAAAACCAAACTATAGATACCGCATCAATCAAATTTAAAACCGAACTATAGATACCGCAATGTCAAGTATTTAAACAAAACTATAAATACCGCACATATCCCTTCTCCGTTAGTGTTTAGCCTTTTCAGCTGACATCATTAAACATTGTTAAAAATCCTTTACACAAAGGGGCATCCTGTATCATATAAATTTTTCTCGGAAAATCCAAAAACTGCAAAAATATTTAGACACACCGGAGCTCCCGTGAATTATTAAACGGAAGATACTTTAACCTCGAATCCAAACAGGCAAGTACGCCTGGAAGCCTAAGCTTCCAAAAGAATACTTAAATATAAAAAATTATTCAAGATCAACCAGTCTCTCCCAAATTCTCCAATCTTTTTTTTCTCTCTGTCATCCTCTGACAACCTACCTTTCAAAAATTCTTTTTTTTCTATTTCCTTCATTCATCAATTCATAAACTATTTTAAATAAAATATCAAATAAACGTTACGTTACAACATATAACATACATAAACACAAAAAAAATTAAACTAACTTAATTTTTTTAAATTGTAGCTCGGCATGTGACAACACTCCGCCTGATGTAAAGCTAGAGTGCGGTCCATGAGTGGAAAAACAACTGCTACTACGGAGAAACCTGTGCCGGCAGCAGTCGCCTCCACTATGCCTGAGGAAACGAGCATGTACCATCTTAGATTGACAGTGCACACTCCTCTCGTTATACCTGGCTACTTTCAAACTATTCCCGAAACGCGACAAGGTCACTTCACGGGTGTTACATCCGAAAGTGGTGGTACTACCCCAGGACGTCAGACCGCACAAATAACTATCAGTCTGCCTACCACTCTTTAATAGTGCCTATAGGCACTGAGCGACCAAAGTACATATAACAAAATTACATTGGTACCGGTCAGAATTAGCGAGGTTCGAACACGGGTCTCATCGATCGTGAGTTCACGCGTCTTGCCGCTAGACCACGGCCGCAGAAGAATAAAAACAATTGAATAAAAAAAACTAAAAGAAAAACTAATTATAATACCTATCCTTACATTTATATAACTTATAAAAACAAATAAAAATTTTCTTACGTTTTATTTGTATTATTTTAAATGAATATAGACTGATGCTGGGTGTTTTTACGGGGCCCTTTTTGTGGTATGAAATGGTAAAAAATCTTATAATTGCTTGAACATTTTAAAATTACATAACTTCTATTAGATAACTGACTGTCTTTGGAAAATTTAATTGTAGTAAGGTAAATAAATAGTGTTTATTTGGACCACTGGGTTCTAAGACACCATGTAAATACACAGATATTAGAAATATTCAATATACTCGTACATCAAATACTTAAACCGAAAGTCGCTCTATATATTTTTTTTTGTTTTTTTTTTAATTGTAGCTCGACATGTGACAACACTCCGCCTGATGTAAAGCTAGAGTGCGGTCCATGAATGGAAACAACTGCTACCACAGAGAAATCTCTACGAGCTGCAGTCGCCTCCACTATGCCGGCTCGAGAAGACGAGCATGTACCATCTAGATTGACAGTAAACACTCCTCTCTTATACCTGGCTACTTTCAAACTATCCCCGAAACGCGACAAGGTCGCTTCACGGGTGTTACATCCGAAAGTGGTGGTGTATGTGTAGTATAGTGTGGTATATGTAGAGGATTGTGAAATTATTTAAAATTTATTATATTGAACTAAGCATCGAAGCAGAAGCAAAATCGTAGCAATATTTTATTCAAGCTCCAATAAGTTTCACAGTCAGATTGACATGAGTTTTTTAGCATTTTAAACAACGAAAAAAGTTCAATAAATAACACATACATTGCCCTTCCGGAGGGATACTGGAGGGTAAAGAACTGAAGTTTCTGTTTCGTTCGTTCGCATACGCAAATACGAGCATTTCGTTGTTTCAGAAATTTGAATCGAGTGAAAAGTTTGCTGATTAATACATCACACCATGATCTATCGGGAGCGAAACTTTATAAACAAAGGTATAAGCAGAAAAAATCCTCAAGATTCACCGAAAGTTCGTTTTACGTCATCTTAAAGTAGGACCCCAGAGATTAGGATACCCTATAGCCATAACACCGATACCCAAAACGAATATATTTACTCTTTTTTTTCTAATAATATAATATTATAATTTACAAGCTATTTAATAAAATGTAAAAGGCGTGAACTCACAGTCCCGCGATCAAATCTGACAAATTTTGACCAATTTAGCTATTTTATGAGTACTTTGTTCGCGCAGTGCCAATGATATGATCAAACTCGCGTCCTATACTCTGCACAGTGATGCTCTATCCACTAAGCTACTAGCCATTACTACTTCTTCACATTGTGGAAATTATCGTTTCAGCGGCACCATAACATGCAATGAGGTTTCTAAATAGAACATGTATTTTCATTCTCTCTCTAAAATACTGTTGAAAGTTTTAATAAAGACTATTGTCTTGACTGGGACCAGACCAGACTCGGCGCGGCCTGGCCTAACAAATAGTGTCTAATGATATGAGACGAGTTCCGAGCAATACTTAGGCTTTCCCGTCCACAGAGAACCTTTCAAATGGGTTAAAACGCAAATTAAATTATTGTTTTGCTTGTAAATCCTAGAAAAAAATGTCTGAAAAGAAAAAACTTTCTATTCTTATTGATATTATATTTAAAAAGAAATAAAAGTTTGATGAACAGCCCATAGTCACAAATCTAACCTCTGTTTTGAACCTTAACTCGTAGGGAATAAAGTTGATTTTCGTTTCACAATATGGCGCGTAGGTAAAAGGGGTAGATACAGTTTTATTACACTTTTACAAATTCATTTAAATTTTATTGCCTCCGCTTGTCGGTGTAGTGGCTATGCTCAACTGATTTATTTATATTGTAGTGTGTTTTACTGTAAAATGTACAAAAAAACTCACAATAAATATTTTCTCTGACAAATTTCCAAATTTTTAAAACATTAACAAATCGCTTGTGCATCCGATTATTTCGACATAATTTCGGAATTAAAAACCAAGCCGGCATAGTGGAGACGATAGCTGCCTGCAGATACTTTCTGTGGTAGCAGTCGTTTCCGCTCTAGTTAAACATTAGGCAGTGGCGATCGAACTACATTCAAAAAAATTTGCAAATATTTTTCCGCTAATCAATGTTAGTGAGGGTAGGTACACAGTCACATCAGCTGTCAAAGTTAGACCTTTCACCAACATGCAAAAACCTCTCGACGCGTTTCGCCACTCCACGTCCATCCACGCATCCTCAGGAGACGTGTGGTCGCTTCGACTTCGCTCCACACCACGGCCACACGTCACGTGGCATCCTGCGTTGAGAGGTTTTTTGCATGTCGGTGAAGGGTCTAACATTGGCATCTGATGTGACTGTGTATCTACCCTCACTAACACTGATTAGCGGAAATTAATTGCAAAGTAGTGTTTAAAAAAAATTAGGTTGTGGATTTCCGCAAAGTAACGCCTAATTTTATAAAACATATTTTTAAAAAATGTCTAAGGTCGAAGCTACACTAGAGCACATGAGTGGTATTAACTGGTGTTAGTCATATACTGAAGAGTGCTATTCTTGACCTCGTGGGCGAGGAATTCGCTGACAAATTAGCTACAATTACGCTAATTGTTTGATGTAGTCTTTGCCCTTACCATTTTTGTTTTTATGTCCCTTTCACAAATATTATTAGCGATAAATACCTAAATCAATTCTTTCAGTCACTCATTTTTGACTTATCTATGGCACCACGGAGAGTTTTCGGAGGCATAGTAAGTGGTAGAATCACATGACCATGACTATTCAAAATAGGTATGTCAAAGACTTGATTTCAATTGAATTATCGCGTTTAATCTACCCGCAGCTTAAGAATCTAAAAAATGATATAGATAAATATATGTATAACAATACAAAACAAAAAGTTCCTGCATTTTATTTTATTTATTTAATTGTGTTAATTAGAACAAATCTTGTGAAATGCAAAATTGTAAAAGAAAAATTAATTATCTGCGAAAAATTGACACAGAAGCACTTTATCATTGAAAGAACAACATAATCTTATTTAACACTTAGTAGCACTTCTAAAAGGCGAACATTGCTTTTTCAGCGACCTGCTTTCTTGCAATAAATATAACATTATGCAATAAATGCTAATATTTTTTAATAATTTGAGTTTTTTTTACACATTTTTTTTGTATAATCTGTTGTTAAGCTAGAGTGCGGTCCATGAATAAAATTTCTGCAGACAGCAGTCACCTCCGCTATGCTAGTTTGAGGAAACGTGCACCAACCAAGTTGACAGTGCACACTCCTCTCACTATACTTGACATCTTGTACGCTGATCTCGAAACGTTCGAAAGTGGGTACTACCCTAGGACGGCAAACTGGGCCAATAACCAGCACCTACCATTTATAGATTCGCTATTAGCCACAACTTCGAATGTGCATACTTTAGCGATTTCTTTATACGATAATAAATTATCGTTCTGCTCGAAGCACTATGGTGGTGTTGCTACAGAACGGACGGGAGACAAACGAACAAATATTTATTTTTATATTATTAGAATGTATTTTGTTATTTATTATATTGGAAATAGAGTTAAACTAAATAAACGATTGTTCTTAATTTATGTAGTTTTTTTGAGATTTAATTATTTAGTTAGACTATCTTGTTTGTAAGGTTGTTGTAATTAAGGTCAAAGGTTGTATTGTGCAAATAATATAAAAAATATTTATTTGCCTATTTTACGATATATTTATCTAGTAATAAAATATTAATTCAATCTGTCAACTTACTAAATAGAATGAAGTAGTGTTTATTTAAAAAATGCAGATTCAAATAATTTCTTTTGCAGATTTTAAAATTATAGTTTATTCCGTATTTTTCATATCTCATCTAATTATTTGTTTAGTGCTAATTAATATAGATTTTAGAGTATTTGAAGATCCACAATTACGTTTCTATCATAATGGACGTTGGAAACTTATTACTGTTTGGGCAAATGTAAGTGTTCCTTAATTTTTTTATTGTAGCTCGACATATGACAACACTCCGCCCGATGTTAAGCTAGAACGCGGTTCATTAACGGAAACAACTGCTACCACAGAGAAATTTCTACAGACAGCAGTCACCTCCGGTATGCCGGCTTAAAGAGACGAATGTGCACCAACACAGCCAGAGGCGGCTCTAGCCCTTGTGGCGCCCGTGTGCAACCAGTACTATGGCGCCCTCTAGTAGGAACGGGGTGAAAATGGAATACTTACAGTTATATTTTCAAACGGAAATTCGGGTGCAAATAGTGCAATTTTAAATAATGTCGGGAAATGAGTAGTCTTTGGAGGTGTCGCATTAGTTTAGAGGGTGCTCGGCGCCCCCTTAGACACGGCGCCCGTGTGCGCCGCACACCCTGCACTATAGGTAAAGCCGCCTCTGAACACAGCACATTCCTCTCGTTATACTTGGCTACCTCCAAACCAGAAACGCGACAAGTTCACTTCACGAGTGTTACATTCGAAAGCGGTGGTGCTACCCTAGGACGGCAGACTGGGCTAATAACCACCATCAGTTTACCTACTCTACCACTCTTAAGTGCACTACTTTCTAGTGTAAACCAGTGAAGCTACGTAGCATGTTATAGGATTAGCACGCTACTTATAATTAGTCGTGTATGACCTAAGAAACTGTGACATATTTGTTATAATAATATGTACAATGAAGATATAAATTTATTATAAGGTTATTGTTTTAAGAATTGTATTATATTTTTCAGTCAATATTATTGGTTTATTTACCATTAAGCGTATATTGTGAAATTGAGCAGAAAAGACGTCCTTCTGGCAATTCGAAAATCTTAAAGTTTCGTAGATTAATATCTGCATCTTTATTACTTCCCAGCAATTTGGTAAGTAGTTTTTTTTATCTTTAATGCAACCCGCGTTTATTTTTAACTTCGATTGTGGCAAATTTTTCAAAATAAACACAATAGTATAATCAAGATACTATGATCCGTCACATTAAGGCTGCGGTAGTGGCAAAAATTAAAAAATATATAGACAATCGTGGTAAACTAAGTGGTACGCTTCGGCTGAATTGTGGTAAAGTCCATCCAGAAGACTTCTTAGCATTATCAGCACGTTCCTTGTCGCTACATTGGTTGTCGGTCTTGTCCCTAGGTGTAATCCGCCAGGGTTTAGAGAGTTGAGGGATTCCGCCCAGAAGAAGTTGCAAAGCTAAGGGTTGCATTTACTGTATGGGGTTCTGTAGTTGTTTAGTTTTAGCGGAATTTAATAGTGGTATTAAAATTACTAGCTTTGCGACTAAAACGTCATCTCTTGTCGCATCAACTCTTCTAAATTAGTCATTAGTAATTTTGATAAGATCACGAATAACCTTAGACAACACTATAGTTTATAATATGAACTAAGATATATTTTACATAGTTGCGACGATTATACAATAATAATAATGTATGATTCTCAATTTTTTTTACAGATGGCAGATACGTATTTTTGGAAAATATGGCATAAAGATAAAACCTTAATGTTACCACCAAATATCGATGAAATAATGCCAATAGCCGCACAACACTGTTTGCACACAATACCTTTTATTATTGTAATTGTCGATCTTATATTCACATCGAGAAAGAGAAAACATTCAAAGACAAACGTTTTGCTGCTATTGTCATATGTTACGTTGTATATATTAATGTAAGTAGATCCAAATGCAATCGATAGAAATCTCATCAAGCCGGTATAGCGAACATGACTGCCTTTAGACTTGATCTTGACAGTTTTGTCGCAAAACCATTTGGATGAATTTCTTTCATGGTAGTTCATCATATGCCCATAATCCGACTGATGTTAAGCTAGAGTGTGGTTCATAAGCAGAGATAATCGCTATCACAGAATTTGCAGGCAGCAGTCGTCTCCGCTATGCCGGTTTGAGGAAACACATGTGTCGAGCTTTACAGGGTACACTCGTCTTACCCGAGCCACGATGGGCGTTATTGAAAGTGGTGGTACTATCCCATGTATGCATTAAAAAAAAAACTATTATCTGCATTCCTTACCCAATTACATGGTACTTTTATGTAGTTATACAATAATGTAGTTACAAAATAATGTAATGCAACACAAATATGTCACCAAAACTTCGGTATGAAAATTAAATTCGTGTAAAGTTTTCACGTGATTTCAAGCAATAGTTGTGAAGCTCAGAGCTCTAGCAAATTACCAACTTCTAAGCGATATATAGAGCTATGTAAATTATATTAATACAATGGAGTATGAAAATAAGTTTTTAAATATGTAAGTTAAGTTGTAAATATTAAAAAAAAAAATCTTAATGGGCATTGTCTCCAAAACACTCTGGTTCTAAACTTCGCGAAATATTTAATTCAATAATGGTACTACCCCAGGACGACAGACTGGTTAATAACAATCACCAGTCTGCCACCACTTCAATTAATGCCCATATACACTAAGTAACCAAAGAACATATAACATAGTTACATTGGTACCGGTCAGAATTTGGAGAGGTTCGAACACGGGTCTCATCGATCGTGAGTTCACGCGTCTTACCACTAGATCACAGCATATATGTAATAATATAACCGACATTTGTTTCAGTAACATCCCAGGAGTAATTAACGAAGAATACATCTACCCTTGTTTAAGGAACTTCTTTTTAATAGATTTCATTTTGTTAGCAATTTTAGTTTATTTGGAACATTTATTCTTTTATTATTTACAGTGGTGTGTTTTGGAATTAATGAGCATTCTATAAATAAGTTAATTTTGTAAATAAAATTATATTAATTAATGATTCAACAGAATTTTATTCACAAAAGATTGTGAAACCTTAATAAATTTCTTTAGTTATTATTTCTGAAATACTTTAAAATTTATAAACATAATTTTGTTACTATTTTAAGGTCATTTAGATTATTTAAGAACGGTAGTTAATATATAATATAGTAAATATATAATAAAATAATAGTTATTTGAGTTTGGTTAGTTTTAGAGTTTGAGTATTTTTCTTTCCTGTTTTCAGGAAGGTGATTATTTGTTTCCTTTTGTCTGCAATGTAAATGTAGTATAATTATGTATAATTGTAATCAAAGGTCAAATTTGTCAATGAAAATTAGTAACGTCTTGTTTTTGTTTTGTGTAACAATTTAAATTATAATTTGATGTACATTTTAATTTGTAATTGTATCGTAAAATGACTAATCAAATAGCTCTAGGTCGATGATACACTTTCGTTACAGTTTTAAGTCAATTTAAACTTATATAATGCTACAGCTCAACATTACTTTACATTACGTTAATGTGACCGAGACTGTAACGCTAATTCTAACGTTAATTCTATTAGAATTCCATGTTAAACGCTAACTCGAGCAACGCCTTTATTGTAGGCATAGTTTGAGTTTAATTTTCTTAACGCGCTAATTATAACGCACTTGGACGCAGCTATTAATAATAACGCTAACGCAGGTGGAGCCGTGGCACAATAAAAAAGTTTTCATCACTCCTTCAACGTTACAGAATAAAAAAGTTTACGTTTATTTACTTTAGTTGTTTAAGAACACACACATAGATACAATAAAATGTTATACGCTACGTTTCTTTGAAACCTTACAATTGTGTTGTGCGTGCGAATTTAATGTACCGAAAAAAAGGCGACCATTTCGTATTCTACACACGTATCTATAGATAGGTATATCGTAGAAATATCTTTGTTAGTTAAAACTTTTTGAAATAGAATTCCTACTATATTGCCATTCTGTCTAGTCTAGATAATCTCGGCATAGCAGAGGCGACTCGTGCCTCCAGATCTTTCTTGTGGCGGTTGTGTCAGCTGTAGCTCAACATCAAGCAGAGTGCTAAATACATGTGGGGGGCAAATAGCCTCGTAGGAACTCAGCTATATTTACCTAACCCTATGAATCGATAGCTCAGAATGTATGTGCACTAGAAATCAAGATCTTGCGATACTTTTACGAGGACAAATACAAGGTTCACTGACCTGCTTTCACACCACCTTGAGGTTATGGTACAGCCTTGGTTCCTCGGTCCTGGTAGAGTTAGCTGGTGGTAGTCACTCGCGTACACATACAGTTAATTACGATTTAGCGAACGTCGCTGATGAATGTCCTGAGGAATACGATTCCTGGCACGATGATGGGCTGCTTCGAAGTCTTACACCAACAGTACGACTGCGTGTGGCACGGCCACAATGGACAACGAAAGTCAGTCACTCAAATAGCACGGCTATTCTCACTATGCACTACTATGGACTATTCTTGATGATGATTACGAGGAGCTCCAGCAGCACGGCTGCTGGTCGCACGTTGTTCGACCGAGGACACGACGAGACTCGACACCGCGGCTCGCCGCGGGCTACTTACATCGACAGCGAACAAAGTACCTACCCCCAATAAAAAATATCGCAAGATCGTACAACATGTAAAAAAGAAAATTACTATGTAGACCCCCTTGTTATTATAGTAAGTTAAATCTAATTCAGCAAATATATGTAAAAAGTATTTTTGCAGTGTGATAATTTCACTGAAAACGCTTGAAATTTTTAGACCCATTATAGCTTGCCTCAGACTCATACGAATTTGCGGGTGACAGCTAATTTACTACAAAACAAGGATACGAACTCACGCCTTCAGTTATACGCACGGACGTTCTGACCACTAAACTACTATAATGGTTGAGACCTGTGTCGAAATTCCTTCATTCTATTTTTCCATCGAATATTTTAATTTTCAAACATTAGTTAGTACGTTAATGTTAGGGTATTTGTCAAAAGTGAATTAGATTTTAAAAATATATTTTAAGCAATTTTGCATTGTAGAATCTATTTTCGCATTCGTTTGTTACGGGACAGTGACCGGCTCAAAAGGTATTTATTATAAGACGTTAAGAAGCCTCGTTAAGCCAGTAAATTTATCCTGTAGGATTAGCACTGGCTGCCTTTTTATCAGAAGTTAAACTTCGCTCATGTGGAATAATACTTTTATGGTTAACTACCGGGATCATTGAATGTATTATGACTGAGAATTTTTATAAAAATAATTGTTATATTAGCTATTAATTATAAAGAGCAAAATACGAGTACTAGACACTTTGAAGTGTGAACAGTGACAAAAAAAAAATAGTCGTGTTTAGGGATCAGCTTGGAAGTAACCCGGTATTACGACAGTCAGCCTAGCCTGCTTTAATGATAGCCAGGCCATTGTCTCATCAAGCCGGTATAGCGAATACCATATACTGTATATGTGAGAAAGTTACTACCACAGATAAATGTCTGCGGCACCACTCGCCTCCGCCAAATCTGCTCGACATATCAATGAATTTTAAAAGTTAAAAATAAAAACGATTTATATAAAATAAAAAAATGTACCTAACCATCAATTATCAATTTTACGAGTTTATTTACACACTTTTACGAACAAAAAAAAATCGAATGACTCTCGAGGGAAGTAAGTTTCAGAGTCGCGTGAAATTGAGAATTTTCCTGATACCTACCCATTTGGCACTTTCTGCTAAGGAAGACGAATGTATTCCATTTTTACTTGACTACGGGGAAATTTGAGAGGGCTATCGTCAGCAAAAGATATAGACCTGACGACTACATTATACTTATTATGTTTCTAAATGCATACTTCTTAAACAAATTGATTTTCAAATGAAAGAATACACAATTTACTTTCTGAGATATTAATGGGTTTTTTGAAAAATATTTCTATTTACTCTATCTAACTTTTGGAAGGCAGATTAATAACAATGCGGCTCAGATTTTAGGTATAGTGGGTGTTTTTCTCTGTAGAATAACGGGATATGGTAATATGCCACTATTTATGGGAATATTTTATGTTGACATATTATTATGCAGAACTATAATAAAAAAATATATAAAATTTACATTTTTTTTGCACGATTTTTAATTTATTCTAAGAGGTAAAGAGAAAATACAAGTTTTTTTAATTACAATGTTTTAGATAACAATAAATAACAAATAATTAATTAATTTCCATCATCCAAAAGACCTTGTTTATAAATTGATGCTATAATTTCTAGGTCAACTGAAACTTTGGAAATACTCTAAGCTCCTAAAGCTGGGTTTCGATACAATATATAGAACCACATTTCTCTAGTAAATTTAAAGCAAATACCCGGACTTTGTTAGCAAACTATTCATGATGGAAAATTTATAAAATAAAATGTCAAACCAAAAAAAATTATCTTTGAATATTATATTAATTTACAATATTTATATGTTATACGAAAAAGGCAGCCTTGAAGAAATCTAGTTTCAAGATTGGAAGTATCAGGGTAAAACAAGAGGCTGTCGTCTCTTCAAGTGAATTTGTGTGTGTGTGAACCAGTCGTCTCTGTACTCTATCTGAACATAGTAATAAAATTGAAAATTAAAAAAGGTGATAGGCAGAAATTATAAAGTATTAATTAGTACGAAAAAGGAATAATAGGAATAACGTAAACAGCGATCATATCAATAGCAAAAGTTAATACCTAAAAGAAATTCCATTAGCAGTAAATTGGTATCCCGTGGGAGCAGTTGGGCGGACATTTTAATTAAGACTACCTTTGTGAGTGCATAGGATCGTATAAGTCTTTGTGTTTGTGTGTACTTTATGTACAGTCAACTGCAAAATGCATCCTATTAAAAATTAATATTCAATTTTATTTTTATAGAGTTAACGTTCATTGATAATAATAAACTTTTATTAAAATTAACTTTTGTTGATGATTGTATTTGTAACCGATACCATTTTAATAAACTATTGTTCAGATAGAAGATTGACATTTATTTTCATATTGTCTTTTGTGTTTTATGAGTGGCATAAAAGGCAACAAAGCCGGATATCATCTCTTGACAACAATGATATTTCTCATAACATTTTATTTTTATAATAACCATGTTTTAATGTCGAAGAGTCTATAAATTTTTGAAAATAATAACAAATAGGTGAGTCTTGGCAGGCGACTGGATATAGTAAGTAATGTACGTATTGAATTATTTTCTTAAACTTGTGTTTACTCGAGTGTTAATATAATAAGTGGTGGATTGTTTACTATGTTCATTAAGTGTTCGTGAAAGTGATTCAAAATAGAAAGAAAGGGTTTTTTTCCTGAAGTTATTTTTGACTTGACCAGGGCTGGAATATAACGTAATGAATGATAGGTAAGTCCAGATCTGCAACAAAGTTGATGCAAAAATTTGTAACTGCACTGATTACTAATGCTAAAGGCATAATGAAAATGAACGGAGACAATCGAGTCCCATCTCAGTGCTGCTTGTTTGTATGTATATTTTAATATAACAAATTCGGCATTTTAATATGGCAAAAATAATAAAGAGTGTCAGCTAAATTCTTTATTTTATACAAACCTACTCGTAGCTTTATTTTTGTCCATCGCTGTCAAAACATAAATTTTACCAATAAATTGAATCAAATTACAATAAATTAGTTTATATATTGCTATTTAAAAGGAAAATTAAACAACGAAAACAAATGTTGAATTATTTATTAATTTCCGAATCACAGCTATTGTTACCTAAGATTTGAAGAATTATTGTAAACGTCATTTATTTAGAAAGGGAAGCGGTTACCGGTGTTGACACGATACTGCCCAGGTTGATATCTAAACATAGAAATTAATTAATATTACTTAATATCTAGCACTACTTTATCAGCTTAATTAAATTTAGACATACGCGCCGCCGCGGCCGGTCAAAGCGCCTAAATGAATTAATTTTGCACTGCCCAAGCGTACACATGCATTGGAAATTAATAATGTATATTTGAATTTGGATGATTATTTTTAATTTGCACACATTGTATCTCTACACACAAGTACACGTAGGGGGAGTACCTATAACCGTTGCAGCTAAACGAATATGGTCTTAGAAGATTATCCATAATTTTAAAAAAATTACAGTTTTCAAAAGAATGTTCATTTTACACAAAAAAAATTATATCAATCGATCCTGTTTTTAATATTGATCAAAAACTTCTATAGGACCAGCCGAGGTTGGAGTACTATATATTTTTTTAAATCTGTGCTTGGCTTCCCCTCACTGCCCCGCTGAAAGTTTCCATCCCATATACTATATTATTATATGAATGTAAAAGGATGTTTGTTTAGCTGAATAAATTTTGATGAAATTAATTTATTATAGACATAGATTCTAGCCAAGTTGTAGCATTTTATTCTTTGAAAATCTTTTTGTATTAGTTGCCTCTTTATTGGAGATTTTGAGCAACTTAATTTGTTTTAATTAACGTACAAAATACGTATTATTTTAACCCATTTAAAAGGGTTTCTATTTATATTACTTTAGTACATGCGTACTAATAAACAATTTTTTAATTTTTAGGTATTCAATTCCAGTACACCAAGCTTTTATGTTTCAAATGCACTTAACGGCTGCACCTTTGTGCAACCACTTACACTAATGAAAAAATATTTGCAATATGACAATTTTCATAATGTTTATGGATACTGACTGGTTCATAATAAAACAAAAGTTAGTTTATTAAAAAAAAAGTAATCTTAAATGCGTCTTTTATTTAAAAAAATTTAATAAATATTTTTTTTTTTAAATAGTAGTCGCCGTTTGCTTGAGGAGCAGAATGTTCATCGCTGACAGTGCACACTCCTCTCGTAAATCTCTACTGTTGAAATTCACTGCCGTTCAATTAGTTAGAAGAATAGCAATAACTTTGTGTTTATAAAAAAAAAAATTACTATTGTAAGAAAATATAATAATGTAATACTACTTACCCTTTTTTAACAAGTTGTCCATTGCCCATATGAAGGGTCTGTCCTCTACAAGTGTTAAAAGTATTCTGCATCCCTCTACAATGCCATCCAATAAGATGATTATATCTCAATGAGGCACTAAATAATTCCCAAGCTCTTTGATGATCACATCCATTGAATAGACATCCAGGTTGGTTAGTTCCACCATTCGCATGGAAGTTTACATCTCCAATATCACTGCTGATACCATTTCCAGTAATCGTATTCGCGTCTGTGTGAATTACTTCGACGTATACTGCGTCTGTGTTGCAGAGACGACCGGAGCGTGACCCCCAACGACTGGCTGATGGGCTTAAACCTGGAAAATATCGTAGTTCAACACCCAATATTAAGATACACTGAGAAAACAAAAGACCAATTCGACTTGGTAATTTTTTGGCAATAATATTTAGCAACAAACAACCAAGACTTATTGAAAACGTGGATACAGCTTTGTCATTATTAAGCAAGTAATGTACTTTTGACTTGTTTAATTTTAACAATAAGCTTTGCAGGCCCCATCTTCTCCGTTTTCTCAGTGTAAGAGAGCTTTTCATTAGCAGAGACAAGCGCTGTCACAGAATCTGATAAATGTCTGTAGGTAGCAGTCGCCTGCATCATGATAAGGTTTGATATAATTACTCGTGCACTTAGCTACTTCCAAACTAATCCCGAAGGACGTTTAAAGTAATGCTAGTACAACAGGACGATGTACTGGGATATAGTATCAGTCTGCCTATCAAGAAAATGTATGTGTTATATTGAACCATTTTTATAAATGGTATGATAATAATAATAATACAAACTGATAAATGATACAAATAAATTTCCTCCTCACCAGTAATTCTAGCAACTTTGCCTCCAAGTTTTCTTCCAGCGAAACCAACAACATGTGCACCCAAATCAAAGCCAACTAGATGTACACGGTTTAACTTCAAACCGAAACCAGTAAGGAAATTAAGTAAGGAGGCAATTCCTTCACCAATACTTGGCACGGAGGCTACTGCGTTTGCATATGTTTGGCCGGCGAATATTTCCCAATCAACAACGATAACGTTTGCATCGTACGACCAGAGATAGGCTGATGAAAAAAATTGATATATATTAAGCTATTTTTACTCTACTTGATGTCAAGCTAAAGTGCGGACCAGTTACTACCACAAAGAACTGTAAGGCAGTCACTCTCGCCATGCCGGCTTGTGGAAAGAAATGTGCACTAAGCACTACACTCCTCTGGTTATGCCTGGTTACTTTTAATCTCATAAGCATTATCAGTCTGCCTACCACTCTTTAAAAGTATAAAAAAATGTTAAACAATATTTGTACCATTTCAGTTTTTTTTTGAGATCGAAAGCATACCCGTATATTCAATCCTCGATAACTGTTCATAGATTTAAAATTACAACATGAAAAATACTAAAACAAAAGGATATTAAAAGGATAAAGTGGACTAATATAGAATTACATAATTATGTCATTCCCGAATCAATTTTATTGTAAAAGCTAAACTGTATTGACACGTTTAATCAATTAGCATTTATTTGAATACATTATTAGTTAGTTAAAATTCCGGAAAGGTTCACTAAATCAGAAATTAACTATTTCAGTATGAATAGAAATTGTTTTGACCACTACTATATGAATTTAGAAACGCTGTAATAACTCTAGGCATTCTGGCTTTAGGTAGCATGTTGAGCTACAATAAAAAAAATTAAAGGTATATTATACGAGTAATCTACATAAGAAAATAATAGCATTTAACATTGACATTGCCCCGGTCAGCGGAATTCGAACACAGGTCTCATCGATAGTGAGTTCTTACCTTCTACTACTAAACCACATCCGTCCTTATTTAAAATAGTTTATTTAATAATAATAATAAGCCTTTTAATTTCCAAAGATTAATATAAATAATAGTATATATAATTAATTTTTCTGATTGCAATCAGTCGTCTGATTATAATTAATATAATTTTATACATAGTACGTCAAATAAACATTAGATTAAATTAGATATCTGAATAATGTTTAAATAGTTATGTCAAAAAAAATTTATGTCTAAATTGGGACACCCAATGACGGGTGTAGGCCTCCTCCATCGATCTCCAAACGTCTCTGTTCTGAGCTAGTCTTGTCCACTGGGTACCAGCAAATGAGGCTATGTCGCCTACCTAGCGTTTCCTTGGCCGTCCGCGAGTTCTTATTTAATAGTTTATTTAGAGACTAAAATATTTCCCTCACGAATTCTCAATATAAAGGACATAACTAAATATAGATATCCTTCTATAAGACTCACTGAAGTTAGACTAATTTAGAGAATAAAGTTCCTAGAAACAATACTTGTAACTTTTTCTTTGTTAGGTATTACTTACCTATATTTACGAGTAAGTGTATAAAGGTATTTGATCTTTATTCCAATTCGGTATATTAGTTTTTTAATATGTTGTTAAAATAGATTGCCCGAGCTGATTCCGAAATGCAACTAGGTCACTTCACGAGTGTAATACTTGAAAATGACGTAGATATTGAATTTGAACATTCTTACCATCTTTAACGTAGGGATTGAGACTGGTAAAACCATTAGCTCTGTGTCCATGAACAATAACAGCGGTATCGCGGTAAGGATTAAAATCTGAATTTAAAACTGAAATAGGTGAGAGCCGCAAGACTTGAGGTTGAGTTGGATGATGCCTGAAATAAACGATAAGATAATTTTATATTTTATTTTAGCATGTCATATAACTGCACTTCGCCTGATGTTAAGCTAGAGTGCGATCCATGATATATAATATATTGTTTACTTATTTATTTATTTATGATTTTCTTTTTTTGTTCATTGCACTGTAGATCTCCGCTCACACTGACAAAGGTTGGCTGGTAGACAGGCGTTAACGTACCACTTACATGTGCAATAAAGTGTTTTTTATTTTATTTAGACGACCAATGTCGGAAGATCTTGACGTGCATCTATGAAGAGATTTGCGCGTGTTTAAGATAGAGGATTAACAAATATAAAGTTTAATTTGTTATTTATGTTTTATTGATCACTAATATTGTTCTTTAAACGTATGCTAATTGTCAATTTTTTTTTACGTGGGGAAATCCTTATTGCGGAGACCCTGGTCCCTGGGGAAGGTATCAGGGTTATGTCGGATTCTCCAGCCTAGCGCTGACATACCGACTAAAACCCCACGGTGTTTCACTTGACGCATAGTCGACGGAGACCCTGCGGAGGTCCAAGGTGACGGACCGAGCCCTGGGAACGGCGAGTCGAAACACTCAATTTGCCGAACGCCTCAGTCTATAGGACGACATATAAATATAATTGACAACCCTAAGTAGTATAATAGATAAGCAAATCTACTTTTCTACTGTAAATTAAATCTTTTTATTATCGTACATAAATAGTTTTATCAATAATTGATTATAATAATGCAGTAGTAAACATACAAATAATAAAGGAGAATGCCCATTCGCCTAAGAAAAATAGGCCCACAATTTTTTTCTCCAGTTTCACTATAATTTCTAGTTTATTTTGTAGAAAAATAAATCTACTCCCTTATTACCAAACAGTTTTAATTTTTTCACCCGGGTTATTGAGTTATTAGATGTTTTCTCATGCAATATTTGAGGTTATTATTATTTTAAATGCTTTAATAATTTATTATAACTGTTTTTTTATGTAATTAAACATTGTCTATTGATTGGTAAATGATGTGTCGATATAATTAAAATGAATTAATAAAAAAATAAAATATTATTTTAGAGTATTGTTTTGTTACCAAACTATTAGGTAGCAAGTGGGCCCAAAAATGGGCATTGTCCTTTAGATTTATAATTTTACCTCGTGTAAAGATAATATCTGTTAAATTGACCGCCATCTTTTGCTGTTGGTACTTCATCTTGTGATGGAATCGCACTGCTTTGCACAACTGAAAAGAAATGATACTGTGATTGGATATTTTAAAAGTGCGGCTTGTAATTGCGTGTACCACGCTTGGCGTGTGTGAGTGGTATACGAAGCTTTATGGAAGAGTCCATACCTATTGGTTTTTATGTCATCGTACGTCATACGCATAACACACTAATATGTGGTTCGCCCTTAAAGTACAAGTACAACAAAAGTTCAAGTATATTAATTAGTTGGCCCCATCGATTTGTAATCTAGTTATTTTAGAGTTTTGGCAGTCACTATTACTTTGGTTATGCACTAAAAATCTCACTTCGAGAAGCATCATTTGACGGTATGTTATAGAAAAACCTTAATTTATCTTCTGAGTCTCTAGGACACACGTTATAACTTTTTTCACCCGCCATTTTTAAATGCAAACAGTCCTGCTGCAGTACTTAAATAATACAAATGTTTTTGTTTTAATCGTGTAAATTATTATATTGATTACAAAATTACGGAATTACGGGTATAATGCGACTTTAGGTGAGTGTCACCTAAACCTTGATAAAGCAAACTTTTTCTATTTCAGTCGTATATGCCGGAACAAGGAAAGCTCAAGGTCGATTTAGATGGCTTCCTAAAGGAAATTAAACGTAAAAGGCATGTTGTTATGTTGCTTCTACGGCAATTTTAACTTATACTCGTTCTTTTTAATGTATAAAAAATATATATACATTTACTTATTCATATAAGTGAATAATAAATAAAGTTTGAATTAATTTTCATCTATCATGGTTATCATTTTGTACGTCTGCATAAAAATATTATTTCTATTACAAAACATTTTTTGTAATCTGATAAACTAGTCGGCCTTTTTCATTCGAAAATATTTTCTTCCCCGCGTAGAAACTAAATAAAAAAATAAATACCTGCGATAACAATTAAAAACAACAATGTTGAGTACCACATCGTTTCAACTTAAAAAAACAACTGTATAATGATTTTCATCACCAATTAATTACATTGACATATTTTATATCTTTTTCTTTGTTTTTACAATCTAATAATAAAAATAAAATAAGGAATTAAATGTATATAATATGGTTGGTTCTGTATGATTAATTGAGCTTTAGATTTTAGAAACAAGTTTATCAAATTAAAATTAAAAGAAAATAGCTTTTTTTTGTTTATTATTAATTATTAAATTATTTAACATAATAATCACCTCAATTGCATCAAGTTGCATTAGAAAAAGTCTAATTGCTTCAGAACCCGGGTAAAAAAAACTTAGTGATAAACAATGTAGATTTATTTTTCTACAAAATGAACTAAAAATCATCGACAAACTCGAGAAAAAAAATGGAAATTTTCCTTTAACTGTACTGTGTTCAGTTTGTAATCAAAGGGTATAATTATGTGGTTTGGCTACATAAATTATGCATTACTTCTATCTCTTATTAAAAAAAAAGGAAAATATTAAATAAGGAACCCTAATTTTCAAAATTAAATAATCAATATATTTTTAAATATTAAGTATTGTAATGAGATTTAATGAGATAATCTTTGTAAAATCAATGTTATTTTCCTCTTTTTAACTTTTGATAAGTCTTTTATCTTTTTTTTTTGTTTGTCAATTAATTGTCAAGTGTAGATACAGTCGTACACATAAATAAACTCTAAAAATAGTATTATAAATACGTCTTAACAGAGTGGTAGGCAGACTGATAATGGTTATTAGCCCAGTCTTGGGGTGGTATCGCTACGTAAATGTCAGTTTTTCTAGTTTGTAATGCATCAGTTATATACTGAATCTGCCTAAGACCAATACTGCATTGGAGTGTACGTAAAAAATTACACACGGAAATTAGCGTAGATATATATTACGAGAGGTGCAAACTTCATACATCTGACATAAAAAACCGTAGGCCGCTTCAAATGATTTGACAATGTCGCCGTCAACTCAAACACTAACTGACAGAAAACCTCAACATGGCTGCGGCCATGTTTTCTCTCGTGTCACATTGGGAGCGTTATTGCACATCTAGTTGTATATATTAATGGAAATTACTAGATCAGTTTTATTTATAACATTGACTTTTGACTTTTATTTGCAGAATTTAGTTCGACATAACCCCTTTGACCAAAATTCGTTTTAATTTTGGCAGCGAACTTCATGTAGGTACATAAGAAACTATCCAATAATAAATAAAGCAGCCCCAGTTCCCTCCTAACCCAGTTTTTAAGTAACGTTACGGCCTTTGGCAAACAAATTAATGATTTGAGTAAATGTACCAGTTTCTAGGGGTATGCGCATTTCTTTTTCTTTTTTTATTGTAGCACGTCTATAGATAGGTACGCGAGATAACCACAGCCTAATGCGGTAGGTTTTAATTAGTGTGACCCTCCAGTTTTAGTAGTGTCACGGTCTCGACGACTCTTTTACCGCGACATTAAAAAAATGTTAGTGTTTAAATATTTTTTTATAACGATTCCAAATGTTTAATTAAATAATTTAATCAAGTTAAATAACTCGTTTAATAATTAAAATCGTTGCAGGTAAAAATCGTCAGCATAGTGGCGCTGACTTGATCACTTGAGCCTTGTCATGTTATTAAAATTAATTAAAATCTTTATAAAAATGTATGTACAGTGTCAATCTGGATGGTGCCTATTCATCTCCTCAAGCCGGCATAGCGGAGGTGACTACTGCCAGTAGAAAGTTACTTGTAGTAGCAGTTGTTTCATCAAACAAAATGATATGTTTTGCCGAGTTATAATAAAAAAAAAGTAGGGGTGTACTTAATTAATAAACTCCCGATATTATAGTCAGTATCTAGGGTCAAAAACTTAAGTCAGTTTAGGGTTATCTTTCATTGGCGCATGCGTGACACAGCGGGATGGATAGCCAGTATATTAGTTCCACACTCGGTCCTCAGCTACGTTGTCGCGAGTACAATGAGAGCATTCGACGTCGCAGAAAATAACGGAAAACTTTTTTAAAGAACTTAAAGCCTAAGTTCGGGTTTCATTTTGAAAATAACGTAAAAAAAGTATTTTTACGCGGTCATTTGCGTTATTTCTTTTCTGTATTTTCTTTCTATTATAATTGTGTTGTGAAAATGTGGAAACTTGTTGCAGTTTTTGTTTTCGCTTGCTTAAGTACAGGTAAGTTTTTTTTTATTTATTTTATTTAAATTATTGAAAAATAATTAATAATACCTTAAGACAAATAGCCACCCTATTCTTACCGTCATTTATTAGATTCAAAACCGATTAATAAAGATTTATTGCAATCTTTTCAGTCTTTCGCACATTTCTATTGTAAAACATAACGGCTACAAATAAACAAGTCATTGCTATTTGCAACCGAGTGACTTTGTTTGTTGTTAAAATTAAACAAGTCAACTTTGTTAACGCATATTGCTGGCTCAATATCGACAAAGTTGTATTGCACGTTTTGAATAAGTCTTGGTTATACGAGTATGTTGGCGAATAATTTTGACAAAAAATTACCAAACCAAATTAGTACTTCTTTAAAGCTTCGTTTTCTCAGTATACCCTACTCACTTTTGTCTGAATGAAGTCATAATAATAATTAAGAGATAACTAGAAAAAATTAGACAGTCTACAGCTCACCTCATCATATTGCTTAATTGATGGGTCAGCCTTCGAGTCAATTATTGTTTATGGGACAAATAATGGTGCAATATTTTACTGTAACTTTATCACGACTAACGCTCTGGAGATCATGCCAGTAAGTCTAGTAAGTTAACAAGCCAGGAGTTCTGGCTACATTTGTACTAACTTCATTTCTAGGCCAGGAAGCTAGAGAAGAAGCTAGTAAGCCTAGAAAGTTTAATAGGTGGGATTCTTAGCTTGCATCCCGGGCGTAATTATATTATAATTTTATTTTTATAAAATCGAACGGATAATAAATATGTGATGGGCGAGGACGCTTATCCGGATCGGAGCCACTGATTGATTAATGAGTAATTCCGAATGTAACACCCGTGAAGCGCCGTGTGCACTGTCAATCTAGATGGTACATGCTCGTCACCTCAAGCCGGCAAAGTGGAGGCGACTGCTGTCCGCACAGGTTTCTTTGTAGTAGCATTTGTTTCCATTCATGCCGAGCTATAATAATAATAATAAAAAAAGTAATTAATAACACATCTTTTTTTGAATCCCCACACCAATAGGCAATAGGTTATCCTAAGTAAAGTCTGAATCATTATAGTAAAAAAATAAATAGTAGATATTATGCTATTGCTAGAGGCCCCTGATTCGATTTAGGTGAAAATGTTTTCTAATGTATGCCTAAAAATATTTTCTATAGTAGCTCGGTACTCCGCCTGTATTTTAACTAGAGTGCGGTTCATAAGAGGAAACAACTGCTACCACGAAGTTTTTGTAAGTAGTAGTAGCCTCTGCTATGCCGGCTTGAGGAGACGAATGTGCACTATCCAGGACGAATATGACTCCCGTTTACTTCGAAACTGACCCTGTAACTTGTCTAGGTCACTTCACGAGTGTTACACTTGGAAAGTGGTGATACTACTGCAAGACGGTAAATTAGGTTAATAACCATCAATAGTTCGCTTAAGGACGCTTTTATTTAAAAAGATTTACTTATAAAAGAATTTAATATCTTTGTTACCTTCTTGAATAGGTAATATCATTAAATTTAGGAAGTTTTCATTCACATTTTACTCAAATTGGAGTTGGTCCTAGTTCTTTAAGCGGCTCAGAAAATATACTTGTTCGTAATACTCTTGGTTAAAATTAATTAAGATATTTGAAGTTCATAAGATTTAAAATAAGTTTGACAGATTTAGATACTTCAGACTTGATGAAGTAATTTTCAATTTATTGAACAACAGTTGTAATAAAACGTATAATCAATGTACAGCGGTCGTGGTCTAATGGTAGAGGATGGATCTTACAATCTATGAGACCCGTGCTCGAACCTCGCTAAATTCTGACCAGTACATGTTATAATACATATACTTGGTTTGTTCAATGCCTGTGATAAGCTCTAGCATGGTATAGGCATTTGACGAAAAAAAATCTGTATACAGAGTGTCCCGTAAGTAGTGGTATCAACGGTATTCTACCGATAGAGGGGTTCAATATCTACAATATAATTTGGTAATTTTTTTTATACCTTTTGGTTTAAAAGTTATGTTATTTTTAAGAAATTATCATATTTTTTCCGTCTTTACACAAAAACAATGTTTTAAAAATATGTTCATATATTGATGTTTTTTATTTAAGTGTGTTGAGAGAACTATTTGGAACCAATTAATAACCATGATTAAATAAAAAATTGAAATATAAACAAGATTTAATTTATCAAATTTTTATCAAAATATTTCAACGAAGCTGGTTTAAAAAATTGTATGTCAGATTAGTGGACCATTGTTTATCAAATTTTATTGTAGATATTGAACCCCTCTATCTGTAGAATACCGTTGATACCACTACTTACGGGACAACTGTATATAAAAAATAAGTTCGGCATGTGTTACTGATTTATTGATTCATAAACAACATACAGAGAAAAGTATGATAGCCACTGACCTGAAATTTAGGAGTAACTCGTATAATAGAGTAGATGTGCACTAAGAAGGAAATTTTGCAAAATTTTGGTCTGGACCGGAAGTGACCGCAATATCTCGGAAACGGAATGAGTCAGAGCAATTGTACCGAAACAAAAGTTGTACGGAATGCTATTTTATGGCGAAATTTCAACAAATTTGGAATCGAACAAAAAATAATTCCCCATACAAACTAATCGTTTCTCCATCTTGCTTCCGCTCCGCTCTTTCTTATGGTTTATTACATAAACGATTTGTACGAGGAAAAAAGTTTTCATACTTCGAGATTTGTTATTTTTTTTATAAATGTATTAATACTCAGAAATAAATAATACTTTCACATAGGAATCGAAAGTGTGACAAAACCAACTAGCGCGCTATCTATCTACTCCACCATATAGGGCGCCACGAACCCAATGTATTGTTTTATTCTGAATTATATCATAAAAAAAATATTTATTAGCAATTGTTACACCATGTTTAGGTACCTATATTTAGTGAGTAAACTATAATTGCGCGGGCGCTCATGAATGAGTGAATTTAATTCATTCGAATTAAACGGTTAATTGGGAATGTTGACAGCTGGCAGAAGCCTGGCAACTGCTTTCTATGTTCACGGTATCAATATCAGTATCATTGTAGACATCTATTATTAAATATATTTGAGCACTTATCTTCTTAGAATTCGTGATGCGGGACAGTAAATAATATATTGTACATTTGGTATTAATCATGCATGAAAGTCGCCCATTTTTGGGCCCACTTTATACCTAATGATTTGGTAACAAAACAATATTCTAAAATAAATCTTATTTTTTTATTAATTCATCTTAATTATATCAACACATTATTTACCAATCAATAGTCAATGGTTAATTACATAAAAAATAGATATCTTCAATAAATAAAGCATTTAAAGTAATAATAACCTCAAATATTGCATCAGAAAACATCTAATTACTCAATAACCCGGGTGAAAAAATAAAACTGATTGGTAATAAGGAAATAGATTTATTTTTCTACAAAATTAACTAAAAATCATTGACAAACTTGAGAAAAAAAATTGTGGGCCCATTTCTCTTAGGCGAATGGGCATTCTCCTTTAAACAATAATATAAAACTTCTTAGGAGTAGGTAAATTCATGTTGGTTATTAGTCCAGTCTACCGTTCCGGGGGGTACCCCGAAAGTAGTAACTTTCAAGTGTTGCATAGTGTTGCATCAAGCCGGCATAGTGAAGGTGATTGCTGCCTGTAGAATTTTTTCTGTGATAACAATTGTTTTCGTAGACCGCACTCAAGCTCAACGTCAGTTGTTGTCATATACCGATCTATTGTAAAAAAAACATCTCCAAACGTCAACGACCAGCTGTTAGAGGTCAAAAAGATAATCAAATTCAATTAATCACGATTATGGGCTTCATAGTGATAGTTATTAATTGACCTAACGCCCCAATCAGCTTCTACTTCATTGTTCCGACCTCTCAATCAAGCCCTTGTGAAAATGCCTCCTTAGTAGGCCTTAGAGGAAGCGGTACTCTGAATAGATGCTTTTGTCAACAGAGATTGACCCTGATCTACAATATTAGCTTAATGTCAATAGCAGAAATAGAGTCCGCAATTTCAGGTGGCTCATATATGGCTGGTCTTTTGATGTGTGGAATTGATTAGTTTCTAATTATGAGGATTAATTTTTGTTGTAGCTCGGCATATGACAATCCGCCTGATGTAAAGCTAGAGTGCGGTCTATGAACGGAAACAACTGCTATTACAGAGAAATCTCTACGGGAAACAGTCGCCTTCGCTATGCCGGCCTGAGGAGACGAGTATGCACCGTCTAAATTGACAGTGCACACTCCTCTCGCTATACATGGCTCCCGAAACGCGACAAAGTCACTTCACGGGTATTACATTCGAAAGTGGTGATACGGCAGTGATACGAAAGGACGGCAGACTGGACAAAACCATCATCAGTCTGCCTAGCACTCTTTAATAGTGCCTATAGGTCAGAATTAGCGAGGTTCGAACACGGGTCTCATCATCTCATTAAATTCGGTATCCGGTACGGGTCTCATTAAATTATACACAGAACTCAACAACTTTCTGATTTTTAATTTTTTTTAGCAAAAGGAGTCAAAACTCAAATTAGTTGCAGCTCAGCTGATTGTAACTGAGATCTTGATGGTTGTGAATATTGTCATTTTGATTAGAGTACATCTATTGGATACAAACGTTGATAAGCTTAATTTGTAAAGTATAAATTAGTTACCAGCGTCGGATAGAGCACACCCACTCTTTCATTTATGTTTGTGGTGATTACGTAATTGTTTTTTTAAATGCGGATTTTATTAAAGTAAATTTAAAAATATATATGTCGGAACGGTCATGAATACGGACTCTAATTTGAACAGATACGGAAACTAACTTAAACATAATGAATACGCAGTCATGAGTACAAACACTAACTGAATATGACACAAAAGCATCGTTACGCTTTGACAGAGTCTCTGAAAACACGTCACGCGGAGGACGCGTTGTGACTCGTTTGTGCGGATGAACTGTCGTGTTTCAGCATATTTGCTTAGTTATCGTCCACAAATGGAGGATAGAAGCCTTGGACCGCTCTCCCGTTCAGTCATATATATGTAACGATGCTTCTTTACGGACGGTACGCGCTAGGTTACAGAGGAGTAAATTGAGGAAAAATGCAATCGTCACCGCGACCGTTACCTACACAGCAACCTACCATACACAGCATTCTCCCTCTTTAACGTCTCTCTCTCCATTGCGCATTCTCTTTCTCCATATCATTTATAAAATTAACAGATTTTATTAAGTGTGAATTCTTTGATTTAATTCATGACATGCGTATTTTATGGTTTACCCAAAAACAGTTGAATTAATTAGATAAAGTTTGATGTACGTACATTGTAGTTGTATTTATAGTTATTACAAATAAATCTCAGACGAAGTAGAGTTGAATTAAGTTGAATTCTGTCTCATAATTTGATTAACTCGGGTCATAGGTGACATGACCGCATTCTCCATGACGATGGTAAGCTTCTAAGTGTCAAATTATTGTGTCGTTTGAGTTTAAATTTACGCACTCACGGCGTAAAGTGATACTCTCCGCCGCCAAGATCGAGAAGAGAATTTTTTAACCTGTCAACAACAATTTTTTTTAGATTCTCTGATTAGTGGAAAATTTTTAAAAAATTGAATTTGGCACCTTTAAATTAGAATCCTCCCTTCCTAGACCCAGGTCTGGTACCTATCCTAGTTTGGGGCCAGAGCATTGTATGTATAGGTATTTATTCATAAACATATTTGATTGGCCACCTCTATGAATACGCCTTATTAATTTAATTTAGGAAGTTTTCATTCAGATATTACGTTTGAAGTAATTGTATTCGAAATGTCGAAGATTCTCACTCACAAACAATTATATTCTAATTTCTAAAAATAGATACCAAAATTACGTTTATTTGTAGAATACTAAGATTCGATTCCTATTTTATAATTAACGTAGGAAGTTGAACGGATTATATTACGAAAGTGGAGTTACAAATAGAACCCTAACTAAAGGAGGTAAATAATGAAAAATGTTAAGACAAAATTAACAAAAACAACGTCTGAAATATGTGTAAAGAAATAATTATCATTAGATTAAGAAATATTAAGGAATAATTTATTAATAAAGTAAATTTACAACAGTCTATGGGCAGGTCGATATCTCGATATCTGTCGATTTAACCTCCATAATATAATGTTCAGCAATATTCAGTGTTTCAAAAGTTATTTGGGTTTTAAAGGAATTTTAGTTAAAATTCGATTTTGCTCTGAAAATGCAAAATGTAAGCAAATTATTAAATATACGATAACGACTTTTCTCCAAGTGGTACGATAGTAAGTCTTTTGATTAGATTAATGTGGTTGGATTGGTGATTGGATTGATGGTGTGGTGTGTGTCAAGATAAAAATATCTAAAAAAAATCCTAAAAATATATTAGGTAATATAAATTATCGTTTATTTTATACTAATTTATAGCATTTCTAAATCAATGCATTTGTTTATTATTAAATTATGTTGAAAATTAATACATAATTTAATATGTTTATAATGTTCTGATGTTCCTAAACGTTAAGGGTATGACTCCACATAACTCTACACTTCGCTTCGTTTAAAATGCTGCTCACGCGTCACCATAATTGCATTACTGTATAACCAAGCGAGCTTTCTGTAAAATTTAATTAAATTTTGTTTTATTGCTTTATATTGTTTTAAATATTAGATTTTAGAATTTATTCCTAAATAATTGAGTTATTATTGTTAAATTGTGCGTACAACAACCTCAGATGAATGGCAATCGAAGCCTCATCCTCATTCTTCGCGTTGCGCACTGATGACTATATAATATCTGATCACTAAACAAATTGAGAATTGGATTTTTTTTTGTAGCTCGGATTGTGACATTACTCCGCCTGATGTAAATCTAGAGTGCGGTCCGTGAATAGCAATGGAAATCTCTACAGGCAGCAGTTGCATCCCCCATCCACATTGACAGTGCACACTCCTCTTGTTATATCTGGCTGCTTTCAAACTATTCCCGATACGTGACAAGGTCACTTCACGGGTGTTACATATGTCCTGTATGTAGATTTAAAGAACAATACGTCATGCACACATGAATATTTTTATAGCAATAAACCATAAACTTTTAAGAGGGCGTTTATGTAAATTGTAAGGACATTAGAAGTTAAATTTTCACCCTATGGCAGATGTTACTATGTTCGTGACTCCAGATGGTGGAGGGATCGATTGAACTTTTATATTACAACACGATCGGCTTGTATTATTCGCATCTTTAAACATACTTTATCGTCATTTTATTTGTTGATGAAAATTAAACAGAAAAAAAACAAGAACAGCATTTGAATATGCAAAAAAAATCCCGTAAATTATGATACACAATTTTTATAATAGAAAAATCGCAAACGCTAAGCTGAAATAGGGATCAAACTTACGTCCTCCGTTTACATTTTTGTATTATATATTGATACCTACCAAAACAATTTTTTTCATTATATCCACACATATAATAAATAATAATAAAAGTAAGGAAATTAATTATTGCAATTTTAGTTAGGCAATATCAAAATTAACAAATAATCTAAATACTTATATAAAATGTTAATGTTAGTACGTAAAGACAGGGTTTTCTCTATGATCACCAACTCCAATCTACTTCCCGTTGGGGTGGTAGATGCTCCTCGGTCTCCTGGTGAAAGTAAGGGAGTTTGGACGCGGTGGGTGGAAGAGGGTGGTTGTGGGAGGCGAAAATCTCAAAAAATGTATATCTGTCCTTTTCTAACTTATGACAAATTGACTACTAAGTCTGTCTTTTTCTACTTTATGAGATGTTGAGTATGTATAGAGTTCTAAATTTTCTAAAAATAATTTAGAAAACTCCAAAATATGTGCAACTGTTACAATTGATCTAGAAGGTTCTAGAAGGTTCTAAAAATTTCGGGAATAATCTAGAAAGTTCCAAAATGAGCGCAACTGTTAAAATCGATATGAAATGTTCTAGAAAGTTCTAAAAATTTCTGGAATGATCTAGAAGGTTCTAGAAGGTTTTAAAAATTTCGGGAATAATCTAGAAAGTTCCAAAATGAGCGCAACTATTAAAATCGACATGAAATGTTCTAGAAAGTTCTACAAATTTCTGGAATGATCTAGAATGTTCTAGAAGGTTCTAAAAATTTCAGGAATGATCTAGAAAGTTACTAAACGTTATCAACTGCTAAAATCGATTTAGAATGTTCTAGAAGGTTCTAAAAATTTCAAGAAAGATCTAGAAAGTTCCAAAACTTTATCAACTGCTAAAATCGATATAGAATGTTCGAGAAAGCTCTACAAATTTCTGGAATGATCTAGAAAGATCTAAAAACTTCTAGAATGATCTACAAACATTAAAAATGTGTATAGCTGCTAAAATCGATATAGACTGTTTTACAAAGTTCTACAAATTTCTAGAATGATCTAGAAAGTTCCAAAATGAGCGCAACTGTTAAAATCGTCATGAAATGTTCTAGAAAGTTCTAAAAACTTCTATAATTATCTACAAACATTAAAAATGTGTATAGCTGCTAAAATCGATATAGAATTTTTTTTTTGGCACGACATGTGACCTCGACTGGTCTGATGGTAAACGCAGTGGAGGTCCATGAGCATTGACGACTAGAGAACCGCTCGCACCTCGCAGTCGCCACCACTATGCCGGCCTGAGAAGGTGCGTGATACTCCGCTTGAAGGATCCAAGGATTGGGAGAATATATTCTAGAAAATTCTACAAATTTCTGTTTCCACATTTACTAAAGTATTTCTTATTTTCAATTCGTTAATTAGTTAATTAATTTAATTTGATTAACTCTATAAACACCGTATGTTTAATGGTCAAATAAGTCTCTCAATATCTAAGATAGAAATCTACAATATCTACGTTAGAAAACGGATCCTTAAATGTTTTTTATACCATTAAACATACGATGTATTTTAACCCGAGCAACGCTGGGTTTCGTCGCTAGTATATTATAATAGTATAAAATCAGTAACTAAGTAATTAATATATGTACCTATGCATTTATACATAACATTATAATCTCGTCTCCAAGATTGCTAGATGGCAATCGTTAATCTACGTCCAAGTTCGATGAGCCTTCAAGTTCTATTTCGAGATAGAGTTCAAAGTTTAGACAGATTTTATAGAGATAGAAGACTAACTAGTATAAACTGCCATATTACTTCAAGTAATGTTTTAAATTAATTCATTTATTTTAGTTTATTCAATAAATCAGATTGAGAAGTTTCGACTGAAAGTAAAAGTAAAAATCAATACCTACTAATACTACTTAACTCACGCCCTTGTTCCTAGAGGGGTAGGCAGAAACTATGGAGCGCCAGCGACTCCTCCCTCTACATAACACGTTCGCTTCGACCATGCATGCACGTCGGTTGAGAGTGGTTATAGGTCAGTGGAATTTGGAAGTAGTCTGATAAAATGAGAGGAGTTGTATACTGTTAACCCAGAAGCACATTCGTCAAGTCGGCATAGCGGAGGCGAATGTTGCCTAATAGTTGTCTCTATTAATGAACGGCACTTTTGTTTATGAAATAAATAATGTTGAATTGTCGCATATTATCTACGAAGCAAAATGTCAATACCACATGTGTTCCAACCACAATATTACTTTTGTTCATATTTATTACAGTTTTCAGTTAACAATTGAACAAACCCGGAACTTTGTTTAAAAGTTTTTACAATGGAATGAAATGAGACGTAAAATGAAACACCAAAATATTATATCATCGGCTAAATAATTTAATTGACTATATTATATTTAATTTAATTTCAACATAATTTAGTTAAAGTTGGAATTGCAAAATTTTTATCTTAGCTTATTAAATAAGAGCGGTTGAGAAGGTGGACTTAGGGAGGTGGACCCACGTTTAAATCTCACAAAATTCCGGCCGGTACCAATGTACATAATATCGTCGTTTAGAGCTTATAACATAACATACTCGCTAATTAAAAGGGTGGTAAGCAGATTGATGACGGTTATTAGCCAGTCTGCCGTCAAGTGGAAGTAACGGAAGTATAACGAAAGGAGTGACTCATGCCATGTCAATAGCGATAACATTCGCTGCAGACATTTTCTATTCAGCAGACGGAGTGCGGGCAGATGCCGAGCTACTGTAATAGTAAAAAGTAAATCATATGTTTTTAAAAGTCACAAAATCGATTGGTCTCCAGCTCTCTATTCATGACGTCACGGGGCGCCAACAAGACGCGACATTTAGGCGTCAACGCAACGCAGAGGTTTACGGGGGATGAATTTGACCTACTTGGACTGACTCGAGACTAGTATAAACTTTTGGACTTTCCCCACGAGCTATGACTAAGTTCTAGAATAATTTGTATTATAGAATAGTGACAAATTTGGTAACTTAATGTATGATAATAGTTGTATAATAACTTTTTGACTTTGTAGGTACTTTAAATTTAAAAAAAAGTTCTAATAGATAAGTGTTATTATTGTGTAAATGATTTTTTTGCAGATGATTGTTTGACATTGTAATTAATATGTGACATTTGTTTTTTTTTTATTATTATTTAATATTTTTTTGTTGCAAATGAGTCTTTATGGAGAAACACTAACATAGAAATAAGACCATTGTTACTGATCCA
This sequence comes from Tinea pellionella, assembly GCA_948150575.1. Lineage (NCBI taxonomy): Eukaryota > Metazoa > Arthropoda > Insecta > Lepidoptera > Tineidae > Tinea > Tinea pellionella. Next base: position 6,239,983 of record OX411252.1, read on the forward strand.
TAACCAGTAAAAAATATTCGATTTGATTTGTAGGTACTTTGTATATGTATATTCACGCCTGCCTTACCAAATCCGAGGTAAATAAAGGTTTAAATCATTTTATTGCAACAACGGCTGTCGGTGACTGAATGGCACGCCCTAGCTATGACGTCCCAATTCCTAAGTTTGTTTCACGAATGAACAAATGATATTATTATGTTTTAAAAAAGAAAATTAAGTAAAAACCCATGTATTCTCCCAATCCTTTCACCTTGGATCCTTCAAGCGGAGCGTGAAAAAGCACCTTCTCAGGCCGGCATAGTGATGGCGACTGGAGCCACCGTGCGAGCGGTTCTCTAGTCGTCAATGCTCATGGACCTCCACTGCGTTTACCATCAGACCAGTCAAGGTCACATGTCGTGCCAAAATAAAAATAATAAAAAAAAAAGCTTGGATTTAGGACATTGTATGTTTACGTAGGTATATGTGTGCATTTATTATTACATTTTAATGTAATTAGATTGATAACATTAAAGATTTTTGTTCATAATAATTATATTTAGGCATGAATTCAATTAAATCGCGCTCATTAATTAGTATTCGAATAAATATTTTATAAGGCTTCTCGTTGTTTTCTTTCGTTTTTCCATTAAGCTTTTAATTAAAAGTTTGAAGTCATTACTGGATATGAATACAACTATTTAAACCCAGTTTTATATTATTTTTGGCTGATTAACTTTTAATGGGACTTTAGGACATAAGAGACAAATCATATTGTCATAATTCGTATATTTTTATTTTCTCAAGCTGGCATAGCGGAGGGGACTAATGCCTACAGATATTTATTTGTAGTGGCAATTGTTTCTGCTTATGAGTCACATTTTAGATTAATATAGACAGACACATAAAAATTTAATTAATAAAATTAATAATTATTAAGTAATTGTACTTTCCTAATTATAATTTTTTATATTACTTATTTTTGTAGGTTTTAAATGTTAAATACAGAGCTATACAATGTAATTAGCAACCATAATCAAGTGAATTTGTGTATTTTTTAACAGTAAAATGAATAACATTTAAGGAATTTTTAGGATTTTAAATTTAAAATTATTTTATTTGTGGACGTGTCAAAATATTTTGAATATAATTAGGCAGTAAAGTATTTATTAAATTAAAGTAATAAATTGGCGCAGTGTAATTTAGATTTGTTTATAATAAACGGTTCTGTCTATATGTTTAATCCTGCACAGCTTACTCAAGTAAATCTAGTTTCGTAATTCGGTACTGAAGTGTTTATTCAGGCGGTTTGGATGTAATATTACGTGACAACAAGTTTATTCCATTTAAATGTTTTTATTTAAAATTCTATGGCTGAAAATAATACGTGGAATGAAAAAAATTTTAGTTGACCTAAAAATAATATTATGAAACCCAGCTATAAACTTTATTGTAGTTTCTATTACCTTGGCCTTTATTACCTACACTATATGGATTATAATAACTCGATTTAGAACTATAAATCTAATACAATGTTATTAGCAAATTGCACATTAAAACCATTTACATTTTAGCCACGGATTTGCATTTACCGACCCTATTTTACAACGTGGGCAATCAAAGCTTATGTGATTAGGTCTAAAATGTGAATATTTACGAACTTAAATTTGTCCTGATTTTAATTTTTTTTTTAACATTTTTGACATCTTTACCAGCATGTATTGTACATACATTTTTTTAAAATACACACAGTACTTAAGCACATATTTATTTATTTATTTAAGCACAGTTACAATTATTCAAATTACACAAAACAAAAACTTATTAATTTTATCAATGATAAACTTGATAATAATCGATGACAACTATGCGTGACATCTACATAACATATTAGGTGAAGAAAAACTTAAAAAATACTTCTTACTATAATAGAAATAAAAAAATATGATTTATTTTTATAATAATTAAACTTCAAATATTATTAAAATTTAAAAGCACATACATGCCCTGACTCCAAACCAAAATGGATCCTGTATTATGGACTATTTATGTCAGAACAAGGACAAGACACACACAACTCGGGACTCCATTCTATGTCTATAAAAATTTATAATAAAATACCAGAACATTTAACAACGTAGAAAATATTTTACAAGACATTAAAGCGATTTCTAATAAAAAATACTAATCAGTTACCGAATTTTTATTAAATGACGAAATGTCTGCCTCTCTCGCTTTTCCTACTTTAAGTTTAACATTAACCTAATTTTATTTTTAATAACATTTATATTTATGGAGTTTTGGCGGTCATCTCGAGACATTAGGTTATCTGCCTCTAATTATTTTCCTAAACTTGTGTTTCTTCGATTAATTAATGTGTAATAATGGTGGATTATTAACCATTAAGTGTTCGTGAACGTGCGTGAGTGTGGGGAAACAATTCAAAAGAAGAGAACATGTGTTTCCATTTTCCCTCCAAAACTCCGTAGGAAGTTTCAGTAAAGATACCTACCACTTTACTGAAGCAATTTTTAATTTGACTGAGACTTGAGCTAAATGTTTAGTGTGATGAATGAATGACTCGTGATGCAAAAATATTTACTTTGACACTGGCAAATTGTTATAATGCCATATAAAACAAAAAATAATAATTTATATTTATTAAATTAAATAATGTTCTTGCTACGCCCTCCACTTCACTTCGACGCTCTCATACGCACGTTAAGGGTTCCTTGTTTTTGTTATAAATATTTCTATTAGAAAACGAAACCTCACGGGGACTGGCGGGCGGAGTGTTGTCACATGCCGTGCTACAATAATAATAAAAAAAACCCTCCGCGTAACTTATTCTACAATAAGGTAGACAGAAACTTATTTGTTTTTAGTCAACAAGTCGATTATAGTCAATAACAAATTATGGCAATTAAAGAAAATTACCTTACATTTTACCCTGTGAAAGAAATAAAATCAGATGTTCTTGAATCCAGACGCCCTGATGGCGCGACTTACTGGCGCCTCTGATGTCACAGTGAAAATACGAGCAGATAGATTTCAAGTTGAGACAAAGTTGTTATTTAGAGCGAGCTTAACTCAAGTTCAAGGATCTCATCTCATCTCTTGTTTAAGAAGTGTTAAGCAAACTGATGATGGTTATTAGTTTAGTCTGCGTGTTGGGGTAGTACCATGACTTTCAAGTGACACCAGTTTAGTAGCGATCAGTGTGCCTTGCCAGTGGATGGAGAATATAGAGGAGGCGATCGGTGCCTACTGACATTTCTCTGTGGTAGCAGTTGTCTCCGTTCATGGACCGCACTCTAGCAATAACAATAAATCATCAGGAGAAATGTCCACAGGCTTCCGCTATGCTGGTTTGAATGTGAAATAAAAGTTTTATTTATAACCAATTAAAACGTTCAAGTAGTAGGTGTAAGTCAGCAGAAAATTGAAAAGTAAGAAGCCAATGAAGGTACTATCTATTTTCTCATACCTAAAGGAAAGTTTCACGGTTAACGGTTGTGGGGTATCCAATCCAGTTCGATGCCCGGTTATTATATTTTTTATATTTTTCTGTAATTAAAATTATCTGCTTACCTTTCTAGGTATTATACAATAGCATTAGTTATAAAATAATTTTTAAAAATATTAATCTTAAATCTTGCCCTAAAAATTAATGTTATTTAAGGTATTTATTTTTAAAAAGGTCTTTTATAAAAAGGTTTTACAATTAGCCTGAAAAAATAAGATGTAAAATATTATACATAAAATTCGTGTAACTTTTTAACCTGCTTGATGCTACGGTGTTCCAAATTAATTAATATTTTGATTTAAAAATAAAACTCGTGAAAATCACATTTCCATTTAAATTTTATAATTAGATCATTAATTAAAACTGGAAGAGTGAGCCCAGAGCCGGCATAACGGAGACTGCTGCCTGGAGAATTTCTCTGTGATTACATGTCGTCGTAAGATGTTATTAAGAATTTTACTGATTACAACTCTACTTCAAGAGTCTCTTGAATGTTAGGTACTTGATAATTTTCTGTACATAGAAATAGATTAAATTTAATTGATGGCAGCTCGGTGAAGCTCTTAACTTGTAGAATTAGTGGGTTTCGCTTCAAACTATGATTACAGTCAATTCAAACAAGAACTATTCTGTTTCAACTGTTCCAACATAGTTTAGATTCATTGAGCTTTTGAATAATGGGCTTATATTACGTTCTACACTACAATAAAAAACAACTTTTTATATACATAAAGTCTATTAGAATAACATTGAACAAAAACTAGGGACAACAGTCCGCCTGATGTAAAGCTGTAAAGCATTCCATGAGTGGAAACAACAGCTACAGCTGCAGCTAGTTCTGCAGGCAACAGTCCCCTCCGCCATGCCAGATTGAAGACACGAATATACACCATACATTAACAGGGTTTTTTTTTTAATTGTAGCTCGGCATGTGACAACACGCATGTAAAGCTAGAGTGCGGTCCATGAATGGAAACAACTGCTACTACAGAGAAACCTGTCCGGGCAGCAGTCGCCTCCACTATGCTGGCTTGAGGAGACGAGCATGTACCATCCAGATTGACAGCGCACACTCCTCTCATTATACCTGGCTACTTTCAAACTATTCCCGAAACGCGACAAGGTCACTTCACGGGTGTTACATTCGAAAGTGGTGGTACTACCCCAGGACGGCAGACTGGACAAATTACCATCATCAGTCTGCCTACCACTCTTTAATAATGCCTATAGGCACTGAGCGACTAAAGTACATATAACAAAGTTACATTGATACCGGTCTTTAGCGAGGTTCGAATACAGGTCTCATCGATCGTGAATTCACGCGTCTCACCGCTAGACCACGGTCGCTCAGTACATTCGTTTCGTTATATTAGTTTCAAGCTGATTCCGAAACTCGACTAGACACAGTTACACTTAAAACCGGAGTCAAGACTCAAGAGAATATTGAAATTAATAAATCGTGTTTTATTATTAAAATAAATTTAAAAAATAAAGATTTGCAAATTATAAACAATGAAACCTACACAGCCTGTAGGTAAAAATTGTATTAATTCTTCTGACAAATTGTACGTATACGTTACATAATGCATACGCTCCAGTGATCCATTTTAATACTACAAATTGATGTTAAATGTATAAGTAACCTAACAAAAGCAACATGGCATCTATCGGAGCTGTCCTGGATCAGTGGTCAGAGTTATTGGTTGGCGAACTAGTGATCTATAAGATCTAATAAATCTAAATCTGGGATGTGTACATGTACGTTACTATAATATATCGTGACGGGCGTAATCCCTAATGTTAGGAATTGTTTCGAAGTCAATACTTAAGCAAATCTTATGTTGTCTTGAATTGAATTTGTAAGAGTAATAGGTAGACTGATATTTATTAGCCCAGGCTGTTGTCCTGGGGTAGTATCATCACTTTCAAGTATAGGCACCTAATCGCGTTTCTGGGTTAGTTTGGTAAAACGTGAGGAATGTGCATCTCCTCAGACCGCTATAGCGGAGACGACTGTTGCCTGTAGATTCTTCTCTTTAGTGGCAGTTGTTTCCGCTCATGGACCGCTCTCTAGTTTAACTTTAGTGTAGTATGGTTTCATATCGAATAAAAAATATTAGCAATTTATATAATTAATTTAATTAAAATTCAATTCATATATTTTTATTAATATAATTGCAGATATAATTTTAAAGAGTGGTAGGCAGAATGATGATGGTAATTTATCCAGCCTGCCGTCCTGGGGTAGTACCACCACTTTCGAATGTAACACCCGTGAAGTGGCCTTGTCGCGTTTCGAGAATAGTTTGAAAGTAGCCAGGTATAACGAGAGGAGTGTGCACTATCAATCTGGATGGTACATGCTCGTCTCCTCAATCCAGCATAGTGGAGGCGACTGCTGCCCGGACAGGTTTCTCTGTAGAAGCAGTTGTTTCCATTAATGGACCGGACTCTAGCTTTACATCAGGCGGTGTGTTAGAATAAAATAATAATAATAATGAAATAAAATATTAAATTATTGCACATATGAAACGATAAAATATTTACAAATTAAAATCATAACAAATATGTATGTAATCTACTTTAAATGAATTAAAATTTAATTAAACCGGTAATAATAAATTACAGATATACACGGACATTATTATCAGCACTTTGTCATATTAATTATATAACATGTCGTTCAATCAAACCCCTAATAATTTTAAGGACCGTAATTTGAAATGAAACCCTCAATTTTGGCTCTCTATAACACTCCCACCGGTACGTATCGAGGGACAGAGCTCGCAGATTGCCGCCTTTGTGCTGCTAAATTGGTTTTTCTCCGACATCAACAAGCTCTGATGATTGATTTGTAAAAAAAAACCTTGGGAAAGGTCCAGCGATTGTCAAAAGTTTATGTGCGAGCACCACAGTAATATGAAGCGTTCGGATTATGTTTATTAAAAATCTGACAGTGTGTGCGTGTGTTTGTACACATTTGTTTTTAGATTATTTTTTTAATTATTTTTGACAAAGGAAATTTAAATTAATATCACAAAATATGACCTTAAGTAAATATATTGACATATGTACTAATAATAATATCTATATTTAAAAACTGACATTGTAAATAAGACAGTATTGTAATTAATTTTTATCTTTAATTTTTTTTTTAATGAATATATGAATAATATTTGATGTGACACGTTGTGACTTGGCTGGCCAACAGCTGTATATAAATAAATAAATAAATATCATAATTACCTTTTTATAAAGAACTTATCCGTTAGTTAGAATGTGTAGAACGTACAATGATTGGATAAGTAAGCATAAGAATCAAGATATATTTAATAGTAAGTTTTCAATTTTTAAAAATAAGTTAAATGTGCCAAAACCTCACACATGTGCGAGGTTACTTGTAGAACATGTCATTGTAGTTTTATAATGATTAGATTTTAAGTAGTTTAGTTTTTTAGTGGGTTTATTTTGCATATTCCATGGCGTGCACACTATTTTGGGCTACAGTATAGCGCTAACACTTAAAATTTATATTCAGAAACTGTAGCCTGTATGTGTGCCTTAAAAATAAATAATAAAGAATTAATTTAAATATTTAGTTATTAAGTATAATGAAAAAATTTTAGTTTTTTTTAAGGTATACAAATTTCAAAACATAGGTACTAGTTGTCAGTTAAGACCTTTTTCCTTTGATCAGTGAATTTTATTTTCAGTTTTTTTTTGTAAATTAATATTGTTATATAAATAAATAAGTTTAAAATTAATAGGTCGTAAATGAGAAGATTACAGTACGAAATACATTGTAATAACAAAATTGACGTGCCGAGGCAAGATGAAAAAGAAAAACGGGTTTTGCTCCATAGTCTGAATACCTATTAGATTTTCGCTATTTATTCTGCGACTCACTCTTTTATGACGACCCAATATTTTTGCGCGCCAGTGTATATTGAAATTCAAATTGGGGTGGGCAAAAATGTATAATGAAGTACCTACAGATAGAGACTAACCTGAATAAAAATTAAAGTGGGTTGTAAAAAAAGATGTACATTATATGTATAAAAATATATGTTGTATAGTGTCTAAGCCCAATTTAAAAATAAATAAATAATGTCATATTATAATATTACACATGAAGTTTTGGCGGCCATCTTGAGACGTCAGGCAGACAACCTTTTGAATTATTTTCCTAAACTTGTATTTCTTCGAGTGTTAATGTGAAATAATGGTGGATTATTAACCATTAAGTGTTTGTGAACGTGCGTGAGTGTGGGCAAACAATTCAAAAGAAGAGAACCTGTGTTTCCATTTTCTCTCCAAAACTCCGTAGGAAGTTTCAGTAAAGATTCTACCACTTTCCTGGAGCAATTTTTGACTTGAACTGACTTTAAGTGTGATGAATGAATGACTCGTGATGCACAATATAATTAACTTGATGCAAAAATATTTACTTTGACACTGGCAAATTGTTATAATGCCATATAAAACAAAAAAAAAAATACACATTGTAAGATGCATTTTATTTCTTTCTTTATTTCATCCTTAAACATAAAATAATATAGTTCTAAGTTAGAGTGTCGTAATTAAAGATAGTTAACTTATTAGCTAGCAAAACTAATTTATGACTAGGATCGAACTCTAGTAAAGTTAGTTTAACAACACTTTGCAGTAACCGCTAACTTATTCAACTAAAACCAAACTTTATCACAAAGGATATGATAAACAATAAACTAAGTGCTTTCTGATTATGTTATTACGGTTGTAAAATATTGAAACAAATTAATATGATGTCTGTGGACCACAGAGATATGTCTGTAATCATCGCCTCCGCTATGTAAATGAGAATGCTCATTTCTGGGCCCACTTGATACCTAACAGTATGTAAACACAACAATATTCTAAAATAATATCTTATTTTTTATTTATTCATTATAATTATATCAACACATCATTTACCAATCAATAGACGATGTTTAATTACATTAAAAATAGGTATCTTCAATTATTAAAGCATTTAAAATAATAATAACCTCAAATATTGCATCAGAAAACATCTAATTACTCGAAAACCCGGGTGAAAAAATTAAAACTCATTGGTAATAAGGATTTATTTTTCTACAAAATTAACTAAAAATCATCGACAAACTCGAGAAAAAAATTGTGGGCCCATTTTTCTTAGGCGAATGGGCATTCTCTTTTAAGACCTCCTTTTGTGAGCCTCCATTCAAAAGCTTAATAAAAGTTGTCACTTGATCAAATCGAAAACAAAATGTATGGGATTTGACGTTTTCCATACCAATATCATACCAAATCCATTTTATTTTCGATTCGATCGAGTGACAATTTTCTTTGGCTTTTGACTTTGGCCTCAGGTTGACAGTGCATATTCCGTTCGTTATATCCAACCATACTTCCAAGCTGATCCCAAAACGCGACTAAGGCAGCTTCTAATTTTATCCTTTAAGAAAAGTAAATTTTTGTCGAAGAATCATGAGTCTGTTTATTCACGTAGAACTTTTGATTGGATTCTTCGATTTTCATAAAACTTCCTGAGTATTGTTAACAAAGGAGCCAGTTCAGTTAATAAACACCGACGATGTTTTACGTGTTCTGAATATCTAACTACTTACTAATCAAATTATATATTTCATTCTATTGATATCGTTTATTTTAAGTCTTTGTTTATCAAAATCAAAATATTTATTTTCCTTCCTGCCAGATGTTCTGCAAGAACCCCGTTGGGGCACTGAAAAAAACTTATAGATATACATTACTTATTATTATATAAAAATTCACTTAAATTATAATAACTTTATATTTTACTAAAAATATCTTTAATTTATAAACAAACTTATTATAATTAGACTCATCTTTTATATGGCCAGGCAAACTGTTGAAAATCTTTACAGCCATGGCATATGGCCCCGAACTGAACATTGACAAACTTGACTGTGGTATCGCTAATTTGTTTTTATTTCTTAAGTTTCTGTTATTTCTTTATTATTTTAAAACTAAAGTCAAAAGCTAATTAAATAAAGGAGTATGCTCATTTTCGGACCCACTTGGTACATAATAGTTTGGTTACAAAACAATATTCTGAAATAATATTTATCTTGTTTTTTTATTAATTCATTCTAATTATATCGACACATAATTTACCAATCAATAGACAATATTTAATTACTAAATAAAAAAGAGATATCATCAATTATTAAAGCATTTAATATAATAATAACCCCAAATATTGCATCAGAAAACGTCTAATTATTCAATAACTTGGGTGAAAAAAATAAAACTGATTGATAATAAGGAATATAGATTTTTTTTTCAACAAAATAAACTAAAAAATCATTGACAAACTCGAGAAAAAAATTGTGGGCCCATTTCTCTTAGGCGACAAAGAGAAGTGTAAAAACAAAAAACAAATGATAATATAATTTAAAAAAACTTTATGTTATCTACCTACCCGTACAGTATTATAGCGACGGCGATGAAGCCGCCGTGTAAGCGCGGTTCTTAGTCGTCAGTGCTCATGGACCTCCACTGTGCTTACCATCAGGCTAATAAAAAATGTTGTTTTTTTTTATAGATGCCTAATTTGAGCTAATGGGACCTCAAAGGGACGGAGGGGCAAATGTTAGTAAACTAATAAACAATTGTGGACACAAGTTCTTTACTAGAATAGTTTAACAAAATCTGTAGTCTTCAGTCTTCACGTTAATCGGATGAAGCGCTTTCTGCGCCTTGTAGGTGAAGATACCACACGTATTACCCACATGCTAATTTTACATATTAATTTAGTAAAGTATGCTACTTATTCTGGCTGGGTTAGTAAACAATTCCATGAAATATATTAATTGAAGGTTAAACTACATCTGTATGAAACTAACATATGCACTCAATGACCTATATGCACTATTAAAGAGTGGTAGGCAGGCTGATGATGGTTATTGGCACAGTCTGCTGTCCTGGGGTAATACAACCATTTTCAAGCGTATTGTGTGTTTCAGGATCAGTTTGGAAGTAACCAAATATAACGGGAGGAGTGTGTACTGTCTGTCGTACACATTCGTCTCCTGAAGCCGGCATAGCGGAGGCGACTGGTGTCTGTAGAAATTTACCCGTAATAGCAGTTGTTTCCGTTTATGAACTTTACATCAATCGCAGTATTGTCAAATGCCGATCTATAATATAAAAAAATACGCCAAACGTCATGCACGGTTCGTTTTATATTTGGTTTATTCCTCCAGGGTCATAAATGTTCATATTATTGATTTATTTTGAAATGTAATGTACAAGCATTTTCATGTGTAAAATAAGTTTAATTAGACACGACTAAAAGTCAAACTTTTCAATCAACGAACTTATCTTCAACTTTAAACACAATAACAATTTTAATACATAATTATTTACAATTTTGCAGTTAAAATCCAATAGAAATCTCCACCATTCTAGAACAAATAGCTTTGAAAGCGGAGATTTCTTAAGCCAATGTAACACAAAACCGACTAAATCTGCATTCTTATTTCCTTTAAAAGCAATAACCCGCGCAATAACGACATGAACAGGTGGTGCTTGGGTCTCAAACTGCAGGCAAATGCGCTTTTTTTCTAGCGCTTTAAACTTAACTGCAGAAGTCGTTCCGTACACTTTATTACATTTAAAACGTAAATATACCATTTCAAAGAAATTAAAAATCTTTTACAATCCAACTACGATTTCACGTAATGAGTGGTAATTAATGTAAACGTTGAATTACCGCTTGATATAATGTTTGCGATAAAATTAAATGTAATTAAGATTTCATCTCTAATTATGGACGTTATACTTATTTATATACGGATACCATATTTACTATTCGTATACAGGTATTAATATATATATATTTATATATCTATATATAATAAAATCAATTGCTGTTCGTTAGTCTCGCAAAAACTCGAGAACGGCTGGACTGATTTGGCTAATTTTGGTTTTGAATTATTTGTGGAAGTCCAGGGAAGGTTTAAAAGGTGAGTAAATATGAAAAAATGCTTGGAATATAGTAAAAACAACAATTTTGCTTTCTCTTAGAAACTGTTCCTTTGGTTTTGAATGTCAAACATTTGATGTTCGTCTCATCGTTTAGAAATCAATTAAATTTAAAAGTCGTTCAGGAATGCTTTTTATTAACCGACTTCAAAAGGAGGAGGTTATCTATTCGTCGTGTATTTTTTTTTTTTTTTTTTTTTTTTGTGGCGATGTTCACTCATATCTCCGCCGTTTGTGGACCGATTTTGATGATTCTTTTTTTGTTGGATAGAGTATATGTCCGCATTGGTCCCGTTTCAATTTGAAGAAAATATTCCATCTCCAAGGGTGGAAAATTAGGGGATGTTTCGCCGTTTGTGAATCGATTTCAATGATTTTTCTTTTGTTGGACAAAGTATGTCTCGTGATTGGTCAATTTTAAATTTGAAGAAAATATTCCATCTCTAAGGGTGGAAAATTAGGGGATGTTTCGCCGTGTGTGAACCTATTTCGATGATTTTTCTTTTGTTGGATAAAGTACGTCTCGGGATTGGTCCCATTTAAGGAATAAAATATTCCACCTTTAAGGGTGGAAAATTAGGGGATATTTCGCCATTAGTGAACCGATTTTGATGATTCTTTTTTTGTTTGATAAAGTACGTCTCGGGATTGGTCCAATTTAAGAAATAAAATATTCCACCTTTAAGGGTTGAAAATTAGGGGATATTTCGCCATTAGTGAACCGATTTTGATGATTCTTTTTTTGTTTGATAAAGTACGTTTCGGGATTGATCCCATTTAAGGAATACAATATTCCACCTTTAAGGGTGGAAAATTTGGGGATATCTCGCCATTAGCGAACCGATTTTGATGATTCTTTTTTTGTTTGATAAAGTACATTTCGGGATTGATCCCATTTAAGGAATACAATATTCCACCTTTAAGGGTGGAAAATTAGGGGCTATTTCGCCATTAGTGAACCGATTTTGATGATTCTTTTTTTGTTTGATAAAGTACCTTTCGGGATTGATCCCATTTAAGGAATACAATATTCCATCTCTAAGGGTGGAAAATTAGGGGATGTTTCGATTGATTTTAATGATTCATTTTTTATCGGATAGGACTCGAGAGTGTCTGTCTATAAGCCCGCTCGCTACTCATCACATTTTATTTGAACAGCGCGTTTAGAATGTTATCCATACAATCAATCAACAGTTACAACTAAAAATTACAAAATAAAAACATTTCTGAAAAAAATTGAACCGACTTCTAAATAAAACACAAGGCACTAAAAAGTAAAAAAATAATTTTAATTGAGAGTACATACACACAATTTAATAACCATAAACATGAATAGATGCCTATTTTTATTTACACATTAATTATCTGCATTTTATCTAGCATATATCTGAAGTCGGTGCAAGCATTTGAAACATGTTTTATGATTGGTAATGTACCTAGAATCAAGCAATGCGGAGTTTCATATTTGGTTGGCACCGATTTCTATGCTATAGATGCTAAATAAAATGTAGACAATTAATGTGTAAATAAAAATAGGCATCTATTCATGTTTATGGTTATTAAATTGTGTGTATGTACTCTCAATTAAAATTATTTTTTTACTTTTTAGTGCCTTGTGTTTTATTTAGAAGTCGGTTCAATTTTTTTCAGAAATGTTTTTTTTATTTATTGATTCTGAGGCGGTACGAAGTTTGCCGGGTCAGCTAGTATCTATATAGATGTTTATTATATAAAACACAAACTACATTATAATTACCAACCCTACTCATCAACTATAACAAGAAGAGTGTGCATTGTCAATTTGGATGGTGGACGATGATGGACGGCATAGCGGAAGCAACTGTTGTCTGCATAAATTTCTCTGCGGCAGCTGTAGTTTACGTTCATGGATCGCACTCTAGCCTGCGATATGCTAAGCTATAATAAAAAATCCTTTATTTTATGTTTTTGGCTTATTAAACCAAAGTCGTAACGTAACGTGCGTGGGTTCGATTCCCACTTTGGTGCTATGAGTTTATTACTCAGTGTTTTTTTCTGTTTTTTATATCATAATTCAATAACAACTTCATTATGCTTTATGTATCTAAGTAGTTGTAAGTGGGACAAGTAAAAGCCTGAAGGCAACCTTAATTGGGTACGATGTCGTGTAGATAATTAACTAAGTAATATTTTGTTAATATTATGATTTCACCTGAATTAATAAAATTACTCTGGAAAGGAAACTTAACTGCTAACAAAGTTTTTAATAGTTAAATGTTTGTTAAGGTTAGTAAATTATAGTATATTAATATTGTATATGTTTACAAACAGATATTAAAGTCTATCGTTCAATTCTCAGTAAATAAATAAAAAAAACGACATTTATTTCATATTAATCTCACGTAGTATCATAAAGTTATTGTATAAAATTATAATGCGGAATTATTACAATATTATAATGTAATTAAAATTGAATAGAAAAATATTGTCGCATATACTTGTGGAGAGAGAGTCCACTGCTATACAGTGCTCAGTATTTTGTATTTATCCATCCGTAGTCCTTCCGACTGCAGAGTTAACAAATTATATTAATAAGGTTTTTCATCACAATATTATTTACTAAAAATATTTTTAAATTAACAATTAATACTTAAATCAAGCTATCGCAAACTATTCTCAAAATTCAGCTCTGGGTAATACTGAACTTGGAGAATGCGATCAAGTAAACCCAACTTGAGAAGTTCTGATTAAAACAAATATTCATAATGAATGCAAATACATGCAAGTTTCGAAACCAACTACTGTGCTACGAAACAAGCTACGGTACTACGAAACAAGCTACGACGTGGATACATTTAATCGAATTTGTTACACGCTGACATAGAAGCTACATTTTATAGCTAGTTAAAAAAATATTTTCATATGGTAATAATAATAGATGTGATTTACTTGCCATGACTTATTTAATTATAGAAACTTTACCGAATAAACCTTGACCACAATGACTGCAAATCTTTCCATCGGCAGCGCTTTCAACTGCTGGGTTGAGGTCATATATGACTGAAAAATACTTTAATTAAAAATACTCGATTGCTAAATAAGTTCACAAAGTATGACAATTCCATGTAAAACTATTTAAAATAAAAAAGAACCTACATTATTGAGTTAGGTAAAAGCCTATAAAATTAAAGTTAGTAGGTTATAAATCTATGCCAGGAAAACGCATTGCTCCAGTGTCATGAATCAGAGGAACAAAAGTTGGTCAGAACTCCGAAACCATCGTGGAATACGTATTTTTGTTTTATAGTCAGAATCATGACTTAGAAGAGAATTTATTTTAGATGATATTGGTTTAAATTGCATTTTTTTTTTTTAATTGTCATTTTTGAAATAACAAAATATTACGTGCTACTTAAAAAAAAGCACATCAAATAGAAAAGCCGCCATGTTTAATAACGTTTTCAGCTCGTTAGTTATGTATTTGTAATCAAAAAATAATATTATTACAGGCCCGACCTAAATTGCTATCTATTCATATGAAAATTGATTTACAAATCAAACTAATTCCTGTTTCAATATTATAGATTGAATGTATCATTGAAGCTACTATCAACTCACAACTTCTTACTTTACCACGACCGGCATAGCGGAGGCGACTGCTACCTCTTAAGATTTCTCTGTTGTAGCAGCCGTTTTCGTTCGTAGACCGCACTTTAGTTTTACATTAGGCGGAGTGTATAATTTAAAAAAACCTGTGCCAACGCGGAATGTATTTTAAAAAATCAAATTATACCTGTCTAGTACTACTAGTGGCCCTAAAGCCTCTTATTATTATATTTTAAGGCCAAGTAAGGTAATTAGAGTTTTGGCGACCATCTTGAGACGTCAGGTTATCTTATTTTACTAAACTTGTGTTTCTTCGAGTGTTAATGTGTAATATTGGTAGATTAACCATAAAGTGTTCGTGAACGTGCGTAAGTGTGGGCAAACAATTTAAAAGAGTGGAGAACCTGTGTTTCCATTTTCCCTCCAAAACTCCCTAGGAAGTTTCAGTGGAGCAATTTTTGACTTGACTGAGACTTGACTTGACTGCTTAGTGTTATGAATGAATGACTCGTGATGCACAATATTATTAACATGATGCAAAAACATGTACTTTGACATAGGTAAATTGATATACGCCATATAAAAAAAAGTAAGGTCATTTTATATGTAATAACTATGTTTTCTAGAGTATAGTTTCAAATTCCTATTCAAAAAAACAAAACGTTTTGTCAAGGGTTGAACCTGAAAACATATTTTAAAATTCCAGATTCTCAAAAGCAGTTCCTCTTAAAACCGTGAAACTAATTTAGTAGTGACTGTGCATTCTTATTTGTAATATCACATTGTTATGATTGAAAATCGCTTACACGCATGTTTCAAATTGAAACTATATAGGTAACGGATAAGAGAACAATGTGCCGTACGTCACCAGTGATGCAGTCATGACTAAAACGTTGTCGAAATAGGCATAACTGAAAGACCATTTGCAACGTGCAAGGCATGAACGGAAGCTTACTATGCTCTATATTCGCTAAATTACAGTGCTACATTGCTACATTTTCGGTTATGTAACGACATTTTAATGTATTTTTCAAGCAAAAATACCAAAGTATCATTTTATACCAAACTCAAAAGTTTTTTGATAGATTTCAACACCATGTTCACACTTACTCAGCCACGGTCGCTCTGTCTATACCATAAGCAACCAACAGTGAGGCGATCACCTTTAAATATGATTTTTCCTATTCACGATTCTTTTGGAATGGAGCATCCACGATACCAATTTCATAACTGGTAAGGTACTAACTCTAAGATGGTTAATCGTTATTAGCGGCCTAGTGAAGATGTGTTTCTGGATCAGCCTGAAAGTAGTCTGGTATACCGCCCACTTTGCTATTCATCTCCTCCAGCCGTCATAGCGGAAGTGACTGCTGCCTGCGGAAATTTCTTTGTAGTAACAGTTGTTTCCGAGAATTGACAACACACTTAATTAACATCAGGCGGACTAACAAATGTGTACAATTTGACATCTATATAATAAAATAGTTAAAGAAAAGATAGAGATTAGATCGTATAAAGTTTATTTAATACTCTTAACCGACACATTTACATCTATTTCAATCTGAATAAACAAATGTTGGTGCCACTTGGATTCAAAACAATTTAATTTGCATACACTCAGCCTAGATTTTGTTAAAGTGAAATTAATTTGTTTTTTATTAGTCAAGCATTCTAGGATTAGTAGGGGTAGTACCACCACTTTTGAATGTAACATCTTGTAGCGCTTCGGGATCAGGAAGTAGCCAGGTATAACAAGTGCACTGTCAAACAGGATCTGTAGTAGCAGTTGTTTTCGTTCATGGACCGCACTCTAGCTTTACATCAAGCATAAAAAGATAGTACTTGTATTAAAGACACTAAGGGACTTAAAAACACAACAATTTATAATACATTGACACAGATCGTGATTTTTAACTGACTTCGAGAAGGAGAAGGTTCTATGTTCATCGCGTATGTTTTTTTATGTACATATGTTCACCGATTTTTTTGAGAGATACAAACATGGAGTTCTTCATAACCTCTTCAAATTAAGGGTAAAAAGGTACCTCATAGGCAAGCGTGCTCCATCTTAGACCGCATCACTGCTTAACATCAGGCAGGGTGTGGTCAAACGTTTGCCTATTAAGCATAAAAAACTTTCTTCTTTCTCAAATTCGATGAATTTATATAAAATTACTTTAAAACGATTACAGAAAATATATCAAATAAAAAAGGTCTCGATTATATATGACCTTCATTGCGAGTGATTAAACCCGGTGACAGTGTCTTCAGCGTATGTAGTTTAGTGATGCGCCGTGTGCTCGTGATTGCATGCCCATTACCGTGAATCTAAAATGGCTTGGTGTGTTACACATTGAAGTATGATTTATTTCTAGTTAACCAGTATAACCATTATCAATTGTAGAGCGGTCATGGTCTAGTGTGGACTCACGATCGAAGTGACCCGTGTTTATTGTAGCTCGGCATATGACATCTCTCAGCCTGATGCTAAGCTAGAGCGAGGTCGTTGATCTTACAATTGCTACATGAATTTGTACAAACGGCAGTCGATTCCGCTATGCCGGATTGAGGAGACGAATGCCCACCATCCATACTGACAGTGCACACTCCTTCCATTATAACTGTACTGCAAACTGATGGTTATTATCTGCCATGCTAGGGCAACACTACCACTTTCTAATGTATCATTTTTAAATTGAATTGACCAGCTTGGAAGCATAGTGGAGGTGACTGCTGCCTGGAGTCATTTATCTATAGTAGCAGTTGTCAAAAAATGTTTTAAACTCGTAATAGAAATTGACCTAACTATTTGTAGTGTCTATAACTATAGACTATTGTAACTATACTCTTTGATATAATATAATAGCTATTACTTAGTGAATTACGTGACCACGATAATGACATTAGTTGGAGACGATGTACTGATGAACAGCCTTCACTGAAATTAAGCACCACTTAAATTTAACTAGTCTGTCTTAGGAATTATTAAGTAGGGGAAGTAACGTTTAATATTATCATCACGTTCATGTTTAAAGTATCTATGTCACTATGATAATTTCGAAAATATTTAAATTATTTTTTAATGAAAAATAATAATATCTATCTATATTAAATCTCTCATTTTCTCTTTTAAAAACATTTGAACGCAGTTTTATTTATTTTCTGGACAAAGAATGTTTTCTTTGGGTAATTGCTATCTTTAATATTTAGGGTATTCCCAACCAGTTACGAGTTCACTATAAAATTTTCATAAATATCACGTGTACATGCGTGACATGTGCGTGTCTAGAATTTGTGATGTATGAAACTGACAGATGACACACAAGTGGGTTTTATTAAATGTAAACACAAATAAATGCTTTTTGCGTATTTATCTCCGATTTCAAAGTCATTGTTACGCGGTTGTCAAAATTACTTATTTAAATCGAAAGACGATATTATTGCAAACCATTTCTGTATTCTATTCTGTATTAATTTAACCCACAATGATTCGAGAAAATTTTCGGAAGGAATTAATTAAAAGTCAAAAGTAAACAGGGAAGTTCGAATAATTCAGTTGAAAAGTTTTCGTCGCGGCATATAATAGCGGTTTCCATTTCTATAAAATTTAATTTAAGAAAAAAAATACCCGGAGGTGTTTAAACAAAACAATGGCTTATTATTTGATAATAAATTAAACACGACTCAAATAAATCATGTGCTAAGGTTTACTAATAATATTTTTTATACATTTTTATTCCTACTATAATGGACGCCAATAGGCATGTGGAATAAACAGAATTATTAAAGAATGTATTTACTAAAATAATAACGGACGGTACCGGCGATGTCCGGGCTTAATAAGTTACCAGCTTTCGAATTATGAAAACTTTTCTTCTCGCTCTTAACTTATGCAATAAGCAAAACTAGACGGAAGTATGGTCGGGAAATGTCTGGTTTGTATGTGTTTTTGTACAATTTTTTTACTTCGTCATGAGATAACATTCGTAAAATTTCTTTTGGAACAATCGCCCTGACTCCTTTCGTTTTCGAGATATCGCGGTCGCTTCAAGTCCAAAAGCCTTAAAATTTCGGGTCTCTAGCATCATAGTTTCGGCTGTACGTTGATTTTATGAATCAATCAGATATTTATTCAGGAATTCCTGTTTTATTATTTAAAAATATTTTTTTATGCATAAAACTTTTATTTATGTGGACGAGTCTCAATAGGTGCCGATCTTTCATTCCCTTCGTTACGTGGTCAAGTAGTATAAGTTTAAATAAGAATAATAATGATTACACAACCTTTGTTTAACAGCGTCGTTCCAGTTTATAACAGGAATACAAGGAATCTAATGTTACAATTCGATTTTATTTATGTCATGCTAGGTCTAGGCACTAAAGAACAAAAGTGTATATGTATGTCGGAACGGTCATGAATACGGATTCAAATTTGAACGATTACGGAAAGTAACTTGAAACGAATGAATACGCGGTCATGAGTACAAGCGCTAACTGGATATGAAACAAAAGCGTGGTTACGCTTTGACAGACTGAAAATACATTACTCAGTGGACACGTTGTGACTTGTTTGTGCGGAGGAACTGTCGTGTTTCAGCATAGTAATCACGCACAAATAGAGGATAGGAGCCATGGACCGCTGTAATTTTAGAAAATTTAAATCGTGAAGTCCACGTCTATTAGCGCCCCGACACGAGATAGAAACAAAACACGAACGACGTGACCACAAAGTTGTTAATATTTACCCATATAACATATTCTTTGCAAAAAATCACGAGTCTCTTGTGGTAAAAACAAAATGTAGGAAGTTGAACAAAGAGAAAGTTTTTTGAGCCACGACAACGCGACGGGTGCTATACGGAGAGATTGTAGCTTTTTATTTGTCATACACCGCGAACGTTGAAACATATCTACCCTTAAATTTTGTCAAAGACCTACAGTAGGAATACATTATGTAATTTGTTTTAATATATCACAGAAAGATTTCACGCAAGCCGTGGTATGTAAAATTAACAATGACAAAATGGCAAAATGTGCGATGAAAACGTGTTAATATCCAAATATAAACTTCAAAAATTAGTAAATAATTTTTTTTTATACATTCAGTGTTGTCCGTTGAACATCGTTCCATGTTCCCGTGTTTAGGAGAAATATTAATAAAAAAAAAAATTCAATTGAAGCTACTTGAATGCCTTTTTGTTATGCGAGTATTCATACTTTATATTATAATATTAATATAATGAACTATTTTTAATTAAAACGTTTCAAAAGATACTGTAAAAGCATTGCTGAGGTAAATTTCTAGTAAAATAAATAAGACTGCTCATTCAGATTCTCAGATAGCGAAGGAAAAACTCAACTATTTTATAAGATATTTGAAAATTTTACCAGACCGAGTATTTTCAACGAAAACAATTTTCAATACTTATTTGGCTCAGACATTTTTATGCATAATTAATAGCTTCCATTAAATGCATTTTTTATATAAAATTCACTTTATAATAATAAAAAACTTAGCTTATATTTAAAAGAAGCCTACTTTTTGAGACATAATATATTAGATAATATCTTTGTTTATTTTCCCCATTAATTTTGTGTCCCAAAAAAACATCATCTGGAGATTTGCTTCATTTAGTAAATTCCCTGAGGCTAAATTTTAAGGAACCGACGCTGATTTGAGTAATAACCACAGAATAACAAAAAAAAAAGAACGTATTCTAATGTAACATAAGTATTTTTTAATAGTAATTTATGGTGAAAAATTTTTTAAAAATCAACACGCTGACAACAGTCTGCAATAGAAGTATTTTGAGTTTTTATAGCGACATGGGTTCGATCCCCTCATTAGCCTTTACTATTATATTTAGCACTATAATATTTAATATATCATAAAAATAACTAATAATATATTTGTATTTTTTCAGGTAAGACACTTTATAATAAAGAAAAAAAGGTAAATAAAACATTATTAAGCTAATTTTTTCATGTTAAAAGCAAAAATAAAATATGAAATATGTTTTTCTCTCGTTATACTAATGTAATATTTAACTTTTGACGTTTGCATAAATTACAATGCAATATGAGCGACCGTGGTCTAGCGGCAGCGGATGGACCTCACGATCGACGAGACCCATGTTCGAACCTCGCTTAATTCTGACCGGTACCAATGTATGTTATATGTATTTTGGCCGCTCAGTGCCTGTGATACAAACACTAGCTTAGTACAGCTATAAAAAATCATAATCTAAATATTTTTAAAAGAAATAAAACGATAATGTTTTTCAACATCTTTTTAATCCTAAATTTACTTTGAGCTTTTTTATTTGAGGAATTTTTCACCTTTCATTGTTACAATTGACGTTTGAAAAAGACTTTGTTGTCTAAGAAATAAAAGTGATTTTTCAAGTGTGATCTTTTATCGGTGTCGTTACAGTAAACTCCTGTTATTTAATTTGATTAGTGAGTATAATCCGATATTAGCTAGACAAAATTTTTCAAGAATTTCTTTATATACTTATAAAAGATTATTTTTAAAAATGTAAAAGTAATAAACACTCATTTTTTAAATGTCTGGACACCTAAAATGCATAATATAGTTTAACATTAGTACCCGTTAGAATTTAACGAGATTTGAACACGGGTCTCAACGATCATGTGTGTAAGGCTTCGATCGCTAGACCGCCGCCCCGCAGCCGCTCTTATTATACTTCACAATTGTCTTTTTACGATTCTGTCAGTTTTGCAATTTGAAATTAACTGGTTCATTGGAGTGTAGGATGATGTTCACGTTTTGTCATATACCGACTCTTCTATATGGAAATTAGTTGGCTTCAAGTTAACAAGGTCGGGACTTTTGACATCTTAATTTTGCAGGATAATAATTTTCTGAACTCTGCATTATTAATTGGAATCGAACACGTATCGTATCAGTTCCTATATATCAAGATTTTAATGAAGCGACCTAAATGTGTTAAAACATTAAATATTTAATTTTTAATTGTAGCTCGGCATGTGACAACGCTCCGCCTAATGTTAAAAGCTAGAGTGCGATCCATGAGCGGAGATAATTGCTACAACAGAGAAATGTCTCCAGGCAGCAGTCGCTTCCGCTGTTTACATCATTGACAGAACACAATCCTCTAGTAGTGGTTCTACTCTAAGACGGCAGATGTTTAAAATATACGATATAAATTTTACCCTAAGAACGCATAAGAAGCGCAAGAAATTAATAGGAAAAACACGTCCGAAAAGACACCTCCGAACATTCGACGCGACAGGAAAAATATTAAATTTGCAAGAACACTGTGACTTCGGAAAAGATGATGTCGGCGACGTTATTAAATCAGTAGGTTATTCTGGATACCAGGTGTGACACGACAAAGTATTACAAAACTCCATTCGGGAATATATTATAAAATTTACTGGCAAACTGTCGTTCGATGCCGTTGTCAGTCAGCGAAAACTTTCTCATTGTACTGAATAGTACGTTGATTTTTGAAGTTAACGCAAAGGATTTTCTCTGAGTATTAGTACAAAAACAAATCACGTAAACCCAAAACAAAGCTTATATTTTATAGTGTTACTTTTACAATAATTTAAATAAATTTGAACCCGAAACCCGAAGACCGGCTCGCGCTAACCCCTACACCGCGTAGAGGCCGTCGTAGTAGGTGAGATGAGATCCGTGTTCGAACCTCACTATATTCTGACCGGAGTTATGTTATATGTACAGTGGTCGCTCAGTGCCTATAGGCTCTACTAAAGAGTGGTAGGCAGACTGATGATGTTTATTAGCCCAGTCTGTCGTCCTGAGGTAGTATCATCACTTCCGACTGTAACACCCGTGAAGCGATTAATTCTTTTTAAACTTTTTTTTTGTTTGTCTAAGTTATAAGGTGTTTCAATATAAGGAAGAACAAGAACGAACCGGAGGATATTTGATCAGTTTACTAAAAAAACAGATATCATCGACTTTTTCTGATTACTCAACGTTAGGTACTATTAATGGTATATAAAAGAATATTCGATTTAGACGGTGAATAACGGCGATCAAATAACATTTCACTCAATTTCTATTAGTATTTTTATACGAGCAAACGGCTTTGTTTGTTTACGTATCTTCGTAGATTATCATATTTTTATTATTTCTTTATATAATAATATAAATTGAAGTGATATACCATTTCTACAGAAAGATACACGTACTTTTAGATTTAACAATAAAATAAAATTATGATAGAAAAAATCATGTTGCGTATTGATTTTTCTACTAAATTGTCATCCTAATTTTATTAATAAACAAATGAAGAACTGTTTTTTAATGTTTTCTAGATATAAGGTTTCCTTTGTTATATGTACTTTGGTCGCTCAGTGCCTATAGGCACTATTAAAGAGTGATAGGCAGATTGATGATGGTTATTTGCCCAGTCTGCCATCCTGGGGCACCACTTTCGAATGTAACACCCGTGAAGTGACCTTGTCGCGTTTCGGGAATAGTTTGAAAGCAGCCACGTATAACGAGAGGAGTGTGCACTGTTAATCTGGGATAGTACATGCTCGTTTCTTCAAGCCATTCCAAGCCAAGCCACTCTAGCTTTACATCAGGCGGTTGTCACATGCCGAGCTACAATAAAAAAAAACAAAAGATAATTCCCAAGACTTATAACTAAATCTCAAATATAACAGGTTTTTATCACCTATCATCAAAGGACCATGTTCCTTAATAGAATAGAATCTAAACAATACAAACCAAGAAAATAAATAGCAAATAATAAAAACGATACGAACATAGACCATATAGTACTTCGGACAAGAAAGAAAGCACTTACGGTTGTAAAGAATACCTCGCTTTAATTTGTTTAGGGTGTGTTCAGACCGAGGAGGTTATAAAATACGGCACCACACCCAAATGCAGTTATGTGCACGTTTTACTGTTCACTAAAGTCGTTATGTCATCTACCAATAAAGTACGTATATCTTTTAGTAAAAAATATGGATACCTACTTACTTAGAAATGTTACTATATTTTTCTAATAAAACATGTTATAGAATGTTACAGGACTATAAAAGCGTTCACTTGTGCTTATAAATGCTAATTCATATGCCCATATGTATGCTATACATATGTAGTTTTGCAGCTAACCTGCAGTTAATTGTAGGTAACTATCTAATATTTTCCAAAAAAATTTCACATAAATATATTAGAATTTAATTAACAGTAAGGGGATACATTTATGACTACTCAAAATTACGTTTAAAGATAAACTGTCTTGAAGCAAAATTTATTGAGTGAATTTTATGTTTACACCCTGTAATAAAACACACCCTATAACATAAAATATACCTAAACATAACATAGTGTGTTTTCTAATATTATGTAACTTTATGACGGAAGAAGGTTCTCGTCTATAACTTTCATTTACCATCTAAATGATAGAGACATTTAAACAAAGAGACAAAATTAGACATGCTTCAATTTATCGAATTGAATAATTTTGTCTGGAAATTTGTTGTTCTAATTACAGTCTATCGGCTCTGTGCCTAAATTCCCAGAATTAATCAAGAGAAAATTGAATTTATATCAATATTTAGTTTACAAATAACTGTTTTAAGCGTGTGTCTCGTTTTTAAAAATCATGATTCGCGGATATTTCTCCATCTTGTTTGTGGTTTGAGAAATAATTATTTAATTGTAGTAAACTGTCAACGCGTCGTGTATTTACTTATTGATTGAAAATGTATTAATGTCGTTAACAGAAAGGTAAACAGTAAAAGCAGCCTTAATGTTATGAACTTACGGCCATGTTTTCTGATTGTATGTTTTATTTATATCCTTAGGTGTGACCGATAATATGATGTTCTTGCGAACGACCGTAGCCAATCTGCAGTTAATTTTCACGCTGCACCTAAAAGTAAAGTCGTTAAATTTGTTTTAGTAATAAACTTTGGCATTTATGATCTTCTGGACTCATAGGAGCATGGATAGATGGACTTTTTTTTTTTTTTAGCCAAGATTTTTAGCCAATTATGAATTAATTTCTATTGATCTGTTGTCTAATGAGTTTAAGGTGGTGCAGGTAACCTGCTGCTGATAGTACATGCGTGACATGTTAGTTGTTACGTATGAAACTTTATGAAAGAGTTTACAACTACTGGCGCCCGTTGAAGTCGTTGACTCGCTAACAAGGACTTCAAATCACTATACGTTGTTATAGGTTCTAACTTGAACTGTACTATACCAAATATCTGGCATAATGTGATCACATGATGGACTACTAGAAAAGATAAACTGTCAGCCTCATATATTACAAATGTCGATTCAATATAACTCTGGATTCAGAATATTAGAGACATTTTTCATCCTATATCGAATTTATAAATTTCACTTTATCCGAACCTTCCTTGTTTACCGATAATATTAGGCTGTATGATCGATAGCAGTGTTTACAATTTTCATCTTCAGACCTTCATTTTTTTCCTTATTCAAAGATTATTTGATAATATAATTGAATAAACATTAACAAGTTACATGTATAATCATAGAGATATATATTAGAGGAGTAAACTTCATACATCGGTCATGAAAAAAGCGTAAGCCTCTTCAAACGATTTAACAATCTTGCCGTCAAGGCAAATACTAACTGACAGAATACCTAAAAGTGACTGCGGTCATCTTGTCTCTCGCGTCACATTGGGAGCGTTTTAGCTTATTTAGTTGTATAGATTGATATGAAAATTTTAATATATTTTTTTTCACACCCCTTTTAAGTGTTTATACCGTATAAGTGACTTACCCGGGTTTCAGGATCAGCTTAGAAGTAGCCGGATATAACGAGATACAGGAAAAGTGTCTAGCGACCATTAGGTTTTGTTTAAGCTTAAAAGTTCTTAGAAAAACCTTGTTTTATATATAACAAAGTTACTATGGTACCTGTCGATATTTTTTTTGAGGTCTAAACCTAGGCGAGCCAAGGTCTATAAACACCCATCCAACTCAACCACGATCGTATCTTATAATGCTAAAATTCCTTTGTTATTTTCCTGTCACTCGGAATAGCAGGCTTTCAAACGTCCATAATACTCTATAAGCAAAGAATAGAGAGAATTACTTTAAGCCCTGCCTTTATAGATGGCTTTATTTAGGTTATCGACTGTCCACTGAAACAATAGTACCTAATCTTTTTATATCTCTTCAAAGGCTCTTGGAGATGTCTGAAACTGTTTCCATAAATTTTATTTATTTTTTATTTGGTTGATCCAACGATAGTGGTCAGACCAGTATTATTTAATTTACTTATAAAAGAAGAAGTCCTGACTGACTGCTTCATAATCAACGTACAGGCAAAGCTATAATGATGACGTAGCTTTCTCGAGTACTTAATTTTTTTTTATTGTAGCACGGCATGTGACAACACACCGCCTGATGTAAAGCTAGAGTACGGTCCATTAATGGAAACAACTGCTACTACAGAGAAACCTGTGCGAGCAGCGGTCGCCTCCACAATGCCGGCTTGAGGATGTACCATCTAGATTGACAGTGCACACTCCTCTCGCTATATTAATTTCTTAGATTACTTTATTAGACAGCTAAGAAACAGTAAGGCGATCATAGTTTATGTTTATTGTAAATTAAGTTTTAAGAACAAAAATTTAAAGAGTTCTGTACATCCATATATAGAACATCCGCTTATCTGTGGAACTGTGGAACTCCCTCCCGGTGTCTGTGTTTCCCGACACGTACAACATAGGTCTCTTCAAATCGAAGGTGAACAGGTACCTCATAGGCAGGCGTGCTCCACCATAGACCACATCACTGCTTAACACCAGGCAGGGTGTGGTCAAACGCTTGCCTATTAAGCATTAAAAAAAAAAAAATCTATTTAGGGAATATTACCGTGAATATTATATAAGTATAAAGTCACGCGACTCCATGTTAAAACAAATGATAGGCTAAGAATTTATGAAAATGTAAACGAGTTTATGTAAATATTTTACCTAAACAAATATCCTAGATCCTTCAAATCATTTTGAAAAGAAATTAATCAAAATTCAGTTCAATATAATTACGAGTATTTTCCTTAATTACTCCGGAATTAATATTTAATTTTGTATACGTAATAGCAATTTTAATAAAAATTAATTTATGACAAAAATTGTTTTGTGTATTAAAAGTCATTGTTAGGGCATTAATATAATTGTTGTTACGATAGTGTTAAATATTTTGTATATGTTAGTATATTTGTTGAGTTAATTAATTAAACTGTTAGTACCATAATTAAGGAATGCTTATTTTACTTATGTGAATAAGTTTTTTTTAATCGTAGCTCGGCATGTGATAACACTCCGCCTGATGTAAAGCTAGAGTTAGGTCCATGAATGGAAACAACTGCTACTCCAGGGAAACCTGTGCGGGTAGCAGTCGCCTCCACTATGCCGGCTTGAGGAGACGAGCATGCACCATCTTGATTGACAGTGCACACTCCTCCCGTTATACCTGGCTACTTTCAAACTATTCCCGAAACGCGACAAAGTCACTTCACGGGTGTTACATTCGAGAGTGGTGGTACTACCCCAGGACGGCAGACTGGACTAATAACATCATCAGTCTGCCTACCACTCTTTAATAGTGCCTATAGACACTGAGCGACCAAAGTACATATAACAAAGTTACATTGGTACTGGTCAGAATTAGCGAGGTTCGAACACGGGTCTCATCGATCGTGAGTTCACGCGTCTTACCGCTAGACCACGGCTGCTCAAAAATAAAATAGTAAAAAAAATAATAGTAAAATGTAATTAAAATTATATTAGGTCGGAGTAGTTTTAAAACTACTGAATACTATATCAAACGGCAAAGCAAATAATTACAAAAAATGGGACACTTAAATATAATAAAGTTAGGTTAATTTTCGAAGAGGAAGAGAAATCGGTGAAGTTCTTAAAGCTTGTCTGAGAGTCCAGTCTGTCTTTCCGGGGTAGTGCCGTGACTTTCAAGTGTAACAACCGTGAAGTAACCTTGCTACATTTTGGGGTTAGCTTTGAAGTTACTGAGTATAATATAGGGAAATCTGTCCTGTCAACCTAGATGTAGCAGTCTCATCAAGCTGCTATAGCGGAGGTGACTATAGTTTATTGTAGTAGTTCATGGTTGGATTATGTAGGCTGTAAAAATCGTGTGTTACCATTAGTAAAACGTTATTGCAAGATTTTTTATTATTAACTTTTAATAAAAGGTTTTCATGTAAAATCGACTCCCACCCGTTTATCAGCTGTGAGTTGAATGACCGCGACAGTACGAGTAGATGCGCCAAAACCTGTAGATGTGTCAAAAGAATAAATGTATAATCAAAATATGTACCAAAAAAAGACCAAAACAAATTGCTATATTGTTTCTATTTCAAAAACTATTGCCGAGTTCTCAAGTAACTGTCATGAAAAACTGAAATTCTAACTTGTATTGTAGCTCCGTCGGGAGATCAAAGTTGTCGTATGCATTTAGAAATCGCTGCATTTTCTTTTATAGTCATGCTTCTTCAAGAATATTTCATATTTGAAATTTGAATGACTTTTGTATGTTTTCTAAAATTATTACAAATACATAAAAATAATTATTTGTTTTCAGACAGATTTTACAATTACCTATTATTTATTACGAGGTAGATTAAGTTAGGTTATTATTTGTTTACAAAATATTATTATATAATATTTCAAATTTTAAGTGAATTTTAAAGAATAAAATTAATGTTTGTTTATTTCGTATGCATCTTTTTGTGGCGGCGCTAAACCAAACTTGAACGGCGGCAACCTCAACTTGGCATGTCACTATTAATTCGGCTTGTTAATTTCTTGAACTCCACTCGAGGCCCTTTCGAGGGCGCAGCCATTGGCAGTCGCTGTCGTCGTCTCTAGAGTTATATAACCTGTTTATTCAGAGCCTTTTTTATATATAGGTCACTACTACACTATTTTATCCTTATCTCACTACAGATGGACGGGCTAAACGCGGACAAACAGTTAGAAGTTCACAATGCGAGTATATTTGTGATATGATAGATGTCACGTGGTATTATATAGGTTGCTATATATGTTATATTGTTCATAATAGCGTAATGTCATAGCTGATAGAAACCAATCAAGTGAAAAGATAAATTTAGTTAGAGAATCCTTTGTTAGGGTTATCAAATATATGTTTTTCTGCTATTGTTTTCTTATATCTACAATTCTACTAATATACGTTTTTCTGTATTGATTAATATTAGAATTTGGTTTCTATTGGCCCTGTGACGTAATGGTTAACGCACTAGTCTGTCACACGAAGGTCGAGGGAAATGTAAAGTGGTAGAATTGAATCTACACCATTTTCAGTCAATACTCGCAGTATAGATATTGTATTGTAACAATTGTATTATATTGTATTGTATTGTATTGTATTTATCGTTGTTATGTTTGACTCTCCCTGCCTGCCTCATTTTAATAATCAACAGTGATGTATAATGCATTACTACCACATGCCAGGGAATAATATCAAAATGATATATGCGATGTCACTTAAAATGACATGAATTAAATCAAAAATGTTTCAAATCAACATCCAGATAATCAATAAACCACATAAAACCAGAGGGTCTACTTTAAAATGGCGTAAAAATAAGTTTCGTTACCAATTGAATCGAAATTTAAGAGTGGTAAGTGTTATGTATTAATTATTGTATTGAGGGTGGTGGCAAAAAACTAAATAAATCAGTCAGTTACCAACCGCCGAGTTTCATTGACATTACACTGGCGACGAGGATTAAAATTGTTAATTTAACTGTTAAAATTAATTAAAATTGTCGTTTAATAATGCCTATCGGAAATATAGAACCATTTAATTTAAATTCGAAACAGTGGCCGGCATATGTTAGACGCGTTAAACAGTATGTCACGTTGAACGAAATTGGTGAAGAATTGCAAGTCGCGTTATTAGTGACGGTGGTAGGGGAACAAACGTATAATTTAATGTGCGATTTATGTTCCCCGGAGCACCCAGAAAACAAAAC
Organism: Tinea pellionella; assembly: GCA_948150575.1. Lineage (NCBI taxonomy): Eukaryota > Metazoa > Arthropoda > Insecta > Lepidoptera > Tineidae > Tinea > Tinea pellionella. Next base: position 6,270,139 of record OX411252.1, read on the forward strand.
TTTCGACGAACTCGTTAATATTGTGACGCAACACTTGGAACCGCAGCGTTCCGAGATCGCAGAACGTCACGTGTTTCGTTTGAGGAGGCAACAACCGGGCGAACCGCTGAAGGAATACCTTCAAAATCTAAAACATCTAGCGGCCACGTGCAATTTTAAAACGAATTTAGAAGAGAATCTTCGCGATCAATTCGTGTCCGGTCTAGCGAGCGACGAAATGAGGTCGCGACTCTTCGCTGAAAAAGAGTTGCAATACCAGAGGGCGGTGGAACTGGCTCTGGCTCTGGAGGCGGCAGAGAAGCACGCGGAGACGAGCGGCGGGTCGAGCGCTGCCAGAGCGGCGGGCGCTGACGAGACGGCTGCGACTCCGCCGATGTGGCGGCAGCACGAGCAAACGGCGGGCGAGGGCCTGCATGCGGTGCGCCACACAAAGCTGTCGGCAGCGCCCCAAGTACCTTGTTGGAGGTGCGGGAAGGCGCATCATGCGGAGAAATGTCGGTTTAAGTGGTTTACGTGTGATAAGTGTAATCGTAAAGGTCATCTCAAAGTGATGTGTAAAAGTGATCAGAGTAATAACAAAAGACACAACTTTATTGATAGTGATTCTGATATAGATTTGTATAATATCCGTGCGAGTGCGATCGGAGATAAACCGTACTATGTGAGTGCCAATTTAGAAGGTGTGAACGTCGAATTTGAGATCGACACAGGGAGTAAAATTTCTGTTGTAAGCGAACAATTTTATAAACAATTTTTTATATGTAAAAAGATTTATTCCGATGATATTAAATTATGTTCTTATTCTGGCTCACGAATTGAACCATTAGGGTACATAGTTATAGACGCCATAATAGGTAACATTAGCTTACCGAATTTACACTTATATATAATTAAAAATGGCGGGCCACCATTGATAGGAAGATCATGGATGCGCTGTTTTAAAATTAATGAATTATGTGTAAATCAAATTATAGCGGAGAATAAAATAAGTTGTTTACCTAAGGATCAAATTGTGAGCAATTTATTGAAGGAATATCCGGATGTTTTTAAAGATGCTTTGGGTGAGTGTAAACAATCTTTTCGACTACAGCTGGTCGATGAGTCACCGGTGTATATGCGCGCGCGACCCGTACCTTTGGCGCTGCGACCCGCGGTCGAGGCGGAACTCTTACGCCTAGAGCGAGAAGGGTCTATTTACCGAGTACAACATTCCGATTTTGGCACACCGATAGTACCGGTAATTAAAAAAACCGGTGAAATTAGAATTTGTGGGGATTACAAAATAACAATAAACCCTAAGTTAAAACGTGATTATTACCCACTACCGCGAATAAACGAATTATTTACCTGCTTGAGTGGAGGTGAGGAATTCACTAAAATTGATTTGACTAGGGCGTACATGCAAGTACCGTTAGAAAAAGAATCCCAGAAATTTACAGCGATATCGACACACTTAGGAACTTTTGTTTATAAACGTACGCCGTACGGATTGTCATGCGTACCGGAAAAATTTCAAAAATTAATGGAAGAAATATTACGCGGTCTTCCCGTAGCACATTTTCTCGATTACATATGCGTCACTGGGCGTAATCGTGAACAACATATGATTAATTTGCGAGCTGTACTCGATCGACTTCGAAGTATGGGCCTTACTGTTAAATTAGATAAATGTACTTTTTTGCAAAAAAATATATCATATTTAGGTTTTATTATTGATAAGTATGGATTGCACCCCGATTCGACAAAGGTCGAGGCAATTAAAAAGGCCCCTACTCCGACTAATGTGACTCAACTCAAAGCATTTTTAGGTTTAATTAATTACTATGGCAAGTTTTTACCTAATTTAAGTACAACATTATATCCGTTACATTTATTATTAAGAAAGGATACGCGCTGGTTTTGGAGTCAGGCTTGTGAGGAAGTATTTAACCTAATTAAAAATAGCCTACTGAGTGAAAATGTGCTCGCACATTATGAGTCGTCATTGCCACTTATTCTGTCCGTCGATAGCAGCGCGTACGGTGTAGGAGCTGTATTAGCACATAAGTACGCGGACGGCTCCGAGCGTCCGCTCAGTTATGTGTCGCGTACATTATCTCCTGCTGAGACAAATTACAGCCAATTAGACAAGGAGGCTTTGGCGATTTATTATGGTGTCACTAAGCATCACCAATATTTATATGGGAGACAGTTCACACTGCGTACAGATCACAAGCCTTTGACGTACATATTAGGCCCTAAGGGCGGTATTCCTCAAACGGCGGCGAGCAGGTTGCAACGTTGGGCAGTGAGACTAGCTGCATACGATTTTAAAATAGAATATGTTAGTTCAAAAAATAATAGCAATGCCGATGCATTGTCACGGTTGCCGATAGGTTTAAACGATAATAAGTTACAAACAATAGATAAAAACAATAGTTGTAATTATCTCTATTTTTTAGATGAAACATTGCCAATTAACAGTAAAGAAATATCAAGAGAAACACAAAAAGATATTCTTTTGTGTAAAATTTACGGGTATATAATGTTTGGATGGCCTAATATGGTCAATAATGAAGATGAAAAAAAATTTTTTTATAGACGCTCAGAATTATTTATAGAACACGGTTGTATTATGTATAAATATAGGGTAGTGATCCCGACTACGTTACAAAAGCGTGTGTTAGCAGAATTACATGATGGTCATTTAGGCGTAGTAAAAATGAAATCGATTGCTCGTAATTATGTTTATTGGCCCACTATAGATCGGGACATTGAAACAATAGGTCGAGAATGCAACGCATGCAAAATGGTACGAGACGCACCCCCGCGCACTTCTTTGCACCCTTGGGAGTTCCCGGGTGAGCCGTGGGCCCGCTTGCATGCAGATTTTGCACAATTTAATAGTCGGTATTATTTAGTAATAGTAGACGCGCATTCCAAGTGGTTAGAAGCAGAGGAAATTCGGGGTCCTAACGCTAAAGACACAATTAAAATATTTAGAAATTTATTTTCACGTTTCGGTCTACCTAAACAAATCGTTACGGACAATGGACCACCATTTCTCAGTTCTGAGTTCACTGAGTTTTGTGCAAAAAATGCAATTAGGCACACAACAAGTGCACCTTATCGCCCACAGGGGAACGGTGCGGCTGAAAACGCGGTTAAATCGGTAAAAAAGGCGTTAAAGAAGGCTAGTACAGACGGTATTGAGTTGTCAATAGCATTAAATAGGTTTTTATTTCAATATCGTAACTGCGAACATTGTACAACCAACAAGTCACCAGCAATGGCATTGTTGGGACGTCGCCTGCGCAGTCGCCTCGATATTCTGAGGCCGCGTACCGATGATATAGTTCTTAGGGCTCAAGAAAAACAGATAAATAGCTCAGCAGGCATAGAACGTGATTTACAAATTGGTGAGTCAGTACTGGCTAGGGATTATTCTGTGTCAAAGAATAAATGGACAGAGGGCCGCATAATAGAAAAAACGGGGCCCGTATCTTACCACGTCGACATGGGGAACGGTGTCGTATGGCGACGACATTCAGACCAAATACATCCAGTGTCGCGAGCACGTTATTCATTATCTCGTACACAGGATGACTCATCGCCCGCGCAGGATCACAACGTCGCACTTGTTTCGCCACGAAGCGGATCCTCGGAGCGTAAAGTTATAAAAGAGGGGCTGAGTCCCCAGTCTGTTAGGGAGGAAGATGTGGATGAACAATTCAGTACTCTAGTGTCGTCCCCAGCACTGACTCCAAAACCAACACTAATTAGCGATAGGTCTAAACGAGCTTTGTTGAGAGAACACAGAAAACTTCAGAACATGTAATTTCTATTGATTACAAAGTTTTTATTTTTTGTTATTATTTATTATATTTACTTTTTTATTTTTTTGGTTTAATGTTATCTAACTACAAGTAATTGTAAACTTCCTTTATTAATAGTTTTAATATGAGTACATCCATTTACTTAATTTTAATGTAAATAGTGATTTAGAAGGGGAGGTGTGTTATGTATTAATTATTGTATCGAGGGTGGTGGCAAAAAACTAAATAAATCAGTCAGTTACCAACCGCCGAGTTTCATTGACATTACAGTAAGTAGAATGACAGGCGTCCTGGCGTAGTACCACCACTTTCGAATGTAACACCCGTGAAGTGACTTTGTCGTGTTTCGGGAATAGTTTGAAAGTAGCCAGGTATAACGAGAGGAGTGTGCACTGTCAATCTAAGATGGTACATGCTCGTCTCCTCAAGCCGGCATAGTGGAGGCTACTGCTGCCTGTAAAAAATTATCCATAGTAAGTAGCAGTTGATTCCGTTCATGGACCGCACTCTAGCTTTACATTAGGCGGAGTGTTGTCATATGCCGAGCTGCTGTAATAAAAAGAATCTTGATGTAACGTATAAATCAGCTTACATTTCACTCGATTCAAATTTTCGAACCAACAATCACGAAACAAGAGGAAAAACGAAAGGGAGCTTTGTGGTAGGTCTCCAATTTAATGCAAATACACAAAAAGCAAACCGTATTTAAATTAAATCCGCCTTTGTGTCTAATTAACGCCGCGCTCGTTGAAGGGTGTATTCAAATATGCATTTCAAAATATCGTAAATCAGACAGAATATATTAAAAATAAAAATATTTAAACATCAATATGTTTTAATTAAATAATAAAAAAGGAACGTGGAAACAGAAAGAGAAATAAAGATAACGCGATGGAGAGAATGGGACAAAGGAGGTGCTGATGAAAAGAGAAGGCTAACGGTGACTGTGACGATAACATTTTTTTACAGTTTACTCCCTACCAGCATTGTGCATAACAGAAAATATGCAAGTAATATTATTAGAGGCTTGGAAAAGAGGAAATCGTATTAAAGCTGGCGTGCACTAAAGACGAATCGAAGTGCACTGAATCGAAAGTCATTTCTTCCGCGTACGTTCATCACAGACGAATCGCACCAAATTCGATTCACCGCAATAGTGCTCTTTAGTAGGACGCAGTTTCATAGTAAATATAAGTAGACGAGCCTAGTGGACGCCAGCCATTAGATTCAGACTTTGTTTGTATTCGTTAAAACGAATTTTGTACTATTTTAGATAAACAATGTATGAATAAAGTTTCAATTAAACAAAAGCAATATAATTTGTCACTACATGTTTATACACTTCATAACTTTTACGATATTATGGCTGAGACTGTGCTGTTACTTTTATTACCCTATTTTATAGGCGTAGTCGTGTTGCATTTAATATATTGTATTCTTATATGGCCTTAGGTCACGTTCACATGACACAACTGCTACTACAGAAAAATCTCTACGGGCAGCAATCGCCTCTGCTACGCCGGCTTGAGGAGACGATTATGCACCATCTAGATTGACAGTGCACACTCCTCTCGCTATACCTGTTTACTTTGAAACTGCTCCCGAAACACGACATGGTAACTTCACGGGTGTTACATTCGAAAGCGGTGGTACTGCCCCAGGATGGCAGACTGAGTAAATAACCATCATCAGTCTGCCTATCACTATTTGAAAAACCACTCACTGGTGCCCGTGGTACAACAGAACACTAGAAGGTGCTGTAAAATTTGTCAACTCAAAGTATGGGAGCTAGAAAGATATAAACGCAAATTACAATAGTAAATATTTGATAACAGCACGTACGAATCGCACGCGCGTATTATATGAGGCCACGCGTTTAATTGTGACGTGTTATGCAAATGTAGGCCTTATTATTATTAATGTAAACCCCCAATTGAAGGACCTAAATTGGACATTATTAAGTAATAATGAAGATTAAAAAATAATTTTCTTAATGGTAATTATAAAAGTAGCTTTGATGTCAGATTGTCAGCTTTTGTTTTTAATCTCCAGTCGCTTATGAATTACTTTTTATATAATTTGTAACATTTGTTTATGCATAAATAAGGTAATGGAATGAAATTAGAATTTTATTACTTCCTAACGTTGTGTGAAAAAAAATTATTATTGAAATTACCTCATTAATTAATTACAATATTTGTGGCTGCGTTGGTATAGACGTAAGCTCGTAGTGTTCGAATCTCTCAAAACTCTGGACCAGTACCAATGTAACTTTTGTCTTAAAGTGTAACGCCCGTGAAGTGACTTAGTCGTGTTTTGGGATCGGCTTATAAGTAGTCGGGTATAACGAGAGGAGTGTCCCTTGTCAATGAATGGTGTACGTTCATTTCCCCAATTCAGCATTGCAGAGGTGACTGCAAGGCATTTGTTTGGACCTCATTTAAGCTTAATATCCGCCGGAGTGTAGTAGTTTTGAAAAAAAAAAAAAACAATTTTATTAGATAGATATTAGAAGATATTTCCTACAACTTTTGTTCCGGAACTTTCTGGAACCGGACGGAACGTATTTTCTGAACATTTTGCATTTTATTAGAGGTCACGTGGGCCCCTTCTATACATATCAAAAAATATCTCTCTAACCCCCCGGCAAGTGCTCCATAATTCATATCAGTCAGTGAGTCAGTGAGTGGTAATCGAGCTTTATATAATATGAAATAAACTAGAGGAGCAAACCTGAAACCTCAGACATGAAAAAAGTGTAAGTCGCTTCAAACGATTTGGCAATGTTGCCGTCAAGTATACTAACTGAAAGAATACCTAAAAGTGGCTGCGGTCATCATTTTTCTCGCGTCGAATTGCTTATCTAGTTGAATATATCAATGTGTGGTTACATACCAAGTTAGTATAAAAAAAATAATTGATTTTTTAGTTAACCCAGTTAGCGGGTAGGTTTCGTGTGATCGTAAAACTAAAGTGGCTTTGTTGTCTTATTTATTTGAATAGTTGTTGTGGTGGCAACTATGTGACACAACTTCAACATAATAACAAGCGACAAACATAAAAACAACGCTATAATACTTAGAAAACTACAATTGTACTATTTTTAAAGTAGCATTTTGAACTTTAACGTGAATACCTTAAGGTGCAATATAAGATGCAACAGTTACCGTAGAAGGGTTTGTATGTAATTTATCGTGTAAAATAATGACGTAACTCCTTTGTGGATAGTAGTCCTTAGTTTTTTATGCTATATTGAATGTCTGGAAGAAGTTTTTTAGTAATTTATTTATTTATTTATTTGGAAAATTCACAGGTGCAGTGTAGAGGAGGTTTTATGTTTAAAATTGATTGTAATAATATCACTGCACCCTAAAATAATTTTCACTAAGCACATAAATTGGTGGAGTGAACGCATACAAAAAGGAAAAATAAAATAAAAATAAAATAGAATTAATAAACATTAGATAAAAAGAAAAATAATAAGTAAAGAAGGAACAATAAAATGAGTGTTACCAGTCATCATTGCCTATTACACCTACACCCACCCAATTCAGCATACATTTTATATTTAATGCATTTATTTTATTAAAATTTACCTTGCGTGTGTGTGATATATTTATTTTTTAAATTAAATTGGCTTTTCCGCTTTAATACTGAGGTCATAAGTTAATTATTAAAATAATAAATCAATTTAAGGGTAGTTTAAGTAGTAAGCAGATTGATGATGGGTATTAGCCCAGCCCGTCATTCAGCGCTGCTTTTCGAAATCCACTTGGAAGTAACCGGATATAACAAGATGAATATACGCATTCGTTTCCTCGAGCTGATAGCATGTAGCCATTTGTTTCCGCTCACATACCGCACTCTAGCTTGACCTCAAGCAGCCGAGAGAGAAAAAAACCATAATAAACAAAATCCAAGACAATAAATGAGCATTATACATTGCTTTAATTTCAAAAAGAGACTGGCGAAGGAGACAAAGCAAAACCACCCGTTTTGATACAAAAGCAGGTAATTTACATTCAACACACGTGCGCTCATTACAACCGCGTCTATTCTATTATTTACGACGTGTGTGTGCTTCTTGTTGCGAAATGAAAAATATGTACGTACGCTTTATTACACTTCGGAAATGAATGTGTGCTTACAGTCTTAAAGTGTTTCAGAGTTGCGGAATAAGAAGTCGAAGACGTAAATGTTCGAAGTTTAGACTAGATTTACATTCAACCTCTTTCAATATACTATCTTTTATATATCACATAAACTATTTGTATGGTTTTTTTTTAAAATATAATAATTACAATTTTAACAACAGGCTTAAATCCTGTTGTTATTATCTGAGCAGCAATTGTTTCCGTTTATGGACCACACTCTAGCTTTACATCAGGCGGAGTGTTGTCAATGCCATGCTACAAAAAAAAAACTATTCTTTGATTAGATTAGATAAATACCAATAATTGATACTAAGCTAGAGTGCGGTATGTATAAACTGCTACCACAAAAAAACGTCTGCAGGCAGCAGGTACATCCGCTATGCCGACATTAAGAGTCGAATTTTACATGACTACTTTCAAATGACTTGGTGTTACACTTCAAAGTGGTGGTACTACCCAACGTAAAGTTAAAAACCAACGTCAGTCTGACTACCAAAGAAAATATTTTAATTTAAAGAAATACTAAAACTATATTAATACATTAACTAAGAGTAAACCAAATATAGAACAGAATGAATGAGCCTTAATTAGTCATTTATCGGGAATATTTGATTGAACTGAACAAATAATTGATTATATCCAATAAGGTATTAATTAACTTCGTATTGGAACACTACATACATTTGTGTGGGTTACTAAGTATGTCTATGATAAATCAGTCTGTATTAGTATCTACTATGCCTTTGATTATTTACGAAGGATTTAATTTATCGAATCTAATCTCGTAACATAAGAACGTAACGAATAACGAATTTTGCAATTATCATCATCATCTTGACACAACTCCCTCGCTTCCCTAAGATCCACAATGGGCAAGGTATACAAGAACTAACTTATGTTAAATCGAAAACCATTTCAAGATATCACTTCAATTAGATGTATTTTTTAATTCCCGTCTGAAAAAACTTAAAAATCACAAAGATATTTGTAAAACTGTAATAACACGCGATCGACCTTTCTCGGACAGCCATAAACATTTGATAACATAGAGGGCACGAATATACGAAATGTTACGATTACTAAATTACAATCGCGATTTTAAAAAAAAACAAAAAAAAACAAAGCAATTATAAAAATTTTCCAGAAATAAAAAAGATAGCTGACCTCCCCTATTGTCTTCATACTGAAGCTCTACTTTAGCTCTACTTTTTCAACTCGATCAGAAAACAAATATATCATATATCATATCAGATTTATACATTCCTTTCGACAATCTACTTTTACTCACCTTTTTCATGAACCCAAACAATTAAAGAATTCCTTTCTCAATTCTCGTCACTACATTTTCTTTCAAATCACATCTATCGCTCATTCTATCCCCTTTTTTGTAATTATTTATTTTAAATATAATTTAACTAGGTGTTCCCCGTAATTTTGTATGCATATTTTTTATTATTAATTGACCGTTCTTGTTCCATCCCTCGGTTACCATTTCTAGACATAAAAATAGCTGTGCACGATTTCAACCACACTTCTCTCCCATAATCACCCATAATATAACATGTACACTGCTTATTGCGTTGTAATGTATGAAACTCAGTGAAATATGCCTGTTTCATACATTGTAAAAGGCATTGTACGCGTACGCTACGCAGGGTTTGTACATACTCTTAAAACACGTTCAGAATTAGAATTGAGTGTCGTAACGGTGAAAACAACATCATAAATGCTATATCTAAATAAAGAACATTATATTTAAATATAGGTTAGATTCGAAATGACATTGATTGATTTACGCTGGTGAAATGTGTTCGATTGTAAAGGGTGAGGGTGTGTTTTGGTAGATCGAGTGCTTTAGCGAAAAATTTGGATGAAAAGTAATATTAATAACGAGAAATAAAAGTTGTGACGCATCATTATATTATGATTCACCTATTGAAATTGACAATAATAATAATAGAGCGTTTGTTGTAAAATTAAACACCAAATGCCATTCATTTATTTATGATTTCTGATCTCATTTGCATGCAAAATAATTAACAACATAGTGTTTTTTCTATTTTATATTATTGCGTATTTTATCTTATAATATTATGTGGTATAATATTTTTATGGGACACAAGCTGAATAAGTTAATTAATAGCGGGCATACCAAGGTAAAAAAAATCTCATTTAATATACTGGGAAATTAAAAGACCTTAACGTCTTAATGTCCAGGTCCATTAGACCAAACAGGCCGCCACTGGTGAGCGGGTTATGTGAGATAGGAGCTCCTGAATTACAAAGGAAAAGGCCCTAGACGAGCAGTGAACTGAGAAAAAGGGAAGGGCGGTCGTATGAAATATTGACAGCTGCCTCCTCAGACAGTTAGGTCCGTTTGCTTCAGAAGGCCCGTTAAAGTTACTCTAACTTTTACGCTTACTTTAGCCATTACGTTTACATTTACGCCACACGAGTTGCACCATTATCGCGCCTGTCATTTTAGACGCTTACTTTAACCCTAACCGTTACCAGCGAATCTTAGCTGGTTAAAGATAAAGTAATCGTCAAACTGTATTATCTTTGTCGTCAAACTAATGTCACTAACGTTAAATGTATGAAAAGAAGCCAAATATGATTTTCTATTATTTTTCGGGATCAGCCACCCTTTTAATGATAACAATATGAATTTACACGGCATAGCAACGCGTGTGGAGTAAATGTAAACGTTTAACGGTTATAAATAGTAATAATAATAAATTCATAGTTAAAGTAACTTTAACGGACTTTCCGGTGCAAACGGACTTTACTGTTACTTAGGTATATTGTCTCATCGTAGATGAGTCACTAGACGGCAAATACCGAAACGAAGAATAGACGTGCCCTAAGTAAGGGTTTTGTTACGAATTTTTTTAAATTGAAAACATATTTTATACATATACTTATATATAACATATAATTTATTTTGATTGATTTGATTTAAATATTTCAAAAGCTTTGTAGTCGCAATGGGACGTCCGTCGCCGCGTCGGATCAAATTAAACAAATTACCTAAACGCGATATCAAATCTAATTATAAAAACGGAGTGAAAAACTGGGTGGTCATCAAACCTATACATCTTTATTTGTACAGCCCCTCACCCTTTGCTTATTTAATATGTTTTTTATATTAATTTTCATATTAATTCCACTTAGACGTTGACATTTTGTCAGATGTAAGGAAAAATGTGATTAAAGAAACTTTTTTACTTTGGTAATTCCTCGAGATTAATCAATCGATTTTTCCTCGTCCAATTTGTTACTTCCGCTTTAGTTAAAGGTGAAATTAATAAAACTGTCTAGAGAGAAAATCCTCTATGCGTTCATGTTTTATTGAGATATACTGGCGCGCGTGATAAAACTTTTCTTTTAAAATGGCCTCTATTTTTACACTTTTTTTACTGCTGTTCACTGCATAATTAATTTTAGAATTGTATTATATATTTTTGAAACGTGATTTTGGCGTGTTTTTTAATATTGTTATTTTACCTTCTGTTATTATGTGGGTGTGTTACGTAAAATTGTATTTTTAACGAGATAAGGAAATGTTTTCTTTGTTTTTTTTTTTGCGATTAAAATAATGAAGTGAATAAAGTCATGTGTTTTAATAAATATTATTTTTTGAATATTTTAAATATTTACCTACTTTTTAATTTAAATTAAATTTGTGTATTTTTTTTTAGAAGTTTTAAGTTTTTATCGCATTTTCATCATATTTCCTTTTAACAAAGGTGAAAGAAATTTAAATGCAACACGAGCACACTATGAATGACTTCACAAAACCAAACTTCGGCAACTTCTCTGAAAAGTGTTTCCCTCAACGAAGAGAAACTTAAACGAAGCAGTCTTTTTCTAAGAAGGATCATGAAAAACTGTACGGGGAAGTAAAAACTTGTCTTTGTTTCACCGTTTTAAATTAAGTTTAAAGAAAACATTCTACTTTTTGTTTTTAATTAACTACTGTTTCTGACATTTATTTTGATTTCAATTTGAGTTTTGTACGAAGTTTTTCTTTCCTTTTCTTTCAAATTTGACAGAAAAAATAGATTTTCGTTTAGTTTAATATCTTTTTAAACCGTTATTTGGCACTAAGGTTCGTCTCCTCCAGCCGGCATAGTGGAGGTGACTGCTACACGGAACGCAGTCATATACCGAACTACTATAAAAAAGGAATCAAAGTACACATAACAAAGTTAAATCGGTACCGGCCAAGATTTATGTGAATCAAATTGAAGAAAAGATTCAAAGAAAAGAAGAGAAAATCTTGTGTTTGTTGAAATACGTCACCAAATGTTATTCTCAGACTCATGTATAAATTGGAAGCTCAACGTTATTGTGAAGGAAAGTGCTTGTTATGCGGCGACGAGACATTGTCTTCCCACGAGATACCTTCATCCACAAATTGCACTCGAGTAAAGAAAACAAAGGTGCCACCATGCTCTGTTGTTAACAAAGACATATGTAGTAAAATAAATGAAAATTGTATATTTTAAATAACAATTAGTATTATTAAATTATAATAAAAATTAAATAGAAAAAGCTCTTGATTTTTTTTTGTTCAAATTTTATTATAATTTAATAATAGATAAACTTGCATTTTAAAATGGTAAAAAATAACTGATTAATTGATAAATAGTAATTAAATCAGTCCTTAATAAATTTTTATGCTATCATAGTTTCAGTTTTAGTTGTGTTGGGAAATAATTTAGTTTAATTATTTGGCAAAGTCATAATTTGTATAATAAAAATCAAAGAGTGGTAGGCACTGATGTCGAGTATTATTAAACCTGGTTTGGCGTTGCTGGATTAGCTTGGTGCTCATTAGTCTTCTTAAGCCAGTATAGAAGAGCCGACAGATGCCTGACATTGCCGAGTTATTATATCAAAAATAAAACAAATGAGCTCAATTATTTTGATCGTCCTCCAGGTTTCCATTTGTCTGGAGATGCTGGTCCATAAAGCTCTCCATCAGGCAAGCAGTCGCAGCCGATGGAGACATCTAATTGAGCGAGCTACCAGGAGTCACGATCCTCAACAATGAGGGACCGACGAGGAGAGAGAGAGATATAAAAAAATGAGCTCAATTATTTTGATCGTCTTGAGAGGATTAATAGTAAATGTATTTAGGTACAACAATGTACAGATTGCAATGTTGAAGTTTAAGACGATTATGTCAGCGAAAATGCCAACAATAGCATTTATGTTGAATCACTATTGAATAGCAACATCATGTTTTATCTATGGCATAGTTAGTCTTTGGTAGTGGTAGTTTTCCGTGTGTGTGTAATATGGCGTCGATTGAATTGTTATAGGAGAGTGTTTTATTTTATTGTGGTGTAAATAATAAACGAATATGGAAGTAGATGTGAATATTATTTAACCAGCAGACTGTGCTTCTTCTCCCCAACAGGGTTATGGGCCCAGAGCACAGAACAGAGTCCAGTCAAGGCCGCGATAATATTGTGTGAAAAAAGTGTGGCGTAATAGCGGCGGCGGGTGACGCAGTTTAACAAAGGTTATGAGTATATTGAGAATTGTTGTTAAAAATGCAGAGAAAAGAATTGAATATAGTGCAGTTTGCTGGAGAGAATTTTGGTGCATGGGAATTTAGAATTAAATCGATATTGAGAGAGAGTGGGGTATTGGATGCGATAATTAATAGTGATTTAAAAGATGAGAAAATTGAGGCGAAGGCGCAAGCCATTTTAATATCAGGTGTAGCAGATAGTCATATAGAGTATATTAAAAAAGACACAGCATATTTGATGTTTCAAAATTTAGTTAAAAATTTCAAGCAGAAAGGAACTAGGAGTAAATTATTTATGAGAAGAAAATTAACAGAGATTCGTTATATTGAAAGTACAGATTTGAAACAGCATTTTGTTAAATTAGAAGAGATATTTTCCACATTGAGTGATGCTGGAAGTGAGTTATCAGAAGAAGAAAAAATAAATTATATATTATTATCGATGCCAAAGTCATATGAGGGCATAGTAACAGCGTTGGAAGCAATGGGTGAGATATCATTACACTTGGTAAAGGACAGGTTACTAGGAGAGGAAGAAAAGAAAAAAGGATCAAATAGTTCTAACAAAATTGAGAGTGCATTTTTATGTTTTTCATGTGGCCGAAGTGGTCATAAGGCTGAAAGATGTCCGAATCGAGCAAATGTGGCAGGTGGTTTTAATCGGTGGCAGACCCCAGGACGTGGACAGTGGAGCAACCCAGTACGTGGACAGTGGCGAAACCCAGGACATGGTCAGTGGCAGAACACAGGACGTGGACAGTGGCAGAATGGTGGACGTGGACCGTGGCAGCATAGAGGTTCATCACATGTACGAGGAAGGAACGGTGGATCGTGGCGAGGTGCAGGAGGAGCCGGGTGTTCTTTGGTTGCCGGGACGAAGGAGGAGATAAGTGATGTGTTTATAAGTGAGCGAAGTGAGGTAGGTCCGAGTAGGAGTGAAGTGTTATGGTGTATAGACTCCGGTTGTTCAGATCATTTAGTGAATGATAAAAGTTATTTTTCTAACTATATAAACTTACAGACTCCTAAAATTATTGCAGCAGCTAAAAATGATGTCGTATTGAAAGCTGTAGGAATGGGTGACATTGAGGTTAAGAGTTGGATATATGGTAGTTTACAGTATTGTAGTATTAAAAATGTTTTATATGTGCCTGAATTAAGAAAGAATTTGTTATCAGTATCTAGAATTATAAATAGTGGGCATAAAGTAGTGTTTTCAAACAACAAAGTATATGTTTACAATGGGTATGGTAATTTAATAATGTTAGGTTATAGTGAAGGTTCGTTGTATACATTAACCACCAAAGTTATTAAGAATTATTGTAATTACACTAACAAAAATGATTTAAATGTTATAAATTTATGGCACAGGAGATATGGTCACTTGAATATTAATGATTTGAATTTATTATCAAAACAAAATTTAGTCGAAGGAATGAGCGATTTGAAAAATGTTAAATTATCAAAAATGTTATGTGAATCATGTATGATAGGGAAGAGTACTAGATTACCTTTTAATAAAACTGGATATAGGGCATGTAAACCTCTTGAATTAGTGCACAGTGATGTATGTGGACCTATGGACCCACCTACATTTGACGGATATAGATATTTTGTTACTTTTATTGATGACTATACTCATTTTACCATGATATATTTGTTAAAAAACAAGTCAGAGGTGTTCGATAAATTTAGAGATTATTATAATTACGTTACTAAACATTTTGATAGAAATTTGTTAAAATTAAGAACTGATAATGGTAAAGAATATGTGTCACAGGAATTTAAGAATTTTTGTTCCAATAATGGTATCTTAATGCAATATACAGTAGCATACAATCCAGAGATGAATGGAGTAGCTGAGAGAATGAATAGAACGTTAGTTGACAGGGCACGTACTATTTTATTAGAATCAAAGTTACCAAAGGAATTATGGGGAGAAGCGTTATATTTTGCTACATATGTCATAAACAGAAGCCCTACGAGTGGAAGGAAGTATACACCGTATGAAGGATGGGAAGGACGGAAACCTAATGTGTGTAATTTAAGAGTTTTTGGATGTGTCGCATATAATCATATACCGAAAGTCATGAGAAGTAAATGGGATGCTAAGGGACAGAAGTTGAGAATGATAGGTTATTGTAGAGCAGGTTATAAGTTATGGGATGAAACTGAAAATAAAGTAATAGTTGGAAGAAATGTAATATTTGATGAAGGATGTGAGAAACAGGAGGAGTTAGTAGTGATAGAAATGGGAGATAAAGATAAGATAGAGGGAAGTAGCAATGAGGAATCAGAAGGTGATATTGATTGTGTTAATGAGGAAAATGAAGCATTGATCAGACAGGAGAGTAGTGATAGTGAGATGAAAGATAAAGCAAACCGTACAATAAGGAAACCGAGATGGATGAAAGATTATGTGACTGATTTTAATGATTCTGAAGAAGTGTTGTTTGCATTGTATACTGGACAGATGAATGATGATACACCGACGCGTTATGAAGATATTGAGTTAAGAGAGGATAGAGATGGTTGGATGAAAGCTGTAGAAGAAGAAATTAAAGTATTAAATGAGAGTAAGACATGGAGTGTTGTTCCTAAACCTAAAGAGGAGAAATTATTGATTGATACAAAATGGGTGTTTACTAAGAAGTATGTAGGTGATGAAATTATTAAGAAGGCAAGATTAGTAGTTAGGGGTTTTCAACAAGAGAATAATTTTGATGAGATATATTCGCCAGTATTGAGATTACAAACGTTAAGAATATTACTGTCAATTGCAACTTACAGAGATTATCATATACATCAAATGGATGTAAAGGGAGCATTTTTATATGGAAAGATAGATGAAGTAGTATTTTTGAAACCACCAGTAGGCATAACAGTTAAAGAAAATTATGTGTTAAAATTAAATAGGTCTTTGTATGGTCTCAGGAAATCACCTAAATATTGGTATGAATGTTTTAATGAAACAATAAGAAAGTTTGGTTTTAAACGATCAGAGAATGATTTTTGTTTGTATACGAAAGAAGATTTGTATATTTTATTGTATGTCGATGATCTGTTGATAATGGGAAGTGATACACGAGAGATTGATTCAGTTAAAGAGTTTTTGAGTTCACAATTTAGAATGAAAGATATGGGATCTGATAAGTTAACTTACTTAGGTATTTCAATTGAGAAGAAGGATAATAGTTTGATGATGGATCAGAGTAAATATTTGAAAAATGTTTTAAGAAAATATAGTATGAATGATTGTAGAAGTGTAGATATACCAATGGATGTAAATTTTATAATGAATGAGGGGTTTGATGTGGATATGTCATATGAGAGAATGTGTAGGTCGTTATTAGGTTCTTTAATGTATGTAACAGTAGGTACTAGACCAGATTTAGCAACAGCAGTATATTATTTGTGTAGATATCAGTCGAAGCCAAATGAAAGTTTATGGAAGAGTATTGGGAAGGTGTTGAGATATGTGAAGGGTACAGTTGATTATAAATTAAGATATGTGAAAGATGAGTGTGATATGCCGTTGATTGGTTGTGTAGATTCTGATTGGGCGAGAGGGAATGACAGAAAGTCAACTACAGGATATGTGTTTAAATTGTTTAATAATACCGTTGTATGGAAGTCTAAGAAGCAGACAGGTGTGGCTTTGAGTACCACAGAAGCTGAATTAGTAGCTCTTTGTGAAGCAAGTGTTGAAGCATGTTGGGTTGAGAAATTGTTATTGGAATTAGAGATACAAACCAGTAGTATTGTTATTTTTGAAGACAACCAGAGTACTATAAAATCTGTAAAAAATCCTGATCAGAAACGTTTGAAGCATATTGATATTAAATATAGATTTGTCAAGGAGAGAGTAGAGGAGGGTGTAATAAATGTGAAGTATATAAATACTCATGAACAGTTAGCAGATGTTTTTACAAAGCCTTTAGCGAAGAGTTCTTTTAATAGGCATGTTTGTAGTTTAGGTATAGTTGATAAAACTGATGATGTTGAGGAGGAGTATTGAATAGCAACATCATGTTTTATCTATGGCATAGTTAGTCTTTGGTAGTTGTAGTTTTCCGTGTGTGTGTAATATGGCGTCGATTGAATTGTTATAGGAGAGTGTTTTATTTTATTGTGGTGTAAATAATAAACGAATATGGAAGTAGATGTGAATATTATTTAACCAGCAGACTGTGCTTCTTCTCCCCAACAATCACAAAGGCGCAATTACTACGAAAGGCTTCTATGATATGAAGACAAGAGTGCACCAGTTCTTCCAACTCAATTGTTCTATGCATATTTCATTTTCCATCAGTAAAATTTATTCATGCATCTGAAATGCAATTTTATAGATTACGAAATATAGTTTATTTTTGCTTATCATACTTTTATAATATTATCTAATATTATATTTATTTAAACCAGCGTTTTTAAATTTTTGTTTTTCCGTGTACGAGTAAAGTTATTGTAAATGTTTTAATTGAAATAAAATATTTTATGCGGCTTATTATCGCGTTTAATTTTATTAATTTTAATCCGACGCGAGTTTAGAACGCTTTGCAGGCCTCGGTCTGAACGCGGCTACGATGGCTGCAAAGCTTTTGAAACGTCCGCGTTGTTAATCAAAATAAACGCAATAGTAAGCCGCATAAAATATTTTAAAACGGTTATTATTAATTCTTAATTTTGTCTATGATAAAATTTCTGTTTACAAAAATCTTCTAATAAATATAAATAATTCTTGATGTCTTATCAAAAATAATGCTAAACTTTGTAAGTCTACTATACCTGTATTGTAGTCGTTATTATATTAAATAGTCTTCAAAATAGAAACGTAAACCTAAGAAGTTACAGTTTAATTGTATAAAGAAAGTGTGAAACTAAATTAATTCGTCTCTTATAAGAGTATTTTCGATTCAGCTCACGAAGCAGTTTAAGTTTAACTCAGTAGATTGCATCCGTGTAAAGTTGGAATTATGGCAAAGGTATGGTTACTGCAATTATCTGTTCCAGCTGACTCACTTTACGTTTTGCTGCATCACTTGTGCACGTCTCTAATGTACTATTAATGCTTCTATTGTTCAAAACCAAATATGAATCTAGCCTAGGCTATGAAAATAATCATTATGTGTCGTTGCATACATCTGTTACTTTTATACATTGTAAATGTTATTCTACGCATACGTACGCATTTATTTTATTATAGTAGTCAGGCATGACAACACTTCGCCTGATGTTAACAAGAGTGCGGTCTATGAACGGATATAACTGCCGCCACAGTATAATATTCCACTGTGAGGTATGGTAACGTTTTATTCCTAAACGCTTAGCATAGAAAATTTCATAAATTTTTCTCGTACAGTTTTGCTTTGAATAGTTCCTTTCTTTTATTATATTTACTCTAAAATATTCAATATGATGGAGTATCAAATCTATATCGAGTGTCATTTGTTATGTGAACTAATGATGGGGATTTAGAGTTAAATCCAACTGTTAGTGTAAAATGATTGATAACTGTACGTCGTAAATTTATATCAAATGGAAATGAAATACTTGACGTACAAAAAACTACTTATATGGCCGTGGTCTAGCGGTCGAACACGAACCTAACGATCCAGTGTTCAAACCTCGCTAAAATGTAACGGTGTTATACGTACTTTGGTCGCTCAGTACCCGTGATAAAAGCACTAGTTTAGTAAAAGCATTTAAAAAAACGAAAATAATAATATAATAACATTTTAAAATTATTATAATTTCTGTCAAAATGCATAGCGGAGCCGACATTTGCACCAGATATTTTTCTATGGTATCAGTTGTCTCCACTCATGGACCGCACTTTAGCCTAACATCGAGCGAAACGTGAACTATAAAGATATTTAAAATAAAAAACAAAATATTTAATTCAACTAATATTGAAATTTAAAAAAAACTGCCGAAATAGAATAAATTACAATATATCGCGTAAATAGAACGTACCCAGTCCTGGGGTAGTACCCCCACTTTCAATGTAACACCCGTGTAGTAAGGACTTGTCGCGTTTCGGGAATAGTTTGAAAGAAAGAAATCTAGGTAGTGCATATTCGTACATACATATATAAAACTGATGTGAATGGATGTGTTAAACAAAGCAGACCCAGAAGGATGTTTTCCGATCAAATCGGAGACATCCTTATGAAAGCTGGGTCGTAGTGCTCATAACCGTCGGGCGTGCATGAAGAGAATTGTGGATGTGAGGGAAGCGAGGGTGTTGTGTCAGGATCGTGGTAAGTGGCGTTCCGTTGTCTCTGCCAATCCCTGTGGGGAAAAGACGTGACAATTGTATTGTATTATAAATGTAATTGCACCTGTACCCCACATAGCGTACATATGGTCCGATTTAACGAACTTAGTGAGATCTTGAATAAAGTCCATGATGGTCCACAATCGTAGGTCGCAGAGTATGTAAGTATGAAGGAAAATTAATGGTTGATGGGAAAGAAGTAACTCTTATACTATTTGCAAAGTTAGGAGCATGCGAATTACATGTTACATACACAAGACAGCGTCACGTAAACATATTCTACTAACATACTGCTCGAATGTTTTTGCCCCAGTTATTGGCATATGTGTGCCGTACCTTAAGGCTGTTATTGTTGGCAGTAACTATGACACCTATGTATATATATATACATATAGCAAATATTAAAGTACAGAATATAAAGTATTGCCTGGATTTTTCTTTTTATTAATTATGCCTTATTTATAAAAAAAGTGAGCTATGTAAATAAATTTTTGATGCAGTTTTGCTTATTCAAAACTCATCGAATAAAATATTCGCTGAATCACGATCTTGAGTATGTTTTTTTTTCTTTTTTTATTCAGCATATATTAAGCAGAACTTAAAAATAATAGGTTGTCGCACTGTTAAGGTCGAAGCAATCGTATGGTCAAGGTGAATGACAGTTATAGGGCCCTTAAAGATCGTGGTAAGTAACGTTTCATATAATACTAGAGGCGTGATAAATAGACGACAAAGGAGAATGCCCATTCGCCTAAGACAAATGGGCCCAAAATTTTTTTCTCGAGTTTGTCGATGATTTTTAGTTAATTTTGTAGAAAAATAAATCTACTTCCTTATTACCAAGCAGTTTTAATTTTTTCACCCAAGTTATTGAGTAATGAGTTATTTTCTGATGAAATATTTGAGATTATTATTATTTTAAATGCTTCAATAATTGCAAATATCTGTTTTTTTGTAATTAAACATTGTCTATTGATTGGTAAGTGATGTGTTGAAATAATTAATGAATTAGTAAAAAAATAAGCTATTATTTTAGAATATTGTTTTGTTACCATACCAAGTATCAAGTGGGCCCAAAAAATGGGCATTCTCCTTTTGAAGTCGTAGTTATAATTAGCTATATTGAACTGTTTAAAACCAAGACCCAAGTTAGCAAAACTATCTGGTTATCGGTGAAGTTGAGAGATTATTGTCTCTGTTAATAATTACATTTTCTCGACGAGCCTCGCCCTAACCAGTGAAATGATTTGTAATAACTATCCGGCAGGGACGTCTCGTAAAGTAAAACTTTGCAACAAAACTATGTTAAGTTAATTTAAATTTATCACACTTTCGTGTTACAGCGAACGCTACTTAGTAATTAATAAATATCTTCGTTTCGTTTTACGCACAATATAGACAAAAATTCTACTCTATTAAACAAGACCACACCCTATCTGTCATGGTGTAGGCAGAAGTTAACCTGAAGAGGCCTGAATGTGAGATTTAATTTACGCACTCACAGCGTGCTTCTTCGCTCACATCTGTCCTAAACACGGAAGTTAGCTGAAAGAGAATGCTAATTAGCATTAAATTAGCCTGAGTGCATGCTACACTAAGCTTTAAATAAATAAATAAAGTGAGATTTCTTCGCCAAAAGGATCGCTTTATTTGAGATAAATTGAATCTCACTCGTGTCTCAGATACTTTTGCTTAAAGTTTAATTAGTAAAAATGTTATCAATAAAAATTATTTAATTCGTAAATAATCTAAGTTTAACTCCGAGTTGCATTTAACCAAGCTTAAGATGGCTATATATGCCTTAGGGAACACCAACGTCGTTAAGCCATACAGGCCTACCGACCGTTTAACTCTTGTTTCAGAAATTAATGTTCAATCCTGCATATAAAGGCTTTCCTTTGGGCTTTGAGGGATTACTATTTATCACATTAAATAGCAAAACAGTTTGTGTAATACGTACACTAACTCTATGAAAGCGTTCACACATTTGTCATCATGTGAATAGGTACTAAGTACATGTTTGTGAGTATATGTATAATTATATAAACACAATTTCTCCTTATTTTAATTGTCGAAGAAAAATTCTACTAACAAAATAATTTCTGAAACTGATTTGGCTTAAAATTAATGTACTAACAGATAATATAAAATAAATGCAACCCTCCTATTCAAAGGATAGTAATTGAAAAAGATAAAGTCAACATAAATAAAAGCTTCGTGAAGTTTCTTGAGAAAGCCATCAATCACGTAACTATTCTTAAACAAATCTGTATTCTTCGACAAACTAAATTGAAATCTAAAGATAAGTTAATACGACATTAGTAGATATATTATTGTATAAAAATACGAGCTGTCGCGTTTGATAAATGACAAATTTATTGTGTTCGTTCGCTCTTGAATAACTTATTGTTTGAAAAATGTTACAATAACCATACCAATATTTTTGTTACTCTACTGTTGTATTGCATCTTGTATTTCGTAAAAAAATTGTAAAATTTTAGAGTAACACGAGATAAAATAAGTAAAACCTCAGAGGTATACCTACTGTGAGAAGCGTGTGTCAAGCCTGCATAGCGAAGGCGACTGTTGTCTTCAGATATTTCTTAGTGGGCAGTTGTCGGCTCTATAATAAAATATAGGCTCGGTTTAATAATGTTTACAGAAATGAAAGTGTAGGCGTAGAAAGAAAAATGAAACAAATTGATTTCCCACAGAAAAATGCAACTCAGCGTCTATTTATCAACCGCGAGACTCCCCACCGTTTCGGCTTGTATCTCTCATCGAAGCCATTAAATTTATTAAACAACCATTATGTCCACGACTCGGAAGCTGAAAATTATTAATGGAAGCATCTATATGGAAATTCTCTTCACAATGTTATTGTCAATTTTATGAAATTCAGCTATTGTGAGCTTCGCAAATTTATTAACAGGAAATGTTAAGTAATTGAAGTAGCATTTATATTTTATTTGTCATTGTTCGACGGTATTTTGTAACGAATACTTTATATTGTTGACGTACATTTTGCACCGATGATTCTAGAAATCGGAATACTTATAATATTACCCGATTATTACGCTATATAAAATTAGGCCCTGCTACTTCTAAAGTGATCCCGAAACGCATTTAGGTAATAATATATCAATATCAATAATATATAAAAATAAATCAGGTAAAAACCGACTCAAATTGTCTCTTTTATTCACCTATATCTAATAATAACCAGCCCTGTTGTATTTACGTAGGAGTTAACATTTCTTTTATTGAAACGTAGAAAGGGATCAATAATGGTTGTACTTAAATGTAAAAATTAAAAAGTCTCGTAGGCGGGCCCTTTGCTATACAATTATAATATACGTTAATTTGACAGGTTACGTGTATTAAAGGATTTACTTTTCTGATAAATACGCAGTCACCTCCGCTATGCTGGCTTGAAGAGAGCACCGCCGACAATGCATCAGGTTTACACTAAAAGATGGTAAAAGATGAAAAACCGCGATTATTACGCGTGACTTGATAGTAATATAATACGAGTACGATAAATACTGTAATTTTGTTATACGACATGCGTACGAAATGGGGAAGACTGCGAATAAACAAATATTTAAGAAATACTTAAAGATCTAACTCCTAACGTCAGGATATATTATTAGGAAGATGTATTAATAGTTATATTATAAATTACGTTCGCGTATAAATGACATTTGTAATGCCTGCAAGTTACATGATGCAACTGTCAGATTTACGCGATGAATGCGTGAACGCCTTTTATGAAGTATCAAACATTTGTATTCATTTTATAAATTATACATTACTATTTTGGTGGTTGCGTGTTGAAATTAGACAAATTATTATAGTTAATAATTTATTTGTAAGGGGCACACTTAACTGGCATACAATTATTATGACATTGTTTTGACAGTTGGTTCATATACAAGAGGCAAAGGAGACAGTAATTATTCGAATACGTTTGGTGAGCTTTGATTTTTCTGCAGCAGTTAGCTAAACCCCGCTCATTAGAAAACGAACAGTTATACAACCCACTCGATCTCCCAACATCTATAAGTGAAATAAACGAATAAAATAGTAATGTTATTTTAGGAGAACATCTTCCTTAATAGTCACTAAAGAGTATATGCATTAAGACTAAATTGTGTTAATATTAACATAGAGCCTAAATACATATGGACAAGAGCAAATTGCCCTTGACATCGACTAATGATCTACGCTGAACAGCTCGTAAAAGCAGCGGAAAAAGCGCAGTGCGTAAATATTTGTGAAGGTCACCTATATTCTGGTCGTCAGTAATGGGGTGAAAGACAATTTGGCAGCCAAGTAGAGGTCGAATTGAGGGTATTCCCGCGCCATTGTGTCGCGACTAAACTATTAAAATAACCCGCTTTTTGTTCATTGTAAAGACTGTGGATTTAGCTGTTCTTTTTTGTTGATAAAATATGAATTTCATGTACAATGTTGAGTTCTTATTATGTTCTAGACTTCTAAATAGACGTTCTAATGTGGTATGTAGCAAGTAATGAGTACAGGACAAACTTCTGAAGAAAGAAGGCTGTATGGGCTTTGATTCCTTTGCCTTCTAGGAGAACAGAACAAAAAAAATTGAATAAAATGTTAATCAATTAGTCTATGGTTACATATAGATATGATAAAGTATTAAATTCAATCAAAATGTCATTATTTGATGGTAAATGCGATCTCCCATGTATATTTTACAAATATCATTAGTTATAATAATGGTATTTGTATATGATAGGATATTGCGCGTACAAAAATTCATTTATTATCAAAAGTGTCAAAAGAACAAAAATATATATTTTTCAGTCGACTAACTGTTACGTCTGTTGGATTTGCATTTGATTTAGTAAAGTCCGAATTTTGCATGAACGAATAAATGAATGACATTTATGCGATGCAGACAATCTCAATGAATTTTCGATGAACGTTTACAATCCTATCAGAGTATTTTCGAAATTTCAATTAATAATTTATAATCTGACAATGGCTTTATTGATTTATAGAAGTATGTTGTTAATTATAAGAATTTAATTATTATTTTGATTTTTGATAATTTGGCCCGAAAGCCAGATATTATGAACGGCCGTGGTTTAGCGGTAAGACGCGTCTCACGATCGATGAGACCCGTGTTCGAACCTCGCTAATTCGGACCGGTACCAATGTAACTTTGTTATATGTACTTTGGTCGCTTAGTGCATATAGGCGCTATTAAAGAGTGGTAGGCAGACTGATGGTGGTTATTAGCCCAGTCTGCGATCCTGGGGTACCTTGTCGGGTTTTGAGAGCAGTTTAAATGTAACCAGGTATAGCGAGAGGAGCGTGCACTGTCAATCTAGGTGGTGCACACTCATCTCCTCAGGCCGGCATAGCGGAGGCAACTGCTGCCCGTAGAGATTTCTCTGTAGTAGCAGGTGTTTCCGTTCATAGACCGCACTCTAGCTTTACATCAGGCGGGGTGTTGTCATATGCCGAACTACAATTTAAAAAAAAATGTCCATACAATGCCTGTATACAGGGCGCGCCCGTGTGGGTGTGTTCATATGCCAACATGAAAACATTTCCGTTTCACAACTTTGATGTAAAAGAAAATTTTAAAAAACTCGTCTTTATGTGGTAGATATATTTATGTGGTAGATATAGGGTCCTGGGATATCTCCCCGAGCGAACGGAGTCTCTCTTCTGGTACACTTTGCTTTTAGAAGAGATACCATTTATCGTATGGACAGAAGCGGCGGATGTCTCCTTCGCTCTTGCTAAGTGTGGTAGTCCCGGGGTTTATTGGCTGGAGTGGTGTTTGCACGTAACTAGGTTACTTTATGGCACTTGAAAGTGGCGGTAGTACCATCAACAGTGTGCCTACCACTCTTTATTAATTCGATTTTAACATATGCATTTCTATACATATGTTCGTAAAAACCTTTTATCATTTAATTTGTTTTGTGTTTCACAAAGGTCGGTCTCAATTACTCGCATTTTGGGAGAAACAAACTTCTCTTCATTTCGAGTGTTATTGAAACGATACAGTTACCCTTTTTATTACTTTATTTTGGAATCCCTTTTTATTTGTGAAATAATATGCTTTAAGGAAGTCGTTAGGGAATTCTAAGGGCCGTTATCAATGTAACTTTGTTATATTATGTACCTACTTTGGTTTTTCAGTTTTTATTTTTGTGCCTTTAGGCACTATTAAAGAGTGGTAGGCAGATTGATGGTGGTTATTTGTCCAGTCTGCCATCCTGGGGTAGTACCACCACTTTCGAATGTAACTCCCGTGAAGTGACCTTGTCGCGTTTCGGGAATAGTTTAAAAGTAGCCAGGTATAACGAGAGGAGTGTGCACTGTCAATCTAAGACGGTACATACTCGTTTCCTCAAGCCGGCATAGTGGAGGCGACTGCTGCCCGTACAGGTTTGTCTGTAGTAGCAGTTGTTTCCATTCATGGACCGCACTCTAGCTTTACATCAGGCGGAGTGTTGTCACATGCCGAGCTACAATAAAAAAAATATATAAGCATTAGTTAATATTAGCCCAGTCTGCCGTTCCTGTGTAGTGAAGTGACAGTTTAGTTTCGGAATGAGCTCATAAGTAACCGGGTAAAACTAGAGGAATGCACTGTCATCCTGCACCACGCACATCTTTTCGCATGGTAGAGCCGACTGTGGCCAGCAAAAATTTCCTTGTGATGGCAGTTTTTTCCTCTCATTAATCCCACTTTAGCTTAACACCAGGCGGTGTATTTTATTATCGCACTAGTGTAAATATAGGCACATATCACATTTGTGTAAAAATTATGACAATAGGTTAGTACAAACATTTTTTTTTTGTATATTTTCAATAACGAACTGGAACGCTTGCTTGTTGGCCAGCGTGATATAACGCGGTTCGTAATGTTCTTCATAAGGTTCAACATTATAATGAAATTACATGAAAAGTCAACCTTGGAGTCACTTTGTCTGAGCCTTCTTATAAAGGGTTAAGTTGTAGCTTTCTCCATCTGTTTACATTAAATCAGAAATAATGGATAATAAGACGAGATAAAGATTAGAATAGAAGATAAAAATAGGTCCATTCAAAATGAGTGTAAATCTTCAACCCTTACAAACCTTAATAGCAAAGTAAATAAATGTTCGTGACCTTTTGTTGACCTTTGGACTCAATTCAACCTCAAACTATATAAGTAATCCTTAAAGTGACCACTTTAACCTTTACCAGGCGATATTGGTAATTTTACTTAATGATGATTAGCTGCGGAACCTTTATTACTTGAGGTAGAGTCGATAAAATAGAGTATTACTTCGGTAAAAGTTTCCAACTATACCCTGAAATGGAATCCGAGATCAGAAATGTAAACAAAGATGTTGCCAATTCATAACCGTCAATTTTGTCGATAGTCAAGAAATACTAAAATATCGTGTTAAAATTGTACACACATCTTAAACAGGTAAAACGAAATACTGCGTAAAATACGATCCAAAAATAAAACATTAATATTTGGAAATAAAATCGTGCAATTTCTTATTTTGGTACTGGCAATAAGGTCTAAACGTTTGAATTGTTGATTTTTTTTAGTCAGATTTAATTACTTTCGCCGAATGTCTCGGAAAATGTTAACTACCCCTGAAATGTCGCTTTAACTGTGACATTTCTTTGTTTACATTTTTGATCTCGAGTTCCATGTCAGGTTATACGTATCAGAAAAACTTCCAACAACAAGCCAAACACTACTACTATTTAAAATAGCATTTTATTAGTGAAAAAACAGTGACACTAGTAAACGGATTAATAAACTACGAGTAAAAAGCAAGTGTTATGTGTCCGAGTGACTAAAAATGTAATCCAATAGCTACTTGATCGATATGCTTTGATCGCTCTACCTTTGATACAAGAAACATTATCTGTGCATAAGGTATTTTGAGCCCTTTTAGTAAAAACATGTTGAGCGACTAAAAAAATATTTTAAACCTTATATCACTGACCCTTAAGTTCAAATTTAAATATAATTACTTTGTTTAAGTAATAAAGAATATATAAAATCTATTTTCTATAATATTTTTAAATTTATGACAGATTTTTTTTCTAAAAGGCTCGATAAAAGCCTTAATATGCAGTGACGTTGAATAACATCTATTAAAGCTGTTACGATTAGTTACCACCAGCTCTTTGTCCCGACCGGCGAGCGTGCGTATCACTGACAGATAAATTTATGTACGCAATTCATTGCTGCGTCACTATGCGTTTGAAACTTGCATCAAAATGCGAATCAGCATTTTAGAATTAAACTTGAAATACTGGTATTGCTTTAATACATATCTACAGATATCTGTTATAGAATTCTTAAGGTAATTGCAGATATGTTTGGATGTTTATCTCCCAGTCACGTCTAAGCCTTTTTTATATTACTTCGGTATGTGACTACACTCCGCCTGATGTGATGATAAAATTTAGTCCACAAGGAAAATTCAAAACCGACATACTTCAGAATCCCGTCAAAAATTCTTACTGAAACAAAGCGTTGTTTGCCACTTTGGCATTCTGCAATACCGCGTAAGTTTAATTTTAGTTTTTTTTTTGTTTTTCACAAAAACTTAATGTTTCAATAATTAATACAGATACATGAACATTTGTTTAGAGATAATTAAAACTGATTAGTGATAAGGAATTTAGATTATTTCTCTACAAAATAAACTAAAAATCATCGACAAACTCAAGAAAAGTATTGTAGGTCCATTTCTCTTAGGCGAGTGGGCTTTCATGTCTTTTGACAATAGTAACCCGCGGTTTCAATAAGACACATCGTTGCTTATATTTTTGATTAGATTACATAAAACGACAACTGATGTCTCAATACTAGTACAATGATGGAATTCCTGCAATAAAAGTCATAAGCAGTTTCCATGTTGCGGTTGTAACTTTGCTAATTAAAAGGAAATTTCTAAAGCGAAACTCTCACAAAATAATGTATAATTTAATCGCTTTCAAACAGTCGAAACCAATCTCGGTTAACAAACGAAGCTTATGTAGATTAATTTCATTAATATGCGAAAGACACGCCCTCAAATACGTAGCTGATTAATAAACGTGCCCGGAATATGTTTTCAGGTAAAATCATGATTATCTAGATGGTGCCCTAAACACTCATCCTAAGAAAACTTAAGGCTTTTACCGCAACCCTTAATCTCGAATTAATATTATGTTGAAAGGTTTTTACTTATAACACCCCCTTATGACTAAATAGAGCGGCCGTGGTTTAGCGGCAAAGCGTGTGAACTCACAATCGATGAGACCCGTGTTCAAACCTCGCTAATTCTGACGGGTACCTATAGGCAATATTAAAGAGTGGTAGACAGACTGATGATGGTTATGAAAAAATTCATATATAATAATATTTTCTTTTCCTATATTTGTTAAGTTCACTATACCAGCTAGTGGAGACGAATTTGTAAACGCCTCACTTCACGGGTATTACTATCATCACGGTGCCTACCCCTTTTAACATATGAAATAAACTAAACTAAATAAATTAGTTACTGAAGTTAAAAATAAATTTTATATTTAATTTCAATAATTAAAATGTTATGTATATTTCTCCGCAAAATATTGCAATAAAAATATAGGTCAGGAGAACAATAAAAGGTTAAAGATTGCCAAAATAGTCTGGCAAACGAGGTCAGACGGGTGCCAAGTTGTCTCGCCAAAACACTTACAACCTCTGAAATATTCAACTCTCTAGTACAAGGACGTATCATTAGCATAGACTAATTTTTTTTTTATTGCTTCATTAGTTAACAATTAAGTAGGAAGTAACTCGCTATTACCGAATGGATTTGCTTCGAGCCTTTTTTGTGTGGGTTTTTTCATAACACCATGACATATTGTGACCACACTCCGTAATTAATCTCTGTAATCTCCGATCATGAAGTAGAATCTAGCTAACGTCAGGCGAAGTGTGGTCATAATATACGGGGCTACAATAAAAAAGTTTTATGTAGTAGCTATGTTTTCTATTTTAATTTGGATTAAGAGGAATTAACGGCTTACGTTTTGTACAGTGAATCAATTCGATTATAGAGCTATTTCAACTTTTTTAAATGCTATACCAGTGTTATATCGATGCAGTTGTTAAATATTATAGTATCATAAAAACACTCCCAAAACCTTCTTTTTTTTTCATAAATATATACATATAATTAAATTTGTGTCATTATAATCTGAAACACGCTAAAATCGCTGGTTAATTTAAGGTCACGCGCAACCGGGTTTTGTCGTGGGCGAGGTCATGAATTAAGGCGACGATCCCATTACTACAGACAGGAAATTTGCATGCCTCAACATTTTGGCCATGCTTATATAGCAAACCTTATTTCGTATTCACGCGGGATACGCCTAATATCAAAATAAATAGCTAAGTTTATAAATGATATTTTTTATAGGCCATGTGATTACACTCCGGCAGATGTTCGGTTAAGTAAGAGGAAATGCTGGTACAGAAACGCGACTAAACTACCCCAGACGGCAGCCTGGACATAACCATCTTTAGGCTTCTTCCACTCTTTTAATTATTGCCTAATTGGTGATATTATATAGGTATTATGTGGGATTTAAACAAAGGAGTCCACGTCTTCAACTGCTAGGCCACGACGTTTTTATATAATTTAAAAGGACTATCTATAGTATACTTTATATGAAACCTGAAATATTATATTTTTAACAAATTAATTAATAAAAATAGTTCTACTAAAATATAAAGTTAAATAGAAGCATAAATTATGTAAAGTAAATATTAAATAAGAGAAATTGTATGAGTGTGCAAATGTTTGTATATTTCCCACGTTACTCCCGCGTGGTGTTGGCTAAATAAAATTACTCCCGTTTCGGTAGTTTATCACGATGCTAAATCAAGAGACAAAATGTTTATCATGTCTTTTGCAACGACGCTATACGTTGGAATTTTTAGCTTAAATTGTGGAATATTCGGCTAGGTTTAGTACTTTAATTACAATATAATTTTAAAAGTGTTTTTAGTTGTTTTTGGATTTAAACTATTATAGAGTCTACCTTTTAGCTAAGTATGTTTCACTTTTGGTTCGATGGGAACAAGCAGACAATTGTTTTTTTCTTTTTTTCTTTTTCGTTACGTTTATTATAATAATAATTTACTAATGCGTTTTTACAGATGCATTTTTGTTTAATAAGAAAACTGATACAAAACTTTACAAGATTGCAAATACTAATCTTGAAATAAAAAATTTAAAACATAGAAAAGTGTGAAGTAAAAACCTAGAAAAACAAATGAACAACAGGCACAAACTTTCAGAAGAGAGATAGTGCTTTTAAAGAAACACGGAATGGTCGAGTTATATTTATAATTTCCGTACTTATAACACGCAAATCATACAAATATTTTAATGGTATTGTCGCATTTTCAAAGTAAATATTTGCATCAAGTTCATATTGTAATATACTAAATCCCAAAAGAGTTTTGGAAGAAAAATGAAAACACACATTTTCCTATTTTGCATAATTTGTTCACACTCACGCTTGTTCACGAGCACTTAAGAGATAATATTCTAACATTCGTACACATTAACATTCGAAGAAACACAAGTTTAGGAAAATAATTTAATTCCAGATGCCTACCAAAACTCTTTCAAACGACGTTCCGAATCGTGTCTGTAGAAACCCCAAAGATAGATAACAATTTATGTAGAAAATGAGGAAGTATCACGTTGGAAAGCTCTAACTTACGGATAAATTATAAAGTTACTTGACTCTTATCAGAAAGTCATAAGTATGCAAATGGGATGGCAAAAGAGCAAAGGAGATTTAAGTATTTCTATTTTAAACAAAGTTTCAGTAGCTGAAGCAAATATATAAACTCTTTAGAATTTAGATTAAAGGACAATATTTTTGGGTTTAAAATAAGTGCTCAAGTTTATGATTATAATAATAATGACTTTGAAATTTTGAATATAAATAAGTATACGCGTGTGCTCTGTCGTCTCGTGTCGCAAAAGCTTTCATGGATTCCTCTATATCTAGCCAATTTATTACATTTACTTTATCTATCCAATTACCAACCACACATTTTATGTTGTTCACCACAAACCGCTCAACACTTTTTTATACGCCCACGCGATAAAGAATGGATAGTCTCTCACTCCAGTCTCCTCTGAAAACAGCGTGTGACCAGAGAGATGTATCACTATAAACTGCTACTGTAGACAAATTTCTACAGTATATATCACTATAAACCGCTACTGTATTTTTATAAAATATTCAAATCAGGCATTTAGTATTGTGAAGACTTTGGAACTGGATCTGTAAACTTCAATATGATTTGTATAATTTTTTCTTAATTTTTATTTTATCCTCATATTTATTTTTGGTTACTTTGTTTTCACTTACCTATTTTTGTACAATTCAATGTGGACAATATGGTAGGTAGACCTAAGATTATACTGTACAACTGTTTTCTTGTTCCAAATAAAGAAAATAAATAAAAAATACATTTAAAAGTGGTGTCAAAAAAAACTTTGGTCAACGAAACACGAGCCACAGTCACACCTACTTTATTTATTTCACACTTATTTGAATAGAATATTATCTAGGTACAATTTACGCGTTTTAACCGCAATATTCTGTGTGAGTTTGCTTTGAGGGTTTTATTCATAACTTCTATATTGTATTATAAATGGAAAGTAATAACAAAACCTTCGCTTTCGTGGTCATGCGTAATCTCGTAAATGCGGTTTGATTCAGAGAGTGGAATCTGAGGGAGGTGTAATTTATTGTGTTATGGCTGCTTTCCTATTAATGTTGGATGGTCAGTTTATATACTCGACAACACTTGTGTTGTATTAAACGTATGTTTCTTTTAATTTTTAAAACAATAAGGAGTTAATAATTTGTCGCGTTTCGAGATCACTTTGGAAGTAGCTAAATGGTGCACATTCATCTCCTTAAGCTGGCATAGCAGAGGCGACTGCTGCCTGTAGATTTTTTTTGTAGTAGCAGTTGTTTCTGTTCAAGAAACGCACTCTAGCTTTACATCAGGCGGAGTGTTGTTTATAATACGCACGCCTTAAGCAAATAATGTTTAAGCGACATCATTAGATCACCGAGGTTACGAAATAGAATGGAAAAAGGAATAGGTCACGTGCAAATATTAGTTGTTGGACTATCTAATCCCTAAGGTATGTAAACGAACTGAAAAGGTCATCGTTTCAGGCACTAAACATTTATTATTAATGATTTAACACGAAAATTACTTTATGTCATGAATTTTGGGCGGGACGCTCATTTTATGTAATCAGTGAGTAAAAATAACTGCTGTCACAGATAAATGTACGCTGGTAGCAATCGCCTCCGATATGCCGGCTTCCACTGTCAGGGCACATTCCTTTCAGTTATATACTCATTATTCTGAGTTCACGGTAATAAAAATTTCCAAATAAGATTTTTTGTTACTAGCTTTGAATACAATATTTTGCTCAACCTACCCTTGTCGAACTAAAGGCGTGACAATATGAAGAGAGCAATATTAAATTATGATGAAAATTGTACTGAGTCCAACATTTTAATACAAGTTAATTTAAAAAACTCGATAGATGAAAAATTTGGGGTGTTTTTCAGGAAAATTGTGAACATAGCAAAACCCATTAACGGAATACCCATTTCAGATCAATATTTAGGTGTGACTAGACGAAACACAATATAACCCGCCTTAACAATTATGTAACCTACCAAATATATGTTTTAGTTTAGAACACGACTCCCTACTATATGTAATAATAAAATATTAATAAATTCACAAAAATCTAGTCAAAAAAAAAGGCGAAAACATCCATTTCAAATAAAGGACAATGCCCATTTTTGGGCCCACTTGATATCTAATAGTTCGTTAACTAAACATTATTCTAAAATAATATCCTATTTTTTCATTAATTAATTTCAATTATACATCAGTAATCAATAGTGAATGTTTAATTACATAAAAAACAGATATTATCAATTATTAAAGCATTTAATATAATAATAACCTCAAACATTGCACCAAAAAAAGTCTAATTACTCAATAACCTGGATGAAAAAATTAAAACTGATTGATGATAACGAATATAGATTTATTTTTCTACAAAGCGAACTAAAAATCATCGACAAACTTGAAAAAAAAAATTGTGGGCCCAATTCTTTCAGGCGAATGGGCATTCTCCTTTATTATGAATTTTAATATACGCACACCTTTTGCCGTCCTTCATCGTGTAAATAATGAAATAAAAAATAATTATGAGATATTACCTTTTCTGTTTATTATAGAGCGTGTACAAATAAATTAATGTAATATTTCCACGATACCATTAATTTTTGTTATTAAATTATACATATTTATTATTTTTATTACATACCCTATCCTCAACCTCTTACTAAGATACCACTATGGGCAAGACAAGAGAGTCTTGAGTAAGTAACGCGAGCATTCCACCAATCAGACGATGTTATTGTTACGTTCGTGGGGGGTACAAAAATACACGACTTCGGTCTTCATACCATTTATTGCATACGGCACACAATAACGTAGAAGCAGTAGTGGTACGATAATCGCTGGATAGCCTTCAGTCGCTGTTCAGTATCACTTGGTATCGCAGGAGCTGCTTGTATCGCATCTAGAATAGGACTACTCTTGGGACACTCGGGTGTCGGTATTTATACTCAAATAGGAGGAAGCTTCTTTCTCGAAGCTTCGTCGAAGTTGATTACTAATTATAATGTAAACAAGGTCACAGGTCACGCCACTCGCGTGGGCGTGGCCAAGATGTTTACGCTACGCCGCTTATACGAGACCTTTCTAGAAACTTCGACGGATGCTGTCTCTTTCGCACCCTAGGTGCACGTAACATTATTTTAACCACCGCATTTAAATGGAGCTATCTTATTGGTGGAGAGATCCCACGTTACGTTCTCACAGCGTAAACGTAAACTCGTTGTTCGTTGTCGGAACAAGACTAACACCCAGACACGTAACGAATATTTGCTTTACTTTATAATTATTAAATAAAGAATTGTTTCAACAGAGAATCAAATCCGGAACCTCCTTATAACACTGGAGCAATAACCGCTGCGCTACAGAGGCAGACTAAAAGTTGTATCTGGCGGTTTTTGACATTTTCCTTTTGTCGTAATAAAACCATAAATAAATATGTTTTACCGTAGTTTATTAATTTTATTATCGTCATTTAGGCCATAGTAGCCCAATTATCTTTCTAACTATCGTAACTGTAATAAAATTAAAATTTGAACTTGAAAGTTCTAAATTATGACTTGTTTGCCCAGTTGTTATAAGTTATTTTCTGAATAATGTTCATAATTATAATTTCTAACAAAAAGCAAACACATCTATTTGTACAAAAAACCTTTTAGTAATAAACAATATTTTCATCAAAAGCTCGATCGACAGGCTGAGTAAACCTCCGAAAGGATTCCAAAATTTAGGGTTAAAAGGGATGTTACCGCAAATTTATAACGTTTCAAGGGCTTTCACCTGTACAATTTATCGTTAGCTTCCTCTCCGGACTTCAAATCAACCCCGTTCGTACCGCAGTTGTAATTTACTCTCATTTTTACTCTTTTAAAAAACAAACATCATACACTTTTTTTATTTAAGTAAGTTGCAAATGATACAAAGTATTTAAAGAACAATTGTTTTTTTTTGTAGTAAATATTGTTTTTGTTATTTTATACAATACAAATGGAGCATTGCCCATCCAGTCTAGCAATATATATTTTTTTCCATTTTTCAATAGGTAAGTTGCATAGTACTGTTGTGTAATCTTCAGGGGAATTTTGACGGGAAAATAAACACATGATTTTTCTATTTGTAGTCATTTGCACATACTTACATACATTCACGATTAGTTAATAAATGTAATCTACTATTAATTAAAAATAAATAATTTAAAACCTATTTTTTTTACTTCTAATATGTCCAGGTTTCTGCCTTTTCCTATCGTGTTTTGATTAATGATAGTTTTAAATATATTATTTGACTAACATGAACACCACATAAAGTTACAATGTATCCACCCTCACTCAGTATTCAACACGCTATCTAGAAAAACCGCGCCTTTAAGGCTGTATGTACAGATAGAGCTTTTAGTGACGTCATTTAGGCACTGAAATGTTACGGCTGTCGTATAAACGTTATCTTGGGAAAGTTTAGCTTTAGGACTTTGCAAGACTATGTTTACTGTCGAATAAATATCTATATGTAATGATAGTGAATAATATATTTTATTATATATTTATTTATAGCAATAAAACAGGAAGTCAAGAATATGCAATTCGTTTATTAAAATACTCGTCTTTTATCATTTATTTATTTATTTACTAAATATAGTAAGTACATTTTTGTTACCCTTTATAGGTACAAACATATAGTTGGAGAAAGTCTTAATGTAATTATGTAAAAATTGTCCAAATAAAAATAAATCAAAGTACATCTTGAGCGGGGGGGTTTCCGCTTTGTGTACAGATGCTCTGACCATTAAACAAAAACACAGCCGTTTACCTATTTAGTAATCTAAATGAGCTCGAGCAAATGAACTTTGAGATCTTTATTTCAAGCAGGCTCCTCTTACAAAGATAGTCTACCTTTTGAATATCAATAAAGTAGGATAAAGAAGGAAATCTATTATGTAGAAGAGGTAACAATTTCAGTAAAACAAAATCGTTATCGGGGGATTGTATCGACATTTTACAAAATTTTGTCTATACAAGTTATCTCGAACGCATTCTGCGGTGTGTTAAACGATCTGAAAATATGTACAATGTACATATTTCTTTTTTTGATGTCGTATAGAAACTCTTTTTACCTTGTATCAAATATTATAAAATACAACACGCTTGGAAGGACTTACTGTGTCTACTACCTCAGTGGTCAGAGCATCCGTGCGTGTAACGGGACAAGCAGGTTTGGTTTCTGTCTTG
This sequence comes from Tinea pellionella, assembly GCA_948150575.1. NCBI lineage: Eukaryota > Metazoa > Arthropoda > Insecta > Lepidoptera > Tineidae > Tinea > Tinea pellionella. Next base: position 6,306,946 of record OX411252.1, read on the forward strand.
GACTGTGTATTCGTTGTGATTTTTTCTGTCTAAATTTCATCATAATTTAATCATTCTAAAACAAATAATTAATATAATAATAGTCGTCTTCTCCATGCCGACTTGGTGACGTTTGTTACCATTGCATCGGCTTCTTTCCCATTGATGGAGGTTACTTCACGGAGAAAGTCGTAATAGTTCAATACATACATTTAATAAATAATTTAATATATTCTCAAAACGACTTAACTAATTCTGACGTGATCTTTAAATCAACCTTAATAAGATTAGTTTTGCACTATGCTATCGAGATGTACTTTCAATATTCAACCTGACTTTTTCGATGACGAGATCTTTCGAATACAAATAAGCGCAGAATAAATTCCCTGACTTGGCGGGTTATTAACGAAGACTTTCCTGACATGTTTCTAAACTCGTATCAGTTTGCCAAAAAAAATCCTTGTCTATTTTCAAGATAAGATTAAGTTTCAGATCACGTTGTCAGATGCCGGTGCGGTATATTATTTTACTTTTGTTTTCTTCCTTTATAATATATCACAAGGAATTATGTTACTGAATAGTAATGGAGGAAATCAAAAACACTTGTTGTGTGAGGTAAATTATCCCTTCCTTTTTAAGGGTTCACTTTTTTATAATCATCCGGCATACGACAGCGTAATATGATGTTAGGCTAGAATGCGATCACAGGAAGATGTCTACAGACTGAAGTCGCCTTCGCTATACCGGCTTAAGGAGGCGAGTGTCCTTTTGAGAGCACTGTCCTCTCAGTACAAGCTCTTAATAGAAAATGTCTACTACACATATTATTTAATGTTTTTTTTAATTTTTAGCGGACGGTAAAAGTTTGTGAATTTATTTTAATTTTGAATGAATGTATGTAGGTAACATACGAAACGAAAACTTTAATTAAGATAATTTAAAATTGTACTGTATTTTACGCCACGGAACAATGATTAGAATAAGTTTTTTTTTATGTGACTCGACATGTGACAACACTCCGCCTGATGTAAAGCTAGAGTGCGGTCCATGAATGGAAACAACTGCTACTACAGAGAAACCTGTGCGGGCAGCAGTCGCCTCCACTATGCCGGCTTGAGGAGACGAGCATGTACCATCTATTGACAGTGCACACTCCTCTCGCTATACCTGGCTACTTTAAAACTATTCCCGAAACGCGACAAAGTCACTTCACGGGTGTTACATTCGAAAGTGGTGGTACTACCCCACGACGGCAGATTGGGCTAATAACCATAATCAATCTGCTTACCACTCTTTAGTACGTTTAAATTATGTTTTTTTAAAGTAACTTTTTGTTACGACAACGAAGTAGCCGAGATTTTTTGAGAGATTCTCGTTTTTATTCAATAAACAAAAACAATAGATGGTAAAATATATATTTATATTATACGATATTATAGAAGGGTTATATCGATAAAAAAATTCAACGACAACCCTAATTAAAGAAGCTAATTACGTTAAAAATACGAGCCTTAAAACGATCAACTTTGTCTGAACAGCACTCGTTCTGCGTCGCGTCCACAAATAAAAAAACTAATTACATTTTTTTTTTGAGGATTTTGTCAGTTATCTTGGTTTGTGTGTGTTTCATAAACCATTAACTTTTTACATTATTGAATTTATTCAAGTAAAATTTTTTATTACTATTATTTGGGAATTTTTAAACGCTGGGGTTGTTACTGTAACAGTTAAGGGTTTTAATGAAAGAATTTCAACGTGGTGACGCGAGCTGTGCAAAGCGGAAGACCTAAGTTTGATTTCCACCTCAGCAAATATTCCTTAGCGATATTTCTTCTGTTGAAGTTTTCATCATAATATGATTAATTTGCTGCTTATGTTGGATAAGTTCTGCGTGGACTTTATTTAACAGTATTATCCCTACAACCTATAATACTTACTTATTCAAATATATCCCAAAATACTATATAAAGTTACAAAGCTGATAACTCAAGAGTAAAAGGAAAAAAGCATAAAAACCAACCAAGAACGCTTTGAATAGAGGAAGCATTGTCAAATCGTGCAGAGATTTCTTACTATGTTAAATGACTATTTTAAAATTGCGCAAATCATATTTTATTTCTGAAAAATTTTACTTAAACGCTTGCTGCAGTATTAATGATTTTAAGTAAGTCTGAGGTCGACACAATTTATAATTTATTTAAAAAATGTATAACTAACTGTAGCCAGCAAGCCAGAATGCGTATAATTAATGTTAAACGCTAAACGTTCCCGGACCATCCCTAGAGAACTTTTTATAGAGATAAATAGCTATGCGTTGCGGTTTCACCCGCGTTAACCCAAAAACATCCTGAAACGTTCCTCAATAAACAGGCTATCTAACGCAAAAATAATTTTTCAAATCGGAGCGGACTGATAGTTCTGAAGCGCAACCAAACAAACATTAATTTTTATATTATATTAGAATAATATATGTCGTCTCGGCCACGGACGATAAGTAGAGTAAGTAAATCGTAATGAAACAGTAATTGATAGAAGTAAAAAAATCAGTATTTTTTAAATAACAGTAAAAGTAAATGACTTTTTAAACTAGACAATTTATATTAACTGAAAACTATTATCAATTCAAACATATTGGTAAAACTGTTTAATATGAAATCGCTCGGTTAGCATCCACTGATACAAAAATTCTATTCAATTCTTCGTATAGAAATCCAATTACATCCAACAAAGGGTAAAAATCGCCTCTTACGAAGAATAGAATAAAATAAAATGGCTTGTCTACTCCGGTATTCGATAGTAGGAACTCTGCGACATGGGAGGACCTAGTCGTGACGCGAAATTCAATCTAACTCGTACTTTTGCTGTTTTTTTAAGAATATTCTGAATAACTTGTACTTTTTAGAGTACTTATCTGCTCGGGAAGACTTCTAAGGACTATAGTTTGAGTTACTTTTTGTGAGCAAACTATTTATAAGAGTTCTTTTGTTTTAAGTATATCTCTTGTAATATCAAGATGCAACCATATACAAGTAGATACAGCTATCTACGAGGTATGTCCTGTCAACCTTCGCGCTTTCACTTCGCAATTATTTGATTAATTTAAAATAAAATAAGTTTTAGTTTTAGGATAAAAATTTTCTAGTAAACTATCTTCATACAGGCATGTGCGAATATTGCCTGGGATATACGATGCCAGTTTTGCAAGCCAGCAAAGCTACATCTGGCTTCGTGTACATCACTGGCTTCATTCCTGGGGCAGTAAGTCAGTGAGGAAGCCAATAAACCGCTCTAGTATGTGTTTGACACATACTAGTCCAGACCTAGTCCATTTCAGGCATATAGCTATACACAAATAGGCCATCTTAATCCTTATTCTTTATTTGCCCAAATATAATATAAATTGTATAACAGACAGACCTTCTAGACAGCCACCCTGTTATGACGAATGATCTGGGTAATTACACAACGCCGGGTATTAATTACACATGACGCCAGAATAACAAAAAATAGGGCTGTTCTGGCGTGATTCTGTAGATACATGTCGGTCTTGAATTATTTTTCTCAAGTGTTTTTCGAGAATTCGGAATTAAATTTGTTATTAATTTTATGTGGCAAAAAGGCGTGACAATTGTATTGCATTGTATCGTATTGTAAAATTTAATAATTTGTTGGTAAAATAAAATTTTACATATGATAATTAATTTCATATTTTATGATGTGGAATTCCTAATCAATAACATCAATAAATAAAATCACTTTTATTTCTCGTTTATTACGGCAAATTGGTAACAATTTTACGTTAATCGTTAGCACTATGTATAATATATACAAACAATAATCTCTGAGACAGCTATATGACTTTTCATTTAATTTTCACGGTATGATAGATTGGATCATGTGGTAGGACTAGCTGTAAATTATTTATGAAGAATTTGTGTAAATTAACTGAACTATAATGACGATGTAATGGTAGGTAGACTAAGGTCGGCTTTAAGTCCAGTTTGCTGATTCCAGAAGAAGCTGGGTAGAAGGACCGCACTCTAGATTAATATCAGTGCGCTGCGTAAATTAAATTTGTATTTTCACGTACAATGTTGCGGGTCGATTGCTAGAAATAAATTATGAACATTTCAAAAGGATGAAACCTTACAAAGTAATGAGATTTTCTCGACAACTGTCCCTAAGAACGTACTTTCAGGCTAAATAACAGTTATCTAATAAAAGAAGTCGAAATAAAATACTTTTGAAATCTTTATTTTACTAAGAATTCCATGGATAAAGTACCTTTGAAAAGAATTTAATCTAAAAAGTTCTTTGAACATAATAATGGTCATAACTGCTGTAATAAAGAACTATTTTGAACATTATTAAATAGGTTTTTTCGCCGAGGAAATGCCAAAACTATAGATATATGCCTCTATGACGAAAAGCCTCGGGGTTGTGACGAGTGTGCACCGTACAGGTCGGCCCACTATCGTAATCAATTTTCATCAAGTTCTGAACTTGTCGCGTTTCGAGATCAGTTTGAAAATAGCAAAGTATAGCGATCCGGCATAGCGGAAGCGACTGCTGCCTCTAGAAATGTCTCTGTAGTAGCAATTCGTTAATGAAAATTTGAAATAACAAAACAATAAAAATAATTAGAATTTTATAGAACGTAATAATTTTTATTCCTAATTTATTTTTTATTGATAATAAAAACTAGATTTTAAACAATCAAGAAATTCGCTTTAAGCTTCTTTACGGCTTATTTCGCTAAAATGACTGTAAATTTGTTACGCAACAATTATTTTTAAAGGATTTGTTTAATGCGATTATAATATGTAACTATATCGACGTACTATGGGAGCCAACTTAAAATAGGACTGTCAAGATGCTATTTTGAACCGCAATTTGCATAAATACAGTATTTGCTAAGTACAAAAATAACAATCAGATTTTTTTTTTAATTATTGTAGTTTGGCATGTGACAACAATCCGCCTGATGTAAAGTTAGAGTGCGGTCCATGAATGGAAACAACTGCTACTACAGAGAAAACTATGCCGGCTTGAGGAGACGACCATGTACCATTTTAGATTGACAGTGCACACTCCTCTCGTTATACCTGGCTACTTTCAAACTATTCCCGAAACGCGACAAAGTCACTTCACGAGTGTTACATTCGAAAATGGTGGTACTACCCCAGGACGGCAGACTGTTCCTATTTGTTCCTGCTAGTTCCTATTTTTTTTTTGCTGGTGGTACTTATTCTCTGTCTTGTCAAGTGAAGTTAGCCGCAAGTTCAGTCCTATTCTTAGTTGGCGCGCCTACTTAGTACACGAATGACGGCTACGTGTACGTGTTATTGATTCACGAGATCACCTTTGTGCTAACCGTAAAACCAGTACATATACTTGAAAAGTTTCAACAACACCGTAAGTGACCACCAAGTTAGAAGTACCACAATGTGATTCATCAGATCCTTTGTGAACGACAGATGTGTTTGATTCAAATCGCTAGTAATCCGTTTTTTCTTCGTATTCATATTATACTATAGTTTACTACTGTAAATAAACATATTGAAACGTAACAAAGTGTTGACTAGACAAGCAATTTATTTTAACAAAATTATTATTTTAGAACGAATAAATTAAATGCTGTAAAGCAACCTTAGTAACTCCCAATTCCTAAGTGGACGGGTGCTGGGATACATTCTTATATAAAGTGTGCTCCATCCATCTTGACGGCTACATTGTTCACCTCACCGATCCCCCAGACCAAATGAATGTTCTCGACGACATCTTGCACGAAGACACTCTGCAAATAAACAATTGGTTGGAATCTACAAGGACGCTCAATCATGAATAAAAGTTCATTTCAATCAATTCTTTTCAAAATAGTTATAGTTATTAATTAAAAAACATTTTTGTGATTGATTTCATTCATTTATTTATTTAATTTATAAGCCAACAGCGTAACAATGTCGTTAACTAAAAAAATAAAAATATTTTAAAATATCATATCGTAAAATTGTCTCGACTTTCTTGTACAGTTTAAAGTTGATGATTTACAGTCGTTCTAAAAATAGCTCTAAAATTATTGCTTTAATTAATATAGAAAAACATTATTGGTATTTTTTATTTCTATACTGTACTGTTCTCTGCCTATCCCTGTGAGAAAAAGGCGTGACAATTGATGATAATGAATTTTTATTTTCTATTTACTTCTTGTATGTATTTTATTAATATTTTAAGTACAAAAATATAAGTAGATTATGAACAGAACTACGCCTTTAGGCCGACAGGTAAATTAAGAGGCAATGCATGTTTAAACGTCTCTTTCGCGTCTTCCGCATCTCATATTTTCTTCGTCATTCCTTCGTCATGAACTTCATCGATTTCATCTTTTCTTCGACAACGACAACCTCCTGGAAATTTCGGTTGGTAAAAATGTGAGGAACATCTATAGTTTGGTATCTCATAGTCTATGATATAAACACTAGCTGAGTATAAACACTGATACCGAGTTTTTGGCGGCCATCTTGAGACGTCAGGTTTTCTGTCTTGAATTATTTTCCTAAACATGTGTTTCTTCGAATGTAAATGTGTAATAATAGTAGATTAATTATTAACCATTAAGTGTTGGTTAATGTGCGTGAGTGTGGACAAACAATTCAAAAGAAGGGAACCTGTGTTTCCATTTTACCTCCAAAACTCCGTAGGAAGTTTCAGTAAAGATTCTACCATTTTACTGGAGCAATTTTTGACTTGACTGAGACTTGACCTGACAGTTTAGTGTGATGAATGAATGACTCGTGATGCAAATATATACATATATACTTTGACACTTGCAAATTGTTATACGCCATATAAAACACAAAAAAAACCACTGATACGATAGAACCAATATGTGTGCCTGTAGAACTAAATTTTTAATGAAAAATAAAATTAGGTACCTTATTACATTGATTATATATTAGAGATTACTACACCATCTGTAGCAATCTATTACCGTCTCTAGAAGCGATTTCTAAGATTTATTTTTTAATTACACTAGTGCAGGTTTTGCTCGATGTTTACCTTCAAAGTTTCTGAAGTTCTAATTAATTTTTTTTAATAAAAAGAAACATTGACATACAACAAAAAGAATTGATTTTTACTACGTACATTCTTCCTTAATTTTATTGTGTAAAATTAGATAGGTCGCATGTAGCGAGTGAGTATTAAATATATTTTCTATTATTATTAAATTGTTAAGAAATTTTAATAGAAAAAACGTCGACACACATGCACAACAGTCTGAGCGTTCTAAACCTTCACAATTAGTAATAGACAGAATTAAAAAAGTGACTGTAAATATTAAAAGTTAAAATGTCGCGTTTCGGAAATAGTTTGAAAGTAGCCAGGTATATCTGGATAGTACATGCTCGTCTCGTCAAGCCGGCATAATGGACGCGACAGCTGCCTGTAGAGATTTGTCTGTAGTAGCAGTTGTTTCCATTCATGGAGTACACTCTAGCTTTACATCAGGCGGAGTGATTTTACATGCCGAGCTACAATAAAAAAAGTTGCCTTGTAAATAAAGTCTGTTCTATTGTACTACCAAAACGAAAGTAGGGACTTGAGGAAATTTTCATTTAAAATATGTCCCAATCTATACAAGTTTATAGACTTCACCAAAAGTTCACTGGACTTGCTTTAAATTAAGAAGTTGTTACAAAAGTTTGTAACCTCTATGTCCAATATTATAAATTATGTCTATGCACTCTAAAGAACTTAAGTCTGGTGAAAGGTTCACTCAAGTTCTTGTTCACTTCGGTGACTTCGGCACAAACTGTCAAACTGTGTTGATAAGTACTAGAAACTACTTCGACTACTGAACGAAGACGGGGAATACTTTCATAGTCTGCAGTCAAAAGATTTTTGAGAGAAGTTTGAATTGAATCTTTTATAATAATATGTACTGTTTATTTTAATATAACTACATGAATTATCATCCTTAGTCGAAACTTAATAAATAATTTGTAAGTTCATTTATTCTAATGTGTAAAAATGTTTGTTTCTTTGCTTCGTATACGTTCTGAAACTACAGTTTGATTTCAAAAATTATTGTAAGATAGCCGTTACTAGAGATGAAACGAATAATATTAGAGCTAGTTTTTAATAAAGTTTGTTATTCATTTATTTGTGACACCAAAAATTGTTCTTTCCTTTATACATTATTTCGCCTGTCCTAATAATTCTTTCTAATAATATTAGAATAATATGGCATGGTATATACCAAGGATAGGCCTTACCACGACGACGTGGATACACGCCAACTGATGGTTATTTTAGAATTATTCTTATTACTCAAATATAATGTCATTAGGTTTTTTGACTGAAAATTTGGATACTAGATAATATGTATTACGTGACATTGTCATAAATGCCTGGCTATCTATAGCTTTGATGACACACATGTAGTATAAATAGAATAGAGGGAGGCTATGTTGGCCTAACATATCATATCGTAGTTTTTATTCCTTGACCTACATACTACAGTAAACAGACGCTAACAGTATCTATTATCTATGCAGAGTTAGTTAGATGTTTACCGACGCACAATCTGAGTACAACAGTTGTGGTATTTTGAAATTAAAAATCAGACATTTTCTTTGTGGTACCTAGCAGTCGTTAATAGCTCATGCATCGAGCTCTAGCTTAACATCAAGCGGAGTACGGCCACATGTCGAGCCGCTACAAAAATGGAGATAAAAGAATCACTTATTATCTAAAAGTTTGAGGGCCCCTAACGTCTATTAATCATATTACACATTTAAAAAAATTTTAGTAAATTGGCGATAGATTATATAAAAATAAAACCGAAATTACGAATTAATTTTGTTATTATGATTAGTGATCTATTTTACATTATTCCGGTTAGACATGATAAAATATTACCATTGTAATGGTAAGATTATTAGGAACAAATCGACACCATTTCATTAGTCAATGTTACAATTTGGGGCCCACTTAAATTTTCTATACAAAGAAAATTGACCACTTTAGTTCTCAAATACAAATCAATTAAAAATATATGAAGTAATTTCTGAAAACGTTACAAAATCCAATAATCCCAGTTAACAGATATTTTGTTGAGTGAGCATCAAGAGAGTATTTTAAATGGACGGATAGAATTTTCACAGAATCGACAATGAATACAGAGATGAGTTTCTATTATTGCTTGGAATTTAAATAAATTTATATTAAGATTAAAATTTGTAATGAATGCTGTCTAGAATTACAAATTTTCTCTTATGGAATTTAATGTTTCATTTAATTAGATTTATTTAAGTTATTATTTGCTTGTAAAACACGTTTCTATTTAGTGTAAAATTTTGTTTATTTTAATAAGCATTTCAACTTTACTAATACACGATCAAAGCAAAGAATGGAAGAAAGTCGTCATATAAAGAGTGGAGGGTAAACAGCTCCCATCTTACTGTGGTATTTAGCAGTTGTTTCCACTCATAGATCGCATTATTCGCGTTCTAGCTTAACATGAAGGGGCAGAGTGTGATCTAGCTAAAAATAGAAGCATAAAAAATACGTTTTGTTGCACACCTATATTAAGGGGTCTCTTTCAACAAAAGGGGTGTGATATGCATTAACTAAGTGTCCATTTACCTAATTGCAACCTAACTAACATTGTTGCGAATTCTGACCGGTACCAATGTAACTTTGTTATATATACTTTGGTCGCTCAGTGCCTATAGGCACTATTAAAGAGTGGTAGGTAGACTGATGATGGTTCTTTGTCCTGTCTGCCGTCCTGGGGTAGTACCACCACTCTCGAATGTAACACCCGTGAAGTGACCTTGTTGCGTTTCGGGAATAGTTTGAAAAGTAGCCAGGTATAACGAGAGGAGTGTGCACTGTCAATCTGGATGGTGTATGCTCGTTTCCTCAATCCGTACAGGTTTCTCTGTAGTAGCAGTTGTTTTCATTCATGGAACGCACTCTAGCTTTACATCAGGCAGAGTATTGTCACATGCCGAGCTATAATAAATTTAAAAAAAAACGGACTGCGAAGAAAAGACAAGATGCTTTGATTGATCTTCTGAAAAGATGGTCGCAAAGTGGCAGTGCAACCGCTCCATATATTAGGCGCCGCTGACTCCTATGGTCGTAACTCGCTTTACCGCGGTGGGTGTGGCCGGCCCATTTTTCTGCCCGCGGTCGTTGAGCGCTCGTTAGCGCGGCAGCAAACTGATGGCCACAAACTGTAAGTCTAATGTAAACATAGCCTACGGGATCGAGAAATGTGGCGATTCTTTAACTCGGTTTTTCTATATGGAACTATGTTGTTGAAATAATACATAATGTAAAATTGAACGAATATTAAATTAAGATGAAAAATTTTACAAAAAATATTCGTCTACAGTGAGAAGTGACCTTTACGCGTTTTGGGAACAATTTGAAAGTAGCCAGGTATTAGTACAGGACAGTGTGCACTGTCAATCTAGGTAGTGCATATTCGTCTCCTCAAGCCAGCATAGCGAAGGCTACTGCTGCCTGTAGAGATTTCTCTGTAGTATACTGATACCGTGGTTTCGTTCATGGACCGCACTCTAAGTTTACATCAGCCGGAGTGAGCTACAATAAAAAATGTTTAAAAAGATGTCACCAGAACCACAGAAATCGTAGTTGTGCCAATAAATTTATTTAAACCCTATGGACCACAAATAACTAGTAACGTTAATGTGGAGATAAAATAAGATCCGCCATGGTTTGGTACTTAAACTTCAGGTAAATGAATGAAGTGAAAATTGAGTGAATGATGAACAGCTGAGCGAATGAACCGTTCAATAACGACCTGTTAATAAATCATCGTGACAGGTATTACGCAGTTAAAGTCAGAGTTTCTAATTATATAAACTTTGCTTTTTGTTTACGTAATAGTATTTGTACGGAAAATGAGCCTAAATTGACTTATATTTGAATTTGTCAGCAAATAATGTTTGAGCCTTTTAAATTTCCTTTTTTACAATAATAATAATATATGCATGCGCTGAATATTTTTTTTTTTTCTGGGGTCCGGTATTAGGGACAGTGTGGTACATACAAGAGCAATTTAGGAGCAGGTCTATAGGTACTAGTCGCCTCCACTATGCCGGCTTGATACTGTGCTAGCTTGTTGGAAGTTTAGTACTGTCCCAACGCCGCAGATTAGTATCTAATAATACCTGTCTTCAATAACTCTTTACGCAGTTTTATTTATTGGCTGTTACCATAGTAATTTTAAATAATGCTGCAAATGTAATGCAGGATGGCATGTCGGTGGAATGGCACTCGTGATTCCTCTAAAATATTTAGTTATGATTTCTAACACAATGACAACTATGGTGGTAAAACTAACACTATTTCATACACGAAATTGGACTTTATATGCTAAAATATAGAACCAAATTCCAATAAAATTAGAAATATAGTGTGTCATCGACATAACCTCGCTATGCACACATTCCCCTCAGTACCGCTATTCAACCAAACTCTGAAATTAGTTTTCCTTTCGCCCAATATCGTGAGCGGGAGACGAGAATTGCTCTCGAGTGCGGACGAAAAATAATTTAGATAAAACTTCGTCTTTTAGAGGCGACCGCGTTTTAGAATGAAAATTCGTATGTGAAAAATTGAACTAAACTTTATTGATTTTAAATTTCAAATTGTCAGTTAATTTTATTGACAGGAGTCTGTAATAAAAACTAACATTAATAACTTCTACCATGATTAACTTGTAACTCATAATGGCGGAGTAAAATATTTATTTTTTATAGCTTTATAGCTAACACTATACAAAATATTCTGCGCCCAATGTTAAGCTGCCCCCGTTCATTGTTTAACTAATCTACTGAAATAACTGTAACTTAATTAATCCAATTCATCGCAATCCACGTGAGAGTTTTTTTTTTCCTTTGAAAGACCTGAGTCAACATTTCATTATTTTCTTTTTCTTCCTTCTTCGAGTAACACTTTTATAATATTATTTTAAAATTGACTAAAGAATTATTTTCATATTTTCACAATTTGATTGTAACAATTTATTAAATAATGTAGTATTTAAATAAATTATGAAAAGCAATTCTGGAAAATTAACTCTATGTTAAAACTTATATAGATTTTCATTTGTCCGATTTTTTTAATGATGACCAATATTTACACATGACCTCAACTGGCCTGATTGATGGTAAGCAAAGGAGAGGTCCAAGAGCACTAACGACTAGAGAACTGCTTACAGTCGCCGTTACTATGCCGACCTAAGAAGGTGGTTTTTGACGCTAGGCTTGAAGTATCCAAGGTGAACGTACTGGGAGAACACATGGGAAAAGCATTCCAATATTTACAATAGCAAATCTTTTCCTGAAAGCGTTATCATTTTGTATATTGTGAATTTTAATATATATATAATATATTATTTTTAATGTGAAGATAATAGATAAACATAACATTATTAAGGAAACGATTTCCTATCGGCTGAAACGTATAGAAATTACTCTTGACTCTTATTCTGAATGTATCAGGAATTGCCTCCCAGTCACGGCTTATTTTATTATACCTACTACTAAGTCTAAAGATACCTAAGTAAAACTTTCAGCTGACATCCCTAAACTTTGACATCGACCGTACTAATACTTAAACAGAGTTAAGTCGCTTATAGCAACTATAACTAAGTAAACTAGGTAATAGTTATGAAGAATTTTTGTAAGGTACCAAACGTACCTTAATTAAAACCATTTTACATTTAGGGCATAAGTACGAGTAATCAAAACGATCCCCGCATGGACTTAAAAGTTCGAACAGTCCTTTTTCTGTCGTTCCATTAAATTGTGGAACGACTTCCCCAACCACGTATTTCCTTCTTCCTACAACCTGGGGTTCTTCAAGCGCAGTGTGAAGAGGCATCTCACAAAGCCGACGGAGGTGGTGACTGCTGTCTGCCGGTCCCCTTCTCTGATAACAGTCCACTCCGTTCATGGGTCACACTAGCTTCACATCAGACGGAGTGCGATCATACGACGAATTATAATAAAGTAAAAAAGATCCTACTAGTTACTCACACAAACTAGGCAGCTCATTACTAACTGCTACCAGAATTGCAGCAGTCGCCTCCGCTATACCTTGACTTGAGGAGAGACGAATGTGCACCATCCAAGTTCACAGTTTACTCCTCTCGTTATACCTGGTTACTTCCAAACTGATTCCGTAACGCGACTAAATAAGACACTTTACGGATGGTGCACTTGAAAGTGGTTGGTAGGAGTGATTTTTTATTTTTTGTTTATTATATTTTAAAAGTACCTAGGTATTTTTTATAGAAAAAATTGTACCTATGTGATACGTTGAAGGATTATTGAGATGAATAATTAAAGAGTGGTAAGCAGACTGATGATTGTTATTTGTCCTGTCTGCCGTCCTGGGGCAGTACCACCACTTTCGAATCTAACACCCATGAAGTGACCTTGTCGCGTTTTGGGAATAGTTTGAAAGTAGCCAGGTATAAGAGAGGAGTGTGCAATGTCAATCTAGATAGTACATTCTCGTCTCCTCAAACCGGCATAGTGGAGGCGACTGCTGCCCATGGAGATTTCTCTGTAGTAGCAGTTGTTTCCATTCATGGACCGCACTCTAGCTTTACATCAGGCGGAGTGTTGTCACATGCCGAGCTACAATTAAAACAAAACTGTTGCAAATGCAGGGTCAAAAGTAATTTATCGAACAATCATACAAATCTACTCTTTGCTTATGCCCAACATGAAAATGGTTAAGAAAAACAAAGAAAATACAATTTATCTAAGCCAAAAGTTATTGCCAGCCGTTACTCATCTAAGTAATAAGTGTCAAAATGATTTATTTCTTTCTTCGTTTGCGTCAGTACATAGTTTGTTTATATACTTAACATATTTTAGTAGTTCATTTACGTTATTCTTTCGTGTGTCACCTTCTTCTTAGCTATTATGAGTCAAGAAATTAATTCAACTGTCACAAACATTTATATTTGTTATATATACTTTGGTTGCTCAGTGCCTTATAGGCACTATTAAAGAGAGGTAGGCTGATGATGGTTATTAGCCGAGTCTGCCGTCCTGGGGTAGTACCACCACTTTCGAATGTAACACGCGTGAAGTACTTTGTCGCGTTTCGGGAGTAGTTTGAAAGTTAGATATAGCGAGAGGAGTATGCACTGTCAATCTAGATAGTACGTACTCGTCTCCTCAAGTCGGCATAGCTCTGCAGCCCGTAGAGATTTCTCTGTAGTAGCAGTTGTTTCCATCGATGGACCGCACACTAGCTTTACATCAGGCGGAGTGTTGTCATATGCCGACAATAAAAAATTTAAAAATATAACGCAGATTATACTTACTGCTACTTTGAAACTGCTCCTGAAAGGCGTTAAGGTCATTTCACGGGTGTTACATTCGAAAGTGGTTGTACTACCCCTTGACGGCAGAGTGAGCTAATAACCATCATCAGTTTGCCTACCACTCTTGAAGATATAAACACTAGATTAATATTGATATAAATATTGTTTCAGGCATGTCTGAGGTCTGTGAAGGAGATTCCTGTCTGCGCATAATGGTGAAAGCTAGCGTATATAATGTAGGTGAAAGAAAAGCTATCTATTGTCAAGGAGAAAATATCAAACATGTAAGTTAATTTAATATTTTATAAAAGCGACGAACGAAACAAAAAAAAACAGTTTTACATAAATATTGTAACAGAGTGTCACGCGATCTTGTCATTAGTAAAATTTTAAAATTAAGACTTAATAAATACGTAATTGAAAATAAAAAAGCTAGAGTTTGTTCGTATGTTTGAACGCGCTAATCTCAGACACTATCCACCGGCGCGGCGGCGGCGTTAGCGTTAATGTTAATGGCTGCGTTAAACTGCGCGATATTGGAACGCTAAAAATGCTAACAACTATGACTTTTCGTTATCGTTTAACGTGTAATATCAATAATGTAATATTAAACAGTAATACAATAACACGGTAAAGTTTTAATTACATTAACGTAATACGTTAATTATTGCACTAATTTCGTAGTACAAAAGATAGATTTCTTATACGGATAGAAGGGATTCATGCAACCTCAGAAAAATGCGACATGATCTGAAAATCCGTTCCGTCCGGTTCCGGAACGTATTATCTTAGCAACGGAACGAGATAAGGCCAAAGTTTCGGAAAAAAAGTTGGAGAAAATGTCCTCGAAATAAACATTTTTTTTTAATTTAAGGTTAACTGGTAGAAAATGCCTCAAGGCATTAAGTTCGCCTTTTGCAATTTTTATATTGTGCAATAAAGTATTTTTATTATTATTATTATTATTAATTTCCCTAAAAAAATTTGCCACAAAACTATCCCAGCGCTCGCGAAGAGCGTCACAAAAAACTTGTTATATTTATACACCTACAAAATTGCGGGGTTTTGCCACAAAACCTCCAAAAGCCGGTGGGTCCGGAAGACATACAAAATAATCAAAGAAACTCTTATTATAAAATCTTTCTCCTTTTTTTAAATCAATACACAATTATTGTGTATAAAAATATATAATGCTATAAATAAATACTTCAGGAAATCGAATGGTTGAATCCTCAAATGGTGCGCGTCGAACATCGTTCACCGAAAAATACTCGAGTCTTCGTAGAGAAACCTCCTGATCCAGTTAGGAACAAAACCTTGGTGCCCTTAATGATCCAGAGTGCAAAGACTGACGATAATGGCAATTGGACCTGTAGATCTGGTGACTTGATTCAGGTTATCGATGTTCTCGTTGGAGGTAAGTGTTTTGATGAATTTACAAATTTATATTCATGAGTTTATTAAGACCCAAAAGAAAAAAAAAAATACATTCTGCGTTGACAGTGATTTTTTTTAGTAGTCCGGTTTCGACTAAACTCGGTAGAGTGACTTCCATGAGTAACTGTCACCATGGAGTTAACTATGCCGGTTTGAGGAGATGATTATGCACTGTTTAGGTTGACAGAGCCTCTCTTTATACTGATTCCGAAACATTCATGGGTCTTGCTTGAAAGTGGTGGTACTACCTCAGGGTTATTGAAAAACTTTATATTTTATTCTTTTCTTAATTACAGAGAAAGCTACAATATCGTTGAAAGATAACATGGATGTGAACGAAGGCCATTCTGCTACACTGAACTGTCACTCCAAAGGATATCCCACTCCTGATATTCAGTGGTATAGAGGATCGATACCAATTACTAGTATGTATCAACTACGTTAAGTTTATTTAGGAAAATATCCATCTTCACGAGTGCCCCAAAATCACAGGAAAAAGTACGTCTACGTCAAAGGACCTAACCAAGAGGGGGCAGGGAGAGCTGCGCTATCCCCCCCCCCCCCCTCCCATAGATTCTAAAAAAGTTGTCAAGTGTAAAGCAACCAAAGTCCTAAGCCTAAGTTGTTGACAACTATAATATTAAAATTTGGTAATTACAAAAACCAAAAAAACTGTACACTTATTCAAATTCAAACTCCCAAATTATTTTTGTTCTATTTTTCTAATAAATGTATTAACTTATTTACAAGTTTTATTTATAGTACGGTGAAGAGCTCGTGTAGCTTTACACATTGGACTCTGTACCGTTGTTATTACGATCGCCGTAGACGTAAGGCTCGTACTACAAGTAAAAAGCATTATGTACTCTCGACCTTACATACAATTCATATTTTTCTCATCCTCCATATCAACTGGGTCATCGGCTGGCGACGCCCTTGTACGTCACTATTCTGACGCTGTGCTATCGATATATCAGGGCAAGGACAACACAAATATGTAACCCCCAGACCTATTTTATATAAACAATATATTTTATAAATATCATATTTATAAGACAGACTGCTGCGTTAACAACCAGTGCAGCGTGACCGATTAACGTTTATATCATTATTTTATTAAGTGGAGATGTTCATTACACTTTTCCAAGTAACTACGCTTAATTTTAGGAATGTATATTTCCCGGGGCGAAAGAATATTGATCACAGTGCCATCTGTTACGGAAAATAACATAGTTAAATCATTTTCAGACGAGACTGATCCGTTAAAATACACAATACGTTCAGAAGACAATAATCTTCGTTTAACAATAAAGAACTTGACGCATATGGATGCTGGACCTTATAGATGCAAGGTGACACAAGGAAGACTGTCTACTTACGCAGAAAAGACATTGAATCTTAACGTTAAACGTAAGGATTGAACTTTTCTCTTGATTCTTTACCAATAAAATCATATTTCGTATCTTTATAAATTAAAACTGTGTTATGACCAGCGTCCATTAGCCGCTCTGAATTGAATAATGAATAATCTGAATTGAGTAAAAATTCGATACATCATTCAGCAAGCGAATTTCTTCAGCAACGCCTTAGTGGACGCAAGATAGTTCAATTTTGTAGATGTTCGCGCGATTTTTTTATTTTATTTTATACAAATTCATTTTTATTATTTACATATGGGTTCTTCTCACTTCCTCAGGAGGAATTATGAATGAAACTCGTAAGTAACGTATGTACTTGCATGTTATTTTATAATTATGAAATGTCACATTATAATTTACAAGGCGCAGTAACCTAATTTGATTTTACTAAGGTTGACTTGCTACGAACATCACCAGGCTTTACGTCATCTTTTGCAAACTTCGGTTCCTAAATAAAGTCTTTCCAGATGGGTCTATACGATTTTAAGAACATGTTTTCAACGTTTCAGCTATGTTGTAATAACCATGTCAATATCTAAACTACTAGACCCGTCTAAAAAAGACTTAAATGTTTATAAGGATATGGTTATCAAGCACATTAGTTTAATTAGATTTACAGAAATTAATCATATAGTTCCTATAAGAACCTATAATAAAATAAGTGAAGAAGGAAATAATAAAATAAGTAACTTAATTAAATATAAGTAGCTTTTATGTCACGAAATATACAATACACACTATATTGTAGAAACAAAAGTTAGAAATAAAAACTATATTTGTAAATAAATTAACTTTATCACTTAATTTAGATTATAATGTACGTTTTACAGCTCCATTATTTGAAAACTTCAAATTTTTACTTTCTTCAAAATGTATTTTAATTTTAGATAAACCAGTGATGGAATTTACATCAGCGCAGGAAGTTTATGCTATACTGAACGAAACGTAAGTAACAAATGTAAATGTAATGTCGGCTGTCAGTGATCGACGTACATAATATTATCGAGAATTTAGCCTATTTGTAAACAGGGGGTAAAAAGTCTTGATTACGAGCCCATATCTATGCCCACTCGACCAAAGTTACCTAATATTTAATTTAATTTAATAATATTTATATACATAAATAAAATTAATTCTGATAAACAAAGTATGTTTGTTTAAATAATATTAGATTAAATACTCGGTACATGCTCGTCTCCTCGAGCCGGCATAGCTGTTTCCATTTAAGGACCACCGCACTCTAGCTTTACGTCAGGCGGAGTGTTGTCACATGCCGAGCTACAATAAAAATAAAAAAACTATCAGAAATTCATGAATCTGTATTTTGTTTTTCAGTAAAAAAATCACATGCAATGCGATAGCGAATCCACCACCAAAATTCGAATGGCATAAACGTCGTAACAACTTTGATAACAGACCTGAACCAGAAGACAGCATCCACACATCTCCTGACAGAACTTCGTCTGTGCTGGAAATCCACATGTATAACGAGTCATTTCTGGGAGAATACGTGTGTACTGCTACCAATACTCGTGGTAGAGAATCTGTTGTATTTCACGTTTCTCTTGGAAATAAACCTAATCCTCCTGATTTTGTAAGTGATTCTTAGTTAAGATCTCATAGTTAGAAGTAGCTAAGTATATCGAGAGAAGTGTGTGCTGTCATTGGACAGTGCTGGCATAGCGGAGGTGACTGCTGCCTGCAGACATTTCTCTGTAGTAGCAATTGTTGCCGTTCATGGACCGCGCACTAGATTAACATCAGGCGGAGTGTTGGTATATGCTGGGATTTTTTTAAAAGATGTTACCTATTTTAATATTTTATTTAATTAAAACTAAATTATAACTTAATTTTAGATATCGTGCATCCATGCTACTGCAACTGAACTTATATTTAACGTAACTTGTCTTGAGTGTAACATGGAAAGAGAGAGTGAAGAATTGGCTCCAAGACCTGATAACTTGAGAACGCTTGGTAAATTTTCAAACAAATAATAAACTTTTGTGTGTTAAATAGAGTCGTATTGCAATAGAGTACATTTCTTCATTATTCTCCTTTGTTTTGTAGGTTATTCGTTCGAGCTGGTTCCTGTAGTACCTGGTTTCAATATACCAAATTGGGACAATGCTACTGAAATCTCTGTAGATCTGGAAGATCCTAATAGTAAGTATTCTACTAACATAACTCTGTAATCCACTATCACACTTCTTGAAACTCACTCTAGAATTCCTTTACAGGCTTTCGCCTAGTAAGTGGGTCAATTGTCATTTCTTCCCTTTAATTAGGGTCGTTTGCACCAGAAGGCCCGTTAAAGTTACTTTAACTATTACTTTAACCGTTAGGTTTACATTATCGTTTACATTTACTCGACACGAGTTGCAACATCGTCGCGCCTGTAATTATTGACACTTACATTACCTTTGCCTTAACCGTAACCAGCGAATCTTGGCTGGTTAAAGTTAAAGTAATCGTCAAACCAATGTTACTAACGTCAAATATATGAAAAGAAGCCAATTATATTTTTCTATTATTTTTAAGAGTTTAGCCACCCTTTTAACGATAACAATATGAATAAAAGCCGTAAAAGTAATAGTTTAGTAACTTTAACGGGCCTTCTGGTGCAAACAACCCTAAAGGACCTTGTTTTTTTTTTAGTTATTGCATGGAATTATTATAATATTTTTTTAATACATATTATTTAGTTGCTTAAAATATATTTAATAAATTAATTTATATGTATAAACATCCAAGTAAAATGTTTATTATACAAATTAATCCGTTTGTTTTGTCGCTAGCCCTTAAACCATTATAATATTATCAATATTTCCAGATACTACATTCCCAGTGGGCCCGTTGAGTAACAGTACACAATATTACGTGAGGGTGCGCACTCGAAATGCGGCTGGCTATTCCACTTGGCTAGAAATGGAAGAACAACCATCTACTACAGATTTTGCTGTAAAAATTGTGTTCTCATTTACAATGCTAATTATATCACTTTTAATTACTATCAATTAGGTTTTATAATGAAAGAAATTTGATGATATTTATTGATTTTTTTTTGTGATATTTATTTAAAAGAAAACTATCATTTTTTTTTAGTTTTCACTTTATACGCAGTTTGAAGCTAAATCCCGAGTTCAGTTAGCGGCTGTTTGCAGCGATCAATTCGCTTGGTATACGAATGTAAACGAATAGACTTTGTATGGTGTACATTCTTACAATAGTATTGGTTTTCCGAGGTGAATCGAATCACTTCGGGTACATGCCAATACGGTTCGATTCATCTATGATGGACACACGCGGGAAATAATGCGATTCGATTCAACGAGCCACGATTTTTTTTCTAGTGGACATATTACATTACGCTGTTTAGACGTCAATAAATAATATTTTAGCACAATTTTAAATATCATCAAATTACAATCTATAGTATATCTACGCATATAATAGATAGACTTATTAAAAATAAATGTACGTGAAAACTTTATAATCATAAAAAAGTAATCATAATAATATTCCTGTAGAAAATATAAATAAAGTTATTTATAACCCTCGTTGTTGCTATCAAATTATAGAATAAAACATAATTTGTTTGAAAATAAAAATATATTATCTTATTGTTAGAAAAATGAGAGAAAGGGAACTTTAGAAGTAGCCGGGTAATACTGCCGTGCCAGCAGCTCATACGCCATCACGCGGCCCAAGTCGGGCCAGTGCGCTTTTTGAATGGCACCACTTCCTACTAAAGCACCACAAGACAACATTAAGGACACCGTATAGAACTCTATAATCTAAATGGACGCGACATTAGGCGGGTAGGCGAGTTTTTGCGATACGGCTCGCCCCGACATCAGAGAGAAAGCTGTCATATATGCCGGACTACCTACAAAGTTGTAATTGTTGTTAAGAATTTGTAAACTTGACGATTAGTTAGTAAATTGTAAATTTTAGAAGTGAAGTGTAGAAGTTTAAGCCATGACATTGTTCGCTTATTGCATTATACTGCTTTGTATATTATAAATAAAGTATTCCATAACTTCGTTCGTAAAGCGTAACCAACGTAGGTCATCATTGATTTCGAATTTTTGACTCCAACTTTAGGTAATTATTATGTTTTTTTATTTGAAGATAAATTCGGAAAGAATATTCGTTGGAATTATTATATTAAAGGGCCTAAGAGCGAAAATGGCCCATGTGAAGTGACCAGGTATAACAAGAAGAGCGTGCTCGTGTCTAGTCGATTGGACGGTACAAATTCGTCTCCTCCAGCGGAAATAGCAGAGACGACTGTTTGCAGACATTTATATGTGATAACAGCTCCACTCTATCAGATGAAGTGTGATAACGTGTCACGTATTGTCGGGCTATAATAAAAGATCGTGAATAAATACTGAATAATATTTTCGAATAGTACCTAGACATCATTAAACTTATTGCAACATATATTTATGTAATATATTTCTATTATGTTGTAGGAGTCAATAATAGCTAGTTTCTTTTCTTTGCTGAGAATTATTATAATAATATTAGTTTTGTAATCGGCCCCTAGTCTTAATTTCATGTTGATAATAACACATTTAGTTAGCGATTTTGCTTTTTAGTTTAATTATTTTAGGTAAATTTTGTCTATATACTGTGTTTATAAAAGTCACTGATCTAATATATAATCTTGTTTAATGAAATCTATCTATCTACAAAAACTGTTGGGACAGGATCTTTTTGAACTGCGTTACTCGGCATCACTGAGCTAAGCAGTGATTGATCGGTCACTCACACGATCTGATGCCCTCAATGGTACTGTTATTGGTCAGTTAACAATCCCATTAATATTTTCATTGTATAATGAGCAATAGAATAGCTGCATCACCTCAAGGATTATGCTCAGCCGCTCGGAACATCGACCAATCGAAATTGCTTTACTTAATTACTCCTGAACTCTCAGACGATTTCTAAAATACTGCAGCGCTTTCTTTGCTGATAATGTTATACGCATGCGGTCTCGATTAGTGATGTTATGCTTAAAATAATAGTTTAAAAATGCTTTAGTTGTTTTTAATTTTAAGTCGAGATTTCGGATAGGGAAGACATGGATTAGGACCATTTGACAATATTAAAGATGAATGTTTGTGTAAAAGAAAATGCATGTGTCTAAATGTTGCTTAGATATTTATTAAATTAAGTGATCTGTATATTTCTGTTTATTTTACTTTTAAATTAATATTTATTTGGAAAATTAATAAGTGTTATGCCGGCGCTACATGCTCGCCCAATTTCAGCCAGCCCTAACTAAACGGTCAGCCAGAGTGAGTGAATTGAAAAAAGAATTGGCTAGCGTGTAGCCCCGGGTTTATAAAGTTAAAATTTATTAACATAATTAAGTATCACTGCAACCTAAGCAATTTTCACTACTAATTTAATGTTAAAAATTATTTTCTAATAATTACTTTTTACGCAAGACCTGCCTTAATTTTTATAATGCTTTAATGTAAATTATATTTCCAAAACTCGAATGAAAAAAGGAATCTTGAAAAAACATTTTTCATTTATTAAAAGAAAAACAGACTGAAGTTTTATCGTTTTACAATTCTGACTGAATTTGTTTAAATCAATTTTTTAAAGACGCAATTGAACTTGATTGTTTCATGAAATAACTGAAAAAAGAAAATTATTTCTGCATATTGCAGCCGCTTGGCAAAGATCTAACTTTTAATAAAACAGCAACATAAGATTTTGACTTTTCACGCATTTAAAGTTGTTAATAATTGATAATTGTTATATAATATTTATTTAATTCTGATGATTGTTGTAAATATAAACACGAAGTGTTCATTGTTCTGTATTAATTTTGTGTATGATTATTTTATTACACTATACCTATTTGCTTTACACACGATGTGTTTTGCTGCCTATAATAAATATGTATTTATAATTATATTGTTTTATTTGTCTATTTTACATCTCTAACAATAAATAGAATTTGGAGCGAGCGTCTTATGTGGCCCACTCACAATCCTGCATTTCGACACAACAAGCAGGACAGGAGTACAGCGTACACACTGTCCTGCAAAACAGTGGGTCAAACTCCATCCAGAACACAACGAGCGTTCTGTCATACATCATTATCCGATATGCTTCGGAATCCTGCTGGATCGTTAAAGGGCCTCTTTAGTGATCAGCGCATCGGTGCCCAAAGCGGAGTAAGTGGATTCGATTCCCAATTTAGCAATAAGAAAAAATAACTTTTAAATAAAATTTTATTTAATAAACTTAATTACGATTTCCTAATAATAAATACACAAAAGATAATAATGCCAACAATGCCAATAGTACAAGCGATAGAAATAAATATATCTCCGTCGCCATACAATTCTTCTAAACCATTTGCTAGTTCTTCCAAAGTCTGATCAGTCGTTTCTAACGTAACTACATTTATAGGCATTGACCATGGAGACTTGCCTACATCGTTTATGGCCCGCAAACGCATCCAGTATTCTGTTTCAGCTTCTAAACCGGTCACTTCGATCGATATTTCTAGAAAAAAATATTTTTACTATTTTATTACCAAAAAAATAGGATACTATAATAGTATCAAGGGCTGGGAACGCTAAACGCAGAGACTCTGATAATAACAACAATAATATAGAGTTGGGGAAAAAGGCGTGACAATTGTATTGTATTGTATAGAGTTCTACCAGCCTTAAACTACATCTTTTATACAGGTAAGCATAAATATTGTATTAAATTACCTTCTGTATACGCCTCCTCTTCATCCCATTGAACTTCAATAACTTCAGAATCTTTCCAATCAACATCTCTACGAGGTTTGCCGTTTTGAGAATTAATCTTCTCCATATACATTATTTCAAATTCTAAAAATGTCACAGTTATTAATTTTAATGTAGGATTTTTAGGAAAAGACGAGTGCTTTTTTTTTAACCAATCGTTACATATTTTTGTAGTATGTAATCTACGCCTAGAATGTAATCCATGAGCGGAAACAACAGCTACTACACAGAAGTGTCTACAAGTAGCAGTCCCCTCCGCTATGCCCGCTTGAGGAAACGAATGTGCACTATCTACTAAAATGAAAGTGGTGGACAACAGAATGGTTATAACCATCATCAATCCGCCTACCACTCTTTAAATTATATTAATCTAGAGTGCGGTTAATGAGCGGGGAAAATGCTACCACAAGAGAAAAGACTACAGGTAGCTGTCACCTCTACTATGCCGGCGAATGAGAGTAACTGCCAACTTGTTAAAATAAATCTAAAACACTAAATCGTTATTGAAGAACTATAAAAAACTTACTTGAAATAGGAGTTTCTACAATTTTTGTTTCCAAAGACATTTTTAAAATAACAGACGTGTCCGTAACATTTGCCGCTGCAAGCTATTTTCAAATTATTTAATTCATAGTTTAATTAGATTTATAAATTAGTGACCGTGGTCTAGCTCGCGATCGTTGAGACCCGTGTTCAAATTTCGCTAAATTCTGACCGGTAGCAATGTAACTTTGTTATATGTACTTTGGTCGCTCACTGCCTATAAGCACTATTAGAGTGCTAGGTAGTAGCCTCGCGCATAAAAGAGAGTGCACATTCATCTCCTCTAGCCGGCATAGTGGAGGCGGCTACTACCTACTCTGACTACCCATGGACTGCACTTTAGCATAAGGAGGGTTGTGGTCACATAGCTCTTATCGGAGCTAGTACAAAAAAAAAACACTATTTAAGTAATATAAATCCATTGTTACCTCTTTAATTCTTCCAGGTATAATTTTAGGTGTTAATTTGAAAACATTAGAGACCTCTCCGTAACTGTTAGTTGCCTTACAAAGATATCTGTTATAAAATGTTGATTCGTTCGCTTGCACGTTTAGAATTGACACTGAATTATTTGTTATTATCATACTATTAGGAATTTCTTCATCATGATCAGGGTACTGCTGGTACCAGCGGTAAGTCGGCGAGGGGTAACCATCTGCGTAACATGGTATTTTTACTCTGAAAGAATTGTTTTTTATCTCATCGCATCGTTACTCACAGAGTCGCAACGGTCACGTTAATAGTTAAATATAATAGATGTCTGAAAGAAATATTTAGATAGACAATTTATGAAATAAATAAATGGAAAAATCAACTGTCTGAATTGAGGTGGTATTTGTCTGTGAATTTTTCATTAAAATTGATTTTTAAAGAATCATGTACCTAATCATCGGTTAATTTTTTATTTATTTTTACGACTTTTATTGTTTCTTATTCTGAATGTTTTATTACTAAATTATGATGAAAATTGACAGAAAAAATCAAGACATGCACAATAGCCCCAATTCGCCCCCCCTTCGAATATAGACACAAGTCTTAAGTAGATTAATTATCATTATAATTTAATATTTTGAACTTAAAATAAATAACTTACAATTGATTATCATTAACAAATATTAATCTAGTGTCGTTAGAATCATGTGACATGATTGGTCCATCTGAAATAACAATTTTATAATTACTAGGTATGCAAGCCCACTATGAATAGGACTTGTAGCTAACTTCATTTGACAGGTGTCAAATAACTTCAAAGAAGTACCACCAGCAAAAAAAGCTTAGAATAAATCCTGTTACTTTTTTCTATTTAACAAATAAAAATGTAGTTACCGACTTCAGTTCTTCACAAAGAATATTATAAACACATATTGGGTTGGGGAAAAAGAAATCCATTATTTTTTCGGTAGATGACGTAGTACCAAGACTTCTATAAGAGAGGCATTATCAAGCTACCTTTAAAATGGCAACAAATTATACAACAAAACGGTGCATATTCCCCACCCAAATCGGACAATCCGAAACACGTTAAATAAAGTCATTAATTTCACGCAAAAATAATGGATTTCTTTTTCCCCAACCTATTACAAAATACACATGGGAGCTTTTAATATATTTAATGTGTTTTTCAATGCATTATGTTTATTATTATTATTTTTAACTAATAAAGTATATAAACACACGAATTACGAAACAAAATGGCGTCTTGACAGTCCGTCAGGTTTAGTTGGCTCGCCTAGTGCGTTACTTATAAAATATAAAAAATAAAATTTATTATAGTCTATGTAAAATACTAACAATTAATAGCCATATTAATATTCAAGCTTTCATTATGATAACAAAAATCATAATTCTGAAATTCCTGAAGAGATTGACAAGTATAGACTCCAGCGTCCTCTACGCTTAGTGATAAAATTGTTAGAAGTCCTTCGAACCCACGAATGTTATATTTCATCGTTATTTTGTATTTGGATGCGCCATTTGCTTCATCATCTAAAAATTTTATTCATATAATAATAAAAATGTAAATGTGTAATAAAATAATATAATTTTATTAAGAACCCTATATATATTCCAATCACCTAGAGAATACAATTTCATCGATAGCGTATAAGCGCGCAAAAAAAAAAAAAAGAAAAAAAAAAGTATTTTCACATACAAGATACAAAACAAAAATCAACGTCAAGCTGAAATCATCAGCTAAAATCAGTTATGAAATTAAAAAAAAAACAAAAACTTATATATTAACTACCGACAATATAATTGAAAAATATGGTAAATATCAAAAATTGCGAAAAAATTTTTTTTGTTTTGCGTGAGGGAAATATTTTATAGATGCCTCGCCGTCCCGGGACTACGAGGTGATGTCGGACCAGCAACTCCAACAGTGCCTCCTATATAACCCTGTCACTCACGGTCAAAGAACCGCGAGCCACAGGTACGTTTTTACCCCTAGACACGTTCCTAGTTTGCCTAAAGGATAATTTCTCACTGACCGTTGTGTACTTTCTGTATATGCAATCAATTTTGAAGCGTGTATGACGAGACGCCTAAATAGATAGTTGTGGTAATACATACCAATAATAATTTCACCATTTCTATACCAAACCAATCTAGGTTCAGGGTTGCCACGAGCCTCACAAGATAATGTAATCGCACCGCCTTTATCCACATTTACTTCTTCTGGTGTATTCACAAACTGAGCTTCATCTGGTTATATTTTAACATTATATATTTTAAATAGTCCGGCATCTGCTAGTTAGAGCGCGGTTAATGAGCGCACTTAAATATCATAGAGAAATGTCTGTAGAATGTTAAACTAGAGTGTGGTCCATGAACAGAAACAACTGCTACTACAGATAAATATCTACATGCAGCTGTCGCCTCCGCTATGCCGGCTTGAGCACACGAGTATCCATTATCTAGATTGACAGTGCCAAGGTCACTTCACGGATGTTACACTTGTGTTCATTATCTTACCTATGACACAAATTTTTACAGACTCCTCAGTAGTACCAGCCCGACATGACCATATCCCTGTATCTTCTACTAGGACCTGGGTGATGACGAGCACCAATACAGGCGCTGATGACTTTTGGTTCATACGTTCTTGAATGTAGACGCGACTTGTCGAATGTCTACGGTCTATTACGTTTCCTAACGGGTCCCTCCAATGAATCTGACGATAATTTTTATTATTTATTTACTATCATTAAAGAAAAAAAAACACAAAACCCTAGACGTGGGGTTCGAACCCACGATCTCTGCTATGCACATATGATTGGACCACTAAGCTAAGCCATAGCGCTTAACGTGACTACCCGAATTCAATAATTTTTAGATTTCTAAATTAATAAATGTATTCTTTTATTGCAGCTCGGAGAGTTCCGCTTGATACAAATAAACCTGTGCGGGCAGCAGTCGCCTCCACTATACCAGCTTGAGGATACGAGTATGTAGCCCGTGTTGTATTAGTATGTTAAAAAAAAAGGAATAGAAAAGTAAACCTTCTGATTTTTATTTGTTCCACGACAAATTATTTCATGACGTGTTCCCACTTGCCAACTTTTTGATTTGTTATCTTTCTCAATAAATAATCCATCTCGAGTTGCGTGAACTATATAACATTTTAATTTTGATTCAATTATGCGACTTAATTCAGTTATCTATTTACAAATTCTATACATACCGATTTCAAATAAAAAATATATTATCACTATTAAATTTATCAAAAACTTCATTTTAATATAATATTCAATTATTATTTTAATTAATATTCACAGGGTTAGTGCATTTTAAAACGCGTACTCAAAACAATAACAAGCGAAAAAGTGGGCTATAACTGACTGATGAGAATAATAATTAGCCCAATTGTTTTAATGGCAAAATATAATAGTTAGTTTCCTGTAAAATTATTAAAAATTATGACAAAACCTCTTCTGAAGGTTAAAACAATTTATAATTTGGGTAGAATTAATTAGGTTAATTTTTCCTTGCATAATTTTTTAAATCAAATTATACACCAGTAGTGTTCAAAGGATAATGTCCATTTTTGGGCCCATTAATGCTTAAATATTTATTATGAAAAAAAAAACAACGCACATAAAAGCCTGAGCTCAGTAAAATAAGTTGCCTAGGCCAAGAATTAATAAAAAATAGAACTGTCAAATGAAGTTTTGGCGGGCATCTAGTGCTTAGGAGTTTTGGCGGGCATCTAGTGCTTAGGAGTTTTGGCGGCCATCTTGAAATATCAGGTTATCTGTCTTGAATTATTTTCCTAAACTTGTGTGTTCTTCGAGTGATTCCTAATAGTTTGTTAACACAATAAATTAATTAATAACAACTAAAATAATACTTTATTTCTTCATTAATTTATTTTAATTATATCAAAACATCATTTCCCAATCAATATACAATGTTTAATATTATAAAAAATAAATATTACCAATTATTAAAGCTTTTAATACAATAATAACCTCAAATATTGTATCAGAAAAAGTCTAATTGCTCAATAACTTAGGTGAAAAAATTAAAATGGTGATAAGAAATGTAGATTTATTTTCCTACAAAATTAACTAAAAATATTCGTGAAACTCGAGAAAAAAATTGTGGGCCCATTTCTCTTAGGCGAATGGGCATTCTCCTTTATATTTTACACTGCTCAGTGACGGATGCAGGTCGGGAGGGGTCCCCTCCATAATATTAGAAAAAAAATAGTTTTTAGATTGTCTTTTTTTTAAATTGTAGCTCGGCATGTGACAACACTCCGCCTGATGTAAAGCTATAGTGCGGTCCATGAACGGAGACAACTGCTACTACAGAGAAACCTGTCTACGCATTTCTAGAAAAAAAGTATGCTTATTTTTCAGCATATTGTATAGGAAACTAATTTCTTATTTATTAAAAACTCTCAGATCCCGTAGCAAAAAATAAAAATCTAAAAATTACTTAAATAAAATTTATTTTCAAATGTAATAACAGTCAAACTGTAACTAAATATAGACATTGGCAAAATGATTGAGAAATTCTATACAATGGTACAAGAAACACAATTTGTAGCAAAAGAAAAAACGACCTCATACCAGTGTGGGAATGTTAACCAGCGCCATCTAGCGATCACTAAGCGAAACGACCGCCTTTATTTTTGTAGCACTCCGCCTGATGTTAACAAGAGTGCAATCCAAAGGGCAAATTTGTTTTCAGGTCGCCTCCACTATGCCGGATTGACAAGTGAACTAACGTGGACTAAAACATTTAACGGATATTACTAACGATTTTTAAATTTCATTTGGTGGGATATATCATGTTGAGCGCATTAATTGGTTAACAAGATATTGCTCCACTTACATGTCGGCAATAATAAATGTAATAAAATAAGCACCAAAAGCCTTTATTGAACGATATCCTTTAATTAACACATAATTAAGTATATTTTTAGTAATAAAAATAAAATAAAATTAAATTAAAAGATATAAATCGTAAACATACTATCTTAAATTTTAAATACTAATGAAAAAATTGGAATATGGAGCGAGAAAATTGGTTCTATCTAAAATGAATCTTAAAATAATGACAATAATATCGCTTTTGTAATACAATATTTAATGTTGCAAAATAAATTAAAAATATGAAAATATTTTTCGCTCCTTTCATTAGATTTATATTAAACAATAATACATGCGCGCGCGCATACAAAAAAAAAGATCTTTTGTACTGCGACACAAAAAATATATTTTATTAAGTTTACTTAATTTACTAAACAGCGATTACAAATTTTATTATTACAATTAATCGTACTATTAACAACATAAAACTAGAGCACAAATTCCCGTAGTGGGTTTTTTGGAAGAGATAATTTATAACCAAAATTGAAGCCTTTTTTTCATTATTATTTTTGCCCTTTATCTCATTAAGGCCTCCGTAGTTACAATGAATAAATGGAACCAATGGCTACTACAGAGAAACCAAAGTCGCCTCCTCCCTTCACATACCTGGCTACTTTCAAACCGCCCCCGAAACGCGACAAGGTCACTTCACGGGTGTTACATTCGGAATTTAGGATGTTAAATTCGAATTAGGAAAAAATAAAGAATATTAGTGGGCTAAAAGGGAAAAAATTACCACTATCTAAACTAGAGCCCACTTTTCAGGACATGTGCTCTAGATTCTTGTCGACAATAAAGAAATGCCACATAAATATTTTTATTTTTTATTTTAGCAAGTCATATAACCTCACTCCGCCTGATGTTAAGCTAGAGTGCGATCCATGAACGGAGGCTACTGCTGTCAGAGAAGGGGATCTGCAGACAGCAGTCGCGTCCGCTATGCCGGCTTGATGAGATGCCTCTTCACACCGCGCTTCTAAGAAGTCAAAATTATTATAATTCGATTTTAGGCTTCCTATACATTTTTAATTAAAAGAAACGATTTGTTAAACCCACAAAAACAGCGTACTCTGTATAAATAACACACATCCTAGGATCCCTGATTGAAATTTTGTGTCTATATCATACATGAGAGCTAGAACAGGAAGGGGGTCCAGGAACCTGGGACCCCCCCTAAAAGTTTGTGGACCCCACACGACTTGCTTGAAACAAACGTTCTGGGACCTTTTTAAGCCATCGATGGGACAGATCCCTGAATAATTTCTGCGCGTCTGAATAACAGTAAAGATTTTTTACACATGAAATTAGCGTCCGGGACACGCACCCAGCTTACCCCCTCCTACATCTGTGCGTAGTTACAGATGTACATACAGATACATTATTGAGATGGACTCAAAAATTTAATACATAATAATTGTAGAAAATGAAATACGAGTACACGACGAATTGATAACCTCCTCCTTTTGAAGTCGGTTAAAATTGAAATCAATTTTATTCCTAATTTAATTTATTTAATTTTTCCGTGGGTTTATCAAGTTTAACATACCTAAATAGACTAATTTGACAGCTCCAAATATATGCTTTGACGGCTAAATCCGAAAAATCAATTTACGTTCTAAAAAAACCAACTTTCCTTTGATTACTTTCCAGAATTTTATCCTTATTACCGACACCGTCGGACGAAGCAACAATACGATGCGTTTTATTTTTCAATATCAATGGGGTCGATTCCCAGTTGGGAAAATGGACACTTTTAAAAATCTAATGAAGCAGTTTTAGTTTTCATCCAAATCTCTTATTAGGATTTGGTCATCCTGTTCTCACATTAGAAGTGAAATGTGGTGTAATGAATTAAATTTTTAATCGAGTTTTAACAAAATAAATATAGATTCATCTAGATAGAGTGCGGTCCATAAGCGGAAATAACCACAGAGAAATGTTCGCAGACATCAAGCGCCTCTTCCGTTCAATTTAAATAAGAAAAAATGCCTCCGCCCTACATTGAATCAATTAAAAATGAATTAGTAGTTCAGTAATTACATCACTATTTTGAACAGTAAAGAAGTCATATTAGTCTATTCAATAATTAAATCCTATTATAATAACAATAATAATATTATATTATATAAAAAATAATAACATTAAATTACTTAAAACGGTTTTTTGTCATCTAATTCTAAATCAACATCGTCGATATCATCGATGTCGCCAACATCCAGATCACCTATATCAATATCACCTATATCATCAATATCGTTAATGATTTTCTTAGGTTCAGTGACAGCGCCATCTAGCGGCCGACGATTTAAACTTTCTGCTTCACGTTTCTCCTCCAGCAAGTTTCTTTCAATGTTACTAATATTGTTGTTAGGTTGTGAATCATTAAAGTTATATTCCTTTTGAAATCTTTCAAGTTCTAATGTTTCCTGCAAAAACAAACGTTACAGAAGTATATCAGAGGAAATTAATAATGGAATTATATTCTAGAATGAACAATAATTTTGACATATACATAAATTGACCTTTGTAGTTTTTTTTTTCTTTATTTAGGCACAAACAAATTATAGTTTAAAAAGTTATGACAGAAAAGTCTCAGATTCGATTGATGATCACTAATGAATAATGAAATAAAGCCTACTGCACATTGAAGCAAATGGAGAATGTACAAAAAACTTTATAGGAAAAAAACATGCTTACAGAGAAATTAGGGAATAAATTTTCATATTGTTCAGGATCAGCGATAGCTTGTGCAGATTTTGGACTTATCTTAGCAACCTGCTCGCGCCATTTTGGTAATACGTCCTTAATTCTTGATGGTATGTATGACCTAGGAGAAAAATACAATTTAAGTAATTTAAAAATATATATATTAAATCATATGAACTGCCTTCCTCCTACCCTCCTCCATTATCTCTTCTACGTATAAACGCGTATGTGGAAACGATGCGCAGTGCGTTTGTGCGCAACTAAACAGCCCGGCCATAATCACGTCTTTTCTGCACGGGGATCTTGATCACTTGATCGAATCGAAAACAAAATGTATGGGATTTGACGCGTCGGTATCACTTGGGTGACAGTCGATTGGCTTTTGGCGCCACTAGCCACCAGACCCAACTCTCTCGCTCCCTCACGTTTCTAAGCGTCAAGGAAGCCCCCGCTTTAATATGACAAATATGTTTCATTAAAAACTTACCTTGCAAACAATGCAGCTTCAGGTAACCTATCAGTAGCTATTAGTAGATCTAGGCATTCATCTAATTTACCCAAAGTAAAGAATGAAAGGAATGCAACATTATTTTGGCCATCATCTTTCGCCATTGACGCTACTTCTTGCATTAAACCCTTGTCACCTTTAAATTAATTGATTACTATTTTATATCCAATTAATGAATAAACTAATTAATAAAAAATAAAAAGAGCGGCCGTGGTCTAGCAGTAAGACGCGTGAACTCACGATCGATGAGACCCGTGTTCGAACCTCGCTAATTTTGACTAGTACCAATGTAACAATGTACTTTGGTCGCTCAGTGCTAATAGGCACTATTAAAGAATGGTAGGCAGACTGATGATGGTTATTTTCTGGGTCTGCCGTCCTGGGGTAGTACCACCACTTTCGAATGTAACACCCGTTTCGGGAATAGTTTGAAAGTAGCCATGTATAACAAGAGGAGTGTGCGTTATCGACCTGGATGGTGCACATTCGTCTCCTCAAGCCGGCATAGCGGAGGCGACTGCTGCTTGTAAAGATTTATCTGTGTTATCAGTTGTTTCCATCAGTAGATTGCACTCTAGCTTAACATCAACCAGCTATGATAAAAGAAATCAATTGCTAAATATAGATTAGTAATCGAATACTAATTAATCGTTCTTGTATTTAGATTTGATTCTATTTTGATTGAAAAGTGCACCGACCTGTAGTAGTGGCGAACAATATCAAGCTGCCATAGTCGTTGGCCTTCTGATAGCACGTCTTAGTGAGTTCTGTTTCCGCAGCATTAGCAGCAGCAGTACCAAGTCTGTTCCATCTCGCAGCAGAAGATTTTGAGCGCCCTTCTGTAGCCTCCAGCTCCTCGGCCAATTGTCGGGCACGATCCAACACACCAAGTGACATAGCCAACTCGAATTGATGCTCTGGCTCAGTGGATACTGCCAACGCTTGTTGTTTGAAGCCCTGTCAACGGTATATACACACTGAACAATCCATCTTTTATGACAACACATATGACATATGAATCCGCATAGGACAACACTCCACCTGATGTTAGGTTATACTGCGGTCTATGAACGGAAACAACTGCTACAACAGATAAATTTCTACAAGCAGCAGTCGCCTCCGCTATGCCGGCTTGAGGATACGAATGTGCGCCTGTACGGTGACAATGCACACTCCCCTCTTTATACCTGGTACTTCCATACTGTTCCCGAAACGCAAGGTCACTTAAAGGGTTTTACATTCGAAAATGGTGGTACTACCCCAGGATGGCAGACCGGGACCTAAAGTCACAAGCCAATTGGTGAGTTGTCACTCGATCAAGTCAATCTGCAAGGCTTGAACATGGACCTCATCAATCGTGGGTTCACGCAGGTTAGTACAGGGTGTCCTGATTTGAGGTTAGGGTATTTATTTAAAAAAAAAAGACGACGCAAACTACAATCTTTATGTTTCCCTTCTGAATCAATAGGGGTGGGTATTTCGATTTAATTCTACTTACATAAGTTTATTGTTACTTCCTCTTTCATATAATGAATCCGTAAATATAAAACCATATTAAAGTACCTGCTTCTCTAAGAAATGTGCGACTCTGGTCCGATGTTCGTGCGGTATGGTTGGCAAAACTTTGTCGGCAGTTTCAAAATCTCGTCGCATAACAGCTGTTTGATATTCAAGTACAGACAGCAGCAAAGAGTACGATACTAAGTTTAAATCTTTGTCGCTCAGGTACAATCTGCAAAACAATTGAAGAATTTATTATATTACATATTGTTACGTGCGCCTAGGGTGCGAAAGAGGCAGCAAGTTTCTAGAAAGGTCTCGTAAAAGCGGGGTAGCGTTTACATTATAATTAGTAAACAACTTTTTTTTTTTTATTGTAGCTCGACATGTGACAACACTCCGCCTGATGTAAAGCTAGAGTGCGGTCCATGAATGGAAACAACTGCTACCACAGAGAAATCTCTACGGGCTGCAGTCGCCTCCACTATGCCGGCTTGAGGAGACGAGCATGTACCATCTAGATTGACAGTGCACACTCCTCTCTTATACCTGGCTACTTTCAAACTATCCCCGAAACGCGACAAGGTCACATGTTCGACGAGATGTTTCTCGAAGCTTCCTCCTATTTGAGTATATATACCGACACCCGAGTGTCCCAAATAGTAGTCCTATTCTGGATGCGATACAAGCGAGTACAGTCGCAGTAACAAGTGATACTGAACGGCGACTGAAGGCTATCCAGCGAGTATCGTACCACTCCTGCTTCTACGTTATTGTGTGTCGTATGCAATAAATCGGTGTGAATAAATCATAATAATAAAGAAATAAACATGCACACAGCAGTCTGATCTGAGACGAGGGATCAAACCCACGTTCTCTGGTATACGCGCGGATGCCTTGACCACTAAGCTATAGTCATTGGCGCTTTGTGAATTAACAATATAACAAACCTACATTACATTGATAAAGGCTGAGATTGTTTAGATACATTTACGTTATCACGGCGTGAAGTGAAAATTACTAATTAGACAATACTATTTTGTCCTATTGGCGTCTTGAAACTCTTTCACTTACCTATTATCCTTAGCGACATAACCAAGAATATACATAGTACGATCCAAATTAGATACGGTTACAATTTCACCGCCAACATAATAATTAATTCTGTTCATAGTGTTTGTGTATATGAAACAATCACCGACCCACACGCCAGTCTTCACCGTCTCGTTCACTTCACCGACGACCTGTCAAAATATTAATAAAATTATTTTTTAAACACTACTTTGCAACTAATTTTCGGTCGTCGGAGCGAAGTCGAAGCGTCTCCTGAGGATGCCACGTGGAGTGGCGAAACGCGTCGAGATTTTCGCAATTTGGTGAAGGGTCTAACATTGACAGCTGATGTGACTGTGTGTGACCCACACTAATATTGATTGAACCTTACTCACACGTGCTATTTGTGTGGTTGTTTAACATGTACCTTTTTCCGCCCACAAATACAACAATTCTATTAAGTAAAAGCAAATATCTATTATTTTTTTCAGAAAAAGCACTGAATTACGAGTCAAACTTGAGATAGTATCAGTACTTTCAAATGTAACACACGTGACAATCGCACATTCGTCTCCTCAAGCCAGTAATGCCACATGCACTGTTGTTGTGGGTACTTGTGCGCGTGTTTTATTGCATTACAATTGTCAACTGGATTGTGCACATTAGTCTCAAGCGGTCATAGCAAATCTTGCACATTTCTTTGTGGTGCGGCAGTTGTTTCCGTACACGGACCGCACTCTAGCTTAACTTTAGATAGAATGTTGTCATATGCCAAAAGTATTCCAACACTCACATCAAAAGCGTTCTCAATACCATCTTCATTGATATTAGATTTAGAAGCGCGAGCCTTGGACACAACACCCGCATTATATTTTAGAATATAATAAGCTTCGTCCGTTGCAAGACAAACGAGTGAGCCGCTCTCAGACCAAAATACATGACGAGGCTGGATCTCAATCCTGAAAATTTCATAATAATTAATATTTTTGATTATTTATGTGCGGTAGAAATGCGATCGCTAAGAAGTATGTGTGGAGTATCCTTGAGCGAGCGAATCCCAAACGATGTGATAAGAAATCGCTGCGAGCTAAAGTACCGTATGGTGACCAGAGTGGAAAGGGGTATGCTAAGGTTCGGTCATTTGGTAAGGATGGATGAAAGGAGATTAACTAAAAAGATCTATTGTGCGAAAGTGGATGGCAGTGTCGGAAGGGGGAAGACCTTCCTCAGTCAGATCGGTCAACTGCTGAGAAAGGGTCAGATGAGGAGCACCCTCAACCGACGTGCATGCATGAGGGGAGTGATGGATGTGGTCGAAGCGAAAGTGGTATGTAGAGAGAGGAGTATCCATAGGTTCTGCCTACCCCAGTGGGAGGCGTGAGCGTAAGCTAAGTAAGTATGTGCGCCACTCTGGAGTGGCGAGACAGCGGGGTGAAACTACTAACCACACTTGACTATTAAAATAATAATAATTATGTATTAATGCAGTGTTCACACTGAGTTGCAGCCAAGTTTTACTGATAAGATTTTAAAACATATGTATGTGACTTTTTTCGGCTGCAACTTGTGGTGAGCATCCAATTAAATAAATAAATAAATTTACAAAAACGTAATTAAAAGTATCAAGACTACTTATAGTAACCTAGACTAGTGTTTTTTTTAAATTGGAGCTCGGCATATGAGAACACTCCGCCTGATGTAAAGCTAGAGTGCGGTCCATGAACACAACCGCTACTACAGAGAAATCTCTACAGGCAGCAGTCACCCCCGCTATGCCGGCCTGAGGAGACGAGTATGCACCATCTAGATTGACAGTGCACACCCCTCTCGCGATACCTGGCCACTTTCAGACTGCTCCCGAAACGCGACAAGGTCACTTCACGGGTGTTACATTCGAAAGTAGTGGTACTACCCCAGGACGGCAGTCCAGGCTAATAACCATCATCAGTTTGCCTACCACTCTTTAACGATAATATAATTTTACAATCCATCGGGCCGTCATATGCCCCGGTAGGGCGTAGCAAAGAATATTTAATAAAAAAATGAAACGGTTAACGAAGTTTACCCCCTTAATTTTAACATAGTTAAATAGCGTAACGTCGATCTAACAACAGAGGACCGAGTATGAGTTTACATCTACGCTATTACGGCGTAAAGTGAGCACTTTTCACCAATGAAGGCAGTGTATTATTTTAATAAGATAATTGTCTCATAAACCTAATGTCTACCTAATGTCTATATATCTATCTCTCATGAATATATGTCTATCCTCATGAAGTCCTAATGAACTGTTAGTACTCGATCCTAAATTGAAAATAAACAACTATAGTGTTGTTCCTTACCACATACATGAAGAATACAAAGAATAAAATTTGCGTACCTTCTTATTAATTCAAGTTGATCCCAAT
Organism: Tinea pellionella; assembly: GCA_948150575.1. NCBI lineage: Eukaryota > Metazoa > Arthropoda > Insecta > Lepidoptera > Tineidae > Tinea > Tinea pellionella. The sequence continues at coordinate 6,345,047 of OX411252.1, forward strand.
CGTAGAAAGAAAATGCCATGCCGCTTATAGATTTCACTCCCACCATGAAGCCACCAAAAATAGCTGATTAGAAGAAAAAAAATACTGATAAATTAGACATTCCATTATCTCAGCTTATCCTTAAATAAAATAAAATTTTATAACCACAAATAATTTTACATATTCAAGTTTTCTTCTTTGAGCACTGTAATATTAAATTGAATTGTTTCTTTGTACTTTGGTATTGGCTAAGTCTGCCGTCCTGGGGTAGTAACACAACTTTTCAATGTAACACCAGCGAAGTGACCTTGTCGCATTTCGGGATCAATTTGGAGTCAGCCAGGTATAACGAGAGGAGTGTGCACTGTGAATCTGGATAGTGCACCTTCGTCTCCTCAAGCCAGCAAGGACAATGCCCACTTTCGGGCCCACTCGATACCTAATAGTTTGGTTACAAAACAATATTCTAAAATAATATCTTATTTTTTTATTAATTCATTTTAATTACATCAACACGTCATTTACCAATCAATAGACGATGTTTAATTACATTAAAAAAACATATCATCAATTCTTAAAGCATTTAATATAATAATAACCTCAAATCTTGCAACAGAAAACATCTAATTACTCAACAACCTGGGTAAAAAAAAATTAAAACTGATTGTTAATAAGGAATGTAGATTTATTTTTCTACAAAATGAACTCAAAATGATCTCGAAACTCAAGCAGAAAATTGTGAGCCCATTCCTCTTGGACGAATGGGCATTCTCCTTTATCTGTAGCAGTTGTTTCCGTTCCTAGCTTTACATCAGGCCAAGTCACAATATAAAAAATAATACCTTCAGCTCCAAACTCTGGTTTAAAACTCTTCCTCTCCTTAAAGTTTCTAAAAACTTTGACCGTACTCGAATTTTCTAACGTGGCATATTCGGAACTGTCTGTAGCCCATACGAACTCTTGAGCTGAGCCGAATGCTTTATTTCTGAGCGCCATTGCCGTATATATAATGTACTCTCCATCGCCACAAACAACGACAAAACGTCCATTCGAGTTATGTGCTATTGTTTGAGGGAATATTTCACAGGAGCCCATGTCTTTCACCACTATTGGAAGGCGTTCACCGTCTTTTATTTCTACACCTGTAAGAATATTTTATTAGCCAGAAGGAAGAGGCGCTGATGAAGAAATATATGCTTAACATAATAATAATAAGCCTTTTAATTCCCAAAGATTCCTAGTTACCACCACTTTCGAATGTAACACCCGTGAAGTGACTTTATCGCGTTTCGGGAATAGTTTAAAAGTAGCCAGGTATAACGAGAGGAGTGTGCACTGTCAATCTAAGATGGTACATGCTCGTCTCCTCAAGCCGGCATAGTGGAGGCGACTGCTACCCCCGCACAGGTTTCTCTGTAGTAGCAGTTGTTTCCATTCATGGACCGCACTCTAGCTTTACATCAGGCGGAGTGTTGTCACATGCCGAGCTACAATAAAAAAAAACATTATAAACAATGGTACATACAATTAATTTTTGCAATTGCAATCAGTCGTCTGTTTTTAATTAAGGTATTTTTTACATAGTACGTCAAATAAAAATTAGATATAATGTTTAAATAGTTATGTGAAAAAAGTAAAAAATATATTTAATATCTAAGTTGGGACACCCAATGACGGGTGTAGGCCACCTCCATCGATCTCCAGACGTCTCTGTTCTGAGCAAGTCTTGTCCACTGGGTACCAGCAAGTGAGACTATGTCGTCTACTTAGCTTAACATACTCCAGCTAAATTATGATACGGCATGTGCTTGCTTGCTTTTATTAATTTATTGTTACCATTGCCTATGGTTTTTTTTTTCTCTTGTTTAAATTAACATGCAGATATAAATGTAGGATTATTTTTTATTATAATGTCACTTCTATCATTATCATGGATTTATAAATATATGTAATAAAAGTATTTAAATTTAAAATTTAAAAAAGAAAATCTGATCATCATAATTTAATAACATTTTTTAAAATTTATAAAAAAAAGACGCTAAAATAAAATAATGTGATGCAATAACAATAAACCCAGTAAAATTCAAAGAGTGGTAGGCAGACTGATGACGGTTATTTGTCCAGTCTGCCGTCCTGGGGTAGTACCACCACTTTCGAATTTAACACCCGTGAAGTGACCTTGTCACGTTTTGGGAATAGTTTGAAAGTAGCCAGATTGCGTACTGTCAATCTAGATGGTACATGCTCGTCTCCTCAAGCCGGCATAGTGGAGGCGACTGCAGCCCGCAAAGATTTCTCTGTGGTAGCAGTTGTTTCCATTCATGGACCGCACTCTAGCTTTACATCAAGTGGAGTGTTGTCACATGCCGAGCTACAATTAAAAACAAAAAAACCACAATATATTTATTAAAACAAATAACTTACTTTCAGGCAAAGCTTTGAGATTAACTTGTTGCATTTCCGAATGTTTTGCCCAAACAATCTTTCCACCGTTAGCATCCATCGACACGGCTGGCTCTTCTCGACCTATTTTAATCATTATTGTGCCCTCATCGTAACTGGAAGTAAATCATATTCAGATTAAACATTACCTAAATATTATCTAATACAGAAAAGTTGAAATAAAAGAAATTAAAATTTTTGTTATTAAAAAAGAAACAAGACCTAAATATCCAAATACCAATAAATAGAGCATTAGACAAAAGAGTGGTAGGCAAATACTGATCATAATTATTAGCTCAATATGGCTTCTTGGGTTAGTGTAACACCCGTGAACTAAACGCGTTTTGAGAATTAGCTTGGAAGTAGAAGGGTATAATAAAATGAATCGTGCATATTCGTCTCGAGTCGGCATAGTAGAGGCGACTGCTGCTTGCAGACATTTGAGTTTCTTACTTACTTAAAAAAATTTCAAAAAAAACTTTATAAAACTAACCCAATAGCGACATTATTGGACCCCTGTATAGAAGCAATAGTCCAAGCGCGTTCAAATCCATAATTAAGTGAAGATTCGAGACGATATGTCCCCGAATGCCAAACCCTGATAGTGCCATCCTCGGATGCACTAATTAGAATTGGTAACTCGGGGTGGAAGGTCACCGCTGATACATTCTGAGCGTGTCCTAGAAAGTACAGAAAATAAGACTAATAAAATATTTTTAAAACAGCCTAAGTGATTTTTTTACCCCCTTCCCCTTCCCCTATTCCCACTTATTATATTTTATACTAAAAAAAATTTTGCATTGAGATTAAAAAATAAAAATGGAGAAATAAGTTAATTCTGAAAATAACCTAAAATATAATACAAAATTGTTATATATGTATGTACTACAGGATAAAATATTTAGCAAAAATATTAATTATTATTTTTTTAATTAGATGTCAAAAATCATATAAAACTGAAGAAAAAAATTACCTTCAAGGGTTTGCACACAAGTTTTATTTTGATAATCCCAAATTTTAACAAGCCTATCATCCGCCCCACTGATAAGGTATGGTTTGTCTCCACCATGGTAATAATCAACACAGTTTATGCCCTTTTCATGTCCCTCTAATGTAAAATTTGGTACTGACGATCCCATTTGCCACACCTGAAATAGAACGATAATAAAATTATTGATTTTTTAAAATATTATTTTTAGCATATCAATGAGAGCGGCCGTGGTCTAGCGGTAAGGCGCGTGAACTCACGATCGCTGAGACCCGTGTTCGAACCTCGCTAATTCTGACCGGTACCAATGTAACTTTGTTATATGTACTTTGGTCGCTCAGTGCCTATAGGGCACTATAGGCACTATTAAAGAGTGGTAGGCAGACTGATGATGGTTATTTGTTCAGTCTGCCGTCCTGGGGTAGTACCACCACTTTCGAATGTAACACCCGTGAAGTGACTTTGTCACGTTTCGGGAATAGTTTGAAAGTAGCCAGGTATAACGAGAGGAGTATGCACTGTCCATCTAGATAGTACATGCTCGTCTCCTCAAGCCGGCATAGCGGAGGCGACTGCTGCCTGCACAGGTTTCTCTATAGTAGCAGTTGTTTTCATTCATGGGCCGCACTCTAGCTTTACATTAGGCGGACTGCTGTCACATGCTGAGCTACAATAATATAAAAATTTAAATGAGTTTTTTTTTTCAATTATTTATATTATGCTACAGCTGCATTGCTGTTGATTTTATTGTATGTTGCAACCAAGCCTAGCCTCGGTAACTCTTTTTTTATAGTAGCTCTGCATATGATGTTAAACTAGAGACCAGTCCCTAAACGAAAACAACTGCTTCCATAGAGAAAACTTTGTGCAACAAATCCTGGTTGACAATGCACATCCCTCTGGTCCTCTAGTCCCAGGAGAGCAGTCTGGGATAATAATTCCTAGACGCTTAAAGTTTAAAGTAGAAAATTAACATTACCTTTAATGTTGTATCAAGACTGGCGCTAACAAATGTATTAGTATCTTTAGGATTGATGACAACCTGCATTATGTAATGTGTATGACCTTCGAACACTTGCTGACATGCCCAACTGCGATCACAATTCCACAGTTTAATTAGTAAGTCATCTGAAAACAATAACAATGATCAGAAAGCTGTAGATTGTAGATTCCTCGCGGGCTCCTTTTGCCGCAATTTGGGTGATTACGGTCACTCTTCACATCATACCAGGGAGTGTCGAAATGAAATGAAACGAAAATCCTTTATTAACATAGGCATGGACTACGTTATGACGAGAAGACAGCCATAAGAAACTCGTCAATTATAGCCTGTGTTTATAATAACAAAAAAAAACTGAATTGTAAATTCAGAAAAAAAAAATAGTCTTAACTAATTTAACAAACATAACTAAACCACAATATGGGGCACCAAAATGAAGACCCACATTTCAACCACAAAGGTACCCACACATACGTTTAATAGAAAAAAAATTGAAAATGAAAAACTATGCACTATGTCTTCTTCCAAGTCCATGTGTGACTGTCTCTTCAGGAAGCTTTGTTACAAACAGTTAATCTACCAACTCAAGTCTTCCGAGTTTCAATGTAAAATGTTTTTTAATCTAAAGTGTTTAGTATTTATTGCTTTTAAGAGCTGTGTGGTCATGTATTAGAACAATATTGTTTTGACTGCAGAGGCTACAAATTCAAATGAAGTCATTGGTGGTGAGTTCTCTCTTAACGCCGCTCGTTGAGTCATAAATTAAAAAATACAAACACGCAGGCCTCAGTATTAAAAGCACACAGCTTTTTGCAAAAAAAAAAGTATGGAAAATGTAATCTGCAAAAGGATTAGGCACAGCTTGTGTCAGGCACCACATGATGCATGAATTTCATTCCAACCCAAAACTTAAATACAGTGTAAACTCTATATAGCGACACTGAAGGGACTCTGCATTTTATAGCGTTATAGAGAGTTGTCGTTAAACGAAGAGAAGAAAAATCTATTTTACTATATTATTTACCAATAAAGTATGTATAACATTATGCATAACAACCTAACGACAGAATCTTCGATCCATATGATGCCGACAGTCAAGGTAACTACAGGCTAGACAATAAAGCAACAAAATAACAAACAAGAGAACATACACAGCTGCAGTTGTTATTAATTTTGGCAACTAGAAAGTACTGTTTATTGTTTAATGAGGACATATTGTGGTTGTTATTTAGAGTTGGTGTGATGCTACATAGAGTATATCATTGTATGGAGAACAATGTAAACCAACCATAGTCAGGTAATTTAGACGTTTTAAGATGTTTATCGTTAAATCGAGTGACGTTAAATCGAGTTTACACTGTATTTGTTTCTTTTTTAAGATGTTATTGATTTCTTTAAGTCATAGGAATTACTGCTCTCTAGTAATGCTTCCATTTTTGAAACAGTGTGGTCTAGTGTTCAGTTTTTCTTTTCATTTATTTTACAAGTGCTGGAATTTACTTTTTTTTTTTTTAAATAGGACAAGGACGTGTTTACATATTCTGACAACTGGATCACTATTTTTTTTTTTTTAATTAATCATTAGAAATGCACTTACCACTAGCAGTCAAAATATAAGGTAATGTAGGATGAACTACAATTGATCTTATATAATCTGAATGAGCTTCATATGAGTGGACTCGTTCCAATGTATTATAGTTGAAAACACGAACTTGCATGTCATCCGAACCAGTGATAACCCAATTCTTTCTCGGCATGAATGCAGCCGCTCTGACAGGCGCATCACAAACCTGGAGATTTATGTATAAAAAGTGTGATAATCTAGTATTTAATGTTGTTTTTTGTTGTTTGTTGTTGTTGTTTAATGTTATTTCGTCAATGTAACATGAATTTGCTGTATGCATGTAAGCTTATGTCAAAATAACCAAAATAAGAATTCACTATAGAGGTTATCGTTACAACATCAGACTTATAATAATCATTATTATTCAACAAATCCTTTAAAAGAACTGGAACTTGGCCGCAGGTGTCATAACATGCACGAAACTGTCTCTTTGGGAGTCTAGTTTTTTTCTCTTTGGCTTCAACAAGTCCATTGCCAGTTGGTTATTGATCAATATTATTGAATAAAAGTTATTATATAAATAAGTTGATAGAAATAGGTGACATTAAGTAAATAAAATATTTATTGCATCATAAATTTTAATAATATAGCAGATTTAATATCTGCTACTAACCTCAAATCTTTTAATTTGTAGTTGTGTTTCATAATTCCATATGTTAACATCTCCGCTGTACAGAGCACAAAGTAACCAGGGCTCTGTTGGGTGGAGCTCTACACACTTCACCCTATCTGACCGAGCTGTCAGCTTCCTCTTTATATCCAGACGTAACGGCTTAAAATATAAAGAAATAGACAGAAATTATTTTTTTATAGAAAATGTAGGTTGACTGACTACAAAACAGGTAGATGGGCGCATGTAAACAATTACCATTTTATAGGTTAGTTCATTATAACTATTACAAAGTTATGAATGAATACATATAAATAAATAATCTTATATCTCATTTGGGGTGAAATTTGAACTAAATACAGGGAAACTTATGTTATCAAATTAAACTATGTCAAAACGTAGTTTAAGCCATTCTAATATTATAATTATATATTGCACCAATTAAAGTTATAGTTGAATATCACCTTGTAATGAAATAAACTTACCATTTTGCTATTTAAAACATAGAAAACTAAAAATTAAAAGCCGACAACACAAGACAGACGTGTCACTATTTTTTTCTTTTTAATTTTCTTTGGCATAGGCTACAAGTATTCGATTAGCGCGAACCCGAGTGATGAATACTTCATACCTTACTTCAACGAATTATATTTTTATTATTCATAATTTTATTACAAAACAAACTTACACTTTTGTAAATTGTTTAACAGTATCATTACACTTATTTTGCACCCGTACTGGCTATTATGTACGTGTGGTACACGGTACGTACGGTATACGGTGCAGTTAACATATTAGGTAGCTAGGGCTTTTACATCGTTTAAATCTGAAAATTCATATTGTATCTATCTATTTTACGATTTAATATTTGAATCACAGAAATAAAGCTTTAATTAATAAAACTCAACTCCTGATATACCTTGTAATGGTAAATTGGATATTAAGATGGAGTATAACGAGTAATTTCAGGCGTTTACTTTAAGACTTCTTATTTCTACAAACATATTTGAAAATACTATTTTTAGAATATGTATTTATAACATTGGTATTGTATTTATAACTTTAATTGATCATTCGGTACTTTCGTAAATGTAAAATCGTGCACGAATATTTGGGGGATCTTCCAAACCTTGAATGTTTATCTTCAAATACAAACAAGCTATTATGTAAATAAACATGTTCAAATATCCTTATCATGGTCAATAATAATTATAACTGAATTATTCTATTAAATTCCAGAATTTCCTAACGAGATCCCAATTTTCCTAAAACCTTTTATACGGGCGGGAGAACAAACAAAGAAACATTCATTTTTATACATTAATATTGATTTTGTTACCGTGTTATTTAAACCAAGAGTCGACAACTGGGGGACCGCGGAATGTAAAAAACTGGGTCGCCAAAAATATAACATAGCACAACGCAATAACTATTAAAGTTGTGACATTTTTACTCTACTCAAAATTACTTGTCGACCCCTCTAAAAATTGACAATGCAAACAATACAATAGGGGCGGAAATAAAAAAAAAAAGCCGCAAGCGCGCATCCATTCACTGGAACGAAGCATGACAAAAATCGAAGCTAGTAATCGACGCGCGCCGAGTAGAAAGAAATTTTTAGTTCTCACTTGACAGTAGTGGGGTGTGCGTGTCGCTCCTAACTCCTATAATTACGATAAAAATATATTTTTGTCAGGACATAAATGTGTGTTTGTGTAGTGTTCTATTAGTAAAATATTTTTTTATGTAAGTAATGTTTTAATTATTCGATATTTAGCGAAATAGGTATATTTTATATTTTTCTACCTCCAATTTCATTTTTAAATGAAATTTTAAAAAGAATGTATTGATTCATTGAATTAAATAATTTTTGTGATTTATATTTGGTTTATTTTTATTAGCTGTTATTTTTAATTAAAAAAAAAACTCAGTAATTTATTTTTTAGAAATATCGAACTATTTTGTTATTTTAATTAAATTATGATGAAAGTTGAACAGAAAAATTTCATCATACCTAAATGTATAATAAAAAATCCAGCATCTGAATGTAACAAAAGTTTATACCGTGTATATTTACAATGTCGGGTACAATATTTATTTATCTTTCTTTCAACTTTCTCGGCCACACATCACGTAATTGCAACAACCAAAACTTTCACTGTCGGCGCACATAACCGAGTATCCTGCAACATAAAGTTTAAATACAGTTAGATCATTTATTGCAAGCAAAGAAGCTAAAATAAAATAAAACCATTCCTCGCTTTAAAAATTAAAATCAACAATAAAAAATCATATTCATTTGTTATCAGACATCTCGGATTAAAAATCACAATTAGATTTATAAAATGATCATTACGTTTTTAATTTTAAAAAAATCACTCATTGTACGAACTACAGAGTACTTATTTATTATTAAAACAGCTCCCACATTTAAATAATAAAAATTTAATATAAATTAGAATATAATAATTTTAATACTACAAATTTAAAATAATTAAAATCACAGATTTAAAAAACGCTGGTAAAACGTGGCATCGATTTTTAATATTGATAATTGTTATTATATATTATAAATCTGTTTACCCCATAGATACGAGTATATATGTATAAACAAGTATAGGTAGATGTGGAAGAAGTATAGTATAGGACCATGTACAAAAAGGGTTTACTTTTTCAACGCTTTACCCGAAAAAGAAAAAAAAAATTGTAAAACGTAGTTTGAAAAAGTTATTACTATTTTACTAGAGCCCTCAGACAGACATATGTAACTTGTAAAGAAGCTATGTGACATTACTTTGTGCATACCTTCAGTAAATTAAAATATGTTTACGGATAGTATGTAAGCATTACTACACCTATCAAATGATACTATTCAACCGAGAAATCGGAACCCTATGCGAACGAGGTTTATTTCAATAAAAAATGCTGAAGTACACGCTCGAGACAGCCTTGTACTCGTAAATTATAAAGTAAAAAATATTTACTATAATTCCATAAAAATACAATTTATTATTGTTATATTTTATCAGGAAGGATACAGATTTAACTACCTACATAAACATGTATAGCTATGTACCTATTTGATTTTTATGTGTTTTTGCTTATTAGAGATAACATTATAATTATTGTTCCCTAACCACGAACAATCTCGACTATAGAACAGATACAAAGATGTTATTTACTCTTAACTATTTTCTTCTCTCTGGCAACCCGTTTTACCTAGGAAGAATATTTTATAGATACCTTGCATCCCGGGGAAGACGACGAAGTGATGTAGAACTCCCTGATGCTCCCAATACAATACAATACAGGTATACACGACTAAAACCCTAACAGTGTTCTTTTCTTCGTTATAATAATATGGCGAAGTCACGGGCACGCTTTCGCAATCATCCGCTACCCCACTGAACCTTGGCTTTTATTATGCCTCACCTCATTACATTGGTAAGAAACACCATTCCAGCGAAAGAGACCACGAAATTCCCCCACTCCCCTCCGCCGCGATTAAGGGTGGTCTCCCCTGAAAGCAGAATATAACCAAAGGGAAACACTATCTCGTTAGTTTTGGTTCACGGCGGGATTCCTCTAGAGATACCCAGGGACTACTATCCACCACCTGAACGCGCCTAATTGGAGACTAGCAACTATATTAGTGCCCTCCACATGACACGGTCAAAGGACATCGAGTCATCACGAGCATCTCTCTGATAATCCTGCTGTAATGTTGCCAGCGAAATTAGCTCGAAGTAAATCCTTTCAACAACCTAGTGGGCAGATTTTTCTTGGAAGGTTTATTTTCATTATTATATTTCAATGTAAAATGATAATTGTTTTTAATAGATAAAATATTGTCTCTTAATTAACTGTGAACTTTCACCCTTTACTACATTAAAGAATAATATAAAGTATCCATATTTTATTTTGTTTATCATATTATTGTTGCTTTTTAAGTAGTTATAAGTATTGTGTGCGTATGTAGTATTTATATTCTTGAAATAAAATTTAAAAAACATTAGAAATTGCAACTTACTTTTTTTATATAAAATGTTCTTACTGTCTCGGATTATTGCAATGTGTAGGTGTGAACTAATAGAATTGCAATATTGCAATGACATAAACCGAAATAACCTATGAGCCAATAGTAATTATTCAATTTACGACGTTTAATAGTCATAAATTTTCATATCTCCATTATTATTATTCTAAAGTAATTAGAAATATATACGCTTTCTAAATTTTTCATTAGAAACAATTACAACAAAAGTAATCTTGTAACAAGTTTGTAACTCTCGATAAAATATTGTGTAGGATCTACTCATAAAATGTACTGTAAGAACGGTCTTACAGTGGTAGGCAGACTGATGATGGTTATTTGTACAGTCTGCCGACCTGGGGTAGTACCACCACTTTCGAATGTAACACCCGTGAAGTGACTTTGTCGCGTTTCGGGAATAGTTTGAAAGTAGCCATGTATAACCAGAGGAGTGTGCACAGTCAATCTAAGATGGTACATGCTCGTCTCCTCAAGCCGGCATAGTGGAGGCAACTGCTACCCTGCTGCACAGGTATGTTTCTCTGTAGTAGCAGTTGTTTCCATTCATGGACTGCACTCTAGCTTTACATCAGGCGGAGTGTTGTCACATGCCGAGCTACAATAAAAAAAAAGTCAATGAGACCTGTGTTCAAATCTCGCTTCTGACCGGTATCAATGTTTTTTTACTACTGACATTACACTGGTTTTTCGTCGCTGTACCTGGCTACTTCCAAACTTATCCCGGAATGCGACAAAGTCACTTCACTTGTAAATGGTTATACTACCCCAGGACGACAGATTGGTTAATAACCATCATCAATCTGCCTGCGCAGGTACACTGCAATCAATACTAGCAAGCTATAGGCCCTACTTTGCAGTGGAGTTCTTGCTAATTCATGTTTTTTTTTCTTCAATTTTCATTATAATTTAATAATTTTAAGATTTTATTTTTCATTCATTCAAGTCTATGTACCTACCTACATGTCAATAAAAGACTAAAAGTCTTGAATCTTGATCCCTGTTTTCGTAAACTTCCTCTAGACCTTTATATTATTAACCCTGAATCAGTTTATTTTAATCAGAACTTCATTCAACTTGAACAATTGACATTCCCTTGGACAATGCACTTTATTTAATCCTTGATTTGATACCCTTTTGTCCATTGTATTTATAATTAACTCCGATTGTTGAAACATTTCATTAAAATCAAATCAACCGTCTTTCTTCAACTGCCTTAAACCATATAATTATTTGAAGATGCAGTTTTTCAAACGTCATATCAAATTTATCAAAATAAACGCGATAATACGTCGTATATTTTATTTTATTGAATTCAAATAATTATTAAGTACCTACTTAGAAGAATATTTAACTATTTAACACGTCCACTGCTTTTTTTTTGTTCAATTTTCATCATCATTTAATAATAACTAATTCTGCATATTAATATGCTAAAAATTCGTAATAAATAATAGTTTATTAATATTTTTCTTGATAATAAACACGAAATGATTTAACTTGCAGTATTTTATGTCAAATTAAAGCTTTGTCTTTATACATTATTTTATACTAGGCCGGCTAGTAACCACACTACGTCTGAGGCAGCAGTCGTCTCCGCAATGTTAGCTTCAGACCTAATGTCTATGATGACAGCGCACACTCCTATTGTTACCCAGCTAGGCTACTTACCAAGTTAATTCCATAACGCGACTAGGTTTTTTCGCTGATGCTAGACCAAAAATTATGGTATACTGACCGAGGCTAATAACCATCATCATTCTGCCTACCACTATTTTATTTAAAGCCGGAATATAGGCATTGACCGACCAAAGTACATATATAAAGGAGAATACAGTTTTTTTTTAGTTTTTTTTTTGTAGAAAGATAAATCTGTATTCCTTATCACTAAACTGTTTTAATTTTTTCACCCAGGTTATTGAGTAATTAGACTTTTTAATGCAATATTTGAGGTTGTTATTATTATAATATTAGGATATTATTTTAGAATATTGTTTTGTTAACAAATTATTAGATATTAAGTGGGCTCAAAAATCCTTGAATCATCTCAGAAAATCCAAAATTGTCCTTTACATTTGTACCGGCCAGTACGACTGCGAGATGCCTTCTAATTTTTCTTAATACTTCAACACGTAAACTATCTTTTTGTTCAAATATATGAAACCGACTTCACTACAATTTCAATACATTAATACGCCAATTTATTATATAATTACGATTAAAGATGATAATAATTAAATAAAAAAACAAACTTATCAAATTAATTAGAGTAAACGTAATCATTGTTTTGTACATTAACTTTCTTTGAATAAAGATGTATTGGGTCAGTGAAATTTTCCAAACCTAATTTGGCTTAGAGCCATAATTTAGCTAAAAATATAAATACGAGTACGGTCGATGCGAAACTTTGTTCATAAACATGAATAAGAGCACGCAATATTCTTACTGTTTGAACTCGAGCTATGATGAATACGGCACGTTACCTACTACGTTGTGATTATTTCTCGGTAATATGAGTTCATATATTATTTTGTAGTAGCTCGGCATGTTAAGCTAGAGCACGGTTCATGACAAGATAACTGCTACCACGGAGATACGTAGCAGACAACAGTCGCCTCCACTATGCTAAGAGACGAAAGTTATCACTCGTTTACCACTACTTCACGGCTACTTTAAGAGCCAAAAATAGCACTAGTGACAAAGTGGTTTATTAAAACTTAAACGAAGTATTAATGGAAAATTAAAACACTATGAATCATTCGGCCATACTTACGCACGTTCACTAACACTTAATAGATAATAATAATCCACCATTTATCTACAAATTAATTAACACTTTACAATTGCAAATATTTGATTTTTTATAGTATTAAATTTGAATGTATGAAGTGTGTAATTCATGCGTAGATGTTAATTAAATTAATTAATGTTATTGATATTGACAAAGTCCCTGTTTCGTGGTAAGCAAATTCATGAACAAATGGCTATCATAATAATATTGTTAATTGAGGTTATCAAACACTGGGACGTGTCATGATGAGTACGCGACTGTGTTATTTTGTTTATCCTCATAATTGTAATCCGATAAATTAATTATAATCATAGTATAAATATTATTTTGTAAACAAACTAAAATCTAATCTCAGATTAGATTGGCTAAACCGTTCACCTTTTAATATTATATCGTTTAGTTACTAAGTAACAAATAGGCGGAAAATAACCAAATAATTTCATTTTTATCAATTTTTTTGCAAAGTTATCACGGCATTTTTAACTGAACGGTTTGGTTCATTTTCACTAGCTGATAGGAACCGACACTAAAAGGGCAATGCCCATGGGTCCGCTTAATATTTAATAGGTTGTTAACAACACAATATTCTAAAATATATTTTTTTCAATAATTTATTGAATTATATCAACACATCGTTCACCAATCAATAGACAATGTTTAATTACATAAAAAAAAGATGTCATCAATTAGGTATTAAGGCATTTAATAGAATAATAACTTCAAATATTGCACCAGAAAACGTCTAATTACTTAATAACTTCTTTCCAAAACTCAACCATTTTTATGCGAATCGTACAAGATTTGCCAGGCCCCGCATGCTACGTATCGTTCGACTGGGTTATCGACCAATATTTTACGTTTCATGTAATTTCAAATAAATAAATTTTCTGATAAGCGAACAAAGTTGCATTATGCTATTTCTGTTAAATTAGCTTTAACCGTGAATATGTTATTAGGCATTGTTACATTGTTTTGTAAAAATATAGGTATTTGAGGTTTGTGAACCGGTGTCAAGGGTTTTTTACGTGAGTAAATCTTATGTAGATACCATTTGGGTAAGAGGACGAACGATGTCTGAATCCTCGGTGCTCTCCAATACCGGTAAAACACTAATACTCCCACGGCGTCACTCTCTACGTTATATGGTGAGGTAACGGGCATGCTTTTCCCTTCATTCGCGTCTTTTCTGACGCTTAGACCTTAGATCCCACCACATCGGGAAGAAACACCATTCCAGATAAGCAAATGAGCGGCAACCCAACCTCAAAGGCCCTAGCATGAGTATACATTTACGTCATTTAACCATGTGCGGCTGTCAAAATAACATCGTCTGATTGGTGGAGAATTCCTCTGAAAACAGAGTGTGACTAGTAGAAAGACCTCATCTCGCTGGTTTCGTTTCGCGCCGGGATACCTCAGGGAGATACCTCAGGACCCATCAACCAAATTAAGACACGCCCGATGGGAGACCAGTAACTCCAACATTGGCCCTCTTATGACACTGTCACTCACGGTCAAAGGACCGCGAGCCACGGGATGTCAAGGCCTTACGTTAACCTGGCGCAACCAGTATAACACACAAAAAAAACTTTATTTAAAATTATTATATTTTACACATGTTTTATCCTCAAAATATTGAACACCTGTTCCTAAAAAACTAAACTTTTTAGTTTTTTTTTATTATAGCTCAACGTATGACAACACTCCGTCTGATGTACTGCTACTATAGACAAATTTGTACAGGCAGCAGTCGCCTCTGCTATGCCGGTTTGAGGAGACGAACGTCCACCATCCAGATTAACAGTGCACACTCCTCTCGTTATACCTGGATACTTCCAAACTGATACCGAAACGCTTCCAGGGTGTTACATTACCCCAGGACTGCAGACTGGGCTAATAACTTAATAAAGTAACTTGTATCTAGTTTACGCCAAACAGCGTAGAATGATAAACGTATGGAATATTTTCTTTGTTAGTCTAAGTTTAAATAATTAATGAATCATTTTATTTATAGTGATTATAGTTATCTTCTTTCAGATGGTCGGTGTTCTTCACTCGTATCAGCTGTTATCAGTGTAAAAGATAAAATTCTCCAAATTACGTATTAGTGAAAGTAACTTATAATATGATAAGAGAAGTTTAAATAAACTGTGATAGTGTTACATTTAACCGCCAAAATGATTGACTCTTCGGCTGATGAAGCGAATCATGAACTTGTTAATAACAATGTGGTACCAACGAATACGAGGAAAACCGTGGACATGGAGTTTAAGAATATCAAATGTACCATATCGTCCTTTTCTATTAACAAACTGCGTATTGGTAAGTTCATGTTTCTAGCACACACGTGCTTTTTTTACAGTTTTCCGATCAGATTTCAACTGCTGCTGCGGGGAAATTTATGCAGGCAGCAATCGCCTCCGCTATACGCTTCCAAGTTGATCCTAAAATGCGACTAGGTCACTTCACGGATTTTTTTTATTTATTTATATACTTTATTGAAAATTTTACAAAAGGTGGACTTAAAGCCGTGAAGCTTTACTACCAGTCGACCTTTGGGTAAGTGAGAAGCGGTAAGGGGGGATTATATAAATATAATAAATACATAAATAAAATATACAATATATACAAACACAATAAATGTACAATGTATATACATACACAATAAACAAATACTGCTATAAAATATAATAAACATACTACTTTATATAAATAACAATTACTGTGACGAGAAATTTTACTCTTAGAAGTATTCATTTGTCTTTTTTAAAATTATTTATTCGTACATACATATTCAAATATAAAAACCAATAAAAATAATAAATTTTATTTTTATACTTTGTAAAATTTAGCTTGAGTCCTATGGCAGATGCCAAAATGACTTTACTAGGGATGTGCTAGTGTAAGAGTTTAATATTATATCGAGAATGAAAATGCAATTGTAATCAAAATTATTATAAAATTTATGGATTACCTGTACGTAGGATTACTCCAAATTTTGAAATAAACAGTCTATATCTTGATCTTGGGTACGATGGGTACTAGTGACGTCTTAAAAAGATTACATGTGTATATTTTTATAATACTACATACATTCATAAGGGATAAGAAACTTACCAAAATCTATAGTAGTTTATTTTTTTATTTGTATCACAAACAGTACATTACATTAGTCAGAATTTAGCGAGGTTTGAACACGGGTCTCATCGATCGTGAGGTCCGCCCTCTACCGCCAGACCACGGCCGCTGATAAATCCATAAAAAAAATTAAAATAATAGGAAAATATTTACAAACAGTGCGAAATTTCTGTTAGATCTTGACACTAATTTAGTCATTTTGCGAAACTACACAAAAATTACACAATACACTCGCCTACTTTTAATGTGTTAATGTTTGCTTTGACTAGTGAAATAATATCATTTAAACTCGCGTAATACATGTAATTTCTAGTAACTTCCATTACGCATGAAACAACAACATTAGGTGAAGAATAGCCAAGATGGTGAAGGTCTCTGAGCAATATTGTTGTACTTAATTTCATAGCAACATTGTCGAATGGTTGGATTTAAATGAAAAGCGAACCATAAAATGCTCTGAATTAGAAAACTAATTTTCTTCGATTTCTTCGATGTTTTTTTTTATTGTAGCTCGGCATGTGACAACACTCCACCCGATGTAAAGCTAGAGTGCGGTCCATGAATGGAAACAACTGCTACTACAGAGAAACCTATGCGGGCAGCAGTCGCCTCCACTATGCCGGCTTGAGGAGACGAGCATGTACCATCTAGATTAACAGTGCACACTCCTCTCGTTATACCTGGCTACTTTCAAACTATTCCCGAAACGCGACAAAGTCACTTCACGGGTGTTACATTCGAAAGTGGTGGTACTACCCCACGACGGCAGACTGGACTAATAACATCATCAGTCTGCCTACCAGTCTTTAATAATGCCTATAGGCACTGAGCGACCAAAGTACATATAACAAAGTTACATTGGTACTGGTCAGAATCAGCGGCATTATGATAACACTTCGCCTAAAGTTAAGTTAGAGTGCGGTTCATAAACACACAGTTATAGCAGTCGAGACACTATGCCGGTTTAGGGAAACGAATATGCACCATTAGGCTGACAGTGCACACTCCTGTCGTTATATCACTTTGGTAGTACTACCTCATGACGTCACACTGGACTAAAACAACTCAAAATACCTAGTAAAATACATGTCTTCATTTTCCATCTAAAACTATGCAGAAAATGGTTAGAAATGCGTAGTCGAATAAGAAAACTAAATGTTATGCAATGGCTCTTGAAAAAAAAAGAAAATATTACAAAAGACAAGGCTGAATAGACAATGATCCCTTTGCCTTTAGTAGAAGAACAATAAAAATAACACAACACAAAATAGCACTTACTTAACTACGTTTAAAAATAGACACTGTGTTAATTACTTGTTTTAACATGTTGTTTTGTTGTCATATAGACATAAAATAATTATAAAACTAAGTTTTTTTTTACATTTAATATATTAAAAATAATTTCAACACGGAAGTCGATGGGAATCGCCTTGTTTCATTCAATTCGCTATTCTTATCAGTACTAAAAATTCGTTTTAATTTTTCTTTTAGATATGAAAGGAGAATGCCCATTTTTGGGCCCACTTGATACCTAATAATTTGGTAACAAAACAATAATCTAAAATAATATCTAATATTTTTATTAATTCACTAATTATATTAACAAATCTTTTACCAATCAATAGACAATGTTTAATTAAATAAAAAACAAATATCATCAATTATTAAAGCATTTAAAATAATAATAATTTCAAATATTTCATCAGAAAACATCTAATTATTCAATAACCCGGATGAAAAAATAAAACTGATTGGTAATAAGGAGGTAGATTTATTTTTCTACAAAATTAATTAAAAATCATTGACAAATACGAGAAAAAAAATAGTGGGCCCATTTTTCTTAGGCGAATGGGCATTCTCCTTTAATTTAACGAATCATGCGTTTGGTATTCAGGGGGCCTACTACAGAACTCACGTGATTTCGATTTTCGTTCGACCGAATGTTTTCTAATTGATACGACACCGTGTGGTACGAGATTCAATCGAGAACAAAACATTCTAAACACAGTAGAGAAAAAAATATTAATTTTCCCAAACTATTTACGTTTTACGTAGTAGGCCCCCAGCCTCAATTCGCTGTTATTATTTGCATACAATTGTTCTTCATTTTACTTCAGAA
Organism: Tinea pellionella; assembly: GCA_948150575.1. NCBI lineage: Eukaryota > Metazoa > Arthropoda > Insecta > Lepidoptera > Tineidae > Tinea > Tinea pellionella. The sequence goes on from OX411252.1 coordinate 6,363,789, forward strand.
CTATATCATATATTTGGATGTGTATTATACTATAATATATTTATAAAATTTTGACAACACGAGTATTTAAAACTGTATTCTCATTATTTAATTGGGTAGCTATATTATTTATAAATCTACTACGATCTATTTTATTCATGAATATAATCATGATTTAATCTAATTTAATTGCACTGTATCTAAAGGTTAAAATTTAAATGATTCACAAACAATGTAGCCGGACCACAGATACGCGTGTTAAATAAGTTTTAAACATTATTTTTATTCGTCATATTATTTTGATAAATCAGTAATTAGATTGCGTACATTTAATTTTTCTTATCGAAATCACGTGGCAATCTGCGAATTTATTATTTTTTTCTGACTAGGTACTTATGTTGTATTATATAAAAAAATACTACAATATGTTTATCGGAAAGGACGGAAGAGGACGCCCTAGAAAATCACAGCTAGACTAGTTAACTGCTTCGAAAGGGTCAGGTGTAGTGAAAACCGACATGCTTGTATAAGCTCGTAACGAATGTGGTCGAGGGCGATGTGTAAAGAAAAGTCGCTCGCACTCGCACTGGCACTAGTCTCCATCTCCTGATAGGCACATGTGTGTGAGATAAGTTCCTTGTAATTAACTGAGATTTCAAACAGGAATAGCCATTAGGTTAGGTTAGCTCGGCGTATGACAACACTCCGCCGGATGTAAAGCTAGAGTTCGGCCTATGAACGGAAACAACTGCTCCTACAGACACATCCCTACGGGTAGTAGTCGCCTCCGCTATGCCGGCCTGAGGAGACGGGTGTTCCATTCGTACTACCCTAGGAAGGCAGACTGGGCTGATACTATTTAATAGGGCCTATAGGCACTGAGCGAATAAAGTACATATAACAAAGGTACATTGGTACCGGTCAGATTTAGCGAGGTTCAAACACGTCTCATCGATCGTGAGTTCACGCGTCTTACCATTAGACCACGGCCGCTCTAAAACTAGACTTAGTAATACAGAAATGTTATTGCAAAGTATATTTTTTAAGATTTTGTTTGTTAAATTGAGCAGCAATGTCATAATAACATCGCCAAGACAAGCGCCCTCGGTCGTCTATCAGCTGTGAGTTGAATGAACTCGCGCGTGCTACGAAGCTGTACGAAACCTATCAATCCTTGCATTCACATTTCTTGTTTTTGATAGTTCGATAATGATTATGTTTTAACAAATAACGGTACTATAATATTATGTAGTTGATATTAGACCAATAAATGTCAAGAAGTGAGGCAAAAAAGTGTACACTGGTATTTTCATAACTGATTCTGAAATAATAGTGCAGTCCATGGAAAAAAAATGTTGCCAACCGTGTTAGGCAGGGACATTTGTAATTTTTAATATAGTCTAATTAACTTTTCTGTGTACACATCTACAAACATTTCTTAAAACTAAAACCTTGAAACAGTTATCTAAATTACTTAATCTGGTAACTAATGTATGTAACATCATGTTGAATTGTAACAATTTTTTATTCAAAACACGATTTTGATAAAGGGAAAGGGCTTTATTTAACCGGTCTACACAGAGAACCAAAACAAATTACTAAATAATAACCTTGCTTCTTTAGTTATAATAAGAAAAAATAAAAAATAACTAAGAGGATAACAATAATATTACATAATTAGCCACGTCCATATGTATAACACCCATCAAGTCCTTAGCTCCTACGTAGCTTCCTCTTTTCAAGCCGGCATAATGAAGGCGACTATAGACATTCCTCTGTGGTGGCAGCTGCGCTCACTCAGACTGCAGTCTCGCTTAAGATCAGATTTAATGCCAAATCGCAATTTTTTTTGAGCCCCTCGGAATTTTCTTTGCAACGATGGTTGAAGGACTTCTGTTAAAGTGTTAAAAGAACTGTTAGAAAATTATTTAGCACATAATTACTATCTAGCAATACCCTGTTAATAAATTCATTGTCTGTCTCAGTACCTACATTTTGTAGCGGGTATCTCATTCAGAAACCAGTTTAACTTGCATCTTTGGAAATCTTACAAGAATCTTTACACAATATACGCATATTACATACCTATTTGTATAATCTAGGTGCATTTCTTGTGGCAATGTCTAGTCAAATTGATCTAGAAACAACGTGTATTTGGAATGGAAGATTATACCACTTAATGGAATGTTAACGGATAGAAAAAATCTCGGGCTGACTGCTGCCTACAGAAATGTCTCTGTGGCACGAGTTGTTTCCGTGCATGAACCGCAATCTAATCAGCGGAGTATTGGCATATGCCGAGCTACAATAATAAAAAAGAAAATGTATGAGGGAAGAAAATGTAGTCTACTTGATATACCTACGAACTTTTTTGCACTTATTTTATTAATAAACTTATGATTAAATTTGAACCAAAAAAAAAAATTGTAGTAGTGGAAAAGGCTGCCAATAATAAGTAATATAGAACAGAGAAATTCCGGCGAGGTCAAGTGAGAGGTTTGAAGCTGAGGAAATGTCGAATGTCGATTCTTAAACGATTCTCATAATTTAATAGATCGAGATACTAGTATACCTACATTGATACAAAGTTACCTAATTATTTCAAAGTAACACCTAACAAAACAAATGTGACAAGCGAGTCGAGAAATCATTAAATACAAACAGATAACTTTAATAATACAATTCTAGATAAAACGTCTCATTATTATTCTTATAAAATAAACATTAATTGCTCTAAGAATATTGAACTTTACATTGCATCATTTGACGCGTCTACAGTTGTGTTACGACTAAATTGTAGATTCCTCGCAGGGTCGTCTTTCGTAATTGAGCGACTATGGCCATCCGATATCTCTTCCTCGTTGCTGCACGACTCCGAAAGTGTCCTTGACGTGTCGAGAAACTTATGACGCGGTTCATTCACGCTACTGCACTCCAGGAGTACTTGCTCTCTTCAGTTTCCATGCATCATCTGCACAAGAGGATGTTGAAGAGTGTCTATTAGCGGGGATTGCCCGTTTAGTTCCGACGGTTTAACGGAACGAAGTTTGGCTTCGTAAAGAGGTATCTCACAAAGCCGGTGACAATCGCCTCCGTTTAAGTGCGATCATATGATGTGCTCAAAAGAAGCAGGGTCCTTGTGTAGGCAGAGACAGCCTGTCTAATCTGTCGGCAATTTGTCGTATGGTGAATCCATACAAGTTTGTAAAACCTCTTGTTCTGATTCATGTAGTCTTTTTTCCTTTTATCATATCTATTTTTAAAAAAATGGAAATAAACGGTTATTAGGTACTAATTTAATAAAAATGCCCCCATTTTGTATCTACCTAATTATAATTTACAACCTTCAAGCTTAGTTTCTTACATAAATTCAAGTGCGGAATATGAAATTAACTCTGAAATTAATGATCAGTTGTAATACTAATTGTAAATTGCATGCAATAAGTGTCTTAAGATAGTTAGCTACCTAATAATTACACATAAGCCGACTGTCTGCAAAAGCGTCTCGTCATTATTTTGTACGCTTTCTCAGAAAGGGTTTTTTTTATTCAACTTTATTTAGGACTTTTAACCCAGTTCGGTTAACCCGAATTTATTTTAACTTAGTTTAACTATTACTTTAATCTATTTATAAACTACCTATTTTAATAATTTGAACAATTTTACAAGTACATATCCATTTAGCTGAGTCTGACAAAGGATCGACTAATGCTGTATTGATGACACCGACATCCCATTTATTTAACTTCAGACTAATAATTAATTTTTCTCTATCAGCCTGTCCCCTTATACAACAAGTTAAAATGTGTTCAACGTCTTCCAATTGATCACATGTGCAACTCATAATTGAGATACTCGTTAAAACTGCAACCGCATGTTATAAATATCTGCAGTCCGTGATGAATGTATGCTAAACCATCCAATATCAGGCATGTTCCTTTCGTTATACTCGGGTGCTTCCAAGCTGATCCCGACTAGGTCACTTCAAGAGCGTTACACTCGAAAGAGGTGGTACAGTCTTGGTAACCATCATCAGTCTGCCTACCATTCTTTAAATAATGTCATTTTAAATATAATTGTTTATTTTAACTAATTAATTAGGTTTATCCAGGCTTGCAAAACATAGGCAAGGCAAGCAGAAAAACATTTGCGGTATCAATATTTTGCAAAAAATGCTGCATATAGATGTACTTTGTACTTATCCTGTTTAGATATTATTTTAACCTACATTTTATTGTTATAACAACTGTTTATTTTTATTATCAATTGGTATAATATATATATTATACACGCATACTATGTCGTTATAGTTGGTGGTTGTATGAGTAACTTCCAACCATTTATTTTATTTTTGTCATAGCACGCCTATGTAATTCGATTATTATTAACAGTACAGAAAAATGTAATCGTTCATGAACTCTGTTTTTTCTTAATGAAGCGACGTGCTTTTTAGCTCCGATATTTGTAATCGAATATTTATCGAGCCCACATATTATGTAAATATTTCCATTAAATAATCTCATTTAATTTATATATTACGTATTAATAAAATAATCAATTAAAGTTATTATAAATATTTTTAAAAAAGTTATATTTTGCATAGTAAATAGCATTAGTAAATAAATTTACCGTAGTATAAATGGTTTACCTATGTACAATTTATGTGCGTTATTGTTTTTTTTTTAATTTTATCCAAAATTTTATTCCAGTGAGGATACTCCGGGATTTTTTGCAATAAAAAAATTCACTATGATTATAATTGTTCTTTTTTTTCAATTATTCGTCTTCATTTGATGTATTTTAATATGTATAAGAGGCTTTTTTCCATCATTAAATTATGATGAAAATAGAATAGAAAAATTCGTTTTCTTTTATTATGCTAAAAATTAAAAAAAAGATATGAACAAATCATTCTAATCAGTGTTTTTGTAGGAAACTTACTCTTAACTCTCTCGGATTCGACCTTTGTAACATCCGTAGGTCAGTCGAGGTTGTTAGTAGTCATCACTAATCATTAACGGAACAAGGTGTTAATTAACATACAATCAAATTGTCCTTTATCGGCGTGTATTGACTCATTATTTTGTAACTATTTTACTATAAACTTCCCTATTTATGTTTAGTTTAGCCTTTGTTTTATCTAGTTTTTTATACAAAGTCTCACCACGACCACAATGAATGGTGACCATGAATGTCGAAAATAAACGCGATAATTGACCTATAATATAACTGTTATATATAAAATACTTGTCACTATCGTTTCAATTCGACTACTGCGAAGTTACACACAGAATATGATTCAAAAGTACGAGTATAGGCCATTAATACTGAATCTTTTTAGATGGAAATTGAACAGGAAAAGTAAAGTCTATTGCAACGTCCCATACACGTTGGACCAAGACTCAGACCAAGTTTGGTCCAACTCTATTTGCATGTTTTTTGTCGTTGGTTAGGGACTGTATACGTTGGGTTAAGGCACTGGGCAAAAGTGTTAGCCCAACGTGTACTGGATGCATTATAATGTAGCACATTTTAGTGAAGGATGGTAGACTAATGACGGTTATTAGCCAAGTCTACCGTCCTGGGATCGTACTACCACTTTCAAGTACAACTAACACCCATAAAATCAGCTTCCAACTTACTGCGTATAACAATCAATGGATGGCGCTTATTCGACTTTTCAAGTCCGCATAGAGGTGGCTGCTGCATGTAGACGTTTCTTTGTAGTAGCAGTTCCCTCTGCTCTTGGACCGCTTAGCTTAACATCAGGCGTAATGTGGTCACATGATCACATGCCGAGATACAAAAAACAAAATATTAACCAATAAATTCTTAATACATATTAAAAGCACCTACTTAGTAGGTAGGTATGCGATCTTATTGCAAGTTGTATACTCGATTTATGAAACGAATGCATTTTAATAAAGAAACGCTGCACACGTTTTTATTCGATTTATTAACATACATTGCGCGCTATAACCGTATTGTTTCAGTTAGTGTAATTAGAACAAATGAATCATTGTAACTAACGAAACGTTTATGATCGTGCATTAGAGGGCAATGTTCACTGACCTAAGGTTATTGATGCATGACATTGGTATGTTAATTTTTTACACCATGCAGTAAGTACTAAAAGTTGGCGGTTCGATTCTTACCTCCTATATTTACTCGTATTTCGATGGCCTCTGTGGACGCGGTGGTCAAAGCACATTTATTGTAAAACGTATCTTTAAATTTTTGTTCACTATCAGTCATATTTGAATAAGTATTTTTTAGTCAGATAAGTCGTTTATTGAGGATTTTTTTTTATTAGCATGGGTGAAATCACCTCCACCATTCTATGAATAAAACAGGGATGCTATGATTATTTGCATAATATAATACGAGTATTAATTATTCCCATACGAAGTTCCTAGCAACAGAAAGTTTTAAATAGCACTGGATCATAGTTTGGGGCCAACGGGCCAATGCATTTTTATATGTATTTCTTTATTGATTGCTAAATAATATTGTTTATTCAACTTTTAATTAAATTACATTTTTAAATAAAAATGAGTAATTGAAACAATGAGTTCATCCATTCGTTTAACAATAGATTGCTCATGGAAATAGGTATTTGGTGGATTGTTTGTAAATTTATCAAATATGTTGAAATAAGGTTAATGTTTTAATCTAAATACGCGTAGAATCCTTTCAAACACATTGCCATAAATTGCAACATTATTATATTCAAGTTTTCCTTATGCTAAAAAACATTTTAAAAGCTATAAATTATAATAGGTAAATAAAACAAAACCTTTTATTCAATTTTTGTGCTTATGAGTACAGACTTTTCTCCGGTGCTTGATAGATTCAGTTATGCAGACATTTATCTGCGGTAGCAATTGTCTTCCTTCACGAATTGCAGTTTAGCTTAACACCAAACAAATTGCGATCACTTACCGGACTCGGGACTACAAGAAACAAATTTAAAATCAAACTCATCTAGTCACTCATTTAATAAGAATATCCATTTCAGCTGATTATAGAAAAGCTTTACTCACTACGCCCATCAGTGAAACAGCTGAAAGGGTTTTTAGGTAATATTATTGTTGAAATTTCAGAGATAATGCTATGATCACTAATCTCTATACTTTCTTTCGTTAGCTCGTCCGTGGTTAGTTAGGCTTAAATTGATGCAGTTTCAATGCCAATTGAATGATTGACAATATTATTTATGTGATTTTCATGTCACATATTGACGAACTGGACAAACATGTTTAGAATATATTAACATATATTTTATTAATGATATTATAATGTCAGATTTATACATTTTTAGAAATTGTACTTTAATTCTTTAATATTTAATTAATATAAAATAACAGTACTTCTGTTAACACCTTAAAACCTGTCTTTGAAAATGATTATAAATTTGTAATTATTGATATCTGGTTTAATGTTATTTTCCTGTTAATTTGAATAAATAATGAAAAATAGACAAACTAAAATGATATTTTGGCTTTTAAGGAAAATCAGTTGCATTAAGTTTGCTGTTTGTCCTGTAATGTTTACTAATATGGAATTTGCCATTGTAAATGAAATACAAATGGTGTATTTAAAATTAAGCTATTGACTAAGAGTAGAGTTTACCTTATTAGTTTGTTCCCAATTTGTCCCATATCCGTTCAGGAACTACCAGTCTGAATTGAATTCTTATTTTTGCGTTTTGATGTGGCGCAGCAGTTAGCGCAGTTTTTAATACGTGCTTCTATCAGGCACCAAAGTACATACAACATATGTAAGTCCGAATTTAACGCGTTTTGAAAACGAGTCTCATAGATCTTGAGTTTACACCTTCTACGTTAGGCGGCTCTTATAACACCTATTTATTTATAAAAAAATAGTGTTAGTTTGTTTATATTTATGCGTTCCAAGACTACCAGTGCGCTCTGAAAAAATCTTTTAGATAGCAGCACACGTTCTTTTCTCCATAAAAAGTACAAATATCAGTTGATGTATTACTTCCGAATCATACTTAATATCAGAAATTAAAAAATAACTTTGATTAATTAATTAATCGTATTTATTATCTCTCGTTTTTATTTTTTTATTTTTATCATATTTATCATCTCATTATAAATATGTTTACGATTGAACTCGATTTTGATAAAAAAAAAGATGTTTTTGGTATATTATAGTTACAAAAAAGGTGCCGCAATGTATTCCCTGTTATTAGATCGACCCATTTTTCTATGGAGATCAAACATCCTGACGTCAAGTCATTCTATAGGTACATAAATTATGACTTCAGCGCGTCTATTTGCATACAAAGCTGTTATCAATATAATTATGGCATTCCCGTTAGTGATTCTAACAACGCGCTGAGGAAGTCTCACAAAACATTTTTTTATTCAACTTATGCGTAAGACAGGATTTATTAAAAACAAAATTGATAAAACGTGGAGCTAATGATAAGTTCTGACGTCAAGTGGATTCATTGATAATTTTGTGAATTGTGTTTTCTTAGGTTTTTCACGAACATGAAACGGACTGAATGTATAAAACAATTTATTCGGCGATGGACGTTCTGAAAGCTTTGCAATTATTCTCGTCACTATGAGTCTGATGTGTGTTTGTTCTCATTTGTTAGTTTATGAAACTACCCTAGTATTTTAATTTAATCTAGAGTATGTCAATAAAAACTAACTGTGTCTAACGGTCTGGTAGTTTATCGGAAATACGATTTGGCCCCACGTGTTAAGCTCACCTTCTATATTAAAATTAGGATGTTTTATTAAATTAAATCGCGTACCATGTTCGACTTTCGTTGGCGCACCGTTCTGTTGGTGCTCTCAAACTCCTGTCTTGCGGCTACACTCGTGTTATTTCATTTGTCAACATCACACAATAAACGTCTTAACTCGGCTATAAACTCGTTCCCATGTGTAGAATACAAATATTCAAATCTAGAGAAAATCTTGGATTAGAAATATCTTAAACACATCACTCACTCACTACCTTTGTTTAAAACATATGCGTCTCGAAAATCAAATTAATATACTATTTTATTTGAATAAAATATCGCATAAATAAAAAAATGTTTACAACTTTAGTTTTTTTATTATTATTAGACTTCAAACTTTTGACTATATGCACAATAAAACTTTAAGAATACAATTATTTATTTTATTATCATATGAGTTGTAACACTTAATGCCTCCAGTAAATATTAGGTCAAGACTTTGGCCCAGTGCCTTGACCTAACGAATACAGTTCCTAACGAATCGCAAAAACACGCAAATTGGGCACGGCACTGGGCCAAGATCTTGTCCCATCATGTACTTACATAGACCCTTATCTTTTTTCTTTCATACAAAAATATACAAGTTGGCAAGTTTCAAAGCATGAAATTCTCAGAAAGTGAAAGTACTGTTATTAAAGACCTACTATCATCTAGATATAGCATAAGACAAAGAAACTACATTTAGATACCTACCCAATTACTAGGTTATATATCACAGACTTGTTAGTGGTAAAGTTCAAAGTTACCCAATATTAGGTTGTAATTATTATAACGATAGGAATGTGCACTATCAACCTAGATGGTACGCATTCGTCTCCTGATTCCGGCATAGCGGAGGCGACTGATACCTGCAGAAACTTCTTTGGTAACAGTCGCTTTCGTTCATGTACCTCACTCTAGCTTAACATAAGGCGGTGTTTTATAAAAAAATTAAAAGATTTTTGCACGAGCCCGTCACCTCACTCACTATCGCGTTTGTTTTGATTATTTTAATCCGCAGACGACCACGATGACCGCAATTATGACAAATAAACGCGATAAAATATTTTAATTTAGTTAAAACATGTTCGCGCAAAAATCTTTATATTTCTTCAAAAGAAAAATACCAGGTCATAAACATGACTGAATTTAAAAAGTTTATACACCTAACATACACGGTCTAAACGTTCCAAAAAAACATTAACTAAAAATTTTACTCGGTTTAGCTGAACATAATGACTAATGTAGGTCGTAACTGTCGCGACTTACACGCACATGTACTATCAATTGCATCACTAAAATCTGATAGTAATAAAATAAAATATACAAAAAATAGTGTGCAATGTTTAAAAATCAAAATAATATTATTTTATGTTTAGGTCTACTCTCCTGTTCCTTTAAGACATAGGTACTCAAGTCAAACAGTTACTTTTAGAGTAGCCCGGCATGCAAGCATTCTTCTACGCGGTCTATACGAGTAAGCGTAGAGAACTGTTACCAGAGAAATGTCTGGCAGTCAACTCTACTATACCGGCTAGCTTCCCTTTCCTTAACAAAATTTAGTATCCAAGAATCTATCCGTGCTAAAATAAACAATTTATTTTTTATAGCGAATCTAGAGCTCTTGTTTTTAGAGGACATTTGTTTTTATTTTTGTATTTCATTTCATACTATACGTTATTTAAAAATTAATTATAATTACCCCAGGAGAATAAGCCGTTTTTTATTTTTTATTCATTTATTTATTTAAGTATTTATTTGGGTGATATGCCATGTTATAATTATTGTCATGTTTGGTCACCCTTGTTCACCATTAGCTACCCTGACTCAGTTTAAAAAAACTAGAACTTCTGACTGAACTTCTACAAGAACGTTACTCATCGTACAAAATAACAAATCAAAGGAATTACAAACTAAATGAATCATTTGTATGTAAGAGATGTTTTGAATGTTTTCGGAAATGTTGCCACGGTTTTGTAATAGGCTATAGATTGTTTTTTCTACGTTTGGCCCCTATACGTGACTGTTTTTGTGAAATAGTCGAATTTACCTGATAAAAGTCGGTAATAAATAAATTTTTATTTATTACATTTATAAATTAAAGATCTTCCTTTTATTTTAATGAAGTAAAACTACTGTTAATTAAATACTGATGTGAATCGATAATTAGGTATGAGTTCCCATAAATTATGTGCTTTATTTCACATATTAATAAGGTTAAAATTAGTTCAAAATAAAAATATTCATGACATTTATTAAATTCTCACAAATATCTATCTTTTATTACAGAAAAACACAGCATATTAAAAGGCATCGATGGAAGCTTCAGATCAGGAGAGTTGACTGCAATAATGGGTCCATCTGGTTCAGGAAAAACCACATTACTCAATATTTTAGCTGGATACACGTAAGTTTTTATTTTTAAATACAAACTAAATAGACTAGGCGTTTAGCTTTTGCACGCCTGTAAAAAATATACGAGTACAGAATAATGATTATTCATCTCCAGCATCATCGGCATTCATCTAGAAATACAAAATTACTTCTATTCTGTTAAAAAGATATATTTTTTACAATATCCGTTTTCATTAAACGGCCGTGGTCGAATGGTAGAAGGCTCACGATCCAAATCTGGTTAAATTCTGAACGGTACCAACTACTAACTATGTTATAATGTACTTTGGCCGCTCAGTGCCTACAAGCGCTCTCGCGTTGTACAGACAAACAAAACAAAAAAATAATAATTATAAGCGACCGAGTAAAATCAACGGAGGTCAGCTTAAGGCTTATTTTTGCTTGTACTTTTCCACAAGCTTGTTTTCAGCCGCTTGGGCCAATAAAAAATCGGGTATCATTACTGCGCTATTACTCATTTCAAATTGGTCACATATTATGCTAAATGTTTGCCTATTGTGCGTCTAAAAATGTATCCTGTATCGTAATATCCTTGTTTACCATTACTAGTCATAAATTAATTGTCTCAATCGTTTAACTAATGCCAAATTGTTAACCCTCGTTAACCCGAGACGCGACGATATATGTTTTTATGTAACGTACTATTTTATGCCTTTGTTGTTTATGTGGCTTCTTATTACGTTATATAGAAAATTTCACTTGATATACTAAATGTTTAGTTTCAAATTTGCCTAAAAATATAAAAATTCTCGCAAAAACTAATGATAACTATTAACGTGGTCTGCCGTCCTGGGGTAGTACCCAAGTGAAACACCCGTGAAGTGACTTAGAGATCTATAGTCAAGAGCATTCTCGCACGGGATTTGACATTTGAAACTTCAAATCCTATACATTTTCATTTGCCATGCGAGGATGCACAAGACTAGACCTCTTAGTCGGATTTCGGAGTCAGCTTGGAAGTAGCCTGGTTTAACGAGAGGAGTGTGCACATTGGTCTTCACAAGCCGGCATAGCGTAGGCGACTCTGATAAGGCGTGGGATATGGTGGGGATATGATCACATGCTGATCTACTATAAAAAATAAACAAAAGTAAAATTATTAAAAAAAAACTTTTTGGTAGTTGTTTAAAATAACCCAATGTAAATTATATTTAATATTCATTATTGTGTCTCCATTTTCTGAAATAATAAAGTAGTGAAATTACCATTTTTTATGCATAAACAATTGTTAATTCATGAACCTGTGCGTATGCAAAAAAAAAGTACTTAAAACCTTATTGGAACTATATAATATTTTATATTTAGACCAGTCTGTTTCTATTATTAAAAAAAAACTAATTCAGTTTCTAATAAATTGAATAGGTAATTAAATATTTACATTATGATTAAAAAATATATAGAAAAAAATGTTTTAAAACACACAGTTCGAGGCGAAATCGAACACCTTTTTTAAACCTACAGATGCTGTAAATTTCATCATAATTTAATAATCTTAAAAAAATACAAGCAATTCCAATGTTTCAGAAGAATAATTAATAATAATACCTAATTAATAAGAATAAACAGCTACATTTAGCATTGCATATTCAACAAAGTCCAAAGTTTTGTTTTGTACTAGAACAAAACAAAAACAAAATTTAAAAATATTTAAATCCGACACGTTGCGAAAGCGTTGCAAATATTTTAATTTATTCATAACATATTCGTACGTTTAAAACTTTTGAAAATTTAAAATCATTTGTCTTCGATGCGAGTCGAATTTCTTCTAAATACCTCCAGTACACCTCAAGACTTTGGCCCGGTGTCTTGACCCAACGTGTATTGTGCATAAGTTTGCACTCCGTCGAGCATTATCAAGTAATAATTGCTCATAAAAATAAAAATCCTATTTACTTTTATTGTAGCTCGACATATGACAACACTCCGCCTGATAGCTTTAACTAAAGCGGTTCATGAACGGTAACAACTGCTATTACAGATTAATTTCTACAGGTAGCAGTCGCCTCCGTTATGCCGGCTTGAGGAGACGAATGCGCACCAGGTTGACAATGCTCACTCCTCTTGTTATTAAGTTATCTTAAATTGTAAAAATCATCTCGTAATAGTAAAAGTTTTTGTTTCTCAATAAATACCTATAAAACCAGTGTAAGTTATGAGGAATCCTGCAAGTTTCCTTAATTATGTAACTCCCAACGATTAATACATATTGGTATATCTATATGGACATGGCCGCTTTCACTTAACCTCGTCTAGCCGGTCTTTTCTTCCTGGATTCATAATATAAATACATTTAACAAACTTACTACCTATTTCGAGCCTAAGACAGACGATGGGTAGGTACTGCCGTGTTTGCCGAGCCGGGGTGTCAGTGACCTAGTCACGTTTTCGAAACAACGTGGAATTAGTCGGGTATAACCTGGCCTGTGAACTTATAAGACGGTGTACATTCTAACTCCTCAAGCTGACATAGCTCTGTGTTAGAAGTTGACCGCATTCTAATTTGACATTAACCCTTAAATGATAAAGAGTGGTAGGCAGACTGATGATGGTTTTTAGGCCAGTCTGCCGTCCTGGGGTAGTACCACCACTTGCGACTGCTGCCCGTAGAGATTTCTCTGTAGTAGTAGTTGTTTCCGTTCATGGACCGCACTCTTTGTTTTACATCAGGCATGGTGTTGTCATATGCCGTGCTACAATAAAAAAAATGCATATTGTTGCCAATTGTCTACATTCATTTCAAAATTATTAAAAAACCTGAGTGTCTGCGTTTGCACAGGACTTTCACATCAAATGCGAAGTTGCTTTGTGTCATAACAAAAATCGTTTTTTTTTTATTATTACGTAATCTATGACAAATTTCCTATAGAGTAATATTTTGTTAATTCAAAACAAAAGATCATGCATTTAAGGGTTAAGACAGTGTGGTCATATGAGACAGCCTCTTATAAAAAATAATATTTAGTGCGAATTACATTGTGAATAAATATTTCGTGCACCAATGTACCCACACTTTGATTAGGTCGATGCTGTGGTTAACGTTAAACTTTTTGCGGTAAACCAAAGAGCCGTCATGTTAAAACAGTAATATACATATTTAATTTAAAAGACGCCCTAAATGTCTCGGTTCTTTATTTATTAACCCATACATCATTTATGGATGACATGACATCGCGTATATTAAAATTGTCCATTGTTTAACATAACATTTTGCACGGTGCATGAGTTTAATAACTTGCCCTTAAGATGCGGTTTACTGAATACCTAACATGGTGCTGCCGATTAACATAATTCAGTTCCTGATAGCGAAAGTAGTAGTTAATGATTGCTTCTTGTTAAAGAGCGTAGCCGTTTACTTACGGACGAGCTTGTGTAGTTATCGACAACTGATTCATCAATTATCTACTAACCTTTCTTTTTATCGGCGTCCCTCTCTACGTCATATGGTGAGGTCACACGCATTCATACGCGACCCCAACGCTTGGCCCGTAGACTCCAAAAGAATGGGCAAGGGAATCCACCCCTGCCCTTTTTCTTTACACAATGGAGGGTGGTCACTCCAGCTCTCCCCTTCACCGACCCATGCAAATATCATGACGTCTTCAAAGATCTGGGGCGAGCCAACGGGGGGATGAGTATCTATTCCGACCGAATCTATTTATAATTTTAATGCGTTCGTGCTCATTCCGAACACACGCGGAGATAATAAAATCAATAAATGTCAAGTTCAACAGCCTACCTACTGTATCATTAACATACATATTCTGAAAATATTTCTTCCTAGGTTTCGCACGAACGTGTTTTAACTGAATTTTATACGACTTATTAGAGACACTCACGATCACTCACCCGCATCAAATTAAAAATAGTCAAGGGTAGTTTTGCGAGCTTTTTGCGACTCAAATTAATCAAAATAAACGCAATAAGTAGTATAACGAGAGGAATGTGCACTGTCAACTTGGATGGTGCACTTCTCTTCTCCCCAAGCCGGCATAACGGGGGAGGTTAATAGACAACACTCTAGCTGAACATCAGGCGGACAATTGTCATATTATGCCGAGCTACGATAAACAAAAAAGGAAAAAGCCGCGAAAATATTTTATTCAGCTGAAAATTCTATAGCAAATGTTATTTTCCTAGAACCCGAGGAGCTAGTGGTGAAATCATCGTGAATGGAGTGTGCGCCTGTGCATCAAAATCGAATGGTCGTGGAGGGGCAAGATACATAAGACAAAAGGATGAATTGCGCACACATCTCACTGTACACGAATCCATGACACTCGCAGCAGCTTTGAAGTTAGCTGATTTTAATTCGCAAGAACGTAAGGAAAAGGTAAAGAGTTCATATTATTTTGTTTTATATGGCATTATAACAATTTGCCAGTGTCAAAGTAAACATTTTTGCATCAAGTTAATATTGTGCATCACAAGCCATTCATTCATAACACTAAAGAGTCAGGTCAAGTCACAGTCAAGTCAAAAATTGCTCCAGTAAAGTGGTAGAATCTTTACTGAAACTTCCTACGGAGTTTTGGAAGGAAAATGGAAACACAGGTTTTCTTGTTTTGAATTGTTTGCCCACACTCACGCACGTTCACGAACACTTAATGGTTAATGATCCACCATTATTACACATTAACACTCGAAGAAACACAAGTTTAGGAAAATAATTCAAGACAGATAACCTGACGTCTCAAGATGGCCGCCAAAACTCCAGGTAAAGAGTTCATGTTATTTTTATTATACGGGGGTCTACTTTAAATTGACCTAAAACAAAGTTTTGGAATTCGAAATAAGAACGTTTTTTAAAGGTTTCGTTCCCGATCGAATCAAACACATCATGGAACGGAATATTCACGCATCCAATCCAGTCGAACAATCGATATAAAAATATTAAATTAATTAAAATAATCAAATTAAATAGGGAAAATATTTCTTACTACTTCTTAATTCAATTGAATTTCGAAATTGTAAAGATGCAACCGGAAGACTGCGGTTTCATCAAAATAGCGTAACCTAGTTGTAATAGGTTTTTGTAACAAAGTTTCAAGGTTTTCTGTAACTACAATTACTAAGTCTTACCAAGAAAATAAACTATAAAAATATTTAATAAAATGTATTTTGTATTAATACGTAACTTGTGTCCCATAAGGATAAAAGTTGTTTTATGACCACTTATTTATTGGGTCACTTTTTGAGATCACGTGTATTATAAATTAGTTAATGCTTATTTATATCTGTGCTTATTTTAGAACATTTGATTTTTTAAATTATAATCTATTTTTTGCTAGTTGTATATTTAAAACAAGACTCCGTTTTTACTTCCTTAATTGTAATGATGATCATTATTCAATAATGCTAATTATTTTATTTATTTCTATTAAATAATAACCGTTTGTCGCAAAAAATACTCGTGTTCGTCTTTTAAGATACGTCATATGATTTCACATACATATAAAAGGAAAGATTGTACAATTGACGTTTCAGTTCTTATCGTGAGAACTTGGAATATTTCAAAATAGATGAGTTTAATTTAAATACATACTAGTTGATTATGGTAATTACCGTCCTGTAGGTAATTTGACTTCATCAAAGTCCTGAGCACATACCTAGATTTGAATAATATTAAAATAGGTTGATAGAGGTCTTTTCTTAAAGTAATAAAATCTACGAATTTATTTATATTTAAAAAAATCACTTTATCAGATATACATAGCTATTAGATAAGCATAGCTATATTTGAAGCTGAAATATCGTTTTAGTTATTTGACATCCTGAAATAGTTTAAATATTTTAAATTTTATTACAGGTATACGAAGTACTATCGCTATTAGGTTTGAACGGTACATCACAAACCGTGACCCGAGATCTGTCTGGAGGTCAGAAAAGAAGGCTCGCTGTAGCTCTGGAATTATTATCTGATCCATCTCTATTGTTCTTAGATGAACCGACAACGTAAGTTAAGATCTTTAGCGATTCATTATCGATATTTTTCACAGTAAATCTAATTATATTTATTATTAATTATGCATAACAACCTAGTAAAAAAATATTCAACTTCGTTAATTTTATTTTGTTAATAAATATGCATAGATATAAATACAACTAGTGACTCCAAACTCGTGTATCTTTTTCATTTATTACAATGTTGTTTTATGTTTATTCAATACTTCTATAAGAGAATATGATACATCCAATTCAATATGTAAATATCGGTTAATAAGTTCAGAACACGTATGAAATGTCTGCGCTTATCTAATAATGATGAATATTAATCCTCGTTGTACGAAAAAAGGCATGTAAATATACTTCGGAAAATATTTTATAATATACAGTGTTATATATTTTTACGTCCATTGACGTCAGCGCCTACTCTGACCCGATTTTATACTCGAGAATAAGGAATGGAGGTCAAATAGAGATCAATAACCTTTAACAAATAACTCCGCTTTTTTCACGGTCAATGAATTCATTTATTACGTTTATTACCTAATTCTTAATATTCAACTTGCAATGATTTATAGGATTTAGTTTGTTAGAAATATAAATTAAGTGTCTCGTGCGGATACTAATTGTTAAGTTTTCCTCTTTCAGGGGTCTGGATTCTTCAGCATCAGCGTCATTAGTGGCGTTGCTAAGTGTACTAGCTAGAGGTGGTAGAACATTAGTAGCAACTATTCACCAACCCTCAGCATTGTTGTTTGAGAAACTAGACACAGTACATTGCCTAAGTAACGGTCGTACTTTATATAGAGGTCCACGGGCCAATCTCGTACCCGCCTTGACTCATGCAGGGTTAAGATGCCCACCTTATCATAATCCAGCTGACTTCTGTAAGTTTCAATTTCGCAAGGAATGATTCATATTGGAAACTTCTTTAGATAATACTCGATTTGTACTCTTTCACAATGACTAGACTTAAAAAAAAATTAATGAAGGTCACATGGGCTAAATGAGGCCACAAATTCGGGGTGAAATGGAACAGCGCGATGTGATCACACAAAAATTACATAACATTATATAAATCTCTAAATACATGCAGTTATGTAACAGGCTTACGCAAATTTTTATGTACATAATTACAAATAACTGATCGATTTATTATCTATCTACGTTTTGATTCTATTGTTTATGAGTAATTTATACAAATTGTTGGCAATATTTTTTTTATTGTAACTCGAAATATGACAACACTTGATGTTAAGCTAGAGTGCTCCCCGTGAACAAAAACAACTGCTACCACAGATATATTTCTGCAGGCAGCAGTCGTCTCCGCTATGCCGGCTTGAGGAGACGAATGCAATGAATACATATTAATTATTATTTTTTTCAGTGATGGAAGTAGCGAGCGGTGAATATGATGTTGATTTAATTAAA
This sequence comes from Tinea pellionella, assembly GCA_948150575.1. Lineage (NCBI taxonomy): Eukaryota > Metazoa > Arthropoda > Insecta > Lepidoptera > Tineidae > Tinea > Tinea pellionella. The sequence goes on from OX411252.1 coordinate 6,382,321, forward strand.
GTTAGCAAGGATTTAGAATTATATAAGCCAGACGAGACTATAAACAGTATTGACACAGAGCGCGTGCCCACGATCTCAGCTATCCCTTGCCCTACAGGTAAAATTATAAAACAACCATTTTTTTATTGTAGCTTAGCATATGTCTACACTCCGCCTGATGTTAAGCTAGTGAACGACCCAAGAACGGAAACTACCTCCACTATTCCGGCTTGACGAGACGAATGTGCACCATCCAGAAATGCGATAAGCTCACTTTACGGGTGTTACATTCGAAAGTTGTAGTAGAACCCCAGGACTGCAGACTAGGTTAATCACCTTCATTATTCTAATTCTCTCTCTTATTTTTTTTAAAATTCTTAACAATCAAGCGTTTGACGACGTCCTGTCTGATGTTAAATAATGATACGGTCTAAGGTGGAGCACGCTCGCCTATGATATCTCTTGTGTCTCTGTTTTTAATAGAAAAATATATTTTTTGTTACAGAAATGGATTTGAAATTAATCAATTATTTAGATTATTCGAAATATCAACAAAATGATTATAAGAAGAGTGTGTACAGACAATCTGGATTATTGCGACAAACTTGGATATTACTTTATAGAAATTATTTGGCTACTTCTAGAAATTATGTAAGTTTAATTTTTATTTTTCTATTATAGCACGGTATATGACAACACTCCGCAGGAATCAGTCACCTCCGCTATGCTGGCTTTAGGAGACAAATGTGCACTATCTAGGTTGCCAGTGCACACTGCTCTCTTATATTGCATATTCAAATAAATTACAATTTGGCAATTTCTCAATTCTTCATTATACAGAACGCCAACTCCATAAACGTTTCCCTAGAAATAAATTGAACATTAAGAAGCCCATGTATGGTACGATTCGTACCTTCGATCAATTTGAAAATAATCGTTACGATCGATGGTCTTCAAAAATGCCGCCACACAGTTGATCGGTCATTTACATTTACTTACAGAAACCCAAATCGTTAAATTTTTTTTTTTTTTTTTTAATTGTAGCTCGACATGTGACAACACTCCGCCTGATGTAAAGCTAGAGTGCGGTCCATGAATGGAAACAACTGCTACCACAGAGAAATCTCTACGGGCTGCAGTCGCCTCCACTATGCCGGCTTGAGGAGACGAGCATGTACCATCTAGATTGACAGTGCACACTCCTCTTTTATACCTGGCTACTTTCAAACTATCCCCGAAACGTGACAAGGTCACTTCACGGGTGTTACATTCGAAAGTGGTGGTACTACCCCAGGACGGCAGACTGGATCAATAACCATCATCAGTCTGCCTACCACTCTTTAATAGTGCCTATAGGCACTGAGCGATCAAAGTACATATAACAAAGTTACATTGGTACCGGTCTTTAGCGAGGTTCGAACACGGGTCTCATTGATCGTGAGTTCACGCGTCTTACCGCTAGACCACGGCCGCTCATTATATTGCATCCGATATCGTCTTCCAATAAATAAATCGTTAACTATATTGTATACACCATCAATTTATCGTTTCGATCAGTCTAAAAAGACGGAATCATAGCGTATATGGACCCTTTAAAACGCATAATATTAATTATTATTAAGGGCCCATCCATAAATTACGTCACACTGTAAGAGGGGGTGTTACAAGGGCGGGAGGGGTTCTAAATTACGTTAAAATCTATTTATTTCAACTATTAACGAAAGGCTTAACAATATTTCCAACTACTTAATAGAGTGACGGCACCGTGACAAGGACGAAGGGTCAAAAAAATCATGAAATTCTTGTGACGTAATTTATCGATGACTCCTTAGGGTCGTTTGCACCAGAAGGCCGGTTAAAGTAACTTTAACCGTTACGTTTACATTATGGTTTATCGTACTTCACACGAGTTGCACCTATGTCGAGCCTGTCATTTTTGACGGTCACTTTAACCTTAACCGTAACCAGCGAATCTTATTTTGGAGAAAAGACAGTGACAGGTAGAAGCAGAAACAAATAAAATACAAAAGATTTACCCGCCACCAAATAAATTTCCCATTATGTACAATGATTGTGCACTTTCACGAACGATAAACACTCAGGTTCTTGGCTGGTTAAAGTTAAAGTAATCGTCAAACCAATGTTACTAACATCAAATGTATGAAAAGAAGCCAAATATGTTTTTCTATTATTTTTTCGAGTTCAGCCACCCTTTTAATGATAACAATATGAATTTACACGATATTGCAACGCGTGTGGAGTAAATGTAAACGTTTAACGGTCGTCGTCACCGTAAAAGTAATAGTTAAAGTTACTTTAACCAGCCTTCTGGCGCAAACGACCCTTATTAGTTATACGAAGTTCATTATAAATTACTACGGCGTAAATTTCCGTTAATTTTGTGAGCTTATTTGGTATACAACGGACTGCTGTACCTGCATGTTACATACAATGTACCATATTGTTTATTTGTTACGTTGAATCATACTTTTACAGTAATAACGTGCTTTGGCTTTTGAATACTAGCCTATTTTTGTTTGTTACATGTATTAAGTTTAAGTATTTGTTACAACATATCCATGTTTTTGCATCTGACTGAACGTGTAGGTATTAATTTTGCAATATACCTACATTCCTTTTTTTATTCAAAATTCAAAACACACCTTTAGAATGGTTTTTAATTAATTTTTTATTAACGGTTTATGGCGATGACATTTATATACATATTCTGATACGTTGCAGTTACTTTATTTAATGTACGAAAGTTATTTTAATCTACACACGTGTTCTCCCACTCCTTTAACCTTGGATCCTTTAAGCGGAGCGTGAAAAAGCACCTTCTCGGGCTGGCATAGTGACGGCGACAAACCTCCACTGTGCCAACCATCAGGCTAATCGAGGTCACATGTATCGACATAAAAAAACACTTATTAGTGACGATCATAGTGCGTGCTTCAATATAGTTCAATTACTTAGTTGTTAGGCTTCAATTGGTTTATAAAGAAACGTATACGTTACTGCATTGAAATAAGGTTCAATTTTATTAATCTGGAAAATCATTCCGTAAATCGGAAGTTCGAAATTTATCTGCCTACATTTATTTAAAAAATATATATATAATAAACATTGCAAGAGATTACAAAATGTTAATAATAAAATTGCTTGCTTTCTTGTCACCAACGAAAATCTAATCATGTTGTGTAATCTAAAATGAAATATATTTTTTTATTTATAATAAGTTATTATTATTTGGTCAAATCCTTATCTGGAACGTCAGCATATGAAATAAGTTGTTTAAATTATTTTTTTTTATAAATTATTTTCGATTTCTAATCATACTTAGAATAAAGTTAAATAAACTTTCTCTTTTTTTTGTTCTCCATACAGGTCTCCGTGTTTTCACCACTTTTCAATTTTATTATTTGAATTAATTTTATTTATTTCTTATTTGTAGTCACTCTTCATGTATCGTGTGGCAGCTCACGTGATAATAGCATTAATGTTTGGATACCTTTACAGTGGCGTTGGAGGTGACGCCGACACTGTATTAGGAAACTATGTTTATTTATACGGTTCTATGTTACTAGTTGTTTATACTGGAAAAATGTCTGTTACATTATCTTGTAAGTATTTTTGCATGCTTTTATTTAATTCACTCTGTCTGTATGGGTCAATAGGTAAGGACCGAACAAATTATGCTATGTAAATCGACAACAATTTAAAAGTATCCCTTCTATTTGGCCATTCTCCATTTTTGTACAGTCGTATTTTCAATGACAATAATACTCTTATTATGAATCAGTAGGAATAAAAAAAACGTAATTTTATTTCGAAATGATCTCATAAAAAGAAGAAAAAATGTTTTTTCTTCCTTTTACCATCATACCATGTTTATAAAATATTTTTAATTCTATAATACACGCAATATAATTAATAATATACGCGTCGATCAATAACTTATACACGCTCTTTGCGTTAAAAAAACTTTCAAAGTACTGCGGTATTTAAATTAATACTAATATTTTTTACGTATTTTCCTTTCAGTTCCACTAGAAATGGAGATACTTAGAGGTGAACATTTTAATAGATGGTATAATTTGGGACCTTACATAGTATCAATTTTGGCTGTCGAATTACCATTTCAGGTTTGTCAAGCATTTTTATTATAATAATCAACCCAGTAATATGTTGATCCAGCTGTCAATAGGCCCGGTAAACCCGAATGATCTAGCGGGCTTCTTTGTATGAGCGGGCCGCACCTTAGGTAAAAAATGCTCTTAAAAAAATAATACTAAAATGAATAAATGTTTTACTTTTCAAAATACATATTAAGTTTGATCATAGCACAAATGTGTATTATACAAAAATATTAAATGGAGTAAGGTGAAATTCTGAGACGCAAAATTTCACGTGGTCCAGGCCTGTTTAGATGGACTGACGATAGAAAATTAATAAGAATTTCGACATGTTCACGCGTTTTGCGGGCTGTGTGCGTTGTGATTATTTTTTTTTTCAATTAAATTTTAATATTAATTATTATTTTATTTTACTATTATTTTGTATAACCCATGAAACTGAGGCGTCCTTTCCCATTTCCACAACCTACGGCTTCTCGGAGGCTCTCTCCACTTTCTATAAGTGTTGAGCTTGTCCCACCATATCTGTCTGAGTCTGCCTACCCATAATGCTATCAGATATGCCGCATTCCAGATCAGTCCAGTACCACTTCAATTAAGCGGCTTAAAGAATATATTTAAATCATAATAAAATGAAGAACTAGTTTTTAATTTAGTTTCTATATTTGGGGCCGGTAACTCAATTCTGATTTGAGTCAGGTAATAAACTAAAGTTACCGGTAACGTGTGAAATAATTGAAGAACTGCTAAATAAAGTCGCCTAATTAAATATTTTAAACAGCGGTAGTCAAACTGATAATTGTTATTAGCCCAGTATGCCGTCCTGGAGTTTAAGCGTAACCCCCGTGAAGAACCTAATCGGGATCAGTATAACAAGAGGAGCGTGCCCTGTTAATGGATGGTGCACATTCGTCTCCTCGAGCCGGCATAGTGGGGAGACATTGTTGCCTTCAGAAATTTATCTATGGTAGCAGTGGTTTCCATCCATGAACCGCACTCTAACTTAACATCAGGCCCAGCCACTATAAAAAACGATAAGAAAGGATTGATTAACCGGCCCTTAGACTATGCTTGTCTATAATTAAAACAGGTGACAAGATGATTATAGCGACCTTAACATTTTAGTTCATTTATTTTTTTTACAGATGCTCTCGTGCGTGTCGTATGTGGTATTATCGTATTGGTTGACAGACAATCCGTTAGAACCAACAAGGGCCACACTGTTCTTAGCTACTATGGTTGCCACGTCACTCTGCGCCCAAGCATGGGGATACTTTATTGGATCTACAACACCTACTAAGGTAATTTCGATTTTTAGTTATTTATTAACAAAAAGACATAATTTAAAAAAAATATTTAAATTATTGCTAATTATAATTAGAAAAGAAACAAAAAGATGAAGAGATTGAGAGTATGTAGGCCTTGGCACCACTCGCCTCTGCTATGCTGGTTTGAGGACACGAATGTAAACCGCAAAAGTTGACAGAGCACACTCCTTTCACCTCACGCCTACCACTTTTAAAACGTATAATTATTCTACGTTTTGCGGGCAATATCTATTTTAAAGAGCGATTGGTTGACTGATGATGGTTATTAGCCCAGTCTGCCGTCCTGGGGTAGCACCACCATTTTAAAATAAAGGAGAATGCTCATTTTCGGGCCCTCATAGTTTGGTAATAAACAATATTCTAAAATAATATCTTATACATAATTTACCAATCAATAGACAATGCTTAATTACAAAAAAATAGATATCTTCAATTATTAAAGCATTAAAAATAATAATAACCTCAAATATTGCATTAGAAAACATCTAATTACTCAAAAACCCAGATGAAAAAATTAAAACTTATTAACAATAAGGAAGTTGATTAATTTTACTACAAAATTAACTAAAAATCATTGACAAACTCAAGGAAAAATTTTTGGGCCCATTTTACTTAGGCGAATGGGCATTCTCCTTTATTGGTTCTATTAAATTTAAAAAAAAAGAATAAAAAGCTATATTTAAATAATGAAATAATAATAAAACAAAATTTGAAACCATTAAAAATATATCAACCTTTTCAAATTTCTTTTTTTGTTGTGTATAGTTATGTGGAATTACTATTAAAAAAATCTTTACGTTTCATTACAGATTGCGGTATTCCTCGGTCCAGTGATCGCGGTTCTTTTCTCAGTGTTCGGTTTCTGCATAAGTTTAGCTGATACACCAGCCGGATTCCGTTGGTTACATCAAATATCATACTTTAGAGCTGGGTTCCATGTTGCAGTCCATTCGGTTTATGGATTTAATAGAACTAGGATGCCTTGTGAAAAGAGTAAGTTTCTTTTATGATAATTTTTATTGTGCCTATTCGGAACTATGAGCTGAAATAGAATAGAAATTCATGGACCGCACTCTAGCTTTACATCAGGCGGAGTGTTGTCACATGCCGAGCTACAATAAAAAAAAAAAAAAAAAAAAAAAAAAAAAAAAGATCAAAAATGCAAACAAGGAAATGTTTTTTTTCTTTTCCTAGACAATCGATAGAATTAATTAAATCTGACTAAAAATTAACAGTTTAAATGTTTAGACCATTTGCCTTATTGCTGGTACCAAGAAAATAACAATTTCCCAACTGAACGGAAACAACTGCTACTACAGATAAATTTTTACAGGCAGCAGTCGCCTCCGTTATGCTGGCTTGAGGAGACGATGTATCCAAATTGACATTGTACAATCCTCTCGCTAATAAAAAAAAGTTTATGTTAACACAATTTATCAAATTAAAAATATGTATAATTTTCTTTTCAGTATATTGTCACTATAGTTTCCCAAAGAAGTTCCTAACAGAAATGGATATGGAAGACATCGATGTTGGTGGCAACATGGCGCTGGTTCTCTCCGTCACTGTTGTTATGCATTTCTTAACATGTGCTGCCCTCTGGTTTCGATTAAACAAACGATAAATCTGACGCCATTTAAAATTTTAAAATCTCGATTAATGTTTCAAATATTTCATGTACGTATGATCTTATGTGATCTTATGATATGTGATCTTATTAACATCTGGATTAGGGATTATTATGGCCTAAATCGCGCAAATAGATCTTGAAATATGAGGCCTAATACTCACTGTTTATAGGACGTCTTGCCATTATTTGTCTAAACTTGCGTACAAATTAATATAAGGCTTATATTCAAATAAATGAGAAGGTTTGGCTGAACAGTGGATTTAAGAGTAGACCCCGACCCGCGCCGACCTGACTAATGTAAATGCGATTTGACATTTCAAATCGATACGCCCGCTTACGTTAATTAACGAAGCACGTCTTAAAATTATTTTTAAAATGTTTGACTACATACAATCGAGGTTATAAAAATAGAATAAAGATCTCTTATTTAGTATAAAGATTAAAAACAATGCAATATTATCTATTTGCATGTTAGCTTAAGTTTAGATGGGAACGCTGGTATTTAAGTTATTTGAGAAAATTTTGTATTAAATTAGGTCCATTGCCCATGGAAGGCGTCTCATATTGTTTTACGATATGCCTCCATGGACAGTGATCCTTAAAAATTATTATTGTCAATTTAAGATCTGAATATTTAATTTAAAGGGGACTATAATTTATATTTAAAACATGCTGGACATACAAAAGTTAATTTTAAAATATTATTTTCATTATATTGTACAAATTTAATACAAAACACCGTATTAAAAAACTGTAAGTAGGAATTAGCGCATTTTATTAAAGGACGAAGACCATAAGAGGTCAATAAATTGCACTGACCAAAGAAATAAAATTTCGACTTTCGATGCTTAATTATAAACTGGTTTCGAAAACTTAATAAAAAAATTTTTTTTTTCATTGGACCAAAAGGATAAAATCCATGGATGACGTAGGTATGTCCGTTTTATTTTGAAAGCTTGCTATTGAGAACAGTTTCTACATCACTATTACATTTGGATGGTGCGCATTCGTGTCCTCAAACCGGCATGGCGGAGACGACTGCTGCCTGTAGAAAATCTCTTAGCAGTTGTTTCTGTTCATAAACCGCAGTCAAGCTTCATATCAGGCCGAGTGTTGCCATTTATGCCGAGCAACAATGAAAAAAAAACGTCATGCAATGGACGGACGAAATCGCTTACATTCGTACATTCGGATCAAGGTTGTATTAAAGGATAAAACATATTCAGAAGGTTATTGTCCATAATAATTAAGAAAAGCCTCTGTGGACAGCTGACTTTTATTATATTTTGACCGCAATTTCGTCCATAATGTATTTAATTATCATTTGACAAACTATTATCGAAAATAAATATACCGCACTATTTATCTACATTATCTTTTTGCATTTTTCTGCTGTCCCCAAGGTCAAGAGAGTGTCTCAATGGCACTAAGTTCACGACATTACAAATAAGTTTAAAAGAAATAAACGTTCACAGAGATCTGAAGTTTCATAATTTTTATTTAGACAAATATTATAGTTATAATTATTATCCTAAATATTGTAAAACAATTGATTTTTTTGTATAATACTGACTGTTCGGTGTAAGGAGTAAAAAGGCGCCTAAAAAGATTTAAACTTGGTCTAAAAAGCTTATCTTACCAGTGGCAACACCGAATAGATTAAATATTAATTATGTGATGAATGCTACATTTATTATATTAAATTACAAATATAAGATATTTCGAATAAATGTACTGATAAATAAATATATTTTACGTTTTATTTAGTATCCAAATACTAGTTATCCGAATTTAAAAAAGCTTTTTTTTAAATATAAATAATTCTCGGAAAGCAAAGGACACAAAGCCTATACAGCTGCATCTTCACTATTATATTTCGTTCCCAGAATGGAAGAACCAAATGAAAAAGAACTATAAGCAGTTCAAGTTATTCGTGACCAAAGAGCCAAGTATGAGTTTACATTTACTCCGTCACGGCGTAAATGAGATTTCTCCACGAATCGGACAATATTATTCCGAAAAATCAAATAAAGCGATCCCATTGGTGGAAAGATTTCACTTAACGCCGTGACGAAGTTAATGTAAACTCAGTCCTCTGGGGTAGTTTTGAAAGTGTTGAAAGAAATGCGCTTTACGGCAACAATTAAACATACTATTTTTTTATATTTATATAAATATTTGTCCAGTCTGTCGTCCTGGGGCAGTACCACCACTTTCGAATGTAACACCCGTGAAGTGACCTTGTCGCGTTTCGGGAGTAGTTTGAAAGTAGCCAGATATAAGAGAGGAGTGTGCACTGTCAATCTAGATGGTACATGCTCGTCTCCTCAAGCCAGCATAGTGGAGGCGACTGCAGCCCGTAGAGATTTCTCTGTGGTAGCAGTTGTCATTCATGGACCGCACTCTAGCTTTACATCAGGCGGAGTGTTCTCACATGTCGAGCTATGATAAAAAAAAATAATAATAATATTTTACTAAATGGCTACAGTCAAAAGCCAAGCAGTATTGGATTTGACGTTTCGTTATCACTTGGGTGACGTCAATAGCCAATTGACAGATGTCACTTGATCGAATCGAAAACAATATGTATGGGATTTGACATTTCACTGTAACCTAAGTGATAACGAAACGTCAAATCCAATATATATTGTTTTCGATTCGATTGTGACAACAGTAGATTGGCTTCTGAGGCCCCCAGGAGGACTTAACTAACTTCCTTTAGAGTTCACACAGAAGCAAGCACGTTTCAAAGACAAACGAATCCAAATTATTAACTAATCTTAATCTATAATTAATAATTATTGACAAAAGACGTAGTAGTTACAATAACCTCCGTTCATTTTATATTATTAATCTAATCTTATCATTAATTAACTTTGTAAGCAATCTTCTGCAACTTTGTAAGCAAGTCTCGATTACAAATTAATACAACTACCTATTAGTAAATAATTTTGAAAAATATACCATCTTTTATTATCAGGTCTGGCAAATTCATTGCCCCAAAACTGCTAGAAAAGTGCAGAGATTTTCAAAAGCATAAAAACCTTGAAACCTAGAGCGCAAGAACCTAACCCGTGTTGTGTTGAAAAGGTGCAACCTCTCAAGGAAAAATCCTACGTTGATGTCTGATTTTGCCTGCTTCTTTCTTCCATTAGACGTCCAGACACCCAAAGATGTCCTATCAGTGGCATCATTACGTTTTTCCGAACCTGTTCAAATTATATAAAATCCCGCAAACGTAAGATAGTTAAAATTAATTCTTGATTAGTGTTATTGAGGTCTCTAAGAGGTCTACTGAGGTCTAGGCAGTTTCCTATGGGCCGCCACCACACCACAAAAAAAATTAAATTAAATCGATAAAGGCTCAGTAGAAACCAAAAAATACTGAATTTTGCTTTAAATTTTGTGTTAGCCAACTTATTTAGTTGCTCTCTTCTTTACCTTGACCTTAATAGAAACAATTACCCACAAACTATTCTTCATAACATGCTCTGCCTATGGGCCGCCGAGTCTAAATCCGGGGCTGTTTAAGACTATGATTTCCGAGGTATGGAAACCTATACCTGGGTCGCAGTGAGCCCTGGATTGTACCATGACTACCATGCCTGTAATGACGCTAAGCGTTCATGGTTGAAGTTCCTAAAGTAGACACCACGTTCTTAGCAGTTTCGCCTCCCGGGGTCTGTGTAGTATCGGGTACATTTTTAAAGTAAGGGTTAACAGGTGTCTCATAATCAAGCGTGCTCTATCATAGACTGCACCACTGCTTAACATCAGGCAGAAAGAAAAAAGAAAGGATTAATCCTATATGAGTATAGTAACACTTTAAATAGGTAAGTAAGCTAATAAACCTATCTCATTACGAAATCAATAAATTACACAATATCACCTACGCAACTTTCTTATTTCATAAAGTTTATTAAACCTATGCAGCTATGCAAAGGAGAATGTTAAAGACCTATAATTTATGTGTTTTTTCATTCTGCCTATAACAACTGCTACCTACAAAGAAAATACTTGAGGAGACTGTATATCTTTAGAACTTTTTCTCTTTTCCTAATCTAATAACAATTGGTAGTCTGGAAGAAATTGCTTTTAGTGATTTCTATATCTTTTTTTAACTGCAATAAAGAGTTTATTTTTATTATTATTATATCATCCATTGACAGAGCACACTCCTCTCGTTATACTTGGTTAGTTTTTTATAAAATAATAATCACTATTTCACCTTTCCCTAATTATTGTTGAACCCCGACTTTTATTGACTAAAAACTGAGGAAACTTAAAGACGAGGGTACTGATCGATTGTTTATTTATTTAAAGACTTATAGGCAGACTGATGATTATTATTAACCCACTCTGACCTCCCGGTGTAGTAACCTACCACACTTCCGGACGCCTGTAAAGTGATTAAGCAGTCGTGGTGAATGAGAGGAGTTCCAAAAAGGAAAATGCTTATTATGCGACGTATGATGTATGTATAAACTCTATGAAAATGGTCATATACTTATCATTAATACAGATTAATGTCATACAAATTGTACGCCTACATCACGCAGTGTACGCAGTCTGAGCTAAGAAGCGGAAGACTCGAGTAGATAACCTCAACAAAGGACAATATTATCTCTATGTCATTATGTATCTGTCAATCAGCTGCAACACAGCTGACAAACTGGTAGTACAAGGGGGGAGCAGGGAGGAACGACCGATACCAGTAAGCCAGGCGCGTAAGCAGTCAGTGGGCGACAGTTCATCGTTAGCGCGCGAGGGCACGTAATGTTCTACGCAGCTTGTCCGCGTTTCTTTGTTTATTAAATGTATTTGTGATGAACTCCTTTGTTTAGCCATGTGAACTAAAGTAAAAAATGAAAGAGGAAAGTTCAAGTGTTATAATTCCCGATGGGAGTGGTTCGGAGTCGCAGGAGTCGTCTTCGACAGCAACTCTAGAGAATACTTTAGATATTTCTTTTGAAGATTTATTTTATAGCGTACGAAATGGAATTCTTAGTGGAGGTAATTATCTCAATAATATAATACACTCTAATTTACCTCTATTATCAAAATAACTTCAATAAAATTCAAGATAAACGACGGGAAAGCCGAAGTACTAGATAAAACAAACTTTAAAGTTCTAAGTTGGTATTTATATTGTACTACCTATATTTATTTATTTATTGTACTTATATCTCATGTCTTGTATTATTCACTATGATATCTTCATTTTCCTATCGTATAATACAAATACCACTAACAAAGGCGAAACATCTGTTTATCTTTATTATAAATGCTTATAAATTAAATTCACAATTATTTTATCGTAAGTTTGATTTGAACCTTGAGAGTTGAGCCCATAATTTATTCAAATGGTTACTGCTTATTTCTTCTAATTTTATAGAATTTCGGTAATTAAAATTAGATGAATTTTAGAAAAAATATCTTTATTTTAAGAACTTTTTAAAAATCGAAATAACACAGATAACTGCGACCTTTGTATGTATTTCGAATTTAAATTCGAAATAATTCTAAATTGAGCAAATTAACCCTTAAATTTACAGCATAAAATAAAACTTAAAAAATGTCCCCATGAATTAAAATTAATGTTATCGACATCCTTGTTTATCACGTCTGTCAAATGATAAAAACAATGGCATATCATATTTTTGTGATAATTAAAATCTCGGTAATCTTTATTATTTAGCTGGCAACCATGAACACCTGGCATTTATTATATAGAAATGTTAGAATAAAAAAGGTCTATAATTTATTTGATAAAAATTGTAAAGATAATTTTGATGACGATATTCGTCTTTAGTGGGGTACTAAATATTGTTTTACCTAATTAGGTCAGTATGTCAATTAAATATAATTTTAACTAATGATAATATTATTGTATTTTCAAGTAAGTAATTAACAAAATTAAAGTATTATATAAATACAAAATTATACCAATATAAATAGGTAGTTCAAAATATACCTACACATATCATTGAATACTACAAACTTTTATTAACTATTGTTACCTAAAATTACGATTTGTTGGTGAAAATGGCCATTAGTCATGTATGGGTTAAAAGAAGTATAGTAAATAAAGCTTTGATTTTTGCCAACCCTAATACTAAAACTAGTAGGTATTATTTGTTTTAAATATTTTTTATCTAGACTTTTGTTTCTTTGAGCGTTAATAATAATATTCAATAAGTATTCATGTACGTACGTGAGCGTAAGCAAATAATATAGAAGAATGTGTATGTTTTTATTTTCCCTCCAAAACTCCGTTGTAAGTTTTAGTGCATAAAGATTCCACCACTTTACTAAGCTATACATATAGATTTGACTGGGACTCGACATAACTGTTTTCTGAGACGAATAAATCATTTATTCATTATGAAATGCACTTGATGTAATTATTTACTTTGTCAATTTGTTACAATGTCCATAATAAAAGAAGATTTGGGACAGAGAAAGTAGTGTTTTATGTAAATAATTAAAAATTTAGGTGAATAACAAGAAAATTAGACCTTGACTATGATTCATCTGAAGAGTCTAGTAGACCTTGATATTTTACCGTTAAAACTTTAAAATAATATAGGTTTTAGAATGTAAATAAATTTTAGAACAAATTTTAACTGCTGCTCTAACTTTAACATTATTTAGAAAATAATTAGATTTATAATATTTTTGGCTAACTTTATCATTTTACTTTAAGATAGGTAGGTAGGTATCAAATTAGATCATTTACTTAGTAGATGAGTGAGATACAATTTATTTATATTTATGGGTACCAGACTAAAAGTCCCGGTATAAAATTAATAAAAACTTCAACGTTTTTATTACGTAGAATCATACAAGAAACTGTTTCTATATAGGACAGGAAACTTGTCCTATACTGGAATAAAGACACCTACGTAATTATCTTTTGCAATTAGTTAGGGCTGGTAATGTCATCTGACTCATAGCATCGCAGTAGTGCTGTATGTAATAGAGTAACCTCATTAACTCTTAAATACGTCCCTAAAAATATTCTAAAAAGCACTTAACCCTCAAATGCATGATTTTTTTTTTGAATTAATAAAATCGTATATTATAGGAAATTTAGCTACTAATAAAGAATTATTTTGAAAAAGATAGTATGTATACTTTTGGCAACAATATGGATTTAAGGGTTAAGTCACTTTTTGTGTCATGAATTTTTTTTAATTGTAGCTCAGCATATGACAAGCCTGATGTAAAGCTAGAGTGCGGTCCGTGAATGAAAACTACTGCTACTAGAGAGAAACCTGTAAGATGCCGGCTTGAAGAGACGAGCATGTACAATCTAGATTGACAGTACACACTCCTCTCGTTATACCTGGTTACTTTCAAACTATTTCCGAAACGCGACAAGGTCACTTCACGGGTGTTACATTCGAAAGTGGTGGTACTACCCCAGAACGCAGACTGGGCTAATAACCATCATCAGTCTGCCTACCACTCTTTAAAAATATAAATAGCACAATACGGTCGCCTTATAATAAGGCAAGAAATTAATTAACCTTAGAGCCCTTGGATTTAAAGGAGAATGCCCATTTTCGGGCCCGCTTGATACCTAATAGTTTGATAACAAAACAATATTCTAAAATTAAAGTCGGTTAATAATATCTTATTTTTTATTAATTCATTTTAATTATATCAACACATCATTTACCAATCAATAGCCAATGTTTAATTACATAAAAAACAGATGTCATCAATTATTGAAGCATTAAAAATAATAATAACCCCAAATATTCCATTAGAAAACATCTAATTACTCAATAACCCGGGTGAAAAAATTAAAACTGATTGGTAATAAGGAAGTTGATTTATTTTTCTACAAAATTTACAAAAAATCATCGAGAAACTCGAGAAAAAAATTTTTGGGCGAATGGGCATTCTCCTTTAAAGTCTGGGCAATGGATGGTGCAGACATTTCTCAATGGTAGGTAGCAGTTGTTTCCGTTCATGGATCGCACTCAAACTTAATAACAGGCGGAGCGGAGCCATAGTCAAATTTAAAATATCGTTCCGCTTCAAATATAAACTGGAATCTAATTAACGAATATTATTCTGCAGGTCGTAAGCAAATACTCAACGGTGCAAGTGGATCGTTTAGAGCTGGAGATCTGAGCGTGATTGTTGGACAATCTGGTGCTGGGAAGAGTTCCCTTATGGATATATTAGCTGGTCTAACGTGAGTTTTTTTTTTTTTTTTTTATATTTCTGATATATTTATCTTTAGTCGGATATACTGAGACAAATCTGTGTACCGATGTCTACCTTTGACCCTACCTTTGATACCACGGCTACGGCTCTAGGTTAAGTGTAATATTGTAAGTCGCTGAGTATAACAGGAGTTTTAGAGTTATTCGTCTCCTCAAGCCGGTATAGCTGAAGCTACTGCTGACTGTACTTTAGCAATAGTACAAGTAGCAGTTGTTTCCGTTCGTAAACCGCACTCTTACTTAGGTCCATTTGCACCAAAAGTTACTTTAACTATTACGTTTACGGCGACGTAACCGTTAAACGTTTACATTTACTCCACACGTGTTACAACATCGTCGCGCCTGTCATTTTAACGCTTACCTTACGCAAAAGTAACCAGCTAATCTTGGCTGGTTAAAGTTAAAGTAATCGTCAAACCAATGTCACTAACGTCAAATGTATGAAAAGAAGCTGAATATGTTTTTTTATTATTTTTCTGGATCAACCACCCTTTTAACGATAACAATATGAATCTACACGATATTGCAACGCGTGTGGAGTAAATATAAACGTATAACGGTTACGTCACTGTAAAAAGTAACTTTCGCTGCAAATGGACCTTAATATCAGGCATTGACTTTTACAGAAGTTACTATAAAAAAAATCTTTGTTAGACAGGCCCTTACAATTTAATGACTTAAAAATATTTATTTTAATGTTTGTGGTCTTGATATGCCAAATAACAAATAGGTATCTATTATTTTTTCATATTACCTAATTTATATATTTTTCTCACGATATCTCAATAGCTCATTAAACAACGTTAATCTAATTATTGATTATTTCAGTCACGAATGTTTATTAAATATTTAAACATGATAATTATATCATTTAACACGCTCTTGTTTTTACTATGACTTTCATAATAACAGAAATACAGTTTTGAATTAATTTGTTTCTGAATAATCAAATTATTAATTCATCATTTTCTAACCTGTATTTTATGCAATTTTATTAAGGTCAATGATCTAAACTAAACTAAAAGATAATAATTATAAGATGCTCTATTATTATAGTCATTTTATAAATTATTTTATTATAGCTCGGCATATGATAACACTCCGCCTGATGTAAAGCTAGAGCGGTCCAACTGCTACTATAGAGAAATATCTATGGGGAGCAGTCGCCTTCACTAGCAGGCCTGAGGAGACGAGTATGCACCATCTAGAGTGATAGTGCACACTCCTCTCGCTATACCTGGCTACTTTCAAACTGCTCCCGAAACGCGACAAGGTCACTTCACGGGTGTAACATTCGAAAGTTGTGGTACTGCCCCATCATCAGTCTGCCCACCACTCTTTAATAGTGCCTATAGGCACTGAGCGACCAAAGTACATACATTGGTACCAGTCAGAATTTAGCGAGGTTCGAACACAGGGCTCATCGATCGTGAGTTCACTCATCTCACCGCTAGACCACGATCGGTCTTTAATTTCATTTATCAATTGAAAAACACTACACTATACAATTTTTATTAATTGTTATCTAGTATACACAATACACATGTATACTTACTAGATCTATATTAATTTTTTCGCTAGTTAAAAATACAGAAACATTGCTAGTCCTCTAACCAAATATATCAAAAATGATAAACATTACTAGTACCCCCTTATCTACAATTACGTTTACACAAACATTTTGTTCGACAGAAACCTTGAAATATTTTTGCCCGACTTATTTAATATGCGTTCATCTGTACCTAAAGAAACAACAAAGGAAATGGTTTTAATACATAAATAATTCGTTTTTTATATAGGCTATGTTACTACGCTCAGTATGATGATAAGTTGGAATATGGTCCATGAGCTGAAACAACTGTTATCACAGAGAAAGGTCTGTTGGCAGTGGTCGCCTACGCGTTGGCTTGGGGAAACGCATGAGCAGTACGCAGCTTCTCGTTATACTCGGCTACTTCCAGCTGATCCCAAAACTCGACTATTACTTTATTTTACTTTAACAACATTTAGCTTCGGCACTACTGAGGCGTCTCGTTATGAATTTATGGATTCGTCAGTATTTTGAATGCAGAGCGACCGTGATCAAGTTGGTAATGCAAATATAGATTCGCAATCGAGATCCGCCTCAAAGCCCCCAAATATCTCGCCCACTAACTTTTTTATATGGTCGGTTTTGGTTACTTTGGTTATCTGTGAAAAGTCGATTTTCTTTTAAATGTATTTAAAATAAATACGTAATTACCTAAATGTGATATTAATACTAATTTGCAAAGAATTATAGATAGACAGAGGCATCGAGAATACAATTCTTTTTTACATAAGTTTAATTCTTTTAAATAAACGGTTCGTAATTTAGCTATCACGTAAGTATTATAGCCAAATTATGCCCCGTTTATTTCCATAATTAGCTTCGTATGTGTTAATGAAATAATGGAATCGAAACCGTGACCCCTAAAGTTACACAACAGTTTTAACGTATTCGGTTGATTGATAATTAAACCTTATTCTCATACAGTTAAAGTATCTAATTAATAATTTATTTTTTAAACAAATTGTTAAGTTTCTCAGTAAGTACAAAGGTCTCTTTGTTTCTTATCAACCCTGCGAAATATATATGTTTAAATAGAATTATTCTCTATTAGTGTTAGTCACAATTTTATCGAAGTAATTAAGTGTCATCATCGCTTTGTTCTCTGCAATTATTTCTATGAAAAACATTGTAATAATAAATTTATTTTATTTATTTATTTTTGTATTACGTAACTAATGTAGCCATGTGTCCTAATGACGTCGCGCGCCGAGGTGGTAGCATCTATTTTCTCTCATGGACCGTTCTCTCGGGTCCTATCTATCAGTGGAAACTGCTAATTGACTCTCTGTTACATATGTCAATGTTTAACAAAATTTAGTTAGTAATTGGTTTCCCTAAAATAAATAAATATCAGTTAAAGTTCTAATCAAGGCTGCTTTTTCTTTTACGCGGGGAAAGTTATACTTATCTTAGCATCTCGAGTTATATCGGATGCCAGGGTTATGTCGGGCTCCCTTATAGACGGTGCGCATATGAGATTTTTTTTTTAATGCTTAATAGGCAAACGTTTGACCGCACCCTGCCTGATGTTAAGCAGTGATTCGGTCTAAGATGGAGCACGCTTGCCTATGAGGTACCTTTTACCCTTAATTTGAAGATGCCCATATTGTACTTCTCGGGAAACACAGACACCGGGAGAGAGTTCCACAGTTTCGCAGTACGCACGAGGAACGTGTTGTCAAAACGCCTCGTACGTACTTTTGGAACTTGGACCGTAAATGGATGGTACCTCTCCGGGTGTATGGACGTCCGATAAGGTCTTCCGATTGAAACACCATTGCCAAAAAGTGCTAAGGCGTGGGTATACGATAGCATTCACCAAACTCCATAATAATAAAGGCTCCTACTTTTTTATACGATAACACTTTTATTTTTTGATAGACTTCGATCCTGTATTTGTAGAACAATAAATGGCCTAGTTCGATTTAAGAAGCACCTAAATAGGCTGAATGCTCCGTTACCCTAATTATCTAACCAATAGACAATACCCACTCGTAAAGTACAAAGTACACAGATAGTATACGCCGTCGTTTGCCTCGTGTACCTATTAGTAGATCACAAATATTATTATTATGTATTAATTTATAATATGTTAATATAAAGCAGCGATCGGCAGGACCGCCAAAATTTTCTTTTTATCCGTTTATTACGCTTCTTCATGGCACGAGTAATGAAAATAAGCACAGGTTAACAGGGCACACCTCTACGAGCTACACCCGAAATACGCTAGAATTCTTTTATTTATTAACTTTTAATTTTTCTTGTACTTCCATTGATTTATTTTTTTGTAAATGACTATACTAAGGATAAATTTTAAAAAAGTTATATTGGTATACCAAATAAGCGACCTTATTATGACCCATATTTAGTTTAATTAAGGAGAATGTCTTTTTGGGCCCACTTGATGCCTAATAGTTTGATAACAAAACAATATTCTAAAATAATACCTTATTTCTTCATTAATTTATGTTAATTATATTAAAATATCGTTCCCCAATCAATATACAATGTTTAATAACCAAAAAAATTAATATTACCAATTATTATTAAAGCTTTTAATACAATAATAACCTCAAATAATGTATCAGAAAAAGTCTAATAAATTGGGTGAAAAAATTTCCTATAAAATGAACTAAAAATGATCGAGAAAAAATTTCTGGGCCCAGGGCATTCTCCTTTAAGTGAGTCAATTTAATTTGAATAACGAGAGTTCGTGAACGTATTTCACCAAACCACAAATGGTTAATTAGGTGCAAATGTACTAGAAATGCACTGAAACCTATAAATAGATCATAATAGTAATACTAACCATATTTACACACCATATAATTTGTATAACGAGAGTTTGTAAACGTTATTCGTCCTTTCGTATTGCCAAACCACAAACGGTTTTAATTAAGTGCAAATGTACTAGAAATGCACTGAGACCTATAAATAGATCATAATAGTAATACTAACCATATTTACACACCATATAATTTGCTTCAAGGAAAGTATCATAGAAATTATTGATAAGGCGAACTCTGAGGTCGTGTACGCGATGTACCGAGTTGCACTGTTACTGTAAACTATAATTTATAAATAAAAAAGTGACATTACATTTATTATCCATTGCAACATTTTTTCAAACTAGTGAAATGTGCACGCAGCTGTCGCCTGCGCTATACCATTCTCCTCATACCCGACTTGTAGTAGACAAGCTAATCCAGAAACCTGACTTTAGCACTTCAGGGTTGTTATACTTGAAAGTGGTGATACCATCACAGAATGGCTGATTGGCTGCAGTAACCATCATCAGTCTACCTAACACTCTTTGTCACACCCCTTTGCTATATCGATAACAGGTACTTTATTATTTGGTATACTATTTTTTCAAAGTTTTAACTTAGTTGAGATTTCTAGAAGATTAATTAATTACTTAATTTGTGATTAATTAATGAATTAATTTTAAAAAGCGCGTTAATTTGTTAACTTTCATCTTTTTCGATTTCATCTTCTTTGATTACAAAAAAATATTATCTACAAAATATGTAAATTATTTTATTAATAAGTTCATAATAACTTATTACTTAATCAACCTAGGCCTACTTAATTACATTTAATATTGAACCTTATTAAGAGAAAATTATATTCTAATCACGTGTATAACCAATGCGAACATGGCCTTATAACCTCCTACAAAGTTACGAGTACTTACTGACCTAACACAAGGTAAAAACGATTTTCCGATGCCGATGGTCAGGTTTAATTTGATTTATTGTCAGGCCACATACGCGTTCAATGCGTGACGTAGAAAATGCGTGCAAATATCGCATACACCTATATCGTGAAAAGAGTGTGCTCTGTCACGTGGATGGTGCAAATTTGTATCTTTTAGTCATGGCAGTGGGGTACGGTATTTTCACGTATTTTATTTTTATAGTGGCGCGACATATGATCACGAATGACGGTCCAAGAAGGTTTCATGTTTATCATAAAACATTTTAAAAAATATAACCAGACCTTTTTAACCCTTACATTGTCAGACAGTGGTGGAGTGGGTAAATAATACAGATGCGAGCTCGTAATTAAAAACCCCTGTATTCAAATCACGGTCATTTTCCACTAAGAAAATGAAGCTCCAATTTAATTTGGTGAAAATTATTCGGGAGCATACAACCAAGACTTATTTAAAACGTGCAAGTCATGTACGTTAACAAAGTTGACTTGTTTAATTTTAACAACAATCGCTCCGAACAAAGTCACTCGGTCGCAAATAGCTATCTTCTTTATTTTTAGCCGTTACTTTTTCTTACCCATCCTATTTTAATGTCCGTTAAAGTCTAGTAAAGGAATAAAAAAATTAAAAAAGATATTACCAGTAATTCTCACTTTCATGATATCTTTATTTCTAGTTCTTACGTCATTTTAATTTGTAACTTGATAAAAGGTGAACTGCATGTCTGAATACAGTACAAAGTAATTTCTTAGTAACTCATTAGATGGAACATTCTCGTGATCCACATTCATGATTGGATAATTATTGGATCATGATCGAGGAATTTCTGAGTACTATCTGAATTCTAGAACGAATTATCTTATTCGATATCAATGTATCGAATAACGATAGCAATATATAGGCATTAGAGAATAGTAGGCAGACTGATGATGGTTATTATGGTAGTATGGTACATGGACAGTGCACATTCGCCTCCTTAAGCTGCTATAGTGTAGACGACTGCTGTCTCTAGAAATTTCTCAGTGGTAGCAGTTGTTCCCGTTCATGGTTCGCACTCAAGCTTACTCTAATGTGATTGCTGAACATACATATAAATAAAATCGATATACCATATTGAAAGTGTAACATGCTTAGGTCTACAATTAATTGTTAAGATCTAAATTCTACCTTTGCAGGTGTACACAGGTTTATTACTCAAAGTCATTCATTACACAATAAAAAAAATGATAACAATAACAATAGATATAATCAAATATCATAAATTATATCACAGGAGGTTTAAAATCAATTAATCCGATCTTTACATATTTAAAAAAAATGTTTGTTTACCGCGCATCTATTCCGGAACTTAAAATTTTGTTAACTATATAAAAAGATGGAATTATTCTTCTTACATTAAATGCATAATACCAATTATTTGTATGCGAAGTTGCGAGCAACAGCTGGTGTTATATAAAAATAAAATTATTGAAAATGAAAGATGAATTATGTCTTTGGTTCAAAGTTCATGTGCTTTGGTAATCTTTTGACTTCGCTTTTACCACAATATAACTTCTACTGGAAAGATAAGATAGAACAGAGAAATTTCGATAAAGTCACGTAAAGCGCTAATGACTAAGTCCTCAGAATATCCTTGCGTAGGTGTAGGATTTGAGTCTCACCTCGGGCAATTGCCATGCCTTTTTCATTATAATTTAACAATAAAATAAAATTTAATATTTAAATTGTAAAAAAAAATAACCAGCAATAACTTGAAGTGTTTAATAAAATCCTCCAATGTGCAATGGTGTAATAAAAATAACATAAATAAATTAAATAAAGATATGTTGACATTTCTTGCAGTTTATTTTAATTTAAAGATTTATTACAATTTTTATTGCATTTTTTCCCCATTTGCCATTAAAATTTTTCACATATTTTACTGTCCAGTTATTTACTAGGAAACGTTATAAAACCTTTTTACAGTGTCATAATTATAATTCTCATCTTCATAACGATTTTTATTACTACCTACCTACTATCATTAAAAATAATAGTTTATAATATTTATTTATAAAAAAAAGTCGAAGGCCCTAGTTCGATTCTCATTACCTGAAATATTTAAGAGATGTAGGTATTTGTTCTGGGTCTGGATCAGGAGTTAACAAATAATTTTGGGTGGGATCCAGAAAAAAAGTCAGTTTTAATTGTTGTATTGTTATAACTTAAAAAAAATTTAGCGATCCAATTATTGTGTTTTGTCCGCCAGTTGTCGACCCAAAGGGGTGGGTGTTGTGTGTCGTTTTTCCTTGTCCTGATACCTTGATCCTAGTTTGGGCTAAGGGATTTGTATTGTATATTTATATTTAATTTATTTTATTTTATTTAAATAAAAATATATTAACCAAACTATTATTTAATATTAAATCAATACACAAAAATTTACTGAAAACCTTAAACTACTTTTTGTTCATGTTTCAGTAAACAAACAGAAGGGCGTCTACTTGTAAACGGGCGAGTTCGTGATGATCATTGGTTCCGCAGAAGATCGTGTTACATAATGCAAGACGACCAATTGCAAGAGGTCTTAACTGTTGAAGAATCGTTGAAGGTCGCAGCTGAACTCAAATTGGGAAAACATATACACAGTATTCAAAAAGACAGGCGGGTGAGAGCATTCAATTTTCCTTATATTTTTACTCTACTGCGGTAAAATAATCCTATCTTCATAATAAATTTTTAAAATAAATAAAGAAAGGAACGCACTCCATAGCGACAATTTCTTGCTATATTATTATGGTGTTATTTCAACAGTTATGTATCAACTTTTGTGTTTTTAACGCCGACTTGCAACAGTCTATGTATTATTTGCCATATAAATACAATACATTTGATTTATTTATTTAGAATATTTTCGGGTACGGGATCTGTTTAATAGTAGTCAGGTATGACGAGAAGAATGTGCACTGTCAATATGGATGATGCACATTCGTTTTCTTAAACCAGCATAGTGGAGGCGACTACTGTCTGTAGATATTTGTCTGTAATAGCAGTTGTTTCCGTTGACTGCACTCTAGCTTTACATCAGGCGGACTGTAGTCATATGCCAAGCTACAATAAAAAGAAAATGTTGTTTCAGGTAGAAGAAATTATAGTAGCTTTAGGTCTAGATTTTGCTAGAAATACACGATCGTCAGATTTGTCTGGTGGTCAGAAGAAACGGCTTGCTATCGGTTTGGAGTTAGTCAGTGATCCGCCAGTCATATTCCTGGATGAACCGACCAGGTAATGCAAAATATATATCTTAATTCATTAGCAAATTACGGTGACCATTACGGTAGCTTACCAATATGAAACTTAATTATTTGAAAACATTTAATTCATATATGAATTAAAATTTATGAATATATGAAAAAAAAACATTGATTAGCAGAAATTAGTTGCAAAGTAGTGTTTTTAAATAATTTGGTTATGGATTTCCGCAAAGTAACGCCTACTTCTATTAAAAATATGAAACATTGTTATGTATACAACATATTATATTAGAATAAGCTTTTTAAAAAATTGCTCTAATTAATATAATATTAATTATTTATTTATTTTTTGTATTATTAAAATGCTAACTTTGTTATTGTTAAAATTATGACGAAAAATAAACGGAATAAGAATCAAAGCGCACACAAATATATATTCACGAATGTTCTGAACTGAAGTTACACGGTCCTTGTAGACGTTTCACGCGCCCTCCTCGAATTTCTGTGATCTATTTTACCATCGACAGCCCTAGTTAGGTTAGTTAAACCCTAACTTCTAGCTACTGAAACTACTTATATAATTAATATAGTTTTTCAATAGTTTTTAAAAATATAATAAATGTAAAAAAGAGTATCTAATTAAAATATTTGCAAATTAATCTTATCCTACACAAAAATGAATAATCATCACAATCAGGCTTGACAACAGTGAAATCTATAACACCTGTCATAATTACCAATCTATGCAAATGACAAATAATAATTATATAATTTATCTAACTAATTAATACTCTAATCTAAAACTTATGAAAACTAAACTCCATAAATCTAATTTCAAACTAAAGGGAGGAAGTCTAATTCCAACTAATTACAAAATAAAAAAAGAGGTCGCGTCAGAAGCCAAGCGAAACAAATGACGGTGGAAAAAAGACAGATAGTGAAGGGAGAATTTATGTTGGTGATGGTGACGATTGACGAACATGTATTTTCCTCAGTTTACTCCCCGGCAGACATGCGTGTAACGTACAGACGGAATCTATAAAAAACGCACGTTGTTCGTCGTTTAATACTCGATTTTATCAGTATTTTTATCTAATAATAAATTTAGTAGATTAGTAATATCAATTTGGGTATAATTTGATGCAGATTTACTTGATTTAAAAAAAAACACCTTCAGATACGCAAAACTAAATGAAATGAGTTTAATGTTCCAAAAACCATATTAGATTTTTATTTAACTTACAAGTACGAAGGTCAATTATATATATTACAAAATTCATTAGTAAATTTCAATGAAAATTAAACAAAACAAAAAATAGCGCACACATTACCTAATGAAACATTTTGTAACCAAATGTACAATCATGTAGTACCCTACCCCTAATGACAGATTCTGTCGAAGAGACCTATGATTACCATCTTGTGTGTACGGGTAAACCGGGCGATCGATTTAAACAGATTCTTTATCAATTTCAGTGGATTAGATATTTCAACATCAAAACAATTGGTATACCTTCTTCAGCAGTTAGCAAGACAGGGCAGAACATTAGTAATTACAATGCATCAACCTTCAATGCCTATACTTTCAATGATGGACCGATTGTATGCAGTTGTAAATGGTCGCTGTGCATTCATCGGTTCAGTGCCACATTTAGTACCATACCTCAAAACTATGGATCTTCAATGCCCACCTTATCATAATCCAGTTGATTTTTGTAAGTATGTATTTATTTTGTATTGATGCAACTTGTGACCTCGACTAGCCTGGTGGTGAGTACAGTGGAGGTCCATGAACGCAGACAGAAGGTTATCTATCTTATGTATGGATTAGACGAATGCTACTTTGTACTCAACGCCTGCACAATGTGACCATGGCGTTTTAATCGATAGACCTTGTTCAACATCTCGTATGCGCGCCGTCTATAGGGTCCAATTGCACCAGATGACTTAACTATTACTTTCACGTTAAAGTAATGGTTAAAATTAAAATTGGGTTGCTTCAAAAAAAACCTGTCAGTTTTAACCGAATTTTGGACCAATGTCACTAACGACAAGTGTATAAAAAGAAGCAAAATATGTTTTTCTATTAATTTTTCGGGAATGTACTCCTCATTACATCAGCCACCCTTTTATCGACAGCGTTATGAATTTACACGATGGTGCAACGCGTGTAGAGTAAAAGTAAACGTAATCGTTAAAGTCATCGTAAAATGTAACAAAGTAACTTTAACGGGCCTTTTAGTGCAATTGGAGTTATAATTAGACTTTAAAAAAGTTATCAACTCGTATCTTAAACTATTTTCCTAAAGTTGTTTATCTTGTAGAGTTAAGCTGAAGATTCCTAAAGGCACCGTACTTAGGCAGAAGTTGATTCATACTGAAATATAAAAAGCGATGTTATTAGTTGCGCACAAACGCATTGCGCATCATATGACACGAATGTATGTCATGCGCTGCGTTTATGCTGTGTTTAAGTGCGTGAACTTGCGTGAGTGTGGGTGCGGATCATTTAAAATAGGAGAAAGTGTATTTTCATTTTCCCGCCAAATATAAAATATTAGTTTTCAGCTTACCAAAGGAGAATGCCCATTCGCCTAAGAGAAATAGGCCCACAATTTTTTTCTCTCGTTTCACGATAATTTTTAGTTCATTTTGTAGAAAAATAAATCTACATTCCTTATCACCAATCAGTTTTAATTTTTTCACCCAAATTATTGAGTAATTAGATGTTTTCTGATGCAATATTTGAGGTTATTATTATTTTAATTTTATTAAAATAATTTATTTTATTAAAATATTTTATTTTTAATTTTATTATTATTTTAATAATAGATGATATCTATTTTTATGTAATTAAACATTGTCTATTGATTGGTAAACGATGTGTTGATGTAATTAAATCAAGATTTTAGAATATTGTTTTGATATCAAACTATTGGGTATTCAGTGGGCCCAAAAATAGTCATTGTCCTTTAGTATTTATTAATTAGTCATAGTTATATTTATGTATGTTATGGTAATTAAAACAACTGGTAATGGTAATTCGTAATTACCTAATTACCAATATGTAATTTATTAGCCGCAAATTCACACGTCCGCGTCAAACAAAACATTTTTTTATCTTATTATTACTCGTAACATTGTATCTATTAACTTAACATTTATGTAAACGCGTCATTTATATTGTGGCGTGTCAAATTACGCATTTAATATTTCACGCCCTAGATTAGACATACACAAAATGTACAAAAATTATTTTACAAGTTTTTTACATTTTTATTTTATATTACATTACAATTATTTTACAATACTTTGTTTATAGGGATTGTGTATTGTATGAATGAACTGACCGATGACCATAATATCCGAATCAAATCGTTATCTTTCAACTCAACCATTATCTTAAAAGGGACGATTTTTAAATTTTATTTTAATTGTTCTAGTGATACGATAAATTAATTAATTATGATTTCAAGTGAACTTTATAAAATATTATATAATAATAAACGGTGTACATTCGTCTAAGACAGCATAGCGGAGGTGACTGCTGCCTGCAGACTCTAGGAATTTCTTAGTAATTTTTGTTTATATTATCGTATCATTAATTTCAGTAATGGAAATATGTTCCGGTGCCTTTGGTCCAGATGTTGCGAATCGTTTAGTGGACTCGTGCAGTAATGGGAAGAGCAAGTCATGGGCTGGACCTCCTGCTCCTTGTAGATTAGAATCTATTATAGGTAAATTGTCACTATATGTACGCACTAATATATTTGCTTTCAATAAATAAATATGATCAAAGAATTGTTTACCATTTTAAGATTATAAGACGATCTTAGTCTGCAATTCTTGACTTGACTGAAAGGTTGATATTTTAAAAGCTTGCTTTCTAAAAGATCTCTTCTAAATCCGCGGTGTATAAAATAAAAATATACACAAGTATATAATTTTAAAAAATTAACACGTCGCGATTTCTATTACTGATCATGCTTTTACTTATCTTGTATTTTTACCCTATTTGTTCTTTTAAAGACGCATTTTATTTTATCCCGTATAAAGCGAAGACATTTAACGGCATAAAATAAGACGAAATCTTTTAATTTAACAAAAAAAATCTATATTCCTTAATACTGTAGCTGAAATGATGATGAAAAAGTATAAAAGGAAGTCACATGAAACATCACTTTGTTTGAAGTATTAGCAGTACGGGTCATAAGTCACAAAAGATAACGTTAAAAATAAATGTAACTATTGTGTGCCATATAAACAATAGGACGCTGTTTAACCTAATTTCTTGGTATTTCATAAATGACTTTAAGCCAATTTTAATGATGCTTAGATAAGGATGTCCCTAGAAACATTTCATAACAATAATTTTAAAATAAATTATAATTATCCATATCTTTTTAATTTTATTTTTTTAATTCTATAATAAACTAATAGAGGTGCTTTCGCGGTTGAAAAAAAAAACTGTTTGAGATGACTTCTCCAGTACCTAGTACATAATAACTCAAATTTCCCCTAATTTAAATAAAACAAAATAATCTTTGTATACGCGCGCCCACTTAAAGCCGCTTTCACACGTTAGCCAATATGTGTGCCAACAATGGCCAACATGTATACGAGGGTGTTTGGTTACCTTAATAGGTTGGCCTTTATTATGGCGCGCAATCCTTGTGTTGCCCGTTTTTTCTATAACGAGTGTTGGGCGGTCCTTGACAAATGTGTGAAAGCGGCATAATAATATTGCAGTTTTCTCTTACAGAAAAGTCATTAGTATTTGACGATCTTCCATTTACTGCATTGCCATCATGTAAGGAGACTGACACGAATAGAATATTATTAAAGCTCAAATCTAATTATGCCACGTCGTTATGGACACAATTTTCTGTTCTAACATGTAGAGCTCTAAAGGTAATATTTTAATTAAGCAAATTTTTTATTTATTCATTTTTATAAAACTTTATGTAGGCCTTACCCGTAAATACTAATTATAGGGAGATTCAATGCCTTATAGAGAGATTCATCTCACAAAGCCGACATAGCGGATGCGACTGCTGTCTGCAGGTTCCCTTCTCTGATAGTAGTCGCCTCGGCTTGTTAAACACTCGTTAAAGTATAAATCACTCGTAAAAAGAAAAACACTTTCGAATGTAACACCCGTGAAGTGACCTTGTCGCGTTTCGGGAATAGTTTGAAAGTAGCCAGATAGAACGAGAGGAGTGTGCACTGTCAATCTGGATGATGCTTGCTCGTCTCTTCAAGCCGGCATAGTGGAGGTAACTGCTGCCTGTAGAGATTTATCCGTAGTAGCCGTTGTTTCCATTCATGGACCGCACTCTAGCTTTACATCAGGCGGAGTGTTGTCACATGCCGAGCTACAATAATAAAAAAAAAATACTGCCCACAATTTCGGCACAAATTAATTTTCCTCATAATTTAAAGATATATTCTATTTACTTCTTTCAGACAATATGGAGGAATCCATCATCTACAATATTAATAATAGGAATACATTGTACGATAGCGTTGTTACTAAGTTTTCTATATTACAATATAGGTGAAGATGCGAAATATGCTAGAGACAATTATAATTTCTTATATTTTAGTTTAATGTTCTTAATGTTTACTGCTTTTAGTATGGTTTCTGTCAATTGTAAGTACCTACCTATATTATTTATTAGATATTTATTTCTTCGCCTCTTAAAATTCAATACTTATTAAACAGCCGTAAAAATGTCTAGATTTTTATTTAAAAAAAAATTATTTTTTATTTTTGTTTTTTTTGTTTTTGTCTGTAGAGATTTATCCGTAGTAGCCGTTGTTTCCATTCATGGACCGCACTCTAGCTTTACATCAGGCGGAGTGTTGTCATATGCCGAATATAAAAAATTGCCGAAAATATAGGCACTGACTTATTTTTTATTACAAACAGTATATTACACTGAGCAGTTAACTTGCATGCATTTTTTTAAACCTTTTTAGCTCCACATTTGACCACACTCTCCCGAATGTTAAGGTAGAATGTGATTCATGAACAAATACAACTGCTGCCACAGATAAATGTCTGCAGGCAGCACTCCTCTCCGCACACTCCTCTTGTTAAACCCGGCTACTTCCAAGCTCCTGAAAAGCGACTACGTCAATTCACGGTTCACGTCAAGTGTAACACTTGAAAGTGGTGGTACTGCAGACTGTGCTAACGACCATTATTAATCTGCTTATTACTCTTTAAAAAATCAATTTTTTTTATTTTAATTTTTAATAATATTTTCGTCAAATTGCTTCTGGCATCGCCCGCTCTATTATTAAATAATATGGGTACCTAAAGCTTTAAATTTTTTTTTATTTGTTATAAATCTATCCTATTTTATTTCAGTTCCAACAGAATTACCAGTAGTAAGAAGAGAACATTTCAACAGATGGTACGGCACTTTAGCCTACTTTTGTTCAACATTAGTAGCCGCGTTACCGGTTCAAATGTTCTGCACATTTTGTTACGCCATTATCACGTACTGGTTAACATGTCAACCGCTCGATTGGAAAAGATTTATTGGATTTTCTGCTGTTTTAATTCTGGTTTCTTATGTGGCTCTATGTATAGGCCTTCTCAATGGTGCTATTTTTACTGTTAAAGTAAGTACTGATAATGTTTTAAATTTTTTTTTATTGTAGCTCGCCATTTGACACCACTCCGCCTGATGTAAAGCTAGAGTGCGGTCCATTAATGGAAACAACTGCTACTACAGAGAAATCGCCTCCACTGTGCCGGCTTGAAGAGACAAGCATGTACCATCTAGATTGCAGTGCACACTCTCGTTATACCTGGCTACTTTCAAACTATTCCCGAAACGCGACAAGGTCACTTCACGGGTGTTACATTCGAAAGTGGTGGTACTACCCCAGGACCGCAGACTGGGCTAATAACCATCATCAGACTGCCTATAGGCACTGAGCGACCAAAATACATATAACAAAGTTACATTGGTACCGGTCAGAATTAGCGAGGTTCGAACTCTGTTCTCATCGATCGTGAGTGAGTTCACGCGTCTTACCGCTAGACCACGGCCGCTCTAAATTCAAGAAGGAATCGATTAACGTAGCGGTTACAGCCCTACTATGCCCGCACATTGCTATAGCTGTTATTACGAGGTCATGACATCATCATGGCCGCCCGGGCATTGAGATAATACGTAATAAAAGCTAAACAAGCCGTGATCTTATGTATATATAAACAATGTTAACTATAGAACAATAAACTAGCTAATAAATATCTGTATATGTTAATTTAAAAGTTGAGGGCTTTTAGTACTTATACGTATTTTATTGTAGAGTTTTGACACGACTTGAGCCCATGTAGATCCACAAACATAGTATTTATGGAAGACTTTAAATCCATCAGAATTCTTAATAAATTTTAGGAACAAACATAACTAAATTGTAGAACGACCTTCCCAGCCACGTCTTTCCTTCTTCCTACAACCTGGGATCCTTCAAACGTAGTGTGAAGAGGCATCTCACAAAGCCGGCGCGGAGGCGACTGCTGCCTGCAGATTCCCCTCTCTGATAGCAGTCATCTCTGTTCATGGATCGCACTCTAGCTTAACAGACGAAGTGCGATCATATGACGTGCTAAAAAAAATTCTAGTATGGACTTAATTCGTGTTAATTAAGTGACAGCTGTGCCCACAGTCACATAGCTTGTATGAGGAAGATTATGGAAGTAAGAGAAGCGAAATAGATGTACAAAGACCGTAGCGTTACAGTAAATAAATATAATTTAATTTAATTTTAATTTCCAGAACGGCGTAGTCTTCGGTCCATTCTTCATAATGCCTTTCACAATTTTCTCCGGCTTCTTTCTCCGATATTCTGATGCGCCGCAGTTCCTCCGATGGATATTTCATATATCTTTTCTGAAACATGGCCTCGTTGGACTTGTACTCTCTATTTTTGGTATGGACAGAGAAAAACTCCCATGTTCTGCTGATTACTGTCACTATAGTTACCCAAAGACAATGCTTGAAGACAATGGTATGGTTGATGAAGACTACTCTATGGTTATAGCGGCTTTAATAGTAATAGCGTCTATTGTATTAAGTTCAGCTTATTTGATGTTAAGAATCAGGTTAAAAAGAAAATGGTGAAAACTTATCCTACGTTCACATGACTTTTTTAAAAACATTAGGATATTTTATCAACATTGGTACTGACAGATAATTTTGGGAGATTTGATTACGGGATTATTAATTGCAAATGCAAACTGTTCCTGGTTGTAAAATTATTGTTTATTGCATCCATTAGTAAATAGCGTTGGTACGTGGCAATGCGGTGCACCATGCAATTCGTCTATGATAGAAGTAAGACACAATTCAGCGTGCCTCGATTCGCAGCTAGTGTATGCCAACCTTTATTAGGTTTAAAAAATCTCGAAGCCATTAACAAAGTTTATATTGGCCCTGTGGGCGTTTATGAAAAGATATTCGATAAAACTTTATAGTAATAAGTCCAATATCCATATAACGAGAGCAGTGTGCACTGTCAATCTGGATGGTACATGCTCGTCTCTTCAAATCGGCATAGTGGAGGCGACTGCTGCCTGTAGAGATTTCTCTGTGGTAGCAGTTGTATTCATTTATGGACCGCACTCTAGCTCTACATAAGGCGGAGTGTTGTCACATGCCGAGCTACAATAAAAAAAATCCGTCAATTGTCGTGTGAACGTATTTGTAGTTTATTTGAATGCTGATGAAGCATGGTCTCTATCTGTGATCAGAAACAAAACATAAATAGATAATGTGGCATATTATTTTAGGTAAGGTTAGAGACCTAAGTTAGGTATTGTCTTTTGTTTAAAACAAAGAATGTTGGTATTGTAACAGATTGAGAAGAATCTAGGCGCTCGACGTTTTGGTTTATGATCAGCCGAAAATGTAGGTGTTCTTTGGCAGCTAGTCGCTAGACTTTTATATGCGATTGACGAAGTATACTGAATACTTATTCGTAAAGTTTTGTTGCCGATTCCCTGTTTATAAAAAATAAAGATTGTGTATAAAAAAAAATGAAGTGCTTAGATTATTCTCGAATACAGTACTTTATATCTAGATTTAGTAGATTAATTTTAATTTTACACAAATTATTATAATAAGAAAGTTTTGATTAAGACCCTCTATCCCTTGAGGCGAATCATCATAGACGCGTACAATTTGATATTAAAATTACAAACGAATTAGGCGATTCTCACACTGCACCGCATCACGCAGCGTAGCGCGGGAGTGCGTGTTCTTACGTTGTTTGCAAATACCTTTGTATAGAAAACACGCGTAGTGCAACACACAGAAAACGCATTCACCCGCGGTGTTGCAGACCACGCGCCTACATGCGGAGAATAACGCAGCCCCGCTGCGTGGATGCACACAAAGTTTTGCAATGTCGTACATGATTTTAACAGGACTAGACGTACTATTGCGAAATGGATCTCGATATCGATTGATTTAAATATCACCACCGCAACCTGATGTGAAATGAGGCCTTTAGGCCTGTGCGTTTGTGCGGAGAAATCTGCATGAAAATGCAGATCTGCACTCCCGCACCCACACGCGTGGCTCGGTCACCACGCATCCCGCTCCGTAGTGCGGGGCAGTGTGACTTACTCCATATATCCAGTAGAGTAGGTAAGGGGTGTGTAGTAGACGATCATAACTTCATAAATCACTCAGCATATTTGACATTTGACTGCTCGAGATGCTGGACTACACAAAAACTATATTTATATTTATTTATACGCAATATTATAAATCACAAACTGGATAAAAATATTTAAGTACCAAAAACAATTTTTTTTTCGCTCGCTTTGGTTACGAACCGGGCTGGGCCGGGCATGTTTTGTTCATAACAGACCGCGCTCAATGGATATTGGCTTTAAAATCATTTGGGAATAAGTATGTAGTATATTTTAATATTTTTTGTACATAATTTGTACAAATTAGATAGTAAATGTCTCAATTATTTAGATAATGGATAACTTTTCTTATTCCAAACGAGAATGATTATTATGTAATTTTCTTTGACTATTTTCTAGTCATCTCAAAAAGCTTTTTTTATTTTGTTTTTTAAAAGTTTATCGCTTTTTTATTCTTTCACATCACTGATATTCTTAATTAATACTTGGACTTGCGTAAGAGAAAGGAGTTTTGGCGGCCATCTTGAGACGTCAGGTTGTCTGTTTTGAATTATTTTCCTAAACTTGTGTTTCATCGAGTGTTAATGTGTAATAATAGTGGATTACTAACCATTAAATGTTCGTCGGCCTGCGTGAGTGTGGGGAAACAAAGAAGAGTTGTGTTTTCATTTTCCCTTCAAAACTCCGTAAAAAGTTTTAGTAAAGATTCTACCACTTTACTGAAGCTATTATTGACTTGACTGGGACTCGACCTGACTATTTAATGAATGATCCGTGATGCACAATTATATAACTTGATGCAAATATTTACTTTGACGCTGGCAAATTGTTATTGCCATATAAATTTATAACCTTCGAAGCAAGGTCGAGCCGAGGACTGGAGGTAGATCTCCCCAAAACTGGGCTATACCAACACAAAGTTTTAATTAACTTCAAGTAAAAAATATTTATATTTATTAATAATGTGTTTTATTATTCCTTTTTAATGACGTTTTTTACAGTAGATTGGTATATTATGACAACACTCCGCCTAAGCTAAAATGGCATCCACGAATGAAAACGAGTGCTATCATAAAGAAATGCCAGCGAGCAGCAGTCACCACCATGCTTGAGGACACGGAGGTGCACCGAATGGCGACTGCGTCACTTCACTGGAAAGTGGTGATGCTACCCCATAACAGCAGAATAAGCTAATAACCATCACTAGTCTGCCTACCGCTCTAAAACATGACTTAGGCAAATATAATTTTGATCGGCGTCTAAGTAAATGTGACCCACATACTTCATATTTGCTTATAATATATTCAACTATAATTCAACATGCTGTAAGTCAATAGCAAACTCGTTTGATTGCAGACTTGGCCATGACCATTTATTCACACATATGAAAATTTACTTTGTACGAAGTATGTTTAAAAAATTAGACGTACCTACTTTTAAATTATTATCTCTTAAACATAATCCAATAAGAATTCTGGTTTATTAAAAGGCACCGGGATGGAGTACCCAAAAAAGGGACAGTCCTTTTCAAAACGGTACATATGGTCACGTTAAGCATGCCTAGCTAAAAAAACCTCTTTAATTAACTGGGAAATGAAGGAGGCCGCATAGCTGATGTCGCCGACGTCCAGGTTTGGCCTCACACCTGAGAGGGCTTCGCAAAACGGGTGTCGGTCACGCACGCCCAGGTTGATCTAGCGCCGCAACTGGTAGCAGCAGTTGTTTCACCTAGCATCAGGCGAAGTCATATGCTGAGCTATATAAAAAAGAGGTTTGTAATGCGCACTGTACGATTACTAAGAGGAATTTGTTATTTTTAATTTTCCATGCAAGTGTTCAATACAAAGCGACAAATCCAAAGATATGGAATATAAAGGAAGAGGACTAAAGTATTATCTATCCATTCCATTAGATAAGGAGAATGTACTTTGAACCAAATGGCTTAGCTTAAAAGATAAACAATTATTATACTTAAAAGATAAATAAATTAATCTATAAGGTTTTCTTCGATTCCCGTCACGTCCGATTCGTCATATGTGCGCTGTGATTTTTTCTATCCAGTTA
Organism: Tinea pellionella; assembly: GCA_948150575.1. Taxonomy (NCBI): domain Eukaryota; kingdom Metazoa; phylum Arthropoda; class Insecta; order Lepidoptera; family Tineidae; genus Tinea; species Tinea pellionella. Next base: position 6,417,919 of record OX411252.1, read on the forward strand.
TCTGCATAATTTAAATAATGTTAAGCTTTATTCTTTAAATTAGAAACCTTAGAAATTATTTTAGGGAATTGCTATAAAAATGAGTTTGAGTCACCACAAGAACTACTCCAGCTACGCACAAGCAGATTAAATCCTTAATAACCACAGACAAATGTCTGCATCGGGTTCTAGGTCACTTTTTCCGATGTTATACTTAAAGTGATACAGGTCCGTGGACGGCAGTTTTTAAATTTCAAGTGCGATCGCGATAAATCTCCGGCTGTACCAATGTAACTTTGTTATACGTACTTTGATCTTACAATACCTATAATACTGCACATACTATACAATAACTAACTGTAGATTATAAAAAATACGTTATAAAATCACAAGGTGCATGTTTAGAAGTTGTAAGATTTTATTGTCTTCTATCGTAGTTGACGGGCGAAAGAAACGGGTGAAGGAATGGCTCTCGTTCCTCAGTCAAGTTTTGATTAAGTGTCAGTGAAGCCGTCTCATAGCGTCTGTGGATAAAAACAAAGTAAATATAAAAAAAAATGGACATAGAAAGAGGAAGTATTAATAAAAACAAAAATGGTGAATTAATTATTTTCAAAAATGTGACTTGTAAAGTAGCCGTAAATTATTCTGGTAAGTTTAATTTATTTTCAATACGTTTTTAAAGTGAAAGCTTTATCTGTAAATATCTAAGCAGTTTTATACTATAAAACATTTTCGTACAAATTAACAATATACAAAATGATAAAGAAATAGGGACCTATCACAAGAGTGGTGCTTAAAAATAAGTCGTAATTGTCGACTGATTATTTTACACATTTTTATCTAAAACATACAAGATAATAGACATAATATTAAACACATAAATACAGCTGTTTATATCATTTATTAAACATTTCTTTCAATAATAATAAATTCAATGTTTATTTTATATAAATATCCATAAGTACGTAAGTACCTATATTAGGATACATCCATTGTACTCACTACTTCTAACATCTAGTGCATACAAATTTTGAATTAAAAATCGCAATACGAACGGATGTATTTCAACTCGTCACAGAGCTCGCAATACGTTATTAAAGTTAATTAAATAGGATATTCTGCTTACCCTTAAATAGATAAAATTTGAAAAATTATAAAATTTAGAAAAAAAATATAGAGCGGCCGTGGTCTAGCGGTAAGACGCGTGAACGCATGAGACCCGTGTTCGAACCTCGCTAATTCTGACTGGTACCAATGTAACTTTGTTATATGTACTTTGGTCGCTCATTAAAGAGAGGTAGGCAGACTGAAGATGGTTATTTGTCCAGTCTGTCGTCCTGGGATAGTACCACCACTTTCGAATGTAACACCCGTAAAGTGACCTTGTCGCGTTTCGGGAATAGTTTGAAAGTAGCCAGGTATAACGAGAGGAGTGTGCACTGTCAATTTAGATGGTACATGCTCGTCTCCTCAAGCCGGGCATAGTAGAGACGACTGCTGCCCGTAGAGGTTTCTCTGTAGTAGCATTTGTTTCCACTCATGGACCGCACTCTAGCTTTACATCAGGCGGAGTGTTGTCACATGCCAAGCTACAATAAAATATATATATATCTCGTTATTGTAATTATTATAAAAGAAGAACAACTTATTGTAAGGTATTCTCAAAAATCTTTATTCAATTAATTTTTTTTACTAATTTCAAAATGTCAGACCCCGTATTAGTTACAAAAATTACTATTAAATACCTATCTTTATTAACTTTGTAATAAATCTAAATTTATTTTGGTGTCAGCAACCGGATAAACCGGTTGTATCGGACGTTCCTTATATTTGACATTAGATACACTATCCGCAGAGGCGTGTGACTTCATGTGCGGTAATAAGACACCTCCATGGATAATTAGCTTTATAGCACACTTTCTATTCATAGATGAGACCGGCTTCTTATGCTAGACAAAGAGTAAAAACATAGTTAAGATGTAGCCACAAACACGTGGAAAAAAATCTAAACTACTTTCTCTCAACCGCAACAAGCCAATTCTTCCGCGGTTCGCTTAACAAGAAATAGTAGCAGAAGAAGAACAGTCGCCTCTACCAGCCACGTTGACAGTGTACAATGTACATACATTATACATACATTCCCTCGTTATATCTGGCTACTTCTGACATCACGAAAAGCGACCAGCGCAGGCAGTTTGCTTGACATTTTAGCGAACGCAACGCTAACTACGCTAACAACTCAAAGACTCGAGACTGTGGAAAATCGCTAACACGTAATCGATATGATTTAACGTACCGAATTCGATAGCGATCGTCAACATGTCGAGACTGCCTACCAGCGTTGCCAGACGTCCCGATTTTTAAATCAAAATTAAATGTCCCGCGCGGGACAGGCTCAGTCCCGCTTCTCGGACTTGTATGTGTAAACTGTGTAAAAAGAGTTACAATTTGTAACTCACTCTTCAGACTATTATTAAAAACACCACATTTTTCTAACGCACACATTCCCCATACATTTTGATATAACTATCGTTTATGATCTATACATATTTAAACACTTCTGATTATACATATATGTTTTTTACTATGTCCCACTTTCGAAGAAAGAATCCCGCTTTTTTCACTCAAAAAGTTCGGAAATCCCGACTTGGCAAAAAAAATCTGGTAACGCTGCTGCCTACGCAAGTCATTTCACCACTTGGCATAATATTAAATTAATGCAACACCTATTGTTTGTACCTCTGCCTAACCCTTTTTACAGTCTACATAAATAAAAGAATATAATACGCGTAATAGTGATAATAATTATAGTCATTATTATTTAAATAACAAAGATGCTTTTATCAACTGTATGTATGGGTCACGAGATAAGTACGAGGTACTACCGCTATTTTAATGTAATTATTGTCAAATATTATATTTTATTTTAAACTTGACACTGTATAACACAAAAACTACAAAATTAATGATAACATTTTTTGTTCACTTCACAAAAATCACGGTCGTAATAAAAACGCCTGGTTTTTTTTAGTAATCCTTGTAAGCAGACTGATGATTGTTATTAGCACAGTCCGCCGTCCTGGGATTGTCGTTAGTAAGTACATATTTTGACGAGTAATAGCAGTGAAGTAACATGATTTGCTTAGAAGCAGCCCTGTGCACAATATACGTGTTTAGACGGCCACAAGTCTTCAAGGCAGCATTGCGGAGGCGACTACTGCCTATATACGAGTATATGTGGTGTCTCTGCTAATGGACACATGCTAGAGTACTTAACAAATGAAATAATATTATTATTTGCTATTTTCATTTAAATTAGTCTAAATAGTAAAGTTTAAATCTGAAGTTGAATTAAAAAAAAACAAAGATGTAATTGAATATGACTTTGAATTGTTAAATGTTATTAACATTGTTTTTTACACAAGAATAATAAGACATGTACAGAATATTAATAAAGAATAGTGTAAACTATAAACTGTAGGTAGACGTACAAAAAATGTATTATAATTAACTATTGTTTATTTTATCAAACCATCAATCTTTGTAATGTAAAAACTAGTAACATTATTTTTTATTAATTTTTGTCACAATAAAATGCTATATTTATTATTATGATATAAATCGAAAACTGAAAACGCTGAATGACTGAACTGAAGCGCATGTATCTTTTTCTCTTTTTTTGCTCTATTTAACATCATCGTGGTACTTAAAAAATAAATAAGATTATATTATAGTATTTATTTTTTTATAAGTATTGTGACATGCGCATTCCACACTTAGACTGTAACTGTACTATCAGTAAATAAAGTACATATTTGTATTTTTGTCATGTGTACTTTAGTACACTTTAGTGAATTTATAGACGACAATATTGTTTAAGCGAGATACAAATATCCATCTTCAATTCCATTCTTTGTTTGGCCGAGTTATACCAGTAGCTACATAACATTGCTTTATTTCGTCTGAGCACTTCCAATTATTTTTATGAAGACTTCCTTTAGTCTCATTTCCTATCCTTATACAAAGATTATGCTCAATAAGAACATTGAACCTTTTACGCATTATATTTACAAATAAGCGACGTTTAATAGCCTATAGTTATACTATGTCTATACTAGTAGACAGAGAGTGAACGCGTATAAGGTGCTGGCGATGTATGTTGAGGATCGGACCGCTCTCCGGACAAATGCATCTATTCTAGCTGAACTGAGCATCGAAAATCGACCTTTGCCTGCGCAGCATCCTGAAGTATTTCGACCACATAGCGCGAAAGGATAGCGACAAGCTTATGATGGCAGAAGATCGCGTGGTAGCCCAGGTGTCCATTAGTCTGGAGATCCCGATCCATAAAGCCCTCCCTCAGGCAAGCAGTCGCAGCCGATGGACATCTAATTGAGCGAGCCACCAGGCGACACGATCCTCGACAATGAGGGCCCGAAGAGAACAGAGATACAACTACATTATACTTGTTAATGATAAATTGAAATATCGGGTCTAACAACTTTCACTATGCATATCAAATTACAACTGCACATAAATTTCTAATATTGTCTACAAATACTATTACAAAATTACGAATGTTCAAGGTGAAGGCAAATGTTACAAAATGAATAAACTAAATAATTCTGTAAGCTTGCGTTAAATATTTATTTTTATTTGTACTTATTTGTAAATAATTGGGAAGTAAACATTGATCTGTTTGATATCTACTCGTACTTATATATACAGATTTTTATATTATCTGTCTGGGTCTGATTTTATTTGTCTTTTATTTTTTATTAGTTTTGCATGAATTATTTTAAAGTAGATTTAAAGCGGAAATCATATCACAGTGTACGAGATTTAATTGTAAACATAAGCACGCCTTTTTTACGCAATCTCAGAGTAGAGTAGAGCCCCATTTATAGAGTAATTTCAACTTAATTATTTTTTCTATTAAATTATACGCGTCTATAACGATACGCTAGTGATAGGGGTCTTTTTAGTTTGATTATAAATTGAAAAACTTTATTACTACCTTATTATTTGCAGGACGATTATGGAGGAGGAAAAATAGGAATAATGATAAAATTATAATACGAGATGCCTGGGGTGCGTTAAGACCTGGACGTGTTACTTTTATACTTGGTCCTTCTGGTGCTGGAAAGACTACATTACTCCATATACTTGCTGGTAGAAGGTGATTACTTAATTATTACAAATTAGGTAGAACTATTGATCATAAATACTTTAATGTTTAATCTAACTAGACTAACTAAAATCTCATTTATGCTTTCTTTTTTTTCCTAGAAATAATTACGTCATTAAAATTAATTAAAATAATTAAGTAATTTAAATTTAAACATGACAGTTCCGTCAAAATCAGTTTTCTTACTAAAAATATTTTCTTTTCGCACGAACATGATTTGAGTAAAAGATTTTGTACGGCTTACTATCGCGTCTAATTTGATTATGTAGTTTGATCCCAACGTTCCAAAAGCTTTGCACCCAGTGTCTCCGCAAATACGACGACTGCAAAGCTTTCGAAATATCAGATAAAATTCATCCAATTAAACGCGATAATAAGTCTCATAAAACACTTTTAATTGGTAAATAAAAAATATTGCAATGATACATGATATTATTATAAAAAAATAACTTGATATTATATATTTTTAGAGAAAGAAAGTTCGGTTTATTTGTACAAATTAAATCAATATACCAATAAACAAATAAAAGTATTTCTTAACTTCAACAAATTGTGAAACGACCCTCCCAGCCACGTTTTTCCTCCTTCCTATAACATGGGATCCTTCAAGCGCAGTGTGAAGAGGCATCTCGTCAAGCCGGCATAGCGGACGCGACTGCTGTCTGCAGATCCCCTTCCCTGACAACAGTCGCCTCCGTTCATGGATCGCACTCTAGCTTAACTTCAGGCGCAGTGCGGTCAAATGACGTGCTAAAATAAAAATGGATGAAAGTTTTCAAATATATTTTCTTAGGAAAATAGGAGTAACAGGAACAGTGGTAGGAGGAGGATCTGAAGTAGTCTTAGTGCCTCAACATGCAGCCCTGATTGATACAATGACAGCACAGGAAACTTTACAGTTTGCAGCTGCATTGAAATTGCCGAACTTAACACAGCAAGAACGTCAGTATGCGGTGAACAATTTATCTATTCATAATTTAAGTTAAGCAACTAACTACACTGGATTGCAGAAACAATGGACTATCTATGTTCATGATATACACAAAATTAAGTAGTAAAATTTAATAATTTAGGTGCCTGATTTTCGTGCTCGCCAGTGTAGACCTTTATTTATTCATGTCCGAGTAAATTATTCAATTATGATACTAGATACAAAAATTGCTCATAATTTTATTGTAGCTCGGCTCCGCCTGATGTAAAGCTAGAATACGGTGCATGAATGGAAACAACTGCAGCTACAGAGAAACCTGTGCGCGCAGCAGTCGCATCCACTGTGCCGGCTTGAGGATACGAGCATGTACCCTCTAGATTGACTGTGCACACTCCTCTTGTTATACCTGGCTACTTTTAAACTATTCCCGAAACGCGACAAGGTCACTTCACAGGTATTACATTCGAAAGTAGTGGTACTACCCCAGGACGGCAGACTAGACAAATAACCATCATCAGTCTGCTTACCACACTTTAATAGTGCCTATAGGTACTATAAGTACATATAACAAAGTTACATCGGTACCGGTCAGAATTATCGAGGTTCGAACACGGATCTCATCGATCGTTAATTCGTATTACCGCTAGACCACGGCCGCTTATTAAAGAATTAAATAAATACTATTATAGAATTAAGTAGAATATTTGGAATAGCGTCAATTAATGTAGAGCTTTGGAAGAGAACAAAGACCCACATAGAACAGAGGAAATGACGCCATCACGTGAAGACGTATAACCTAGAGCATCCGTTCGCATGCATGAACCATAGCGTGGGTTGGGCTTAAATCCCACTTCAGCTCAGTAAATTTTTTCTATTAAATTATCATCATAATTTAATTATTTTTTTTATGGCGTATAAAAATTTGCCAGTGTCAAAGTAAATATTTTTGCATCAAGTTAATAACATTGTGCATCACGAGTCATTCATTCAGCACACTAAACAGTCAGGTCAAGTCTCAGTCAAGTCAAAAATTGTTCCAGTAAAGTGGTAGAATCTTTACTGAAACTTCCTAGGGAGTTTTGGAGGGAAAATGGAAACACAGGTTCTCTTCTTTTGAATTGTTTGCCCACACTCACGCACGTTCACGAACACTTAATGGTTAATAATCCACCATTATTACACATTAACACTCGAAGAAACACAAGTTTAGGAAAATAATTCAAAACAGACAACCTGACGTCTCAAGATGGCCGCCAATACTTCTCATAATTTAATAATAAGTATAATCTCGTTAATCTTTTCAGATAGAGAATGTTGCAAAACAATTAGGAATACAGGATGTACTAAAGACAAGAGCTGGTCAGCTTTCTGGTGGAGAAGTGAAAAGACTAACAATATCTTGTGAGATGTTAACTGACCCCCCTGTTATGTTACTTGATGAACCAACAAGGTATCTTTGAAAAATGTGATAAGTATTTTTATTATTATCATTTATCTACACGTCTTGAAATATTATTGCAAATGAAACTTACTGAAAATAATTACAATTGAAATGAAAATAGTTTGTTGGCATAGGCATGGTCTCAGTCTGACTTTACAATGGCTTCGGAAATGTATATGATGACTGCCACAAGAAACTCGTTAATTATGTGCATATAATAATTAGCAAAAATAAAACCGGATTTTAAATTCAGTGAAAAAAAAGGAATAATTAAACTCATAAGCATAAAAATAAAAAATAAAAAATAAAAATTCTTTATTAAGTACACAAAACAAAATATAAATTACATGAGTTGAGGACCCCGTACTAGACTATAGTCTGTATTACGGGTGTCCTCGCTCTTTTCCAATACACTTTAAACAAAATTACAAGTTACAAATTACAAGTGTGTGTGAGTGTGTGTGTGTGTGTGTGTATGTGTGTGTGTGTGTATGTGTGTGTATGTGTTACATAATTTAGATAATTAAATAAACTATAAATTATTAGTTAAAAGATTTTCAGTTTCACTATAGTTTAAATCCACTAGAAAGTCAGATACCTTATATTTACATTCCCTATAATTGTAATCATAAATATTTAATTTCTTATGTATAAAGTTATATAATTTTGAAGATAGATTGTAATATTGTCTATTTGCAAACGCGGTTTTACAAAAGATCATCTTACATGGATCTCGTTCTCGTCTTTTTCCAACATCTAAGGGGGTATACTCTAACTTACGATGTACTCGCAATATAGAGTTAAGGATAAAAAGTTGACGAACTGTCAACAATTTATTAACATGATAAAGTTCATAGGTCGGGTGTCTGAAAGGTTTATTTAGCAAGACCTTTAAAAGACGTCTCTGAGCCCGCTCAAGAGGTAGGAACTTGGTTTTTAATGCGCCTCCCCAAACTGGAATACAATAAGTGATTACCGATACGGCCTAATTACAGAAGCATAATTACCTGAAATTATATATACCGAATGTAACACCCGTGAAGTGACCTTGTCGCGTTTCGGGAATAGTTTGAAAGTAGCCGGGTATAACTAGAGGAGTGTGCACTGTCAATCTAAGATGGTACATGCTCGTCTCCTCAAGCCGGCATAGTGGAGGCGACTGCTACCCGCACAGGTTTCTCTGTAGTAGCAGTTGTTTCCATTCATGGACCGCACTCTAGCTTTACATCAGGCAGAGTGTTGTCACATGCCGAGCTACAATAAAAAAAATAAAAAAAAACCTTGGCACTGTCAATCTGGACGGTGTACTTTCGTCTCCTAGCATAGCGGAGGCGACTGCTGGTTGTAGATGTTTATATTGATGAAGTTTTACTTCTCAGTAGCTTCACTCAAAAATACTATTAAAATTACAGCGGTTTAGATTCCGTATCATCAGTATCCGTCGTTAAAGCATTAAGAAATATAGCATCCAGTGGTCGTACAGTCGCATGCGTTATACACCAGCCATCTTCAAAGGTTTATTCACAAGGCGATGATGTGTTGCTTCTGGCTGATGGGAGAACTCTATACGCTGGCTCTATTAACGATGCGCCCGATATTTTGACAAACGCAGACTTTATTTGTCCGCATTATTATAACGTAGCTGATTATCGTGAGTAAGCATTAATTTTAAATATACCTAGCACATTCAGAAAAGCAAAAACTAACCATATTAATAAAGAGTGGTAGGCAGAGGTATGATGGCCCAATCCACCAGAAAAGTGACTCAGTCGATTATTTCTTTTAATTAAGTTTGGCTTTTTAAAATGCCGATTTTTTTAATTAAGATAAAAATTAAACAGGGTAAAATCAACGCGTACACTTAAGCTGAGCTGAGGTGGGAATCGAACCAACGTCCTCCGCTTTGACTGACCCGTGGACTGAAGATAGCATGGGTGGAAACTAGGGCAAAGAGCTCAGCACGGTCACAATCTACCAAAGCTGGACCACTGGCTCTGACTTTAATATTGTTGGAATTAAATGAACAATAAATTTCAGTTTTGGAAGTTGCATCAGGTGAACACCAAGGAAACATAAGTATGTTGGAAAGTAAAGCAAAAAATTATACAAATGAAATAAGTAGTGTTGATGAAACTACTGAAATTAATGGTAATTGTAAGTATTCTAACTTATAAAAAAATAACATAGGACTTGAGGAATAAAAGCTATTTTGATTGTTTAAATTCGACTTTTTTATCAAGCATGGCACGACAACAATGGCTGCAAAGGTTAATAAACATTTGTATTGAAATAATCAAAATAAAATATTTTAATTATTACAGTATTACACATGTTTTGCACTAATCAGGCGTCAAAATAATAATGAAATGCATCGATAGATGTTGAACCAAACTGCGTAGCTCTTGTAATAATCTAATTAAGTTGCATTATTTACAGCAAAACCAATAGAAATTGAATCATTATTACAAAAACCAATGACAACAGATTCTAAGGATAGTTATATAAGTAATACGAGACAACAATTAAAAGCTCTGCTATGGAGATGCTGTATTGGTGCTCGACGTGATCTTCATTTGACACAAGTAAATACAATAAACCTTTACTCAAAGAGGTACACAAAAACTCTAGAGATAAAAAGAAAATACGTTTTTATAATAAGTACATGGCTTTATTATTTTACTACATTTTTTTTGCTCGATTTCTATCGTAAGGTATTCGCGCGACGCAGCGCCGGATTTAGACTTCGGAGGCCCATAGGCAGAGCATGTATGTTATGGAGGCCCTCAAATCATTTGTGGTTAACTGTTGAAAGTTTCTATTAATGTCAAGGTAAAGAAGAGAGCAACTAAATAAGCTGGCTAACACAAAATTTAAAACAAAACCCAGTATTTTTTTGTTTCTACTGAGCCTTTATCGATTTATTTTAATTTTTTGTTTTGTGGTGTGGTGGCGGCCCATAGACAACTGCCTATGTTGCCTATGCTTAAATCCGGCACTGGCGCGACGATTATATCCAGGATTATTTGAAACTTCTAAAATTCTTTTCTAAAACCCCTGTAATAAGCAATTAATTATTTAAATATTTTCAGATTCGAGTTATATGTCACATGTTAGTTGCTTTATTATTAGGCGCAGTCTATCACGGAGCTGGATCTGATGCGGCTAGAGTACACACAAACACAGCTTGTTTGTTCTTTTTTCTACTCTTTCTATTTTTCTCGAATTCTATGCCTACTATTCATACTTGTAAGTAAGATCAGTAATTAATAAAATAATAGAAATAAAATTAAATTAAATAATAACAATAATTAACTAGATAGTATACAATAAACCTAAGTTTATTGGTACTTATTTTTATTTTATTTATTCAGTAGCTCGCTATGAAAGCAGAAATGTCCGCATGCAGCGATCGTCTCGAACTACTGCCCCAAGACGGCAGACTCGCCACCAGCAATCAGTACACCACTTTTTTGTACATGTTATTTATATTTAAAATTATTCTATTTTTGTTACAGTTCCAGTAGAAGCGTCCGTAGTCCTTCAACAACACTTGAATAAATGGTATTCTTTGCCTGCTTATTGTGCTTCGAAAATCATTGCTGATTTGCCCATTCAAGTATGTCATTTACATTACTATAAGCATTAAAGAGTGGTAGGCAAACTGATGATGGTTGTTAGCCCAGTGTGCTGTTCTGGGGTAGTACCACCGCTTTCGAATGTAACACCCGTAAAGTGTCTTTGTCGCGAGTTAGGTATCTTTGTATTTATAGCGAGATGAGTATGCACTGTCAATTTAGATAGTGCATACTCGTCTCCTCAGGCCCGCATGGCGGAAGCGACTGCTGCCCGTAGACTGCTGTAGTAGCAGTTGTTTCCATTCATGGACCGCACTGTAACTTTACATCAAGCTGAGTGTTGTCAATAAAAAATATATGTTTACTTACTTTTCTCTCCATATACCACTTTTACCTCTACATGTGGTCGTTACTCTTTATTTTTTACCATTCCTCTTCGCGTATTGGCGAATTATCCTGTTTGGTTAGGCTAACCTAACTAAGCACGTGTCTGGAAGCGCAAGGATCAAAAGTAAACGAAGAGCGCGATATTGTTGGGGTGACCGACCTGCCTCCTGCCACCTACATCCTGGGTTGACTATATATTTTCAGCACATTAGAGTATATTTCGGAACTAGCTATAAAAAAAATACGATGTCTTGGAAAATTTAACAAAAACGCTCTACATCCTGCTATAGTAGGAATAGAGCTCACAATACAATACAATTGTCACGCCTTTTTTCCACAAGGATAGGCAGAGACAACGGAACGCCACTTACCTCGATCCTGACACAACACCCTCGCTTCCTTCGCATCCACAATTCTCTTCATGCACGCCCGACGGTTATGAGCACTAGGTGGCCCAGCTTTCATGAGGATGTCTCAGATTTGATCGGAAAACACCCTTCTGGGCCTGCCTTGTTTAATGCATCCATTCACATCAGATTTATATATTCCTTTCGTCAATCCAATAATACATTTTTAATTATTTCAGTTATTATGTGCAACGCTTTTTGTAATACCAGCATGGTGGCTGACGTCACAGCCTTGGGATAACCACAGAGTGTTACTAGCATGGATCGTTTGTCTTTTAGTCACTATATTAGCACAGAATTTTGGACTAGTAATTGGAGCTGCTTGTGGTGTGCAGGTACTTCCTAAAGATTTATCTCTATATAGCATACAGATGTAAAGAGACAGATCGCAATTCCGCGAACCGGAAGTTATCTGCTACTGTAGAGAAATCTCGGGCAGCAGTCGCCTTTATTATGCCAGCTTGAGAAGACGGTCATGTACCATCTAGATTGACAGTGCAAACTCCTCTCGTTATAAAAATTCAAACTATTCCCGAAACGCGACAAGGTCACTTCACGGGTTTTACATTCGAAAATGGTGGTACTACCCCAGGACGGCAGACTGAGCTAATAACCATCATCAGTCTGCCTGATGCCTGCCACTTTAATAAATACCTGTGCACTGACCGACCAAAGTATATATAACAAAGTTACATTGTTACGGGTCAGAATTTAGCAAGGTTCGAACACGGGTCTCATCGATCGTGAGTTCACGCGTCTTACCGCTAGACCACGGTCGCTTGAACAAGAACAAACAACAAACATCTTGTCGTATTTTTTCTCTTACTTTGAGTTAAATTACTATTTAGATGGGATGGGTGACGAAAAAATTAAATCTATCGAGGTATTTTTAAATTTTTATTTTATTTCTTTTGCAGCTCGGTTTATTCATAGTGCCAGCAGCCAATATCCCAATGTTGATGTTCTCAGAATTTTTCATACCTTATAAAGAAATGGCATCTTGGTTGCAACCCGTCGCAACAATATCATACTTTAGATATTCCTTTGACGCTTTTATGCAAATCGCTTACGGGTTTAACAGACCCAAATTAAACTGTTCATTACCTTTCTGTTTCTTTAGGTACCCGCAAAAATATTTGGATGAATTAGGGTTAACTACAAGTATTGCAACTGATATTTGGGTTTTGGTAGTGTGGATTTTTGTTTTACAATTGTCACTCTACTTGGTTTTAAGGATGCGGGTCTGGTTTGCTTGTAGATAATGAAGGGTTGGAATTAAAATTGGTTTAGTATCGGGCATAAAAGATCCTTTCTGGGTAAAAAAGGGTGAAAATTACTTTTATATAATAAAATTTAATTCATAAAGGTTGGGGGAATGCGTTCATTGCATTGTTTTGTTCAGAAAGAAGTATTTATTTATTTTTATTTACTTTAAAGTATGCAGTAAAGAACATTATTAACCTTTGAACCTAAGAGTAATGGGCCCACTATTTATTTCTTGAATTTATCGACGATTTTCAGTTAATATCGAAGAAAAATAAATCTACATTCCTTATAGCCACTCAATTTTAATTTTTGTACCCGGTTTATTGAATAATTAAACTTTTTCTGATGCAGTATTTGAGGTTATTATTATATTTATTACTTTGATAATTGATGAGTTTTTATGTAATTGTCTATTGATCGGCAAACGATGTGTTCATATAATTGAAATAAATTATGAATAAATAAGATGTTATTTTAGAATATTGTTTTGTAAACAAACTTAGATGTCAAGCGGACACACAAATGGGTATTGTCCTTCGAGTCCGATGTGCATTATAGTTAAAGAAATAAAACAATTAAATAACATACAAATATATTTTCATTTAGATCATTTAGTTAAGACAATTTGACTTATACCTTTATCTGACAAAAAAAAATGTTTTTATTGCTTTTTTTTCAACTTTTACTAATCTAAGAAAATTGAAATTATTCAGCCATGTCTTAAAAAACAACATTTATCTTATTTCACTAATTGTAAGCGTATATGGACAGCCCAAAATAATTAATAAATAAATATAATACTATTTATAATGAATTAAATTATAATTTTAAAAAAATCTAGATAGTCGCTCACAAAAGTTCGTTTTGTTCATAATACCTTTTTTTAAATTATTGACTCAACTTTGCAGTCAATAAACAATACTTAGATTCACTGCCTATAGAGGCATTGCGTCATCATTTTCTTCGAAAGCTTCAGTTTACTACATTTAATTTGTGGGCGACTATTAATAAATTTTAATATTGCACACGCTACAATCTCTTCTTTGGTAAACCAATATTAACAATACTGATAAAATTAATTCAAATTATTGCAAACAAAAAAATCTAAAATAACAACAACAGCCATAGACTAGGTTAACGAGTAAAACCTATAAACCACACAACGAAACGATTACGATGCGATATAGTGGAGAATTAACGAGTTCGCTTCGTATTCGCTTTGCCTTAACTACACCTAATACATTAGTCAGACAAATAGACATCCATTTATTAATACAAAACATTTTTTAACCGCAATCCATCTGACGCCGCTATGCCGGCTTAATAAGACAGTGCACTGTGACTAGGACGTTTTATGGGTCTTGCACTGGAAAGAGATGGTACTACCCCGAGACGGTAGGCATATCGTACAACCATCTAATTACGACTCCATTCTGCATTAATTTATGCGTTGTCCAAGACTTTAACGCGTTATACTATTGGCGTTACACGTTAAACGTGAAATCGAGCAAAACGCGCTTAATAATTTTACAATCGATCTAGCTGTAATTTTAATCGCAATGTAATTTTTTTTTGACAAATATTTACACGCCCAATGCCCAGTTTTGAAGCAAAACTAACATAAATTTAGGATCTTACTAACCCATGAAAAGTAACTAAGAATAAATATATAAATTTTAAAAATTAACATTTAAGCTAACGCTAATACAGATGGTGTCGTAGTATAATGTTTGTCATATTAATTAGATTAATTACTCAAGACAAAATATTAGGAAGTTCATTTGTAATGAAAACATATTTTTCTATATTTGTTTATATTTTTCTGTATACTTTCAGTATAATTTTCTGTTGATTTTGTTAAATTTAGGTTAAGTAGTGCCATGCCTAATATAATGAATAAAAAAAGTTTATATCTTGTGCAGATAATAAGAAGATTTTTATTCTCTGATTTTTAAGTTAGCTTTTATCTAAAATAACAGAATGAGTTTCTCTGGCGTGCTTATCACATCGACGATTAGGAGTTTGTAGGGAAAACATGTCTTTATTTTGGTCAAAGATTTCTTAAAATAAACATTATAATCTTCAATTAAATTCAATAATTTAAAACAATAAATATGCAAATCATCATCATTCAGTATATTTGTTAATAAAATTATCGTAAAATAAACGTTATTTGTTTTTATAGTATTAACTATAGTTTTTTTTTTTATATATTCCCTTCCTCAGTCTCCGGTATTGCATAATAATACTATAGCAGTATAGCCTCAAAATACTTTATAGGAACTAATAATAAATAAAGCCTCGATTTTAAGGAAACACGCATATTCAGAATACAATAAAAACTTAAATTAGTAGAAAAATAAGTTCGGACCTTGTGTATATAGTAATTTAGGCTGCCTTCACACATTTTCGGGACAACATTCGACTTATGTATGGACTAAAAGTCGTACGACATGCTGCTTAAAGACCGACGTCCACTAGGGGCTAGTTGAGCCGCGCCGAATCAAATCACATTACTTTTGCGTGCGTCCATCATACACGAATCGCGATATGTAAAATTGCGAGAAAACTGGGTTAAATTAAACATGTTTCTCTACTAAAATATAGTTAAATAGTATTTATCATGACTGTGTGAATGCTACGAAGTAGGCCCTCGGTTGTTTAGCCGCTACCGGCCACCCACACTTGTGCTGCGGTGTGCGAGACGGGTGGCGGTAAGCAACGCGTGGACATTTCACAAGAGCGAGGTGAAGGGGTCAAAGAATCGCTAAAACCTCCTCAGGTAATAAATGGAAGCAGTTTCATATGAAACAAGCGAATTTTTGCGAGCGATTCGGCACGCCCAGTGGACGTCAGCCATAAGCTGGGATCGAGTCTAAAGGATTTTCGCATGGTGCATGCAAGAAGCGCCGAACTAAAAATGTATAGGATTTGACGTTTCTAGAATTATTTTCCTAAACTTGTGTTTATTCGAATGTTAGTGTAATAATAGTGGATTATTAACCATTAAGTGTTCGTGAACGTGCGTGAGTGTGGGCAAACAACTAAAAAAAGATCATGTGTTTCTATCTTCCCTCCAAAACTCCGTAGGAAGTTTCTGTAAAGATTCTACTACTTTACTGAAGCAATTTTTGACTTGACTTGACTGTTAAAACTAAATACATAAATATATTTGTTAATCGGCGCTTCGCGCATGCACCATGCAATAAAGTTCTTGACTAGACCCATTGTCGCCCAGATTTGTCCGAAACATATCGGCCGGAAGATGTGTAGAGACAGCCTTAAAACTTTAATTAGAAGATACAATTATAGAAATTATTGTAAAGTTATGTCTAAATTGTATATATTTATATGAAATTATTTAATTTATTCTTTACCCTTGAATCCTCAGTGTTTTTATTTTAATATTAATTGCATTAAATACTCAAAATATCAATTAATATGGAATGAAAAAATTTGTGCATAAATTTGTCTTTTTTTTAAAATCACATTAAACTATGATACTTTCGTGAAACGCGGTATCGTTTTAAATACAAAACATCGTCCCCTACAAGTTAAAACTAAGTGTAAAAATTCATCATGTGTTTTGTGCAAATATAACTCTTTTTTTTTATTACTATTTAAACGTGAATTAAATTATTAAATAAATAAACTAATACTTAGAGCTCTCTCGTTTCCTTTTCAATTACTATTACGATCCGCCTTCTACTAATTTTATTAGTTTCCTGAAATAAAAAAAATACATCTAAGTATTTTTTTTTAAATTGTAGCTACAGCATATGCTAACACTCCGCCTGATGTAAAGCTAGATGCGGTCCACTGCCACCACGAAAAAAATTCTAGACGTCTATGCCGGCTTAAAGAGCCGAATGTGGACCATGGCTACTGATCTCGCGACAAAGTCACTTCACAGGTGTTACAATGAAATACGTGTGAAAATGATAGTACTAACCCAGGACCGCAGACTGGGCTAAAACCATCATCAGTCTGCCTAGCACTCTTTAAAATTTGTTCATTGTAGAATTCTTTTGCAGGTTCTTTTAAAAGGTAACTTTTTAATTATTTATTTTTTTATTAAATTGTATAATAGCCAATAATTTATTTTCTTATACTTACATGCAATAATCAGGCGGCAAATTCAATATCTTATACCACAGTATTACACTTAATACTAGAGACCACGACCTTAACGGCCCAAATATAAGTGCCATATTCCCATACTCCAACCAGAAGAAATATGCCAACAACATTTGCAAAGACAGCAGACATATAAAAGGAAAATTCACCAGAAACTTTTTAAATGTTCTCAAATTTTTCCGATACAATTGTGTATCCAAACACGAAGCTAAGATAAAAATAAGAGGTATTTGCACAAACATCAATTGAACACTTCCATACATATAAGTAAAAGGTTCCGGTATAAATGTGCCTTTAATGAGAATACCCCAAGCGAAAACGACCCCTATGTACCCATCAATAAGTTCTCCAATTATCCAAGGACCAATAGGCATGTATATGGCAAACAGGACTATCGGATAAAAAACTTTATCCACTTTACTTAGCATCCATGTTTGTCTGATCGCATGTCGGAACAGCCTGTTTGTTACTCTTGGTGGTCGCTTTTGAATTCGCATTATTAACAATGGTACTACATTTAATACGAGAAGAATTCCAAACAGAAACTGAAACTAAACAATACTGGATTATTATTAGTATTTGACAACACTCCGCCTGGTGTCAAGCTAGTTTTTCGCTCCATGAACAGAAACCATACCAGTACACCACGTTGACAATTGGCAATGCATTATATCCAGCATAATCAGTCTGCCTATGGCTCTAGTAAATAGTTTTATATAATACCAATAAAAAGAGAGAGATAGAGCGGCCGTGGTCTAGCGGTAAGATGCTTGAACTCACGATCAGTGTTCAAACCTCGCTAATTCAGACCGGTACCAATGTAACTTTGTTATATGTACTTTGGTCGCTCGGTGCCTATAGGCACTATTAAAGAGTGGTAGGCAGACTGATGATTGTTATTTGTCCAATCTGCCTTCCTGGGGTAGTACCACCACTGTCGAATGTAACACCCGTGAAGTGACTTGTTGCGTTTCGGGAATAGTTTGAAAGTAGCCAGATATAACGAGAGGAGTATGCGCTGTCAATCTAGATAGTACTCAAGCCGGCATAGTGGAGGCGACTGCTGCCCGCACAAGGTTTCTCTGTAGTAGCTGTTGTGGAAACACTGTCATGGACCGCACTCTAGCTTAAATCAGGTGGAGTGTTGTCACATGCTTAGCTACAATATAAAAAAAAATTACTTTGAATTAAAAGCTCAGAATATATTTTTAAAGAAATTAAATTCTTACCACATATGCAGCATCCAACATCAAAAGAATACGCGAAGTAACATAAAAACCATCAGCCTGTCCATCTAATGTGTAATGGTGATCAACTACCACCTCCCTTCCACTACCATCCTTGACCATTACAAATAATGTTTGAAAGCCAGATTTCAACAATTGAGGCGACCATTTGCAAGTAAACAATGGACCTTGTTTATTCTCACATAAGTCCCATTTTTCCCCATCAAATGATATAGTGACTTCTTCAATATTTGCATTGCTGAATGCCAATATTCTGACATGCGTTGAATCTAACATCAATTGCAAAGGCTCTCTACCTGGCATCATATACTTCATGTGTTTAGGATTTGTGATCAGAACTAAAGGCCAAGTATTATGTTTTTGGTCGCTAAATGATAAAAGACCATGATCAATAGCAATTAACCTGAACATCCTATTGTCTTTCCAATCTCCTAATTCAAGCTCCAGATACCCTTTCTTCTGTCTAGTGTACATCTCTTTAACTAGACCACCCATAGCATGAAGATGACCACAAACATATACCTGTGACTTCTTTGACTTTCCAATTAATTGTCTTAAATTCAATCTCAAAGTATCTTCCTCTATACTTAATATACAGGATGTTGGATAATGACCGAACCATATGAGATGATCCGCATTTCGATCAGCCTCTGCTTCAAGTTTACGTAAATTATTTTGTTCCTGTACATCTAAAATACCAATGAAATTAAATGGTCTCCGAAGGCCTGGGTCGGGACATGCGTCGACGCCAACGAAGCCAACATTAACACCATTATCATTTATAATATGTATATAAGATTTGGGATGTTTATGGCCTTGCACTGAATAATTGGTGAAATAATTTTCTTCAGAATTAATACTTCTTACATTGAAGTTATCTGAAAATTAAAACATTTATTTTTACCCGTGAAGCGACATTGTCGCGTTTCGGGAATAGTTTGAAAGTAGCCAGGTATAACGAGAGGAGTGTGCACTGTCAATCTAAGATGGTACATGCTCGTCTCCTCAAGCCGGCATAGTGGAGGCGACTGCTACCCGCACAGGTTTCTCTGCAGTAGCAGTTGTTTCCATTCATGGACCGCACTCTAGCTTTACATGAGGCGAAGTGTTGTCACATGCTGAGCTACAATAAAAAAAATAAAAAAAAAAACATGTAAAAAATGCTTTTTAACAGCTGTAAATATAGTGTTATGGGAATGCAAAAGCTATGTTTACTCTAAGGAAGAGATAACTACTTGGTGATAAGGTCTCCATATAAAATGTATATATTGATAAATTTTACTTCTGAATAATGAAAAAAATGCGAATGAGCATTCTCCATTGTTTAGTAAAAATATTGTGTAATATTAGAATATTAGCTTTTATCAAAATCAATTGAGTTTTACATATTTTTTTAATTGAACAATATTCAACTAAAGTTCAATAACAAGCAACAATATTCAAATAAAGAAATCAATGGAGCATTCATAACCAATGCTAATTAAAAAAAAAAACAACAGAATAAGGTCAAAGTAACCTTAAGTAGTGAGAACAAACATCTGTAATGAATTAATAAGTATATTTTTAAAAGATTTAATTAATTTAGTATTTTAATTTTATGGCTTGCACCCGGGTATAACAGGAGTTATGTGAACTATCAACCTAGATGGTGTTGTCTCCTCAAGCAGGCATAGTGGAGACAACTGCTAGCACAGACTGCTTTTTTTTTTTAATAAAATTAAGTATTTGTTTACCATGATTCCCTCTAATGTCCAACCAGACTGTATCATTAGTGATACCAGACTCTTTAATTATATTATGATAATAAATCCATTCAGTCTTAACTTGGGAACTACCCAAATTATCTTTGGTTTTTGCATCAGTCAAATCTCCGGAAGCCAAAACTACATTTGGCTTAATTATTTTCACTGTATTATCACAGAATTGTTGAAATTGTGATATTCTGCCTGGATCGCGAAATATGCTAATGTGTATATCTGAAATCTGAAAATGATTGACTTTTTAAAACTGAGTGGAAGGATTCTGACAATTAAATGTAATTATGTATTAAAAGTGATTTTAAAATTAGTTTTAAGTGTCTGAGAACCTTTGGAACTCTACCTGGGACTGATTTAACCCAATAATTATCAACTGGAAGTATCTCAAAGTTTTAAGGTCTGTCCTCTAATAGCTAGCCAAGAATTAAACAAACACAGTATATAGAACAAATCGTAATAGACAATATAAAAAGGGTATATACTTAATAATAATTTTAAAATAGCACCACTAACCTGAAGAAACCAGACAATATTTTCTGGAGTGTCAGTCATCTTACCATACTTCCTACCGAGATACAGCGATATATTCTCCATTTCGTCTTCATTTTCTGAATAAAAATTGTGATCAGTCGCAATAATCTTCAATATATTCGCAACAAAAATTGACAACAACAATAATACACATAGAAATGATATTGCTGTCTTAGACAGAATCATTTTAATGAACCACGCAATAATTTTCAGATCTTTTATTTGTCTCGGTTTATAGGAAAATTTTTAAAGACAAAAGGTTAACTCATCACGACGAAACAAACAATGAAAAATAAACACTAGCATTGCAACCAATCGTTCGAAATAAAAACTGTCAAGTTGACAGTAGTGATTGGTGTAGCCAGCAATTTAGTTTAAAACATGATACACGAATTTATTCCATGAGTTTTGGCGGCCATCTTGAGACATTAGGTTATCTGTCCTGAATTATTTTGATAAACTTGTGTTCTTCGAATGTTAATGTGTGATGATGGTGGATTATTAACCATTAAGTGTTTGTTAACGTGCTTGAGTGTGAGCAAACAATTCAAAAAAGAAAACATATGATTCTATTTACCTTCCAAAACTCCGTAAGAAGTTTCAGTAAAGCTTCTACCACTTTACTGTAGCAATTTTTTACTTGACTGAAACTTTAAGTGTCTATTTAGTGTGTAGAATGAATGACTCGTGATGCACAATATTATTAAGGGTGGCTTGCACCAGAGATGGCCGGTTAAAGTAACTTTGACTGTTACTTTAACTTTAACTTTGACAGTTACCTTTACTTTTACTCCACGCGCGTTGCACCATCGTGTAAATTAATTCATTATAGTTAAAAGGGTTGCTGGTGTAAATGAATTCTCTCAATACAAACAAGAGCGGCTTTTCAACGATTTGACGTTAGCGACATTGATTTAACTATTACTTTAACTTTGACCGGCCGAAATTCGCCAGTAACGGTTAAGGTTAAAGTAATCGTCAAATGTGACAGATTTTTTTTGAAGCAAACCAATTTTAACTTTAACCATTACTTTAACGTGACAGTAATAGTTAAGTCATATGGTGCAAATGGACATAACTAGATGCAAAAAATATTTACTTTGACACTGGCAAAGTGTTATAATGCCATATACAACTTAAAAAAGGAAAAGAAACAAAAAGTACGTGAACTTCAAATGCGCGCAATTTTTAAAAATATGATTAGGGAATGGTTATTATTTAAAAAAAAATGTTGATGGTTTAATAATATTGTTTTATTCTAGTGACTAGACTAGCTAACACATAACAGTCGTCACATGAGCTGTCCTCTATCTGAAAAACAATGTGTGCGGTTAAAACAATGTAGTAGTTTAGTTTTATTTAAATAGATACATATAAGAAAATCATATAAATTAAGGCTTTTCAACATTTTAGATTCTATAAAATGGATTATGTTACTTTACTTCGTAAATAGTGTCGCATACTATGACGATAATATAGAATGGTCGATTGGTGATGGGTAATAGAACAGCCAGGGAACACTTGAGACAGTATGTACTTACTCCCTGAGCACAGCCGTCTAACATCGTGTTTTGGGTTCAGATAGATATAGCAAGGTATAACGAGAGAAGTGTGCCCTGTCAGTGGACAGTGTACATTCGTCTCCTGAAGTCGGCATGAGAAAAATCTCTGCCTCTGTGTGGTATCAGTTGCTCACCGCACAGACTGCACATTAGTTTATCATCAAACATAAAAATCAGGCGTTATAATAATACCTATATTTGAACTTAGCGACCATTGAGATTGGACAAACACTTTTAACTAATAAATAGATACATATTCAAGTGGCAGTATAATATTGTAAGGAATGCTGGAAGGCACCTAGTGTGACTGCCTATGCGTAGGAAAGTTCTACGGCATAATTACTCGTTCGTTCGCACAATTTATATTTTTACCAATATTACAACGTCTATGTGCATTGTGCATACTGAGGTCGGCACAGCAATTATTGAATGTAGATGATCCGGCAAACCCAGGCGCAGGCTAGATGCATTCCGCTCTCGCGACGCGGACGCCGAGGAGTCGCGTACCTACAGCGGGCCCCAGTACCCGCACTATCTTGCCGCATTCCAGCGGAGTGGCGGTCGCGGCGCGCCCCGCACATGCCTTCACTCACCGACCCACGCGAGCTCAGTCACTCTTGCGCGCTCAGATAGGTTGTGCCTATTCTTGTTTATAATTTTTGTGTGCTCGACATTGATACTGATGTGTTTCGTGTTTGATTTGTGGTTATAGTGCAGTGCCCATCGATTCGATGGTCGAAGCCCTATTTGGAAGTGAAGCCCTATTTGGATTTATTTAATCTAAGGATTTATTCATTCATGGTGAGTACGTTAAAGGGATGTAAAGGCTGTTTTTGCGTTGGGTGGTGGAGTGCGCGCGCTTTCACGATGCGGCCACTTTCATACGCATAGCTCGCATTCCGAGCGCCCGCGCCGGCCGTGCCGCGGACGCTGACCCCTGCGCCCGCGCGGTCTACCTCGCGCCACGCTGCTACCACTATTAATTATTCACTTAAACTATCATCCATCTCGACAACGTTAACACAATCTTCATATAAGTATTTAAAATGCTCAAAGTTACAAAAGTTGATAAACTATTCAACAATATTGTCGTGCCATGGTTCACTCAATGTTTTGGTTTTTTCAATCGTATACTTTTAAACACAACTTGAACGTGATAATGCACGCAGATACGGAAATAAAAATCGTAAAATAAATTCAAATTACCGAACACCTAGCTAAGCAGCCAGCTACACTTACAAGAAGGTGTTTCCAAATATTGACATAAGATGTAACATACTTTAGACCAGTTTAAACATTGCCAAAATAAAATGTAACTTCGGATTAAAATCTACGTTAGACAGTTACTATCTACTATTAGAAACTGGTGAATGGTGACCATTCTGTCAATTATGTAAATGTTCAATGTATTTTTGTACGACAACAGATTACTATTAACTTTCAGTGATATGAAGATATAGCCGTTTTGAAGATCAATAGAGGTTAATGGGTATTATGTAGGTATGATTAAATTAGGTGATAAGTATCTACTTCTTAAGATCTATTTAAAAAATTAAATTAAATCCATTTATCTAAATAGTTTTAAAATGAAAAAGGAGTATTTGTGTTGATAATGAAAATAAATTAAAATACTTTGTGATACAAAACTACGTTTAATCTAAAAAAAAGACACACAGCGATTGCTTTCCCACGCGATCTCTTTAACCAGGTATTACTCTTTCAATACTAAAATGTTATTGAGTGTTATATGAGTATATTTTGTCTTTAATAGTTTTTTAACTATTAAACCCTTCCTGGGGTACTGGAGTACCCCATGAGTCTCAAAATCCTAATAACTTTTAAAATATTACTTTTTTGCAAAAGTCACTCTCGTTAGTTTATATTATAGTTGACGTGTAATTAGCTTAGTGAGCCATATTCGCTTGAAAAAGGAATTAGCTTCTAGAGGGCAGTTGGGGTACACCGGTACCCCGTGGATACCAATTGTATTTTTGTTGCAGTTATAGATATTATTTTTTTACTTTTGCTAGTATATTTGTACATATGTACGACATACTTTTTTCTATACTGTGTACAGTGCTTTTGGGAAGAACCTGAACCCAGCAGTAGACATTTATGACTTGATAATGTATTTTCAATTCAATAATATTGTACTAGTCAGATGTAACGCACCAGCTCGAACTCACAGAATTAAGGATGATGAGATAGAAGTTGTCTCGTTAAGAAAGGTATAACTGTGGTCGGGACAGTGTAGAAGAATAAGTATGTATTAGGAGATTGTGACTATCCCCCGTAAAGTGTTACATAATAGCAAAATTACAATGGCCAAGTTTGCTCCGGGATATTAGGGAAGACATTTGTGATATGTTAAATAACGATACGAAAGAGCGTAGATTGGTCCCTAATGTTCCCGAACCAGATCGCTACTCCGTCTGTCCATGCATAAAATACAAGAAATCGAGATCCGCAATTCTTGTCAATGCTACATTTGTATTGACTACAAACTCAAAATTTATCCTACTTTTAATGAAAAAGATACTCTATTAATTTTAGTTATTATAGTTTGGAAATATATAACTGCCTATTTTATGTCTTCTGTGTGGGGCACTGCTGTACCCCGTGGTAGGAACATCATATCATTAAAATGTGGTTTAAGAGTTAAATGTAAAATCAAGCCGCAATGGACACGCAAAGATCATTAACGTTAAATGACCGCGACATCAGCCGTTGCATTCACATTGCTTGTTTTTTGATATTTCAATTATATTTTGTGTTTTTTACCAAATATTGGTACTATAGTGTTATGTAATTGATATTGGACCAATAAATGTTTTTAAAAAATGAAGAAAATAATGAAAATCATGACGACAAAAAGAAATACTTATACCGCACCCTACAATGTAGATATTTTATAAATCAACATTATGTAATAAGGGCTATCTCAATTTCAATCGTTATTTTGTTCGAAAGGTTCCAGTCCAGTCCAATGATAATCCAGTAATCCAATCCGAGTCATTCTAGTCCAGTGCTGGACTGGCCCAGCTATTCTGGCTAGTCATTCTGTTGGGTCGATAAAGCTGTAGTGACAATGATTTCAAAAATTGATTTAAAACAGTTAAATTTTACTAAGTATAGTTAGAAGAAGTAAGTAGAAAAGCTAAACTGAATTGTTTGGTTTTTAGTCAACTTTATTGTTAGCAAATGGAGTTACAACAATGGCGTGTTCCCAAAAAAACAACAATGCATGTTCACTGTTCACCATCCAGCACTGGATTGGCCGTCTACAATATTCCAGTGACGCTGGAATGAAAAAGTAGACCGTCAATCCAGTCACTGGAATGGGTAGGTATATTCCAACACATTTCAGTGCCGGTTTACTTATTCTAGGCCTGGATTCCATCGCTGGACTGGAATGCCAAAGATCGAGCATTAAGGAGCCTTTAATTAAGCTGTTTGGTCGTAAAATTAGGGAAGTTAATCAAAAATAGTTAATTATGTAGTTACAATCTTGAACTTAATTTAACAAACATCATTAAAATTTAAACACAATAATGGTGAAATAACAAACAATACATAATAACAATACAAATAAATACAACAGAACAAGAATGATAGTGAAGTTCAGTAAGACGGCCGATTATGTGATAGCTAATAACACTGTAACAAGTTATTTAGGTACTTAGGTAATTTAGCAAATATTCTTTGCACTGGCAGAAAATCACAAACGTCTTATTCCATACCTATAGTACGAATCAAACTTTATGGCGGCTCCGAAGTTAGGCACAAGTCGCTGCGCATTACACAAATTGAGGGATCAGCGGGACTCGATGAAGGTGAGAAGGAATTGTACACCCCCGCATTTTATATACTCTATTCATATTTAAAATTAACTCTTAATTTTATTATTGTACTGTGCGAAGTAGCACCCGCAGCCAACTTCGGAGATGCCATAAAGTTTGATGTGACCTAAACTATTCTAAAAATCCAAACAGCATTTCGAAACATTGTTAAATAAATCCTCGACAAGCTTTATTAATTATTTCAAAAAGATATTGCAGTAATAACAAACCGATATTAGCAATCTAAAGAAGGTACCTACCTAAAACTCAAACGATAAGCTAATGTCATAAGAACATCGTTTGATAAATAAATTAATCATTATAGAACATTACCACGTCCGCGACCGCATTCCAACGACGTCATAGTCAATAAAGCTAAGTAGAACGAGCAAGCTACAATGCAAAATAAACTGACTCACGTTGCAAGAAAATCTTCGCAAAATTTACTTGGACGTGTAGGTGATTTGATACCATATTTACTGGTACGTAAGTCATGTCCTATACCTAAATGGGAAAAATAACTATGTATTCCACATCCAAAATTGTACGTATCTCTAATTACAACAAATCATCATTTATTTTTGATATTGATATCATCTGTAATTATTAGTTGTTTTGGATATCCTGCTAAGTAAATAAATAAGTCTGCAAATATAATGTCGAGGAGTTATTAGACATAAATCTGATCACTGTTGGGATTGTGATGAAAGATTTCAACACATTGCTTTTTGGAATAGTCTATCAAAACTGACAATAATGTCTGTAAATGTAAACCTTAAGGCACCTATTAACAGTTTCAAGTATATATTTATTTGGTATTTAACGCAGGATTGTCAAATTAAAGTCCTTAAAATGTAATGACGTAAATGCATAACGCACGTCAACCAGCAATGATGAAACTACCAGTAGGTATCTATGAAACTCGAAATTCTAATGACTTTACACAGACAAACTCTACACAGTTTAAGTTACCAAGATGGACATTCCTTATCTTTTGAAGATTAATCGTCGCCATTGTTCGGGAAGTGAGAACAATAAATCATTCTTTTTAAAATTCTGTCCACTATCGTTCTGACAATTTGTGAAGTGTCAAGTTGATTGGAGGCACGATGTCGAAAAATGGAGGCAGAGTCGGTGTTCGTAGGAAGGTATGCGCGGACGCAAGATGCGCGGTCGGCGGGGAGGGGCGCTCGGCATCTGAAGGTCGTCCGCATTCCACGCGTCGCCGTCCGCAGCTACCGCGCTTACGTAGCGTCCGCCGCCCCGCGCACCCGGCCATGCCCGACCGGTCCACACGCCGCGCCTAATCACAACTATCGCGCATTTACTAAAACAAAAAACATGTTTATCGAGCGACTCTGCCAGAGGTGCCGGATGGGATGAAATATTTTCGCGTCGAGCTTTAGGAATCGGAGGCCACTGCAGGCTGTATTCGAAAGGCGCGGTCATAGTTCACCAACATCTACATCAGCAATTCCCTAACAGTTAGCAGACTCTTTGACCTGACATAAGTAGTCGGAACGATTTACGAGTATCAATATTTGGTGTTAAGCCACCAACTTTCACAGGCTAACATAGCACAGAGTAATGTTAAAAATAACTATAAAAAAAACATTTGAATAAAACTCATAAATTACCGTCAACCTTCACCTTGTCACAAATTGACAAAATGATCTCATCCGTTCGCTATTGCAATTATTAATAAATACATATGAATAAAATCAACGAAGGAATATTATGTGCTTTTAATACCACTTAATCATAGCGGCTCCTTTAAAATCTTGATATTGTAAAGACTATTATATAAACAATGTAAAGAAAGAAAAAGGGCATCAAAGGACGCAGGTAGCCAAATGGAGATGATGAAAAAAAAAGATCGTGGAATGCACAGATGGCGCTGTTCCGGACATTCTTTTGCCAGAGGCTGTTCGAGGGAAGACATACCTGTATATAGCGAATTATGCATATGTGGCAAAATACAACGGAGTGGAGACCCATTCGCTGTGTGGTCAATCCTACGTTTACAGTAAAATTATTAGTTTTAAATAAATTGCAGTTTGATCGAAAATTGATAACTAAGCTCATTAAAGGTTAACTGTTAGTGGTATTTTAAAAATAACTTTGGTAATATTCAGTACTAGAAAGGACCAGTTAATCGTTTACGTAAGAGACAACAGTTAGTGGAAAGAACCACAATTTGTTTTGACATTATTGATATTTGTTTAATTACTGATGATGGAAAACATTTTAGGTATATTTACGAAATAAATTTGAACAAATTATTAAATATAATCGATAATAATGAAGACACTAAATAAGGAAAATTGCAACACTAAGTTTAAATTTGCCATTGTATTCGTTTATTCATTGTTAATTCTATAATAAAGAAAAAACGGAAATATCACAATGTGCTACTAAGGGACATGATGACATTGAATTTGAGGACAGAGATTGCTACACCAAAGTTATTTGCTAATCTTAGCAATACAAAGATAAAACTAGTTCAAAGAAAGAGATACTGCTTAACACGCATTTATATGTAACCATAAAGGCATGATTTAGAGTTAACTCGATAAAACTTGTTTAGTACATGAAGATTTAAAACATAATTAATCAACAATTTCCTAATAACTTTGAGTTAATTACTCTATCGGAATATTAATTGATTAGGCTACTAAAATCGATGTTGTAATTTCACCTGCCCTATACCGCTCGCTTACTTCACAGACGATCGAAAAAGATTCGGACAGTTCTTTCTTAATTGTCAATCTACGAAACTGTGATACTAACGTCCCAGGAACATCTTTCCTCCTTCCTACAACCTGTGATGAAAGGTATCTCATTAACTCCGCGAATCTTCCGTGGCAACCTTCGCATATGTATCTCATTCCGGCTTAACATCAGGCGAAGTCAGTTTTTTTACGTTACGTTACATTTACAAATTAGTCTAATTTATGAAGAGGCATTTTAGTTTTAAATCTTAAAATTTATCATGTTTTAGGTCGAGTAACAGTTGTATCGAGATGCGACATGCGTGCTCTATGCTCGGTTCGCGGGCCGCTCGGTGGAGAGGCTCGGGCGCTCGGTGCGGGCGCGCGGCTGCTGTCACTGCGCGTGCCAGGCCGGCCGCAACCGCTGCACTTTGTAGTCGAGGCCAAGGCGAGAGTCAAGGAGCTTCGGGCGCAAGCACACGCGCAAGCCAATCTCCAGGGCATGATCGACACAGACTTATTTGGACTCGCCATCATGCAAAGTAAGTCTAATCAATGCCTTCTGAAAAAAATTGGTGCTCGCACATCGAGGTCACATTCCTCGCAGGTACTCAACAAGCAAATGATTCGAGTAAGCATTGTTCTTAACCTGCATAATACCATCGCGTACAATAACATCGTCAGAAAATTAAGTTAACAATGAAATTATGTTTAGCTAACATAATTGTGATTATAACGTAATCGCTGATTAAATATTTAAGCTATTGCATAACCAGTTGAGTAGGTACAAGTTGATTTCATATCAAATATTTCTCTTTACAGATGGAGAATATTTATTTGTTGATTTAGAGAGCAAACTATCAAAATATGCGCCAAAGAGTTGGAGGTCATCTCATACACATGTAAGTTTATTATTTTATCTACTTTCTACATTGTAGAAAACTATGCAGTGATTGTCTGCGCACTCACTTATAATTATGAAGCAAAGCGATGATGGCGCCACTTAATGCCGTTATCAGACACAATTATTTTTCTTATATGGACATTTTTTACTGGCGCTTCAGCTCGTTAATGTACAGTTCTAAAGAGGTAATTGTTTTCTGTAACAAATGTAACACGCAATAATTTAACTTTACAGGGTTTGGATGCGAATGGAAAGCCGCTACTAGAATTACACTTAGCTGTACAGTTCCATGTTGAGAGTCCTCTACTGCTTCACGATGAAGTTGGTCGCCATCTTTACTTCCTCCAGCTTCGATTTAACGTGCGCTCCAGAGACATTCTTCCTCCAGAAATGTTGCTGCTTCTTAACGGGTTGGCATTGCAGGCCGAGTACGGTGATGCCGACAGTTATGAGGAACGCGACTATTTCAATGCTGAAGAATACATTCCACCTTCAATGTCTGGTGATTGGGTGTCCGCAGCTATGAGAGCTTGTCATCGGGAACATCGTGGGCTGTCAAAGGCAGATGCAGAAACGCGTTATATACGTGAAGTGTGTCTATTACCTGATACCATCAACTCCCATAGGTACAGATTAAAACAATCCAAAGCTGAACCGGAACCTGGAACTGCTCTGTTACTTGTAACAGCCAAGGGCATAAAGATCTTACCTGACAATGGCCCTATAACGAGTTTCATATGGAGTTCAATAGGAAAGCTCAGTTTCGATCGCAAAAAGTTTGAAATTAGAACGGAAGACGCAAAAGTTACTCTATATGCATCTACAGAAGATAAATGCAAATATATATTTTCTTTGTGTAGAGAGACGCATCAGTTTTCTATGAAAATAGCATCGAAATTGAATGAAATTTTTGGAAAAGAAGAGGAAGAAAGAAAAGCTTGCTACGGGTATTCTAAATCTTTTAACCTACATAATAATCCGAATAAAAGTGAACAACGAATATCTGTTATCTCAACGACAAGTTCAAATACGACATCTGGTATCGTGAGTGATCGTGTACAATCAGAGGATGAATTAGAAATTATGATAGATTCACCTCCAGCACCTTCGACAGAGAGTTTGGCATTCGCTCACCTCTTGGACTCTTCTAATTCATATTTCATGCGTCTCTCGCAGAATAATTCACCGCTGAGTAAAACGACCTCATTACAACCGAATAAAATAAAAAGTAAGAGTCGAATAAATAAAATTAAAAGCGATAACGATGGGGTTAGAAGTGATTTCTCTTCTATTAGACATAATTCTCCTCAAAAAGTAGACGACGCGTCGCCAGAAACGACTGAAAATTGTAACACTAGTCCAAGCTCTAGTAAATTGAAATGCACAGGCTCACAATGTTCATCGTCATGCAGTACGGTTATAATGGCAAGGGCAGGTTTAAGTACTCTCAGCCGGGCATCTAATTCTAGCAGCTTAGAACTAAGTTTCAATCATACTGCACAAAATTCAATATTAAGCGACAGTATGCCAGGAAATGATATAGATTATACACAAGAAACTAGCTTGTACGATGGAATCGGGCAAGCCATCACTGTAGCAGCTTCAAGTGAAACGAGTGGCGTCTACACAATGGGGAGTTCAGAAATCACATCAACTTTAAAAACTGCCTCAGAAGACAGTAGAACTGATTACGATGGATCATCGCATTATGGTAGCTATAACATAAGTAAAGAAAATGAGTTAGCAGAATTTGACAGCGTGTCATCTATTTTAAACAATAAGCTTAAAAGATCAACACATATGGAAGGTAAACTTATAATGAGATTGCAATGTGGCACATCTCTATCAGCGGCAGATTGCGTGGATGGTGTGTTTTCTGAACAAGTACAATCAAATGAAGATGTCTTTCGTCCAAGAGCAAATTCTAGTGTAAGTGCTATATCATTTCACGGCGACGGCAGTGATCCCACAGACAATCAACATAACCTTCTTAGTGCTAGTGAACTTAGTGATTTAATAGTCGGTCGTGGTGTGTATCCAACACGACAATCGGTTAGTGATACATTAGATTCAGTTTCAGATTATGTACGATTACCATTACCTTTCTCTGGAGATAGTTATATTCAAGGTCATGAGGATACAGCGCCGTCTGATGACAATGACCCAGACGGCTCTTTCTTTGACAGACCTCCTACACCTCCTGCAAGAATTGATAGTAGAAAATCATTAAACTTATCACTTCCCAATATTTTCAATGTTGAAGAAAGTAATACCCCACGATTTCCTGACAAACCTCCGCCGCCGTATGAATACAATCATAAAACGTTATCCTCTTACGTACCTCCTCCGATGAAACCACCCCCCGCCTATCCTGGACCGTCGACTCCTCCTAGACAATCGATAGAAAAAGAGGAAGTAGCAGCTCGCGTTGTTACATCTAAGCCTATGATAACGATCCTAAAAGCAGAGGCGGGTGAAGTTAATTCACCAAGTGAAAGAACCTTCGCGAGTCCTATGGTTGCCGAGCATAGGTTTCAAAAATCGAAACGACCTCAAGTCTCTAGCCACAGGGCTGATAAATCAAAGTTGGTTCAAGAGATTAATAATCTTAATTTGTCTCCTTCGAGAGAAGGCACATCGAGAGGGATCGATTCTAACGTATTAGTGGCGATGATGAAAATTCCACCCCCACCAATACCGCGACGCTCTCGTTTACCTCCACCACCTCCTACATCTCGTATGCCGCCCCCACCTCACAATCCCATATTTCATCAGCAACTCCATAGTGATGTCGATTACGTGTATTACCCGATGCAAGACCCGGCAATATCACAGCAAAATTATTTGGATCACAAATTAACACAATCCCGGTCTGTATCAAATATTCATAAAAGCAGCTTACAGTATAGAAGTACGCCATACCTTTCTACGTCCTTGTCTGCTTCTTCCATGTATGGTTCAATACAAAACTTATCAGATTCTTATGTGCAATTACCAGGTGCCAGAGCTAGTTTATTTTCGTTAGCTAGTCCAACGTCTTCCATAAGTAATCATTCCATGCATATAGATAGAGCCAGAGTGCCACGAATGATGGAGTCCTCGAGATTTGCAAAATCTGATGAAAACATTTTAAATGCATGTAATCCCCCGGTACGAACAAGGCGTATGCCTCCGCCCCCACCGCCGCCGTATGAGCACAAAAAGAAACTACCCAGTCATTTAAGAGACCTCAAAGCGCCAACCGTCGTTCCGAATGGTGACTTACAACGATTAAAAGACGCTAAATGTGACCTAGATATAAAAACTCTTAGAGAAAAAAGTAAAAATCTAGACTTACCTCTCATAGCCGCTTTATGCAACGATAGATCGTTGCTGAAGCAGACGAAAGCTTTCGGTGCTCCAAAATTAGGTAAACAAACTATAAACAATGGTATCGATTGTGTCAAGCCCGTACAAAACACCACCGATAACGTAGATATTAAGATTAAACAAGATTGTAATGCGAAACCCGTGATGCACGGAACGCAAGGTAGAAAAATTTTAGTTAGGAATCCCACAGACAAGCTTCCCGCATTACCATCGGAACCTCACACACGAAGGGCATTGTCCAACACGTATGTAATGCATCCAAATATTAAGTCAAAGAAAGCTCAACCTAGTTCATGACCACAGTAGATCGTGAATCCTTCCAGTGCTATCCACCGGTTTAATCGAAGTCAATCATGCCATTCAAACAAGACTGAACAGTATTGTAATAAGTAACTTGTCATATGTTATAAGTTTCAAACATTGTTTCTTTGTTGTATTA
The DNA here is from genome assembly GCA_948150575.1 of Tinea pellionella. Lineage (NCBI taxonomy): Eukaryota > Metazoa > Arthropoda > Insecta > Lepidoptera > Tineidae > Tinea > Tinea pellionella. Next base: position 6,451,592 of record OX411252.1, read on the forward strand.
ATAATTATCATACAAGAATATCACATATCAACTAAAATTATTTAATCAGTAGAATCTCAGATCGTATTTTATGTTAATGAGTGTTACCGGAACTCGTTATGTTAAGTTCTATTAACAGTAATTTAGAGTTCCTTATTGTTATTCATGAATTGTATCTCATCTTTTGCATCAAAGTTGAATTTACATCTTAATAATTTTAATAATATTCTAATAAGTTGCCAAAATGGCAACTCACATTTTAATGTTAGAATCTCGCTACATTCCGGTTACTAGTTGTATTGTTAACAATGGAGATAGATATAAGCTATTGTGAGGTTTTTGGTGATTTCGAGAAAATATACATCCATTAGTATGGAATATTAAAAATACTCTGTAATATTTAAAAAAATGTGATTAGTTTGTAATAAGTGGGAACAGAAATGTTGCTCAATTTGTAAGGACCAATAAAAGGATGTAATTCATTAATTTATTTATTTTGTTCACAGTCATAATATGTAAATAATAATTATTTTACATAATTTTTTGTTTGTAATGTGTACAAATGTATATAAAATATTTGAGAAATATTCAACAATGCTTTTATTTCGATTTTATAAAACAAATAATTGATATAAACATAAGTATAATATTTTTATTTACATAACTAGATAAGTATGAAAGGAGATCGATGAATACTTAATTTTTTTATCTTTGGTATATTATTTTGAGATTCTCTTATAAACACTGCAAAATTACTTTTCTAATTTAAGTATAATAGCAGAATACGGTGGGAAAGTAATTTCATTAAAATATATAACTCCGCCAACGAGACTGGTATTGGTTCCGGCCACAACAGTTCCGCCATAAAACATAGTAGTTAAATCAGTAGATATGGGTTTACCGCCGAGATTCCCGATAAATACACAAGTGTTTCTACGAGGATACCATCTCTCAATTATAACCAAATCGTTTTCTGTTTTACGTACTGCCGCGTTCTTCAGAATACTTCCTTCTTTATAAATAGAATTCAGATATATTGTTGGCGTACTCAATCGCAATTTAATAATGTGTTTAACCACATCCAAATAATGGAATCTCGGGTCTAGAACAGACTTCGAATTCCAATATAGAATAGCATTATTCTTATCACTATTCATCCATACCATCGGCACTAAATTGTGTACATGTTTATGTTCATGAAAGTCAGTTTCTACTTCATGTCTCGGAAGACCACCCAGACCAATTTCGTCACCATAAAAAATGCTAACTGTCCCCGGTAGCATCAGTTCTAAAGCTGTCAATACTAAAGTGTTATTCTGATGTTTAATTGAAACTCTCTCGCTGTTTATATTTCCGACGTTCCAATGCACCCACGGATGATGGGGTTTCATCCAAAGAGTCCCACTTACTATTTCATCAATTTTCTTTTTTAATTCATCTACACCATTTTTTAAGTCAATATGAATGTCAATCATGTCAACACGGGAAAGTAAAACATCAAGAGCAGTTCCTTTAGCTTTGACCATCGCTTCCTCTGAGGCAATAAATATTTTACCATTACCGATAGTTTGTTTCCAAGTTTGAAGGCTTTTCGCAAAAAATGGTTCATCAACATATTGTTCTAGATTTTTCAAATAGAATCCATCTACCTTTTGGGCACGGGCCCAGTACGAAATGGCAACTGTAGTCGGGTCTCTAATAATAGATTCATTATTAATGTCCAGAGCTTCTGTAGAATTTCCATTTAGCGCTTTCATTGAGTTCATTATTGATATCACAGGTATATCTAAAATAATAGACATGTTTCTATTGTGAACTTCATTTACTAAGTCCTGAAAATCTTTCATAGTACCAATGCTCCGATCTATCTTCAAAAGAGATGTTATATTGAAGTATCTTTCAGGATATTGTTGAGCTTCGTAAATATAGTTTAGTCTGATAGCAGAAGCACCTAATTCCTCAATGTAGTCTAGATTCTTTATTAAACCTTTCAAATCACCGGTGCCATCATTATTAGAGTCTTTAAAACTGGCAGGAAATACTTCATAAAATACCTTTCCTTGGTACCATGGTAGGTCTGGATTACAGGTTTTTGGTATTGTAATGACCATGCCAATGATTGCTCCGAGACAAGCGATCAGGCCAGAGAGGACTACCCACAGTAACACTTTACGAATTAACATCCAGTTCCAGTTGACAAATTTTGGTAGTTTATGATTGATAACATTCGTATTACCATTTAGTTTTATATCATCATTCTGAAATAGATTTTAAAACTCATATTTATTAAATATACAATTGTGACATTTATAATTTTTTACTAATAGATGCCGTTTCAACTTAAATTTGCTTGTAAACGGTAACAAGAGGAGTGTGCACTGTCAATCTAGATGGTGCACATTTGTCTCCACAAGCCGGCATAGCGGAGGCAACGTTTCCGTTAGGCGGTCTACTCTAGCTTTACATCAGGCAGAGTGTTGTCACATGCCAAGCTACTATAAAAGAAAATAAACAAAGATAAAGACAGGCTAAGACCAAGTTAAGATTAGGCGCTAGAAATTGTACGAATTGTTGTACATTCAATGTGCTTAGGTCAGCATGAGAAGGTAGAGGGAATAACAGCATGTTTTCACTAATTTCCATGTGTAAACCTATGTTTTAGCACTTACCTTTTCAGTACATTAGTTACAAAGCTTTACAAACTTTTTATTATCTGTATTTGTTTTTTTATAGTGGCTTGACATGTTACACCACCTGATCTTAAGCTATAGTATGATCCTTGATGCTCAACAACTGCTTACAAAGAGAAAAGTCTGCATGCAGTCATCCCCTCCACTATGTCGGTTCAAGGAGACAAATATACACCACCCATTGACAGGGCACGCACCTGGCTACTTCCAAGCTGATCCCTGAACACAACTAGGTAACTTAATCGGTGTTACATTCGAAGGTTACTACCTAGAATGGGAGACTGAGCTAATAACCATCATCAGTCTGCCTACCACTCTTTACTTGTATATGTAAATTGAGTTATATATGTCAGAACGGTCATGAATACGGACTCTAATTTGAACGATTACGGAAACTAACTTGGAACAAAATGACCACGTATTCATGAGTACAAGCACTAACTGAATATGAAACAAAAGCGTCGTTATGCTTTGACAGAGTCTCTGAAAATACACGACGCGTCGAACACCCTGTGACTTGTTTGTGCGGAGGAACTGTCGTGTTTCAGCATATTTGCTTAGTTATCACCCACAAATGGAGGATAGAAGCCTTGGACCGCTCTCCCGTTCTGTCATATATTTAAATACTTTAATTGTTTTTATTTATATGATGTATGCATATGAATTATAATTACCTGTCCGATAACAATGTCTCCAGTTTTACTAAGAGTTTGGTAATCCAACATACTTATGTTGTTAATCAACTGTGCACTCACTGGATCTTGAACTACAGAGTTGGAATCACCTGATGAACTTGAATCACCAGCAAGAGCATCTGTAACATTAATTTATTGGAATTACACACAAAATAACAATTTTTATAACAATATTGGTTTCTATTTAAATGCAAAATTAAACAATGTTTACTAAGAACTCATGTAACCACATAGTTTATATTTAACAAACTGACATACCATTGCTTTGAAGTGTCTCCATATTTGGTTCTTCAGTTATTCCCAAAAAAGCTGCATCATTCATTTGATCTGATAATGGATGCTGAAAATCCATTTGAGTTGGACTCGGAGTAGTTGGTAATAACAGGCATGTTGATGACTTTACACCCCGTAAATAGTCTAACGATTCCAACGCAGTCCCATTGCTGCTACTCTCCGGCAGCTCATTCATCCTTAAGAACCAATTTAAAGTTTTAAATTGCTATTATTATAAATTGTTATTACACCAAAGATCTAATTACCCGTAACGTTAATAAGCGACGTAGTATGGATCTTCTATTTCTGAGATTCTTCAACCAGATCTGCCTGAAACAGCCTGAAAAATAAAATGTCAATGTGAGTGACATTTCTATTTTTATTTTAGTGGTATATGCTATTATAATAAATTGCCAGTGTCAAATTAAATATTTGTATCAAGTTGTGCATCGGAATTTTGGCGGAATCTTGAGACATTAGTTGTCTATCTTGAATTATTATCCTAAACTTCTTTTTCTTCGAGTGTTAATGTGTAATAATGTTAGATTATTAACCATTAAGTGTTCGTGACCGTGCGTGAGTGTGAGCAAACAATTCAAAATAAGAGAACATGTGTTTCCAAAGATGTAAAGATTCTACCACTTTACAGAAACAGTTATGACTTGACTGAGATTTGACATCACACACAGGTGATGAATGAATGACTCATGATGCACAATATTATTAACTTGATGCAAAATATTTACTTTGACACTGGCAAATTGTTATATGCGATATAAAAAAAAAGTTGTCCATCACGGTTCAATAATTCATCATACTGTTCAGGAACTCTAGTCATAAGCCAATGAAAGTTGTCGCTTGATCGAATCAAAAACAAATTGTGTTAGTTTTGCCAAATTTTTGTCCAAATCCCATACACTTTGTATTATTACTTATTATCGCACGTTATATATCAACTCTATAATTATTAGTATAATATACCATGACCATATAGACATACGCTGAATGTGAGTGTATACCAATGAAAAAAATTGTAGTCTGGGATAAGCAGATCACGGGTTTATTTTACGGGTAATATTTTTAAGGGTTGCAAGGGAGTAACGCGCGCGCCTTTGTGTAGGCTATAGCGGTGACGCCGACGATCACGTTTTTCTCTGTATACTCCTTGTTGTGCGTATCTAACGTAAAATACATAAGTCATCAAAAAATTCTAATATTTTAATACAAAATAAAATAAGCAAAGTGACAGCCCTATTTTAAATAAATAGGTGCAATACCGTAAACATGGTCCGTTTTTCTGCAACACTTCGCTCTGTTGATCCTGTAAAAAATGTTCGCGTGCGTTACGAGCCACTGATTAAGTATCTTCACAATTACCAACTACATTATGGGCCTGTCCATGGTTGCAATTACTTGTTTAGAGAATCCTAGGCACTTTTCGATGAAAAAACTGGCGGGAATGAACTTATATTATGGCAAAATTAGAGAAAAGCAAAGAGTCTAGCCCATACAGTCTACTGAGTCTTGACTTCTTTATAATAATTTTATTTGATAACTTATGTACTTTAAAAACACAAGTAGTATTTAAATTAAAAATTAACATACACCATCTTAAAATTCAAAACGCCTTTTTCTTCAACATTGGCCAAGCACTTGCGACCTACGCACCTATTTAACTATTAAAATTTTAGGCGTTTAGGTATTTTACTAGAGACTATATAATAATATGTATGTTTATGTAATATATATCAAGGGTCTCATTATTATTTGCGTGTTCAAAATAAGATACCATCATCACCATTTTCTAACTAATGTTATTTTTATTTTGTAATTCATCATTAAATAATTTTACAATAATAACTAGCATTTTTAAATGTTTTTAGTATTGTAATATAATAACAATAACTAAATGAAATATATATAAAAAATATAAACTAATAAAAATATATGTACATAGAGAATTAATTAATTTTGTGGTTACACTTAAATGTTATTTATTAGTAAATGATTCTATTTTATTTTTTAATTTAATTGATTTTGAGTAGGTTCAGTTTTAACAAACATTGGGGTCTTAAAATATTATAATGTGAACACTAGAAAACGTAGGGGTCGCGTCGTTGGCCGCTTGACATTGGCTGGCTCCTTCAAGGTGCCCGGGACCTTCGCGGATCTTGACCTGCCTCAAAATTGGGACATTTTTCTGTCACCAATATTCATGATAAGGGTATAATATAGAAATCGTACCTGTTAACAGAAAAATTTGTTTACGTGACCTTTTGACAGTAACAGTCACAGGCTTGACTTCTATTAATTGTATTTTTTATTAAACATTCGGTCTATTAAAGAATATACATTTGTTAGAAATTATGTACAATTTGCAAAGGGCATATTAAAATATATGCTTATAATATTATTATATTTGAAGGTTACAATACAAAAATGTATAATGATATTCTTATTTAAAAAGAAATGGCAGTAAGAATACTATTGGTTAACCAGTACAAGTCGATATACACGAATAAGATTGCATTACAATCAACAACCATTACGTCGGACATTGATCTTTACTGCATTAATTTTAACGATCTAATATAGCAAAAAGTGCAATCCGATGCGCTTCCGGGCAAGTATGTGATGGCAAAAAAATCTAGACGCCTCCTCTGGCCGTAACGTACTCTTTTCTTATAATTAACTCTTTGTACACGTATTCTGGCGCGTGCTGGGGTAACTACGCCATTTTGTAACTTGTTACTCGGACAAATAGCGATTACACTCCTAATGAATCAAGAGAGAAGTTAGATTTGCTGATTTATGAAATGAAATAAACTTTATTGCATGAAACATGGTGTTAGTAAACATGGTGTTGTTAAATGGGTTACAATTTGTTCACATGTTTCGCCACATTAAATAAACCTAAAGCATCAACCATCATATTAATTAGGTATGTCAATTAAAATCACAAATTAAATTTAATATGTCAAATTTCAGTACATATCTAAAATCACCACCTATCTATTTTTTAATTTATAGTATTTGGTTTGATTTAAGCCGAGTGGCGCGTAAAATGAACAAGGATACGCAATGAAAGCAAGTGATTCGCGATAGATAATTTAATTACAAAATATTAATTTTAAAGGTAGAACCATCAAGCGAAAGAAATATGTAGATTATTTGTAATTTGACTATACCAATGGAACCATTTTACCATCTTTTGTACCTTTATTCATGGCAAATAAGTTTATTTTTATAATTACTTATTTGGATAAACTTGAATCAATTTATAAATTTGGTGGGAATGGATGCATTAAACACGGCATACCCTGTTGTTGTTGTTGTTGAACATTGATTCATTCACGGTGCATTTACCCTAGGACTTTTTCTAGGATTTTTAATACGAGTACTTAGGAGGGCTTGTTAAATGTGGTGTAAATAAGAATTTTGCATTACATTATTCTATTTATTATTTTACAACTAATAGATGACTACTCGCATACGAACTTTAGAGAAAATATTATATTTCTATAGAAATTTATTTTACCTTTTTTTTTTTGAAAATTCCAACAATTTCTTGTAAAATAATAGACTGTGATATCTTTACTAAAATGTAATCTTAACCTAACCTAACCTCAGATCAATAAAATAAATATCTTTAATTTTATCTTCAGAGACTAAAATTTTCAGTGCAGTTTTGGAGGGAAAAGGTTTTCATTTCATTTTAGTATTTTTTTTTGTGTGTGAGAGTCGCTGCTAATCGGCTAAGGTTTTTCGCAATGAATGTGAGGATGGTGGAAAAAATGCAAGATTTGCAACATTTATATTTAATATCTGCCGTAAACATTTTTTTGCGTGTTTACACTGCTAGGATTTATTGTATTGGATTTTTTACAACTTTAGTTCAGGAGCCATCGCCCTGGTTCGTTCCGTTTCCGAGATATCGTGGTCACTACCAGTCCAACGAAGTATACGAAGCTACCCTTAAATTTTCAGGTCACTAGCTATCATAATTTTTATATATTAATCAGTCAGTCAGGACTTCTTCTTTTATAGTAAAAGACATTTTGTTTATCTAGTAACGGTTCATTAAATTTCACGTAGGAATAACGATATACCTAATATCTATACATATAACGTATTCATGGGCGGACTAAGGCCTAGGCAACCGAGGCACGTGCCTAGGGCCCGTAATTTTTGGGGCCCGAAAATTAGGTTTTTACGAAACGCAAAGTATGTTCATGACTGAAAAATAGGCCCGGAATTACAATGTTGCCTAGGGCCCGCTTTAGCCTTAGTCCGTTATTAAAAGAATTTAATAAACTTGTAATAAATCGAAATCAGGCATTTCTTTTCTCAGAAGGGCTATAAAATGTTAACTAGCAATAAGTATAGACATTTTAAATGATATATTTGTCTTTTTATGGTGTAAATACGTACCAATGGTCAAGCCATTGTTCATATCTCCATTGTAACATTCTTTCGACGCCGATGAAGATCCTGACTCACTCATTGACTCATGCACGAACGCCAAACACTTCCGATGGACGCATTCCTTCTATCCATAATATATTTAGCATTTCAAATATACAATACCTTTGTCGAATTAGTTAATTATAATTAATCTTATTATATTAATATTATTACACCTCTAGTCCAGACCAACATCTATTATTTTCTTCCAACAAAATAATTACTAGTACTACATTTAAACCTCTGCTTTTTAATTATTAAATTATTAATTATATTACTATATTAATTATAATTATTACTATATAAAAAAGAAAAAACCTGACTTGTTTTATACCTTAGAATAAATGAAACAAATTCTAATTTACATAAATATGTTTTGCGAAGATTAAAAAATTTAACAAAAGTCTTTTCACAATTTATACATTATTCAAATACTAATATTATAATAATTCATTTAGTTGTTTGGCGATATATATTCTTTACTTTTCTAACAAACGAAAATGTTGTTTAAACTCCTTAATATTATACTCTAAGGCGCAAGTGTTTCAAATTGAAGTCTTTGGTAATAAATGTTCTATTTTGTTATATTAAAAATATTTGCAACACGTATTATAACTACATACTTTTATCTTTCTGCAATCCTTCCCCATATGAACTTTAATTATGCCAAAGTTTTGGCGGCCATCTTGAGACATCAGTTTATCTGTCTTGAATTATTTTCCTAAACTTGTGTTACTTCGAGTGTTAATGTGTAATAATGGTAGATTATTAACCATTAAGTGTTCGTGAATGTGCGTGAGTGTGGGCAAACAATTCAAAAGAAGAGAATCTGTGTTTCCATTTTCCTTTCAAAACTCCGTGGAAAGTTTCAGTAAAGATTCTGCCCCTTTACTGGTGCAATATTTGACTTGACTGAGACTTGACCTGACTGTATAGTGTAATGAATGAATGACTTGTGATACACAATATTATTAACTTGATGCAAAAATATTTACTTTGATACTGGCAAATTGTTATAATAAAACAAAAAAAAAGTGTTTAAAAAAGAGTATACAGGGTGAATTTTTCAAGTGGGCTTTCATGGCCAAATCCTAAACTATAAGAGATATCGAAAAATGCTGAAAGGAGTCTCGATGCCGATTTTGATGAAAACTAAAACTGCATTATTAGATTTTTGATAAATCCATTTTCCCGGCCAGGAATCGAACCTGTTGATTTTGAAAAAAAATAAACACTCTGTATTATTGCACCATCCGATAGTGTTACTGATAAGGATCAAATTCTGGGAAGTAATGATATACGGCAAACCAAAGAAAAGTGTTGATTTTTAACAAATTGTCTCTTATTTCCATGTATTTATACATTACCGGTACATTGACAACATTTATTATTTATGATGGTTGAAAATCATCATATTGATTTAAAATCTCGCGCTCTTCGAGGTTAAATGAAAAGAAAGTCTTGATTTTTAGCAAAATAATGTTTTTTTTTAATATTAAGTAATGAAATCTTAATTAATCAATTGTTCAAAATGATAGCTATTATTTTCAACACATAGCTGAACTCGACGCCTCAAGGAGTGTACTGCATTCCACATCACAAGGTTATTGATTCCGTTCAGAATATTCCCTAACGCTAATTTTAAGTCATCAATTTCATTGTACGTACATTTCGGTTTTTGACATGCACCCAGAGAAAATAATCTAAAGGTGTTAGATCTGGCGACCTAGCCGGCCACGGCACAGGACCTTAAAAATTAATTTATTGTTTTTCCTACGTTTAAATTGTTTTTATTTTTTTAAATCATGGCTTTTAACCTCGAAGAGCGCGAGATTTTAAATTAAAATTAAATTTATTAAATTTAATTAAATAATAAATGTAGTAGGTAATGTATAAATACATGAATATAAGAGACAATTTGTTAAAAATCAACACTTTTCTTTGGTTTGCCGTATATCATTACTTCCCAGAATTTGATCCTTATCAGGAACACTATCGGATGGTGCAATAATACAGAGTGTTTATTTTTTTACAAAATCAACAGGTTCGATTCCTGGCCGGGAAAATGGATTTATCAAAAATCTAATAATGCAGTTTTAGTTTTCATCAAAATCGGTATCGAGACTCCTTTCAGCATTTTTCGATATCTCTTATAGTTTAGGATTTCGCCATGAAAGCCCACTTGAAAAATTCACCCTGTATAGTTTTTTCTTCGCGTATTAATATGTAGATAATATACTTAGATCATAAGTATTTTAGCCCAGAAAGAAACACAAGCAAGACAATCTGTCACCTAATACATAATTTATTACAACAGTGAGCCCGATAACATGCCATTGACGTCGCATACTCGTACATAATAGGTAATTAAGATCACACGTATTCTTTGTTAATAAACAATTTTCCAAAATACTAACACTTACTTTAAGTACTTTTAGAATGGTAGTTCACTATAAGATCAACTTAATTTATCTCACTTTTATAATTTTTTTACGCCTCTATAACTACCGTATCTTTGGGAATCACCTTTGATTCTTAGTTACAGGGGGATGGACTTTTTTTCCAGTTTACTCCCCATTTCATTTAATTTCATATCGCGTCACATTTCGAGCGTTATTGAATATCTAGTTGTGTACATCAATGATTGTAGGAGTATGTACATAATTATCAACGTCTTCTCAAGTTAACACTTCGACCTGCAGTCCAGTACGGATATGCTCGCAGACTTAGGTGAAGGGCCAGCATCACCTGCTATGATCAATCTAAATCTAAATCTAAATCTAAATATCTAAATACTTATATAAAATGCTAATGTTAGTACGTAAATACAACGTTTTCTCCATGATCACCAACTCCAATCTGCTTCCCGTTGGGGTGGTAGATACCCCTCGGTCTCCTGGTGAAAGTAAGGGAGTTTGGTCGCGGTGGGTGCAAGAGGGTGGTTGTGGGAGGCGAAAATCTTAAAAAATGTATATCTGTCTCTTTCTAACATATGACATTTTGAGTACTAAGTCTGTCTTTTTCTAACTTATGAGATGTTGAGTACTAAGGATAGAGTTCTAAATTTTTTTTAAATAATCTAGAAAAGTTTCAAGAATGATCTAGAAAGTTCCAAAACGTTATCAACTGCTAAAATCGATACAGCATGTCCTAGAAAGTTCCAAAATGAGCTCTACCGTTAAAATCGATATGAAATGTTCTAGAAAGTTCTAAAAACTTTTAGAATGATCTACAAACATTAAAAATGTGTATAGCTGCCAAAATCGATATAGAATGTTCTAGAAAGTTCCAAAATGAGCGCAATTGTTGAAATCGGTATAGAATGTTCTACAAATTTCTGGAATGATCTAGAAAGTTCCAAAATGAGCGCAACTGTTAACATCGATCTAGAATGTTCTAGAAGGTTCTAAAAATTTCAGGAATGATCTAGAAAGTTCCAAAACGTTATCAACTGCTAAAATCGATATAGAATGTTCGAGAAAGCTCTACAAATTTCTGGAATGATCTAGAAAGATCTAAAAACTTCTAGAATGATCTACAAACATTAAACATGTGTGTAGCTGCTAAAATCGATATGAAATGTTCTAGAAAGTTCTACAAATTTCTGGAATGGTCTAGAAAGTTCCAAAATGAACTCTACTGTTAAAATCGACATGAAATGTTCTAGAAAGTTCTAAAAACTTCTAGAGTTATCTACAAACATTAAAAATGTGTATAGCTGCTAAAATCGATATAGAATGTTTTTTTTTTATTTTGGCACGACATGTGACCTCGACTGGTCTGATGGTAAACGCAGTGGAGGTCCATGAGCATTGACGACTAGAGAACCGCTCGCACGGTGGCTCCAGTCGCCACCACTATGCCGGCCTGAGAAAGTGCTTTTTCACGCTCCGCTTGAAGGATCCAAGGATTGGGAGAATACATTATAGAAAGTTCTACAAATTTCTGTTTCCACATTTACTAGAGTATTTCTTATTTTCAATTCGTTAATTAGTTAATTAATTTGATTTGATTAACTCTATAAAACCCATATGTTTAATTGTCAAATAAGTCTCTCAATATCTAAGATAGAAATCTACAATATCTACGTTAAAAACGGATCCTTAAATATTTTTTATACCATTAAACATGCGATATATTTTGACCCGAGCAACGCCGGGGGTTTCGTCGCTAGTACTTATATAAAATGTTAATGTTAGTACGTAAAGACAGGGTTTTCTCCATGATCACCAACTCCAATCTGCTTCCCGTTGGGGTGGTAGATACCCCTTGGTCTCCTGGTGAAAGTAAGGGAGTTTGGTCGCGGTGGGTGGAAGAGGGTGGTTGTGGGAGGCGAAAATCTCAAAAAATGTATATCTGTCCTTTTCTAACTTATGACATATTGACTACTAAGTCTGTCTTTTTCTAACTTATGTCATGTTGAGTATGTATAGAGTTCTAAAATTTTTTGAAATAATCTAGAAAACTCCAAAATGTGTGCAACTGTTACAATTGATCTAGAAGGTTCTAAAAGTTTCAAGAATGATCTAGAAAGTTCCAAAACGTTATCAACTGCTAAAATCGATATAGAATGTTCTAGAAAGTTCCAAAATGAGCGCAACTGTTGAAATAGATATGTGATGTTCTAGAATATTATATACCATATTTTTATACCATTAAACATGCGATGTATTTTGACCCGAGCAACGCCGGGGGTTTCGTCGCTAGTATTATATAAAACCATTTAATAAATAAGTGTATTTGTAAGATTTACAATGTAAAAGTAGTAACTTTCAAGTGTAACACCCGTGAAGTCGCCTTTCGTAAGCTACTCGCGTTTCGGGATCACTTTGGACTTAGCCAGGTATTACTAGAGGAGTGTGACTGTGAATCTGGATGATGCACATCCCCCTCCTCAAATCGACATAGCGGAAGCTAGTGTTACCAGCAGAAATTTCAAATTTCGCGGAAACAGTTGTCTCCGTTCATGGACCGCACTTAACATCAGGCGGAGTCATATACAGAGCTTTATAAAAAAATGTTGATTAGCAAACTTCAAAATAAGGAAGCCAGACGGAAAACAAATAAACGCAGATCAAAATTCAATCGCATTTTATGTTCGCTTAGAATTATAGACAAGGTCGCTTTACGCTGTACTCACTAATAAATTGACTAAATTTTGTTACGCATATACTCGTATACACATCGACCAATCGTTTTGTTTTTAGATCGTCATTTGGTACGAATCGGTTTTATTTTTAAGTAGTTCATAAACTCTCACGACCATATTCGAATAGGCGTCTGAAAAATACGAATTCGTCACGATTTGTATTAAATCAAGGTTCTGTTTAATGTGAACGTCTTTAAAAATAGTGTTAAGAATGGTAAGCAGACTGACCTGGGATAGTATTTATTTTATTTTGTTTTAGATGGCATGAAAAAAAGAAAGCTGGGCTGCCTAGTGCCCATAACCGTAGGGCGTGCATGAAGAGAATTGTGGATGTGAAGGAAGCGAGGGTGTTGTGTCAGGATCGTGGTAAGTGGTGTTCCGTTGTCTCTGCCTATCTCTGTGGGAAAAAGGCGTGACAATTGTATTATATTGTACAACAATTTGCCAGTGTCAAAGTAAATATATCACGAGTCATTCATTCATCACACTAAACAGTCAGGTCAAGTCTCAGTCAAGTCAAAAATTGCTCCAGTAAAGTGGTAGAATCTTTACTGAAACTTCCTACGTAGTTTTGGAGAGAAAATGGAAACACAGGTTCTGTTCTTTTGAATTTTATTTGCCCACACGCGCGTTCACTAACACTTAATGGTTAATATAATCCACCATTATTCCACATTAACAGTCGAAGAAACACGGGTTTAGGAAAATAATTCAAGACAGATCAGGTTAACGTCTCAAGATGGCCGCCGAAACTCCCGAATTTATCCTTGAATTATGATGAAAATTTAACAGAAAAATAATAGTTATAAGTCACGTTATTTAGTAATAATAGTTCAACTGTAAACTAGAGCTTGTTAGTATGTGGCGAAAAGACCCATCTTGAGGGAGGAAGATAGAACAAAAGAACATCGATGTCGTCACATTCGCTGCGTAACTTTGTAACATAGTGGGAGCAAGACGCGCGGGTTCGATTCCTACGTCAACTCCAACTGTACCTAATTTTTATTTAATTTTCATTATAATTTAATAATTAAATAAACCCGGGACCTTTGCATAACACATTGGTAGTAACCACTGAGCCATACGGACTGTCAATCTACATAGATACAATGTATTTTATGATATATCCAATTTTAGGAAATAAATGTTGGTTACATGATGAATTTAGATCGAGTTGGCACGTTTTGGTCTTACGAGGTCAGTAGCCAGAGAGTAGCTGACGTAGTTAAACACGTGATAGAATCTAGACTTCCTATAAAAACCTACGAATTACTTTTGAATACGTACAATGGTCTAGAAAGATTTTGGGCGATGAAAACTCATTTAAATCATAAAAGGATATTTTAATCTTCTCTGTACAATGAACCTAATTTATGCAAGTGGGTAGATAATAGATATAAACTTTTGCATAATTTATAATTTTATTATATGCCAGTTAAAAAAAGTTTTATTTTTTTCTTAATTTATTTTATTATTTTGAAGAGTTTTGTTTCTTTTGAATTATAAGGATGGGAAAGCGATTTATTTAGGCATTAGATGAAGCAAAAATTCGCAACTAGTGACGTGCGTGTATGTGAGATAATTTTAGCTTTTATTTGGGGCAATGAACTTCAACTAAATATAAAAAACGACAGTAATGTATACTACCAACTGAAATTTTGTTGCCGTTTTTGTTTACATAATAAATAAAATTATTTATTAACATATTTTACCGCAAAAGTCTGGATGATAATGATTTCAATGAAATGGTCTCTACAGTAAACGCGTTTGAACAAAAACATGGCAAAAAATTTAATGTCTCATCTTTTTCTAGGAGACATAATTAGCTTATTAATACAGCTTAAATAATAATAAAAAATCCAGTTAACCATTAGGAGACGAAAATGAAGATAGGTGCAACGAATCTAATAAAAATATGGGAAAAAAGTATATTTCAACAATATTACATATATTAACTTTTTTATGGTAGCTCGGCATATAGAGCGGCCGTGGTCTAGCGGTAGAAGGTTTGAGCTCACGATCGATGTGACCCGTGTTCTAATCTCGATAAATTTCGATCGGTACCAATGTTATACGATGTACTTTGGTCTGTCAGTGTGCATAATACTATCTTAGTAAGGCATTAAAAAAATATATCAAAACATCAAAAATGTAACCATCATCAATCTGCCTACTACAGTTTGGAATATATAAATTGTGTCATACAATGAATTTGTTGAAAAAATGTTAAAAAGTAATCTAAGGCAAAAGATGTGTTTTACTATTTTGTCTTAATTATACTGCAGTAGATGCAATTTCTATCAGTTTAGAATAAAATAATTATCTTTATTTGTAGACTTAAATTCACTGTTTTCTAAATCGCATCTTGTCGTCAGTCGAATTATTTTCTTATAGGCAGACAGATCATTCTAAAATAGCGCGGGAAAAGGTCAGCGAACGGTGTTCGTCTTGGATTAAATTGCAATTAGTTTTTTTTTGCGACAAATATGAACTGAAAATCAACTAATATTTTAAGTATTTTTAACTTTATAGTTTCTCCTAAGATTAATCCGAGAAATAAATTACATTTTTATTTATTTCAATGTAAAAAGTGTATAAACGTGTGATGCTTTTCTTTCAATGGTATCCTTTGTCCTTTATTCTTTGCCCTACTTAATACTGATTAAATCATAGAAATTGTATAAATAAAGAAGAAACCCCGAGTTTTGGCGGCCATCTTGAGACATTAGGTGATCTGTCTTGAATTATTTTCCTAAACTTGTGTTTCTTCAAGTGTTAATGTGTAATAATGGTGGATTATTACCCATTAAGTGTAAAAAAAGAAGCAAACCTTATATACCTAAGTACTTTGCGCATGAAAGAAACTCAATGTCAATTTTCATGTAGTTTATCGTTTTTTTAATGTTTCTTTTAGTTATTTACAATAATATGGATATTAAAGCAATATATTTATCTGACAAATGTAATTGCATATTGTTTTGTGTATTTGAGATTGTATCACACGTTTTCACCACTAGTCCATTTTGTCATCAGTGTCAATATAGTTTTTTTGCCATCCGTTGGGGCCTGTACAAGTACCTCGGGGCTAGGCACTGGGCTAAAGTCTTGGCCCAACGTGTACTGGGCCTGGATTTCTCTTGTCAAAAAAAAGATCGGGCAGTCCTTCTTCTGTCGTACCATTAAATTGTGGAACGACCTTCCCAGTCACGTCTTTCCTCCTTCCAACAACATGGGGTCAGTGTGAAGAGGCATCTCAACAAGCCGGCATAGCGGACCCAACTCTGACAGCAGTCGCCTCCGTTCATGGATCGCACTGTAGCTTAACGCGGTCATATGACGTGTTAAATTTTTTAAAAAATTCAGCTAATCTAAAATACTCGTATATTAATATTCTATTTGGACTATAAAGAGGACTGGGACTTTTTTAACAGGAAACATCTTATTGATAGCGCTGGGGCTAAAGCCAATGGACAATTGTCACTTGATCGAATCGAAAACAAAATGTATTTATTGCATTTGACGTTTTATTATCACTTGGGTGACAGTGAAACGTCAAATCCCATATGTTTCGTTTTCGATTCTATCGATCGGCTTCTGACTATCACCTGTGCACATTTTTTGGACAATAGTA
Organism: Tinea pellionella; assembly: GCA_948150575.1. Taxonomy (NCBI): domain Eukaryota; kingdom Metazoa; phylum Arthropoda; class Insecta; order Lepidoptera; family Tineidae; genus Tinea; species Tinea pellionella. Next base: position 6,468,473 of record OX411252.1, read on the forward strand.
ATCTTACAGCCCGCCATTCGGCAAGAAGTAGGCGGAGTCTATTTGTAGACTTTTGCAGGTGCATAAAAACGTTATTAGAAATGTTTTGGTAACGAAAACGGGTTACAAGTGTCAGTAACCTGCGAAAATCTTAATGATATATTTCTATCTGTCCCATTTACTCGTATGCACATTGTTATACTTTATGCATGTGTGTGAGAGTGATGCTATATCACATTGATGTATTAAAAGTTAATGCGGTAATTGGACAATTTGAAATTAAATCATTGTTATTGCTCATACAATTGTAAATACATTCACGCGTATAGGTATTCCAAACAGCCAGATTTAGGCAGCACTTATTAACACAAAAAGTAAATTATTTCTAAAAAAATAGCATTTAAGCTTATTGATCCTTACTTCACCTTAACTTAGTTTTGCCAATTATTATTCTCTTATACGCTTTAGAGGAAGCGGGTCTAAGTCAACGGATTTTATATTATTATTGTCACATCCATTTAATTATATGACACATCAGATCCTTGGTCACTCTGAGTCGACGACCTTATCGAGCGCGAAATTGGCGAACACGACCATGGCGCGCGCTGTCCGTTCCTCTAGCCAGCCCCCTACCAAGTACATACACAGATTTTGAAATACAATACATTGTCGTTTTTTCATGTAATGGTGATATTTGTACATAAATGGAAGGAGTAATGGATAAGGAATTATAGTTGCTTGTTCGAAATTGGGATACTTGAATGTGGGGAACTGTCTGCGCTACCAAGGTCGTTTTGGCCGACGCGCGCCGAACCCACGCCCACAATTATAAATTCACGCACACATCCATTGTTATTATCAAGTGACGACGACGTATACCCTTCGCGGATCGCAAAATATTCAGACAGGAAAATGTATAAGAAAAATTATATAAACAAAAATTAACAACATATGAACCGTTTCCTTATTCATATTAAACGTTACTTTATTGTAAAATCACGAATTAGTCATAAATAGGCAGGCGTAGACAGAAAAAAAAACGTCTCAATTTTCTTCATATTTGAGTTGGTAGAAGTTTATTACACTTAAATAAATAATAATAAATACCTATATTCTATTTCCGCGTAAATATTTAATAATGTCACCGTTTCTTTGAATTTAATTAGGATGCGAGTAAATTGTGATATTCAATTGAGTCAGAATAAACATGTTATTGAACAGGACATAGAAGTTTCCGTGTACTATTTATTATAATTGAAGCTTTGCAGCAACCGTGTCTGTGTAAAATATTTTTTAAATTACCTATAAGTAGCATTTTTGCAAAAATGTGTAATTTTTTCATCCGTATTTTATTGAATGCAGTTGGGGAATTTAATTATTATACAAAATTATAAAAATCGCATTTAACATATTATAATAAACACATTATAATACAAAAATTAAAAGAAATGCCGGCAAGTTCGTATCCCTAGAGAATCCATAGAGATGAAATGCCGTGCTGTTTCATCCACCAAAATAACTACCTAAAAATTAATATCCATACCCTATACCCATTTCTTTTTGAGACTAAAGATAATCTTTCTGAGGATGCAAGCCTTTTATAGAAATCTGTTCAGCGGTTTAGATGTGAAAGGTAAAAAACTCTGTCTGAGTTACTTATAAAATTAGTATATATTATTGTGAATTATTTTATCTTCTGTCTATAGGCGGCAATATTATGTAAGTGGGAAAGAAATAGGTGTATCGCCATCTTTATGGTCTCTATTAGGTGTAGCTAGACTGTGAGCGGAACGGAGCCATTGCGGAGTCCGCAAAACTATTGAAAAAGTGGCTAGCGGACAGTTTCAATTTCGGATTCTTTAATGACCCCGTTTATTTCGGAGTCGAGTCCATTGTGAAAGAATAATAAGCAGAAAATGTCCGAGAAGAATTGAGTAAAATAATTTTGCCTTCCATTAAGAAATAGCTTCACAGAAACTGGTATTTGCCTTCCATTGCGCCCACTTTTGTAATTCTTTCTTTGCGCTGCTCACGTTTTTACATTGGAAGCACTTTTATGAAGTTTACGGTCCCGCCCGCCCCACTCCGTTCGCTGGCATAAACCCACTTTTTAAATGCCCAAGTAGTGTTTAATTAAAACTATTTTGAAGCCTATAATAGAATGACGTCAAACGCTATTACTACACCTACATAGAACAGTTCATTCAGTTTGAAAAGCAGAATCTTATGTAATTTGATGATTAATCAACATCTGAATCATTTAACGGGTTTAACCGTCTCATTTCATTGACTTCTGACATCTTTTATTATTCATTTTGTTACAATTTATTGCAAAATTTGGAATAAAGAGTGGTAAGCAGGCTGATGAAGACTATTAGTCTAACACCTGTGATTGACCTGGTCGCTTTTAGGGATTAGCTTGGAAGCTATGAATGGATGTGCACCATTCATCATTCCTAAAACCAGCGACGTTTCCAGGCGACTGTTGTCTACACAAATTTTGTAGCATCAGTTGTTTCCGTTCATGGACTGCACTCTAGCTTTAAATCAGCCGCTACAATAAAAAAATAGACCGCACTAGACCTAATTAACTTTAGGCGGAGCGGTATGCTGTCATTTTTTTTTTTATTGTAGCTCGGCATGTAACAACACTCCGCCTGATGTAAAACCCGAGTGCGGTCCATGAATGGAAACAACTGATGCTACAAAATTTGTGTAGTGCGGGCAGCAGTCGCCTCTACTATGCTGACTTGAGGAGACGAGCATGAACTATCTAGATTGACAGTGCACACTCCTCTCGTTATACCTGGCTACTTTATCAGAATTAGCGAGGTTCGAACACGGGTCTCATCGATCGTGAGCTCACGCGTCTTACCGCTAGACCACGGCCGCTTTAATAAAAAAATCTCTAATACAAAAACGAAGTTGATAGGATTGTCTTCTGTTTTAAAAGTACACTTACTTTTTTTCGAATACTAGATTCAAGGTGGAATGTGTGTGAAGGGAAGTAAAGATTCCATTATATGGTCGTTTCCTAACATTCATTATTTTAGCATTGTTTTTTATAACCTTGAGGGTCATAACAAAGATTGTCTTGATTTTTGACAAAGGCTTCTGAGTTTGTAAAAAGTCATTGTATGATTGGAAAGACATTATGACATTAACAAGCGGCCGTGATCTAGCGGTAAGACGCGTGAACTCACGATCAATGAGACCCGTGTTCGAACCTCGCTAAAGACCGGTACCAATGTAACTTTGTTATATGTACTTTGGTCGCTCAGTGCCTATAGGCACTATTAAAGAGTGGTAGGCAGACTGATGATGGTTATTTGTCCAGTCTGTCGTCCTGGGGCAGTACCACCACTTTCGAATGTAACACCCGTGAAGTGACCTTGTCGCGTTTCGGGGATAGTTTGAAAGTAGCCAGGTATAAGAGAGGAGTGTGCACTGTCAATCTAGATGGTACATGCTCGTCTCCTCAAGCCGGCATAGTGGAGGCGACTGCAGCCCGTAGAGATTTCTCTGTGGTAGCAGTTGTTTCCATTCATGAACCGCACTCTAGCTTTACATCAGGCGGAGTGTTGTCACATGTCGAGCTACAATAAAAAAAAAAATATTGGGATGCCAAGATAGTTTAGTCAAGAGGGTACCTAAAGAGTAAATTCATGTTACATTAAAAAACTTATTTAACTACATACAGGTGTCTAGAAAGGCATAGGGGGAACCATATGGAGCAGACCTTGCAGAAATATCTTGGTTTCGAATGTAACACTAGTGTAGTGACCTTGTCGCTTTTCGGAATCAGTTTGGAAGTAGCCAGAGGAGTGTGCACTGTCAATCTGTATGGCGAATGTCTCCTCAAGCCGTCATAGCGAAGGTGACTGCTGCCTGTAGAAATTAATCTGTAGATCCGACCTAGAATAAAAAATAAGTATCCGGGGCTACTTGTATGAATATTGATTCAGGTTTCAAGATAGAAATTACCCACTTTCTATTCTTAATTTGTATCACTATTACTAATACTTACGATTAGCTCATACCCATGTCCATATAGGGATAGGCAGAGATTATGCAACGACAGTTTTTTCTCTGTAGATATCACTTTCGTCTAGTGTTTCTGCTGACCCGACCCTCTGATCCCTTTTTTTCATAAACAAGTTACAATTCAAAATTACAATTACTTTTATCTTTCGTATAGCTCGGCATATAACAACATTCCGCCTGATGTTAAGTTAGAGTGCTGTACATGAACGGAAACAAGAGCTACTACAGATAAATTTCTGCAGGTAGCCGCTATGCAGGCATTCGGAAGCGAATGTGCACCATTTATTGACAGTGCATACTCCTTATCGTTATATCGTACGTCTATGTCTAACAACACGATTTTTTGTTTAATAAACTATAGTATAATACATAGTTTTAGGAAGTAAGTAGTAAAAATCTAGTTTATATATTCAGGACATCGCGACCGTGAGATTAGAGCTCGTGCCAAATTCCTACTCTGCAAAAATTCTTAAAATGTATTTTTGTGAATCATCAATATCAGTCTGTGATTTTTTCACATCAACAAATACGATGCGGTGTCCTCTACGACCTACATTTACTGTAGAATATTGTCTTAGTCTATTTATTTCATGAAATCGTTTTATTAATTGAGTATTCCTTACTAAATTGGGATTGGGGAAAAAAGGATTGATAATGGTTATTATCTCACCTCGCAGACTAGTCTTGTTTGCCAGTAACAGATTCCTGCCTCCAGACTTTCTTCTGAAATGAATTTATAGGCATGGGCAAAGGTTTACGAAGCATTTGCTCATCATCAGCTCCGCCATGGCTCCAGAAAGTAAATAAATAGTAAATTAGTATGTTCCTAATTATTGGATAACACTAGCTTAACAACAGGCGAAGGTTTAGGTTCCAATTTTTTCAGTAATTGGTAATCCATTTTTCCGAATGATGATATCATACTTAGATATTCAATAATATATATTTTTATATAATTTGGTTAGTGACAAACATTACTAGACTGAAATTATTTATAATAAAAGGAGAAAGTCTAAAATTGTTTTAGGTTAAATAAAAAACATATTGTTAAAATTGACATTAATTTATTTAAAACATTACTTAAATAGAATACATTAAAAGGGTTTAATTTTAAAATATAAATTAATATAACACCTAAAACGTTTTAAGTAGTCCAATATGATTAAATAAATACTATAATATTAATTTAAGTTGATCTTAATTAATTCTCATAATTACGTAGTTATCATTGTTAATAAAAATGTCGTTGAACTTCAAAATAACAATGACTTTGTTAGGGTTAAAGACTGAAGATGAATTACATAAATATTAAACATTGTACAAACTTATATCATATTATTTTACTTAGTTGGTAGATTTTGTAACAGTCGAATAATTTTATCTGGGAATTTATAATTAATTTCAATTTCAAGCGATAGTGGCGCTGTATAAATTTTCATACAAAATTATTCGATCGATATGATAGTAATATTCGAGATACATTTTTTAGATAACTTTAGAATTATAATATTTTTAAGCTATTTTTAGTAGGTGGGCTAGTGTATAGTATAGTGTTTTTATTATCATTTAGCTTCCACTTAGATCCATCCTGGATGACTTGACTTCATTGGACCACAAGCTATTTTGGGTAACGTAACGTAAGAGTTTTTCTTAAAAATTACATTCATATTGTTGCATCCTAAAAACGAGCTGTACAAAATATATCATCCGACTAAGTTAATAATTTTTAAAAAGTAATCAAATCTATGACAAATCAATAAAGAATTCTTCACAATCATAATCCACAAATTTCTTGTTTTGGCTAGATACTAAAAGAAATATTAATAGTTAAAATAGATGTTAACTTACATTTTTTGTTTCGTGGGAACATAGGTATGAATGTATTGACTGCAGTCAATTGAAAAGACTGTCTTCCGAGACTAAATGGTTATTCTAATTATCTTCTGAGCAACAGGAACTCCTCAATCATAGTACAGGATTGGACCTGTAATCTGGACGTTCAAATATATTATATACTCGTATGTGATGTATTCTCAAACTGTAATAAACACTTTAAAATGAAATGTGAAAATGGTTAATTTTATTTATAATTTCATGTTTTTTTGCAATCTTTTTTAATTTTGATGACAATTATTCTAAAATAAAATATCGGTTTTATTTCTCTTTACTTGTGTTTATTTGAATATTAATAGTGGATTATTAGTTATCCACTAATGAATGAAATGAACGATTTTGAACAAGAAAATATTTTAATTTAACTAGATTTAAACCAAAAATACTTTTAAACAAATACATAGACTTTTATTTAATAATAATTATATAAACAAATTTATATCTATATTATGTTCTAATTTGAAAACAAAGAGACGAATTATGTTATAACCTCATAGCATAGGTCATGAGGACAAAGAGGTTCGGATAAAGGACAGATAGTACTGCTCAGAGGACGTGCGAGGGACAAGCAAGGTCACAGGTTAACGCTCCGAACTCACCCTTATAACTAAGGGCGCTCACTTGCCCTAGACCTAGGACAACGTTGGGGGTAGTGAGGTACGCACGTTATATACTATTTTAAGATATATTTTGCGTATTCATATTTAAATGTAGCGTCGGCGTCGCGTCGCTGTGTCGCGTCGTAATATGTAAACATTATTTATTTATATGTATTTAATTATACATTAGGAAAGTCGAACAGGAATATCGCAGCGCAGACACCACTTACTGAGGTGGGAATACTGGGAATCGAACCCACGTCCTTCATTTTGTGACAGTCTTTGTGCACGGAGACTCGATAGGTGTCCCTAGTGTGGATTTCACTTAACGCATTCTCCACGTAAAGTACTTTAAACCAATAGGATTTTTTGTCGCTCGGCTTACGACAATACTTTCTCGTAGGGCTAGAGTGCGGTCCATGAACTGAAACAACTGCTAACACAGAGAAATTTCTGCAGACAGCATTCGTCTCTGCTATGCCGGTCTGGGGAGACAAATGCGCAGCATCCAGGTTGACGGTGCACACTCCTCTTATTATATGGCTACTTCCAAACTGATCCCGAAAAGCGACTATTTAGTGGTACTACCACTATCCCAGCACGGCAAGCGGTAGACGGCTGATGATGTCATATATTAGTGGGTTTTTACACAACAATACTTATAAACATTATTAATAGCAATTCCAAGTCAATTTGCCAAATATGAATTTGTCAAAAATAAAGTTTTTCTTCATGAAATTCTTAATAAAATGACAAATAGGTTATACGGAATGTTGAATGCTTTTTTTAAAGTGAAGTAAGTGTATCTAAATGTAGTGGAAGGTGACGGTCCATTGCCCATAAGACGCTACAATGTAAATAACTTATTAATTTAACTGATAATAGTTTAGGTTTAAATAATTTATATCGACGGATGAAGTGAATTTAAATTTAATTGTAGTCTGTCCAAGACTGTCTACGACCTCATTCTCACAAGGTCGGTGGTGGGGAGTGGTGGGGAGTGCCGATATGCCCCTGACAACAGATTCAAATAGCGTTTATATTTATTATTGTTATTGTTATATTGAGAAACATAGGTCGGTACCTTCTTCTTTGTTATAGGTTGGGTTATTTTTTATAGTGACATGTGACCCGCACTCCGTCTGACGCTACAACAGTCGCTCTAATGCTCTAGTCGTCTCCGCTATGGTGACTTTTACCGTCCAATTTGGCTGGGGTCAACTTTTCTCTTTAAATTTGAACCTGGATACTTCGCAGCTTATCCTGAAGCACGACTACACTAGGAGTGACCCTCTAGTAAAGAAGATTTACGCATGGCGCATGACAGAAGCGCCGATGTAAAAATGCATAAGACGTTTCAAATTATTGACGTCACGGGTGTTACTTCAAATGGATGTCACTTAAATGTGGTAGTACGCTTAAAAAATTAGAATCTCGAAATGGTATAGACTAATAAGTATTTATCTAACCCTCTTTACTTTGAAATTATTAATCTCTTTCTGCCGGGAAACGTATCATAATTAATTTATGTTCTTAATTAATTTATAAATTACTATCTGTTGCCCGTCTGTAATGAGCAGTACCTATGCGTTCCATCTCTAAAGAATATTTTATGAAAAAAAAATTGAGGTCCATTCCGTAACCGATTCCCACAATGTCTCCCACATTACTTCAGACAAAAAAAGCCCAATATCTTCTCTAACATTCTAAAGTACATTATTCTACAAAAATGATTTATTTTTTTAAGTATACATATCAAAGATTTTTCATACAAGCTATTAAAATATATCTCAATGATTAAATACGATTTACTAACTGAACGTTACTTGATTCAGAAAAAATATGGGCAAGCACAGATAGATCAGTTATCGCGCGATATATTAACGTTGCATGCTGAGCTGAGAATTCTTGTAAAATAATCACTCATTCGAAACGAATTATTACTAACTGTAGGCCACTTTCGAACATTCTTTCATAGCTATTAAATAAGGCGTAATTCACGTGCCATCTGTTTATTCGGTTGATCATTAACTTGGATATAATTATACGATTTCAAATTATTCGGTTTTTAACCTTAATGCATCGATTTTAAGTTCAAAATTATTTGGAATAGGTAATCGTTAATTGTGAAACTTAATTTATCCCTCATAAGTTATAAAATATATGAATTAATTATTATAAATAAATATTTTACATTTTATTATTTTTTATTTTATAGTGGCATTTAGATAGTGTTCCGTGTCTGGTCTGAAGTAAGTTAAATTTTATGTAATTATCACCGAAATATTCACTAAATATATCTACAATGTAAAATTTCCACACTCTACAAAATCTAAAAACATTTTTATTAAAAAGGAAGCCGTATCTATCATCTTGTACCTTGTCTTTATTTTTCTGTGGCGTAGTAGTTAGTTTTGAGTTCGTTGTTCGGTCGAGATTTTTTTTAAAGTAGACATTTATTAGAGTTTGTATGTATTATGCGTTTGTGATGTCCTTTTCTTCAACACATTGCACAGAAAAGTCTTGATCCCCAACTGCATTGTAGTATCAGTATGTAGTATCAGTAACAGGCACTGTGCGACAAAAGTACATATATAACATAGTTACATTGTTACCGGTCAGGATTTGGCGAGGTTTGAATACAGGTCTCAACAATCGTGAAGTCTGTCCTTTACTGCTAGACTATCGCTCATTTTTAACCGAAATTAATTTAATCACAATAATACGATTTAAAAATAATTAAAGTTGAAGTTGCAACACAAAACCGCGGTTTTGTTACTCAAAAAGAATGATTCACGAGTATTGTTTTACGTAACTATTATTACCTAAATTTGTTGTCATCATTTTTTCAGGTTGTCCAATGACCCCAACTGTTAGTAGGTAGTGTTAGTGTATTCTTTCTTATTATAAGTTTTTAAATAACGGATTTTATACTGTTTTATGCAGCCTATATTGATAAAAAAACATGACTTGTTTTGCTGTTAATGGAATACGTACAATGTTAACTTTTTTTGGAAAATGTAGTATAAGAAGTAACTGTCTTTGAAAATGTTTAAATTAGTATTTTGTTATTATTATTTTGTAATTGATATACATGCAATGTTTACATTATATTTAAACTTAATATAAATAAATAAGTATACTGAAATGATAGAAAATAAATTTTATGGGTCATTATTACGTTTAAAACTGATTTCAGATTCAAATTCTAATTCATTCATTCTACTAGACTTCAAAAATTACGTATTAATTAATTAGTGAATCATATTTTCTTGATGTTGCAACACTTTATTTATTTACATAATTAGCACATACATGAATCGTTTTATATTTATGGGAAAAAGCACTTATTTACTTTTTGAAAATAACTAACTAATAACCTTTGGTTTGATCATAGAAAACTGACCCTTGAGGGCCCTTAATGTATGCAAAGGGTGTTTGTTATATTAAATTAAATTAATAGAACTCTATTTCATGTTTAATTTAACGAAAAATAATTCAACACCATGAAATTATTTTACAATCTAAACAAAGATTTTTTTAACAAAGCGTAATGTTCAACAGGCACTATATTCTACTACAAGGGCACTATGCTACGAGTTGTCGTAGCATGCATTTAACAAAGTTCGTAGCGCATAGAAAATAATAGAAAAGTAATAGGAGAAAAAATGCGGGTTTTTTGTAACGTCATTATGAAAGCATTTTTATTTATTTTCTTATTATTATTATTTAGATAGAAGTGCTTTGTGTCCGTGCTAGTGCAAATAATGACAAAAGAAAAGCGGTAAATAAGATGCTGTGCTTGCAAATTGTATAAAATTCGCGATTTCAACCGTTTTTATGATCGTTTTTATGCAGACAATAGATGTGTGTGTAATGTAAACTATCGTCACTGGCAGATATCGCGCATCGTGTGACCTCATTCTGATGCGAAACTTGAAGCTTTATACATCGAGTCCTGCTCTTCTGACTCAGTATCGAGTTATAACAATCCACTTATCAGTTTTAAAAGGAATATTTCCATAAATTTACATTCAAGTGACAAATCAGTCATTCTGATAACTTTTGATAAACCACAGTCAACTCGGTAACAAAGGATGTAACTACAAACGTGTGCAAAGAAAATAACTTACGCATATTTCTAAATATAGCTTTCCTGTTCGATTCACACTGGATATGGCATCTAAATAAGTCGCTAACTACACTCACGGTATGCAGTTTTGTTATAAAATCCAGCCTTTAAAAAACCAGTTTCGACTCCTTTGTAAATTATCCGTGGACACAGGCCGAGGGTCGTCGACTTCTCGGACACCTATCGGAGAGCGCGACCTGACGACGAGGAGCTGATGCGTGCGACAGCCGCGTGACTCACGCCTTTGTCTGCGTCTACATACCTTCGGGAGCATCCGACTGCCACGTGCTGCGACTCTCTCCGCACTCAACCACGTGTCCGACTCGCACTTCTCGTCTTATACGGATTCACTATGAACAATAAATACCCCGTTCGCCGACACGGTAAGTGTACTCCAACAAGCGCCTGGAACTCTGACCACCAGAGCACCTGATGAAGTACAATGGGCGTGCGGCGCGGAGGCGGTCTTCTTGCGTGTTCTCTTCTCACGATGAGGAGTACGGCGGCCTCGCGCGCTACTTCAGGTACCTGACTGAATGTGACACAGTCCCGGCGCCTGGGTAGCGCGCGGTGCCTACACCGTCGACTCCTATTAATAGTGACGACTCGCAGAGCACGTCGGAGAGGCGTCCGATCCTCGCGGCGCACGGCCTAGGACTGCCTGCAGAACTGTGTGCTGAGACCGCGGCCCCCGCGCACCGCCAGACGTCAGCTGACGGCGGCTGCACCGGCCCTGACATTGGCTCGCCCGCGCGCGGGGGACGACGACCCGCGCCAACGCCCGTCGCCCGCGGAAGCCTCCTCGCCGGATCGCCTCCCTCTCGCCCGGTAACAACGTTCATCTCCTTGAGTCCCCGCCTCGATATCCCGACCCCGTCGTATACATTAACTAGTAAAATCTTCGGCTCTATTATATAAAAACAATAAGCTACATGAACCTCAATTTATTTTCGAATGTCAGATAAAATTATTAATCTCATCTGAGATGCTCGATGGCGCTATGATAGTGTAAACTTTCGATGTTCACTATTTTCTATAAAACAATTTTAACTCGAATCAGTACATAAGAATTTTTAAGGTATCAAAGATCAGGTATCATAGCAGCTGTAACCAAGGCGACAGAGGGTGAACAAACGGTCGCGAACTTGAGGTCAAGGCATAAGTTCACATTGAGAATAATTGATTGACCCCTGAATAACCGACCCTCTCAATCCAAGGACAAATATTTCCTACATAAGATGCAACATAAAATAATTTACAATAAACAATTATTGCAAAACAAATGTTATATCATTAAAACTTGAACTTGGCACTTACTATCACTTAACAAAAATATAACTTTAACTGAATATTATAACTTTGCTTCGCTAGATATTGGTAATATGTTGCTTGGCATATAACACACTTTAGCTGATGTTAAGCTAGTGCTGTGTAAAGAGTGCGGTTCATGAACGGAAACAACAGAGAAATGTCTGTAGTCCACTTCACTATGCCGGCTTGAGGAGACGAATGGGCATCATCTTTTGACACGGCACAGATAAGCTGGTTATGCCCGGCCAGGTTGATCCCGAAACGTGACTAGGTCACTTCTAGAGTGCTACACTTGAAAGTGGTGGCAGGCAGACAGGCTCTTTTATGAAAGACATAATGTAAATATTATGGGTGTAAAATCAACACTGTATTTCACTAAAATGCGTACTCTATATTACATATTCTATATGCGTACTATATATATATATATATATTGTTATTATAAACACAGGCTATAATTGACGAGTTTCTTATGGCTGTCTTCTCGTCATATGCCTTTCCGAAGCCAAAAGTAGATTCTCACGATGAACAAGTGCATGCCAAGTCTATGCCTACGTTAATAAAGGATTTTCATTTCATATACTCTATAATTAAATCTCTAATTACTGATTATAATTTGAAAAAACTTTTTTTATCAGTGCATAGACCTTGATATTTATTTATCAATATTTAGTCGCTAAATGTTCACGATGAAAGGTGTACGTTTGTGTTTATTTATTACATTTATTGCATTAGTCACTTGTGACCCTGGTAGAGGAAAACCCTGGGTCGTGAAGATTGACCAGGGTTCCGTTCGTGGGTATAAAGAACCCGGACAAAAGTATTATGGGTTCTTTGGTATTCCCTATGCTACTGCTCCAACCGGTCAACATAAATTTAAGGTAACAATTCGAGACCTATATTAAAATTACACTCTTTCTAAACAACACCCTTTTTCGTAATATTCGATCATTATACAAAAAGATTATAAGATAACATGCTTTGAAATATTTGCGATGTAGGTCAAGTGAATTGTTTTACATATGAGCTGATCATAGTATAGGTATTCGAATCAGTGATGTATAACAAAGTGCGATTTTACAGGCTCCACTTCCAGCACCAAAATGGCAGGACACATTAGAAGCGACAAATAGGTATATTTTATGCCCGCAAAATCCAATGTTAGTACCCCTATTGAGAGATAACAAAAATTTTATCATTACTGAGAATTGCTTGAATGTAAACATTTATGTACCAGATAATAAAGACACTAACTTGCCTGTGGTAGTTTATTTGCATGGAGGAGCGTTCCAAATAGGTTTTGGTGATATGTTGAGACACACTCCTTTAGTTGAAACTGGCAAAGTTATCGTTGTAAACTTTAACTATCGACTTGGCGCACATGGATTTCTATGTCTAGGAACTAAAGATGTGCCTGGAAATGCTGGACTCAAAGACCAACTAGCAGCTCTTCGATGGGTGAAAAACAACATCGCAAAGTTCAGAGGCGACCCTGAAGATGTAACTCTTGCAGGGTACAGCGGTGGATCAGTAGCGGCAAATTTACTTATACTCTCAGAAGCTGCAAGTGGGCTGTTTAATAAGGTTATATCTGAAAGTGGGCCGCCTAATACTGTATGGGGTATCCAAGGGGATCCCGTAGCGAATGCTAAACAGTTTGCAGCTGCGAATAACTTTAAAGAAATCGATGATATAGTTGCTTTAGAAAAGTTTTATAAGACTTCATCCTTAGATGTTCTTTTAGCAGATACATTTTTTGTAACGAAAGATACATCTATGACATTTGTGCCCTGTGTAGAGAAGCCAGGATCGGATGAACGTATAATAAACGATGCGCCGATGAATCTTTTAAAGAAAGGAAAGTTTAATAGAGTCCCTGTGTTCATTGGTTTAGCAAATAATGAGGGAATGTTTAGATTACCTGTATTTGATTTATGGAGGGATGAAATGAATAACAATTTTTCTGAATTTTTACCAGGGGATTTACAATTCGCTAATACTGATGAAAGAAATAAGGTCGCGGAAGTTATTAAAGCATTTTACTTCGATGATAAGAAAATTAGCGAAAAAACTGTAGTAGGTTACGTTAATTACTTCACTGATTCCATATATGCTTCTCCGATAATGAGATTTGTTAGATTATACCTTGAGAAAGGTGGATTAATATATTTGTATAATTATTCTTATGTAGACAAAAATCAGTACTATTTACATGATTTTAAGGGTACTAATCATGCAGCACAATCTGCTACTATATCTGTAAATGCACTTGAAGATGATGCGGAAGAATTATCTGACGAATATAGGAATTTGAGAAAAAATCATGTACAAATTTGGACTAACTTTATTACTACTGGGTAGGTACAATTTTTAAAAAGAAACCAGTTTCCAAATAGCCAAATAAACTTAAAATTTAGGGCCGGTAATTCAATCTTGACTAAATTGCTAAATTGATCGTCTTAGCAGCCATTGGGGCTTGCCGCGACCAATATCCAACTGATTTTTATTATAATTTAATAATGATAGACTAACTTATTTGATTTTTTGTTGGATGATGTATGAAGTAAGTAATCTAAGACGAGTTTAGGCACATAAACTCTAAAATATTTATACGTGTAAAATATCTTTCGAGTCGTGAATTTTACACCAAGGTTGTCTTATAAATGCGCAAGGCTTGAATTACCGGGCCTTAAACAGATTATGATTGCAAGAATAATATATTACTTTGTTCTTATTGCAATGAAAAATGGAAAAAAGCGAAGTAGTTTGTGGTTTTTTTAGATATAAAGAGTTTAAAACTAGTGTCCGCGTGACAATTGTATTGTGTTGTATTGTATTGTATTGTTCGCTTCAACACTTTTCCTTAAGATTAGTTTTAGTTTGATAAGATATGGCTACTTAATTTCGTTTTTATTTTGTAGAAAACCAGTTTTAGAAAATTCACCATTATTCTCATCGGGATGGCCACAAACAACTTTAGAAAACCAAACTTATATGGAATTAAATGTAATTCCAGAATTGCGGCAAGATCTATTTAAAGAACGTATGGAATTTTGGGAAAATATTTATAGTAATTATTGTAGAATACCTGTATCACCATAAATTTCCGAAAAATAAAGCAGTTATAATTTAAAACTTTTTTTTTCAATTCCTATATATAATTAGTTAATACAATTTTAATTACCATAATTAATATGTCTTTTAAATGTGCTTATTAAATAATAGTCATGAAAAATTAATACTTATTTGAATTACATATTTACAATAAAACTTGCAAAGGTCGGCAAGCGGGGGTGAAAACTGCTGGTTGCAGACAATTTGATAAGATAGAAGTCGTCCGTGCTGGTGGACCATACTCTTACAATAAAAAAAAAACTAAAGTATAATTATGAGCAATATATAATATAGAACATAAATAGTATTAAATTATTTAAACTTTGCAGGCATCTCTTCCTGCACCTAAATGGGACGAAACACTCGAAGCAACAAACAGATATATACTGTGTCCACAATATCCGATAATGTCTGTACTGACAGAAGACAAATACAATGTAATTTACACTGAAAATTGTCTAATTGTTAATATTTATGTGCCAGAGACAAGAAAAATTGACTTACCAGTAGTAGTTTACATACATGGTGGTGCTTTTCAAATAGGATTCGGGGAAATGATGTCACCATCACTCTTGGTGGAAACAGGAAAAGTAATCGCAGTGACCCTAAATTATCGACTCGGTGTTCAGGGATTCCTATGTTTAGGGACAGAGGACATACCCGGTAATGCTGGATTGAAAGATCAATTAGCTGCTTTGCGCTGGGTTCGTGATAATATATCTAGATTCGGAGGAAATCCTAATGACGTAACATTAGCCGGCGCGAGTGCTGGATCTGGCGCGGTAGAGCTACTCATGCTGTCAGAATCAGCACGTGGGCTTTTTAACAAAGTCATATCAGAGAGTGGATCAGTTTTAAGTCCCTGGGGAATACAAACAGATCCAATAGGAAACGCGAAACGATTGGCCTTAATGCACGATTTTAAAAATGTTCATAATATATCTGAATTAGAAAACTTTTATAAAACAACGTCTGTAGAAGTTTTTCAATCAAGTGGATTTATGCATTTGAAAGATAGCACTTTTGAACTTGTGCCGTGTGTAGAAAGATCAATGAGATCTGGAGAAAGTGTTATATTAGATGCACCAATTAGTATACTAAAAAAAGGAAGTTTCAATAAGGTACCAATGTTGGTCGGTTTTGCGAAGAATGAAGGTATGTTACGGATACCGATATTTGACACATGGAGTGATGAAATGAACGAAAATTTTAAAAGTTTCGTACCAGCAGACTTGACATTCAAAAGCAGTAAAGAAAAGGAAAAAGTAGCGGAGGAAATAAAAAGATACTATTTTGACAACAAAGCTATTAATATAAAAACAATTGCAAACTATATTGATTATTTTTCGGATGTAATGTTTAAACATCCAACTCTAGAATTAGTTAAATTGAATCTTAAAAAAGGAGCAAAGAATATTTATTTATATGAATTTTCTTATATTGATGAAACACAACCGATTGAGCATAATTTCTCTGGTAGTAACCATTGTGCACAGACTGCTATATTGACAACAAGAAACTTATTTATAAATAATATTAATAAATCAGAAAAACATAAAAAAATGAAAAATATGATGATAGATCTTTGGACTAAATTTATTACTACTGGGTAAGTTTAATTCAGTTTAATTATGTGATAAAGATTGAAATGAGATTATTTATCTTTTAAATATTACATTTTCAGTAAACCAGTAGAAGAAAAATCGACACTATTCCCGTTAGGATGGCCAACAATTTCTTTCAATAATCCTGTGTACATGGAACTCGACGTAGTACCTAAATTGGGAAAAAATCTTTTAGAGAATACAATGGAATTTTGGGATCGAATTTATGAGAAATATTACAGTACTCCTATTCAACCAGGAGCTTCCCCTACGATACGAACCGAATTGTAAATTCGTTTAGAATATTTATTTTACAAAAATGCAATATATAACTCTATAAATTAAATAATACGTATGAGCCTTTTATTTTACCAGTTCATAACCTACCATTCTTTAAAAGCAATTTCGGAAATTCCAATTTTAGTAGCATTATCAAAAGCTAATAATAAATAATTCCAAAATATAACATTACTAATTAATCCGTAATTTGTTCAACCCATAATCTAATCAAACCAAAGTTACAATTTATCAATTAATTCGTATATTAGATACGAAAATTATGTCAGTTCACAATTTAACGTTATGTTATCCAAGTGTGTTTTTATAGTAGTGTCTTTGACACTTGTAAGTGGAGATTCTCATAAAGGATTTCCCCAAGAAGTTCGACTTAAACAAGGCCACGTTAGAGGTTATAAAGAACCTGGTAAAAGTTATTTTGCGTTTTATGGAATACCCTATGCTACAGCACCTACAGGAAACCAGAGATTTAAGGTAACCTACAAATTAGTATCATGTTACAATAATTAACGTGTACGTGTACAATAACAGATATTACAATAAATAACGCTCTGACTCCAACTCGGATACCCTGTGTTGTGGGTATCAGGATAAGGATAACACAACACATCAAGACCCGAAACAAATGACAATTTTAAATATAACCGTCTCTTGTGATAACTACAGCGCCACAGAGGACGACAATCTTGTAAATATATTAGGCCTGTTAGAAATGGTAATTTTAAAACTAATGATATTGTCATACACATTAAGAGACCAAAGTCCATAAACAGACATATTGGCACCAGTAAAGATTTTTTTAAGATTTCAACACCATTGCTATCTCACCAACTCGGCTAAGAGACGATCAAATTAGCAAATAAATTCGAATATAAGGATAAATATAATAGTAATATCGGTCTTTTCTTTCAGGCACCATTACCCCCACCAGTGTGGATTGATATATTAGAAGCAACAAACGAAAATATACTCTGTCCTCAAACAACGATAGTAAAAAATATTATAAAAAATAAAAATCCAACAGAAAAAGAAGACTGTCTCGTGGCTAACATTTATACACCAGACACGAAAAAGAATCTACCAGTGGTAGTATACATCCATGGAGGTGCTTTCCAATTAGGCTATGGAGATATGCTCACTCATGATCCTTTACTGCAATCAGGGAAAATTGTAGAAGTAACATTCAATTACAGACTCGGAGCTCATGGTTTCCTATGCCTAGGCACTGAAGATGTTCCAGGAAACGCTGGAATGAAAGACCAAGTTGCAGCTCTCCGCTGGGTTAAGGAAAATATTAATAAATTTGGTGGTAACCCTAATGATGTCACAATCGCTGGATACAGCGCTGGAGCAGCATCTGTTGAGTTATTATTACTATCTAAATTAGCACAAGGTTTATTTGACAAAGCTATTTTAGAAAGTGGTTCTGGTCTCAGTGTATGGGCAGTACAAATTGATCCTGTAGCAAATGCATATAACTATGCTCGGTTTCTAAATTATCATGGAGATATTGATGATGTTTATGCCTTAGAACGGTTCTACAAGAAATCTAAATTGGGTGTTATACAGGACGATCCCTTTATAGATCGCGCAGATAGCACCTTTGTTTTTGTCCCATGTATTGAAAGGAATGCTAATGGTTCATTTTTGTCTGAAGTCCCTATTGATATAATAAAGTCTAAACAATATTCTCAAGTACCAATATTTATCGGTTTTGGAAATTTAGAGGGTATATTCCGGTTGCCATTATACGAAAATTGGAGAGAGAAAATGGAGAAAAACTTTGAAGATTTTCTTCCGGCTGATCTTGTATTTGAAGATGATTATGAGAAGTTTGAAGTATCTAAACATATAAAAGAGTTTTATTTTAAAAATAAATCTATAGGGATGGCAACTTTAATAAATTTCGTTGAATATTTTACTGACGTAATGTTCGCTTATCCCATACTTAGATCTGTGAGGCAACATCTCGAAGCTGGGAGTGATTCAATATATTTGTATCAATATTCATTTGTCGATGAAAATAGACCTCTACCCTATAATGTATATGGTGCTGATCATTGTGCACAATCTCTTGCGATAAGCAGAAATATTTACGTTGATGATAAAGCTGAGGTATCTGAGAGTTACACGGCTGTAAAGGAATTGCTTGCTGAATTATGGATTAACTTTATTGTTAGTGGGTAAGTTAACAACGGTGCTAATGAAAACTTTAATAAAATTGACGCTTTTTTATTTTTAAGTTAATGTATTTAGTAATGGAGTAAAACCGATGTAATAAAAATCTAGATGATTTTCGCTGATAAAAATTCTGAACTTGTTATTATTAAATTATGATGTAAACGACAACAATAGTGTAAGTGGGGATCGAACCCAGATCCTTACGCACAGATGCTCTGGCGATTAAACCACATGGGTATTGGCGTATCACGTTAATATGTCGCGGTTTAATTTTCATAATAAAAGAATATGATAAGGAATTAAATTTTCTTTTTATTTAGGAAACCTGTACCAGAAGACCATGATGATTTCCCTTCAGGATGGCCAGCAGTATCGCTTAAAGAGCAAGTGTACGTAGAATTACATGGATCACCAGAATTGAGAAAAGATTTATTAAGCAAACGTAAAGAATTCTGGGACCATGTTTATGAAAGTTATTATAAAAGCCCACAACCACCTGCAGAACCGAAGTTTAAACATTCTGAGTTGTAAATAAAATTTAAAACTTAATCGTTCATTTTATTCTTGCCTCCTCCCAACAGCTATGAAATATAAGCACTAAAATACTACTACCGCAGATAAATGTCTACAGGCAGCGGTTGTCTCCACTATACCGCCTGAGGAGACAAACTTTGAACTATTCTATATGCCCTTGGCAGCATAATTGTCCCAAATAAAAATTTATAATTTACAGATGAACTGAAAGGCCAAGATTTACACTGCAAATATAGTAATGTGTGTTGTGTGATCAGTTTAAAAAGTAACCGGTTGTTATGAGAGAAGTGTGCACTGTCAAACTACACGGTGCACCTTCGTCTCATCAAGCCGGCATAGCGTCTTCGTTGCACGCTAACACTGTGTGTAGCGCCCGCGCCGGATTATTAAAAAAATATATGAAAGCACTTAAAAATAGAAATCATTTCTGTAACTATTTATTAATTATAACGGTAGAAAACATCCATAGAAACTTTTATAAAAACTTGTATGCATGTTTGTTAGAACCGACGATGCGCAATGAAACGGAGCATTTTAAGGGAGATTTTTATGGTTAAATTACATATTTAACTGTTTTAATTATTGAAATATAATAATGTATACATACTGTAGATACGCTGCGCTCAGTCGATTGGAAAGAATCCCTTAGTTTATTATTAAAAAAGGTAAACAGATAGTTATTGTATTTTTACAGTACAAAGTGGATAATAAGATTGTCATTACGTTTATTAGTATAATAACTTCACGCGCTAAAGTAGAAAGAAATAAGATTCAACAATAATTGATAAAATTATAGTCTTCATAATTCTAATGTCTATATCATTGTAAAAAAGTAAGTTTGGCCCTGAAAATAAAGTAATATAAACTGAGAACAAATCAGAATCGTTATTATTCACAAAACAATAATGAAGGGAGAATTACATTTGCTCGTCTCGCTTCTATACGTGGTGGTCTTTTCAAATCCTGTCGATGGAAATTCTCTCATTGTTAAACTGACACAGGGTTCTGTGAAAGGTTACAAAGAAGAAGGAAAAAACTATTATGCATTTTACGGAATTCCATATGCAACTGCTCCAATCGGACGTGATAAATTTAAGGTACTACCAATAAAAAACATTAAAAAATAAATAAGGTCAAGCAAATTGGATTCGTGGCCCAATGTAATACCTAAATCGCTTGACGTTTTAACACATCAAATAAATTCGGTGGCGAATGCCAATAGACACAGTATGTGGGCATAAGTGCAGCAAATCTGAGAGAGTATGCAGAATGTTTGATATTTTCGCAACAAAGCTAAACTTCCTCCAAACATGCCTCGCTTTTGTACTACGGATTCCTAGTATCCTAAATATTTTTCATTGACGCTTCGCCACCGTATACATATACAGACTGATATAATATGAGGGTCTTAGGAATCATTAGGTATTTTTTGTGATAAGAATGTTGGTCAAGCTTGAATTTCCCCATACTATCCCAGTTAAAAAAAAATGTAATACAATAGATATAGCGATTAAATATATATACATGTTACTTTTCAGGCTCCATTGCCACCACCAACATGGGAAAATCTTCTCGAAGCAACAGAAAGGGACGTAATATGTCCTCAATCTAATTATCTCACAACATTTTTTCCTCACCTGAGAAGCAGGAATTTAGTAATGAATGAAAATTGTTTAAACGTTAATGTATTCACACCTGGAACGGAAGAAGTTTTACCTGTGTTCGTACACATCCATGGTGGCGCTTTCCAAATAGGTTTCGGTGATATGAGTTCTCATGAACCTATGTTACAGTCGGGAAAATTCGTCGAAGTAAACTTTAATTATCGTCTAGGTATTCCAGGATTCCTGTGTTTAGGAACTAAAGATGTGCCTGGAAATGCTGGAATGAAAGATCAATTGGCTGCTCTGCGTTGGGTCAAAGAGAATATAGAAAAATTTGGAGGCAATCCTGATGAACTCTGGCTGGCTTCAGTGCGGGATCAGCGTCTGTCGATTTACAATTTTTATCACACACCACAAAAGGATTATTTAACAGAATTATACCTGAAAGTGGTAATGGAATAGCTTTTTATCACACACCACAAAAGGATTATTTAACAGAATTATACCTGAAAGTGGTAATGGAATAGCTGCTTGGGCAGTCCAAACGGATCCATTGTATAACGCAATCAATTTTGCAAAGAAACACGATTTTGTGAACACAGGCAATGTGTATGATCTTGAAAACTTTTATAAGACGGCATCGTCAGATATTTTGTTTTCAGAACATTTTTTCTTTGAGAAAGACAGTCAATTCTTTTTCGTACCATGTTTAGAAAGAGAAAAAGAAAACAGCTTCTTGAACGAAGCACCACTTAGTATTCTAAAGAGTCGTAAATATGAAAAAATGCCTGCTCTCTATGGAATAGCGGATATGGAAGGGTTGTTTAGAATATCTCAATTTGAGCAATGGAAGGATGCAATGAACGAGAAATTTTCCGACTTTTTGCCTGTGAATTTAGAATTTGTTGACGATGATCAAAGAGAGAAAGTGGCCGGTGTTGTAAAAGATTTTTATTTTGGTAATGAGAATGTCGGTGTGAGTACTATGCAGGCTTATGTGAATTACTTTACAGATATTTTCTTTGCTTATCCAATGCTAAAAACCGTTGCCTTATTAAGTGAAGCAGAGAACGATGTATATGTGTATGAATATTCATTTATAGATACGATACCGCATCCATTCGATCCCTATAACTTAGGAGGAGCACACCACTGTGCACAAAGTGGTGCACTTAGCTATAACCTATTTACGAACGATACAGGAGAAATTACTAATGAATATAAAGAAATAAGACGAATTATGTCAGATTTATGGGTTAATTTTATTACAACTGGGTATGATATTTTACTTTTTTTCTGTTCATCACAAAAAATACTTATAAAAAAGAACTATCCAAAACAATTTATAAGTATTTCTACTAATATTATTGATTAATAGTAGACACAATAGTAGTGTACCCCGTCAAACTGGACGGAGCACATTCGTCTCTCCAAGTCGGCATAGGGGAGGCGACTCCTGTCTATAGAATTTATGTCCGGTACAGTGCAGCCAAATGACGGACTACTACTTTTTTGTTTTTTGATAATGATAATATTGTTTTCAGTAAACCAGTAAAGGAACCATCGACATTGTTCCCTTCTGGATGGCCGGCAACTACACTGAACAACACGTATATGGAGTTAAACCTATTTCCCGAGTTAAAAACCGATATGATTATAGAACGATACAAATTTTGGGATTGTCTTTATGGAAAATATTACAGACCTCCTACACCACCTCCAGCACTTAAATAATAATTACAGACCTTAATTATTCTTTTTTTTTTATTTTGACACGACATGTGACCTCGACTGGCCTGATGGTAAGCACAGCGGAGGTCCATGAGCACCATTACTATGCCGGCCTGAGAAGGTGCTTTTTCACACTCCGCTTGAAGGATCCAAGGTAAAAGGACTGGAAGAACGAGAATTTCCGTGTAAATCTTTAATTATAAATAAACGCATTACGACTTCGTTCTGGACACTATTCTTACTTGGACTTAGACTTTTTTTTTACGTAGGGGAAGACGAGGTTATATCGGACTCGTTGGTACTCCCCAATACCGGGTATAGACGACTAAAAACCCCACGGTGTCCCTCACTACGTCATATGGTGAGGTCACGGGCACGCTTTCGCATTCATACGCGACCCCATCGACGCTTGGCCGTTAGGCCCCACCTCGTCGGGAAGAAACACCATTCCAGCCAAGTAAATGAGCGGCAGTCCAACCCCGGGACTACCCTTCTTTGCTCGGGGCGAAGGAGATAACGCTTGGTACCCCGCTACCGCCTCCGCCCACACGATGAAGGGTGGTCTCTCACTCAGGTCTTCTCTGAAAGCAGTGTGACCCGTGGAGAGACCCCACCTTGCTTGAACTTGCACCCGTGACCCTCTATACTTGGTGTTGATTTAAATTCACTTCAGTTCATGGTATCATTACTTTTGTGCACTTTGCATTTTTTCTCGTGTGGCAACACTTGATAATAACTTACTTGGAACGTCGGACGCGACGTGGAGTCGCCGCGCAATAATGTTATTGTTATAATTCAGTAAATTATAAGAAGTCCAAACAAATTCAGTCTTTCATTTAAAATCGCCATCAACACTTGGACTCAGACTTAACGTATGTAATTAGTACGAAAATTTATTAATAAAAGAAAAGAAAACAATTAGAAATAATGTATTAAATATATTTACAAAACATAATAAGATCTGTATTTCGAATACTTTACAATATAATAAAACAATATACTTATAATTAATATTGACTACAACGTAATATTAAACAATAGCGGTTATGGGGTTCGAAGGGATTCAATGAGTCATTCGTAACAACAACCACTACCATTAGTTCAAAAACTAATAGATAAAAATAAGAAATGCTTTTTTTAATACTTAGAATCAAAAGGCGGTAAATGTAAAACGCACAAAGACGCCATTGGATTTTTTAAAAATTGTTTATTATTATTTTTTTATTTATTATTATAATATTGGGTGTAAAAAGACGTAAAGCATGCTAAGAAATAATTTAAATATTCTTTGGCTGAATTATAAGTCCAAGGCCTCATAACATGTACAATTTATAATAAGATTGCTACTGTCAATTTCATATAAGTAAAAATATAGAGATATATACTATACTAGAGGTGCAAACTTGATACCTTTGACATAAAAAAAGCGTAGGCCGCTTCAAACGATTTGACAATGTTGCAACTAGATGTGCAATAACGCTCGTGACGCGAGAGAAAACATGGCCACAGCCAAGTTTAGGTTCTTCGTCAGTTAGTCAGACTTGACGGCAACATTGTCAAATCGTTTAAAGCGGCCTACGCTTTTTTCGTGTCAAATGTATGAAGTTTGCATCTCTAGTATATATCTCTATGATTATTTGTTAAAAAATATTTGTATATGTATTCAATTATCAAAAACAATCGTGGGAGGAATTACACGTCAATTGCAATTGATAAAAGGCAGAATGGTTGGAGAAGGCATTGCCTTTTGTCTTTTTACACCCTATAAAGCTGTTGTATACCGCAATAAATAAAATAAAGGATAATACCCATTTTTGGGCCCACTTGATATGATATCTAATAGTTTGGTAACAAAACAATATTTTAAACCAATATCTCATTTTTTTATTAATTCATTTTTACTATAATAACACATCATTTACTAATCAATAGACAATGATTAATTATATAAAAAACAGATATCATCAATAATTAAAGCATTTAAAATAATAATAACCTCAAATATTGCATCAGAAAAGATCTAATTAACATAACCCAGGTGAAAAAATTAAAACTGATTGGTAATAAGGAAGTAGAATTATTTTTCGACAAAATTAACTAAAAATCATCGACAAACTCGAAAAAAAAATTGTGGGCCAATTTGCCTTAGGCGAATGGGCATTCTCCTTTAAAAATTTATAAGTTTTGACACTAATAAACTCTTTATTATGCTCACAATCCCCAAAAATAACAATAAAGTCCGCTATTGGAACAACAACATTTTTATGTTATCTATTTTGTACATTCTTTAACACTTAATTTTTAATTTGCGCGTTCCATTCGGATCTTCCTCCAAGATCCATCGATGGAGTAAACAAAATTTTTTTCCTCTACGATCCACCGTTAATGGAGCAAAGATAATAATAATAAACGTACGTGGTTGCCGCTAATTTATCAGTTGGGCCCCGCTTGTACTCATCTACTCGTGAGCGCCGGCACGTGTTTATTTTTTTAATTAAATTTTCATCATAATTTAAAAAAGATTACAAAAGTTTGACCGGAATTCGGGGGTCGGAGAGGAAACAACTAGTACATTTCGATCCACCAGTGGATCTAGAAGGAAGATCAAAGTGGAGCCAGCGAAAATAAATTCTAATATTTACAAATTTTCGATAACCTACATAGGTACGTATATAATACATTTTCGTAAATTGATTTAACTAATATACTGTATTTCTTTTATTTATTTTTTATCACGAATTCAATATCTTTGACATACACTTTCGTGAAGGACTCGAGGCTCGAGAGAATTCAAATACATATGCTCTCTCAAAAAAAAAAAAACACAAATAAATAAGACAAATAATTAGAATTATGCATTTAATAAATAATTCTTTCATAATTTTAACTCATTGAGTATTTTAAAAAAATTACTGGAATAAGACGATTTTTTTCCAATAAAAAAAAAAACAACCATGATTAGTGATCAAAAATTAAAAACTATGAGACTAGATAAATAACACTAAAAATAGATTCCTACAATATTAGTCCTGCCGTATTTAAACAAAATTTCGAGAAAATAACCTAAAACAATTATTTTTAAAATTCCCTCGTCGGTCCACACATCACTGGTAACAAAAACATCTTTAAAGTCTCATAGACAAGTTCGGGATTCTTAAAATTTATTAAATATCGAGATATTGTTCCCACTATGACCCGTAAAGGCAAACGCTGAATACAAAAACAAAAAGAAACATTAAGATACAATTGAACGCGCCCGTCTACCCATATGGGAATAATACCAAAATATAATTAGTTTTATATTATATTATAATATAAAAAAGTTTTGTTCAAAAATATTTCAAATTTTTTTCGTACAAATTGTTGATATTATTATTTCAAAAATATTTGAACAATTTCGCATTTAATTGGAGAACAAAACGTTCGTCCAAAATTCACGATTTGAATAAATATTTTCGACAACAGTACAAATATTTTATAAAAATATATTTCTATCTAATTATTATGATGTAGTTAGTGTTGGGCTTTATTCGATATCGATATAATAATTAATGTCGTATTATAATTTTTTAAATATTTCATAACAGCTATTGTCCGGAACATTAATAGTATTACTTGTTTAGCGTTTCCGTTCCAACACTAGGGAACTTTTAATAGGGAAAAAATAACTTTAAACTTGAAAATAAAACATGTTCGTAAAAATAAAGAATAAGTTGTTATTATTATTAATTATTTTACAACATTAATTAATATAGAAATAAAATAAAAAGCCACAAGTTTATTTTTTTAAATAATATTGTAAATTTTTAAAGACGGATTTAATATTTTACTTATTCCATAATAATAATTATGTACAGAATTAACTAATTTAAAAAATAAATAAAAACATCATAAAACTAATTATTTTCAATTATTTACAAAAATAAAAATTTATAAATAATCACAACTGATTTAGCTAATCAACTTAAAGATAATATATTTTACACTTTATATGCACAATAAAATTGTAACAAAAATCATAATAAAATTATTGCTTTCAAAAAAAATTTCGAAAATACATTAAAATCACATTAATTAAGAGAAAAATATATTAAGCCTAAATGTCCCTATACATATTATAGTAAATCTCAACAGTCGAGGGTAGGCAGAACTTTTGGAAATAACTAGATGTCAACGCTCTATTATGTCGATAATTTGTTTGGTTTCAACAAAGGTTTTTTTTAATAAATATTGTAATTTTTTCGCGAAGATGTAAAAACAACAAATTCATACTTTGGCACGTTAATTTTCAAGAAGTCCATTACCTATCTATAAATTAATTTAAAAAAGAAAAGAATGCGTATAAAAAAACCGATTCTACCTATAGTAATTTTAATATTATTATTTTCTCTCTCTTTGTAACTTGTACTATTGATGATATAAAGAATAGAATTGAAGATGGCGGGCGCATCCACGAGTATTTACGTCTCGCTCACACAATATTGCCGTCTTTATTCGCACACACTTGTATAGGCAGCAACAAAAGTCACGATAAATATTTAATTAATATATTTTAATATTTTACAAATGCGTTCCTTTATTATTTACTTCACCCACTTGCGTAGGTCAAAACTGTTGAAACTAAAAAAAAACTTTTCGTAAATAATTTAAAAAAAAACTTATTTTATAGACAAATAGTACAAATGCCGCGCGTTTTCATTCTTATTAATCAATTAATATTTTAATTTAATGTGACTTTAATTCAATTATTGATCGATACTTAACTAACAATTACTTATATTCGCGTCGGATTTTATAAAAACCACACGGAATGTTCAATCTCATTATCATAGGACACGTTTCCATAACTACATCATATTACGCACTCAGTGTACGTTTCCATTCTCACACCAAAGAGACAGCAGCCATTTAAGCTCGAATAATAACTTAATAATAACAAAAATAAAAATCAATCAGATTTCAGTTAATTTCGTACAATATCGGATAAGTCAATTTTAAAAGCGCAATTCTAATTAATTTTTAATTATGAAAAAGAAAAATATAGGAACTTATTGCGTTTGAAGAAAAAAATTGATATTGTGGGAGATACCCGATGTTGTACTTAATGCGCGACCCGATGCGCTTTAGATATTTCTCTGGTTTAGGTTGCGTCCACACAGTACGATTCACACTGATTGATCGCAACTTCGGCAGACAGTGCGTCTATATTTAACAGCCTTAACGAAAATATAATAAATAAAAATAATTAAGACATTAACTCACAATCCTTGGTCACAAAACACAAATTCCGTTTCTCACAATAATTCCATTTATTCACTAATGAACTGTAACATTTCACTAATTATTTTTACCGATTCTTGATCACAAAATTCCTTCCGATGTTCGGGAACACTGTTACGCGAACATTTTAAAAATATTCGCGTTGCGGACTGAGATCGCGAACATGCTCGATAACCTTCATACCTTAGTAATAGAGTCGATTTTTGTTTGAAATGTATATGTTACCAGTTATCTCTATCCGAGCGACCTGGTAGTACTCAATAGTGGATAAGGCCGCGCGTATCGCCTGGAGCGATTCGCGCGTATTGCGTTACGTCAGCGCGGCGGTGGAGGTGCGGGCGGAGACCAACGGAGACAAGACGGGTCCACACATCGAGCACGATCTGAACGACGGGACATTTCTTCTAATACCTCCTGTTAATAAAATATTTTATGTTTTAGTTTTTGAAGGAAATATCCCTAACTTTTAGGGATCTTGTGATCTGCATTAAAAGATTTTGGACAAAATGTACAGTCGGCAAGAAATGGCCAATTTTTAGTTTTTATTTTTTTTGGAAAACGTAAACGATGCCAATCGATCCTGTTTCGTTTAAGAATGAACACTCTACGGGACCAACTGAGGTTAAAGTACTAAAAATGCCAGAAAACGCAAAAACAAAATCGCATACATTTCATAACCTTCGCAGGTTTTAGAATGTGGTGGTACTACCCCAAGACGACAGACTGGGCTAATACCACTATTTTAAATAATCCCTATACTATGCTACAAAGCGACTAAAGTGCTATGTGCAAAATTACATTGGTACCGGCCAGAATTATGGGAGATTTGAACACGGGTCTCTCACCTGTTTCTTTAGCACTATATGTTTACCCTTCCAGTACTTCATGAGTCCCCGTTCTTGTAACGTCGAGACAATATCACAGGATGCAATACCCAGGTCCTTGCTTAAATCTCGTATGCTGAGCGATGGACCTGATGCTGAACATAATCTTCTTAATAACGCTTCTTTCCAATATGATCTATATGATATTAAACCTAAGTCCGATAAGGGCGTTTCTGGCGACCCTACTTTTCCTTCAACTTTCGTTAATAGGTAACCTGTGAAAGAATTATTAGAATTAATTTCTATTATTAATGTGAAAGCCAACACCTGAGCGTCCATACATTATGTTTTACAACATTGTTTGAAACATAGCGGAATTATAATTTTTATAACTTTATCAGCACTAATTGTTATCGCAGATCACTATAATAAACAAATAGCTACGGCACAGAATATATAAAATGCATTTTAAATATTTTAAACATTTTATATTGGTTATATTTCACAAGAAATATAGTGCTGTGAAAGTTATAAAATTACTTAATTTCAACATAAATTCATTATGTTTCAAACAATGTTGTAAAACAAAATGTATGGACGCTCAGGTGTTGGCTTTCACGTTAAAATAATACACGCATAAACCTAGTTAAGGACGTCGTCACATTAAAAAAAAAACAATTATTTTCTGGTACTATTTACTGAATCAGCATTCACAACTGTGAGGATATCACGGTATAAAATTATAGATAATATATTCATCTTGAGAGATAACATATAAATTGTATAGTTTCATACAAAATTTTCCGATAAAACGTTTAGTTTTTACCATCCCACATAAATATATAGGATCTGGTTAGGTACCAACAGGGGCTAAAGTGATAAAGAAACGTTAAATTCCATTCACTTCAGCCCCAGATCCTCAACTAATTGAATAATTACTTAGTACACATATAAATATCTATGTTTCTTTGTTTGTGTCGTATCCTAAACTACCAGTCCGACTAGAAAAATCATGTTTGCCCGTTTATTCAAGAAGGTTTAGAGGTTTTATTTTGATTCAAATTGAAATTCAAAGGGAAACTGGAACACTATACTAATCTAACACATACGAAACGGGCAATAAAATAATAAAAAAAAAAAAAATACAAAGGTCATCAATGCCTTTCTGTATGCGAATGAATTTAATTCTAGTCTTATTTTTTATAATAAATTTCACAGTTAAAAATCCCGGAGCTCTATCTGGGGAGACCATGGTAACCATGGCAGCCCACATGTAAACGAGGGTTGATCACCCCCCTAAAACGTGGGGGCGTCGTCGCCGTCGTCTAGACTTCAGACGGATCTATATGCAACACATCGATCGTTTGGGGTCGTCGCTCGGGGGTGGTTAACAGACGCACCCTACGCAAAAGGGCTCCCCGCGGCAAAACAAACCCCACCGCCACCGTCAATGTTGGACGTCATGGTGGTCGGATCCTTTGTTTACCACTGATTTTGTTTCATTGACCGGAAATTCAACACAAGTAACATTTAAAGAATGCCCATTCGTTTAAGAGAAATGGGCCCACAATATTTTTTTTGGATTGTCGATGATTTTGTAGAAAAATACATCTACATTTCTTTACACTAATCAGTTTTTTTTTTACACGGGCATTGATTAATTAGACTTCTTCTGGTGCAAATTTGAGGTTATTATCATATTAAAGGTTTTAATAATTAATTGATGATAACTGTTTTTTTATGTAATTAAACATTGTCTGTCGATGTGTTGATATAATTGAAAAATTCAGTATTATTTTAGAATATTGTTTTGTTAACAAACTATTAGACACCAAGTGGGCCAAAAAATGGGCATTGTCATTTCATTGGTGGAATATGTAAATCCAAGCACATTGATTGGCTTATTATGTAGTTAATAAAAATAACTACAATTCAATTAAAATTCAAATCATATTTTATTGTAACTCCGCCTATTGTAAAGCTAGAATAACAGTCCATGAACGGTAGCAACTGCTACTACAGAGAAATTTCTACAGGCAGCAATCGCCTCCGCTATGCCGGCTTGAGGAGACGAATGTGCACCATCCACTCCTCACATTAAACTTTACAAAAATACGTCTTAGATATCAAATACCAACAATGAAAAGAGATCACTGGTCCATCTATCAACATGATGCAGTTTGCGGGTTGCAACCTTACAATCCCCGGCCGTTCCCCTGATGACCGTTCAGGTGACACAACAAGGTGTCGCGATCAATGAACCCACACTTAGAACATCTAAGATTTTATATATTTAAGCACTATTTTCTCACATTAAAAAAAATCTAAACCTAATTTCAATCACAATACGAACTCATATCATTTTTTTTTTTATTGTAGCTCGACATGTGGCAACACTCCGCCTGATGTAAAGCTAGAGTGTAGTCCAACAACTGCTACTACTGAGAAACCTGTGCGGGTAGTAGTCGCCTCCACTATGCCGGCTTGAGGAGACGAGCATGTACCATCTTAGATTGACAGTGCACACTCCTTTCGTTATACCTGGCTACTTTCAAACTATTCCCGAAATGCGACAAGGTCGCTTCACGGGTGTTACATTCAAAAGTGGTGGTACTGCCCCAGGACGACAGACTGGGCTAATAACCATCATCAGTCTGCCTACCACTCTTTAATATGCGCGACCAAAGTACATGTAACAAAGTTACATTGGTACCGGTCTTTTGGCGAGGTTCGAACACGGGTCTCATCGATCGTGAGTTCACGCGTCTTACCGCTAGACCACGGCCGCTCTTTCATTTCAACATGATTCGCATTTAACAGTACTACTATTTTTATAGTAACTCGACCTGTCGCCTCACTCCACCTAATACAGTCGCCTCCGTCATACCGACCTAAGGAGACGAATGTTAACCATTCAGATTGAGATTGCACACTTCTCTAGCTTAACCTGGCCACTTTCAAACTGATCCCGAAATGTCACATAGTATAACTTCACGGGTGTTACATTCGAAAATGGTGGTATTACCACAAGTCGGCAGACCTCCTAGGGCAGTACCACCACTTTCAAGTGTAACACCCGTGAATTAACCTTGTCGCGTTTCGGGAATAGTTTGAAAGTAGCCAGGTATAACGAGAGGAGTGTGCACTGTCAATCTAAGATGGTACATGCTCGTCTCCTCAAGCCGGCATAGTGGAGGCGACTACTACCCGCACAGGTTTCTCTGTAGTAGCAGTTGTTGGACTACACTCTAGCTTTACATCAGGCGGAGTGTTGTCACATGCTGAGCTACAATAAAAAAAATCAGCCTACCTTCACCTCTATCTATCTAGAGTATGGTTCAAACGAAAACAAATGTTACCATAAAGAAATATAATAATATAAATTGGAATAAATAAGTAGATATATATGTACTTACTAAAATCTATTAGTAGTCTGCCATAGCCCTGCCGCTGGTAAGGAGGTAGTGTTAATATGCACGACACATTGTAATTTAAAAATGAATTCTTTTCCTGTGAACAAAAGTGGAACAATTAAATTGTGAAAACTGAAAAATTCCTGTTCTCTTACTATAGACCGCTTTATAAATTACTTCATCAAATTATTCGCGTAATGTTTAACTCAATTCGTCTCCTCATGCCGGCACAGCGGAGGCGACTGCTGCCTTTAGAAATTTATCTGTAGTAGCAGTTGTTTCCATTCATGGACCGCACAATAGCTTTACATCAGGCGGAGTGTTGTCGTATACCGAGCTACAATAATACTATACCGGCTTGAGGAGACGAGTATGCATCATCTAGATTGACAGTGCACACTCCTCTCGTTATATACACTTTCTTGATGTATAGTCAGACCTCTATGGTCAGAAAATCATAATGGTAAAAATTTCTTTTTTTGGGACAACTTATACCAAGATTATTTGCTGAGTGGTGGCAACGTATCTAGTGTCTCCTACGCGCCAAGGGTGGTTCCAGACAAGGGCAAGGAAGATCAAATAAATATAGACAAGTGGATTCTTTCTAACGAAATAAGTTTTACTTTTTTGAAAAAAAAATTGATAAATAAATTTAGCTAGAGTGCGGTCCATGTGTAAAGACAACTGCAATCAAAGAGTTTAAAGCCGCAGTCACCTTCGCTATGTTAGCTTTAGGTTGTGTGTGCATCGTCAAGGTTTTGTGTTATGTCAAATTAAAAAAAAAAAGTTTTTCTTAAAAAAATTTAGTGAAAATAAAGGTAGACATATTTAATACCCTTTTCCATAAAATATTATTAATAAAAAAAATAATTTCAAGATAAGACCCCGGGCATCTTTAAATTGAAGGTAAATAGGTAATAAGTCATATGCAAGCGTGCTCCACCTTTGACCGCATCACAGCTTCAACATCAGGCAGGTAGTGGTCAAACGTTTGCCTATTAAGAATTTTAAAAAAAGTTATTCCGTCCCCATCAATAAATCTCAACGCATTACAGCAAACTGATTAAATTACAAATTGTAGTAATAACGCATAAAAATAATCCAGACGTACGGAATGTCTACGCAAACAAAATCGTATAGGATTTATTATTATTCGACAAAGGGGGGGAAGTACACCCCAGTCTAGTATACCACTGGGTGCCTAAACAGCTGTGAACGAAGAGAGCTGTCGGTCGAAACTTTTTAATCATTTATTTATTCCTACATTTAAATAAAAAGTAGTATATAAACGATGTTATTTAGTACTTTATTTTTTATCAAGAAATTATAGTAGGCTAGAAATACCATACTTTCTGAGCAACCGCGATCTTGAAGGCGTGAAGTTACCACTCAGACACCCGTGCTCAAATCTCGCAAATTGCGGTCAAAACTAATATAACTTTGTTATATTACGTAATTTGGTCGCTCAGTGCATGTGACTGCATCGTGTACGAAAGTTAGAAGTGCCTCCATGACCAGCCCCGAAACTAAAGATCAAAGGTTAGGGGTTCCTGTTGCATCTGGCTGGACTACATTATTTTAAATATCAAATACTGGAGGGGAGGAGCGTCAGTGTTAAGTTTTAGAAAATCTTTTTGAGAAATATCTGCACGCAGGAGAGGTCCGAGGGCCATACTGTTAAGTTTTAATTTTAAGAAAAAACTATACTAGTTTTGTATACAACACTATATTTAACGAATAAATCCGAAAATTTATCAGTCAACTCCCTGACTATGCAGGTCGACGTACGAGGATCATCGTGAAACGTCTAGACGACACACACCGCGAGAATAATACGAGTACATCCTTTGTCAAACGAAATTGTAATGTTTTGTTATTGAAAAGTTTAGGTCGTAATGTATGATTTATTAAGTCCTGTTTAATGCACATTTTAATTGCTTTTATGGTTTTTATAATTTAAAATTACTTTCGAATGTTTATTTATTTATTTATTTTCGGGAAACAAACAACTAAAAATTCAAATAAACATTAACATATATATAACTAAACAATTTCCACTGGTACAATGTATGTTACGTCAAAAAGTCGTGTTAAATAATAAAAATAAAATAAAAAGGAGAATTTTAGATAATATTTTGAAACAGTATAAACAGAAGTCTTGAGTAAAGGATAAAAGAAATACCCACCTAATATTATTTTTAAGGGAAGTGGGATGAGGTTATTGCACCGTCTAGACCAGACTAATAACACCACATAATACTTTAAATAAGGGACCTATTTCAAAAACTCTCTTAGGGTCCCTTCACGGGTACTACACTTGAAAGAGGGTGGTACTACCCCAGGACGGCAAACTGAGCTAATAACCATAATTTTTTGCTAGTTAAAGCGCGTCATCAGATATCCATAAATTATTTTATTAATGGCAACCCTATGGTAAATACGAGGCGTCTGGGAAAGGAGACATCGGCAACTGAGAGATTTGTCTGTCTGTACAGACATATAAAACAGGGATTTACCACCCCTCGTTTGTCAAAGGACTTGCTAAAAAACAATTATTAGCAACTATATAATACAGTAATACCCTTTTACCCCTTTACGCGAGGGATACGTTCCGCAAAGACTCGCGTTAAGTGAAATTCGCGTATAAGAGGGTCACGTTAAGCATAACCAAAAGTCAGTACAAAATGCAAATCAATACATACTTTAATTCTAAAAACCCATTGTGTAGCGTTACATTACACATTTCTAATGGAAAAATGTATCTATTGTCTTCTGGGTTGCGTTTCGTTTACGGTATTGTAAAATATGTTCATAACACGTAACACTGTTTTTTACTGATTGACACACGGTTAAAACACGGTCATCATCACTGACTATCCTCTGCAATAAGTCCAAAACTGAACAAATCTTTAAAAGAGCCATTTTGGTGCGAAATTTGAAATTTTCGTAAAACCGAAACCGCGCATAACGGGGTTGAGTAAAGCGGGGTGTTACCGTATTTTACTTTTTCTGTCATTAGGTACATTTTCGCTGAAGTTCGTTTGTTAAAATGGCCAAAAATTACTTAACAAGAGCATCTTAAAGAGTGGTAGGCAGAATGATAACGTTTATTAGCCCAGTCTGCCGTTCTAATAGTACCACCACTTTAAAATGTAGCTCGCAATAGGTGTACACTGTACAATTACATTCGTCTCAAGCCAGGCAATCATATTTGATTAAGTAGAAATTATATTATAGTAGAATTATAAATATTACATAAAAATTTAGTAGCTCGCAATAAAGACACAGACAAATAAATTTAAAGCAGCCATGGTCTAGCGGTAAGACGCGTGAACTCACGATCGAAGAGACCTCGTGTTCGAATCTCGCTAAATTCTGACTGGTACCAATGTAACTTTGTTATATGCACTTTGGTCGCTCAGTGCTTATAGGCACTATTAAAGAGTGGTAGGCAGACTGATGATGGTTAGTCTGCCACCCTGGGATAGTATCACCACTTTCGAATGTAACACCCGGGAAGTGACTTTGTCGCATTTCGGGAGCAGTTTGAAAGTAGCCAGGTATAGCGTGAGGAGTGTGCACTGTCAATTTCGATGGTGCATACTTAAGGCGACTGCTGTCCGCAGAGATTTCTCTGTAGAAGCAGTTGTTTCCGTTCATGGACCGCACTCTTACTTTACATCAGGTAGAGTGTTGTCATATGCCGAACTACAATAAAATAAAATAAAGTAGTCTGTCTCAGCTAAAACAAATTAATTAGCCTTTGAGATCCCTTGCAAGTTGTAAACAGGCAAAATTATTTGGGGAACGAGTTGAATTTCAACACCGCTTTCGAATATAAAATCTGTCGGGATGCAATGTGGAGGCAAATTGGGGTGTTTAGGTGTTTTTGGGATTCTAGGGATGGGGCAGTCTGGCTTTAGGTTATTGACCTCATCTCAGCTGACGTCCCGTTCAATGGCGGCCGTAGTATAATACGTTAACGAATATTATTTTATTTTTTTATACGCCTTAGCGTAAAATTAAGCTTCTAATTACACTCTACATTAGAGTATAATTCGACCAATTAAAGTGGAAAAGGTTAGTTTAATTACGCGAACAATAACACAAAAGTCAAATTGAATTTAATAATAAAACTATAAAAGAAGTTTTGGCGGCCATCTTGAGACATCAGTTATCTGTCTTGAATTATTTTCCTAAACTTCGAGTGTTAATATGTATTAATAGTGGATTATTAACCATTAAGTGTTCGTGGATACGTGAGTGTGGGCAAACAATTCAAAGGAAGAGCCTGTGTTTCCATTTTCCCTCCGAAACTCCGTAAGAAGTTTCAGTAAAGATTCTACCACTTTACTGGAGCAATTTTTGATTTGACTGAGACTTGAACAGACTGTTTAGTGTGATGATAATATTAACTTGATGCAAAATATTTACTTTGGCACTGGCAAATTGTTATAATGCCATATATATTTTTTAAAAATACTATAAAAAGAGAACGGGCGTGGTGGGGGGTGGTTAGAGCGTCCGAATGAATACAATGAAAACTTTAGATCTACGTCTGCACTCAATTAATCTCAATAAACAGTTTCTGTCTAGACACAGACGATA
The DNA here is from genome assembly GCA_948150575.1 of Tinea pellionella. NCBI lineage: Eukaryota > Metazoa > Arthropoda > Insecta > Lepidoptera > Tineidae > Tinea > Tinea pellionella. The sequence continues at coordinate 6,505,621 of OX411252.1, forward strand.
TATTTGTATAAGCGAAGTAGCTAATTGAATAAAAGTAGTTTTACATGTATATTACGGTAAAGGAACATAAACCTATCCAACACGATGGGCACGGTCGCCAATAGCGGACTGTTGTTTACTAGTGACTGTAAGCAAGCAGTCGCCTACAGTGCCGGGAATCAATCAATCTTCTTCTTTTGTTAAATGGCCTTGTCATAACAACGACAATTCTGCCAATGTCAAGTAGTAAATACTTAATGTTTTTGCATCAAATTGCAATGGTATTTTACAATTTCACGCTTTCTTGGAGTATTTGGCGGCAATTCACCCGGTCACGTCACAATATGACCGTTTTCACGGCGTGGGATAACCACAAAAAAACCGCTTCCGTTGCCTCATGTAGAGTGAATTTTAATGTTTCCACAATTACTCACATGCGTAGCATAATATTACGCAAAATGATAACATTTTTACACAATAATAACCACTAAACTAATTAAGGAAAGGGATAAAAAACACCTCAACCTTCCCGGGCAAAAGCACGCCCAAAACACCCTACTTAAACAATATTTAAATGCTGGATTTTGTAACCGCGCCGAAAAGAGCGGCCGTGGTCTAGCGGTAAGACGCGTGTACTCATAATCGATGAGACCCGTGTTCGAACCTCGCTAAATTCTAACCGGTACCAATGTAACTATGTTATACATACTTTGGTCGCGCAGCTCTTATAGGCACTATTATAGAGTGGTAGGTTATTTGTCCAGTCTGCCGTCCTGGGGTAGTACCACCACTTTCGAATCAATAACACACGTGAAGTGACTTTGTCGCGTTTCGGAATCAATTTGAAAGTAGCCAGGAATAGCGAGAGTACTGTCAATTTAGATTGTGCATACTCGTCTTCTCAGGCCGACATAGCGAAGGCGACTGCAGTTGTTTCCGTTCATGGCCCGCACTCTAGCTTTACATCAGGCTGAGTGTTGTCATATGCCGAGTTACTATACAATAAAATAAAATGCCTCTATTTTTATCTTTCGTTTCATATTACTGGTTTTTTTGGTGAAAAATCTATTGTGGCGATATTTTAATATTTTTTTTGGGTGGTAATAAAGTCAGTTAACTACTGAACGTAACATGCTATATTTTGTAACTGATACATGTTTTATTTATCATATTATATAAAGCTCGATTACCACTCACTCACTCACTGACTGACATCAATTACGGGGCACTCCCCCAGGTTGGGGGGTTGAAACTTTCGGGGTGTATGAAGGAGGCCCATGCGACCTCGGGAAAACCTCAACATGTTCCGGAAGTCCGGAACGGAACGAGATAGGGCCGAAGCGCCGGAACAAAAGTCGTCGTAGCCCTCTAATTTCGAAATCCATAATTTTTTTTTTTTCAAAACTACCCAAAAAAAACTATCTCAGCGCTCACGAAGCGTGCCACAAAAATTAGTTATTCTGTAAAGTTAGAAGCTTAAATTACTTAAAATGTGATTCAAATACTTCCCGGCCAGATCAGTCACAATGTATCTCACGGGCCAGTCACTAGGCATCCCAAGGGTTATAATTATATTCAAAGAAAAAACTTACCTTACTAAAATAACCGACGACATGGCATCCCTCTGTATCAGCAAGTGTCATAACATAAAATAAAAACGGTTCAACATCATAATATAAAGTTTTATGATCTAAAAAGAATTTAGCTAAAAGGCACAATTGTTGACAATATTGTTTATGCTTCCTCCCGTCTACTTGCCACACACTAAGATTGTCTTTTCTATATACCTGAAAACAATTTAAAACATATATATGTCGGAACGGTCATGAATACGGACTCTAATTTGAACGATTACGGAAACTAACTTGGAACAAAATGAATACGTGGTCATGAGTACAAGCACTAACTGAATACGAAACAAAAACGTCGTTATGCTTTGACAGAGTCTCTGAACACACACGACGCGACGAACACGTTGTAACTTGTTTGTGCGGGGGAACTGTAGTGTTTCAGCATATTTGCTTAGTTATCGTCCACAAATGGAGGATAGAAGCCTTGGACCGCTCTCCCGTTCTGTTATATATTTGAATACCTTTGACTGCTAAAAGGATTCCGATAAAAGGACAATGCTCATTTTTGGGCCCACTTATTTTTTTTTATTGTAGCTCGGCATGTGACAACACTCCGCCTGATGTAAAGATAGAGTGCGGTCTATGAATGAAAACAACTGCTACTACAGAAACGCGTGCGGGCAGCAGTCGCCTCCACTATGCCGGCTTGAGGAGTAGATAGTACTATCTAGATTGACAGTGGACACTCCTCTCGTTATACATTTTTTTATTGGTTTTTTTTTTCTAAATTTCAAATTAAATTCAATTAAATTTTTGAAGATAACTTCCTATGTGCGTAGTTTTCAGTTTCCTCACCTCATCCCCTGGTGGATGTTTCCATAAGCATTTAGAATTATGTCTAGAAGCACCAGCTTTTGATTGTTGATGTTGTAAGCAAAATTCACAGACAAATAACCTAGGCACCCTGGCCGCATCACCTGGATATGGAGATTGGTACCACACTTCCATCATATATTTACCCATTACAACATATCTGAAAAATAATAATAAAAATATGTTACAGTAATTTTTTTTATTATAGCCGATGTAACGCTAGAGTGCGGTCCATGAATGGAAACAACTGCTACTACAGAGAAATCTGTGCGGGTAGCAGTCGCCTCCAGTATGCCGGCTTGAGGAGATAAGCATGTACCATCTAGATTGACAGTGCACACTCCTCTCGTTATACCCGGCCACTTTCAAACTATTCCCGAAACGCGACAAGGTAACATCACGGGTGTTACATTCGAAAGTGGTGGTACTACCCCAGGACGGCAGACTGGGCTAATAACCATCATCAGTCTGTCTACCACTCGTGTCATCGCTAAAACAAACTAGTTTTTGTTTTTAATAGCGCGACACTATGCCGGCCCAAGGAATGGGAGAACATGTGGGTAAGAAGAGTAAATATTACCTAGTCCCTCTATCAGTAGGTAGATCACCCAGTTCCTCTTCAATTTTAATAGCTGCCAACGCTTGAGCTTCACGAAATAACCTTAAATCATAATCAGGCGCAAAACCATCTAAAGAAGGCTCTCTATCTATTGACAATTCTTCTGATGTACTACATTCCGGCGGTCGGTCGTCAGAACCTTTCCATTTTGATCGCATATCCTAAAAAAAAAGTAAAAAGTAGTTTTTTTTAATTTACTTTTATATGGCATTATAACAATTTGCCAGTGTCAAAATGAATATTTGCATCGAGTTTTCTTTGGAATTGTTTGCCCACACTCATGCACATTCACGAACAGTAAGGTCTGTTTGCACCAGAAGGCCCGTTAAAGTTACTATTACTTTTACGGCGACGACGTAACCGTTAAACGATTACATTTATTCCACACGCGTTGCAATATCGTGTAAATTCATATTGTTATCGTTAAAAGGGTGACTGGTCCCCAAAAAATAATAGAAAACCTTATTTGGCTTCTTTTCATACATTTGACGTTAGTGACATTGGTTTGACGATTACTTTAACTTCAACCAGTCAAGATTCGCAGGTTACAGTCAACGTTAAAGCAAGCGTTAAAAATGACAGGCGCGACGATGGTGCAACTCGTGTGGAATAAATGTAAACCATAATGTAAAAGTAACGGTTAAAGTAAACGTAAAAGTAATCGTTAAAGTAACTTTAACAGGCCTTCTGGTGCAAACTGACCTGAATGGTTACTAAATCCACCATTATTACACATTAACACTCAAAAAACACAAGTTTAGGAAAATTATTCATGACAGATAACCTAATGTTTCCAGATGGTTGCCAAATCCCAGAATAATACAGTATTGTACTTTTTATAGAGATTACCTTAACTTTGAGTTGGTAAGCACGTTGTTCGATGGTGGGTTGTGAGCGTGGTCTCTGTGTCATCACCTGCACTGCCTTCCTCCTGGCAGTGGCAGCCGCACCCCGCTCCTCCTCTGCCGCCACGCACCACGCCGCAGATACGTTGTGGTAGAGCGGACACGCGTCCCACGTGAAATGTTTTGAGCTGACACCACCTATGGACCATAAACACATTGTTCGTTATTGATTCTTGATTACTTTAACCTATCCATAAATTACGTCACACGTTAAGGGGGAAGGAGTGGGAGGGGTTCTAAAGGAGAATGCCTATTTGCCTAAGAAAAAAGGGCCCACATTTTTCTCGAGTTTGCTGATGATTTTTGATTATTTTGTAGAAAAATAAATCTACATTCCTTATCACCAATCAGTATTAATTTTTTTACCCAGGTTATTGAGTAATTAAACTTTTTCTGACGCAATTATTGAGGTTATTATTTTATTAAATGCTTTAATATTCGATGATATCTGTTTTTCTGTAATTAGTGAAAAAATAAAATATTATTTTAGAATATTATTTTGTTAACATATTCTATATATCAATCAAGTGGGCCCAAAAATGGGCATTCTCCTTTCGTGACGTCACAATATTAAAATCTAATAATACCTAAGTATTTAAACACGAAATATGATCTAGTAACAAAAACTTAAAAATATTTCTAAGACTATTAAATATTGTGGTTTTACTGATGATAGTCATTAGCCCAGTCTGCCGTCCTGGGGTAGTACCACCACTTTGGAATGTAACACTCGTGAAGTGACCTTATCGCGTTTCGAGAACAGTTTTGAAGTAGCCAAGTATAACGAGAGGAGTGTGCACTGTTTGGATGGCGCACATTAATCTCCTCAGGCCGGCATAACGGTGGCGACTGCTGCCTGTAGAAATTAATCTGTGGTAGCATTTGTTTCAGTTCATGGACTGCACTCTAGCTTTACATCAGGCTGAGTGTTGTCATATGCCAAGCTACAATAATAAAAAATAGCACTAGAAGTGTAACCGTAAAACCAACCTAATGAATGATACATTAAAGTATATATTACCCAGGTGTCCGAGAGAATCACAACCGCGTACAGGACACCGCCTCTCTTGTGGCTCGGGAGGCTCCGGCGGTGTCAGAGGTAATATAGGAGATCTAATTAATTTTCTATTCCCTTTCTTAAGTAAATCAGTCCTGAAAATATATTATTTTTTTATTAATTAGAACAACCACGGTCACAGCTTCGAAAAAAACAAAATTCTGTTTACTTATTTAAAAACAAATACACAAACAATTAAGAGAGTGGCTGTGGCCTAGCGGTGGATGAGGCCCGCGTTCACACCTCGCTAAATTTTGACCGAATATGTTATATGTACTTTGGTCACTCAAGTGCCTGTGATACAAGCACTAACTTAGTACAGACATTTAAAAAAAAAAGCATTTATATAAATAAGGCTAATTAATAAAGACTTTTTTTTGAAGAATAATACATACAATTATGAAAAAAGACATACAAACAAAAGTTGAAAAATAAACGAAAATAACCTACATATAATAATCAAAATAAATATCTATATATCTATATACAATATACATACATAAATAAATAGATAGATATATTTTTTTATTGTAGCTCAGCATGTGACAACACTCCGCCTGATGTAAAGCTAGAGTGCGGTCCATGAATAGAAACAACTGCTACCACAGAGAAACCTGTACCTGGGCAGCAGTTGTCTCCACTATGCCGGCTGGAGGAGACGAGCATGTACCATCTAAATTGACAGTGCACACTCCTCTCGTTATACCTGGCTACTTTCAAACTATACCCGAAACGCGACAAGGTTGCTTCACGGGTGTTACATTCGAAAGTGGTGGCACTACCCCAAGACGGCAGACTGGGCAAATAACCATCATCAGCCTGCCTACCACTCTTTAATAGTGCCTATAGGCACTGAGCGACCAAAGTACATATAACAAAGTTACATCGGTACCGGTCAGAATTAGCGAGGTTTGAACACGGGTCTCATCGATCGTCAGTTCATGCGTCTTACCGCTAAACCACCGTCGCTCTAAATATATTTTCCATTAAAATACCTACATATAATCAGGCTTTTCATCAGTTTCTGAATCAGTATCAGTGTGTGTTACTTTAGTTGCAGCCGCTAATCTTGATACTCTCGCTGATAGTGATCTAGTTAATTTACGAGGTACAGCTCCCGTACCTTCTAATGCTGCCTCGGCTTCTAACATTAGTATTGCTTCTATTGCCTGTAATAAAATAATATTAAATAAATATATGTAATGACTATATCCTCTAAATAAAAAAACAATTGGGAGTCAAAACTAGTTTTTTTTTAAATATTATTATTATCAGATTATAGTTGAAGTATTTTACTTAATATTTTAAAGTTTTGTTAGTTTGTGCTTAGGAATTTTGCATGTGTACATTTTTGGATAAGGCAAGAATGGAACCAAGGATTATTGTACCAGTACATTTAGATCTTAATAACAAACTATTTTAAACAAATTTAGGGTTGTCAGAATTAGAAATCTCAACGTATATTGATATCATTAAAATAATTAAGTTTGCGCAATTCTAATTCTCACAAACTCGTGCTCGCTATTCACTGAGGAGTCCTATCATGTATGTTACCAATTACACAACCTGTAAACACTTCCAATTGTATCGTCGTATATCGTAAATATAAATGATACAAAGTCTCAGTGTATAGTAGCACTTAAATGTTTTGAAATAGCAAAACTTACTTTAGAATTAGATGTAGTGGAAGCAATGGAATTATTAGATGATGTAGATTTACTAAGAGATGACGAGGAAGTCGTCGAGGTCGTTTTGTTAGTTTTATTAGATTTAATACTTTCTTTTTTACTACTTGAGCTATCACTCGAAGGTGTATCCAGATCTGACGATGACTGACTTGATGAACTCGATGTAGTGGTCGTTTTGTCCTCGACAGACTTCTTGGGAGGAGGCCCGTTCGTCCGGCTCCCGCTCCGTCTTTTAACATTATTTATGTCTTTATGACTTCTTAAAACTTTCTTCTCTGGCGTTGATAATTTATCACTACTCGATGTCCGACTTTTGCTTCTCAATATTGAAGCTGATTTGGGACTAGGTTTGTTATTATTATTACTATTACTGCTACTTTTAGTATTTGTGCTAACTTTACTAATATTACTAATCTTACTATTGCTGCTAATGTTGCTATGAATGCTGATGTTGCTATGAATACTAATTTTGCTATTATTACTACTTTTACTGCTGCTTTTGCTTTTGTCTTCGCTATCAGATTCCGAACTGTTATCCGGTGAAAATATACTCTTTTTCTTAATATTTACAGTTGAATTTCTTGTCTCTGATCTTGTTGTTCTCTGAGGTTCCTTTTTTGGTGTTTGTTTAGGTGTTTTGTTTCCAGTCTGTGATCTATTTAATGGTTTACTATTACTATTACTTTTGTTATTTGTTATTGTTGTTGCCCTTTTGATGGATGCTCTCCTTCTCGGAGGTGTTCTGATAACTTCCTTGATTTGTATGTCGGAATCGCTCGATGAAGAGGGTTTAGCTTTGATGGAAGCTCTTCTAGTCCGATCGATCTTTTTAGTGATGTAATCATCTTTATTATTATTAATTGGTGATGGATCCGGTCTCGATGGAGACGGAGGTACGATCGGTACATCATCGTGAGATGCTGAGGAATCAGAATCGGAACTACTAGACGGTGAGGAGCTACTGGACGAACTAGCACTGCTACTCGAGTCCGATGTTGTGTCCGAACTACTGTCTGATGTACTATTACTGACCTGTAATTTATAAATTTATACATTATAAAATATTGTAGCTATAAATATTGCATTAAAAACATGCTAATATAGTATGTTATTATGTTATACAAGCATATATTAATATGCTTATGGTCTATAAGTAAAATCAACTTTAAGAGGTTGGAAATTTAAAATAACTTAAAACTAGGAAATAGTGTGTTACCTGATAACTTATAGGTCCTTATGTATAATAACATCTCAAAATAAAGAAATATACTGAAATATGAAAAACACTTTGATGTGTTAAAAAGAGGGAATAATAATGAGAAGTGATTGACATCAAAAAACCTGTTCAGTGAAGAGTAATTTCACCATAAAGAAATTTTAGAACCCTCTGCGTCGTACGAAATATGTATGTATATCTAATAATTACTTGTAAATAACCAGGAACGCTCTAAAAACTTGTTGAGAAACTCACAAACTTTTATACGTTACTTACGTCGAGATTTGTCATCTTGGACTATATTGTAATTTATACTTTCATAGCCTTTTATAATATGCCGCAATCCTCAATTTCATTTACTTGCTTTATTTCAAAATAATTAACAAAAACAGTTTTTATCAATATTATTTTGTTTAGCTTGCCTCGCATGAAGCGATAGGTGGCAGACGTATAACATTGCTGAAATAAGTATTACATAAACTCAATTTGTCGTGGACGCTAACATCCGCAAATCATCGTAAGTGGAAAAGAGATAACACAACGCTATGTCGAATATCTAGTGACAATCACATTTAGTAGAATTATACTCGCACCTGTCAATGACTGAGATGCATTCAAAATTTTATCAATCAAATTATTAGTGTCAGAAATAATAATTAAACTAATAAATTATCAAAATAAAATATTGAAAAAACAAACTAATATTATATTTTTTTCCAACAATTATATATATATATATATATATATATATATATTAATGTATATAGAATTTTTAATATTGTTGAGTCAACGCCTCCGTAGAGTAATGTTCTGTGGTCAACGATGTGTTTGCCTTTAATGAAACAACAAGTGTTTGACGATCGTTTGCGCGGGAATATTGAGTGAAAGCTTTTGCATTTTTATAAATTGGTTTACTGTGATTGTTATTCTACAAATCTGGTATTAATTTGTGCAATAATGTGCTATGAGAGTGAACGAATTGTTTACAAAAGACAATTCACCACATGTAGTAGGTATAGTGAGTAATTTTTTTTTGGCATTCCACGCGGTGTAAACGCTCATATAGAAATGTTTCTGAACAAAATACTCCAACTCTGTATCAAGAATACCTGCAAATCGATTTACAAAAGGAAAAAATATAATTCTAAAAGGATTCTTTTCCTTTCCTAGAAAAGGAATTTTGGCGGGATTCTGCCGTAGAAGTGTAGACATAAGTTGTCAGTCTTGATACTTTTGAAAATTATTTGTTAGTCGAGTGTTAAATGTGGTTTTAAAATTGTTCGAAGAGGCAAGAGCGTAGGCAGATGATCAAACTCCCGCACTATCCTTTTCCACTTTTTATTATGTAGGCTATAAGGATTATGTACTATTTATGTAGAAATAGAAAAAAAAAAACAAAGAAATATGAAAATACAAGATATTTTTATTTGTAATTTCTGTAATATGCAAAATACTCTCTTCTCATACAATCTTAAAGCAGTTTTAGTTACGTTGTACACAATTGTAAATTGAATACTATTAAGCTTAAAATTAAAAGAAAATTGTTACTAAGTATGATAAAGTTAAAATCTGAAAAAGTCAGTATTTTATTATAAAATAGTCATATTAAGGAAAAACAGACAATTGTGAGCATTGTAAAATTATTACTGAACTTGAGCAATAAGAAATAATTGCAAATAGAAAAGAAAGACATTCTTTGAGAGTACATTTTTTCCTAGTCTGAAGTCCACTGTCTATTGAGGTGTCATCGTTGCAGATAAAATACTATATACATACAAATTATTTCATTCCCTCCAAGACATGACGCCTCAACGAACAGTTACACTTACTATAAAATGTCAGTCATACTAAAAATATAAAAACTTAAATACTAAACACTAAGGGACGGACAAAGTTACATCTTAACAAATCTAATTAAAGTTACATTTTATTAAATAATGTATTGCAATAAACATATTCTTTTAAGAATAATAAACGTGTAGAAATAAATGCATTTTTAAAATATATCTTTTGTTTTAATAAATATATAAAATAAATATAACCAGAAATAGGTCTGGAATGTATATTTTAAATACATAAGTAAGGCGTTGGTTCTTATGTGACAAGAATCACAATAATAATTAAGGCACCTAAAGCATAGAGGTACATCCACGTTATATCCACTATAATTGAAATCAAAACAACTTAAATATTAAATACAATTTAAATAAATAAATGTTCATGAATTGCATCTTATATCGATAAAGAAATTGGAGATAGACAAAGATACATTTTTCCTCAAATATATAGGAAAAAATGGAAGTCAAGTTCGTGAAAAACTTATGAACTAAATACGTGTTTAGAATATCCCTTTGCTAATGAGATCGTGCGCATGTTTTTAGGTAATATGGTACATTCTACTTACTAAATACGATATGGAACAAGTCACATATCATGCCAAATTTAATTGCAAATAAAACTAACTTTTGTCTCTGCCTAACTTGAATAAAATCTCTTATGGTAAAACAAAGACAAAATATACATAAACAACCCTCTCCCTTCTTCAAATTGACACAATCATGACAAATCAGTCTTTTCGATTCCATTTCTTTCTAAATTATACTACAAAATTCACATTTCACCGTTCTGGGGTAGTAACACCACTTTAGGCTTAGATGACACAGGTAAAACAAACAGTAGGGTGTTGATATAAACACATGTCGTTTTACCTGGTTTATACTTCCAACCTGATCCTGAAATGCGACTAGGTTATTTCATACTTGAAAGTGGTGATTCTACCTCCGCACGGCAGACTGGGCTTAGGTTATCAGTCTGCCTACCACTCTTGAACTAATTGCGTTTACTTTACCAATATAAACAATTGATGACAGGGTATAGGCCATTAATCACATAGCAGTTTCTAAGGGTTGGCTATGCGATCGATGTGCTTCAGATAATTGATGTACGGGCGACATTCGTTCATTGTCATCAAATTCAAAATTCGTTTCGAGCAATGCTTCGGATTTCGATCGGTTTTTATTTATCGGAGGTGGAGGTGACTCTAGTTCAGTTGTTGATGATTGTGGACTTGAATCGTAGCTTGAGATTTGTTGTCCTAAATCGTACGGGTAAGCAGGAATGTGCGGAGCTCGGGGAAGATTATCTTCGTAATATTGTTGTTGATCTGGAATAATGAAAAAAATTAAATAAATATCATTATTATGTTAACCAACTTATAAAAGTTTTGTCAGCAATGAACCTAGCTTGTTATCTAGTATTCTGCTTCAGCTACGATGCTATTTAAATTTGTAACTATATATTTTAAGAAGAGATAATAGTGTGTTGATATAGTATGTGTGTATTGTGTTACCAATGGGGCTGGCATAATATGTACAATGGTGCTAAAAGCCCAAAAAAAAGAAAAAATAATCTAGTATTTGATACATACCAGCAACATTATGCCGTTGTCCAAAGGTAGTTTTAGGAGCGCTGCCCAATGGAGTGTCATCAGGCATTTTAGATCTTAACTCCATTAAAAACGATAGTTTAGGTTGACCACCGAAATTAGGTGTGCCGTAGGGCCCTATGATCTTTCCCTCACGTTCCAAGTCCCGTTTCACAACCATTGTATCGTCAAATTTATCGTAACCTCGTAATGGAAGAGTATCAGAGTTATAATACTGTGAGTCGTTTATTGGTGATAGTGTGTCGTCATCTTGAGGTGATGCTATACCTCCTGAAATTATTGTAGGTTTTTTAGTTTCTTAAGCAAAATAAATAATTTAAAAAAAACAATTAAGTACATATTGTTTGAGCGATCGTGTTCAAATGTGGTAGGAAATTCTAGTCAGTACCAATGTAAACAGATTGATGGTAGTTTTAGCCCAGGTAGTTGTGGTACTACCCCAACTTTCAAATGTAACATGTATGAAGTGACCTTGTCGCTCATTTATCTCCTTAAGCCGGCATAGCGGAGGCGACTGCTGTATGCAGAAATTTCTGTGGTAGGTAAAAAAAGTACTTGGTCACTGTACCGTCTGTAAGTGTCTGCGGTATAATATAGTAAGTATTTAAATGAGTGGTAGGCAGACTAAAGAATCACACTCTAGTTTAACATCAGGCAGTAGTGTAGTCGTATGTCGAGCTACTATAAAAAACACATACCAGGGTGATGTATAATAGGTATTTCTTCTGTAGCGACTGTATTGAGTGAGGGTGCACCGCTAGCACCTGCATTGTCTCTATAACCTTCATTTCGATATGCTAAGTTAAACGGCCTGGAAATAAAACTAATATTAAATATTATCAAATTTTTTAATTAATTAATTTTTAAATTTTCATTTTTTTTTTAATTATTGTTCGGCATTAACTACACTCCGCCTGATGTTAAGCTAGAGTGCGGTCCGATCCATGAATGGAAACAACTGCTACTACAGATAAACATGTGCAGACAGCAGCCGCTTGAGGAGATACATGTGCACCATCTGGATTGACAGTGCACACTCCTCTCGTTATACCAGGCTACTTCCAACTGATCTCGAAACGCGTCTAAATAAAGACTTTGTATTAGAGAGAGTCAGCAGGCCAAATTCCTTTTAAAGGATTCGTTAAATAATGATAATCATTATAAGACTGTTCCCACTGGGGCAGGCGGAAACTGTGGAGCGCCAGTGACTCCTCTCTATATACCACTTAACCTTCGACCACATACATTACTCCGTCGGTTAAGGGTGCTCCTCACTTAACCCTAAGGCGCCCCCTTCCGACACTGCCATCCACTTTCACACAATAAATCTTTTTAGTTAATTAATTAGTTAAATAATAATAATATAATATTTTACCTATTATTATTTTGTGGGACAGAATATTCCGGAGAAGCAGGTTTCTTCATAAACGTAGTATGTCTTAACGGCATAACATTGGGATTAGGATTGTGCGCCTCATAAATATCAAAACTTTGGTTATCTTCTACTGAGGAATTGAATTGACTTTTCTCCATAGATTCCATAGACGCTGATGAAGCTATCATTTTACGATAATCAGAACCTTTCGTTAGTGTCTCTGTTGAACGGGTGCTCTGTAATAAAAGGGTTACTAGTCAAGAAAACGGGTCTCATTGATCGGGAGTTGACGTATTTTACCGCTGTCGTATTCAAGCTTAAGGTGTAGGTCGGCAGAAGTTTCAGCAAGTATGTGATGGTGTACTTATAATCTTGAATAAGATTTACTTCATTTTAACCAAAAGAATGGTAGGCAGACTGGCGATGGTTACTAGTACAATCAACACATCAGTGAAGGTAAGGGTGGGAAACAACCGGGTACAGCGAGAGGAGTGTGCATATTCATCTCCCCAAGCCAGCATAGAGGAGGTGACTGCTGCTTGCACACATTTCTCACCGTGGTAGTGGTTGTCTCCGCTTATAAACAGCATTCTAACTTAACATCGGCGGAGTATAGACAGATGTCGCTACATAATAAAAAAAGGATTCAAAACACTAACCATTTGTGCCAATTTTCTTCTATAAGCGCCGTCAGGGAATCCACCATTAATACTGCCTATTGAGCGAACAGAATGCAAAGATTGTCGTATGGAATTGCGTCGTTCTAGTCTTTGGAGATGTCTGGAATGCACAAACGATTACATTGACATTGTAGCACATAAACACACAAAAACTCATATAATTCTCACTAATATTGAATTTTTAAAAAAGAAAGAAAAAATCTGGCACTTTATCATGATTTTGCGAATATAATGAGGTATATCATGAATTTTCACCAATAAAAACTACATTAATAATTTATTTAAAGCAGTCATGTCAAAGATACGGCCCGCGGGCGGCATCCGGCACACGAGCCGTATCAATAAGGCCCGAGATCGCAATGTGTCACAGAAATAAGAATCATGTTTTTAGGGCTTTTAGACTAAATAAAATGTTATAATAATTCAGTACATTTTTTTATTTGAATCTGGCCCCCTTACACATTCTAAATTTAATATATGGCCTTCTGCAAAATTAAGCAAATTAATAATTAATTAATAAGCAATTAATTTCAAACTAATACCGGAACGCAGCTGGGTCACATCACGAGTGTTAATACTTGAAAGTGGTGGTACTACTCCAGGAAGGCAAACTGGACTAATAACCATCAACAGTCTGCTTAGCACTCTTATAATTTTGTAAAGACTATAATTACCTATGTTTAGACTTGGTATACCAACAGAGTATAGCAATTCCAATAAGTAGAACAGTAAGAGCCATTACACCGATCAGACCGACTGCGAGCAAATCGCCCTGCCAATGCATTGGGTCTATTACAATTTTAGGATCTGTAAAAAAAAACATTTTATAGCTCTGCATATGACAACACGATTGCTGCTGCAACTTTTACACGCAGCAGTCGCCTTCGCTACGCCGGCTTGAAGAGACGAATGTTCACTGTCAAGGTTAACCCCAGGTTAAACCGGATCCCGAAACTCGACAAGGTCACTTCATGAATGTCACGGTCGAAACTGGTGACTGGTGGTACTATCCCAGGATAGCAGATGGTTATTAACAAATCATCATCATATTGAATCATAGGTATTAAGCGACCAAAGTACATATAATTATATAGTTCATTGGTACCGGTCAGTTTTGCGAGGTTCGAACACGGGTCCTATCGATCGTTAATTTACGCGATCTACCGCTAGACCTGCTATTATTAAAGCAAATAAACATTACATACCAATTTCACATAAAAATGCGTTCTTTTGCGCACAATCATTAATATCAACATTTCCGAATGTGAACGAAGTGCATTGTGTTACAAAATCTATGTGATTAACCCAAACACGATCGCCGTAAGGGAACCATTGAGTTTGTTGACGAATATATTGGTATAGGTCATCATTGTTACCGCTGATGAAGGGCATTGAAGAGTTATCCGACTGCAAAAAAAGTTGATATTTATTATAAATTAAATCTAAAGATAATGTATTTAGTTATGTCATGGAGGTAGACAGTAACAATGGACTATCTACAATTAAGAAATTAAGTGTGCACTGTCAACCTAGATGGTGTACATTCGTCCTCTCAAAGCAGGCACAGCGGACACAACTGCTGCCTGTAGTACCAGTCGTTTCCATTCATGGACCGCACTCTAGCTTAACATTAGTCGGAGTGTTGTCTACTATAAAAAATTGTAATATACGATCTCCAGACTTTTAATTGTTTCATAGAATATTGTTATAATTAAAATTCATACCAAACAGAAAGCTCTAGCATCTTCATAAGTCATAGGGGCGCCGATATACATGTAGCAGGTTCCAGAAACGAAGTCCCAACCGGGAGGGCATTTGCCGCCTTCCAAAACTGTTTCGTTGTTCATATAGAACGGGTTGTAATCAACTTTGAGAAGCAATGGATCGTCCGACTGATCTCTTATACGTCCGGCTACAGCCAAAGTTTCATTGTAAGACCAATAATTGTGTTTTGCGTCTATTTTCGTGCGCCATAACTCGAGAGAGCTGTAAGATTAAATAAATATATACATTAAAGAGTGGAAGACATGATGATGATGGTTATTAGCCCAGTCTACCGCCCTGGGTCAGTACCACCACTTTGGAATGTAACACCCACAAAGTGACCTTCGGGGTATCGATGCCTGAACAAAGAATAATACTTAAATAGATTTTTGTGTGCCAATGTTGTAATGTGAATATTTTTTGTTATTACATAAGCGTATATAATTATTACTATATTTTAAAAGATTTTATTTACAACCGTTTGTGTATTTAGGGGAAGCAGAAGTGCTGTATAATGGCGAAATGTGAAGCTTTAACTATTATTCCCATAGCTATTTACAAATCTGACCCCCATTGTCAAGTTTCATCTTTTAGGGCCTCTATTATTACTTTTTTAACGCATGTACTAAGCTAGTGCTTGTATCACAGGTACTGAGCGACCCAAGTATATATAACATAGTTACTTTGGTACTGGTCAGAATTTAGTGAGGTTTGAACACGGGTCTCGTCCATTGCGAGGCCCGTCTTCTAACGCTAGACCACAGTCGCTCTCAGTAATAAGATTCATAGAATATCTTGGATTCGATGCAGTAAAGATAAAAGTTTTTGTTTAAATTGTTAACCATCATGCAATTAACCAAAACATGCAGCATGCATTTTTTTTATCACCAAATGTCAATGTTTAATGCATCAACCAAGAAGCACCTTATAATAACCCAAATAAAAATAAAAATTTAAAGTATATTTGAGTGTTTAAGAAGAAACTTGTTTAATTCATAATTTAAAATTAGAAAAACAATTCTAATGTGCACCCATTGGTGTATTCATTTATCAACAGCAATGTTGCCAGACTAATAAAACTACTTTTAAAAAAATCGTAGATATATAAAACTTACCTGACCATATGCGGATTATAGTCAACGAATCTATCGATTCCATGGAAATCATGCAAAATAAAACATGCAACAAATTATTATTATTAACATAAAAAATACATAATAAACAGTTTTCCAATATTCATTAAAAGGGCCGAAAAACACATTCCTACGTTACGACAATAATAGCGTTGAATTCTCTGTTAATATAAAAAAAATCGAGTCGACGACGCCAAGTGCCTGAGCAGAATTCCGTGATCACACGGGCGAATTCGGTGACCACAAAGGTGGGGAAGTCTTCGGACGTATTTATTATTGTTTACGATGCAAATATATATATGCGTATTAAATACTATCGCAAGTGGAAGAAAGTAAAATTTTATGGGCCAAAACAAATGAAAATTAAAAAATATTTACGTTTCTTAACGGAGTAAAATTTATTTAACATACATCTTTACGGCTTCAATGATAAAGATGATAATTCTTTGTCATACGCAATGAGGGAATATGTTTTCGGCTTATTAACACATAAATATTATTCAGACTAAATAAAAAATTCCTGCAATGACTAGATACATTTTCAACACCCATTGCTGGGAGTTGTAATTCCGAGCGGCCCAATTAATATTAATAAAAGCAATTTTCCATTAAAAAGCATCTTAATTTAAATAATAAATGCATACAATAATGACCTTTAAGAGCATATTATTACAGTTCATATTTATGCCACTATTAGTATAGGTACTCACATAGATCTGTTGACAGTTATCATTTCATAATCATTGTCGGGGTTAAAGAAAACATTGTCGATATAATGTTGTCCTGCTGTACCAGCCACGACCGTCGCTCTGCCTTCACGATCTATTGCGTTGTTTCTGAATAAATAATAAAAGAAACAAATGAACTAACTATTAGGGTCGTTTGCACCAGTCGGCCGGTTAAAGTAACTTTAACTAATACTTTTACGCTTACTTTAACATACATACATTCACTCCACACGAGTTGCACCTATGTCGCGCCTGTCATTTTTGAACCTTAACCGTAACCAGCGAATCTTGGCTTGGTAATCGTCAAATCAACGTTGCTAACGTCAAATGTATGAAAAGAAGCCGATAACGATAACAATATGAATTTACACGATATTGCAACGCGTGTGGAGTAAATCTAACCGTTTAACACCGCCGTAAAAGTAATAGTTAAAGTTACTTTAACCGGCCTTCTGGTCCAAACCACCCTTAGTATGATTAAAGATGGAATTATGTCGCGTGGGCTGGAAATTAAATTTAAAAAATATAACATACCTATAAAATCCGTTATGTGAAGTTGTTTGATAAATAGGTAATCTCACTTTATGGAACCCGGATACTTCTAAAATTCTCTGCCCAGTATTATCATGTACATAATTATAACTGAAGTTTGATACAACTTGGCGTAAAACAATCACATCTTTGTATCTAACATTGTTTCTTGTGAAATAATTACGATAAATTGTTACTTCTTGATATGGTGTTGATTGGCGACCTGAAAATTATATTTTAAAATATTTTAAAACAGAAATAAATTTGCAATTAAAATAATAATATAAAAAATGTGATTTTACCTTCAATTATAAGACAAGGCAGATCATGATTTTCTAAGAACAAATTATTATGAACCCAACCACGTAGAGATGTAGCTGAACCACCAGAATCAGCGCGGACACTCAAACCACCAACATTGTTACGGACTAGATTGTTCTGAAAAAAAAAAGAAAAGTATAAATTTTTATGGCAAAACACTAGTAATGGGAATTAGGTTAATAATAATCAAATAAAAAGTAAACACTAATCTCAAAATGTTAATCACGTGATACAGTTTAGGTCAACGCCATCTAGTGGCAAGTAACGGAGATGCAATTTTTAGACTAGAAAAAATTTGTATAATTTTTATGTAGTTTTAAGTGAGGAAAATTATGTAAGGCGTAAAATTAAATATAAACTGATTTAAAGTCATTGAGAAAATGCTACATAACGATTAAAATATGTAAATTTAATTAAAATAAAGGAACGTACTCTAAAAACAAGTGTTTGGGTATTCTGAACATCAACCCTTACGGCTCCTTGACATGTGGTAAAATTTCCATACAATTTAAGACAATTTTCAATAAATTCATTCCTTGTTATAGCCACTAGGGGGTTAACTTCGCCAACTGAATGATATGTGATTGCTCCGTCTCGAGTTTTGGAAAATTCACTATGCGAAATATTGTGCTGGACATCACGATCTGAAATTATAAAGAAATGGTCATAAAAAAAACATTCTGCCATCGTTTGTACTTTTACGTTTTATCACAAATTATAGGTACTCACTTAGTCCAATAGCAGAAATAGGTAGAGTGACAACTTCCGCAATAAATCCGTGCACTGACGACGCTCCATTTGCAAATAACTTGACACTCAAACTAGCTCCCTCCGTTCTAAACAAACGCTTCTCATCCGGTGACCCATTTTCTATATACGCGAGCATAGGTGCAGTTGCATTGTAAATATTGCCATCGTATAACGTCAACGAATCACGTTTTCCGTAGTTTCTTGTGTGATTGAATAAATTAAACTGCAAGAATCTAAAACCAAACGGCTTTACTCTATAAACGCTTTTGAAAATCTTCACGCAGTTCACTGGATTGTTGTCGTATTTGTAATACAATAAGACACGTTCTTCAACTGTTATTACTTTATTGGTGTCGCAAATGTCAATCATTGAGAAAAGATGATACGGTAGATTCAAATCTCGTAGAGGAGAAAAGCTTGAAACGTCAGATTCTCTGCCTTCGCCAGTCAAAGATATCGCGTTTACACCTTCCCCTAAGACATCATGAATGTTATTAAACATTAAATTTATAGTATCACTTGGAGCGATAACGTTTATACCATGATGTGCACTTCGAGATATATTCACATTAATCAATCTAGGATTCTTTACTATACTTTGAACAGCTGGTGACTTTTCATTGTGTAATACACCAGCTCCAATTATTTGTACGTGTCTCAGAACGCTTTCAATTATTTCTGTCGTTCTATGCGTGTGATGCGAATGTATCCTATGTTCATATAAAGAATGTTCGAATTCTGGATTAGCAAATCTAATTCCACCCCAATACTCGAGACCTTCGTCTAAATTACGATTTCCACAATGAATGAATACAAATTCAGAATCCCATTTACATTCGTGCCTGTGACCGAATAGTTGCCCATTGAGTCTTATAGGGCAATCTTCATATCTGTCTTCTGTACCGGCGCATTGCAATGGTTCGGGCCATGACCAAATACGTGATAGTGAGTTACTGTGATATTCAACTCTTCTATCGTAAGCGAAGAAAGAGTTTATAGGATCATAACCAAGTTCTCTACAAACAACCTGAGCATTTCTTTCAGTAAATCTATTATCACACATTGGCACCCATTGTAGCGTTGTTCTGTTATAGTATTCTAAAAATCCTTGGTTTGTTTTTTCATTGAGATTGTCATTGATGCTACAATTCCTTCCAGTGCAGAGTCTTATTGAGTCCTGCATGATCATAGTTTCTAATTGTCTTTTATTCTGGTGATGATATGAGTATCGTCTCATGGATTTAATGTCTCTCTTTTCTATTCTATTCTTTTCTACATCTTCAGATGCACCTATGGGCCTCATTACAATGGGAATAGCGATATGCCCTTGAGCATCCAATATACCCATGACTAGAATTCCAACATTTGCAGCAAATTCCATAACCACTCCAGGTTGGATAGTGAGTGTAACTCCCGGCATTACAGTTATATCAGCTTTGACAAAGTATGGCGCTATTCGTGATTCTATTGTCAAATCTTCTACAAGTCTGCCACCCAATTCGTTTACATCCATTTGGGTTGAAGGCGAGAATGACACAGATACACTCGAATCAAAAGAGTTTTCAAGAAGGAAAGGTCTATAAGTGGCGATAGCGTGATTATTCCAATCATCAAAGTCAAATATTTGATTTTTTATGTCCTTCTCATCTTCACTTCCCCACCAATTTTCTCTTACATCTAATAAATTATCTATTCTAGCCGTTCTGATACCAGCTACTAAAGTAAATTGCAGTTGATTATGACCGAAAAGATTTCTACTAACCTTTACTTTCTGTATTCCTTTGAAGCCAATAACATATGTAGGCTCAGTAATCTTCATAAAAGAGGCTCTCGTATTTTGTTGTGTCATGTATCTATTATTTTTTACTTGATTAAAACTGAATAAAGCGTGAACAACACCTAATATTTCACTTTGGCTGTCCATGAAAAACTGTACCATAAATTGACCATTGTTCCTCTCAATAAGGTTGGCATCTATTTTTAATTTCTTTTCCATACCGCGTATAGCTATTAGACCCGTCTTACAAGCGTTGTCAGTAAATACATTTCTAGTTATATTTACTTCAGCATAATGTCCATCAACAACAAGACCGAAGTTGTAATTATTGCGCCATGTATTGTTGTTCATATAAACAGAATGAGTGAAATTTTCGTTATATTGCCATACATAAGGTAAACTAACATCAAATCCTCCAAATTTATTTCTTTCTATGGTATTATCTTGAAGAACATAATGGTAAAGATTGTTAGAGCTTCTCAAGTCTCTAGCAAAATGCAGGATGCCTTTTCCGTTATCAATAATCAAAGAATTATTTATCATAAATGTGATTTCTGTGATGTTGCTGTCGTGTATATCCCAATAAGGTGTGTTAACATACATAGCCTCTTCTTTATTATGAGCTATTTCACAATTAAATATTCTAATAGTTTCATTCGCCTTCCTTAGAAAATGATCACCAATTTCATTTAAATAACGATTGTAATACAAAGCTCTGATACCTTTGGTATTTCCCTTTATTTTCGAGCTCGTTAATTGCAATGTAGGTATTGGGCCTCTCACTATTCTGTTTCGAATATTCTGCACTGGCGCTAGAATAGTACTGACCACTAATACAACACCACCCAAAGCTGCGTTTCCACTTTTATATGTCAAGACCACACCAAATGTAGTACTTGTCGTAGGGAATGTAGACAAATCACGATGGAGACACCACTGAGTACTGGCTTCATTTATATTTTGCGAATCGTATATGCAAATGCTTTCAGTAGAAAAATTGTGAATAGGATTAAGTAACTGCAGTCCAAGAACATGTCCAGGGTTGCATTTGATATTATAAGTTTTTTCAATATCTTGGTTTAATTGTCTTGTGAAAACCAAATATCTCGTTTCACCATTTGCGAGACTTATATCGGTTTCATATTCAGGTAACATAATTGGGCGGTAACTTGTTTCATCCATATTAAAATCTGATGGCATCGTGAACCACCCTGCTATTTCTCGTTGTTGTAAACCAGTTATATGTGGATTGTGATATATTCCTGCTACGATATTATTCTCTATCACTGACCCAAAAACTTTCAAACCCAGTTGTTTGAAACTCAAACCGCTGCCTTTGTTATTACTAAACTCAGAATTTCGGACTGTATTCACAGCATCCGCACCATACAAATCTGAATACATAATACCTAAACCGTCGTGATAATTGTTAGATACACGAACACTTTCTAAACTGTGTCGTGCAAAATCTATTTGTAATGCTGGTTTGAAGGCATTTGTTGAATAATCAAGCAATCCTGCTTTTTCAATACTAACATATTGTAA
This sequence comes from Tinea pellionella, assembly GCA_948150575.1. Taxonomy (NCBI): domain Eukaryota; kingdom Metazoa; phylum Arthropoda; class Insecta; order Lepidoptera; family Tineidae; genus Tinea; species Tinea pellionella. Next base: position 6,527,578 of record OX411252.1, read on the forward strand.
GTCTGCTCTTTCAGAAATAACACTGAAACGAACACCAGCCCAGCTACTTTCATAGCATCTTATTCCAACATCATTGTCGTGAGTACATGAGTTCTCAAAATTATCCAAAGTTTCAGCTCTACATTGGGTAATATCGTTATCAAACTCAGTACACTGAACATTTGATAATATAACATCTTCAGAAATTCCCGCATTTGGTATTTGATATGGTTCCAAATACCAATCATCCGGATTTAAAGCTAACCCTAATTGATTACAAACAAGAGCTGCGTTTATAATGTTCCATTTGTAATCACAAACTGTTCCCCACCTTTCATTCACCCGCACTTGTAATCTACCCTCAAGTGGTGTTCTTCCCCCTAAAAGCCGTATCGGTACTAAAGGTTCTTGATACTCGGGCGTAGTTGGTTCAGAGTGCTCATCGCCAGTATCATAAACTAAACTATCATTATTCATTATAATCTCTTCTTTCAACGTAAAGCTTATATCATTTGGATGAGTTCCCCTCGCTTCAAGTCTCCCCGCAATCATCATACCGATTGACGGTGGAAACCTGAGTGTGACACCAGATTGCAAAATCAATCTTCCTCCAGGTCGAACGTTAATATCCTTATCGACATAATACTCTCCTTGACGAAGATGTTCAGTGCCATCTACTTCCCCTCCGACCACAAAGGTTCCAGGCACATTGAATTGCGGTACAAACATTTGATTGAAATTAATTTGAGTAGCGCCTGGATTACTGCTGTGTAATAAATATGGTATGTATAATATTTTCGCAAGATTATATCTATCTTTTCTATGAAACAGCCTATTATATACCCTTTCCTCTTCACCATAACCCAACCAGTTAAACGTACAGTTAAGAACTTTACTTTGGTCTTCTAAATGAGATCCTATTTCATACTGAGCGTCTGGATTGTTAATAATATTCCTAAAGACATCGATGTTACTAGACGCTAAGACAATAGTAGCTGCCACTCTGTTTCTAGGCACGAGTCTTGAAGAAAGTCTATCCATTATTTCAAAACGTTCTCTGATCCTGTTATCCCGCAAGAAATTTCTTGTAAATATAATATACTGGGAATGACTGTACGGCGAGAGACCAAGATTAACGACAAATGGTCCTCTATTTCCAAAGAAGTTATTATGTTGAATATTAAATCTTGCAGGCAAATTTTCAAATTCTTCTATATGTCTTTCTTCTATCCGGTTTAATATTACTATTGCTCCATAATCGCCTTGTTCAAAATAATTAAACTCTATTCTCCCCAAAATATTCAATGCCGGTTGAATTATTATAGGCAATTTTTGACTGTGATAAAATTTATTATGTCCTATTTGTAAATTAAGGAATCGCTGTGGTGTATTCAAGAACCAACATGTAGATATCTCTATAGAATTTTCAACGCTGTTATTGAACCAATTTCCCGTAACATTAACCCAACTATCGCCACAATAATTACCATGGAGAATACCAGCTTCCAAGTTTTTAAAAATTTCCGAATATTCAACAACCGTTGTTTGATTCGCTGGTATGTATTCAGTTTCTTTTGTATTATTAATCCATACGGCAAATCCATAACCCTGATTAGAACTAAGAGAGCTTCTGGATACATTTCTATTTCCTCCAGTACAAGTAATATTTATACCGTCACCTTGATTGAACGATATTCTACTCTCGGTAACATTGATGTCTCCAGCACCACTCACAACTTGCAAACCGGCTACATGATTATTGTTTGAGATTGATGTACGATGAATATGTATTTGTGATCTTAAATTTTCAATAACAACACCTCGACCATTGTTATCAGATATAACACTATCAGTCACATTAAGATCGTAAGTCTTATCAAAGCCTGATGTCAGTCTTAAAAACCCTACGATATCAGTTCGTGTGTTTGCTACAAATCTTACGTGCATACGATTTCTCGAAGATGTAACACTCTGAGGTCGAGTAAAATTTCGTATACTAAACGATAAAAGCAGTCTGTCATCAGATGTTAGACCATCATGTATAAATATTTCTCCAGTATCATTCTGATTGGTGATAAGTTTCATAAAGCTCAGTGTAAGCACATGGTTATCTCTGGTTGTGAATCTCTGACTACAGTCTCTAACCATGTTTGAATATCGCGATTGTTCAATGGACATTCGAATAGGATATGTTTGACTAGGCGTAGAGGCTAAGGTACAGAAATCAAAAATATCACTGCGATCAAATCTTTCGTCGATATTCAACTCATGTACAACATACTTAACACCATCAGCGCCATTATCATGAATCAAACAATTCTCTATTTTAGTCATACCGTATGTTGAATTAACGTATATACCGTAGCCTCTATTATTTTGTATCGTACAATTATTTATATTTATAGGAGCATTAGGTTGTGTGAAATTTAATGCATTGAATGCGGAATTTACTATTTCTATATCTTCCATAACGGGAGGTACGCCAATGACATCTAAGGCACTCGTGGCATTATTATTTCTTCCGACTCCCGCATTCCTTATAGTAACATGTTTAAGTCTTGAATTAGAAGTCGGGACGAATAGCGTGTTAAAATCCGTGAGTACTCTTTCATACACTGCATTTTCGAATCGTAAACCTCTCCAATGACGCCCGGCGTTCGATGAGTCACTCGTGTCGTGATGAGGTAGACATTGGATACCGAGGTCCGGGTGAAAGTCGCACATTCCTGATCCCATCTGCCGAGATTCCCAATTGCATTGAAATAAGTCATATTCAGTTCCTAGACATTTTGGTTCTTCAAACAATAGTCTAGCTTGTCGACCAGGTTGACGATCCATCCAATTGTAAAAGGATCCACCAGTAAAGCCTAGCTGTCTACATGCCGTCTCCATGTCTTGAACAGTCCAACTGCAACAAAGAAAGAAAGCTTTAAACTCCTATTTTTTGCATTTACAATCGTCAGGAGCATTGACGTAATAAACCAATGATTCACATCTATAAAATATCAATTTAGAAACCAGTTACGAAGCATGTTCTAAGTAAATAAGATTTATTGTAGCTCGACATATGATGTAAAACTAGAATTCGGTCCATGAACGGAAACAACTGCTACTAGAGATAAATCTCTACAGGCAGCAGTCGCCTTCGCTATGCCCGCACACTCCTCTCATTTTAAATCATCAATTAATAACGATGACTTCGACATTGTACCTTTTACTCTTACTAATTTACTCTAAAGTCTTAACCAAAATAGGGATCAAGCATAAAGATTTCCACATACTTCTTAGAGTTAGTGCAAACAGATCTCCATGTACCCCGATGTAACAACTGAACGCGTCCCGCCAAAATTGACGGTCCATCCACCAAACGAATATCAGGAATTCTTCTTGATGACGTCGGTGAATCTTCTGTACTCGTAAATACGATACCATTTTGATTGGCGCCCTGAAATTAATAAAAAAAAATAATTAATAATAAAAAAATGACCTCTAGACGCACATATATATATTTTTTTATTACGTTTATTATTTTTTTACTTTTTTTTTTATTTTTTTATTATTTTTATATATATAATTTTTTACAATTACGTTCATGGGGGGTACAAAATAAATAATACACGACTTCGGTCTTCACACCGATTTATTGCATACGACTCACAATAACGTAGAAGCAGGAGCGGTACGATAGTCGCTGGATAGCCTTCAGTCGCTGTTCAGTATCGCTTGTTATCGCAGGTGCTGCTTGTATCGCATCCAGAATAGGACTATTTTTTGGGACACTCAGGTGTCGGTATTTATACTCAAACAGGAGGAAGCTTCCAGAAAGATCTCGTCGAAGTTGTTTACTAATTATAATGTAAACAAGGCCACAGGTCACGCCACTTTTGTGGGCGTGGCCAAGATGTTTACGCTACGCCGCTTATACGAGAACATTCTAGAATCCTCGACACATGCTATCTCTCTCGCACCCTAGGTGCACGTAACAATATAACCTAAGTAGATGTCAAAATCTAGGCAGACGTATAACCAAACATAGATTTTATCTACAGAAATCCGAATGTCAGGAACCCTCTAGCTAGGGTATTCAACTATTATTGCATTAGCAATTTAGGGTCAATATCACATTTAGTCGGTTACCCAGATAAAAACAATAGCGAAAAGTAAAAATACTAAACGATTCACGGCATCGATTTTCTAGGTAACCAATAATCACTATTGTAAACCATTGTTTTTTTCTTTCGCAAAATAACTTTTAATTGGCATAAAATCCATTCTACAACAATGAATTACCTAAATCATTCTTGATTCCAGAAGAAATTATATACAATCGAAATATATTTTATTCCTGTATTTTTTATTAATTTTTGGCGTATTAAATTATTATAAAAATCGAATTTCCGTCTTGAGAAAAAAAAAATGCACATTTGTGATTATAAAAACACATAATTATACTGTTATTATCTTTGCTTCGATTATAACTATACTTAATTCTAGACAAGTCGAGATCTTAGAAATGCACGAAGAAATTGAACTGAAGATTGCAAAATATTTTTTAAATTCATTCTTGCCTATCTTGATTTTTAAGTACGAAGTAATTAAGAATGAAAATGAAACGTTATAAACATAATTGCACTAAAATGATAATAGGTATAATTTTAAGTTATAAAACGATAAGAAGACAACAATAATAATTAAAATTTTAGTGCATTTATGCTATTTTAGACCATAAAATATAAATCAGACAGGAAGCGATGATAAAGAATTTTGTTTTTTTTTATTGTAGCTCGGCATGTTTCAACACTCCGCCTGATGTAAAGCTAGAGTGTGGTCCATGAATGGAAACAACTGCTACTACAGAGAAATCTCTACAGGCAGAAGTCGCCTCCACTATGCCGGCTTGAAGAGACGAGCATGTATCATCTAGATTGACAGTGCACACTCCTGAAACGCGACAAGGTTACTTCACGGGTGTTACATTCGAAAGTGGTGGTACTACCCCAGGACGGCAGACTGGACAAATAACCATCGTCAGTCTGCCTACCACTCTTTAATAGTGCCTATGCCGGAGAGCGACCAAAGTACATAACAAAGTTACATTGGTACCGGTCAGAATTAGCGAGGTTCGACTACGGATCTCATCGATTTGCTAGTTATTTGTTATTAATTACTGCTAGACCACGGCCGCTGTAAGGATTGTGCCCTCTACCATTTTGTATGTTCCATCCTTGTCAAGGGGAGTGCTAACCGTCTCTCCTTTCAATAGACACGAATTGTTAGGTATTATGGTTTAAATTAAATGAAGCGGGTGACATGCATTTTAAAATAAATAAAAATAATTAAAAACTGAACTACCACTGTAAGGATTGTATGTAACCAATCAAATTTTTTTTATATCATGAAAACACGATAGAAAGTTGGTTAATAGTGTAAATTAATATTATATTCAATGGCTCGTATTAAAAGAGAATCGATGACGGAATTCCACGATGCGCCCTTGCACTTTACGTTCATCACCGTAACGACTTCCTGTCCATTCATGTGACCCCATTCATACAACCACGGATCACTATAACAGTTGTTATTGAATTTCCCCTATTGGATCTGAACATAAGGTAGGTAAATATAGAATGCTTAGTCGCTTATTGCTTAGAACTAGAAGCTAGCTGCATGTTCTTGTGCTGTTCAATTCATTCTCGGTTGCCTGGAGATTGATCCACAGAAATCGAGTACTAATCAGCTTATACGATTTTTTCTAAAATACAGCATCGCTTGTTTTGCAAATAGCACAATAAAATGACGTTATTTCCTTTAAAACAAATACATATATTTAAAAAATTGGACTAACTAAAATTGTAGAATATGTAAACCATTGATAAATAGAACTATATGTGCAATAACGCTCCCAATGTGCCGCGAGAGAAAAGATGACCACAGCCACGTTTAGGTTCTCTGTCAGTTAGTATTTGACTTGACGGCAACATTGTCAAATCGTTTGAAGCGGCCTACGCTTTTTTTTATGTTAAATGGATTTGCACCTCTAGTATGATGTAAACAAACTAAATCAATAAATCCTATAATACATTTGTTAAAAAAACCTTGATTAAAACGTTAACATTGCTCAAGATTACTCAAAATCTAAAGGTAGAACGATAAAATACAAACACTGATAAAAATAATGATAAAACAATGTAATAAAAACTCCTCAACGGATTTTAAGCATGCGTTGAATAAATAAACTTTGAACGACGAAGGATGAATAAAAAAAATTATGGACAAACTTTAGAGGACGTGCCAAGGACTAATGTTTAACTCACCAATAGCGATAATGGAATGTATGATACTAGCCTATCGCTAGATATATTCTTATTACCTGTTTAACCACCAGGACACGGCCGCTATAAATAGCTTATAAAATCCTATACTAATGCCGAGAGGTTGCAGCCGAGAACAACAGGGCTTCTTCAATTACCTACTTCATTTCGTATAGAACTAAATTATCACCGGACTTAAGTTAGAATTGAGATACCGGTCCGTAATCTTATAAATCCTGGCTGCTACCAATGAAACTTTGATCGCGACAGAATCGATAGGCATGGGTAAAAATTACTAATTTCTTATTTCAAATAAAAAAAGTAAAACGTGACATTACCTGACTGTTTGCGATTAGTTGACTTATGAGTTTCAATGCAGTTCAACAAAGTCTTATGTTATATACCAATTGTGTTATGACAGCCACAGTAAATTCAAACGTCTTCCGGTGTGTGAAGTGTGATGAATATGTGATTCTCCATAGTGCATGGTGTGGAATTCAAAATAAATCGGTAAATCTAGCGTAACGAAGCAAGACCTTCGATATTGTTATTAACACATATCGTAACTCAGTTCAACTCAAAAATCGTGCCGTTCAAGAAAACTTAATTTTTTAGAACTCTGATTTTAATACCTTACTAGCTGACCCGGCAAATTTCGTACCTCAGAATTTGATTTCTGAACGACTTTTAAATTTAAATGATTTCTAAACGACAGGACGAATATCAAATGTTTTTCAAACAAAAGGAATAGTTTGTAGGGGAAAGCAAAATTGTTGTTTTTACTATATTCCAAGCATTTTTTTTCATATTTACTCACCTTTTAAACCTTCCCTGGACTTCCACAAATAATTCAAAACCAAAATTAGCCAAATCAGTGCAGCCGTTCTCGAGTTTTAGCGAGACTAACGAACAGCAATTGATTTTTATATATACCTGTATAGATGATCAGCAATGTCATTTGCATAATTATTGTCGCGTTTTAGCGGTATAGCGGAGGCGATTGCTATCTGTACAGATTTCTCTGTGGCAACAGTTGTTTCTGTTCATGGACCGAGCTCTAGCTTAACATCAGGTCATATGCCGAGCTACTACTAAAAACAATAAATTCCTATTCCTAGCACCGATTCCCGATACAAAATCTTGTATTAAAATTTGCATTTGATTAAACGTGATAATAACGTATTTATAATCTAAAATGCCTCTTATTTTAGCTATTAGTGACCTCGGACCTGTAAACAGTTACCCAAGTTCATTGTTCTTTACCATTTAAAGAATGCCATTCATATTCTGCAATTACCAAATTTTATTTGTTATTTTGTTGATAATAACAAATTACAACATGTTTTAATTAAACTGTATTTCCTATTTGTAAAGAGGAAACTGGAAAAGTAATTTGACAATCGGGGTCCTATTAGTTACACTCAATTGAGAAGTGGGATTTAAACAAAACCTTAATAGAAAATTTACTTACTACAAAATAAGCGAATATTTGAACAAATATTTATGCGTGAAATGATATAATTTGTTTATTTACATAAAACTTTATAGTTTATGTTTAGTAGGTACTTTTACCATTGCATTTATTTTTAGATTTTTAAATTAAGTTTTTTTTTATTTAAATATTTTGCACTAAAACTGTGACTACTTTGAACTCTTTATAGGCGAAGATGCTGAGTTTCCTGTCTTCTTACTCTCGAATTTCGCCTTACTGTGTAGCCAAATGTAGTTTGTAGAATTAGACAATGTAAATCATAGAGCTCAAGCTCTCGAGACCTATTTACAACATATTTTAATTTGATAACTGTTAGGAACATTTTGTTTGTAATTGACAAATGATATTAGATATCTAGGAATTAGATAAAGGTTTCTATTATAGATATTTTTTACATTTACATACATACAAAAAAATACCTAGTTAATTTTATGGTTAGCAAAAATTAAGTTTGTTTTAATGTCCAATATTTATATTTTCAAAACTTTTGATCACGTCTTTCTGTACGAACTCATACCAAAGATAGATTAGTAAGAAATTAATCATAAAAACGTGTTATTTACTGATTTTTTTTCTTTTATACTAAGAAGTGAATAATAAAGGAAATACAAAACATAGGTTGGAATTACAACGACGAAGCCTCACGGTACTTTCAAACTAACATTTGTTGCACGACGCGACGCGACGTTTCTGCGATCCAGAGTTTAATCACGAATTATTGGAATTGAGTTTTCTACCATTTTACACAAGTTAAACGAGTTAAAATATTGCTTAGAGTGAGAAAAGTATAGCTATTAATTTATATATTAAAACAGTTAGTATACAGTATAGGTTTTTTTCTTTTCAAATTAATCTTGTGTAGGCAAATTAAAATGTCGAATTTGTTATTATAAATAATGGTGAAAATTAAACACAAAAATCAACGAGTGCGCAAGGTTTGAGACGAGCTAAGAATCGAACACACGTCCTGCGAGAAGCTATACATCCATTGGAGTCTCACGCATCTTTGCGTAAGGAGCTATTCGATCTGTATGGGTTTACGTCACATATCACTGGGTTTTTTTTTTTCTGTTAATTTTTTATCATAATTGAATAATAAGTTATAGTAAAAGCGGTCGCAGTAGCCGCACATTTAGTACAGGAGCAGATAGCAATCGTTTCGCTCTGGTTGCAAATAGACGACCGACATAACGACGAAAAAGCGTGACAATCAGCATGACTAGAGTTCAAAATGTTCAACTTTTTTGAAATAAAAGTAAAAGTAACACTATGTAAACAATAAAAAATCTATGTGAAACATTCCAACATTAATGTAACTGAAAGAATGAGAAAAATATATTATATCGCACACCTGGATCAAAATTGTTTAAATACAAAAACACTTATTTTTTACAAATAAAGAAAAACAAATATTTGAATCATTTAAAAAATAAAATTATAAAAAAACCCGACAGGGTAATATTAACATAAGTCATCAAGGGTCAGAAAGTAATTTTGAGTGAGGTCAGGATATTTATGAAAAATTAAGAGTCCAGAAAAAAATTATGTCGCAATTTTAATTGCTGTGTTACTTTATGGTAAAATTGGCTGTTCAGATATTTGTTTTCAGCGATCCAGATCTAGAAATTCCTTAATTAAAAATAAAAAAATTATCTCGTAAAGTCCGATTTTTTCGTTGAAACAGTTTCTATTCCAACTAGGTATGGTAAATGGTTTGTAAGTACAAAACAGCTTAAATCGTATCTCTAAAATGTACGACTTCATATTTCTCCATCATCAAGATAATGTACTATTTTAATTCAATAGTCAGACGTCATTAATCGTAGTTATTTATCAAACGCATGTATACCAACATTGTATTACACAATGGCTATTGTCCTGGAAATTTTTCTCTTGGCATTAACACAGGCGTCCGTCACGTACGATAATTCTAACGAGAATATAACTAATGATCAATTTGCATTAGAAAGCCTTTCTAATTAAGCGTATAGATAGATAGGACATTATTTTGAATAAATAAGCGTGGTTAATTATTAGGTAGGTGCAACATTTGTGTGATAACAGTTGTTTCCGGTCGTAGACTCCACTCTAGTTTAATATCAGGCGGAGTGCAATGTAGAGCGGCCGTGGTCTAGCGGTAAGAGTCGAATGTTCCTAAATTCTGACCGTTATTTTATTTTCTTTTATATTTTTAAGGGTGACCAGTGGTGGGAATTTTTTGGCAAATGATCCACCTTTAGGTGCCACATCTTACACAATAAAGTAGACAAAAAAAAGAAAAACAAAAAAAAATTTAAATTTAAAAAAAAAAATTAGTTATCAATGTAACTTTGTCATATATAATAATCGCTCAGTGCCTATAGGCACTATTAAAGAGTGGTAGACAGACTAATGATGGTTATTAGCCCAGTTAGACGTCCTAGGGTAGTACCACCACTTTCCAATGTAATACCCGACGGGGCATACTCCTCTCCTCAGGCATAGCTGAGACAACTGCTGTCCATAGAGATTTCTCTATAGTAGCAGTTATTTCCGTTTATGGACCACATTTTAGCTTCACATCAGGCGGAGCTCCAATATGAACAAAAATATATATTATGGTATCAAGTCTACCTGGACTGACATTGCACACTCCTCTCGCTATACCTGGCTACTTTTAAACTGCTCCCGAAACGAGACAAGGTCACTTCACGGATATTACATTCGTAAGTGGTGGACCACTCCTCCAGGACGGCAGACTGGGTAAGTAATCATCATCAGTCTGCCTACCAGTCTTTTCTATGACTGTTTTTTTTAGGTTAATTTGTATATGATGCATAATAACATCTATAGATACGAATAAACTGGTCCGCTTGGTATGAAGTTACGCCCGTGGCGCTGCAGTACACGACCTCTTACGCAACATGCAATCTTGCATCTGTATGCAAGCCGCATTAGATTCAATGCATTTCATACTATTTCTAATGCATAGTAATATATTGTTACGTGCACCTAGGGTGCGAAAGAGATAGCATGCGTCGAAGTTTCTAGAAAGTTCTCGTATAAGCGGCGTAGCGTAAACAACTTGGCCACGCCCACAAAAGTGGCGTGACCTGTGACCTTGTTTACATTATAATTAGTAAACAACTTCGACGAGATCTTTCTAGAAACTTCCTCCTGTTTGGGTATAAATACCGACACCCGAGTGTCCCAAAAAAAATAGTCCTATTCTGGGTGCGATACAAGCAACAACTGCGATACCAAGTGATACTGAACAGCGACTGAAGGCTATCCTGCGACTATTGTACCACTCCTGCTTCTACGTTATTGTGTGTCGTATGCAATAAATAGTGGTGTGAAGACCGAAGTCGTGTATTATTTGTTTTGTAGCCCCCCACGAACGTAACAATATTATTATGCACGAGTACATGCATTCGTCATATGTTTTGCCTTACTCTTAAAAAATAGACTCAATGTAAACTGCGTTTTATTTTCTGTTATTTTATTAACGTTTTAAATATGAAACACGTTTTTCTCGTCACTTTTATGAAAAAAAAAGTTTACCAATTAATTAGATTTTTTTTTTTCAAAAATCCTTAACTATACATATATCTAACTAATATCCTTTCACCTTTCGATATATTTTTTAGTTAATTATATCAACACATCATTTACCAATCAATATACAATGTTTAATTAGATAAAAAAAAGAGATATCATGAATTATTAAAGCATTTAATATAATAATAACCTCAAATATTACATATCTCTCACTCAAATATCTTTACCATTACCTCAGAAAAAGTCTAATTACTCGATAACCTGGGGGGAAAAATTAAAACTGATTGATAATAAAGAATGTAGATTTATTTTCCAACAAAATGGACTAAAACTACAAACTATATAAAAAAATTCTGGGCCCATTTCTGTTAGGCGAATAGGGGCATTCTTCTTTAGCTAAATTTTCACCGGTACCAATGTTATAATTATGTATCTACTTTACTTCGTTTAGTGCCTAACTTAACCCAAACTTATTATATGGATTTGTTTAATATATCATAGAATTTGACGTCCTTAAATCTTCTTATAACTAGTGCTTCACAAAGCATGCGTTAAGGATAGTTAACCAGGTACATGGTTCGTAACTTCTGTATTCGTCATAATACCTACTACGTTAGAGACATTGTCAAGTTAGAGAAGCAATCTTTCTTGTTTTCTCGGTTCATGATCCGTGGAATCACGAGCGGTAGTCGTGACAGCATCGCAACGATAAATATCATTGGATCCACCACCTGCAGTCATCGCAAAATAAACAAAGAAGTTTCGTTCAAATAACAATCGGTAAGGAAGCGATTTGTAAATCGTGCATACAATCGTCTAGACGTGAAGAACGATCGGACAAAATTTTGTGGTTTAAAAAGGCTACGAAGTTATTATAAAGTTATTCAACTGGTTACGTGACGTCACAAGGAATTGTATAAAATAAAGGTGAGCAACAAGGTTTACAAGTTCTTTATTTAATTGCAGCTCGGCATATGCGACAACATTCTGTCTGATGTTACGCTATGATGCGATGCATGAAACAACTGCTTACCCAAGTTGACCTCTACCTGTCTGTTTCCAAGTAGATCCTTGAACGCGGATAGGTCATTTTACGTGTGCTACGCTTGCAAGTTGAATTACCCCAGGACGTTAGGACACGTCAACAGTCTGTCTACCACTCTTTATTCTCAATTGGGGACCATCCTTCTATTTTATTATGGGTGCATTTACTCGATAAGATATAAAGACAAATAAATATGCAAGGCGGCAAGGATTTTTTTTGTAAATATTTCATTTATAGGTGACCCCTACCCAACTTCGCCTGGTGTTAAGCTAGTGTGCGGCCACAACAACTGCTGCAACCACAGAGAAATGTCTAGTAGCCTTCGCTATGCCAGGGAAAGATAAAAATGTCTGATAGCCTCGTAGAAAGAAACCTTTGCCAGTACTCGTGCAATAATAAAATGATCAGGTACCACATTCACGGTCTACGGAGTCGTCAGCGTGGCTATAGAGCGAGACGATAATAACGATGCTACAACTCTGGCTCCGTGACCAGATCCACCGATATGGTCAGACATTGAACTTCCTCCCACTCGCTAGCTGTCTAGCTCAGAATTAAACTAGTTTTTTACATCCTTTTAGAGAACTGTACAATTGTATAAATATTAAATGTGAAACTTTGGGTGAGTAGTTTACATTGTAATGGCACAAAAAGCTAATATACGGTAAAAAAAAATGAGGGAATTGTGTTACAAAAATCAATTTTCTGTGAAAATCTCAAACCCATCCCAACCCTTCATCGCGTGGGCGGAGGCGGTAGCGGAGTACCAAGCGTCAGCTCCTTCGCCCCGAGCCGTAGTCCCGGGGTTGGACTGTCGCTCATTTACTTGGCTGGAATGGTGTTACTTACCGAGCGTCGGTGGGGTCGAGGAAGAATGCGAAAGTGCGCCCGTAACCTCACCATATGACGTAGAAAGGGACACCGTGGGGGTTTTAGTCGTGTATACCCGGAGTACCGGCGAGTCCGGCATAACCATCTATCAAAGGTTTCCTCCACGTAAAAAAAAAGTATTGTATTGTCTAATATCATGAATCATGATGAAAATAAAAAAAAACCTAGCTAATAATAGTTTACTTTGCATGAATATTAATTATATTTTAAACTATTTTTGATTTATTTTTTTACAATGAAGAGGACATGTCTTGTATAGTGTAGAATAACATATATTTTTTTAAAGATAACGTTACGGGTTATGGAGGAAAAGGTTTTAATCCCCTTCAGTTCTAGCGCAGTTCATATATATCCCAGCCTTAAGAGAATGCTTGCAACTTTCAATTTCGCATAATCTACCTATATTCGGTAAAACGGTACACCATTCACCGCAGGGCACTCCATAAAACAAAATCACTACGCTCAGTACGGGCTTCCGACCGCAACCTAATTTTGTTCATGGGCGTTTATATCAGCTGTTAAACGTTCCTATGTGGTTTGCTAAAGGAGAATGCCCATTCGCCTAAAAAAATGGGCCCACAATTTTTTTTTCTTGAGTTTGTCAATGATTTTTAGTTAATTTTGTAGAAAAATAAATCTACTTCCTTATTATCAATCAGTTTAAATTTTTTCACCCGGGTTATTGAGTAATTAGACGTATTCTGATGAAATATTTGAGATTATTATTATTTTAAATGCTTTAATAATTTAATGATTTTGGTATCAAAGTGGGCTCAAAAAATGGGCTTTCTCCTTTCAGAGTAACATTAATGTTCGTAATGTAAAGTTGCAGATTTTTTTTGTAGCTTGGCATATAACACTCCGCCTGATGAAAAGCTAGAGTGCGGTCCATGAGTGGAAATAACTGCTACTACAGATGGACAGACTGGAGAGTGCACCATCTAGATTGGCAGTGCACACTCCTCTCGTTATACCTGACTACTTTCAAACTGTTCCCGAAACGCGACAAGGTCACTTCGAAAGTGGTGGTACTACCTTAGGACGGAAGGCTGTGCTAATAACCAACATCAGTCTGCCTACCACTCTTTTTACAATATTAAGACGTAATGAATAGGAAGGTCCATATGATGACAGCTATTATATTCAGACGCGAATTAAAAAATACACTTATTTTTTTTATTTATTTTTTAGCACATCATATGATCGCACTCCGCCTGATGTTAAGCTAGTTGAAGTGACATCTCTAAATAATTTTTGGTTTATGATAATTTTTTTCGGACCTTTCCCATTACTAGAAATAATGGAACGCTTAAAAAATTAAAAGGAATTGTCACTATCTCAAAACTGGAATAAATATTAACTTGCATTTTAGATGCTCGTAAATTAAACCAGATTGCATTCTATTAGAAAGCGTTGCAACAGAATAGAGTTATCTTGGGCGTAATGTCCTCGTCTAACTACCCACTACATAATATTTTATGAAATCTGTTAAAATCACTAATGCTTTAAAGGAAAAACGTATTTTAAAAAAGAAACAGTCATGTTGATTTTTAAAATTACACAGAATCGAGCGACTATTAAAATGGCAGCAGGTAGCAATTGAACGTGTGGACCCGAGTTCAAATCTCGCAATATTCTGGCCGGTACCAAAATAACTTTATCATGTACTTTAGTCCCTGTGTCTACGATATAATATAGGTTAAAATTGTCTAGTGACTAGACTCTAGTCTGTTGCTCTAGGGCAGGGGTCGGCAACCTGCAGCCCTTATTTATTTAATAAAACAAAACATTCAAAAATCGTTCTGAATCGATTAACGAGAATTAGGCACTATTTCTATCTCTCAGCCACTTGTACTCGCTTTCCCCCGTCTAAAAACTTTATTTATGCAAATACTATTTATTGTTGGCAAGAAAATATTTTGTGCCTCTTTAAAAACTGAAATTTTGTAAATTGTAATTTTTGATTCCGACCCCTGCCCTAGGATAGTACCATAGTCCTAAAATGGCCTAGTCCCGCTTCGGGCTCAGCTTACAAGTAACAGAGTATAACAAGAGGAGTGTATACAAGGTAGACTTGACCATCAGCGGCATGGATTGTAATTTAGCTTAGTATAAGGTAGAATATGAAAAAAATAAAAGTACCTACCTTAGGTTGATACTTAAGTAGTATTTCGGAAGGAAATAGATCTGAAGTTGTGTAATTTGAGCTTATTGTGTTTTAGATGATAAAAAGTCAACAATTATTGCTCATAAGGTAAAATCATAGCGAATGAATCATAATATTGTTTACACAAAATTTAATATTTCCTTTAGTGACAATCGGTAAATACTTACGTAATTTAAATTAAAAATTGTACTTAATTATTGGGTTCTATTTATTATTTAATAACAATAATATATATATTATATAATATTTACCGCAAAAAATTAAGATATGTATTACAAGAAACGTAGCGAGGTATTTTATTTCTAAAATAATATAGGCAATAAAATATAAGAGAATATGTTTCATTAACTTAAAAAAACATCGAAATAATTGCAAAAAGTAAGGAAAATTTCAGTTGTATTGAAAACGGTAAAAGATTAGAGAGAGACTATAAATTATAGATTGTTATTAGTTAATTCTGAAATTGTTAAATTGTGAATAAAATTAAACAGAAAAAGTCAACACGCCTAAACAGACTGAGGTGTTCCTATTAATTTTCATCATAATTTGATAATTAACTAGGTATTCAATCGATATCAATATTCTAATAAAGTTTATTAAGATAAATATGTTTTTAGCGTGAGAATAAAACAGGAAACAAAAGCAATAACCACAATCTTAGTTGTTAATTGTTTAGACAAAGCCATCTGACCTAAATGCTTTCGAAGGCTACGTTAATTGCAAATAGTGCTTATGTAGGTTACGGAAGCCACTGCGATGGTAAATTTTATTAATGCCAAGGGTCACGACTCCTAAAGCAAAATATAGCTGTGAAACTAAGATAAAAATGTAATAACATTAACATTTAATAACATTTAAATATTTATATTAAAATAAACGATTAGGTAATAGTTTTATTAGGCATCATGAATCATCGCATCTAGAGAAAAATATGAGTAAATATTACAAAACGGATGTAAACAAATTAGAATCTAGTGATTTTTAGTAATTAGTGAATCATTATTAACTTTCTAACTGAATTTTTCACTTTAAAATTTTTCGTTTTCATTAGAACTGAGGTGGGGCTCGAACCTACGTTCTCCGTTTTATGCATGTATTGCTCTGACCATTGAGCGTTTAACCAAATATTTTGCTTGGTGACGTGACGTCGATTTCGACAAATTTCTTTCTCAGTTCAAACTAGTGTGCAACCTTTTTTGAAAAAAAAAATTTAGCCGATAATTAAATTTTTTATTGGAGATTTTAAATATATTTTTACCGAATTACAAATACCATCCGTGAAACCTACAAATACCAAATAATCAATATATGAGCTACAGATACATGTTGCACTGTCATAAATGTATATATTGCATAAAATTATCAAGCGCTATGCGTTCTATTTTTAACAAGAATGCATTTTATAACATTCTTATAGTAGTCGGTATTCTGTTTGTCAAACAAGTTGAGTCATAGTGTAGTAACTACGCCTAGAGGTAGTACATGAGTCACCTGTCACTCGGGTCGCAGTCACAGATCACTTGAGGTGCTCCCGTTGCTCAAGATCGTCGAGCCATGAAGTGTTACTGTTAAACTCAACAAATTAGAGGACATTGTCCTAAAATGAAGCTGGACTTTTTTTTACAAGCATTTACTATCGTAATGACCGTAGTAAAATGTAAGGCACTTCTTTCGTTAATTTGCTTTATCGGTCAATCGACGTGGTTGATGTATTATTTACCTACCTATCGCATGTAGTGTTTCATAATAGGTACTTACTGCTAAATATATAGGTATAATACTTTTGAACGTGTGTATGTTCGGCTGGAACGATTTTGTTATATATATTAGATGCAGATTTATCGCATAATAGGAAAAAAGTATATATAACGTTAGCAGATGCAAGCTGCTATTATTGAAGCTCATAAAGACAATTAGATGAATCAGAAGTACGTGGAGGCGCCTTCGCAGTCGGTCTGGTATTTGTTCAAGGCTGTAACACGGTATATGAAATGTTTGATGAATTCTCAGAATTGTGACCGTTAGGTATTACATAAAACAACCGTTTAATTTCTCATTGAAACAGATAAGAGGTCGTTAGTTTTTAGTGTGTAACACGTAAAATTTAAACCAGGCAGGTTGTGCCTTATCTGTTTACAGATCTTGACACAATTTTGATAGTGAGCGTCCTAATTAAACATTAGCTATTTGTGTTGTATCTTAAAATTTTGTAACGAAATCAAAAGTAAATATTTTATCTTCGTTTTTATCGTAATTTTTGATTATGACATCGAGCAGGACGTTGATGCATATTAATTTGAGTGCATTTGTTGTGAAGTTAGACCCGAAAGCTAATCTGTTTTGGAAAGTTTATGAGGTCTAATTTCGCTTTTAGGGTAATAACCATTTTCCTCGCTTTCTATGTTAATGACAAATTACGTTTAGGATGGTCCTAAAAAGAATAAAATAACAATCGAATCATCTTGCCTAGTGAAAGTTGTCGTTATTCATGACGCATACCTTTTCAGTTTAGAACATTAAGTAAAATTGTCATTTAATAGGGCATTATGTGATTTATAAAGATAAATTGTTTCCTACGTAATGAAATAATACGTTTACTATACCTATTATGAACTACGGTCCCTATTAGATATGGAAATTACAGTAAATAAGCGGATATACTAAGCTTTCATCGGTTACCTATAAATTAAGTTACACTGCTAATCTTTCTCTATAAATACATCGACGTGTGGTTTTTTTTTTATTTATATGGCGTATAACAATTTGCCAGTGTCAAAGTACATATTTTTTGCATCAAGTTAATAGTATTGTGCATCACGAGTCATTCATTCATCACATTAAACAGTCAGGTCAAGTCTCAGTCGAGTCAAAAATTGCTCCAGTAAAATGGTAGAATCTTTACTGAAACTTCCAACGGAGTTTTGGAGGGAAAATGGAAACACAGGGTTCCCTTCTTTTGACTTGTTTGCCCACACTCACGCATGTTAACGAACACTTAATAGTTAATAATCTACCATTATTACACATTAAACCTCGAAGAAACACAAGTTTAGGAAAATAATTCAAGACAGATAACCTGACGTCTCAAGATGGCCGCCAAAACTGACGACAAATGTTAAGACCTGACAAATACGAGAAGAATACGGTAATTATAGTTAATATTATAGTTGTGACTTGATTGAATCGAAAACAAAATACCTATATGGGAATTGACGTTGAACTTTTGTCCTTTGGCAGTAGATTAATAATATAAAAGGCAGGTTCGTAAAGAGATGTTTTTTCTTAGGACAATATAAAATGCGTTGGTGAAAGCCGCTCATTATCTTTGATTGAATCGTAAAACAATAACGTGGGATAGTTGCCATTGGATTTCTTACCTAATAAATATAATACGGAGCATAGAGTTTTACAGATAGAGTGATTTATAGACAAGAATAAAAACCATGTTGGTATGTAAATAAACATCAAAAGAAAGTGTACAAAACTAGAATACGTAAATTAATCTGTGTGCTAAATTGATTTAACAAACTGATTCGAAAACATTTTAGGTCGCCATTATGAATTTATAAAATGAAATATACCGAGTATAATAAATGATTTACGACAAAGCGTCTACTATTCGAGCACGATCACTTCTTAACAATAATATAGGTGATTTCTTTCCTAGGATTAATCCTACTAATGAAGGTACTTTCTCTTAAACAATTAATGTAGTTAAACGTATTTAATGCAATCTTAGTGCGTGAGATCGTCAGTTACAGTTGAGCGTTTAATTAACAAACAGGGCGGCACAGGAAGGTCAAAAACACAGTTCCTTTTTGTTCTTATGCAGCTGCTGTTAAGGCACGTGTTAATGATTTAAAACTGAGTTACGTAAGCACATCATTGTTCAAACCCTGATCTCGTGCATTATACCTAGTCGTCAATTAATTAGGGTCGTTGAACTAAAATACTCTTTTGGATTACGACGAAGTACCTACATTATGTCTTTGAGATAATATTTTGGAGGAATGCAATTACTTATGATGCTGTCTGTATGTAGGTGCTAGAATAATTATTATGATCATTAGTAACTACCTAGGTACCTAATTAGAATAGTCCCATGCTTACATTTATTATACACATACTGTATTCATTATTTCTGGGATAAACATAAATTCGTATTCGTTATGCGCAAATAATGAGTACAATACAATAATATTATCTTAATAGCATAAATAAATAATAATATTTGAATAATTTTTTTTTGATAAAACATCTATTTGCTTCTCCTTACTTTTGCTTTTATTATAAATTTACTTTATGATATTTGTCATTCTTTGTGACTGAATCATTTATCAACCTGTATTTCTTATCATAGCCTATCTATGAGTATTATGTTATCAAACACACAGGTTTATAATAATGGATGAATATGACCCCTATTGCCTTAGACTAAAGGTTGAAATTATTAATTGTATAAAAAATGTGTGTGGGCTGGTAGTATTTATTAAACATAGCAAGGTGCCGATCAATAATAGTTTTAAGAATGGTAGGTAGGTACCTACCTAAATTACGTAAATAACTTCCTGCTACATTTATTACCTGATTAAGTATTTTAACATTATTAATTTAACCCACATTAATCAAGTAAGATTATCAATAACAACACATTGTGTAAATAAGTGACTCTCGTTAATTTATTTTAAATATAAAATTTAGAAATTATTTTGGCAAAAATCTGCGTGATATCGTTCGTCGTTAAACAAAATTACATATAAATCATGAATAAAGTTTTTAGATATTAAGAAAATTACACAAACTTAGGCCTACGATAGTAGGGCATTAGCATAAAATAAAATTCTTATTGGAAAACTCAGAGATATTTTTTTACATAATAACAAAGAAAATGTACTTACAACTGCAGTAAGTTTCCCACGAACTGTAATTCCGACCATAGGTGCAAATCGCACCTCTACTCCTGGTTTTATGATGAGCTCAGCATCTCTTTCTATTAGCAAATCATCTCTCAACAAATAAGGGCTGTTCTCAACCTCCCAAACCATCTCACCACCAGATAATGTACCCCCGGGCAATTCTGATAAGCTTGAAGTCGTGTTTAATAAATAAGGATCCAATTCTGCGGACCCAAAAAACTCCTGACCATCACATAGAGACACTGTATATATAAATACACATAGTACTGTCCGCCACTTATATTTCGTATTACCAAATTGGCTATGTCTCTTCATCACACCGTTATCCCTAGAACATTTCATTTTAACTAGGAACAGGGGTAAATAACATCTCACTTTTACACATTTACACGACCTACCAACTCATACTAAGTGAAATAATATATTATATATATATACGTAATTTTTAAACTACATATTTTGTATAACCATTCAACCTTTTTATATAAAACACAGTCTTAAAACACTTCATAACGAGACAAAGGTGGGACCCCCGGAAAATAAAACGCGCTAGCCGGGCGCGACCGTTGAACAAAGTAGTTTGGCCGGTTTCCTCTCTTGCACCTTCCCTCCTCCCTCTACTGATTCGAAGCCTCCTCTCCTTCCCCGACGAAAAACACTGTGGAAAATCGTTCAAACTTCAAATACATCCATTCGGTCGTATGTATGAACCAAATATCATAGATTCGTTCACAATTCGTTCATTTCAAGTCAATTACATTTTTCATCTGGTAACCCTTGTGTACTTATAAAAATATTTTCAAATATTAAAATAGACTTATTATACTCATTTGGTTATTATTAATAAATATAAATTTATTATATTTTGACTAAAAAAATTTCTGGCAATCCAGGCCGACCCCGATCAATCTTTCGCACGACGCACAATTCGTTCGTTCATTCTGTCCGTTTCGTTTTCATCGATCGGCTGTCTCGTTGTTTCGCGCAGATTTGCTTTTGAGTTTTATTGTAATAATAAAATACCGAATAATATACTATTTACCTTTATTAAGCAAAAAAACATCCAACACACTATTTGTAAGTATATTTTGTTTTGTATCTTAACTTAATTTCTAGTTTCGTTGTTGGCGTGGCGTTGCATCAATTTGCCGCGGCGACATTTTGTTTTATCGCTTGGGAGACAAACAATTTTAGCAAATTGCCGAGTTTTTCCGTATTTTGTTGTTATTATTGGAAGTAAAGCTGTACATTATGCTAGAATTTATTAAATTTCATATTTTTAGTGCGTCACAATGAGTTCTTCTGGAGGCACACGTGTTTATGTCGGCGGTCTTGTAGAAGGAATCAAGAAAGAAGATTTGGAGCGCGAATTCGATAAATATGGCAAACTGAATTCAGTTTGGGTTGCACTTAATCCCCCTGGTTTTGCATTCATAGAATTTGAAAACTTGCAGGAGGCGGAGGATGCTTGTAGTGCCATGAATGGCTTCGAAATGTTAGGTGCTACATTAAAAGTAGAATTGTCTAGGAAGCGCGACGGTCCTCGTAGGTCAGGGGGTAACTTCCGCGGTGGTCGTGGGGGTAGCTTCCGAGGGGGCCGTGGGTTCGGGGGCTCAGGTGGTGGAAACAGATCATTCAACAGTTATGGAGGTGGCCGGCCATACAACCGCAACGGCAGTAGCCAGGGCGGTGGTTATGGTGGAGGAAGTGGCAACAATTTTAGATCTCGATCACCCTTAAACCGTTATTAATTTTGTTTAGTTTAAGTAAGTAGGTAGGTATTAGTGTTATTGTTATCCGAAGCTTTCCAAGTTTTCAAATTCGATGTATTAAAATATAGGGGATTAAATGCTTAAGAGAAAAATCTGCGCATCGGCATCTGAGGTAACACTTTGTCGTGTCTTACGCTATGTATCTGCTGCTTTGTATCTACAAATCCAAATTAACTGCACAGTATCCGTCATACATTATTATAGAGGACAACCATTTTGTATATCATCTTTGGGCGACATTAACTACAAAACTCTACTATTATGCTTCATTATTTGTCTACATATGATTTATATTATGTATCACCAAACATCCTTCCTCTTATCTCCGAATATTGTACATCTACCAATCTTCAATATTGAAGTCTCCCATCTATATACAACAATAGCATGATGAAAATCACACATGGGCAACTTAGTAAAAAACTCAGGTAAGCCAAAAAAATCGTCGTATTTTTTTATCTTCAATTTGATACTAAATGAAGTAATACGATCCATGGGCCGTCTGGTTGCCCATGCATGATGCAACATTAATAATAGCAGTGTTTAAAGATTGCTGTTAAATATATCTACTCTTCTATCTTCTCAAGCTACAGTTTTGTGGCGATCACGTTTTAAATGTGAATCTAATCAAGAAGTCTCGCCAGCCTCGCCATTTCCTACAAATATCTTAATTATGTTTATTTCTCCTTTCGACTCCTGTAGGTACACACGTATTTTTCAGTAGCTTACCAAGCAACATGGGTACCTTTTTAATTTTTTATCGAAAGCTTGGATTCTATTTCTTTGACAATTTATTTTGTATTTAAAGGATTTTGTTTTAAATGCAAACCATTTACTACTTTTACTCCGTTCATGTCAGCCGCCTATATCATAATAAAACAGTACTGTATGTTGAATTTACAAAAACTTCAATTTTATTCTACAGAATGTGTTGCATATAAAATTAATTTCTCAAATACGATCTATATTGTCGAAGGTGTTTAGAGCCAGGCTTTCATTACACATGATTATTAACAATATTTTATGTTTCAGTTATGGTGGTGGGACGAAACTACAAATAATTGTAAACCACCAAAATTCGGAAGAATAATACATTGAGCGAGTCACTCGGATATCAATATAATACCTATTGTTAATTAAGCTATTTCTTTATAAATATATATTAACTCTTAATGTAGTTGTACGTTTTCTTTTATAACTGGTAATTTTTATGAATTAGTTATGTTCAGCATTTATCAACTAGAGACTTGACAATAATGCAATTAACTTGATAGCAAAATATATTGAAAAGAATTACACATTTTGCGGCGATCTGTCCGTATTTCGGCAATTATAATTATCCATTGGTGCCGCTTGGTGTGAAGATTATGCAGGAGCTGAATAAGATGGGATTCGAGTAAAAATACAGAAGACAATGCTTACAAATAATTTATTCCTAAATACAAAACAATAATTTAAAATAAATTTACGACGGGCTACTAAGGCATGCCATTAGCAACTCCATTTTATTTAGAAAGTTCTTCCCTTCCATTTTTTCGAGCTTCACCTCCTTGAAGGCGCCTCCGAGATTCTCCCATTTCTTTTCTTGTACTAATTCTGTAGCGAAGAAGTCTTTTCTTGGTGATTGTGCGATATGAACTTGCATTCCAACAGACGGTTCGCATCGTATTGCTATCATCCTGTCACCTATAACATGGTAAATGGGGTATTTAAGCATTCATAAATTCATTATTTATGGCGTCCACAGACTTCACATTATGTGCCTGTGGTAATGTGGGTATAGACATACATTGCTCGCTTTTATACTGTTTTGCTTCGAATTTTTTATTGTAAGGGTTTTAAATAAGAGTTACCGCTAGGTGAGGCCAGTAGACACGACGAAGCGTTTCCAAGCGGCTCAACAGGACCTACGCCAAGATGTGAACAACTCGCGAGTAACTGCCATCCCATACATCGAGCTACAGCTTGCACTGCTACCATTTGGTGTTGATAAATCTATTAAGAATACAGCTATTAATGTTTAATCTAAACATGGTTCGTTTATTGCAAGACTTGAATGGTAGGCAGGCTGATCGTTATTAGCTCAGTCTATAGTTCTGGGGCATTTCAGGAATAATTTGGAAGTAGTCAAGTATAACAACAGGTATATATTCCTCTCCTCAAGCTAGCATAGCGGAGGCGACTGCTATCTGTAGTAGCAGTTGGTTCCATTAATGGACTGCACACAGGCGGGATGTAGTCATATGTTGAGCTACAATGGAAAATAGTAATATGTAAGCTCATATTTCCTTGAAGGTGGGCAGAGAAGGAATGTCAGTTATTACCTGACAATAAATGAGATCTCTTAATTCTTGCAATTCATACGACATGTGACGTACTCTTCCGTCGCGACAAATACATTTTAGTGTACGCTCGTTCACTTGTACCACCAAGGACGTTCGACAAACTGCGTCATAACTGCAAATAAATAAGTATTTTTGAATTCAAATCTAAATATTATACTAAGCAGTTCGCTCGGTTACTGCAAGACTATCAGAAAGATCGTTTAGTAAATAATAACAGAATTTCCTTTGTCATACAATGAAGTATGGATAAAAATTTCACACAAAGTATGGGGTATAACTCTACAGAATAAAACGTTTTGTGCAGCTTCTAATTTTTGTTGCTGACTGCTTCTTGTTCTGCTTGGAGTTTGGAGATCTTTAATTTGCCCAAAAACTTAGTTGGAGCGATGCCTGGGTGACGATTACGAACCGAGCTCACCATGAGCAGCTGACTTCCTTCGAGCTCGCTTTGTGATGTATTTGGACGAGCCACGGTCAACGGAACGCATACCGTGGCATTGTTTTTAACACAAATATAATAATATTGTCTTAACTAATAAAAGTGCTCTGGGGCAAATTATTTTGATCGCCGAGCGATCTTATTGGTTCAGAACTCTCACTTTACGCCGTGACAGCGTAAATGTGAACTCATACTAAGGCCTCTGTTTCCAAACAGTTTTTTTTAAGTTGAAATGATATTTTTTAATATAGAAATACGCATTGAATAATCTCAATTTATAACCATAATACATACCCGTAAGCCATAATATTAATTTTGACGCACGACTGTGTCGGGCTATTCAGCGCGTTCCAATGCGACACGATCAATGGATCCTTTATCTGCATTTAACATAGAAAAATAATATTTATGTAAAATGAGCCATAAAAATATAGAGACATAGGGGTGTAATTCGTTCGTGTAAACCATTTTCATAAACCACAAGATTGCTTATTCTAAAGGTTTGTTTTAGAACGTTTGTCAATTATTCTTTTTTGAATCGAATTCTTAAAACAAAAACTGGTTTATTCTCTGAGTCAGTGTTAAACTCATGACAAACTCTCATTCCACAAATTTTCATTATGACTAGTATTTTCGCAAAGCCTCCACAACAGCTTCGCGGAGCATGCTTAAAGTTAGCTGATTCATATTAAAGACCAGTGAAAAGTAATTTTTTTGACAAATATCTATGGATTAAAGAAGGAAACAACTCTTCTTATAGTGAATTGGACAAATTATATCAAAATTTATTATGAAGGGTCTCGCAGCATACCACTTGATTCAAATGTAATTTTACATTCATCAATAACACTATATTAGCTGATTATATAGTTTGTTTAATAGGTAGGTCAGTAACCATTGCATTTTCTTAATTCATCAACATCGTAAAGTTACCTCTTTAGCAATAGTATCAAGCACATATTCGGTTCGCCGTCTCATAAAAAAATGACGAGCCTGTTGTAATATTTGTTCTAACACAGACTGTTGCTTTGTCATGTCTAAGATATCATAGTTGTCCGCTGCCATTGGTCCTGCAAATAATTATAATAATCATCAATTGTCAGTCATTACGATCCTGATGCAGTTTCCTCACTTCCTCATATCCATAATTCTCTTCTCTCATCTCCGATCTGATCGGAAAACACCCTTCTGGATCTGGCTTGTTTAATGCACCCATTCACATGCTTTATAAATTCCTTTCGCTCATCCTTTTCAAATGCCCAACCCATCAAAACATTCCTTTTTCAATCATCATCCCTACATCTTTCAAACCACATTTATTAATCCCCACACAACAGTATTCCTCATTGTATCGGCTATTTTGACTCCACATACACTAGTTATTGACCCCATTTCTAAACTAACCCAACATTCACTTCCATACATTCATAATCCATAGTCACTGATACAAAATCCCAAAATTGTATTAACATTGACTGTAACATTCTAATTAGTAGAAAAGAGTAATGAACAAACCAGCAAGGCAGCGTCGTTTAGAGGGCCCCAAAGGTCCTGTGGCTGGATGAGGGAATGGATGATGTGTGTTATTATGATGAACAGCTCTCAATAATTGGTGTAAAGAATGCTCTAACACGTGGTCATGTTCAGATTTACTTTCTCTCTGTAAAGAAAAAAATCTGTAGTAGGGGTTGTTTCCATTCAGGGACCGCAGTCTAGCTTAACATCAGGCAGTGTTGTCAAATGCCGAGCTACAATAAAAAAATATATAAGGATGACAATGGCGTAGCTAGCATCGGCGGAACCACCAGTCAGGCATGTCATTGCACTCGTGCCTGGTGTGTGAAGCAGTCTCTTGTTTTCATATGGCATACAGAGTAATAATGAACCATAGTCGTTCTACTATACCTTAGGCATATCTGCTTTTGGTTTAGCTTTTCCATTATTATGACATAGTCCTATTAATAACTGGATACCAGGTAATACCTAAAATGTGTGTAATTTTTAAATAAAAATAGTATTTGGTGTGCTGTTATTAATGGCAAAAAGTATTAATAAATGCTATATAAATGGTTAATTTCGTTTTATTTATGAGTTTATAAATTAGTACTTCATAATGCAATACGTTAACATAGGATTGCGAAAAATTGCAAATGTCCAAGAGGGGCCATGGTCCAATGGCGGAGGGCGTGAACTCACTGAATTGTGGCCAATGTAATTATGTTATATGTATTTTAGTCGCTCAATGCCTACAATACGAGTAATAGCTTAGTATAGACATATGGGCACAGATGTTTGTGCCCCCATCACAACTTCTTGGACATGGACAGTCTGAATACGATTTTTAAATTCCCATATTGTTAGATTTTTATTTTTTATTGACAAGGGTGAAAACCCTGCTTTTTAACTCTAGGGAAGGAATGCGAACACTAAATGCATAATACTGACTATGCCCATGTATTATTTACTAAATAATAATACTCACTGTGGCCATAATTTGATTGCCGACAACCATGTGAGGGACCGAAGCATCCAATTGCACAGCTTCAGAAGCGAGTCTCGCAAATAACTCTTTACAGAACAAAACGTTTTGTGCTGCCTCCAATTTCTGTTGCCAATTGAAGTCAGCTCCATCACTGAGCACCGTTCCCGGACACGCTAAGGCTGTAGCACCTAATGTGGCAGTCACTGCTTCTTCTTGTTCTGCTATCAGGGTATAAGTATCAACATACAAAATCTCCCAGTCAGTTTTATACTATTAGAAAAGGCCTGTGATGAAGTATACCAGTTAGAGATCCCTAATATTCAAATGCTGAAGTTGCAATTTTTTTTAAATTGTAGCTCAGCATGTGACAACACTCCGCCTGATGTAAAGCTAGAGTGCGGTCCATGAATGGAAACAACTGTTATATTATAGCAGGGAAATGTCGCTGCGCAGTTTGTTGAGGCGGAAATCGAACTCACATCCTTTGCTCCCTGCACAGATTCTCTGACCACTCAACTACACAGCACTTGGCTGTGTTGAAATTCCTATTCTAACAATGTAACTCATTTTTACTTTGATCCTTATCTACTCTGATGGTTATGATATAAGCCATAGCTTAGTACAGACATTAAAAAAAAAAAACTACATATTTCATATAATAAAACAATCTAGTAAAAAATTTTGTAAATTGCTTCCTAATACAAGAAAATACTTGTTTTCATTAAACAAATACCTTTTTGACACATAACAGAAATGAAAGCAACACCCTGAAGTTCGGGTCTCACTGTAACTCTTAAAGCTGATGGAGGTCCCGTGTTCATACTCATTGCTTGAGTAATTGATTCCTCAGATGCTTTTGTAACCTGTAATTTAAAATTAGTTAGCAACAGCCACCTCCATTATGCTGGCTTAGGAAATGCACACCATAAATTACCCAAGTTATTATAGATAATATTAAAATATAGAGACAGACATATTAGAAAAAACATTATGATTACCTCAAAAACTCCAACTTGCGGAAACTTTGAACCAGCTGTACGGTAACTAAGATCCCCTATAATTGTATTAGACACTTTTTTCAGTCTCCAATTCTGTCGTAGTCTTAACAAATCGATATGGAAGTCAGGCATGTTCCGTGCCGTTCTCATAGTTTCACCAGCCTTTAGACGTTCAACACCGGCCAATAAAACTGCTGCTGCAGCCCCGAGTGCCTTCTTTCGTCCATAAACTTGTATGACTGGACGATTCTCAGGTTGATCTGGTTGTATTGGATCTAATACCTACAATATCTTTGTAATATGTAACTATAATTTAATAAAGGTCAATGACATTTTGTATCCCAACAAATTAATATACAAATGATAGTGGTCAAATTACTTAGGCAGACTACGAATTATTATTTTTTTAATTTTGAAATCTCTGCTAGTATCAATATTATGTACTTTGGTTATTCAGTACATATGATACGAAATGTAGTAGACTAGACGTGTAGATATTTTGATGAAAGGAGAATGCCTATTCGGCTAAAAGAAATGGGCCCACAATTTTTTTCTATAGTTTGTTGATGATTTTTAGTGCATTGTGTATAAAAATAAATCTATGTTCCTTATTGGTGAAATAAAATGAAAATCCTTTATTAACGTAAGCATGGACTTGGCATGCTCATCGTCTTGTTCATCGTCAGAATCTACTTTTGGCTTCGGAAAGGCATACGACGAGAAGACAGCCATAAGAAACTCGTCAATTATAGCCTGTGTTTATAATAACAAAAAAAAAACTGAATTATAAATTCAGAAAAAAAATAAAAATAATCGTAACCAATTTAACAAACATAACTAAACCACAATATGGGGTGACACTGTGAAACTGATTGGTTCAATCGTTGGACAAATGTTCAATGGTTGGATAATTAGACTTTTCCTGATGCAGTATTTAAGGTTATTATTGTATTAAACACTTTAAAAATTAATGATATCTATTTTTATATAATAAAACATTGTCTGTTGAATGGTAAATGTGCTAATATAATCGAAATAAATTAATGAAAAAATAGCATATCATTTTAAAATATTGTTTTGTTACCAAACTTAGATATCAAGTGGGCCCAAAAATGGGCATTGTCCTTTACCATAGAGATTATGAGCTCAAGTATACCTACTATATTAAGAAAAAGACAACATTAGTTCCCTTTAGTTTATGTTGCAATAAATATTGGTTTTACTCACCATGTATCTTTTTTCTTTAGCAATAGTCAATACATCCGCCAACACGCAAACTTCAGTCAAAGCATTTTTAAGCTTATTCCGAACAGAATCCCATGGCCAGGTGCTCGACTGGTATGCAGGCTCCTTATTCTCATCCTCGGCCCTTGAATCTGAACTTTCACCTTCTTTTTTGATAGTTGTAATAAAATCATCATCGTCTTTTGAGAAATCAATTTTCTGAGCTAGTCTTGTTAGGTTTTCGGACATAGACAAAGGCCTGAAATGTTTTAACACTTTATATTCACCTGAAATATGTTTAGACATTTGCAAAATAGAGAAAACTCACGCTTGATAGATTTCTTGTCCATCGTAAGTTATTTCTTGTATTTGATTTTCTATTGGGGCTTCAATAGATATGTTCACGGAATTCGCCATTCTAGATCGCAGCCCTTGATTCTTTTATATACACATTTAATCACATTATATACGTATACTAAACGTGTAGAAATCGAAAAGAAATACAATAAACTCGTAAGCAAATTGTTTTGAGCAGACTCGCCTGATAAACCATAAACTAGTACTGACAAATGTCAACAGTTGTCGGTACGATAATCTGAGGGCCAAGTACGAAGTTATAATTACGCTGTAATTCATACTCAGACCTCTGACCATTGACTAAAATTGTAACCAATCATAAAATGATTTATTTAATATTTAAAAAATACAGCGGCCTAAATAATATAAACAAATTTGATTGAACGGAATTTATCAGATAAAAATAATTATAATATTACAAACAGCGTCCCTTGATTCCTAATTTGCATTTCTGTCAGTCAAGTCATTCAACTGACTGAGGGAGTTGGTTGATCCGAGAGAGCTTCCGAAGCGTTGCTTTTTTTTATTTAGGATTGCTTATCTTATTTCCACAAAAATATCTGTATCTGCTGTTTAGTTTGTGATTTTAATTTATTAAAAATGTTTTGTACTTACTAAAAATAGAAATAACAACTGCTACAATGGCTATGAAGGTAAGCCGTCGAATCAAATGGTAATTAATTTTGTAATTTATGAAGTTCTCCTGAACAGTTATTTTGTAAATATTACAAACGTTATGCTTTTTAAATAAACTTTGTTGAGTTTGAAGCATAGAGATCATCATCATTTCTCTCTCGTCACATTGGGTGCGTAATTGCACATCTAGTCGTATATATATCAATGGTTTGAAGTGAGTAATATGAATATTTGTCTTTTGCAGACTAATCGCGTCAGTTTTTCCCAACTAAGCACGATTGTTGAGTTTATGGAGAAACATCCAAAGTTAGCGCAGGGGGTAATGAAGAATCTTGAAGGCCGCAATACATCAAAACGTTTGTATCACCAACTTTCCCTCAATATTAATCAATTGAATGGAGCAAAAAAGTCACCTAAAGGATGGGCCAAGGTGAGGTCTTATGTGAGGTGGTTATCACATTGTAATTTTGAATGTACACATTGGAACATATGTTTGTAAGTTACAATGTGGAACAACCTTTACATTTGGCTGTAAATTATTGTATACTGTGTTAAATTAACTTAAAAAAACATGCTAATAGACCTCAACTTAATTAATCTTTATTCTTTTTAAAAAATGCAATAATAATGTGTTGTAGTAAATTTAATTTTATTTGTAGTATTGGGCTGACAAAAAGTTTGCTATTAAAAAGGTGATGCTTGATACATCAGGCACAGCCAAGTTATCAGAAGTTGAAAGAAGAATATATGAGATCTGTTTTGCTGGTAAAGAAGAAATAAGTAGTTCTAGTAAGTTTTTACAGAATTAAAGTGAATGAATATCTATATAAATTATCTAATGTATTGTTTATGTAGTAGCTCAGCATGATGTTAACCTTCAATGCTGTCCACTGCTATTACAGTGAAATGTGTTCAGGCTGTAGTCACCTCTGCTATGATGAAAATGACAATAAAAAATAGTTTATTAAAAATAAACACTATATAAATATTAATATTTATTATACGCAGAATTAGTTAAAGAAAAAGTTGAAATAAGAGTTAGTTAAAATAAAATATTTTTTAATAGTAATTGTATTTTTAAAGGACAATGCCCATTTTTGGGCCCACTAAATATAATTTGTTAACAAAACAATATTTTAAAATAATATCTTATTATTTTATTAATTTATTTCAATTATATCCACAATCAATAGACAATGTTTAATTACATAAAAACAGATATAGTTAATGATTAAAGCATTTAATATAATAATAGCCACAAATATTGCACCAAAAAGAAAATGTAGTTACTCAATAACTTGGATGAAAAAATTAAAACTGATTGTTGATAATGTGGATTTATTTTTCTACAAAATTAACTAAAAATCATCAACAAACTCGAGAAAACAATTGTGGGCCCATTTCTCTTAGGTGAATGGTTATTCTCTTTTGTTAATTCATTGAATTTTAATTGAGTGAATAAGTTTAATTTTTATAATTTTGCATAAATAAATTTGATTTCATTTGAAGCCAATTAATAGATGCTTTATGATTAAAGGGAAAATGTCTGGTGTGAAAAAAGAGGATTGCGACTACAGCCCATTTGATGATGATGATGATGAAAAGTCTGAAGTTGAGCAGGACGATGAACCCACTATAAACTTTGAGGAGCAACCTATGGTAGATATGGAGGAGAGACAAGCACATCTTATGGAGAAATTGGTAAACTTTTAACTTTACTTAATTTTAATCTTTCCTTGTGCTTTCCTTATCCACAATTGAGCAGCTGTCGTAGCAAGGTTCTAGGTGAATTACAAAAAAACAGAATTAACCACCGCTTAAATTTTAAGCTGTTGCGTAAGCCGGCAAATCTTGCTAAACTCTGACTGGACCAAGGTAACTATGTTTTTATGTACTTTGGTCGCTCAATGAAAATATTATGTTTGCATAGGCATGGTCTTAGCATGCTTAGCTTATCGTCAAACTCTACAATGGCTTCAGAAAGGCGTGATGAGAAGAGTGCCACAAGAAACTCGTCAGTCATATAGCCAGTGCATGTTTTGTTCAGTATGTCGAGCACTATAATTTTTTTTTTAAACTCAAGTATATCCATTAGCGTATCCGTGTAAAGACCAATTTTGTTCAGTATGACGAGCATTACTATATATTTAATGGTTATATCTCAAAAAGAACAGAACTACCCTAAGAAAGTTTTCGTCACAAAAATACTCTTTGCCACAAAAGGGTCTCTACCTATTTGGCAATTACCACACGACTAGTAACAAAATATAACAATAATAATAAAAATATAAAATAACAATAATAAATAACCTAGACACGTGACGTTACATTACAATACTGAGCTTAGTTATATTTGTGCAGGTGAAAGTAATGAGTGAGCAGTCAACGGCGTTATCTCAGTTGGCTCAAGCATCACAAATACAAGCACGCGCTATGGACAGACTTGCTGATGCCTCTCACATACAGGTCAGTGATATTTGTACTATTATATGGATTATGGATGGTCTTTAGTATACTGGTAATTGATAAGGGCTTGTTACCCTTGCAGCCTTGTCTTAGTCTTCCAATAGAGATTTTATTTACATATTCACAAAAACTTAATGGATAATAATCTATCATGATTACACATTAAAACTTGAAAAAACACAAGGCAGACTGATGATGGTGTAGTGTGGTGTAGCGTGTGTGTAGAGCATAAGTGTAGTTATAAGTTATTAGTGGTTTAAGTGTGGCTAGTATAAGCGTAGCTGTAAGAAGTTAGTATTAAAGTGCATTTCAAACGGACAAGACGTATCATTCGTTGCAACCTATCCCCCGCCACCTCATGGCGACCCTGCCAGGCGCGTGGGACGGCACGCGGCGCACACGCGGTCAATTTCCTAAAAATGTATAGTAATTAAAAATAAGATGTGTAGTTAAATATAAATATAAGAAGAAGAAATGGGTAAGACGTACTCCAGGGAGGACAATATTGTGAGGACATTAGCCTAGTCTACTGTCCTGGGATAGTACCATCGCTTTCGACACCTGTGTTGCATTTCGGGATCAGTTTGGAAGTAGTCAAGTATAATGAAAGGAGTGTGCATTGTCAATCTGAATGGTTCCGTCTCCTTAGGTCGGCGTACCGGAGGCGACTGCTGTTTGTATCTGTAATAGCAGTTGTTTCTTTTCATGGACCGCACTCATCAGGCGGAGTGTTATGTAAAAAAAATCTTAAGACAAAAAACATATATCGAGATCGTCATAAACTTGTCAAAAGTGTATGTTATCATAATTTTTTCTCACATACAGGCACGGGCATTGGATCGATTAGCAACTTCGTTCGAAAGCATCGGGTCGTCCTTCGTCGATGTTCGGCACTCTATCGTCGGTATTGATGCGTCTATGAAGAGATTTTATACTCCGACCACTTAACAGAGAGATTGGGGTGTTCCGCAAGACTACACCCACAACCATAATTAGTATATTTAATATAATTAATATTTGTATTATTTAATTTTAAGGGATTCTTTTTTGTCTACATTTTTCTACATGTAACAAGGTCTCAGTTCTCTGGGAGGGAGAAGAATATTGAAAGGAGAATGCCCACTTTCGGGCCCACTTGATACCTAATACTTTGGTAACAAAACAATATTCTAAAATAATATCTTATTTTTTATTAATTCATTTTAATTATATTAACACATCATTTACCAACCAACAGACTATGTTTAATTACATACAAAAATTAATCATTACTTATTAAAGCATTTAATATAATGATAACCTCAAATATTGCATCAGAAAGCATCTAAAATACTCAATAACTCGGATGAAAAAATTAAAACTGATTGGTGATAAGGAATGTAGATTTATTTTTCTACAGACTTAACTGAAAATCATCTACAAACTCGAGAAAAAAATTGTGAGCCCATTTCTCTTAAGCGAATGGACATTCTCCTTTAAACACTTGAAGTTTGTTAACTCCTTTCATAACGCCTTCCTCTAAATTCTTTTAAGAGTAATTATAAAACTGATGCTTGATTTGCATTTTATTATGTTAATGCATTTTTATCTCTTTTTTTTTTTAAATAGCATTTGTTTTAGAGGAAGGCAAGGTCTAGGCACTTCGTAATTTTGTGTAGACTTACCTTAATGATTTACTGTTTATAAGGCTTTAGAATTGTAGTTTATGTTTCTCCAATTTAAATCTTTATTAATCAATCTGTGATTAAATAGACCCAGTTTTTTTAACAGAAATAATTTTTAGTGTTGAACGAAAAGTTTTAGAGAACTGCTTCTTTCTTTAATGCATAAGGAAATTATTTACAAAATTTATTAGTTTATATTTAGTTGCAATTATTATATTTTTTATTATTATTATTTTATTATAAATAGAATAATTTTTATAAGAAAGTAATATTAAGTTAGGTTATTAGATTTTTTTAAAAACAAATACTATCCTACCAAAAGTAGATTCCATTGCCAAAATCAAAATTGAAATTTTTTACGGTGTTTTTTTGACTTATTTCAGTCTAAGTTTCTGTAAGACTTATGTGTTGTTTAATGAGGTGATATTTGTCTTACAAAATGTGCTTCATCCGGTACATGATCGAAGATGGCACGCAAGCTTTTCTGATTTGATCTGAATTTTCTTTGAATGATGTACCGTTGAGTTCCATTGAGTTGAGATCCAGAGCTGTTTAATTTCTGTGTGAGTGATTTAATCATTTTTCAAATAGATTTCAAGTAAAATTATTTGGATTTTTTAAGTTTAAAAAAATTGTTTTAATTTAAAGATTTGTTTTACAATATATACACTCTATTGAGTAATAATTTTAGTATTAATTGAATATAAAGATTGGGACACGACATAAAATTAAATATAATGTATCAAACGAATAATTATTATATTTTTTTTATCCATACTTTATTGGACGTAAATGGGCAATGTAAATGAAACAAAATCAAATAAAAGTAATGAATGCATTTATTAAAATATGTGACCCAGTACCAGCGTTACCAGATTTTATTTTTGTCAAGTCGGGGTTTCGGAACTTTTTGAGTGAAAAAAGCGGGATTTTTTCTTCGAAAGCGGGACATAGTAAAAACATATAATCAGTAGTGTTTAAATATGTATCTTTTATTTGAGTTTTAAATTATGTTTACGTGACAATAGATAGCAAAAATAGCCATAGAAAATGTACTTTAATAAAAATATAATATTTTAAATCAGATTTACCCTATCGTTAGGTAGTTGAGTCTTCTTATGGCCGGTTTCTGAATTCTTCGGTTTGCGTAACAAACCGTTATAACCATACAAATTTGACAGATCGTAAACGATAGCTATATCAAAATGTATAGGGAATGTGTCTGTTAGAAAATGTGGTGTTTCAAAGTCTAAAGAGTGAGTTACAAATTGTAACTCTTTTTACACAGTTTATAGTAAGCCTTATACTCATCCGACGTCACAATACACACACAAGTCCGAGAAGCGGGACATTTAATTTTGATTTAAAAATCGGGACCTCTGGCAACGCTGCCCAGTACCCATAGTGGGATTTTAGTTTTTTTTATTGCTTCGTTTTTATCAGGTAGAATTTTAAAGATAAACTCGTGTTTAATAATTTAAAATAAACTTTATTTATAAGTGATAAAATTATTTATATTTAGTGTACATATATTACAATTTTGTGTAGGCACATTAAATTTTATCACAATTGTTTTAAAATTTTGTTTTTATCGATCGTGTGAAATGGAATGAAACCAATGGTCTTTGGCTATACAAATTGATCAAATAAAAAATAAAAACTGCAAACTTATGCATTCTTTTCATAGTTTGTGTAATCTAATTCACACGAATAGGCAAGGTGAAAAATAACATTTATTAAATATTATTTTATTGTTTTTTTTGACCATACAGGCGTGTCCGAACATAAATCCCATTCTTTATTATGTACATGATTGAGTACAATTTTTTTTTAGCAACAAGATTTACTCTAGTTTGCTGCCGCTAATCATATTTTGTGTGCAATAATTTTTCTCTTTCTTGTGTAAATTCTTTTAGAGAAATTTTTGATATAGTTTAATCTTCTGCTTACCCCTAAAGCTGTTTTCCGAAGAATATTTCTTCACTTGTGATTTTTTTTCGCAACATTTTAAATAAATAAGGTATTATAGTTAATTGTAAAAGTATATACAAAATAAACGAATATTATTTTATAATTCAATTTGTTTTTTTCAGCCTCTCAATTAACTATCTTCTTATCTATTTCACAATTTTTAACTTAGTAGGTTTATTAATATTGTAGACTTATTTTACGTATTTTAGTCTAATCTATAATTTAAATGGCAAAGGTCCTAATCACAGAATACAACCTAGTTAGGTTAATTTGTCTGTGGTCTTAATTAAACACTAATTAGAAATTATATTTGCCTCTGCCTACCCTTAAAACAGTCTTAAATATGCAGTTCTAATGTAACTGTATCACCTAACTGTCTGTTTTATACGGCCTCCATTTTGTGCCGTGATTCAGGCGCTCGTCCACCGTCCTATCTAACCGAGCTACAAAAAAAAATAACGATTATTATAATAGGACCAATATAATCGATATTTTACTTTATTGGAAGAACATCTACATATTTCTTATTCTCGTTCTTTTTTGTTTTTTTTTTTAAATTAAGGCATGAATTTTTGACTTGTTTTTTACGGCGGACGGTGGCGGGTGGATAAGCGAGTCGTTTGTATTTTAATTATAAAAAATATAGAGAGAAATTAAATGTAACATTTTTGTTAATTTGCGTATCCACCCTAAATAAAGCATCTTTTATATTAATTAATCAATAATGTAGCAAAAATTGGCGGGCACGTTTTGCAAATTAATCTTAATAATTATTCTACAGTTTATCAACTAAAGTAACTTAATATACGTCCTATAGTCGATGTTCTTCGTCTTCGCATTATTTGATTGACATCTGGTATGATACCATTGTGACCCCTACTAAATGGCACAGCTACATTTGTTGTGAAATAATAGTTTCCTCGCGCTCTGTGGAAGTAATATAACATTATGACATTAGGTGTATGTTTATGAAGTGTTTTTGAAAACAAATGAACGTTGAAGTCCGTTATAGATACTCGTATAACTATAGTATACAGGATGCACCAGTACAGTCTGTATTTGCCGGCTACTGCTACTAATGCTAATATGTGCCGGCATAAGAAGTACAGTTTAAGATTGTCATAGTATAAAATAATTGGCAAGTTACCCGGTACTAGTAAGATCACCGACGAAAATAGTTGGTGCAGGTTGAAATTCCCTTCTTGTTCTTGCGAACCAGTCTTCGGGTCTGTAAGCGCTGACAGCAATTATAGAGGTAGGTGCTCCAATCGCTTCAACGAAGTATCGCCAGGCACGATCATGGCTGCATAAATCTATAATTTAAAAAGATTGGTTTGAAAAAATTCTCTTCTAAATCTACATCGTTTAGAAAATATGATATTTTTTTTTTTTTTTTTTTTTATTGTACCTCGACATGTGACAACTGTGTGATATTAACTTCTGACAATGGTTTTCGTTTCGAGGCGGGGTATTTATAGTTTGGGGTTAGGGGTAAGTGTTAAAAAATGGAGAGAAAAAAGTTCTTAGGACCTTAAAACAAAAAAAAAAGAGACTCTTGGAAGAGACATCAGGAAAACGTCTTTGTAGACAGCTGGACCGTGCAGTAGTATTTAAAATAAGACGAGTTTCAGTTAGATTAAAATAAGTAGGTACTCTTGTCTGAGACATGTTTTTATTTTAGCAAACTAAGGCTAAAGTGGGCCCTAGGCAACATTGTAATTCCAGGCCTATTTTTCAGTCATGGTACATACTTTGCGTTTGGTAGTTTGGTTTTAAAGTATATAATATGTACTTCTATTTAATTATCGAAAAAAAATGCATGTACAAAAATTAAATAATCATAATGAAAATTTTTGGGGTCCGAAAATTAGGCTTTTACGAAACGCAAAGTATCTATCATGACTGAAAAATAGGCCCGGAATTACAATGTTGCCTAGGCCCGCCCGCTTTGGCCTTAGTTCGCGACTGCATATGTAACTAAATGTATTGCAAACAGACAGTGTTGTCATAGCTACATAAAAAAAAAATCAAAAATTTACCCTAAAATAAGTTGTTCTTGGTTCTAATTTGGAGTAGGTCATGGCTCCTGAAGCTATAGTTTGCAATTTTGTTTTTGTGCAAATAAAAATACTTATGATTTTTTTATTATTAATGACTATAAGTTGTTCACCTTTTAAATGTTTAATAATAAGGTTAAATTAATTGACACTGCTGTCTATTTTAGACCGCATTGAGGTATGTAGAACGCAATAGATCAAGCGACCTTCCTTAATTAGAACAATATTATAATTTTATGCAAAAAATAATAGGCAGACTGGTGACGCTTATTAGCCCGTCAAGTAACCCGTGAAATGATCTACTCGTGTTTCGGGATCAAATTGGAAGTAGCCGATTATAACGAGAGGATGCACTGACAACCTGAAAGACACACCGCATGGCGGAGGCGACCACTGCATGAAACATTTCTCACGGACTGTGTACGTGAGGATTTTTAAAATATTTTAAACAGTTGTTGAATGTGCCCAAAATTTTATCCATAAAAAAATGATTAAATGTTTTGAAAATGTCAGATAAGTATACAGGATGTAAAAAGACATACATACATCCCTTTATTTAATTACTAGTGTTACCTTGGATTCACTCGTGGACCAATAAATGTCAAAAAATGCAGAAATAAATACGTATACCGCATTTGTAAGATGACAACTTCTGGTTCACGGGATTGATATATGTCTTTTTACAGACCTGTTGCAAACACAAGAATCACGTGTTACCTTCACGAGTAAACATTTCAAATTCCCCATGAGGACATCCTGGTTGAGTGCTAAGTCCACCAATATAATTGGGCCAAATATCTACAGTTCCCGAAGGTAAACTTGTCCCATAACCACCGGGATCAGAATGTATTATGTCTACAAATTTAGCACAAGTCCGATCTAATCCGCTTTGCAGAGCCAGTGTGCCTTCAAATAATGCTCTGGCTGGATCAAGACCCGTAATTCTGTATTCGGAGAGAAGATATTTTAGAGGAGGAAAGTCATATAATAGGATAGCGGTGGGTATTGGGCAACAGTCGATGAAACGTACATTCGATTGTTTGATTAATTCATTTAAATGAATATCGATTATCGAATAAATGCGCTGTAACAATTGTTTATTTATTGGAGTGTTTTACAAATAGATTCGACGTTCCTATGCACGTCGAAGCAAACAATTATTTATATTGTATTCGATTGCAATTCAATGAAAAAAACAATCGAATTATTCAATTATTTTTCGAACGAATCGTCTATTGCTGATGATGATGCCATCTATGTTCTAAATCCAGTTCTGTATAAAATCTTACCTCTGAATAACATATCCATTTTCTCTAGCCCGTCGTCCTGCATACCCCATAATATGAGCACCTAAAGAATGGCCCACTAAGTGCACATGTGTCATATTTAGCCCAGAATTCGCCAACTTCACCAATGCGAGACCCAATTGTCTACCAATCTGA
Source organism: Tinea pellionella (assembly GCA_948150575.1). Lineage (NCBI taxonomy): Eukaryota > Metazoa > Arthropoda > Insecta > Lepidoptera > Tineidae > Tinea > Tinea pellionella. The sequence continues at coordinate 6,567,772 of OX411252.1, forward strand.
AATTAAATCTAATACAATAAGATTTTCATTGAAAATATAATGCAATTTCACGTGTTTAGTTCATTATTCATAGGGTATCCCGAAAGTAGTAATATCCGGGAATTTATAAGGTTGAATTACTCGTACAATAACATTGATTGTTATTGGTCATAAATAGTTTTCATTAGAAATTCCTGTGTGTTCTAAACCGACTTATTTTTTTATTGTAGCTCGGCATAATTATGACAACACTCCGCCTGACGTAAAGCTAGAGTGCGGTACATGAACGGAAACAACTGCTACTACAGAGAAATCTCTACGCGCTATGCGGCTTGAGGAGACGAGTATGCACCATCTAGATTGACAGTGCATACTCCTCTCGTTAGATCTTAACTAAATTAATTTAAATTTATTTTTAAATTAATGTATTAATTTAAATAAATTAAAGTTAATTTATTAAAATACGTCGTGGATAATGAACCTCCTATATCATCAGAATTCGGTTAATACCACTACCTAAGTTAAATCCTGTTTAATAAAGAAATAAATATAAAAAAGAAATTATTTATTTATGTACCCATTAAAAATAATTTCCGTATAATCAAAGCAATATTTAAACACAATAATATATTTTTTTTAAAGACAAATACAAAATTTATTACATAGTACAGCCATTAATTATGATGTTAAAATTCCCTCAATTCCGATGTGCTCGTTCATATATGGCTGAAACATCTTATTGCCCTTTACCAATTGAGGTTCAAAAGTTCCATTATTCTTAACAGGTAAGTCAGCTGCTTACAACACATGCATAATTTAAGACCCACAGGTCAAAACCACTTAAGTCTGTTTTTGTATGAAAAATACTTTTTCCAAATTAAATTAAATTTGATTTGAAATTTTAATTTAATATTGATGTCAAGATTCTTATAATTCAATAATATACATAATTATCCCCGAAGTAGCAAGGCGAACAACAATCATAAAGACGATACGCGTCTATGCAGTTATGATTTATTGGCAGAGGTCTTTGTATAAAAGGAGACTGGGCTAAAATGTATGGAGAGTGGTCTATAAACCAATAAAGGTGCGGTCACAATATTCATATAGAGCGACTTCAATTACACCATTCTGTAAAGGGGCATCAAAATCTGACCCGGGAGTTTTGAGAAAAATTCATTTAAAATACACATCTTTCTTATGCCGCGTACACATTACGAGACATGTAATCACGCCTTTGTTTAGGGGTAAGCAGACAAGTGTTTTTTTTTGCTATATCTCGGAAAATAGAAGAGTTAGCGTAAAAGACGATTTTGTTCAGTATGACAAGCATTATTATTATTTATTTATTTATATTTTTTAAATAAACTGCTGTATCTCGAAAAGTTGATGACTAATAACTGCCGGGTCATATTTTGATGATGTCATATTCCAATTCTCCTGTCTTCATTCCAATCCAATTAATAAGTAATTAAAATTTAAATGAATTTGACAACTCCGGTTTTGTTCCACAGCTTAGCCTATTTTTCGTAAAAGGTATAGACAGACATTTTATATGCATGCAATTTAGCTGATGATTTTGAATCTCCATACGTAATTGAGATGAGCAATTTAATTTTCTGATTACATTTAAGTATAGCTCAATGTTGTAGAATTAACCGTATAAGGAATTTTCTTTGTTCTTAATAAAATATTTACGAGAAATGGCGTAAGTAGTTGATATATTACGTTTTCAGTTTGTTTTTAATACGAGTATATAGGCAATTTATTATAACTATTTTTATTGATTTTTACAGATACACATCTTTTAAAGTTTTCCTAAAGTTACAGTCTCTAAAAATGTACAATCAACGATATAACGATAGCTGTATCTTTTATCTTTTTTAACGACAACAAAAGCGCCATCCTTACCCGTTTAGCATTAGGAACGGCGTACAACGCATATCCGAGTTGAATTCCTAACAGACCACTTCTAGCCTCTTCTTCCCAATCTAGAAGTAAAACATTCCTCTTCCTAGTTGCTAGATAGGCGTTAAGAACAGCTCTTGTAGCTGGGCCTGTACTCTTTCCACGATAACCGAAAGTGTATACAACAGTCGGTAGAGTTCTATCGATGCATGGGGACATCATTAGTGCGGTAGGGTTGTCCAATGAAGTTTGGATGTAATAGTCTACAGTACTGAAAAAAAAAAAAGATTTAGTTACACGGGATAGAATGGAATTTGTTTTAAGTTTGGTTTGTTTAATTTGAAGATATTTAGTTTCTGCAAGCTAACACTCCGCTATCATAGAGAAATTTATATAGCCAGTAGTCGCCTTCACTATGCCGGCTTATACCCGGCTACTTCGAAATAAGGTATATTTGCATATAATGTTGAATATTAAAAAAAAAACAGAATTGTTTTAATATTCAGTGCTTGTATCTACTAAAATAACAACGTGGTATTAATATTTATTTATATCTAATAAACAATTTGTGACTAATCGAATAAGTATAATTGTAATTTTCAAGTCGTTCAACCTTTTGTTGTGATATTGGTATTGTTTACAAATGAGCTTGATTAGGTTTTCCTTGCAACTTATGAAAAATATTTATTTATCTATATTGTTTAAAAGAAACTTAATAAAAATATATAAAAACAACTTAATGTTGCGTTAATTAGTAATGTACGACATTTTCAAATATATTCCAAATATATATTTTTTTCATTGGTTTATATTATTTTAAAAAAGTGGAAGATTTAAAAAAGTCGTTGTTTTTATAGTGTGTCAACTGTGTTATATTTCTTTGAATTTGGGTGGGCTTGCATGGCCAAATCCGAAACTATAAGACATAGCGAAAAATACAAAAAGGAGTATCGAGGCCGATGTTGATGAAAATTAGATTTTTGAAAAACCCATTTTCCCAGTCAGGAATCGAACCCACTGATTTTGAAAAATAAAACACATACTGTATTATTACACCTTCCGTAAGTGTCGGTAAAAAGGATTTCAATTCGAGAAGCGAAGTTTTTCGATTTTTTTACCTAAAAACCTAATGGTCAACCAACCAAAACAAAATTAGTGTAACGTGAAAATTAAAAAATAAAATCTATTAATAAATGTTTTATTTTATTATATATATACATATTTATTACGTTACGAATTTGAACGAGGACATCGTGCTCCGAATATTTTAACCAAATTATTGCCTAAGTAAACAATGAAATGTTGTAAAAATGTGTAAGGTTGACGTTATCTTTTGATCTCGTGGTGCAGTATAATTTATATACATGTATAAAAATAGTTTTACATAACTAGATTATATATTCAATCACGGTTAAAAAAATTGGACAAGGTCGTCAGCATGTGGGGCAGCGACCGTTATTAGATAACATACATAATAATTCACAGAGGTTCATAACATTTTTAGTATAAAAATAAACAGCAAAATAAAAAAATTTAAATCTTAATAAATCAATCAAAATGCAAAATAAATTTTCTTATTTTTTCAAATTCAAAGTTAATTATTCTCAAAATATGTGGATGATTTATTATTACAATTACCATAATTTCAACATATTTTAGCCATTTTGGCGTGAAAATTAATGTACCTAATTGTAAAGAATTTTAGATAATATATAATTAATTAGTATAATACTATAATCATACTATATTATTTTTTTGCTACTTTTATTTAATGAATTATATTTAAATGCAGTTTATTTTAGTCATATTATAATAAGTATTGTATATTATTACGTAAAGTACTAAATACCAGTTAGAAATAATAATCAATTCAGTAGACACGTGATAAAACAATAATTTTAAACAATTAAGATATTATAAAAAAATGTTGAGCACATGCTCGTCACGGTATACGCAATTCATTGACTTTCTTTGCAAGTTTTAATCAATGTTAAGCATTCTAATTCGCGTATAAATAATGCAACACGTCAACCGGTTTTCGTTTGCATTATTAAATTCAATCAAACTTTTTTTATTACTAAAAAAACTGAACGAAACAAAAAAAGAAAGTGCATATCGGTACGGTTCAATTTCCTTATTCGATGAAATTAGGATAATTGAAAATTTGTAAATTTGTACTTTAATGTTTAAAAACTAAAGTTTAAAATTGTTGTATTCTTAACTTATCTTTGGTTTACTTCATAAGTAATTATTAAATAGGTTAATTGTGTACATAAAGTAATTATCTAATTAGCAATTAACCCTTACACGTTCTTTTTATCTACGAAGAAAATTATACGCTCGATAAAAACGAGTACGACAAAAAATACTTTTATTATTATAAAACATATTAAAATTTTGGCGCTTTTTAAATACTAGATTTAATTAAAAATCAACACGCACGTAATAGCCTGAACTGGGGTGGGATTTGAACCCAAACCTACCGCTATACGCACGGATATTCCGAGGCTTCTGACCACTACGTACTGCGAATTTTTCTTATTAAATTTTCATTATGATTTTAAAGTTTATAATTATTTTATTAGATATTATTCTAAAATAATATTATTTAAAAAAAACAGTTATTATTTTTCATTTTTATTTTCATATTTATTTAATTTTTAAATTTTTATAGAGAACCTCTACTTATCCCAGTTTATGAAGGTAGCATATTTCCACATTATTTAGAACATCGTGTCGCGAATGAGTTAATTATAAAATTACTCTAACAATTTCTTAATAGTTATTGTTTTAAACTGATTTAAACAATTGTTTAATTAGTGACATATTAATGCATGGTGTGTTGCGAGATTTCTAGTTTGGTATAGGTTATTCAGTGAGCCATGACGTTACAACATAATAATAGTACATGTCTTCTTTTACCGGATTCACCGGTTTAATATAGGACTTAAAGACATATACCTCTATATTTTATTAATTTATTTATTTTTGGTGAATTAAAATCCTTGTCTTTATTATGGCGCGGCATATGGACGTGCGGTCCATGAACGGAAGCAACTGCAAGACGACTGCTGCAGGCAACAGCCGTCTCCGCTGTGCCGGCTAGGCATATTCCTCTCGATATACCCGGTTACTTCCAAACTAATCCCGCAACGCGACTAGGTCACTTCACGAGGATTTGTTATGATGAAAATTGACCAGTAAAAAACACATCTCGAAGCGGGATTCTCTTACTTTATTGTAGGAGATACAGTGGTGTAGCTACAAAGATGCGAAGTGGTGAGAGCTGAACACTGCACTCTTCGATAATATTTGGCGTACAAAAAAAATCATCCTACTTACTTTTTATAACATTTTAACGAAGCACCTTGAATATGTGTGGTTATCAAACCTGTAATTAAACATTATTTACGTTTTATTGTTGTATTTAAATTTAATTTTTTTTTTAATTTAGTAGCCAGATATAGTGAGAGGAGTGTGCACTGTCAATGTAGATGGTACATGCTCGTCTCCTCAAGCCGGCATAGTGGAGGCGATTGCTGCCCGCACAGGTTTCTCTGTAGTAGCAGTTGTTTCCATTCATGGACCGCACTCTAACTTTACATCAGGCGGAGTGTTGCCATATGCCGAGCTACAATAAAAAAAAATCCCTTAAAGTGTGTTCAGATTAGGAGAGAATTACCTACATGAGCCAATTTTTTTCATTACATTAAGACAGTTTAAGCTACATGTTTAGACAATCTAATAAAGTGTGGTTAAACATTTATGATATTTATTTACGATCTGTAATAATTAAAACAAATTATAACAGATATATATCGAGTGTCGATTATATACAGAATCGAGTCTATAATAAATAAATAAACAAATATGAGATTTACTCTATTTTAACCACACATTTTACACTTCATCCATTTTCATGAACTCCTTTTACGGTAACGTATACCTCCTGCATACGAATAATTTTATTCATAAATTTTGCGAAACTAACAAAAAAAAATCCACGAAATTGTTCCGTTTCGGACAAAACTCTAACCAATGCTCACGTGATCGCATCGAAATTAGTTTGTTATCCTTCCAAATCAGTCACATATTACAGGGTTTTAACACCACAAACAAGCTCTACTTTGTAGTTGGGATAATTGACGTCGTAGTATAATTTTTTTTATTAACTTTTTTTATGGCACACTTAAATGATAAGGACCCTTACTAAAAATAATATGCAAATGTATAAAATATTATTGACTTGACTAATGAATACTTAAATAAACACGTGTTTTCCTTTTGCCAAGATTTCCTGATGCCTAATTATTATCATATCATGTTCAGTGTCGACGTTTCCATCCCCATACAATCCCTATGGAACCTTCCTCAAAAACACGAGCTATCTAACGCAAAAAATATTCTTCTAATCTGACCTCAAGCTGGAATAGCGGAGACAACTCCTGCCTGATATCTCTCTTGTGGTAGCAGTTGTTTCCGTTCATGGATCGCACTCTTAATTTAACATCAGGCGGAGTGTTGTCATATGCCGAAGTACAGTACGTAAAAAATATATTTTTTAAATTTTTTATTATTTATTAATTTTATTTGGGGACGTATAAAATAAACACAAGATGTCTCCATGGATGATAATAATATTAAAATAAATATTTTTTACTGTATTATATTTTTTGCGTATTGAATTTTAAATAAGCGATGCTTGGACGTTAACCTTCGATTCAATACAGTTTTTAGTTGTTTTTGTTATGCATTTAAAATGTTTAATTTATGCGAATAATTTATGAAACAATAATCTGCTTCCTTTTGCTAGTAAAATGTTAAAATACTTAGAATAAATAGGTTTGTCTAAACAAGGTTTCTCTCTTAAAAAAAAAGATATTTTCTGTTATGTATTTGCAATGTTCAATTTATACGAATAATTTATAAAACAAAAACTGCTTCCTTTTGCTAGGAAAATGTTAAGGTACTTAGAATAAATAGCTTTGTCTAAGCAAGGTTTCTCTCTTTAAAAAAAAAGATATTTTTTGTTTTAATCTATGAAAAATAAACTTTTTTCCTTTACTTCAAGTACAATTAATTTTGAAGAGACTTACGAGAGTATTTTATAATTTTATGAATATATTTATATTGTTTTATTTATTTAAAAACACAACAGCGTAACAATAAACAACAAATTATAAGAAAAAGGCAAATTAATAGATAATAGGAGAAAAATAGGTAATTAAACTAAATTAATGCAATTATCTAGTGTATGTATTTATGTTGCACATTAATTTTTAAATTAACTTATGTGTAAGGGTCTTTTATTTATTTTTATTTTATTTTTAAGTTATTAATCATTCGTAGATATTAGGTATCGTATTAAAAATAAACAATAAAATAATATATAAATTAACAATACACACCTAAAAATAAAACCACTAATGTCCATATCATTTCAAAACCAAACATTTTCTTTTACTATAAATTAAAAAAAACACGCGGTCTTATTGAAATTAACCGCGCGATTTGTGAATGCGCTCGGTGCGGATGGCCGCGGCTATCACACTGGAGGACTCGATTTACTTCTACAATTTATCGGAAAATATTACCATTTTGCGGTTAAGATTTATACGAGTTACGCATTTTGGATTGTGCTTTTAGATAATTGTCATGATTATTTTTTTCAAGGCTTAGTTCTTGTAATTTTGAAGTAAATTGCAAACTATAGTATAGTATCTATGTTGCAATCAACCTACCCAGTGTTATTGTAATAAAAGTAGAACTAGTGAAAAAGGGCCATCTTTTCTTCGATTTATAGATGAATTAACATTTTTTTTACACAATATATGTAATATTTAGCTTGTGTTAAAATGAGGATGTGGGAGCAATATTCTCTCTCTTACAATTAATAATGTTGTTAAAATGATGTTAGCAACTTTTAACTTTGGGGTTTAAAAAATAAAATAAAACAAAAGAATAAAATATTTCTATAAAAATTATTTAATTCATAATTAATTAATAACTCACAAACTAACACGTTACCTACACAAAAATACTATTTTTTTTTAACATAAAAAAGTAGTATTAATTTATTTCTAACATGCATCACGAGACCAATTAAAAAAGTTTGCTCAAATAACATTTATTATTATTATTTACATTTCATTATTATTAAAAATATTCTTTGTTTTTATTTTCATTTTCATTTTGTTAACCGCAAATTGTGGGAAGAAATTATTGCGGTTTTGTTGGCAAAATGACAAACGTTTAAAATATACTTTACACTTTAAAACAATGTGGTTACATGATTTGTTATAAGAGAAAATAATCATATTTCCATCTATTTTTAACTAAAAAGAAAACATCTCGGTTTATTGTAATTAACAATATATTGGTAAGTGTTATGTACATTAAAAAAATGTGCAAAAATTATAACTACATACAGTTTATCTAATTTTATTTTCTGAAAAAATACTTTGTTATGACCATTTCTTTTATTATTATTTACATCCATACACCTCCAACAATATTAAACTAAAGGCTAAAAACATTTCAATTCACAACCCCCATCCCGTTAAAGTTAATCTTGTCTTCCGTCGTCCTCACGTCTTTAACCCATAACGAGGTTATAAGTACGCATATTAGCTTGATCTCATTTAGCATTATGATCATTTCAAGTCGGCTGACCAGCTGCTATATTATTAGGTATTATCTCAGAAACTGTATCAGCAACTTCATCAGTATCTTTAGTGTTGATCACATCATCCGGTTCATCTCTCATTAAAGCGCGATATTTCTTAGCAATCACTTCCCAATCTACGACATTTTCTATTCTGGTCACGTTACTAAAGCTAACTTGAGATCCGTGTGGACTCAGATGTACTACTGATAGACGTGTAGAATCTGAAATTTAATTATATCGGATTAACTATTACAGCAAAATCTTCTCGGCTGAGTTGCTCTTATAATTTATATTCAAGTAAATCAAGTATCTATTATGAGAAAAACTCGTGACCTGCATCTGTATAGCACTGGAGGTTATACTTAAATAAAGGTCAGCTAATTGAATACGGCTCGTGACAACTTTTTCAAATGGAGCTAAGCCACTCTTTCTGTGGATCACCATGAAACTAACATGTCAATATTATTTGTAGTAGTCCGATTGATATACTTTCTCCGCTTGATGTTTGAAGAGGGACCTCTCAATTTTGAGGTCACGACTTCAACCGCTCAGCCATAATGATAGAATTATAATTTTCATTAAAGTAAAAATTTCCCTAGAACGAGAAGGCAAGTGACTGCCACTTGACCTCCACATTCCCTTAGCAGAACTAGCTTAGAATATTATTAACATTATTGCTAAATAAGCATGTATCCATTACCTTTAGGAACAACTTGTCCCCTCTTAACTTTAGATAGCCATTTTGCACCGGCTTTAGTACGGGCACTCATTTGATCTTGACGGTTAAGACCTATCATGTGAACTAGACTTGGCCTCTTCTTTCGTTTTAATCGATCCTGTGGATTTAATAAAATATTATTCTACTTCAAAATATTATATTTTTGTGAATATTGCAGATTTTTTTTTCAGTAAATTAAGGTCCGAATGGTAGCTGAATTTTGATTTAAATTTTGGTAAACTAATGTAAGTTTTCTGATATATCGTTGTGGTGCCGCTATGCCGTCTTAAGGAGACGAATGTGCACCGTTAGCTGGCTATTTCCAAACTGATCCTGAAACGCGAGAAGGTCACTACCGATCTGAATTTAGCGAGATTTAAGACTGGCCTCATCGATCGTGTTTTTTTTTTATTGTAGCTCGGCATGTGACAACACTTCGCCTGATGTAAAGCTAGAGTACGATCCATGAACGGAAACAACTGCTACTACAGAGAAATCTCTACGGGCAGTAGTCGTCTCCGCTATGCCGGCCTGAGGAGACGAGTATGCACCATCGAAATTGACAGTGTATACTCCTCTCGTTATACCTGGCTACTTTCAAACTGCTCCCGAAACCCGACAATGTCTTCACGGGTGTTATATTCGAAAGTGGTGGTACTATCCCAGGACGGCAGGCTGGGCCAATAACCACCATCAGTCTGCCTACCATTCTTTAATATAGGCACTAAGCGATCAAAGTACTTATAACAAAGTTACATTGGTATCGGTCAGAATTAGCGAGGTTCAAACACGGGTCTCAGCGATCGTGAGTTTACGTGGCTTACCGCTAGACCACGGCCGCCCTTGACCATGACTTTTTTACGACTAAGCTGCCTGAGTCGCACGACGTTTTTCTATTAAATTTTGATTGTAATTTAATAATAATAACAAATAATCTCACCTTACACCTAGCTATAAGCCACATAAGCCATGTAGTGACAAGATTTAATGGTGAAGGGGCAGTATTCGTACGATGCATGTTGCGAATCAACTTAGACAGCCCGTATTTCCACTCAATATCTGATTGTGCCTATAGATTGTTACAAATAAAATGAAATTAGTTACTGCCATATGAATTGTATTGTATTCTACTTATGAAAACTTTTTCACGGAGTTCAGAAAAAGGCACAATTTTATTGTATTGTTATCTTATGGATATCTTATATATACTTGTGTTGTATATAATATAAAAAATTGTCGCTTCTGTTTTAGTATCTGTTCTGTTCTTCTCCCAGTGGTCGAGTGCTGCTAATAAGTTTGTCTAAATAAGTTATGAGTGATTGCAAAATTATCTGAATATGATAAAATATGTATTTACATTGAGAGTGAATCCAAAAACATAATCAAATCACATTATAAGTTATTTCATTAGTAATTAATTGTCTCTTTTGTTTTCACTTTCAACTTCAATACTTTAGTAGTTTAGAGTTTATAAAAAGTTTAAGGTGTCCTGAAAATGATCATAAATCATGCACATCGTTGATGCTGTATGGGCTTTACCGCCTGCATCGCATGATCTTGAGCACCGCGTGTTGTCGACCTTTGTTGCATTCAATATGTGACCATTACATAAAAAAAATCAGGACTTTTTCGCAAAAAGCTCACTATGCCAATTAACTAGTAATTCTAATCGTGTGATTTTTTAAATCTTATAATAACCATTTAATTTGGCTGTCCACTATTACTATTATTTATGAATAAATAGTGATTTGGTAAATAAATATAATTTCTATTGGAATTTCAATATGAATTACTGTTTCAAGGTTTTCTGCTAATCGTAGGAAAATTAATAAGGTAAAGTTTATTTCAATTGATCCAATTAAATCATGTAGGTTTCTGTTACTTAATTTGTAATTCCGATCACGCAGACCTAGTTTGCGACCGCGACATACGTACACGTCATTAGCTACTTACATTAATTTTTCTTTCATTAAAATTCTTATATGCGTACATAATCTCATCCCATATTATATTAACTATTAGTATAGGCAAATAATTCCATACCAAAGTATCGGTGATACGAATACTGGTCTGGGAATGAAAGGGTTACCTGTATCCTCTGATATGTATCTGACATCATAGCGATTAGCAGATTGATGAGTACCACAACCGATACCAACATGTAGATACCGAAGACAATTTTGAAAAGATAATTAGTCCACTGAGGTTGAGCGGTTTTATCGTTGTTGTGAACTCGCGTCTGTTCCGTCGTCGTTTGACCAAATACGGCGAAGAAGAGAAGCTCGAATGAGAATATGGGGTTCATCGTAACTGCGAACAAATGCAAACACACGAGATGATATTGTGTAATTACCTGGATGCGTTGGTAAGTGTCCGACATCATAGCGATAAGAAGGTTAATGAGCACGACGACCGACACCAGCAGGTAGCATCCGAACACGAGCTTGAATAGAATCTGAGTCCAACTAGGTCGCACGTCACTGATGTAGTTCAGGTCCGGTAGTGTGATTTGGCCGAACACGGCGAAAAACAACTTTTCGAACGCCTCGATCGGAGTCATTGTGGCTAGAAGACAATACTCAAATAGACGATATATCAGACGACACAACACTCACACTAACATGAAGGCTGACTAACATCGAGACAAATAAACATAAAAGTGACAAACAAAACAGAACAGGAAGCTTCTACGTTGGAACCACTTATACGTGAATCCGATTCATTCAATGGAGTAGAGGAGATGAATATATAATGTAATGAATACCGTACCCCATGCTGAGTACACATGACGCAGCCAGTGACATAAGGCGCCGTACACCGGCGGACCAGACAAAACTTATAGCGCATCTATAAACACATAATGTGGACACGTCGCTTGCAAAGACACCTGTGAAACAAAAACGCCGGACATAAGCTAGCCACGGACATGCGCAAATCAAAACTCATCTCATCATATGCGGTGATCGGACACGTTAGGACACATAACACTAAAACTAGAATAGTGGCTCGCAATGCATTTTCTGTGCGTCATACAAGATTCAATTACGTATGTCTTTATTATTTGTACTAATTTTAAGAAAGCTTCATGCGCAGAATATGCATTGTGACTAATATATCTAAATAATCTAAACCTTACGAACACATAGGTACGCTTGACGCATGTGTAATATCAAAAAAGCATACGTTCCTTGATGACAATGTGGTATGATGATAATATACAGGCCTATCGCATTCAACATCGACTGGTGAACAGCACCAACAAGACAAACGTGTACAACTCTTCTGACACATAGTATTTACACTTAATAAACGACGATAACATTTTCGTTTACAAGCTATGCTTCAAGCGGATGCATTCAATAAATATTCTTACAATTACAATAATTCACAAAGAGGAGAAGCACACTGAGATAAAATGCGATCATCGTATATAACAATGTTAACACTGGACTTACGTCCTCCTTGACCTTGTTTCCTTCGGTAGGTTTCTCCATACAGAGAAAGTCGGGAAGGAATTGCCCATTGAGCATCATTTGGCAATTGTCGTTTCAATCGTGGTCTATTATCTATTGTTAAAATATTACGTTAATAATTTATTATTTGTTTATCAATTCATATGTAATAAATAATGCTTACCGTCTGAGAATATTTTTTTTCTTTGTTGGCGAGCGTATCTTCTGTCTTCATCTTTGATAAGATTTCTAAACGGCTGATTCAATGCCACAATATGCATTGAAAATCCAAACACGAAGATCGCTAAGACGGCAAGAAACCTACCTAAGTCTTTCATGAGATCACCTATAATTATAGCCCACGGACCGAATAGATGATGGAACGAGAGGAAATCTAATATTTGGACACATGCTAATAGGAATGATAATGCAAAACATTGATTTCTACAATATACTAATGTGGGCCAATATTCTTTACTCATGAAGATCCACCCGACGACGTGTGTCGCCACACCTATCATACCAAATAGTAATACTGCTATTTTAATCCATCCTAAACCGGATTTATCACTAGGGTTGGTCAATTCAAATAATAAGAGGCCACTGAGCCATATCAATAACATCCATTCATACCAATTTGGTATAAGACTTTCTCTAAATATCGTATTGTAAATTGGCGTTATACCAACTAACGATAATAATATCATAAGATAAATATGTGACGTCAAGTATGACATAAATTTAATTATAGGCACTTTATTATACTTAAGTAACGGAAGAGAAAATACTAGCCAAACTGGAGGACAAATTATAAATGCGACAAAAAGAAACATTATTTTAATCCCTGTCCATTGAAGGCTCCCCCTCCACAGTTCCTGAAAAAGGAATAAATTGCATTGTATTTAGGCAAGATGTTTAATGTATTAAACATTATGGCAGAGAAAGTTACCTATTTTTTACCTGAAGATATCTTTGAACGACTGTGTGAGCGATGACCTCCTTTTGTTCGTTTTCTATCAGGACATCGAGGAACTCTATATTACGATGATCAGTCGCAGTGAGGATATGTCCAGCAGAATCCGCTCCGGCTGCTAACGCTAATAGCTCCGTTGCCATAGACTCGCATTGTTTACCAGCTGCTATTAAATCTTTAGCCCGTTCTTTTTCCTATGGAGAGAAAATATTTAAATGTAATAATCGGCCCTAATTATTTTTTTGCCGTTTTATAATACTCACTTTTGAAGATAAATTAATATAAATGTTTGATAATTTTGCCGCGGTGTCGACGGGTGCTGGTGATACTAGAACGAATTCCTCTATGGGGAGGTTGTTGTGATTCTTAGAACAAACCATAAGGTTGTAAACAAATCTTTTATCTTCCATCAATGATTGTGTATCGTGTTCTTTATGTAGTAAATATTCAAGCACATCGTTATGATTTTCTGAAGCAGCAAACCATATTGGAGCACAATTTAGATTTGTTTCAGTTTTTGGCGAAGCTCCAGATTCACATAAAAGTTTCACAACATTTAAGTGTCCAGCTTTAGCTGCACAATGTAGTGAAGTCCATCCATTTTTATCAGTAGCATTGATTTCTGCACCTTGTCCTAATAATACTTCCACCATCTGGTAATGGCCATGTGTTGAGGCTATATGAAGGCCGGTTTTACCGTGTCTATCAGTGCTTTGCAATAATTCTGCTGATCTACTGAGTAAAAGACCCACAATTGACATATGTCCACCAAAGCACGCTAGATGAAGAGGATTATATCCCTAAAAAGATATACATATATAATATTCCATAGCGTATTAGTCGCACAATATCTAATGGTTTTTATATATTTACATACATTTTCATTACTTGCAGCTTCAACCTGTACACCGGCTGAGTTAAGTAATAATCTAACAACGTTTTCATTGCCTGAATAGGCAGCCAGATGTAGTGGCGTGAGACCTGACTCGGCACCTAATTCAGGAACCAAAGATGATCCAGTGGGAGCTTCGGATTTTGCGGCCCCAGGTACATGAGATAGCAGTTCTCGTACAGTTTCTGTAAATTACAAAAAAATATATATTTTAGATATTGCAATTTATCTTTTGCAATCATAAAGTACGTAATTTGAAACATAAGATTACCTGCTTGTCCGTAATATGCAGCAACGTGCAGGGGTGTCAAACCAAGCTTTTTGCTTGATATCCTTAAAGTATTTGTAGATCGCATTACTTCTAAAACATTTGTGTGACCATGTTCTGCAGCTAAATGTACTGCTGTTAGACCGGTTCGATTCTCGTCAGTACATGAAGCTCCTGCTCGAACTAAAACTCTGACAACATCAGCGTGTCCACCCTCTGATGCCAATTGTAAGGGTGTCGAGTCATTGAGCTTATTTCTAGCAGATATTACACCCGTCCTATCAAACTTCATTAATTCTTCTATTACTTTCACTGAACCCTGAATAGCCGCTATATGTGCGCAAGTATTGCCATCTTTTGTCGTTGCCATTACTAAATTTGGATGTTGTTGTAAAAATAATTGTACTACTTCTGAATAATTGTTTTGTGCAGCTGCATGTATAGGTTTTTGACCCAATTCGTCTGTAGCATCTATATTCGCTCCGAGTTCTAAAAGAAGTCTACATACTTCTATTTGCCCGCTTGCAGCTGCCAGATGCAAAGGAGTTTGTTTCTTTAAAGTTAAAACATCTATCATCGCGTTATGGTCCCTTATAAGAAATTTTACCAGATGTGCGTAACCATTCATCGCTGCCAAATGCAGAGCTGTTCTACCATTTCTAGCCTTCGAATTGATGAATGCTTTATGTGTCAGAAGAGCATCGCATACTTGTAGATAGCCATGTTCTGCTGCTAGATGTAAAGCAGATCTACCTTCGACATCGAATACATCGACTCTACCATGATTTGCCAATAATGTGTTCACAAGTTGCATGTGCCCTCTGTTACATGCAATCAACAATGGCGTCCAGCCTATAGACGATTGTCTGTTTAAAGCTTTACCAACATCGGCTGCTGACATATGGGTTATCATTTCTGTCATAACGTCATTGTTACCAGCAATCGCACAGAAATGAAAAGCCGTTTCATGTACATGTTTAGTTTGTAATGTAACATCGGCACCACTTTCTAATAGTAATCTTACGACAGCTTTATCAGCAGATGGTATTTTGACTTCCTCTTTAGTTATTTTACAACCATAGTGGAGAGCACTTGCACCATCTTCGTCAACAGCATTGATATAAGAGGTAGCAACCTCAGGCCCTTTATGGGATTTTACGAAGTCTATTAAATGTTTGACAACGTCGGGTTTACAACTTCTGCATGCCATATGCAGAGGAGTTTCGCCAGTCTAAAATCAATAAGAATGTGTAATTACTTAAGGTTTTCGCGTTTTAGTTAAGGTTATTTGTTTTAATTAGCACTACCTTTGATTTCTTTAATGGATCACCACCATCTTCTAATAATAATACAATAGTAGCTAAATTTCCAAATTTTGCAGCAACATGTACAGGTGTTTGACCTTCTTCGGTAGATTTATTTGGACCGGCACCAGATTTTAGTAACATTAGAGCACATTTATCACCTACAATAATTATTACCAACATTAAAACTCTGCAAAAATATAAATATTCATTTAGGTATTAACAAATTTATTTACCATCAGTGGTTCTAGCAGCAATATGTAAAGCAGTTTCTCTCTGTTTTCCACATCTTATATGAACATCAGCTCCATAACCAAGAAGGGTCTCCACAACTGCAGGTTTACAAGATTCTACCGCTATATGTAACGCTGTGTAATTGTCCTAAAATTAATTAAAGAATTAGATACAAAAGTTTGTCAATGCGAACGAATTTAAAGGAAAACTTACATTTGTAGTGACATCAACACTTTCTCCTTTTTGTAAAAGCGTATTTATAATACCAACGTGTCCATATCTAGCTGCAGTATGTATACTTCGTGCGCCGTCCTTTAAAAAAAAAAAACAAAATAAAATTAAAAACTGTCAACATTTATTTGCTTAAAATTCATAAAGCACTACCTTATTAGGCATGTGTAGATAAACTCCCTTCTTGAACAACATCATAGCACAATCAGCATGGCCGTTTAACGACGCTATATGCATCAATGTACTACCATCTTTTGTTCTTTCAAATATTGAGGCTCTGAATTTATCCGCTAACAACTCAATAATCGCTGCATGACCATTCTCAGCTGCTAAATGCATCGGTGTTCGATCTGTTGGCAATATTCTTACGAATAAGATACAGGTACCTAATTAATGATTATAGAATTCTTTCCAACAAGAAATTGACAACCTTCATTATCAGCGATAGCAGCATTGGCTCTTACTCCATAAAAGTATTTCACCAATGGTTCGTCTCCCTCTGCAGCTGCAATATGTAATGCTGTCTGTCCACCACCATTAATAGCGTCTATAGCAGCACCATAGTCAATGAGTATTCTTGCCATATCTACGTCACGTCTTCTTGCAGCTAAGTGTAAGGCGGTATCACCAGCGGGAGTTGAAGACTGAAAATATGAATTTAGAGGTCATTTTTAAGATTCAAAATGATTACAAAATATGTCATTTTTACTTATACAAAATAGGAAATTGAAAATTAATTCACATTGCGATATTAGGAAAATAAATAAAATGTCGTGACTATTTTCATGTTAGTAAAAAATGCAACTTTACCTTAAGTTGTTCGGCGGTCTGCGAGCTGAGTAGTTCTCGTACCATGCTCTGGTTACCTGCCTCCACAGCCAACAGCAGGGGAATCTTGCCTCTCTGCAATACCAGGTCGCGAATTAATTTTTTCCATTCCTTTTGACGTGCCTTCTCTTTGTTTAATTCTACGAAGCTAAGTTCAAGTCTTTGCAAATCGTTTGATTTCAAATTTTGATTCGAACGACTTTGTCCCGGAGAAGCGTCGTTGTCTTGTTTGTCAGACGACATTCTTCCTGCTCTTCACATATGTATGTCATGACTGAGTAACTATTGAACCATGATTTCGGTGCATCCTTTCAGGTCTGGGCAAACCACTCACGCTATCTGCGGTGAGGCGCAACACGAACTTAAACTGCGACACCAGTCACAAATTTTAAACTTATGTTACGAGTACATGCACACCATGACGAAGGTATCCAATTGATTTTTGAATTTCAATTAATTTAAATACATTTGAATAATGAACACTATCGAAATGAAACCACTACATACGTCTTCATCCATGGTTAAGTTTTAACTCCATATATAATACAAAGTGTGAATCTTGTGAAGGTAGCATTATAAATCTACCTTTCTTCGCAGGAGCTTAATACTGACTGGGAGCCATTGTATTTAAATTAGTAATTTTCAAATATCCTCAGTGACGTTATAAGTAATACTAGCGTATTTCGTGAGGTATTTGCATTGTAAATTCGTGTTATGACTTGCTAGCAAAAGCTCGCTTTATAATTAGCTACTTTCTATTCCTAACACTAGAGAAGGTCGTTTCACAACTTTTCTATTACTATTTTTTTAATCGTAGCTCGGCATATGACAACACTTCGCCTGATGTAAAACTATTGCGATCCATGAATGGAAACAACTGCTATTACAGATAAATTTTTACAGGCTCGCCTCCGCTATGCCGGCTTGAAAAGACCAATATGGGTTCAGTACAGGAGTTTTATATAATAGAAAAAATAATGTTAAAATCCGAAAAACCCACTCAACTTTGTATTTGTTGTTAAATTGAAAGCATTATTACCAAAATACGCATAATCTAAAACTTTTCCATATATTATGCGTTTGTTTTCTTTCTTTATTGTAAAAGTCAACAAACGGTCGCGTTTATGAGGCTGGGGGCGTTTCGGAGGTAGTTCCTGAATTAGAGTCGTCCCTTTATGATGGTGGCACCAGGTACGGTCTCTGCACGCAAACAGTTGCGGCGGCATACGATGTCGATGCATCGTCCAATGTACTGACAATAACCTGAGTTTCACATCTGCATATCGATCTATATTAAACCCATCAACAATTCTAATAATATTCTATCCCCCTTTTGTTTACAATGGCATCTTCTAGCGACTACAATTTCGTGCTACGAAAGCTCGTAGCAATTCATAGTTTAGATATTATTGCTTTTTATATATATTTTTTTCATTAATTTTTAGCATTTTGAATGATATATTTGTTTATTGTTAAATTGTAATGAGAATTGGACAGAAAAAAATAACACGCACACACTTTTATTTCCATTGAATCTTCATTATAATTTAATAATATTTTTAATTCAATCAATTAATCAATTGAAGCGCCTTATTTATTATTAAAATATACAAATACTTACTCCATCAACTCTTAATCGAATATCTTTTCCCGCAGAAGCTAATAATGCTCTTAGAATACTCGTTGCTGTACCTGTTTGCCTGCTTGCTACGAGATGAACAGCTGTTTGCTGCCGACTCTGTAATTATTTAAAATATACGTGTAGGTGTTTTCACTTTATTACAGTTTTTATAGTAATACGGCATGTCAGCATTGCTAGACATACTATTATAACAGAAAAATCAGTTGCGTTCCTCTATACCGGCTTGAAGAGCCGAATGCGAGCATTTTAGTCTTACAAACTTCGTCTTATTGTACTTAGCTACTTTTAAACTGATCCCGAAACGTAACTATGTCAGTGGATTTTTAGCCATATTTTCAATAAAGCCTGAAGTGTGCTGTTATACTTAGGTTAAGTTTCGATTGGGCTTTATTTTGGTTAAAATCATAGATAGAAGGAGAAGAAAAATCATAGAGCTTCGTGAAATAAAAGTTAATTGAATGTTTAGGGATGTTATTCAAATTGTAGAACATCACAATTCAGGTCATCACAATGTAGAACATTTGGTCGGTGTCGAATCGTAAATGTATGTTTCATTCGGCAATCGTAAATCGCTGGAATTTCGTTTCGGTCATTTAAAAGTAGCCTCACTGTTTAAGACATATAATTTTTCGCTCAATACGCTCCAATAAATATGGTATTAGAAGATACTTACTCCGCCTGTTGAAAATGGATCAACTCCACGTTTGGATAACAATAATTTAACAATATCTTCTCTAGAATACATTGCCGATATATGAAGAACATTGTAATTGTCCTATAACAAAAAATACATGAATTAATTTAATTTAAAAAAAGTTTTTATGACATATCATAATATAGCTTATTCTTATGAATTTCTTCACGATTCGAGTCCGATGTAGCGTGATTTGGTAACAAACCAAGATTCTTTCACATTTTTAATATTAGTAGATTAACAAATTTTATAAATATTTATTTGAAACTAGAATTGACCCCTCGACTAATTCCTGTTGTTGATTTGGAAGGTAAATACAAACATTTAATTTTTTTTTGGATTTTTCATTGGGATTTTGGATTTTTTTTGGACGTGGAATTTGGATCATAATAATTATCTGTGTTTTATATTATTTTTGTCATAATTATTTTGAATGTTCAATTTATTCTGATTTTAATGTGTAGCTTAATTGTATTATTTTATCTATTGTAATAATCGTTCATCATTATCATCACATTTGTTATTGTTAAAATTATATTTAAATTGAATATAATAGTAATAACATAGTAAAATTTTGTAATATTTGGTGAATGTTGGATGCGCCTGGAAAGGTATATCATACAGGATGTATTGTTGAATGCTGAGGACTCTTAAATGTTATGTATGTTATGCCATTGATGCAGCAAATAAATAAATAAACATCTGTAAATCAGGCTAGCAAAATTGATTATCGTAGCATTCGTAGCGTGTAGATAAAGTAGCATATTATTTTGTATGTAGATGTAGAAATTATCGGAAAGGTTTTATATGGGTTATGCTAATATGGTATGGATCGGCGGAATATTCTTATTTACTTTACTTTATTCTATTCTTTTTTATTTATATTACTTTTAATATCATTAATTTTGTTATTTATTTATAGAAATCCGGTATGTCAACAATCCGAATGGTGCTAAGCTAATGCAGTTGCCACAGACAATTGTTTACCGATAGCAGTCGTCTCCGCTGTGCTGGCATGAGGAGACGAATTTAAACCGTCTAGATTGATAAAGCTATTGTTGTCAACAAAAAAAGGAAAAAAATGTATGTCAATTTTCTATGTAATCATGTTCTAAAATATATTCGATAAAACAGTATATAAGTAAATTACTTAATAGTCGTAATTTCGCAGTCGTAATATTTCAGCTTGTTATTGGTAATAATAATTTCAAACATATAAAACAAACTGTTGCAATTTCACAAGAAACAATTGTAACGTGGTCACAAAACTGATACGATCTACTCATTCCACGCGCCCTTCAAGATAAGCCCCTGTAATTACCATTCTGAAAACACATCATTTAACTTCTCCAAACCAAGGTTATGGTTGCAGTCTTTCAAGTTTGACCATGAACATGGACTTATTGATGTTTTTTTTACAATATACAAAGTGTAAAAAGACATGCAGTCATCCTAGGAACTAAAAGTTGTATACAATACCATACAGATGGAATAAAGGTTTTTTGTATTGTGATGGACTTTTTTTTATTGTTTTTCTTGAAATCTTAAAATAGCGAATAATAATTTTAAAAAAAACTTGCAATAACGTTTTGTTATCGGTAATGGTAGTATAACACATTGTTAAAGGGATTGTTATCTGTCTTTTACACCCTACAAATATATGAGTTGCATCATTAAGCAATACACCTTAACTGCAAAGTAGAGCTTGCTAGTAATAGGCATGTAAAACCCTATAATATATGACGTCATCCCAGCACTTGATAGACACGTTCACTAATGCTGTAGTAATCAAAGTATCTTTACGTAAAACGGAGGACATGGGCTGTGAGTACTATTGTTTATTGATACGAAAACGTTGCAGGTTAACTGTTCCTATTTAATAAATACATACGATATTATAAAGTTCTTTAGAATAATATTATTAAGAAAGGTTTTTTATTGAGACTGTGTCACTCAATTCCTTTAGTCATTGTTCAATGCCCTCTTGTTAGTCATTTTGAAGAGTATGACCAAGAGGGTTGATTTGCAGATTGCGTGCAAAGCGTGGTGATTGGCCATTTTCACCATAACACTTATTAGTAATGTCACGGTCATCAAGCCTGATTCAGATATTGTACAACATTGCAAATATACTCTATGTAGACTTAAAAAGATTTTTTATTATATACTTTATGTATTATGTATACATAATCCACCTGGTGGCTAGGGTCCTGGTTATCAACACACTCCTTTCGCTATATCCGGTTCCAAGCAGCTGATCCCGAAAAGCGACTTGAAGGGCGTTACAATTGAAGGTGGGGTCACTACCCCGGGCCGTCCAGGCTTTATTTTTACCACTCTTTATATAATTTTCAAGTGATACTTGTATAAAACAGTAGACGTGCGATGTGAACGTGTCTCTATTTCGGTGTAATTTTAATTTTTGGCTTTTTATGAATAATTTTAAATAAATTATAATTTAAAACCACGGTTATTCAAGAAAGTTTATATATATTTTAATTTATATATATTTTTAGACATTGTATTATTCCATTTTTTTTAATTTTTGTTTTTTTTTGTTAACGTGACATTTACGAGTATGTTTTCTATTAATATGTTCACCGTATACAATACGCTTTGGGCCTCAGTCTAGTTCAGTTACTGTGATTCTCCTGTTGTATATTTTATGCTGACTGTGGCCTGTTGTATTTACCAAAATAAATAAATAAATAAACGGATTATTACAGCCAATATATTTAACCAAGGTTGGTGTTATATGTTATATTTTCCAGCGAAGTTAAGTAAGAATGGCATTTCTATAAAAGCGAGACATTCAGCCTAGCTTAATCTACATTTTCATGCATGTTTATTAGTGTTTTATGTAGTCAATGTAGTATGTGTGTATATTTAAATTTTGAACCACATTCTCTTATCGCAACATCTTTCATACAAAGTTGGACTCTACGACGCGTATTTTGTTCGCTTTACTTGTAATGGTTACTTTGTTCTAGTTTTCTTATTGGCCGAATTTTATTGGTGTATTTTTACGAATTTTATTTTGTGTTAATTAAAAAAATATACAGTTTAAAGTTTAAGCTATTGAACTGAGCTGAAGGTTGAATCTAAGGCTAACTTAACTCTGCCTTAAGTGGTGGACTTAAATCACTTTTTTAAACATAAATGCTAAGTTTTAAATGCCAAATATTAGCTATTAAATTTGAGTTATCCTTGTAACAGTGGAACCTTTTTTATAGTAGCTCAGCGTATGACAACTCCGGCTGGTGTTAAGTTAGAGTGCGGTCCATGAACGAAAACCATGCTTTGTTTTAACATCTATGATACCATTATTTGTTGAAAAAAAAAAACACAAAACACATCGTTGAAATATCAAAAACAAGCAGTGTAAATGCGACGATTCTTTAGCGGTATCTAGCCTAGCATGTTTCAAATGTGTCGTTACGCGTCCATTGCGGCTTATATATGGAAAAAATAACTTGCAACGTTTTCATATTAAAAGTGTAACAAGTGGTGATGTTGGACACTAGAACGGCAGACTGGTCTGATAATAATCATTAGTCTGCCTAACACTTGTAATTAATGCATATTTATACAAGCAAAGTAACCAAATACAACAATAGTAACCAAAGTACAACCTAGTTACATTGGTAGTTGGTACTGGCCAGAAAATTGTGAGATTTAAACTTGGATCTCTTTCATCGTGAGTCAACGCTTTTAAATCACCAAAATAATGGCTGTTCTAAATACTATTTAGACCTATACTAATATGTGCTAATGTTTACATTGGTATGAATTTTAATTATACATTAGATTGGAGTTTTACTCACATTGTTTCTTGCTCCAACGTCAGATCCTAGTTCTATCAGTCTTTCTACAAAAGAAGTTCGATTGTCTTTGACTGCAAGCATGAGTGGCGTCATTCCCGTGCTCTGAAACAAAATATATCAAATAAATAATTTTTAAAAGATAATACTTAGTTTATAAAAATATACGAGTATATTATACGTTTTTAGTACGGTTTTTCTATTTTAGAAAGCTAAATAGAATAAAGCCTATACAGACGCGTCTTCAGTATTACATTTTCTTCTTTTGTATATGAAAATGCAGATATCACCATTAGAAGTACTCTTGGAGTCTTTGGCAGCAGGTTTTCTTTTCTTTTTTCTTAGTATTATGACAGCAATTTGCCAGTGTCTAAGTAAATATTTGCTTCAAGTAATTTTGCAAAGATATTTTATAGAGTCAAGTAAAAATTCTTCAGATAATAGTTAAATAAAACACTCAACGGATTTTTGGAGGGAAAATAAAAACCCAACTTCTCCAATCGACGATCCGCACATTCACGAACAATTTTGTGTTATTACACATTAACGTTATGAGAAATACCTACCTACAAGTTAAAAAAAAAATTTCAAGAAATCTAACGTGATATCTCCAGATGGCCGCTAAAACTAGTACTAAAAGTTGGATAAATCAATTTGTAAATGTAAATTCACAATAAAAGTAACATTAAATGTTTATGAATTTAATTAGTGCATACACGTTTCTGGCAATTTTGTTTATAGTTAACCAATCGTTGATGTTCAGTCATAAATATTTATGAAGAAAAATTTACTATTCTCTAGGTATAAATGTTGTGATCTGGTTTTACGAGTAATTAATTATAGCAGTTTAATTTTTTTTTCTTTTTAATTCTTATTAGTTTGAAAAAGGCACCTTTTCATACATTTTTTTTCTTATTTTTTACACTTACATTTCATACATACAAACGTAGTATTCTACACTGAAAATGAGATACCTACTTATCTAATAAATACTAAAACTATCTCGATTTCGGCTCCCAATGGAGGAAAAAACGTAGGTGTTTTTTGTAGTTTAGACTATGGAAAAAGTGTACCGAATTTGTCTCCTCTTCTGTCTTGTCTCCTTTCAAATCTAACACCCGGAAAATGACCTAGTTGCGTTTAGAGATTACCTTGAAAGTAACGGAGGAGTGTGCAGTGTCAACCTGGATAACAGGCGGACACTCAAAGACACATAAAGATTAGCTACGCAAATTAAACTCTCTGTCAGAGCTCGTCAACGTCAAAAAACAATGAAACGTGTGGATAAGAACTATCAACCCTAGTTTTAAAGTAACATGCCGTGCTCCTAACTTAATTATATAATAGCTTTTCAAACAAATCTTACAAGTGATGTAGAACGGAGTATGCGCGTGACCAATGTTAATTATTATAATAGGTCTGTAAACCGTGTGAATTTCTTGAGGACCTATTTTGCAAAAGTTCAAGGATTGACCGATATAATTATTAAAGATTTTCTTTTTAATAACTTTAATTGTTAATTCCCTAAACAAAGTTTTGTTTTACAATTGTAGCGTTCTTCTTCCATCTTTATTGGCTTGAATGCGCATCCTAGTTTTTACTATAATACTCCGACATATGAGCACACTGGGCCTGATGAAAAGCTGTGAAGTTTATGTGAGAAAACAACTGTTTCATCAAGCAGCAGCCAACTCCACTATGCCGGCTTGAGTTGACAAAAATGTTCTCAATCCATGTTGACTACGACTACCACCGGCTACTTTCAAGCTAACTCCAAAACTATACCACGGTTGCTCTTATTATTATATTTATTTATGTCATTTTGTTATGTTTTTATTCTTATCAAAAATACAAAATTTTATTATTATTTATTAACAGAAATATAATAGAGACGCATTAAGTTTTATTTATCTACTAAAATAATGTGCTTGATATATTTTGGTAGTTTAGTTTAATATCACTATAATTAATGTCATAATAAATAACAAAATGCAATGCAGTAGCAATGCAGCTATCTATTTTCTAATAGTACACGTACTTTGTCTAGATCTAACCTGAGTACTAACCCCTCCCATTTATCGCGTTTCTTCAAAACCTAAATTGAATGCTAGGAACATTATTCAGGTTAAAAGCTATGCAAAAAAGTATTTAGGATTTACTTTTATATGCATACTCAATGTCGTTCTGTAATTACTGGAGTGTAATGGTAGTCAATCACGCGAAGATTTTTTGGACAATTTACATTCAAAATATGTTCATTTTTTAACCTTAATTACGTGTGTGTACTTGAAAATTAGATATTTTTTTACTATATAAGTACTAAAAATTATTAGGTTTTTTTTTGCGACTTTAATTATATGTTAAAGCGAGTACTCTATTTGAACTCGGCCGTTGAGGAGTTAACTAGAGAAAAACGTGATCATCGCCGTCACCGCCAATTGGAGTAGTTGAAATTCATTAATACGTTAATAGTATGCATTTAACTCGAAAAACTATTTTGTGGGGATGTTTTTGGAAGTGAAACACTTCTTTATTTCTTACAAAAAAAATTATTTTTTTTAACATTCCCCATACAAACTATTTTACTTTTTTACTGTACAATTTCACTTTCTTTAGTTTTTTCTTGGGACAAAACTATATCGAAATCTGTTCAGTGGTTTACGCGTGAAAAGGTACTCGTAACAAATAAGCTGTTTGTTTATGTATAAAATCATAGGAAACAAACCGTGAGTTATAATGAATGTAAAATGACCTTCTTTGAACAAAAATATTTAACAATTCAATGTGGAATTTTAACTATGTCTTTATTTCTTATTTAATTTCAGGCTTTGCATTCTATTTCTTTTTGTAATTTCACCTTTACTTAAGTAAAAAATTTCGGTAATTAAGCTGTTATGATTTTATCGTCATTTTAACATTTATAAAAAAGGTGCAACTTATTTAGAAAATAAATATTTTTAATAAAAAATAAAACTTCCATAAATTGCCATCCCATATAAATAGTTTATTTTAGATCTACTTATTTTTTACATTTACGACGTGTAAAATCAGTAGGTTTTTTTATAGGAGTCCGGCAAAAGCATCTTGTTGATAAGCTAGAATGCGACTTATCAGTAGAGATATTTTTGCGAGCTTCAAAAGCCTCCGCTATGCCGACTTAGGCAAACGAATGAACACCATTAAAGTTGACAGGACACACTCCTCTCGTTATATTCGCAAAGTGCTTGTTTTTAATGCAAATGTTTGTTTTTATTGACCTTATTTTTGTTAGTAGATAAATTTTAATTTCCTATGTAAGTAATATGTATTGTAATTTTTCTTTTGGGCAGGATTTCCTTCAAAGGCAATATCCGGTCCGGATAACATAGGATAGGTCGCTTTTAATAAAATTAACTCTACGTGGAAATACTGACTTGTTATTTAGAACTATTCTCGGTCGAAACAATTTAATCAAGTAATTAATTATGACTAAAACTCATTAAAGTTTCAACAATTTTAGTGACTACGCGACGTTAGGGTTAAGTTTTAAAATTGAGAGTTGTAAGTTCGATTCCACAATAAATTTTGACATATTTTTTTTTGTTATGTTCTATGTGTGAAAACAACTGCTATCATAAAACAATAAATGTGGGAGTCGCCTCCACTATGGGAAAATTACAAAAACTTAATTTTAAAACATGAAACAAGCATGATATAGCGAAAAAGGATAGTCACGTCCTCACGGTTCCTGTGTCATTGACACAGCAATGA
The DNA here is from genome assembly GCA_948150575.1 of Tinea pellionella. Lineage (NCBI taxonomy): Eukaryota > Metazoa > Arthropoda > Insecta > Lepidoptera > Tineidae > Tinea > Tinea pellionella. The sequence goes on from OX411252.1 coordinate 6,595,133, forward strand.
CATTATGAAAATTGCGAACAAACAATACTAGCGTTATTCGCAAAGAAAACCTATTCATTTATATTGTATTTTAATATATTTATTCTAGGTAATTCATTAGAAACTAGATTATAGGTACACTAACAATGGCTAGAAACAAAATAAAATAGACTTTTGTTTATTATTTTTTTTCGTAACCTTGATCAATCAAGTTACTGCGTCAAAGGTAACTTTAAAGGTTTGTAAATAACAACTTGTACCCGTATTTTGGCATTAAAGCTTTACATATTTTTTTTTGCTCGCCTAAATGTTTTTATACAGCGCGATTCGTGATTAATTGACAATTTAATTGAAATTCACTAAACAGTTTAAATTTTTTTGCCATGGTTATTGAGTAAATGTATTTTCCTAATACAATATTTGAGGTTATTTTAATTTTAAATGCTTTAATTTATAATTTTTTTTTATTTTTTTATTTTTTTTTATTTTAGCACGTCATATGACCGCACTCCGCCTGATGTTGAGCCAGAGTGCGATCCATGAACGGAGGTGACTGCTGTCAGAGAAGGGGATCTGCAGACAGCAGTCGCGTCTGCTATGCCGGCTTAATTGATGATATTCCTTTTTTCTGTAACTAAATATTATGTATTAATTAGTAAAATTAATGGAAATCTAAAATATTATTTTAGAATATTGTTTTGTTGACAAACTATTGGATATCGAGTGGACACAAAAAGTGGGTCATTTGTTTTTATTACAATTGGATCTTTCTCACCTTATTGAGTTCGGATAAAATGCTCGTTAAAACTATGCAACATTACATTTTTGTAATTATTTATTTAAAAAATAGTTAAATCGAGACGATAGTTTTGCAAAGCTTTCGAAAGTTAAACGAATAAAATTATCAAAATACAATTGAATTTGAAGTTCGTTAAAAACTGAATGAGTACTTAAATCATGTATGAAAATCTATAGCAAAAATAATTGGAATTTTTGTCCTGTCTGCCGTCCTGGGGTAGTACCACCACTTTCGAATGTAACACCCGTGAAGTGACCGTTTCGGGAACAGTTTGAAAATAGCGGTGCCAGGTATAGCGAGAGGAGTGTGCACTGTCAATCTAAATGGCACATGCTCGTCTCCTCAAGCCGGCATAGTGGAGGCGACTGTTGCCCGCACAGGTTTCTCTGTAGTAACAGTTGTTTCCATTCTAGCTTTACATCAGCGGAGTGTTGTCACATGCCGAGCTACAATAATTATTGTAATAAGCTACAATAGATATTTATATTATAAAAAAATACAAAAACTAGCGAAAAACTTCAAATACCTACTTAGTTTCAAACTTAATTCATACATTAATGCGAATATTTATGAATTATTCATACAAAAATAAGGGGACAAACACAAATGGGTTACGGTTTGTTAATCCTCGACGCTCATTATTACTAAAAATAAATTACTGTATTATTTTTTTACACAAAAATACTCTTGTCTACTTTCCATATAATAGATATTTATCTAATTTTTTAGTATTAAAAAAGCACGTCGTTATTCTAATTTTACTTTACTATACTATAGTTAACTGAAAATATTGGAATTTCATAATATATTTGAAAACTTTGATACAAAGGTACAAGAAACATTTACAAAGGTACAACCTGGTGAAATAATTCTGAAACATGAAATTAAAGTTACCAAGAAATTAGGCGGGCATCCTGAAATAACTCATTATCTTTTTTTCCTAATCACATTTTCAGTAAACTACGTTAAATAAATAAAAAAACTAAATTTTTTGTAATTTTTGACTTTTGTCCAATACTCTGAGAGTTAACTTTATTATTTTGTGGGATGCTTAATAATTGCTTTGATGTAATCTAATAAACACTAAATGAGAAAAGCAATAAGAAGTTACATATCCTACAGTAACCTACTTACAGGTATTATATTAAATAATTTTGCGTTCAAATAGGTATATAAATATAAGTACAAGTTCTTAGTTGGGTTAGTAGATTTATTAGTTTTGTAAGTATTAAAATTATGCTATGGTGAAATCATTATTCAATTTTGTCCTTAACAATAGTGTACATATTAATTTCAATTTTTTATACGAGCCTACAAAAAATATGTTTTTGATGCTTGTCTAATTTTACTGATCGCAATAGATATTCAATTATATTCCAATAGCGTTTTTTTCCGTGTCTGCTTGCTTTAATCAGCTTTAAGTGCTCTGTGACTTCCAGCAAGAAGCAAGACTATTTCTGGAAAACAATCCAAAGCTACGCTGTGTCAGAAATCGCGATAATCTCTTCAAACTCTTCAATTTATTTTTTTTACTGAATATATTCAATATAATTTTTGATGCATTGCTCTGAAATCTGCACCACCAAATAATAGGTTATTAAATTGATTCTGGATCATAAGAGAAACTCTAAAATCTACTTTCAGCATCTTCACATACTACAGTTCCTTCATGAATCAAAGTTGATTTGAGGCCATGTGATTATGACGTTAATCTACAAGATCTGAAGCGTTCAAGGATCTTGCGGTAGGGCCCAAGGTCGCAAATCTCTCATCGATTTCTTCAAGTAGCCACAACTTCTTCGCGCCACTTTTTCTCACACGCAAAACCACTTGACCGCCCTCTATACCCTTGACACAGAATTGTTATTCATATACCTCCAATAACACCCGAAATAATGTAGGCCAGTGAATGGTGAAAATTGTTTTTAGCGGAAGTCCGGGAAACGCGAACTGGTGGCCATGGGTTTATAACTACATTTTATGTCTCTGTCGCACCATTTTGGTTTTTATGGGATAAATATTTTTCTAATTGTTATATGGTGTTGATAGAAGGGTTCTATAATTTTAACATGAAATTTGATGCTAGATAAGGTAACAAAACGGACCGACTAAAATTTTCTTTTCTTTGCTTTATTTTTAAACCGACGATATAAAAACCAATATTATCTAAAATATGTTATTTTTATGTAAATCTACGTTGTTTTTTTAAATATTACTTCTTGCTAGTTATTAGTTTGTTGCATCTTTAATTAATAATAAAAAAATACAATTCGGAATACTAAATGAAGATTTCGACGCGACAACGATAGTTGTAAAGCTTTCGATATGTCAGAATCCTTTTTTTTTACTTTGAAAATATTTGGGTTAATAAAAATTAATACCCATATAGCAATATATACACTAACTACCCTCTATTATAGGTATGACCACATACTTTAAGTATGTTAATTATATAAGTACTTAGAAATATTATTGAGATTACTATTGTATGTAATTATCGTATATTAAAGTATGTAATCTCCATTTACAAGAGGCTTAACAATATAAAAACTAAGCTGTCAAACCACATGCATGATTTCATCCATCTATGGTATTAACTTTAGGTCCGGCCTCTAATGACATGGCGTTTTTTTTAACATTAATAATATCGAAATTGTAATCAAATTACATCATTTATTATTAGAATTTGAAGAGGATATTAGAAGAATATTAGAGCTTTTGAAGATGGTTGTAGTGCCTACTTTGTAATAAGTTATCAAGTGTTGTAGATTCTCATGGCACTAACTGCCATACTTGAGTGACAAATAGGAAATAGACTTTTTTCGTACTATGCCAGCCTTCCACCAAAATAGGGTAATAAGCGGGAAATGGCTCAGCGGAACTGAGTAAAACAGTTTTGCCTTCCACTAAGAACACGAAGAAAACGACCGTGGTCTAGCGGTAGAGTACGGACCTCACGATCGATGAGACCCGTGTTCAAAATGTTGTAACTATGTTGTGTGTAGTTTGGTAGCTCAGTGCCTGTGATACAAGCATTAGTTTAGATTAGGCATTCAGAAAAAAAAAGTTACACGACATTTTCATAGCCAGCGGGCAATGCGGAGTGAGTTCAACGGATGCATTACGAAGCCCGCCCCGCTCGCAGTGGAACCCGTCGTAGGCTCGTAATAATTAAAATGCATTTTATATATTCTGTGCCGTAGCTATTTGTTTATTAAAGTGATTTGCGAAATTAGTCCTGAGAAAGTTATAAAATTACTTAATTTCAACATAAATTTGTTATGTTTCAAACAATGTTGTAAAACAAAATGTATTGACGCTCAGGTGTTGACTTTCACGTTAATACTTACATATTTTATATAATTAAATACATTATAGGTTTTCTTAGTCATAGAAATAGAGTAAATCCGATAGTATATTACATTGGGCGGCGCGCCCGCCCGTCTGGCACACTTTTGTTAGTTACCTCTACCAAACTTGACCATACCGCGAATAATGTGACAATAAAAAAATTAGGGACAAATACTAAGTAATACCAACTAAACGTATTTTACGTCTTGGATGCGTACAAATTAATATAATAGGTGTATAATTTTTTTTTATTGTAGCATGTAACTACACTTCGTATGATATTAAGGGTCGTTTGCACCAGAAGGCAGATTAAAGTAACTTCAACTATTACTTCTACGTTTACTTTAACCGTTACGTTTACATTATGGTTTACATCTACTCCACACGAGTTGCACCATCGTCGCGCAGGTCATTTTTGACGGTTACTTTAACCTCAACCGTAACCAGCGAATCTTGGCTGGTTAAAGTTAAAGTAATCGACAAAGCAATGTTGCTAACGTCAAATGTATGAAAAGAAGCCAAATAAGTTTTCTATTATTTTTCGAGATCAACCACCCTTTTAACGATAATAATATGAATTTACATGAAATTGCAACGCGTGTGGAGTAACGTTTAACGATCGTTGTCGCCGTAAAAGTAATAGTTAAAGTTACTTTAACCGGCCTTCTGGTGCAAACGACCCAAAGTTATATGTTGAGTGGAAACAACTGCTACCAGTGCAGCCATATAAAAATGTCTGCAGTCAGCAGTCCCGTCCGCTATGCCAGCTTCAGAAGATAAATGTCAAACGTTTATTGATAGGCCACAATCTTTTCATTATTACATACACTGATTTAGGAAGAATATACGTAAATGATTGGACGCCAGTGAATAGTTGCGTTACTGAAAAGTAAAGCGGTATTTTCTTTTAAATGAATAAACAACATTACATCCATAAATAACAAATGAGGATTATATTAATTAAATTAATGTTTACTTTTGTACCTATCAATAAATTTTCCAATTTAGAATTATTTCATATTTGTAATAGTCCGGGAGCCGACCGCTAAATCACTTGCATCGCAGGAACGATGAAACTTTACCAGTATGTAGTATACTAAGTACAAAACGATACTCAACTCTATGCGTACTGCATTCTAACAAAGGTTCACCGTACCTTGTATTTAGACTCAAGGGCTCTGCTTAGCCTCAAGGGCTCTAGAAGAATTTAAGATATAAGACCATTTAAGAGTTAAGAGTGTGAAAGAGATGAAAATGCATGTAAAATACCTAAGGTGAAAGCCAACACCTGAGCGTCCATACATTTTGTTTTACAACATTGTTCGAAACATAGCAGATTTATGTTGAAATTAAGTAATTTGATAACTTTCTCAGCAATAATTATTATCGCAAATTACTATAATAAACAAATAGTTACGGCACAGAATATGTAAAATGCATTTTAAATATTTTAAACATTTTATATTTCACAAGCATTTTATATATTCAGTGCCGTAGCTAATTTGTAAAGTATGGTCACTCTAAACATTTAGGGGTTTTAACTGTTGTAGTTCACGTTCTCTCATAAAAAAACTCAGCTTATACGGTCGCCACAAATAGAACAACTGGAGCACGTTTTAATATACGCCATGATCATATAATTTGATTAACAAACCACTTTTATTAGATGCCTTGTGATCTTATATGAATCAGCATGATACGAATTGATAGTGGATTCGAATCAGTAGCGTACTTAGAATATAAATAATACTCTATGTTATATGTTTTATTTTTCTTGCACTAGTTATAATATCGTGTTTCTTGTGGTAGTCTTTTTATCATACGCCTTTCCGAAGTCATGATGGAGTCTGACGATGAGCAAGTGCATGCAAGCTAGTCTATGCTAATAAAATATTTTATTTTATTTCATATAGTATAGATATTCAATTGTAGATCGACAGCAGTATCTCAAGCTCTTGCGGCTGTCTAAAATTTGTAAACGATACATTATTTATTTTTGTACAATAATATGAAATGTAATAAATTATACATTTCTCTTTCGTGTTTATTTAGCCTAAAGTTTACCCTACGCCGGCTGAAGTCTTGTCGGGGCTAAAAAAATTCCATTAGATTTTTACGAAAAATAATTTCACTAGACAATTTCAAGATGTTGCGTAAAAAACTTCCATTTAGTTGCGAGGATCCGCTATACTATGCCAGGACGACGATGCACACTCTCGTCATACACAGCTATTTCGAAGCTGTTTCTGAAACGCGATTACGGGTTCGAGGATTTTTTGAAGGATGGATGACAGACTGGGCTAATAATCATTGCTTACTAACAATTTCATTTACTCAAGACTTAGTTGATAACAAAACAGTAATATCTATAAATAAAAATAAATGTGTACTTGGGAGTGGTGGGTTTCTCCTATTACAGGTTTAACTTTACCAATAAAACAAAATTGTTAAAAATAAACATTTTATTTTTACCCTTCCCACCACTCTTAGCTTGGAACAAAGGTAAAATTTACTCGAGAAAGTATCTATTTAGATTTAGAGAGTACCTATTTTATTTCAGTGGAACCTCTCTATTTCGTCCCCAAGGTTAACTGGAGGAAGATTCCGTTCAATAAAGTTTACTAAAAATATATGTCGCTTAGAAGGGGTGTAACTCGGAGAAAAGTTCGAAATTTCTCCCTATGTTGAACGAAAAATGAATTTATAAAAATAAGGCGCAGTAAAAGTTAAGTTGTGAAAGAGGAAAAATAGTAAAAGTTTATAACTGTCTGAAGCGACGTCAATAGCGGGAGTATTCGCACGCGATGTCGTTGCTAAGGTGTACAAACAAACCAGACTTTTATCTGAAGAATATCAATGACAATATATACTCGTATATAGAAAATAATTAAATTTGTTGTACTAATAATAAATAAAGAGTTGCGGTGGTTATTAGTCTGGAATCCTGGGGCAGTACCACTTTCATGTCCACAACCATTCTGGATCAACTTGGAAGTGGTCGGATTTAATGAGAGGAAAATAAACTCTTTCAGGAGATGGTGCCTGCAGAGATTTATTAGTGTTAGCAGTTGTTTCTGTTCATGGATCTAGCTTAACATCGGGCAGAGTGTAGTCACGTGCTGAGTTGTATAGAAAAACCTATATAGCAAATTTTCTCGTCGACTTGTTCATTAATTATTTTAAATAAGTAGGACTTTTCTTTTAGTTTTCTAGTAATTAACCCTGAACACGCGGCATTGTTAAGAGATCTTAAGTTCTTTAGAAATATAATATTTTATACCAATTGCTTAGGTTTAATTTAAACTTAGGATAAACATTTCTTACTTGAAACTAATTAAACAATCATATTTATTAATAGTAATTGCTTTATTTCAGCAAAAACTGAAACTGTGTTTATTTACAATTAAACTGTTACATAATAAAAGTGGAAACTCACAGGATCCATTATACCAGCCATCGGAACTGCGTTGGTATCGTCTCCCCCAGCTGCCACGAGTTTTTCCAGAACTTTAAGAGTCTGTTCCACCGCTGACCACTCTCCTTTCTGAGCCTGAGCCAGAATCTTAGCAGCAACATCTCGCATATTAACACCCGCACTCGGAGGTTTCAGTACATCGCCATTTCCTTCCTTGGTATCTTTCTTATCACCATTGGTTACAGCTGTCTCGTCCTTTTCCTCGATAATTTTTGCAGCAGCTGAGGCTTTATCTTCATCAGGCGGAGCCTTCTTGGGCGGCCCCTTCCCTGTGCCCTTTTTACCGCCGCCTGCCTGCGACATCCTGGTGTCGTTACCGTTCTTCGCTGGTGAATCTCAAACACAGAAATGGAGCACTTGTCACTAGCATCACGAAAATGTCCTAAACACAACAGCACTCGGTTCTCGTACGCTGATCAAAGTCGTCCTAAAGAAATCATGATAATGTATAATTATCGTAAGATCGTTTTGGCCTGATGTTCGTACGCTGTCTCTTAGCTGGAGTGGTGAGGCGTTTGGCGGGCGGACGCGGCATGACTGCGGCGAGCGCGCGGCTCTATGTAGCGGCCGACTTCTCGCATGATCCAAGAAAATAAACCCCACACTCTTTACAAGGGGCCCGTCGCGCTAAATCTAAGAATTTACAAACAAAGCCCCTTCCTCGATGTTCAAAAATGTCTCATGCATTGACCTATTTTCCATAATGTGTTCAACAATTTAGGCATTTTCAGTTATTACTTCAAAGTATGATATAACCTTTGTAATAACCATATTATAAGAACATTCAATTTGAAGAAAAAAAAATGTAATCAAAAGATTTAATTGTAAAACAATTTATTAATATGAGAAAGTTATATTTTATTTTCAGAATTTTGGTCTTAAACTAGGTTACGTATAATCGTTTACTAAAATTTAGTATGTTTATTATAATATTAACTTGCTTAGCTTAAGGTAATACTTAGATATACGAGTATGTGTAGATAATAAATTTTTTACAGTGATATTAACTGAGATAAGGAAAGAGGTTTTGTATTAAGCTATGAAATTACTAATATTTTACAATTTTAAGATGCTTTTAGATCTCAATTTATTATCTTATTTATTTGCTGTATTATTTATTTAATTAACCTTTTCTAATCAAACCGCAATCAATTGCAAATTTAGTTCAGACTCGCTTTTTATATATTATCTTTTGAAATGTTTCATAATCGCTCGCAATTCAATTATACATAGGTATATATTTATTTATACCATATACTAATATAAATATGAAAGTAACTCTGTGAACAGATTTCGATAAAACTTTGGCAAGGATAGATTGCATCCTGGGAAAAGAGGGCTGGGCTACGTTTTGTTTCAAAAAGAAAAAAAACTGAATTTGGTGAAAGTTTGCGTGGGAAACCCATTTTCAAGTTGGGAATATATAAATTGGTATTATGGTTTTGCAAAATCATCCCTCAATGTGGTAAAATAGGGGATGAGTTTCTACTGACGACCAATAATCTCTCGCATAATCTTAATTATACGCACACGAAGTTGCGAGTAACAGTTAGTATATAATTATATATCAATGGCCTCTGGTAGGTCTTAGAAAATTTGCATGTTTCGTCACCAACTCTACGTGGGAGGAAGGTGGGCCACCTTAGGTCGTCGCGTGCGCCCCACACACAACTTCCGGTGTTCGGGGTGGCGAGGAGACCCCGTGGCGGCCTCGATTCACCAACGCTAAGATCAGATACCCTAACAACCTCTTTGTAATGAAAAATGAGTCTTACAGTGACGTGGTTTTGCATAAAATGGATTAACCAGCGTTTAATTAATTTGTGACTCTTTTTATGACTTTAACCTCAAAAATATTTGATTCCTACAAAAAAATTAAATTCTGCGTAATTTTTCTACTTTCGGATGCAATAGTTATTTAAAGGACGATTTATTTATTGTTGTTATTGCCTATGCGTTAGTAATATTTCATTTTTTCAACAACCATAGCCTAGTTTTTAGTTTTCTTCTTCAATAAATTATTTTTTAGTAAAGTGTTTAGTAAAATCTTTACTAGGTAAAACATCAAGCGTAATTGTGAACAACGTTTTTTTCTTATTTTAATTCATTTTCCCATTTTCAATCTGGTGCTCGACCGCGCGCGGTACTTTGTCATGACAGGTCCGCTTATCTCGCAAAACTAAATTCTATATCATCTCAATTGAAAAAGAGGCAAGTGGGCAGTTTCAACTATGGAAATTATTGTTGCGAATTACTTAATAACCCTGCTTATTTCACGGTCGAACACCGGCTTCAGCGAGTCTTCCATTGCGAAAGGGTAATGAGCAGAAAATGGATAAGCGGAAATGATTAAAAATTGTTTTGCCTTCCATCATGAAAGAACTTCACGGAAAACTAGTATTTGCCTTCCATTGCGACCATTTTTGTAACTCATTGCACGCGTTCATTTTACCCTATCATTCTTATTCTCAGAAATAACTTGATAGATAAGAATAAATTGATAGTAATCCACCATTATAATATACACTCGAAGAAATATTTAGCTTAGCTTAGAAAAATAATTCAAGAATAACGAAGTCTCAAGAATCCTGTAACAATTTCTATTATGGAATAGTGGTATTTACTCGACCACTCGAAAAGTATAACATTTACGAATCTAAAAAATATAATAATATATTAAGTACAGGATATAAAATTTGGTTTGGTTAATTTCTTGTTCTTAATTATGTGTGACACAAATATGATAAAAAATCGTAAAATGATTTTTTTTTAATTGTAGCTCGGCATGTGACAGCACTTCGCCTGATGTAAAGCTAGAGTGCGGTCCATGAACGGAAACAACTGCCACTGCAGAGAACCATGTCGCTCCACTCACCTCCACTATGCCGGCTTGAGGAGACGAGTGTACCATCTAGATTGACAGTGTACACTCCTCTCATTTTTCTCCTTTCAAACAATTCCCGAAACGCGACAAGGTCACTTCATGGGTGTTACATTCGAAACTACCCCAGGAAGGCAGACTGGACAAATAACCATCATCAGTCTGCCTACCACTCTTTAATAGTGCCTAAACTAAATGAGCTGTAAATCAAAAATTATACGGTTTTTCTCCGTGAAAACTCATAGAATTATTTTAAATTAAACTCATAGACCATTATACTCGTATTCGCAAAAATATGATCTGGTTATTACTTTTTTTTTAAATTCAATGCACATTAGCCATGATGTGAAAATAATTTTTTCGTGTTTACACGCTGTCAGGGTCGAAGTAATCGTACGCTCAAGGGCATTGGGAGATGCACGCCCCTTATTTAATTTAATAACTTTACGCGAATTGTCACAGATAAGTCTTGTTCTCTCTGTGCTATTGTGTAATTTTATATTTTCGTCGTATCGTAACTTTTTATTGAATATATTATAGAAAAAAAATCAACACGCACACGTAGCCTGTGCGTAAGGTGGGCCGTTTGAACTCAAATCTATCGTTTTGCGCGCGAATGTCTTGACCACAAAACTATTCAGGCATAACTCTAAATGGTCGTATAGCGAAATTCTTATTATTATCCTATTATATCTTTATATTTGTAGCTCTTACAACTGTTGAGTTGACGTCATGTTGCTTTTTCTTTTTCTACCAAAACCAGCAGGCTCTACTTTACGTCTATAATTTTAATTATAATTTAATAATAATTACATTATTTATAAATTTTAGTTCATATAATTTCTACAGAGCATACATCTCAGCAAAAATCCCCGTCAAAATAATATAGACAAAGAAAAACAATATAAAATGTTATCTCAATTAGTATACAATAGTTATTTAATATGATAATAGTTGATACTACAGTCATATTGACCCCCACCCGTCGAGCAGACGTCTGTTTACAGATAAAATGTTAAATAAATCTATAACGTGTTTTAATAAATACAAACGAATACATAGTTTTTATAATTTGTAAGTATTTTTATATATTTGTATGCATGTGATATTTTTAGTGATTAAAGCGCTTTTATGTGAACGTTTCGGGTTCAATTTCCGGTCGAAACAAATATTTATGTGTAATATTATACTTTGTGTTGTCCCTATCTCTATACCTATAGGGCATGGTATCCTAATTTGGTGTTGTATGTATCTATTTATTTATTGTTGTAGAGTATGTTTATAGATGTAGATTTTATGATTAGATATTTAAATTTATTATTTTATTCCATTTTTATCACTATCCAAACGACGGCGATGTGTGAAATGAAAATGGTGCGTTAATTTTTATTTACAATATTTATAAATATACTTTTGGCTTTTTAGATTCAATATAATATAAGTATTCTAAGTTATAGGTGCATGAATATAATAAACAATTTTATAAAGAAATAAAAGGTCAAACACAATATTTTGGGAATGAAATCCACAATTACGACTTACCACATCAATGACAACGTTAACTAAATACATAGTTGGCAAGAATCCCAATTATTGTGTTATTTTATTTTCCGCCTACTTTTTTTAGATTTAGCTGTTACTGATTAATTTTTGTTAATTCATAAAATACCAATATACCTACATACATGCGTAGTTATATTTTTTATTAATGTTATTGATTTATTTCTAGATTTATAAAAAATAAACGATATATAGGAAATAATTCTTATTTTCATCAACCTGGTCTGGAACCCTTACGTTATGTTACTGTTAGTGATACGTTAGAAGAAACAGTGGAAAAATGGCCGGACAGATTAGCAGTACGTTCTGTACATCAAAATACATCATTAACTTATTCGGAATTGTTGACAAAGGTATTTATTTTTAAAATTATTATATCAATTGTTGTTTGCCAGAAATCAGAAACAATGGTTAGTTTACCAAGGTCTTGGGTTCAAACTCCAGTTAGTGGAAACAGTTTTTTTTAAGTTTATTGTAATATTTATTTAATTGTATTGTATTATTTATTTAATTAACCTTTTCTAATCAAACCGCAATCAATTGCAAATTTAGTTCAGACTCGCTTTTTATATATTATCTTTTGAAATGTTTCATAATCGCTCGCAATTCAATTATACATAGGTATATATTTATTTATACCATATACTAATATAAATATGAAAGTAACTCTGTGAACAGATTTCGATAAAACTTTGGCAAGGATAGATTGCATCCTGGGAAAAGAGGGCTGGGCTACGTTTTGTTTCAAAAAGAAAAAAAACTGAATTTGGTGAAAGTTTGCGTGGGAAACCCATTTTCAAGTTGGGAATATATAAATTGGTATTATGGTTTTGCAAAATCATCCCTCAATGTGGTAAAATAGGGGATGAGTTTCTACTGACGACCAATAATCTCTCGCATAATCTTAATTATACGCACACGAAGTTGCGAGTAACAGTTAGTATATAATTATATATCAATGGCCTCTGGTAGGTCTTAGAAAATTTGCATGTTTCGTCACCAACTCTACGTGGGAGGAAGGTGGGCCACCTTAGGTCGTCGCGTGCGCCCCACACACAACTTCCGGTGTTCGGGGTGGCGAGGAGACCCCGTGGCGGCCTCGATTCACCAACGCTAAGATCAGATACCCTAACAACCTCTTTGTAATGAAAAATGAGTCTTACAGTGACGTGGTTTTGCATAAAATGGATTAACCAGCGTTTAATTAATTTGTGACTCTTTTTATGACTTTAACCTCAAAAATATTTGATTCCTACAAAAAAATTAAATTCTGCGTAATTTTTCTACTTTCGGATGCAATAGTTATTTAAAGGACGATTTATTTATTGTTGTTATTGCCTATGCGTTAGTAATATTTCATTTTTTCAACAACCATAGCCTAGTTTTTAGTTTTCTTCTTCAATAAATTATTTTTTAGTAAAGTGTTTAGTAAAATCTTTACTAGGTAAAACATCAAGCGTAATTGTGAACAACGTTTTTTTCTTATTTTAATTCATTTTCCCATTTTCAATCTGGTGCTCGACCGCGCGCGGTACTTTGTCATGACAGGTCCGCTTATCTCGCAAAACTAAATTCTATATCATCTCAATTGAAAAAGAGGCAAGTGGGCAGTTTCAACTATGGAAATTATTGTTGCGAATTACTTAATAACCCTGCTTATTTCACGGTCGAACACCGGCTTCAGCGAGTCTTCCATTGCGAAAGGGTAATGAGCAGAAAATGGATAAGCGGAAATGATTAAAAATTGTTTTGCCTTCCATCATGAAAGAACTTCACGGAAAACTAGTATTTGCCTTCCATTGCGACCATTTTTGTAACTCATTGCACGCGTTCATTTTACCCTATCATTCTTATTCTCAGAAATAACTTGATAGATAAGAATAAATTGATAGTAATCCACCATTATAATATACACTCGAAGAAATATTTAGCTTAGCTTAGAAAAATAATTCAAGAATAACGAAGTCTCAAGAATCCTGTAACAATTTCTATTATGGAATAGTGGTATTTACTCGACCACTCGAAAAGTATAACATTTACGAATCTAAAAAATATAATAATATATTAAGTACAGGATATAAAATTTGGTTTGGTTAATTTCTTGTTCTTAATTATGTGTGACACAAATATGATAAAAAATCGTAAAATGATTTTTTTTTAATTGTAGCTCGGCATGTGACAGCACTTCGCCTGATGTAAAGCTAGAGTGCGGTCCATGAACGGAAACAACTGCCACTGCAGAGAACCATGTCGCTCCACTCACCTCCACTATGCCGGCTTGAGGAGACGAGTGTACCATCTAGATTGACAGTGTACACTCCTCTCATTTTTCTCCTTTCAAACAATTCCCGAAACGCGACAAGGTCACTTCATGGGTGTTACATTCGAAACTACCCCAGGAAGGCAGACTGGACAAATAACCATCATCAGTCTGCCTACCACTCTTTAATAGTGCCTAAACTAAATGAGCTGTAAATCAAAAATTATACGGTTTTTCTCCGTGAAAACTCATAGAATTATTTTAAATTAAACTCATAGACCATTATACTCGTATTCGCAAAAATATGATCTGGTTATTACTTTTTTTTTAAATTCAATGCACATTAGCCATGATGTGAAAATAATTTTTTCGTGTTTACACGCTGTCAGGGTCGAAGTAATCGTACGCTCAAGGGCATTGGGAGATGCACGCCCCTTATTTAATTTAATAACTTTACGCGAATTGTCACAGATAAGTCTTGTTCTCTCTGTGCTATTGTGTAATTTTATATTTTCGTCGTATCGTAACTTTTTATTGAATATATTATAGAAAAAAAATCAACACGCACACGTAGCCTGTGCGTAAGGTGGGCCGTTTGAACTCAAATCTATCGTTTTGCGCGCGAATGTCTTGACCACAAAACTATTCAGGCATAACTCTAAATGGTCGTATAGCGAAATTCTTATTATTATCCTATTATATCTTTATATTTGTAGCTCTTACAACTGTTGAGTTGACGTCATGTTGCTTTTTCTTTTTCTACCAAAACCAGCAGGCTCTACTTTACGTCTATAATTTTAATTATAATTTAATAATAATTACATTATTTATAAATTTTAGTTCATATAATTTCTACAGAGCATACATCTCAGCAAAAATCCCCGTCAAAATAATATAGACAAAGAAAAACAATATAAAATGTTATCTCAATTAGTATACAATAGTTATTTAATATGATAATAGTTGATACTACAGTCATATTGACCCCCACCCGTCGAGCAGACGTCTGTTTACAGATAAAATGTTAAATAAATCTATAACGTGTTTTAATAAATACAAACGAATACATAGTTTTTATAATTTGTAAGTATTTTTATATATTTGTATGCATGTGATATTTTTAGTGATTAAAGCGCTTTTATGTGAACGTTTCGGGTTCAATTTCCGGTCGAAACAAATATTTATGTGTAATATTATACTTTGTGTTGTCCCTATCTCTATACCTATAGGGCATGGTATCCTAATTTGGTGTTGTATGTATCTATTTATTTATTGTTGTAGAGTATGTTTATAGATGTAGATTTTATGATTAGATATTTAAATTTATTATTTTATTCCATTTTTATCACTATCCAAACGACGGCGATGTGTGAAATGAAAATGGTGCGTTAATTTTTATTTACAATATTTATAAATATACTTTTGGCTTTTTAGATTCAATATAATATAAGTATTCTAAGTTATAGGTGCATGAATATAATAAACAATTTTATAAAGAAATAAAAGGTCAAACACAATATTTTGGGAATGAAATCCACAATTACGACTTACCACATCAATGACAACGTTAACTAAATACATAGTTGGCAAGAATCCCAATTATTGTGTTATTTTATTTTCCGCCTACTTTTTTTAGATTTAGCTGTTACTGATTAATTTTTGTTAATTCATAAAATACCAATATACCTACATACATGCGTAGTTATATTTTTTATTAATGTTATTGATTTATTTCTAGATTTATAAAAAATAAACGATATATAGGAAATAATTCTTATTTTCATCAACCTGGTCTGGAACCCTTACGTTATGTTACTGTTAGTGATACGTTAGAAGAAACAGTGGAAAAATGGCCGGACAGATTAGCAGTACGTTCTGTACATCAAAATACATCATTAACTTATTCGGAATTGTTGACAAAGGTATTTATTTTTAAAATTATTATATCAATTGTTGTTTGCCAGAAATCAGAAACAATGGTTAGTTTACCAAGGTCTTGGGTTCAAACTCCAGTTAGTGGAAACAGTTTTTTTTAAGTTTATTGTAATACTGAAATGTTTATTATGTTGAATTTATGGTGAATAATGGGTGGGTGATTCTTTTGTTCAATTTTCATCATAATTTTATCAACAAAGTAAATGTTTGTTAGCGAATCTATGTTACACGCGACATATTGCAATAAATTCGTAATTTTTAGGCTGATGCTTTAAGCTATGCACTTTTATCAACGGGACTGCGACGCGGAGATAGATTGGGTGTTTGGGCTCATAATTGTGCAGAATGGATTATTATTTTAGCCGCGGCTGTTAGAATTGGTGTCATACCAGTAAGTTTCTGTTTTTCTTCAATTATGTTCAGTATTAAAGTGTTACACCCTGAAGTGAATAGGTATAGGGACTTTTAGACTCTCTAGTACTCTCTTTAGTCAGGGCCCGATCTAGCTATTTTGCCGCTCCGGGCAAAGATTATTTTCGCCGCCCCTTACATACACAAAACCATATAAGTCATGAGCTAGTTGTGTTGGGGGTAGGCTAGGTTGGAAGATAGGAATAAGTCAATTTTGCCGCCCCTCATTTTTATGCCGCTCTGGGCAAATGCCCGGCTTGCCCCCCCTTAGATCGGGCCCTGTCTTTAGTCAACCCGATAGAAAAAATAATAACTTAGAATATTTTTTCCACTTTTAGTCAGCTTTTTTGAATTTGGCCCATTGTGCGGCGCTAGGTCTCGCGCTTGAGGGGGCCTCGTAAAATAGTTTAAAAGAGCTGAATCAATAGTGGCATGCCTAGCTCAAAAAAAAACTCATATATTTAACTGGAAAATGATGCCGATTCCAAGTTTAGTCTAACGTTTCAGTTAATTCCAGTCATGGATTGTAATCTCGCTTAATATCAGCTGGAGTGCGGTCCATAATCTAAAGCTAATCGTAACAAAATATGGAGAATGACAGCGGGTGTACAACAGTAATTAATGAAGGAAGAGCGGTGAGGGTAGTTTTAATCGGGCAATTTTTCATCACAAGAAAATTATGTTTCAGGTAGCAATAAATCCAGCGTATGAAATGCCCGAATTAAGTTTTTGTATTAAGAAAGTTGGGATGAAAGCACTTCTTATTGGTCAATCTATACAAGGCAGACAGTACGGTACAACATTAAATAAATTAATACCAGAATTACATAAAAGTGTTCCAGGGAAATTGAATTCTGACGAGTTTTCTGAACTTAAAATTATTATTTCTTGTGGAAATGAATTATTACCGTAAGTAAGGGTTACTTGATCTTCCAAATCTCCAACCGTATGGGCTTATGCGATCTTGCCTTTCTTATAGTAGGTCGGCCTCAATTAGTGACCTCAGTTCGCCAAACCAAAGGATTGTCTTCCGCTATGCCGGCTTGAGGAAACAAATATGAACTTTCGATCGAGAGGGCTAGTAACCATCATTAGTCTGTCTAATAACCTTTATTAAATAATACTTCAGTACTTTAGTACTGTAGAAAAATATTGAAATGAAAATCCTTTACGTTAATAAAGTTAATAAAGGATTTTCATTTCATTTCATTTCATTTCATTTCATTTCATTTCATTGTATTTGTACTTATATCGATACCAAATTAAAAAAAAATACTTACTGAAAAGGAGTATGCCCATTCACCTAAGAAAAATGGGCCCACAATTTTTTTCTCGAGTTTGTCGATGATTTTTAGTTAATTTTGTAGAAAATAAATTTGCATTCATTATCATCGATCAGTTTTTTTTTTACACGGGTTATTGAATATTTAGACTTTTTCTAATGCAATATTTGAGGTTTTTATTATATTAGATGCTTTAATAATTGATGATATCTGTTTTTATGTAATTAAACATTGTCTATTGATGTGTTGAAATAAATTAGTAAAAAAAATGACTATTATTTTAGATAGGTAATTGTTTTGTTAATCGACTATTAAATACTAAGTGGGCCCAAAGAGGGGACAATGCCCTTTCATGTCCAAGATTTAAAATTGATTAAGAGAGAATTTAGGGAATCCTTAAGTGATGAAATATGTTATATTTTTTAGTGGATCATACAATTTTAACTCGTTAATTAAAGATTTTGAAAAACAATCCCGTAATGGCGTATCTAAATATAGTTCTGAAATTAATCCTGATGATGGTTGCATTATTCATTTCACTTCTGGTACAACTGGTAAGAAAATTAGGATTTTATTTTATTTTTTAAGAGCGATCGACCACGGTATACCACTACCAGTAAGGGTTTACGATCCACGATCGATGAGACCCGTGTTCGAACCTCGCTAAATTCTGACCGGTACCAATGTAACTTTGTTATATGTACTTTGATTGCTCAGTGCCTGTGGGCACTATTAAAAAAGTGGTAAGCTGCTGATGAGTGTTATTAGCTCAATTTGATGTCCTAGGGTATTTTTTTGACGAGATAAACATGAAGTTTTGGCCATAGGGAGAACCCTCCAAATAATGTTCCGACATATTAGTCCCCTAGAGGCACAAAGTGTCCCGCATCAAAGTTTATTTGAGCACAACAATAGCCTTAGTTTAGTGTTCATATTTAGGTATTTACTGATAAAATATAATAAAAAACTGATAAATAGTAGTAGGTATCACCACTTTCGAATATAACACCCGTGACGTGACTTTGTCGCGTGAACAGTTTGAAATTAGCCAGGTATAAGGAGTGTGCACTGTCAATCTAGAGGTGCATACTCGTCTCCTCAAGCCGGCATCGCGGAGATTTCTCTGTAGTAACAGTTTCCGTTCATGAACCACACTCTAGCTTAGCAACGGGTGTTACACTTGAAAGTGATAGTACTATCTCAGGACGGCAGACTGGGCTGATAACCATCATCAGTCTGCCTACCACTATTATAATAGTGCCTATGTTGTTTACAGTGGTAGTTGAAGTGTTTTTAATTCATTGGTACATAAAAATGTGTATTGCTTGTTTTAAGGTAACCCTAAAGCTGCATTAGATTCCCATTTTGGTATAGTCAATAACACTTATGGTATTGGTAAAAGAAATTTACTATATGAATTGCCACACAGCATTTGTGTACAAGTACCAATCTTTCATGCATTTGGTACCGTCATCACTGTGTTTACTGCATTGAGATACGGCGCAACTTTAGTTCTGCCTTCGCCCTTTTATAATGCACGTGCTAATGCTGATGCTATACATACTGAGAGGTATGTATGTATGTCTCTATACTATAAAATTATACAGGCAAAAAAGGCGTTATTCCCGCGAACCAGAAGTTGTATACATCATTCTGATGCGGCATAAGTATTACTTTTTTTGTTTTTGATATATATCTATATAATAAAAATCAATTACTGTTCGTTAGTCTCGCTAAAAGTCGAGAACGGCTGGACTGATTTGATCATTTGATGTTCGAAGCGTTGTTTAGAAATCAATTAAATTAAAAAGTCGTTCAGAAAGGTTTTTTTTTATTGATTCTGAGGCGGTACGACGTTTGCCGGGTCAGCTAGTATATATTTCATAATGTATTGGTCTAATATCAACTACATAATATTATGGTATAATTATTTGATAAAAAAAAACAACAAAACATCATCGAAATATCGAAAACCAGCAATGAGAATGCAAGGGTTGATATACGGTTAGTGTCATGACAGCCTTACTCGCCGAATACCCGCAGTCCGCTCTAAAAGCCTGTATAAATGTAAAAGTTTGTTACCTTTCCACGCTGAACAGATTTCGACTTTTGCAAGGAGATAGGTCGCATCCTAAAGAAGGACATACGATAATCTGTCTTTTGTCTCAAAAAAAAAACAACTGAAGGGGATGAAATAGGGGAGTAAAGTCATTAAAGTTTGTATAGGTTCATCAATTTTCAAGCAAGAGATAGTAGTATACAAATGAATTTATTCTTATCAGTTCTTAATTTATTGAAATATTCCGAAGAAAAACGCGCATGTAAATTCTTGACAGCTCCGTATCTAGGCGGCAATGATGGCGCCAAATTAATGATAATATATAAATCCTAGTTTTAAAATAACTTCTTATACGATTATATAATAACTAGCTGTTGGGTAAAGACCGCGGGCGCAAGCGGCCCGCGGAGGCCCTTTTTGTCGTAAAACGTATTAGATCGAATAGATTTTAGGGCAGTTTTGAAAATATTTAGCTCGCCATCTAAAGGCGTTTAAGTTTCTGAACAAAATTGACCTTTACACGGTTACGCTAACGTATGTACTTTTTGAGAAATAGCGATTTTAGAAAATAAAATAAAAAAGTAGTGCTGGTCATACTGAACAATATTGGTCTTTACACGGTGACGCTAACGTATGTACTTTTTGAGTAATAGCGATTTTAGAAAATTAAAAAAAAAACAAAAATTAAAAAAAAAGTAGTGCTGGTCATACTGAACTATATTGGTCTTCACACGGTGACGCTAACGTATCTACTTTTCGAGAGAGATGATGATTTTAAAAGATTGAAAAAAAAAATTAAAAAAAGAATAGTGCTGGTCATACTGAACAATATTGGTCTTTACACGGTTACGTTGACGTATGTACTTTTTGAGTAATAGCGATTTTAGAAAATTAAAAAAAAAAAAACAAAATTAAAAAAAAGTAGTGCTGGTCATACTGAACAATATTGGTCTTTACACGGTTACGTTAACGTATGTACTTTTTGAGTAATAGCGATTTTAGAAAATTAAAAAAAAAAGAAGTGCTGGTCATACTGAACAATATTGGTCTTTACACGGTGACGCTAACGTATGTACTTTTTGAGATACGGCGATTTAAAAAAAAATGAAAAAAAAATAAAAAAACAAATAGTGCTGGTCATACTGAACAAAATTGTTCTTTACATGGTTACTCTGACGTATCTACTTCTTGAGATATTTTTAAAAAGCCTGCCGCGCGGAGCAAATTTGATGTTCACGCGGCCGCGCTCACCGTCCGACTGACCGAGGTAAAGCCGTTTCGATCGTTCGTCCCGAAAATGCGTCGTTATATTTTCATTGCGCGCTCTGAACGGGCGGAACATAGAGAGCGCGAGCCCCGACGAGCGATCGACGCGGATGCTGTTAGGCCACGCCCACCGCCATGCTCCGTTTCATATTGGCGTACCGGCGGGAAAAGGATATAAATACGATCGAGGAAAAATTTTTTTTGAGCAATTTTGAAAAAAAAAGTATCGTTTTCGAAATTAGAGGGCATTCCCTACAACGTTTGTTCCGGCACTTTTGCCTCATCTCTTTCCGTTTCCGAGATATCGCTACCACTTCCGGTCCAGAATCGACTTCCGGTCAAAGTCGTATTTTTCTCGTCGGTTTTGGAACGCCCTCTATACGACTCAAAAAACCGCTACCCTCCACCATACCGGCAAGTGCCAAATAATTGATGTCAATAGATCAGTGAGTGAGTGAGTGAGTGAGTGGTATTGCAGCTATATATTAGTATAATATACTAAATGTTTTTACATAGATGTACAGCAGTTTACGGTACACCGACCATGTTTGTGGATTTAATATCAGAAACACAGAAACAAGGAGCTCCCAGTTCTAATGTTAAATTAGTGTTAACAGCGGGTGCTCCTTGCAGTCCACAATTGTTTCGAGATATACAAACTTATATACAGCCAGATTCAGTTAAGGTAATAGTTCCATCATCAAACACTAGATGGGGTGGATTAAATTTTGTAGTTTTAAACATCAATACTAGATGGCGTTGTTTTTTTAGTCGTTATTTGGTATGACAGAGACTACCGCTGCAATTTTCCAATCACTGCCCGGTGAAACTATGGAACAGGTTACAGAAACCGTTGGATGCCTTCATGAACATATAGAAGTTAAAGTGAGTCTTTATTTAGCTTTTAAAAAGTTGTCACTCCCACTTATTTACTTATTAATATTTTGAATTTTAAAGGTTGTAGATGATAATGATAAAATGGTCCCGTATGGTTCCCCTGGAGAACTTTTAGTTCGAGGTTACAATACCATGATGTGCTATTGGGATGAGCCTGAGAAAACAAAACAAACAATTGGGGAAGACTGCTGGTTAAGAACTGGGTAATTTTATTCTCTAAGCAGTATCAAAATTTAGATATCCGCCTGATTTTAAGCTAGAATGAAGTCTATGATATAACTGCTACCATAGAGAAATGTCTGCAAGTAGCAATCATCTCCGCTATGCCTGCTTGAGGCGAACCTGTCCGGGTTGACAGTGTGGCACATGCACGAATGTTACACTTAAAGTGGTAGGAGGGCTGTTGGTGGTTGTTTGACCAGTCTGCCGATCCGGGGTAGTACCACTACCTATAGTATGGCTATGGATGTATCCACGAGTAAGATGGATTGAATCTTTTAGAAGATTAATGCATCATACTTATTTTCAGAGACAAATTTGTAATTCAACCAGACGGATATGGCAGAATAGTTGGACGTCTAAAAGATATTGTTGTACGTGGAGGCGAAAATATATCCCCAAAAGAAATTGAGGACATTCTTGATACACATCCGGATATAATTGAGAGTCAGGTAAAGTTATTACGTATTCAATGTAGAGTTTAGACACCTGGAGCACTCCAAAAAAATCCTTAATTTTCTATATAATGCGTAATATGTATGATTGTTTTTCTATATATTGATGCGCTCATCAGCCCCGCTTCCTCCCATAGAGACTTCTGAATCCTCCTCTGGAATATGACTTGTCAAAAAAGACACTGCAGTAAATCAAGCTAGCAGCAAAAGCTGCCATAGATATATAAATATTTTCGGGCGGTAGTCACTTTTATAAAAAGAACATTATTTATCAAAAGACAGTTTAGACTATACAGGCCGGCCTACTATAAAAAATACATTTCAATCACAGATAATTGGCGTTCCTGATGATCGTCTCGGTGAAGAATTATGCGCGGTTATAAGAGTACAAAATAAAACTTTCTCCATAGAAGATTTAAAAACACATTGTTACGGGAAGTTAGCAAAATTCAAAATACCACGTTTATTGAAAATCATCGAGGAATATCCAAAAACTGCTTCCGGCAAAATACAGAAATACAAATTGAGAGAAATGGTCGAGGCTGGTAAAATATAATTTGAATTCAAAATACCACATTTATTTCTTCATGCAAAATTGTAGCTACTTCGTATTGAAGAAGCAATTTGAAAATCCAAAAGGAAAATGCAATTCGATTTTGTTTTATGTAAAAAGAATGCTTATTTGTTTTAAAGCATCCCCACAACGGGATCAACAATGGGATCAGTGCATAGTTTAATTGACTTGAAATTATTTTAGTGAACTAGTCTTTCTTAATCCAGAATTAATGTGTAATAATGGCGGATTATTAAGTGTCGATCAAATTATTCAGGTTTAGTTTTCCTTCAAAAAAAAAAATGCAATTAAGTACATTAAATTACAGTAGAATTCACATATAACGACTTCGTTTATAACGACTTTATACGTTTAACCGATTTAAACGACGATAATGTTTACTCAAGTCAGGTTTCATAGTTAGATACTGAGAAAATATAAGCGTTTAGTGCGACTTCGGACCAACTGCTTATAGCAACTATTATTTATTATAATATATCCTGTTGAAACGACGCGCAATATTTGTTTACACAACCTACACACCAATACCCGGCGCAGACCATCTTCACCCCGCCCCGCGCGCTACACATCTCCTTATTGGCTTGCGTAAATCACTGTTATGTCCATTTGCACCATATGACTTAACTATTACTGTCACGTTAAAGTAATAGTTAAAGTTAAAATTGGTTTGCTTCAAAAAAAATCTGTCACATTTGACGATTACTTTAACCTTAACCGTTACTGGCGAATTTCGGCCGGTCAAAGTTAAAGTAATAGTTAAATCAATGTCGCTAACGTCAAATCTTTGAAACGCCGCTCTTGTTTGTATTGAGAGAATTCATTTAAATCTTGTATTATTTATCTAACTCCTCATTACACCAGCAACCCTTTTAACTATAACGAATTAATTTACACGATGGTGCAACGCGCGTGGAGTAAAAGTAAAGGTAACTGTCAAAGTTAAAGTTAAAGTAACAGTCAAAGTTACTTTAACCGGCCTTCTCTGGTGCAAACCACCCTTAGTGTTTATCACCTGTTATGACAAGTTCATAAAGCTTGACAAAATGAGTTCTGCGAAGCGAAAGTGTTTTACAATTGAAGAAAAAAGTGCAATATTACACCGATTAGAAGCCGGTGAACCAAATGCAACCCTCGCAAAAAAGTTACCCATAACAATTGAACAAATGAATTTAAACAATACGCGTGTGTCGATGATGCTGTTGCCACTTGTGAAGAACCGTCTGATGAAAATATTGTGCAAAATATCAATGCCAACGACGCGAATAGTAAAGATAGCGACGGCGATGATGACGAACTAGAGGAGATTCATCCAACCTTGAGTGTGTCCGAAGCTCTGAAGGCTGCAGAAACGCTCAATGTGTATGTACAGACTAACTTTGATGATGATATTATGAAAATAATGATGTCATGAATTCATAATGCTGTAAGAAGTTCTTACTACCGAACAAAAGCTTGTCAAAATCAAACTCAAATAACAGACTTTCTACATTAGTAACATAGAGTTTTTTCATTGTATTGCATGCGTATTTTATCTCTTTTTATTACAGTACCTACATTATGTACCTATGTTTTTAATTTGGAATGTTTAAGAACCGTTATAATAAAGCATAGGTGATTCCTATAAAATGTTTTATTTACCTAAATAAGAAAATCAAACTTTTGCATTTATAACATGTATGCATTCGTAAGTTAAGTACATACACGTACATATGCCCTTAATAAATAATCCTGCCGTTTTGTGCGTCATCCGGTTAGTACGACATAGTATCGCCGGTCCCTTGAAGATCGTTATATCCGGATTCTACTGTAATTATTAATTTAAAATAAATTAATTTAAATTAAGTAATTGGAAAAGAGAATTAAAACCTAAGTCCTAAGTAATGCCTCTGAAAACACACGTAATTAAATAATAGGATGTATGGGATCCATTTGACTCAAATAAAACAACTGATTTGATTGTACAAGTATATTGATTAATTTTTAAAAAAGTCAAACGACATGTGTAAATTGTAATTGTACAATAGTGCTAGTTGCCGTGAGGGACAAAAATTCGACCAACAAAGTCATTCTTAAATTAATAATACCACAAGCATGCAAATTTGGTTCTTGCATCTTAACAGTACGTAGAAAGTTTTTCGCGTAAGCCGACGATTCTCTATCTGTAAAATAAGTATAAATGTATAAACACATTAAAAACGGACACATAAAAGAGAAGCGAAATAAATGACGGTGACGACAATATTTTTTCCAAAGTTTATATAATTAAGAAAACCACAGTTGCAAATATCATCTCAGCCGGCATAAATACTTATAGCAAAGCAAAATGTGTAGATGAGTGATTGATAACCAATCATAAGTCTTGTATATAGTATATAAGGTATTTTAAATATAATAAAGGTATACGCAGTCGTCATTATACTAGAATAAACATGTGCAATAAACTTTTTTTTTAGTTTTATAACAATTTGCCAGTGTCAAAGTAAATATTTTTGCAACAAGTTAATAATATTGTGCATCTAGAGTCATTCATTCATCACACTAAACAGTCGGGTCTCTGTCTCAGTCAAGTCAAAAATTGCTCCAGTAAAGTGGTAGAAACTTTACTGAAACTTTCTACGGGGTTTTAGAGGGAAAATGGAAACACATGTTCTTTTCTTTTGAATTGTTTGCCCACACTCACACACATACACGAACACTTAATGGTTAATTATCCACCATTATTACACATTAACACCCGAAGAAGCACAAATTTAGGAAAATAATTCAAGACAGATAACCTAATGTCTCAATGCTGCCATAACTCACCATAAATGTCTATATTATTTTTTCTTTTGTTATTATAAACGTTTTTAGGCCCATACATTTCTATATGCCATTACAAAATAGTACTAATAATTTTCAAGAATAATACTCACCATTTGGAATAATTTTATTAAGTCGAGCCAAACTACTTCGCAATTTATTAAAAGCTCGATGTACAGATTCTCCACTAACAGCCAAAATAACAACAGCACATGATGATAGCACTAAACATGTTAAATCTAGATAAAAATATGCCTGAAATATAAAAAAAAACTTACTATATTTTAACATAAAAATAAATTAAAAAAATATTTGCTATTGCAAAAAAGTTTACATTTTTTTAGTTTTACAAGTCCAAGTAATATTTGGAAATGTTATATCATGTCGTTTTATGGGCTTATGTTAATTGGGAATTTTCCAACTTGGTCATCTTTACAAATGGTCATTTTATGTAATATAAACATTTTGCTACATAGACGACAAAGTCGAGAATATTGCCTAATTAATCAATTATAATTTTTATACATACATCAGCATAAAATGTTGTTGCCCAATAAATTATTAATAGATTAAATGCGTAAATGTTTGATAATCCAAGTAAAATCTGTAAAAAAAATGTTCTATTAATTGAGGTCTCTAGTTCAGAACACCGATTGCACATTAGCCCGTGGTCCAACACTTGGTTCAACACAAGTCAAAGTGCCATATAAAACTGAGCATGTTGCTTCGATACATGTTGACTCTTATCTTATGATGTTGAACCATTTCCGGATATAGGGTATAATAATTTCTCAAGGGGAATTTAACATGTTAACCACGGCCAAGTTCCGATAATAAAAGTTCAAAGATCAAAGCTCTACCCTTGCCCAAGAAGAGTTCATATAAATTTATGAAATAATTAAAAATCATCTAGGCCTTCTACAAATTAGGTAATTTCCTACTTATTGTAATTAATTACTGTGATTACACACAATTTATATGTACACAGCTTCGATTTTTTATATCAATTGTACGCGTCAATGACGAGAAGCCTTGATTAATAATTGCGCTGAAGTTACTCACAATAATTCCAAAAATTTTATTTGATACATCAGCACATTCACAAATATCATAATATAAATTAATCAACCGATCTATTTTAATGCAAATACTTCTATCTTTTGCTTCATCTCTCTCTGCTTCTTCTTTTTGATAATATTTAGTAATATCTTCAACAGCTTCATTCAAACGTAATAAAATTTCAGACATGTTGGAATAATTTAAAACGCAAGTTGCTATGTTATTATTACGGTTAGTCATTATGACAACATACCAACCATTTAAAAGAAACATTATCCAATTACTCTCTTCAGGATATAGGTAGCAAACAACAAACATAGATACGTGATAACAGATTGTTAAAATAAACCATATAATAATAATTTTTAAATACTTTTCTTGTTTATTATTTTTTGTCGTAAGTTTCTCTTGAATATTTTTTAATTTATCACTCAATAATTTGTGATCTTTTTTATACCAATGACTTAGTCCAATTATAGCATAATATTCTAACATTTGCATAACACAATGAATAATACCATAATCAGTAGAGGTAACACCAGGTAAACAATATTGTAAAGTAGGAATTACAGTTAAAATAATTATAATAATCGTAGCATAAAAAATCCTTGCTATTAATATGTTTTTATTCTTCGATACATCGCGATAGACGACAAAAAAGAATCCAATTTTATTTAAAATTTCTATAAATTCAAATGCATTCGAGTACCACATGTTGACGTTTGACGAATTAATGAAACAATTTTATAAACACTTAGTTTAATTGTATTTATTGGTTAATATAATTACAATACATTATTGTTATTATTCAATAAATAAGTAATGAAAAAAATTAATAATGCGATTTGGCCTTGAACACCTCACTTAAAAATTTGACAATATTTTATTTTAATAATAAAGTAGTAGGAGTTATGTCGTTGCAATAAACACGATTTAAGAAAACCATTATATTTATCGACAGTAATAAGAAAATCAATAAAGTACAGTAGTTTATTACACGATAACAGTTCTAACCTTAGAAATAAGGGATTATAGTATATCTGTGAGTTTTTCATAATAACAAACTAATTTTAACTCTAATCTTTATCGTTAGCAATAAATTGAATTTAGTTTCATGATAACCATGCAACCCCAAAAGATAGTTTTATAAGTTATTGATTTTGTCCATATATAAGCCGTAGTAGATAAGAAATAAACCAGTATCTTCTGATCCTTCGTCTTGTTATTGAAAAGCTTCTTCGTCGTACCTATGCACTACACTTAACTTAAGCAAAGAACTTTTTTATTATTATAGCTCGACATATGAGAATGCGGTTCACGAACGGAAACAACTGCTACCATAGAGAAATCACCATAGACAACAGTCGCCTTCGCTATGTTCCCGAAAAGTGACCTACTTCACGAGTATTACATTCAAACGGTACTACTCTAGGACGGCAGACTGGGCTAATAACCATCATCTGCCCACCGCTCTGAAATAGTGTGAATTGAAAAAAAAAAACAAAAAGTTCTTTTAATTGCAGCTCGGCATGTGACCACGCCGGTCAAAAAAAGTTTACAATAGACATGAAAAGCTTTATTTATATTACGACTTATCCAACTTAATCTAAGTTAAATAAAACCAAGAATTATATCCATATATTCTTTTATATAAATTTATTTAACTGCATAAAAGCGATAGTATAAGTAGCAGTTGTGCCTGTTTATTTGCCTTTTATAAATAGATATAATACTTACGTTTAAAGAAATGATTATTTAATTTTCTTGATGTAATGTAAAATCTATCTATAGCATTGCAAATCATTTGGACGGCTGCTGCCAAAACTATTAACGTAGATAATAATATTAAATGTAATAATCATATGATATTATACGAATGAAACTGTATTCTTGCTTTTAAATCCATACTAATATTATAAAGCTGAAGAGTTTGTTTGTTTGAACGCGCTAATCTCAGGAACTACTGGTTCGAATTGAAAAATTCTTTTTGTGTTGGATAGATCATTTATCGAGGAAGGCTTTAGGCTATATAACATATCATTGCGACTAATATGAGCGAAGAAACAGTCGGAAATGTAGAAAAAACGGGGAATATTGTTCATCTTTGAGGGCTTCGGTTGCGTGCGTATATGTCTATTTTTTAAGAAGAACTCACAATAACCGTTTTCATGATAATCAAATTTGGCCGAAATTAATGCATTATTACAAATTATTTGTCAATTTTTATTGAATTGAATTAAGAGTATTTAACTGTGAACACAATTGTCTTTGACATCACCTAATTTCAATAATTTATATTTACAGATAAATACATTTAATTTGGAATTTGTTTGCATGTGTATGTTTATGTTATTAGTGATAACAGAGTTTTCTTTGTTTATTGTTGCTATGGAAACGAAGTTAAATATGAGGTATTCTTTTCTTACTTTTCATACTTCAAGAGCTGTTAAATTGATAAGCCCGGGTAGCACCGGGGATCAACAGCTAGTAATTAATAAATAGACATAATTATATTAGTTATTTTTCATTAATTTTTACATTTTAAATGTTAGATTTGTTTTATAATTGCGACACGATCACTGCGGAAGCTGCTATAGATACCTGTATAAAAATATTTTCGGGCAGTAGTCAACTATATTTTTTTCTTTTATAAAAAGAACATTATTTATCAAAAGACAGTTTGGATTATGCACGTCGTTTTACTATAAAAAATACACTTGGCACAGATAATTGGCCTTCCTGATGATCGTGTCGGTGAAGAATTATGCGCAGTTGTAAGAGTACAAAATAAAACTTTCTCCATAGAAGATTTAAAAACACATTGTTACGGGAAATTAGCAAAATTACCAAATACCACGTTTATTGAAAGTCATCGATGTATATCCAAACACTGCTTCCGGCAAAATACAGAAATACAAATTGAGAGAAATGGTCGAGGCTGGTAAAATATAATTTGAATTCAATATTATGTGGTATTTTATTACTTCATGCAAAATTGTAGCTACTTCGTTTAAAAGAAGCAATTTGAAAATACATCAAAACAAAAATGCAATTCGATTTTGTTTTATTTATATAAAAAAAATGCTTATTTGTTTTCCCATCAACGGGATCAACAATGGGATTAGTGCATAGATTTAATGGACTTAAAATTATTTTAGTGAACTATTATTTAAGGCGGATTGTTAAGTGTCCGTCAAATTATACAGCTTAAATTTTCCCTCCAAAAAAAATTAATTAAGTACATTATTAGAAGTAATTGGAAAAGAGAATTAAAACCTAACTCCTAAGTAATGCCTCTGAAAACATACGTAATTAAATACTAGGATGTATGGGATCCATTTTACTTAAATAAAACAACTGATTTGATTGTACAAGTATAATTGATTAATTTTTCAAAAAGTCAAACGACATGTGTAAATTGTAAATGTACAATAGTGGTAGTTGCCGTGAGTGACAAAAATTCGACCAACAAAGTCATTCTTAAATTAATAATACCACAAGCATGCAAATTTGGTTCTTGCATCTTAACAGTACGTAGAAAGTTTTTCGCGTAAGCCAACGATTCTCTATCTGTAAAATAAGTATAAATGTATAAACACATTAAAAACGGGTATACCCGATAAAAGAGAAGCGAAATAAATGACGGTGACGATAATATTTTTTCCCCAGTTTATATAATTAAGAAAACGACAGTTGCAAATATCATCTCAGCAAAGCAAAATGTGTAGGTTAGTGATTGATAACCAATCATAAGGTATTTTAAATATAATAAAGGTATACGCAGTTGTCATTATACTAGAATAAACATGTGCAATAACTTTTTTTTTAGTTTTATAACAATTTGCCAGTGTCAAAGTAAATATTTTTGCATCAAGTTAATAATATGTGCATCTAGAGTTATTCATTAATTTCTTTAAACAGTCGGGTCTCAGTCTCAGTCAAGTCAAAAATTGCTCCAGTAAAGTGGTAGAAACTTTACTGAAACTTTCTACGGAGTTTTAGAGGGAAAATGGAAACACATGTTCTTTTCTTTTGAATTGTTTGCCCACACTCACACACGTACACGAACACTTAATGGTTAATTATAATCCACCATTATTACACATTAACACTCGAAGAAGCACAAATTTAGGAAAATAATTCTAGACAGATAACCTAATGTCTCAAGATGGCTGCCATAACTCACCATAAATGACTATATTATTTTTTCTTTTGTTATTATAAACGTTTTTAGGTCCATACATTTCTATATGCCATTACAAAATAGTACTAATAATTGTCAAGAATAATACTCACCATTTGGAATAATTTTATTAAGTCGAGCCAAACTACTTCGCAATTTATTAAAAGCCCGATGTACAGATTCTCCACTAACAGCCAAAATAACAACAGCACATGATGATAGCACTAAACATGTTACATCTACATAAAAATATGCCTGAAATATAAAAAAAAACTTACTATATTTTGACATAAAAATAAATTAAAAAAATATTTGCTATTGCAAAAAAGTTTACATTTTTTTAGTTTTACAAGTCCAAGTAATATTTGGAAATGTTATATCATGTCGTTTTATGGGCCTATGTTAATTGGGAATTTTCCGACTTGGTCATCTTTACAAACGGTCGTTTTATGTAATATAAACATTTTGCTACATAGACGACCAAGCCGAAAATATTGCCTAATTAATCAATTATAATTTTTATACATACATTAGCATAAAGTGTTGTTGCCCAATAAATTATTATTAGATTAAATGCGTAAATGTTTAATAATCCAAGTAAAATCTGTAAAAAAAAGTGTTCTATTAATTGAGATCTCTAGTTCAGAACACCGATTGCACATTAGCCCGTGGTCCAACACGTGGTTCAATACTAGTCAAAGTGCCATATAAAACTGAGCATGTTGCTTCGATACATGTTGACTCTTATCTTATGATGTTGAACCATTTCCGGATATAGGGTATAATAATTTCTCAAGGGGAATTTAACATGTTAACCACGGCCAAGTTCCGATAATAAAAGTTCAAAGATCAAAGCTCTACCCTTGCCCAAGAAGAATTCCTACAAATGAATAAAATAATTGAAAATCATCTAGACCTTCTACAAATTAGGTAATTTCCTACTTATTGTAATTAATTACTGTGATTACACACATTATAATTTATATGTACACAGCTTCGATATTTTATATTAATTGTACGCGTCAATGATGCCTTGATTAATAATTGCGCTGAAGTTACTTACAATAATTCCAAAAATTTTATTTGATACATCAGCACATTCACAAATATCATAATATAAATTAATCAATCGATCTATTTTAATGCAAATACTTCTATCTTTTGCTTCATCTCTCTCTGCTTCTTCTTTTTGATAATATTTAGTAATATCTTCAACAGCTTCATTCAAACGTAATAATATTTCAGACATGTTGGAATAATTTAAAACGCAAGTTGCTAAATTATTATTATGATTAGTCATTATGACAACATACCAACCATTTAAAAGAAACCATATCCAATTACTCTCTTCAGGATATAGGTAGCAAACAACAAACGTAGATACGTAATAACAGATTGTTAAAATAAACCATATAATAATAATTTTTAAATACTTTTCTTGTTTATTATATTTTGTCGTAAGTTTCTCTTGAATATTTTTTAATTTATCACTCAATAATTTGTGATCTTTTTTATACCAATGACTTAGTCCAATTATAGCATAATATTCTAACATTTGCATAACATAATGAATAATACCATAATCATCAGAGGTGACACCAGGTAAACAATATTGTAAAGCAGGAATTACAGTTAAAATAATTATAATAATCGTAGCATAAAAAATCCTTGCTATTAATATGTTTTTATTCTTCGACACATCGCGATAAACGACAAAAAAGAATCCAATTTTATTTAAAATTTCTATAAATTCAAATGCATTCGAGTACCACATGTTGACGATTGACGAATTAATGAAACAATTTTATAAACACTTAGTTTAATTGCATTACATTACAATACATTGTTGTTATTATTCAATAAATAAGTAATGAAAAAAATTAATAATGCGATTTGCTATTGAACATCAAAGAACATATTTGACTAAATTTTATTTTAATAATAAAGGAGTAGGCAGAGAACTTTTTTTATTATTGTAGCTCGACATATGAGAATGCGGTTCACGAACGGAAACAACTGCTACCATAGAGAAATCACCATAGACAACAGTCGCTTTCTATCGCTATGTTCCCGAAAAGTGACCTACTTCACGAGTGTTACATTCGAATGGTACTACTCTAGGACGGCAGACTGGGCTAATAACCATCATCGGTCTGCCCACCGCTCTGAAATAGTGTGAATTGAAAAAAAAAAAAAGGTGACCACGCTCCACCTGATGTAAAGCTAGAGTGCGGTCGAAGACTGGATACAACTGCTACTACAGAGAAATCTCTACAGGCATCAGTCGCCTCCACTATGCCGGCTTGAGAGACGAGCATGTCTCATCCAGATTAACAGTGCACATTCCTCTCGTTATAAATGACTACTTTTAAACTACTCCCGAGACAAGGTGTTACTTCACGGGTGTTACATTCGAAACAGTTCAAAAAAGTTCACAATAAACATGAAAAGCTTTATTTATATTACGACTTATCAAACTTAATCTAAGTTAAATAAAACCAAGAATTATATCCATATATTCTTTTATATAAATTTATTGAACTGCATAAAAGCGATGGTATAAGTAGCAGTTGTGCCAAAAAATAATGGTATAATATTCATTTTCATGTCGAACAAATTCATTACATGAATACGTGGCCTGTCTACTGATAATAATAATAATAAACCATGAATTTCTGGAAACTTCCCAATTTCTGAAAAAAAAAACTACTTTTTAATTTAAGTCCTTATTTCACGAACATTTTTCATAGTAACCCGAAATGGTGTAGTCCATGGGTGGAGACAACTGCAACCACAGATAGACGTCTGCAGACATTGGTCGTCTCCACTATGCCGGAATGAGGGGATATAAATGTTACCGTCAAGGCTATTTTCTAATTCAGCCCGAAACGCAACTGGGTCGCTTCATAGTAGTACATACACTAATCTTTTTTTTAGTAGCTCGACATGTCACCACCCTCCACCTGATGTTAAGCATAGAGAAATATCAGCTTGCACTAGCCTTTACTATGGTGGCACTCCTCTTGTTCTAGCCGGCTAAAATCATTCACGGGCGTTACATTTAAAGGTGGTGGTGCTATTTCAGGGCGGCAGACTGCCTACCACACTATAACAAAGCAAGTTTTAAGTTGTAATATAACATTTTAACAAAATTACATTTAATTTGCCTTTGATAAATAGATAGAATACTTACGTTTAAAGAAATGATTATTTAATTTTCTTGATGTAATGTAAAATCTATCTATAGCATTGCAAATCATTTGGCCGGCTGCTGCCAAAACTATTAACGTAGATAATAATAATAAATGTAATATTGCATATGATATTATACGAATGAAACTGTATTCTTGCTGGAATAAACAATTTTAAATAATTAATTATAATAGACATAATTATATTAGTTAAATTTCATTAATTTTTACATTTTAAATGTTAGATCTGTTTTATAATTACGACACAATCACGTAAGGCGTGCGAATAACGGAAGGCGTAAGTTTGAATACCACCTCACCCCAATGTGTTTGTTTTTCTAATAATATTTTTTATTATAATTAAATAATTAATAGATATAATTTACGATGGCAAACGAAACATTACCCGATGTACGAGTAGTCCGATAATGCAATCAAGAGGATTTGGTCGAGTTTAGGTTTATAAAATGACCTCAAAATTTATTTTTTATAAGTAGGTAAACATGGTTTGACTTACAATTTTTTCATTTATTAAGGCTGACGCGATCATTATAAAATTATAAATAAACACCGACCATATATATAGACCAATCTGCAAAAATAATACATTTTACTTACAAACACAGATTATTTTAATAGGTATTTATATGTAAGTATTCTATATGTTCCGTGTAATATTTTCAATGAAGTCTACCAATATATGCACAAATAAAAATAAATATGGGGCGTACCTACCCTTGTGCCCCCTGACAGCACGTAAACAAGCAAAAAAAAAACTATTATTTCACACGCCAATATAAAATTGATGAAAAGAAAACAAGTATTAGATCATGATTTTGCAAATATAATAGTGTAAAATAGATAAATAATTGGCTTAGTTTTTTGATTTTGCGTGAAAAACTGCATCAAAAAGCTCACTTAACTTAAGTCTAACGTAGATACTTGTATAATGTCCTGACTAAATTAGGATCTTTGTTAAATCTTGTAAAAAAAGGCGAGACTTCAAATTACCTGAATTCCAAATAATTGATTAATATCTTGAATAATAAACACAAGTATACTATATCCTTTTAAAATTTTATTCATAGAAATAACATCCACGATTTGGTTTTCCACTTGCATCAATTTTAACATATTTTCAACTAAATTGTCGTTTATAATATCAGCTACGGTTATGCATATAATAGAACACATTGTAGATACAAGTAAATGAATAAACAACGATAAGTACCAATTTGTGAACATAAATATAATAATAGCCTCCATAGGTAAAGTAAAAACATCAATTAAACAAGAATAAATAATAACAACACATTGAAATAAGAAAAATATTTTCAAAGTAATATGTTTTTTCACTGTATTATTAGGAAACATTACTAATAATTCTTTAATTTTTTTTATAATGTTTACATAATTTTTACTTCTTGTGTGCGAAATAATTAAAGCGACAACTGCCTCAAACCATTGATTCAAATTTGATATCATCCACACATCTTTGAATGCAACATTGTCCATAAAAGACATAACATAAACTTGCTGTATGGCCAAAGTGAATGAAAGTGAAGTAAAAATAAGTACCGTATGTGAAATAAATAATATTCTGATAAATTTAGAACTTGTTTGGGAATAATTTCTATGTATACCAAGTATACTTTCAGTTTTTTCTACAATATTTATTAGATTTAAAGACATTTTACGCTTTAATGTGTTCGCTTCTGTTAGGATATGAGCATAAACAGAAATGTTTTTAAAATGATTAATTGAGGGGAAAGTAATGAACGAAACTATCTACTTCAATAAAACTTTATTATTTATGATCCATTATTGAAATTAAAAGTGTTAGATATTAGTTTTTGAAGAATATTTTGAAATTGAAGTATTATTTAATTATGATAAAAATTTAATAGAACAAGAAAACAAATATAATAAAATAATAAAGCAAAGTAGGTTGATAAAAGCATTGTCATCAATAATAAAATTGAGTGTGAATTACTTATTTGACACAATATTGTTTTTATTGAAAAAAAAATTATTGATAAATTTAATGCAAGTATAATAAATATTCCTTAGTCTAATTTAGATGTTCACTACAAGTTTCAGGAGAAAAAGTCATATTATAAAATTTTGGCTTCGAATCATACTTTA
The DNA here is from genome assembly GCA_948150575.1 of Tinea pellionella. Taxonomy (NCBI): domain Eukaryota; kingdom Metazoa; phylum Arthropoda; class Insecta; order Lepidoptera; family Tineidae; genus Tinea; species Tinea pellionella. The sequence goes on from OX411252.1 coordinate 6,631,917, forward strand.
CAGTAGTCTGAAATATCCTCGCGGACATGGTCTCGCTGAGACTGCTGTTAAATTATGCAAGAATATGTTAAGAAAAGCAACAAACAGCCATGGATATGTATGATAATTTGTTCCATTATAGAAACTGCAGCACATTTAGGTTCTCTGTCAGTTAGTATTTGACTTGACGGCAACATTGTCAAATCGTTTGAAGCGGCCTACGCTTTTTTCATGTCAGATGTATGAAGTTTGCTCCTCTACACTAGTATACAGAGTGTCCCGTAAGTAGTGGTGTCAACGGTATTTTACAGATAGAGGGGTTCAATATCTAGAATATAATTTGGTGATTTTTTTTATACCTTCTGGTATAAAAGTTATGACATTTTTAAAGAATTATCATTTTTCCCCCGTTTTATCACAAAATAATGTTATAAAAATTTGTTTACAATTATTTTCACTGATATTTTTATTTAAGTGGGTTGAAAAAACACAGGGCTTTCTAATTAAAATGTTATTTGTAACCAATGTAACCAAACCATGATTAAATAAAAAATTAAAATCTAAAAAGATTTAATTTATCAAATTTTAAGCAAAATATTTAAACGAAGCTGGTGTAAAAAAATTGTATGTAAGGTTACGGGACCATTATTTTAAAAATATCTACAATTCACACGGACTCTAAAAACGTATAATAATGGTATGGTTTTAATAAAATGAACAAATAAAATTATTGTATTGTTTTTATTGATTTATTAACATTTCAACTTATTTTGTTTTTGTTTTTTTTTAATATGCAAGATTTGTATATCAATAATAAACATTTGATAATTAAAAAACATGTTGAAATTGTAAGAAAACGATGGTATATGTGGCTGTGAATGCGAAGAAAGCCGGAACTAACGACATGCCTATATCTAATACACCACACACGTGAAATCTTGGCGATTGGCTCTTCACTAATCTCAGTAGATATTTTAACCGATTTGGAGTATTTTCAACTGCAAAAAATAATCACCTACTTTATAAGGCATAAACAAAATATTTTTTTGGTTATAAAATAATTTGTAATAACAGTTAAATTGGTAGGTACGGGCCAGAATTTAGTGAGGTTTGAACACAGGGTCTCATCAATTATGAAGTCCATCCTCTACCGCTATCCCACGGCCGCTCGTGGTTGTATCTAATTCTTTACATTATATTATAATTGAACAATTATATATTTTTTAAAGAGTGGTAGGCAGATGCTGCTGATGATGATTATTAGCCCAGACTGTCATTCTGGGGTAGTACCACCACTTTCGAATATAACACCCGTGAAGATACTTTGTCGCGTTTCCGGAGCAGTTTAAAAGTAGTCAAGTATAGCGAACGGAGTGCGCACTGTCAATTTAGATGGTGAATATTCGTCTCCTCAGGCCGGCATAGCGGAGGCGACTGTTGCCCGTAGAGATTTCTTTGTAGTAGCAGTTGTTTCATATGCCGAGCTACAATAAAAAAAGCTAGATTTCTTTAAAAAAATCAACACGCACAGTTACAAATTCAATTTTCATCATGTTTTAATAAATCTAATTAGGTGTTTACCTTTAACCCATAAATTGTAGACTCGTGCCAAATTGCAATGTAATGCGTGCACGCTGATTTTGAAACACTCTCCGCTATGAGCCAATACTATTAATGATATTACTGTCAATAAATACATATTAATGTATGCAATCTTTTGTAATAAAGTCACCTGTAACAAGTTTTTATAAAGATCTGGAATACACTACCATCAAAGGGCAGGTTGCAGAGTTCTAGGCGGAAAGAGGATGTTATTAGCCCAGTCTGTCGCGTTTCGAGGTCACCTCAAGCCGGCATAGCGGGGACTACAGAGGTAGACATTTCTCTGTGAGACGGTTGTTTCCGCTCATGAATCCGCGTAACATAGGACGGAGTATGGTCACATCGAGCTACTAGAGCGGCTGTGGTCTAGCGGTAAGACGCGTGAACTCACGATCGATGAGACCCGTGTTCGAATCAAGCTAATTCTGACCGGTATCAATGTAACTCTGTTATATGTACTTTGGTCGCTCAGTGCCTATTGACACTGGTAATTAGGTAGACTGATGATGGTAATTTGTCCAGTCTGCCGTCCTGGGGTAGTACCACCACTTTCAAATGTAACACCCGTGAAGTGACCTTATCGCGTTTCGGGAATAGTTTGAAAGTAGCCAGGTATAACGAGAGGAGTGTGCACTGTCAATCTAAGATGGTACATGCTCGTCTCCTCAAGCCGGCATTAGTGGAGGCGACTGCCGCCCGTACAGGTTTCTCTGTAGTAGTTGTTGTTTCCATTCATGGACCGCACTCTAGCTTTACATCAGGCGGAATGTTGTCACAACATGCCGAGCTACAATAAAAAAAGTCTATAAAAAAGTGCAATACTATCTATAAATGATACTTACATCGGTATTTTCTAACAAAGTACCGCATATGGTTACAAAATTGTAAATAAACACTTTTCCAATCGACATGCATAGCTGTGAAGAAAATCGCACGGTGTAGCGAGAAGGTAAGAGGCCGGTTTATGATTTATTATTATTATTTTATAATTGTGTAAAGTGATTTCATCCATAGGATACAGTGCCGGATTTAAGCATAGGCAACGTGGGCAGTTGCCTATAGGCTGCCACCACACCACAAAAAAAAAATTAAATCGATAAAGGCTAAATATTTTAAATTTTGTGTTAGCCAACTTATCTAGTTGCTCTCTTCTTTACCTTGACCTTAATAGAAACTTTCAACAGTTAACCACAAACGATTTGAGAGCCTCCACAACATGCTCTGCCTATGGGCCGCCGCCGAATTCTAAATCCGGCGCTGATAGGATATGTCGTCTAACTCGCATTGAATGGTTGCTTCTGATCCCCGCCAACGGGAAAAGTAAAGGTGAGAAAATCTAGCAATTTTATGTGGTAGTAATAACACATGTCGGGATAGGTAAGAGCCTCACTGTGTCGGAATTACAGATACCAACATAGCGAAGAACAATACTGCATGCAGACATTCTTTGTAGCAGTTGTTGCCGTTTGTGTGCCGCACATTCAGTGGCGGCGCTAGACCAAATTTGGATGTCGACGAGGCCAATCCTGGACGTCGTGTGGTGTCGGCGAACTCATATTTACGAGGCCCCTTTCATTTCGCAGTCAGTAAAAGCTTATTTAAGCTTGTTTTGGCTTTGCATGCCGCTATTAATTCAGAATAAAACTTGCGAGGCCTCCTCAGGTCGCCAAAGTCGCTGACGCCTAACGCCGCCTATGCAAACTTTACGGGAATAACTACATGTCAGATTACTATAGGAAAAATATTACCTGTAGACCAAATATTTCGTTAATAGCACAACAGCACGATGCAATTTCATCATAAACCAGGATAAATATTCCATTAATATTTTCAGAACACCTCTCTTCTTTATTCATTTTAATAAAATATTTTTCAAGCGTTTCAGGTAGTTTAATATTATGTACATCATTTATTTTTCCTAATACATCATTAAAACAAATTACTATTTCTGTTAACTTTCTATTTAATGTACAACACGTGAGAGTATGTAAAATATGACATAATATGCTAAAATGCCAACAAAAAGCAGTTACAATCTCTATAAATTGATACTCCAATGTAAATATATCCACAGTAACCAGCATTACGTAATAAGTACCAGCAATTATTAAAAATATCTGATAATTATCTCGTTTATTAATTTCTACAAATAAACCTCTTAATTCTCGCAATTTATCTAAGAGATTCATATAGATTGCACTGTAATAAATTGCAGCTAATTCAATAATTAAAAATTCCAAAATTTGTAGAACAGAAAAGGTCAACCAAATCACAAATTCACTGTCTTGCTCAATAATAAATTGAATGGTGTGCTGAAATTGTATGTTCGCGTAAAATGAAATCACAAAAAATATTAAGGAGTGAAGAACAAAAAACCGTTTGCGCAGACTACCGCATCGACTGAAATTCCTATGTATTCCCAAAAACGCTTCCACTTTATTAATAAAAATAATAATTTTTAATTCCTCCGAATACATGTCTCGCTTCTCTTCTACAACTTGTATCTATTTTTTCGTGTATTGATTTACATTAGTCATTTCAAAATTAATTAAACTAATGTGTGTTTTCAATAAATAATGTTAATAAATTATATATTATTTAGAATAGCACTTTAGAATATAACACTAGGATTGCTTCATAATTAAACACAAAGAAACAGACTCACTAAAATGTTTTATTAAATATTATAAGAATTTTTATACAAATTAATAAATGCTCTGTGGCTAATTTAAATAATTAAACAGTTTAGGTATGTTAAACAGTTAAGAAAAGCAAGCAATGATTACACTGGTTTTGATATAAAAACTGATGCAAGGAGGAAAATCAGTTAGACGGTAACATATCCCATTGTCTGTCCCAACTTTCAATTCTGGATCCAGGATCCATAATTGACCAATTAGGAGAAGGAATATCTGGAGCTAGCCAATTAAAATCATCTAACCTATCCCAATTATTAATAGCTCTATCTAATGATGATACATTAAAATGCTTGTCTAAATCATCATAATTAAGGTTGTACGGTGCCGTTTTGATATCTGTGCAGTCTTCAACAATTCCTTTACTCGTAACATGGAGGTAAACATGACAGTGTCGAGAAGTATGCATTCTTAATTGCTGACATGCAACAACTATTCTACAATTTATACATTTCTCAACAAATACAGATGTGCACACAGGACCGCAGAGTATTATACAGTCTTGTAAGTTACTCATGTGTAAAGTACCTAAAACACCTCGCAACATTACAGTGCAGTTTTTAAGATCTCTTAGAGACACATCACGTTGATATAATTCTTCAGAGTTTAGATTCAACACTTCATCGCTCCTTGAATCGAATCCAAATAGTTTTTCGCTCCATTTATTTGTTTTGTTGTTTTCATAACTATCGTGGTCATCAATAGAATCTTGTTTCAAATTATCAGTTCGTGGTAACTTCTTTCTAGTGAAGCCAAATTTCTTTCTTGGTACATATGTGTCTTCGAGTTCGTAACATTTCGTTTGTAAATTCTGTACTATACCTAAATATTTTTTTAGGTTAAATTCTTTCAGGAATAAAGCTGATGTGACTACATATTTTTGGAGATCGTTGATATCTCTTTTTATTGTATCAAAATGGTTCGGTAGCAGAGCCTTTTCAAGAATAGGAATTTGAGTTAGATAATCCTCTATAGTTTGATATTTTAATTTGAATGTTTCAGCAAAGTAATCCTCATTTTCATCGCATGCATCTGTATCTACTTTGTCTTTATGTGCTTTCTGAAGCTTTTCTATTCTTTGAGCCTCACGCCTACTGAGTCGTTCTAATAACGATGTTTTATCATTCATTTTCCTTTCTTAAGGAGTTCATTAATTTTATTATCAATGTCACTACCAGGTAATGCGGCTTCCTGTAGTACAGTAAGAGTGTCCTTCGCTACTTTTCTAACTGTATTATTCTTCGATGAATGATCCAACTGAAATTTGATTTATTTTTCTTAATAATCAATACATACATAGTGTGGTGTACATTATCCTGATGCCAAATTAGGATACTTTGTACTATTGGTACCAAAACAAGGATAACATAATTAAGTACATTAGTTTCTTAGATTTATGATTCTAAAGGTGGGATGCCTCAATTTGGTGTAATATTATTTTTTAATTAATTCATTACAATGTTTTTGCCTATTCCGATGCTGAGGTTACTATCATTATGATGAAAATTGAAAAGAAATGATGACCACGCACAGCAAATACAAATTATGAGGAATTATCATTTATATTCAATTTTCATCACAATTTTAATATTATGATTGTTAATTTAAAAAACAGAACAAACAATGATGATGATTATTGACAAGATAAAACAATGGTAATTGAAGTTTTATTGTATTTTAACTATTTTATAAAATTATAAAAATATACATATATATTAATACATAAGTTATAATCTTGTGAAAACTCCAATTATCAAGGTACTAATTTATTCATTTAATAAAGACCTTTGATAAGATTTCATCATCAGGTTTGCATATGAGAAATGCGCCATAACCAAATGCGCCAAAGGTCAATATCCAGAAAATGCCCTTAGCTGCTACCATCTCACCGATGATCTATAGTTTCCCTTCTTGTGTCCAAATTTTCTGATCAGTCTCCCGAGTCTTATGATCCGAGAGCTTTTCACCAATAATGTAGTAGCCCTCCAATACCCACTTGTAATTATTGAGCATATAATAACGAAAATCTAAAAAATATGTGTATATTAATACATAGTAATGAAGTAGATAAGTATAATAAAATAGTGTGACACATTCTCCAGATTATGACATAATATAATTGTAAAAGGTGATTTTCCTATATAGTATCAACATTAGATTGAAGTACCTCGGTTACTGTTCAGTCGATCCCACACACCGTATGACACGCCAAAAGCTATAATCTCAACCGCTACCAAAACTTTTAGACTGTTCTTAAAATATGTTTTGAAGTTAGACGGTTTAGGAGATTTTATTAACATAATATCCAAAACAAAAAAATCCTGTATATATTATATACAGAATCTGCCACATTCGATCACCACTACTTACTTTTTTAGAGAAAGAAAAATTAAAATGAAGGATCGAGACGACCGATGACGTAAAGTATGGTTGCGTTCCAATTTTTTCTTAGTAATTTATTATTTCATTTAAATCACATTTTTATTTAAGACACGTAAATAAATACAAAATGTTGCAATGTATTATTAACAAAGATAATATGACAAAAAATCCAGTCTGGAACACTCCTTAATTCTTCTAGGGCATCCATCACAGACGGCATCCATTCATTAATTTTTCTATGGCATTATAATAAGCTGCTAGTGTCAAAGTATTCACTTTGGCATTTTTATGCACCCAATAACTGTGCTGTGCTGTGTTCATGTTTCGACTACCGTAGCACATCATTATACAAATTAATATCACATAGTTTTATAACAACCACTGAAAACAATTTATAAGAAGGAAAAAAATTGCCACTCGTTCCCGCACGAATGGCTTAAATGTTCAAGTTAAGAAAACGAGTGTCAAATAGGCGTGTTTGTTATAGAGGTCAATTAAGATTTTTATTGTAAAAATAATTAGTTTGCACGCTCTAAAGCAATGATTTATGTAAATAAATGAATAATGATTAAACATTGAACGGTGTTATAATTTTAATAAGTTTTTTGTATACATATTAGATTTATATAGATGTAAATATACTAATCCAAAATGACGTCCTTGAATAAAATAACAAACAAAGCGACTTTTAGAACATTAAAAAAGTATTTACCTCTTCAATATCAAGCATTTAAATTATCCCAAAGGTATGCAACATATTAAATTAAGTACGATAATGAAGGTAATTATTTTGCTGATTAAAACTTATTGTTTTAGAATTAAGGAGGCACCGATACCTCGTTTTGATGTTGCTGTTATAGGCGGTGGGATCGTTGGAGCTGCATCCGCACGAGAGTTACTCCTCCGACATCCAACCTTAAGAATAGCTCTTATTGAAAAAGAAAACAAATTTGCGTATCATCAAAGTGGAAATAATAGTGGAGTGGTTCATGCTGGTATCTATTACAAACCAGGTTCTTTAAAAGCTAAACTTTGCGTACAAGGTATGAAACTAGCTTACAAATATTTTGATGAGAAAGGTATAGATTATAAAAAATGTGGTAAACTAATAGTTGCCACAGAACGAAACGAAATACCTAGACTTCTTAATTTATATGACAGAGGCATCGAAAATGGTGTCGAAGATTTAAAGCTACTAAACGAAGACCAGATTCTTGATATTGAACCATACTGCAACGGGCTCGAAGCTCTATGGTCACCGAACACTGGCATTGTGAATTGGGCTCATGTAACAGAATCTTATGTGAAAGATTTTGAAGAACGAGGAGGCAAAAGCTATTTAAACTTCCAAGTTTTAAAATTTTCTGAAGCCGAAAATGATGTAGAGTATCCAGTAATGATTATAAACCAGAGCAATAAAGTGATAAAAGCAAAATTTGTATTAACTTGTTGCGGGTTACACTCTGACAAAATTGCAGTTTTAACCGGTTGTCCTGAAGAGCCTAGAATAGTACCTTTCAGAGGAGAGTATTTGTTACTAAATAGTGAAAGAAATTATTTAGTTAGGGGTAATATTTATCCAGTACCAGATCCGAGGTTTCCATTTTTGGGTGTCCATGTAACACCTAGAATAGATGGAAGGGTTATATTGGGACCTAATGCCATTTTAGCTTTGTCTAAAGAAGGTTATAGGTAATTGCTTCAATGTTTTCTAAATCCTAAACTCAGGATACCACTACCAATGTTTCTTAACCCAGTCTGCCATGCCAGGGTAATACCACCACTTTCAAGTGTAACACCTGCGAGTGAAGTGCCAGCTTGCTGGTGTACATTTGTCCCCTCAAGCCCTTCTAGGGGAGGTGACTGCTGCCTGCAGACATTTTCCTGTGATTAGTCACACTACTATAAAAAAAACTATCAATGGTTGACCTTTTTGCCCTCCATAAAAAGTAACGTGAGTTATTTGTATTCGCCTACAGATTGTGATTTTACTATTTGTTATTTTTCTCATGTATATAAAACTTAATTTTCAGGTGGAACGACATAAATTTTAAAGAATTGAGAGAAATTGTCGGTTATGCAGGTTTTCGAAAGATGGCATCAAAATATATAGGATTTGGTCTTAAAGAAATATTGAGATCTGCCATAATACCATTACAAGTTGCTCTTATACAAAAATATATCTCTGATATTACTGAAATTGATGTTCAAAGGGGACCAGTCGGCGTCAGGGCACAAGCTATGGCCAAAGATGGTAATTGTTCAGCTTGTTACATATATTAAATATCCAATTAATTATGTGTTTATTAATAATATCACAAAACTGCATTTTTATTAGTACTTCATAGGTATCTAATTTGTGTGGAAATATCTTAAACTTTACTAGTAATGAGTCCTATGTTTTTCATACCTATTCTAAGTTACTCATATCTATGACACCTTTGCTAACCCCTTTAAATATTACAGACAGCAAATGAATGGCATTGTAGAGGTCTGAAGGGCCAATACTCAAAAGTAGTAGAATTGATGATATTCGCATTTAAACCTCACTAAATTTTGAACAGTATCAATGTAACCAAAATGTCTATTTTGGTTGCTCAGTGCTTGTAATACAAGCACCAGCTCAGCACAGACATTTAAAAAATATATAGATTCATTTCGACGAGTTTTTTTTAGCCAATAGCAAATCGTTTTCGCTTCTGTGGAACATAAAATTGTTCAGAAACGGTTTGTTATTGGCTAAAAAAAACTTTTAGAAATCAATGTTTTAATTTACAACATACATCTGGGGTATAGCACTGTAGCATAAGTTAACGAGACTTTCTTTAATTTCAGGTACTCTAATAGATGACTTTGTGTTTGATTCTCGACCAGGGTCAGGTGCTATAGGGAGCAGGGTACTTCATTGTAGAAATGCACCATCTCCTGGCGCTACCTCATCGCTTGCAATTGCGAGGATGATAGCTGATAAATTCAAAGATGAATTTGAATTATGAGTTTTTTTAATAAGATATGAGTTTATCAAAATTTCAGTTTTAATTGAGATTTTATTAGGGCATATGCGTAACGTTAATTAAGTAAAAATATGCATTTACTATACATACTTTGCTGCAGATAGCAAAATATTGTCTGAGGAAGAATTCTCTCTTTACCCTAAGAGCGTGAATGTAAACCATATTTAGGCCTCAGTTAACCTTTTGTTTTTATATGCTTTAATTAAATCTGTAAATGATCAGAAGCCTGTTGAGTAGTTGTCTTTACAAGCTACACATAGTATATCTACTTTTTTATACTTAGTCAAGATAGAAAATTCAGTCAAAATGGCTGTGAATATTGTTTTCTTTGTGAGCAATTTTATAAAGCTAAGTACAGTAATATTTCTGCAAACAATGAATTGATAAAATAAAATTTATAGTGACACTAATAGCATATTAATATTTTTGTTAAAAAATTGTTCTTTTGAACAATGCTGCATAATTTTTATATTTAAGATAAAAAATAAAATACATTTTTTAAACTTTGTTATTGTTGTTTTAAATATTAAATATTGTTAATAAATATAATCTTTTATTTATAAAAATATATTTTTACAAATTAAAACATCAAAAATATGTATTTATATGGTTGAATCTTAAAGTAATGTCATTTGATGCTAAGTTACAAGTGAACACATTGCCCTATTAATTTTAAAGCCTTCACCTCAAGAAACCCTTTTCTTATAGGTCATCTCTTCCAGCTTCTCTACTTATCTCTGACAAAATAGTGTTTATCTATTCCACGCTTAATCCAAATCTGTTTAAAATAACATATTGTTGCGGAATATCATAAATATTGCTTAAATGGAAGCCTATATTTGTTGTTACAACTATGTATTCGGAAAATCCGAACAATGAGTACACTGCAACAAAGAATTAATATTATTATTATACATTTTTATAGTAGTCTGGCATGCTACAGCTTGGTGTTACTATAATCTGCTCCATGATTTACACTCAGCAGGTATTCATGTTATATGGGGGGCACTGTTGGAGCTGCCCGTGACCTATTCGGAACTTATACCAGGGATTCCAAAATCACCTCAGTATTTTTTCCGAGATGGCGAGACATCCATAAAAGATTTCCTCCATGTAAAAAGGTATGTAAAAGGTGATGTCTAGCTTGATGTTATTGCATAACATAAACATTTCTAGGTAACATAAAACAAGTAGATAGTGCACCAGTGTGTTATATAATTCTTTTGTTGCATGTTTCGGTATTACGTTTTTATTGTTGTTATCCTGATACAGCATGTTTCAATTCCTATTTTAAAGGGGGGGGAGGCATCATGCCCCGGGCGCTACTCACAAAGGGGCGCCAAATGGTCCGCAAAACAAAAAATTGCTGGATAATTAAATTTAGGGGGGTGCTAAAATGTTATCGTGCCCCGGGCGCGAGTTAAGCTCGCTACGCCACTGTGTTCACCTTGCAATGGGTTGAAATCTCATTAATTGGGTACATGATAAGACTCAAAATAATAGTAATGAACATACCATAAGGTTCGCATAGCTTATTATGTCTTAAGAAGAAATAAGCAGCACATGCAAATGATACTACGTTCGTAAGTAACAGCCTCCATTTATATTTAAGAGATTTCTTCTCATTATTTGTCACAATTTTTCTTCTTCGAAATTTAGATAATAAAATACATACAAATAACATATAAAATATTGATGCACCTATAAAAGTCTTAAAACACACTTCATGATATGCTGAAATGAATGGAACAATAGTTTAGCACCTATTAATAGCCCTAATTGTGCCAAATCTATGGCTATAATTAGAGTTGTTATGTAAAGTTGATATCACTTACGATAATGTTTTGCTGATGTCCAAAATGTTAAGCCCAATAATGATAAATTCTCTATTATATTTAAGAGTATAGTGAAGTTAACAACCCCAGAATAATCGTCCAGCACTGCGCCCAAATAGTACTTCCACCTTAATGATATAATAAGTAACCTAGGTATAGCATGAATGTATATAGCTGTTTGCCATATAGTCCGTTGAGGCTCATAGTTCCCTATAGACGCTGATATTGATGGAAGAAAATTAGGCACTTTACAATGTGTATTATTGGCACTTTCAAAATCTTTATACATAGTCAACAAAACACATCCTATAAAAGCGAGCAAAGGTAAAGAAACTGTAAAAAAACATAACCTCGACAAACGTATGCTAAAATAAAAATGTTTTTTCGCCTCATTGTGCAATGGTATATACATTTAATTATTTGAAAATTTATGAAAACTACATATATGACTCCTACCGAACGTAAATTCGTAACAAATTGAACTTCAATATGACATTTAAATTTTTGACATTTGCGTTCCATTTTACACACGATACTTACTACAAGAAGGCAAAATCATTATAATTTTATTTGTTTTGTCTTTATATAATTATCATGAATGTGATGTGATGTGAAATGAATTGCTGTATTGTAAGAAATTACGATTTATCTTTGTTCTCTCCATTTTAACATCGATTAGAAATATTTATGCATCCAAAAATGAAATGCAAATTATCATCGCATTCATGTTATTGATAAAACAAACCTATGGCAACGTTCGTGTTTCTAAAACAAGATTTTAATATGAATTTTATAAAGTACGAGAAAATGTAGAATATATATTAGAAAATGGAACAAATATTGAGCAGAAATATTTTCCATAATAAAGATTTATATAAACTCTCGCCAGACTACAATCCAACCGACATTGTCTTCAAAATGGAAATGAGGAGAAATCAAGTAGTTATTTTTTATTGCATTAAATAACGCAATCTTACGTAATAAATTACGTATTAAAATTACACCAAAATACTTTATTTCAGATAAAGGAGACAAATTTTCATTCAAAAGATTGCAACATAAGCGGAGTTCAAAGGTAAATAATAAATACCCTCATTTTTAAACAGCACACAGATTCAAACACACCAACAATAAAAAACTGCTTACAGGAAACAAATACAAAAGAAATCACCCAAAGACTCTATTAAAATAAACAGGGAACTATTAAAACTAAAAGAAACTTTTGCAAAAGACAATTTGAAAAATGAAATTTTGATGAAAGAAATCAATACCAAATCTAGTACTAACATTAGAAAACCTCAGAGACCCAAAACTAGATTACGAGCAAGAGTATTCGAAGCCGTTCATTCTAGTATTAATGTAGATGAAGAAAGTTACAATGCAACTAATCTTGATGAGATAATAACAGAAATAGAAGATAGAAATGTAAAAGAAGATACTGAATTAACAGATAGATCAGAAAAAGCAATAGCTTGCAATGATAATATTACAAGCCCTGTTGAAGATTTGCAATCGCTTTTAATCATGATGGCTATAACATCCAAAGATTCATCTGATGATATAAAAGAGGAGGAAGCTACAGACATGGAAACTATACCAAACCAAGATAATTTAGCTATCAATCCTTATAAACCTATTGAAAGTACAGAAGGCACGAGTTTTTTAAACATAACACCTATTAAAAGCGAAAGTATGAAAAGACAAGAATTATTAGCAAAGAAATATGTGAAGAAATGGCGTTCCTATATAGAGAATAAGAAAAACAAAATGGCTGAATTAAGACAAACGGCAATAAATAATTTCTTCGAAAAGTTAGAGAAAAAGAAGTCTGATAATAATGATAGTGTGCCTAATAAAGCTAAACTATCTGTTCGTGATTATACTTATCAGCACAGGTAAGTATTTAGCACTGATTGGTCGATAAAAGTCATTAACTATGATTTTTAGTGGGATTTCGATAGTAATATTTTTATAACACTGTATTAAGCATACAAAAAACTAAAATCGCTTGATTAAAACACAATGCAAACATGAGTTAAAGTTATTATTATAATTTTTTAATTCTAATCCCTCTGACAATATTGCTTTGTTATCTTGAGAAACCGTTATTGTTATAAAAACCTATTTACTATTCTCTCCTGCTTGGCAAAGACCTTACCATAGTAAGTGTCGAGCTCGTCCCTTCATCTTAGTCTGGGTCTGCCGCGATGTCTTTTGCTGGATTTTACCTGTAATGTATCTGACATGCGGTAGTTCCATTCAAGAAGCCGAATTTTTAGTTTACGTAGTCAATTTGAACTTTGTTTTACAACTAAAACTAATTATAATATGTCAAAAATATTTTCAAGCAAATTAATTGCAGATATAAAATGCAAAAGCATATAATTGCTCTACAAAAAGCCAAATTAGATGAACAGAATAGAGTTATAGAAGAATTAAAATATAACAAAATAATTGAAGCATCGAAACAATCCGTAGACGCAATGAGGGAAGAAGTACGAAAAACTTACTTTGAAATGGATAGAAATTTAAAACCAAAAATAAAATGCTTAACAAAAGAATTAAATATGCCGGAAATAGAAGGTAAAAATAAAAAAGTACAACTTGCAACAAAATGTATCCTAAGTTCGCCCCACTTTCGCTGCGTCATTGATTTTCTTGCTTAAAATTACCCGTGATTGTGGTATCTGGTACTGGTTATCACATACAAGATCTATAACCAGACACGGTTTGTCTAGTATATCTACCTCAAATTAACCTAAACAATCAATAAGTACTAATCAACCAATTCTATCAGTAAACACAATTTCAGAACCATCACTGATTCTACATTGTTTAAAAGTGCCACAATTTTTACAAAGAATGGAGAAAAGAGCGCGTGAAAGAGAGGAGAAGCATGCTCTAATACGCGAAAGAAGAAGACAAATGGAGGAAGAGAGAGTAAGATTGAAACAACAGGTAAGTCCATAAACTGCAGTGCCCACAATATAGTACCACGTACCAGAGTAATGGAAACTGCATCAATTGCTAAACCACTAAGTAGTAAATGATTACTAAGAACCATATAATTTGCAGGCCGAACTAGCAAAACTAGAAATGGATAAAGAAGAAAAAATCAAGAGAATGAAAGAGTTAAGAGAAAGAAGGAAAAAAGAGAAGATTGAAAACATAAGGAAGAAGCAACGTGTCGAAAGGATGCGTGCTTTAAAAGTGATGGTCGACTTGCACTATGAACGAAACTTAATTTTAAGATGCGGGTTGAGACCTTGGATAAAGTTAATTGAAATGAAAAGGGACAATATGGAAGCAGCAAAGGTCCATTACCGTTTTCAATTGAAAAAGAACGTGTTTTTACATTGGATGTGGCACACAGAGGATATGTGGTTCGATAGAAATTATAGAGCTGATGATTTTTATAGAAAGCAATTATTACAGAAAGGTTTTGATGCTCTTAAATTGGTATGTTTTAATTGTACATGTATATTTATACGTAACGCAACTTCCATCAATCCATCCATCCATAAGAGTAGCCGCCGGGTATTGTACCGGTTTTATTTTTCAGAATCATCGAGCTTATGCGTTTAAGAAGCAAGTAGCTGAAGATTATTACTATATTTATTTAGAAAATTGGGCATTTAAAAAAATGAAAGCTGGGATATCAATTGTTAAACAGGAATACGAAATTAAACTGGTAAATGCTGAGGCATATTATAATTGGTAAGTTTTTTCTGGAAGATATTCTCAAGAAAAAGTAAAATAATCTTATCAATTTGAACCTTTTTTTTTTCGCAGTAATCTAATATTCAAGACGTTCACATTATGGCGGACTTTACCCGCGTTAAATAACTTGAAAAGAGAGCAGGATGCGCGAAAATTAAAATGGCGACAAAAAGTGCTTCAAGTTGTCCCTGACTACACACCCCCAGATGACTAGTTTAAAAGTTGATATAGATATATATATATTTTAACTGCGTAGTTTATTTTTAATTAAAACAAAAACATCGCTGCAAATAGTTAAACATTATTTAGAGCAGGGATGCACAGACTTATTAAGACTAGGGGCCACTCGGGCAAATCATGAACTGATGGCGGGCCGCCAGAAGTATAGGTAATTAAAGACAATAAAGTATTGATAATAATGTATTAAAATTGAAAAAGAATCTATTAATTTGAAGCGTGGCACTGCATAGTGCTTACAATCTTTTTTATATTTGGCTCAAATTTACTTGTAGCAACACGTAAAACTGCTTCCAAACTTTCATTTGCGGAATTATTTTTGCTGTCGGCGGGCCACCAGTATTCGACCGGCGGGCCGCATGCGGCCCGCGGGCCGCGGTCTGTGCATCCCTGATTTAGAGTAAATTCCTTAGCTATCTATACATAAATGTAATGCGAATACTTAGGCTATGGTCGTCTGACCCGCTACTAAGGTAATGGTCAAAAGACCAGAACGCCTAAAAATAAAACATAAGCTGATTTGAAATTGTAATCCTTTTTTTATTTTATTTTTCAGTTAAAATATTATTATGCATAAAGATAAATAAGCGCTTATAATAATTATTATAAGGAATGTAAATATATTTGTAAATTATAATAATATAATCGAATCGAACTGGATCACACGACAAAGAACTATTGTTATAGGTTGAAAGTATGATGGAAAAATGTAAAATAACATTGAGCAAAGTCTAAAATATAAAATAAATCTTTAAAATCCACATTTTCGATTCTTATGTACAATACAGATGCTTTTATACAACAAACACAAACACTAGTAATTTTTCTATATCTAGTATATACTTTAGGTACATAAGTAGATTATTAAATAAATAAATAAGTACTAACGTATTTTTTCTATAAATTAAATGTATAAATACTAATTATAATAGTTATAATATTGATATGATTTCTTCTCTACATTAAGATATTTTTTTGCTCAAAATTTTATTAAAAATATTGTTATAGTATATTTTTTAATTGTTAGTCAAGGGTAGCCAATTCTCCCCACTATTCTTGCGTACACATATTCTCGCGCGTTTGGGAGGGTTTACTAGACTGTACATTAAGATTCTAAGGTCAGTTGCACCACATAATTTAACCATTACCTTCACGTTAACCTGTCAGTGTTGACCATTACTTTAACGCTGACCGAAACCAGCGAATTTTGGCTGATCAACATTAAAGTAATCGTAAAAACAATGTCACTAACGTCAAGTGTATTGGGTAAAGAAGGCAAATATGTTTTTCTATTATTTTTTCGGGAATGTACTCCTTATTACATCAGCCACCCTTTTATCGATAACGACATCAATTTACACGATGGTGCAACACGTGTGTTATAACGTATAAAATATAATCTTTATTATAAATAATTAGAATTATATATTTTAGTATTAATTTTAATAATACCGAAGATCAACTACTCTACGTTTATTTACGATCACCTCATGAGAAAACTTAGGGCTGGTAATTCAATCCTTCTTTAATTATAGGCGACTTTATTCAGAGATTAAATAACTTAGTCATTTTCTTAGAATACGTTGAGGGACGTTTATCTGTAAAACGGATCTTTTTTGTTTTAATATTATAAAACCATCGTACAAAATATAATATTATCAAAATAATTTTTAATACTTAGTTGAGAAAATATTAATACTTAAACTAGAACAAGCACGTACGTATTTATTTATATTTTTAGGCCTATATCAACATTTTATTGACGGCTTACGGATAACGGATCGTTGATTATAGAAACTCGCTATAAGGTAGTCTTACCGATCAGAACAGTTTGAGCTAAGACATGACGTTAGGCACTAAAGTAAGAAAACTCATATAAGTTCTTAAAAATATCAAAGCGCTTAACTCGCTTCCTGAGTTAAGAAGGATTGAATTACCGGCTCCGAGTATAATAAATATAAAACACTAATTTTAATTGACACATTTTCGTATAATCTCAGTTAATTAAATAATTCGCACTAAATATTTAAAAAATAAAAAAAAACATTAATTTTGTAAGATTAGTTATTATTAAAGCATTTTGACTATAAAAATATATATATTTTAAATTAGAAAATATATTATTTTGTCATATTCACATTGTAGGTATTTTTAAGGTACTCTGTGACGCTCAAACGGTTTGATAAAAACGTGTATATTTTGGGTTAATTCAGTTTTTATCGTTTATGCGATCGGTTTGAAGGTTGTAGTGTCATCAAACGATTTGAGTCAAACTGTATGACCGTCTCAGAAGCCCCTAAACCTAATCTTTTAATCTAGTCAACTAAAAACATGTTTTAATATTGAATAAAATATTTTTTGTAGCCTGTTAAAATATTAAGTTTTATCCTTCCAATTATTTGGGTTGACGTCAGATATTACTGGGATCATACCACTAATTTTTATTTAAAAAGCGAAAGTCGCCTAGGCGGTGGACCTCGCTGTGCCTTGATGTTAAAGTACCATCCATGTAAGGAAACAATTGTTACCATATAGTCTGCGGATACCATATAGTCGCCCCCGCTATGCCGGCTTGTTGACCACTTTCAATCGTATATATATAGATGTTTCTCTAATGTTATCAATGTATACTAATATTAATAAATATCTAATTTTAAAACTATCAATTGAAATACTAAAAACATTTATGTAAAATAGCTTATACGCTAACTGTACAGATAAATAATCGTAACAAAAATATACATCTATAAAAAAACATAATAAAAAATAAATAATACAAAAATAAAATCATCTAATATAGTACGAACAGAACTTTATGGCGGCTCCGAAGTTAGGAACAAGTCGCTGCGCCTTACACAAATTGAGGTATCAGGGTATCTCGATGAAGGTGAGTGGGAAGCGCACACCCCCGCGCTACCCGCCCGCAGGTTATTTCGATATGGTTGGATGAATGCCACCGTGTACCCAACCCCTCAGCACTTTGGTGGCCATGAGGAACAGAAGGGTTTTAGTCGGTAGTACAACCTCATCTCGTATGCGCGCTGTTGATAAGGGAGCCCGACATAACCCTGGCACCTTCCCCGAGGAGCTAGGGTACCCGTAATGGATTTCCACACGTAAAAAAAGGTTATTTCGATATGCTCTATTCATATTTAAAATTAACTCTTAACCTTGATATTGTCCCAGGGCGGGTGTTACTTCGCGCAGCTACAGTTATGGGCTAATGTCAAAAGCCAATGACAGTTGTCACTCGATCGAATCGACAACAAAATGTACGAGATTCGTTACTACCTAGGTGACAGTAAAACGTCAAATCCCATATATTTTGTTTTCGATTCAATCAAGTGACAACCGAAGTAACACCCGCAACTAACTTCCGAGACGCCATAAAGTTTGAATTGACCTATGCCCGTCCATAAAACAGGTTCGCAAAAATACACTGACATTATTAAACATTAAGTACGTTGATGAGTTTCTTGCATTTAAGAACTGAAAAGAAGAAAATTATTTTAAAATAAAAATATAATATTATTATTACCTTACTTTATTCCCAGGGTGAGGGAAGCATCCGCATTGTATCGACAGAATTGGCAGCCGTACCAAACGGTTCGACGCATCCTTTTTACATTGCATAATAAATATATATAAATGAAATATTTTGCCCTCTCACCTAACCTAATATTGGATCCTACAAGCGTCTTTGGCTGATATAGCGACTGGGGCCACCTTGCGGTTCTCTAGTCGTTGACCTTCATGGACCTCCATTGTGCTTTTTTTTATTGTAGCTCGACATATAACTACACTCCGCCTGATGTAAAGCTAGGAGACGAGTATGCACCATCTAGATTGACAGTACACACTCCTCTCGCTAATCAACAGGCCAGTCGGAGGTAACATGTCGCGTTAATATAAATTTTTTTTGGACTAATAGACCTTGGTCCATTGTTCACGGAGGTTAGGAAATATCTCTGGGCCTACCCTCTAGAAGTATCTTGAATATTCGTCAATTCATAAAGTGACATAAAGTTCGAGATGCACGATATTCGAACAGGAATAAAAATAATAATAAAAAAATCGAAATTAATGTAATCTTCGAGTAGACCCTCAGAATAATGCTTAAATTTTGATTTGATGGATTTAAATTATGCTATAATAAAATATAAATAGGTCAATAAATAATAACTCACCACTGTATTTAGGCAAAACCAGGAATACTTGTTGCATTAATATTAAAAACAGAGCACCAGCAAAGCACAAAGCGTAGACGCTTGTCACAAAACAGATTGCCAAGCTGTCAAAAAAAAAATTATTTTATCTTTCTTATGACAAATCTTGAACATTTTCTATAAAAAAACTAGCAGTTTGACTGTATTAACTTGATGCAAGACTGAACGGAAATACGCATCCTGCAGAGATGCTGCAGGCGGTAATCGCCTCCACTATACCCAGATACAAAAACTGATTCAAGAGTGACAAGATGGTTATTAATTAGCCCAGTCTGTCGTCCTGGGGTAGGAGCACCACTTTCGAATGTAACACCCATGAAGTGACCTTGTCCCGTTTCAGGTTCAATTTGGAAGCAGCAAGGTATAAGCAGGGGAGTATGCACTTTTAATCTGAGGTGTGTACATTCACTTCCTCAAGCCAGAGCGGAGGCGACTTCTGTCTGTAGAAATGTATCTGTAGTAGCAGTTGTTTCCGTTCATGGACCGCACTCTAGCTTTACATCAGGCAGAGTGTTGTCATATGCCGAGCTACAATCAAATAAAAAACAAAAAAGGTACGGATAGGATAAGGAAATATATGTATACCTAGTCTTGATTCAGGATTCTGGATTCAAGGAAGACACAATCTTTGAGCGCTTGTAATTGCAGGTTCTCTAAACTTCTGGATAGCTTGAGAGCTTGTACAGACTCTCGGAGACTTAGCCTCATGATTGTATTTTAAATCATATATGAAATAGGAAAATTATTCAATCTTTATAAAAAAACTTAAATATGTCACATTCAAAGTGACGTTTCAGGAGTAGATAAAAAAAATCTATGATGGCTGTATAGTTACAAATGTGCCTATGTAAATATTAAGTACATTTGCATATTAAATAGGGATATACACAGGTGGCGAATTAAGGATGTTAAGGCATAAAAGAAATTTAATGATAACTTACTGAAATTCAAAATAAACGTCACTACAGTCTGCCGGCATGAGTATATTGGCGAAAAATATGTACGGTTGACACACGGTTGTAAGACCTAGGTTCGATCCAAAAATCAATGATAAGAAACCCATTATTAAACCTAATAAAAAATGTAGATAATTTTGTCTAATAATACAGCAGTTCATCCTGAAAAAAAGCGTCATAATAAATTAGTAAATTAAATAAATTAATTTCAAGAGTGGTAGGCAGACTGATGATGGTTATTACCCCAGTTTGCCATCCTGAGGTAGTACCACCACTTTCGAATGTAACACCCATAAAGTGACCTTGTCGCATTTAGGGATCAGTTTAGAAATAGCCACAAAAAATAAAGTGCCATCCTGACTTACCACCACTTTCGAATGTACCACCTGTGAAGTGACCTTGGCACATTTCAGGAAGTTTGGAAGTAGCCAAGTATAACGAGTGTCAATCTGGATGGTGCATATCAGTCTCCTTAAGCCAGCATAAAGGAGACTACTTTGTCTGTAGTAGTATTTGGTTCCGTTCATGGAATGTACTCTAGCTTTACATCAGGCAGTGTTGTCATGTGACAAGCTATAATAACAAAAAAATAAAATCTAACTTACCAGAGTGAATGGAAATATCGTTCATTAACTTCTATTTGACAAATATGACAATAATAAGATTCTGATGTAATTACTGGGCTGAAATTGTATTGAAAATAAAATAAATAACAATAGATTAGATAAAAAGATAAATACTAAACTGATTTACTGTCAATTACTCATTAAACAAATAATTTGATAATTAAATGGAATAAAGTAAATAAAAATTTGTCTTTAAGAAGTATCAAAATGACCAGCTCATTTCGCTCTTCTTCTTAGACTTGAAAAGTTATTGTTTTTTCTTATAAACCACTTTTTGAATCAAAATACTTATATAATAATATCAAGTTTAACTACAACGATATATGACTGTACTTCTTCCGACGTTAAGCTGCCACAAAATGGTCTGTATACTATTCAATTCCTCAGCACTTAAAAGATCTCAGATTAGAGAATCTTTTTTATTGTAGCACGGCATGTGACAACACTCCGCCTGATGTAAAGCTAGAATGCGGTCCATGAACAGAAGCAAGTCGCCTCTGCTATGCCGGCCTGAAAAGATGAGTATGCACCAACTAATCTGATAGTGCACACTCCTCTCGCTATACCTAGTTACTTTCAAACTGCTGACGAAACGCGGCAAAGTCACTTCATGGGTGTTATATCATATAATCATCATCAGTCCGCCTACCACTTTTTAATTTTGCCTATAAGTATGTATAACATAGTTACAGAATTTAGTGAGGTTCGAACACAGGTCTCATCGATAATGAGTTCACACTTACTGCTAGACCACGGCCGCTCTATAGAATAAAAGAAGTAATGTATCTAGAAATACCTATATTCTTTTCCTTTAGAAGATCCAGTTGCCAATTCAAAGTCAGCTATAGCACGCACTTGATAAAAGCAAAAACAAGTACATGCAACTAATAAAATTAAAATTAAATGTTCCGCTTGTGTCACTTCTAACAATAATAATACTTCAAATTCAAACACTAATATCATGTATAGCGCTGATGATAATGTCCAGGAGAAGAAAAATTGAGATCTGGAATTTAAAAAAGTCTGAGAATTGTTTTCTATATGGTAGAATTAAAAACTGCTATTTCTCAGAGCCTGTGGAGTTGATTTGTACTACTACATAGATTTCTTATATTTCAGTTATACCAGAATATATCTAAATTATTAAACTAAATAATAACAAATTCAGCGTTTTAATATATGTGCATAAAATACAACTTATGTAGGTCTAATCTAAGACATACCCAGTAGTGAAAGTAAACAACTTCTAAATGTTAGGGCAAAACAACTTCTCAAAGAGTTTATAGTTATTAATAGTAATTAATGCATTTAGTTATATATTTCCTACATTCACATATATTCTTAAATTTAGTCCTCTGGTTATTTACAAGACTTACCTATTTTTCTGTTTTGGTCGAGAATACACATACAAAACACCCATACATATCACAACCATTACTACTATTGTTACTGTTCTAGAAATACAAGAAATTAACAGCAAAATTGGCAAAATAATATACGGTAGAACAGTATCAAAATTTACTTTTTTATTCGTTACTTTTTTCGTGCTGCCATAAGGCAATAAATCCTGAACTGTAACGTTCCCCATCGCGCAAGATTATTATTATTGGTTTTAATATACACTTCACTCTACATATTAATGTAACTATAAAACAATATAGTTTCTATTTACTCAAAAAATTAAAAAAACATATCGCAAGTTTGAGGTGATTTCAACTAATTTTTAAGTAAATTCAACAATAGCAGTAAACGTCATTTTTACGACAATCGAGTAGTGATGTTTCATAGTAATCAATGAAGTTTATTCTAGTTAGTTATTTTTATATAAGGATTTACATTTAATGACCAATATGAAAACATTCAGTCTGAGACTTTAATTTATAGCAGAATCCAGTTGTAAACAGTCTCTTTGAAACTTTTCCAGTATCTAAAACTTGCATTTTGTATCGAGAACTAATGACGCATAAGTAATTGAAGTAATCGAAATAAATAATAAGAGAAACCGCTAATGATTTGAACGAAGCTGCGAAGGTTCATACAAAGTTCACGACTTATACGAATAAATTAATTTTATTTTCAAGACAATTTAAATACTTAATACGTAATTATAATAATACTAGAAATAAATACAGCTAATTACTAAGTTTTCTTTACAAATTAGACTTGATGCACACACCCTGACACCGTATTCGGAAATAAAAAAAATACTGCTGTTAAATTAACCTGCTGTACAAAATCTATATAAAACCTTATAAACCACGCAATAAGTAGCAATACGTTTTCGTAGCAAAATTACTAATAAATGATTCTGAAATTCATGAAGTTTAATGAAGCTGAAAAATGTTGGTAATAGGAGGGAGTAGATGTTATGAACTTCCATAGGTATAATGAATCAGACAATGACTTGATTCTCATTCATTAACTTAATTAGCGTCGGTAAGTTTTCGCTCCAATGCGCATGTTCCATGAATTCAGTACAAGCGCGCATATGCGATGTATCAGTCGGCGGTCATTGAGCGCGTGCGTATAGCGTTCGTATTTCAACCACCAAACCAACGTCAACAGTATTGATCGAGCTCTAGCAGTGCGCGGCTAGTAGCATTTTATTCCGATACGAAACAAGTGCGTGTAGAGAATAATTTAAGTTATTGTGAATTAATAAATTAAAGGATTAACATAATTATGAGCGGGAATTGAGATATATTATAAGCGGCGTTATGTCGAAGGTGAGCTTTAGATATTATCTAGTAAATATTACTTTTGATCCAGCTTCCATGTTGCAGAATATTACTTTATCGATACGATAAGTTGGCGCAATATTTTAAGATGTTTTTTTATAGGTGATATTGCTATATTTAGTTATCCTAATAGTGATTTACGCGTATCTCGGAAGTAGCTTGCTGATTTTCAAAAGTATTATAGTGTTTATTTTACAGAGGGTAGGTAGAAATTAAAACAATAATAATAAATAAATGCATAATTTTCCTCAATTGTTTCTTTTTTATTAACGCCGTAATGTCGAGCTATATCAATCTGTAACCATGTGTAAGGATCTTAAATCTTAATAGCGACAAGTTTCGAGTCATTTTATCTAGTAGGCTGTTGGGGACAACGCCAATTGGCGTTTGCCTATAGGTACTTAGTTTTAAAATATCTCGTTTATTTATTTATTCGTTAGTTTTTCGTTTTTCTTCGTTATTCGTTCTTCGAATTAAATTAATATAACATAATATTGGGGAAATGTGTATATCGTGGGGAGTGTGCGCTAGCTATGGATGGTGGATATTCGACTCCTCGAGGTTTCATGTCATCAAACCGAGCTACCTATTATTAAAAAAATTGAAATGTTTTTCTTTTCATGGTCACTACTTATCGACGCCATTCAGTACAATCTCACACATTTCAATGTTTTTATGTATTGTTACATTTTCCATTGGTTGTTTTTTACAACCTTTTACAGTGCGGCTTACGGAAATTGACCTTCAAACACACAATTACCGAATTAGATACGAGCATTTTACTGTGATTTGTTTTATTAAATTTTTTTTATTCTTCATGAAATCGTAATTTGTGTTGAAGCCAAAGTGTTTTATTGCTTAATTTAATGGGATAATACGTAGGTTATTTTGTTATTTGAGAGACTTGGAGTTTAATTGAATTTTAAGAATAAAATTAAAAGTTTTCACTTCCAACATTTATTTTCTCTAAAATCTAATTTTGTGCTATAGTTTGTGTGTTTTATTTCTTAAAAATATATACGTGATTAGTACTTATATTTGAGGGACTGAAGTTTGATTCCTGTTACTGCGAGTACCTTCAATGTTAATTTATTTTTTATTAAATCTAAATAATATTACCAATGTTAAAAATATATGCATTTATTTATGCTTGATAGGCCATTCACACTTCTTTCTCATTGAGTTGGAAATGTTAAAGTAAGGCTGCCCAATGTTCGTGCTAAGGTGCAACAAAACACATTAGATCTCACACAATATTTACTTAACTAACAGCTACTTTACTCCCATACAAATAAGGCATAAATTGCGATCTGTTTAACGTAGTTTGATATTGTAAAGTGCTGTGAAGTGATGACATCATTAACCTCAAGACTCTTTAATGATGGGTCATGGATAATTGGAGTTAGGGTGGCTATTTATATATCTATTATCTGTGTATATATTATATTCTTAAAATTCCTTGTTTATAAAAATAGCGTTGTTGTAAATATTGTGTTCGAGTATGTAACAACTGGAACACATATTGTGACGCAATCTAAATACTTATATAAAATGCTAATGTTAGTACGTAAATACAGGGTATTCTCCATGATCACCAACTCCAATCTGCTTCCCGTTGTGGTGGTAGATACCCCTTGGTCTCCTGGTGAAAGTAAGGGAGTTTGGTCGCGGTGGGTGGAAGAGGGTGGTTGTGGGAGGCAAAAATCCCAAAAAATGTATATCTGTCCTTTTCTAACTACGAAGTATAGAGAGAGAGAGAGTACTAAGTATAGAGTTCTAAAATTTTTTGAAATAATCTAGAAAACTCCAAAATGTGTGCAACTGTTACAATATATCTAGAAGGTTCTAAAAGTTTCAAGAATGATCTAGAAAGTTCCAAAACGTTATTAACTGCTAAAATCGATATACAATGTTCTAGAAAGTTCTACAAATTTCCGGAATGATCTAGAAAGTTCCAAAATGAGCGCAACTGTTAAAATCGATATGGAATGTTCTAGAAGGTTCTAAAAATTTCAGGAATGATCCAGAAAGTTCCAAAACGTTATCAACTGCTAAAATCGATCTAGAATGTTCTAGAAGGTTCTAAAAATTTCAGGAATGATCTAGAAAGTTCCAAAATGAGCGCAACTGTTGAAATCGATCTAGAATGTTCTAGAAGGTTCTAAAAATTTCAGGAATGATCTAGAAAGTTCCAAAATGAGCGCAACTGTTGAAATCGATCTAGAAGGTTCTAGAAGGTTCTAAAAATTTCAGGAATGATCTAGAAAGTTCTAAAACTTTATCAACTGCTAAAATCGATCTAGAACACATATGGGCAACAGCCGGCCCGCGGGCCGGATCCGGCCCGCTGTAAGATATGATCCGGCCCGCGAGACATTTTGAAAAACCCAATTAAAAAAATATTACATTAGGTACTTATACTCACGGGAGTGACAGTGAGGCGGCAAAAAAAATATATATTATCACTACTTTAAAATGCACTAAGTACTTTTAAACGCGGCCCGCGAACGTATTTGCACGCTAAAGTTTGGCCCTCAACATGTCAAAGGTTGCCCATAGCGGATCTAGAATGTTCTAGAAGGATCTAAAAATTTCAGGAATGATCTAGAAAGTTCTAAAACTTTATCAACTGCTAAAATCGATATAGAATGTTCGAGAATGCTCTACAAATTTCTGGAATGATCTAGAAGGTTCCAAAATGAGCGCAACTGTTAAAATCAACATGAAATGTTCTAGAAAGTTCTAAAAACTTCTAGATTGATCTACAAACATTAAAAATGTGTATAGCTGCTAAAATCGATATAGAACGTTCTAGAAAGTTCTACAAATTTCTGTTTACACATTTACTAGAGTATTCCTGATTTTCAATTCGTTAATTAGTTAATCAATTTGATTTGATTAACTCTATAAACACCGTATGTTTAATGGTCAAATAAGTCTCTCAATATCTAATATAGAAATCTACAATATCTACGTTAAAAACGGATCCTTTATTACTTTTTATACCATTAAACATGCGATGTATTTTGACCCGAGCAACGCCGGGGGTTTCGTCGCTAGTTAATAATAAAAATTAAATAAAGAGTAAAATAAGAGCGGCTGTGGTCTAGCGGTAAGACGCGTGAACTCACGATCGATGTGACCCGTGTTCGAACGAAATGTAACTTTGTTATATGTACTTTGGTCACTCAGTGCCTATAGGCACTATTAAAGAGTGGTAGGCAGACTGATGATGGTAATTTGTCCAGTCTACCGTCCTGGGGTAGTACCACCACTTTTGAACGTAACACCCGTCAAGTGACCTTGTCGCGTTTCGGGAATAGTTTGAAAGTAGCCAGGTATAACGAGAGAAGTGTGCACTGTCAATCTAGATGGTACATGTTCGTCTCCTCAAGCCGGGTAGCAGTAGCCTCCACTATGCCGGTACCGGTTTCTCTGTCGTAAGAGTTGTTTCCATTCGTCCGCACTCTAGCTTTACATCAGGCGGAGTGTTGTCAAATGCTGAGCTACAATTTAAAAAAAATGCATTAGTATTTTGTTTACTTCATTATTAAATATTATTATTAGGTTATTAAATAACTATATGTGTGTGTGTATATTACCAAAATAGTAGACAAGAACGAATTAAAAAAAGTTTATTACAAAGTTTGTTTTGTGAATATAGTATGTATTTATTATAGACAAATAATTCACCGAGATCTTGGGTAACAAAAGTGATATGAAAATTATTTCTTATAGGACCTTTAAAAAAAACCAAGATTAAAATCTTATAGATTAAATATTTTTAAAATTCATAGCAAATTAATACACAATTAAGCCCTGTTGTTTTTTCTTCTCATGCAGGTCTCCAGTAGTTTCCATTTTTCGAATTGTTTCAAAAGGAAACTGCCTTTTCTTTCCAATTAGGTTCAAAGCAAACTAAGTTTTATCAGTTTAAAATTACCGGGCAGCCCCTTAAGTTTACTTTTTACAATGTAAGTTTAAGAAATAGGTACCAATTGTTGCTTTTTTTAGATTTATACTTTAAGAATTGTCGAAATACATTAAATTTTTATTTCTAGTGTTCTGCTCTAAGCCAAACTATTTTCCTTTTTTGTTACTGAACAATTATGCAAGAAAAAAAACGTGAATATTATATTCGATTCCGACATCAACTGGTTTTGGTTTCACGCACGAAACGCAAGTTTCGGCAGTCAATAGAAATGTTGTGTAATTATTTACATCCAAAGTGTTGAAAAGTTTTTAATAAATGCAGTAAAAAATACATTGTTTTTACGCACATATGAACGTAATCTAACATGCAATGTGATAGTTAAGTTTTTTTTTTCTAGTTAATAATGCAATTGTATATGAGATATGCAAAATAATCGCACCTAATTAAGTATAATTTTTAGACACAGCTTTACGGCCGAAATTAATAATCAATCTTGATCCCTTTTTCACTGACTTAGATAGGAACATCAATCAAGATTTCGAATAAGGCGTGCCAATAACCTATCTATAAACCGAAATTGCGATCTTTCAAAGCAAACCATCCGTGAGAGGCCGGATCACAGGTTATAGATTGTCCTCTGTATGAAAATGGTAGTTTGTGCGTGCCAATAACCTATCTGCCGATTTTGACGTTTCTTTTGATTGACGTATCGGTCGAGCATTGCGATCCCGGGAAGTGCTCAGACTACGAATATTTGTAGAGATTTTATTCAAACATTATTCTTAAAAATGGCTTTGTCGATGTTTTCTGGTGATAGTGACAGTGATTTGGAGGTTCTGACTCAGTTATCTGATTGGGATACTGATAGTAGCACTGAAGATTCGACACGACGCGCATCTTTACCTAAAATCCAAAGAGTAAATTATATGCAGAGTCTCGATGATGCGGAATTTGCCTTCAGATTTAGATTACCTAAACATGCAGTCAATTCAGTATTGACTGAAATCATGCCGTATATACGTGTAACTTCGTCAAGGTAAGTTTAATATTCATTTTATCACTCTATTTGGTGACGGGTAAATCTATTGTATTTTATGTTTTAATTCTTCTTTGGTTCTACTTCTGCCTGTCGCTGTATTTTCTCCAAAATAAATAAAGTAAAAATACACCACCAACCTGAGTACTAAATATCTCTTTCTTACAGAAATCATGGTGTGTCTCCTCTACATCAACTACTGTTGACACTACGATTTTATGCATTAGGCACAATGCTGATTTCCGTAGCAGATTTTGTTGGGGTATCAAAATCAACAGCAGGCAGAATAGTGAGAGACGTATCTTGTGCAATTGCCACTTTGTATGATAATTACATCGTTATTCATCAAAGAAGCGCCGAAAAGTTTTATCAAATTGCTGGGTTTCCCAGAGTTCTTGGAACTATTGATTGCACACATATTCGCATACAGTCTCCATGTGAGTGGTGATTTGTATAAAAACTTTTATTTATGATGACTAGACTTGTGCAACAAATACTAAAGCTACAAATATTTTTAGGCAATGTAATAGGGGAGGAGTTCAGAAACCGAAAAGGTTACTTCTCATTAAATGTGCAAGCAGTCTGTGATGCCGATTTAAAATTTATGAATGTGATAGCTCGCTGGCCAGGCTCCACACATGATGCGACCATTTTTAACAATTCTGTTCTAAGAGGTAAGTAACAACTTAAATAGTTTTGTTTCTTTTGTTGTTATTTTATGTTTTTACACTCGCGGCCAAATAAAACGGGTCGGTAACAAAAATCCCTGTAACTTTTAAATTAAAAATTACAATACAGAAAATTTCAATATCTTATTCAATTTATTTAAAAAATCATTAATTTTTTACTGACCCGTTTTATTTGGCCGCGAGTTTATTTTGTTTCAAAATAAATTTTTTTTACAGCTCAGTGTGAGGCAGGTCAGTTTGGAACACGATGGCTGCTTGGAGATAGCGCATATCCAAACAGACCTTACATACTAACACCCCTTTTAAATGCAGCCACTGAAGCTGAACAGAGATATAATGAAGCTCACATTAGAACAAGAAATACGATTGAAAGGTAGTATCACAAAACTACAAATATTGAATTAATTTGGTGATTTTTTTTTATACCTTCTGGTTTAAAAGTTATGATATTTTTAAAGAATTATCATTTATTCCCCCGTTTTATCGCAGAACAATGTTTTAAGAATCCTTGTTAATTGTAGATATTTTTAAAACATTGTTTTGTGATAAAACGGGGGATAAAATGATAATTCTTTAAAAATGTCATAACTTTTAAACCAGAAGGTATAAAAAAAAATCATCAAATCATATTGTAGATATTGAACCTCTCTATCTGTAAAATACCGTTGACACCACTACTTACGGGACACCTGTATATATATTAATCTCGTTTCTCTAGAACATTCGGAGTTTGGAAGCGGCGCTTTCCTGTCGTGGCACTTACACTGCGCCTGTCTTTGCAAAATGTCCACGCATTAATAATAGCTACTGCAGTGTTACATAACATCTGCAGAAATTACAACATAGAGGAAATTCCTTCAGAAGTTGAGCTGCCAACTGCAGAGAGTTATGATGAGGACAACTCTCAAAATATGAATATGCAGGACATCAGGGAGAGAGTGGACCTTATAAATAATTATTTTATGTAGCATATTATACAATTATACTAAGCTGAAATATTGATTTTCAAAACTAAAATGATGGAAAATAAAATAATATTGTAACAGAATTCACAAGGATTTTATTTTATTTAACACTTATAGTTCTCACACTCTAATTTAAGTTTATCATTTTGCAATTTTAAATTATCATTTTGCAATTTTAAATTATCATTTTGCAATTTTAAATTATCATTTTGTAATTTAACATTTTCATTCTGGTGCATAATACTAGATAAGTTTGCATCTAAGCAATTTTTTTTTGCTGAGTAGTATTCAGCTATAGCTAGGTTCCGGACTCCCCTGCTATCGTCGGGTACAATTTTTTTCTTCTTAACTGGAAAAAAAAACTGATATGAGAAGTAAATAACGGAGCTAACACATGTTCCAATTTATTTATGAAACATTAATAAATTACATGTGAATGACAATTGCAATGCAACTATCGTGTTATGTTTATAAGAGCGGTCGTGGTCTAGCGGTAGAGGACGGATCTCAAGATTGATGAGAACTGAGACCACATCAAGATATGCTGAGCTACAATAAGAAAAAAGTAAAAATTAAATAAAATAAGCATTACCGGTTCTTGGCATATTGAAAGTGAACTTGGTTTTGGGTGCACTAATAAGCCCGTAATGGTTGTCATTATTACGATTTGGGGTACTAGTAAAACCCATAAGATCACAATCATCACCGTTTATACAGCCATCACCATTCTCCATTACACTACCAGCAACGTAATGGGGAGTGGCCGTAACACCATCACCCCCCCCATCACCATCGTTATCATCAACAGAGAAAATCGGATCTTTATCACCCCCAAATGGAACAGCGAAACCGGTGACCGTGCTGCCCAGTAAACTGGATACCCGTTCCAATATGTCATCTGGGGGTATATATTCTGCGGCACCACCACCAGTCTGTAAAAATATTTTTTTATTACTTTTTAATGAATATACTAAGCTAGTACTTGTATTATAGGCACTGAGTCATCAAAGTATAAATATAACAACTAACCTGAATGAGATTAATTCTTATTTTAGTGCTCCGTTTACGGGAATTTTTTTTCAAATTTTCCCATTTTAAACGGAGCTGCTGTGGTGTTCGAGGGCATGTCGTGACTGTAGCGTTAAATCGGTCCGTCAAGCGAATCCACTCTTCCGTTTTTAATTTGTTGTTGGTGGCGTTCGTTGTTTTGCTCGTAATTATCTTGCTGCTTTCAATCAAATCTAATAAAGACGTCGTCTCTACCTTTGATAGCGGCTTTCCTTTCATCTAAAATAAAAATAGATAAATTATCTTTGTTCGTCACATACAAACAAGCGGGATATGAAATTCATTTATTACGCAAAAAAAAAAACAACACAAGGATAAGAAATTATGATAAATCATTAAATAAAACTTACTATTTCCGAATTCATTTTATGAATTTTGCTTTAACGTTTGTTCGGCTTCAAATCGTTTGTTTCAAAAGATACGTTCCATTACAACCCAATATTTTTGTCATCGCCATCGCTATCACGATTGTTGCAAGTTTTAGCAATCAGTTGTAGTTTTATTTGTCTAATTAAAGTTAAACTCTGCGCTAAATAAATAATTTGTATGTTAAACAGTTTATTTAAATTTAAATGATAAAATTAAACCATGCAAAAATGTATGAGTTTTGTGTAAAACGAAACGTTAAAGAGGGTTTAGATCGGCCGTCAATCTGAGCCTGTCAAATAAAAGTATTACAGAATTTTATTATTGGGTCGTAGGTTGGAGATCATTCCGTCGATATGTATTAATGTAAGATCGATCTAAATCTCTAACTGTGGATACAATATTAATTTCGGCCGTTAGACACTCTGATAACATGTCCTCCCTTTTTTTCTGCGATTATCATGTCTGACTTCCTTTCAGGTCTTTCATCTCTCGTTTCTAGTTTTCATTTTTTAGTGTAGCTATATTTTTACTGTAATTCTTTGCCTCTCTTTCTCGTCCTTTTTTACGTCAGGGTTCGGGAAATAGGGAAAACTGCGTACGAAGTCTATAGGTGGGCGAATAAAGACGCTGCTTGATAGCATAAGCGATAAACAGAAAGGGTTCTTCTTTTAACAAAAAGTCTTTGTTTATTAGGGTTATAAGAAAGGTCCTGTTTCAAATGATAGATAGAGAATTTTCGTGAATTTATTGTATTTATTTCATTACAAATAATATTATAATTATGACCGCGCCGCGAAGAGAAGTAACTGAATTTCTCTAATCAATAAAAATGAATGGTTTTTTTGGCGGTTAATTTTGAGTTTCCTAGGGATGAAACCGGAACGCTAAATACATAATTACTAATTATATTCATGCGAAATGGTAACAATAAGCTTTATTATATATTTTAAACGTATTAAATATTAATCATGTTTTAATTTTACAATTGAGCTACATACGCTCTTAGCTTCTTTGTATTAAGTAGATAGTGAGTGACCTTTCTTATAAACTTTTTATTAATTGAGGAAACGAGTTGGTGATAAAAACCGGGTTAAGCCTTCCGTCTATTGTTTTAATGTCTATTATTGTCTATCAACATTTTTAATCAATAATGTCTGTATATTTCAGCTATTTTTGTTATTAATTAATCTTCCAAAATGTTAGGTTAGGTTAGTTATTTTATTTATCAGGGATTGGCAGATAAATGTTACGTTTTAGGGCCGTCAACAACAATTGCAAATACAGATGTCTGTAGGCAGAGGTAGCCTCCGCTATGCTGTTTTGAAGAGATGAATGTGCACCATCCATTAACAGTGCACACTTCTCTCGTACCCGGCAACTTCCAAACTGATTGACACTTGAAAAAAAAAGAATGACTTATATTTGCTCTAATAGGTATGTTATTAAGTGGAAGCCTGATGCGTGTAGTTGGCGAGTAAATTAACGTAGACCTTATAACGTAGAAATGATTTATTCTTGATATAATAGTAAGATGTGCACCAGCATCGCACACAGCTCAGAGAGGAAAGGGAAGAGGGCAAAGACAAACAGCCCATATCTTTTATATTTTTTATAATTTGAGTATGCACAGAAATCTTACACATAATAATAAGGTATTTATAATGAATGTTTCATTGTTTGTCTTGTATACATTCTGGAACTACTAATCCGATCTGTAAAATTATTTTTGCCTTACGGATGTCCGTTTATTGAGGAATATTTCGGACTTTTTCGGATTAACGTGGGTGAACGTGTTTTAACTAATTTATCTCTATAATGTGTCCTTAGGGATGGAAAGGGAACGTTAACCACATACGAAGTTCCGGATCAGTTATCCGTAGTATTAAGACCAGAGTCTAGTTTTGATCAGACTTTAAAATATATGTATGTAACTTTTTTCGGCTGCAACTTGTAGTGAGCATGTGAATAAATAAATAAATAAATAAATAAATTCAGATATAGTTTTTCGACCCTCCTGATGCATCTTCATGATATTTGCGTAAGTTTAACATGTCACCAATATCTGTACTATTTTTTAAAAAATTGATTATAGAAAAGAAAA
The DNA here is from genome assembly GCA_948150575.1 of Tinea pellionella. Classification (NCBI taxonomy): domain Eukaryota; kingdom Metazoa; phylum Arthropoda; class Insecta; order Lepidoptera; family Tineidae; genus Tinea; species Tinea pellionella. Next base: position 6,666,090 of record OX411252.1, read on the forward strand.
AATCACTACGTAAACCCTAATTTTCAGGAATAATTTGTCTTATCTTGATTTTATTCCCAATAATATCTGGACATCGAATAAATAAAATGGTTACGGTCGGACATAGGTTAGTATCTCCTTAATTAAATAAAGTGCTATATGATACACGATAAACGTGAAAACAGGGTAAGCTGCTTCAAACGATTTGACAGTGTTGCCGTCAAGTCAAATATTAACTGTCAGAGAACCTAAAAGTGACTGCGGTCATCTTTTGGGATACATTGGGAGCGTTATTGCATATCTAGTTGTATACATATATCAATGAGTAAAAAACGTTATGTATCGAATGTTGATGTCGCGGCTAAATTGTTACAGGTCGGGTTGGGAGGGCCTTCTTCTTATATTATACATACGTATGTAATCTCTCTCATATAAGACAGAAAGCATATTTTCAAATATCAAATTCTCAAGAACCGCCTGAGGAATCGCTCCTCTTAAATACGTGGGTAAATAATAGTTACATCATTGATAGGCATGTAAGATTTAGTTTAAAGATTAGGTCTAGAAAAAGTCGTGGCTAGTCAATAGGTACCATTGATGACGACGTGGTAACATCCGCCATGGTTAGTTTTTTGCAGAGGTGATTGCCTTCGCAAGAGAATTATCTTGTAAACAGGTTCTTGGTACACATTTAGCCATGATTCTGCAATGTAACCAAGTTTAGAACTTGTATGGGTTTTATTTTTATACTTTTGCACTTAGGGACAATAAATATTGATTAACAAATCGCAGCCTTAGATCATATCTGTTTTAACCCAAAAGATAACCTTTTAAATTGATTTATTAAATTTTTTAGCCCTAGCCAGCCCTATTAAACCCTAATATAATAAACAAACACACGCAGTAAGTAATAATACGAAAACATATTATAATTAAAAATGTCGCGTTTCAGAATCAGTTTGAAAGTAGCCAGGTATAACGACAGAAGTGTCTACTGTCAATCAAGATGCATAGCAATTAATATGCAGCTTAAGGCTGCATAGCGGAGGCGATTGCTGCCTGTAGAAATTTATCTGTAGTACCGCGCCCGGGCTTAATATCAGGCGGAGTGTTGTCGTGTGTATGCCGAGCTACATTTAAAAAAAAAAAGAAAAACAAACCAATTTTATGATTATACCTACCTACAGCTAAGATATATGTACTGAAACTATGTGGATATTTATATACTTTTATACTAATTCTAAAAGTGAATTTCTGTTAAATATTTTATTACACAAGTCGTGTATTCGTTTGTCAAGTGTATATTTAACACCAATCTTGCAATCGTTAGCAAATGTTGAGACATGTTAGTTTCTATCCGTTCTGTTTCCATACATCCGTCATTCGCGTTTGCGGTTACGAGTAGGTACCTACAATTAGCATTAGGTTAGCTTATCAACGTACGTAGCTTGGCATATGACAACACTACGCCTGTGATGTTAGGCTAGAGTTCGGTTCTTGAATGGTACCGAACAAGCAGTCGCCTGCGCTATATTGGCTTGAGGAGAGGAATGTGCACCATCCAGAGTGACAATGTGCAGTGTACTCCTTTCGTTATACCGAACTGATCCCAAAACGCGACATGGTCACTTAATGTTAAATTCGACAGTGGTTGTACTACCCAGGCCGACTAGGCTAATACCCATTATTATTATTGTTATTATGTGTTTGTATATTGGGCTTTAATGGGGCTGACATCGATTGTGAACGTGAGCCTCAAAACAAATAAAATGATTAAAATATAATAATACAATTTATTCTAATGAACAAATACAAAAAGTAAGTCAATGTAAAGAAAAAACAGTCAAATGAACTCGTAAATAAATAAATAATTAACGCATTATCATTATTTATAATAGAGAAACGTAAAAGTGCACATTCATGTCATTTGTCGTACTTACACTTTCATAAATCATGAGCAGTTTTTTTTACGGTAAATTCGAATCGTGTGCGTACGTTAATAATTCAAAGATGATCAGGCGCATAATGGTATTGAAATTAAAGAAATGTTCAAATACAAATAGAAAGTTGAAGTTTAGTGCTTTGCTCGCAGTGTTAGCTGAGATAATTTACGCTTTTGAAAGTGTTAACAAGAAAATAAATAAAATTATTGTACGACTAATTCTTTGCGTACATCCGTCAATGCTAATTGTTTAACAATTGTGCGATATTTTGAATGATTTGTCAGAAATTGCATCATTAGACTCAGTTACAACTTGCCTGTTATATAATTATCAATAAAGAGTATTAAAACGTTTTTTTTATTAATATTAGTTTTTTAAAAGGATTTTCAAATAAATCAAACCATCATGTTATTATAACATTGCTAAGGCAAGCGGCAAGGGGTAGTGAATGTCTGAGTGTAACCAATCAGAGTTCAGAATTATATATTTCACCAACAAGATAAAAATTACAAGTGAGTAATTTTGAGTTTCGTCTCTTAGGTTTCATCGCATAATTTATTCACAAACTTATCCCTTAAAGGAAAGCATTCAGCCTCATGACGGCCAAGGTTATGTAGATCTCCATAAATAGCTAACATAAGGAAATCTTGTTTCTATTTTCTAGTCGTTGTTAGAGAGGCTAGACTTTAGAGAAAATATATTTGTTTAAATGTTGTGCCCAAACACACGCAGGTTAGCAGCTCGTCAATGTAACATGCTACCACTAATTTGTTTTTTTTTAAATATTTATTTTATGTTGGAGCTTTAACCACTAACACTTAAAACAGGCTCCATCAATTCAAACCTTTATAAACATGGTCACAAAATTTTATTAATTCGTTTAATATTTATTTTCGTCTTTATTATATACCAGTCTTGGTTTTATCTTATCTTTTATTATTTAATATAATTTATAAAATATAGTTTTTTAAAATTATTTTTGAAGATAAGAGAGAAATTATTTTTTGCTATGACGTGGCCTGAAATCGTGACAAAGCTACAAAACAATTTTTTTTTTGTTTTGTTAATAAAATCTTCAACAGAGATATAAAAATAAAACCAAAAATAATCCACGTCTCTGACCTTCGTCTTCACTTGTTTAAGGAAGTTAAACCTGTATTTAATAAACTTTAATAAGCTGAATACCTATTTCTTCAACTGCACGAAATGTTATATAAAATTAAAACATATTTTTGTGATTTCCTGCTGTATTTGTTTAGAAAGTTCAATAACATTCGAAGAAAAATGATATATTAAGTGTATGACAATGACTTGTTTTATTGTATTATACCCGATTTAACAAGCAACAATAAAAAAAAAATTACCTACCTTATAGTAGTTTTAAGATGCAAATTGCTCTAAGTATGGTTAGCTTTATTAAGTTTTTTTAAATTTTTTTTATAGCTTATATTCAATAGAAATATACCTATAACTTCCGTTTTGTTTATATCAATAAATAAAAAATCAATCTTTAAGCAAGTCTGAAAATATTAAAATAACAAAAAATCATGATATGTTGAGTCATAATATATTTATATACATATTTAAATATGATTTTTAATTAACTATTAACAAATTTGCTAAAGTTCACAGCCATTACAAGATTATCTTACCTACATTTAAAAAAATCTTAAACAAGTAAGTAGGTAACTCGATATTGAGAACGCATTTATTTGATTTTTTATTCTTATCTACCATTGACACATTAAAACTTCTATTTATTATAGTTTTAGCAAATCATCGGTACTAAAATCAGTTATTTTTGAGCGCAATCTACTAGGGAGGTAATAGACGAAACCGTAACAACGGAGTTTTTTTTTGGAATTATTTATTGTTTGTAATTCGCAAATTACCACACTCCGACACCGATTTATTTGAAAATCTTTAAAAAAAAATAATAATAAAAAGCAAATACCTAACACTAACGTTTTAGTATTGGTAGTGTAATATGTAGCTAAAGGTAATGTCCGCAGTCCTTGTACGACCTAGGGCTAAAGTCGAAACCCAATCCTGTATACTTGTAAACAATGTTACATATTTCAATGGATAAATATTTTTTAAAATTGTAGTTCGGCATGTAACTCCGCTTGGTATAAAGCTAGAGTGCGGTTGGCCGCACTACTGGGTTACTATAAAAAAAAGCTTCATAAATGCTATATTATTTAATTTCGCATTGCCCAAGTTTCTAGTAAACAATGTACAACAGAATTATTATAAAAAAATATTTTGTTCTACAAATAGGTAACAAAGCTTAGGTTCGCACGCTCCTAAAGTCTACAATAAATGTAGCGATAAAAATGTAGTTTTTATCGATCAATTGTATGAAATTGTTTATTGTTTAAATTACTTGGAAAATTAAAGAGGTAATTGGTAGCGCGGTCGAGAAAAGGCTTCGTTCTCAATTATTGTATGTATGTTTGTTTATTTTTAATCTTTCCACATTGCCTATCTATTGTAACTATCTATTGTAGCCCTATATGTCACATTTTGTCATAATATAACGCATAAGCACCGTTCCCAGCGACATCACATTTTGACTTTTCTACTCTGCAACAATTTCTAGCAATTTTAAGTGCGATTCCGATGGCGACTGCAAACTGCAGACCGCAAGCGAAGCTATTGTTTTGCATGAATCGAAGCCGAAACCGATAGAGGATAGACCTCACGGTCGGTGAGACCCTCGCTAAATTCTGACCGGGTACCAATGTAACTATGTTATATGTACTTTAGTCGCTCAGTGTCTGTGATACATACTAGATAAGTAAAAAAAATTAAGCTGCGGTCTGCAGTTGCAGTCTGCAGTTGGCAGTTGCATTTTTAAGCTGTTCTCTTACTCTGTAACCTGTGGCTGTGACAAATACTTACGCATAATGAATATTCAAGCACGTACGCTTTTAGGTACACATGAAATATAAATTTAAAAGCTGGTAGATGTTCGTAGAGAGACAAATATTATTTAATCAGACGGTTTACGCAATAAATTGAATTAAAAACATACCATCATTGTGTTTATTAGATCATTGTGTTTAGTGAAGTCATCATATGAGTTGGTACCATATTTGAGACAATGTAGTTTTATTCATTTTCTCTAAATTACAAGCTATTGTCCATAATAATTGTATTGTTTTATTATGGATAATTATTATAATAATTAACTTTCTGATTTCTTGTCTAGAACGTAGATAGTATATTGTGGTGTTAGTAATTTATAGAAAGACTTATTTTTGTACTTTAAAAATATGTGAAGAATTAAATTAAAAAATCAACACTCACACAATAGCCTGGACTCAAACCCACGTCCTTCGCTATGCGCACGGGTGCTTTGGTCACTAACTACAACAGACTTTGGCGCTCCACGTGACCATGTCGAAATTTTTCCATTCTATCTTTTCATTCGCAGCATTATGCCAAAAATTAATAAAAAAATAACCGATAATTAAATTTAATGTTTTTTTTTTGTATTTTTAAAGTGTGGTTAGATATTTTTTTCAAGAAACATTTATAAAAATATGTATATTATATTTAATCTATAGGCTATCTAATCAGGGGACTCACTTTTATGATAATAAACATAAAATGTTGTCAGTATGTCGTGCTATTTACTCTCGGAAACACCGCGATTTTGCCGGCAGCAAAAATACGCGTAAAATTACAAATTAAATTAAATATTACTACTTTTACCGTCTAAACATTAAGGTTAACAGTTACAAGAACAGTTTTAATTACAAATTGGTGTTATCTTACATTAACATTATATTTTTGTTATGTTAAAGACGGCTCGATAAGTCGGTTAGGTTAAAAAAACAGCATCACTAAAGAAGATTAAATTTAATGAAAATAAAATTTTCGAATATAATAATTGTCGAAAGAATATTTTGTCTGTTTCCTTAACTAAGTGGAGCGTAGAGACACGATACTCCTAAGAATTGCCAAGTTGGTGTAGACTAGAATAAGAAATCTTCATGTAGCTTTTCCGGCCTGATTCCATTACGCGTAAGTTATCGACGGTATTCGTGAATGACAAGATTTCTTTGTGCATGTGATACAGATTGATATGAACCACACAACAATAGTGTGTCTTTAGATGTTTTTCTAATTGTCTCATTATGGTTTGAGTGCCAAGTTAATTAAACAAAACCTTGGTTTAATTCACATCTAAGTCGATGATAAGGTGTCTTGTTTCTGAGCGATGACAGAATTGATGTTGATCTAGACTTCTATGAAGCGGAGACAACTGCTGCTACAGAGAAATCTGTGCAGATAGTAGTTGCCTCTGCTACTTAAAGAACACTATCTAGGTTGATAGGGTACACTGTCTTTCGTTATATACAATTCTGTCTCTTGTTATATCCAAGGTAATTCCCAAACGCTTAATTTAAAATATTTAAAAGTGAATTCATATTGTTCCGATTTAAGTGTGGTTTTATTTCTGTTGTGTATGTTATCATGAAGCGTGACGAGGGCAGCGAACCGTTTGTGGCGACTGCACATGGCGGTCGGAGGGTATCATGCAGTCGACCATCCAACCATACAGCACATTGTGTTTAAATTGTTTAAATAATAAAAAAAACTCTTCTATTGTATGCCTACATTTATTGACTTTTTTTTGTTCCAGATACCAGTGGAAAAAAATGCTCAAGTATATTCGAAAATTCCACCCCCTCGAAGTAAAGATTTCGGTTATTATGGAAAATATACAAATACAGGATCTCATCTGACCTATATGAAACAAAATAATGCATCCGAACCGGATCTAACTAAAAGTGCAATACCACCAGCACCATCAAATGAAGCTAAAAAATCAGGCTTGTGTAAAACATTTCAATCCTTTATACCAAAAATGAGTTTGAACCTGGAAAAAGTAACCGAACAAAATCCGCGTATATTTGATCTGCGTCAAAAACTTAATGAAATCACAAAAAAACAAGATCGTAATGTCGACAAACAAACTAAAGCCTTAATTAATGATATTACTCAACAGTTGGATGATAAGAGTGAAAGTGAATCGGGACCTTACAGTTTGTTATTTGAACTACAATCATCTGAACCTTCTACCTCACAGGCAAATAAGAAAACAATAGAAACTGTACCAATCAAAGACAACTCCTCAGATTCTAAAACACGAATGTTTAGTAACAAGTTACCGAACGTTATAGATTTAGACAATAAACCTATGAAAGAATTCGAATATTCTTGTGAAACCGAACTTGATGCTCCGTCTAACAAGACGTTTAACTTTCATTCAAGATCGGATTTATGTCTGCATTTTAAGCCTCATGTACCAAGCAGATTCGAAAACGTAACACCCAATGACAGTTCAATCAGTAGGCCAAATGAAGAGAATTCTCTTGATGATAGTTTGGGAATATTAACTCCTGATCAAATGGACGATATTTGTTATCTGGACAACGCTTTCTCTCCAACAGTTGAAGGATTACCGATATTCTGCGATAACGATCCAAAGAATTCCCCTGATAATGGTGACACGCCATCGACTGATAAGACTGAAAGCAATTCTGCAGCTTCAACGATGTTTTTACAAAATAATGATTCAAAACACAAAGATAAAGAGCATGTAAATGAACTTAACGACAGCCTTTCCACTGTAACTATTAAACTATCACAAAGTTCTGATGCTGTTGGTGACGATGATTCAAATTACAATGCGCATTTAATTTATGAGAACTCGGAACAATCGCACCATGGAGCTACACCAAACGATTGCTTTATTAATGTAAAAGAGGAGTTTGTTACAAGTATGTTGGAAGATGAAATACTACCATCAATTCATAGTAGTATTTTAGAACCTGTTAGTTCGGTGGCAGATACAAATTTGGATTTGTCTCTAGATTGCAAACATAAAGAAAATATTATGACTGCTCAAAGGATTGAACAAACACCTTCGCCGGAAGAATTGCCACTTGACACATCGGACTTGCATGGAGAAATAAGTACATACTCAAGTTCTCAATTTTCCACGTCTACACTTCATGATTCTCATACGTATTCAGATATCAAAAATGACTTTACCAAATCTATTGAAGTATCTTCTAAAGTATCAAATAGTTTTATAACTAGTATAACAAGTATCACAAGTCTCGATGGCTATCAAGGTGACGGAGAAATGTCCCGGCCAGTAAGCCGAGGTGCCGATCACTCTATTCGTGAAGAGATTATAGAAATGGATTGGCAAAACGTTCCTGTAGCTAGAAGAGCGGACCCGATGACAGACTCCGACTTTTTCACTGAGAGTGATGCTGATGGTTTGGACGATCATATGCACAGAGGAGACAGAAAAGCTCAAGTGATAGACGGTGCACTGTATGGTGGCAAGAATAATAATGGAAACCCTCCCTTGATAGTAAATAGAAATGAAGACTCGTGTATGGATTCTAGTGGAGTTTACACTGATTTAGAAAACCATCGATCTTCACCTGTATTTTTAAATGCAATAGACGATATGTCTCCTGAAGGTTCTACGGTGTCAACACAATCAGAATGTAGTCAGAAAAATGGCAACCAAGCTAACGGATTCTTTGAGTCGAATGTTGTAATAAAACCCCAAAGTCTTGAAGGTCAAGAAGTTACTGAAGATTCTAAAATAAACATTACAGTTTCGCCTATTAACGATAAAGAAATTTGTAAAGATATAATTCCGAAAGAAGAAAAGAAATGTTTTACACTTAAAAAGTACAAAATGCCTAAACGTGATGTACCAAGTAAAATTAAGACAATAATGAATAGAAAGGCGGATGCGGATTCCAGTGTTCAAAATAGTCCTAAAAACGTAAAGAAGACTGATCGTCGCGAGAATTTTGCGAAAAAGAGTTCTTCGATCGAAATAAAGAACGAATATAAAACGAAATCATTCAAAGATATTAAATCGAAAGTCGATTGTTCATTTTCAATCCAGAGATCTCAAACAGCTTGTAGTGTGACACGATTACTCAGTTCAAAATCAACAAATTCAAATGCGAAACCAAAAAGGTACCTATTATAATATTATTCTTTTTCATTCACACTTTATTTCACAGGCTATTTAAAAAATATAAAACTTGGCTTAAAAACATATTGTAATCTTAGAAAAGACGTAAAAAAACGAGAATCAATAAATTTGATAAGCAATTAGGTTGCACCACCCCTGTCCTAGGAAAAGTTGTGATACAGGGGGTTTACTTTACTGTAATTACTAAAATAGAACACAGCCTAAATTGTTGTTTTACTTACAGCCGCCACATGCGTATGCGGATGGAGCTAGGATCAGCTAATGGAAGCGGTAAAAGCAGCCTCCACAGTTCCCAAAGCGACATCAGTGCGAGCAGTACTCCTCTGGGAAAACATTCTACATCTAGATTTCCATTACTTCGTAAGTACTATATTATATCTAGGTACATATTTGTTTACATACATAACAAAAGGTCAATGTGAGCGTACATTTTTATAGTCTTTTGGTAAACATTAATCCACGCCGATGTTCATTTGTCGTGGTAACACAAAGTACAAACCAATATCTGCTAAACCTTGAAACAGTTCATTTGTTTTTCTGTGACACCAAAACGTAATTTATTTGCATAAAATTAGGTAGGTAGGTATATACTTTTTTCGGCATGTGATTACACTCTTGTCAATTTCAACTTCGATGTTAAGCTAAAATGTGGTCCACAAACGGGACAACTGCTACAACAGAGAACCCTGAAATAGTGGTAGTGATACTACAGCACGACAGACTAGACTAGACACTTATACCTACCTATAATACATTATTGCAACATGTATTGGCCTACTTAATTAATTATTACGTCTGTATATAAAAAATATTTGGGCAATAATTATACATCTTAAATCAAAATACCAAAAACGCATTATTCGTGGTGCATTCCAACGTTTGCAACTATTTAGCTAAATTATCTACTTATAAATAGATTTTACGCGTTCATGAACTATATAATAATAAGATAGATCGTAAACGATCTAGATTAAAACAACAAAATTAAGACAGATTGTGTGTTGTATGTTAGAAACAATTTCAATGTTCAATGTTATCATGTAGTAAACAGTAATGATATTGTGAAATAGTAGGTATGATATTTCCTAATGAAAAAAGTGTGTTTTTATTTCGTATAAGAGCGCCTATATCTATTAAATCTTCGTGTTTTCAAGCAAAATAGTTGTTAATATAAAAGTTGTAATAATTTATTTTCAGGCGTTTAGTTCTTAATGAATCAAATCACGTCCGCATTATGTATTCAAGAATATATTACAAATTCTTTATTTTAAGTGCTTACAAGTTAAAAGGATTTTGTGTAGATGTTTTATAGTTTTGTCAAATGACCTTGGGTTTGGCGATCGTTGAAGCATAACATTATTGCGTATAACCAGTGTATAACAAACGTGTGGTAGTTAATTATCGTCTATGTGTTATGGGCCTGTTCGAGGACATTTGTTTTATAATTATGAAATATTAAATTCACATGCAATTTCATTGTGATTTATATAATGCCTGATTAATATTTGAATAAGTTTTTGCATCAATTTATTTTGCTATATTTTTTTCGCAGGCGTTATTGGCATTCGATGTTTGCGTACAAATAAATTTTTAGGAGTTTTTTTTTACTTGAATTTTATTAAAATACTATCGATAAATAGGTTCTTAATATATTTAGATTCTTTAAGACAAAAATATAACCTTTGTAATCCTCATTATCTTAAGATCACGTAATATAAAGTTTAATTCATAAATAAGAATAAAGTTCCGGTAGTTACGCATTTTTACCGCATAGGGATTGGAGATCGATTCCTGTGTAAGGTCAACTCATATCCAGTTGGCGACGGGATTCGAATGCGGGGATGTGATAGCGACTTGAACGAGACTCGGCTTTCTGACAATACCGGGCGCCAGTCAGTCGTGAGCGGCGCTCGCCGGTCGACCGCGTGCGCGACTTTCGTGACGTCACGTTGCATCGCGGAAAATCAATGACATCGTATGGGTTAACGCCGCATACCGTATTTTCTGTAAGAAAACGCGAAATATGCTTAGAATGACTCGAAGTGGAGTGTTTGATGCTTGTACCAGCTGAGAATTATTACCAATATGCTTTATAATACATATTTATTTAAAAAAAAAATTGGTCGTCATAATTTTTTCGTTTGTTTATAATTTCTCATATAAATATTATGTTTTATGGTGCAGTGATTTATATTTCGTACATCTGGTTATTGTTTAGTTTAATAGTTAGAATGTCACCGCAAAAGGAATGTTTAGCCATTTTTGTCTTCATAGGTTTACAGTCGACCGGTTAACATTGTGCTAGATTCCATAGAGCCTGACAAGTGTTCAGTGTGAAACATTGTTATTTCTATTGTAAATAGAAAACTATCTAGTAGGTAATAAAAGTTATTTATGTACATATTATGTGCCTTTGAAATACATAGATATTTTGTTGTGAAATGAATAATGGAAAACGTTACATTTTAAATAACGTAACTGTTGACCGCAAATTCGCATGCAAATATAATATTTAAAACAAAAACAAAAAGATTAAAAACCAAATTTACAAATTACAAACAAACATTAATTGACATAATAAATATTATTTTATAATAACATAATATATTTTACGTTTTACTAAAAAGTATGGTTATAATTAATAATAAGATAAGTTTTAAATAAGGTTTTAAAAATATAATTTATGAATATTTTATAAGGCATCTGATAAATTTCCTGCTACAGTATTATCTATAATCGCGTAATGTTACATACGAATTTTTAGCAACTATATTCGAGGTCACTAGCATTAACGCTATCATTTAATCTTTAAGTATGAGAGTTACTTAATTATAACCTTTTAAAATTAATGAAATTTGCATAATTTTCCGACATTAAATTAATTTTCAATAGTGATTTAATATTAATCTGCGTATATTTAATTTAATGAGTCCTAGCTGACGGGGCAAACTTCGTACCGCCTCAGAATCAACAAATAAAAAAATCATTTCTGAACGACTTTTAAATTTAATTGATTTCTAAACGACGGGACGAACATCAAATGTTTGACATTCAAAACCAAAGGAATAGTTTCTAAGGGAAAGCGAAATTGTTGTTTTTACTATATTCCAAGCATTTTTTTCATATTTACTCACCTTTTAAACCTCCCCTGGACTTCCACAAATAATTCAAAACCAAAATTAGCCAAATCAGTCCAGCTGTTCTCGAGTTTTAGCGAGACTAACGAACAGCAATTGATTAAAATAAAAAAACATCATTTAGGTTGGCTTAATTGCGGCGATTGGCTGTGTACATCGGTTCTCTTAGCTAGTCGAAAACACATATCGTGCTATTGTATCAAAAGGTCCACTATCAAGATACCCTCGCCGATTTAATAGATTGCTTACATTTTGGTACTTTTAGACGAAACTCGTGTCTTGATTAAACCGAAGAAAACGGTTATCACAGAGAAATGTATTCAGACAGCAGTCCCCTCGGCTCGGAGACAAATGTGCACTAAGCAGTGGCGTTCCGTTGTTTCTGCCTATCCCTGTGGTAAAAAGGCGTGACAATTGTTATTGTTTGCAGATTAAATTTTAATTAGAACTCAAATAACTTTTAAACCACTAAAAATCGTTGAAGATACTGGGCTCAGGGGCTAAAGTTAAAAGCTAATCGATAGTTGTAGCTTGATCGAATCGAAAACAAATTAGGTGACAGTGAAACGTCACGCTTTGTATAAAAAAGTTTTTCGAAAGTACAGTAAAATGTTTAAATAATAAATGATAAAGTTCACAGTGATGACAAAACAAAAGCACTTAATGATCTAATTTTTGTTTATGCAATACATTCGTTTAACAATAAACAAACGTAACAATAGACGTTATGCAACACGAGAGACTTAAATATATAAGAATATTAATAGATATTAAAAAAACCTATTAAACCACTTCCTGTCAGACACCGTGTCGTTTGTCATTATCACACTCCGCCTGATGTTAGGCTAAAGTGAGGAAGTAACTGCTATCACAGTGAAAAGCCTGCTATGCCGGCTTGAGGAGACAAAGGTGCATCCATTGATAGGGCATACTCGGCATACTTTTATTGTCCGCCTGATGTAAAGCCAGTGTACGCACCGTGTAAACAACTGCTATTACAGATAAATTTCTATAGGCATCAGTCGTCTTAGCTATGCCGGCTTGAGCAGACGAATGTGTACCATCCAGATTGACAGTGCACACTTCTCTTATTATATGAATTTTTACTATTATAAATTAAATATGAGCTTATTTAAGTGGTTACCTACACTTACGAGTAACTACTGCTCCTAACGCCACCTAGTTACTTAATTAGACCGGTTTTCAATCATTAAGTAGTTTAGTTGCAGTAGAGGTGGGGCTTTAGTTTCCTGGACAATCAGGAAGTCATCGATTTGCCGTACTGAACCATCTCATCGACAAGCGGGTAGTACTTTAACTGTTGAGATGTTGTATACATTAAAATACTTAGGATAATAGGATAGGATATCGTCGTGTTAATCGGTTTTTACATTCATCTCCTCGAGCCGGCATAGCGGAGGGGGTTTTCTGCGCTAATAGATCGCACGTTTAACATCATGCGTAGTGTAACTGGAACTTTATTAGTTTGCTCTGGCGGTATAACTCAATTAGGGGTACAATATAGCAAATTGGAATTACTAGGAATAACTGATTCGTACCTTTCACCGATTTCATGGTGAACGAGCGTGTCTTGTGCACATGCAATAGCCGGTGCCCGATATCGCTAATTGAAAGAGATAAATCGATTCGAAAGTGTATTCTGATTGTTGTCCTGTATTCTACCATGCGGTTCTCCACCTAATTAGTTAATCCGTATGGACTTTAATCGTGTGCCTTTATCTTTAATGGGTTCCACTTTTTTTATTGGAACAACTTTAGACCACTTCTTGCTCTGTTGTTAAGATTTTTTATAGTATCTCAATATGAACGGGAAAAACTGCTATCGTAGAGAAATGTCTGTAATCGCCTCTGCTACGGGGCCTTGATTTGATAAAAAATAATACCTAGTGTCTTGTTTATTAATTTTTTAATCACACATAGTTTGCCTTTATTTTTTTTTCAAAAAATATGCTTTTATCGAGTGAATTATCGTCAAATAAAGCAACAATTATTTGTCTAATAATAATAATAATTAGTTAAATAAATACTGAAAAATAAATAAATAAATGAAAGTGAGATTATTTTTTATAGTCGTACTATACTTAATTCGAGTGTAGTTATTTTTATGATACGAACAAATCGATTTGATTCGAAATTGTCTATTGGAAAGTTGTTTTATCTATTAATTTTAATCTCATACTAAATTTTATTGATTCTATGAAATTTCTTTATTACTATTCTTTTGAAATTGTAAAGCTTTAAGTAGTTATATTAAAATCGATCAATATATCGATTTCATTTATGATGGTTTACTCGTATTTCTATTTTCAATAACATCTATAAGAGAGTCGTGCTCGCAAACAATAACCTCGCGTTCTAATTTGGCAAAATTTCAGTTGGTATAAATGTAATTTTCTTTATGATACTAGCTAATATAAAATTATAAAAAAGTAAAAAAAAAATTAACAAACGAGATAGCAACTTGCAGTGAATTTTTTTACCTAATCGAGGGTTTTCATTGGCTTGAGTAAGCCAAGAGTACCAGATTCATTTATTTAGAATAGTCTCTAAACAAAATGATTACGGATAATCATTTTCGTAATTAAACGTTAGGTATTAATTAAATTTCTACTTAAGAAAGCTTTTCACTTAATTGTTTATTACCATACTTAATACAATAAACTAATAAGGAATTCCACCTGATACGTCAAACTGTGAATGCGGTGAAATCTGCGCTGGAAGTGGTCGTTGAAACGAGTTCTTAGTTCCCATCTATTCTGGTCCATGGATTTGTTTGACGTATACGAAGCGTTGACCCCGAGACGCAGCTAGTATGGCAAACTATCAGCTGACGCTGGAGAGCTGAATGATCTTATATATATCAAATTTCAACTATTTATTCACCTCAAATTATTAGGGCGGAATAAGCAGAATTCAAATACGTTGTTGAGGAAGTACCTATACTGATTGACACCGCAGATTTGTTCATGTACTCGTATAACCTAATCATGGTAACAAAGAAGATCTATTTTGACGGTATTTTTTAAAAAGTGGTTTAGGATAATATTTATAACAATTTTGAACTAAATTGTGAATTGAAATTAATAAAAAAAATCTTTATTGATAGTAACATATTTATACATGTTAAGGTGGTTCCGATCCACAGATTCTGCTACCATGTTAAGGTAAATGGAAAGATGGAATGCGATAGATTTATATTTTTGAATGGAGTGACGTCCGACAGTTACATTTTTACAAAATTGTTGAAGCCTCTTTCCGATACTTTAACAATACATAGTTACATGGGTTGAGGACCTCGTACTAGATGAGAGTCTGTATTATGGGCGTCCTCGCTCTTTCCTAAAACAATTTCATGATGTAATAAGTTTTTTTTTATATTTTTTGCAATTTATAACCTCTAGGAGTAATGGGAATGTATAGATTCCAAAATTATTGATTTACTTAGAACATAGGCTTTTTTAAAACTAGATAATACCTTTATATCTTACATAACGTTATATTCAATTCCTGACCCTCACAAATATCGATTTTGTTTCCGATTACATAACATCGATTTGGGCCACCTTTTCATACAATGATCGCTTTTTTAGCCTCAACACCTAAACAATTCAAAACAAGGTTACGTGTCATTTGACCTACATAGACATCATAAGCTTTAAAAGCCTTCATGACTTACAATTATTCATGGAGTAGTGAGTATACCCCACGCAATTTAGAGACGAACGCTGTGACATAATTTTAAACTATTATGTCAAGAAATAATACAACCTATTTGATTTTCAATACATTATTAAACTATGAACTAGATCTAACAAAAATTTAGGTTATTTGATTCGAACAATTCGTGTACTTAATTACTACGATTAGGCTTAGTTTTTCATTTTATTTATTATACAAAAAAGTGGGGCAGGTTTAGCTTTCATAATAATTTCCAAAAATACACACATTCTATTTCTTGGTAATTTTGAGTCAAGAGCAGACACCCACTACACATTTGAAGTTTATTTTACTAATAAACGTTCGCCTTCTCCGAAGCGGCTGTTTTCGCAAGTTTAATGTGCCATTCGTATTTAACAATTAACTTTATGTATAGATAACATTGATAGGTCATCAGCCTCGAAACTGATCAAAGGTATCCGCCAGCTGTAGACAATAATAGGTCTTTTAACAACATCTCGAACGTTCACTCCTTGAAAGGGAAACTTGGCATCCTTTTACTGTTATAATTATAGTAATAACCTGTCACCTGTTTACGACAGCCCTAATGAAGCTGCCTCATAAACATGTTTCATGATCGACAGACGACTAACAATGTAATCATCCCAATTACAATCATCTGCTCGGTGAATTTTACTTTTTCTTTTTATGGTTGCCGCTGGTCTGCCTTTCTGGCCTTATTTTTTGTTATAATCAAATATTAGAAGCGACATTCGAAACTGGTCGTGCAGTACCGTATTGCTTCCAATAGTGTTTTATACCAGTTAGTCAGGTGTGATATTGAGGCACTGGTCTTTGTAAATAAACTGGTTGCTTTAAGATTGTATTATAACAATTTTAAGTTGGTAACAATATTCACACTAACAGCGGCGGAGAACGTGCTCACATCTACATAAATGACAAAAGTTGTATCTGTTTTATCCATTACTTTAAAAATGAGCAATCAAAAGTTTAAAGCCCCGTAACACTTATAGGGTGGGTATGAGTCGCGAACGGATTTTAATTCCACGTCCTGTGTGTTGTCGTCCATATAAGTACATGGAATTAATTGTGTTGTACTACGTCCCTATGTGTGTTTTGGGCTTGAGAGTCACGCCTACTATGCTCGTACTCTCTATAGTTAATGTCGTGAGAAGATTCCATATAGAAGCACGAGAAGCGTTACTTTGAAAGCGAAATAATTGCATCCCAAGTCACATCGCATGGTTTTTGCACCGTTGCCAATCGCAAAGAACATCTCTGTTCACATTCATTGTGCATACTCGCATGTATAATTTCCCTGTCACGTTTTTGCTCTTTAACGTATCATTTAGACAAGATATTCCGCAGATTCATCCAGTTTTTCGGTTCTAGTTGAAATAATTGATAGATCGCGTGTTAGCTATTCATGATTGAACGCTTTGCAAATTATAACGATGGCAGCCATCGGATTTATACACTTCTTTTTCCAACAATCTACATCATTATTAAAATAATTCAAATAAATATTATGTAATGCATTAATAAATGATCAAGTAAGAGTATTGAAAGTGAACCAATTATTTACATCACGTACATGTCAGTGATTATAATGCGGTATCGTAATGCGTCCCCATTAGTTGTTCGACCTTACCTCGAAGCCCCCTCTGACTCCGACGCACTTAAAAAAACTACTTCTTTTTATTGTTAATTTAGATTTCTATATCAATTATAAACTGCGTTTAATCTACTTCAATTGTTTGAAATAGTATACATATCATAAAATAGTATGTATAACTATTAGGTTTACAAAATTTGACTTGTTTTATCTGTGTATTATCTTTTTTGTATTACTGTGTTTTATAAACAGTTTGTTGTACTATTTAAAATAAATAAATATCACACAATAATTATTTATTTCGCATAAATGTTGTCAAACCAAACTATAAATGTTATAAAACGTTGCATTTCAAATATATTTAACAAATATCAGTAACCGTGTCAGCATCGATATTGGTTTATAAATATTCAGCTGTGAATTCAAGAGCTTTGCGGTAAATCCAACGAACCAGTCTTGTATAGGGAGATAAATTTTATCCCAGAGAATGTAGGCATTACCACTGGTTTCCGTCAGCCTCATGCACCGCCCGAAGCGAAAACTCGAAATAACGGAACTAACTTGTCATGCTTACTTACGAATGTAAAGTGCTATTACCTACTATACACTCAGAATTTTGACTTTAGGTAGGCGCTTGTATTAAAAATATTTGATCATTTTGAATATTAAAAAAAATATTTTATTTTATTTTATTTTATTTAAAAACTTTATTGTTATTCAACAAAAGGCGAGCTTAATGCCGCAAGGCATTTTCTTCCAGCTGGCCTTCGGGAAGCAGATACGTAATGGTTACGGGTAGTAAAAACGATTAATCTATAATATAGATAGAAATACCAATTATATTCTCAGATTTTGTACCAATAATACAAATACCAATTATACTTTTGAGATTTTTTATAATTTTTTTTCTTTATAATTTAAGCATATTTCATACAGGTGTAAGGAAACTTAGCGATGTAATAAAGCATCTATTATTATATAACAATAGTTTCCATTGTTACAAGCGAAATCACTGAACACAATTGAATGCTATCAAACTTTAAAAAAAGTTTGTTACTAATAAAATCTTGATTTTACTTTACGCTTTCTACGTCAATAAAACTTAACAATGATTAGTGAATTTATATTTATTATTCTTTAAATGTCCGAGCCGTAAAAGAGGCAAAATCTATTTTATGACTTCTAGATAGCATTTGGCATTTGTAATTCTCTATCATTTCACTTCGCGTTGTAGGCGGTCGGGAGGATATTCGAATTACTTCGATGGTCATTGACAGTACGCATGACCATTAATTCTGCGCACGTACACTCGCAATGCTCGTATAGAATCAGCTCAGGCCGGAAGGTGTCAATCTGTAGTATTCTGTAGCGTTCTATGGTAGTTTATTTTATATGATACCGAATGAGCAACATAGATTCTAAATAGATTCGAAATGAGGCCACGGTTGTAAATTTTCATTTAAACTATTGCATAAAGTACAATACAATCGTAGAACAGTTTATGAGGACTCACATATGGCTCAGATTCATATACTAAGTCGTAATTTAATTTTATCACCTCTCATTTGATTTACTATCTTTTCAAATAATCGAGTATCAATTTTGAACATAAAATTGGAGATATTCTCAATTCAATTTAACATATTCTTCGAAAGTAGATATTGAAGGAGTTTTCTCTGTTAAACAATTGATCCTTTACTAGTTTAGTGTTGTGAATAATGTTATTTCTCATCGCGATCGTCGCGTTCAATGCATCCATTGGCGCATCGCCAGTCGGTAGCTGGTGTTGTTTTGTTTATTACGAAATTCCGTCTTCCAGCAAAACTGTTGCAGTAGAGCGACCTAATTCTATATTCCCTATCGTCTCTTAGATATGTGCCTCGACGTCTATTTTCACCATAGTTTCACCTATTTCGAAACTAGTGTTTATGCGACATTATTTATTATATGGATTCACTTTTAATTAATTTGTTTCAGCTAATAATCTAAATTAGTTTTTAATTTAAAAATAAATGTGTTTTTCGTGTATAATAGTAGGTAAATAAAATTACTAATGCATTCAGCAAAAGGTCATTCTGTCAATAGGTTGAAGGGCGAATCGATTGTTTCGCTGAATCGATATATTATAATCATTGCTTCCTTTAGTTCTGTTCTGATTTGCTTCAGTAACTTTATTGTCGTATTATCCAGCTATCTAAAGAGATATCGGATATTTTACTGTTATAGAAGTTATTGTCATGATCAATTTTGTAGGATTATAGGCATGGTTTGAGCTGAGCATATTGTTCTTCTCCTTGAAGGAGTGTTGTGTTTCATATTGTCGTGTATTTATGAAGGATTCGAGTCTAATTATACGTAAGTAGATACCAGAGAATTCTAGTCTTTAAAGGTATCTTATCTTGTAAGTCTTAATTATGAAATTGTCAAAAAAAAACTTTTTTATAAATAGATTAGTACTTAGCCATTATTTATAGCAGTTGCGTGTTTGATTCCCTAAGTTAAATTTGCATCGGCCCCTTTTATTCTTGTAGGATCGAAGTTCTGCGTACAGCAATGAGGGTTTGGCACAGTTTGATTCGAACGTTGGTCCTAAAACAATGTGTTTTTACTAAGTTTTAGCTAGAATAAGTGAATAAGTTCTTGTGAATTCTAAATATAGTTAAAGTATGATGTCATTTTAACGTTGATTAAACATTTTGAATACACGTTTAGGTTACGGTAACGAGTTTATTGAATTATGGAATTTTATTTCCATATACAGAAATTATGAGTTTACTTAATTCCGAAAAGTGACCCCAAAACTCCGCGTATATAATATTAAATCTAATAATAAACAATGATCTGTGCTTTTTAATCGTTAATTAATGAAGGTAAAGTTGTTTTTAAGGTTCGAATAATAATTATGACATATTTATATTTAGTAATTACAAAGTTTGCTTATTATGGTTATTATAGTTTAAAGTGTGATGATATAAAAGTTTAAAGTCACTCTGGTGCCACCACTTTCCGTGAAGTGTATCCGTAAAGTGGCCTAGTCGCGTTTCGACCTAGTCGCTTGAAATTAGTATGAGGAGGGTGAACTTCAACCTAGACGGTGTTCATTCGCTTTTCAAGCCGGCATAGTGGAGGCTACTGCTGTCAGCACACATTTCACTGTGGCGGTAGGGATTGCACTGTAACTTAATTAACTTCAGGCTAATAATTTTTTTTTGATTTATCTATTGCTTTGAAAATATATTAAAGATAAACTTAACATAATAATATTCTCTTCACCTTGAATGTTAACGTTTCTCATGTGATACCTAGCGGTGGGGTGCTAACTGATGGTACGTGTTTTGTGCCGTGTTTAAACAGTCTGTGTTTATACATTGTGCTTGTTGACACTGTCATGTAATCGACATCGTGTATGTAGCTATCGTGATGTTTTTAGTGTACAAAATTGTGTCTTTTATTCTTTGGATATTTTCAAGTATTTTATATTTAATTTATTTTCCAAATATAATTTATGAATTTAATCGTTAAGCGGAATTAGTTAAAAAATAATAATAATTTTTCTTTCAAACTATATTTTTTGCGGCTTACTATTAATTATTTTTTAAAAATAAGTTTAAATATTTAAAATATTCCAAACGATGCGCTCATCCTAAAAATTTCTAATGTGATAAAAATTGATTAAAAAAAAAACCACAGCGAAACACATGATCGAATTATAAAATAATAACATGCCAAAAATAAAATAGGAATTGCTAGATTTGTTTATTATCAATTTATGGTGAAAACCTTATAGAAGTTTTGTGAAATTGAATAGACAATTTCCCGTTCCCATTCCAACCTTACGGAATCCCCTACACGAGGTAAAATATTTTAAAAAAATCAAAACATTTTTTTTTTTATTGTAGCTCGACATGTGACAACACTCCGCCTGATGTAAAGCTAGAGTGCAGTCCATGAATGGAAACAACTGCTACCACAGAGAAATCTCTACGGGCTGCAGTCGCCTCCACTATGCCGGCTTGAGGAGACGAGCATGTACCATCTAGATTGACAGTGCACACTCCTCTCTTATACCTGGCTACTTTCAAACTATCCCCGAAACGCGACAAGGTCACTTCACGGGTGTTACATTCGAAAGTGGTGGTACTGCCCCAGGACGGCAGACTGGAAAAAAAACATCCCACCTTACGTTAGGTTAGCATTTACTAAATGACATCAAGATTCGTTCAACCGTTTAAGCGCAATTGGGTGACAAACAAACAAACTTTCACATTTATAATATTAGCGTAGATTAACGCTGTAATGACGCTCATCCTATTTTTAGTTGAAAGTAATTTACTTAAACAGGGCCTTTTTGAAATCATCATTAATCTTAAGAACTCATCGTGACGTCAAAGTACAAAATGTTTTCATGTTTTGCTTGAGTCTTGAGTCATAATTTGTAAAGTGTACAAGACGTGTAATACATTAGAAGCTTGATCTTTCATTAGGTATTATTTATTAACTTAGTATATTATACAGTTATTTTGAAACGTAACACCCGTGAAGTGACCCGGTACACTTAAACCCGAATGGTGCACATTCGTCTCCTGAAACTGGCACAGTGGAGGCGATTGCTCTCAATTTCATTGTGGTAGCAGTTGTTTCTGTTCATTGACCGCTCTCTCGCAGCTTAATATGAGGCGAATTGTCGTCATATGCCGAGTCACTATAAAAATACCGACTTGTTTAAATATACCAAAACAATTATACTATCTAAACTTAGAATTTGAAACAAATTAACCTCACCGATTACATCAGGCATTTAAATATGATTTCTTTTGAAGTGTTTGGCGTTAAGTATGGGCATCAATCAGAGAAAGACAGTCGGTGCGGCCGTAGCTTGTCATTAACTAGATAAAGGATGTTATTTTTGTGCCCAACCAACCGTTCATAGACGGCGGGATTTTTGTCTCTCTCTATTTATAAAGCTACTGTGGACAAATCTGTGGGAACCTCATAATAATAAACCTAAATAAGATTCTAATTTATAACTGCTGTAACTTTATTTGCTTTTATTACATTAATATGGCGAACAGGAAAGTCGTAACCAATATTAATGGTTTATTTTATAAGGTTTTTATTTTGATAGCAAAATGGACCGAATTTATAGCAACATTTTTACACTTTAGATGTTATTTAAAGTTTGGTGTAAATCAAATGTTAGAAATAAATATGTGAATTATGAATATTAATAACACATGCCTAATGGAGTTTAGAGGGACGCTGTTTAATCGTCTACATCAAAGCAGGGTAATCTAAATATTATTTTATCTTGTTTCTCTTGGAAATTTAATCAAGTTGGTTTAGGTGAGGTACTTTGATTGTATCATACATCCTCTTTGAGCTTTGTTCTAAACGTATTCTTATCTTCTTATAGTTCATCTATTATCTCCTTGTTAGTTCGGCTAACTACGATATGTCTATATTAAACCAGTGCTTGCGTTATAGGCACTTAATTAGTTCACGCCCATGTTTCTACTACTGGAATATACAAAATCTATGTAGCACCCTCTTACAGCGACTTCTCTCTTACCATTTTCATCTCTTCATGTTTCTACGATGGTTTTTCCTCACCTGACCCTTTAGCAGTTGACGAATCTGCTTAAGAAAGGTATTTCTTCTGACACCAATCTCCTTTCATTCATCCTTTCCAAATGACCCTATTCCTCTTTCCAATCTGATCACTAGACCGTCCTTTGAGCTCGCAACCATTCCTTTCCACTTTTTAATATACATAAATTTGTTTAATAAGTAAAGGTCTTAGTTTTGTTTGTTTTGGTTTCGCATCTGTTTGCGTTGATCAGGGTGTATTCTCGAGACCTAAAACTATTTTTTTTGTCAACATTTTTTGAGTCATTTAGTCGTTTCTTCAAAAGTAGTAGTTTCTATTGGCTATCAAAAGTAGAAATGAATCTTTAAGTCGATTAAATTCGAGAATAGCTCTCTTCATCATCGTTCTGATACCCTTAGTACAGGATAGTCTAGTCTGAGGTCACAGCTTTGAAAGTTTTATATAATATTATGAATTATAAAGTCATTAATCTGTGCTCTCCAATTTCGGAATTAGGCAAAAAATAAATATTAAAAATTAATTATGTTGATACAAAAGGTATAAATCAAATTGTAACTAATTAATGTGTTTTATTGTAAGTTATTTAAGCTCTAAACAGGCTAAATGTACGTGTAATAGGCAGTGAGTCGACAACGAAAATAGAATTGTGCAGTGAAATAATTATATCAGCGTACCTAACGTATGACTCTTTGTTTAAGACCGACAACACGTGTGTAGTTTGTCCTTTTATTTACCTTTGAGATATTTGTTGGCTTTTCTCCTGCCTTATCGTCAAACAATTGACATTCTTTAATTTTAAACATTGCATAAAATAGTCTGTTTTTGCGTACATCTTTTAGTTACATTTTTCGTTTAAATATAATTATCTGATAAGATAATTTTTAGGTACAATATTCTCAGTTGGCATCTCTTAATTTATTAATTTATACTTGTTTAAAAAAAAAATTAATATGAATTGCCGTCGTGTGTCGTCAATCGTCATAGCCAGCATAGCTGAGGCGACTGGCGAGATATTTCTCTGGTAGCAATTACTAACGCTCATGGACTACACTCTATGTAATAATAATAATTTATTTGTAAGATTTTCGTGGGCTCAATTAAATAAATGACAAATATTTACAATATTAATAATATTTAAACATTAAATACATATAATATAGAAATGTTATAGTGAAAATAATAATTCGGTAAAAAAAACCTTTGCGTTTTACAAACTTACGAAAAGTTATGACACTAATTTCAAATGTTAAACCTAAATTGCAGTAGTAATGAAGACACAATTTTAAACACGTTTCCTGTGAGATAACGTTAGCGTTTATTGTAAACACTTAAATTCTGTGATAAAGAAAAAAATAGTAATCTTTAATAACTGTTGTGAAGTGATAGTGACAAATGTGGACTGAACGTAGACAGTGAACGAAATGGAATTGCGATGAGAATTAAAATAAAAAACGTGACGTATTAAAAAGGGCACTATGGGTGCGCAAGGGTCAAAAGAGAAGCTCTATAGAAGCAATTCTGAGAAGTATCCATCGAAATTGCCAGTACCTAATGAGAAAAAATATAAAGTTTCCGTGAACAGGGAAAGATTTGGATCTTTCGGTGGTAGAGGTAAGTGAACTTATTGTGAACAAGAAATTAATTTGATAAATTACTTTTAAAGGTAAACTATTTGAATCATGGCTGAACCTCTAATTGATATTTAAGTTCTTTTATCGGTAACATGTGGGTTTTTGTTTGGGTTATTGACCTTTTGTCTTGTACAAGTTGAAGGAGGGTGAAAGGTGAAGGTAATGCGAAATGAACACGAAAGAAAAAGTTCATTAATTTATCAAGTACCTACCAAATGAATATATAGATATGTGTACCTTATAGGTATGTAGTAGCCATAAGTGTTTAGTGTGTGTAAAAATGAAGACTTCTTTTTTTAACATATATATCTTTGTAAAGAAATTAGATATAACAGTATGAAACGGTGTTTTCTATATTTTTTTACTAAAACCCAGATCCGATATACTCCATACAAGATCTTAACTAATGCAGATAGCAAATTCTTCCGAAAGATTTTTTTTTTAATTTTACAAATAAAAAGAGCTGAATTTATAGATTTGTTATTCCCGTATGTGAGTCAAATGAGAAAAACATCACTCTTTTTGCAGTCCCACCGTGGGCCTCGGTGTAAAGTTTATTCGTGTACAAACAAACAACTTTGTTAGAACTTTTTTTTCTTCATAGAAGTCGTTGGCTTGGCAAAATGTCGCGAGTTCAAAGTAGCTGAAGAGTTCTTGGTATTAGTTAACTATAGAACATTGACTTGTATTCATTTTAAATGTAACCCTAATTATAAATTACATAAACTTTTAAAAAATATTATTTTATTACAATCATTTATCATATAATTAGGTAATTATGTGCAAGAAAAAATAAATTCTAGTTATGGAGTGTCATTGGTGAAACCTTAAAAGTGGCTGGTGAAGCCATAATCTTAGCCCACGTGTTCGGTCATGGCACCGCAATCTCTATGTTGCATGCATGTAAATTAAAGTCCACTGTCCAATGGAGCATAATAATTGTGAGAAAATACTGAAATTGTACGAGTCTTATCCAGGCGTACAAAATAATGAAGCTTTCTTTATTGAACTTTATAGTGTTAGAATACGGATTGTAAATAAAATGTAATTATTTTTTAATAATATATTTTCCTAATGCGGTTTCCACTCAATGTAATTCCGCCCAATATTCCTTGATCTGTGTAGAAAAATCGATAGCGCATGGATACCCAACCAAATTACTAAGGTGACCAACTGCCCCTGTCCACATGATGACCACTATTATTCACCAGTTCCATTGGCACACATCTTGACTAATGTGTGGAGCTGCCATAAGAATATAATGATGTTTAGCGGAACAAATTATTTAACAGGTTTTTATTGTAAACGTGCTCGTTTTGTTATCTTGCAAATAATGTTTAGAATAATTACTTCCACGTAAATTATTTATATGTAAAAGTAATTCTTAAGATTCGTGAAGGTTTTTAAAGAATTGTAGGCAGACTGATGATGGTTATTAACTCAGTCTGTCGTCTTGGGGTGGTACTATCACTATCGACTGCAGTAGTTATCTCCGTTCATGGACCATACTAGACCAGCCCGAGCCTGTCCGTAATCGTTGACTTGGACCTTTAAAAGTACCTATATTAAAATATGTTTTTGTCTTTGTGTCTGTGTTGAATTAAGTACAATTAAAAATAGTGTCCATGGGAACTTTAAACCAATTCATTCGCAACATCCAATTGTGAAACTCACCGTTATTTTTCCGATAACGGTGTCGTGTTATCAACTATCTTGTTCACGCAGCTATAGAGTGGATAACGTGAGATAAATCAATGACATACTGATTTAAAATTAAGATAGAGGCAATCGTGTGATGAGTGATTAGTTATATTTCATATAATTTTTCCTTCACTTGTAATTCTTGGCATGAGTTTATAATTGAATCATGCCAATTAGTTTTTTTTTATTTACAATTCATCTTTAACTATACTCACCATGTAACGGCTCAAATCTAGACTTTTAATATTGTGAGGATTGCATAAATTAAAATAAAAAACATGTAGAATAAATAGAAAATAACCATTAAATTAGTATTTACTTATGTTTTTTTATAACTACTTTTTTTTCTTGCGTAATGATTAATTTCTTTTCACTTTTCATTTTTTACTACTTTTGAGGAAACGATTTTCTATTAGCTAAAATATTTGTAGAAAAGAAAACTGATAAAAATTAATCTATACATTTATTTATACTTCTTAATTCAAGAATAGAGGCCCAGGACGGCCAGGCTGAGCTAATAACCATCATCAGTCTGCCTATCACTTTTTAAATGCAATTTATGTTTATGGCATAATTTATTGATAATATATTATTATAAAATTAAAGTAAAGTATGTATGAAACGTTTAACTGTTGGTAAATAGAGTATGATAACTAACGTGACCATTCTTTTCCCTAAAACTGGACATCAAGTTATTTACGCCAACAATAGGCCCTTAATCTATAAATAAAAACTAAAAACAACATATTTTTAATCTATATTTTGTACTCTAAGAACATAAATTTTCTAAACGAAGTTAAATTTTCAAAACGTTCACATTATATGACTTTAAAATTCACATTTCTGTGAAAACGGGACAATTCTTCATCCCGGGACATCGGGACGGCGGCGCGGAGTACCCAAAAAAGGGACAGTCCCGTTCAAAACGGGACATATGGTCACGTTAGTGATAACCATAACGTTCGTAACAATAATTAAACAACTTGTTTTAAAATGTGTTCAGTTTCTAGTTAATTAGGCTGCTTGTTATTCGTGATTATTTCATAGTAAGAGTAGATACACGAGTGAATGGAGTGCAATTATGTTGCGTTTTTATTTAATGTTTAAATAAAAATTATGTTAACTTTTCTTCAAGGATGTTGTTGAAATTATTGTGTTTGAAAAAGTGGCGTAAGAAAGGTACCTATGTAATTTTAGTTTTTTTTTTATTTACGTGGGCGAAACTAACTATTTTATCCTTAAAGAAGGTTCCCTTAGGTAGGAATATGAATAACTAGTTTAATATAAAATCTATTAAAGGCAGATTATAGACAGGATAATGATGGTTATTAGCCCAATTTATTGTCCTGGGACAGTAGCACCATTTTTAAGTGTGACACTCGCGAAGTGATTTAATCGCGTTTCAGAATGTGCACTGTTAACCTGCATGGTGCATATTGATGCCGGCATAGCGGAGGCGAATGCTGCCTAAAGAAATTTCTCTGTAGTAGCAGTTGTTTCCGTTCATGGACTGCACTCTAGCTTTACATCAGGCGGTGTTGTCATATGCCGGGTTACAATAAAAAAAAAACTTTCGCCTCGAATAATTTACTGTATAGTCTTATATGTACTATAATATAATATTGGTATACACATTACTTAATGTTTATTAACAATTGACCGTAACTAAGGAATACCAATTAATAACATCGATAATGATATTTGTGATAATCAATAGTAATAATACATTTTACGCTTTAATCGCTACAACTTTAACATATTGATAAATATTATAAACAATAAATAATAGTATGTACAAACAAATGTCACTGTCAATCTGGATGGTGCAAGTAGTATGCACATTCGTCTCCTGAAGTAGGCATAGCGGAGACGACAGCGGACTGTGGACATTTCTTTGTGTTCACAGTTGTATTCGCTAATGTAGTCACATGCCTTTCTGTAAAAAAGTATTACGTTTTCGCTATTTATATTCGGATTAATTTATTCTAAACGAGATAAACAGAAAATAATGTTAAATAAATCTTTGTATTTCAGGAAATGGGAAGAAACGAGAGACGGCTACCCCCCAGTCGACACCCGCGCATGCCCCTGTCTCCCCTCAACAACCTCCAACAATAGGTGAGTCATCGACAGTTTCCTCTGTGCGCCCCTACGCAATTTCCTTCTATGAAAAATAGTCATACTAAGGTCGAGGGCAT
Source organism: Tinea pellionella (assembly GCA_948150575.1). Taxonomy (NCBI): domain Eukaryota; kingdom Metazoa; phylum Arthropoda; class Insecta; order Lepidoptera; family Tineidae; genus Tinea; species Tinea pellionella. The sequence goes on from OX411252.1 coordinate 6,694,646, forward strand.
TTTAAATGAAAAATAAATTTTTAGAAGTATGTACATTTGTTAGCATATCTGTATGATAAAAAATTTTTAAATGCAGTTTCTCTTTTTCTTTTTAAATTCGATATGTATTTAACGTAATGCGAAAGTAATAAAGGTTTTTATTTGCGTTTTACACGTTCTCAAGGTCGAAGTAATCATCTGCTTGAGGTGTTTAGACAGCCACTTCAAAGCATCTAAACGATTTTAGTACAAACGACAGGAAATTGTTGATAAAAATCATGCTTAGATCATACTCTATACTCTAATGGCTTGTAATATTCACAAAAAATCTAAAACAATTCGTTATTAGAAGCATTTAGGACTCCAATTCACCAAAGCGGACAGATGTCTTATAAACAACTAATAGCATTCTCAGAAAGAGATTTAGAACAAGAGATTTTTTTCTAATCTCTTTTTCTGTGTTAACCTAATCAAACATCTTTTTGTTTCAATCTAAGATAGCATTATATTACGTTATTTTTAAATCTCTGGCCCACTTACCTCTGGTGGACATGGTGCGAGCGGAGATGTTTTATTTTGTAGATATAGGCGCTGGAGATTTCTCTCCGCACTCGTTTACATCTCAACTCCGCTTTGATGGAAACAACTTGTTTGCTACACCGTTATTCTACTCTTCTTTCTCCCCATCTTAACTTTGGTGGCTTCTGATACTGAGAAATTGGTAGTTGCTTCCTTCTATGACGAGACATTAATATGAAAATCTTTTTGCATCTATTGTTCAGGATCGATGAGACCCGTGTTCAAACCTCGCTAAAGACCGGTACTAATGTGACTTTGTTATGTGTACTTTGGTCGCTCAGTGCTTATAAGCACTATTAAAGAGCGGTAGGCAGACTGATCATGGTTATTAATTAACCGAATCTGCCGTCCTGGGGTAGTAGTTCCACCACTTTCGAACGCAACACCCGTGAAGTGACCTTGTCGCGTTTTGGGAGCATTTTGAAAGTAGCCAGGTATAGCGAGAGGAGTGTGTACTGTCAATCTAGATGGTACATGCTCGTCTCCTCAAGCCGGCATAGTGGAGGCGACTACTGCCCGTAGAGATTTCTCTGTAGTAGATATTTCCATTCATGGACCGCACTCTAGCTTTATATCAGGCAGAGTGTTGTGACATGTCGAGCTACAATAAATATAAATAAAAATAATAAATAAACATTAAAATACAATCTTAGAAAATACATTTACAAATCAATATAAAACAATAATACATACTTGAATCAACTCTCACAACTTGTTCTACAATATCTGTAAAACTGTCATTTGAGGTTATATAGAAATTCTTCTAAGACATTATTGTAAGGCTGGTATATCAATCAACGACTTTGATTTAATTAATAGTAGAAATGGATTAAAGTCGTTTTTAGAATAGTTTATTATTAAATTAGTATACAGTACGCTAATGATGATGACTATGACTAATGATGAAATTGTTTTCCAAATATGATTAAAATAAATATACAATTAATTTGTTTGTTGACTTATATTATTAGCTATTATAATAAATTATTACTTAAACCTAACTCGTATAATAATAATAGGTACATCATTAAAATTAATTTTGTATTAATTGAAATACCAGCCCAGAGATAAGGCTTTGTATCAGTGGGGAGTCGCATTCCATTGTCGTATTGTTCTTTTTTTTTGTGGCTTCAATTCTAAATAAATAATGTTAACGACTTTTAGATATTTCAAAATATAATTTAAAGAAAACTTTTATTAATCAATTTTTCTAATTTATGAATATTACTTTAATGAAATAACGATGCGGCGACGAACGCACCTAACGAAAAATAAAAATAACAATAATAAAAATAATTTTATTAGACACGATTAATTATCCTGACAAACTTGTTTAACTCTCATTTAATATTTTAATAATTACTCTATAAATTAAAATAATTATCAATAATTACACACTAATATTTACCTCATTTTTTAAATTAATAATAATAATAATAAAAATAATAAAAATACTTTATTGCACAACATAAAAATTGCAAAAGGCGAACTTAATGCCTTGAGGCATTTTCTACCAGTTAACCTTTGGTGTGGTGGAAAAGTGTTTTCGGTGCAGAAACAAAAATATAAGAATAAATAAGTGAAAAATAAATAAATCTATTAATATTGATTAATAAAAGGCGTTTATTGCATCTTTTACCAGATCTTCATAAGATCACCCTCGAGATATAACTTGTTCAACAAAAATCATCAAGATGGTGTCTACAAATGGCGAACAGATCAAGTAACATATAATTCATCCCCTAATTTGCCACGTCCAGAGTTGGAATATTTTCTTGAAATTAACCTCGAGATATAGTCTTACCTTACAAAAAAAACTTAAAAACATTAAAACGGTAAAAAAATTAAGTAAAAAAAAAACATATTCGTTGAGAGCTTATCAATTCGACTGTATTTTTAAAGTTGGTTAAAACATACAAAATGTGTTTATAATAAATGTATTATTAAATTAATATGAAAACTGAATAGAAAAAGTAGCAATAAGGTAAAAGTTAATAAAAAAACAAAAGTAATATAATATTATGTAGTTTCAATAAGCAATCCTTCCAAAACATCGTTGCATACAGAACTACTAGTTAGAATATTATGTAATGCAACAATATTAAACAATAGGTTTGTGTAAGGTCCTTTAAAATGTATGTCAAAAGCAACTGAACGCCTTCATTCATCAGTTAGTTGGACGTTCATATTAATTTTTATTCTTTATTATTTTGTACGTGGGTGCAAACTGCACACTTAAGCAATATAATTTGATATTAAAAGGATTATTGCATTCTATTATTGTTACCAAATAAATTTAGTTGTATCATAATTTGCATAAGTCCTACCAAGAACTGTATCTATGACCTTTCGTTTTAAATCTAGTTTAACTCCAATCGAAATGTTAACGAAACTTTGGAGCCAGTGCGATTCTTTGATAGGTTATATATGTACTGTAAGTGCCATAGATAGTTAGGTTAGGCTAGCCCTCTGATACAAAAAACTTGAGTTTATAGAATTCATTTTTAATTCAGAAGACCTTAGGACTATTTTCATAATAAACACAATCCTGCAATTGCTTGTGTGAGAGGTGATAGATGTCAAAAAATGAAACTGTTATTTATAATTTGAAAATTATTTATTTCAGTTAAAAAGAATGGAGTCGCAGTTGTTCAAAAATTAGCTTCGTCTCCTGTGTCTGTGAGGGCTCGAGCTTCCCTGGCACCTCCTCCTTCGCCGAGGAAACCAGCTGCAAGAAGAGCTCCAGCTCAGAGACCAACTACATTACCTACTAGTAAAGGTCAGTTTTGCATGCACTTGTCATACATATTCGTGTTTATTCCGAAGCAATAAGGCTTATTTTTGAGTGAATTATTTGGTTAGTAACGACAACGATTGGAGTAATTTAAATCTTGATTTTAAATCGTAATATATCGATTTTAAATTGCATTTGCTGAATAAATTGTTTGCAATTGTGTTGCAAGTCTAATAGAAGTTAGAATCTGTGGTCATTGATGTTTGATTAATTTAGTGTTTATCTTGCGTTGTTAGTATTTGTTGCGTTTAGTGCTAAAGGTGATTGAACTTTATGTGTAACATTTACATTACTGTTACTAATTTCGGAGTTAGCAACAAATTTTAATTATACACCATGCAAATAGTTCATAGCGGTATTTGCTAGTTTTAGCACTTCAACATACTTATGAAAATGCACGAATTTAAATATGAAAGAAAAGGAAAAGAAATAGAAAATCCTGTAAGTTATTAAATTGTATTTTTTAAGTTATTGATAATTAATTCATTCTATAACACAAACAAAATTATCTTCTAACACACAGATTATGTTTACATCACGACGTAGTTGCTTAAAAATGCGTTAAAATATTTTAAAAATAAATATCATTGCCCTTGATTGATAGATTACTTTCTGATTATGTGCTTCTGATAGTGATGTATTCTTAATTTAAATATTTTTACACATACAGATTAAAATTATAGCAAACGAGTTACGCCATCTAGCGAATATTGGTCGAAATATTAAAGCGCCATCTATCCATGTAGATCAGTACTATTTAAATATATTTGATGTAAAATGTGGTAAGCGATGTAAACGTTTGTGAGATTTAAAGTAGATGGCTGGTGTGAGATAATGAGTATATTATTTTTATAAATCAATCTCTTGTTTGATATTATTAAAATGTGGTTTGAAGACGACCCATTGCAGTTGTCAGTTGTTGATAATTGATATACCAATTGATCGTTTCGCTAAATATTGATGATTGCTTGGTCTATTCTGTCTCTGGTAGGGAGTTTCTTTTGTGAATTAACTATAGAAAATAATTTTTAATATGAATATTTGAAAAAATAGACCTGGATTGGAAGAGGATAAATTGTTGAGAACATTGACTTGTCGATTAAACTCGACTCCTTTATATGGAAAACTTGTATAAATGCATAGAACAAGAGTTTATGATCAAAACCAACTTCGTAACGAATTGTAGAAACTTTGTTTTGAACTTCAATAGCTTTTGATTTATATTCTAAATCAATACTTATGAACTTCTTGATTTCGATCAAATAATACGTCGAAGTTTTATTTAAAATATATTTTTTACACAGATAATCTTTCCGTATAATACGCGCCGATGCGTTCACTTGAAATGAAAGCAACGGACGCCTACACATCTTATTTGGCAGCATATTCTTGAAATTAACCATTATTTTTAAATTTAATATTTCCAATTGCTTGTTAAGGTTTATATACGTCAAATCAGATAGCACGGTGTACAATCAAATAATTAGGATACTTTTTTATGATCGTTGATAACGTAGGTTAAGTAAATGTATCGTTTCACAACCCTATCCTTATCTATGTAAAAACTACAACGTGACAGATTGCTGTATAGAGATGATAATAACGGAAACTAGTAATCAGATTGTAAATTATGATGCTTGAATTCTTCCTATAGATTTCGTAAGAGGACACTGACGTACAACGTTCCTGGAAGTTTAAAACAAAACACTGATGCGATCCATGAACGTGAACAACTGCTACTACAGATAAATTTCTACAGGCAGTGATCGCCTCCGCTGTACTGGCTGGATGAGACAAATGTTTCGGCATTACCTGGCTACTTCCAAACTGATCCCGAACATCAGGTGTATTGTTGTCATATGCCGAGTAACAATTAAAAAAAAAATTGTAACCAAACAGAAAAAAATAATTGTTTTTTTATTAATATTTTCTAATTAATAAGCTAACCTAAATAAATATTTAATTTGTGATAAATTAGTTTTTAACAAGACATGAATATATCTTTAACAGCCAGTAGGAATATTGCGTTACATTGCCACATGCGTTTGTAAAGAAACAGCGTGGACTGTTTATTAAACGAAGATCTCGTGCTGAAATCTAAGAAGCTTTGATTATGTGATATGAATGCAAATGAGATGGTAATTTAGAGATAACGTCCTGCTGATAGATATTTATTAAATGAAATAACGTTAAAGAAATCTGATACTTTGTTTATGTTCTAGACTCTAGAGAAAGGCTAGTAGTTTATACAAAACTTTCTGAAAACTAAATTTAGTTAGATAAAAAACTAAATATTTTTTCAATGGAAATTATCCTAGTGTGTCAGTGAGACAAAGTCTTTAGGAGATCTGTTACACAAAATAGCGACGTGTTAAGATAAAAATTAAAACCTTTATAGTCCTTCTTGCTTTAATAATATGAGATGGAACCCCGTTGGGTGCCTGTAAGAACTTATACGATTATTAAATATTTTTATTATTATAATTATAACATAATCTTATTATTAGCAAAAAAAAAAAACAATTTCTTTTGTTAAAATTTTTCTTATTTTTATAATTCAAGCTGTGATTTCTCTGAATAAATAAATAAACAAAAAAATAAATAAATAAGATCAATAAACAATTTATTCGTCTTTTTTCTTTGACATTCATTAATTTCTTTTCAATTATTTAAAAAAGTATATATTACCTTCAATACTTAGTACAAAAAATATCTCGTAGCGTTGAGAAGTTGCGAGCAACAGGAAATGATAATTAGGGCACACAACTCTCGTACAGTCGCAAAATAACATTTCGTGGTCTAATTACCGCTGCTCTATTGTGTGTAGAAACATCAGTTTGTTTATATCAGTAGGTGGGTACATACGATTTCTTTAAATAATATTTCTATAAACCCAACTGGCCTCTGCGGCGCGGCGTTTAGGTGATAAAAATTAAGGGCCCTGCTGGCTAACCTTAACAGCGTATGAACAGGCAAAAATAATAATAATAAATTCTTTATTGGAGTTAACAGAGTTATAGAAATACAAAATCATAAATAACTTACTGCAATTGGCGGTCTTATCACTAAAAGCAATTTCTTCCAGACAACCAATTGATATTGTTGATAAAAAAACTCTTATTATTTTCAAATTACGCTTAATATATAATGAATTTAAAAAAATAAAGAAAAAAACATGCCCAACATGAGCACTGCATTTTTTTCTTATACATATTTATATACTTTATACTCCGTAGTTTTAAAAAAATACATAATACAGAATTAAAAAAAAGAAGATAAAAAGCCATGCCCAATGCACTGCACTGCCAAACAAGAGCACTGCAAAAAACTACGGGGTATCAAGTACTGCCTGATTTTTCCTTTTTCTAAATTATGTCTTATAAATACGAGAAAAAAAAGATGCAGTAAGTGTTATAGTTACGTGTAAAAAAAGTGCATTGGAAACAGTAACCGTGTGCAAATCTATGACGGGGACAATATTACGAGCGCTTATACAATATTTATGCATTTTAATAAAGATACTTAATAAAATATTTAATCATTCCAGATAATGTTTGGGTTGGCGTTGAATTAGTAAAACTATAGTATACTATAAAATTATGATGAAAAACTTAACTGTAAAAAACAACAACAAATCATCATAATTTGAAAATAACAAATACATCATTTGAATATGTCAAAAATTATTTTAAAAAATAATAGACTCTTTTTTTTTAATAACATGATACAGCATTTTTTAAACATTTGTGATTTTAAATTTGTCTGTCAATCAATAATGGACTTATGAAATACCTCGTTAAAAGTACAACGTAACTAAAGTGTGAACATCAAATTATAATAATAATGTATTAAATAATAAACGCAAAGTTTAATTCAAGTTAACGTTACATCAAACAAGGAAGTTTGACATTTGGGTGTATCGAACACGCGATCCCGATGTGAACGGTGGTGAATGAAAGTGTATTCAAGAAAGTAGACGGTGATACCTCTCAGGACGGCGACACTCGCGTTGTGGTTACCGGCGCACGCGTGAGGTTAGAAAATAGACGTTCCCGGGCACCCGGTGCACTTCCACATTGCACTTGACTTTTAAAACATTTATTTAAAAAATAGTGAAGTGATTAATAATGAGTTCTTTACACAAGTTGGTGTCGATGTTTCACACGGAAAATAATAACGGTAAAAAAAAGGAAATGCTGCGTCGGAAGATATTTTCAAGTGATATGAACTTGTATAGTGATATTGAAGCAATAACCAAACCTTATTGTTGGGGAACATCTAATAATTATCGATTAAATAAAGGTAGACACTTATTTAAAAAAATTATATATAATTAGTGTATTAAATTTTTTTTTAGATATTTGTTCCGAATCTTTGAGTTATTATGTTTCTGTAATCTACTTTATCCTCCGTTAAAATTGATTATGCCTCCACTAATTATCTGTGGTTTAATATTCATCCTTTATTGATGGATGTTATTGTAATCAATTCCTTAATCGAGTTGCGAGTGCGTACACGCACAACGGATGTACCAGAACAATAGCAACGCGGGTGGCATCGCCTTTCTCCGTTAATTTAGCTTTTATTGCTTTTAATTTGATTTGAAAAAGCTCTGAGTACTTTTTAAAACATCAAAAAGAGTTATTCTGAGCTCGTTTACTTATCTATGTTTGTTTTACTTTATAGCAGAATTTTATTTCGATATATTTTTTCATAGCGGCTGCTGAAAATTAGGTTACAAAGGTTTATGAGATTTCGACGCTCGACATATTATGACCGCCCTAAAGAGCGGTCTACGAGTGGAATAACATGTGTAAATTGTCACCCTAGTCGCTTTTAGAAGCGTAAATCGCTGAAGTAGTAGAATATAACGAGTACGCTCGTTTCCTTTAAGGCGGCACAGCGGTGGCAGACATTTCTCTGTAATAATAATAAATAAATAGTAATTATAAAGAACACGCGAAATCCATTAACTTTATCTCAATCTAATTCCGCATTTTAATAAACTAATTAATAAGATGGGCATAGTAATTACCCGTATAATCTCCTCTTACTTCAACAATGCGAATTTAACAGTTTTTGTGAAAGCGCCGTCACGTATGTGAACACTTTCTCTGAACAGATTTGCAAAGTAATATTGTTTTTATTATGGACAACAGTTACAATACTCATTGCTTTAAATTACAAGTTTAAAATATAAAATATGTAAAATGTTACCCCTTTTTTTGTTGCGCTTTTTGTGGCTAGTAAAGAATTATTAAATTACCATGAAATTGAACGCAGAAACACGGTTTAAAAATGTTTTTCTATTTAATTTTCTTAATAATTTAATAATAAGAAATTTAGCATTATAATATTATATGGCAAAAATTAATTAAAAAATAACAAATAATTTCCTGTCCTAAAATTCTTTTATACCGGCTTGATGCTAAGTTTCTAAAATATAATATTTTTGAAGTAATCACTGAAGTCAGTGTAATAAAATTACATTGGTATACAAATAGTGATGTATATTTAAGTAATTAATAAAAAGCAAAGGTCGATAATACTAAAATGGAAGAAATTCTAATTATAATAAGGAAGAATAATAAAACATTCTTAGTCTGTTTTTTTAATCGTAATCTTAAAAAGAGATTACTAAAAGTATTATGTGAGCTTTATTAAGTGCCCGAGGTCTTGTTAGATCATTTTTTTTTCACAAAACATCACTATGGTGCTATCAGTTACAGTAGTTTACCACTTTACTTATGTCAGAATTGAAATACCGGTCCTAAAATAATTATATTAACGCTAAATAAATTGGAATCTGTCACGTGATTGATTGATTATTCTAATCAATTGAAGTGGCGTATAAAAACCTGTTATTTGATGTTCTAGTTAGATTTTTAGCAGCTTTCGACCTACTTTTTTTAACTTACATAATATTATAACAGTGTCATAATGTCTATCTATTATTGATGCGCAATGAGCGCACATTAATAGAAATATCCGTGGGTGGTTAATTAAAATGGTATAAAGTAAAATTCAATAACGGATATTTTTTGACAAAAAATGCTTTATAGATTGTTTGCGTTCTAATTGCACCGAGGTATCCGGTGCCGTAATTATTGTTAGAAAAAATTTGTTATTGCGAATTATTATATTTTGTAAACAGCCTGAATAAAGACTAATTTATATAACTAATATTAAAAAATAAATCTATATCAGTTATATTATTTATTAATAAAAATATCATAAATTAAACCTTTGAAAATAATAATTTCCATTAGTTCGAATTATTAACAGGTTATTCACCTAAGATAATTAAAATTATAAATACATAAAAAATATGCTAGTTATATGAGTAAATGTTATTTATTATTCTATTATAATACTTAATTTAAATAAAAACAAAATTCTAAAAATAAACAGTAGCTTATGCAGTCAAATTAACATTAATCTAACCAATTAGGACGCCTCGTATGTAATAATTAAAAAAAGTACTTACTTAAGTAAAAACTTACAAATTGTGTAATAAACGCTGATATTTCGGTCAAAATATCGTATTTGCATAAAAAACCGGAATTGGTTTTTGTTCGATCCAACTGAATAGTTAGTGGGTGGCGAGTTCTTTGAATGGAAGAAAGCTACTCGTGTGGGAAGTCCGGTTCTTCGAAATAGGAAAGTTTTAAAAGGATATCCTTTAATTGTCTATGTCTAGATCACTTATTATTTAAATATACATCAGTAATTAGTTAGTAAATACTTAAGTAAATTTTCCTTTTTTTTTTGTCTTAATTGAGCTGTGATTTCAGGCCTACGAACGCACTTTTGATCGTTAAGCGTCCAAAATTCCCATAATATCCCATGAAATATTAAATTCACTAATCAAAATATACCATGCTTAATTATTGTACTTTTTTTTGTACAGTCGTGTGCAATTTTGAGATGTATTTTTCAAAATTTATTCAGTTTCATGGATATTACGATTTAATTTTTATATTGATTTTGGTACGAATATTTGAAATTTCTGTACGTACAAAATCTTGTGATATTTGAGTACTATAAATATGCTTAGCAAGTTTATCTTTACAATGCAGACAGACGTGCTTTCGGATTCAGTCGGATCTAAATGCCATTTCGTGTCGAATCAATTTAATGCCGCAATGTAAACTGCGGGTAATCACAAATCATCAAGATCGTTCGTTTCTTAGTGGGTGGTCAGTGATAATACAAACAATGCAATTATTTATTATGAAATTATTATATAAATACTTGACCTGTCATTATTATAATAGTTCTAATATTGATAAAGTTATGTTATGATTTTATTACAAGAAGGAATGAATAAACAAAGAACTAATTACAGAAAGAAAACTATAAAGTATCACGTATAAAAGAAAACAAAACGAAAATATTAAACGTAGTTTGCTTTCTTAAATAATTTATAACATTTTAAGAGTGGTGGTAGATTGGGATGAATACGCCCAGTTTGTCATCCCGGGAAGTATCACCACTTTCAAGTGTAACAATCGTAAAGTGACGTGAGTCATGTTTTGGAATCAGCCAAGGGCTGTGTGCCCTGTCTCTCAATAGTATAATATTCGCTTCCATTTCTATATCCGTTTGGCCATACGTCGAGTTACCATAAATAAACTGTTAAAAGAATTAAGATAAATAAACGCTATAAAATATCAATTAAAAGAGCGAATAAAATAAAAATATTATGGTTTGCTTTTTTAATATTTCAAAGAGTTCATCTCCAAGAACTTCATCAACATAGTGACACTCCCAAATCCGTCGACAATTATTTATCGTTTCCTCGCCATCTGCTGACTTCGACTTCTCGGAATCATTTCTAATGATCTCTTAATTGTGTTTTAAAATTGCTGATAATTCGTTTAAGATATTTTTAATTTTATTTTTTTTATTATTAATTTTTTATGTTTTATGAAAGTTTAACAGTCTAGAACGTTCACGAATTTATTTTTATTATTTGCAGCAATTTACAATTAAAATTTAAAGAAAACAAAAGACTCAAATTATATCTATTTAAAAACGTACTTATGTTACAAAAACAATTAGTAAATAAATCTCAAAAGAATAATAACACAGAAAAAAGGGTTTCCCTTTTTAAATCAAAATCCATTAGAGTCTGTATAAACATATTTGACGGCCGAAGTTACAGTTTCCCCATTACCACTCAAGTTACGCTTTGAGCTCACCGTATTTTAGTGTAGCGCCACACTAAACCGAATTTCAGCCGCGTAATTTCGGCAGATGTGTCTGTCGGTACACTTAAACCTCCACTTTTGGTTGTTCTCAAATTAGTCTCGTCGTTAATTAGTGCCCTTTTTCGTATGCATCAACCTTTCTCATGTTTTTCTTTATGTTATAAAAAGCGCGCCCATTAAATTTTACTTTAAGAATTGAGAGCATTTACAACAAAGAACCGCTTGATATTTATTGGTTTTGCTGCATTTCCAGATTTGTTATGTAAAAATCTTGTTTTTGTTAGAATTCGATTGAATTTATTTAATTAGTGATTCTGTAATAATAATTTTTGTACGATTAATTAAGATGAAAGCAAAATATTTCTGATTTTCCTTTATTGTTTCATCTAACGCTTATATTATAAATATTATGAATTATAGTGTGTGAAAATTAAAAAAATATTTTTAACCGACTTCGAAAAAGATATGTTTTTTGTTATGAATATTTGTCGATATCTCGTTAACGGTTTAGCCGATTTCAATGATTTAAATTGTATTCTAGCTAGATCCCAAGTTGGTCCCGTATATTTTTTTAAAATATTTTATTTTAGATTTTAGATACAGCTTTTACGAAATCGGAAAAAAATATCCGTTTCATTTTTTTTCAGTCTTTGTTTCAGATTTACTTGAAATTTTGACTAGTTTAAAAGGGAAGAGCGAGCTAAATGCATATAATCAATTAAATCAAATAAAATATATTTTATATTATATTTTTATTTGAAGTTCTTTTGCCTATATTAGGTACCATATTGTGTTTAAATACTAAAATAACATGTAGGTACAAAGAAATTAATTGGAAAGTAAAACAATCCCTCATTCGTCTTAAATATTAATTGTATAGCAGTGTTGACAGTTTTACAACATGCCAGTCAGTGTAGAGGCCACCGTCGCCGTGACAAATTAAATTACAAGAAGTATTTTCTTTATTTACACAGGAAACATTAAGCGCAGCTTTTGAAGCAATAAAATATGGAAATATCTCGAACTCCTCCCAAACTTGGATTGATAAATTAAATGCACGTTTTTAAGTATGAACGGAGCTTTTTGTGCGAAGTTGTTTTAAGCTTCTGGTGATAATCAGATACATTGCATCTTAACTCTGCTAATAAATTAAAGAAGATCACTCTGTTTCATATACTAATATATAAACATGAAAGTTATCCCGTCTGTTTGTTACTTTTCGATAAAATTTGGCAAGAAAATAGAGATACCCCTGGGAAAGGAAATTGACTGCCTTTTGACGTAAAAAAACAGTTTGGGTGAAATAGGGGATGAAACATGAATCTATCATTAAGTAGAGGACATGAAAATTTATATTTACGCTTTTGGTTAATAATAAAGAATTAAGTGTTTCAGCGTTTTTGAAAAATCATCCCTCAAGGGGGTAAAATAGAGGAAAAAAGTTCGCAAAAGCGATTCATTATACGCTTACAAAGTTATAAATAAAATATTAAATATAGGTTAAGTAGAAATGTTTTTTTTTTATTGACAAGCTTCCACTAAGTAATAACTTCGTTACGTCATCATAGCTTAACCGCAGTTTACAAAAACATGAACATTATTATTCGAATAGGTAATCTTGCAAATTGAATGCGCAACAAATAAAGTTTTTGTACATCATATCAGATTCTCATGACCCTATTTGCATGTGTAGATTAATTTTGATGTATTGTGATAATTCGCGAAGCGGAAATAGGTGTGTGCTGAAGGCTAGGTTTTAGTTAGTTATCAGGTCGGAACTTTAAATTTACGTTGTTACAAAATATTACTTTAAAATACTCTATAAGAGCAGTTGCTTCAAAACATGTAAATAGTTTTTTTTTAATTCGTCGTATGACCGGCGCACTGCCTGTTCTTAACCTAGCGTGCGACATGAACGGAGGCGACTGCTATCAGAGAAGGGGATCCGCAGACAGCAGTCGCGACTGCCATGCCGGCTTTATGAGTTGCTTCTTTACACTGTGTTTTAAGAATCCCAGGTTGTAGAAAGGAGGAAATACGTGGCTGGCTTATTCGAACTATCTCGGTGCGTTCGATATAAAGTTGTTTGTTTACGGAAATTTTACGGATATTACTAATGTGGGTAGTAATTTTGGCAGGATACCGCAAAGTGTTGCAATACATCATAACAAGATTTTCTGGAGTGGCCAGATGTACAGTTTATCTGGTCTGGCTAGTTTTCAAGTGTTACAAACCATTACGTTAATGTTATTTGGGGTAAATAACCTCACTGCTAATAATTTTATTTATTTATCTTCAGGAAACATACAACTAAAAATTCAAACAAACATTAACATATATAACTGACAGTCACTTAACAGTTTCCGCTAGTAGAAAATTAAAAAAAAAATCTATAGAGCATGCATACACAAACAAAAATAAACAATCAGAATTAAAAAGGTCATATAATAATTTTTTAAAATATTCTGGAAACGGAAGAATATTTTACACGATCTACTGTAGGGTCAGCAGAAAATTTGATTAATGTAATATAATTATTTTTGTTTTTATAATTATTTAGTTTTGTTTTTTATAATGATAATTTTAAAATAACAGTTAGATTTATAAATATGTATTTTGTTTGCGTAATTTAAAGAGTACAGCGGTTCTATGTTAATTTGATTTGTGTGTGTTGCCAGAAACGCCCACAATTTTTTTTAGTTCGTCAATTTTACTGATCTTATGCAAGGGTATTATGAAATACTGACATTTGGATTTTAGTCGATAATTAATTTAAGTTTTTGAGTTATGATGATTGTTTTCTTATAATATTATATTTATCACTAGTTTTGGTGTTTCTCAAATCCTAAGACGTTATAGAGAACGTTGTCATTGGAAGTAAAACGTAAACGCAAACGTAGAAAAAGATGGTATAATGTACAGACTTCTATTTCCTTAAATAATAATTTAATATTACAAAAGCATATTAGTAACGAATCAAAATGTTAAAACTTGCCCCTGAAGGAAGGGTCGCGTAAGTAGCCAGGTATAACGAATGAAGTATGCATTGTCGACTTGGATGCTGCACATTATTCTCCTCAAGCATGGTGTAAGTGACTGCTGTATGAATTCTTTGTGTTCCAGTTGTTTCAATTCATGGACCACATTTCAATTTAACATCAAGCGTAGTGGTTTTATATGTCGAACTACTGTATTGCCAACAAAATGTATTTAAAGTAAATCTATACGAAAGTCGAACTTGGCTCATTCTTACTGAATAAAAAAGGTGGTTCTCTTAATTGTTGAACGAAATGTTTAATGAGCCATCTGCTCTTACTAATTTTATTATCTAATCTGTTTTTTATAAAGAGGTTAATAGCCCTAATTTAAATTTTATTACACTCAAAATTTGTGTCAATCGTGGCCATAAAATTGACCTCCGAATACATTATTCAAGATATTTTTTTAAGAATAATAATTATTTTCTATAATCTCTTCAATCCGGCATAGTGAAGGCGAATGCTGCCTGTACAGATTTCTCTGTAGTAGCAGTTGTTTCCATTCATGGACCGTACTCTAGCTTTACATCAGGCGGAGTGTTATCACATGCCGAGCTACAATAAAAAAAAATCTTTCTACAACGAAAACCAGCAGTGGAGTGGCCGAGGTCGAGTATTAATACATTACTAGATTATATTAAATTAGTGTAAAATAGGTACGTGGGCTCACAATGTGACAACTTCTGTGTTCAAATCTCCCATGAAAATTCCAGTACCAATGTATTATAATTGTACTTTGGTCTCTCAGCGTGAGATTTTTTTTTACTCTAGTATTTTGATTACAGAATAGATCATGAGTTATCTTAAATTATACTTTAAAAGTTTGCACCGACATTTTTATGGCCGGTTTGATCTATTAATCGTGTTTTACTTGTTATTAACATTTATTATGATTTCATAACATTCTTGCGGTTCTTGTATTCATGTGTGACGATAGTACAATAACGTTTTGCTTTGGTGTCAGACAAAGGGTTCATTGCCCACGCAGCCAAGTTTTCAATAATCTTTCTCGCATTGCCTAGTTCTCAGTTCCCTTCTTCAATTACTCCTATTTTTAACATTTGCCCACACTTATGAGCACTTATTGTATAAAAAAATTACTATGTATTATTATTGCACAATCATTATTATAGCAAAATTAGAAAAATAGTTTTACACAGACAACTTATTAATATTTTTTTTTATACCTATAATGAGTTAGTCCTTGTATCATAGGCACTGAGCGACCAGAGTATATATAACATAGTTACATTCGTACCAATCCTGATTTAAACACGGGACTCGTTTATTGCGAGTTCACGCGTTTTACCGCTAGACCACGCCCGCTCTCTTTATTTCGATGTCCTTGTTAGAACTTATTAAAAGATATCATTTAACCAATCAAATGAGTTCATTTCATTTATCATAAATATTGTTATTACTCTTTTTACTCAACAATAAAATGTATTATTCATAAATTACTCTCAATTGAGACGGATGCAACTCATTCAACTCTCTTAGTAGTCTCCGTCTGATGTACAAAGCTAGAGTGCGGTCCATGAACAGAAACAACTGCTACTACAGAGAAATCTCTACAGGCAGCAGTCGCCTCCGCCATCCAGATTGTCAGTGCACGCTCCTCTCGTTATACTTGTCTACTTCCAAACTGTTCCCGAAACGCGACAAGGTCACTTCACGCGTGTTACATTCGAAAGTGGTGGTATTACCCCAGGACGGCAGATTGGGCTAATGACCATCGTCAGTCTGACAACCATTTATACTATAACTGTCTGATATACAAAGACCATTTATGATATGTTAAGAGCTTCGTATATAAATTAATTTTCTTCTCAAACGTGATGACGATTATCAACTCGCTCTGATTCATATGTATCGTTTAACTTAAAAGCAAAGTTAAATGATCAGTTATTCATCATTGTTGTTTAATATACTTTCTTTATGCATTAGTATTATTTGAGTCACGCGGCTGTGGTTAATGCTAATTGACGGGGATAGATGGCAGTGTTATTTACTCGCTGATATTACTTGAATTGCTTCGTAGTTGACGACGTGCATTGGCGCCGCTTCCACCAAAGCGATTATCTCGTACACTTTCATTTGTTGTATGTCATTTTGATGACGGGAACATGCGGGTTCGTTCAATGTAGTTTCTGCGTTACAATTTACTATACTGACAGTATTGCACTAAATATAGTCAACGAACTGCACCAAGTTTATGTGACTATTTACCGTCAACGGTCGGAATTAAAACTGTTTACTCAGCTCGGACCTGCGCACGCGCATGATTAATTTTATCGTCGGAGCCGGCTATGGTACAGTACTGAGATGACAAATTGGCTAAAAATAGAGTTATGGATCGGTGTTTACGTTCTTTTTATTTAGTAGCTTCTGTTTATGAGGGTTTTATTTTAATGTCTTTTGACAGTTGATATGTTTGCGTGTCAAATGTTGACAGTACATTTGTAATAATCGTGATAAATTATGTTCAATTTGACAATAACTAATGTACTATTACAACTAATGTACGAGTATTGTTTAATTGAATATGGCGGTCGACACAATAGTTAGTAGACGGTTCTTCTAATTGTTGGGATAGGTTAAACGAGGATGAGGACTCCATTAGTGAGGTTAAATTTCCCTTAAATCAATCATCGGAACGAATCCAATCTCGCGTTGATGAGCAAGGGTGTCATCGGTCATCAGCACCGAAGGAAGTGGCGCCTATTTGCGTTGTTTCATTAGTTCTGAGAACTCAATCGTACTAAAGGAAACAAATACTGTTTTTGTATCGGAAACGGATTGGTTTTGTTTTTTTGCTGTAGTAGTCATTATATTTGTCTGTTACAAGCATTGATATATACACCTAGATGTACAATA
The DNA here is from genome assembly GCA_948150575.1 of Tinea pellionella. Lineage (NCBI taxonomy): Eukaryota > Metazoa > Arthropoda > Insecta > Lepidoptera > Tineidae > Tinea > Tinea pellionella. The sequence goes on from OX411252.1 coordinate 6,712,126, forward strand.
GCGCTTCCACTGTGACGCGAGAGAAAGCATGGCCACAGCCACGTTTAGGTTCTCTGTCAGTTAGTATTTGACTTGACGGCAACATAGTCAAATCGTTTGAAGCGGCCTACGGGTTTTTTATGTCAGATGTATGAAATTTGCACCTTTAGTATATATCTCTATGGTAATACAAGTATATAATGTTTATTTCAAATTATTAAAACTTGATCAGATGAAAGGATATTAAGGCGATTTTGGAATAAATGCGAAACGTGAAAGTGGACATGGTGAAGGCGTGTCCTAACGATTAAGCAAAGAGAGAGAGAAGTTAAAGAGTGGTAGGCAGACTGATGATGGTTATTTGTCCGTCCTGGGGTAGTACCACCACTTTCGAATGTAACACCCGTGAAGTGACCTCTCGCGTTTCGGGAATAGTTTGAAAGTAGCCAGGTATAGCGAGAGGAGTGTGCACTGTCAATCTAGATGGCACATGCTCGTCTCCTCAAGCTGGCATAGTGGAGGCGACTGCTACCCGGGCAGGTTTCTCTGTTGTAGCAGTTGTTTCCATTTATGGACCACACTCTAGCTTTACATCAGGCGGAGTGTTGTCACATGCCGGGCTACAATTAAAAAAAAAAAGAAGTAGGAGGAAGCACCTTCATTGTTGTATTATGTAGCAGTAAACAGAAGGACTTATATGAGTTTAATATTATAAATGAGAAAATTGCTGAACAGATTTCTAACAAAAAATAAGAAGAGCCTATCGTTTAACTCAAAAAGAAGTGATGAAAATAACTAAAGTTGAAGCTTTTTACAGACATTTTATCTCTATAAAAAGTTCCCTAGGGACGAAAAGGAAGAAACGAATAATATTATATACTCGCGAAATTGCGAGAAGCGGCTAGTTTTTTTTTAAATATCGGATTGTTTTCTGGCATTAATTTCACTTCAGTCGAGTCGGTTTGATCTAGCTTTCAAGTTTGAAATATTAGTTCCTAGTTCTTAACGCTGATATACGACGGGTTTGCGACCATTCTTTGTCCAGCCAAACAAATTATGTTTAGCCTATTATTCGTATACATCCGTTCCCGAACGTGCTTTAAATCTTAATTAATATTTCGCCTATGTAAACTTGTTACTAAAACAACTAAATTTATTATACATAATGCATCAGCTTTTGCGTGTAATTTTAGCTTATTTATTTAACTGGCTGAGGCAAGAGGAAGTGAGATGTTTATTCTTAAAATTGTTATTATCAACCAAAATACTTTCAAGGTGAAATGGTTTAATCGATTTATTATACATAAATAATTTTCACTGCCGTCGATACGGAATAATATAGGGTACAGTTTTGTTTATTAGAACTATCTTTTTTTATTATACGAGTAGCTCAGGCAAATGACAACGCTCCGCCTGATGTTAAGATAGAGTGTCATCCATGAACGAAAATAACTGCTAATACATATACAATTTCACAGACAGCAGTCACCTCCGCTATGCCGGTTTGAGGAGGCGAATGTGCACCATCCAGATTGACAGTGCACACTCCTCTCGTTATACCTGGCTACTTTGAAACTGATTCCGAAATATTGTATAACATAATAATATTAAATTTTGATTTAAAAAAATATTTGTGTCAGAACAGGAATCTAATCACAGAGACTGCCGAATTGACTTGATCTTAGTTACTTTTACTCCCTTTCCTTTCAACAACGCGTAAGATTGTTTTCAGCGAATCATATTATATTTTCATGACGAGTATGACAGTGAGTTGCGTGTACACATATTTAATAATAGAATTTGGCTTCAAAAGTTTTAGTGAGGAAACCCTTGAGATAAAAATAAAATTGTTCAATATCGTTGTAGATGGTTGCTAACAGAGGATTTGTTGTCTGTGCCACATTTTTATTAAATAGGTCTATCTTTGATCTAAATTTCTAGAGAGCGGATCATTTGAAAGTGGTGGTACTACCCCAGGACGCAGACTGGGCTAATAGCCATAGAACGGCGGACTGGGCCTACCACTCTTTTAGGAATAGACTAGTTTGTGAGAAGGTAGGTTTGCAGGTCCCACACTATATAACAACTTGCTGATATTTTAACTACAATATAATTGCAGATTGCTGAAATAATCGCGAGTACTGTTACAGACAGTCGTTCCTTTTGAATTATGTCCTACTCTGGATTGCCAGTAAAATTAAATAAATTAGTGTTATAAATTAAAAAAATAGATAATGTAAATAATTATAAGAAAATCAAACAGTGCCTATAGGCTCATTGGCACCGGTCAGAATTTAACGAGATTTAAACTCGGGTCTCATCGATCGTGAGTTCACGCGTTCTACCGCTTGACCACAGCTGATTTGTTATTTTCAAAATTGCCGTAATTCTCAATTGAATTCTCAAATGTAGATCGTAATTCTTAAAAACATCTTTTAAATAACCTTTATGTTATAAAATACATCATACAGTTAGACTAAAACGGCTTTTATTACATAGAATCTAGAATAATAAATACGGTGCCTAGTTTTTCCACTAGACCGTAAATTGTGATCACGCAATGCGATAACAAAATGGAAAATATTCTACTACTCGAGATTGATAAACCAATCACGTTACGTTTAAAGTTTCGTGTAGTTGTTATGAATAATAAATAAATACTTATAATTATTGTAATAGATTTTTGCAATTCCACGACATCTTAAACGTGATTATTATTTATATTACAAATTATTTAGGCACATTTATAATCAACTGTTACCTAAAATCTTGTTTTCGTATTCTCAAGCCGGCATAGGGGAGGCGACTGCAGCCTACAGATATTTGTTGTAGTAGTAGTTGCCTCTGCTCATGGACCGCTATAATTGGAAAATGACTGCAAAATGTTTTCTTTTTAACTTAAAAAAATAGTAGCAGAATATAGATTAACAGTTTTCAAAGCGATTAAGAAAGGATTAATCTCGCTTAGATGTAGAATTAATTAATTTACGTACAATAAAGTGTATTATTATTGTTATTATTCTTATTTTGAAGATATATGGATTAACTTAATACTTCTCCCGGTACGCTAGAGACCGGTATCCCATGAACGAAAACAATGCTGCCACAGAGAAATTTCTACAGGCAGGTCCAATGTGTGCAGTGCTACTCGTAATTTGTGTTTTTGCAGTTTGTTAGGAATTGTACACGGTGGGCCAAGGATCTTCTCCAAAGTCTTGGCCCAATGTGTAAAGACATATCTTACTTTATTATTTGTTATTTGTATATTCATTCTTAGAATTTTATAATATTATTTTTAAAACATTAAACCAAAAACAATCAACAATTCCACTTTAAAATAATAATGCAAATAATGTAATTAAGTTGTAGAAATTAATTCTAAAAAACAAACAAAAAAGAAAAACGTTCTAAGATTTTATATTCTGTTCTCGTGTTATCAGAAAGCTATTTTACCGTAACTGTAGGTACTATGAATATGTAGAAGTTATAAAAGACAATGTTCAACCAACTGAAACGTAAGAATTTACGTTTTAGTTAAGTATAATTTAAAAACTATTTTATTGTATCTTTAATTTAAAGTTTTTTTTTTGTATTAATTCGAGCCACACTGAATTTGATGTTAGGAGTGCGTTCCATAAGATAACTGATACCACAAAGTGTTACTACCGCTTAAAAGTGATGGTACCCCGGGGACCACTCTCGAAATCTCACAAACATGTTAATCAGTCTATTGCACGCAGATAATTATTATAAAAACTCAGAGTTGAGCTCGAATCGAGCGGTAAAAACCTAATTATAAAGAAAAAATAAGATAAAAAAACTTAATTGCGTGGCCAAGGAAGAATTTTCGTTGTTCCCCCAATCAGTAACAGTTGATGGAACACGGAAATAACGGATGCATCGCTTGTTATTCGAAATGCGTTGTTAATACTTTCCGGTACGATTGTTGAGGCCTAGTATGCGATAATTGTCGTCTTGTATGCCATTTATGTTAGCAATTCCTTATATATACAATAATGGGTCTAGGTTACTACAATGCATTTTTTTTAAATTCTAGCTGTTTAACAATTAATAAGTTTGTTCTTGAGAATTGGTTAATACCTAATGCACCTTGTTAATAGACTGAATGGGAATAAAACAGAAGTGATAAATATGAACATACGTAATATTAATTGTGATGAAAAACCCAGTAATATTATATGACGTCAACCCAGCAGTTGGGTGTCGATGGAAAGATAAAACAGAAGAACTTTGAGACTGTCAAGTAAGGCGCTAATGGTGGAGTAGTTTAGTGGTCAGGTCAGAACATCCGCGCTCGTAGCGGAAGGCGTAGATTAAAATCCCACATCAGCTCAGGCGTTGTGTACGTGTTGACTTTTTCCTATTTAATTTTTGCCTTAATTTAATAATAAACAAATGAAGCATTTTATTGTGGCATAAATTAATAAAAAACAATCGATAGTAGGTACCTATGGTATGTTAAGAGCGAAAGTCGGGATACTCTATTGCCGCCTCCCGATTTGGTATAAATTAATCCTAAGCACACATAAAGCATGTTTATGGTCTGGCGAAAGTTATTTTAATTCCAATAGTTGTGCCGTTAACATATCATTTACTAGTTAACGTCGTAACTGACAAATGTGGATCTAACATCACGTTCGACAACTTTCCTTGCTGATAGTGCACCCGGCAGAAGATGGAGGTACAATGAACTCGCACTCGGGTCTGAAGGGAAGTTTCACCAGACGTACGCACTTGTCGGTCAGGTGGGGCGTCACGGTACTCGCGAACGGCATAACTTTGTACGCACTCGCGTGCAATGCTGCCTGGAAAGCATTTCTGCATGAGTTAACCCATCGATGGTAGTCTCATGAGTCCCACGTCATATTTCGTCGGGACGCCGCGAGAGGCGCGCGTGTGCATGTGCGTCTATTTACGTTCGTGCGGTGACTTAACTAGTATATGTGCAGTGACAAAATGGGACTAGTTGTTTGTAGTGAGATGTATTGGTACAGTGAGACGTGATGTGAGAGCTTAACACTCGAGGATTATGGAGTCGGCAGTAATGCCATTTCTCGTGTTAGCTGAGGCTTATTGATCTTCGCAAATGTTTGTCGACGGCCGTGGTGAGTCTCGTCTTTATGCGAATAATATTTTTATATAATATTTATTTATCTAGTGTTAGAAAGACAAACTGTCAGATTTATTGAGTAAAAATTAGTGACAGGAGGTAATAAATAATATAATGTGGGTTAAAGAATGACGGTACGTTGACCGTTTCCGTTCAACCTTGACGTATGAAGGTTGAAGATTTCCATGAAATTAACCCGCAGAGCCTACCGCATTGTGTACGCCGCTTTTCGAGGGGGTTACACTACCACACACTTTTCCATTAGTTGTGTTAAAGTTGCCCTCGAAGATGGTCTATTTTCAATCGATATTTTACTCGAGGTTTTTTTGTAAATAAATTAGTGACGTGATTAGCAATTATGAAGCTTGTGCAAAGAAAACCTAAAATAGGAAAAGTTCAGTGCCATGCTTACACAGGTAATTTATTACGAAGTTTCAATATTTGGCGTATGAGATTAGATAAGGACCGGATAATCCGAAAAATAGGACACAAATATTACAATAGAAGTGTACAATGTAGTTGCAAATCTTCTGAACTCTATGACGACATACGAAGAGACAGTGCGTCTGTGTGTACGTGCTAAAATTGCAAACTTTGTATTGATTTAACTAGAAGATGTCGCTTGATATGTAAGAAGTCATTTTTGTAAGTTATTTGGAATCCCGCCAGATATTGAACGCTCGGCCGAGCTCTTAACATATTCTATTGATTGTTACAAAATAGTTCGTAGGACGCATCCCACGGTGTTCAGTCCATTATTTATTTGTTCTATGGCTATTTTGTTGAGATTTCTTTTAAAATAGATTTCGAATAGAGTCGCTTTACAATCATTTTTAAACGATTAGAAAAGAATAAGGAAAGGTATGCAGTATTTTATTTTTTATTTTATTCAGATGGCGGACGTTACATTTGTCCCACCAGGACGGCTTTGGTTAAAATAACCATAATCAGACTTAAATTACTTATTTAGGAAATGTGGTTTTAAGATTTCCATTACAAAGTGCAAACCATTTAAAAATGTTTTTATAAAGGGATTGAAGAGAATATGACTCTCCTACTAGTAGTGTTGGCAGCGAAGGAGTGTTTTTCGCTTCAGTGCCAAAAATTTCAACAAAGAGGCGGTGACTTTTATAATCACTCTTGATCTTGAAATTGTTTTAAATTGTTCTTTGTTAATGTTTCTTTTGTTAAATTGATGTAATCGGTGAATGTTTTGTTATTTTTTTAAATCTCTACACTAAGCGAATGTTTAATATCATTATAGTATTTATCATTAGATTGGCGGTAGTTTTCAGGGGGATCGAAGATGGGGGTTTCGATTTTATAATGGCTTCAGAAGAAACTCGTTTTATGCAAACAATAAAAAAGAAAACGAAGTTTTAATTCTAATAGCCCTGGGGTAGTACCACATAGTAGTGTTTCGCAATCCGCTTAGAACTAACCAGGTTTAATACATAACTGCTGACTGATATTTCTTTCGGGTTGCAGTTGTTTTTTATACTCTAGCTTAACTTAAGGACAATAGCCTGGGCTAATAACCATCATCTATAGCTAAAGTATGTAAGATTTTACAGTTGTGATTTGTGTAGATTTGCCCGTTTACGACGTCAATCAGTGACAAGATGGCGAGTTAACCGTACTATTCGTGCGTAGAATATTGATCGCTCTCAACAAGGAGAAACTTAAACCAAGAAAATTACCTATTAGGTCACCTAGTGGCCATATTCTTAAAACCCACTTGTACAAAATGTTTAATATGGGAAACGGCACGCGAGAAGTTAAATTAAGTCCTTATTTTCGAGGTTGAATAATGAAAAACTGTGTAAAAGGTCGGAAACATTAAATATAATTAATAAGAAATGACTGATACTTAATATTTTATTCAGTCGTTATTTGTTGTAGGTATAACGGCTAATTGCACTGAATTCGGAAGTTATCTTGGTAATGAGTATGTGGGGACTGTAAAAGGAAACTATTCTTAAAAATTCACTTTTTTATTTGTAGTATGTTTATTAAAGTTAAATAAATATTATTAATGTTGCTGTAGTAGAATTCGTTGTTAATATTGTTTATTGATATTTATTTCGGAAATAATATTAGTAATCGATTATTTTATATTTATAATAATTTTAGTTAAAAATTAATAACATCTCTATTTAATAAATTGTATTAGAAGATTATTTTATAAATGAGAATGATGAACTTTCGCCTTTATATTATATATTAAAGAGAGTGTCATAGTCTCTAATATCTCAATAAGGCTCCCAATGTGTCGCGAGAGAAAAGATGACCGAAGTCACTTTTAGGTTTTCTGTCAGTTAGTATTTGACTTGACGACAATATTGTCGAATCGTTTAAAGCGGCTTACGCTTTTTTCATGTCCGAAAAAAACGAATATATTATAAACAAATATTTGCAATATCTCAATATAATGTGTTGTATACGAAATTGTAGAGTGGTATAAATATTTTGGGAGTGGTGCAGTAATTATAGGTGCGCGAATTGTTTCGAGGTCGACAGAAATTATTTTGTTCTTTTTGCCAATTATATTTATGATAATATCGAGTACCGGAGAAAGAAATTTCAATGAAGATACATGAATCAACAAATTATTATTAAACAAACAATTAAATTATTATCATTTCGTGTTTTTAACAACAGTATTCGTCAATATAACAAATACCTAAATCGCTCCCATAATTCAGCATAATATAAATTATTATAATGACTAAAATTTTTTAGTTGATTTTTTAAATATATATTTTCCGTTTATTTTTTGTCATTTTAAATACTTACTAGATGTGTTTTTCTATTAAATTTTTCATTACAATAAATGAAAAATTTAAAGTGAAAAATCCGTTAGCATATCTCATTATTAGGACGGAACGTATTCAGATGTAGTAATGTCCTCCTGACATACTATTAAAGCTAAATATAGTTTATATTGCACTTTGAGTTATTCCACTCTATTCTATAAACTTACATATCTACGAGTATGTACCTATTCATGAAAATGAAGTCTAAAAATTTTTTTTTTAAATATTACAACAATATTCTTATTTTTTATTATTATCAGTAAAAATAATTTCAATGCGTAGAAAATAATGACGGAGTTCATACGTAGATACTATGTAAATTAAAAAAGATTTTTTTTTTATGTATTTACTATAATTACATGATCCATCCCCCTTACCGCTTCTCACTTACCCAAAGGTCGACTGGTAGATAAAGCCTCGCGGCTTTAAGTCCACTTTTTGTAAAATTACAATAAAGTATATAAATAAAAAAACGAAAAAAAAAATTTCAAAAAAATAAAAAGAATCAGGGACGTCTACGGCTTCGTCCTAAATTCTGTTTTAAGTTTCTAATTAAAAAAATAAGTTCAGACAATTATACTACATTATAATAATTGTGTAATTTAGATAAAAAAGTAGAAGAACAGCGAGAGAATTATTTTGAGATTAATGATTTTAACATGTGGCTCGATTTCGGCGTTTTCCTAGAACAAATATTGGGAAGTAATGTACGCATTGCTGTCTGTGTTCTCAAAATATTATGTTTCGTTATGTTATGTAACATTTATATTGTGTTTGTTCAATTGATTTTCACTTGCAATTATTCACGGCTTTTTTATTCATTACTTTATAACTATATCTAAGTGTTAATCTAAAGTCCATTACTCACGGTATATATGTAGTCATTATTTAAGAAGACCTCATACAAATAAACACAAATTCGCATATGAATTTCTAATAATTTATGTTATTTATATCCAAAATAGGCGCTATATATGAAACTCCTGTAAAAATCGAGGCAATTAAAATAAAATCTATTAACTAACGCAAAGTTAGTTAGTTACAAATGACATAAATTCGTAATACATTTAATTCTGTTTTTATTTTTTTATTTTTTTGTATTTGAACATTATTATGTTTTCCGTTCTTTGTATAGGATTACTTTTCTTTGCAATATTTATGTAACTTTTCGAACAAAATGTGATTTATTTTATAATACTAATTAATTATTTGATGAAGCTGATTATAAAGCAAACTACATTGTTTTAAAATATATATTCATTATCAATAATAAAAGTTTCCTCATAATTAGCAACTTATCTCACGGATTACTTTAACGCTCTAATCTAGAATGCATTAAAAGCAATCTAATTATCTACTTCATCAGTTTTCACACGCCATAATTTGTTAACTATGTTTATGTTTTTTATTCTAGGCTGCAATTTGTTATCTAGAACAAAAGACTAACGCTATAAACAGAAATTTTCATTAGTACAATAAATATTACTCTACTTTTACATTTTGCACCATTTTAAATATCTACTGGCTTGTTGCTCGCAACTCCCTAAACGTATAATTTTCAGTGCTCGCGGTAAAGCAGAGTCTAATACTAAAATAATGCAAGAAAGTAAATCGGACGAAATACGGAGTACACAACATACGGGACAAACAATCAAACATTCTTTTTATAAAAATATATTCCGAAATAAAACTGTGGTTTTCTTTTAGATGATATAAATTTAAAGAAATTTTTGAAATATGTGTTGTCTATTAGGTAGGAGCTATAATAAAAAAAACTGTCTTACAATAGAATTGAAATCTGCAAATCTTTCATTAATCTTTTGCGAGAAACAATGACGCTACAGATTCTACAGTTACACTCGTATGTATAAGTCTGAATGATGTTTATCTTAATATGAACTGTATTCTGTGTAATTTCCATACAATGAACATAATATCTAGGGATCTAGTTCCACATGGACTGCCACGTAAAATGCGCCTGAAATATTTCCAGAAGTTTTTAATCTAATTTTATTACAAAACTTTATAGTCATTTTAATACGATTTCTTTTGTAATTCCTCTAACCACAGGTTTTAAGATATTGAGGTCGGCGTAGTAGGTGGTAACTTTCATTGTAGTTTAATAATTAGGCAATAAAATGGGGTAGGTAGAGAGAGCTACTGAGATTTAAATGCTATTTTTGTAATCTTTTTATAAAACACGTTAACAGTGGCCTCGATTACTGCCATCAAATGCCATTTTTACCATCATTTTATGTGTATAACGAGTTATAAATTGTACAGTAAATTTAAAATAATTTTATGTCTGTGATCATTCGTAATGCGGTTTCTATTTGTCGTATAATTTTATTTTACTCATTTTATATCCTTGAGTTTATTTCTATATATTTTTATAGAAGTAGGTAAATTTAAAAAGTCGGAACAGAATATTATTATGAAGTTTTCTTTGGCGAGCATATCTTGTGTTTCTAATTGTTCAAAATAAGAGAACGTGTGTTTCCAATTTTCCTCTAAAACTGTTCGAATTTAGTAAAGATTTCACCATTTTAGGTACTGAAGCTATTTTTGATTTGACTGGAACTCTGTTTTCTGTGATGAATGTATGATGCACATTACCAAATTGGCACTAGTCAACTATTAAAACATAGACGAATCGCACCGGATTGCTATATTAAGTTCGAAATTCGCTTGATGTGCGTTGTCCGATTCGATTCGCTTGCTCTCCTTACTAATGGACGTGGTTTCATAGTAAATATAGGTTTTACGATTTTTGCTATTCGATTCGGCGAGCGTAGTGAACGCAAGCCTTTATAATATAATAATAAAAAATCCTAGTTTCAGTAGGTATTATAAACTTTAATAAAATCTATTATATTATGTTTGAGCGGCTGTTTCTTAGCGGTAGAGGATGGACCTCACGATCGATGAGACCCATGTTCGAACCTCGCTAAATTCTGCCCGGTACCAATGTACTAGCTTATGACAGTCTAAAAAAAATAAAATAATAATAAAACATAAACGTAGGTGAATTATATTTGCGTAGGAGCACCGTCCTTTCTAACACTATGCATCAATTTGACGTTTAAACTTTTCGTGCTCAATTGATGTTGACTAAGATTGCCCACGCGCTCTACGTTATGACCTCTCCTCCTTTCTGCTGACCGTCTATTCATAAATTGGTATTAAGACATCGTTCCCAATTATTCCATTAATTATAAACTGTAACATTATAAATTTTAATACGATATGATGCGATATGCTATGATATTTACTCGTATTTATTTTGCTAGTTATCATCTACGTATAAACTTATCTAGAAGAGACAGGATTAAGTTTTTACAAAATTAAATAAATATTATACTATATCGTAATATTGCGAATGTAGGTCCTTTAAAACCACTCGAGTATAATCCGTGAAGTGGCCTAGTCGCATTTCGGGATTAGCAGTAGCTTGGTATAACGAGAGAAGGTGCGCTGTCAACCTAGACCGTGTGCCGGAGGACATAGCGGAGGCGACTGTTGACTGTAGACATTTCTTTGTAGTAGCAATTAACATCAGGCGTAATGTGCTATAAGTATATTTTTAAAAAAATTATGAAATAAAATATACATACTAAATAAATTTTAATTTCTTGTAATTCAGCGGCTTTTATGATGCATTTGCTTACAAATTGACACAGTCCATTGTGCGTCCCGGAAATGGGCGCTGTCTGTAGTGGGACGCTTAATAAAGCACAAACCCAAATGCTGTATAGTCAATGAAGCGCTATGGGAACTGGTATGCGGCTGAATCAAAGAGATGATGGATTGGCGGATCAAATTGACCCTACCAAATTATGTTGTGCAGCTATTTCCTAACGTTCCCCATGATTTACTTTGATAAACAATATCGTATTTAGAAGCTAGTAACGAATGTTGTATGTACAGTGACTTCGTACGAATTGTATATAATAAAGAATTCTGGTTTTTTTTTATAGTAATCCAGCATGATGTTAAGTTGAAGTGCGTTCCGTAAGCACGGATATTTGCCACTACATGTATACAGGCAGAAGTCGTCTCCGCAATGCCGGCTTGAAGAAACAAATGTGTCCTACTTTCAAGCTGATCCATAAACGCGACTAAGTTGTTGACTGGAACGGACAGAAGACTGTTTATTTTTAAGATATTTACGTGGACAACAGTTATACAAAACATAAACGAAGTCGACATAGCAGATGTGACTTCTGCCTATAGAGATTTATCTGTAGTAGCAGTTGTTTCCGTTCATGAACCGCACTCTAGTTTTACATCAGACGAAGTGTTGTCATATGCCGAGCTACAATAAAGTAAAATAAAAAACAATTTCATGACGTCGTGTAAAATGTGCATATTGAATAAAATTCAACTAAATAATTACACAAGGTTTGTTCGGAGGTGTGAGTGGAATACCAAGAAACGATTTCACTTGATATTTGTTAAGGGCCAATCAAATGTGACGTTGCAATTTAATTATAGAAAGTGATGACTTTGATATTCTAATATTCAACGTGGGTGGGTGTTTTCATTTGTTTTGCTAACTGTAAATTTCAATAGAAATTAATTTTATAAAACTTACAAAGAAAAACACGGTGATATCGTTTACAGTATGAAGTCATAAATAATATGAAAGGTAAAATATTACATTGTACTTTAAAGAAATTATTAAAAGTAGAACAAAAAAGCATATTAAAAATATTCATAGGACTAGAATAAAAAAGTTCTAGAGATTGATATACTAGTAAAAAACAATTGAAAACATTTTTGTAGCGAAAAATGTAACAGAATAATATAATTTTTATTGCGAATTCTCATATTATACAAAAATAATGAATTAATATAAAAAAAAAGCGAGCGATGATCTTCACAATTACAAACAATAGGATGCTAATAAAACAAATTTGTATTCAAACCACATTTCTTTAAGCTACTGAAAATGAAAATTGACGTCAAAGTCAACTATTTCACTCATAAAAAAGTTAGTAACCTTTCTTGGCACGTACTACTGACAATGAATTGGCCACGTACTGTCAACACAAAAGGGTCGACATACGGCCTATGCCAAGTAATGTGAAGCAGTTATAAGCCTCAGTTAGAGACCATTAATCGTACGTTATCCATCATCTTGATAACAAACAAACAAAAGGTCTATTGTGTTTTAATAACAATAGTTTTTATTTGCAAAACTTGACACCTTTTAATCGTTAATTAGTAAATAAATGATTTTTTAATTTAATATTATATTATCAGCCTTAGCTGCGGGGTATAGTATAGTATAGCGTATGAAGCTATTGCTTTAAGAATCAGGAGGAAAGTGTCAAAATCGGAGCGGTAATTTGGAGAAAAAAACTTTTCAAAAAAAACTTTTTTTTTTCTTGCACTACCCTGATAGAGGATTAGTCCTAACTGGCACATAATAGTTATTTATTTATTTTTATTTGTTATCACTTATTATGTTCTTCTTTTGTTTAGGTGTTTTTTGGTTAGATATAGGAATGCAGAATTTAATAATTTAGTAATATAGTTAGATAAATACAAATTAAGAAAACACGTCTCATAACTTGAATCTAACTAAGAGTATTTGCTTATCGGTGTCAAGAAAATAAAAAAAGTGAAATTGTGAGAAAATGAAATGATATTATCCAATTAAAACAGTAGGTTTGGATGCTGATGACGTAATAAATAGAGGTGATGTTATTGTTAACTCTTATTATACGAGTATGAGAATAATTAGCACTTTAGACGTTTGCTGGTAGCAAAGTAACCGTTGCGTAAGTTTGGAAAGTCGTAAGTGATAACTACGTTATGTTGTACCTATAAGTGTAATTGTTTTTTTTCTCTTTCTTTAACTAGGTAATACAGTTTAGTACTATTTTAAACGCATTCGTAATCAAAAAATTATATTATTCGGTATTGGAATTTAACCCTTATGTGAGTGACAAATAAAACACCTTAATCAGAGTGACGAGGTACCCGGGTACCTTCATACAGTTTATACGTAATGTAAACAATTATGATCTGCTTTTACGTTACACAAACTTTGAATATTATTATTTTAGTTGAGTTAAACAGTTGACGATCTGCGGCGATCAAAGCGGAGGAGGGGTGGAGTGTGGTACATGGTTATCGGTGCGCATGAAACATTGAATTTGGACATTTGGACTATGTTCATTTCAAATTCGAATAAAATCTACAAGCCTCGTGAATGTATTACCGTTGACGATCAGCTATATGGATATCGTTTGCGGACTCGCTTTACTCCATACATGCCATCGAAACCTGAAAAGTATGGCATGAAAATATTTTGGGCTTGTGATGCAAATAATTCCTACCCTCTAAATAGACAAATATATACAGGAAAGTCAAGTGACGGCAATCGTCAAACAAATGTTGGAGAATGCACTGTATTAGATCTCGTGGCTAAATATAAAAATTCAGGACTGAATGTAACTACGGATAATTTTTTTCGTCTCTTCAACTGGCTCATTTCTTGAATTCGTGGAATATGACAATAGTTGGAACGGTAAAAAAATATAAACGGTTTCTTTCTGCAAATATGCAAGCACACAAGGAGAGGGCGATTTATTCTTCTAACTTCGCCTTTAGCAAAGAAGCAACTGTATGCTCCTACGTACCAAAAAAGAATAGAGCAGTAATAATGTTGTCATCAATGCACATGTCACCAGTTATTGAAAGTAATTAGGAAACTGTCAAGCCAGAAATATTTTTTTATTATAATAAAACCAAAAGTGGACAACATGGATAAGCTGTTAGCAGAATATACCGTAAAACGCAGAACGAATCGGTGGCATTTAGCACTTTTTTACAATATCATTGACATTTCAGCTTTGGCAGCATATATCATTTACATGGAACATAACCCACAGTTTGTTTCAACTGTCATCTCGTAGAAAGTTTTTGAAATCATTGAGTCTACAACTGTGTAGTAAAAATATAGAACAAAGATCAAAAAATTTCATTGCGACATCAAAATTACATGTGAGATCTGCAATGCAGGACGTACTTGGCCAAGAACTAAGGCTTTCGTTTTCTTCTGGATCTACAACTTCTATGAGTCAGACTAGGCGAGATTCTATATGGCGTGTTGCAGTCGTCGGAAGCTGCTACATATGCAGAGAACTCAAACGCAAGCAAAGAAAAACACAAAAAGCTTGCACTGACTGCAGAAAACCAATTTGTGATGAACATGCAGTAACTCGTCTAACTGCTTCGAGAGCTGTGCTAATTCTGTATAAACAAAGAATTTGTCATTTTTATAGAAATAAAACATTTTAACAAATGATTAATATTTCATTTTTGTACGAAATTATAAA
Organism: Tinea pellionella; assembly: GCA_948150575.1. Lineage (NCBI taxonomy): Eukaryota > Metazoa > Arthropoda > Insecta > Lepidoptera > Tineidae > Tinea > Tinea pellionella. The sequence continues at coordinate 6,727,401 of OX411252.1, forward strand.
TACTTTTCTCATAGTGATACAAAACACAAAGAGGTACCCGGGTACCTCGTCACTCTATTGTGAGGTTTAAATATGTTTTGGTTTCCACAAAACATTGTAAATAGTTGACTAGGACAAAACATTAAAAAATATATAATTTATAAATAGTTAGGAGCTCTCAGGAAATCACAGCTACCTACAGGATGTAAAACATACTTTTTTTTAAATTTGAAAACGCTAAAGGCACCCGGGTACCTCGTCACTCACATAAGGGTTAATGATAACTAGTAATACTTATTTATGTTTTTTTTTAAATTTTATTTTTGTACGTCATATGACCTCACTCCGGTTAATGTTAAGCTAGCATGCGATCCATGAACAACTGTTGTCAGAAAAGGGGACAGTCAGTAGACAGCAGTTGGCTTAATGCCTCTTCACACTGCGCTTGAAGGATTTCATGTTACCTATATTAATATGGAAAACGAGGCTGGGAAAATCATTCCACAATTTAATGGAACGACAGAAAAGGGTCCTATGTCATAATTATTATTTAATCAGTATATTTTGTTATTTACAGAACCACCACGAGTGACAGCTGCAGTCGGACCTAGAGGCAAACGAGCTGGTCCTCAAACACCTCAAGGTCCACCAGCGAGGTCAACGCCAGCGCCTCGCCCACCCTCCCCAATACCTGCACCAGTGTCTACTCCAAAAACCACTGATCAGGCTGCGGCTCTGGCAAATGCCGCTAAAGGAGTTGAAGCGTTAGGCGTTTTAGTGCAATATCTAGTGTTCCGAGTAAGTTTCAGCTTTTCTATATTGCTTTTGTGAGTGTGGGTCGACAAAAGATTTTATATTGATTCTAATGATGTTATTGACAGTGTCGTAACTTTAAACTTTACTTAACTACGCATGAGAAAACAAATGTTTTAAACAAACATACAAGTTCAGAATTGCCTTCATAAAAATACACCTACAAGAATGTTTGTTGTGAACTACACAACAAGGTATTCAAGGTATTTTGTGACGTAATTATGAGAAGTTTGAGTTTTTAGAAATTCGATATATTTCAGTTGGACGCACTAAATAGTGGAGCATGGAAGTCGGAAGCAGTACGTTGGCGAGGTGTGGCTGCGGCAGAGAAGAGTTCAGCCGCTCTCGCCGCTCTAGAAAGAAAACAACGAGCACAGAAAGATTACGATACAAGTATGTATTTTTTTAATAGCTTTTGTAGCTATTGTAGTTCGGCATATGACAACACTTCGCCTGATTAAAGATAGAATGGGGCCTATGAGCGGAAATAATTGCTACTACAGAGAAATCTCTACGGGCAGCAGTCGCCTACGCTATGCCGGCTTGAGGCGACGAATATGCACTATCTAGATTGACAGTGAAAACTCCTCTCTTTATACCTGGCTACTTTTCCGAAACGCGTCACTTTACGGGTGTTACATTCGAAGGTGGTGGTACTACCCCAGGACGGCAGACTGGGCTAATAACCATCATCAGTCTGCCTAACACTCTTTAATAGTGCACTGAGCGACCAAAATACATATAACGAGGTTCGACACGGGTGTCATCGATCGCAAGTCTTACCGCTAGACCACGGCCGCTTTCAAACTCTCAAAGAGGACTATAAATAAGTTGGCAGTTATGTTAATCACAGTAATATTTTAGTTGCAGAATGCTCGACAAGAATCTCAGAGTTAGAAATAGAAGTGTTGGAGAAAGAGAAAGCCAATGCACGGCTGGTAGCTGCGGGAAACGAAGCTGATCACAAATATCGTTCCGCTCTACATGAGATCTCCACACTGGCAGCTGATATTAAGGGATTGAAGGTTGGATTTATTTATTTATTTATTTTATACTAACCTATGCTTAACAATTTATAGATATTTAAAAAGTGGTAGGCCGGGGTAGTACCATCACTTTCGAGTGTAACATGTGAAGTGAACTAGTGGCGTTTTGGGATTTTGGGGCTAGCTTTACATCAGGCGGAGTGTTGTCATATGCCGAGTTACAATTAAAAAAAGTAGCCGTGTACAGACGATAAGATAGTCAATCTGACCGGTATACGTTTGTTTCCTCAAAACAGCATAGCGGAGACGACTGATGCTTTCAGACACTTTTCTGTGTTAACAATTTTATCATCGTTCATTGACTGCACTCTAGTTTAACATCAAGGATAAGATCTAAGATTAGTATATGCCGGACTATACTATATATTAAAAATATTAGGTTTTAATTCATTGATATATAGAATATATAGATGTGCAATAACGCTATAATATATAAATAACGACGCAAGAGAAAACATGGCCACAGCCACTTTCAGGTTCTCTGTCAGTTAGTATTTGACTTGACGGCAACATTGTCAAATTATTCGAAGCGGCCTACGGTTTTTTTTATGTCAGGTGTATGATGTTTGCACCTCTAGTATGTTACCTCTATGTTTTATTTAGTCTTGTTTTTATTTTTAGGATACAATTGAATCCTTGAAACGCGATGTCGCTGAAAGCCGCCAAAGGTTACATGCCCAAGGCGAGATTGAACGTACTCTACGTGCTCAATTGGATGCTGCACGAGAAGAGCTCGCTCGAAGCTACGAGAATCCTCGAGTAAAAGAACCATCTTGTGAAGCCGCGACCGCATGCGAAACAGCCATAACTCCTGACGAATGCAATGGATATGGCGAAACAGCGGTGAACGGCTTTGACGATGAACTTGAACTGAAGGTTAACACAAAAGGAGAACTGAGTAAAGATCCAAACGAATTAGCTGCAGAAGTACAATCCTTGCGTGCGGTTCTTGAATTAAAGCAAGCAGAAGCGGCGTCTTTACGCAGTGCACGAACAGAACTGTTAGCTGAACGCGAGAGGCGTACGAACATGGAACGCGAGGCACGTGCAGCTAGACATGCTGCTGAGGAACTACGAGAACGCGCTATCGCTAGACAAAGAGATGCGGATATATTGAAAGATGATAATAGAAGACTACGAGAGGCAGCCGCACGTGACAGAGACCATGCGGCTAGACTTGCGACACTTAATGAGGAACTCAGATACAAACTCAGACAAAATTCACAGGTACATTCATAATGAGTATAAATAATTCATCAAAATAATTATAATAATTTAAAGAGTGGTAGGCAGACTGATGATGGTTATTGGCCCAGTCTACTATCTTAGGGGGGTGCCACTGCTTTCGAATGTGATACCCGTGAAGTGACCTTGTCGCGTTTCAGAAGCAGTTTGAAAGCAGCCAGGTCTAATGAGAGGAGTGTGCACTGTTAATCTAGATGGTGCAGATTTGTCTCCTCAAGCCGGAATAGTGGAGGCGACTGTTGCCTGTAGAGATTTCTTTGTAGTAGCAGTTGTTTTCGTTCATCGACCGCACTTTAGATTTACATCAGGCGGAGTGTTGTCATTATGTCGAGCTACAATAAAGAAAATTTATGTAAGCTGTGATTCCTAGTAGTATATTGTCTGACCTACCATTTAAATTTTCAGGTTCTATCCTTAATAACAGGCGGGTCATTGCGTACTCGTACTGTCTCGAACGACTCTGCAAGATCCCCGTCTCCGGCACCTGATTCTCCACCTTCTCCGGCAGCTTCCCCTGCGCCGGATACACCACCCACAGTCAAAGGTGTGGTAGAGAAGCACGACTCAGTCAGCTGGGTGCTCGAGATTGAGGAATCACCAGAAGAAGTCGCCTCTAGGTTTGTTGATAGACAAAGATATATTTAATAAGGTTCATTATGTATACATCTATCAGATAGTGCTGATTTTTGAAGGCCTGTATTTAATGCATCTGCAGATTGGCTCGACGATCTTCCTTTCGTACAGCGGCATCTCCAAGCGGAGTGAAAAGGAGGGGAGGAGCATCTCCTGGAAATGGATCCCCTGCTCCGGCATCTCCAGCCCCAAACGCCTCTAAATTGTTCCGGCCGGGCGAACTGGACTTCCCACCGCCGCCTCCACCGCTCAAAGAATCAGCGGGTGAGGCCATCTACATCTACGACGATCGTCAGTATTGAAATACAATATTAATTACTGGTTTCATCTGACGTTTACTCGCAAACCGAGTACTCTAGTCTTTTCAAGTCGTGGAACTTGAAGCAATTTTTATAATAGCAAATGAGTTTTACCCCTGATGTATGAATTCAAGGCCTATGTTATATTTTCTATTGAGCGATAATTAGTTATGTTAATTGTCGATCAATAAAGAACACCGTTTTGTATCTTGCCACAGTGAGTGTGCTGAATGAAGGTTGTAGGGATATCACGAAATTCAATTGGGACCGAAAGTTGTTTTAATTAAAGGGGTGGTAATATTGAAATTAACTATATTATTATTACCATAAATATTTATAGATATATGTAATCTCGAAGTATTATTATGCTTTCTGATATTATAAACATAAAAGCGATCTTACATAACTTTACATTGAGTGTATAATTTTATTCGGAAAAATAAGCTCAAAAGTGATTTTAAAAATATTATTAAGATGTCGAAATGTAATGCAAATCGGTATTATATATTAAATTATGGAGAAAAATTGATATTTTATTGTATAATTATGGCATGTTATGTTGATTTTTAATAAAGGATTTTGCTTTATTGTGGTGATTAAATAATTTCTTCTATGTGCTTTTTTCATATTCTTTTTCTCATTAATTTAGTCTGCTTCTATATTTCTTCTATCAAGCTCTATTTTCTACAAATATTATTTTTATTTTATCACCATTTTAGAGCAAATAATCACGTGCGTAATAAAAGATTGTTTTATTGTCTTTAAAATTTTAAGTGTCTTGTGGCGGATTGTTTGTTAATGATACATTATAATTGTAAATTTTGTAAAATTATGTTTTTATGTATTTATAATTATTTTTAGTTTAGTTTATTAATAGTTTATTATGGAAATTGTTAAACAATGATTGTCTATTAATTTAATTTGTGTACAAAATAACATTTTAGTGAAAACGTTTCTCGAATGTTAAAAAAAAAGTTCACTTACAACTTAGTTTTAGTGGATAATATATAGTTAAGTAAATACTGATATATTATTTTATAATGTTGTAATAAAATTAATAAGGTATATGCAAAATCCATATTTTAAATTATGTAAATACCCTATGAAATAACTTGATACTACAAAAAGTATTGAGTATTAAGTTTTATTCAAAACCTAAAGTAACGAAAAAAGTATCGATGATAGACGACCCTGTCATCGATGCGAAAAACATCGATAGCCTTATTTCCATACGGTATACGTTACTGTTAATGGTATTTTTGTGTATCGATACTTTGGATGAACTTGATAGATGCATATTCCTTGTTAAACGCTTTTTCTCGATGTCTATTTATCAGTAACTACTCATATTATTATTATTATTTGTGAAATTCTATAATACAATTTTTTTTATCATAAATAACCAAAGAGGTTTTACTTAGTTGTTTTTTACTCTTTGCATCGATCGTTCCTTTTATAGAGACCCCTTGGAATAGCTTTTGCATGCCTCAGAATTTGTCAATGTAAATTGTATTATTTATTTATAAGCTAATACCATTCCATATTATATACAATATAAGATAGATGAAAATTATTAAATAAAAATAGTATTTGCGATTTATTTTTGTTTTTTTATTTCCCCCTCTATTATACTTTATTGTAGTATATCATAGACTACCATACTCTATTAGAGTATTTCTCAAATTCGTCTAGTACTTATCTACATCATACAAAATAAGTAAATTTTTGATATAAGTTAGTGGATGGAAATCTTGAATTATAGGAGTGACCAATTGGGATTAGCTTGGTAGTCTTGTAATAACTTCGTAGTCTTGTAATAACTTAGTAGTCTTCTAATAAAACAAGAGAAGTATACAATGTCAACATGGGTAATGCAGATTCGTTTCCACAAGCGGATGCAATTGCTGTCTGCAAGCATTTCACTGTGGCAGCAGTTGTCTCCGCTTATAGACCGCATTCTAGCTTAACATTAGGCTAAGTGTAGTTTGTATTTAGGCTACTACTATAACCATGACCACAAAGTTCGAGTAACGAGGATAAACTGCAATCATAGAATTTCGACAAGTCCATGATCTGAGACAGGAAACGAAGAATGTAAACAAAAACGATCACATATTTTTTATGACATCAATTGAGAGGATCGATTTTATTAGAAGCATATATCTAATAAATCTAATATCCAAAATAAGTGTAATATCAAACATTTTGCATTAATTACAATTGTTTCGATATTTAAAAAAATAATAAAAAAAATACTAAACACGTTGAAAATAGCCTACGAAAACAACCGGTTCCTTTTCCATAATAATTATGACCTCGTCAAAACAACTCATTTTGACACGAACTCAAATGATCAGTATTGTAACAACAAGCACGGAGATAACATTGTTCTGTCCAAAAACAATTGTATCTATTTATTATTAAAATAATGTTGATAAATTCAAGTGCGTGTCTGAAGTACATCCGTTTTGGACACTCCGTCGCTTCAAGGACTACAAGGTATTTATATTGTAATTGTGTTTATAAACAATTTACGAGTGTAATTAGATAAATAAATAAATTACATAATTAGGACTATTTGCTTATTTACTAGTGAACAAAACAAAACTGGAATACTTAGATTAGAATTAGACCAACGAAATGAAATATATTTCTATATTTCTTCTAGTATGTATCTATTTAAACGTATACGAGTATGTAGATAAAGTATTTCTGTAGCTAATAAATACGACTATATCTATATTGTTATTTCTTGTGTTCCATTAAATTGAATTGCATATGAATTATGAATTTGAATGTTCGGCAGAAATCCACGATTTAATTCCCCCTACCCTACATACATCGCTGGAAGTCACAGGCGATCAAAAGCCATTTCCTAATCATCGAAATGACGTTCTTTCTCTGTCGTTCAATTAAACTGTGGAATAACCTTCTCAGCTACGTCTTCCTCTTTTCTACAATCTGCGATCTTTTAAGCGTAGTGTGACGAGGCGTCTCAACAAGCCGGCATAGCAGATATGAACTGCAGATCTATTTGTACCCGCCTCCGCTTTGACCGCTACACGGGTACTCTCAAACTGATCCCGAAACAATGACAGACTAGGCTAATAACCATCATTTGCTTACAGTTCCTAAACTTCCACAAATCTTCCCTCTATCCATCGACTGTAGAGTTCATTTGTTGTATTTGCCAAATTAAGGCGACTCTAAATTGTATTGCAAATACTTTTTTCAGTAACAATAGAAAATATAGTAAGCTAAGCTATAGACATCAAGTTGGAAGCACTCCTCTACAATATATTGGTTTTGGAGAAACTCTAGAAAATGCAGCAGAACGATGGCCTGATGTACCAGCAGTTATATCTAGACATGAGAATAAAACGCTCACATATTCCCAACTTCGAGAAGAGGTAAAATTACTAATAACGAAGTTTGGACTCCATTACATTTTTTTTTTTCGATAGTAAACAATTAGTTTTATTTTTTAAAATGACTTAAGGAAGTGGTGTTTAATTTCCAGGCAGATAAATTAGCAGTTGGTCTTCAAAATCTTGGTTTATCAGCTGGTGATCGTTTAGGAATATGGTCACTAAATTGTTCACAGTGGATTGTCGCTCTTATGGCAGCTGCTCGTGCTGGAATAGTTTCTGTAAGAGAATTACATACTTTATTTAATACATACCAAGTCGAAATCTCTTTCACAACCTAGTTAAGTTTTGGGATCAGCTGGACGGGAGGAGTGCATACAGTCGACTTGGATGGGTCATTCGTCTCCTCAAGCCGGTATAGCGGGGGCAAACGCTGCCTGCAGACATTTCTATGGACCGCACTCTTGGACCGCATTCATACTTTCAGCTGGTGTGGTCACGTGCAGGAATATTATAAAAAAAACCAAATGAAACTCGAAATAAATGTAACTAATGAATTGATAAAAAATATTTCATTTAAATTAAATATACTATCGATTATCGCAGTTTACATATGTATAGATATATATGAGATATATTCTATATTTTATCTAAAAATAAAGAAAATCTTATATTTTTGGTATTATTATGATAAATTTAAACTTTTTCGATGATTAGCCAGACGATGGTTTTTATATTGTTATGATAAGATAACAAGATAGATAAACGACGAAATTATATGAATTCTAGGTAGCTATGAACCCACTATATCAAAACAAAGATTTAAAATATTGCATAAAGAAAGTTGGAATCAAGGCGATAATCGCACAAGAAGACGTCAAAGGTGATAGTTATTACAAAAAACTATTGGCTCTGATACCAGAATTAGGGAAATCACAACCTGGAAAACTTAATAGTTCAGAGTTTAAATCTTTAAAATCCATTATTCTGGTATCAGATAAAAATGATGTTCGGTAAGTTTAAATTTTATTATATTTTGCCTGATATTAGGCTAGTATGCGATCCATGAACAGAGGCGACTGTTGTCAGAGAGGGGAATCTGGAGACAGCAGTCGCGTCCGCTATGCCGGCTTTGTGAGATGCCTTTTGACACTGCTGTGTGAACTGATGTTACGACTGGGAAGATCGTTCCACAATTCGATGGAACGTCAGAAAGAGGAATGCCCGTACCTTTTAGTCCGAGAAGTGATCTTTCGACGGTGAGGCGATGCATTCGATCGCCCGCACGCGTCTGCCTCAAACGATGTGGGGCAGAAAGGACTAAATCATGGATCTCTGCCGAACATTCACCACATGCATTTTAATTAACGAATTTATTAAAAACGATAGAATTAAATTAACAATATTTATTTCAGTGGGGTTGTTATTTACAATAAATTACTAGATTCTGTTTCTCGAATAGACATGGATAATATTAGTAGAAACCTTAAAACAATTAAGCCAGACAGCAATTGTAATATTCAATTTACATCTGGGACAACAGGTATAAATTTGACCATATTATACTGTACATATGTCACGTTAGAAAAGGCCATTTATTCTATATTTATTCCAAAGGGAACTCGAAGCAATGAAATGATCATAAAATCACGAAACCAGACCTTTAATGAGAGTTTTAAATATTATTTTTAAGTTAAAGGAAAACCCGTAGTAATCAGCTAGTATAGCATTTCTCTATTAAAGAAATTTACCAATAAATATTTATAAATTTCGTTTTAAGGTTTTCCTAAAGCGCCGTTACTATCACATTACAATATCGTGAACAATGGCTATAATATTGGGAGAAGAAACCAGCTAAACGAAGGTCATAAAACTATATGTGTACAGGTTATCTGCTTTTATCTATTTAATTCCATGTGTTAACGCCTGAATATGTTTCATATAATTTATTTGCACGTCTAGTGCTGTATCGTTTTATCATCAATACTGACACTATCACTTTGTATCACTATACACTTCATAATATAAAACATAGTCGTGACTGTCCACTGAATAAAATTGCATTCCGTTTTTACTGTCATAATCTGCATCTCTTCAGGTGCAAAAGCTATTTAAACATATACACCCTATATCACAGGTTCCATTGTTTCACGTTTTCGGAGTAGTTGTCACGGTGTCAGCAGCAATCCAGCATGGAGCGACTCTTCTATTTCCTTCAGCTAAATACAACACAAAAGCGAATGTCGACGCTGTGATTGCTGAAAAGTACGTAACGCAAACTTTTTAAAATTACTATAATACATTCAGATGGAAATTATTGTAGAACCACTTTAAACAGAGTTAAAAAGTTGAAACTACTAGTTGAAAAGCAAAGTCCCGTAATTGGTCTTTACAACAACTTCACATTTCAAATCATATATAATTATGCTTATTTAAGTAGTTATGTAATTTTAGATGCGACATTATTCACGGTACACCAACCATGCACATAGACTTGGTGAACGAAATTCGCGCACGTGGCGTTACTGACGTTAGAGCAGAATTAGCTGTAACAGGTGGATCACCAGTTTCTCCACAATTAATTAACGATTTGCGTCAAGCTCTTAATGTTAAGAAAGTAAATGTAAGTTTTAAACAGTAAATTCAATTTTAAGTAAGCTACAAATAAGACATTTATGAAGATCACAATAAAATTTACATTAAGAAGTCGCCATAGCGAAAGTGATTTCTAATTAGATTAGAATTCATTATGCTTAACATCAGGCGGATATTTTCTAAAATTTAATTATTTTCAGTCAGTATTCGGAATGACAGAAGGAACTGCAGTTAGTTTTCAATCTATGCCAGGAGAAGATCCCAAAAGAGCTTTGGATTTTGTAGGCGTTTTGCATGACCATTTGGAAGCTAAGGTATGTAGATATTATTAAATTATGAAGAAAATTTAAGAGAGAATTCAACGCGCATTCAACGACCTGAGCCTGGGATCTTTGCGCACGTGACCGCACCGAAATTTCTCTATTCTACATTCCGTTGACAACTCTTTTAACTGCTGGGTGACGTCACATATTTTCTTCTTTTCGTCTTTTCTCCCAAAATCGCCAAATAATTTTGGCAAAATAAAGTTTATTTTTTTAGTACAAATATTTTTAATTATTGCAGATTGTTGATAGTAATGACAATATTGTACCGTATGGTACGCGAGGTGAACTAATGACGAGAGGCTATAGCGTAATGAAAACTTATTGGGATGATGAAGTAAAGACCGAGGAAACAATAACAAAAGATGGTTGGCTTCGAAGTGGGTTTGTAATATTAATCTAATATAACAATATTTTTTTTATAATTGAGGAATTTGCTTTGACAAAAGTCTCATTAAGACGGCATAGCGGTGTCACTATTGCCTGTTAACATTTGTCTGTGATACTACTTAATTGTCTTCGCTTAAAAATTTCACTCTATTTTTTAGTTCTTTAGCTCTATCTTTTAGTATTTTTTAGCTCTCTAAATAAACAATAATATTTATTATTTATTTATTTTATTATTAATATATTAATGCTATAAGTTCAGCAGTTATATCGCTGGAAAGAAATAGAACAAAACCCAAATCATATTGTACTAACAGAGAATTCGTTTTTTTAATGAATATTTAAAATATTTTGTAGAGATCAAATGGTATTGCATGAAGACGGTTACGGACAGATAGTTGGAAGATTAAAAGATTTAATAATAAGAGGAGGTGAAAATATTGCTCCAAAAGAAATTGAAGATGTTATTTGCAATCATCCAGATATTATTGATTGTCAGGTAATATTAAAACAACAATTGAAATAAAATGATTTTTTTTATTATTATGGGCACGGGCTTAAGCACTTTCTCATGGCTTCGGTAAGGTATGTGTGAGATTGCCACAAAAAAGTCATCAATTATAGCCTGTGCTATAATAAATAACAAAAAAAACCACTCAATTTTAAATTCAAAAAATAATTAAATGGAACGGCCTTCATCTAATTGCCTTCATCGCTTTATCATCAATTTATATACTCGTAGGAATTTAGAGCCAATAGCCGTGTGTTTAGTGGTCTGAAGTCTGAACATCCGCGCACATGGCGTAGGACACGGTTCGAATCCCATTTATTTCCAATTTATGTGGGTGTTAATTTTTATTAAAATTATATGACAATCTCCAGCTGATGTAAAGCTAGAGAGTGGCCCATAAACGTTGCCTCCGCTATGCCGGCCTGAGGAGACGAATTTGCACCATCCAGATTAAAAGTGGAGTTCTCTCGTTTTTCAAAATATATCTAATAAATTATTTTTACTAGGTATTCGGTATTCATGATGACAGATTGGGTGAAGAAGTTTGTGCAGCTGTAAGAGTAAAAGACGGTATTCCGTTCGATGCTCAGAAACTACAAAGACATTGTCTGGAACATCTCGCTAAGTTTAAGACGCCTAAATTATTCAAAAAAGTCGAGGCATTCCCTAAAACTGCTTCTGGAAAAGTTCAGAAGTTCATTCTGAAAAATAAAGTGGAGTCGGGAGAGTTATGAGATAGAAAACTAATTGTACATATAACCTAATAACGATAAATTTGTAAATAAATTATTAAAAAATAATCTTCAAGTCGTTTTTATATCAGTAGCAGTTTTCAATCACGTTTCATTGCTAGACCAATATTGATTACGTATATCAGTGGCGTAGCCTGGGGGGATGGAAGGGGAGGCGAGGAGACTGTCTTCCTGACAACCGACCGTGAAATCACTTATTTTAACCAAATTATTAATAAAGAGATAGTAGGAAGTGACCACTACGAGTTCCGCCCCTCGGTTCTTCACCAGAGTGACACCCGGACTGTGGGGAGCTTTTTTAAGCTATTGTGGGGTGACACTACCACAATACCACCCTCATTTTCAGCTACGCCACTGCCAATATCCTTTCCTTCTATCTACAACTCACATTCCTTTGCAATTTCGCCTAGGTCTTGATGAATCAAACTTGTAGGAGAGGTGACCACGGATCAGCAGATTAAAGAAAGCGGCGTTTAAAATTTTTAATAAATAATTTATTTACTTTTAAAAGTATTTGTAATTAAAAAATAATATAATAATATTAATTTATCTATTTATTATATAGTAGGTTAACAGGGGGAAAACAACTCAAAATGTTGGACCCTTGATGGGTAATTAATTAATCTATTAGAACCTAAGACATTAGACTATAACGTTTGTTGTTAGAATGGTTTGTCTATGGGGGTCAAAATTTTAGGGGGGTTCGGACCCCCTAGACGCCCCCTGTTTTACACCCATGCTACTAAATATTTTGATTATAGTTAATTTTACCCATTAATAACAAATAATAATATAAAAATAAAATAATTTAAAGCAAGGATTGCAAGCTCTTATGAGTATTAAATAAAGATCTATAAACCGATGTATTTACCTAAATAACATTTAAAACAATATTTCAAAACCTTGAGATAAAAATTAAAAGTCAAGTTATTTGTAGTTCCTATACGGAAATAACGGAAAGTAAGATAATCAAATACAAGGAAGATAAATATTTGGGCCCATAAAACTATTTGGTTACAATTGTGCTATAGAGATCTAGAGCTTAGATGTTGCTTACTAGTCCGAGGTTCGAAAATGAGCGTCCATAAAAATATATAAAGAAAATAAAGCGTTAAAATACGATAAGCACTCTCACATACTAAATTTCTGAATATACGAATGTCGTTAAATTCCAATATTAGAAAAATATAGGTGTATATTAAAGTTATTAATTTTAAATATCATGCTGTAGGTCAGGTTTTAAATATCAAGTAATAGGTGTGTTCTAAGTAAATATCCTAAGAAATTAGTGTGAATTCTTGTAAGTTTTATCAAGCAATTAAAACACTAATAGCTAAAGAAAGTCCTCAAGGAAATCCCATATGTATCAAATGACTAAATTGATAAGAAGGACATTACGATAACGTTTTGGGTTAAGGTTACCTTGTAGGCATACTGACTCGTACATTTCTTTATTAAATTTAATTTTGTACGAAAAATTGCTAATAGAACGTAAACATGTCTCAATATGTAGGTTTTACGCTACCTTATTGCTTTAATAATAATTAAGGTTCATTGCTCTTGACACGTTCGAATTCGTCTGGGACACGGATTCTTAAACGCAACTAGTTCAGGAACGCCACACTGACCTCCACTTTGCCTGCCTACCAGTCTCCAACCCGATATAGCCATTGGAAGCTAATTTTCAGCCACATAAATATAACAATTTAGATATTAATTTTAAAAAAACCATATCAATTTTTAATTTAAAATAACTTTAGTGATTGTAAATAAATAAATTAAGGTTCTTTCGTAAGTAGTTGGAATGACGTCAAACTGTGCAAAAAGTACGAAGAATGGACACAGTTGTAACCTTCACGTATATAAACAAATTTTTAAGATTATTATAGTTTATTAAATACGAAATATCGATCGAAAAAACCTGCAATAAATAATTATGTACAAAGGAAAGATTCTATTATTAGGAAAATAATATAAAACATTCGTATTATAATAATAAGAGCGGAAGGACCGGTAAATTCAGTATTTGTTTAATTTTACAAAACGGCTATCATTCATGTCAATTTAAAGAGTGGTAGGCAGACTGATGATGGTTATTTGTCCAGTCTGCCGTCCTGGGGTAGTACCACCACTTTCGAATGTAAGACCCGTGAAGTGACTTTGTCGCGTTTCGGGAATAGTTAGAAAGTAGCCAGGTATAACGAGAGGAATGTGCACTGTCAATCTAAGATGGTACATGCTCGTCTCCTCGAGCCGGCATAGTGGAGGCGACTGCTACCCGCACAGAGAAGTAGTAGCAGTTGTTTCCATTCATGGACCGCACTCTAGCTTTACATCAGGCGGCGTGTTGTCACATGCCGAGCTACAATAAAAAAAAAATTTTTTGAATTAATCAATTTTTTACCAATTTTTTACATATGTATGAGCTTGCCTAAGTGACCAAGACCGTTTAGGATTACTTTATTACATACAGCACCTTAGATTACCATCTGAATCAAGTCAGAGTTGAATTACCGGCCCAAAATTTCAAGTATTAATTTTAATATAAAAATATATTATTGAGATTATTTTAATGTTTGAAGTGGTTTAATAAGTTAAATAAATCAAACAAAATTATTATAACATAGAATACCACCGCGTTGGTGACACAGGTAGAGAATAAGCCGCGAGTGAGGACATCTGATATGCGCCCGTATATATTCGTATAAATATAACCGGCGATACAACAAGAAGTTTAGTTAGCAAATTTCCCATAATGAATACTATCTTTTTCCTCCTCACAGTCTTTGGAGCTGGTGAGTAAAGAAATTGTCAAACAAAACGTTGTGTAATTTTTTTTAAATTGTAGCTCAGCATGTGACAACACTCCGCCTGATGTAAAGCTAGAGTGCGGCTCATGAATGGAAACAACTGCTACTACAGAGAAACCTGTGCGAGTAGCAGTCGCCTCCACTATGCCGGCTTGAGGAGACGAGCATGAACCATCTACATTGGCAGTGCACACTTCTTTCGCTATATCTAGTTACTTTCAAACTATTCCCGAAACGCCACAAGGTCACTTCACCGGTGTTACATTCTAAAGTGGTGGTACTACCACAGGACGGCAGACTGGACAAATAACCATCATCAGTCTGCCTACTACTCTTTAATATTGATTCAATTATTTGCAGTTGTGAGTCAGAGTGATCAAGATCCGAAACTCAGATTTTATTTTCGGTAAGTAGTAGATATAATTTATGTATTTTTAATACCTACCTACATTATGCTAGTGGTATTATGGGCGACTAAAATCGGCCACCGTTTGGGAGGTCTAGAAGTCAGAATTTCATTTCACGATTTAACCTATTTTTCTATTAGTGTGTCTCATCAAAATATCAGTAAATACAATGTTAAGTACATTATACACCTAAAAAACGACTTATCAATATGTCGCAAAAAATGATGCAATGCAATTAACCAAGGTCTTTAATATTGCCTTGGTTTTGTCGAGTCGAAACAAACAAAATTAACTAATATATTCGGTAATTCAAATGTGAACTGATTTCTATTATTATATAATTTTATTGCGAATATATTCAAGGTTTAACCTCAATAAAAAAAACTTGTAGAAGCTATATTATGATATGACAACACTCCGCATGATGTTAAGCTAGAATCCGGTCCATCAAGAGAAACAACTACTACCAAGATACTTCTGCAGATACCTCTGCTATGCGGCTAGAGGAGACGAATGTACACTAACCATATTGATAGTGCACACTCCTCTCGTTTTATCTGGCTACTTTCAAACTGATCCCGAAACGCGACTAGGTCACTTGAAAATGGTGGTATTACTCCAGGTCGGCAGACTGGGCTAATAACCATCATTTAGAGCGGCCGTGGTCTAGCGGTAAGACGCGTGAACTCACGATCGCTGAGTCCCGTGTTCGAACCTCGCTAAATTCAGACCGGTACCAATGTAACTTTGTTATATGTACTTTGGTCGCTCAGTGCCTATAGGCACTATTGAAGAGTGGTAGGCAAACTGATGATCCAGTCTGCCGTCCTGGGGCAGTACCACCACTTTCGAATGCCTTGTCGCGTTTCGAGAATAGTTTGAAAGTAGCCAGATAGAACGAGAGGAGTGTGCACGAAATCAATCTGGATGGTGCATGCTCGTCTCTTCAAGCCGGCATAGTGGAGGTGACTGCTGCCTGTAGAGATTTCTCTGTAGTAACAGTTGTTTCCATTCATGGACCACACTCTAGCTTTACATCAGGCGGAGTGTTGTCACATGCCGAGCTACAATAAAAAAAAAATCCTTAAATATTAACAATGTTATTAATATTATGCAGGTCAGTGGAACATTTTATAGAATTACCTTTAGAAGATTGCTCAAATATTTTCGCCGCAAAATGGTATGATCCATCACAAAAAACAATTTTCTTTACACACGGTTTTACTGGACACCCCAATGGTCCGGCCGTGAAGGAAGTGATAAATGCATACTTGGAAAAAGGAGATTATAATGTAGTACTATTAAATTGGGAATATTTAGCGTCGCCTATAAATCAGAACTTTGCTAGTTCCTATCTAAATTGGGCTGTGCCAAATGCCAAAGGGGTTAGTATGTTTTGCATAGATACAACTTGATACAAGATATGTTTTTAGCTTAAAATTAAATTTCAAATTAAATAACCGTCTTAATTTGAAACTGCTCGCGTGAATTGGAATTTCAATCTAATTTTTATTATGTATTTTTTAAACACGTATATAACCCTTTACATATTCTGTTTTTCTTTTTTAGTTATATATATTTTAATAAGTTTAAAAAATTGGAATGCTTCAACTAATGTGCATTATCCAAGCTGACAGTGCACACTCCTCTCGCTCTCGCCTTGGAAATTTTGCAATATTAATATTTATTATCATCATTACGTTGACATTTTTTACTAATATAGCAAAATATAACGATATCCGCTTTCTGGTAGTGGTTCTTTAGGGTCATGTACCTTCACTTACTCATATATTCAAGGTTTCGGGCTAGTGATACCATGTTTTTATCTTAACTATCATACTTAAATACAAAAAAAGCTATCGGTTATTTGTTATTAATTTTTGTCATTTTAAATGCCAGATCAGCTTGCTTGTATTAATTGTGGTAAGAAAAAAACTATTGTGATGTCCAGCTGAAGAGAGAGGAGCTGCCGATGGAAATATAGAATTGAGGAATTTTAACACAGCCACATAAAGCAATTTATGCATAGTTTAGTGTTGTATAGTTTAGTGCCTAGTTATTATTTTATTTTCTTTATTGTTGTACAAAACATAGACATTAAAACTATAAAAAAAAAGATGGATGGTGAATACAAAAACTAGTCTACGACCTAAAATTATGTCCACAGTGCATGGCGTAATAAAAACATAATACAAATTCAGATAATTACACAATAAACATAAATAATCTAATAGTTTGTTAACAAAACTATTTAAGTATATTCAATAATATCTTATTTTTTAATTTATTTATTTCAATTATATCAACACATCGTTTACAAATCAATAGACAGTGTTTAATTACATAAAACACAGATATCATCAATTTATTAAAGCAATTAATATAATAATAGCATCAAATATTGCATTAGAAAAAGTCTAATTACTTAATAACCTGAGTGAAAAAATTGAAACTGATTGGTAATAAAGAATGTAGATTTGTTTTCCTACAAAATGAACTAAAAATTATCGACAAACTCGAGAAAAAAATTGTGGGCCCATTTCTCTTAGGCGAATGGGCATTCTCCTTTGCAACATAACAATAATAACAATAACAGTTAGAACTTTTGCGGGCATGACGCGAATTCGAATCCCGCTTCACACCAGACGTGTTGCTGTTTTGATTTTTTCTATCAAATTTTTATCATAAAAAGAAAAATATTTATTTTACAATTTTAGTTAGGTCAACAGTTTGCGGATGTATTAGAAGATTTATTTGAAGCTGGACTTAATATAGATAATACGCATTATGTTGGACACTCGCTTGGAGCTCATATATTTGGGATTGCTGGGAATAATTTAGCTAAAAGAGGAATTTATTTGCCTAAGTAAGTCTTTTAATAATTATTACTTATTTAGTTAATTTATGTCCTACAAAAACCTTGTCGAATACATTGCAATCAATGTTACAAAGGAGAATTCCCATTCGCCTAAGAATGGGCCCACAATTTTTTTCTTGAGTTTGTCGATGATTTTTAGTTCATTTTGTAGAAAAATAAATCTACTTTCTTTTTACTAATCAGTTTTAATTTTTTCACCCGGGTTATTGAGTACTTAGATGTTTTCTGATGAAATATTTAAGATTATTATTATCTGGCGGATTCGTCCGCAGGCCGGCATAGTGGAGGTGACTGATGCATGTAAAAAATTTACTGTAGTAACAGTTGTTTCCCTTCATAGAGTGTTATTATATGCTAATTGCTAGCTACAATAAAAAAAAACTTTAAAAAAAATTTCACAAACCCACCTCACAACATAACTATATTATCAATGTTTATAATTAAATTATTAACTTTTAGGGTAACGGGATTGGATCCTGCAAATCTCGGATTTGAAGGTAGACCTTCGCCAACAAGATTAAATGCAGGTTCAGCCGTTTTTGTTGATATTATACATACGGACCCTGGCAAATATGGATATAAACGTTCCCACGGTACTGTGGACTTTTGGCCAAACTATAACATGAGAGGAGGTCAACTCCGACAGCCTGGTTGTGATTCAAGAAATCAGCCCAATAATATGTTTTCAAGTGAAGGTAATCTTTTTTTTTTTAATTATTTTATTACCTATTTTTTAGTTAGTTTCATTTTTGTGATAACAATAATATTTGCTTCAATATATGTTTTGGCACCACACACACGTCCGGTTTGGCTTCCGAGTTATCGCGTCACTTCCAGTCTAGAGTCGACTTCCGGTCAAAAGCGGATTTTTTTACCGTACTTACCGGAGTGTTCTTTTATATCCATCGACATGTAAAATTAATAACAAATATCGACACTGTGACAAAACGAATAATGTAGTAATTATTTTTTATTCTATTACTAACATTTAATAGAGAATAATAACAGGCAGACTGATGATGGCAGCCCGGTCTGCCGTCCTGGGGTCCCCGTGAAGTGACCTTGTCGCGATTCGGGATCAGTTTGGAAGTAGCTAGGTATAACGAGAGACAGGCCAGGCATAGCGGAGGCGACTGCTGTCTTTGGAAATTTCTGTGGGTTAGCAGTTGTTTCCGTACAAAAAAAAGTGATGTCAACGCACCAGTTGGAAGGGTTGCCGATGGAAAGATAAAGAGATTTTGATAGGACGCACTCACTGTGTAACTTAGTGGACAGACCATAGCGGTCGGTTCATGAGTCGATCCTCAGCAAGTCGCGCGTGTGCGTGTGTTTGTGTGTACATTTGTTTAATTTTCATCTTCATAATATTATTTTTTAATTTGGATATGATATAAAAATAGTATTATATTTTTTTCCATCGTATTGGAAGTTTTAGAGAAGGATATTTGGGAATAATTTTCACTGAGATTTTTTTTATAATAAAAAAATATTAATCCAATAAACTGTAACCACACCAGCTTTATATGCCGAATATTCAGACAGTTTATTTATTTTAGATATTAAAAATCAAAAACATAAAAAACTAACGTAAATGTTAATAATAAATTTACAGATTTATGTAATCACAATAGATCTTGGCAACTATGGGTAGATATGTTAAAGCACCCTGGCACGATTATAGGAAGCTACGCCAAGAATTATAGAGCTTGGAAAAATTATTCCCCTGCTGAAAGAAATTCTACAACGTTAGAAATTGGAACATATGGGCCTAAAGTGTAAGTTATATTAAAAACTTATCTCACCAACGTTATGGTGTTAAGCTAGAGTGCGGGTGATCAGTAGACTCATCTGCTACCACTGAGAAATGTCTGCAGGCAGTAGTCGCCTCCACTATAGTGATTTAAGAAGATATTGGGAGTGCACACCGCCTTATTAACTACAATCTGAGCCGGAACATCAACACGTGAATGTGGCGGTACTTTCCTAGCTGCCTACCACTTGTCTATATTATTTCATAGGTCATGTACCAATATAACATTGTTACATTGGTAGCGAACAGAACTGTTGCGAGGCTTGAAGTGACTTCTTAAATCGCTAGGCTGCTGCCTTTTGTTTGAAAACTGTGTTGATTTACTTTACAATGATTTGTTCCCATCATTTAATTAATAAATTATTTCATTAATAGAATCTTTGTATGTTTTCCTTATATATTTATTTTGTGTTTCAGTAAAGCGGGTGATTATTTCTTTGTGACGTCACACGCGCCACCTTACGGTCTCGGAGGAAATGGCTTATATGAGAATAGAAGTTAAATATTGTCATTTTCCGGTTTAGCAGGATGTAATATGTGTTAAGAATATAATAATTTAGTATTAAGTGTATGACTGGTTAATATTATTTATACTTGTACAATGTACATAGATATTACAAAATTATAAAAAATTATACTTTAAATTTTTTTCTAATACATTTTTCTGAATTAATTTTGAAATGCGTCATTAATAATTAATTAACTTAATATCCTTTTTACTTATATTGTTTTAAAACGTGTAGATATAATTAGCAACATAAGTATCGAGACAAACGGAATGTTTAAAATGATCACCACGATCGAGGAGGCCCGTGTTCAAACCTCGTTAAATTTTGAGCGGTAAATGTGTTATATGTACTTTGGTCGCTCAGTACCTGTGCAAGCACTAAACACACAGGAAAAAAAGAGAAGAAAATTAAACTTTATCTCAATGACACAGTGCCTATTCTTGGGCCCCCAATATATCTAATAGTTCGTTAATAAAAGAATATTCTAAAATATAATCTTACTTTTTCATTAATTTATTAATCAAGCAATGTCTAATTACATAAAAACGCATTTAATATAATAATAACCTCAAATATAGCACCAGTAAAAGTGTAATTACTCAATAACCCTGGTAAAAAAATAATTAAAATTCATTGGTGATTAGAAATGAAGTTTTATTTCTCTACAAAATTAACTAAAAATCATCGCCGAACTCCAAAAGAATATTGTAGGCTCACTTCTTATGAACATTTTGTTCGTACTGATATTTTTGATGCTGACTGTACCTATTACGAAAATAAATTGTAATGAAAAAGTACGTAAATGTGGCTCAATTACTTTAGTAAAGTATTCCCAAATGTTACATTTGCGTTTACGGATAAAAATGATAGCGTAATGTAAATGATACCATGTAGCTTTTTTGTCGTGTAGAAAAAATTTATTACGGGCATTAATTAAAAGAGTGGTAGGCAGACTGATGATGGTTATTAGCGAAGTGTAAATCAAAGAAGTTAAAGGACGAGCGACCTAGTCGCCTTTCAGGATCAGTTTGGGGTATGCGCCGTTAATAGATAGCATTTGTTTTGCTCATGGACCGCATCAGTGTCGAGTTACTATTTTTTTTTTATTGTAGCTCGGCATGTGACAACACTCCGCCTGATGTAAAGCTAGAGTGCGGTCCATGAATAGATACAACTGCTACTACAGAGAAACCTGTCCGGGCAGTAGTCGCCTCCACTATGCCGGCTTGAGGAGATGAGCATGTACCATCCAGATTGACCGCGCACACTACTCTCGTTATACCTGGCTACTTTCAAACTATTCCCGAAACGCGACAAGGTCACTTCACGGGTGTTACATTCGAAAGTGGTGGTACTACCAATACTGAACCGTTATTCCAAGATTTTTATTATTATTAGCTTTTAAAGAATCTCAAATAAATAAGGCTGAGAGTTGAATGACCTCGCGCGTGCTACGAGGCCGTCGCGACTTCAGTCATATACCCTTGCATTCACATTGCGTATTGTTGATATTTCGGTTATGGTTTTAATTAACATTTAATTATGATACCATTACCAAAATGTTATGTACAACTACATTTTTATTCGGATAAATGACAAAAAAAAGATCTTAAAATTAAAAAAAAAAAACGAATATAAGTAGTTGTGCTTTATCAGAATGATGTTTGCAATTTCTGCTTAAAGGGGATGCTGCTTATCTTTTTATTGTAGACGTTTTTCTACTAAATCCTCGTAGTGTAACCTAGTGGCGTTTCTGTGAACCTAGTGCGAGACTATGCACTGTCAATCTGGCCGACCGGTAACATCAATATTTTTTTTTATTGTAGCTCGGCATGTGACAACACTCCACCTGATGTAAAGCAAGAGTGCGGTCCATGAATGGAAACTACTGCTACTACAGAGAAACCTGTGCGGGCAGCAGTCGTTTCCACTATGCCGGCTTGAGGAGACGAGCATGTACCATCTATTGACAGTGCACACTCCTCTCGCTATACCTGGCTACTTTCTATCTAATAATTGATTTAACATTAAAATATAGCAGCTTATTTAAATTTTTAAACAGAGATGTCTCGCGTGGTCAGTGGGTTTAAAGGTAATATAATATAGACACGAAATCCGATATCATCCATCAAACATTAGTTGAATGATGCATTTCTGCACTCCCCACGTCTAGATCTAATATGACTTAATGACTAGGTATACAAATGTCATGTCACATGCCTTGCTTCCATTTAGACGTATAATTTATTCATTAGCAAATAATATTATTTATTAAGTTGTCCATTTGCAATGAATGGACTTATCTATCTATAATTTAGAATGTTACTTTTTTATAAATTGAAGTTTGGCTTATGCCAACACTCCACTTGGTGTAAAGCTAGAGTACGGTCCATGAACGGAAACAACTGCTACTACAGATGAATCTCTACGGGCAGCAGTCGCCTCCGCTATGCCGGCCCGAGGAGAAGAGTATGCAACATCTAGATTGACAGTACACACTGTTTGTTACATTTAGACGTCTAAATTGCTGAAGGGAAATTTGGCAAGATAGACTACAGTTTTATTAGGATACATCCTAAGGAAAACAAAGGGTAACTTTTGTCGCTTAAAAACGGAAGGGGGTGAAATCGAGGAAGAAAGTTGTATATGAAACTCATTATCAATGAATATAAAGGCTTTTGGTAAGAAATAAATAATTACGTTTTACAGAATTTTTCTAAATAATTCCTCAAAGTCTATTTTAATTTAAAATTTATCCTTAACTATAAAATAATGCAATAAAAAATAGTTTATTTATTCCCTCACAACAGAAATAACACAGGAAAATTCTTAATACAATTTTCATATTATTCGTTTAAATATGCATTTCTTTTAAAACAACGATATGTAGACGTGATAAAGAGGAGGAATGTTGATTAAAAACGTGCCGAATTAGGCGGTAGAAAAAGTGAAAAAAGAAAATATGGTTGAAGCGGTCGACATTGCGGTGAGGGAGCGGTTGGGTACACTGGGAGTCACATTTAGTAGGTGAACGTAATCACCCGCGCCAGGTATTTCCCCGAGGACGGTTTAGTACGAGTAAAAACAACTGAGTCGTGGGCTCTTTATTAAAGCGGCTTGTCGCTGCCACTCTGACGGGAAAAATAATGAGATACGTGACTAAATTACTGGTATTTAATAATACTGTTGTTAGTTTTTTGCTGTTAGTACTTTTAATACCTGACAAGCATTTTATAAAATTAATAGTTTAATTATTAATAAATTCTAATGAAAAAATATTTTGCACAATTTCGTTTTATGATTCCATAACCTAACCTTGCCCTAAAGGTTGCAGCTGAAAATTTTCTAGATTTTCATGAAAAACTTATTTAATTCCATTTAACAAAATCCTTTAAACTTCTTACTTTTCTATTCATAACGAAGACCTGAATAAATTATGTAACGTTTATTATTGTGTTTTGAATAATACGTTTTGAGTGTACATACAATTTTCTTGTCAACATATATCATTAAAAGCCTTTTACGTCATCAAGTTATTAAATTAAACTTTCCTTACCTTATAGTAGGTAGATAATGAAATAGGAATTTGTCATTAGAAGCTTGTGTAATTTATAAACGCTCGTTGTGTTTTGTTTATTTGTATTATAAAAATGAGAAACAAAAAAAACAATGTATTTGTTTAACTTAAAAAAAAATTAGGAATTCCAGGAAGTGTGTTTTTAATTTGCCCTTGTTTACGTTAAGCTAATTGTTTGAATTTTAATTTGATAAATCCTCTCGTTAAACCTGGCTTCTTGCAAGTTGATCCCGAATGCGACTTAACGGATGTTGAAGGTGGTATTACCACCAGAAGACGACTTTTTTAAAACTCTAAAATTTGCATTCGATGTAGGTATATTTTTTTTATTGTAGCTCAGCATGTAACAACACTCCGCCTGATGTAAAGCTAGAGTGCGGTCCATGAATGGAAACAACTGCTACACAGATAAATCTCTATGGGCATCAGTCACCTCCACTAAGCCGGCTTGCGGAGACGAGCATGTACCATCTAGATTAACAGTGCACACTCCTCTCGTTATACCTGGCTACTTTCAAACTATTCCAGAAACGCGACAAGGTCACTTTACGGGTGTTACATTTGAAAGTGATGGTACTACTCCAGGACGGCAGACTGGACAAATAACCATCATCAGTGTCTATAGGCACTGAACGACCAAAGTACATATGACAAAGTTACATTGGTACCGGCCAGAATTTAGCGAGGTTCGAACACGGATCTCATCGATCGCGAGTTCACGGGTCTTACCACTAGACCACGGCCGCTTAATCGTATCTCTAGTTATTATAAAATTTTTGGTTGTTTAAAATGTGTCACAAGTAATTTATAGAACGGTCGTGGTCTAGTGGTGGAAGGCCCGCACTAACGATCGATAAGACCTGTGTTCACTGGCTAAATTCCGATATCTAAGCTATATGCATTTTAGTATGAGCAATGCTTGTTATAGTATTTAATACTACAAATGACTTACATATTTTTCGATGACTATTAATGTAATGAAAAAGTGTCGTGTTCATAATCGATTAGCAGTTAAAATATTTATTTATTTTATTAAAAGTATTTGTGTGTGTATTTTTTTAAAATATAAGAAATTATATGTATCATAAAAAAAGTATTTGATTTTGGTCTGAGTGTTATAAGTTTGCGTTGTCCTTTTATCTTATTATTATTTCTAAATAACTATTTTGGAGATTTATTTTAAATTTGTTGAAATAATATTGATTTATATATTTCTCTAAACAAATAAAAACAGTAGGCAGTCTGATGATGGTTACAATGAAAAAAGAAACTGAACAAAAACAATATTATACCAATTAAATTATTTATAGCAACACTGTGTATTCGTATTACACCTCAGCTGGCAACATTGCCTCACAGGAACAGCATATTTATTGCCTTTCCCAGATTTAATAGGTATTAAATTATTCTGTATAAACGGCTGCTGCGGTCTGGACGCAATAAAACTCAGCGCGGTTCAAGCCCTCACCATGCTGTCTATATAATATTTATGAACACTATGCTGCAATTATAATTTCGCTTAGATTAATAAATATATGTTTTATTGTAGTAGGACTGAAGAGACGAGTATTCTCCCTCAGGCCGGCATAGTCACGGCGCGCTCGAAAGTGGTGATACCCCTAGATCCAATCATCATCAGTCTGCCTACCAAAAAATATTTAATAGTAAAAAGCTTCTACAGTCTATCTGAATTCTTCGAAAATTAAATGTGTACCTAGTAATTTTAAGTTGACATTTCTTGTATTATATTTTGACGTTATTGTAATTCTGGAACTCTGTTAATCTCAGTTCAAATATATTTGCTTTTTTTTCTCTTTTTGACATAATAAATATTTACATGCCCAAATTGTCAGTTATGGTGCAGAATTAACATATATATGAGACCTTACTAACCCACAACGTATGTTGTATATGTTATATATAAATGTAAATTCGAATAAAGAATATATATTAAATACCACTCTTAAATTACTAAGAGAATAAATCGGATTAATTTTGAATTGTTATTAAGAATTTATCAAGAATCAGCTGTAAAATACGATAACTGTCGCTCACATAACTTGTAAGGTAGAGTTAATCCTCCGCGACTCAATACGATATTGCCCGGGGCTTGCTTGCTTTAGTTGGGTACAAGCTTAATACAAAATATACATTGTATATTACCTGCCAGTGACATACATTGCTTACCTATGTATATTCGATATTTTCAATAATATTGTAGCTTGGCATATGACAACACTCCGCCTGATGTTAAGCTAGAAGTGCGGTCCATGAACGAAAATCACTGCTACTACTGATAAATTTCTACAGGCAGCAGTTGCCTCCGCTATGCTAATTGAGAGTGCACATCAATCCCTCCGGAGTGTACACTCCTCTAGGATACCTGATACTTTCACACTGATTCCGAAACGCGACGAGGTCACTTCACGGGAGTCACATTCGAAAGTGGTGGTACTACCTCAGGACGGCAGACTGGGCTAATAACTATCATTAGTCTACCTGTGAATGGATGCGTTAAACAAGGCAGAGCTCATAACCGTCGGGCGTGCATGAATAGAATTGTGGATGTGAGGGAAGCGAGGGAGTTCCGTCAGGATCGTGGTAAGTGGCGTTCCGTTGTCTCTGCCTATCCCTGTGGGAGAAAGGCGTGACCATTGTAGTCTACCTACCTCTCTTTAATAGTGCCTATGGGCACTGAGCGACCAAATTACATATAACATAGTTATATTGGTACTGGTCTGAATTTTGCTAGATTTGAACACGAGTGGCATCGGTTGTGAGTTTTAATGCTAGACCACGGCCGCTGCGAAATTACTATACGTATACGTATCTACGCTTTACAATAATTTTTTCTTTGAACATATTTTAATATTTTTTTGAAACTTAAAATGAGACTCGACTGGTCACCTCTGCCGTATGAGCAAAGTTAAAATCAGGAACTTCGGATTGCAAAAGATCCGGTTCGGACAAAGATGGCTGGACGTAAGTAAATACATGCTTTGAATTGGTCCCTATATAAACCTAATAAAGCCTCTGATATTTACATTCACCTGATATAAGCTTGTAGTGAAGTCGAACAAGTGATTTTCGCAACTGAATAGATTTCCTTTGAACCCTCTGGCTGATAGCAACTATAATTACAACTATACTTATATAATTATATATTGCAGAGCAACTATAGTCTCCTCTCGGGGGTTGTTCTAGAAGATTGTGTTAACTAATTAATTATATAATTATAGCATTGCTAAATTATATTAATAATGATATGTGTGGATATACCTAGAGCTTGTTAACAAAGTTAGACTGTGTTTGTGACGTCATAGTCTTGCATTTAACGCCATTGGATTGATGAGAGTTACTTTTTTATTTTTTGTTCTCGTTATTAACGTTAATAATGAATTAAACACAATACAACTAACCTTAAAATAACCGTAATAAATAATGTAATTAAACATTGTCTATCAAGCGATAAACGATGTGTTGATATAATTGAAATAAATTAATTTAAAACTAAAATATATTTTAGAATACAAAAATGAGCATGTTCCTTTAGTTAATTAAAGTTAAAATATCACATAAAAATTTAAATTGGATACCAAACAAATGAAGTTAATACATAATATTAATTATAAAACATTACTAAATTGTAATTAGGGAATGCAATCCCGACTCGAGATCGCAAATTCGAGATCCCGCGGGATTAGAAATATCAATCCTGCGGGATCCCGGAATTTTCGGGATCTCGTCTAGTTTTAAGAAAATGTAAAGTTCGGATGACTGAAAACGATGAAAACTCAAACAAATAAACCAATAATTTTTTTTTTCTGCAATAAGCCTTATTAGACAATGCTTTTATCTCGTTCACGCTAAAACAACTTATACTGTTGGTATCTCTCTCACTCATTCGTAAGCGTTCATTGCATTATTTACATTTCCTTTCGGTTGATCAACGTCTTCGGTGCTCGGCATGTGACAACACTCCGCCTGATGTAAAGCTAGAGTGCGGTCCATGAATGGAAACAACTGCAACTACAGAGAAAGCGGGCAGCAGTCGCATCCACACACCGGCTTGAGGAGACGAGCATGTACCATCTAGATTGACAGTGCACACTCCTCTCGTTATACCTGGCTACTTTGAAACTATTCCCGAAACGCGACAAGGTCACTTCACGGGTGTTACATTTGAAAGTGGTGGTACCGTATCCCAGGACGGCAGACTGGGCTAATAACCATCATCAGTCTCCCTACCACTCTTTAATAGTGCCCATAGGCACTGAGCGACCCAAGTACACATAACTCCTTTCAAAACGGAACGTTTTTGTTTACAAACAGTTGATGGATTTAACTGGTTTCGCTCAAAACGAAAAACGGTTAACTCGTTGACAGTAGAAAAACGGTTGAGAACAACAGTTCGTTGAATCAACGCCCACCCCAAGCGCACCGACCACTGCAGCACTACCGCCCAATCCCGTCAATCTCGAACGGGATCTCGTCATATTATGCTTCGGGATTGATCCCGAAAAATTACACGAGATCTCGCGAGATCGGGATCCCGCGAGATCGGGATTGCATTCCCTAATTGTAATATAACAATAACGTTTGACATTGAGAAAGCCACGAGTGCAGGTAATAAATGCATTCCAACTGTTATTGGACCAACTAATTTCACCTGTAACGGCCGTACCAATACTAAACGCATAAAATTTCCAATTATTTTCGCTTCATTATTCGCCGATACTGCAAATAAATTCAATTAATTAATTAAATTCAAATTCACTGATTGAAAATTGATTTCTTTATCAAGCAGTGCGGGGCGCGTGCAGTCGCCTCTGTACCGGCTTGAAAAGACAAAGCTCTGATAGGGTTAAGGGGTTCAATAAAATTGTTATAAGTAATAGCAGCCGTAGTCTAGCGGTAGGACGCGCGAACTCACGTATTAATTAAAGAGTGGTAGGCAGACTGATGGTAGTTATTGGCCCAGTTTGCCGCCCTGAGGTAGTACCATCACTTTCAAGTGTAACCTTAACCTTTGTAACCCGCGACCTTGTACGATCACGTCTCGCAGCGACTTGAGGCTACATCAGGCCGCATTTTACGATGTTATTAAAGAACGAAATCAGCAAAACTCGATGCGGCTACTTTATAATGCGACAACGTGACTTTATTATACGTATACGTCACAACGACAGTAAAAAGCGATGTACTCGGCTATATTTGAGTACAAGGGAAAACAGAGATTTCATCGTGAATTCGCTAACATATTTTAATCACAAAATTTGTTTATCCATCGCACAAATCAAACATCACTAGCGATATTTGGTGTACAATATAAGCACTTATATGAACTTAAATATGTTTGTTTTAATCGTTTATGCGTCATGTCGCAGTCGCGTCGCGGCTTGCTGTAGTCTCTGCCTAATTTGAGTCAATGAATTTCCTACGTTTTTTATTGTAGCCCGACATATGACAACACTCCGCCTGATGTTAAGCTAGAGTGCGGTCCAGGAACGGACACAACTGCTACTACAGATAAATCTCTATTATTCCGGCTTGAGGAGACGAATATGTACCATCTAGATTGATAGTGCACACTCTTCTCGTTATACCTGACTACTTTCAAACTGTATCCGTGATATCGAAAGTGGTGGTACTACCTCAGGACGGCAGACTGTATGCCACTCTTTAATAGTCCGTGTAAGCACTGATCGACCAAAGTACATATAACATAGCTACATTGGTAAATTTAACAAAGTTCGAACACCTCTCTCCTCGGTCTCCTCGATCGTGAGTTCACGCGTCTTACCGCTAGACCACGGCCGCTCCAATACGTAACATTATTTTCCCTAAATAGTAATATAATAACTAGTAAATTTACCATGTAATAAACATTTGTGCAAACGTGCTAATGATCTCTTTAATTGTATAGACGCGTTCTGTATTCTCTGTCCCACAACACATATAATTGATATTAATAATAAATACATAATTAATGACACTGTTGGCATCATACCAACATCTTCATCCTGAAAAACAAACAAAGATAACTCCACCACTATTACATTGACATGCCATGTAAATTTGAATACACATTCTACAATTTTATTTGTTTAATTTTTTATATATTAGTTTTAGCATGAATTATTTTAAAGTAAATATTAAGATTTTAATTGTAAAGTTTAAAAAAAAAACTTAAAAAATTGATCATGTGACGTTTCTACGCGCAACCAGGTAGGTCGCAAACCAAACGTTATAGTAAGCCACATAAGATATTTTCTTCAGAAAAGATTTGATTCACTAACCTTTACAACAAACGAAGTAGTAATAATCCATAATGTTATTGTTATCGAATACAAAACTAACGTAATTACAGAAAAAAACATCTGAAATAAAATAAAACAATATTAGACAATTATTTATATCAATGCTTCCGCAGTTGTAATTATAGAAATAGTTTATCGGGTTATTTGAATTTCCTCGAACTATTCTCAAAGTTCTACGTAGTATGGTACGTGTTGTTAATCGAATTCCAACCGTGGCGATGTCTATCTATCAATTTATACCGTTCATCATTTTCATCCGTTTTTATTTAAAAATGGCGGACTTGATTTTACCGACATAATAATATCATATTTACCTGCATACCATATATTTTAGAAAACATATCAAAAGCTCCAATGAGATTATTATATGTCCTACAAAGAACTCTCAATTTCTTCTTAAAATTACATTCAACAAATTCCAGACATATCTCGTCATTTCTAAACAATTCATCTTCAAGGTTTTTAATAATAATCTTAAGACTTATCAAGCAATTTTCCAAAACTAAAATAGCGGTTATACAAGACAAAATAGAGATCAATTCTCGTTGAACAGTTCTTGTTTCATAAACATCAGAAATACTATAGATTGTAATATTAGATTGAAAAATCATAATTATACTAGTTAATGTATATAAAATGAAAAAACTAGTTAATGTCATCACTATAATGTTTATATAATTTAATTTCTTACAATAAGAACTTATTGAACTGAAGAAGTTATTTATTTCGTTCAGAAGCAGAACAAAATTTTTATATTCGCGCACATTTATAGCCACATTTGTTAGTGTGAAAATAGAATTTACATTTGATACAGAATCGTATAACATAAACGCGTAACCTCTATTATATGAAAACTTTTCTTGTTTTATTAGAAGATATCTAAAATACACACACACAGCCGATAAAATTATTTCTAAACATATTTGTAACACTATCAAAGCGATATAAATTTTGTTTTTCAATAATCTTAAATTTCTGTAAATTCCGCAAATATTGTCTACAATTTGCATATTTTTAAGTACTTTTATATCGTGACTTGGCATTGTAAAATAAAAACGATCGAAATTACTATCCTTTAATAACATGTAAGTTAGAATGACATTAAGAAATTGTATTTTTTAATCATATTAAGAATTTGAACATTACATTTATTATTAATTTGATTATTGGTTATTGCTTTTTTAAATAAATTAATTCTAAAACTATTATTTTAGGCGTATCCACACGGCTGGCTGTACGGCTATCTTTCTAAAAGGAGTAAACAGATATTATTATATATACTCTTTTTTAAAAATGAACGTATTCCACAAGGTGTTGGCTAACATCTTAGCCAATGTGTAGACGCGACGTCCACAATTCCGGCCACCACTGATCAGAAGGCCAAGTACGAGGTTACAATTACGCCGTGGCAGCGTAACGCGAGAAATCTCCACTAATAGGATCACTTCATTTAAATGCGCCAGTCATTATAACATCGTCTGATTGGTGGAGGGAAATTCACTCTATATGAGGCAACGGAAGCGGTTTTTCTTGTGGTTATCCCACGCCATGAAAACGCTTATATTGTGACGTGACCGGGTGAATTGCCACCAAATACTCCAAGAAAGCGTCAAATTGTAAAACACCATTGCAATTTGATGCAAAGACATCAAGAATTTACTACTCGACATTGGCAGAATTGTCGTTATTATGACATATGAGGCCATTTCACAAAAGAAGAAGAAGTACCAAACTTCATAATAGACTTTTGTCACTAAACCACATGCTGACCATTACTATCCATAAACACTATTGGCACACATTTTGGCTAATATGTAGAGGAGCCAATAAACATGTGATGCACGTGTACCATGACGATTGTAACTTGTGTCACTTATGTCAACCACACACGATTCTCCAAATTAAAAAAAATATATATATATTTATTAAATGTAAATCCTTAAAACAAAAAAGACTGTCGATTTCTAGATATAATTCACAACGACAATGCCACAAGATAATTTATTGCACAGTAAAAAAATATTTTTCTAAAAGTTATATTTATTAAAGAAAAAAAAACTTCAAAAACTAACAATATAAATTAGAACTAACAACATATCTTCTAACCAATAATACTCGTAAATGGCGAGCAGGTTACATACAATCTTTAGTTTTATGAAGCATGTCCCCGGATTTGTGAGTAATGACTTTGTTTGTCTCAATTTCAGGAGTCAACTGCGTAAATCTAATCTACGTGTGTCGAAGCATGGATCGTATTATATTATTTTATTTAAATAATAATGTTTTCGTATGTATTGCGTTAACATGTTCTAAATTAATAAAATATTTTATGCGGCAACCTTTGTTACCATCGTCGTCGCAGCGAGACTGGCCACAACGATGGCTGCAAAGCTTTAATATAAAATATATATTAAGCCGCATAAAATATTTTATTCACTTAAATAATTTAATTATTAGATACATTACACAATAATATAATAGCTTTAACTTAACTAATACCGCTATTATTTATGTTAATTGGAAAATGATTAAATATACTTTACTCGAATAAGGACGACAAGTCATTTAGTATGTACCAGTATTAGTATTAGATATTATTATACGAATATAAATGTATATGTGCTATATCTAGAGTTAATTTTTTTATAATAAAAATAAGTATTAATATATAGATAATTGTTGTATAACACCCTGACCCTAAGGAAATAAATACCCTAATACCCTATACCCGATATGGCTATCAGGACAAGGTCAACAAAAGTATATAACAGCCAGTTTCGAAACAACTTTTTAATAATATCAAACAAAAAATATCGATCGGAACTTGTGCCCGGGACCTACGCGTTACAAACTGACCGTAATCTAAATCTTAAATAAACAAAATAAATATAATATATATTTTATTTTACACTATGTAGAGGCCCTGTGCTAGAACGCAATGTCGCCCCGATATCTAATTTGTTTTTCATCTGATTTCTAAGTTACGGTTATTCTTTTCCATTTTACTGAACCATATATCTTCTCCATTAATGTGATTGCACAAATGTGTTTTATCGATGGATTTATTAATTGTTGTAAAGTTTAACGTAACTTGTAAAAGTTTATAATATATTTATTATGAAATTTGAAGTTATTTATAAAGAAAATTTAAGTTTATTCGTGTGTGGTGGTGAAAGGGTATACAGCACGCGACATATCGTGTGGTATTGCCGTCCTCGCCTTATATCAATAACCACCATCTCCAACAGCAAATAACAGGATTTATAAAGCTACTAAAATTGATCTGATTTTCACCTTTACAAAATACAGACAAACAAATAAAAAAATCTCAAGGTTTTACCAAAAAAAGCAAGCGGTAACTAAAAACATGATAATAAAATTTCCTGGTTATTACGCGATTATATTTGTGAAACAAATTTTCTCGGGGTTTTTAACGAACTTTGTCACGTTATAAAGAAATATAGAACATAACAGAAAGGAAATTTCGCATTAAGACTTGTTAAGGTACTTACTTATTTTAATTATTTAAAAAAAAAAAAATTAAAAATAAAATAATCAATTATTATTATTTTAAATTATGTAGATACAAGGGGAAATGAATAAAGTTAAAAGACAGCGTCTATTATTTTTGTTTAAATAAAAAACCGAGTTTCTACCAAAGCCCTCATTAGAATCTGTTAACGCCTCAGAGGACCGCTTTTCAATTACAAACGTTTATCGAGAAGGATTTGTTATAATGAAGCCGATTTTAGACATTTCTAATTTTCTCCCAATCGAGCCTTCAAGCCAAATAACATTGAATTTGCAACTCGACGCTTTCACTAAGAATATCACGTAACGTGATTGAAAGTAACGTTTACTATGAAAAATTATGTATCACCTTTTCTTTTTTATTATTATTATTTAGTAACGTACAATTTAATTAAATTGTATTTTTATAAACTTTTAAAATTATAAAATTATTATATTATCCAAAACTGAATATTCATAACGGTTTCTTAATTATAAATCTAAAAATTAGTTTTAAAAATAATTGTTCACAATTGTATTAGAAACTGTTTTACGTAGTAAAGCTCCAGCAATTTATTCTAGATTTTTTAAGGCTTTAATTTGGGAGTTGTTAATTTGTCGCAACCAATTCAAAGGCTGCGTCCGAGTGGTGGGCTATTATGAAATTGCGTAAATTGTCTAACAGATGTACGAAACGGCCATTGCTTGTCGCAAGCCTAATAGGACTTTATTAAACCTTTTTTCTGAATAATAAAGAGATTCGTTAACAATTCATATTATCACTCGTTAAAATCGGCAAGAGGCATTAATAAAATTGGCGACGAATTTGTATGATAAATTATTAGGTTTTGCTGTTTGGAAATTGTGATTAAACGTGGTGATGGCGAATTTCTGTCCGCAAATTGGAATAGGATATAAATTGATTTAAACGCTAACCAGGTTGATTACAGAAATCAAAACAGATTTAAATCTATTATGAAAAACATTAAATTTTTTTCTTTTGATTTTTTTTTTGTAAATAAAGCATCATGCAAAAGTACATTTTGAAAAGGTCAGTGTCGCTTTAAGCGTTGCCTTGATGGGAACATTTCATGATGTATTTGTAGAAAGAGAGCCTGAGTAACAAGCCGAGGGCTCGAGGGCATGCGGCTGTAGTCGCGGGCGTCACCCCGGGGACAGACGCCAGGAAGAATTTTGCATTTAACTCAAACACCATTTGAATGCTAGTTTCTTCAAATACTAAAAGCTATGTTTGTTTTTATAAATTGCAAGCTTATGCAAATTTGAGTTTTTGAAATGAAACGGAATTATTCAACATTGCTCTAATTTATTTAAAACCATTAGATTATAATCTCCCGACAAACAACTATTTAGAACACTATTATCAATCTAATATTATTATTATTTTCATTATTTCGATTTTCTTCATTTAACTTGCTCTGCTTTGACTTAAATATTAACCCATTATTACTATTATTATTACAAGGATGTGTATTACAGTCTAAACTTTATTTAGCATAGAGATGTGCAATAAGTAGAAAGATAAATCCCGTACATTAAATATGAAAAATCTTGGCTTGTTTCAAACAATTTGATAATAACAATTTTCGTGCTGATTATAGAATTTTATTCGGAATACGGAATACGAAAGAATACGGAAAGCAGTCAGGCTGGCTGACCATTTCTGGCGACGGTGGATAAAACATACATACAATCAAATATACTTTCGCTACTACCTCGCCGACGACGCGCGACCGAATCTCGTGGAGAGCTTGACGGTGGGCGGTGTGGTATTGATTGCTGACGGCAATATGCCACGGGAAGTATGGCCACGGGGAGTAGTGACAGTCACATACCCAACAACAAACAGGAATTATTAAGAGGGCTGCCCGAAAAATTGTTAAATTATTAGGTATTTGGGGGAGGATGTGTAAAACACAAACTATTTTAAAATTTTATATTATAAAAAAGTAGATATCAATTATGACAGATTGTTAGCTGAGTTGCAGTTTTTGTTTTCGAAGAGAATAAAAATCTTGTAGGGAAAAAAAGGGATTAATTATTATCACCAGCACAATCCTGAACAATAAAACAACCGATAAATTTATATGTGAAACGTAATCCTAGAGGAGCAAAATCAGACATGAAAAAAGCGTATGCTTAATATGTACACGTATGTCAAATACTGACAGAAAACCTAAAAGTGACTGCGGTCATCTTTTCTTTCCCGTTACATTGCGAGCGTTATTGCTTATCTAGTGGTGTATATCAATGATTTTAACCATTTCGCCATCTCATTTGACATAAAATTGTGCCTAGGGAGGAAGTTTCTCTTGTCACACATTGAACACCCAATTTCTAATCTAGTTGTATCAATCAATGGTCTAGATCAGCTTCTATTATACAATGGCATCCATGTTAATATAATAATCTTCAAGGGACATCCCAACAAAGAAATGCAATTTCAATCCATTTAGCAAAAAAGGAAGTCCATTTATGTTTTAAGTGCTTTAATGATTTCGGCATAAAATTCATTTCGCGGTGATTAATCATTCGTAAATATTTCGTCGATTCATTATAGATTCTTTAGGGATTATTGAGATTTTTCAATTAAACGTCATTAGTGAGCTATTAGTATCTTTTTAAGTTTTATATAATGTCTTCCCTAAGTATTCTTTATTTAGTTTTTAAAAATAGTTATAACTACTTCATCGATTTCGATCAAACTGACGAAAATTCAGATTAAAAGATTTTATTAATAAAAATAATCTCAAGGTCATAAAATCTATATCCCAGAAAGCTCAAGGTGACTTATTCCCGCTAAAGAGTGGTGTAATAAAACCGTACCCCGCTGCGGGTAAAGCTTTTAATAACAATAATAATTTAACTTTAATGGTTGCTACGTACAATTTAAAAGTAAAGGGTTAGTAATACATTTTTGAAGCAAACGAGAATATTACGGCTTTTATTTCAATGCGTACACTTATTTTAATAGTGAATGATGAAAATTAATAAATAAAAACTATATTATGACGGCCCCTATGATGTAGTGGTAGTGGCGTCAGGCTGTTGGAATCGAACACGAGAGCTTTGCGTAAAGACTGGCCGACGCGTAGTTTTGACGACAAAAATACAACTTACAGGTTAATTTTTTAAATATTTTTATATTAACTCGGCATGTGGCCATACTGTGCCTGTTACATAAAGAAATGAATGTCGGTAGCCAGCAGTCACCTCTCCTATGCCAAGTTATCGAGACTAACGTGCACCAGCCTTTAGCATGGTGCACTCCTCACATTTTATTCGGCTACTTAGAAGCTTTCAAGATTAGCTTGTATTAATTAATAAACCAGAGAAATACAGTTCCAAAAGTAGTCTATTGAATAAGTAGCCGGTAAGTGTGATTATTAAAATTAAATAATGAAACTTTGTTGAGTTTCTTGGTTCCTGTTTCGTACTTAAAACGTCTGTCAGGCAAAACAAAATTACATTATATTTAAATATCTATTAAAACTTTGTTCAACTCTTTTCTTAAACAAGATTATTCTAAATAATAGTTGACAGCAATTTCTAAGTAGCTTCTTAAATCTTTTAAGACTAGAGTTTCGTTTCAAAATCCCATAAGGTTTCTTTCATGGATTTTGATAATATTCAGGGTGGTTTAACATATCACTGAATAATTTGTATTACCTTTAAATAATTTCTATGAAATGTCTGAACATCAAATGAAAAGAAGGGCTCGAGTCTGGCATAGATTATTCTCTCCCTAATTAAAGAAGGTGCCAATCATCAAAATTTATTAAAGTTTTAGGGTGAGAAAACGTTATGCTCCTAAAGTCGATGTTGCCGCTAAGTTATCGTTATGAAGTGTAATTTTGACTACACCCTCTTTTTCATTCCCTATACATATTTGTATGCATGTATTGTATATCTCCCCACAGTTGACTCTTAAGGCATATCAAATACCGAATTCTCAAAAAGCGCCTAAAAACGTTTGTTAATTACTACTTAGTTTCCAAAGAATCTTTGGCAAAGAATACGACATGTGACCGATAGAGAATGTCTGCCCTTAGAAAAGTCGCCTCCCTTATTTCGCTGCCGACTAGATCACTTCACAGGTTTTTGGAAATGGATGGGCTACTCCAGGACGGCAGACTTCGCTAATAACCATCATCAGTACAAACACTAGTTTAGTAAAAAAAACCTCTATAATTTAAAATATAATTTATAGAAAATAGATAGTCTTTAAATTATAATGCAATAAGTGTTGCAAATGACGTATGATATATAAAATAGTATACCCTCAATCTTTATTTAGACAAAAATCGACCGTATACCAAAGGGTTAAGTTCTAAATTTATATATAGAAAATATGTATATACAAATAAAATATCCTTAGCTTTTTGCTTGTGACGTTAAAATTATACGATGATATGGTGACAGAAAGACAGGTTTCGTAGAGAGAAAATATATCGTTAGCAGTGATACGCCGAAGGTTGTTATTTTATGAAAATAGTGGATAATATTTTGTCCGCGGCTTGCATTTATTCCCACGAACTGTTTGAAAATAATACGACAGTTAATGTCACTTAGTATATCTATATTCTTGTTTGTTGTAGTATTCTGCCTAAAAACACATTGTATTTATCAGATACTACATTGTTTTATTATTAAATTATGATGAAAACGTAATAGAAAAAAACAACTAGTACACAACAGCCTGCTGAGGTAAGATAGCCATAGTTGCGTGCAACCCCATCTCAGCTCAGGCTGTTGCATGCGGTCTAATTTTTTTTTATTGTAGCTCGGCATGTGACAACACTCCGCCTGATGTAAAGCTAGACTGCGGTCCATGAATGGAAACAACTGCTACTACAGAGAAATGGTGACAGGCAGCAGTCACCTCCACTATGCCGGCTTGAGGAGACGAGAGAGAGAGAATCTTAGATTGACAGTGCACACTCCTCTCGTTATACCTGGCTACTTTCAAACTATTCCCGAAACGCGACAAGGTCACTTCACGGGTGTTACATTTGAAAGTGGTGGTACTACCCCAGGACGGCAGACTGGACAAATTACCATCATCAGTCTGCCTACCACTCTTTAATAGTGCCTATAGGCACTGAGCGACCAAAGTACATATAAGAAAGTTACATTGGTACCGGTCAGAATTAGCGAGGTTCGAACGCGGGTCTCAATGATCATGAGTTCACGCGTCTTACCGCTAGACCACGGACACTCTTATATTATTTCTTTTCTATTCAACACCTATAAATTAGATTTTAAAATTTAAGGGGGGGTTTAGCCGCTCCTCCACTATTAGATATACAGGTATAGTTACCGTTATATATCATTGAACCAACATAGTAATTTACCAAATAACCCTTCACTTCAAGAAAACATGACATTAGAAGTATGTGGCAACAATAAACATATATTAAGGAAAGGCACAGTACTAAATATTTGAACATATGAAGCTATGGAACTGTTAATTATATAGAATAGGGAAATCCTTAATGGTTCGTACTAACCATAATTCGAGACCTAATACGTTCAGCCCTCGTCTATGCTTTAAACTCCATAATTATTAAGACTAGGAAATTCCCCTCCAAAGCCTCCTCTTTATTATATTAATTGATGCCAAAAACCCTATATGGTACGTTATCGTTTATCTTTAATAATAAACCGTTAATAATTGCAGTTTGGTCGCTTCTTCTTAGTGCTTATGGTATAATGTTTTGTATTTTACTAGATACGAGTATATGTAGTGCCTCAACATAATCTCTCTGTACACAAACAACTCGGTACAAAAGGCGCGACAATATATCCAAACAAATCTGATTTGTTTAATACTAGTTGTTACCCTAGATTAAAACAAAAAGTGCCGTCTCTTTTTGTTTTAATCTAAGGCCGTTTGTTACCCGCAGTTTCGTGTGCCCGGTCCATCTCTAGGGAATCTTTTATATCGATAAAAGATCCCGTTCTCATTCCATCTCGAGTGAACCTTTTAACAGCTAATAGCTGTGCTCATTAATTCATGTTAATAAAAAAAGCCCAAAATTATATTTTATATTATCGAAGAAGAAACGGGTCAGCGCAAAAATAAGACAAACAAACACAATTTTTTTTTTATACATAAAGATAAAATATTGATCCAGAGTAAACTTATGTATATATAAATAGGTAAATCATCAAACAAACTTTTGTATGCGGCTGTTACTCGCCACCGCCTGTAACTTCGAACAACAAAGTTATGTTAAAACCAACATTTTATGTCAAAATTCATTGTTAAAAGTCAACTTTGTGAGATGAACGACCTATACCTATTAAAAAAGGGTGATACGTCTAACAAAATCACGAGCAAAAATCGTCTCTAATCTATTGAAATAAGATTCATCGACACAATTTTTTTTAGAATTCGCATAATCGATTCCGTGTCGCACGCTACGTTCCCAGCAGCTTTCATTGAAAAAGTCATTTCCCTCAGTTTCACACGAGCTAACATGCAATCATTTTGAGCTAAATCACGCTTTATCCATTTTCTAAAAGGATTTAAGAATCACTAAATTTTCTATAAGAGCGACCGAGGTCTAGCGGCAGAACGCGTGAACACACGATCCGTGTTCAAACCTCTAAATTTTGACCGGTACCAATATCAAACGTCTGCCGTGAAAAGACCTTATCGCATTTTGGGATCAGTTTGAAAGTAACCAGGTATTACGAGATGAGTGTGCATTGTCAACGTCAAGGTCTCTATAAACTTTTCTCTCAATGATCGCACTCTAGCTTAACATCAGGCGGAGTGATCTTACTTCTCCCTAATAGTATTTAAATAATGTCTACAGACACCTAGCGACCAAAGTACATATATAACAAGTAAACCTAATTATCTACATTAATATTTACGTGGAAAAAATAAAGCTTTGTTCACACGCATGTTAGTTTAACAACATGTCAAAACTGGAAGAAACTTAGAAAATAATAATTGCATTTCACGAAGTTAGAAACGAAAACATACATATTTTTCAGTCACGCAAGTACATGTAGATATCATGTGCATAGAAAAATTACTTAATTATTGTAACCGCACTTACTTCATTATGCAAAAATGTTTTAACTGGAAACTTTGTTATAATTAACTCATAACAGAAACAAACTTACTATTTTAGAAGCCAAGCTTTCTTATAGGCTAACTACATCTTAAACAGTCGCAAACGCAAACGTCGAAATAGGTTTTGAAGCTCTATTTTAGAGCGGCCGTGGTCTAGCGGTAAGACGCATGAACTCACGATCGATGAGACCTGTGTTCAAACCTCGCTAAATTCTGACCCGTACAAATGTAACTATATTATATGTACCTCTGTCGCTCTGGGCACTATTAAAGAGTGGTAGGCAGGCTGATAATGATTGTTACCCCAGTCTGCCGTCTTGGAATAGTACCACCACTTTCGAATGTAACATTCGAAACGATTCATAACGAACAGTTTGAAAGTAGCCAGGTATAATGAGAGAAGTATACACTGTATATCTGAACGCTGCACAAGCAAGCCAGCATAGCGGAGGTGACTGCTGCCTGTAGATATTTCTCTGTGGTAGCAGTTGATTTCTTTCATCATGTCAGGTGGAGTGTTGTCATATGTCGAGCTATAATACAAAAATAAAAAGCCCTTTGTTCTGGAGTCTTTTTTTTACGTTCTTGAACGGAAACAACTGCTATTGCAGGTACATTTCTACAGGCAGCAGTCGTCTTTGCTACGTGGATTGAGCATACGAACGTGCACTGTTATACCTGGCATCTTCCAAAATGCGACAGGTCACTTTACGGGTGTTACATTCTAACCACCTTCAGTCTGTCTAAAAAAATAAAATCACAAAATTTCATCACCCGAACCCATGTCACAAATTGCATCGGCCTTTACTCAATAAAGCTACTAAACGTAAATTACGTATCGGGAGCTTCAAAGCAAACCGTTTATAAACACTTCATCAATAAATTTCCCTAAAATGATGGGAGTTTAACTTTGTTTTACAGATATCTTGGTTGCGGCAACAATATTTTATACGATTTTGGTACATTTGCTTTTGATTTCATGTGAAATTGAAAGCTTTTACGCTGAAGGAAATGCTCAAAATTGCGTCTCTAGATTTTTACTTCTTATACAATATATTATGTATTTTTATTTATGCAAACTTTTTTTTATTAAAAGTAATTTTCTTTATGCGTACATATTATAATACGTACGTACGTATTATATACCCGTGTTCAACCCTCACTAAATTCGGTACCAATGTAACTTATGTTATATTTGTGAAAAATCATTAAAAAAAATAATTTAAAAAATCAGGTGGATATGAATTTTAATTATTCACTCATAGTTGGATAAAATATCAAGTATTCTATGAAAAGAAAAACTTTTAGATGTTTTATAAAATAAATGCTATAAATTAAAAATATTCTATACTAATTTATAATCTCAAAATAAATGTAAATATGAGAATAATAAAACGTTATAATTCGAATGAAATCAGAAGAAATCTCTAGCAAAAGGATTAAAGTTTTTGTTACCATAATAAACATGTCAAACAAGTCCTAATCTAACCGAGGGGGTACCTAAGTGGTCGTAAAATTGCGTGGCATTTGACCTGCGTGTAACACGAAGTGATTCGTGAAAATTCTTTGCTAAACTCGCCCGTGTCGCCACTTTAAGGTGAATCTACTTTATCGATGTTACGAACCTTTGAAAAAGTTTGTTTTATTATATTTTTATTTGGTAATAATATTATTATTATCTTTTTTAAGCACCTACATTTATGTATACATATAAATATATACATATCTGCACGAATAACCTGACAAAAATAATATTGTACGAATCGAATTGCTGCGT
The DNA here is from genome assembly GCA_948150575.1 of Tinea pellionella. Taxonomy (NCBI): domain Eukaryota; kingdom Metazoa; phylum Arthropoda; class Insecta; order Lepidoptera; family Tineidae; genus Tinea; species Tinea pellionella. Next base: position 6,770,061 of record OX411252.1, read on the forward strand.
GTTTCGTTTTTAAAAATTGAAATCTTAAATTCTAGGTTGTCTTTCAGTAATAAATAAGACTCGGACGTGTGTGGGGCATCCCTAATAGCGACTTATTGACCATCATCCCTCTTTCTAATGTGTACATAAATTGTAGAAACCGTGTCACTTTATACATCGCTCGTAAGTATTGCATTTTATTATTAACAGGTAAAGATCTTCACAAAAAATTCTAGGGTTAGCACAAAGGAATGAACTACTTTCATATTTATTTATATTTTGACCGAGACATTTATAAACTAACGGGTAGAGCTCTTTCTTACCTAACTACTATGTAAATAAATCTTTAAAATACCTAGTTTAGTATAAATAGACCGTTATAAAAAATTCATGTCAATCGCGATTATTATTTATTACTAAATATATCAGGAAGGACAACCCTGTCTGAAGAACGAGGGTCGCTGGCCTTCGAGTGGCGATGCCTTATCGACAGACATCAAATATTCACAAGTTTGGGCCGTACCAACGACCACAGCGACTTTTCCATCTACGAATCTTCCAGCAAAATGTGCGAAACTTTTAAAACATTTGTAATATAAAATAAAATATTTGAAATGTTTTTTTTTTTACATTTTTATAAAATGCAACACATTATTTAGGTATTTATAATAAGAAACTATTATAAAAAGAGGTCATAAAAATAAAACAACATCTGCAGCTGCGAAGAAAATTAACCCACAGAATTACTTCCGCGCACTTTCGCGGGATAATAATGTATAGTAGGTACCTACTTTCATTATTCTCTTTGTAAGTTTTATGTGGAAAAATAATGTACTTTTACAAATTCTTTTAAGTAATCATTTTCTTTAAGAATTCTTCAAACAATCTAAACATGTATATTTATTTTCATTGGTTACTGTTTATCAGTGGACTATGGAGCTGATTGTCGTATACATTCAAATAATAATTTTTATAAAGTATAGCGAGAATATCGTATGCCTAAATTCCATTCGTTTAGACATTATCGATCTATCCACAGTTAAATTTGAAGGGAAGCGGGTTTGAAAAGGTAATAAGGTAACCCACAAGAAAGTTTAATTCATTTTCATTGCTTTGTTTTCTTTTAGTATTACAATGGATCGCACAATTTGAAAACCAGTGCTTTTAAAACGCAGTTCCATTTCACTTTTTTAAACTTCTGTGAATTTACAATGATTGAAAGTTAAAGTTAAAGTTTTGAAACTGTGTTTTAAATAACTTTTTATAAAGTATGTGAATTGCGATAGAAATTGATTCTAAGTGTTTGGAAAGTTCCCTTTGAATTGTATTCAGACTCTCGCAGGAGCAGACTTGGATTGCTACTGTTTCTTATTCTCAAATCCTTTCACAACAAACATTAAACTTTTCCAGATTTAGTTAGATGTTTGTTGCAGCGCGGTTAAATCAACCTATTCATTTCTTGCGGATATGTATTTTTTGTTTTTGTTCATTATTTTCTTTTTAAAAGCTTTTAACACATTCTTTTGTTTTTTAATACTATTTGAGAATTTTATATTATTAAAGTTTAATACATTGAAGTCACCTACCCTTGGTTCGCACTAAATGAATTAATCGTTTTTGACTTTCAACAAAACATTATAAGTAAAATAATTTCCAATAAAAACATTTTGTTTTCTATGATTCAAATCAGAATGTTTATCATAAAACATAATTTGTCATTATTATTATTGTAGGAGCAATACAGAATTATGATAATGAAAGACACTATAAAATTTTGTGTTAGGAATAAAATAATGATTGATTTTTGATATGATGATGATGTATGATTTCTTTTTATTATTTTTGATCGAAATCAACATTTATGCACGGGAAAAAAACACTTACAAAAAACAATGCCTGCCTGCTCTATTTTCACAGCTGACAGTGTATTAATAACAAATTAATAACAATAATTAAAATAAAAAATATAATTAGCAATATTTCCAATAGATAATAATTTAAAGATTTTACGCGGTTTACGTTAAAATAATAATATTAAATTATGATTAACTTGTTTCGAAAGTCTCCGAGCTTTGCCGCTATCGTAGTTAATAAATACGTTAGTAATACGCATAAAATATTTTAATTCATTAATAGAGAAAACATGTTCGCGCAAAACCTAACAAAAGACTATAACAATAATAACGTAATAAATTAAAATAGAAAATTGTATTAAATCCCAAAATTTTAAGCTTTATGTATTGTAGAATAGAAAACAGTAATTTTGTATAGATAATGACGTAAGCCTGAGGTAAAGGATTACACAACCCGTGAATGAGAAAACATTTTACTCCTAAGGCTAAATAAGGCTTTTCGAAAATCCGACTTACCTATGTATCTTATCAACAGATTTGCTTCCCACAAATAACAAAAGTTTATTTTCTTTACTATATTCTATTACATTTACCATCTACAGCATCTTTATTATATTCATATTTAACGTCTAAATTTTAAAACAACATCTTCTTATTATTATTTATTTTTTATTATTTCAAAGCCATCAAAGCCAGAGTGGGGTTGAACGGAAACAACTGCTACAACTAAATATTTTTTGCAGACAGCAATCGCCTCATTTATACCGGCTCGAGGAGACTAATGTGCACCATTCAAATTGACAGTGTACACTCCTCTCACTATATTAATAATAATTGCGATGAAAATTAGCTCAACTTCGAAGTAGAGTTTCTTAGGTAAAAAACTCTGTAGTAAGGGTATCTAATGGAAAAATAGAATAGAGGAATTTCGACGCGGTGAATGTGTGTAAATGTGAAAGATGAATCACATAGCCATTAAGTAGGCAGAGCATCCGTGTACAATGTGTCTACATGTGGGAGCAAATTGTAAGTATATACTTTTTGAGAATAATAATATGTACCTAATGTGTAATATTCGTTTACATTGTGATCGATGTATAGGTCGCGTGGCTAATGGGTAGGTAGGCCATAATACTACGTTTTACATTGCGTGAAAAACAAATACGTATATCTCTAAACGATATAGAGTACCTATATCTATACACATGTAATATGGATTACGATTGAGTTTCAATATTATGTATAGGGTGTAAAAAGACAGGTAATCCCTTTAACTACGTGTTACTTTTATTTTAAGATTTTGTGGTATTTTTTTTCTTTTTTTATTGAAGCTCGGCATGTGACAACACTCTGCCTGACGTAAAGCTAGAGTGCGCTCCATGAATCTTAAGGAGACGAGCATGCACTATCTAGATTGACAGTGCACACTTCTCTCGTTATACCTGGCTACTTTCTAACTATTCCCGAAACGTGACAAGGTCAATTCACGGGTGTTACATTCGAAGTGGTGGTACTACCCCAGGACGGCAGACTGGACAAATAACCATCATCAGTCTGCCTACCACTCTTTAATCGTGCCTATATCTAATCGGTAGTATGTAATTTTACTATAAACTTTTAGGTTATAAACTTTTTCTCAACACATTTGGTAACCTTAGCCATAATATACGATTCTAAAAATAATAACGGATTCGAGTTAGTCAATAAAAAAATACCTCTAAAAATAAGCTCTACTTTCAGCTTGCTAATATTAATTGTGATCTAAAAAAGCAGTTGCCGATGGAAGTTTAAAATAGATTAATTTTAACCTTCAGCAAGTTGTGTGTGCGCGTATTTTTTGTTCTATTTTTACCATTGTTTAATAATAACTATGGTTTAACTAAAAAGTATATACAGATTCTTATAAAACTCGATAACATATGACGAAATGGAAGAATAACTTTTTCGATATTTTACTTTTCAAGTTATTCGAATGTATGTGATTTTTTATAAGTACATAGTAGGTATGATATAGTGCCCGTGGCTCGCGGTCCTTTGACCGTGAGTGACAGTGTCGTATGTGAGGCACTGTTGGAGTTGCTGGTCTCCCATCGGGCGCGTCCTCAGGTGGTGGATAGAGGGTCCCGGGATACCTCCCGGAGAGCCCGACATAACCTCGTCGTCTTGCCCGAGACGAGGAAAAGGATTTCCCCCACGTAAATAAAAAAAAAGGTATGATATAGTGCGTAGGTATCAAAGAAAATTAGTAAGTACGTTTGTTTTGGCCCTTATGAACTAACTGAATCGTGCTTCCCGATTTCCACGCAAGGAAACACAGTCGTGAGGTATTCATCAAAGTCGAGCTGTAGTTATGACGATTGATACAGGAGGTGGGGTCCACTTGAATGTCATTCATATCCGTTCCGCCTCCACGTAAATGGTTTTGCGCTAAAGTTGTTTGCTCTTCGCTCGAGTCAATGCGAAGGGTCGCTAACACAGGAACGATTAATTGCAATGTTTCAAATACATCTGTGATTTATCATCCTATAAATTTAACTCTGTTATTTGCATTTAAGTTGTAATATTTACACTACGGACTGAAGCAGACTGATGTTGATTATTCTCAGTCCAGTTATACCCAGGTAATACCACAAGTGTAACACCCGTGAAGTGTTAGTTAACCTAGTTAATAGTAAGTAAATTAATTTGGAAGTAGCTAGATAGTAGCTAGAGGAGTGTCAACATTGATGCATATTCGTCGTCTCAAGTCGGCATAGCGGAAGCGACTGAAATTTCACGGTGGTAAAAGTTGTTTCAGTTCATGGACCGCACTCTAGTCACAACAAAAAAAAGTTATCGATACTAATACCGGGGTAACTTTATTTTTATTATCGGTATTTTTTCCGTTACTTTAAAATCAAAGAAATAACGTTACTTTTCATGCTGTCATTATCTGTCCCTATTCCATCAGATGTTTGTCAAATCTGTTACTCGGAGATCCCGGGTTCGATTCTCGATCGGAACATAATATTTATGTAGATTTCAATTTATAGAAGTATTTGTAATCCGGGTCTTATATTATGTGTGTATTGTCCTTGTTCTGATATATGTTCTGTGGTTTTTTTACATAAGTAACAATTGTATACGACAAACTAATAAACATCTAACTTTGTAGTCAGATACAGTTAGAATCAAATTTACTGCGAACTTCTACAAGCTTTGGTCATGACAAACAGACCCAATTTCGAACAAAATTTAAATTGAATATTTTATCCAATTTTATCCAGTTTTCTCTAGTTAAAATTTTGAAGGCGTTATATGGTTGCATTGTAAACAGCCGCAATATTTTGTGGTACCTCTTTATAATGCTCGAGGGAGTCCTGAAGCTACCGCTTTAATCTTAACTTCTCAATGTTTTCATATAACTAGCGGTTTACTTAGTTACTTTGTTATCCTAACGGATTATAGTGCGAAATCTTGTTAAAGTTTTAAAAACTAAAAAGGTAATTATAAAAAATCGAATGTTTCTTCGTACGATTCGTTTCCTACATTATTTCCGCTTACGACCTAGTTTAGTTACATACTCCTCCTATGGTCCACTTTTTTTTTGTAACTCAATAAGTGTTACGATCAATAGAAACAATCATAAATAAAATAAAATTAATTTGGCTTAATTCATGCATTGCTTGAATTATCTGGTATTCTAAAAACCGGGAACCTCTTTAACTATTGGTATAAGAACAAACACAAAGTTAATATAACACAAACCTAATCTTGAAAATATTTATAAACTAATATTACAATTTTTTTGGCCGGGAATTGAACTCCGGACTGCGTAACAGGTTGGCTCACCAAGACATGCTATAATAATAACTAGGACTCAAGATTTTTACTTATTTAAAATTTCAAATAAACTTGAGTTTTATTACATTCTACAACAATTTTTGAAGTAAATAAAACTTATATAAGTTATAAAGTCAAATAGTAGTCGGTTCTCTACGTGAGTCGATTTTTCAATTCTTATATTGCGACAAGTAAAGAATGATTTTATAGTAGCTCTACATATGAGACCACACTTTGATGTTAATACGATCTATTGAAGACAATTGCTACCACATAGAAATATCTGAATATAGTTATATGTGTAGGTAAATACAAAATAAATGAAAAGAATATAATAATATCAGCAATGGTATCTTTTACATTAAGATTAAAAGTTTCTATTCGCCGAGACAAAGAGCCACTAACTTGCCAATACAATTTCGAGTCTTGCCTGTTTTTGGTTGAAAGCCAACATCGTAATGAGCGTATTCTGTCTTCATAATACTTAGAGGGAACTTTATGTTTAAACTTACTAACTTTGGAGCGAAAAATAAAAATATTTACTTCCCAGGCAAATTTACACACAACACAATTTATTTAGATTTACTACGCGTAGAATTGTAGTCATTTTTATAGTTACGTCAAATTATGTATGTGAAGTTGGCCCCCCATTATGAAAATTTTGAAAATTTAAGCGGAGTTCTGGTAGCCCCTCCAATAGTTCTAGAGTTCCCTATTAATAAAAAAAATAGTTCCGCTGATTAAAGTGCTGAAAACACGAAATGAAGTTTACACAATTTCGAAATTTTAAACACCTGTAACTCTTTCATTTTAGCTCCGATCGATTCCATTTCTTCAACAAATCGATAGAACTCCGAGGGGGGCCAATAGAACTCCAAAGAAAATTAACGATTTCTGAGAAATAAAATTTTTTTTCATACAAAATATGCTAATTTTAAAAATCGGAAATTCCGAGCCCCGTAGCTCTTTCATTTCAGTTCCGATCGGTTTCATTTCTTCGACAAATCGATAGAACTCCGAGGGGGGCCAATAGAACTCCAAAGAAAATTAACGATTTCTGAGGAATAAAATTTTTTTTCGTACAAAATATGCTAATTTTAAAAATCGGAATTTCCGAGCCCCGTAGCTCTTTCATTTCAGTTCCGATCGGTTTCATTTCTTCGACAAATCGACAGAACTCCGAGGGGGGCCAATAGAACTCCAAAGAAAATTAACGATTTCTGAGGAATAAAATTTTTTTTCATACAAAATATGCTAATTTTAAAAATCGAAATTTCCGAGCCCCGTAGCTCTTTCATTTCAGTTCCGATCGGTTTCATTTCTTCGACAAATCGATAGAACTCCGAGGGGGGCCAATAGAACTCCAAAGAAAATTAACGATTTCTGAGGAATAAAATTTTTTTTCGTACAAAATATGCTAATTTTAAAAATCGGAATTTCCGAGCCCCGTAGCTCTTTCATTTCAGTTCCGATCGGTTTCATTTCTTCGACAAATCGATAGAACTCCGAGGGGGGCCAATAGAACTCCAAAGAAAATTAACGATTTCTGAGGAATAAAATTTTTTTTCATACAAAATATGCTAATTTTAAAAATCGGAATTTCCGAGCCCCGTAGCTCTTTCATTTCAGTTCCGATCGGTTTCATTTCTTCGACAAATCGATAGAACTCCGAGGGGGGCCAATAGAACTCCAAAGAAAATTAACGATTTCTGAGGAATAAAATTTTTTTTCGTACAAAATATGCTAATTTTAAAAATCGGAAATTCCGAGCCCCGTAGCTCTTTCATTTCAGTTCCGATCGGTTTCATTTCTTCGACAAATCGATAGAACTCTGAGGGGGGCCAATAGAACTCCAAAGAAAATTAACGATTTCTGAGGAATAAAATTTTTTTTCATACAAAATATGCTAATTTTAAAAATCGGAATTTCCGAGTCCCGTAGCTCTTTCATTTCAGTTCCGATCGGTTTCATTTCTTCGACAAATCGATAGAACTCCGAGGGGGGCCAATAGAACTCTAAAGAAAATTAACGATTTCTGAGGAATAAAATTTTTTTTCATACAAAATATGCTAATTTTAAAAATCGGAATTTCCGAGCCCTGTAGCTCTTTCATTTCAGTTCCGATCGGTTTCATTTCTTCGACAAATCGATAGAACTCCGAGGGGGGCCAATAGAACTCCAAAGAAAATTAACGATTTCTGAGAAATAAAATTTTTTTTCATACAAAATATGCTAATTTTAAAAATCGGAATTTCCGAGCCCCGTAGCTCTTTCATTTCAGTTCCGATCGGTTTCATTTTTTCGACAAATCGATAGAACTCCGAGGGGGGCCAATAGAACTCCAAAGAAAATTAACGATTTCTGAGAAATAAAATTTTTTTTCATACAAAATATGCTAATTTTAAAAATCGGAATTTCCGAGCCCCGTAGCTCTTTCATTTCAGTTCCGATCGGTTTCATTTCTTCGACACAAATCGATAGAACTCCGAGGGGTCCAATAGAACTCCAAAGAAAATTAACGATTTCTGAGAAATAATTTTTTTTTCATACAAAATATGCTAATTTAATTTTTTTTTGAGTTCTATCGATTTGTCGAAGAAATGAAACCGATCGGAACTGAAATGAAAGAGCTACGGGGCTCGGATATTCCGATTTTTAAAATTAGCATATTTTGTATGAAAAAAAATTTTATTTCTCAGAAATCGTTAATTTTCTTTGGAGTTCTATTGGCCCCCCTCGGAGTTCTATCGATTTGTCGAAGAAATGAAACCGATCGGAACTGAAATGAAAGAGCTACGGGGCTCGGAAATTCCGATTTTTAAAATTAGCATATTTTGTACGAAAAAAAATTTTATTCCTCAGAAATCGTTAATTTTCTTTGGAGTTCTATTGGCCCCCCTCGGAGTTCTATCGATTTGTCGAAGAAATGAAACCGATCGGAACTGAAATGAAAGAGCTACGGGGCTCGGAAATTTCGTTTTTTAAAATTAGCATATTTTGTATGAAAAAAAATTTTATTTCTTAGAAATCGTTAATTTTCTTTAGAGTTCTATTGGCCCCCCTCGGAGTTCTATCGATTTGTCGAAGAAATGAAACCGATCGGAACTGAAATGAAAGAGCTACGGGGCTCGGAAATTCCGATTTTTAAAATTAGCATATTTTGTATGAAAAAAAATTTTATTTCTCAGAAATCGTTAATTTTCTTTGGAGTTCTATTGGCCCCCCTCGGAGTTCTATCGATTTGTCGAAGAAATGAAACCGATCGGAACTGAAATGAAAGAGCTACGGGGCTCGGAAATTTCGTTTTTTAAAATTAGCATATTTTGTATGAAAAAAAAATTTATTTCTCAGAAATCGTTAATTTTCTTTGGAGTTCTATTGGCCCCCCTCGGAGTTCTATCGATTTGTTGAAGAAATGGAATCGATCGGAGCTAAAATGAAAGAGTTACAGGTGTTTAAAATTTCGAAATTGTGTAAACTTGATTTCGTGTTTTCAGCACTTTAATCAGCGGAACTATTTTTTTTATTAATAGGGAACTCTAGAACTATTGGAGGGGCTACCAGAACTCCGCTTAAATTTTCAAAATTTTCATAATGGGGGGCCAACTTCACATACATCGTCAAATTAGTACCGGCCAGAATATTTACTAGATTTGAACAAGGGTCTCTTCAATCATGAGTACATGGCTCATACCCCGGACATTTTAGAATTGCATACAGTCTTCGTACTACGAAATAAAACATACAATAATATTTGTATATTTGCAAACTATTTAGTATTATCATCAATTCTATAAAAGAGTCGTAAAGTCCGCTCGTTTATTCATCGAATGGTTTCACTGGGAAGTTAGAAAAAAATTAACAATTTAAAATATTTAAACAGTTATCTTAAATTATATGTAGTGAATGGGCAAGGTCCAAAAAAACTAACCCATGGTGAATCGAAAACCATTTCGAGATATCACTTCAATTAGAAGAATTTTTTGATTCTCGTCTGAAAATACTTAAAAATCGAGGAGATATTTGAAAAACTGTAATGACCGTCTTCGACCTTTCACTTCGACTTTCGTACCGTTTGACAAGATAGAATACAAAGTACCAACCTAACAGTTTTGTAGATTATTATGTTGTCTATGGTTGTCGCCTCACAAGTTTGTCAAATATCTTTTGTTTGTGTTTCCTAACAATAACAGTGTTTTATACGAATAACTATTGTAATTTTTAAAACAAAACTACACTATAAACACGATGTTTTAATTAACAGGAACTTTTAAAAATGAAAAGTTTTGTTTGAACTTTTGACAAACGATTTTTTTTTGTTCATTGGCAATGGTTTAGTTCCGTACGAATCCTCAGGTTTGCCAATATTACGATCGCAATTTTTAAAAATTAATAAAAAAAGAACAAAGCAATTACAAAAGTTTTCCAGAAACACGTGTCGACTAAATTAATCTATATTATCTAAAAAATATGTAAAAAAGATAGCTGTCACCAGAGACACCTCCCCAATTACCCTAAATTTATAATTTGCCTAAATTTCGTATTTGACAGACCAGAAGGAATTCAAACTCGGGGTTTGCCAAATGGAGCGCAGTATTCTGTCATTGAAGCTCACAGAAAAACAACGTAACACTATTTGCGTTCCAAAAACCAAATTGCCTTTTCGCCAAAAAAGGAGCTAAATTGAACTTGTAATGACCACCAGAAGAAGATGGCAAGAGATGTAAATAACCGTGAGTTGGGAAAAGGAAGGAAGGACCTTAAAGTTTGTGCAACATTGAGATATTAATACTATCGGTGTATTGCAGAAGAGAATAATTTACAGAAGAGAATTGGTCACTTTATTGACCAAATTATCATGCAATATACCGCGTCAAAGGCTCGCGTTTCGGGAATAGTTTGAAAGTAGCCAGGTATAACGAGAGGAGTGTGCACTGTCAATCTAAGATGGTACATGCTCGTCTCTCAATCCGGCATAGTGAAGGCGACTGCCCGCCCAGGTTTCTCTGTAGTAGCAGTTGTTTCCATTCATGGACCGCACTCTAGCTTTAGATCAGGCGGAGTGTTGTCACATGCCGAGCTACAATAATTAAAAAAAAAAAGACTAATGTATCTATGCATATCTATTATTGTAGTTATAATTAGGTCCTTAGAAGCTTGGATATCTATTATCCGTACATATTTTTATAGCAGCTTCTCCGCTAGGTGTTACTACCCCAGGGATGGCAGACTTGGTAAATAGACATCATCCGTCTGCCTACCATATTTTACATCTATCTGTTCGTTCAAAATAGCGCTTAATAAGCTGTTTGTTTTGGATATCTACTGCCTAGTATCGGACAAAATGTTTATATGGAGAAGAATAGGAAGCGTAGGTTTATTTTGTTTCAAAAAAAATAAAAAATAAAGAGGAGGAAATTGGGATTTTTCCTGTATTACGTTTTACACACACACACACACACACACACATGTATTAATTTTTATTTTCTACCTATCTGTTATCGCTTTGATTCCATTTAAGTAATAAGTAAATAAAACTAATAATTCATTGCTAAAAAAAGAGCATTCAATTTATTAAGTTAGGAAAAGTAACATTTATAAATAACGGAAATATTTAATTAATTATCGGCAACGTCGAAGTAATAATATCAACCATTTATATGGAGAGTAATTGCAATATTAAGATAATACTCTCACATCTCATCACTCAACAGGCAAAATAATAACATATACGCATGCGCGAGTAATATTACCTACTGAGAACAACAACTGAAAGTTTTTAGTTAACCGTTGTTAGTGGAAAGGGCGGATGCTTCTCGCGTTGAATTGGCGCCTTGTCGCGTTCACGAATTAGTTATCGAAAAGTTTAGGACTTAAATAAATTGATAGTTATGGATTACTGTTACTTTGTGTTGCTGATTTTTCTTACAAGTTAGTATTGTTTACTAGTGATTAAATGTATTCATATGTATTTATTTTAAAGGAATTTACATATCTTACACGCATAGTAATTGTTACTAGCACATTTTCGGTAATTATTCTATGGTTTAGGTTGTTAATGGTGGTATTTTATTTTTAAATTATTGAACGTGTAAATGATAATCATCTATTTTGTCATTAAAACGTTTTTTACGTATCGTTGAAGAGTTCAAACTTTTAGTCGAGACAAATTTGAATATGTAATCGATTAGAAGACATTAAACATATTTTAATGGTTCCAAACTCAGTCAGATTTTACACAACTGAGATTTGTTGATTTCAATATATCTTTAGCGATTCTTTTTTCTGATTCGGCTAAATGTGTGTATATAATAAATTTATTAATAGAATAATTAAAAATAATTAATAATTTTTAAAAAGACTTTTTACAACTAAGTTAAATATAAGATTAGGTTGATTGATTAGGTTATGATGGGACTATCAAATTAGGATCAAAGTAAATAATGAATATAAATTATAAGCAAAGTATTGATAAATATAACGTATACCTGTGTTCCTTTTTGGAAAACAGATTTTATGGGACTTCATCGATTTTTTTTGATTGTAGCTCGGCATATGAGTATATGACCACACTCCGTCTAATGTTAAACTAGAGTGCGGTCCATAAACGGAAATACCTGTTACAAGGTCATTTCACAGGTGTTACATTGACAGTGGTGGTACTACTCCAGAACAGCAATTCATCATCAGTCAAATTTCAAAGTATTAGAAAAAAATCGGATTTATTGATTTCAATGCATAATAAGAACTTTTGTAGCGAACAAAGCACGCGCTTTGAAAAAATATAAACTTCTGTAAGTAAAAATAAAAGGGAACTAAAATTATTAATGATTTTTTGCATATTATTTTACATTTCAGCATTGTGTATATATATATTATGTATATTTTATTATATTATATTTGTTTTTAAATTTTAAAATATTATATAAGTATAATATCAAAGTAAAAAAAAGTCGTTAAAACTTTTCACTTGACCTCGCTTTAAAAAAGGTGGTACCTGTAATTGAAAAGTTGAGTGAATTACGTAGTCAAAGTTACAATCGTCTATTTCTGTAGTTGCTTATTAAACTCTCGTTAAGGGACTGACTAATCGAGATTGTTTTCAACACGCCACGTTTGTTAATAAAATAGGATCGATGGATTGTTCGATATTTTATTTTGCGCATTGAGTGGAAAGCTTATTTAACTTAATTAAAGAAACTGCGATTTTCATTCAGAAATAACATAGTTAACTTTTTTGTGATACACCAAAAAAAAGTGATGCACATTGGAAAAACGTCTGCAGGCTTCCGCTATGCCAACTTGATGAGTAGATGAATGTGCGACATCCAATTGAACTCTATTGCAAAAAATAAGATTCTAATATCTACACGATCTTAGCTTCCTGAAACGATATCCGTTATGATCTGGCCACATATAGGCGCGTCATACGTGACGTATATAATGACATTTGGTTGACATCAAGTGCGTACAAGTGATGTGGCCTGTTCTTTAAGTTTAAGTTAAAATATTATTTACAAAAATAGTAATTATGTAAATTACATAATAACGCAAGCTTCCCCATAAATAAATATAACAAAAGAAAACCTTCTCATAAATCCTTTTAACCAACATATGTGCTAAATTATGTTTGTTACTTCACAAAGTTAGAAGTGTGAAAGCCTGCCAACCTATTACTATATTGTTAGTACTGTCCACTACAAAAGTACGAATCCGTATTTTCACACAACGCAACTTATTAATCTCTCTTTCACGCCTACTCAAAACTGCATACGTTAGAAAAGGTACGCAACACTCCCGGTTACAATTTCCATTTACGCGCGTTTTGAGTATTGGTGTATCCACAGACACGTCGGCCCCTAACTCAATAACATTTGTGAAAACTGAAAAGCTGGTTGAACAGCTGAAACTGTATTCAAATAGGGGCATACCACTGAAAGTCTCACTGAATATAAAAAAGGGTTTTATATTATACTTGTATGTTACAGAGATAGTAAACGCGACCGTGCTAAAATATACTAAATAAAATAAAGTAAAAAAATCAATTTCAAGCTCTTATTTTGACTGTAAAAGCTATAACTAAAACTTTGATGGTTATTAATAACTTTATTTAAAAATCTTTATCTCCTCATTTTTATTCTAAGTGTATTGGAAAAAGAAAAGTATAGTCAGCATAGCGGAGGCGACTGCTGTCTGTAGAAATTTCTCTATAGCAGCAGTTGTTTCCATTCATGGACCGCATTCCAGCTTTAGATCAGGTGAAGTGTTTTCATATGCCGAGCTATAATAAAAAACAAGTAAATCAAAATATAACATAGGCATAAAGCGGGAAAAGATACCGTCGCGTTTTTGGATCAATGCAAAAGACTTTCCTCATCAACGTGGCAAGCCGGAACAGCGGAGGTGACAACTATTTGTAGACATTTCCTCTGTAGTAACAGTTGGACCCCTCATCGGGCGGAGTATCCTCACTATAAAACAAATGAAAATGGAACTGAGGATTAAATGAAATGTGCATTCTAGTGAAACGGATACTCATTTTAGTGACGTTATTGTGAACGTGATTGGCCTTCAATTTCAAAGTCAATACACAATGCCTGCTCGTTGCATCGATAACATAATGTTTTGCACAAAAGAATACAACCTTATTCTCCGTACCGCCACTCATCATTGCCTTTAATACTATACTAAATCCTAGATTAAAGGTCAGGCCACATGTTCGCGTGTTATACGTGACGTACGCGTTCAATAATATGTTTTAAACTGACATACATGGGTGTACCTAGAAATATTTCCTTTTTAAAGTTGATGGCCTTCTCTTTTTGATATAGATTTTTCCTATGGGGAGCAATTTCTTCAGTGGCTAATAAGTGGCTTTAATAAGTTGCTAAATTTTTTAGCCAACCGCGAACATTTTAAACACTTAGCTTTAATATTTCTTTCTACACCCATGCTGACAGATGTACTTATACAAGCGACACCATAAATAATTAAAATTATTGTGGGACTAAAGGCATGGTTAATTAGACTTTATTTGGAAAATAATTTGATTGTAATTGGTCACTAATTAAATATGATTTCTGTTGACATAATTTTTTATTGTAGCTTGACATAGGACAACTCTACGCCCGATGTAAAGCTAGAGTGCGGTCCACGAACGGAAACAACTGCTTCTATTAAATTATTTTTTAAACACTACTTTGCAACTAATTTAGCAAAGTAGTGTTTTAAAAAATACTTTTATTATGGATTTACGCAAAGTAACGCCTACTACTAAACTATATGTATACTACTAAATACTACTACTATAGATAAATTTCTACAGACAGCGTTCTCCTCCACTATGCCGGCTCAAGAGACGAAGGTGCACCATCCAGATTGATAGTTCCTCTCGTTATACTTTTATTTATTATTACACTATTATGAAGCTGCAATACCACTCACTCACTCACTGACTGACACATATTATGGTGCGTATACAGGGGGCCCATGCGACCCCGGGAAAACCTCGACATGTTCCGAAAGTTTCTCTAAAAGAAACACCTTCTAATTTCGAAATCGATACTTTTTCGAAAACTTTTTTTTTCAAAACGGGTAGACCATCCCAGCGCTCGTGAAGAGCGCCACAAAAAACTAGTTTATTATTTACAATTAAATGAATGTTTTTTTACAATAGTTATTCGATTTCAAATTAGTCAAGAATAGGGTAACCTAGTTGGGATAGTATAGAGGCAGCGTTTTTGTTCCCGTTCTTTATCACGCGGCTTTGCAGTTTGATTTATGTGCAAACTTTTACCGAAAGTTTTCAACTCTGACGCGGAAACGTTATCGTCGGCCTAAACACCTCGCGTCACTAATGCAGCGCATGTCGCTTGTTTTGTGATTTATATGATCTGACACGAAATATTACTATGAAATACATCATCTTGTAAACCTATTACGAAACTACGCAGTTATTTCGTATAAAATTTGTGATACTATTATCAGAACATTCTCGCTAATTAAAGAGCTAATTAAATTATATATATATAAGGTATATAAAAATATATATATATAGATGGTACATGCTCTTCTCCTCAAGCCGGCATAGTGGAGGTGACTGCTACCCGCACAGGTTTCTCTGTAGTAGCAGTTGTTTCCATTCATGGACCGCACTCTATCTTTACATCAGGCGGAGTGTTGTCACACGCCGAGCTACAATAAAAAAAAACATATACATATAAGGCAAACTAGAAAATGTACATATAAATTATGCTAATGTAAAACTTTTTTTAAATTTTAGAGATCGTTTTGAGAACATTTCTTTTAATATATTATAAATTTATTTATTTATTTGTCCCTTAAGTGTTCCAGAACTACCAGACTGTTTATTAAGGGAGATTTCGTTATTTTTTAAAATTAAGTAGACAAAATACGGGATAAAATAAATAAATAGCCCTGTAAAAAGTTCACTTTTTTTAAATTGTAGCTTGCCATATGACAACACTGCTTGATATTAGGCTATGTAGAGTGCGATTCATGAATAGAAATAGAAACAACTGCTACCATAGAGAATGTTCTGCAGGAAGTAGTAGCCTCCTTTATGCTGGCTGATGAGACGTGATAAGATGTGATAATGCACACATATTTCGTTATACCTGACTACTTCCGAATTGTGACTAAGTACGGCAAACTGCAGGACAGTAGACTGGGCTTATAACCATCATCAGTCTGTCTACCACCATAATGCCTATATTACAAAATAGTGATGGAACCTAATCGAAACCCTAAACGTATCATTTTTCAAAAATATAATAAAAATATGTGAATTTATTTTAAAGGCTTGAATTATAACGTGAGGAGTGTGCACTGTCAATCTAGACGGAGCTCAAGCCGGCATAGTGGAGATGACTGCTGTCAGTAGTTTCCTTTCATGGATAATAGTTTTACATCACGCGGAGTATTGTCGAGCTACAATAATAAAAAAAAAGTTGAGTTCATATAAAAATCGTGACTAATAAAATTTATAAAGGTTATTTATTTGTCAGGTTGCGTCTAACAATTTTATGAACTTCCAAGTAAAACACAAAACAGCTGATTAAGTATTTTATAACATTTTTACGATTTTGATAAGCGGCCTTAAGCGGGTATAGAGTTCAGTTAAAGACGTATCTAATAGTGTAAGAAGAGTTTTCCTGGTGTTTAAAATAAATAAATATTCAAATGGAAATAAAAGAAACACGAATATTTATTAATGTTTGAAATTATTTATTTTTCCGGTAACATTTAGCATGTTAAAATCCTGAAAGTGTTAATATAAAATGAACTTTGCGCATGTAGACACGTGATTTAAAAAAATAACATACGCTTGATATATGACTCATAAATTTTGTAAATAAATATTCATTTTATGAAGCTAATTTTATATAGCAGTCATACAAAGTCCCTCGAGGCTAATACATCCTTCCAAATTCTTATTCCTATTTCCTTTACAAGAAACATTAATCTTCGTCAAATAAGCTAATTGTATGATGATAATTTCGGCTTTATCTTCTTGGCAATGGTTCTAATATTGTAGCTATACGAATATAAACCTTGGCATTGACTACGTAAGTGCTACGACATCTACGAGGCTACGACCTTACTTATTAGAATTATTTAATAATGTCGAATCAGACGAACTTTAAGGGTGGTTTGCACCAGAAGGCCGGTTAAAGTAACTTTAACTATTACTTTTACGGCGACGACGACCGTTAAACGTTTACATTTTCTCCACACGCGTTGCAATATCATATTGTTATCGTTAAAAGGGTGGCTGATCTCGAAAAATAATAAAAAAACATATTTGGATTCTTTTCATACATTTGACGTTAGCAAAATTGGTTTGACGATTTCTTTAACTTTAACCAAGCCATGATTCACTGGTTACGGGTGAAGTTAAAGTAACCGTCAAAAATTACGGGCGCGACGATGGTGCAACTCGTGTGGAGTAAATATACACCATAATGTAAACGTAAAAGTAATATTTAAACTTACTTTAACCGGCTTTCTGGTGCAAACCACCCTAATCAAATACTGATATGATTTTATATTAGATTTCAATGGATTTTTATAGTATGACACTCCGCACTGAAATTAAACTGGTAGACGGTCCATGAGCGGAGACAACCGCTACTACAGAAAAAACTGCAGGCAGCAGATCTCTCTGCTATGTCGGCTTTAGGAAACGAATGTGTACTAACCATTAATAAAGAAAGTTTATCTCATTATAAAACAAATAGGTATTATTAAATTATGATGAAAATTGAATAGAAAATAATCAACGCCCCATGCCTTTCGCTCTGACCACTAAACTACTTCTAATATATTTCTAAAGTTATATGATACACAAAAGAAATATATATGTACTATTTATACTTTTAATAACTGTAGAAAATCAAATAACTTGTAACTATAATTTATTTATAAGCCATACAGAGGTAGAGACAAACAGGATCGTGGACAATAACAAATATTCACCGCAAATAGTACAATATTACAAAATGCTCCTCGTCGAAATGGGAGGTAGCAAACAATATGGACCCTTTATTAATTTCCGGCGAAAGGTTATAGTAGCTTCACCGAATATACGGTTTGGGAAAAATATACCTACTCCAATTGGTTGTTTATTTTTATTGTTGATTACATTTATTTTTTTGGGTGCGTGACGAGCGTAATTTGAAAAGATTAATGTATATCACATTTTATACACAAATAAAAAAAAGTAATCCAAGCGTGATATTCGCCAAAGAAAATATAAAGTATGGGTATGGGAATGAAATAAAATAGTAACTATTCCGTGCCCTACCATTTCCTTGTCACCGTTGCGGAATATTTCAATTTCAGACAAACGTTGTATATTTTTATTGTAGATAAAACTTTTAAAATAGGAGTAAATTGTGAGGGAATAAGAAATTCCGCGTAAGTTTCGTTTGAAATGGGTCACAGGCGCGCTCTAGATATCGCTTTATAAACCGATTTAGTGTAATATTGTTACGAAGACACCTTCCCATTCTGACTGTGACATCTCTTCAATTGTACGCTATGTGTATTCCAATTGTTTTACTGTTCATGATGAATACATAAGTTGGTTTAGAGAATTCAATATTATGTTCAGACTTGAAGGTCAAAGGGGCTGATTGTTTAAGGTTCTCATTCTATTTCTAACGCTTTTACTAGTAGCAGTGTCATCCCAATATAGTGACAGTGACTAGAATTCTCCAGTCGACACCGCTCATGGATCTCCACTGTACCTACTAAAAGGTTAGTTGAAGTTCTTGTAAACGTCGTCGAATCAAATTAGTCAAAATAAACGTAAAATAGTAAGTCGAATAAAATCTTTTATAATGCCACGGCTCCACCTGCGTTAGTGTTAATGCCCTACTGCACGTTAATTAGCGCATTAAAATTACGCAATTAAATTAAAACTACATTAAAGGTTTTGACCACATTATTTAATAAACGCGTTACGGGTGGAGATGTAGCAGACAGTTGAATAATTTATTTTAATATAAAATAATGATTATTAAAAGTTATTTTTATAATTCTTGACACGCTGATAAAACATAAAATTAAAATTCACTTAGCGTCCGCTTTGATTGTGAATTTGAAGAATTCGTTAGTTCCTTAATTTAGCTCCATTAACTGTTCAGTGAAAAGTTTCCAAAAAGGAACTTCCCCGTCGTAGTTCGCCTTTATCACCTCCGCTTTAAAGGGAATCTTGTTAGCTACCGAAAATTGAATACAACAAGTAGACGAGAGAGTTGTAGCAACCTCATTACCGTGCTTCTAGAGGTGGGAATGAGATATCTTACCGTTGCCTTGGTAATGATGGATACGGGCTATTCACCAGTTCCTTTGACAAGTGTCAAGCAAAGCAAGTAACGTAATTATCCGGACTGAAGTGAGGCCTGGCGAAAACGATCTATTGAAGATTAAAATAAACTTTCTTTATATTAAAAAGTTGCTTGTAAAAAAATAATGGCTTCCTTTTCCAGGAATTTTCTTGATTTAACCTATTGAGATTTTTTTTATTAAAATATATTTATTTAAAGATTTTATTCTAATGTATTTTTATAAAAAAGTAATCGTTTTACAAATCTCCTACCCATCCATTTGGAATATACACTCTAATAGGTCATAAAATAATAAAAGAACTACAAACGTGTCACGTAACCCTCTTGTCTGAAAATGGCTAACTCTGATGCCATATAAAATTTAGCAATTGCAGACTCCTAGGAACGTGAGCGACATAAAATCATTGCATGTTGTCACAAACTGTTATACACAATGGAACATTAATCTATTATTATATTTAACCCTATTACAAATTTGTTAAGAGCGATTTTACAATGACTTCAATTGTATAAAAAAGATTTGTGTAGGTTTAAACGAATATTTATAATTATAATTTATTTAATTAATTTGTAATAACGCCTCGATCAATATTTACATGCTAGTAGGTAATCCGGATAATTCTAAGTAATTAGTGTTTTGTTTTGAAGGATATTATTTAAAAGCTAGAAGCTAGATACACTAACTCATCTTCTAAAACTCTACGACACTCTCTAATCTCTGCCTATTCTAAGAGGAGACAGGATAAGACACCGGTCTATATAGGCAGACTTAGGTATTACACAAATCACCAACCTACCTATAAATAGATATATTGTAATACATCATATAAAAATAGTAATATTGTTATACGATACGTACATGTTTATATTGTTGAAATCTCCAGATTAAGACAACGTTTTTAAGAGTGGTAGGCAGACTGATGATGGTTATTAGTCCAGTCTGTCGTCCTGGGGGAGTACCACCACTTTCGAATGAAGTGATCTTGTCGCGTTTCGGGAACAATTTGAAAGTAGCCATTTAACGAAAGAATGTATACTGTCAATCTGGATGGTGCACATTCGTCTGCTCAAGCCGGAATAGTGGAGGCGACTGCTTCCGTTCATGGACCGCACTATAGCTTAACATCAGGCAGAGTGTTGTTATATGCCAAGCTACAATAATAATAATAATAAAAAATACATAATAAATTTTTAACTGTATTATTTTTGTCATATTTTACACTACAATTAATACTAGAAAGTACTACTTTACATTGCACTAGAGGTACTGATAACATAACTGGTGCTAAAGACTTTCGTGTGAGCTTACTGGATATTTTGATTTGACAGGGATTTATTTGGCCGTTCTGACTAACTTAATGTTTCGTTTATTGTCATCGGACATCCGACTAAGCGCAGATATCAAAGTCCAGTCTATTTCGAAAGTGTAACCACGTCCTAATAATAAATCCAATACAACATGTAATCCAATATGAAATGCCCTCGGGTTATCGATTTATATTTTTCATTTATAAGTTATCCTGCTATCCATAATTAAAGAAATATTGCCAATATATATGTATATAAAAAAATTGTCTTAAGTAGATATTTCATTGGTCAAACGATCGTTTTGGGATCCCTCGGGTTTTCTCCAAGCCTTCTTAAGAAGATATGTGGATATAAAAATTGCGGTCAAAATTTTTTATTTGACGAATAAAAAATCCAATATAAATACCTACTCTGGAATGCAAAATTAAAATCTGTTATTTTGGATTAGAACTATCGATTCATGACCGAATTTAGTAACAAATAAAAGTAAAAATGAAATGAAAAAATAAATATAAGATAGGTATAACGGGAGGAGTGTGCACTGTCAATTTAGATGGTACATGCTCGTCTCCTCAAGCCGGCATAGTGGATGCGACTGCTGCCTGCACGGATTTCTCTGTAGTAGCAGTTGTTTCCGTTCATGGACCGCACTCTAGCTTTACATCAGGCGGAGTGTTGTCACATGCCGAGCTACAATAAAAAAAAAAATGTGTTTGTGCAGTATTTATTATAATATCGCTATTTGATTCAATTGAATTTTATGCAAAATTAGATCATATTGTATTGTTTATCCGTAACATGAATGTTTTATGTCTGGATTGTATAGATTACGTGATTTAATTTAAACCCTCGGGCATATAACATTGAAGTATTTATTTCAGTGTAATGGTAAATGTATTGTAATTTATACTTTATTTAATTAAATTAATTCGAACAACAAATTATTATGTACAGGTAAGCGAAATTTCAGAAGCAAAACAACGTATACGAATTTGTTTTCTTTTAGATGAAACGTATGAATTATGGATTAAATATTTATTTTAAGACAATCATAAAACAACAAAGTCAAGAATAGGTAGTCCGGGAAAAAATACATTATATTTTTCATTATTCGATTTAATTTATTAGGGTATCGAACAGCTTTATATTATACATAAAATTTTACAAATATACATCTAAGAGGCAATAATTGATACCACAGATATACGATAGATACGTCGTCATTAAGATTTTTCGCTTAGAACCAATTTCTTAGAATCTGCAAAGTGCCAACTCAGCCATAAGAAAATATTATCTAAGTAAGTAATAGTATTTACATAAAGAGGCATTACGCAATGTGAAACAAAACGCGAATTGAACGAGCTTCAATATTTCTAAAAGCTCATGTTAAAACATTCATATCTTTTACGACTACAATTGAATTATTCATAGACCATTTGGGCTATAACTGTAAGAAACAGTATATGAAGTGTATCGCGTGTTTACGGATTACTCGAACATGGCCGTCCTCAGACAACAAAGACTAGGTACGTCAGCAAAAGGGAAATATAAAAATGAAGCACCACACTCGAGTTAAGTAAACACGCTTCAATTAATAGCAGACAGCAACACGCCAAACTAATAAAAGAGAACCTCGAAGAAATCGACATCGGCTTTATGGAATAAAACGTCCGTATTTTATCTGCATAACTCTACGGCTTCTCAGCTAGAACGAGCGAAAACAAGCCGCCCTTTGTTTGTAAGGAAACGCGATGGTTCCCGCCAGCCTCCTACTCCTGCTATAACGCCGCCCGCGCCTCTTCAAATGAAACTTTCCCCTTTTTTATTACACTACTTCCTCTCTATTTAAACCAAAAAACATCGAAGAAAAAAACGTAAGCTACCCGCTGCATTGTGCTCCCGAGATGCTGATTCGCCTTTATTCGCCGCCTTTTGCCAGGTTTCCTTTTACATTCTGCTAATTTCATTATGACTTAATAGAGTTCATGACTGCGCACTTTTTGCTTTTTAACTCTGGCAAGGTTGCCGGGTTTCATGTTTGAATGCATAAAGGTTTTAACATTTACTGTGGACTTTAAAAATAAGCTTTTACGACTATTAGGTAAAGATTTATCACAATTATAATCTATACTTCTATACTAATATTATAAAGCTGAAGAGTTTGTTTGTTTGTTTGTTTGTTTGTTTGTTTGTACGCGCTAATCTCAGGAACTACTGGTTCGATTTAAAAAATTCTTTTTGTGTTGGATAGATCATTTATCGAGGAAGGTTATAGGCTATATAACATCACGTTGCGACTAATAGGAGCGAAGAAACAGTCGAAAATGTGGAAAAAACGGGGAATATTGTTCATCTTTGAGGGCTTCCGTTGCGTGCGCTGCGAAAACCGTTCGAGATACCCAAAAAATATGTATGAAAGAATTATTCCTCTTTAAATTATCTAAAAAAATGTCCAAGACAGTATATGTCTATCTTTTAAGAATAACTCACAACAACCGTTTTTATGATAATCAAATCAAAATTGTTCATCTTTGAGGGCTTCCGTTGCGTGCGTTGCGAAAACCGTTCGAGATACCCAAAAAATATGTATGAAAGAATTATTCCTCTTTAATTTATCTAAAAAAATGTTCAAGACAGTATATGTCTATCTTTTAAGATTAACTCACAATAACCGTTTTTATGATAATCAAATCAAAATTGTTCATGTTTGAGGGCTTCCGTTGCGTGCGCTGCGAAAACCGTTCGAGATATCCAAAAAATATGTATGAAAGAATTATTCCTCTTTAAATTTTCTAAAAAAATGTCCGCGACAGTATATGTCTATCTTTTAAGATTAACTCACAATAACCGTTTTTATGATAATCAAATTTGGTCGAAATTAATGCATTATTTCAAATTATTTGTCAGAGTTGTATCAACATAATAACATTAATCTTTATCCAAATAAATGTGTTATTAATTAAGAGTATTTAACTGTGAACACAATTACCTTTGAAATCACCTAATTTCAATAAACATCTTATAAGATAATACAATTTTAAAATAACTCTAAAACAAAATTCACACGCGCCGTATGATGACGAGGCGGGGAGTGGCGGGCGGAGGGGGGTGTAGCTCTACGAGGTACCATGCCGCTTTAAAAAATATATTCTTTTTAAAACTACTTTAAAATATATTCTATTAATTATGTAACTAAATCGTCTAAAATAAGTTGTGGGTAACAGCTATAGGTAATTTATAATAAAGCATTATCTTTATCTTATGTGTAACAATAACTTGAAAAAACCCGGGCAGCGCCGGGCACCGTCAGCTAGTACTTAATATAACTAAAACATTCCATTTATTATTCGTAATAACACATAAGTCACACATGTCATAAGTCACAACATAGCAATATACATATCTAGAAAGGTGTTAAAATATCGATCGACAGATATAAATAAATATCAAAAATCGTATTGCAAAAATCCATAATATGAGCTACTTTTAAACTTGATTGGGTCGTCGATTGACGTGAACTACTCATTAATGACTATGATGGCAATTAATGAGTAAATTTATTCAGTTAATCACTTTTTAATATATGTTTGTATGCTCGTATGTTTTAAACATAATTTATTTTAGAGTGTTTTATTTAATTTTTTAAACTTTTATAATATAAAATATATAAATATATTTGGAAAAAAATATAGCACATTTTATTCTTTCACAGAATGTACAGCAGTAAACATAAAGAAGTTAGAAATTCCTGCTTTAGTAATGGTTGGAGAAGATGCAGTTGTATTAGACTGCGATTATGACCTTGGTACTGCGACCAAAGACAGTGGATTAGTTGTCAAGTGGTTTATAAATGAAAACAATTTAGTGTATCAGTGGATACCACCATTGCAGCCTCAAGTTGTGGGTTTATTAAAGGATAAAATAGATAGGAGTTTTAAAGTTTCAGGTAAGGTAATAACAAATAATATTTACTATATACGGCTTTTTACTATTTACTATCTCACAAAGCCAGCATACCGGACGCGACTGCTGTCTGCAGATTCCCTTCTCTGACAGCAGTTCCCTCCGTTCATGGATCGCACTCTGGCTAAACATCACGAGAAGTGCGGTCATAAATATGACTTGTTAAAATAATAAAGAAAAACTATTGAGAGATAAGGAAACGCTTGATTAATTTTTTTTTTAAATATTAGACTATGGTATATTAAATTGCTAAATTTATTTATTATTGTTTCTATTTTTAGTGTATGTTTTTTTTCTTTTTAAACACAATTTAATAATCTAAATTGATTTATTATATTGATAAAAATTGAGTTTGAATACGCCTGTACGCCCCAAGGAGCCCCTATGTAGGGGAACACAGATATTTACAAACTTTCAAAACAATAAATTACATAAACGCTTCCTTCTTTCATAATATAAAAGAAAAAAAATCCCGAAGAACATTTAAAAACAACTATCAGCCAATAAGAGGTTGTAATAAAATCTCATCATATATTCTTGTACATCCAAAAATGGAGACGAACCAACGCAAGGCAAGCTCGCCTGCATAATGCAATAGGCATCTGCACAAGCAGTCGTACTCCACCATGAATAATTTAGTGCGGAGACGGCGAGAGGGGGCTCCTCAGAAACGGTTATTGCCATTACTTATTATTGAAGAAACTCGTTACGGTACAGTCACCACGCTAAATCATGAAATTCTGATGCTAATGTTGCTCTATAGAATTAAAAATATGTGGAGTCCCGTCTCCCTTTGCGGTCGTTTGTCACGAAACTTTGGTTGTTTGTAATTTAAAATTTCTATTTTATTTACTCTACTAAATTATTTTTACATTCTTTGCTCTCTGACGGCTTTGTTTTTTTAAAGAAGATTTTTTTTTTATGATAGCTCGGCATATGACAACACTCCGCTAGAGTGCGGTCCATGAATAGAAACAAGTACTAGATTGCCACCATCTAGATTGAGAGTGCACACTCCTCTCGTTATACCTGGTTACTTTCAAACTGCTCCCGAAACGCGACAAGGTCACATCACGGATTTTACATACAATAGTGGTGGTAGACTGGGCTAATAACCATCATCATCATCTGGGTACCACTCTTTAATAGTGCCTATAGGCATTGAGCGACCAAAGTACATATGTATAACAAAGTTTCATTGGTACCGTTCAGAATTAGCGAGGTTTGAACGTGGGTCTCATCGATCGTGAGTTCACGCGTTTTACCGTTAGGCTGCTAATTAAAACCGAAATTAAAATTATTTATTTTAAGTTAAATATTATTTGAATTGCTCTAGTATTGGAAAGTAATTAACGTCGTTTAATTAGTTTCAAGTATACTAATAAACATTTTAATAAATAAATTAAACAACACATGATTTTAATTACAAACCGTAAAATACAAAAAATGACCGCATCATTGATTTACATTAATTAAGCCGGCAAAGAGGAGGCGACTCTTCATGGACCGCTTCCTGGTGAATGTTACGAGCGAAGAATAATTAAAGTTAAAATAATAAATAAATAAATTGGACTGACTGAAAATTGAGAAAATTTCATTGTGCATTTCTTTGACGAGCTTTAATATAATTTCATATGCATACATATAAATCTCATAAAGGTAGATAATATAATATTATCTATAATATGTATATGTATTACATATACAATATTACAGGGGAAATGCTGGACATTTGCGGCATTGTATATATGCAATGGTATTATACTCGTACATCTTTGTTTTAGAAGAACCGCTAAAAGCATACAGAGCACTAAGAATACAGAGACCAACAACCGATATAACTGGGAACTACACTTGTGTTGTCTCAACATTTTTAGAAGAGGATAGACAAACAAAATCTATGCTTGTTTATAGTAAGTTACAATATTTATATAGTTACAATTTGTGAGTCTGCTACCACAGATGTATGCAGCAAGCAGTCGTCTCCGCTTCGCCGACTTGAGGAGACGAATGTGCATCATCCAGGTTGACAGTTCCCGCTCTATTCCTGGCTATACCTGGTGTTAAAACTTGAAGGTGGTTATACTGCCCCAGGACAGAAGACTGGGCTAATAAACCATATCAGTCCGCTTAACGCTCTTTAAAATAAATATTAATAAGTTATTTATAGGAATATAAATTTATTTTTATTGTAAAATTATAAAGTGTTATATTTTTAGGTACAGGGAAAAATCTACATTTTGTTCAAGAGAAAAAATATGTATTTCTAGTAACACTTATATGTACAGCGGAAGATTTATATCCGAAACCGATTCTTTCAATTTTATCACAAGGGTGAGTAATATATTCTCCTTATATTTTATTATAGCTACCTAAATATGTTATATCTTTTTTATATTTTTTATTATATCTAAGTATTTTAGAGTATTTGAGTTTTTACATACGCGACAATCAAATTTAATTGCTGTTCTACTTCAGATGAACCTGGATGTAACGGGAAAAGTGTGCACTATCTGGATGGTGTACAATTCGTCTCCTTAAACCGGCATAGCGTAGGTGACTGCTGCCTGTAGAAATTGATCTGTTTTTACACTTTAGCTTTACATCAGGTGGAATGTTGTCATATGCCGAGCTACAATAAAAAAATGTGTATAATTTCTACATTTATCTTTAATTGTTATTTATTTTAACTGTTATAAAAATATAAATAATTTTTGATAGTTTTTTATGTGAAAAGAAGCTCTTCATATTTAATCTTGCAGGAAAATTACAAATTGGCCTAGTACGAATTTATACTCGTAAAATTCTGAATTTTAAAATGTTATTCATGCTCTATAAAACATACTTTATGACTCAGTAAAAAAACGAAGTTGAATTAAATAAATAAATTATTAACCATTTAATAATTAAAAAAATAAATCTAATTTTTTTATGTTGTTCTGCATTTTACGGCACTCTGTTTGATGTCTATATCTAGATCTAGAGTGCTGTCCATGACTGGAAACAACTGCTACCACAGGGAAATGTCAGCAGGGATATTTCGCCTCCGCTATGCCGGCTTAAGGGGACGAACGCGCACCATCCTGGTTTAACAATGCACACTCCTTTCGTTATATCTGGCTTTCAAACGCGACTCCCTGAAAGTAGAATATTTTAATTAAATTTTAGATGAAAAACAAAGCCAAGATTTTGTTTTGAAGATTTTTTAGGTAAAGTTATTTTTACAATATAATCGATAAGAAGAAACGTGTTTAAAAATATATTAGCAAAATTTAATATGATGTACTTTCTGACGAAATAAGCCGGTTAGATAACGAAGTAAACAATATAATTGCCTCATTAACTTTAAATATTAATTTATTAAGATAAATCCCGCGATTATAATTCAATAAGTATTTCGTTTGATGCTGATAAATCTAATACATAATAAGAAGCTGTATATTATCTATCCATACCAGGGATCGCGTCGTTCCAAAATTACTTGGATGGAATCCGGACTTTAAAATTACTTATGTGTTAATACTTTCAAACATGATGGTTTAGTCGGTAGGAAATAACCACTACTACAGAGAAATATCTACATGCAGCAGTCGCCTCCGCTATGCCGGCTTGAGGACAAATGTGCACTATCCAGATTGACAGTGTCACTTCTCTCGTACCTGATAAACTGATTCCGAAACGCGACAAAGTAAGGGGGTGTTACATTCGAAAGTGGTGGTGCTAAGGACGACAGACTGGACTAATAACCATCAGTCAGCCTCATTTTTCTATTATTATTATACATTTACATATATATACATACATACATACATACACATATACATACTATTATACATAGAATAAATGTATAGCAAAAACAACTGCTGCTACAAATAAATGTCCGTATGTAGCAGCAGTCTCCGCTTAAGGTCCTCAGTCTACTCTCGTCATTTTATAAATGCAACATTGTTGTAAATATTTAATTACTGTCAAATATTTTAGAGGTACTAAAACATAATATTACAGGTCACATCACTAAAAGCATACTCGTAACTTGAAGTTGTAAAAATATCCACTAGCGACGTCCTCTTTTAAGATAAAGTTATTTCTATTTCAAAAAGTTTACTGCGACGAACAAACAGTAATGATGATAAGTTGACTATTTTTAAAACATTGACTGCTAAGTCGTTAAAACAAAACAAAAGAAAACTATATAAAAAATATTAAATTAAGTAAATCAATAGATTTTATTTGGTATACTATCGTGTTTATTTTAGTTATTTAAACCACGAAACGATAAATACAAACAAAAAAAGATTGTTAAATAAAAGGAATTGTGTTAACTTTCAAAAATTACAACTGGGACGAAGAACAATATCTCCTATACGAATAATAGGAAAAAAGTTAAATGTTTGCATCAAATAAATATTAAAAAGTATTTTTTTGTAATATGAACAAACTTGCGTAAAATTAAAATGATCAATAAAGAGTGAAGAGGGAAGGCAGGTAATGCATTTTGACACTTAATACCGGTGTACAAGTAAATTCCATTAGCCTTTGTTCCCTAATTACGTAACATTTAAACAGTTTGAATTCTTGATAGAACTCTCATTGTATTATTCTAAACATTATCAAAAATGTTTTCTTTAAAAATATTCTTATTTTGAGATAATTAATTTAATTTTTATTTTATAAAAAATCTCAAGAAATGTTTGTATATAAATATCCTAAATATAAACATTTTAAAGAGTGGTAGGCAGACTTATGGTGCATTTTTGACCTAGTCTGTCTTCTTGGGGTATCACACAAGGGGTCCAACGTGTAAATTTACACGAGCTCTTGACTGTACAATAAATAAAACTTGCAAATAAGTTATTACATTTATTAGAGAAATAGAATAAAAATAATTTGGGAGTTTGAATAAGTGTACAGTGTATTTCGTTTTTGTAATTACCAGATTTTAATATTATAGTGGTCGACAACTTAGATTTAGGACTTTGGTTGCTTTACATTTGACAATTTTTTTAGAATCTCTGGGGGCAGCTGCCCCTCCCTGCCCCCCTTAGCGACGCTCTTGGTATCACCACTTTCGAATGTGTGAAGTGAGATCAATTTGGAATTAGCCAGTTATAATGCGAGGAGTCAACTTGTCAACCTAATACTGCACATCCGTTCTTTTAAGTATTTTATACAGAAATTTCTCTGTGGTAGCAATTGTTCATGGACCGAGATAGCTTAACATCAGAAGGAGTGTTGTCATATGCCGAGCTAAAATAAAAAAGAAATATATATGGTTTGTCGAGCAATAGAATTTTTGAATTACTTTCCTAAACTTGTGTTAATGTGTGTGTGTAATGATCCATTAAGAGTTCGTAAACATGTGCGAGGGTGGACAATTGATTCAATAATACTTAGGAGAACGTGTTTTTCCATTTTCCTTCGAAAAATCCGTTAAGAGTTTGTGTAAACATTTCACCACTTAGCAAATTATATTTTTTACTTGACTGACACTTAATCTGACTGTTACATACTACACTGACAAATGCTTTAAAAATAAATTAAGATCATTTAAATTTTACTTAATTAAATTTAAATATTTACTAAAGACAATTTGATACATTCCATTATTATTTAAGATTTTTTTATTTTATTTAAGTTTTAATTTTTTATAGTAACTCGACATGTGACTATCCCATCCGTTATGCCAGCTTAAGGAGACGAATGTGCACTAATATGCAATATTGACAGTGAACAAATTTTAATTTATAGATTTCAAAATTTAGTATACCTAAACATGTTAAATATTAGAACGTAAAATAGACTGGAAAGTTGTTGTGAATTTTATAGAGTATCGTAAATCGTAAAATGCCTTCGTTTTATTCGCTGTCGGAATACTAATAGATACTCAATAATAAAAGGGGATAGTTGTTAGGAATTTACACTTACGATAATGTTTCCCGTGTCTTGTATAATAAACAATATATATAACAAAAACAGATGTAATTTAAAGTTTTATTTTAAATATACGATAAATATAATTATTATTGCCGCGGTGAATGTTCGGCAAAGATCCCTCCTACCCCAGATCGCTTGAGGTCGATGCGTGCTGGCGATCGAATGCATCGCCTCACAGTCGAAACAATCCCCTCGCAAACCAAAAGGTTCGGGCAATCGTTCCATCAAAGGTGTTTAACGACCTTCCCAGCCACGTCCTTCCTTCAAGAGCAGTGTGAAGACGTACCTCATCAAGTCGGCATAGCGGACGCGACTCTGTCTGCAGATCCCCTTTTGGTACATGGATCGCACTCTAGCTTAACATCAGGCGGAGTGTGGTCATATGACGTCCTAAAATTAAAAATTAAAAATTCTGGCAGATTCTGTGGTGCTGTTGTGCCACGCATTCCGTAGAATTCTAGGGTTCGACTCCCCGTAATTATAAATATACAATATTTATTAATGAATATATTATAATTCTTTTAAAGCCTGGGAGTTATATGTTTGTATTGTCTGATATCCATAATACAGGGTATGTCTGTATATATAATACCTATGTATTTATGTATTTTTATTAACCCTCAGCTGACCGCGTGTGGTCATGGTGACCGCAAAGGTTACAGTTATGATGATACACTTTCTTTCTCTTCCAGCTCATCGAGTTAGTGCGACACATGTATAAGTACTTATTGTACATGCTTTTGTTTGGCCATACTTTAAAGGTTGAAAATGTAACATAATAAAAAAACAATGGAATTAAAATATTGTTAATAAAAAATGAAACATGTTTAGAATTCTTAGCAAGGAAGAAAATTAGGCATTGAATATTTTATCTGTTTATGATGTACGTATAAAATAAAAATCTACGTCAAAACTAATATTTTAACAATATTTTAGGAAACCACTACAGCAGGCATCGTCCCTTGTGATAATGGACTCATGGGGATTGTACAGTATAACTACGACAGCAGTAGTACATGATGATGAAGTGGATGGGGACTTCGAGGAATTCATATGCGAGTTACGGATGCCTCCAGCAAATTTTTCGGCTACGAGAAGTACCATTTATTATCCAGGTAATTATGTTTCTAGTTAACAGTTTTTTTTTAAATTTAGGCTACAACACTGTCTATAAGCGATGTCTACAGTTCCGACGGAATAGTGTCCGTGGACAGTCTCTAAGTCGGATTGACAGAACAGGCACATCTCGTATATTCTGCCTATTTTCGTGCTAATCTTAAAATGCATTTCACAATGGTACGTACTATCCCGAGGTTTCAAACAGGGTTAATAACCATTATCAGTCTGCCAAACAATTTTAGTTTTGTATTTGAAATAAAAAAAAACAATGCTACTTTTTTTTTTGTTATTTTATTTAATTATCAATCACGTCGAAGTATAAAAAATAAAAAAATAAAAAAAAAATTATTCGTCCGTATATCGCTATAAACATTTTTTAAAAACTTGGATCCTGATTTCGACACATCAAAAGACGTTTGATCTTTGTTGCTAAATTATAAAAAAAAACCTTTCGTTTTCAAAACAACCAACAAAAAATCCAATATTCGCTTGTGCATTGAAAAATTTATCCTTTTCTGCTATAGCTCAACCCCAAACCACTCGCAATAAATGATTCCCTGTTCGACTAGCGATTCTAACGAATGAAGTTGATTGCAAAAAATCAAACTGCATAATTGGTGTTTCCCAAACGACAACGTGTTGCAAAAAATACAGTTTTCTTTTCGTATGGGAAAATAAAGTTATTTAATTTAACAGTTAAATGTTAAATTTTAATAATTATTAAAATTAATTATAGGTGCATTAAAATTTTTAAATTAGAAAAATTAGCTTGAACGCGATTGATTGACAAATCGATTTATTTATTTTTTTTTAAATAAAAAAAAATTTTTTTCAATTCATTTTATAATAATATGCTAAACATTACTAGTATCTAATTACGTCACGTCTGACATCAAAGACTTGCAACAACAAAATGAATTAAGTGAATGCAATGTACCATGTAAAACCCAATCCATCGATGTCAAACAACTCAATTGAATTTGGTCTGTCTCCACACAAAGTTTTTGGCAATAAAATTGGAAAATGAGTGTGACAAAAGTAACCCTTTAATTTGTCAATTTTATTCACAAACATAAAAATAAACAATATTGTATAGGTACTGTACATTCATGAAAAAGCTAACAGGACAAAACTGAAAATATTATAAGCAGCCTTAATCCTACGTTTGAAACAGCCTATTCAAACACAGTGTGAAGAGAAATCTCACCAATATGCAATAGGCATCATAGTTAATTAGCCTATCGTGATGTAGGCATTCTTATAAACCCATAGCTGGCGGTCTTTAGACCGTGAGTGATAGTGCCATGTGGAGGGCACTGTTGGAGTTGCTTGTCTCCATCGGGCGCGTGCTCAGGTGGTGGATAGAACGTTCTTCCTTGAGCGTGAACTAAAATCAGCGAGATGGGGTGCCTCCTTCGGTCACGTTCCAGAAGAGACTAGAGTGAGAGACCATTCTTCATCGCGTGGGCGGAGGCGGTTGGGGAGTCTCCTTCACCGCGAGCCAAGCGCTTGTCTTCGAAAAAAAATCGCAGTAGATAAAAACTACGCAATTAATTAGTAATTAAATATGTTAATTAAATGCTTTATTATTAAACTATGTATATTGAAATACATACCTTTATTATATTAGTAATAATAAATTTCTAACTTTATCTTTGAGACGAAATAGTTAGAAACTATGTTATTAATTACACAAAACCTTTTACTACAAATATACATAACCTTGAACTTTACGTAATTAAATCCTTTATCAAAAATAACACGAAATAATAATTATTTATACAACGTATAAAATTTTTAATTAAATAACAATTATTATTTAATTTTACTTAATCAAGTGAGACGAGGTGAGGCCTCAAGCTGCGTAACGTAATTTCGAGTATACAGTATACAGGGTGTAAAAAGAAAGGGAGCACCCCTGCGAACCAAAAGTTGTATACGTCATTGTTTCTTTTTTTTTATTTTTGAGATGAAAATTTTTAATTATTATATTTTTCATCATTTTTTGACATTTATTGGTCTAATATCAACTTCATAACATTATGGTACCATTATTTGTTAAAAAACACAAAACATCCTCGAAATATCAAACCTTGTCAAAAAGGTTGGTGTTAAGACAGCCTCGTAGCACGCGCGAGGTCATTCAACTCACAGCTGATGGACGACCGAGCGCGCTTGCCTTAGCGGTGTTTTATTTAATTGATTACATTGCGTCTTGATTTTCTGAAAAATATCTTTAAAAAGCTAATGATAATTCAAAAACCTAACAATGACTTTTTAGCATTGATTGTATAACACGTAGTTAAAGGGAATGGCCGCCAAAAGAAAGGCAACGAGATTATACTGTAGCGGCTATACCCACCACCATGCCTGTAAGCCTGAATCGCGTATTTCATTATCCGCACACACTAGGCCGTTAAAATGGTCTTCTATTTTTATTGTAGCTCGGCATGTGACAACACTCCGTCTGATGTAAAGCAAGAGTGCGGTCCATGAACGGAAACAACTGCTATTACAAATAAATTTCCACAGGCAGCAGTCGCCTACTGATGCTGCCATAGTGGATCAGATGAGACGAATGTGCACCATCCAGATTAACAATTCATACTCCTTTCGTTATACTTCCAAACTTTTGCCGAAACGCGACAAGCTTTTGGTTTTAGCTTAATATCAGATAGTGTGGTCACTGGTCTCATGCCGGGCTACTATAAAAAATACATACTTCAAAGTAAGATCAGAGTTGTGAAGTACTCAATTATAATTAACTATTCTGGCAACATTTATGTATCTATTTAAAATTTAATGCTGATTATAATTAGCAATCGAGTTTCGGAATCAGTTTGGAAACAACCAGGTATAACGAGAGGAGTGTGCACTGTCAACCTAGACGGCGCACACTCGTCTCCTCAGCCGGCATAACAGAGACGACTGCTACAATAAAAAAAACTCAATAAACAAGAAATTGTTACTTATACACAAACGTCGAACATTCTTGAAACATTTTACCTCAAACTAACAATAGTTTGGACTTAGTAACTCCATAGTATAACAATACATTATTGTTGCAGGGTTGATGCCTACAATACAATCGGCAGCTGTAGAAGTTGCCGAGAAACCCCAGGAGCAACACGCCAATTGTAAGCTAAACTAATATTGTTATTTGCCAACCTAACTACAAACTTTAACACCAAAACTTATAGCTTCGACTATCCCACAATATTATCTTGACCGAATAAATTGGTCATAAAACTTATAAACATTTGTTTACTTACAATAAAGGCGTTAGTTAACAAACGATCGAACTTAGTCCAATCGCACCACGGTGGGTTTGGTTTGCTGTCGTACCTACCATATGGCAGATATCAAAGCAGATATTATTTAAAGTGATAACTGTATTTATGTAGTAACATATTAATTAATAAAAATAACATTATAATAAATAATACTCGATTCAAAGGAGAAATATATTGACCTAAGAGAAAAGGGCTCACATTTTTGTTCTCGAGTTTATCTATGATTTTCAGTTCATTTTGTACAAAACTAAATTTAAATTCCTTATCACCATTTAGTGTTTTTTTTACTCACGTTATTGAAAAATTAGATTATTCTGATGCAATATTTGAGGTCATTAGCATATTAAATGCTTTAAAAATTTAATATATCTGTTTTCTTATGTAATTAAACATTATTGATTGGTAAATGTTGTGTTGATGTAGCTGAATATTATTTTAGAATAGAGTTATGTTAACAAACTATTAGATTTCAAGCGGGCCCAAAACTGGGCATTATCCTTTCCAAAATATTCACGCGTCTGATCGAATGAAAACAGAAAATTCGGTTCCCACCGTGGCTTATATCGGGCGTACCGCTATCCACTTGTAATATACTGTACGAACCAAATTCGTAGTGCGAGTTGGACTAAGTTCGTCTGTTAGGGTCGTTTGCACCAGAAGGCCCGTTAAAGTTACTTTAACCGTTACGTTTACATTATGGTTTACATTTACTCCACACGAGTTGCACCATCGTCGCGCCTGTCATTTTTGATGCTTACTTAACCTTAGCCGTAACCAGCGAATCTTGACTGATTAAAGTTTGACGACAAATGTATAAAAAGAAGCCAAATATGTTTTTCTATTATTTTTTCAAGATCAGCCACCCTTTTAACGATAACATTATGAATTTACACGATATTGCACCGCGTGTGGAGTAAATGTAAACGTTTAATGGTCGTCATCGCCGTAAAAGTAATAGTTAAAGTAACTTTAACGGGCCTTCTGGTGCAAAGGACCTTAAAACCTTTATTTTTACATGTTAAATATATTGATACATTGCGATCCATACATAGTGGATAACGTTGCTATCATCAATTATAAAGGCAAAAGGGGTGAAAAAGGTGACGAAAAAATAAATAAAAGATGGAGGTCGATGTTCTGTTTCTCAGACACTGCTGGTGTAAAATGTATTCAAGTCTAAAAGTATACGAGTTTGCCGTATAAAAAAGGTTTTTCCCCTATGTCATTATTTGTCCCTTCTTTATGGTGGTACAAGATGGTACTCAAGTCGAGAGGCAACTTGACTCTGTACAATAACTGTTATACAGATTAACTTAATTTATTCACAGGTTGCTGGTCGCGGTTTACGAATGGAAGATATCTATTTTTATATTTTATTATTTCATTGATGCTTTTCTTGTTTAATAAATATTAAATATTATTAATTTAAAATTTTCCAATGATTAAAAGAAATTAAATACGTATTTTGTCTACATTTCGAATAAAAACGACAAAGAAAATATTTTTTTAACTTCTTATAACTTACTTGCAAACATGTGTGTTTTACGATAAAACACCCAATTCGTGTTAGAAAATTATGTTCTCTACGCGATTGTTAAAATAAAATAAATTATGTTCAGGTAATAAAAGAAATACGGAAAGAATGCCATATTTTTCGATGCTTAATAGAAATATGTTATCTTAGTATTTTATGTTAGAAGTTAAAAAGTTAACAATTTAGTTTATCAGAATCAACAGTTTTTTATACAAATATCGTAACTGAAAGTATCTAGATTTATAATTAATATGTTCTTTATTATTATTCACAAGTTCACTTAGTTTTTAAGGTTCACGCGAGGTATGATTTCATAAGTGACGAAATATTGAACAGAACGCGTTTTCTAATAGCTCGGCATGTGACCGCAGTCTGCGTGATGTGCTCGCTGGGCATGGTGGTCGAGACAGAAGTGTGCAGTGTCAACTCTGTCTTCAAGCTGGCATGACGGAGATGACTGCTTTCTGGAGACATTTGTCTGTGGTAACGGTTGTCTCCGGTCATAAACTGCTGCCTTAACATCAGGCGGAGTGTGGTCACGGCCAGTCTACTAAGATAATAAGCTGAAAAAAAATATTTTTTCAATATTATTAATAAAATTTAGTTAAAAGATGTACACGAAAAACCAAAGAAAACATTATTATTTAAAAATAAATATATTATCTTTAAAAAAATGTAACATACAAACCCATTAAGAGCCATTTGGCTTTGGCGCAGTTTTTTTCCATTGGACCATAACGGAACGTAGTCCTATTTGCAAAATCGAATATGGATTTTTTTCGTTTGCCAAAGTTCATTTGCTGAGTTCAAGATTATAGCTGATACGTACTTTAATTGTTTACGCTAAAATCGTCCCTATTTTTAGTAATAATAATACACTAAGAACCAAATTGGTGTGAAAAATTTCTTGTCTTTGAAATTTTGTAGATAGATTACTAATAAAATATATTTGTGCAAGTTAGTTAGTAGTATAAATTGTGATTTTATCAATGAATTTAATGTTATGAACTTTTGTATGTAATTGCTATAATAATAATAATGAAGTGCGTTTTTGCCTCTGCCTATCCCTGTGGAAAAAGGCGTGACAATTGTATTGTATTGTATAATTTTTGGGGTCTTAAGCTGTTAAATATACAATGAGATGCAATAATTCTGGGTCACTTATAATTCTATAATAATTGAAAGTAATTTATGAAATACTAGTCTAATGTAAAGTCACACTGGTTAATTAAGTATGCACACAATACTAATCTATTCATAATACGAGTATATTTTTAAATAAGCAATCTATCTCAATAAGTTTCGGAAAATCGCGGTTGTTATAAGTGACCCGAATTTTTTGCGTTTCAGTGTATGGTAGGAGAGTTACACAATGAAACGGATATTAAAGTTTGATAATGTTTTTATTGAAAATATAAAAGCTGGAAAAAATATACAACGATATACGTAACAATTTATTATCTTAAAGTTAACACAAACGGTCGATGGCATCTTTTGCGTTTGGTACTCTGAGCGATGGCTTATACATATATTGGCGAACACCTAACGTGTGTTAGGGGCACACTCGTCCGTTTATGTTTCATTGCGTGTCTCCTCTATATAATATTTCATCATATTAACGCAGTCCAATAAAAAATACAAAAATAATATTTTCTAAGAAAATTAGATTTTTAAGAATGCTGTCTGTAATTTGCAATTATAGCGATATTAAGATATTTCTAATTTTTAGTTAGTCTAGAATTTAAATAGTACCTTCAATCTGGATAATGCACATTCGTATCCTTAGGCCGGCAGTATGCAGATGTTTCCGTTAATGGATCGGACTCTAGCTTTACAGCAGGCGGAGGGTGTCTTACGCCGAACTACAATAAATAAAAAAATAAATATACATTTAATTAATATGGTCAGTGTAGGTCTATGGTCGATGTAAAATGTTCATTATAATTAAAATTAATATATTTGTAAGTAATAAAACTGTGATACTAGGCCGTACTTATTTTTATTAGAATATTTATGTGTCTACGCGATTGTATAATACATTTTATATTTAATTTTAGGGTCTATTCGCACACATTTTACTGTAACCTATATTCACGTTGAATATATCCAATTGGGGTAAGCAGAAATTATGAAAAAAAAAACCATAATTTAATCAGATTTCAATCAATCTCCGATTTCACTGATTTTCACCAACCAATATGTACTTTGATCTCTGCCTACCTCATTTAGGATTAAAGAAGTTAGTATTTTTGACCTGTCAGTTTACACGTTAACTTAGGAGCTATTGCGCATAATAGTATTCGCTAAAGGAAGTCTATAATTTAAATAAATGTAGTTCAAAGTCGACTGCATTATACGTTACTTTTTCCGCAGCACGAAACGTTAAGTATGAACATAAAATTTTATAGGTAAAAATCAAATGAAAAAGTTTGTCCGGTGAATAAAATTAAGTCATTTTATTTTAGTTTTTATAGTCAATAAGTTTAATTTTTATAATCGTTTAAAGAAAGTATTTGTTTGTTAATACTTTCTTATGATGATCATTAGCCCAGTCAGCCGTCCTGGGGTCAAGTATAACACCCGTAAAGTGACCTAGTCGCGTTTCGGGATCAGTTTGGAAGTGTTTGCCTCCTTAAGCCGGCATAGTGGAGGCGACTGCTGCCTGCAAATGTTTATCTGTGGTAACATTTGTTTCCGCTCGTAGATTGCACTCTAACTGGCGGCACAGAGATAGAATGCAATGGGCAGACAAGGTTCGGAGACACGGGCTACGGTTAGGAAGGTTGGGAAGGTTTGTCTCAGTCGGTACTGGTATTGTGTAAGAACCGTTGCTACGCACTGCCGTCGCTTTGCCCGAACCAGAGAATTATTTAATTAAGTTTAGGATTTTGCTACTGTATATAAATAAGGAAGAACCTGTACACTCTCGGCTTTCATAAATGCTGTAAATAAAATTAAACATTTTTATTAAGTTTTATTCTGTTTATTTTATTTTCCCTTTTCATTAAAATAATTACTTGTGGTTAAACATGTGGTTACGAATATTTAGATTATTTAAATAATGTTATAATTATACAGAGAGTCAAGTCGCGAGATATCTCTACCAATAGGAACGGTTCATTTTATTTTTTATTTTTATTTTATCGTCTGATTGGTGGAGAAAGCTCGCGTTACTCTGTCACGGCGTAAATGTAATCTTATACTTGGCCTTCAGATTACTCATACAAAATCGAAGCCTGATTATGATCACGAAAATTATTCAGTCTGGAATTATTATTCTCGGCCTGGTGTTAAACTAGAGCGATGACAACCGCTACTACAAAAAATATATCTGCAGACAGTCACCTCCGTTATTGACTCCGATGCTGGCACCATCTTTAAACAGACTACTTTCAAGCTGAGCCTGAAAAATGGCTAGATCACCTTACGGGTTACACTTGAAAGAGGTGGATGAAAGTACCCAGGACGGCAGACTTGGTTGTTAATAACTATAAACATTCTGCCTGCCACTCTTTAGATGTAAATAAATATATACCTGTTGGTACCTTTGTGGTTGAAACGTGGGTTGCAATGATATTAGTATATAATTTTCTTCATTTTGGTTTATTTAGGTTTGTTAAATTAGTTACGACTATTATTATATATATCTATAATTCAGTTTTTTTTTTGTTATTATAAAGGGCTATAATTGACGAGTTTCTTATGGCTGTCTTCTCGTCACATGCTCTTCCGAAGCCAAAAGTAGATTCTGACGATGAACAAGTGCATGCGAAGTCCATGCCTACGTTAATAAAGGATTTTCATTTCATTTCATATAATAAAGGCGACTGTATATAATTCAAGTGTACAATGTCCGAGTGTCCCCTAAAGATAACGTATGATAATGCATATTTGGATATTACAATATAACATAGTTGGGCTAATCCTTAAAGTCACTGCTTAGTAATACGTCACTCCCTCGTTTATTTTAAGGTGGTTATGAATATTGCGCTCCTAATTTTAGTTCAAAATTTATAACGCTTTTCGTTGATTAGTTAAGCGGATTATCTACGAAGGTATATTTAAATATTTTAATATAAAGCATTCATAAAACTAAATATTTTAAAGATTAAGAAACATAAAACTTTGCTGGAATGACCATAAACTAGTCCGATATGAAAAAATAGTTTTTGTTTTCCACTTTTCTCACGTATTTGTTGGGGTAACAGATTAATTAATAAAATTAAATGAAGTTAATTGGAAGATTGCAAGATTGAAACTTAGTTATTTCTTTTAGGTACAAATACTAGAGAAATGTATTTCACAATGTATTGCATAAGTTTGATTACAAATATAAGAAAATATAAATATAAAGAATTTTGTTACAAAACTGTTTTTGTCCAAGCAAATGTTAAATGAAATAGAAAATACTATACAGATATTTTCGCCTCGAAAACCATTGAAACGTTGGAACACAGAAACATTATCTAAGATTGAATTTTGTTGAGTGGACTAGAAGAGGGCTTACGACCTTCCACATTACACAAGAACAATAATAATGCCAAGCAGCATATATGTTATGTTATGTTATGTATAGGATGTGAAGAAACAGATAGCAATCCTTTTAACCACGTGTTACGCTATCATACCATAACGGTATTGTATTGTATGAAACCTTATCATGTAGCATTCATTTTTGCAAGCCTCAATGGACGCGTAAAATCGCTAATACGAGCACGCACCCCTTTCTCGCGTGGGCGTCGTTAATCAATTGTTCCATTTACATTGCTTGTTTTTTGATATCTCAACGAGGAATTGTTTAAAAAATAAATACTTTTATCGCTTCAGTAGGTTTTATACAACTTCTGTCTCACGGGGTTGCTATACCTGTATTTTTAAACTTTCTTTAGCGTTGAGAGTGCAGTCCGTAAGACAATTGCTACTACAGAGAAGTTGGCAGCAGTCGGCTCCGCTAGGGTGGCTTCAAGAGACCAATGTGCACCGTGCAAGGGGCTAGTTCCAAGCGATCACTTCATAGGTATTAATGTTACAATTTGACTTAAGAGTTGACGTCATAATATTGCGGGGGTTTTTCACTGCAAACTCCATAATTGAGTTCGTTGCTAAATGACACAACTCGGTTATTTTTCCTTAATTTTTGATATATAATATTTAAACCATTTTTTGAAATTAAGGTTGAAATAATCACTGCCTATCCCTTTTTATCATATTATAAATGTAGATAGGTACATCGATCTGTAGCACACTAGAAGATATCGAAATCAAACAATTACAGAATCGATTTAAATCGCCATATTCGAATGCAGGCTATGTTTGCATTGTCGAGTGGAGGATGATCGAAATTGGATACCTACTGATCTTGTATAATTACACCACACCCAAT
The DNA here is from genome assembly GCA_948150575.1 of Tinea pellionella. Classification (NCBI taxonomy): domain Eukaryota; kingdom Metazoa; phylum Arthropoda; class Insecta; order Lepidoptera; family Tineidae; genus Tinea; species Tinea pellionella. The sequence continues at coordinate 6,812,123 of OX411252.1, forward strand.
TTCAATGCGCAAAAAATCTATTATAACCTTTTTCTTATTATAAGTATAATAATCTAGGCCCACAGCTAATATTTATTTTAATTAAAAATCATATTTTGACTCGCGCAAGACCCTTACCCTAATATTGTGCCATAGTACTGATGACATGTGGGGTACACGTCTGTCGTGTCTAATGTTACAGTTTTACAGAAAAAAATAGCCCAATTCTGAGCAGTATGAGTCAAGTATGACGTCATGACACCTCAAACAATTGACTGTGATTGAGTGATGTGGAGCAGGTAATGCAAACAATTTAGAATGCAGTACATTTATGCAGCAATTAGAGTTTTAAGAAATTGATCCAGTTTGCCTTATTATTTGACTAGTACTACGTGGGGACGACCAGCAACTGTTACCGGAAATTATAGCTCAAAGTTTGCGCATGTATTGTAAGTAAAAACGTGAATTCTTCTATCGGACGTCCAGGCACCCGGAGAGGTACCATCCGTTTATGGTTCAAGTTCCTAAAGTACGTACGAGGCGTTTTGACAACACGTTCCTCGTGCGTACTGCGAAACTGTGGAACTCCCTCCCGGTGTCTGTGTTTCCCGACACGTACAACATAGGTCTCTTCAAATCGAAGGTGAACAGGTACCTCATAGGCAGGCGTGCTCCACCATAGACCACATCACTGCTTAACACCAGGCAGGGTGTGGTCAAACGCTTGCCTATTAAGCATAAAAAAAAAAAAAAAAAAAAGAATATGAAACATGAAGGTGTGTTAATAATAAATTTTGTTATTTAGTTAGTCAAATGTAATTTTGTTTAATTTTAAGTGTCTAGTTAGACGGACGTGGGACATGAAAACTCCATTAACTTGACCTTTTGTTCAATAACAAAGGAAATTGTGTTACCCACTATTTCATAGAGGAAACTTCAATTATTATAAAACGTGATAGGTAAACTTAAATCAATTAAACCTGGCAGGAAATTTATATGAATATTACTCGTATTTACCCGTAGTGACCTAGACATAGTGGAAGGTACTGCCTGTAGAGATTACTTTGTAGTAGGTATCAGTTGTTTCCGCTCATAGATCGCACTGTAGATATGTTTAACTTTAGGCGCACTATAGTAACATACCGGGCTACTATAAAAAATATCGTATATAATTTAGATATGTTCGTATACGGCTTGGTAAGAATCGCTGCATTAATCTTTCAGTATCGTAGTATGGAAAAAGTATATACTTTGAAAGTTTATTAGTTTAACAAGTTATTTCAGTTTAAGTTAAACTAATTTCTGGACGCCTTAAAAATTATTACTATTTTTCTTTTGTATAAAAATAAACTAATATTATTCACAATAACAATACATATTACACATGTCCAAAACGCTAATAGAATTAAGCCGTCTCGGCGATTTGTATCAATGAACCAACCCGTGATTTATTTGCACTCAACTCTCGAGCTTCCGAAACTGCCCGACATAACACATTACTGTCGAAGTCCATTGGGAATACATAATAAAGACAAATTAATTCAAAACTTATTCCACAGTAATAAAGCTTAATTTTGAATGAAAACTACCAAAACAGTTAAGACTGCTTTGTTACAGGCGCTACATTCATTAGTTTCCAAAATTACTAAAAATAGCGACGTGCTTTGTTAGATTTTTTAACGTTTTCTCACTCTGTTACTAACTGTAAATATACTTTCTTACTTGCACATTTGTTTAAGGAAGCGATTCCCAACTAAATTACAGACTTTAGTGATTTGAGTAGTAAAATAATTATTTCAAAACTCATTCAGCATCAAGTCTCGAACGGTTAGCATTGTGACGTCACAATACACTGAAAAACACTCTTGAAATAATTTGCTTATGTTCGCGCCCTAGCTGTGAACCCTACCAGCATCGTCGCAGCTACTTTGCGAGGACCGCGGGCCGTGGTCTGTAGCGTTAGTCGACCTCTACAAATTCAATCGACAACATTTCCAACAGTCAAATTTCATATCTTCAAATAAGTTTAAATATAATATACTTCAATCCAAATCTTGTTATTTATATCCGAAACTTGGAGTGGGTGCAGACAGTTGGTTGGAAACCTTTATTTTAAATGGACAATAGGTAAGATTATTTTGAAAATCCTAAAAACGAATAATGTAATTCAATATTATAATTAGTAGTGTTCATGGAGTAGTGTAATTAACAAGTAAAATGTGTTTAAATTGAATCTAACCCTGCAGTTGACAGCTACTTAAACATTTCAATTGTTTCAGTATTAAGAATGAAATTATTTAAGTTGGTTTAGCTATTTATGAATGGTAAGAAGCATTACGCTTGACTTTTCATAATATATATTTTTTTTAGGTTATTTAATTAAATAATATAAATTAAAATAGTTCATTATTATGTAAAAAGCTTAAGTTGCTGTGTGCGTGTTCATTCATCATAATTTAATAGTAAACAAAACGAACTTCAACACGCAAAAAAAAGAAAAATTAAATAAATAACAATTAGTCGATAATTAAAAATAGTTTATTAAAAAAAAAGTTGTTTAGTATAAGTATGCCTTAGTAAATAAATAAAGAAAAAAAAACGTTAAAACACAAAAGCAAATGTAAAGCTAATCTTTGTAGAATCGTCCTAATTTCCTGTCTCAATTCAAGCGACATACCCAGACTAGAATAACTTATGTAATGACTCCCTTAAAACTTATAATAAGAGAAAATGTAGAATCCAAGAACGAGAGCTGCAAATAAATGACGAATTTCTGTTTGCTTACACCGGGACGAGTAGATGAAGTATCATTCTCTACGAGTCTACATGCACCTACCATATTTAGGTACCTTCATTTAGAACTCACATGAATTTATGAAGCAACTAATGACTAATCATAAAGTTGCGTTGAACAATGCAAACTTATTCTATTAAAGCGGCATAGCAAAGGCGACTGTTGACTGCATACATTTTTTCAGCAGTAGCCCTTGGACTGCACTCTTTTAGATGGCGCATGCCTAAATACCATTAAAGTGAACGGACTATTATTGCAAGGTATTTTTTTTATTAGGAGTCTTTTAAAGATTTTCATGTAATATTTAATCCGGCCGCAATGGACGCGTAAAATCGTAACACAAGCGCGTCCACCCGTAAATCAGCTGTGAGTTGAATGACCGCAATATCAGACACAGCATTTACATTGCTTGTTTTTGATATTTCGATTTTTATGTAAAATATATATGCCAAAAAATCTTTGCTATATGTCATTTTACAGCCTGCATATCTACCTAAGCTATGGATTGATTTGGGGGGTAAACCTAGGTGCTAACCAGCCGGCAGTAGACTTAGAAGAGGAACTAATGATGGCAATATCAGAACTTGGTACAAAATAATGAAGAGACGCCTTTCTTACAGTTGAGAAATAATTACAAAGTTAACGCATATAGCTAACATATATTTAGGTATAACTTATTATTATAGTCAAAGACATGTCATGCAGATTGCATATGCAGTGATGTAAATTAGGGACAAATTGCAAGCTCCTTTATCTTATATCTACATGTCTACATATTTTACTTATCTATCCATTCGCAGACTATATTCTTAAAAGGATCTGGAAATATAATAGATTGCTATTTCCTTCCGTCACTTGATAATAAAATTGACATTTTCATTAAGTATATTCAGCTCAGGTGTGAAAGGTAGCTATTAAGGTAACCAAAAACGTTAACCGCCATCAGCTTAAAGCTGCAGTTAATTAAGTTTCTCTTTGACGTAGAAACCGACCCCCTCACGAGGTCACTTCCTTAATATTTATTCATTTTAATTAAACTGCCATTCTTGTCCTTTATTTATTACTGATGAAAATATTTATAATACATTTTATATAATTAGGTGTATATGATTAATCCAAAAAATTCAAAATACAATATTATTGACTTTTTACTACAACTCCAATTGCATGAAATAATTTCAATAAATGATGCGATTAATTATTCAATTTTCATTTCTGTAGTAAAATTCGACGTTTGTTTTTTTTTTTTGCTTTGCACTGCAATACTTGAACTGCACAAATCTCTTACTTAAAAAATAGCCTATAAAGTAACGCAAATGGTCTATATCTACTATAAGCGCAACGCTCAGCGAGATACATTTGAGGAAAACATGCTCTTAAAAATATTGTATAAATTCAAAATAAATAAAAGTTTGATAAATTGTTGCTTGATTGTTAATTGCCAGTGAGTTTTCAACTTCAAAATATATTCAATCCACTTGAACATAGTGCAAATATGTACAAAAATATCTAGCGGATTGGGAATAAAAATTTCACGTGGTCGCTGCGTGATCGAGCCTGACTTAGACAAAGTCTCATGCTACATGTAAAAAAAAAACAGGTAACTGAATAAAATATCTTATGCGATTTATTATTATCGCGTTTATTTTGATTAATTTGCTTCGGGGTGTTCGCGTAAAATATAAGAAACGAAGAAAAATATCATTTCGTAAACAAAAAAAAAAAGAAAACGTTTTTTCTGAAAGAATTTTATTTAAATTTTCCAATTCCACGATTTGAAAGTTGAATGAGTTGGACAGAACGTGAAAAATCAAACATGAACAGGAGTAGGGCTTACAAAGTCACATACTCTCTTGTGAGAACTTCCTAATTGCACTTCACTCCGAGGAAATGGGATAAAACTAGGATCGTCCCGGAACACGTCCAAGTCGGACGTGCCCTGAAACAAACTAGGCTGTTTAAACAGACTCATCTGAAGGAATATAAGCTTTCCAAACAACTTGTGTGTGTTTTTCTTCTGCCCTCTGATTGGTTTTAAGGGGGAAGTAATCTCAAGTAGTTATATGAAGAGGCTCTTGGAGAAAGTGTTTTCAGTGCCAATAAAATTAATGTAGTGTTCAATTGAAAAAAAAAAAAAGTAAAAGTATTGAGTAGGTTAGATTACATGACCCGAGGCGGGATTGACTACTGCGTCTTCCATTAATACACACTGTGACTCTTTTTATAGTAGCTCGACATGTGACCAAACTCTACCTAATATTATTAAGCTAGAGTGAGATCCCTAAACGGAAACAAGTGCTACCAATATCTGCAGTCAGAAATCCCCTCCGTTATGCCGTCTTGAGGAGTCAGACTATCGATACAGTAAAGTGGGGGGGCGGGGGAGGCAGACTGACGAACTGATTAGCCCAGTCCTCTGCCCTGTATCCCAACTGGAATTTTGGTAATAAAAGAATTTACTTTTATTCGAATTTTTTTAATATGAAAAGGAATTCTATTCCAGTTTTTTGTTTTTATTTTATACGTAACAATTTTATTATTCGCAATATTTTCGTGTAAATGAGAAAAAAGGGCCTTTTTAAATTTAAATTAACTTCATTTATCAAATTATGAATAAAATTGAACAGAAAAAATCGCCGCACAAATTAATTAATTAATTAATATAGTTGAGAAGAAGGTTATTATTATTATATAGTATAAGGGTTACATAATATTTTATGATATAAAATGAAATACTTTGGTACTAATTGAAATGCTTTTACAGTTCAAGACCCGCACTTGACGGTAGTTTAATTTATAATTGCTGCACCACAGAAGCCTTTAATTTACAAAGTTGAAGGAAATGCTGATTAATTAGTACGGAAACGACTCGTTTGAAGAGATTTTTTTTCAATTACCTAACGTCTGAGGAGTGTTAGAAAAATATTTTAAAATTGAACGTTGAATAAAAATGGCATCCCTTAGATCTTTTTAATTAAATATAAATTTTAATGAAACATAGCAAATATATACAGGTTGTCCCGTAAGTAGTGGTGTCAACGGTATTTTACAGATAGAGGGGTTCAATATCTAGAATATAATTTGGTGATTTTTTTTTATACCTTCTGGTTTAAAAGTTATGACGTTTTTAAAGAATTATCATTTTTTCCCCCGTTTTATCACAAAATAATGTTATAAAAATTTGTTTACAATAATTTTCACTGATATTTTTATTTAAGTGGGTTGAGAAAACACAGGGCTTTCTAATTAAAATACTATTTGTAACCAATTATTAACCATGATTAAATAAAAAATTAAAATCTAAACAAGATTTAATTAATAAAATTTTAAGCAAAATATTTAAACGAAGCTGGTGTAAAAAAATTGTATGTAAGGTTACGGGACCATTATTTTAATAATATCTACAATTCATACGGACTCTAAAAACGTATAATAATGTTCACTGTCATTTTAATTAAAGTAATTTTTCAAAGTTAAACAAGCTACAAAGTACTATTTGTCGAAGAAATTTCATTATTACCTTATGCGAATTCCAATAAAACCAATGTAAATAGATACGGATAAGAAAACAATTTATTAAAGTAAATGCTCAAAATGTCTCCTTCTAACTCTAATGCATAACCGACATCTTCTAATAAAGATTCTCCTGATATTTCCTAGGGGTCTTTGATTATTTTTAATTCGTTCGGACACGTCAAAAATGTGGCGTAGTTCATATTCATTATTATTACATGTCTCATAAACAGCTTCTTTAAAGGTAACAACAGCAGACTGATGATGGTTATTTGTCCAGTCTGCCATCCTGGGGTAGTACCACCACTTTCGAATGTAACACCCGTGAAGAGACTTTGTCGCGTTTCGGGAATAGTTTAAAAGTAGCCAGGTATAACGAGAGGAGTGTGCGCTGTCAATCTAAGATGGTACATGCTCGTCTCCTCAAGCCGGCATAGTGGAGGCGACTGCTACCGCGCAGGTTTCTCTGTAGTAGCAGTTGTTTCCATTCATGGACCGCACTCTAGCTTTATATGAGGCGGAGTGTTGTCACATGCCGAGCTACAATAAAAAAAAAACACCATAATTTACTTAATAATCTTTGTTTTAATAGTAATCCGGCATGTGATTACACTCTGCCTAATGTACTTTAGGTACGTAATCTCTGAATGAAGTATGAGTGGAAACAGGCGTCAGTCTGCCTACCCCTCTTTGAACATCACTAAAGTCAAATTAAGGAACCGAAATGAAAATAAGGTTGGAACTACAAGCTGTTAGCATCTTACAGTGGGTTAAGACGTGAAAAAGTGCAAATTTCCGACTATAAGAATTCTTAAAATCCGTCCTATTATCGGAATGCATTATTAAAAATCGACGCCTATTTGTTGTATTAGTGTCGAAAAAACATTGTAATTAAAATGATAGTGATCATTATTATACGTTTTTAGAATCCGTGTGAATTGTAGATATTTTTAAAATAATGGTCCCGTAACCATACATACAATTTTTTTACACCAGCTTCGTTTAAATATTTTGCTTACAATTTGATAAATTAAATTTTGTTTAGATTTTAATTTTTTATTTAATCATGGTTATTAATTGGTTACAAATAACATTATAATTAGAAAGCCCTGTGTTTTCTCAACCCACTTAAATAAAAATATCAGTAAAAATAATTGTAAACAAATTTTCATAACATTATTTTGTGATAAAACGGGGGAAAAAATGATAATTCTTTAAAAATGTCATAACTTTTAAACCAGAAGGTATAAAAAAAAATCACCAAATTATATTCTAGATATTGAACCCCTCTATCTGTAAAATACCGTTGACACCACTACTTACGGGACACCCTGTATATATGTGTATGTATATACCAGGTCTGGTCAACCCAAAGTTTCTTGGGGGCCACTTTTTATAATGTAATCTTGTGGCGCGCGGCGGGCTTATTTTAGATAATATTCTTTTAAAAAATGTAATACGAACACAATATGGATAAAACTTTGTTGTTATTTGCTTTGATTCAATGTTATGAGTTTTTGATTTTATAAAACACATGTTTATTCCGTTTGATTGCAAATACAAAAATATCAAGTGAAATGGGATCAAAACTCGTAATGATAATTCTCGCCGGGCCGCGTGTTGGGTGGGCCTGATATATATATATATATATATATACAGGGTGTCCCGTAAGTAGTGGTGTCAACGGTATTTTACAGATAGAGGGGTTCAATATCTAGAATATAATTTGGTGATTTTTTTTTATACCTTCTGGTTTAAAAGTTATGACATTTTTAAAGAATTATCATTTTTTCCCCCGTTTTATCACAAAATAATGTTATAAAAATTTATTTACAATTATTTTCACAGATATTTTTATTTAAGTGGGTTGAGAAAACACAGAGCTTTCTAATTAAAATATTATTTGTAACCAATTAATAACCATGATTAAATAAAAAATTAAAATCTAAACAAGATTTAATTTATCCAATTTTAAGCAAAATATTTAAACGAAGCTGGTGTAAAAAAATTGTATGTAAGGTTACGGGACCATTATTTTAAAAATATCTACAATTCACACGGATTCTAAAAACGTATAATAATGATCACTATCATTTTAATTAAAGTAATTTTTCAAAGTTAAACAAGCAACAAAGTACTATTTGTCGAAGAAATTTCATTAATACCTTATGCGAATTCCAATAAAACTAATGTAAATAAATACGGATAAGAAAATAATTTATTAAAGTAAATGCTCAAAATGTCTCCCTCTAACTCTAATGCATAATCGACATCTTCTAATAAAAATTCTCCTGATATTTCCTAGGGCTCTTTGATTATTTTTAATTCTTTCGGACACGATATTCAATTTTTGGCGTAGTTCATATTCATTATTATTACATGTCTTATAAACAGCTTCTTTAAAGTTAACAACAGCAGACTGATGATGGTTATTTGTCCACTCTGACGTCCTGGGGTAGTACCACAACTTTTGAATGTAACACCCGTGAAGTGACTTTGTCGCGTTTCGGGAATAGTTTAAAAGTAGCGAGGTATAACGAGAGGAGTATGCGCTGTCAATCTAAGATGGTACATGCTTGTCTCCTCAAGCCGGCATAGTGGAGGCGACTGCTACCGCAGAGGTTTCTCTGTAGTAGCAGTTGTTTCCATTCATGGACCGCACTCTAGCTTTAGATCAGGCGGAGTGTAGTCACATGCCGAGCTACAATAAAAAAAAACACCATAATTTACTTAATAATCTTTGTTTTAATTGTAGTCCGGCATGTGATTACACTCTGCCTAATGTACTTAAGGTACGTAATCTCTGAATGAAGAAACAGGCGTCAGTCTGCCTACCCCTCTTTGAACATCTCTAAAGTCAAATTAAGGAACCGAAATGAAAATAAGATTAGAACTACAAGCAGTTAGTATCTTACAGTAGGTTAAGACGTGAAAAAGTGCAAATTTCCGACTGTAAGAATTCTTAAAATCCGTCCTATTATCGGAATGCATTATTAAAAATCGACGCCCATTTGTTGTATTTATGTCGAAAAAACATTGTAATTAAAATGATAGTGATCATTATTATACGTTTTTAGAATCCGTGTGAATTGTAGATATTTTTAAAATAATGGTCCCGTAATCTTACATACAATTTTTTTACACCAGCTTCGTTTAAATATTTTGCTTAAAATTTTATAAATTAAATCTTGTTTAGATTTTATTTTTTTATTTAATCATGGTTATTAATTGGTTATAAATAATATTTTAATTAGAAATCCCTGTGTTTTCTCAACCCACTTAAATAAAAATATCAGTGAAAATAATTGTAAACAAATTTTTATAACATTATTTTGTGATAAAACGGGGGAAAAAATGATAATTCTTTAAAAATGTCATAACTTTTAAACCAGAAGGTATAAAAAAAAATCACCAAATTATATTGTAGATATTGAACCCCTCTATCTGTAAAATACCGTTGACACCACTACTTACGGGACACCCTGTATATTTCATATATATATATTTTATATGAAAATTTTCAATAATTATCTGATACTTTTTTATTAATATTCTAATAAATATTAATATTAAAAAAATAATTCTAATCTAATTAAAAAAATATTAATATTCTATATGGGATCCGGTATCCGGGCCTACCGGGCCTGTATCAATATAATATTGTTAGATGAACTTTGATTACTCAGCAGGTCCCGTCAATGATAGCATTCTCTTAATACCTAGCACAAAACATTTATTTAGGCTATCGGTTATTGTTTTTATTAATTTTTGCATGAAATTATTTCATCATCCACAAAAAATCGCACGCAAACAGCAGCTGTGGTGAAATGCGCGCGGCTGCCTGACCTATAAAGCTTCGAAGTACTACATGTAATTAGATACAAAAATAAAAAAAATATGAAAGAACACATAGAAAATAGAAAACTTCTTAATAAATGGTGAAAAGGCAAAACAACAATTTTTAAAAATATAATATAACAAAAATATCGTTGTTTTCCTGAAATACTTCAATAAAACATGTATTTTATTATCGTTACTATTCACAACTGCCAATATGATTATGGTCACGATCCAACCGGAAGTAGGGGAAGAATGAGTCTTCTACATTACAACAAACAACAATGTTTTATGGAGCGACACAAAATAACCCTTATTTGCGAGCCATTCGTAACACAAAGTAACGTATTTCCATTCCCTTTTTTACTTCATGCAACATAAATTAAAAAAAACTCTGCGACATTGCGTGGAAACGGGAGTAAGTCATAAATTTCTTCGCCGAAACCTTTCCCTTTTTGATGCATTCACGAAGATAGCTCAGGTAAGAGTTGTGCGAAGTAAAATTTTATACTTTTTGCACGAGTGCCATTTCAATGAAGTTTTTGTACAGAGAAAATATTATACATTTTTTATTACAAAACACTTTCAGCTAACTTACTGCTTTTGTGTTATCCCTAAACCCTTATGCGTCGTGACACTTTAAGCCCCAATAGACCAGGCTTACGAGTTTGTTTAATTCTTTACTTTTCTACAAATAATATATCTAAATAAAATATTACAGCTTATTATTTCTAAAAAAAATTTTATGTTCTAAATTTTTGGCTTATTAAAAAAAAGCGATAATTTTATTGATACACCAGTAGCGTCAATTAGCAAAGAACTCAATTGCAGTAGAGCTTAGGGTATGAATTGTAGTGAAAGCAGCACTTGGTAAGTGGAAAGATAACTTGGTCACGTGAAGCTCCAAGCTAGTCATGTGTAGCTTAGTGATTGGAATATCCGTACGCAAAACAGAAAGTTCAAAACCCACATCAGCTTAGGCTGTGTGCGCGTTGATTTATTCCGCTCAATTTGATAATAATAATAATAATCCCTATCACCATCCGACCAATACTGTTCCCTTGGCCTAGGCCCGCGAACATGTTAGAAACTGGCTACAGACCGAGAATATGTAAAAATAAATAAATATTTTTATTAAAGTTTAATAAAGTTTTAAATTAGCTGCAACTGCAAATTTCGTTAGAGTCAGTTGTGCTAAGTTCGTTTGTTGGAACAGTTCAAAAATAGATGGTGCAAGATAATCTAATTTGGACTAATTTAAGAAACTACACAAAGTCCTGCTGATTCTAATAGATTGCACTTCCATTTGTATCAATTTGCGAGTGAAGCTAAGCTCGTCTATTGATTACCTCTTTGTCTGTTACTAGAATACCTACTCTAGAAATCTAGATCATAGCTAGATTCTAATTAAATCAAATCTCTTTGAAAGTTACATTTAAATTAGTATTCAGTATAAAGATAAACTTTTTTTAACTAAATGAATTATTGTTTTCAATGTCTATAGACACTAAACTAGTGCTCGTATCGTGTACGTGCACTGAGTAACCAAAGCATCTACATAACAAAATTAACAAAGTTATATCGGTACCAGCCGAGGCAGGTTTGGAAGCTTTCGTGTATATCTCTCGGCACGGTTGCTCTAAATAATTGAAACGGCATTATTCCAGTACAAAGTGGGCATAGCGGAGCCGACACGTGCCTGTAGAGATTTCTAGCAATAGCAGTTATAAGCAACTACCTCCATACAAAGTAATAAACATAGTATTGTTTATATAACCCATGTATATATTGCTCTATTTCTTGAGTCATCACAGATAAATTGATAACCTGCTAAATAAATATTAACATTGATTTTTAACTTGCAACAATTAATTTTTAAATAGTTCAAGTTAAACTTGACGCAAACTCTATTCTCCAATTCAATTAGGAAGACGACGCGACGTCCAAGCATCTTTCCACTCATTAGGTTGTAACTTGGATAAACTTCCAAGAAATGATTGTCCAGACACGTTCTATTCTACTTCGGAAACTCCTGTCCTCAACTGTTCTTAACTTAAGACAGAGTTGCGATTCGAAAAAAGCTTTTGTTTTTCTACCCTGATATTGAAATAATAATTTTGGTGCAAGTGATTTTTTATTTATTATTATGACACGACATGCGACCTCGACTGGCCTGGTGATAAGCACAGTGGAAGTCCATGAGCACTGACGACTCGAGAACCGCTTACTCGGTCGCTCCAGTCGCCATTACTATGCCGGCTTGAGAAGGTGCTTTTTTACGCTCCACTTGAAGAATCCAATGTTAAAGGATTGAGAGAACACATGGGAGGGCATTTATTTATTTTTTACACAACATTTATTTATAAAGCGGCCATAGTCTAGTAGTAGAAGGCGTGAACGATCGTCTCATCGACCCGTGTTCAAATCTCGATAAATTCTGATCGGTACAAATGTTATATGTATTTTGGTCGCTTAGTGTCTATGATACAAACACTAGCTGATATTTATATGTTATAAATTGAACTCAGAAAAACATAAGAAAAACAGAACAATTTATTGTGACGTCATCGTTTGACAAATTATTTATATTTAGGAATTCAAAGACTAATCGTCTAATTAGTACGCACATTTAAAGTATATTCATAAAAAAAAAACGTGTATAAACATTCTAAATACATAATACATAATAAAAAGTTATACACGAAACAATTTTTTGACTCCCCTGTAAAAGTTGTGATTTGCAGTATTCAAAGATACCGTCGAAATACAAGTGTGATGATATCGAACAAGAGGCAGTCTCTCAGAAACACCGATATTGCTTGTCTACAACTTTTACACGAAAGAAATAAATTATCTCGCAAAGATATTCGTATTCTTAAAATAAAACTAACAGCCGCCATCTGAGAATGGCAGTGCTGAACAATATTAAAGTAGACGAGGAAAATACAAATTGCTTTCTTGTTTGCTATTTGTATAGGTAAGTAACTGTTGCCCGCAACTTCGTATGCATAAATTATGTGTTTACCGTTTCCGTTACATCTCTAGGAAACTTTTTATAGGAATAAAATAATTGTTTTTATTTGAAATATTGAAATTTCAAGACCAAAAATCAAGACTAGTGTTTACAGGATTGCTTGTCACACTTACCCAATTTTGCATACATTCTAAATTTAAAGGAAAAGATCAACATCTGTGACATACTCGTATGTGTTTTGTCGTCAATCAACAAACGAACATAGAAATGGGTTTATTATTTTTAGAAGAAAATAACTTTAAGAGAGGCTGCCTACACGCCTGGGGTAGTACCACCATTTTCGAATGTAACACCCGTGAAGTGACCATGTCGCGTTTCGGGGTTATTTTGAAATTAGTCATGTATATTAGAGGAGTGTGTCCTGATATGGTGCACATACCTCAGTTGTACTCTAGCTTAACATCAGGCAGAGAATTGTCATATGTCAAGCTACAATAAAAAAGGTATGCAATAAAAATTCTACTTTTCAAAATCTTGCTCAATTTAAAATTTTAGGTAATTCGCTATACGGTGTAGGTAAGAAAGACTACCAAGACGACGAGAGATAGACCAGTCTATGACTGAGGAATATTAAAATTTTGTCCCTCTCAAGTCTTGGGTTGTCGAATTATGAAAGAAATTATTTTTTTTGACGTTTCCTTTTGAGGAAACTTTGTATATGTATATTATTTATATTCATCAAAATCAGTCCTCTTTACAGTCTACTGCTTGTCTTCTTACGCATAACAGGCTCATTAAAATTAAATATTTGGTGCTTAGCAAGCACTTGTTCATCGTCAGACTCTATCATGACTTCAGAGAGGTGTATGAAGAGAAGACTACCACACCAATACGTCAATTGTAATAATAATAATTTTACATTAGCAATTTAGCAATGAACAAAACAAAAATAGATATTTAAATTCATAAAAAAATGTCATCTATAAATTATATATCATTCATGCTTTTCCAACCATCTTTACTTCATCGACGCTTCTCCGACTGTTTTTCAAGCCGGTCCATCTCCTACCGTCCTTTCTACGACATATATCTATTACCTATATCTATTTAGTTCTCTACTCTAAGCGACTCTCTATCTCACACACTCACTCTCTATTAATAAAAAAATATATAATTCAATATAACGAAAGAGAGACTTATATTACTTGCTCAACTTATTAGCTTTATTTCTGAGTAACATACTGCTTCTGTAACACAGCATTAAAAGCAAGAAGGCACTTAGAATTGTTACTTGCGGTGTACCCTTTGATATCGTACGCTTTTACAGTTGAAACATACGAGCAGGAGCAACTACTACCATGTGCATTATATTACATTTCGTAAAAGACGATATTTCAAAGTAGAAATGTCAATGTTTAACATTTTTATTAAATTTTATGCATATTTAAAAAATAAGAGCGGCCGCGGCCTAGCAATAGAACGCGTGAATTCACGACCGATGAGACTTGTGTTCAAACGTCGCTAAATTTGGACCGGTACCAATGTAACTATGGCGCTCATGGTCTATGGTATAAATATAAAGTAGGCATTAATTAAATAGTCTACCTGCGTTTCAGAATCAGCCTGAAAGTAGCCAGATATAACGTAGGAATGTGCACTGTCAACCTGGACGGTGAATATTCGTCTCTCAAGCCAGCATAGCAGAGGCGACTGTTTTCTGTAGATATTTTGTCTGTAGTAGCAGTTTTTTCTGTTCATGAACCGCACTCTAACTTAATATCAGGCGGAGTGCTGTCATATACCGAGCCACAAAATTGTGAAGTACGAAGAGCCTTTAAAAAGGCAAAAAATTCAATACATCACTGTCAACGTTTTATTAATTAATGAATGACTGATAAAGAAGTCAGAGGTATAAAAATAATCAATACAAAACATAAACGCAAACCGTTCGAATAGGTACCTATGTAACATAATAACTATAATACAATATAATTGTCACGCCTTTTTCCCACGGGGATAGGCAGATACAACGGAACTTACCACGATCCTGACACAACTCCCTCGCTTCGCTCACATCCACAAGCCCGGATTTCATAAGGATGTCTTCGATTTGATCGGAAAACACCCATCAGGGTCTGCCTTGTTTAACGCATCCATTCACATCAGATTTATATATTCCTTTCGTCAAACTCCTTTCACTCATCTTTTCTATGTGCCCAAACCATCGAAGAAGCATTCCTTTCTCAATCCTCGTCACTACATCATCTTTCAAGCCACATCTAAACACAATAACTAATTTAAAATAATGTTGTTATTCTTATAACAAGCTCCTAATAAAAAAAGTTGAAGAGTAAATAAAGCAACATTTCGACAAAACAATTCTTCAAACTGAATTAAATAAACAGCTAACAGTAAAAATAATTATTTCTACAGTAGGAATTTTCGCAAATAATATAAACGATGAATTTTGTCGTCCAGAGGAGCGTGAAATTGCAAGGTAACTTAGCCACACGGCCGGAAAAATCAGACAAAAATGGAGCAAAGAATAATGGGTTCTTATATACGAGAGAGGGATAAAATTTGATCTGTGAGCCCTTGGACATATACGATATTTGCCGATTCCAACAAAACATTGATGAGGGTATTTGATTTTGCTGATACGAAGGCGCGTATATCTATCAAACGTTATAAATTATTTTTATTTTATTCTTACCAAGAAATGTTTTTGTAGCATATATTTTTAAATATTGAATCTCGATGTGCGGCCAGACTCTGCCTGATATTAAATTAACGCGTTAACAACAGTCAGAGAGCAACCCCAATCGCTATGCCGGCTTAAGGAGACAAATGTGGACCATCCGTTGAGAAAACACACACCTTTTGTTATACTACTAGTTTCAAGCTAATCCCTAAACGTAACTAGGTTACTTCAGAGGTGTTACAATTGGGAAGGTATAACTGGTGACACTATCTTTTTTACATTTTTTTTTTTTTGCATAATATACATTAATTTAGTCGAAACGTGTTTCTGAAATTTTTTTATTATATAAAATAAATTAAGGTTTATAGGTTAAATAAATTAATAAAGGTCGATCGCGTGTCATTACAGTTTTTAAAATATGTCCGCGATTTTAAAGTTTTTTCAGTCAGGAATCAAAAAATACATCTAATTGAAGTGATATCTCGAAATGGTTTTCGATTTAACATGGGTTAATTTTTGAACACCTTGCCCATTGAAAGAGGTGATAATACCCCAGGGCAGACTAATGACTATCATCTGTCTGCTATATTTATAATTTATTTACTAGGTATAGTATAAATTACGTAATACTGAACTGGGCCAGTTGCATTGTGTATAGCGATGTGCATTGCAATGTGCTAGCTAAACGATCAAATACAAAAATGGAAGTCGTTTATTAGTGTTTTTTTCTCGGTTCCTACTCATAAAATGAACAGCAGTTTCGCTTCAATAGCTTTCGACAGATATAACTTTAATACAGAAATTCTCTTCGGAAGCTTATAGCACCTCTCAGAGTTCGTGGATTTACAGAAGTTACTAAACTAAGATAAGTTTATATCCACAAACTCGTAATGACTAAATGGTCACAAATTAAATTTATTTGTCCACGGCCGACCACAAGTTAGCATAAAACGCTTGCGTTAATCCGTGTTTATTGGTCCCTGGGTACAATTACGGTACCCTTGTTCATGCTTGGACAAAATGGGTACCTACATCTACTGTTTATAAACTGGCTAACTCAGCCGTTTTAAAATTTATGCTTAATTCTAGCTTAATATTGTGGTCCAACCGAAAACGAATGGATATAAGTTTGTAAATTGATCGCGTGTGAATTAGGAAAGTTGTATTGGTATATACAACATATATATATATGTATACGATATACATATGTATACGATATAAGGACATAAGTTGTCATTGATCTTTATTTTATTTTTATAGAACAACTAATTGATGGCGCCCGACTTATCAAGTTAACAACTCCCAAAGTATGAAAACTTTTGTACATATACCTCTCGTTATCGTCATATACTTACACATACACCCTTAAGAAAGAGCGAGACGGAAGTATGATCGAAAACAACCTATGGGATTTTTGTCCGATTTAATTTAATTTTTTATTTTTATTTTGTTATAATATGAAATTCTCTACGAGTTTTTTTTTCATAGAAATCGTCTCGGCTCGCTCGTTCCATTTTCGAGATATAGTAGTCACTTCGGGTCCAGATAATTTTTTGCATAATCCTTTCTTAGATCTTGCTACACTATAATATGTATGAAGCTATTCCTTGTATCTAGTATCCGGCTGTACGTTGATTGTGAGTCAATCAGTCAGGACTACTTTTTTTAAAATACAGACGAGTAGGTAGACTGATGATAGTTATTAACCTAGTCTGCCGTCCCATCAATATTTTCAAAGCGGTGAGCTGTTCATAACGCGGTACTTGTTCCTACATTAATGTATGGAAGTGAATGTTGGGTATGGCAGAAGAAACAAGAGAGTAGGATTAATGCTGTAGAAATGCGGTCATTAAGGAGTGTATGTGGAGTCACGATAGTGGATAGAATGAGAAATAGTGATTGAGAAAGGAATGCTTCGATGGTTTGGGCACATGGAAAGGATGAATGAAAGGAGATTGACGAAAGGAATATATAAATCTGATGTGAATGGATGCGTTAAACAAGGCAGACCCAGAAGGGTGTTTTCCGATCAAATCGGAGACATCCTCATGAAAGCTGGGCTGCCTAGTGCCCATAACCGTCCGGCGTGCATGAAGAGAATTGTGGATGTGAAGGAAGCGAGGGTGTTGTGTCGTTCCGTTGTCTTTGCCTATCCCTGTGGGGAAAAGGCGTGACAATTGTATTATATTGTATTGAGCCTACGAGCCGCCACTTTAGTGCTAGGTTACGAGTGGGTATTTGTCATTAACTATTTATAATTTTAAAACATATTTATAAAACCACAAAGTCGCTAAGGTAAAAATAAAGGTAATTTTAACCGCAAAATGCAGTTAATCTGGCCAGTCACAAATTTTTATTTGGCCCGAAGTATATCTCTCCATTGAGTTTGCCACCACCGCTTATTAATCCCGGAGGTTTGTTATAGGCTGGCCGCCGCGCCGAGAGCGTTGCGGTTGGATGACGTTAATTAACTTAGTATTTTTATTTTTTGCAATTTTGTTCACCACATTTTGTGCTATTTTTATTTAAATTATTTTTGTTTAATTAGCTATAAATAAAATAAAAACATTTGCAATAGAAATAAGTATTGTATGACATTGTTATAGATTTTTTTTATAATATACTAGTCTTTGCCCCCAACTTCTTATGTGTATAATTAATATCACGTTTTACGGACTCACTTTATCCCCCGTAGAAGTCAACAAATAATTCAAATAGATTCTTTAAAATATGTATATTGTATGTAATGAGGAGCAAACCTCATACATCGGACATGAAAAAAGCGTAAGCCGTTTCGAACGATTTGACAATGTTGTCGTCAAGTCAAATACTAACTAACAGAGAGCCTAAAAGTGACTGCGGTCACCTTTTATCTCGCGTCACACTATGAGCGTTATTGTATATCTAGTTGTATATATCAAAGCGTATTGGTAGTTCTTGAGCGCGTTGACAGACGAACTTTTTATAGGCGTACATTTTTTATAGATGTGGCTAGAAGGTGGTACCGAAACAACAGGTGATGTACTGAAACAATTGCCACTCTAATCCGTATTAGTCTCTGAAGGCAACAGTCGCCTCCGCTATGCCGGCTTGAGGAGACGAACTACCCTAGAACGGCAGTCTGAACTAATAACCATCATCAGTCTACCATTCTTATATCACAGTATAGTATAGTATATTATATAGTAGTTTTTTTTTTTATAATTTAGTTTAAAACTAATACAAATTTGTTTTTATATACAGAATGTAGTTTTGGTAAAATGTACTTTATGAAAGCCGTTACTCTATAGTAATTTTTATTGTAGTAACCGCTGGCGATGTCGCTTTACATTTATACTCCAGGAACAGGTGTGCGAAATTGCAATGGTAGCAAGCAAAGCCTAAATCCTACCTTATTTATAACGTTACGAGACAATATTTCTGCCCTGCAACCTTTTTTCGGCAACGTTTGTGTTTTGTAATTCCCGATTTTTCATGTTTATTGAATCGGTATAATGCGTTTTGCAAACCAATGAGTTTTCGTTTCATTTTCTGTTTCTGTTTATTGCGTTTCAATTTGAAAGCATCGACTTGATTAACTAGAAGCTTCATTGTTCCCATTTTTATCTTCGTTGTTTGAATGTTAATGTTTTTTTTTATAATATTAGCTTGTCTTGTGAACGATGAACAAATGAACAACTACTACCAAAGGCGGCTCGAGTGAACGAGTGTGCACCATCCAAATTGGCTTGGCTACTTCAAATCCCGAAACGCGACTAGGTCCCATCATTTACACTTGAAAACGATGATACTATCCCAAGACTGCAGACTAGGGTGGTTACATCATTAGTCCGACTATCATTCTTTGAAAATAATTTTCATATAATAAAAATATATTTGTCAATATACAAAAATAACGGGATGGATAAAATCAAAAATTTATGTCCGAAATAAATAAACCGCTTAAATTGCTGAATATGTACAGAGTACTTATCAACTTAAGGTAACCTATTCAGTATGCTCAATACTAATCTAGAAGCTATCAGCGGAGTAACTTTTCCAAATCTGCCAGTATCCCAGATCCGTGCCCCTCAATAGAGTCCGCCTAACTTCTCAACTTATACCGAGCCTCATTCGAAAAGTTGTTTTTATTAGCCATCGACATCTTTAGTAGATACTATATACTATCCAATCATTTATATAGCTAATGTGATAAAATAAATCGATTTCATAACATAATAGAGTGGTAGGTAGACTAATAACGGTCATTGACCCGCTGTTTGTAGTCTACAAATCTCTAAAAGTCAAAAGCATCATCGTTTGAATTAGCGCTGAAATGATTACGTAGTATGATTCTAATTACATTGTTGATATTAATAAAACAAAAAGCCTTTATTATCAACTTGGAAGTAGCCAGGTATCAGATCATTATTATATAATAATATTAAATTTAAAAAAATACACCCCAGTAATACCTTATTATTTCGCCCGTAGAGAATACGGGGCGCGCGGTCTTTTATAAGGTACCTACACTCTGAGAGGTAAATTTTTGTCTTCATTTTATATGGAACCGACGAGTAATACCTTAATACATTTCACTATCTCCATAGCTCCAGGAAAATGTCTCATAAAAGGCGTCTAGAAACGGAAGAACCCATAATGATGCTTCACTATTACACATCTACAGAAAATTGAAAATAATATTGTACATACAAAAGGGATTGTTTCCTAAAATTAGGTGTGCTTTTTAGTTTTTCTTTTTTATTTTAGTTCGGCATGTGACCATCGTTCATTTGACTCATTTTCTTTAGTTGACTTTAGGAGACGAATGCAATGTGACCTACCATTGGACGGTGCACATTTGTATCCTAAAGCCGGCATAGCGGGGGCGACTGATGCATGCAGAGAATTATCTGTGCTAGCAGTTGTTTCCACTCATGGATCCCACTCTAGTTTAACAACAGGTATAAAGGTAGTGTACTTCGTTCGTTCAAAAATTATTTTGAACTGTTCTAGTACAAGTCCTACTATCGTATAAAATATGAATGTTCTGAAGTCTGTTTCCATAATTCATATAAAGTTGCGGAATTAATTCATAACAATCCATCCGAGAAGGGTCACTCAAATTGACTTATTACTTTATACTACATTCACCAAAATAAGCTAACCCTCGGGTCGAAGGATAGTCATTTTTTGTCGAGAGCCTTCGAAGGAGTTCCTGAAAAGGGTTCCTAATCAGTTAATGCCGCTAGTCCCTTATTTTACTGATTCCATTTTGAGTGACGTACGAGTTAGTTTCAGCGCTTTTAAACAAAAAGTTACAAACTCTTACTTTGTTTAAAGTTTTTTATTATTATTTTTTTTACAATAAAAGTACATAGATAATAGAAATGTGTGTGTGTATTTTTCTTTTTTTTTTTAATTGTAGCTCGGCATATGACAACACTTCGCCTGATTAAAGCTAGAGTGCGGTCCATGAACGGAAACAACTGCTACTTCAGATCTCTACGGGCAGCAGTCGCCTCCGCCATGCCGGCCTGAGGAGACGAGTATGCACCAACGGTGCACACTCCTCTCGCTATACCTGGCTACTTTCAAACTGCTCCTGAAACGCGACGAGGTCACGTACAGTCGAAAGTGGTGGACGGCAGACAGGGCTGCACACATATGAGTGCAGTATTCTGAACGTAATCTAGGATAGGTGGTAATTGTACCAACGATCTAGAAATATTTATTTTTGTATACCCATAACAATTAGATTTAAGTCAATTATCGGTTAAAATTATTAATTTTAGGCTGCAGTTGAGGTGGAATTTGCACCCTCGCCCACCGCAATGTGAGCGGATGTTCTGACCGATAAACTACACAGCTTTGACGCTTTACGCAACTGAGTTGAAATTCCTTTATTCTATCTTTCCATCGACAGCCCTGACAACTGTCGGGTTAAACTCATTTGTTACTAGTTTTTTTATCAAAATTAATCTCTACTTTACAATTGAGTCTGTGGTGATTTTTTTTTAATGCCCGTGCTTGTAGGGCCTGAGCGACCAAAGTACATCCTAATATAACATAGTTACATTGGTCAGAATTTAGCTAGGTTTAAACACGGGTCTCAACGATCGTGAGGCTCGTCCTCTGCCACTAGACCACGACCGCTCATAAGTATAAAACATTTAAGCCAAGTCAATATAAATATCAATAGTCGGAACTATCAGGTATTACACCAACTTTCTATGTACGTAATTGTTCGTACAATCTTAATGGACGAAAGCTTTTACATGTTATTAAAATAATAGCTAGGTTAGAATAAATAGGATGCTATGCCTCACTGATGATTACATTAAATACCTACATAATGGTACGTTGCACAGGCCTTTTAACTCTAATATTAAACGAACCTAAAACAAGGTACGAGGGTTAACCAATATAAATTTTATTTAAATCACAAGTATACCTTTAGTTGGAAAAGTTCTTGAGACGCAGAAACCTTTTTTTCGTATTCCAAAAAGGTTTTCCCTCAGAATAAAACATACGCAATGTCAGTAGGTATTCCTCGAGTACTTCAAATTCCACGGCTGTTGTGACCCCACGATAAAGTTGACCATTCACCGACATTTTATGTTTTGTATCTATTCTTAAATAAGGTGGTTTATAATGCATAAGATATACTGTAAATATTCTAATATAAAAAATGAATGGCTTTTTGTTTGCTCTAATCCTAATACGTTCCGACCGGTCTGATTTGTAAACATATTTTTGTGTTTTCTTACACAAGCCTTTTATTGAGGAAGATTACTCAGTTTCTCCGATGACAATTGGTTGTCTGAAAGAACTTTCTTTTAGTGATACATAAAACCACCAATTGCATTAAGTTTATTGGTAGGCAGTCTGATGATTGTTATTAACCGTGTCTGTCGTCCTAGGGAAGTACCATCACTTTCAAGTAAGATGAAGTGACCTGGTGCACATACGTCTCCTTAAGCCGGCATTACGCTTCGGCTTCCGTTAGAAGTTCATCAGTCATAGCCAGTTGTTTCCATTCCATTCATTCCATTATTGTTGTCATACTGCGAGCTACAATTAAAATAATAAAAAAAACAGCTTCTCTGTTTTCTATGTTCCTGACTCATCTGCAATAAATAATTTATTACAATTATTATTACCCACATGAGCTTGGAGCTAATTTCAGCATCATGTAGGTAATATAATTAGTGTCTAGGGTTCTAACGTAATTTATAGGATCTAGACTAGACAATAGTATCTGCACACGAATTGAATATTGTTACAGTCCAATGCACTTTCTAACTAATTTATATATTTATAGACTAGACTTTATACTTTATAAAATTTACGTATAAAATACCTACACTACCCTAGACTAAAATAAACACTGAGGTCTGGACATTTATACGTTTAAGTTTTTTTATATAACCAAGCTAGAGTACGACCAATAAGCGAAAAAGACTATCGCCAGTTGTCACAGAGTAAAGGCAAGACCACTGTCCAAGTTGACAGGGCATACTTCTCCAAGTGAATCCCGAATCACAACTAATTCACCTCACAGGCGTTACTACTTTGAGACTTAAAAGCTGATAATGTTTAGTGATTACTATAGATACTATCTAAAGCACTTTCCCAGTAGCTTTGTAGTCACTAGTTGAAGCAAATTAAATACGTAGTCAAGTCTTTACACTGTCTACTAATGGATCGTCTTTATTATAATAGTAAATGGATTTAACATTGACTTGATAAAATGAACTTAACACCATATTAAAATGTCATTTACACTCTACCATTGAAAACTAATTTGTATACGGCAAGCGCGAGGGAAATTGCTATAGTTTTTTTATGGACATTAAAAGTTAAAACGTAATAATAGTTTACTTTGAACATAAACAACCAATTGTAACTATATCACCCAAAAAAAAAAATTTTTAAATAAAAATTGTGTGCCCTGGGAGGCCGATTGTATACAAGGCCAGTTTTCCAAGCCAGTAAACTTGTAAGCTAATACTTTTGGCTACATTTGTACAGGAGAGCCTACCAGGCAAACTGATGATAGTTGTTAGCCTAGTCCAGGGGTAGTACCATCACTTTCGAAGATAACACCCATTAAATGACCATGTCGCGTTTCTTTAACAGTTTGGAAGTAGTTAGGTATAACGAGAGGAATATGCACTCTCAATCTGAATGGTGCACTTTCGTATCTTCAAGCCGGCATAGCGGAGGTGAATGGTGCCTGTAGAAATTTATCATTCATGGACCGCACTCTCTGAGCTACAATAATAAAAAAACAAGCCTCATTACTGGGTCAGTAAGCCAGTTCAAGTTAGGAAAGTTGAAAGTTTACTAGCAATTTTGTCTCCTTAAGTCGGCATAGCGAAGACAACTGCCATCTTATTTTGTCGTACTAATAGATTTTATTATCTTAAAAAAACAACTATTCCTAATGGACAAACACAATTGAATTGAGAAAATAAGGTTTTATTTATGAGTAAATACACTAATCCATTAGTAATGTTTTTATACGTGGGACCTACATAGTTACAACTTGCTGTCAGACGGTCCATAACAAAAATAAAAGCGGATAACTTTGAATATTGTGGTTTTTATATGACAAAATGTTGTTTTTATAACAAATTATTACTTTTATTCAATATTGAATATTTGTCTAAATATTATTTTTATTCAAATAACAAAACTTTTATAAATTGATATTACAGGCGTTCGAATGTTCCTACTGGAGAACCGGGGGTCTACATATTATCATTATTTTATTAATGCTTGACATAAATGACTGCTGCATAAACGACAGGCGACTGCTGCCAGAGAAGGAATAGTCAGTACAGCAGCCGTATTCCCTACACCGACTATAAGAGATGCCTCTTCAGACTACGCTTGAAGGAACTATAAGGAGGAAATACATGACTGTGAAGATCGTTCCACTTTCACCCCGACCACATACATCTATTACTCTATTCATGCCTCTCCTAGACCTCCGGGACTAGAAACTGGACTAATAATCTGTCTGCCTTCTAACAAAGTTACCTATCCGGGCGGAATTTTGCGAGATTGGAACAGTCTTAATCGTGACACAACCTTCACGCCTCCAACCACTAGGCCATAAATGCTCTTAATACTATTTATTTAAAGTTTGAAAAGTTATTTCTCATGCGAACGTATAAAGTGAAAATTATGCTATAATTATTATGTGCTATATTTTTAAACGATTTACCTGAATTAGTACTAATTAAATATAAATAAATTTAATCAAGACATTAAAAGAAATTTAGTACATTTTACCATAACACAACTGATTGGTCAAAGGTAATATTTTCATCTATTGATAGAAAAGCTCTCAATTGAATTGGCCAGGAAATATTAATCTCTTAATAGTTCCGAATCCCTTGTGAAAAATTGTTATTGTACTACATACTTGTATTTAAATATACAATTTTAATATGAATATTTAAACAGAATTGTTGTGGAATTATAATATTATCATGAACTCTACTGTTTCACATATTAATGAATAATGCAATCATTAATCGTTCGACAATAAATAATACTCGTATATTGGAATGTCGTTTCATAACCCTTCCTTTTTTATTTTAAAACTTTTCTACATTTATACGTTATGTACTCGTATTTAAATAAATTTAAATAATGGTATGCATTCTGATAGTTATTAGCCCAGTGATTCATCCTAGGGGAGGGAACCTAGTCGCGCGTCGGGATCAGCTTTGAAGTAACGAATTTAAACGAGAGAAGCGTGCACTATCAAACTGGAAGATGCGCATTCGTTTCCTCAAACCGGTATAACGGAGGCGACTTCTGAGTGCGAACATTTCTCTCTGGTAGCAGTTGTTTCAGCTATCTTAACATTAAGCGGAGTATGGGCACATGCCGAGCTACTATAAGAAAACTCATTATTATTGATTAGTTATGTCGGTCAAAAGAGCAGTTCTTTATGTCTTCATGAAAGAAAACCAGTGTTTTTCATAATAAAAACGAGTAATAAATAAAAAAACAAACTTTATCATTTTGATACAAAGTTAAACCTGTATTTAAACTTTTGTTATAAATTGAGAGGTCCCGCCTGAAAAGTTAATTTTCATGCGTAGAACTGTGTAAAGTAGGCCTAATTGGATGATCTGGCCTTTCATTATGTTACCTATATAGGTACACCCTTAAACTGTACACAAACTTTTACTTTATACTCGAACCCAATCTCGGTGTTTGAAGGAAAGTTTATTTTTAACACACTTTACAAAATAAATTTTTTCAGATAAACAAAATATTTTTTAATCTATAAAGATAACAAAAAATAGCTCTTATTTCAAGGCAACAAGGACCACTTAGTTTGTTAGTATAATTAGATTTGTAGCAACGGCTGTTAAGAATAATTCCACAACACAACTCTTGTTGAAGATATCGTAAAAGTCTTTCAAATTTATTTTACGAGCTAGCCCTCTTTTCATTTAGAGCTCAGATACTCCGATCATATCACTTAAAGCCGAGTATAAAGAGTCGTAGGCAGGCTGAAGTTAAATGAAAGTTATTTTATTAGCATGGGCTTAGCATATAAAACTCTACCATGGCTTCTATTCGACAAGGCATATGACGAAAAGACTACCACTAGAAACTCGTCAACTCAGAAACCTGTGCATAATTATAAAAAAAAATCTAACTACTAGCCCAATCTGTCGTCATGGAGTAATACCACAACTTTTAAGTGTAACACTCGTGAAGTGACTTGTTGTGTTTCAGAGTCATTTTGAAAGTAGCCAGGTATATATAACGAGTGGAGTGTGCATTGTCAATGGATGGATTTCAAACGATGGTACACTTTCGTCTACTGAAGCTTACAAGGATTTCCCTGTGTTTGCGATTCTTTCCGTTCACGGAACGTACTCTAGTTTAACACCAGCTGTTTGGTTGTCGTATGTCGAGCTACGTTTTAAAAAAATCATTATACTGTACCGAGTGCTTTCTGAAAATTTAAAAATATGTAAATAAAAAAATATAAGAAAATAAATGTTATAAAGATAATAAAATTGTTTTTATTAGTTTTAGAAAGCTTTAACCCTAACTTTAAACCAAACTTAAAAGTTGTTGTAACAAAAATATCGTTATAGTCTCAAGTGTGTCGTCATAACTAGATATTTTCTCAACAAATAGCTGGAAGTAGATAGTATGTTGACAGTATACAAGACAGTTGATATAAAGTTACGAGTATATTACGCCTTTGTCTACAACTTTCTAAGAAGCTACAATTCAGAAACTGTCTGTCTACTATACTAAATATTGAAAATATCTAGAAACATAAACATTTACTTATAAAGAAATACAGTAGGTCGACAAATAACAATGCCTGATGTTAAACTGAGGTCCTAGAAGAAAAATAACTGCTACCACAGAGAATTTTCTGCAGGCAGCAGTCGCCTCCAGTATGCCGGCTGAGGCAGTCTCTCATGAATCAAACCACGAACTATGGTCAATACTATTGCTATATTACGCATATTATATATTATAAAGTACATGTCAATAAATGAAACGTAACGTGCTCTTAGCAAAAACACCTATAGGCACTATTTAAAAGTGGTAGGCAGACTGATGATGGTTATGAGCCCAGTCTGCCGTTCTGAGATAGTACCACTTCAAGCCCGTATATCGGAGGCGACTGCTGACTGTAGAAATTTATCCTGAATCTGACATTTGTGACAAACTTTCATATTACTTTTTGTTGAAGTTTGGAAACGGATTATTTATCAATTTAAATTTATACGAATGTTTACATAGGAATTATTTTACGTGAAATATCATTACTTACTCTCTAGTAAAAAGATTATTTTATAAACAAGCCCGATCCTTTTTCAGATTTCAAAATCCGGTTAAAACTCTGTATTTTCTCTTGCTGTGTAGAAAATTGATTTCTTGTCATGACACACGCACACACTCACAAACACGCTCACGCATTAGCGTTAGCGTTAATAATAGCGCCAAACTGCACGATAATTAACATGTAAAAATAAATTACGACATTCAAACTATGACTACATTAAAGTTTTACTCGAGTTAAGTTACATGTTAATGTCACGTTAATAGAATAACGCGTTAAAGCTTTGGTCACATTAACGTAATCCATTAATTATTGCACTAATTAACGCGCTAAGACGCAGGTGAAGCTGTAGCATAATAAATAAATAATAAAGAGTGGTAGCAGCCCGATGATCGTTATTGGCCCAGACTGTCGCGGTAGCACCACCACTCTCGGATGTAACAGCCGTGAAACCAGTTTTATGGTCAGTGTGGAAGTAGCCAGATACGAGAGGAATTAGCACTGTCAATCTGGATGGTGCACATTCGTCTCATCAAGTTGGTATAGCGGAGGTGACTGCTATCTGCAGTTGTTTCCGTTCATGGATCGCAATGTAGCTTAACATCAGGCGGAATCGAGCTACAATGAAAACAAAATGTAGGCAGTAGACCGGTTTGTTCAAGTAGACAACAAAAGAGAATATACTTTTAATAAAACATTATAAGAAGGATTACATTCCCATTAAACCAATTTGAGTGCGCCTTAAGTCAGGGGATAACTTTGAAAAAAAAGCACTTTTAATATTTCCCAATTTTGGTAATCCTAATTATTCCAGTCACGAATTTTGTTTACCTAAACAAACAGCGACAGAAGCAGCGAACCATGAATTTCATTGGCTTAGCAGGAGTTTTCAAAAGCACTCCATAAAAGTGGTAAAGACGACCACAGAGTGCCGTTAATATTAACTTCGCCTGCAGTTTAATAACTACAGCCTAAAGCGCGATATATTGCAGATACAATGAATACACAAAATACCCAATATTGGAAACTGTTTTACGGCAAATTCACTGTTTTTTTTTTTTTGGTGAGAAATTAGTGTAAGGGTTTTTTGCACCGGAAGGCCGGTTAAAGTAACTTGAACTATTACTTGTACGGCGACGACGACCGTTAAACGTTTACATTTACTCCACACGCGTTGCAATATCGTGTAAATTCATATTGTTATCGTTAAAAGGGGCTGATTTTGAAAAAATAATAAAAAAACATATTTGGGTTTTTTCATACATTTAATAACTTTGGTTTGACGATTACTTTAACTTTAACCAGCCAAGATTCGCTGGTTACGATTAAGATTAAAGTAACCGTCAAAAATTACAGGCGCAACGATGGTGCAACTCGTGTGGCGTAAATGTAAACCATAATGTAAACGTAACGGTTAAAGTAAGCGTAAAAGTAATAGAGTTACTTTAACCGGCCTTCTGGTGCAAATGACCCTAACAAATTCAAATTCGTTTATTTAATTCAGATTTAGTATAAAATAGTAATTAAATGTTGATAAACGTTAAATTAATAATCTTTTAGTGGGATTCAAACAAAACAATTTTTCATTGTTGCTCGGCGTATGACAACACTCCTCCTGATGTTAGGCTAGAGTGCGGTTCATGAACGGAAACAACGGCTACCGACAGAAGTCGTCCCGCTATGCCGGTTTGAGGAAATGAACCGTCCAGATTGACAGCGCACACTCCTCTCGTTATTGTCTATGTTAATATAAAATAAGCTTTATTGTGACTCAAAGTTAATAAATCAACTAAAACTAAACAAAAATTAAACCGCTCTATTTAATTAACATCAACTTCAAATTGAGCGTTCAGGATGCCTTTAAATTTCATTCGTTTACAACTAAATAAATATGCTAAGGGCACTACAACCATGAATCTACAAAGTAACTTTCGAGCTAAATTAAACCTTATTGGCATGATTAAAGCCTCTAAATATTAATAATAATGTGTAGTGATTTGTAAAAATGATAAAATACAAATTATTAAATGTGAGAATTGATATACTAGATACATGCAAATTTGTTTGCAAAGAATAGTAGGAAAATTAGTAAGTCTGTCGTCTGAAGATACTACGACTTTCAAGTACAAAACTTGTGACCTGGACTCAGTTAGGAAGTTATAGTTAAATGACTATATAAAAAAATTATATATTAATAAATGATGATGAAAATTGAATAGAAAAAATCTAGCATTTATAATGTCAAAGAGTATTTTTAAAAAACTGAAGAGTATATTATTGTTAATTTTAAACTGTTAAGGATGCTATAGCATTTTTCGATGTTTTTCCGGTACCATTTACTGAATCACGGAAACACAACTGTAAGGATGTCATAGTATAAAATTATAGCTAATATATTCATCAGGAATAAAAATTGTTTTTCTCTCATAAATACGTTTTTAATCGCAATAATCACTGAAAATGACAAAAATAGGGTCTATTTAGGTTCCATTATAACTAAATGCAGTGCATAATTTAACTTAAAAATTATAACAAATTGTAGCTTATATATTCCTCTATACGTTCAGCCTACAATATTGTTTCCAAATAAATCACTATAAAAGCTCGATGTCGATAGTTTTCAAGTAAAAGATGATTTCGGAATGTCGCAGTGTGGTGGGTATTTGTAAAAAAAACTACCTACCTGTAATAAAAGTTTAAACATATTGTATACATATTTCAGTAGTATAAAATAATATAACTTATTTTATATACAAAACTAAAAAGGGCTGCGTTGTGTGTAATCTTTTTAATTTTCCAGTTGAATTTGTTTGTGTGCCATCGGTGGTTACGTAGGATTCTTACAAATTGGGACCCTTTGAGAATTTAAAGGATATATTATTTTTGATTGAGTCCAGACCCTTTTTCACTCACCAATGAATCGATTTAGCTCTTTTATTGACATTTCACTCGGCATCCGAAAGAATTTATTAGGGTTATACTTTTCTCTTTAGAACCCTTGTTTTTGTAGACATCATTGTCACCTGTGACAAATATCTTAATAACGAGCTAGGTGCGGTCCAATATTCATTTCCGGAGTTCGTCTGTTATTTGTTTTTTTTTTCTAAATTATACATCAAAATGTCAAAATTGATTGTGAATATTTCACAACCGTATTAACTTAAATGACCACCAACTTTTTAATTCTTGGTGTTAATATTATAGAATAGTTAGTTTAATTCATTACTCACCAAGATGGTAATAAGTGTTAGCAAATAAAAATTACCTTATACCATTAATATATACAATTAGATGTGCAATAACCCTCCCAATGTGAAGCGAGAGAAAAGATGACCTCAGTCACTTTTAGGTTCTCTGTCAATTAGTATCTGACTTGACGGCAACATTGTTAAATCGTTTATAGCGGCCTACATTTTTTTCATGTCAGTTGTATGAAGTTTGCTCCTCTGGTATATACCTCTATGCCTTATACCGTTACAATTTCCTTGTTTATCTTTATCAAAAATTGTCTCAATACATAAAAAATCAAATTGTGGAAAGTTCTCCACATCCACGTCTTTCCTCCTCCCTTCAAGGGATCCTTCAAGCACAGGGTAAAAAGGCATCTCATCAAGTCGGCATAGCGGATGCGACTGCTGTCTGCAGGTTGCCTCCATTCATGGATCGCACTATAAGCTAATACGCTATCAGGCGGAGTGCTTTAAAACAATAAATAATAATACATAGGCTACTTCTATATTTCATATTTACAAGCGCCATCTATGAATGAACGCGAGTACTAGCAGGAGTTTTGAAAACGTCGTACATTTAGCTAGTAAAAACTTTTCACATCATTATATTTCAGGTTTAATTCGCTAGATGGCGCCACGTAATATTGTTTGGTAAATTAGCTATTATAAAAAAACTAAAATAATATTTTAGGTCGTAAAGTAAATATATTTTTAATATTAATTAATCTCATAAAATGACATCTAAACAACCAACTTTAAAGATACATCTATATTAGCGGAACGGACGCGATTAAGTAAAAACGATAATTAATTGTATTAAAACTTTGTCAAGGTGATGACAAAGATCCCGATTAATTAAACTTTGAACGAATTCAAAACTTTATAATTACTTGAAAATTACAGTTTTAAATAATATAATATTTTAAGAGTAGCAGGCAAACTGATGGTGGTTAAATTCCGAGTCTGCCGTCCTGGAGCAGTACCACCACTTTCAAATATAACACGCGTGAAGTAACCGTGAAGGGGTCAGTTTGAAAGTAGCCAGGTATAACATGACAGGTTAAGCAGGCATAGTGGAGGCGACTGCTGCTTGTAGAAATTTCCCTGTGATAGCAGTTGTTTCCATTCATGGACCGCATTCGAGTTTAACATCAGGTGGAGTGTTGTTATATGCCGAGCTACAATAAAGAAAAAATATATATATTTATCACTCTTAAAACCTTTTTTTTTCAATTGTAGCACGACATATGACTACACGCCGCCTGATGTAAAGCTAGAGTGCGGCCCATAAACGAAAACCACTGCTACTACAGATAAATCTCCACCAGCAGCAGTCGTCTCCGCTATGAGGAGCTGAGTATGCACCATCTAGATCGAAAGTACACGGGTGTTACATTCGAAAGTGGTGGTACTGCCCCAGGACGGCAGACTGGGTAAATAACCATCATCAGTCCGCCTACCACTCTTTAATAGTGCCTATAGGCACCGAGCGACTAAAGTAAATATAACATAGTTACATTGATAGCGGTCAGAATTAGCGAGGTTCGAACACGGGTCTCATTTCATTTTCAAATTCCTCGACGTATACCTCGGCATCCTAGAGCGTTACTCCACCCACCAAGATTTAAAACCAATCTGAAACGTCACGCCGCAATATCAAGGCTGACGAAAAAATATAATGAGCTTGGTGTGGATATGTTCGGCGACTCGCTTGGCATATTTAGGTCTAAGGTGGTCGCTGGTTCTGCCTCCTGTTGACTCTTATCTGATTCTATCTGACATTGATTTTAATCTTTAACTTTATTTTTAATTTTGAATTTTATTTTGACTTTGATTTTAATAATGGTTTTAGGTTTGATTTTAATTCTAATTTAGATTTTAATTTTAATTCTGATTTTAATTTTGATTTTGACTTTTAAATTTGATTTTAATTTAGACTTTAATTCTGATTTTGATTTTATTTTATTTATTAATTTTTTTTTTTTTTTTTTTTTTTTTTTTTTGTTTATTGTGTAAGATGTGGCACCTAAGGGTGGATCATTCGCCATAGGATTGGTCTGCTAAACAGAAGCATGATATAATGATTCCCACCACTGGTCGCCCTTGAAATATAAATATAAATATAAGCTCAAGCGTCTTACTGCTAGACCACGATGTGCCATGTTTTCTCCATAGCAGAGCCGACTGGTAGTTACAGATATATTTTATCTGTGGTAGCTGTCTTGCATCGCTAGTTTAACATCAGGCGAAGTCATAATTATGCCAGACAGTTATATTGAAAAAAAAAATTACAAATATTGATCGTGGCTCGGTAAGGATGCACCTGGAGGTGTGCAGTCCTGTCCTTAAGTGTCCTGTCCTTCTTGGGAGACATCGGGAGTGGAGAAGCGACCCACCTCACGCACAAGGAGCCATTCAGGAAAAAGAGCCCGCGAAGAATCTACAATCAAATGTTGATAGTAAAAAACAAAAAGTATTTCGTTATGTACAGTCAATGTTATGAACCAGTGGCTAAACTCGATTTAATTTCTAAACCAATATGAGTCATAGAAATTAAACATCAGTAAAGTTTTGGTGAAACCGAGCTTATATAAATATAGCGTTCAAGCCAAATGTAGGTGTGTTTATTTATAGTTAGTGTAAATATACGAAATGATTAAATAAGAAAGGTTATTGAACTTCTTCTGGATTGTAAGGTAGTATTCTAACATTGTATAGATGCCTATGTAGGTATGTAGTAACTATAAAGTTTGCCAATGACCTACTCGTGAAGACGCAAACAAAAACAACCTCCTTTCGCTAAATTTAAATTTAATTTTATCACCGACCCGATCTGAATTGCACGTGAATTGTAAACCAGTAAAATGCATGTTTTTAATAAATAAATGACATCAATAGAGTAATTTATTTCCCAATTTACGTTTGAGAAAGTAGTCAAATGTGTGTCCACAATGAGTACCGGTACCAGTACTTAATGACAAGAGGTTTCAAGTGAAAAAAAAATTCCTTCATTAGTATGCGTTTTTATTATATAATTAAAACAAATGTAAACTTTAATATATCAAAAATTGATTTAAAAAAATGATCAATAATAAATATTCCTTCTTTTCCAATTTTTATTAAACCAATGTAAATTAATGATTTAATCAATCCAGTATAAAAATTATCGATTAATATTATAATATATTATAATGGCTAAAGTTATTGCAGTGTTTATTGTTTTATTCACTCGCATTATTGCACCGTTAGGTAATCGCATTGAGCTAAACAAATAGTACATAGAAGTAGAATCACGTTTAAGCTCAGTTGCAGCTGAAATATTTATTCAGATCGAATAAACTTCATAAAAATCGCGTTCGATTGAAGCACGACAAAAGCCCGTCATGTCTTTGTTAGAAAACATTTGTCTCTTTTTGAAACATATAGGAACTGTTTGTATTAATAGATAATGTATTAAAGTCTGGCCACATATACGTACATGTACGTACGTTTATCAGAAAACCCCGATTTTCCGAATTTATCAGATGCTTTATAGAAAATACACATATGTAAATCTGAATAATCGACTGCCAGGTCAGGAATGTACAATATACATTCTGCATTCACTTGATCTTTATCTGCATTGATCTTTAAAATTAACACTAATAAAAGCAACAGAGGTCAATGTATGGCATTAAAACATAATGATATCAGATTTTCTTCTACGTGAAATAATATTATTTTAATAATCAGTTATTTTTTATAAATTTTAAGCACTTATAAATTTATTTGAATTCTGAATTTGGTTATTATTAAATTATGATGAAAATTAGATAGAAAAAATTTAACACGCACAAAACTGAGGTGGGGCTCGAACCCACGACCTCCAATAAACGCTGTTCTGACCACAAAACTACATTCCTCGATTAAAATTTGCTACCGGGTGGATGCAGTCAGCTCTTCCAACAGAAAAAATGCGTAAGAAAAACTATTATTTTCTTCTATCATTTAATCAAAATTTCAAATATTACTTTAAATAATAAGTACCTAACTAAAAATACCAATGCTTTCCATAACATAAATAATTATTAAAATCATTAACCTACTGACTTTAGTTCTCTAATAATAATAAATATTATCAAAAACGTAAATTTAAAGCCTAGTCTATTGATTAAGAAGTCTATATCGCTAAGAGTGTGTCAAAATAGCGGTAAAGTCAAGTTTACGGTCAAGGTATACCTAAGAAATACGGTCATGTGTACGCAGTCGACGACCGACTCGCAAATAGTAATCACTGCTTTCCGATGGACCGTTTGTCACGTACTAGTTAGTATATTGCAGTGCTGAATATATTTCCATTATTTATATTCTTTCGGTAAGTATTTAGAAATATTTTTTTAAGTAAACCGTAGGTATTAATTAAAAACTGATAGGTAGGCAGTGATAATGGTTTTTAGCCCAATCAGCCGTCCTGAAGTAATGCCACCACTTTCAAAGTGACCTAGTTAGGCTTGGCTAAAATCCGGCAAAGCGGAGGCCTATAAACTATTAAAGAAGAACATCTTGAAAATTAAAGAATTTAGAGAAAGGATTCTAATATTTATTATAATGTATAATTGAGCTTGAGATAACTTTACGTATTTTCTTTCAGGTAAAAGAAAATGTTGCATTTAAAAAAGACTGTTATAATATTAATCCTAACTTATTTAGCCATTATAGATGCTTATAGAAATAGTAGAAACGATGAAAGTACGAAAAATAACCAAATAGGAAGTTCGAAAAAGGGAAGAGTATTATGGCCTTCACTTAAAGATAAAGAAGAAATAATTAAAAATCACACTGAAATTGCCATGCAATTAAGACCCACAGACCCTGTTGATATAAATATAGAAACCACTGAAGATGGAGCTGATGATAAAGGTCATATTCCTTCAACGCCAAGTGATAATAGAAAGGGCAGATTGTTCTGGTCATACCCTCAAAGTCCTATAGTTGAAATTATGATGCAAACGGTCGCTGTAAATTATCACCCTAATAATCACAATGACCCATTTGACTTTTTACGGGACTCATATCCGCTGCCAAAAGGTAAATAGACTTGATTTCTTATAATTTCTATTCTTGCTTACAATGCACGAAAGTACCTAATAAGTAAGAATTTTTTTTTTTTGTTAAAATGGTGAATTCGCTTCTAAAGTGCGGTTCATAACCGAAAACTACGGATAAATCTCGGCACACAATGCATACTCACTACGCTATACTTCCGAACTGATCCTCAAACGCGGTTAGGTCACTTTCACCACTTGAAAGTGGTGGTACTATCGCAGGACAGGACGATATTTAACGTGATTATTACATATATTTTTAGGATATACCGAACCAATAGATGAATATGACTACATAATTGTTGGAGCAGGTTCAGCTGGATCTGTATTAGCTTCTAGACTGACCGAAGAGAAACCTAGATCAATGGTGTTAGTTTTGGAAGCCGGAAAAGCAGAAATGTTATTGACAGACATTCCAGCTTTAGGACCTTACTTCCAAAGAACGGATTATGCGTGGTCTTATTCTATGCAACACCAGCCTGGAATTTGTATGGGTAAATATTATCCACAAAAAGAATAATAATTATTAAGTTTAGTTTAAATACAAACAATATTAATGCACTTAAAAATTTATGTACGTTGAACTTTCGCTGCACAGGTATTTAGAAAAGTAACAATAGGTTTGTAGGTACAATATTGACCTAGAAAATAAGACAAAGCAATAGAGACTAAGTGATATATCAAATCACTCATGTGTGGCCATAATCCCAAGAGTAAGTGGTTCCTAAAGATTGATACAATGCCGTATCTAAAAAGGGAAATAAGCACAATATAACTTTTGTATTAGTTATACAGTGTAGTCACTAAAATAATAAATAAATTGTTATTAAATTTTATAAAAATCGATGGGAAAAATAGAGACGCACCCAATTATTTAAAAAAATCTACATACATAATAAAACAAATTACGCATTTGTACATGCATATAAAACAATACCAAGTTCTTTATCGCAAATAATAAATCATCAGCAAAATTTTGTAGAACACTATAGCTAACGATCATTAATTATTATTACTAGGTTATATATAATTACTTAACGTTACCTACCCATTTATTATTTTTTCTATAAATTATCTAGTTGCTTTCGCAGACATGTACATTACTTGTATCTCACAAAAAAAAAATATCAACGTGCTTATACTCGTAATAATCCAGAACTCGTCAAAGCTCTGAGCCAAAATAAAAGTTATTAACTTATAACTTGAGAGATTAAAACATGTCTATAAGTACCAAGCCACGATCACTATATAAGATAAATTATTAATCAATTCATCACTTTAAATTAATGAACCTGTCAAATAGGAAATCCTGTTCGCAAAACGGTGAGTAAACATTTCAAATATGATTAAACGATATTTATTCAGGAATGGAGGAACAACGGTGTCCGTGGCCACGAGGGAAAGCGGTTGGAGGCAGCAGCGTCATCAATAACATGGTTTACAGTCGAGGTCGCCCCCAAGACTGGGATAGAATCTCTCAGGATGGAAATTACGGATGGTAATCATTATGCTAACACAGACAAATGTCTACATGCAGGTGTCGCCTCTGATATGCTAGCCTGAAAAGACGTGTGTGCATTAACCAGAGTTGACAGTTCATACTCCTCGTGTTATTCACACTCAGCTAATTCCAAAACGAAACGAATTTACCTCATTACACATATTTACCTACACAACACACTTTTTCTTTTACTAACTAGACAAACGAAGAATTTAATTTATCTAATATTTCTCTAAATCTACTAATTCCGAAATTCAATACGGATCGCAAGCTGATCATATTACTAATTAATTAATTATCACCGAATCTATCAATCACGCTTAATTATCGAACTATAATAAAATATTCACCGTTTTAACCTCATTCAATAATCATCAATCTCAAAATATATGTTAGAATAATTCGAGATCTGTTTCGAAGTACACTAAGAAAATATTTTGACAAAGTAGACACTAGACAACCAAGACTCATTAAAAATATGCAATACAGCTTTGTCAATATTAAGCAGGCAGTGTACGTTAACAAAATTGACTTATTTAATTTTAACAACAAACTCTCAGAACAATGTCACTTAGTTGCAAATGCTTCAACCCGGCAATAGGGGAAGTGATTACTGCCTGCAGACTTTTCTACTTGTTAGCAGTTGTATTTGCTCATGAACCATTGCTCATTGCTTATCATTAGTTGGGCTCTAGTCATTAAAAAAAAACTTTTATAAATATAAGGAAAATTAGACTTACTTAATTATTTATGTACAATAGTTGTAGATATCATGTGAACATTTTATAAAATTGATGCTTTGCGTTTTACAAAGTTTAGGTAGTGAGAATTATTAACGACTGAGGAAACAGAAACAATAAAGTTTGTTTGACATTTTTACAGGTCTTACAACGATGTCCTCAAATATTTTATGAAGTCGGAGCGAGTGGAACTAAAACGTTATAAAAATGCTCAGTATCGCGGTCGAGACGGGGAACTTACGGTGGAAAATGTACCATTCAGGCAAGTTGTTATGCAATATTCTCATTTTTATATTACTAAAGCATACCTACATTGTACACCAAATGTAACGCCCATGGAAGTATTAGCTGTTTTTCAGGATTATTTTGGAAATAGGTATTTTGAAAGTGTGCTCTGAAAACCCAGATGGTGCGCCATCATAGCAGAGATTACAGTTGCCTGCAAACACTGCTCTTGGAAGCAGTTAACCGCACTTCAGCTTCACATATTTAGGCGGAGTGTGGTCCCATATCGGGCTACCGTAAAAATACTCACTTTTTTCTTATTTACATTTTATGTCTATCTTATTACAGAACCGGCCTCGCTGAAGCATTCCTTGAAGCTGGAAGGATAAATCAAAACCCAACAGTGGATTATAATTCTCCTGAAGGGTTAGGATTTGGATATGTTCAAACAATGGCACGTAAAGGTCACAGGCTAAGTGCAGCTAAGGCTTTCTTACACCCTCACAAGAGGAGAAGGAATTTGCATATCGTAACAGAGGCACGAGCGAGCAAAGTTCTCATAGAACCTCAATCAAAAAGAGCTTACGGTGTGGAATACTTCAGAAATGGGAAAAAATATAAAGCAAGGTGCAGGAAAGAAGTGATTTTATCAGCCGGTCCTGTAGCTTCACCTCAAATACTCATGTTGTCTGGTGTTGGACCTCAAGAACATCTTCAAACTTTAGGTATTCCAGTCATAAAGGATCTTAAAGTAGGAAAAACATTGTATGATCATATTGGGTTCCCTGGAGTTATATTTCAACTAAGTACAACAAATGCTAGTATTTTAGAAGAAAAAGTAGCTACTCTACCTAATTTGATTCAGTGGATGCAATATGGCGATGGTCTTTTCTCTTCACCGTCAATAATTGAAGGAATTGGTTTTATCAAAACTTCGCAATCTGAAGACCCGGAACAAGTACCCGATGTTGAACTGATTAGTTTAGGTGGATCTTTGGCCTCTGATTCCGGCGGTGCCGTGAGAAGAGGAATGAGAATTTCTGATCACACATATTATAGAGCATTCGGTTCTCTTCATGGAAGAGATACATGGTCGGCAGTACCAGTACTTTTACATCCAAGATCTAAAGGCTACCTCGAATTGGCTGACTCTAGTCCATTTAGCTTTCCAAAATTGTATGGTAACTATTTAACAGACGTTAAAGATATTGCAACATTGAAAGAAGCAATACAATACATCATTAGGTTAGCCGAATCTCCAGCATTCCAGAAATATAACCCTAAGCTTCATCTTGCTGAATATCCCACATGCGTCATACATCCTCTTGGATCTGATGAATATTGGGAATGTGCTTTGAGGACAATAGCTACTACACAAAATCATCAAATAGGTACATGTAAAATGGGACCTCCCAGTGATGTCGAGGCTGTTGTGGATCCGGAATTAAGAGTTTATGGAGTAGAAGGTCTTCGTGTTGTTGATTCTAGTATCATCCCAAGGACTGTATCTGGCCACACTGATGTAATATCTATTATGATAGGCGAAAAGGCGTCTGATCTCATAAAGAAAACTTGGTCCAATGTAGTATCATAGGTTAAATTATTATACAAGATTAAAGTTTATTTTGGTCATGAATAAAATTATTTATAATATTATCTACATTTTTCAAATTCCGCAATCTGAACAACCATTCTAAATGTTAATTAACGAAGTAAAGCGCGTAAATTATTCCTTTTAATTATTCGTTTATTTCATTATGCACCCCTTGAAGCGAACGGTTTGCTTAGAAAATGATTTTCTATTAAACCTTAACGTTTCTGTAACCATTGTTTTTAAAGCTGTTTTCTTTACAACACTTCGTTGTTATAAATTGATAACAACATTAATACATTATTCTACATTAGTGAACATACAAAAGACAAATCGATAACTAAAAATATGTTTCTAACGAGTACAATAAAATATATAGACCAGTGTTTATGTACATTTCCGTTACAATTATAATAAAAACAATAATAATAATGATAATAGTTTAGAGCACCTATGCATAATGCATTAATTGAAAGAGTGATACTGATGATGGTTATTGTTATTCGTTATTAAAGTCTATTGTCGCAGAATGTTACCACTACTTTCTTAGTTTACCAAGAGTGGTAGGCAGACTGATGATGGTTATTTGTCCAGTCTGTCGTCCTGGGGCAGTACCACCACTTTCGAATGTAACACCCGTGAAGTGACCTTGTCGCGTTTCGGGAATAGTTTGAAAGTAGCCAGGTATAAGAGAGGAGTGTGCACTGTCAGTCTAGATAGTACATGCTCGTCTCCTCAAGCCGGCATAGTGGAGGCGACTGCAGCCCGTAGAGATTTCTCTGTGGTAGCAGTTGTTTCCATTCATGGACCGCACTCTAGCTTTACATCAGGCGGAGTGTTGTCACATGTCGAGCTACAATAAAAAAAAAATAAAAAAAATAGTCGTGTTTCGGGATCAACTTGAAAGTAGTCGGATATTTCACATTTGTCTCCGCGAGCATGCATAGCGGAGGTGATGGTTGGTTTTGGACTTTTTTTTGTTGTCCCGCCGCGCTGCTGGGAACATAACGCTGGTAGTATGCTGCTATAAAATTCATTATATTTTAATAATACGACGAATTTAATACTATAAGTTCCGGATTTGTAACTTGAATATTAATGAGAGTATCTATAATATAGTTTGCCGACACTGCATAAATTAATTTTCACCTTTAACCTCCGTTGATTCATGTACTTCATCAATTATATCGGGTAACATGACGTGCAGTATCTGCTATTATTCAGATTCTCCCGGCGAACATCATAAAATATCAAGCTCCTTTTTATATTAAAAATGGAAGTGATCCAAAAAAGGCAACCCAGTTTCGGGAGAAAACTATTATGACGTCATTTCTATGAAAAATAAACAAGAGTAAGAAGGGGTTTAATACCTATTTTCCCTTGCATTTACAACACGGGTTAGCGTAGTGTATTCCGCGAAGGTTCATGGGTTTCATTCCCGGTCGAAGCAATTTTGCTTTAGTCAATTTTCATCGTAAAAAAATAAAAAACAATATACTCTTATGTTTCCGTTATACGTGTTTAGATATATGTGTTGTATTTTATTTTTTTTAAATAACTTCGCACCACCACAATCTGAAAAATGTTTAATGAAATGATGAAATGAAATGAAATCTTTATTGCGTGTTTGGTATTAGGTTCTGCCTTTGCAGGCGTACACACATTTATCCGTATTACATAGTTACAGTCATTTATCCATTATTACAAATTGTATTAGTTAATAACATCAAATTAGAATAGATATAATAATAATGGTAATGGAAATCATGAAAAGAAAAAAAAAAGAAAAATAATAATATAATGTCAATATATAAATGTTAATAACTTAAGATTTTTTTTTTATATATTTATCACAAAATATAAATAAAATTATTATTTTTTACCTACGTATAAAATTCTACGAATACGTTCACGCCTATAGACATGCGTAAATCTCCCAGTTTGATGCATTATAAAACTCAAGTACGTCACTTTTCATTCATTTCACTGCAGTTCCCTCCGCTGTGTGACCTGCACCATCCAATAACAGGCAACACTCCTCCCGTCATTCTAAATCACGATTTAAACCGGGATTGTTAATGAAAGCGTGCATTAGGCTCCTGAAGTACGTATACTTATTGTATTAGACATTTTTGTAGACTCGCAAATAACTTTAATTTGCAACTGAATTGACTCAACTAGAACAGCTATTTATTTTAAAGTACTAAGAGGTTAGGAGAAATAGGTCAACTCTTTGTCCATGTTGAAAATAAATGTGAAAGTTTATTTGCATTTTCTTTTGTATGCAGTTTTTTTAATAATAATTTAATTAATGATATAGGTAATATGTTGATTTAACAAATGTTGAATTACTGGGCTCACAGTAGAGAA
Organism: Tinea pellionella; assembly: GCA_948150575.1. Taxonomy (NCBI): domain Eukaryota; kingdom Metazoa; phylum Arthropoda; class Insecta; order Lepidoptera; family Tineidae; genus Tinea; species Tinea pellionella. Next base: position 6,854,483 of record OX411252.1, read on the forward strand.
AACCTGCCTTAGGCCCATGATCATAACCTTTACATCCTAGATCTAAAAATTTCGTTTAAGGAACGTTCGTAATTGTAACAATATTGCCTTTAATAAATAAATAACTTTAGAGACCATCTTTCTTAAAGAAACCTTATACGTTATTATTATTTAAACTGCTTTTTCCTCATATTTTACAGGTTGTTTATTAGTATATCTATAGTATTCATCACAAAGGAAATTGTAATATATTTAAAATTATTTCTTCATCTCTAGAATTCACTTGACATTATGTATGACATTATAGAATATAAAAATATTATTATTATCGTGATCAAATAAATCATCAAGGTTTTTTTGTTATTTTTTTTAACCCAAAGTTGTTCAGAAAGTACAGTTACAATAAAAGCCTATAATTTTGTTTTATCATTTATGAACACGTTATTTATGTATCACCGTTATTAATCGCACGATAACAATAAATAACATTGTAAATAAACTTGAACTTGAAAACGAGTTAAATAACATGTATTTTTTGTTTTATTGCTCTAATTTTCTTTACAAGCTTCGGGAGCTATTATGTGGCGTGTAATAAATTGGTAACCAAATCGAATTTCGTTTATGTGTAACGATAACGGAAACGATTGATGTGACTCCGTGTTCTCAAATTACAAAAAATATTATCGCGAAGAAAAAGAGAATACCCATTCGCCTAAGAGAAATGGGCCCACAATTTTTTTCTCGTGTTTGTCGATGATTTTTAATTAATTTTGTAGAAAAATAAATCTTCATTCCTTATTACTAATCAATTTTAATTTTTTCACCCGGGTTATTGAGTATTTAGATGTTTTCTGATGCAATATTTGAGGTTATTATTATATTAAATTCTTTATGAATTGATGATATGTGTTTTTATGTAATTAAACATCGTCTATTGATTGGAAAATTATGTATTGATATAATTAAAATTAATTGATAAAAAATAAGATATTAATGAAGAATATTGTTTTGTTACAAGACTATTAGATATCAAGTGGGCCCAAAAATGGGCATTCTCCTTTATACCGTTAAATAACTATATTTTTATATATATATTGCATATACCAATATAATCAAAGTACATGAATAATAAATTACGAACGTTTGGCCACGATCGCTTCAATAAAACTATAAATAATATGTAGCATAATAGATATTAAGAACTAAAAAGCGCGTTATGCACGCTCAATTCATAAGACAAAAGCAGTTCATAATATACATACGCTGATGTAATACGCGTACACGAATTGCCCCCCCAGACCGATGAATGAAAACCAGCGCAGTCGCCCCCGTCCCGTTCGAGAGAGTGACGTTCCCATCTCTCCGCGGAAACCCACCCCGTGAATTTCAACAAGTGAGTGTCGTATTTTATTTTTCACGAACTATTATTATTGAGTGTAAAGTGAACAATAATTATGCTTCCAAATAAATAGGTGAAAAATTTATTTTTATCAATTTACAAAAAAAAAATTATTGTGTAAATTTTAGTGTTTTTTTTTTAGATTGACTTTGTCGATTTTAATACAAATTATTCACGATTTTTTCTAATTCAATTCTAATATTTTATTAAGGAAAATATCCGAGCTTTTGTAGTAGTAAAATTATTACGTTTAAGTATATTTGTCGTTAGTTCTATACGAAATTTATGTATGTTAATGAAATAGGTACTTCGTTAACTTGCAAAATTAACAAATTCGTGCCGTATGACATTATGAAGTTTACTTAGACCGTCGCAAGGGAAACGAACATTATGTCGCCTTGTTATATTAGTTTTACATTAAACCCTTAATACCCGTCACATATTGACATTCTTAATGCAAGGTTATTTAGGGAAATATTTACACAAAAAATAAATCGTTTTTCGTAGTAAAATTTGCTACGAGGTTACTAAACAAACCATAAAAATAATTGTTACTTACGAGCTACGAAAAGGACGTAGACGCTACGAGTTGCTACGGGATCGTTGCGGGTGTGAAAATTATCATTAGGTGCGATTCATTAATGTTAGTAAATTATGAAAATAGGGAAATAAGTAATTCAACGAAATTTCTCAGACAAATCTTGTAGAAAACTAAATATAAACATTTTAGCTACATGTATATAAAACAATTGTATATATACATATGGTGCACATTTGTCTCCCCAAGCCGGCATAGCGGGGGTGACTGCTGCCTGCAGGCATGTCTCTCTAGTTGCAGTTGCTAAATTTAATATTTGTAACCTGGAGCTGGGAATCGAACTTGAGTCCTCCACTCTGTGCACGGATGTTCCGACTTTACACATAAATTGCTTCATTTTTAGTTTTTTATTCATTTTTAAATTTTATCTTTTTATTTCATCATAATTTAATAAAAATATACTTATTTAAATTAATAAAAAAACCTAAATATCTGAGAATAAAGTAGTGTAGCAAGGTTAATAGGATTTACGCAAACACTAAGTAATGTTTATTCATAGACGTAAATATTTACAGAAGTTTCGCACGAATGTAAAATCAACGTTTGTAGTTCAACGAAATGAAATACTCGGCCTCTGTGGCGTAGTGGTTAGAGTACCAGTTTGTCACGTGGATGTCTCGAATTTTATTCCAGGTTGAAACAAATATTAATATGAATAATAATTTAAAAAAAAGAAATACGTATATTTTCGAATGTAACAACGTAAAGTAGTCACGTTTCGGGATCAGTTTGAAAGTAGCCAGGTATAACGAGAGGAGTGTGCACTGTCTATCTGGATGGTGCATGCTCGTCTCTTCAAGCCGGTATAGCGGAGGCTACTGCTACCTGTCGAAATTTATCTGTAGCAGTTGTTTCCGTTCATGAACTGCACTCAGGTTGAGAGTACACACTTTTTTCGTTATATCTGGCGTCTTCCAAACCGATCCTGAAAAGCGACAAGGCCACGTCACGGGCATTACGTGGAAAGTGGTGGTACTACCCCATTCCGGCAGACTGGCTAATAACCATCATCAGTCTACCTACCACTCTGTAAATTAATTGTAAAAAAAATATCAAACACATGAATATCCAACCACAAACACAAGCGAGTTGAATCCACGCATAATTAACCTCACTCGGTATAATATAGCAATAAAATTTTAATCTTGTGCATATAGAACATACGAACATAGGAAAAGGAGAGAATTATAATTAATGTTTAAAAGAGACTACACTACAAATTAATCCCAGCGCAACACGGGGCGCCACCAGGCGAGCGGTAGTCGAACTTGCGGTGTTGGGATACAAATAGGCCAACAAAAGAATACCCTCAGCGATCATCTACCTACATACAAACTAACTAGGGTTCACACTTTCGAATTTTTTATAATAGTTCCCATATTAACTTGCGTGTCATTATGCCACGGCTCCAAGGAATTAGCGTTAATGTTAATGGATGCGTCCAACTGCGCGACAATTAGCACGCTAAAAATTAGGGCGTTAAAAGTTTTGCTCGAGCTAGCCAATAGTTTTGACGTTAATAAAATAACATTACCGTAATACTTGAATTATTGCTCTAATTAACGCGTTAAAACGCAGGTGGGGCCGTGTCTTGACCGCACTCTATCTGAGAAGCGCTTATTAAGCGTCGTGTTAGCTCAACGTCAAAACAAAAGAAGAAACCGAGAGGTTCACTCAGGCACAGTGCGGCAAGTGCCGATTGTGCATTGTCGATGGACAAGAAACATTTGTCTCCTTGTCATGGCAGAAATGAGCTTGCAGATATATATGTATGGTTTCATGCTACGTTTGTTACTACTATGAAAATAAATCAATCATAAATAGTATAAGAAATCAAGCGTCACCATCTCTAGAGTTCTTAATAAAATAAAAGCAGTAACTTTTACTTTATTTCATAGTCATATTGACAAGAACAGAATTGAAACTGATATTTATTGTTTGTTAGCATTTTGACAGTTTAAAAGCTATTTGCCTGGAAACTAGGAAAGTGACAGATTTTTTATTTCAAAATACATTAGTTGATGTTATTGGTCTGCAAAATATGAAAATGAAATAATTGATATCTTTAACATTTCCAAATCAACCTATTGCTTTACACTATTCAAAGGAGAGCCTCGTTTTTTACCTCTTACGTCTGTTGATCAAAATAATAATAATAAATTTATTATAGAAAATGGGAGATGATTATATAAAAATCTAACCGGAATTAGGAATTCATTATATTGAATTTATTATGATTATTGATTTACATTTTTTTTAATGCCTTTACTAAACTTTACCTGTATCACAGGCACTGAGCGACCAAAATACATAGATCAACTATTGGTACCGGTCGGAATTTAGTGAGGTTTGAACACGGGTATCATCGATCTTGAGGTTCGAGAGGTACTACTAGGCATCGGCCGCCCTCTAATAAAACATAAATATTGTTTTTAATCAAGAATTTATTATTTATTTATTTATTATTTAGAAGCCGGCATAGTGGAGGCGACTGCTACCCGCACAGCAATCTCTGTAGTAGCAGTCGTTGCCATTCATGGGCCGCACTCTAGCTTTACATCAGGCGGAGTGTTGTCACAAGCCAAGCTACAATTAAAAAAAATTTGAGCCAACCCTAACTGATGAGTGAGAATATATAATATTTTTCCAAGAGAGGCTACTTCATAAATATTGCAAGAAAACTATGAGGAAATCATTATAGTGCTCCTTAAAAGTTTTCTGGAACAATTTATATTAACGTTCGTACCTAGTAAGAGGACGGTTTTACGACACTTCTGCACAAAGGATTTTTTATTCGCCACATTTTTAAATTCGCAGAGTTTAAATTATTATTTTCTTTCGTTTCAAAAAGCTTATTTGCCGAACAAAAACAGTTTTAAGTTTGAAGTAAATACATTTATTATTACTCCATAGTTTAATTTAATCTGCAAACACAGGACAATTGAAAGACCAGAATGCAACTTAGTAACTAAAATTATAATTTGTTATTATTATTAGATTAAGTTTTTTATTTATTTTAGCCCGTCATATGACCGCACTCCGCCTGATGTTAAGCTAGAGTGCGATCCATGAACGGAGGTGACTGCTGTCAGAGAAGCGGATCTGCAGACAGCAGTTGCGAAGGGGGAAAGACGTGGCTGGGAAGGTCGTTCCACAATTTGATGGAACGACAGAAGAAGGATTGCCCGAACCTTTTGGTCCGCGAGGGGATTGTTTCGACAGTAAGGCGATGCATTCGATCGCCAGCACGCGTAGACCTCAAGCGATGTGGAGTAGGAGGGATTAAATCAGTATTAATTTAGCACATTTGTTCATAATGGGAAATATCTTTGGTGGCGGGTATATTTTTTTAATTTTGACGCGACATGTGATGTGATGTGATGTCGACTGGCCTAGTGGTAACAGTGGGGGTCCATGAGCGCCGACGAAGGGAGGTACACGGTGGCCCCAGTTTTTATATCTTGTATTAATACTTCTTCTCTATGTATCTATTTTTGCTTGTCTTTATAAATAAATAAATACGTTCCAAATTAATAATTTAATTAGGACGTAAATTATAGAAATTGTAATTACTGTCAACGATTGTTATTGTGATTGTCCTTAAAAATAACAATTGAATATCTATTTCTTTCAACACAACACACGAATCAAACGCCCCCACTATTTTTAACTGCATGTACTAGACTAGTGCATGCATCATAGATACAGCACAACCAAAGTACATAACATACTTTCATTGGTACAAACAGAATAATAATTAAGTGAGATTCGAACACGGATCTCGTCGATCATGTGTTCACGCCTTTTACTGCTAAAACACTGCCGTCTTTTTGTGTCTATATTTATCCATTTATGTGTTGATAGTGGGTGTGAAACGTGTATTTATAAACTCTATGACATCGGTTAACTCTTGCTATTTAAAACACACTATTTGGTAGGCATGTAGATGGCAGACTAGATAAATACTTCAATGCTTCGACTTACGTGATGTTATTACCTCTATCTTTGTGAATAAGGAGATGATTACACAATATTACACATATAGAATATACAGGTTATCGCACCCTCGAGTCCGTATTTCGATAAATATTCAGGTATAGACACTATTAACGGTAATACAGGTAAAGTGAGTCTGTCGTCCAGGGGCAGTACCGCCACTTTCGAATATTTTAGTTTCCCATGGTTTAATCTGGTATAAGGAAAGGAGCATACACTGTCAACTTGAATAGTGCATTTTTCTGTGTAGTAACAGTTGTTTCAGTTTATGAACCGCACTCTAGCTTAACATGAGGCGAAGTGTTGTCATATGTCGAGCTACAATAAAAAAACATAAATAATAGATAGATTTCATACGTTTTTTTTTTGGTATAGCGTGTGAAAGGACGCGTGTGACGAGTGCTCGTTGCTGCGTCACGCAAACCTCCCCGTGCAATTTTATAAATGGCTTAACGTGTTGGCATACTCTTGAATATTGTGATCAAATATATTCATGTTATTTTCGATGTTTTCATCCGAGTCATATCAATTTAGTTCCATTAAGTTTCGTTAAGTTGATGAATACTATTATCTACTCTATTAGCGAAAATATATATTTTTTAAATTAATAAAATATAACATTATTCTTGTTACACTATCACTGTTATAATTGTTATAATCGATAAATCAAAAATTCATATTTAGTGTTTCTGAGATTTTATGCGATATTTTATATTATATTATACCTACTTTATTTTTATAATTTCATTCCGCCAATACGAAAGTTTTGCTGTCATTGTGGTCACAAAAAGAGTTTTCGATAAACAAGTTAGTGAAGTACATAAACTCTTTTAATTAAATTAAAATGTAGTGCACTTTTGGTATAGCTAACACCTACCTTTCACTTTTTACATTTCTCTTTGTGATTTACATATCAAGTGAAATTATAATTATGAAAAAAGAGTCAAGAATAGAGCACCCGTTAGTGAAATAATATTTCATGCCGCTATGGCCAAATGTAAGGTGTAAATAAACTGCAAAGCTGTGACAATTTTCGCTACTTTTACGACATTACGTGAATTGAGGTTACTCAAGTTTTCCTTGTAATGTCGCAAAATTGTTACCGTTCAGGGAGTTTTTTACCTACTTTTTAGTATGGTAGAGAGTTTTTTTATTACATCTACAAGTATTTTTTAATATTTTGTTATTTTTTCCTCTATTTTTTTTTTGTTAATATTTATTTTATTAAATATTAACAAAAATAACCTTATTATATTATGGTTAAAAAACGGCCGTGGTCTAGCGGTACAGGACGGTACTTCGGTCGGTCAGTACTATGTTACAAACACTAGCTTAGTACAGTCATTAAAAAAAAACTCAACTAATCTAATAATATTGTGGACAAAATTTATTAAAAAATATGAAAAAGAAGTGTCTATCAGAGGGGCATATTGTTACAGTTTGTATGTAAAACTTAAATCTCAAAATATCTTGACATTAACAACTCAAGAATATCAAATTGAACAATAAATCAAAAACAAAACATGGGCTTTGAGAAGACATCAAGCGGACCATAAATTTTCAATTCTCATAGCAGAACTATAAAACACCAAATCACGTCCGGAACAAGGCAGGTAAATTTATCAGACTAAGGTTTTGTTAAAGGATTAGTCCTCTTAGGAATATAAAGTTTGACCTCTAAGTTAAAGTCGAGGGTAGAGGGTTTTTCTTTATTAACACTTCGTTCTCAAGTATTCAAAATAATGATTATGATATTAAATCATTGCTAAGTGCATGATTTAATCAAATTAATTTGGTTAGGTTAGGTTGAAACTAAAACGATCGATAAAAAAACGCGAAAGAGAGTATAGCGTATTTTCAATTTAAAATTCAAACTAAGGGTGGATACTGATTACATATAACACGTATTATGCGTGACTTACACAAAGCGTTGGCATATATGAACAATTTTGAACATACTGGTATGCATGTAATCGTTAGTTATATGCATTACAATTGTTATAATGTACTTCTGAACACATGACAAGCTACGACATTGTCACTTGACTTTTAAATTCAATAGGACTGAATTACTTACATGAGTACAGTCCCAATCTGATTTACAGGTTAAATTTTATGGGTACAACGGGCATCAAACCTCGTTTTTGGTTAAGGTAAGGAATATGCTACCAAAACATGCCTCCTTTCACGCCAGCTAAACCTTTCAGTCGGTAAGATTGATAGCTAAGCATTGCCCAGGCCTTTAAAAGAAAACGCAATGAGGCCGCGCCTTGGACCAAAATAACGCCTTTTCTTGAAACGCAAAAATATTTTTCGCATACCGCTCCGTCTTAGTTTAGGATCCTTATTCCATAAATATTATCGAAATTGGAAATAATCTTTTTCTATTTTTGGTTTAAATAATAGTCAAATTAAGATAGAAGTGAATAAAAAGTATTTTTAGTTTAGAAAGAGCGGCCGTGGTCTAGCGGTAAGACGCGTGAACTCACGTTCGATGAGACCCGTGTTCGAACCTCGCTAATTCTCGACCAGTACCAATGTAACTTTGTTATATGTACTTTGGTCGCTCAGTGCCTATAGGCACTATTAAAGAGTGGTAGGCAGACTGATGATGTTATTAGTCCCGTCTGCCGTCCTGGGGTAGTACCACCACTTTCGAATGTAACACCCGTGAAGTGACTTTGTCGCGTTTCGGGAATAGTTTGAAAGTAGCCAGGTATAATGAGAGGAGTGTGCACTGTCAATCTAGTAGGTACATGCTCGTCTCCTCAAGCCGGCATAGTGGAGGCGACTGCTGCCCGCACAGGTTTCTCTGTAGTAGCAGTTGTTTCCATTCATGGACCGCACTCTAGCTTTACATCAGGCGAAGTGTTGTCACATGCCGAGCTACTATGAAAAAAAAAATAGTTAGATAAATAGTATGTATTCATAAGTCAACTTCAAAATAATATGACAATACCGATCCATATTCTACGTTCTATTTTCTGAATCAATGAATGCACTAAATTGACCTAAATAAATATGTGTATCTACAATTATACGCTACAATTTTTGTTAAAGTAATTTTTTAAATTAATAAAAAAAAATACCAATTGCAATATGTTTGGAACGAATATAGTTTACTTTTTTAAATTATTACTTATCTCTCTACGGAAACACAAATTTTTTTAAAGCTTTCACAGCTCATTTTTCTGAGTTTGTTTTAAACACTATACCTCTTCATCATCATGTTCATAATTATACACCTAAACTTCCTTGTAAATCAATCTATCTATTGGTGAAAATCAAATCAAAATCCCAACACAAGTTTCTGATAGATTAGCACGTACAGAGATCCGCCGGGCTCTTTTATAAAATTTGTGATGATTCAAATAAAACAATTATATAAATGTATAATTTATAAATTATCCGCAACTTCCTTTGTGTTGTAATAAACTGGATATATAAAAACCTTGATGAAAAATTCACAACTTTTGTAATTGGTCAAACGGTGTGTCTCAAACAGATATTCCAGCATCTATTTTAAGATCTAAAGATTCATTAAAACTGTTTTTTAGCTAGACTAGCACGATTATTAAATTTCACAACAAATAAATAAGTCTCAAAAATAAACCTTATTATCCATATAATCCGTTTTCAAGTTTTGACCCAACAATGCCATGTTTACGAAGCACTCGGAATCGGCCACAAGTATTTTCATCTCGACCCTCTCTCAAAGCTCACAAGTTTTATGACTTTTCTAGGATAACTCACCTGCGTGGGATTACAATACGAGGTTCTAAGTAATTAAGGCAGCTTGTAAACTTTTATTTGTTGCCAAAATCCGACCGCAGTTTTACGCTCTAGCTAGACTATATAAATAGAAATGTAATGAGATGCATAGTAAAAGTTATTTATGTTACTGAACAGTGTGTACATGTATCTCAAGTCGGCATAGCGAACACGACTGCTGTTTCAGATCTACTTCAGTGACAGTAATACCAGGGGTTGTCAATTTAAAGAGTAATAGACAGACTAATGATAGTTCTTAGCCCAGTTTTCCTAAATATATATAGGAGACTAGATAGGTAACTAGCGGGTTTGCGAAATCGTCATAAAATTAACATATTTTTGTTAGTGTTAAAATAGATAATTTGTTTTAAAATCGACAAAATTGTTACAAAGATATTGCCATAAAAATAATATTAACTTATTTGCCAATGACTCCTACATGTAATAAAAGATGTTAGCAAGATTTTATGTTACTTTGTAAAGTTTGTGTGTGGGTGGTAATGATCTGTGGGATCAGTTGATCCTGTCGAGTGACTGAGGGCAGACGGCCAAGGTGCTGGGGAGAGCAATGGCGGCCAGAACCGGACGTGGCCGAATGCTCTCCATCTTATTCAGCACCTTGCTTCTTGGGCGAGCTATTGCAGGTAAGATTTACTTACATTTATTGCTTCAAGTCTGAACTATAGAGAAAAATATCCTGAATAATATTTATAAAAAAATTAATAAACTATTTAGTGAGATAACTCCATATATAAACCAATCTTTCTACATTTTTGGTTCAAAACACAGTAAACTAAAATATGTAAAGGCAATGGGAAATTTTCTGTAGTATCTAATGCGCTATTTTTAAAACAACTGATATTAAGAGTCTTATAGAAAATGATGCTAAAATGATAGAAAAATAATGATAATAAAAATTAAAGCTGTTGAAAATGGCTTCATGAGGTCATGTTTTGTACTAATCTGTGATGTATGTACTTTTTTAATCAGATAAAAATTCATCGGTGAAAATAAAAACTACTTTAACCATAAAAAAAAATATTGAAAATCGATAACAAATTTAGATCCTAACAAGTTAATGAAATATTTATTCAATGTATTTATTCTTATTTATTTCAAACGACCCTGGTCGTTCAAAGCTATGTCTGTCCTTCATTGATATACATATTAATTAATAAACATAAATAATTAATTTGTCTATTTTTGCTGATAATAACATATCTAAATCATTTTAATTGATAGTTTATTAATTTGTATTATATTTGTACATTTAAAAATACAGTTACGGACCGAACTTTAACCTAAAATGTGTTTTTACGTCCCCAAAGGATAGAGTATTTAATTTTTATACAATGAAAGTCGTAAAAGTTTATTTTTCTGATAATAATAGACTATCAAGTTTCCCGAAAAAACTTTATAATTTAATTTACTTACAAGGAAACCCACACGAGATTATTTCTAAAAATAAAGATATAAAGAACCTGATTATTATCATTCAGTAAGTTTACTTTTGTTTAATATATTTATTTATAATTAGATTTTATTATTTCGTTAATTTATTTTTCTATAAATTTAAATTGAAAAGAGGAAAATAGAAATAACATTTTTTTTTTTTTTCATTTTCATTATTGGAGTTGTTAGTACTATTATTTACCTCACGCTTATATCGCTATCGGGGTATACAGAGACTGCGGAGCGTCTGCGACTTCTCTCTCGACATACCACTATAGCCTACATATCTTTCATCTGATTTTTATTTATTTATTTTATTTTTTAAATTTATGCAAGTTAATTAGTCTGACTGCGTACTTGAGAGTCAAAGTAGTCATTTTTGACGTCAATTAATCATTATTTGATTGTTGTAAAATGAAAGCCTTACAAGGTCGACGCTTTACGGTTGCTATAGATATCACTCTTTAAAACAAAGCTATTATAATAGTTTTGAAGTTGAAATACACGCGACGCGACGTTGATACTAATAAAATTATATATTTTATTTCAACACTGTGTGCGGTACGGTTAACGCACCAGTGCAGCAGTGTGTTACGCGGAGGTCAATCGGGACAAGAGTAAGACCCGAAACTAATGAATACTGTTTTTTTTTTTTTTTTTTTTTTATTCAATAGGGAATCGAACCTGGGACCTAACACTTTTTTATCCCAGTTTTCAAGGAAGAGTTTTTAATGGAAAAAATACACTGATTAAGGAAAATATAATATATTTAAAATAGCTCTTTAAAATTGAGGATCATTAAGGTTACGAGTTGAACAAAACAAAATGTGTTATTCTTGAAATTTTAAAATTAGATTTAAACCTATTTGTCTCGCGCCATAATATAATGTACTTACATTGGTAAAATGGTTATAGTAGATTTTAAGTAATTAACACAGAGATATTAATAATATAATTTACTTTAAATACTGACATTTTAATATATTTATTCCGGGATGGTCAGCGACTATAGGATGCCAAGGAATACTCTCTTTACTTAGTTTATATATCCAATCTTCTTATTAATTAATGCACATCAGTTAAGTGCCCTAACTGCTAAACTTCTATTTTATTTTCTACCACATTATACAAATTAAATTTATAAAAAAAAGGTTTTCAAATATATGTATACTATATACGTATAGATATTTTTGTATTTTAATAAAACAAGAATCAGTATAGTCGGTCGTTAAAGTTTGTTTTGGGGAAACAGCTTTAGGACTAAAATTGCGGCCTCGATTAGTTTTCGTATGTGCTCATTTACAATACATTTTCCCAGGCGTGTAACTTATTAGTGGTTCATAATAAATAATTAAAGCTAAATGTGTTTGTTTGTAATTGTGTAACTTAGTTTTAATTGTTTCTGTGTAGTTTCATTATTAAAATTAAAAGTTTATGATTTACATTAATTTAATAGGATATCTGTTATGTTTGGTAGATGTTTTTTGCTACACTACAAGAAGCAAATTTTTTTCGTTTGTATTTACTAATTACTAAATCTTTTTATATTTTGGTCTTTCTTGACTTATTTCTGTAGCAAAATGTAGTTGTAGAATCATTCACAATGTAAAAGGACCGAAGCAAACCTGTTTACAATGAATAGTTTGATTTGATTTGGTTTAATTTGAATGGAAATAAAACATAATTAACATTGTTTAGTTAATGTGTTTTTTTGACACTTTTGCATTTCTTTTTCTTTTTGAATATGCTTGTTCCTTTCTTGATTTATTGTTTTACTTTTTGTTAGTACTTTCTCGGCACTATTAGTCTACTATTGGTTTTTTACCTCTTTTTCGTTAAAAATCTACTTTTTTATATAACGACTGTTGCCAAAATAATGATCCTCCAATGTCATTTGGTCACAAGCATTAGCTCGTTATAGACTTATATGTCTATAATGAAAGTTGATAATGGTAGGGGTACAACCTTTGAATGAATATTATTGGTCATTGTAACATTGGACAAATCTAGATTTAACTTTTATTAAAAGCAAATTTCTAATGCCACTTCTGTACTAACCAAAAAATCGGTGGACGATATGTCGGCCAGCGTCGGCAGTCGAAGGCACCTACCATACTGCTATTTAAGTGCATACATAAACTGTCGAATCGTGGGCCCGGATGTGCTGAAGTTTCAGTTTTCTTTGTTCAAAGTAGAAGTACAGTAGAGTTTTATTACAAAGTTTTATGGTGGCACAGAAATATAGTCTTTACAACCCTACAAGGTTTTGTGACGCTGAAATTGCGTCAGTGTTACCACGTAGGCAATTACACCTCTCACCTTCCACTAGTAGGGTTGATAGTAATTTTTTTTATTTATTATTAAAAAAAAATTGGGCATGGGTATGGAAATAGACCCCCTCTAGTACGATGTATCCGTAAATGTACTGACTTTTTGTTATTTAAATATTTCCCGAAAAAAAAACCTGAAAAAATCACATAAGCTTCTATATTCAGGTATAAAATCACTTAATTCACAATTTAACAGATGACTTTCAATTCCATTCACAAAAAGGGCCCTAGGATGCCATGGAATTAATTTAAATTTTATTAATGATACCATTCATTCATATTCAAATCAACAAACAATGGAACGCTTTCGAAATTGAACGTGAAATTTAACGATCTCTCTATTATTCATAATAAAAAAAAAACATTTTTCGGGTTCACCGACCACCAAAACGAAGAGGAGATTGGCTATTGTCGATGTCTCCTTTTCCCCCATCTCTACTCTAGTGGATAATTACTCTAAAAGTTTAAAAGATTTAATTTTAAAATCAAACATTCAAGTTGGTGTAGAAATGAGATCGTAATAGATAACTTCCATGTTCGAATTTCCCAAAAAATGCGCCAATGGATATGTAGCTTAGTGGTCAAAGCATCCGTACGCTAACCGGAGGGCGTGAGTTCGACAACACCTCAGCTCAGACTGTTGTATACACGTTGATTTATTTCAGTTCATAATTTAATTAAATATGAAACTTATTTTGCACAACCATTTTCTAATTTTACCTGTGAGCGTTTCACTCAAGTGCGTTTTCAATTAATACTACCTCGACCTATCTATAACATTTGCCATAATTATTATGCGACCGTTACCACAACGAGGTGTGTCGGCACGCGAAACACTCGTAACCTCAACCATTACATACGCACTCCTATTTTAACTAATTTCCTTACTTGACACATTGAAACTAAAGCTTTTATGCCTGTTGACATTGTTCAAGTAACGTTTCAAGTCTAAGTAAAACATAAACATTATAAATATCAACTACAAGAGCAAGAACTGTTTGCGGTAATAAATGACAAAATGATCTCCAATGATTTATGCCTGTAATGGTACACGTAGGAATACATACAGTTATAAATCATATAAAAATATAAAAAAACTTATAGTATATCTATATTTACCTGTGACGTGACTGAATAAATATAATTCAATGTCTAAATCAGAAAATTTAAATTTAATTTAAATAATTTATTTCTAAACTTTATAACTCAGCATGTTGATAAAATTTTATAATAAAATACAAAAAACAGTAACAACAAAGAACATATTTAATAAGAAACCGTTTTGCATAAATAAAGCTTATTTACTGAGTGACAGAATATCTGAATTATCTCGCAATAATGTGTGCTTCTCTCACTTCCATTTTGCGGTCTCTGACAAAGGTAACATGTGTACATAAAATTGTTGTTAATTAATGAAAACTTTGCAATTAATATCTAAGTGAAATAAAATTCTATAGCTTTGTTATTAAATTATGATGAAAACTGAACTAAAAATCTATTCTAACACGACAGCCTGAGCTGAGGTGAAATTTGATCCTTTGCGCACAAATGCTCACTTTTTTCTGTTCAGTTTCATCACAAATCAATAATAAACGAATGCAAGATTTTACATGACAAAAAATTAATGAACAATATAACTTTAAAGTATATGTATAACAACTTATCTTTTAAATTATTTTTTATGTATAACTTTATGGGAAATAAAAATCATAAATTTTGATTATAGCGATAATTTTTGTGTAACTCCTTTAAAAACAAAATTAAAAAACTTTCAGACATTTACAGTTTTTTTCGTTCAATTTTTTAATAATTCGATAACAACATCTACAATTAAATTACTTTATTTCTTAAAAAAATAGATTGAAAAGAGGCGTGACATCTATCAGCAATTTATTACAAGATAGTACAGTGTTAACTCGAGAAAATTGCGAAATCAGAGAAAAAGTTATTCCACAACTACGTTTTCTAAATCGCTTCGTTTCTCGTACTACGTGTATCTAGTAATTTTCTTATCTTAATTTTCACACTCTGTCTAGACGAAAATAACATCCAGTGAATGCACTCTGTATATGATCAGAGTTATAAAGAGAATGTTACTCTCATAAGCTGCAAGAAAAAGTGAGTATATAAAAACGTGATATTGTATGTTTCTAGTTATAGGTTATACACACCTACCTACTTAGATACATTTATATTATTATATGTATATGTAGGAATGGGAAAAACGTAATTTATTGTCTTTTATTTCCCTTCAAATTTTGGGGGTTTGTGTAAACCTATGTCACATAAAAAAAAGAAAAAACAGAGCGACCGTAGTCAATGAGACCCGTTTTCAGATATCGCTAAACTCCGGGACCAATATCTATGTTACACAGCTATGTGCTTAGTCTTAGACTAGACTAGACTAGCTTTAATATAGGTATTTAAAAAAGTGCCAGTTACGAAAAAAATTATTTGATTCCCCGTGACTTGCTTTTTTTCGGAATATTTGTTAATAAATATTACAAATAAACAATTGTTTCGAACGCCAATCTAAACTGGAATTTCCGCGTTACGATTGACCGAGAAATATATCTAAAAAGTGTTATAATAATAATATGAAATATTTATATTTTCGAAATCAAAATAAACCTTTAGGTATATCCATAATCCTGTAGCTTATCCAAGTGTAATCGTAATTTATATTCAAGATTATAAACAACAATATGATTTGTTATATTTACATCTAATTAATTATCTTTGCCTATTCTATAATTCTCGATATTACTCGTACCTATCTTAAATACAGACTTCAAAATATTAATTAGGCAAAACAAATCCATTAATAAAAATATAAATAACGAAGGCCTAGACTGTGCAACCATCGAACAAAATAATATGAAAAGATAAAACCCACGAAGTGAACCGCTCAACTTGAAGTTAGCTGAGCGTAACGAGTGTGCTTTGTTAATAATAGTGTATATTTTTCTCCACAAGCCGGCATTGCGGAGGAGACTGGTGCCTGTATACATTTAATTTTGTATTATATTGTATTGTACCAATTGTTTCCACACATGTATCGCACTCTAGCTTTACGTGAAAGCCAACACCTGAGCGTCTATACATTTTGTTTTACAACATTGTTTGAAACATAGCAGATTTATGTTGAAATTAAGTAATTTTATAACTTTCACAGCACTAATATTATCGCAAATCACTATAATAAACAAATAGCTACGGCACAGAATATATAAAATGCTTGTGAAATATAACCAATATAACCAGTTTAAAATATGTAAATTACTTAATTTCAACATAAATCTGCTATGTTTCAAACAATGTTGTAAAACAAAATGTATGGAGGCTCAGGTATTGGCTTTCACGTTAACATCAGGCGGAGTGTGTTCATATATCGAGCTTCTATAAAAAAAAATACGTACAGGAAAATAGACAAGTTCTGTAATAAAATTATTAGAAACAAAAACTCCTTAACGTTGTAGCGAGTGGCTGCTTGATGTTAAGGTAACGATCGCACTACTTACTCCTAAGTAAATAAAGTAGAGTAGGCGTGAGATAGAATTAAACAGGCATTGTTCTTCGTGGAGAAAGATACAAAGAGCTGTAGTTATTTAGGTACGTTCCCTCCCTACGGATACTATTGTAATCTTTTTACATAGAAATCTAATTATGTTTTTTTTTGTTTTATTATTTAATGTTTTTGATAATAAAAAATATAGATAATTATTTTTGTGATGATGATTAACAACACAACGTATTATTAAATATTTTTTTTGTATATGTAGATATAAAAGTGATGGTTGTTCACAAAGCTAATTCATCGGCCATGGTTGATATAAATCAAAATAAACACAAAGTGAAAGGAAGTAATTTTAATTTGAATTGTTAAACTTCACGACATCCTCAATCCCTTTGTGTTGGTCAAACATTTCTACCAGCTAACAACAAGCGTCTAAATAAAAAAGCGAGTTAAAAGTAGAAGAGACACAAAGACTGTCCACAATACTAAAGAGGTTTGGTTAAACAAGAATTATGGCCACTAAAAAGTCCCCTGTTTTTAACCGTTAACCCTGAGCACTAAAGTACATGAAATGCTTTACCGAATAAGTGAATGTTGCAACTTTATGTAAGTGTGTGTAACGGGACATCTGTGTGCGTGTAATCTTATTTTCACGACACAATTCCTTTGAATTTATCCCCAGCGTCTGTACCCGTAGAAAATAGTCTCTCAAATGTATCGCTGGAGAAATACTTATTCGTGAAATCCTTTTTTAGAAAACTACTTTTATAATTTTAATAAGTTCGCGTGTCTTTTTCCTTGATAATGCTATAATTGTTTTGTTTTCGTTTAGTGAGTATTATAGGACAATAATTGTTTACAGTGATTAGCTTGTTGGGTCTGGCTTATACGTTTGGGGTCACAGCATCGTACGTTTTATATAATGTAGTTACTTACTTCAAGCGATCACACTCCTTCTGATGTTAGTATTAAGTTAAGAAAAACATCTGGAGGTAGTATTCACCTCTGTTGAAGTGGTTACCTCTGGTGGTAACTTGAAAGTGGTGGTTCTAATCCATGGTACTCGTATAACCATCATCAGTTTGTCTACCGCTCTTTTTAAATATTGTTTTGTTTTTGTGTAAAAAGTATTGTAATTCAGATGAATAAAACTAAATATTTTAAGCAAGTTACAATTTTAGAGACGAAATCGAGTCAAAACCTACAAACTGTTCTTGTTTTAGTTTTCCCTTGGGAAGTACGCTGTAAACCGGAATAAAATGTCACCAGGATCTTAATCTAGAATTCACACTGTGTAAAATTTTATCTGAATTTGGTTATTTCCTTCTTAAACAGATAAATACCTTTTTTAAATTCAAACGAAATTATTATTTATCTATTTTTAATGTACATAAAATATTACCATGTATAATTTCAAAAGAAAATAAAAACGACTAAAATCTTCTTTATAAAGCGAACAGAATTTTTAAACCGGTCTGGTATTATCAGAAATATC
Organism: Tinea pellionella; assembly: GCA_948150575.1. Taxonomy (NCBI): domain Eukaryota; kingdom Metazoa; phylum Arthropoda; class Insecta; order Lepidoptera; family Tineidae; genus Tinea; species Tinea pellionella. The sequence continues at coordinate 6,873,020 of OX411252.1, forward strand.
AAATAATTAAAAAAGAATCATTAAGGTAGGTTAATATAGAGTGGCAGGCAGACTCAGGGTTGCCTGAAGACGGCATAGCGGAGGCGACTGCCTTTAATATGTAATTAGGATAGAATACGGATTAGAATAGTAGATAATTGTAATATAAGTATGTAATCGTATGTAAATTTTCAGTTAAAATTTCCTAAATAAGGAAATTACTATCAAGTTTTATGCTAAGGTTAAATTACAATTTAATCAATACATAAGTAGTTAGATAAGATAGTATATTGCATGTAACAAACATTGCGTGACTTACCTCTGCTGAATGTTAGAAGTTTTGCGTTCATATAATCATCGGGAACCAAAACAATAAACATTTCGTTAGACTTTTGTTAATTAAGGTTTTATGAACACAATTCAAACTTAAAGACACGAGTAACATTATGTACAATATGAAATGGTTTATGTTTACGCAAAGAGTGGTAGACAGACTGATAATGGTAATTACCCTAGTGACCTAGTCGCGTTTCGAAATCAGTTTGAAAGTATTTATAACGAAAAGACTGTCAACCTGGATGAAGCACATTCGTCCCCTCTAACCGATATAACGGAGGCGCACTGGAGGTGGGACCGCACTCCTGCTAATATAATTCATCCTGTTTGGGAAATCAGATAAATCTAATTCGTAAGCATAAAAAGGAACAGTCTGAGCACGAATGTGTAAGTGCAAAAGGGCGCACAGCTCAGCATGTGCTAACGACCTATACGAGGCAGATCGTAGCGCTGATTTTGAAAATACAGCGGGAGTTATAATTTAAAAAAGAGTGACTGGTAAGTACGCCACAGGGTTAAAAAACGAGAGGTGTTCGTTACCTATTGAATACTAGAACTAATTAGATACTTAAAAGCCAAGTGTAGCTTTTAGAAAAGATGTTACTAGAAAAGTTTTTAAACGAAAGAATTTTGACGCAGTCACGTGGAGCGCCAATGCCTGAGTATCTTAGTTGTATTCTGAATTAGGAATACGAATGTGCAGGTCGACAATCCTTCTCTCGTTATATCCGGCTACTTCCAAGCTGCAAAAAAAAACTGAACTGGTGGCACTACCCCGGGGCGGCTAACAACAGCTTACCACACTTTAAAGAATTGCTTTTTATTGATTTTCTTAAGTAGTTTAGTAAATATAAACAGTTCCCACCAATAGAACGTTTAGTAACTTTTCATATGAATACTATCCACCGCTGCCACAGGGGATAATATCCGAAAAACTTTCTTAATATTACAATGCCTGTTAATTTTTATGTGAACAATATTATAACGTATCGTCACGAAATAGGGATGAAAATGTGAATTTAAAACATAAATCTAATAATATAGTAATTTTAAAATATATACAATAAATAAAATAAAATAATTTATATATAGATTTTATTTTATTAGATACAGGGACAACAAATAAGATGAATTGAAAGATTTTTTTGGGTCAATGGCTTTACAATTTTATAATTATTTGTTACAGAAATTACCAATAAACACATTTAAAAAATAATCCTTGTAATCGTAGTTTCAAATTTTGAATTGCGAACGAAACCATGTATATTCATAACATTTAATATTAGAAAAAATTATTGTTGAACCCAGAGGTTAAACAATTATTTATATCACTTTATACAACCTTCTGTAAACCGCAAGGAGTAAGAGTAACAGATAAAAGTTCAAAAAACACGCGACACTGAAGTAAAGCTTAACAAATCCTAGATTTATGGAGCTCCAGCAAATGCTCACGAGGGATTTCCTACTGAACTAAAGTCTTTCTTTTTTAAAAGAAAATCGCTGAGATGTAATGTCAGTATTCTCATTAGAATTGTTTGTTACTAAGTTTTAAGAAAACTACTTTTTCAACATATTTTATTATTCTGAATTTATTTATATGTAATTGCTATTCCTTTCATAACGCTAATTAACTATCTCTCATTATTAATCAACTTTTTAATGACAAATTAAATTAACAATTTCCATTACACACAAGTACCGGTTTCAAATGTAAAACCTGTGAAGTAACTGCCTACAGAATTTTTTCTGTTTACGTTCATAGAAACCACATTCTTTATTAACATCAGGTAGAACACTGTTTTTTATGTCTTGTTTATTGTAGTACATGACAAAATCCCGCTTGATGATGTAGTAGTAAGAGTATGATCCATGAACGAAAACACCTGCTATCACGGAGAAATTTCGACAGACAGCAGTCCCCTCCACTCTGCTGATTTGAGGGATGAATGTGCACCATCCAGTGCACACTGCTCTCATTATACTTCGCCGCTTTCAAACTGAAACGCTTGAAAGTGGTATACCCCAGGAAAAGTCCAACAATGAAAAAGAAAACCGTTGTTTCGATTCTTCCACACATCTTATTATTATATTAATACAATACAATTGTCACGCCTTATTCCCACAGGGATAGGCAGAAACAACGAACCTTGTTATTATAGTTCTCTATATAGAATATTGCGCACGACTATAAAAGATGGAAGATAATCCTCAAGTGCAGATTCACGTGCACCAGTACGCGGTATACATCAGGCTTCGTGGATTACTAACGGCTTTAGTTTGGAAACCTGAGCTTTTGTAGACTATATTCACGTCTGAGGTCGTGACCGTGCAAACCTCTGTAAGAAATTTTGTCTTAATTTTAGACAGTATAATGCAATGTCACCATAGACGGTACACATTCATTCCTCTACTTAAGCTGGGCACAGCAGAGGACTGTTGCCTGTGGTAACAGTTGTCTCCGCTCATGGATCGCACTATAGCTTTATAGAGTTTACTTCGAACTATAAATAAAAAAACTAGTTTTTTAAGCGCGCTTTGCAAGCGCTGGGAAAGCTTAGTAGTTTTGAAAAAAAAATGTCTATTTCGAAATTAGAGGCTATTTCCTGCAACTTTTGTTCCAGAACTTCGGCCCTATCTCGTTCCGTTCCGGAGATATAGCGAACGGATTTCTTGAATATTTCGCATTTTTCCGAATGTCGCATAGGCCTCCTCTATACGTATAAAAAAAATCTCTAAACCCCGGCAAGTACTTCAAGAATGATTTAATCGAACGATTGTGGTAATCGAATTTTATATAATATGATAGCTAAAATTTGAAAACCTTGAATTCATCTTAAATGTATATCTACATCTTCTGTTATATTAGGTAAAGTTAAGATAATGCCACAGGGGTCCATTCCATTTTAACTACGCTTTATTATACCAATTTTACATTTACGATTTGGAATCACGTTCTGGTTTTGTTAGTATCAAAGTTTACATTTGAAATTTTAGTTTAATATTACTTATAATTTTATATTTCATTAAAAATATTATCGATTTTTTACAATAAAATACGAGTATTATAATATCTGCATATTCTACACACTTGTAACGAGATAAGTGTGCACTATTAATCTGGATGATGCATATTCGCCTTCTCAAACTGCCACAACAAAACACACACTTGAAATGTTATTTATTAGCCGGGGTATTTTTTTTTTTGGCGTTCGATCAAAAATTAATCAGAATAACCGCGATTGTAAGCTGCATAGAATTATTTAATTCATTTAATATTTAGATTAATAAATGAGAGATAACAACGGAAATTATAACAAAATATTGTCTTTTATGTAAGTTAAAGTTTAATGTAATTTAAAAGTTTTGGTGTGCAGCTCGACCATACTGAAGGCGTCTGTAGGAAGGCGAGTACGATTAGTTGGTAAACTGCGCTAAGAGCGGTTAACATGTTTAAACTTCAGTAATTATTCCGCTAACGGAAATGTTACAGGCTCTTGGGTTTCTCTTATTTGGGTCAAGGAATGAAAGGTAACAACTTATTTTGCTAAATTTTTGTATACTTGATTGCGGTTAAGTTATTATTTATTATGGATTAATATTTCCACCTTTTTTTTTTGTCAACAGCCCGCCTGATGTTAATTAGCTAGAGTGCGGTCCATGAACATAAACAACTGCTACTACAGAGAAATTTCTGCAGGCGGCAGTTGCCTCTGCATTGCAGCTTAAGGAGACGAATATGTACCATTCAGATTATAAGCTTAATAGAATACAATTCAAAATTAAAATAAATAACATACACGATGAACACGGGACCTACGCTTTTGAAATCGAGCGAAAATATTTATAAAAAATAAAACAAACATAACAATGGGGAAAGTATTCATGTAATTTATTATTTTTAAATCAAATACAGGCAAAGAAGTTTGTTATTATCATTACATTTGTTTTGTAACAACCAAGATGAAAGCAAACTTTGTTAGATATTTTGAATTTGTTATACACTTAATAACATTGTATACGGTTTACCACTTTTTACATAATGTTTATTTTATCTTCATGAGTGCATGGATTAACACTAATGCCTGCAAAGTAACCACCAAGTAGGTACATGCACGCATATGAGTCGGCCCCGTCTCGTCGGTGCATACTAGTCAACTGAAGCCGGCATATTGGAGGCGACATTCATCTGGCGTAGAAGCTGTCTTCATTCTATGAATGCACTCTCATCTAACATCAGGCGGAGTGCGCTGTGCAGCCATATGCAAACCACAATAAATAATTGTATAGATATCCAAAATTTGGCGTCTGAAAATGAGTTGCTCTTGAGAGTGGGTAATAATTCACTCTGAGCACGTTATATGAGATAAGTTTATATCTCAAGGCATATACATCTGAATTGAGGCCGCATAAACTTTATGTACAAGTGAAAATAATTCCGACTCGCTTAAATTACGAAGAGTCCCTACATTAAATCTTAATAACTAAAAATGTCTCTACTTTCGATTTTATATGCTTTTAATCACTGATATATACAACTAGATGTCTAATAACGCTCCCAAAGTGACGCGAGCCACAGCCACGTTTAGGTTTTCTTTCAGTTAATGTTTGACTTGACGGCAACATAGTCAAATCGTTTGAAGTGGCCTACGGTTTTTTTTATGTCAGATGTATGAAGTTTGCACACCTAGTATATATCTCTATGCTTTTAATTCGGTTTTTTTTAAATATTAGAGCATATGAAAACACGCCGTCTGATAGCAAGCTACAGTGGGCGGCTTGAAACGAATGTGCTCCATCCAAGCTGACAGTGCACACACCTATCGTTTTACCCACCACTTTGGAAAACCCGGAATGAGACAGGGTCAATTCACGGGCGATACTTAAAAGTGGTGGTATTTGGTAGGTGTGTGGTGGGTTATTAGTCAGTCTGCCTACCACACTTAAAAAACGAAAAAAAAACTTTTTCAAGTTAGCGTTTAATAATTATATGCATACGTAGTTGGTAGTAAATATTGAAACAATGTATAGAAATAAATTTCAAAAATTATAGCGACGTGAAAGAAGTATGTTAGAATCGTGGAAGCCTATCCCCGTGGGATTAAAGGGGTGACAATGTAGATAAACAGATATAGGTAGGGTTGAAATTTTTCTCAACACCGCGCGTTTGGTGCAATGCTGACACAAGTCTAATCTTCTGCCACATCGTCTTGAAAAATATCAAATTCATAGGAATTTATATTTTTCTTTTGGTAATAATTACATTAAAAAACAATGAAACGACAGAGCGAAATGAAAGTAGATTGACGAAATTATAAATCTGATGTGGATGAGTGCGATCAAATTGGAGACATCCTTATGAAAGCTGAGTTGCCTAGTGCCCATAACCGTAGAGCTTGTTACAAGAGAATTGTTACAAAAAACTTTGTTATATGGACTTTGGTCGCTCAGTGCCTATAGGCACTATTAAAGAGTGGTAGGCAGACTGATAATGGTTATTAGCCCAGTCTGCCGTCCTGGGGCAGTACCACCACTTTCGAATGTAACACCCGTGAAGTGACCTTGTCGCGTTTCGGGAATACTTTGAAAGTAGCCAGGTATAACGAAAGCAGTGTGCACTGTCAATCTGGATAGTACATGCTTGTCTCTACAAGCCGGCATAGTGGAGGCGACTGCTGCCTATAGAGATTTCTCTATAGTAGCAGTTGTTTCATGGACCGCACTCTAGCTTTACATCAGGCGGAGTGTTGTCATATGCCGAGCTACAATAAAAAATAATGTGGATTGAGAGAAGCGCAGCGTGTCACAATCGCAGCAAGTGCCGTTCCGTTATCTCTGCCTATTCCTGTGGGAAGGCGTGACAGACTGATTATATCCGATTTGGCGTTCTGGGTTAGTACCACCACTTTCAAATATAACACACATAAAGTGTAACCTAAGCTCGTTTTGAGAATAACTTGTAAATAGCAGTATAAGGAGAGATGTACGTTTTGTTAATGTGTGGTGTATATTCGTCTTCTCCAGCCGGCATAGCGGAGGGGACTGCTGTCTGCAAACATTTCAGGAGTCACATTCTAGCTTACCATCTTAACATTGACTCAATAATATGGGGTCACATATTGAGCTTGAATAAAAAAAAACTAATATCTCAGGGTCTATAGTCTAGACACTTTTAGAAAACGTAATGTATAGAAAATTATACATAGATGTTTTAGTACAATAGTAATAAAGACAAAGATTATAAACGGACATGGTCGTAAATTTACCTACGGGATATCCTTATTTGTTTTCAGCTATAAACTGTCTCAGTAAGAATACATAATGCATAGATCTTTGTTGCGTAATATTCATAAACCATATCCCTCTAGATCTTGGACCAAATGTGTTACAAATTTTATGTCTATTGGACAATCTACAATGTTACATTATAATTTATATTTACTTTGAAACATAGAGACGTATAATAGAGGTGCAGACTTTATACATCTGACATGTAAAAAGGGTAGGCCGTTTCAAACGATTTGACAATGTTACCGTCAAGTCAAATACTAACTGATAAAGAACCTAAACGTGACTGTGGTCATCTTTTCTCTCGTGTCGCTTTGGGAGCGTTATTGCACATCTAATTGTATATATCAAGGCTTTAAAAAATATTATTGTTATGTGTCAATGAGTAAAAAGCATAGATACTAGAAGCTTCTCGTATAAGCGGCGTAACGTAAACAATGTCGCCCTCCACGCGTGAATTGTTGTTAATTGCCTTGTGTTACGTATGTACTTTAGTGTTATTTATTTACGAGTTAGGAAGTCGCAAGCGTAGGTTATACAGGGTGTAAAAAGACTGCTATCAATCCCAAGAACTAGCAGTTATATACACCACACTAATGCGATCTAAGTATTTCTTTTTTTTTTAGCTCAAAATTTGAAAAGAAAAATATTCTCTAAAATTAACTACACAACATTATGATACTAGTATTTTCTTTAAAAACACAAAACATCAATGAAATAATAAGAACAAGCAGTGTGAATGCAAGGAGTAATATACGACTGAAGTAATTCAACTCACAAATGATAGACGGCCGGGCGAGCTTGCGGTAGCTCTGCTATAATGCCATTGCGGCTTGATTTTACATGAAAATACCTTGTAATAATGTTTTACTATTGGTAGTGTAACACGTGGTTAAAAGGACTGATATCTGACACAGTTCTTTTGAAGACAATACAAATGATACCAAGCGATTGTAATACCGAAAGACTATCCTGCGACTTACCCGACGATTATTACCCACGAACGTGGCAATAAAACAATTGAATATGACGAAATGGCAACTACCAGCATATGCATATATAAATAATTCATACAAATTACCGCATATTATTCTAAAATAAATCTCATCAAAAATACATATATGTATGTTGTTTTTGTACGTACCTAATATTTCAAATACAAATCGTACTCGTCTAAAATGCCTAACACCATTAGGCCTACAATTATCTAATCTAATTTTTACCAAAAAACAACAAGGCAATTGATAAGAAAAGTTATGTAGCTTATTATTGTTTCTTCAGTAAGTGCGTGCAAAGGGCAACGGTTATTTTCTCGAATCGCAACAATAAACATTTATTTGTCGACAAACTTCCGAGGCTCAGATGTTTTCGGGTTGCTCTCGACACTTCTGTTTTACTTCCAATTTCTGAAAGAGAATAACAATATAACTTCTATAATGTATTAGGTAGATAAACATTCAAATTATTACATTATTGTCGAACTTTGTTACGCGGTGGTTGGTGCGCCCGTCTTACCAGAAGCCCCGGGTTTGATACGAATATTTATTTACTAATAAAATTAAATATAATATTAGATACAAATACATAAAAGTAAGCGTGGTGTGTGTGTCCTTATCCTAGGACTTATAGTACAGGGTGTATACAGAATGTAATAATATGTTTTTACGAAATGAAAAAAAAAAAACAATAATAGTAATTTATAAGAAATTCTAACTAAGAGAAAGCCACGGTCGACTCAGTTATATCGGCTTACGCTGACAGTGCACATTCCTATCGTTATACCCTACTTCCATGCTGATCGTTTCACGCGACTAGATCATTTTACGGATGTTACACTTAAAAGTGAAGCAGATTTGGCTAATTATTATAACCATCATTAGTCTGCCTACCACTCTTTTTTTCTGAACAATAAAAAATTAAAATATAAAACTAAGGAATAAATTCTGAAATAATATTCATACTCGCATCAGTTACGTCTGAAAAATATATATTAAAAAAATCACGTTGTGCTAATAAATTTGCGATATCAAACGAGCTGAAAAAATTGTATAAAAATTTTACGATTTACATTGCTGCATTTGACAGATTTCGTTTTAATATTCCAAATATAAAATGCAGTAAGATTCGTAACATTAATTAAATAAAAAATATTAATTGAAATATAACTGTTTACAATTTTAAAGTATACCAAGATTGGAAACGCGAAGACTGATATGATATGTGAGTTAAAACTAATGTAACTCAATAATCGTCTACCTTTTCTAAGCCTGATATTTTATAACTATAAATATAACCGCTGAAGAAGAATAATGTTAAAAAAATAATTGTTTAAGGACCTCCAGAATCTGCATATCAAAAAGCACTTTGCGATATTAAAATTTCAACATTCTTAGAGAATAGAAGAACCTAGGTGTTCAAGAAATGGACATAGTGTAGGTGTCTACAAAAATAACAGCGCTTTAGACAGCTTTCGTGTTTGCAACTTGTTTTACGAATGTTGGAAAACCAATTGTATTATTTAAATATAGGCTTCTGCTTTCTTAAGCTTTGCGTGAGCATATTTTAACTAAATAAACGATTTTTTACTTATCACATTTATTCTGATGTCTCTTCCTAACCACGATGGCTGAAAAGCTTTCGAAATGTCTGATCAAATTATTCAAAATGAACGCGACAGTAAACCGCAAATATTTTATTCAGGAAAAAGCGATGCCTATTTGTGAGCCCACTTGATATCCAGTACTTTATTAACAAAACAATACTCTAAAACAATATCCTATTTTTACATTTTTTTATTTTAATTGTATCAACACATCGTTTACCAATCAATAGACAAAGTTTAATTACATAAAAAAAAAGATTTTATCAATTATTAAAACTTTAAAAATAATAATAACATGAAATATTGCATCTGAAAAAGTCTAATTACTCAATAACCCAGGTGAAAAAATTAAAACTGATTGGTGATAAGGAACGTAGATTTATTTTCTACAAAATTAACTAAAAATCATCGACAAACTCGAGAAAAAAATGTGGGTCCATTTTTCTCAGGTCATCTGTTTTGTTAATTTATTATATAAATAAATATAAAATAATAAAAATAATAAAAACTCCTCAAGCCGGCATAGTGGAGGCGACTGCTGTCCGTAAAGATTTCTCTGTAGTAGCAGTTTTTTCCGTTCATGGACCGCACTCTAGCTTTACATCAGGCGGAGTGTTATCACATGCCGAGCTACAATAAAAATAAAAAAATTATTATAATATTAATTTATTTAGTGTTTTTTTTTATCATAATTTTTATTATTGAAAGGAAAAGCAAAACTATTAAAATATAAATTCTGTATTGAACTTTTGTGGATGGGTCTTATATTAAGCCCAACATATTCTTATTTCATCCATTATTCAAAGCATGGATCATGAAATCAATTCAGACCCACGATCGCTTCCCTATCGCGTTCCTATAAAACTGATTTTTCTTTATCTTTCAAATAAATGTATTTTATGACGATTCCATATCTAACTTTCACAATATATTTTTTTTATCCATCTGCATGAATATGATTTTAGAGGTCCTATTCCCATGTCATTACTGTGATCACGGTGAGGATAGTTTTTGAGTGAATATTACTATATTTTTTTTCTTCTTTTTCTTTTTTCTCCTTTGACGCCCATTGTGTATGCAAGTTGATTTTGTTGATAAATATCAGACATTGTATTATTCTATTTATTTATTTTTTTTAATTTTTGTTTTTTTTTTTTTGTTAACGTGACATTTATGTTTTCTATTAATATGTTCACCGTGTACAATACGCTTTGGGCCTCAGTCTAATTCAGTTATCGTGATTCTCCTGTTGTGTGTTTTATGCTGACTGTGGCCTGTTGTATTTACCAAATAAAATAAATAAATAATACGAACTTTGCGGTTTATAATACAAGTAACTTATATTGTACGACCAGCTCAACCTTTACAGCTACAAATAAAAAATCAATACGTGTAAATAAAATACATACTATTTTTTTCATTGTATGACAACACTCCGCCTGATGTAAAACTAGAATGCGATCCATGAACGGAAACAATTGCTACTACAGAGAAACCTCTACGGGCAGCAGTTGCCTTCGCTATGCCGGCCTGAGGAGACGAGCATGACACCATCTACATTAACAGTACACACTCATCTTGCTATACCTGGCTACTTTCCAACTATTCCCGAAACGTGACACGGGTGTTACATTCAAAAGTGGTGGTACTGCCCCAGGGTGGTAGACTGGGCTAATAACCATCATCAGTCTGCCTACCACTCTGTAATAGCACCTATAGGCACTGAGCGACCAAAGTGCATATACCAAAGTTACTGGTTAGAATTGACGAGGTTTGAACACGGGTCTCATCGATCGTGACTTCACGGGTCTTACCGCTAGACCACGACCGCTCTGAATTCGTAATTTTATTATATTTAACCAATTTCAAATTAAGAATTTCAAGAAAATGTTAGCGAGTTATTTATTTAATTAAGCAACAAACTACGTTCTAAACTTGTTTACTATTCTCGGATACAAATAAACATTGTCCCAGATTTGTATATACATAATTTAATCACTAATAATAGTGGAACATTGTCCTATCTAAAATGTTAAGTTAAACTTTTAATCAACACTAAAACACTATACTATGTATTTTATGCAATAACCGCTTTAACAATACTGAATAATGAATAATTAATCCCAGTCTATCATCCTGGGGTAGTACCACCACTTTCGAATGTTACACCCGTGAAGTGACTTTGTCGCGTTTCGGGAACAGTTTGAAAGTAGCCAGATATAGTGAGAGGGATGTGCACTGTCAATCTGCATAGTGCACATTCGTCTCCTCAAGCCGGCATAGTGTAGACGACTGCTGAAGTTATCTTTAGTGGCGGTTGTTTCCGTTTATGAACAGCACTCTAGTTTTACATGAGGCCTAGCTACGATGTAAAAAGAATTGTCAACATCTTATATTCAAACGCCTAATTATAATTTCTTTATTTTGATTTAGTATCTACATGTTTCTAGATAAAAATAAATAAATAAATTTCATTCATTAATAATTCCACTGTATATTTTTAACATTTAGATTAAATGTATATTGTCCCGATTTTCCGGTCCACATATCTTAGCCTAGGAGAATTTCACAATAGCTTAGAGAGCGCGTTGTAAGAGGACCCCCTGGGACAGCAGGCAGGTCTCGTACGTTCGTCACGATCTTTACGGGACGACATTTATATGAATCTTGTGTGTATAAATGTAATCTCTCTGTGCCGAGTAAAGGGGAATGTGAAACACATACATACATTTACATAATGGTTTGCTCGTTTAAATTGCTGAGCAAGATAAAAATAATATCACATTTGCTGCTTTTTCTCTCTTTTATATATATATTTTGTTACGTATTCGCGATCCGTGATGCCTATACTATGTCCAGTATGGTTTGACCATCCAAATTGACAGAGCACACACCTCTCACACAACGCGACAAGGTCACTTCACGTGTGTTACACTCGAAAGTGGTGGAGCTACCACAGGATGCAGACGGGGCTAACTAACCTATCGGTACTTTGCCGGCCAAAGTATAAATTGGTACCGGTCAGAATTTAGCGAAGTTCGAACACGGGTTCACGCGGAGTTCACACGTCTTACCGCTAGACCACGGCCGCTCTTAACTATTTAATTATTATTAAATATATATACAATTTAACTGTCATACAGCCTATTGTCAATGTAATGTGAGGGCGTAATTCGTAGCTATTTCCTTCCTCGTAAATCTCAACGCAGTATAATATTGATAGTAATTGATTCTGATTCTGGATACGGGTCTTGACTCCACCCTTAGTCGAGAGACCAGTCATAAAACATAATATGGGTACAGTATACATATATGTATATTTCTTCTTATAAGCGTCTTATAAGAAGTTCGAATAACTAACCTGAAACTGTATTTGTTACGCCAAGCTTTAGGTTATTTTCATAAAGATAAAAGATATATAAATTAGACTTTTGTATTATTTTATTTAAAATACGATCTTAATTCGATTAAGATCGCGAATTGAATTACCAGCCCTAGAGCTTTAAATTATCTATATGTAAATGTGAATGTAAGTCTATCTGTTTGTTACCCTTTCGCGCCTAAATCGCTGAACACATTTCGATAAAATTTGGCAATAAGGCAGATTAGGAAGGTAGTTTGTCTCAAAGGGGTGAAATTTGTATGGGGAACCTGTCAATAAGTTGGGAAATAGAAAATTCAATTAGGGTTCTGGTTAGAAATAAAGAATTGCGAGTTTCAGCGTTTTGCAAAATAACCCCTCAAAAGGGTAAGATAGGGACTGAAAGTTTGTATAGGAACCCTTCATTCTAAAGTTATACGCATACAGTTGCGTGTTTATAAATTAAGTACTTTATTTTCGAATAATTTAAGAACTTGTAAACTATAATTATGCTCAAAAAGTGTTGTTCAACTCACATTATTTTATGGTCTTTATTCTCAAATGATTCATCCTTCACGGAACATACTATTATGATGACACGACATGTGACCTCGACTGGCTTGATTGTAGGCATAGTGGAGGTCCATGAACACTGACGACTAGAGAACCGCTTACAAGGTGGCTCCAAACACCATTACTATACCCGCCTGAGAAGGTGAATTTTAACGCGCAACGTGAAAGGACTGGGAGACACATGAGAGGGCAACGCATGCCATTTGTTGTACTAACATGAAATTACATATAAAGACTTAGGAAACGAATGACAAATATTAACAATGACAAACATTCATAATCTCTCTATAATATAACTCAAAGAGTGGTAGGCAGACTAATATCTGCCTTCCTGGAGTTTCCCATCACTTTCAACACCCGTAAAGTGACCCTGTCGCGCTTCGGGGTCAATTTGAAAGTACCTAGGTACAACGATCGGGATCAACCTGGATGGTGCACAGCTGGCATAGCGGAGGCGACTGTTGAAGTAATTTATTTGTGGTATCAGTTGTATCATGAGACGAACATGTACCATCCAGATGGACAGTGCACACTCCTCTCGTTATACCTGGCTACTTTCAAACTATTCCCGAAACGCGACAAAGTCACTTCACGGGTGTTACATTCGAAAGTGGTGGTACTACCCCAGGACGGCAGACTGGGCTAATAACTATTATCAGTCTGCCTACCACTCTTTAATAGTGCCCCATAGGTACTGAGCGACCAAAGTACATTGGTTCCGGTCGGAATTTAGCAAGATTTGAACACGGATCCTTCGATTGTGAGTTTATCTCTTCTAACTCCAAACCACGGCAGCTCTTACTAGCTTATCAGTATTGATGATCCGTCGTTTTTAAATAAATACTCTAACACTACGTCCTTACATATCTGCACACACATACTTAGACATTCCTTTTACTGTATTTGTGCGCTTTGTATACCAATTCGGTAGGTAAAAAAAGGAAGCAGATAAAAAGGCTTTTTAACAAACATTGTGAGCGAAGAAAAAACACCACTCCACAAAGAAAAATACGAGCTACTACAATCTCAATGTGGAAAATAAACTAACCGTTGAAATATTAGGTTAATAAATATTTATCACAGATATTATAACTAAGACCGTGAATAATGAGTATGCAGACTGATGATGGTTATTAGTCTGACGTCATTCCGCCTGAAGTAAAGCTAGATAAATTTCTACATGCAGCAGTCGCCTCCGCTATGCCAGCTCGAGGAGACAAATGTGCACCATCCAGATTGACAGTGCACACTCCTCTCGTTATAAGTGAAACACCTATGAAGTGACCTAGTCGCTTTTCAAAATCATCCCCTAGAACTTATCAAGCTGGTATAGCGAAGGCTACTCATGTTAGCGTAAATTTATCGGAATTTGGCTACATGCCGGATTACTATAAAACACCCACATTAAAATCTATGACGATCATAGATATCATTAATTAACATCGCAAAAAAAAAAACTTAATTTAAAGAAATACGACTCGCTACGACTATCGCAGAGAGCATATTTTTATTATTAGAATCCAACGCGGCGTCTCGTAAACTTTGCAGCCATCGTCAAGTATAATCTAGAGTCTAGAATTCTACATCAACACGAGTAACCATAATTTTCAAACATACTCGTAAACTCAATTTTAGATACGAATATTCTCCTTATAACACGTCAGTTTCTTAAACAAGTGATACCTATTTGAAACATGACAAAAGTATCCCGGGGGTAATATATTGAAGTCGTGACGTCATAACATACCAAATACGACACGAATGTTCTATCGTTGCTGACGATCTATCTTTCGAGAAGCATCTGTCTGTGCCGGATATTAAAGTTAAAACAATTTATATTTCCTTTGAGAATTTATTAAATTCGAAAAATACTGCATCTTTCTCAAAATATCAACTATTACTTTACTTTTGTTTTACTTATTTGATCAAATGTTATAAGCCACCAGAACGAAACGGTTTGGCGCATCCTCTTTGTGTCGCACAATTGATAAATTGCCATCTCACGTTTTCTTATACATTTTCGACCTTGGATCTTTCAAGCGGAGTGTGAAAAAGCACCTTCTTGGGCCGGCATAATGACGTCGACTGCGACTTATCGTTCTTTGTCGAAAAAACATTATAATGCTTTTTATGATTTTGATTTAGTAATGCAATCAATCTTAACCTGGAAACCGAAATAGAAACATTTGATCATTTAATTATGCAGCCTGAATTTCCAATTGGGGAGGTGTATCTGGTGACGGCTATCTTTTTTACATATTTTTTTGGATGAGTCGACACGTGTTTCCGGAAAACTTTTATAATTGCTTTGTTCTTTTTTTTAGTAATTTTTAAAAATTGCGAATGTAATGTAAAAATTGACATTGCCAATGAACAAAAAAAAATAATCATTTGTCAAAAGTTCAAACAAACTTTTGCCTTTTAAAAATTCCTCTTAATTAAAACATCGTATTTATAGTATAGTGTTATTTAAAATTATCGTATAAAACACTATATTGTGAGGTGATAACCATAGACAGCAAAATAATCTACAAAACTGTTAGGTTGGTACTTTTTCTTCTATGTTGTCAAATGTTTATGACTGTCCGAGAAAGGTCGATCGCGTGTCATTGCAGTTTTTCAAATATCTCCGCGACTTTTAAGTTTTTTCAGATGGAAATAAAAAAAATACATCCAATTGAAATGATATCTCGAAATGGTTTTCGATTTAACATGGGTTAGTTTTTGTATACCTTGCCCTGTGACAGAGTGTTTAATTTAGATGCATATGAACATGGCTAGACGATACGTAACGTGGCCAAACTATTATTATGAAATACATGCACGCTCTAATGTATGAAACTTGATAACACAGTTTATACCTACTAAAATATGTGCATCTGTCAGTTGACGATTTTTAAGTATTATTACTTTGTTTTTTAAATGCCTGTGCGACGCGACGTGTCAATATGACTGGAGTGTATCAAAATAAACGTGATAGTAAGCCGCATAAAATATTTTATTAAGTAAAATAAATGTTAGTTACGACTCGGAATCGACCCAGTTAGCCGCGATACGGACTTGCGCGCTAACCACTCCGCCAAAGAGAATGTCGTTTATTTATTCAAATTAAAATTAAAAATTCTTTGCATGTATAATAACTCTAAATATAATTATAAAAAAATAAACTTTAAGTGGTAGCCAGCTTAGTGATGGTTTTGATGGTCGTTTCAGGATCAGCTTAAAGGAAGGAAGATATAATAAGGTCACATGCCTGGCTACTTATTAATATAAAATTAAATAAATTTAAAAAACATTTTGTCTTAAGCATTTTCAACAAATATATTAAGTTGCAGCCACATAAGCGTGCTGTACATCCAATCCCATAAAACACCGCGTACCGAACCTTTCCCAGCGGGCCTCGGTAAAATATTACCGTGCGCACGGACCTACTTCCGGGATCGAAGGAAACTTTTGTACGTCTTCTTTATATGCTAAGTCGATATAAAACGAATAAAGGCTTACCTTTCACGAAAATAAAACACATTCTACAAAAATATATTATATTTCATTGCGTAGAGGTCCTGTCGTAGTAGTACCACCACTTACGAAAGTAACATCCTCGAAATGACCTTGTCACGTTTCGTGATCGGTTTGTTGGAAGTGTGCACTGTCAACCTGGATGTGCACAATTGTCTCGAGCCGGCATAGCGGCGGCAATTTTGCTGAAATTTTTATGTAATAGCAGTTGTTTACGTTCATGGACCGCCCTCTAGCTTGACATCAGGCGGCCAAAGTGCAATTTAAAAAAAACTAATACTCGTAAAACACGCCAGTAATGTTTGTATATAATAAAAAATATAACAAAAGTTATATCTAACTATTTATATAATTAGGTCAAATGACCGTGGACATTCGGCTGCACCTTGGTGCATAAGTTTTAACGATTGACAGGTAAAGCTAACTTAGCGTTAGTTATTCTAGCTTTTGACAGAACATGAAAATGTATTTATTTATTAATAACTTAGTCACAAATGCGATACTCTACTTATATCTAACTACTATTTTAAAGGCAAGAATATACAAATATATATATTTTAATCGTTATTGTAGCTCGGCATATTTTTTAAATTAGGGAGGTTCAAACACAGGTCTCAATAATCATGAGTTCACGCGTCCTACCGCTAGGACCTACCGCTAATCATAACAACAATATTATGCTAATAAAATTGATATATTCACGAATATCAAAAGGTATTTACTTAAACTAAAAAGTGGAAGAAATGTTATTTGAAACTTTTGAAATAAAACGTCAAGTTGTTACGTAAGGTCAGTTCTTTAGTTTTCCTGCAAACTTCGCAACTTTCCGTGAAGCATTGAATAAATCGACGCAAATATTTTATTCGCAAATCGGCTCCCAGTTTTTGAATTCTTTTTGTTTTATTTAACTTTTTTTGTGCACTTCTCACTGTCTTCTCATTTCTACACTATTCTTCAAATCCTAACCTACTCTGATATAAATATATAAAAATATTATATAAATATAAAGAATACTAGCTGACCGTACCTTTCGTACCGCCTCAGAATCAATAAATAAAAAAGCATTTCTGAACGACTTTTAAATTTAATTGATTTCTAAACGACGCGACGAACATCAAATGTTTGACATTAAAAACCAAAGGAATAGTTTCTAAGGGAAAGCGAAATTGTTGTTTTTACTATATTCCAAGCACTTTTTAAACCTTCCCTGGACTTTCACAAACAATTCTAAACCAAAATTAGCCAAATTAGTTCAGCCGTTCTGGAGTTTTAGCGAGACTAACGAACTGCAATTGATTTTCATATACATATATATAGATTATTTAATTATTAATAAACAGGATTTAAAATTACTGCGGGCATTCCCTTTAGCCACGTGTTACAGTACCAATACTGAAACGTTATTTTAGGGATTTTTTAAAATTATTACTAACCTTTTAAAGATTTTTAAATAAATCAAGTCGAAATGTCATACATCACTAAGGCAAGAGCGTAAGACCGTTTGTCAGCTGTGAATTGAAAGACATCGCGGGTGCTGCGAGACCGAGCGACACAAGCCGTATATCATTCCTTGCACTGATACTGCTTGTTTTTGATATTTCGATGATGCTTTATGTTTTTTAACAATTGTGCAATTTGTTATTTATATATACCTGTATATATATATATCTCTCAAAAATAAATAATTATACCAAATCATAGGAATTTAGACTTAATAAATTAATTTTAAAATACAATCAAGAAGCAACAATAGGTCATAAAAATTTCGTTACCCCAGAAATAAATCCGCGAATCCCTTCCGTGCATGCGTTATTAGCATTCTTCCGCCCTTCCGTTCCGGCATGCTACCCTCGGAACTAACAACCGTCGAAATTATTCTAAATCAGTGCCAAAATTCCTGCTTAATTGATGCGAGGGTCGAGGGCTAAGAGACTATGTATTAATTAAAATGTACAGAAAATAATAATAATATTAAAATATTACGGAATGATAATTATATAATGTATTAGATAAAAATGCAAAAAGATAATATTAATTAAATCAATGTAAATAAATGTACTTAATTATTTGCGAACAAATTATTTTGAAGAACTTGATAGCCCTTGTGGCGGTGTGTTCAGCATGCCAGTTCATTGGACGGCGCGACGGTACCGAGTTCAATTTTCGGTCGGAATAAATATTTATTTTAGTGTGCCTACTACTCTTGTATTACAAGTTTTTTTTTTGTTTTACCACGGCCCTCTTTTGTGTAGAAAATATGTCTTAGAAAAGACCCGCGCCGTAATTTAGTATTGAGTAAATAATTTAGAATTTCCAAAAAATATAAGCTTGTGTATACAAGTATGTGTGCTTAAACTTTGTCGTATCCTAGTATATTATTTAGTATATCTATAGTTTTATGTATTTGTGAATTACAATAATAATGTATTCCGTGATAACAAAAGTAATACCCGCTACCTCAGTCACAACAATGTTGAACACAAATAAAGTGCGTGACATAATTTATTTTGTTTATGTCTGTATCAGTAATCCTTTCGTAGCGGTTAAAGAAGATATCGACTGAAATTAATGCGTGTCCCGATGCAATTTTCTTTAGTAGCTACTCGTACCTTTCGAGTTTAGACTCTATCATACATTACGTGAGTAGGTTTCATTTTAAACTGTATTATAATGGATAGACTACTATTAATAGCGGTAAAAGGCGTGAACTCACGACCGATGAGACCCATGTTCAAATCTCACTGACTGGTACCAATGTATATCGCTCAGCACTAGCTTAACGTGAAAGCCAACACCTGAGCGTCCATACATCTTGTTTTACAACATTGTTTGAAACGTAGCAGATTTCTGTTGAAATTAAGTAATTTTATAACTTTATCAGCACTAATTATTATCGCAAATCACTATAATAAACAAATATCTACGGCACAGGATATATAAAATGCATTTTAAACATATAGACATTATATTTCACAAGCATTTTATATATTCCGTGCCGTAGCTATTTGTTTATTATAGTAATTTGCGACAATAATTAGTGCTGAGAATTATTATTTATTTATTTTATTATATTAGAATTATTATAAATTACTTAATTTCAACATAAATCTGCTATGTTTCAAACAATGTTGTAAAACAAAATGTGTGGACGCTCAGGTGTTGGCTTTCACGTTAATAGAGGCATTTAAAAAATTGTGATATTCTTTGTTTCGTTTTCATATGTTTAAACGTAAAAATGAAAATTCATAGTAAAGGTATATTAAAAAATTAATTGTAGTGATCCTTCCATAGCATGTTTACCATTTTCAGAAAGCGGACGCGCGTGCGGTTACATAAATAAGAAATTCGAACCCAACTATGCTAGACGCGACCCCTATTCAATGTGGGTGCGACATAAATATCTAAGAGTTTCCCTAAAATATAGCTTAAGTGAAAATGAAGGTAAAGTGTGCCTCTCATAGATACAACTGCGTACAAAATGGTTTTTCTAAATTTAGAACAGAACTAATGTTTAAAAGGGTAATCTTATTTATTATTAAATTATAGATTCCATTAAAAGTAACGTTATTCAAAAAGTAAAGTTATTTATGTATAGATACTGAAAGTAATTTTTGAAAATAATTTTAAGAGCGGCCGTGGTCGTGGACGCGTGAACTCACGATCGATGAGACCCGTGTTCGAACCTCGCTAATTCTGACCGGTACCAATGTAACTTTGTTATATGTACTTTGGTGTGCCTATAGGCACTATTAAAGAGTGGTAAGCAGACTGATGATGTTTATTTGTCCAGTCTGTCGTCCTGGGGTAGTACCACCACTTTCGAATGTAACACCCGTGAAGTGACTTTGTCGCGTTTCGGGTATAGTTTGAAAGTAGCCAGGTATAACGAGAGGAGTGTGCACTGTCAATCTAGGATGGTACAGGCTCGTCTCCTCAAGCCGGCATTGTGGAGGCGACTGCTACCCGCACAGGTTTCTCTATAGTAGCAGTTGTTTCCATTAATGGACCGCACTCTAGCTTTACATCAGGCGGAGTGTTGTCACATGCCGAGCTACGATAAAAAATAAATGACAAGCAACAGTTGCTTAATTTCCAAAATATGTAGAAATTAGACAAGTACAAAATTAACTTATTAAAAGTAAAAAGTGCCTTGTTATATATCTATATTAATTTAAAATGACGTAATAAAGTAATATACGAAAAGTGCATAATACAATTTGGATCCAGCCAACCGCGAAGCGTTTAATTTTATTTACATAACGTTCCCTACAAAGATTATTAAACAAAAATAAATGAGGAGTGCATACTTGGAATTTCACGTTGCAAATAATGCGAAGTCTTCATTGTTTTGAGAAAGCGAACAATAGTTCGTTGCTTATGAATGAACTCGTTTACTATTAGTTAAGTTTCAAAGAAAACTTTTTGTTTCTTAAGTTGTTCCTTAGTAAATTTAGAAAAATTTGAGCTATTTGTCAATAACTTTTGTGAAGTAGATATCTTATTTTTTTAAATTGTAGCTTGGCATATGATGCTAGAGTGCAGTCCATGAACGGGAACAACTGCTATCACAGAGAAATGTCTGCAGATAGAAGTCACCTTTGGTTACCAAGACCTTAGTCACCAAGGTTATGAAAGTGTTAAATATAAACATTGCTTTCATTTTAGAAATTTTACTTTTTGTTTAAAATCTGAAATCTACCGTAAGTTGAGGAAATATACCTACTATAAATTCGTTAAGATTTAAAGATTTAGATTTTTTTCCCTTTTATATAAATTATAAATCATTACGTAAACTTTTGAGATTAATCATAAACTTAGTTAAATGAAACGTTATTAAACAAGTTTCTCTTTAGTTTCACTATATCACACAGAGAGGTTTGTTTCTAACTAACTTCGGCGTTGTGCATTTATTTTATATTCATGTTTTGTTTTAACACTGAATACAGTATAATTTAAGATCTAATAATAACCGTAACTTCTAGAAAAATATGCATTTTATCATATACCTATATATTTAGCCCGATCTGGTGTCCCGTTTCGCGATTGAAGTTTTGGACTTGGACGTGTTGGAGTTAATTCAAAATTCTTGCCACAACATTATTCGTCATTTTCTGGTCTTAATTAAATCAGAATTATGTTGATAAGTAATAAATCCTTTGTTCTCTGAAGCACACAATTAAACAAATGAATTATTATGAATTCAAATGGTCTTAAAACGAAATCGGCAAATGTACAGTCATTCATATGTTTAGATTTACAATTTTTATACTTAATACATTGGTATTTAGGTCTTTAATGGTATGGAGGTGGATGTTCAGCAAACTTTGACCGTTCTGATTGGACGAAACGAACAAACATACGAAATCCCGAAGTCAAATATTTGAGACCGCACGAGGATTACAAATGCACGAGAAACTGTTAAGCAAAACGTAAATTGTTAGATTTCTTGCATAATTACTGAAATAGTTCGCGATATTTTATTTTATATTATATAAATTATAAGTAATATGAATTCACACAATGAATAGCGCAAACTTAAACATATATATAGATAAATGATAGATGAACATAAACTACATCAATGTTTAGTAAAAATTGGTATATACCTACCTGCTAAATATTGTTAGGTGCATATTGTTTATCAATTATGAAAATTTTATAGATTTTGTTTGCCAAAAATTAATATAAAAAAGGTAATACTAAGTTTTTGTATATACAGGGTGTCCCGTAAGTAGTGGTGTCAACGGTATTTTACAGATAGAGGGGTTCAATATCTAGAATATAATTTGGTGATTTTTTTTTATACCTTCTGGTTTAAAAGTTATGACATTTTTAAAGAATTATCATTTTTTCCCCCGTTTTATCACAAAATAATGTTATAAAAATTTGTTTACAATTATTTTCACTGATATTTTTATTTAAGTGGGTTGATAAAACACAGGGCTTTCTAATTCAAATATTATTTGTAACCAATTAATAACCATGATTAAATAAAAAATTAAAATCTAAACAAGATTTAATTTATCAAATTTTAAGCAAAATATTTAAACGAAGCTGGTGTAAAAAAATTGTATGTAAGGTTACGGGACCATTATTTTAAAAATATCTACAATTCACACGAATTCTAAAAACGTATAATAATGTTCTCTATCATTTTAATTACAATATTTTTTCGACATAAATACAACAAATACGTCGATTTTTAATAATGCATTCCGATAATAGGACGGATTTTAAGAATTCTTACAGTCGGAAATTTGCACTTTTTCACGTCTTAACCTACTGTAAGATATTAACTGCTTGTAGTTCCAATCTTATTTTCATTTTGGTTCCTTAATTTGACTTTAGGGATGTTCAAAGAGGGGTAGGCAGACTGACGCCTGTTTCTACTGATACTTCATTCAGAGATTACGTAAAACAAAGATTATTATTAAGTAAATTATGGTGTTTTTTTTATTGTAGCTCGGCGTGTGACAACACTCCGCCTGATGTAAAGCTAGAGTGCGGTCCATGAATGGAAACAACTGCTACTAGAGAGAAACCTGTGCGGGTAGCAGTCGCCTCCATTATGCCGGCTTGAGGAGACGAGCATGTACCATCTTAGATTGACAGCGCACACTCCTCTCGTTATACCTGGCTACTTTTAAACTATTCCCGAAACGCGACAAAGTCACTTCACGGGTGTTATATTCGAAAGTGGTGGTACTACCCCAGGACGGCAGACTGGACAAATAACCAACATCAGGCTGCTGTTGTTAACTTTAAAGAAGATGTTTATGAGACATGTAATAATAATGAATATGAACTACGCCAAAAATTGAATATTGTGTCCGAAAGAATAAAAAAAAATGAGCCCTAGGAAATATCTGGAGAATCTTTATTAGAAGATGTCGGTTATGCATTAGAGTTAGAGGGAGACATTTTGAGCATTTACATGTTTTCTTATCCGTATCTATTTACATTGGTTTTATTGGAATTCGCATAAGGTAATAATGAAATTTCTTCGACAAATAGTACTTTGTTGCTAGTTTACCTTTGAAAAATTACTTTAATTAAAATAACAGTGAACATTATTATACGTTTTTAGAATCAGTGTGAATTGTAGATATTTTTAAAATAATGGTCCCGTAACCTTACATACAATTTTTTTACACCAGCTTCGTTTAAATATTTTGCTTAAAATTTGATAAATTAAATCTTGTTTAGATTTTAATTTTTTATTTAATCATGGTTATTAATTGGTTACAAATAATATTTTAATTAGAAAGCCCTGTGTTTTCTCAACCCACTTAAATGAAAATATCAGTGAAAATAATTGTAAACAAATTTTTATAACATTATTTTGTGATAAAATGGGGGAAAAAATGATAATTCTTTAAAAATATCATAACTTTTAAACCAGAAGGTATAAAAAAAAATCACCAAATTATATTGTTGATATTGAAACCCTCTATCTGTAAAATACCGTTGACACCACTACTTACGGGACACCCTGTATAAAAAATGAAAGAAAGTAATATTATTTTTGTTGTGGGCTTAGACTTCTTCAATCACCGTTACACTAAAACTGATTCACGTATTAATTATCAAAAGACATAAATATAACTTTAGAAGATGTACGTACAGTTAAAAGTCAAAATTAATAAAAAAATCTTGTTTTATTTTAGTACTTACCTTTATCACGTGTTGGGTGTGGTGTTTATATATTTTGCAATATCATTTCCCGTGTTCATTTCCGTGCGCGGTTACCATACATTATTATGAAGTTGTAATGAAGATGGACAGCTTTAAGGTTTCCCAATTTCCCTCTTTTGGGAATACATATCCCGCCTTCCTAATACGATATCAACATAAAAATGGCCGTATTTATCTAAGCGATATAAAATATTGCGGTTAAAATATTTGGTTAGGTAATACTTAAGTTAAAAAATTACTACTATTTTAATTATTTCCATTCCTAAAATCAATTATGTGGTATTTTTGTGAAATCTATGAATGTCTCAACACACGCATTCGCTAACATAGAGAAATGCACGCAAGAGTCGGCTCCGCTATGCTGATTCTTCTGTTACGCGACTAAAACATTTTACGTTTAAAACTGAAATCCCTACAAAATTCACCATAAATCGTTTTATTTAATTATAAAATATTTTTGTAACAAAAATTTTAGCGCAAAAAATACATCTAAGAAATTTACGTAAACAAAATAAAGCTTTGTAAGCAATACCAAAATGGGGTCTTTAACATATTTTTAGCGACAACATTTTATGTCTTCGATGATAAATTTAGACATTAAAGAAGCTCTAAAAGTATTGAACGTAACGTAAACTAAGACAAAGTATCTTCGTCACGAACAAATGGCAGCCCTAACGTGGTCCTAAACGGTAGCCATTGTTCCCTAAGTGACAGTTCATATTTCATCCCAACATTACCAGCTAGAGTTGAAAGAACTTCTTTACAATGATACCTATTATATAAGTAATAAAGACAATTAGGTGTATAATTTTAGATTTTAGTTCATAAAATATAACTTTTTTTGTATTTAACCAATCCTGTAGTAAACTAATTATGAGTAATTTAAATAAATAATTTGTAAAATTCTTCGTGTTGTGTTTTAAATAAAGTTGTACTGATAGCGTGACAATATATTTTTTAAGCCAAATTTACTCCATTATTGTTGTTTTGCCATTCGCATTGGTAAAAAACTGAATCAAGTAGCTTTTACAAACGTATTTTGAAACTAACTTTTTTATTAATTATAGCAAAATAAATCGATATCAACCCTAGTGTTTTCCAATTTATCTACATAATTTCATTTAATGCCAACCATAAAACGAATGCTTATTGTTGTAAAATATATGTTAATCATATTCTGGTAATGTTTAAGGAATATAATGAGATAATAATTATTATCTTAGGACATTATGTACAATATAATGCTAAAATAGTCCGTGACATGAATAGCAATGGCTGCAAAACACGCCAAGCGCGTTACCTCATTAAAAATTATTACAATATGGTAAAAACATTATAACGGACCTTACACAGAAAGGATTTCGTCGCTGGTGATAATTATTGTAGGATTATGATATTCATAATATTTATAAAGAGCCTGTATTACATTTTCTAGAATATATTAGTGTTAGAAAATAATTATGTACAAAACAAAAATTTAAAATCAACATGAGGTTATTAAAATTAAATTAAATTTTAAGAGTGGTAGGCAGACTGATGACGGTTATTAGCCCGGTTTGCCGTCCTGGTGTAATACCACTTCTTTCATGTATAACTAAAAACTAGGAAAACTAGATCAAAATTCCATTACATATTTATTTGTTTGTAAAACTGCAAATGTTCGAATTAAATGATTCCATTAAAAAATTAAAACGAAAACTTTCTGAAGACCAGGCTGCAGACGGAGTTGTCCTGGTACATGTAATCAAATTAAACAACAAGTCAAATATTTATATTTTAATTTAAACAAAAAAGGCTTAATAAAGTCTATTTGATCATTAAACAAAAACAAATCCAACTTTTCCTACAACAATTAATATCACATTAATGCTTACCTTTATCACTTAAACACGGTTAATAACGAATAAATTTAATTAGCGGTTCCATTTCATTCAATAATAAAAACAATAACTTGAAAGCGAAATCACATAAAGTAAGGTGTTTTAAACTGTAACATCATAAATCATTGTAATTTGGCTCGGACAGGCAGTAATGTTTAGGGTTAACGCGAAGGGCTGACACATAATAAATTATTCACTGAATACCGGTAGTAAGCTTCTAATGGATATTGGTATCCACATCATAATATTAACTTCTACAGAAGTCAATAACAATAAAACAAATTAATATTTCTTTAAAGATAATTAATACAATTAATTTACTTAAAACTCTTTAGGCTTTTTTATTAACGTGGACGAAGCCGCAAAGCTATTTCCTCTTTATAAAGCGATACCTAGGTATGAAACAGGAATGTTATGTAGCTACGAAGTTGCGAAAAAAGCTAATTAATTATAAATTGTAAATCAATCAATCTATTAGTTAAAACCGAATGAATATCGTTTCTGAGATTAGTGGGACAAAGTTACAGACAAATGCTGGAGTGATGATAGTGATAATTAACAAATATGTAGATATTTTTAAAAAATTGCTGCATAAATTTTTCTTTAGTTGTTTCTTCTTTTCTGACCTCTCTTCTCTTCTCTTCTCTCTCATATGTCTCAACAAATTAAGTATGCAACGCGACTTTACGCGCTCGACACAAGTCAAAATGTTAACAAGAAGAAAAATGTATTAAATTAACGTCCAATTTATTTAAAGTTTTTTTTTCTATATCAATAATGTATTTTTATTATCAATTAATTTTATATTCAGAACTACATATTTTGTTCAATATGTCGTATCAAATATTTTAAAAATATATTTAATTAATGTTCTTGATATTAATGTTAAGTATAGAGGTTATTGCAAACACATTTAGTATCTAATGAATCTAGTCTACATAATACGTACTTCCCTTATAGTTCATACATTCCTAGTCGTCGTTCCAAGTATGTGAAAGCACTTCTCTGAAACTGTTGCAATGCCTTCTCAGACTGCCCTAGTTTTGACTCTCGGGTCATTTAAATAAACCTCTATAGGCATCTGGGCGTCCGAGATTTCGTACGAGTAAATTTAGATAAGCCTTTTGCTAAACAATAGATCGATCGTTAGATAGGTTTAACTGCAATTGATAATTCCTCGCATCACATCTCAATTAAAGATTTCGTTTCCTATTTCCTATTTCCATGACTTGAGAATACTTGAATACTAAGACTTGAAAGTGATCATCAGTGTCTACTTTTAAAATAATGCCTATGTTATACTATAGACCTAGCTACTAAAATACATATAAAGTTATATTGGTACTGGCACGATATTTTTTAGGAGATTTAGACAAAGATCACTTCGATCGGCCTCTCGTTACACTACCACCGTTCTTTAAATTAAAAAGTAAAACATTTTATCCGAAATAAACTCTACAGATAACGTTGACTTAAACCGTGTACTACCAATAACAGAACGTTGTAGCAAGTTATATTTTTAATTAATAACTGTACATAATGGGAAAGGAGAATGCACATTCGCCTAAGAAAAATGGGCCCACAATTTTTTTTTTCTAGTATCACGATGATTTTTAGTTCTTTTTGTAGAAAAATAAATCTACTTCCTTATTGCTAATCAGTTTTAATTTTTTCACTCGGGTTATTAAGTAATTAGATGTTTTCTGATGCAATATTTGAGGTTATTGCTATTTTAAATGCTTTAATAATTGAAGCTATCTATTTTTTATGTGATTAAACATTGTCTATTGATTGGTAAATAATGTATTAATATAATAAAAATGAATTAATAAAAAAATAAGATATTATTTTAGAATATTGTTTTGTTACCAAACTATTAGGTATCAAGTGGGCCCAAAAATGGGCATTCTCCTTTGGTGGTGGGTATAATTTTTTGTGTGTTATGTTCGACTTCTTATTTGTTTCTATTTCTGCTTGTCTTTTCTCCAAATAAATAAATAAATAAACTTTTTAAAATTTTTCATGTAATACTTAATTTTATTAAGCCGCAATGGATGCATGACATCCCTAACGCAAACGCGTTCTCCCTCTAGCAAGACAGTTACTGCTTATTTTTGATATTTCGACGATGTTTTGTGTTTTTTTTTTCAAATAATGTTAAATATATTCTAGTTCACGGAGTTATTATATGTCTTTTTACATCTTGTATACATATAATTACATGCATTACTGGTATACTTGTATTAAACTATACTAAATAGATTCTATTCTGTGACGTAGTTATACAATCTAAACATAATGTGAGCATGTAAATACGGATGCATTCACATCTTATGCATACGTGCAAGTATTAAACACATTGATTGAGGTGGAAATAAAGCGCACAATTCTGCGTATAAATTGCTATAAAGCCATCAGCGCTGGTCACAGCGTAAAGTGAGACCTCTCCGCCAATAGGATTACTTCATTTGAATATGTCGTTTTTATGCATAGGCTCTGTAGGCTTGAGTCTAGGGCCCCGCACGGTTGGGGGCCCCAGACTCTGAGAAGCAAATTTTTTTTTCAATTTCACACAAAAAAAAATTCAAGGTAAAATGAAAAAAAGTACAAAAATAATACTTATAATTTTTTTATTGGTGAATAATTTTTTTTCTTAATTTCTCTTTTGTAATATTAACATTTATCATACTAAAAAAAAAATTATTCTTATACCATAATAGATCATTATTTGCGTATATTCATATGTACGAATTTGAAATAATACTGTATATGTGAAAAAATAAGGAAAACCTTTTTTTTACATGGGCCCCCAAGTATTGTGAGCCTAGAGCCCCTCAACAAAAGCCGGCATTGCATTTGAAGTTTTCTTACCTCGGAGGTCAAAATAATATTGTCTGATTAGTGGAGAGATCACAGTTTACGCCGTGACAGCGTTAATATAGACTTATACTTAGCCCTACAAGTGTAAAACCCATAAAGTACAAATCGCGTAGTCGGGTATGACGAGAGGAGTATATCCTGTTAACTGAACGATGCACAGTCTCACCAAGTCAATATAGCAGAGGCGACTGTTGTCTGTAGATTATGTATCTGTTACAACAATTGTGTCCATGGACTGCACTCTAGCTTAATGCTAGGCCGCACTACTATAGAAAAAATAAAAATAAAAAATTCGAACCAATAAAACTAAATTTTTCTTCGAACTAAATTCTGACCAGTACCAATTTAACTTTATTATATGTACTTTGGTCGCTCAGTGCCTATAGACACTATTAAAGAGTGGTAGGCAGACTGATGATGGTTATTCGTCCAGTCTGCCATCCTTGTGTAGTACCACTACTTTCGAATGTAACACCCGTGAAGTAACCTTGTCGCGTTTCGGGAATAGTTTCACAGTCTCACCAAGTCGGTATAGCAGAGGCGACTGTTCTCTGTAGATTATGTATCTGTTACAACAATTGTGTCCATGGACTGCACTCTAGCTTAATGCTAGGCCGCACTACTATAGAAAAAATAAAAATAAAAAATTCGAACCAATAAAACTAAATTCTTCTTCGAACTAAATTCTGACCAGTACCAATTTAACTTTATTATATGTACTTTGGTCGCTCAGTGCCTATAGACACTATTAAAGAGTGGTAGGCAGACTGATGATGGTTATTCGTCCAGTCTGCCATCCTTGTGTAGTACCACTACTTTCGAATGTAACACCCGTGAAGTAACCTTGTCGCGTTTCGGGAATAGTTTCACAGTCTCACCAAGTCGGTATAGCAGAGGCGACTGTTCTCTGTAGATTATGTATCTGTTACAACAATTGTGTCCATGGACTGCACTCTAGCTTAATGCTAGGCCGCACTACTATAGAAAAAATAAAAATAAAAAATTCGAACCAATAAAACTAAATTCTTCTTCGAACTAAATTCTGACCAGTACCAATTTAACTTTATTATATGTACTTTGGTCGCTCAGTGCCTATAGACACTATTAAAGAGTGGTAGGCAGACTGATGATGGTTATTCGTCCAGTCTGCCATCCTTGTGTAGTACCACTACTTTCGAATGTAACACCCGTGAAGTGACCTTGTCGCGTTTCGGGTATAGTTTGAAAGTAGCCAGGTATAGTGAGAAAGAGTGTGCACTGTTAATTTAGATGGCACATGCTCGTCTCCACAAGCCGGCATAGTGGAGGCGACTGCTGCCCGCAGGTTTCTCTGTAGTAAGAGTTGTTTCCATTCATGGACCGCACTTTAGCTTTACATCAGGCGGAGTGTTGTCACATACCGAGCTACAATAAAAAAAAAGAATATTTTAAATAGTAATTTATTAATTACAGCATAATGGCGTAAATATATTATGCTCCTTGTATGATTTGACATTTAGGTCAAGACTAAAGACTTCTCGTAGGAGTCCCTAGGCACTCATTAAGTTGTATTTTTGTGTTTTATGCTATGCATAGTAGAGTACTGACTTCTTTGAGTATTTTTTTTTAATCTCGTACACTTTTAACTTTATGAATCACTTTAGTTAAATAATTAAATATCTTAGTTAAGTAACTAATTATTTTAAGTAATTGCTTTTAAAATTATTTTCACTATATTAAAATACAACTCGATTAATTATTTATTTATCATATTTTCATATATTTACTTCTCAATATACATATATTGTCTAGTTTTAAACCAAATGACTGAGTATTTCTAGAAGATTTTTTTTTAAATAGATACTTTTATTTTTTGCGAACTGTCCATATTTTGTGAATAAAATGGTAGAAGAGACGAAGTGGAATAAAAAAAACAAATACGATAACTGAAACGCGAAATTAGACAAACTGGAAATAAGCCACAATAACCCTACTTATTATACCACTGAACATTGATATATACAACTAGACGTGCAATAACGCTTCCAATGTGACACGAGAAAAAAGAGTTTTTTTATGGCGTATAACAATTTGCCAGTGTTTTTTTTTTTTTTTTTTTTTTTTATGCTTAATAGGCAAACGTTTGACCGCACCCTGCCTGATGTTAAGCAGTGATGCGGTCTAAGATGGAGCACGCTTGCCTATGAGGTACCTGTTTACCCTTAATTTGAAGAGGCCCATATTGTACTTCTCGGGAAACACAGACACCGGGAGAGAGTTCCACAGTTTCGCAGTACGCACGAGGAACGTGTTGTCAAAACGCCTCGTACGCACTTTTGGAACTTGGACCATAAATGGATGGTACCTCTCCGGGTGTCTGGACGTCCGATAAAAGAAAGGGGACGGTAGAACTAAGTTGTGTAGCTCTTGCGCACACTCTCCGAAATGTATCCGGTAAAAGACCGATAAACAGGCGACGTTTCGTCGGTGCTCAAGGCTTTGTAGCCGAGACTTGACTAGAGCGTCATCGCCTATTAGCTTCTTGGCGCGCCTCTCGATCGACTCCAATGCCGCAAGTTGGTATTTGGCAGATCCATCCCAAAGGTGAGAGCAGTACTCCATGCAGGTCCTTACTTGCGCTTTGTACAAAGTAAGGAGTTGTTCCGATGTGAAATACCGTCTCACCTTCGAGAGGATACCAAGCTTTTTTGAGGCCAAAAGAGCTTTTGACTCGATATATGAGCCAAAATTTAGAGTCGATGATAAGGAGACACCAAGAAGCTCCAGATGTTCCGTTATCGGCACGGATACATTTCGGAAAGTGGGATTTTTTGCATCAAGTAAATAATATTGTGCATCACGAGTCATTCATTCATTACACTAAACAGTCATGTCAAGTCTCAGTTAAGTCAAAAATCGCTCCAGTAAAATGGTAGAATCTTTACTGAAACTTCCTACGGAGTTTTGGAGAGAAAATGGAGACACAGGTTCCCTTCTTTTGAATTGTTTGCCCACACTCACGCACGTTAACGAACACTTAATGGTTAATAATCTACCATTATTACACATTAACACTCGAAGAAAAAAAAGTTTAGTTAAATAATTCAAGACAGATAACCTGACGTCTCAAGATGGACGCCGAAACTCGAAAAGACAGTTAGTATTTGACTTCATGGCAACATTGTCAAATCGTTTGACGCGGACTACGGTTTTTTATGACAGATGTATGAAGTTTGTATCTCTAGTATACAGGGTGTCCCGTAAGTAGTGGTGTCAACGGTATTTTACAGATAGAGGGGTTCAATATCTAGAATATAATTTGGTGATTTTTTTTATACCTTCTGGTTTAAAAGTTATGACATTTTTAAAGAATTATCATTTTTTCCCCCGTTTTATCACAAAATAATGTTATAAAAATTTGTTTACAATTATTTTCACTGATATTTTTATTTAAGTGGGTTGAGAAAACACAGGGCTTTCTAATTAAACTATTATTTGTAACCAATTAATAACTATGATTAAATAAAAAAATAAAATCTAATCTAAAAGATTTAATTTATCAAATTTTAGGCAACATATTTAAACGAAGCTGGTGTAAAAAAATTGTATGTAAGGTTACGGGACCATTATTTTAAAAATATCTACACTTCACCCGGACTCTAAAAACGTATAATAATGTTCACTGTCATTTTAATTTAAGTAATTTTTCAAAGTTAAACAAGCAACAAAGTACTATTTGTCGAAGAAATTTCATTATTAACTTATGCGAATTCCAATAAAACCAATGTAAATAGATACGGATAAGAAAATAATTTATTAAAGTAAATGCTCAAAATGTCTCCCTCTAACTCTAATGCATAACCGACATCTTCTAATAAAGATTCTCCTGATATTTCCTAGGGCTCTTTGATTTTTTAAAATTCTTTCGTACACGATATTCAATTTTTGGTGTAGTTCATATTTATTATTATTACATGTCTCATAAACAGCTTCTTTAAAGTTAACAACAGCAGACTGATGATGGTTATTTGTCCAGTCTGCCGTCCTGGGGTAGTACCACCACTTTCGAATTTCTTGTCGCGTTTCGGGAATAGTTTAAAAGTAGCCAGATATAATGAGAGGAATGTGCGCTGTCAATCTAAGATGGTATATGCTCGTCTCCTCAAGCCGGCATAGTGGAGGCGACTTCTACCGCACAGGTTTCTCTGTAGTAGCAGTTGTTTCCATTCATGGACCGCACTCTAGCTTTACATCAGGCGGAGTGTAGTCACATGCCGAGCTACAATAAAAAAAAAACACCATAATTTACTTAATAATCTTTGTTTTAATAGTAGTCCGGCATGTGATTACACTCTGCCTAATGTACTTAAGGTACGTAATCTCTGAATGAAGTATGAGTGGAAACAGGCGTCAGTCTACCTACCCCTCTTTGAACATCCCTAAAGTCAAATTAAGGAACCGAAATGAAAATAAGATTGGAACTACAAGCAGTTAGTATCTTACAGTAGGTTATGACGTGAAAAAGTGCAAATTTCCTACTGAAAGAATTCTTAAAATCCGTCCTATTATCTGAATGCATTATTGAAAATCGACGCCCATTTGTTGTATTTATGTCGAAAAAACATTGTAATTAAAATGATAGTGAACATTATTATACGTTTTTAGACTCCGTGTGAATTGTAGATATTTTTAAAATAATGGTCCCGTAATCTTACATACAATTTTTTTACACCAGCTTCGTTTAAATATTTTGCTTAAAATTTGATAAATTAAATCTTGTTTAGATTTTAATTTTTTATTTAATCATGGTTATCAATTGGTTACAAATAATAGTTTAATTAGAAAGCCCTGTGTTTTCTCAACCCACTTAAATAAAAATATCAGTGAAAATAATTGTAAACAAATTTTTATAACATTATTTTGTGATAAAACGGGGAAAAAAATGATAATTCTTTAAAAATGTCATAACTTTTAAACCAGAAGGTATAAAAAAAAATCACCAAATTATATTGTAGATATTGAACCCCTCTATCTGTAAAATATCGTTGACACCACTACTTACGGGACAACCTGTATATTTCTATGCCACTGAAAGTAATATGTTTTAGAGCAGTTACGTATCATATTTACTAAAACTCATAGAATATAGTATACCATACAGACTGATGATGGTTATTAGTCTACCGTCCTGAGGTAGTACCACCACGTTCAAGTGTAACACCCATTCATTATTATTATTATATTATATACAGCTCGATTACCACTCACTGACTCACTCACTGACATATATTATGAAGCACTTGCCGGGGGGTCAGAGGGGTGATTCTTTTTGGGGCGTGTAGAGGGCGTTCCCGCGACCCCAGGAAAACCTCGACTTTGACCGGAAGTGGACTCTGGACCGGAAGCGATACCGATATCTCGGAAACGAAACGAGATAGGGCACAAGTGCCGGAACAAAAGTCGTAGGGAATGCACTCTAATATCGAAATCCATAATTTGTTTTTTCAAAAAAATTTTTTTTCAAAACTACCCGAAAAAAAACTTTTTCAGCGCCGCGAAGCGCGCCCAAAAAACTAGTTATATTATATACAGCTCGATTACCACTGACTCACTGACTGACTGACATATATAATGAAGCACTTGCCGGGGGGTCAGAGGGGTGATTCTTTTTGGGGCGTGTAGAGGGCGGTCCCGGGACCTCGGGAAAACCTCGACTTTGACCGGAAGCGGACTCTGGACCGGAAGTGACGCCGATATCTCGGAAACGGAGCGAGATAGGGCACAAGTGCCGCAACAAAAGTTGCAGGAAATGCCCTCTAATACCGAAATCCATAATTTGTTTTTTCAAAAAAAACAATTTTTTTCAAAACTACCCGAAAAAAACTTTTTCAGCGCCGCGAAGCGCGCCCAAAAAACTAGTTATTATTATTATTATACTAATATATAGCTGCAATACCACTGACTGACTGACTGACTGACATCAATTATTTCGTACTTGCCGGTATAGTGGAGGGTAGCGGTTTTTTGAGTCGTATAGAGGGCGTCCCAAAACCGTCGAGAAAAATACGACTTTGACCGGAAGTCGATTCTGGACCGGAAGTAGTAGCGATATCTCGGAAACGGGGCGAGTCAGGGCAGTCACCCCGTAGAAAAAGTTGTAGGGAATGCCCTATAATTTCGAAAACGATACTTTTTTTTTTCAAAATTGCTCAAAAAAAATTTTTCCTCGATCGTATTTATATCCTTTTCCCGCCGGTACGCCAATATGAAACGGAGCATGGCGGTGGGCGTGGCCTAACAGCATGCGCGACGAGGCATTTTCGGGACGAACGACCGAAACGGCTTTACCTCGGTCAGTCGGACGGTGAGCGCGGCCGCGTGAACATCGAATTTGCTCCGCGCGGCGGGCTTTCTTTTAAATATCTCAAGAAGTAGATACGTCAGAGTAACCATGTAAAGAACAATTTTGTTCAGTGTGACCAGCACTATTTTTTTAAATTTTTGTTTTAGTTTTTTTTTTAATTTTTTAAAATCTTCATATCTCGAAAAGTAGATACGTTAGCGTCACCGTGTAAAGACCAATATTGTTCAGTATGACCAGCACTACTTTTTTTTTTAAATTTTTGTTTTTTTTTTTAATTTTTTAAAATCGCCATATCTCGAAAAGTAGATACGTTAGCGTCACCGTGTAAAGACCAATATTGTTCAGTATGACCAGCACTAATTTTTTTTTAAACTTTTGTTTTTTTTTTTAATTTTTTAAAATCGCCATATCTCGAAAAGTTGATACGTTAGCGTCACCGTGTAAAGACCAATTTTGTTCAGTATGACCAGCACTTTTTTTTTAAATTTTTGTTTTTTTTTTTTTAATTTTTTAAAATCTTCATATCTCGAAAAGTAGATACGTTAGCGTCACCGTGTAAAGATCAATATTGTTCAGTATGACCAGCTATACTTTTTTTTAATTTTTTTTTTTTAATTTTTTAAAATCGCCATATCTCGAAAAGTAGATACGTTAGCGTCACCGTGTAAAGACCAATTTTGTTCAGAAACGTAAACGCTTTTAGATGGCGAGCTAAATATTTTCAAAACTGCCTAAAATCTATTCGATCTAATACGTTTTACGACAAAAAGGGCCTCCGCGGGC
Source organism: Tinea pellionella (assembly GCA_948150575.1). NCBI lineage: Eukaryota > Metazoa > Arthropoda > Insecta > Lepidoptera > Tineidae > Tinea > Tinea pellionella. The sequence goes on from OX411252.1 coordinate 6,909,256, forward strand.
CGCTTGCGCCCGCGGCTCTTACCCAACAGCTAGTACTAATATATAGCTGCAATACCACTCACTCACTCACTCACTCACTGATCTATTGACATCAATTATTTAGTACTTGCCGTTATAGTGGAGGGTAGCGGTTTTTTGAGTCGTATAGAGGACGTCCCAAAACCGTCGAGAAAAATACGACTTTGACCGGAAGTCGATTCTGGACCGGAAGTGGTAGCGATATCTCGGAAACGGGGCGAGTCGGGGCAGTCACCCCGAAGAGAAAGTTGTAGAGAATGTCGTCTTATGGCGAAATCAAAAAAAAAATTTTCAAGATCGGGCAATAAAAAAATTCCCATACAAATCGGTCGGCCCTCGATGATACTTCCATCTCGCTCTTTTCCATCGGTCAGTGCATGAGGCGAGAGCGAGAGGTGCGGAGAGAAAAGTTTGCATACGGCCGCGTTTTCAGGGCGAACGATCGAAACGGCTTTACCTCGGTCAGTCGGACGGTGAGCGCGGCCGCGTGAACATCGAATTTACTCCGCACGGCGGGTTTTTTTTTCGAATATTTTAAATATCTCAAGAAGTAGATACGTTAGCGTAACCGTGTAAAGACCAATATTGTTCAGTATGACCAGCACTATTTTTTTAAAATTTTTGTTTTTTTTTTTTAATTTTTTAAAATCTTCATATCTCGAAAAGTAGATACGTTAGCGTCACCGTGTAAAGACCAACCAATATTGTTCAGTATGACCAGCACTATTTGGTTTTTTTTTTTTAATTTTCTAAAATTGCTATTACTCAAAAAGTACACACGTTAGCGTAACCGTGTAAAGACCAATATTGTTCAGTATGACCAGCACTAATTTTTTTTTAAATTTTTGTTTTTTTTTTTAATTTTTTAAAATCGCCATATCTCGAAAAGTAGATACGTTAGCGTGACCGTGTAAAGACCAATTTTGTTCAGTATGACCAGCACTAATTTTTTTTTTAATTTTGTTTTTTTTAATTTTTTAAAATCGCCATATCTCGAAAAGTAGATACGTTAGCGTCACCGTGTAAAGACCAATTTTGTTCAGTATGATCAGCACTAATTTTTTTTAAATTTTGTTTTTTTTAAATTTTTTAAAATCGCCATATCTCGAAAAGTAGATACGTTAGCGTCACCGTGTAAAGACCAATTTTGTTCAGAAACGTAAACGCTTTTAGATGGCGAGCTAAATATTTTCAAAACTGCCTAAAATCTATTCGATCTAATACGTTTTACGACAAAAAGGGCCTCCGCGGGCCGCTTGCGCCCGCGGCTTTTACCCAACAGCTAGTACTAATATATAGCTGCAATACCACTCACTCACTCACTCACTCACTCACTCACTGACTGACATCAATTATTTCGTACTTGCCGGTATAGTAGAGGGTAGCGGTTTTTAGGGTCGTATAGAGGGCGTCCCAAAACCGTCGAGAAAAATACGATTTTGACCGGAAGTCGATTCTGGACCGGAAGTGGTAGCGATATCTCGGAAACGGGGCGAGTCGGGGCAGTCACCCCGTAGAGAAAGTTGTAGAGAATGTCGTCTTATGCCGAAATCAAAAAAAAAATTTTCAAAATCGGGCAAAAAAAATTTTTCCTCGATCGTATTTATATCCTTTTCCCGCCGGTACGCCAATATGAAACGGAGCATGGCGGTGGGCGTGGCCTAACAGCATCCGCGACGAGGCATTTTCGGGACGAACGATCGAAACGGCTTTACCTCAGTCAGTCGGACGGTGAGCGCGGCCGCGTGAACATCGAATTTGCTCCGCGCGGCGGGCTTTCTTTTAAATATCTCAAGAAGTAGATACGTCAGAGTAACCATGTAAAGAACAATTTTGTTCAGTGTGACCAGCACTATTTTTTTAAATTTTTGTTTTAGTTTTTTTTTTAATTTTTTAAAATCTTCATATCTCGAAAAGTAGATACGTTAGCGTCACCGTGTAAAGACCAATTTTGTTCAGTATGACCAGCACTTTTTTTTTTAAATTTTTGTTTTTTTTTTTAATTTTTTAAAATCTTCATATCTCGAAAAGTAGATACGTTAGCGTCACCGTGTAAAGACCAATTTTGTTCAGTATGACCAGCACTTTTTTTTTTTAATTTTTTTTTTTTTTTTAAATTTTTTAAAATCTTCATATCTCGAAAAGTAGATACGTTAGCGTCACCGTGTAAAGATCAATATTGTTCAGTATGACCAGCACTATTTGCTTTTTTTTTTTTTTAATTTTCTAAAATAGCTATTACTCAAAAAGTACATACGTTAGCGTCACCGTGTAAAGACCAATATTGTTCAGTATGACCAGCACTACTTTTTTTTTAATTTTTTTTTTTTAATTTTTTAAAATCGCCATATCTCGAAAAGTAGATACGTTAGCGTCACCGTGTAAAGACCAATTTTGTTCAGTATGACCAGCACTAATTTTTTTTTAAATTTTGTTTTTTTTTAAATTTTTTAAAATCGCCATATCTCGAAAAGTAGATACGTTAGCGTCACCGTGTAAAGACCAATTTTGTTCAGAAACGTAAACGCTTTTAGATGGCGAGCTAAATATTTTCAAAACTACCCTAAAATCTATTCGATCTAATACGTTTTACGACAAAACAGGGCCTCCGCGGGCCGCTTGCGCCCGCGGCTTTTACCCAACAGCTAGTACTAATATATAGCTGCAATACCACTCACTGACTGACTGACTGACTGACATCAATTATTTCGCACTTGCCGGTATGGTGGAGGGTAGCGGTTTTTTGAGTCGTATAGAGGGGGTTCCAAAACCGTTGAGAAAAATACGACTTTGACCGGAAGTCGATTCTGGACCGGAAGTGGTAGCGATATCTCGGAAACGGAAAGAGATGAGGCAAAAGTGCCGAAACAAACGTCGTAGGGAATGCCCTCTAATTTCGAAAACGATACTTTTTTTTTCAAAATTGCTCAAAAAAAATTTTTCCTCGATCGTATTTATATCCTTTTCCCGCCGGTACGCCAATATGAAACGGAGCATGGCGCTTGGGCGTGGCCTAACAGCATCCGCGACGAGGCATTTTCGGGACGAACGATCGAAACGGCTTTACCTCGGTCAGTCGGACGGTGAGCGCGGCCGCGTGAACATCGAATTTGCTCCGCGCGGCGGGCTTTCTTTTAAATATCTCAAGAAGTAGATACGTCAGAGTAACCATGTAAAGAACAATTTTGTTCAGTGTGACCAGCACTATTTTTTTAAATTTTTGTTTTAGTTTTTTTTTTAATTTTTTAAAATCTTCATATCTCGAAAAGTAGATACGTTAGCGTCACCGTGTAAAGACCAATATTGTTCAGTATGACCAGCACTATTTTTTTTTTAATTTTTGTTTTTTTTTTAATTTTCTAAAATCGCCATATCTCGAAAAGTAGATACGTTAGCGTCACCGTGTAAAGACCAATATTGTTCAGTATGACCAGCACTAATTTTTTTTTAAACTTTTGTTTTAATTTTAATTTTTTAAAATCTTCATATCTCGAAAAGTAGATACGTTAGCGTCACCGTGTAAATATCAATATTGTTCAGTATGACCAGCACTACTTTTTTTTAATTTTTTTTTTTAATTTTTTAAAATCGCCATATCTCGAAAAGTAGATACGTTAGCGTCACCGTGTAAAGACCAATTTTGTTCAGTATGACCAGCACTAATTTTTTTTTAAATTTTGTTTTTTTTTAAATTTTTTAAAATCGCCATATCTCGAAAAGTAGATACGTTAGCGTCACCGTGTAAAGACCAATTTTGTTCAGAAACGTAAACGCTTTTAGATGGCGAGCTAAATATTTTCAAAACTGCCTAAAATCTATTCGATCTAATACGTTTTACGACAAAAAGGGCCTCCGCGGGCCGCTTGCGCCCGCGGCTTTTACCCAACAGCTAGTTATTATACTAATATATAGCTGCAATACCACTGACTCACTGACTCACTCACTCACTGACATCAATTATTTAGTACTTGCCGAGGGGGTACGGGGGTAAAATTTTCGGGGTGTATAGGGGGTGTCTAAAAAACCTCGAGAAAAATACGACTTTGACCGGAAGTCGATTCTGGACCGGAAGTGACAGCGATATCTCGGAAACGGGGCGAGTCAGGGCAGTCACCCCGAAGAGAAAGTTGAAGAGAATATCATTTTATGGCGAAATAAAAAAAAATTTTCAAAATCGGGCAAAAAAAAAATTTCAAATCGGGCAAAAAAAAAACCCATACAATTTTCAGGGTGTTTAGGGACGATCTATGTGACCTCAGGAAAAATACGACTTTGACCGGAAGTGGATTCTGGACCGGAAGTGACAGCGATATCTCGGAAACGGGGCGAGTCAGGGCAGTCACCCCGAAGAGAAAGTTGTAGAGAATTTCGTCTTATGGCGAAATCAAAAAAAAAATTTTTAAAATCGGGCAAAAAACTAAATTCCCATACAAATCGGTCGGCCCTCGATGATACTTCCATCTCGCTCTTTTCCATCAGTCGGTGCATGAAGCGAGAGCGAGAGGTGCGGAGAAAAAAGTTTTCTTACGGCCGCATTTTCGGGACAAACGATCGAAACGGCTTTACCTCGGTCAGTCGGACGGTGAGCGTGGCCGCGTGAACATCGAATTTGCTCTTGCTTTTTTTCGAATATTTTAAATATCTCAAGAAGTAGATACGTCAGAGTAACCATGTAAAGACCAATTTTGTTAAGTGTGACCAGCACTATTTTTTAAAATTTTTGTTTTTGTTTTTTTTTAATTTTTTAAAATCTTTATATCTCGAAATTTTTTATAACTCGATTTTGTTCAGTATGACCAGCACTACTTTTTTTTTTTTTAATTTTCTAAAATCGCTATTATTAAAAAAGTACATACATTAGCGTAACCGTTTAAAGACCAATTTTGTTCAGTATGACCAGCACTATTTGTTTTATTTAATTTTTCTTTTTTTTTTTAATTTTTTAAAATCGCCCTATCTCGAAAAGTAGATACGTTAGCGTAACCGTGTAAAGACCAATTTTGTTCAGTATGACCAGCACTATTTGTTTTTTTTTTTTAATTTTTCAAAATCGCCATATCTCAAAAAGGACATACATTAGCGTAACCGTGTAAAGACCAATTTTGTTCAGAAACGTAAACGCTTTTAGATGGCGAGCTAAATATTTTCAAAATTGCCTAAAATCTATTCGATCTAATACGTTTTACGACAAAAAGGGCCTCCGCGGGCCGCTTGCGCCCGCGGCTTTTACCCAACAGCTAGTACTAATATATAGCTGCAATACCACTCACTGACTCACTCACTGACTGACATCAATTATTTCGTACTTGCCGGTATGGTGGAGGGTAGCGGTTTTTTGAGTCGTATAGAGGACGTCCCAAAACCGTCGAGAAAAATACGACTTTGACCGGAAGTCGATTCTGGACCGGAAGTGGTAGCGATATCTCGGAAACGGGGCGACTTGGGGCGATCACCCCGTAGAGAAAGTTGTAGAGAATGTCGTCTTATGGCGAAATCAAAAAAAAAATTTTCAAAATCGGGCAAAAAAATTTTTTCCTCGATCGTATTTATATCCTTTTCTTGCCGGTACGCCAATATGAAACGGAGCATGGCGGTGGGCGTGGCCTAACAGCATCCGCGACGAGGCATTTTCGGGACGAACGATCGAAACGGCTTTACCTCGGTCAGTCGGACGGTGAGCGCGGCCGCGTGAACATCGAATTTGCTCCGCGCGGCGGGCTTTCTTTTAAATATCTCAAGAAGTAGATACGTCAGAGTAACCATGTAAAGAACAATTTTGTTCAGTGTGACCAGCACTATTTTTTTAAATTTTTGTTTTAGTTTTTTTTTTAATTTTTTAAAATCTTCATATCTCGAAAAGTAGATACGTTAGCGTCACCGTGTAAAGACCAATATTGTTCAGTATGACCAGCACTATTTTTTTTTTAAATTTTTGTTTTTTTTTTAATTTTTTAAAATCGCCATATCTCGAAAAGTAGATACGTTAGCGTCACCGTGTAAAGACCAATATTGTTCACTATTACCAGCACTAATTTTTTTTTAAACTTTTGTTTTTTTTTTTAATTTTTTAAAATCGCCATATCTCGAAAAGTTGATACGTTAGCGTCACCGTGTAAAGACCAATTTTGTTCAGTATGACCAGCACTTTTTTTTTAAATTTTTGTTTTTTTTTTTTTAATTTTTTAAAATCTTCATATCTCGAAAAGTAGATACGTTAGCGTCACCGTGTAAAGATCAATATTGTTCAGTATGACCAGCACTATTTGCTTTTTTTTTTTTAATTTTATAAAATAGCTATTACTCAAAAAGTACATACGTTAGCGTCACCGTGTAAAGACCAATATTGTTCAGTATGACCAGCACTACTTTTTTTTAATTTTTTTTTTTTAATTTTTTAAAATCGCCATATCTCGAAAAGTAGATACGTTAGCGTCACCGTGTAAAGATCAATATTGTTCAGTATGACCAGCACTATTTGCTTTTTTTTTTTAATTTTCTAAAATAGCTATTACTCAAAAAGTACATACGTTAGCGTCACCGTGTAAAGACCAATATTGTTCAGTATGACCAGCACTACTTTTTTTTAATTTTTTAAAATCGCCATATCTCGAAAAGTAGATACGTTAGCGTCACCGTGTAAATACCAATTTTGTTAAGAAACGTAAACGCTTTTAGATGGCGAGCTAAATATTTTCAAAACTGCCTAAAATCTATTCGATCTAATACGTTTTACGACAAAAAGGGCCTCCGCGGGCCGCTTGCGCCCGCGGCTTTTACCCAACAGCTAGTTTATATTTATATAATTGAAATCAAATAGATCTTTCAACATGAAGAAGTCAGATAAAAGAGAAAAAAACAATTGTTCGTAGACAGGTGAGCAAGAAAAAGCGAGTGTCAGGCAAATGTTAATATAGAGACGATATTTGCATAGTAAGATGCCATACGTGTCGGGTGTCTAGAAATGAGTATTTTCTCCCTTTATCCCTATTTTTTTCTCACGAAATATAAAGATTTTTTCTTACTGTATCACATAAATTATACTATCGTAGCTCAAGTTCATGAGCTTATCTATAGGGGTAGGCAGAATGAAACTATGATTCACTAGCAACTTCTTTCTCAACCAATACTCTTCACAAACGTCTTGTTTGACTTCAGCTACCCCTTTCTGATCAGAGAAGAGTCCGTTCTTTCCGCAAATCACGACTCAAAACCGAAAACAAAATGTACGAGTAAAAAATAATTTTATTAAATTACTACAGTATTTGAAAAAAAATCAACCCACAATGTATGAAGAAAATAATTAATGTGAAAGAAGCGTAAAATGTTTAGGTAGGTTGGCTATCTATTGTCTATATCTATCTCTGTGGAACTAAAGGCATAACAATATTCACTGTAGATACTCGTAGATCTTAATTTAGATTAATAGACATAGAATATTTTACCTATACCTTGTACAAAGGGCAACAAAGTTTGCTCTAAATTCTTGGCAAAATATTAAGATATTATTACAACTTTAACCTAAATTATTTGCAACAAAAGCAATATGTTCAGTGAGAATATACAATTGAGTTTATAAGGGTTGATTCCTAAGAAAGTGTGTCGAGCACCCTTTGTAAACGTACTGTATATCCCTTACAGTGCCCTAGAGACGCGTCACTCCGTGAACAACCATCTCACGGGTTAACAATTTTTCTACAGACACCTCACATGAACCTTTTTGTTCGTTTTAATTTCTTCCTTATTTTAAATTTAAATAAGAAATAAATTTAAATATTTTATAATATAAATAGCAAATTAATGATAATAAATAATAAAATAATATTAAAAGATTATCGCTTTGAAATTGTTACCGGTCAGAATTTTATACCTTCTACTACTAGATCACGCCTCACTATGCTTTTTTTGATAAAAACCTCCTTTTCTGCTTTTTATAAAATTCTTATAAATATAATTAACTATAATACTACTAACAAACTACACTAGGTATTCATTTATTTTATTACGATAAATTATTAAAAGCCTTCCGTTTGAAAACCGCCGGGAATACTTCAATAATTCATTGCCGTAAAAATTTCAAATACCTCGTATTTCTATCGCGTAGTCTTTCCGCTAAATGAAACTAGAAATTTATATCGAATTGTAGAATTGGGAATACCTAAAACTTGTGGTTTTATTCGTATTAAATTAGAACATGTAATTTAGGCCAGATTTTTAAAAACATTCAGCTAATAATATCATTATTCCTAAATTGAGTATATATTACTCCCAATGTTGCTACATTGGACCGGACCGGTAATTCAACTTTGACTTAAGCCAGGTTAAAATTAAGATCAGAGGTGCAACCACTCAAAATGTTTTGGGATTCGGACTCGTCGATGGCTAAGAAAAAGGATATCAACTTTAAGCAAACTGAGTGAATCATCAAATAATTGGAGATTAGAGGGAAGTCCACAAAATTTTAGGGAGGGTCCAAACCCTTATAATTAAGGAAGGATTGAATTACCGACCCTAAGTCCCTGTATATCACAAGTCTTAATAACGAGCAACTTGATAGAATTTACATGAGAGTTACTAGGGTAGAAATATTTTTATAGTAGTCCAGCTTGTGGCCACATTTCGCCTGATGTTAATATTAGTAGAAAACTGTTTAATGAAAACACTAATAAAAACATAGCAATAAACAAGCATAGATATTGGGAGCAATGAAATACTGAACTAAACTACATTAACCATTATCATTTAGTTTAACAAAAGCTTAGTAATTACATTTAAGCCTCAACTTTCTTTAAATAAAACGTTTTAGGATACCTACTAATCCAAAATGTGTAAAGTCACATCTTTTGTGGTAAACTTCTATTTAAGATCCTTTTAATGAACGTTCACCGTGTTTTCAGTGACGTGCGATTCATTTGTCAATGTCCAATGTAGTCATCATGTAATCTGTCACAAAACCTCGTTTTCATGTGACAATGTCTCTAACACTATATTCGTTATTATTCTGTTTAAAATCGAAAATATTTGTTGCATTCTATAGCCATTTTGTATTTTAAATATATTAAATATGTAGCAAAACAGAAACAATGGCGGCACCTACGACGGTCTCTGTAGTTAGTAGATATATTATAAACAAGATAAATAAAATTTATTGCTTAAAAGGATAATATTAAATTGCATTAAACTATATAAAATTTCGTAGTCACTTCGATGATGAATATTAGAGCTCACTCTGCAATCCTGTGGTGGTAGTACCACGTTCAAGTATAACACAGGCATAGCGACCCCAAAATTATCTTATCAAAACCTTTGTATAAACATCAATAAATTGTCAGTAAAAATACCTAACTAATAATTAAATACTAATAATACGTGAGCCTCTACCATCGTTACCCAAACATAATTTAATTCAATTTTATTAGGTACTTGTACAAAATTTATTACCGTAGCCTAATAAACTTTATTCATTAAAAGACCTATAAATGTCAGATATAAATTCATAATATTATGTAATATAACATTCTACGTTAAATATTTTTACTTTCTAAATATTGCTCGCAATCTTTAGGGAATCATTCGGTATAACCGTGCACATTTTTGCAATTGGGAAGGTAAATCTGGTGACAGCTGTCTTTTTTAGATAATTTTTGGATAATATAGATTAATTTAGTCGACATGTGTTTCTGGAAAACTTTTATAATCGCTTTGTTCTTTTTTTATTCATTTTTAAAAATTGCGAAACCATTGCCAGGAAACATAAAAACTAAATCCTTGTCAAATTATTCGACCATACTATCAATTTTAAAAGATTTTAATTAGAAAACTATGTATAATGTATATAGTATACATATGTATACCATTTTCTTCATTACACTGCAGTGGTTATTTGTATAAAACTGTAATCGTAAGGAAACACAAAGAAAAGATATTGGCAAACTTGTTAGGTAACAACCATAGACAATAAAACATCTATAAAATTGTTAGGCTATACACCACCTCTTTTTCGTCGATTTCTTTCATGTCGATGGTCCGTCCGAAAAAGGTCGATCGCGTGTCATTACAGTTTTTCAAATATCTCCGCGATTTTAAAGTTTTTTCAGACAGGAATCAAAAAATACATCTAATTAAAGTGATATCTCGAAATGGTTTTCGATTTAACATGGGTTATTTTTTAAAGACCTTCCCTATCGATCGCAAGGCCAATCTAATATCCCAAAATCGGGATGAGAAGGCCACCCTTTAGATTAGTAAATTGAGCATATTTGAGCCGAATGACCTTTACATTCATTGTACAACTTAATATACAAATATTTAGCTATTAACTGACAAATCAATAGACGAGGTAATTAATTAACATGTCCTATTACCAGGAAAGGCCCGTATCTGTAATACTATTGAGGGAACAAGAATTATTTTAGTTAGGCATTTTAAGTGGATTTTTTTTTATTGTAGCTCGGCATGTGACAACACTCCGCCTGATGTAAAGCTAGAGTGCGGTCAATGAATGGAAACAACTGCTACTACAGAAGAAACCTGTGCGGGTAGCAGTCGCCTCTACTATGCCGGCTTGCGGAGACGAGCATGTACCATCTTAGATTGACAGTGCACACTCCTCTCGTTATACCTGGTTACTTTCAAACTATTCCCGAGACGCGACAAAGTCACTTCACGGGTATAACATTCGAAAGTGGTGGTACTACCCCAGGACGGCAGACTGGACAAATAACCATCATCAGTCTGCCTACCACTCTTTATGGGCACTGAGCGACCAAAGTACATTGGTACCGGTCAGAATTAGCGAGGTTCGAACACGGGTCTCATCGATCGTGAGTTCACGCGTCTTACCGCTAGACCACGGCCGCTCATTTTGAAGAGTGGTAGGAAAACAGTCTGCTGTCCTGGGATAGTACCACCACTTTCAAGTGTATGTAACATTCGAAAGAACTTATTAATGATACTGATAATGTACATTCGTCTCCTAAAGCCGGCACTTCAGCTTAACATCCGGCGGAGTGTCGTATGCCGAGCTATAACAAAAATAAATCTATTGAACGATGAAGATATTATAATATATAGGAATTTGTATACATGATTAACATAATCACTAAGAATATAAACTATAATAGTAACGATTAGGTAAGATAAGAATCTACCCGTGTTATTTTTTTTTTTATTTATAACATGGAATACAATGAAAAGTATAATATAATAACGTGTGTGATATTTTAAAAAAATCTAACATACGTGGATGGTCGGCATAGGGGAGGCGACTGCTGTAATCGGTACACCTCAACAGGAAGAGCCCGACACATCTAAGCTCTAGGACCAGGAAGTTCGTAAAGGATTGCTCCACGTAAAGACGACTACTGCTTGTAGAAATTTATCTGTAGTAGCAGTTGTTTCCGTTCATGGACCGCACTCTAGCTTTACATCAGGCGGAGCGTTGTCATATGCCGAGCTGCAATAAAAAAATTGAACTTAATTTAAAAAGTGTTTGAAAATATTTGGCTCATTTGTTAAATACTAAATATATTTTAACGCAATTCTCTCCTATGTTTTTCAAATGAAACTTCCTGCGAATATCAGCTTTTATGAACCATTATTTAGATGCAGAAGAGTATAAAAGTGTCAATAAAAAGAAAAGATGAATGGTACATGCTCATCTCCTCAAGTCGGCATAGTGGAGGCGACTGCTGCCCGTAGAGAGTTCTCTGTAGTAGCAGTTGTTTCCATTCATGGACCGCACTTTAGCTTTACATTAGGCGGAGCGTTGTACTGTGTTGTGTTGACAATAAAAAAAATGCTTTTAAGTATAAAAATTTAACCAAAAATAGTTATTAAACTAGAGTGCTGTATATAATAAATTTTATATTTTATGAGGTAATGGAAGCGTGCGGCTTCCACGAAACCACTCACACCCTCATCGTGAAGTGCGAGGTTGATATCTGTAAGCCACTGAAAAGAGATCTGTGTATTGTGCTCTCCAGTGGTATCGCGGCCTGTATGAAGAAGAAAATCACCGCCTTGGAGATCAAAACCATATTAGAGTGCCGTCTTTTGCAGTTGAGGGGCTCTAGGCTCACAATACTTGGGGGCCCATGTAAAAGAAATTTTTTCCTTATTTTTTCAGACATACAGTATTATTTCAAATTCGTACATATGAATATACGCAAATAATGATCTACTATGGTATAAGAATAAATATTTTTTTTAGTATGATAAATGTTAATATTAAATTATTCACCAATAAAATTTTTTTTTTTTCATTTTTTGTGTGAAATTGAAAAAAAAAATTTGCTTCTCAGAGTCGGGGGCCCCCAACCGTTCGGGGCCCTAGGCTCAAGCCTATAGAGCCTATGCATAAAGACGGCACTGCCATATTACCTTTAACCTGAATTAACCACATTACGTACAATATTTAACTTTTTTTTCTTTATTGTAGCTTGGCATATATTTGATGACTCTCCGCCTGATGTAAAGCTAGAGTGCGATGCAGGCAGCAGTCGCCTCCTCTATGCCGGCTTGATTAAACAAATCTCTATCCAGGTTTGACAGTGCACACTGCTCTCGTTATCCTAGCTACTTTTAAACTAACATCTACACTTGATAGTGGTAGTACACGTCCCGGACAAACTGCCCACTACAGATAAATTTCTACAGACAGCAGTCACCTCTGCTATGCCGACTTGAAGAGACGAATGTGCACCCTCCACATTCTCCACACATACTTTTACTGTTCCCGAAATGCGATAAAGCCACTTTCATGGATGTTACATTAGAATGTGGTGGTAATATCTCAGAACGCGCAGACTGGGCTTACCACCGTTACTAGTCCACCAAATAATCTTTAAGTTTTATATTTTCTCAATTTATTGTTTAATAAAAAGAATTTGTAAATTGGCAATAAATAATGCATAATTATTGTTGCTTGGTAAAAAAGAATAAATAAATATTAAGTATTTGAAACTTGAAATGCAGTGGGATTGGTTGTACAAATTTATTCTGGATTTGTGCCGATTTTATGCATGCAAAGAAGATCAACGCTGATGCAGTCCTTCTTTTAAATTTAAAATTCAAAGCGGAAAATAGACGAGAATGTTCGTAATAAAATATGGCATTGAAATTCTATCGATTGTGTAAGCCAGTTTAACAAATTCCAACGTTTTTTTGCACAGTCTTTACACAACATACCTTTAGGTTCAGGGGGAACCTAAATTCTGCCATCAGTAGAATTTTAGAAATATTATGACAAGTATCAAATCGCCTTTTTTATAGTAGATCAACATAATACAGTACATACATCCATGAGCGAAAACAACTGTTACAGAAAAGTCTGCAGGCAGCAGTCGCCTCCTCTATGCCGGCTCAAGGAGACAAATCTCCATCCAGGGTTGACAGTGCACACTGCTCTCGTTATGCCTAGCTATTTTTAAACTGACATCTACACTTAAAAGTGGCGGTACACGTCCCGGACAAACTGCCCACTATTTTATATTTATTTATTTATAATACAATATATTTACAATCCATTCACCTTGGATCTTTCAAGCGAAGCGTGAAAAATCACCTTCTTAAGCCGGCATAGTAATGGCGATTAGAGCCACCGTGTAAGCGGTTCTTTAATCGTCAGTGCTTTTCCACTGAGCTTACCATTAGGGCAGTCGAGGTCACACCCTCTCAGCGCTCTACCGTTACTGCCACGGTGAATGTTCAGCAGAAATCCACGATCTAATCCCTCCTACCCCACATCGCTTGAGGTCGACGCGTGCAGGCGATCGAATGCATCGCCCCACCGTCGAAACAATCCCCTCGCGGACAAAAAAGTTCGGGCAATCCTTCTTCTGTCGTTCCATCAAATTGTGGAACGACCTTCCCAGTCACGTCTTTCCCCCTTCCTATAACATGGGATCCTTCAAGCGCAGTGTGAAGAGGCATCTCATTAGGCCTGTTTGCAGATCCCCTTCTCTGACAGCAGTCGCCTCCGCTCATGGATCGCACTCTAGCGAACACCAGGCAGAGTGCGGTCATATGACGTGCTAAAATAAAAAAAATTAAAAAAATTAAAAAAAAAAAAACGTGTGAATGTCATCGCATTAAAATCTTTTAAATTATTTAGGATTGCTTAATTAAAGAGTCTATAAACGTTATTGTATCAAATGTGCGATTAAAACACGATCAGTTATCGTACCGCTTCGTATCGCGTAAACGTTGCAATATTCTATAGAAAATCGTAAACATCCTAAATCGTAAAACAGGCGGAAATGGTTTATTGCACGCATGTGGGATGCGATGTGAATTCTGCCACTATAAACTAAATATAAGAACAAAAGTTGTTTAAAAATAGCCTTATGGAAAGGATATAGAGTTGAAATTAAAAAACATACATATATAATTTCAATTACTTTTAGAGGTAAAAGTGTAAATTATAAAAGTTAAAGAGTACTAAGCAGGCTGATGATAGTAATTAGTCTGCCGTACCACATTCGAATGTAATGCCGTGAAGTGACTTTGTTGCATTTCGGGATCAGCTTGGAAAGTAGCCGAGCGTAACGAAAGGAGTGTGAATTGTCAAACCATCTGGTTTGTGTTCGTTTATCTCCTAGAGCCGGCAGAGTCGAGGGGACTGCTGCCTGCAGATATTTTTCTGTGATAGCAGCTGTAGCGTAGCATCATGTAGTATCAGTGTTGAGTACGATAAGCTACGCTTGACTAAGCTTGTATGAGGAGACTGATGAATGTATGTGGTCTATAATTTCAATCTACCCTTATAGGGCTTTTATATACTTCGAATTAGGCTTTAGAATTACACTATAGTTCTAAGCAAATTTGAACTTTATTCCAATAAAACTAAGATCTGTATACACTTGATAAAAAAGTGTTTTGAAGTAGATAACGTAACCTATAATGCCTATGTTCTAATAATACTAGAAACTTAGTTGGTTTTCTTTTGAGATTGCGGTCCGTTATAACTTTTCATAAACGTCCCGGCTGTGACAGTCGTAACCGAGAAAGATATGCGAGTGAGGTCCTTGCGAGACGTTCACGCGTTCTGCGAAAATATACAATGCTGTTTATAGGTTGGTTTTACAAAAATAAAAAAATATATATTATACAAATAAATTCTTAGTAAACCATTGTCATCGTACATCGTTTGTAAGCTATTCTGCGCATCTATTTTATTATCTTTTTCTATTGAGTCAAATGAACTTATATTTTCTATTAAATTGAAAATATTATTCTCTTTTATTACTGAGAGCGGTGTGTCCTGGCAACCTAAACGGTGCGACTGCTGAGGCTACCTAAGATGCAGACGTATGAGTATTTTTATGGTAGCAATAATTACTATAAAAATTGTAGATCAAATATAGTCATAGATAAAATCGCATTTAAATAATAATAAGAAAATAGCGGAAAACTATTCATAAAAAGTTTGCAAGAGATTATACCTACATACATGATAACTAAGATGCAGGAAGACGCTTCAAAGCCCCAGGCTGTTTCATAAAACACAAAATTTACATAGCATCACATCGTGATATACTCATTTTTTCTTTTAAGAAAAGCCGACAGTTTTTACATTTATTTCGTTTTAGAATTTAGATGCATTTTTTAAGGTTTATATAATAGTTGACCTTTTAACGCTTAAGCTGTTTTACTTAAAACACGTGTCACTTAAATATAATATCATATACATATAATATATTATAATAAAAACCCAGCAAATCGCATTATGAACCACTGTACCACATATATTTTAAAAAAAGGTCATATGACCGCACTCCGCCTGATGTTAAGTTAGAGTGCGATCCTGAACGGGGTGACTGCTATCAGAGAAGGGGATCCGCAGAATTTGTGAGATACCTCATAACACTGCGCTTGAAGGATCTCAGGTCGCAGGAAGAAGAAAAGACGTGGCTAGAAAGGTCGTTCCACAATTTAGTGGAACTACAAAACTTAACAAAAATAACTTACTTTTTATTTAAACCTATAGATGGCACTACAACTAATATCGCAAAGAAGAAGGGCACAAGTGTCAAATAATAATCCCGACTGGATACCTTCAGAAAGGTCATAACTGAAACAAAATACGAGGTGTTTTGGGAAAAGCTCCCCAGTTATAAATATGACGAAGACGCTGGAAGGGTGTGTATGGAACGTGTCCCTGCTATGAATGATTGTAAATGTAGGTTACGGTGTTATTATGGCATAGTTTATGTTTATTTGAGTCATAGCAGTATTATGTAGGTATGTTTAATATTATTAAAGTATTTTATTACAAAATAGCTTATTAAAATGATAATTAAAACTAAAATCTTATTCTCGTGTTAACCATAGGTACATTGTTCAGGTTCCTTAGTAGTGTAAAATGGAGAGTTCTGGATCGCTTGCCCTGTTATTTCGGGCTGCGTGATCCAGAAGCTCCCCATTTTACACTGTTACTTCAAAACATTTAAGCTTGTAACAGTTATTAAAATTGATTTACACCAAACGTTGTATTACTACCTGATACCGTTCCTGATACCGTTACATGTTACTTCACAACATCAAGCTAAATAAGTCTACGCCTAAGTCAGTAGAGTGATCAATGAGCCATTGTCCCCTGTCAATGCTCGCGCACATGATTCTGACATGCTCAAACGCTGCACAATGCATCATATACATTTTTTCAAAGCTTTGCAACGGGTGTTGAGAGGAATGTACTCTGTCAACCTTAATGGTGCACATTCGTCTCTATAAGCCGGCATACCGAAGGCGACTGCTGTCTGCAGAAATTTATCTGTAGTAGCAGTTGTTTCCGTTCTCAGATAGACGAAGTGTTGTCATATGTCGAGCTACAATGAAAAATTAAAATGTCTTATTGCAATTTGCATATTAGGCAATGCCGCAGATGAGATACCTATTGATATCTCCGTGTAGGTTCAGTTGAACCGGTTTAAACATTAAACAAAACGATGTTCGCTGATGTAAGTAATGGTACTCAAAACAAACATTCAAAAAAATCTCGAATATAACGTTTGATTATCCCCAAAAGAAGACCCTTGCATCTCACGTCCCACGTAATGGGTACTTTGTATAATTTTATTGTTACCTCTTTCTGTCGAACCGCAACGAATCTAAAACCTTTTCTTTTAACCTTGTACTATAAATATTGCTTTGTGATTGAAATTTTGCATTGAACAAGTTTAAGACTTGAAATTTTCAGACAACTTAAGTCTGCGATGTGTGTGAATAACCTAGAAGATTAAGATAGTCAATAAACTTTTATTTGTCTTGCACAAAGAAAATAAATTTTAACAAAATATCACCTCTTTTTCTAAAATTAAAACTATGATTATTGACCTTGTATATGCTAAACTGATTTTGAATCTGAATTTGAATTGAATTTTGCACGAATAAAACTTGTTATGTAAATAAAAATATATTGTAAACAGCTTACTGGTTCAATATCGTATCTACTTTAGACTGCACGACTTTCATTATAAACGTACGAGATAAAAAAAAACAATATAATAATAAAAATTGGTACTTAATTGATTTTCATTTGTTTATTTTTAAAAAATTATTAGAAAATGTTTTTTCAAATTTGAAGTTAAATCGCTTTAAGACTTTGTCAAATAGCTAACCACTTTAATATTTGCATATTAAAAGTCATGTTTTCATAAACATCTTACATCTTTTTTACAGCAAAAATGTTATACCCTAGAGATTAATAAAAAATAATTTCTGCTTGTAAAAAGAATATATATCTGCCTACCTTATTTATAAATTGTCATCACAACATAGAGTTTGAATAATTAGAAAATTTAAAAAAACCAACTTCAATTTTATTGACAAGTGGAATGCTTTGCCCTCCCATGTGTTCTCCCAGTCTTTTTACCTTAGATCCTTCAAGCGTAGAGTGAAAAAGCACCTTCTCAGGCCGGCATAGTAATGGCTCCTGGACCTTCGCTACGCTTACCATCAGGCCAGTCGAGGTCACATGTCGTGTCAAAAAAAAATCCTTCATGAAGCAAATACAGAAACTTCAATTAAATTACTTTTTGTTATACTATAGAAACATAAATATTACGAATAAATATATTAAATGTATAATCAAGTTTAGGTTGTTTTTTGCTCAATAAATTCACCAATCTTAAATATTCTTTAATAGTGGTAGGCAGACTGATGATGGTTATTTGTCCAGTCTGCCGTCCTGGGGTAGTACCACCAATTTCGAATGTAACACCCGTAAAGTGACCTTGTCGCGTTTCGGGAATAGTTTAAATGTAGCCAGGTATAACGAGAGAAGTGTGCACTGTCAATCTAAGATGGTCGTCTCCTCGAGCCGGCATAGTGGAGGCGAATGCTGCCCGCACAGGTTTCTCTGTAGTAGCAGTTGTTTCCATTCATGGACCGCACTCTAGCTTTACATCGGGCGGAGTATTGTCGCGTGCCGTGCTACAATAAAAAAAAATCTATGTAGTTAATTGAGTGCTATGTTATTTAATGTGAATGTGATAATCTCAGTAATGTTTGACAAGATAAGTTAGCGAGAAATCCCAAGGGAACATCGAACTTTAATAATAGCTGGGAACCCGAAAACTTTGTCTCTTCGGCCATAACCTTAATACGTTTTCCGGTATAGAGCTTCATCTTTGTTCACTTATCTTTAGATACTTTATGGAGAGCCTATGTTAGGGTTATCTTACTCTACTAATACTATAAATATGATAGTATCTATGTCTGTCTATCACCGTTTCACGCCTAAATCACTAGACACGTTTCGATAGAATTTGGCAAGGAGATAAATTTCATCCAGATGAACGACGTGGACTACCTTTTGTCTTAATGAAAGTTTAAATGATGACCCCATCATCAAGTTCGAGGGTTATGAAAATTCATATTTAGGCATTAGGTCAGAAATAAAAAATTACGTGTTTCAGCTTTTTTGTGAAATCATCTCTCAAGAGAGTAAAATTGAGGACAAAAGTTTGTCTGGGAAACTCATCATGTCTTAATTTAAACGCATACGAAATTGGGTGCAACAGTTAGGGTCGTTTGCACCAGAAGGACGGTTAAAGTAACTTTAACTATTACTTTAACGTTTACATTATGGTTTATATTTACTTCACACGAGTTGCACCTTCGTCGCGCCTGTCATTTTTGACGATTACTTTAACCTTAACCGTAACCAGCGAATCTTGGCTTGATTAAAGTTAAAGTAATCGTTAAACCAATGTTGCTAACGTCAAATGTATTTAAAAAAGCCAAATATGTATTTCTATTATTTTTCGAGATCAGCCACCCTTTTAACGATAATAAAATTAATTTACACGATATTGCAACGCGTGTGGAGTAAATGTAGACGTTTAACAGTCGTCGTCGCCGTAAAAGTAATAGTTAAAGTTACTTTAACCGGCCTTCTGGTGCAAACCACCCTTAGTGATTACCGAAGAAATAAATGATAGACGTTGCTAATTATTATTATTATATCTGCCGTCCTGGATCACCGCTTTAAAAAAAGCTAAGTCAGTTAAATTATTAAATAAACATTATCTTTTGCAGTTCGTGGCCACATGGAAGTCCGTGTAGAACTCCAGATGGAGCGTTGGGCTGCCAGAGGTGGGTCTGTAAGACTTCGATGCGTTCACGACGTGCCTCCTCACCTATTAGATAAGGTCGTCTTCCTCCGCCATGGTACCAAGATCTTCCAATACATAAGGGATCGTAAACCGCCTTATAGAAATTTTACTACACCTGGTGCTGTTCTTAATGTAAGTAATTTTAAGTCGCATCACATCTTAGTAATTGCATACATTTTTTATTAATAGCTCGACATATTATGATTGTTTCGCTAGATATTTTTTTTACTAACATTAGTATATACCTAAGTTTTTTATATTAACAAAATATCTTATTTTATTTATTTATTTTATTGGCCAGCAAAAGGTGGACTTAAAGCCGCGAGGCTTTATCTACATATTTATATAAAAAATAATTACATTCCGTGTGATCATACATTAAACGATTGTTGTCCATGAGTAGTTATAACTGTTACACGAAAGAAATATCAGGAGTAGCAGTCGCCTCCTCTATGCCGGCTTGAGGAGATGAATGTGCACCATTCATCCGGGCACACGCCTCTTACAGTAGTTTATTTCAAGAGTGTTGTAAGTTACTACGACAGACTGGGCTGACAACCATCACCTACCAATCGATACCTTCTTTAAACAATAAAAGCTGACATGTACAAATAATCGTAAGTCTCAACATGAAACAAGTAACCCAAACAGAGAAAGCACACACGAGAATTTTTAAACTGTTTGCCTCTCCGAAACTATTGATTGAAAAGTCGTTTTATTTTCACCGTTCAAAACGATGTCCATTGCCAACGAAACCAATTTTCACCGCCTTTCTCTTATGTTCTTTTCGTATTCGTAATATTCATTTTAACATGAAAATTTTGCTTTAAATTTCTACCTAACGATGCTTAATGAATACCTGCATATTAAGGTTTGAGATTCGTGCGACCTACTTTCGAAAAATTACTATGTTACTAACTTACTAAGTTAATTATAAATGAAAAAAATCGCCTATACGAGTAACAAGGTTGATTTAAAAGTAGTTGAAGTTGGAGTATACTGCAGAAACGTCTCGTCAAGCCGGCATAGCGCAGACTGTTTGTCCATGTCAGCAGTCGTCCCCGCTCCCAGATTGCTTTTGTTTTAAGAAAAAAACTAGAACCTAAATAGAAGAAACTCTAGAAAAAACCTAATCATAAGTACCGAGTGATGTATAATATAATTATATAACAGAGTTACAGTGATATATACATAACCGGGATTCGAACCCTAGACTTTCGCGTTAACCACTTCGCGCTACAAAATAGTTTAAAAATTGTTTATACTTTATAATTTTTTTAAAATTTATTTCATGCTGAAAAATAATCCGAAATTGTTAAGAACTGAAAGGCTGATTTTGAAAGAGGTTACAGATTCGTAGAAACTTTTTATTTAAGTAGTTTAGAACAGAATCTCAACTGCTGAGAAAGGGTCAGATGAGGAGCACCCTCAACCGACGTGCATGCATGAGGGCAGTAATGGATGTGGTCAAAGCGAAAGTGGTATGTAGAGAGAGGAGTCGCTGGCGCTCCATAGTTTCTGCCTACCCCAGTGGGAACAAGGCGTGAGTTAAGTCTATTTGCAAAGTTGTTTAATAAATACATTATTGTATATTTAGTTAAATATAGAGTACCTAACGAGGTTCTTTATAATAAATGAAGTGTAAAGACATTTTTATAATAAGGAAATTTAAATAATAAAACATTAAAACACGAAAAATCTTGAAGCACCATCCGTTCTGGCATTTCCATCTCTCTGGAAGGTGTTAATTTAGCATATAAATGAAATTTTTTGATTACAATTTAAAGTTCCCCGTTATTTACATCAAATATTTATTTAAAACTTTATCTTATTAGAATAAAGTGCTTTATAATATTATAAATTAACACACAAAACCTTAACTACACCTTGGGCCAGTATAGCGGAAGCTACTACTACCCACTAACATATCTCTGAACTGGAATACTCTGGACGAACCATTTTTTTTATAAAAAAATAACATTACGCTATATCAAATTTTTTAAATATAATAATAAATAATAAATACATACAAAGCCTCCTAAACTAAATACAAAGTAACAAAAATAAATGAAGGTTGTACGTATTATAGAATACATTTTCTTGGTGACAGCGTGATGGATTTCCATAATAATTCAATGGACACAATCCCTGTTGGACTAACCAGTAGTAGGTATCTGCAACTAGTAATCATCTGTCTCGGAAGCGTAGGATAATCCAATGCGAATCTGTAATAGTAGAGAATATTGTGGGTATATTATGCGGCGTCTGTGGCGGAGTGGTTAGCACATCAGATCGTTTTTTCTTAAGAAGGATTTAACTTCTTTTTCTACGTACCGCTTTGTACTCGACCACATCCTTTCCTCATGCGAGAAATCCTTTCTAAGTAGTTGATGTTATTTTGTATCTTAAATTATCAGATAGGTATTATTATAATAGTGGTAGGCTGACTGATGATGTTTATTAGTCCAGTCTGCGGTCCTGAAGTAGTACCACAACTTTCGAATATAACACCCGTGAAGTGACCTTGTCGCGTTTCGGAAATAGTTTAAAAGTAGCCAGGTATAACGAGAAGAGTTAGAGTTAGACTGTCAATCTAGATGATACATGCTCGTCTCCTCAAGCCGGCATAGTGAAGGCGACTGCAGCCCGTAGAGATTTCTCTGTAGTAGCAATTGTTTTCATTCATGGACCGCACTCTAGCTTTACACCAGGCGGAGTGTTGTCACAATAAAAAAAAAAACAAAAAGAAAATTATTCTCTCCGATAAAATAATTTAAGGAGAACATTCGTATTAAATAAATTAATTCATATAAAAAAAATATATAAAGTATTATGAAGAGATAACTAACGGTTGTTAAATAAGGATGTGATAAAGACTTTTACATTTACTAAAGTGAAGTGCTCTACAAAATTGCCGCGTAATCAATTACAAGACTGGAATGGAAACCAGGAGTGGCTAGGTGGATTACCGGTGGGTCTCTAAGAACGATCTACACTGGCATCTAAGGCGGTATTCTTAACGTTTTTTAGATCATATGGGATTTAACAAAAGTCAGCTATCGAGTCCCCGTGCTATCTGGATCAGTGAAAAGACATCACAAAAATTTAAAATCTGATTTTTATAAATTGTAAAAGGTTTCTGTAACCGAGACGTATTTATTAATCTTCACTTTTATTCTTGAAACGAAACAAACAAAATGTGATTGCATTCGAGAATAGTGTCGTAACCGTAATTGCATAGCTCCTAATGAATTAAGTACCTTCTGACACTAATTCCGAGGTCTCAGAATCCTGTTAACATAATTAACTTATTGGAAAAACCCTATCAACGTAGCACAATTCATTTTCTAATACCTTCTTTTACAGTTTTTTTTTTATATTAGGTGTTACTTATTAGGAAATTCGTTAAATTAATGATAATTAATATTTCTTACTACATAGTTGTATGTTGTTATATCTACTATATGATTGAATTTGTTTTTAATGCCTGTAACGAGTCTGCACATTCCTCTTGTTATACCCGGCCTCTTCCAAGCTGAGCAACACAGGTTTTTACGCTTGAAAGGGAATCGTACTAGGTTATTGTGGTGCGATTACACATACGCCCGAAATTAATAATGTATCCACAATCCGAGATTGAATTAATCTTAGATTAACACATACCGACGGATAGATCTCGATTCAATTTCGATTGGCAGATAGGTTATTGGCACGCTTTATTCAAAATCTTTCAATCAAAATTTTTCTATCTGAGTCAGTGAAAAAGGGATCAAGATTGATTATTAATTTCGGCCGTTAGTCGTTACTACATCGTAATCCGGGCAGCCGATGCTTTCATTACACTGATCATCGCAATGGAATACGGGCTAAGAAGTAGCTGAAGAAGCTAGACAAGATTATCCAAAAACTGCTGTAGTCGAGCCTGTTTATTTACATTGATCGTTCGTCTATCGTCTATCGTTAGAGTGTAATCGCACCATTAAAATTAAAAAAAAAACAATGAAATATACGCACAATGAAATTATGCAGTTTAACTCGTAGCTAAACACGTTCCAAAAATTAAGTATTCATGCTAATTGCTTACTATACATTTTTTATATAATTTAAAAGGTTGCACGAAGGCTCCTGTCTAGAAAGTTAATTACAGTTCCGGACATGAAGAAAAATAACTAACGGTAAAACAGAAAATTGTATTACTTTTACCAATAAAGATTTACTTATAATTTACAATTTGGTCAAATAAAGAATGGAATTGAAGATGTATTTTGTAACGCGCTTACATAATATTACACTGAGAAAACCTAAAGGCTACAAATAAACAAGTTATCGCTATTTGCAACCGAGTGACTTCGTTCAGAGGGTACCTGCTAAGTTTGTTGTTAAAATTAAACAAGTCAACTATGCTAACATACATTGCTTGTTTAATACTGACAAAACTGTGATGCACGTTTTAAACAAGTCTTGGTTGGATGTTGCCTAATAACTTTTCCATACTCTTTTCTTTTACATAAATGCTTACACAAATATAATAATTACATCACGTACAATTTACATTCCCATAAAAGGCATGTGTCGCTTTTCAAGAAAAGTTTGAAAATAGCCAGGTGTGACTGTCAATCTGGATAGTGCACATTCGTCTCCTCAAGCCGGCATAGCGGAGGTGACTGATGCTTGTGGAAATGTATCTGTAGTAACAGTTTTCCGTTCATAGACCGCACTCGCAACGCCACACAGAGTTTGTTTTATGCCGAGCTACAATAAAAAAAAAAAGAAAATAAATCTATATACTACTCAATATTGAAAGTATCAATTTTCTAAGAAACATTTTACATTGTTGCATGTTACAAAGATAAAAATAATGATACTAATAAAGTTCGGTATCAAGAATCAAATCACAGCCACTGCAATACAGTAAGCTATTTACTAGCACTTCTAGAATTGCATTTAAATTAATTGGGAATGCAGTTGTTCGGTTGCATGCTCATTGCTCATTTAGGGTGGGCCGACAATCTGGTCTGATTGTAACTACGTACGAAATAAAAAAAAAGTATTTTATAATTTAAAGAGTGGTAGGCAGACCAACGTGGTTATTACGCCAGCATGCTGTCTTGGGATGATACCACTACTTTCAAGCGTAACATCCGTAAAATAACTGGGTATAACGAGAGGATGATTGAAAATTCGTCTGAAACCGGTATAGCGGAGGCGACTACTGTCTACGGAAATTTCTTTGTAGTAGCAGACTTGAAATCTTAACAGCAGACGAAATATTGTCATATTATGTCGAGATACAATAAAAATAAATCAGTTTAAAATATTTGCTTTTTGAGTTTTTTTTAAATGTTACATTGTGCGATGATTTACTTAATAATGCAGTGTATTTTATTTCAAAATCGTATAAAATCTTCGCTTTGGACCAAAATCTACCCTTCCTCATTGCCAGGCAAACTCATCTCGCTACACTACTCCCAAAACTAGACCATCATTCGTCTGCCTACAAATCGTATTTATTTTAAAATATAAAAATAATATTAAACAATATTGTAGCACATGTAATTACACAAAAGTGAATTTAGCCTTTGATATTCCACAATATCAACGACTATATTGACTCAGACAAAGACTTAAGTAGAGATCTGAATTTCCCAAAGGCATCACAATCTTATTTGTTACAAAGCATACTGTTTACTTATTAAAAACATCCAGTTCTGAGTATTATTCCCTGTCCGAATCATAGATGAATTAATATCGACAGAGATAATTTATTAAATACATAATTGCCGCTTTTATAATATAACTAATAACGTATAATCGTGTGCCCCTTATTGCGCTTTTAAGGCGTGAACTGCGCTGGATTTAAACTTCGGGGCTCAAAACCTTTTTTCTCCATAACCCGTAACATAATTATCTATATGTTTATCTACACTACACAAAACATGCCCTCTTCATTTAAAAAAAAATGTTTTCAATGTCATTAATATTCATGCAAAGTAACCCCTGTTTTAGTAATATAAAACCATTTTTCTTCTAAACTATTAATAGTTAGGTTTTTTTATTTGTATCATGATATTAGACAATACAATACCTATGGAATCTTCAGTTTATTTTTTTCAAATAACTTTTCAAATTATTTTTATTATTATTTATATAATTTGACACACATCGCGTGAACAACCCTTTTGTCGCCCAATAAATGAGTACGGGACGAGCAAGGTCAACGGCGTATATCCAGCTCTTAAAGAGTAGTAGGCAAGCTGATGATGGTTGTTATCCCAGTCCGTCGTACCACCACTTTCGAATGCAACACCCGTGAAGTGACCTTTTCACGTTTCGGGAACAGTGTGAAAGTAGCCTGGTATAACGAGAGGATTGTGTACTGTCAGTCTGGATTGTGCATACTCTTCTCCTCAAGTTGGCATAGCGGAGACGACTGCTGCCCGTAGTGATTACTTTGTAGTAGCAGTTGTTTCCGTTCGTGGACTGCACTCTAATTTTATGTCAGGAGTGTTGCCTTATGGCGAACTACAATAAAAAAAGATACATTAGTACCAGCCGAGATTTAAACATAGAGGTTGTTCAAAGATTATTACTAATATTATAAAACATTTATATTTCTAGGTTGCTCTAGCGACGGAAAATTCAATAATTCTTCAAGACCTAGATTTCGCAGCCAGTGGTACTTATTCCTGTGAGGTATCACTTGCTACACCAATTTATACGAAGGCTTCCACTGAAAAACAACTTACAGTTTTCCGTAAGTATTTGATTTTAATTGAAATTCAAGTGCTTACGTCATTTTATATTGAATTAAATTAACCATTCCTTCCTTTGTTAAAGTAAGCTTAGAGATTTAACGTATCGCAAATTTATAAATGTATTCAAAGAGAACTATGCTAAAGGTTTTAATTTTCAGAGTTGAGTAGTCGATAGATTTTTGTTTAACGATTGTTGAAAAGAATATGTTTGAAAATATTCTGTGAAACTATTCTCGTATAAGTAGTTTAATAGTGCCTTAAAATATAATTACCGCATAAAAGATAATTTTGCCGCCTGCAGGTTAAGCTTGCGATTACTTTGTTTCTTTTTTTTCATATAGAAAGTACCATAGAGAAAATAAAAATATATATTTACACATCACCAAAAATTATTTAATACTTAACTATACATATTAACTATTTTATGCATATACAAGTTATAAATATTTAAAACAAGTAAAAAAAATACGGATTTTACCAACTGAAAAAAAGAAGATAATATCAAAGCTACTCCTGTGGACTAATTACAAAAACTCGCGGAACGTATCCACTACGCAGTAAATCTTTTTTTTTCTTTTTGCTATGACGTCACTATGTGAACCATTCTTTTTTTTCGCATAATATGTTCTATAATAATATTTATATAATTAAATTTCGATTCATAATATACCTATTACATTTATTATTATTATGTATAAAACCATCGGGCGGATATAATGAATTTTTAAAACGTACTACGGAACCTTCACTAAATTATTACAATACAAGCTTATCTGTCTCTTTTATGAAACGTACGTGTCTAGTTTTCAATACATGTTCTATGTGAGATCTAGAAAACCAGTTGTAAAAGGATTCCTAGCATTAAAGAAGTACTCGGTATTGCTATCTTTAAGAAACTACAATTTCTGAGTGTTTTCTTTGAGAATTGCTCTAAGTAAATATTGTAAATTAAGACTTAATGTTAATTTAATACATTAATTTGCTAAACAGTAGTACTGCGCCTATAATCACCACGTCATATCACCTGTGAACTGACCTTGTCGCGTTTCGGGATCAGTTTGAAGGTAGCCAGATATAACGAGAAAAGTGCACTGTCAGTCTGGATTTATTATTAGTTTTATTATTAGATTCGTTATTGGAGTTAGATTTATTATTATTAGTCTCCTCAAGCCGGCATGGCGGAGGCAACTGCTGGCTGGAGAGATTTCTTCGTAGTAGCATTTTCCATTAATGGGCCGCTTTCTAACTTTACATCAGGCGGAGCTAAAACAAAACAAAAATTGCTACAACTTAGATACATAGATAAAAATTGATATTCAAAAAAGATAACTAAGAATATATAGTACTGGTATTACACAATTTGTAACACAAGTTTAAAAAATTGTCTTTATAGAAATTTATATTTTTTCATAACTTTAATGTAACACGCCCTGCAAAGTTTCAGGAAAGACTTTATTCCTACTTTACGCATTAAAAAAGTTTAATACAAGAAGCCGTTTAATAATAACAAAAAAATAAATGTACAAACATGAATTATTATTTATTATCGTTTTGTTATATTTAATAACAAATTCGTTTGTTATTTTATGATGTTCATAACTTTTTCAGACATGTGAAATCTTTAAAAGTTAATTGTTTTTATAGCAGATGGGCGTATGGCCACACTTCGTCTGACGTTAGATCCGTGAACAAAAACAACTATTACCACAGCGAAATTTCTACAGGCATCGCCTCCGTTGTGCGATCTTGAGAAGACCATTTCCAGGTTGACAACGTAATCCTGTGATGCGTAAAGAACATTTAATTTTCAATTTTTAAATTTAAAATGGCGATACTACCCTGGGACTGCAGCTTGAGCTAATAACCATCATCAATCTGCCTAACACACTGTGTTTCGCATACAAAATTGTTGGGGCCACGCGTACGCACGTATCGGTTGCATTGTATGTGGCCTGACCGTTAGTAATAGTGCCTCTGTGTGGGTAAGTCGTTTTCGAAACAACCTTGAAACCAAAACGAGATAATTTCCCAGTAAACATGAACATACACACAGCACGTAGGAAGAATATGCGGTAGGTTATTATTATTCATCTCGTTATTCCAACGATGAGCTTTTTCCTGCTGCCTTTGCAAGAACTGATTCTTATGAATTGATTATAATTTTCTTTGAAATTTCTAAAAGTCTACTAAGAGTTTGTACAATGGAAATAAGTAGTAAATAAATAAGTAAATAAATAAGTAGTAAAGTAGTAAAAATATATAAACATAGTAGGAAATTCATTTATAATTTTTTTGTATTTAATAAAATAAATAAATATATATTGTAGCTCGGCATGTGACAACACTCCGCCTGGTGTAAAGCTAGAGTGCGGTCCATGAATGGAAACAACTGCTACTACAGATAAACCTGTGCGGGCAGCAGTCGCCTCCACTGCCGGCTTGTGGAGACGAGCATGTACCATCTAGATTGACAGTGCACACTCCTCTCGTTATACCTGGCTACTTTCAATATTTTTAATAATATTTCGTATTATAATATTTTATTGACTTAAATTTTGAAAATACAAAAATATGTTAAAACAATCTGAAAAGTATTAAAATTTAATATTAATAAAAAATCTTGAATATTTTGTTATAAAATAGGACAAGAATAGGGCAGTCGAGTGGCAAGGGGCGCCGATCCTGTGTCGCTCCATTTCTTGTTACTTAGAATTTTAGCATTTTAACGAAATAGTAAAATATTTTCCAAATACCTACGACAATTACGTGTTGCCCTTGCCAAAATATTGAATATCCTTAGGGCAATTGCAAAGAACCACAAGTTACCAACTGCAGAGGTTTCAAACAAAAATGTTTGCTTCAAATTGTCTAATATTATAATACATAGTGCATTGTAAGTCACAGCACGTGTATTGAAGGAGTTGGGGTGTATAATCTTGTACAATTTACTATGCTCAGTATTCGACTTGTATTATCTTCCAACAAACTCAATTTGAAAGTTCTCTACAATAGTGGGTTACTACTCGCCATTAGTTCAGTAAGTTTATGAGTTTCAAGATAAAACAAGGTTAATATATTGTCGAAAAGATTGCGGATATTTAGATTTAAATTGAATTTTCGGGTTATCAATTTATGCCGTTTATATTTATGTCACTACATTGTAAAAATTGTGTAGCTGTATCTGTCTGACTGCACGATTTAATCTCAGAAACGATTGTGGAGTGTTTGGCGCGCTTTTGCCTGGGAAGGTTGTGATGTTTTTATCCCTTTTCTTAATTAGTTTAGTGGTTATTATTGTGTAAAATTTGTATCATTTTGCGTAAAAAACATTGGAATTCACTCTATATGAGGCAACGGAAGCGGTTTTTTTTTTGTAAAACACCATTGCAATTTGATGCGCAAACATTAAGAATTTACTACATTGGCAGAATTGTCGTTGTTATGACATCTGAGGCCATTTAATAAAAGAAGAAGAAGAAACGATTGGTTTTTAAAATTATTATTTATTTTTATTGTAGCTTGGCATATGTCAACACACCGCCTGATGTTAAGCTAGAGTGCGGTTCATGAACTGAAGCAACTATTATTACAGAAAAACTGCAGGCAGAAGTTGACTCTGCTATGCTGGCTTGAGAATCATCCAGGTTGACAGTACACAATCCTCTCGCTATACCTAGCGACTTTCAAACTGATCCCGAAACTCAACTAAGCTACCACTAACTACTCGATCTTGATTCACGCTTTCAACAACTTAGGTTCTATTAAACGAATCTATGAGAAGAAGCCCCAATAAATAATAGATATATATTTATTTGTATGTATATTTATATACATGCATATATTATATTATTACTTACTACTTATATTTGCATGACAGCGTTATTTATTTATTTATTTTCGTGAAACAAACAACTAAAAATTCTAATGAACATTGACATATAATATATAACTGAGTCACTTAACAGTTTCCACTGGTATACGTATAAATTAAACAATATTCATATATGAAAACCGTCCTTTTAGGTAAGTTAATACATTTTCATCTATCCTTGTTAAACAGCCTCTCGTTAGGGGCAATCTTAACTCCACTTCAACTCGGAATTCCTTTAGTTAAAGCAGCTTCCGAACTATAGAGGATCTCCGGGGAGTTAACAGTGATAAATCGCTTGCTTTATTGCACGAACCCACTTTACCTCTAATTCTACCTATTACCTACAACTAATGTTTCAGAAAAATAAGCAACTGCACACCCAACGTAGCATTCGCAATAAATAAATAAGTATTTATTGCCAATTAAAAAACAATTAAGGTTTTGTTGTAATACCCGTAAAGTGACCTAGTCGCGTTTCGGGAACAGTTTAAAAGAAGTCAGGTATAACGAGAGGAGTGCGCACTGTCAATTTAGATGGTGCATATTCGTCCCCTTAAACCTGCATAGCGAAGGCGACTGCTGCCCGTATAAATTTATCTGTTGTAGCAGTTCTTTCCGTTCATGGATCGCACTATAGCTAAAATCAGGCGGAGTGTTGTTTTCTCCAATATTAACTCAAAAATATTTAGTAATCAAACTAAAGAACTCTATATTATTCGGTACTCAAGTGAATTTATTTATTTTTTGTGTTAAAATATTCATTTAAGACTGTGCCCTATAAATTTCCATATAGCGAATATCTCGAAACATATAAAAAAGTAATAGGTAGGGTTCGTGGATTGAAAGCAAACGTCCAGCCGCCGAAATTTATGTCGTGGGCAGATACGTTTTCTATTATTGGGTTTCCTCTGCCACAACAAATGACAATATATATCCTCGATTTATCGCAACCGCTACCTATTTCTTTTTGTAAAATGTACCGGTACAGAAATTGATACTTGAGGGATTTGCCGTTATGTGTTTGGAATTCTTAACAAAACTGTAATTTCTGCCGCATTACCTCGTCTTCGGGTTGCCGGCATCTGTGGCGGAGTGGTTACGTGGCAAATCCTGGGTTGAATTCCAGTGAAAACTGAAATTTATTTAAAAGTTCATACTAGTTTCAAGTTTGCGTGTTTATTATGTTTCTGTCATCCTTTTGTTCACACCCTTAATATTCTTGATCACGACAATTTTTTTTTAACGTAACTCGACATATAACCACACTCCGCCTGATGTTAGTGTGCAGTCAATGAATGGAAATAATCTCTTGTTATGTTATATATGTATATATAATATTTGATATATTTTGAGTATTGTATAATAAAATAAAATTGAATATTGATAGTTACAAATTAAAAGTAAAAAATAATTATAAATAAATTTTATTTTATTTTAATACTCAATACTCTATTTTAATATACCAAAAATTATAAATAAATAAAATAAAAAACAAGTAACGTTTTTATGATAAAAAGATCCCAAATATAGAAATAAATAATATACCATTGAATAAATAATCTAAATCTAAATACTTATATAAAATGCTAATGTTAGTACGTAAATACAGGGTTTTCTCCATGATCACTAACTCCAATCTGCTTCCCGTTGGGGTGGTAGATACCCCTCGGTCTCCTGGTGAAAGTAAGGGAGTTTGGTAGCGGTGGGTGCAAGAGGGTGGTTGTGGGAGGCGAAAATCTCAAAAAATGTATATCTGTCTCTTTCTAACATATGACATTTTGAGTACTAAGTCTGTCTTTTTCTAACTTATGAGATGTTGAGTATGTATAGAGTTCTAAAATTTTTTGTAATAATCTAGAAATGTGTCAACTGTTACAATTGATCTAGAAGATTCTAAAAGTTTCAAGAATGATCTAGAAAGTTCCAAAACGTTATCAACTGCTAAAATCGATATAGAATGTTCTATAAAGTTCTACAAATTTCTGGAATGATCTAGAAAGTTCCAAAATGAGCTCTACCGTTAAAATCGATATGAAATGATCTAGAAAGTTCTAAAAACTTCTATAATGATCTACAAACATTAAAAATGTGTATAGCTGCTAAAATCGATATAGAATGTTCTAGAAAGTTCTACAAATTTCTGTAATGATCTAGAAAGTTCCAAAATGCGCGCAACTGTTGAAATCGATATGGAATGTTCTAGAAGGTTCTAAAAATTTCAGGAATGATCTAGAAAGTTCCAAAATGAGCGCAACTGTTAAAATCGACCTAGAATGTTCTAGAAAGATCTAAAAACTTCTAGAATGATCTACAAACATTATAAATGTGTATAGCTGCTAAAATCGGTATAGAAAGTTCTACAAATTTCTGTTTACACATTTACTAGAGTATTTCTTATTTTCAATTCGATGATTAGTTAATTAATTTGATTTGATTAACTCTATAAACACCGTATGTTTAATGGTCAAATAAGTCTCTCAATATCTAAGATAGAAATCTACAATATCTACGTTAAAAACGGATCCTTAAATACTTTTTATACCATTAAACATGCGACGTATTTTAACCCGAGCGACGCCGGGGGTTTCGTCGCTAGTACTAACTATAGATAGATGAAACGTTAAAATAATATGTTACTTATACCATACCATTAATTAGTCATAGGTTTTATAAAAATAAGTTAGTTAACAGAACAAATTTAAAAAAAATACTAGAGATTCCACGAATAGTTATTGGGCCGAATACTGAATACCGAATATTCGGCGAGGCTCGTGGCCGAAGTCATAACTCGTCACTTACGAGTTTAAACTTGCATCGCTGAAGTAGTGGTCAGCAAACCCAAAACAATATCCAACCCTTTCACAATTTGTTAAAATGTATTTATCATCTCCCGGTAGCAGTGTGAGCGGCTGTTTGCGGAAGATAACATTTATGAAGAAAAAGGCAATCGTCTGCTGTCGACACATACTGAAAAAATTGTTTTCATTCATCATAACTTACCATTGGTAGATTTTAAATATTAACCCTTAATTACTCGCATACTAAAAGTTACACAAACGCTCGTGTGGGGTAATATATATGTACAAACAATACGGTACAGAGCGACGCCCGCGACAGTCCGTGATAGGGAGAGGTATTTAGGCAGCTACTGAAAACGAGTATGGATATGGCGCTTCAAATGTGCCGTTAGGTAAAATATACCCCATGCGAGAAATTAAGGGTTAATATATTAATTTGATGGTTAAATAAACATCTTTGTAAGTAATATTTTGAGTTCATTTTTTTTTTCATGGTTTGCTATTCGGCCGAATACCTAATACCGAATAGTTGCCAAATATTTGTGGCATCTCTAAAAAATACAATTCGATAAGGACCACACATAAAACCCCTAATAAAAATAATTCACAAACTTTCATAAAGATACGGAATAAAATATAGAAGTTGCGAGTTCGGCTTGTTATCTCAATACCACATCATTGATTATAGAACCCGAAACATTAGCATTAACATCTATTTGAATGCAGAAGGAACGCCCTTCGTGATAGGAATATCAAATTGCCAAAAACGAGATGAATAGCGGCTCAACGAAATGAATCGTTCGCTATTTCAAATCTGAAATTGGAAAACTCATTAGTCGTATCATTGAATAGCAGAAATTGAGCAAGAAAATGACTTGACTTGAATAAACAATCCTTGCAATCTGCCGACTTCCATCGCAATATAAATAACTCGTTTAGCTAAAATAGCTATTTCGTTTCACTATTTTCTTTATCTTTCATCTGTAACATCCGTGAAATAACCTAGTCGAATTTTGTGATCAACTTGAAAGTGGATGGTGCACATTCGTCTCCCCAAGCCAGCATAGCGGAGGTAACTGCTGCAATCAAACACTTCTCTGTAGTTGCAGTTGTTTTCACTAGTTCTTCAGGAGACTAAAAAACATCTAGATTTACATATAGAAACAAAAATACAATTAAATATTCTGCAATAAATTTTACCACAGGTTTCGCACATACGAGATGTATAAAATTTTAATAATATTATCTGACCGCAGTTTAAATTCAATGCAAATCAGCTTTTAATAATTGGAATTAACAACAAACCACAATTAATGAGGGAAAAATCTTGTCATGTTTATTACCATGTTAATTTAATTGCGATTATATTTAACTCTATGTAGTTAATGTATAAATACATTACATACAAAGTCCTGAAGTCCTATACGGGTATCATGACAAGGGTAACAGAAACATCGGAGACCGAAACGCATGACGCAAACTTTTTTATATTCCTTTTCTTTAAAACTAGATAGAATTAATCATAATTATGTAATAAAATGTATGAATAACTGCAAGGAACGAGCCAGAAAATCTTATTTATATTATCGTATAGTTTATTACTTTTATACTATACGTTAAAATACGGAACAAATATGACTAATGAAAACATAATTATCAGGTCAATCAAAGATAAGAAAGGGAAAACAAAACTTTTATTGAACCGTAGAATAATCATTTTCCACGAAGATTTGGTTCAGCAATAAACACTATAATAATTTAATTATCCATTATTATTGCCGAATTTATGATAAGAATTATTTAGGGTATATAAATAGATACAATTTTATTAACAAACATAACGTGATAAACATCAATCATGGATAAACGATTCGTTTACTTCTTTATATTTGTTGTTGCCTCGACGAAAGGCGCGAACATTTTTGACTGGCACGAACAATATGGCATCAAAAAAGCCGGGAATATTAAAACATTTGAAGAAAACAAACTAAGAGAACAGTCATATACAAAACCGATTGTCGGAGGAACCGCATCTTCAATCTATTCTCATCCTTATCTCGCTGGGATAGTGATCGAGTTAATCGGAACATCAAGAAATTCCGCATGTGGTGGAACACTCATAACTCCACGTCGTGTATTGACAGCTGCTCACTGCTGGTTCGATGGGAAAACGCAGGCGAAGCAATTTACTGTTGTACTTGGCTCACAGTATCTTTATTTCGGAGGAAAGAGAATCCAAACTAAAACTGTAATCGTGCATCCACAATATGATCCTGTCACGATAACAAACGATATCGCTATGGTGTACCTTCCTCTTTTAGTGAGGTATACACAAAGTATACAACCAGTTGCTTTACCAGATAGGAATTTGCAAAGCAACTTGTTTGTGAATGTTTGGACAGAAGCGTCTGGTTTTGGAAGATACAAAGACAACATAAATCCTTCACAAGAAGCCACAATCCGTCAAGTGTTCCTTAGAGTTATTACAAATAACCAATGTCGGAATGGATTTGGACATTTTATTAGAGATTCTAACATTTGTACCAGTGGTGCTGGAGGTGTTGGAATTTGTCATGGGGATTCAGGTGGTCCTTTAACCGTGAATGCGAATGGTCACAAAGTTTTAATAGGAATTAGTTCTTTTGTTTCACGAGATGGCTGTCAACACGGTTATCCATCCGTTTTTGTTCGTGTTACTAGTTTTATGAATTGGATACTTTCGCATACTTAATTTATAAAGTTTTAATCTATAGAAAATCTCATTTAGGTTTAAATATAATAGTAAGATAGCAATCGAAAATTAACACAATTTTTGTGCGTACTGTAACAGAAATTTTACCTAACCTAGTATTTATTTTACTTTGAAACTTAATAATAGTAAAGAAATATCTTAAATTATCCTGGTCACGGCACCACTGTAACAAGAATTTACCTAGCCTAATATTTATCCTAACAACCCTCTACCCCCTTATGCACTCCATCCCTAATAATATAAATAATATATTTAAATATGATTGGCCAATGATTTGTGATCGTGATCGTCTAGTTTAAAGTGGTAGGACTCTACGTTGTGAATTGTCTAGTTTAATACGGACCATTACGTTGTGTTATTTTTAATATTACAAGTTATTGTTAAGAAATCATAGAAAGAAACATAGAAAGCACAGTTTAAGTGATCACCTGAAAATTTACACATAAAAGAGAAAATTTAAGGAAATAATGAATCGAGAAGAAAACATGCAACTTAGCTTTGTTCTGCTACCTCGTACTCGGCTCGCTCACGGGTATTCTTGTTCGTGACGCGCGGATATTCTAGACCGGCGCGCGACGATTGCACTCGCGGATTTAATACGCACGGTTTACGCGAATTTATATGGATCGATTACAAAATAATATACGAGTAAATGAATTATATATCAGCCTCCCTACAATCAGCATCTGTCGGGTGAAATGAGAATAATATAGAATAAAATATGGAGCAAGAATGGAGCCTCCCTTCCAACCTACAGCTCCACCACCTTAGCCTGCTTGAAGGTGAGGACGACCTTCGGCTAGGTCCGACAGAATCCAGCGCAAAACCTAAGCTAAACGGGAGAACGAGCGGTTAGCCTAGTGGCTAAGTTTAAGGGCCCTACATTCTGAAAAAGAGAAAGCTGAAAACAAAATACCTGTATGGTAGAAAGAAAGCTGGGGAGAAAAATCCTGTTTGGAAATAAAATTCGTAGAAATAATGTAGAATAAATATGTTGAAAAATAAAATAGTCATTGACTATATTGTGTGTCGATGAAGTTTTGTAGAATAAAATCGCTAAAATAAAAATATGTAGTCACAGACTACTGAAGAATTCCTTGAGGAAATGCTGTAGAAAAACCTGAAAAACCTAGATCAACGTGAAGGGGACCTGAAAACCCTAGGCTAAGATACGAGGCTGATATTGAGAATACCTAACATCCTAACAAATACGTACGCGACGACCTACTTACGGTAATTCTGCTCGTCCGAAGCACTGAACACTGACTCTAAACGCAAACGCACTATTCGCGGCAAACCGTAGTTGATCAACCAATATTCACGAAATTGAATGCAACGACCGAAGGAAGGAGCTGTTGCTCTCTTCAAAACCAGGGCCCGAGTGCCCTGATCCTAATCCTGAATTTAAAAAGAAATCTCTCCTCTCACAAATATTGCTTTATGTATATTTTTTTCATAGACCAAGTGCAACCCATAAATTTTAACACAGAGTGACAGCATTTTGTTGTTTTGGTAAGAAACTTTAGACCCAGCACACACAGGGTAGAAGATATTTATAAAAATATTTTAGATTATTATTAAATTATTATTTAATTAAAGTAAACCTTTGAATTATATATTGGAATAATATTTAAAAGAAATATTAGATTTTTAATATATTTAAAATTCAGTGATTTCCACATTTGAAAATAATTATTAAAAATATTATTTACGAGTATTGCAATATATCTTCGTCACTAAAATCTGTATTAAAAGATTTTTAAACTATATTTTATTATTAACCTTTTGAGTTTCATTCAAATAAAATAAAATAGTAACTCGCTACCTGTGAGTGCACGGCTTTATTTCCAATTTGAAATCTTCAATTGGTCACACTAGCACTCCAAATGCTTCATTCCATGATTTCACAATAAATTACATAATTTATTATGTAAAAGTTCTTAGAATTATTTTTAACTAAAAACAACCCTCAAAATCTAAGTAAATTAGGGTTCGGTAAGCTACATTTAATAAAATATTTTAATTCTCAATATTGATGTGACAACAAGGTTGTTACAGAATGTAATTTATTATGTAAAAGTTCTTAGAATTATTTTTAACTAAAAACAACCCTCAAAATCTAAGTAAATTAGGGTTCGGTAAGCTACATTTAATAAAATATTTTAATTCTCAATATTGATGTGACAACAAGGTTGTTACAGTACTAACTTGTACACAATAAAGATTTTTTTATTAATATTATTATTTTATTCATAGTGTTATCTACCTAATCATATTTACCGTAAAACTACGCCAAAATTTCACAGAAATTTTCACAAAAAAATAAAAAGAAATTTTACCCGTGAGTTTTCTGTAAACTTTGCAGGAGATGACAAATTGCAAGAGGTCCGCGAAATAAATTCAAGCTTTTGAAAGATTAAACAAAATTCACCCAATTGGGGCACGCTAGCGTAGAATGACAAAAGTCGGGGACAATATTTTAAAAATTCGTTACAATTGTTCGTGTTGCTATAATTTGTTAACTTTTAATTAAATGTCTCACTTTCAGTTCTAAATAATATTGTTATTATATTTTTATACGAGAGTGTATTTAGTATTTACACTACTTTGTAACCATATACATATATATGTAAATAACAATCTTAGATCAAGTTAATTACCATTTTCTTTTTATATTTAATTCACTGCCTTTCTAGTAGTTATTATTTACATATTTTTTTATTCATTCGCCTGGTGTTAAGCTAGAGTGCGATCCATGAACGTAAAAAAACTTCTAGATGTATTATGAATATTTCTGGTAAATAATTCACTTTTATTTTATGAATTTCGTGCGTGATTACACACGCCTGTAGCTTATGCTATATTATACAACATATAAATAAATGTTTTGTTATAATTAACTTAACAATATGGCGAATGAAGTCAATGTCATCAATTCTCGGAATGCCAACTCCCTCGCCCTTTAATGGAATCCCAAATCAAGTTAGTTAATTCCTAAACTTGTAAACTGAAACAGATCAAATCCCCTTTATTTAATAGACAGCTGATAAAGTTTCGAAAACCTAAATTGTATGAGAAAATTTATGTTGTTTTGTTGTAATTTTGTTATAAATAAATAAATACATTACACATAACGCCTGACCTTAAACTAGAATATTTAAACTAGAACTAGTTAATATATAATGTTTAATTTTATTATTTTCGACGAGGAACAGAACCTGAGATCTGTGAGACGGACACGTTATCGATTGAAAAATTAGCGTAAAATTGTTATGTTTAAGTTAGGCACATAAATATTTAAAAATGCTTCAGTAAAAACATCATTAAAGACACTTTGTTTAACTTCAAAATCGATAACTAACATAATTTTAATGTTGACAAACAAACATAATTATA
Organism: Tinea pellionella; assembly: GCA_948150575.1. Taxonomy (NCBI): domain Eukaryota; kingdom Metazoa; phylum Arthropoda; class Insecta; order Lepidoptera; family Tineidae; genus Tinea; species Tinea pellionella. Next base: position 6,948,462 of record OX411252.1, read on the forward strand.
CAAAATAAACAACAAAGCAAATTCAATCTTTATTACAATGAAATTAAATGTTAAATTTCATAGAAAGGACCCAAAAAAAAGACTATAATTAATTGTGTAACTCCGGTAACCGGAAAGTAATCAAATAGCTAGCTAGCTAGCGTCGCGGGTGACCGACTACAGCGGAAATTTTACTAATGGACTAAATATTGCTCATAAATAATTAACTTTAGTGCATATACATTATACATATACGAGTACATACCTATGTAATATCTATAAACTAAACTAAACTTTAAAATATGAGTGGTAGGCAGATTGATGATGGTTATTAGCTTACCACTAAAGCATTGCATCGCTTTAAACCCGTGAAATAACACGATCGTGTTTCTTGATCAGCTTGGAAGTATCCATGTAGAATTAGAGTGTACCCTGTCTCCTCAAGCCGGCATGGAGACATATTATACTGTAATACCAAATCTTTCAAGGCTAATGATGATGAATAATGATGGAGTGTGGTCAATTTCCGAACTACTATAAAATAAAAAAAACTTTGAACAAAGAAATTGTTTTTAAACTATATTAATGCTACAATTGCTATTTTCGAAATTAAATGAAGACGATAAAATTTGAAAATTACTTTCTCCGAAGGGAGCCTTCAAAGTTTGTTGTTAAAATTAAACAAGTCAACTTTGTTAACTCAGATTGCTTTCTTAATCTTGACAAAGCTGTATTGTACGTTTTAAATAAGTCTTAGCTGTTGAATGTATAGCTTCGTTTTCTCAGTGTAATGAGCAAAGTGGAAAGTTGTATGTCGAAGTGGTTTAGTCATAAGGAAAGAATGAATAAGTAGAGATTAACGAAACAGATTTATCGCACGGAAGTGGATGACAGTGTCGTAAAGGTGGAACGGCGCGCGTCCTTAACATTAAGAACCCCTTTCTCTATTAGATCAATTTCTCAGAAAGGGTCAGGTGTGAAATAAGAAAGTGAGTCAACTATAATTGACTTTGTTTTTATATAAAGAAACTAAATATGTTGTTCGCAGACTGATAATAGCCCAGTCTGCCATCCTGGGGTAGGTTGTCGCGTTTCGAGAACAGCTTGGAAGTAGCCAGAGCGTGCACTATCTGAATGGTGCATATTCGTCTACTCAAGCCGGTATAGCAGAGGCGACTGCTGCCTGTAAAAATTTATCTGTAGTAGCAGTTGTTTCTGTTCATGGACCGCGCTTTAACTTTACATAAGGCAGTGTTTTCGTATGCTGTGCTACGATAAAAAAAAAACATATAAAAATTCTTTGATAAACTTTATTTGATATGTGTATATTATTATATAAACCGAAAAATAGAATAATTGATTTTTAAAAATATATAGACCGAGTTAATAAATCATCACATATAGCAGCAAAAAATCATTTCATCAGAATGAGATGCTGCGCTTCATGTGTCCGCCTAAAAGGTTCCATAGAGATGAAACTACTAAACGAATAATACTAATTATAAGCATACGAAGTTGCAGGTAACAGCTAGTGTAATATAAAGCCAGGTCGTAAAAGCCATTGTAAATCTTGTGAGAATTCGTTAACAATGTCATAAAAGCCTACAAAAGACTTATCACCAGAACATTAACTGCTCTTTAACCAAGTTAACCAAGTAAACCATTTTTATTGTCATAGCTTGTACCTTTCGTAGCTTGTAGCATTAATATTACTTAATTTTTAAGTTTGTGTGGAGGTTAAAATCTTATCTTAATGATAATAATTTTTATATACAACTTTTTAACATAATAATATATTGAATTCATAGACCCTACTCAGGATTGCGCTTCGGTCCCGTTCAAATTCCATACTTTATTATGCACGTGATGTATTAATCGGTAAAAATTCTATTCGTTTAATGCGCCGACGTATACAGTACCTATTTGCCATTTTAACAAACGCTTGCCCTACGTGTACTAGAGGAATTACATTTCCGTAATAAGGAATATTTATGGATTAAACAAAAAAAAAAACGAAACTTCGTGACCTCTGTTTTATTCTGTCGCAGCACCGAGATTTAAAACATAATTTATTTAACACCTCTTCCCGTAGCGACACACAATGGGTCACGTTAGACTTTCATATACATATTTTTTTGCCAAATGTCGACTTTCATGCTTGAAAATATATCAAAAGAATATAATAATAAAATAATTTAAATAATAATAAAAAAAATATATAATAAAAACAATAAAAAGCATTGAGGATAGCGTCAAATTGTTATTATTATTTTTTCTATGTCTTAAATTTCTTTAATGAAATAATGGTGTATTAAATATTTGATATTTTCCTAAATAGTCCTTTCTAGTCGCATACGCCAGCTTCGGTGATTCACATCTATCAAGCGTCCCGCGAACAGCCCCATGGTTTTATCTTCCTTTATTTATTTATATAATATTTTACAAAAATAAAACCATAAACAATAGAGATAAATATCTACGTACATCTACGTGAATTTTACAATATTCAATGAACACAGCGAATAAATGAAAATGGCCGTTGGTATAGGATATTATTAAAATTAATGATTACAAATGAAATTGTAAATTGTTTTCAGTGTTAGGCTGTACTTAAATTAACCTCATTGTTCAGTTAAAATGTTGTCAAACTAGAATTTTGGAAGACATTGACTTAACTAGAATATTATTGTAGATATTTATTAAATTAATACAAAAAAAGTTGCGTTCGAGTTGATTTTTTTCTATCCAAGTTTAAAGTTCATTATAATTTAATATATGTACTAAAAATTCAAAGAAATATGTCATAAAAGCTATAATATTATTTATTATTTTCATTTATTTATTACAGATCCACAAAAACATCATCCTAGAATACAATTCCCGACAAGTTATTTAAGTTCAGGAGAAACACTCAGAGCTAATTGTACAAGTGCTCCAGCGTTACCAGCGCCCCATATTACATGGTTCATAAATGGGAAAAAGGTTGGTGATGTTACCTACATCTTCATTTTTTTAGTTAAGACTACAATTGAAAATTGAAGAAAAACAACAACTTTTTATTCAGTACTATATTCAGATAAGAATTATTACTGCAGGAGAAAAATCAATTTAAAAAAATGTAAAGTAAAATCTCTTTATGTAATAAAATTATTCTATTTTGTATTAAAATCACTAAAAATACTTTCCATTTAGTATTTTCTTATTCAGTTAGAAATTAACTGTTGACCTTACTATTTGATAGAAAAAATGCATTTAATATTAAGTAAAACTAAATTTGAAGACTTCGCTTTTTCTACTCAGACCCCATATTTATAAAATTGCGCCCTTAAATTGAAATTTCTGAAGAAAAGCTCACAATTACATTTCGAGTGCTTTCGGAGTAGCAATTGCGTTATTTGTTATCAATCAAGTGACATTAATAAAAATAATGGTAGGTAAAAAAAAAGTCATCAAAAATCATACAGATTTATTAGTACATTATTTTTTTCTTCCAGATGGACGAAATGTTAGTTCATTCGCATAAGTTCCGTGTTCCTCTAAGCGAACGTGGTGCTAGCAAACGATACCAGCAACATCCGGAATATAGACTCGATAACACTGCCTCTCCCCTGTTTACACTTACCCACACATCGCACATAGCCACAAAATCACCCGGTTGCAATTTGAAAGAAAGTCAGGTGAGTTTCATATAAATCCCAAACTACATAATATTATAACATAACTAAACTAAAAGCTTTTATATGGCTTACTATCGTGTTTATTACTCAAAGCGGAGTCGTTAAGAAAACTTCGTGAAGTACTACTATAAACTATAAATTTAATTTTTCTATGCATTAATTATTATTTCTTATGCATTAAGGGAATCACCGATATCGCGATAGTAAGCCCCATATATTTCATTTTCAATAATTAAAATAAATATATCGCTTCTGTAAGAACGACCGTTGCAGAGTATTTGTGTCCTAATCTTTAGTAATTTGTTATATTATGTACTCTAACAGCCTGTTTACATGTTCTACAAGTATTAGTAGCTTCGAGTATGTGACAAACCTTTATAAGTACATAAAAGTGAAGCTATAGCTATAGTATTTTGTTACGTTAGTTTTATACGATTTACTATCCGCGACCGAAGCAAAACGTGATAGTAAGCCGTATAAAATGTTTTATTTAATTCAAAATAAAGTTGTTTTGCTATATAGTCATATTTGATGTTTAATTCATTTACATCATTTTCAGTTAGGCGAATTAAGTGAATACCATGAACCTAATGTAATAAGGACTAACAGCAGACATAGAAGTCGTCGGCCATCACGAGGACGTGAGCTTTACGTGACCATATCAGAATTGGAATTAGTAGCTACAGGACAACTAAACATTACATGTGTCAGCACAATTCCTGAGTTTAGAAGTATTCACGATAGATTTGCCGATCTACGAAATGATACTGTTATTGGTAAGTGTTTGTTTCTTTATTTTAGTTGTAACTCCTATTCTGGAAAGGCAAAGGGAACAAAACCCATACAGCCACGACCTCCATATTATATTTTATTTTTTTGTCGAATCGAATTTGCATCGTATCGCATTTGTATCAAAGAGTGTCATAGAAACGAAATTCATAATGTTTGTTGTATTTTATGCCAAAATATCTACATAGGAATACGCAACTTTTAAACAACATATTACATATTCAAGAGCCATCAAAATTCAAGGACCTAAATGGCCTAAGATTTATATATTAATAAAATAAATGTAAAAAGATATCATAACGCATTCTTACCCTTCACTGCTAAACTGAAAGAGCGAGATACATAATCTCTATCCCGCAGACTATTTTATTTGAAGCTTTTCTTAAAATATAAAGTCGTATATACACTAACGTAACTGAAAAAAGTTACCGATTTGAATATTTTACTGATTACTGACAAATAATTAAATTAAATTATAATAAAACACAACTGATCAATAATATAGTTAAAACTTTATTTGTTGTATATGTAAATTAGATTCAAATACCACTGGAAAAAGGGGGAGTAGTGTGTGCACAGCTTTAAGTTTCGTATGCCTAAAAGGTCGCGACACTGGGTTAAACTTTGAGAATTATGTGACGCTATCTCTAAATAGGCCGTCTAGAAGACACGGGATGACGCCTACGCCTTGCTGATAATAAAATCCAAATCCAATAACCAAGATGAGAGTTTTACATTTGCAGACTTTCATTTTACGAGCTTCCTTCGAATTGCAAAGAGATTTTTATCATTACGACTATATCGTCAATATATTTTTATTCCGAAGTAAATTGATTTGTGTTAACAGAAATAATATCAACCACTTTGCTATATTAGGGTCTATACTAGGCCCAAAGTTTTGAGAAGCCTCAAATTCATGGAGTTGTGTAAATATTATTTTTTCCAAATTATGGAAACATCGTCATCACAGTTTCAAAGAAAACTATTTATGTAATTTATAGTATATATTTTATCGTAGCTCGGCATGTGACAACATTCCGCCTGATATAAAGCTAGAGTGCGGTCCATGAATGAAAACAACTGCTACCACAGAGAAACCAGTAGCCTCCACTATGTCGGCTTGATGAGACGAGCATGTACCATCTAGATTGACGGTGCACACTCCTTTCGCTATACCTGGCTACTTTCAAACTATTCCCGAAACGCGACAAGGTCACTTCACGGGTGTTACATTCGAAAGTGGTGGTACTGCCCCAGAACGGCAGACTGGATCATCAGTTTGCATACCACTCTTTAATAGTGCCTATAGGCACTGAGCGACCAAAGTACATATAACAAAGTTACATTGGTACGGGTGCACACTACTGTCAATCTGGATGGTGCATGCTCGTCTCTTCAAGCCGGCATAGTGGAGGTGACTACTGCCTATAGAGATTTCTCTGTAGTAGCAGTTGTTTCCATTCATGGACCACACTCTAGCTTTACATCAGGCGGAGTGTTGTCACATGCCGAGCTACAATAAAAAAATAGACAGTATCACCACCACTATGTCGGCTTGAGGAGATTAATGTGCACCGTCCAGGTTGACAGTGCACACTCCTCTCGTCTCACAAGTTACTGTTGATCCCAAAACGTGACCTCTTCACGGATGTTACGGGACGGCGGAACAGCTCTTGCTGAGAAACAAAATAAAAGGTACTAAACGAAACTTGTAATTTACTAAACATTGTACTATCACAATAATAATACATGGTTAAAACAAAACTTTTAATAGATGTAGAAAATGAGAAAAGTTTTATTGTAATTTAATGTTTGTAGTTACATTGTGCGCGTTGTATTAGATCAAAATACAATGTATAAGATAATATATTTGAACAAGTTAATGTACACTTTTGAGTACCGTTCTAATTAGAACTAAACCTGGATTAGGTTGGAAGTACTTTGAAGCTTTAGGAAACTATGTTTGGTTAAGTTTTGTACGATACAATAATTATGTTTAAGAAAGACCTTGTTTCTTTTCTTAGAGTAATCCATTACCTCATATTATCACCTCTATTGCCTCTTTCACATCAATCACATTATCACAAGAGTGGTAGGCAGACTGATGATGGTTATTTGTCCAGTCTGTCGTCCTGGGGCAGTACCACCACTTTCGAATGTAACACCCGTGAAGTGACCATGTCGCGTTTCGGGAATAGTTTGAAAGTAGCCAGGTATAACGAGAGGAGTGTGCACTGTCAATCTAGATGGTACATGCTCGTCTCCTCAAGCCGGCATAGTGGAGGCGACTACAGCCCGTAGAGATTTCTCTGTGGTAGCAGTTGTTTCCATTCATGGACCTTACTCTAGCTTTACATCAGGCGCAGTGTTGTCACATGTCGAGCTACAATAAAAAAAAAATCATTTCTGTTATACACGACCTTTTTTCATATAGTAGCTCAAGATGTGACCAAAACTTCATGCGGGAACCATGACCGAAGACAACTGCTGCTACAAAGAGATTGTAATGGAGAGTCACTATGCCGGCCTAAGGAGAACAATTTATCCATTTACCATTCTTTTTTACCCTTTTTAAAACTATGTCGTTCGCAAAAAAAACGTAATTATAATACAGAGACATATTTTGCGTGATATCAAATTTTATTACGGCCAAGGTTGTCAAATTCTTTTGAATAAATTATGTATGTACGTATGTACTACCGCTTTTGAATGTAACAACCGTGAAGTGACCTTGTCGCGTTTCAGGAATAGTTTGAAAGTAGTCAGGTATAACGAGTGGAGTGTGCACTGTCAAGCCGGCATAGTGGAGGCGACTGCTGCCCTCACAGCTTTCTCTGTAGCAGTTGTTTCCATTCATGGACCAGAGTGCTGTCGCATGCCGAGCTACAATTTAAAAAAAATTATACCTAGCCGCCTTTTTTCATACGGTATCGCCGGTGTAATATCAAATGTTAAATTAAATACGATTATTTGTGAGTTTGAATAAGTAAAAAGTCATACCTGTTGTTTCACACTAGTGAAGTGACCTTGCCGCGTTTCGGGATCGGTTTGGAAATAGCCAGGTAAAACTGTCAACCTGACAGTGCACATTCGTCTTCTTAAGACGGCATAGTGGAGGCGACTGCTGTCTGCAGATTTTTTTCTGTGCTAGCAGTTGTTTTTGTTCATTGACCGCACACTAGTTTAATATCAGGCGGAGTGTTGTCATATGTCGAGCTACATTTAAAAAAAACGTAGATATAACACCAGAGAATATAGCGCGCTCAATACAAGATATTTTGTTAATGGAAGCTGTTTTAAAATCATTTACAAATAAAACCTGGACGTGAGTTCGTGTCCATCTTAATTTAAGCTGTTGAGATCGTGTTGATATTTCTTTTTCTATTGAATTTTCATCAAAATTTAATAATAACAAATTTAGCATTTCGATATGCCAAACATTAATAAAAAAAAATACCGATAACTTCTAAAAGTGATGAAAACTAAAACAAAAAACAAAGCAGAATATTAAACTTCTAATTGGGTTGTCCATTCATAGTAAAACGTGTTAAAGTTTTGATTGTTTTAACAAACATGTTTAGACTTTTCTTTTACTCGCGTAAAAAGCTGAATAATATAAAATAAATGGAGACCGTGGTCTAGCGGTTCAAGCGATCATGGGGCTCTTCTAATAAATAAAGATATTTTAATGTAAATTTTAATGTCATATGTGAAGTACATATGACTCACTCTCCGTCTGATGTTAAGCTAGAATGCAGTCCTTGAACGGAAACAACTGCCACCACACAGAAATTTCTGCAGGCATCACTCACCTCCGCTATGCCGACTAGAGGTTGACAATACACACTCCTCTTGTTAATTATCTGATTACTTTCAAATTAATCCTTAAACGCGACAAGATCACTTTACTTCACGGGTGTTAGACTTGAAAGCGGTGGTACTACGCCAGACTGGGCTAATAACCATCATCAGTCTGCCCACCACACTTAATCTAATAAATAAAGATATTAATTGTTTTAATTTTGTTTACAGTTGAAGTAATTCGACCAGCAGTACTCGCTCAGCCATCAGCGAATCTCACAATGCCTGAAACGAATACATCAAATACTTCAAAACAAATAAATATATCTCAATTAATGCTCCTTTTCCTAATGCTTCGATGGGCTTGATACTATTCTTGTTAGTAACAATTTATTTCAATTAACGGGCTGTGATAATAAACTTATGCGTTCAGTTGTCCTAATTCGTCTCTTATTAAGGTTCGTCTAGATTATATCTATGTTATTAAATTTAATAAAATTTATCGATATCAACGGCTCATTCCAGTTCGAGCCATTTTCTGGCTCGTTCGATCTGGCTGATCTACTTCTAAATTTAAAAATCCAATCTGTGAATAAACAATAAATAATATTTTAATTAGAAAGCCAAAGTTTTCTCAACCCACTTAAATAAAAATATCAGTGAAAATAATTGTAAACAAATTTTTATAACATTATTTTGTGATGAAACGGGGGAAAAAATGATAATTCTTTAAAAATGTCATAACTTTTAAACCAGAAGGTATAAAAAAAAATCACCAAATTATATTGTAGATATTGAACCCCTCTATCTGTAAAATACCGTTGACACCACTACTTACGGGACACCCTGTATATAGATATCCGTAGAATCGGAGAGGATATGAATTTATTTTAGATTCACTGCATTGGATCCAAGTGGAATGAGCCGTATTAATTAATGAGTGATTTAAAGGTAAATTTCAAGTAATTTTAATTGTTTTTCATAAATAAAAAATACAAGATAGTTATATTTTAACTACAGATTAAAACATATTCCATAGCATAAATTATAGATAGATAGATAATTTGCAATTCAAAATTACTTGAAATTTACACAATAACTGCAGTTTATTGAGTGTATGTGTGTGTTTTGTTCTATAGCCATAATGGCAAAGAATTATTAGAAATTTTATTTACAGACTGCCTGTATTGTTATTGTAATAGATTATATTGTTCGCCTTTATTAAGAATATAATATTTATTAAAATCACATAAGAATTTATGTAGGTAAATAGTTATAAAGATAAATAAAATATGCCTTCATAGTTGCAAAGAACACTGCGTAGTAGATTGCCATAAACACTCACTTATGTTGTTTATTTTTGTATTCTAAAGAATAATGCTTATCTTGGATCCTTCTTAACGCAAACGTCCTACCTTTCTGAATAGGGAAAAAAATAAATAAATCGAGAGTAGAAAAATTACGAATTTCCCTTAACATGTACAAAATTAATTTTATTGCGTAAAATATATATTATTAGGCTATCTAGAGAGGTAAGTTTTGTTTGGGTCTGAGCTTGTATAGGAACTAATGGAAAGTGTGGATTTTTTTTATCTATGGCAGTTACGTATTTTATAGTGCTATCACACTGTTTGTGACAATTCTATTAATATACTATAAAAAAAAGATGGATGTCTGATGAATCTTAAAAAGATACATTATAAAACTATAATAAGATTAAAAAGATTTTTGTCCAAAATCCATTAGAATTTATTAGCAATAATGTTTGTTCTATTTTTTTTTAATCTCTTGCTTGTTTTTTGCCAGTTTATTTACTCGCGTACAATTTAAAAAATCATTTCTAATATTAAATGACTAATATTTATTAATTAATGTTTGAATTAAGTATGAATGAAAACATATCATTGCGGTTAAGTCTGCAAAAGGTGCTCATAGATTACTTAAAGCTTATCCAGTTTTTTGCTTTTCATCCCGGCATATTTTATGTATGCGAGGAAATTCTGGACACGCAATATAAAAGATAATTTAACCAGAAATAAAATTGTCAAGGTCCCTCTTTCATTAAAAATCTAATAAAAAGAGGTCCAGAATTTTTCTTTTATACTGTATTTTATTATTAATTTTTAATATTTATGGTGCATTAATCGTGCCTATAAATTATGTATCAACGCCAAAATAATACATATCAACCCAAATCGGGTTTCTAGGAGATAAGTTATAAAAAGTACGACTTAATAGGTCTATGAAGCAGTTATTGAAAGCTTTTTTATATATAGAAAAAAAATACTTTGTAAAAACCGAGTAATAAAATTTTCCTCCACTCGGGGAACAATTAGTTTGTACATAGGTTAACACAGACTTCTACAGTGATGGATAATTCGTAAATTTCTTATAGGCTAATCTTGGATAAACTTTTTTTCCTTGTGTGGGTTTTAAGGATAAAATTTATTAGCAACAGATGGTACTTGCCAAAACATATCATATTTAGGAAATAAAAGCAATATTCATGTTTTATAATAATAAATTATAATTAACAATAAGTTTTACTGTCTATCTGTATCATAAAACAAATCTTTATCTGTACAGAATTAGAAATTAAAATTTTACGAAATTATTATGATATTTTATTTAATGTACGAAGTAAGTTACAAAACTCGAGCGATGCCTGATGCGATTCAATTCCTCTCGACTCAGCCCTAATACTCGTAGACGCAGTTTCATAGTAAATATATGTAAAAAAATGCGATTCGTTTCGACCAGCCTTGTATACGCCTGCCATGAAACATTATCTTGAAATCTAGAAACTAGATCTCGGGGCTATTAAGACATATTTATAACATCAGTTAAGACAAATACTCAGAAGTGATACAATGTGTCTATTGTTTTAGTAAAACCGCAATAATAATGTGAGTATAATTTACTTAATTCAAAATTATATCACTATAAAAATGAATTTTATTAGACTTTATACGAGAATGCCCATTTTTGGGCCCACTTGATACCTAATACCTTGGCAACAAAACAATATTCTCAAATAATATCTTATTTTTTCATTAACTAATTTCAATTATATCAACACATTATTTACCAATCAATAGACTATGTTTAATTACATAAAAACATATAACATCAATAATTATTAATTAAAGCATTAAAAATAATAATAACCTCAAATATTGCATGGGAAAACATCTAATTACTCAATAACCCGGGTGAAAAAATAAAAAGTGATTGGTAATAAGGAAGTATATTTATTTTTCTACAAAATTAACTAAAAATCATCGACAAACTCAGGAAAAAAATTGTGGGCCCATTTTTCTCATGCGAATGGGGGATTCTCCTTTTCAACCTAAATATATTTATTTATGGGAAAGATGTCTAATTATAATACACACAAATAAATATGACATTAAACTTTTAAAATTTAAAACTTTAACTAAGTGCCAGCAAATTCGATTACTTTTTTCTTCTAAACGATAATATTTCTAGATGACGATGGACTTATTAAGAATTTTCGTTCTGATTGTTATCATATTAAGAATTGAGCTTTCGATGAGTTTTCGCTGTGATCGAAGACCATATGGTTCCAGTGCACCTCCATCTGCTGCTGACGGAAGATATGCACTCTCCATAATTGGTGCTAAAGACAGTTATATACCTGATCAACTTTATATAGGTAGGCAGAACTTTATGTAGGATTTCTTAGTAAACTAGTCAAAGAGAATCTTGGAGATTCTTGGTAAGCCGGGAATTGAAATACATTTATAATGCCAACTAACAGGATAATAGTTGATGTAGAAGTCAATCTCTCACTTAAACCTGAATTTCATAAACTATGTGAAGCTAATAACTATTCGGTCTGCCTCCTACTCTTTTAATAAATGCACAGAGCGAATATAGTCTATGAGCAATCTTTCATATAATTAAATAAAAACAAAAAAAAATTATTACCCCTAGGTTATTATTTAAATTTTTTGGACTAACCCGTCCAAAATTGTAGGCCTAAAAAAATTTAAAACAATTTTTTAAACTAAATATTTCACAGTAAAACTTGGTGCAGTAGATGATGGTTCAACATTTACGAACTTCGTAATATCCGCCGAAGGAGATATGCAATCTGATCCACAAAATCCCAGAAGACTAGTATCGAAATACCCGGGATTGTTGAGACCTCAAGACACTACTGTGGCAAGGTTTAGTGATAAATGTCATCATTCTGTTGAGCAAATTAGTGGTCTTACTAAAACTGAAATAGAGGTAAGCAGGCCTAGATCCACAGCATTCATACAAAAATTAATACATAATATACACACAATCGCGTTGTTACCATTCGTCTCCTCAAGCCGGCATAGTGGAGGCGACCGCGCTCTAGTCCATGATGAACACATACTCGCTACTAAAAAAAATATTTTTACAAAATCCTAGGTATATTGGCAAGCCCCACCATCAGGTAATGGTTGTGTAACCTTAAGAGCAATGATCGCTGAAAATGAAGAGATTTGGTATGAAGACGGTGTACCCTTAACTTTGCGACTATGTGAGGATACAAGACAACCCGATGATGTGTCTCCTAGACTGAACTATGAGTGTAAGATTTGTGATGAAGCTAAATATGAGGTACGTTAAGAATAAAAAGAAAAAGGCTTTTGTTCATTTTTAAAAAATATATAGATTCATTCAATAATAATTTAAAAAAAACTGTTTCCATTTGAAGTCTAATATAATAAGTTACCTCTGGTCTATTTCGCGGGTCGACTATATATCCCATCATATCATCACCATCAGCCCATTTCTTTCCACTGTTGATTATAGGCCTCTCCCAAAACACGACACTTCTGTTGGCCCGCCGGCCGTCCCGTGCATGGTTGTCAGACACTCGTCCGAATCGCGTCCATCCGTCTCCCTTCGAGGGTATCCCACTGCATATGTGCTCTAACGCGATCTCCATTCTAGTACAACTTAATTAATTATTAAGTAAATTTACAAACAGATTTCATTCACCGGTGGTTGGTCTCGAAATACTCATCCACAACAATACCCTGAAAATGACTGGATACCAAAATATAGCACTTTAGTTGGTGCTTCTCATACAGATAGTTTTATACTTTGGGCTCCAGGGAGCTTAGCAACACCAGGATTAAGAGATTTAGCGGAGCATGCAAATTCGAGTCAGTTTGAAGTTGAAATGATGGAAAAGGTTAAGAAAATGTTTATTGATTTTTAAATATCACTTTTTATTAAGAAAGAGTTTATTTTGGTGATGCACGATAATTTAGTAAAGAAAATGAAATATACTCCTCGTACTGTTGAAAATGTTAGATTGAGCTAAGCCACTAATCTTGTACATTTATCAACACAGTAGGTTTCTTCCCACGCCTCAAATTATGATAGTCATTAAAACGTCCCTTGGCATTAATATCTTAATGTACAGGTGGGTAATGGAATTCGTACAATATTAAAAGGAAAAGGTCACGGTTATCCAAAAATGGGGATGCCATCTTATGCTTTCGTCAGAGCTGATAAGGACCATCATTTAGTATCCACTGCAGTCGCATTACATCCATCGCCAGATTGGTTTCTCGGAGTAACCAGATTTGAACTTTGCCTGGAAGATAACACTTGGTTACCAGAACGAGAATTAAATCTTTATCCATGGGATGCTGGTACCGATAATGGAGTTTCTTATGAAGTTAGTTACATTCCTGAATAATGATTATATTTGCAATTAAAATTTTATCCTAAAAATGTTCTATCTTTCAGTCTCCCAACGATGAAACTTCGCCCCAAGACTCAATAAGTAGAGTTCGAATGAGCTCTTATGATAAAAATTCCCCATTCTTTGAAACAGATATGAAAGACTTACGTCCTTTTGGGACATTAAGGATTCGGTTAATACGCACATATCCTCGAGTATGTGATAATAATTCAGGTAAATAAAGATTATAACTAAGAAATATTGAGTAATAAAGAACATATTAATTTTGAGGAAGCTACACCTATTTACTTGTATTTTTAAACTTTTTGTAATACACAAAGGCGAACTTAATGCCCTTGGGCATTTTGTGCCAGTTATTTTACTTTTGACGAGAATAGAGAGAGGCAAAAACTGTAAGCTAAGAAAGTCACAAAAATTAATCATAAAAGTAGTCGAGCTTTATAGAAAACCTAAAGGTTTTGTTACAGATGAAAATCTAGAACATCCCGATGGAGGAGAACAAACTGGCGAACCGACGCCAGATACAGGAGAGCCTGAATCCTCCAGGTACCATACTCCAGACCTAACCACTGGCGGCGACAGTGGGGGGTGAGATATTTTGAGATTACTAAGTGGTTTCACGTAATTATTGCCTCTCAATAACTAAGCCTTTTATTAACGGGTTAAAATTTAAATTTAGATCTACTATTATTAGTAGAATACCAAAGTTCAACAATAACTACTTATAGAACAACTGCCAATTGTCCACATATGATTCTAAATTCGGTTTTGCTATTGCTGTATTTAGACAATTTAAGATAAGCGTCCACAGGTCCGCATATACTTACACGTCGGACGGACCGCATTAAACAGATTAATTAGGTGGATTGCGTACGTCCACTCTATCTGCAGCATTCGATATGTGGACCCGACTGCCATTTGTAATCGAATTATCTTTAGCATTTGGATTTTCATACCGAGCGGACGACTGTGTATAGAATAAAGCATACCGAACGAGTGCGTCCATCATAACTTCATCGGCATGCATCAAAATAGTTACCATGCCACGAAAATTCACCCTAATTGTGTCCTATATCTAAATCTACAATATCTATTTCGATAGGGCAACGGCAGTCGGTAGGCATTGGCTTAGCCTCCTGTTGACTTCTAATTTAAGTAAATTATTGTGCAGTAAATGGCTTATAGTGTATATTTGTAGTAGCAGTTGTTTCCATTCATGGACCGCACTCTGGCTTTACATCAGGCGGAGTGTTGTCACATGCCGCACTGCAATAAAAAAATATATATATATAAGTTATTTGAATAAACGAATAAAGAGGCTGTGTAAATCTGTAGCTGTATAAATGTAAATAAATAAATAATAAAAACTATAGTCTAGCCATTGAAGATCAAATCTCGCAAACAGTATGACCGATATCAAAGTAACTTTTTTACTTTGAATGCTCATAGACTATATTCACTCAGTGCATTTATTAAAAGAGGCAGACAGAATAGTTATTAGCTCATCCTACCATCCCATCACATCCAAGTGTAACCGTGAAGTCCAAATACGTTTTGTAATCACGAACTGTATTTTAACTTAATATTCGTCCGAGCTTTTATGAAATAATGCTAGCTGTAGGTACATTGAGGGCACTAAATTTTTTTTTAAATTTTATCTAGTGATGCGGCATTCATAGAAGTAGATCCTGATTCGTCAGAAGATTGTCCTCTAACAGAATGGGAAGATTGGCTTCCGTGTACAGGACCTTGTATCAATAATAAGATGGAAGGTTATGAAACTAGAGTCCGATATCATTTAGTAGACGGAATACCTGTTGAAAAATATGATGCTCATGTAAATATATTTTTTTTTTATTATGAAATCCAGAGCGACCGTGGTCTAGCAGTAAGACGCGTGAACTCACGATCGATGAGACCCGTGCTCGAACCTCGTTAATTCTGACCGGTACCAATGTAACTTGTACTTTGATCGCTCAGTGCCTATTTGTGGTTATTTGTCCTGTCTGCCGTCCTGGGGTAGCACCACCACTTTCGAATGTAACACCCGTGAAGTGACCTTGTCGCGTTTCGGGAATAGTTTGAAAGTAGCCAGGTATAGCGAGAGGAGTGTGCACTGTCAATCTAGATAGTACATGCTCAAGCCGGCATAGTGGAGGCGACTGCTACGCGCACAGGTTTCTCTGTAGTAGCTGTTGTTTCCATTCATGGACCGCACTCTAGCTTTACATCAGGCGGAGTATTATCATCACATGCCGAGCTACAAAAAAAAAATCATTAACTGGGATTAGTTAATAGCCCAATCAGCCTTTCTGAGTATCATCACTTTCAAGTGTAATATTCGTGAAGTGATCTAATCGCATTACGGGATGAAAGTACGGGCAAATCCAGTTGCGCTATCGGCCTAGACGGTGCACGTTAAGCCCGGCAAGCAGGCATAGCGAAAACGACTTCCTGCAATCTGGCTTACACCTGGCTAAAGGGTTTTTTACAGCTTACTGGTTTAATTAAAGTTTAAAATATATTATTTAGTTAGGTACATACTTTAATGTACCCTGAATAGTAAAACCAACGTAATTCCGAAAGATTTTACTTGATATTTTAAAAAAGTGAAAGCTTTTACATCTTTCCGGTCGAGTAAAAACTTTTCGTACAAATAACGTATCCTGAAACGATTTTGTCTAGGAAAAGTTGTAGCATGTAACTTGGAGTAATTTATCTATGTTTAACTGTTTATTTTAGGCTAATACCGGTCATAATAAAGAAATACCGCAATTTTGCAAGCGAAAATATACGGGCTTTGAATTTAGAGATTGCGTTGAAGATTGTAACGATGAAGATAATCTAACACGTAAGTTTCGTCTCAAAATAAAAAATAAATACATAGTAGATATTTTTTACTTAATTTTTTAGCATAATAAAATAATAGTATGTTATTATTGAATTATGATGAACACAGTCAATCTTCACAGGCTCTTCCTTCCAACCTCAGCGCATTGATTTTTCTTCTCAATTTTCATCACACTTTAATAATAACAAATACAGCAAAGTCTATTGTTTAAAATACATTTTAATTAATTATTTAAAAAATATTTCAGCATCGCGTCACCAACATATTCCAATCTCCCCTGGACAGCCTTGGAAGTCTAAGAAAAGGACATTACCACATTAATCGTTGCTATTATTAAATTAATATTATACAAGTTTACTAACCTAACCTAATGAATGTACGAGTATTTAGTTTACAAAAGGTTCGCTTTAAAGTTCCAACTAACCGACTTAATTAAAATTTATTGTTCACTTAACTCTTATTTGTTTTTGGTACTCTATCTTTTAACCTGGATATTAATTAATATGAAGTTTAAAGGCAATTAATTTTAATTGTGTTAATTTGTCACTACTTACGAGTACGAGACAGTCCTATTCCTTTACTCGCCGTAGCCTACACACGAAGGGAACTATGTTTGTATTAAAAATAGCGCTTTTTATTTGTCTACTTATTAAATTATGTTCTACTAATGATATAGTGATATGTGATCGTCGTCCACTTGGTACGAAAGCAGTACCACTTCCTCCTGATAATAGGTTTCAAATAACAGTCAATGGTATAATTGATGATCGGTATATACCTAATCAAAAGTATACAGGTAAGAAACTTGATTACTTCTATTTAATTGAGTACTATTATTTGATCCCGTATTGTCGAGATGCCAGTGAGAGGCGATTGTTCCAAAAAATAACAGTCAAAATATTCGAAACAGTCGATAATCGAATTTTTATTCATCTTTCGGACTCAAGTAAAAACAGCAGACTTCTCGAAGTTGTCGCCATCCTTAGCCCATTAACTAATGAATACAAAAACTAATTTCTTCAATTAACTTATTATAACGATATACTAAATCTGAAGCCAATAGTCAGTCACCTACCTTATGCCGGTGTAATAAGATAAATACACCGTCTAAGTTGCTGAGGCAGGCTGACCCAAGGTCACTTCATCTTCATTTGAAGCAGACACTGGAGATTGGGTTAGTAAAGAGGGATGTGATAAAATCGAGAGGCCATTTCTCGTAGGAATAAAAGCGCGACTATATATTCAGAAGGGTGGTTAAGATTTTAGATTTTATTATTTATTAGATTATATTTCTGGATTAGCCTAATTTGTTTAATTATTTTTTTCATGAAGTTACCCTATTTTCAAGTGACCATGAATCAAAATTCATAGCCTTCACAATATCAGCAATGGAAGACACCGTAGAAAATCCTAAAAATTACAGAAGACCTATAGCATTAAAACCTGGAAATATATATCCATCACCTGATACAAATGATGGTATAACAAGTCATGTTTGTAATAATACTGTCATACAAAGTAATATTATGCCTAAAACTTCTGTTGAGGTGAGTACAATGAGTATATTAATAAGAGTATATTAATACTGAGGGGCTATTGCCGACGCGAGCTCACCGTGAGTCACGGTGACTATCTGGTTTCCTTCCGGCACGACAAACCACTGGCAACAGGGAACGCCCATCGTGGCTCGTTCAATTACATTACAAATAGTGCCGGAAGGAAACCGGATAGTTACCGTGACTCACGGTGAGCTCGCGTCGGCAATAGCCCCCCTGGATGTAAAAGCAGATTTCATTGATAATTGTAGAAATTGAACTAGACCAACGATAGCCATTAGTGAAGTTTGCCGTCCTGGGGTAACACCCGTGAAATAACCTAGTCGCGTTTTGGGATTAACTTGGTTGTGCCCTAGTTCAACGAGAGGAATTTGACCTGTTAGTGGAGGGTGCACATTCTTCTCCGCAAGCCTGGTGGCATGATGGACATTTGTCCAGCATCTTGCAGTAGTTGTCTCCGCTTATGGACCGCACATCACACGTACAACAAAGTTTCACTGACACCGATCGAAATTTTTGTCCTAAAAATTGCAAGCCACTTAATTAAATGCAACTGTTTTAATAGGTAGTATGGTTAGCACCACCAAAAGAAAACGGATGTGTTACCATTTATGCAGTTGTGGCAGTTAAAGCTGATGTTTGGTATAATAATGAAGGTCCACTTATTAAGAAAATTTGTGAAGATCGGAGACAGAAAGACGACATGCAACCTCCATTGAACAATCGATGTACTGTTTGTGATGAAGCCAGGTACTTGGTTAGTATTGGAATTTATATAGCGGAGTATATATATTACGCTAACTAAAACATAAAGAAAGGAGAAAAGCCAGATAGAACCATTACCTACATTATTTGAATGACAAAGTTTCGTAGGTAAAGAGTTTAAAGAAGGTGTTCTAAATGTACTTTTTTTATTCATTAAGTAGAAATTAATGTTAATTTAAAAATAAATGAAAACAATAGATAAACGGTTCACAAATTCCAATATTTTAGAATTTTGTACTTTGGTTTGTTCAGTATTATCTTTTTTTAGTTAACTTTCGAAGGCCATTGGACCTTTAATACACACCCGACTTCATTCCCTGCATACCGCGAATTAGCACGTTTCAGTGACCTGGTAGGAGCATCACACACAAATCACTATGAACTCTATAGATTTAATAAAGAAGCAACTCCAGGTCTTAAAATGCTCGCTGAACAAGGAAATACTACTAAATTGGAGATGGAAATTCAAGAAAAGGTACTAAATAATTTGCTATACTATATACTATAACGAATTTTTGTTTTTAAATTCTAATGAAAATTTTACGAAAAAACAATCAATGAATTCAGTTGCCAAGCAGTGCTTGCCAGTATTAGGTAAAAACCTAGTATATGCGTACCCGGAAAATAATAATAATTAATGTGATTGTGATGTTAAAAAAGCAACTATGGTATATTTAATTACTCATTGATAAATTATTCAATAAATGTAAAAAAATAATCAGTATCAAGATCTTACAATCCAATTTCCCTGTTGTTGAACGCGACGAATTTTATTACCCCTATTTGCCATGAGATTTTGGTAGACCTGGACATGTAACATCAACCTAACGTTTAAAAGGACTGCTGTAGGAAACACAGAATAAAGGAATTTCGACGCGTTCACGTGAGGGCTGCCAAACTTAGTATTCATCCATGCTCAAATCAGAGGAAATTTGTTGATTCCCACCTCATGATAAAATATTGCAATGGAAATAAATAAGTAATTATTCTTTGTATATTTCAGTACAAAACAGGTGTTCGTACAATAATAAAGGCTAAAGGACAACCAGACCCAAACACACCGACACATTCCATTTTCCGAGTAAACCGTGATTATCATAGAATATCAATTGTTACTGCAATTTTACCTTCGCCTGATTGGTTCCTTGGTGTTGCTAATTTAGAACTGTGTGAATTGAATAATAAATGGGCAACAAATGTTACACTTAATCTTTATCCTTTGGATGCTGGGACTGATAGTGGTAAGAGTTTTGAGGTATGCAGAAATTATATTATACTATATCATAAATGGTGGCAATACCTATACTATTATAAGATTTTATCCTACATGTAGTCACGATAGAAACCAATGCGTTTCTAAAAGATTTATATAACTTAATGAAGTGGCTGAGTATAACGAAACACACTGCACTGCCCTCGTGCTCCTCCTGACTCCTCAAACTGGCATAGTGCCTGCCTGCAGGTATTCCTCTGTGCTAGCAATTGTCCCTATTCAGAGTGTGATCAAGTTTCAGATACCCATGTAAACTTTAATTTTATTAATTCGAAAAATAAAAACTGAATTAAAAACGATAATCTTGGGAAATCATTGCGTTTCTAGGTATTATAAAATTACTTCTAGTTAAAATATTTTAGTCGCCCAATGATGAAACTTCACCGCCTCAACCAATAAGCAGTGCTGTATTTACTGATGTAGAAAGAGGTGAAGAAATCCATAAAGTAAAGCATTTTGCAAGACTTAAATTGGAATTGGTTCGAATATATAAACAAACTAATTGTACTGAAGATAATTTTAAAGGTGGAAATGGTAATTTTTTACGAATTTATGATGATTTATGTTTGAAGAGTGGTAGACATACTGATGATGGTTATTTGCCCAGTCTGCCATTCTAGTCTGTCATTATTATCACGCTTCTTGTAATCTTCACGCCGGTATAATGGAGATCTTTACTGACTGCAGACATTTCTCTGTAGTAGCAGTTTTCTCCGTTCATTGATCGTACTCTGGCATCCAACAAAAGGAGTATAGTAACAAGCCGGGGTACTATTAAGAAAATATACAAAAACTATACTTCAAATTGTAATAAGATTTAATAGATTTAATTTATATTTTTAGCTGAAAATGAAATAAAGGATTATGATGAAAATTCTGACACTTCCTTAAAAGAAAAAACTCCTT
Organism: Tinea pellionella; assembly: GCA_948150575.1. NCBI lineage: Eukaryota > Metazoa > Arthropoda > Insecta > Lepidoptera > Tineidae > Tinea > Tinea pellionella. Next base: position 6,969,775 of record OX411252.1, read on the forward strand.
CGTACACATCCACTACAAGGTAAAAAAAATAACCTATCTTTTTATTATAGCTCAGCATATGACAACACTTCGTCTAATGTTGAGCTAGTGTGGTCCATGAACAGAAACAATTGCTACCACAGAGAAATCTCTGGAGGCTGCAGTCACCTTCGCTATGCCGGCTTGAGGAGACGAACGTGCACCATCTAGGTTGACAGACTAAGAAAGTTAATAATATAACAAAGTTATATTGGTACCACTAGATTTCAATACGGGTCTCCGTATCCGCCCATTCCATTAATTGCAGGTGGACAAAATGATGATCTAGCGAGTTTATTATTACAGTGAAAGAACCTATACAACTATGAAATATCCCGCTTCGTCTTCTCCGTACGATTGTCCATTATCAGATTGGGAGGAATGGTTGCCTTGTACTGGGGAATGTACAGATGGAAAAATTGAAGGCTATCAAACTAGAGTACGGTATCATTTGATAGATGGTATACCAGTTGATAAATATGATGAACATGTAAGTTCAAACAAGAATTATTCTTCCTCTCTTGCTTCCTTCTCGATCTCTTTCTGTAATAGTCGGAGTGGAACATTTATGTTTTAGGCACAATATCGTACCAACAAAGATGTCCCACAAAGTTGCCGAAAAAGATTTGCTGACAGTGAGACCCGAGAATGTGAAGATGAATGTGAACCTCTTGCTATAGGTATTAATCAAATGTACTATCTATTTTTAAGGGTATTAAAAGGCCAGGATTTGATGAGTGGCGGACCACGGTCCAGATCCGAACCGCGGGAAATAAAAAACTGAACCGCCAAAAATTTTGAAAGTGTAATATTAAGGGACAAGTAATACGACTTTTTTCTGGAGTACATTAAAAAATTAAAAAGTTTAATTTTCGCTCTTAACAAAAATCTTTAATATTTTTTGTGATTTAAACTATCTTTAGTCTTATCCTTAGGCGTGACAATTGTATTGTATTGTATTGTCTTATCCTCGTCTTGAATATATATTCTAGTTTAGGTTCTTGATATTGGATAATGATGTGTATTGATTATTATTATTTACTTATTTATTTTATTTTTAGAAGAAGAGCGACAGCAAGGTCTACTATCACCAGGACAGAATTGGCACAAATAATTATTAATATGGTATATGAAATTCAAACCTAATAATTTTTGACATAATTTATAATAACATCAAGGAAATAAAATAAAAGTTACAATAACAACAAATAGTGTTTATTTGCTAATCAAACCCAAACAAAAAAAAAACTTAATTTATTAGTATAATTGACACCACCGTGACCCGTGTAGTTGATAAAGAGAAGAGAAATATTTAATTTATTTGTCTGCAATCATGTGACAGAGTAACAATGTTTACAATAAAGAAAATTAAAATATGCATTTTAGTTATAATATTCAGTGTTAAAGTTTTGGGCAATGAATTGTGTGATCGTCGACCCCTTGGTACCAAAGCTGAGCCTTTACCGCCTGATGACAGATTCCAATTAAAAGTAGAAGGAATTATAGATGAACGATACATTCCTACTGAAAATTATCGAGGTATATATTACTTAGTTTCAATTATATTTAAAAATATTAAACATTTGATTGTTCAGCGTAACTGTGTAGTTAGAATACGCGATAGTAAGCTGCAGTGCATTGAGTTAAAATAATGTAGTAGGTTTGATTCCAGTCTCCCTTTATTCTTAACCTATAACTTTTCATAAGTAGCAGAACATGCAGTTAAAAACTATAAATATACCTATAAAGATATTCAACAATCACTATCAATAATGAATAACGTTAAAATCATGTTAAACTGAAATATTTTTCCATATAGTCACATTATTCTCAAGCGATGGTCAATCTGCCTTCATGGCGTTTACAATATCAGCACAAGGAGATGTGATGGAAAATCCAAGAAATATTAGAAAACCCATCCCATTAAAACCTGGTATTCTTCATCCTTCGCCTGACAATGACGATTCTATATCCAGTCAAGTCTGTAATAACACAGTGTTACAAAGCAGTGTAATGCCTAAAACAAAAGTTGAGGTAGGCCATTTATATTCCATACTTCTACTGCCGGTGTTACATGCTGGCTCACATCCCTAGGCCAGTCTTGGCTGATGCGGTTGACTAGAGAAGGCTTGGCAAACGGGTTGATGCAGCTGGGCAAACGGATTGTCAAGAGATTTACCAACCATCCAGATTGACACACCTTTCACGATACCTGGGTACTTCCAAACTGTTTCCGAAACTCGACAAAGTCGCTTCTAGGTGACCTTGAAAGTGGTGATACTCCAGAACAAAAGACTGGCCAGCATCAGTCTGGATACCACTCATTATAACAATATGTTTTCAAATATTTTCAAGAATTGATTGGTGCATAGAAATATTTTAAAGGTAATGTGGAAAGCTCCACCTAAAGATAATGGTTGCGTCACAATTTACGCATTAGTAGCAGTAAAAGCTGATGTTTGGTATAATAAAGAAGGACCTCTCATAAAGAAAATTTGTGAAGATCGAAGACAAAAAGAAGACATGCAACCTCCATTGAATATTGATTGTAAGGTGTGCGAGGAAGCAAGATATGTGGTAAGAACTTGTAAATGTAAAATCCTTAGGGTGGTTTGCACCAGAAGGCCGGTTAAAGTAACTTTAAGTATTACTTTTATGGCGACGACAACCGTTAAACGTTTACATTTACTCCACACGCATTGCAATATCGTGTAAATTCATATTGTTATCGTTAAATTTGGCTTCTTTTCATACATTTGACGTTAGTAACATTGGTTTGATTATTACTTTAACTTTGACCAAGCCAAGATTCGCTGATTACGGTTAAGGTTAAAGTAACCGTCAAAAATGACAGGCGCGACAATGGTGTAACTCGTGTGGAGTTACACTACACAATATACACCATAATGTAAACGTAACGGTTAAAGTAATAGTTAAAGTTACTTTAACCGGCCTTTTGGTGCAAACGACCCCTATTAATAAGGATATAAGTTTTCTTGAGTACCAATACCATCTAAGATTACTTTATTTCACACAGGATCACTACGGTACATACGGTATCTGTAAAAATATCTTTGTTTACCACCCGACTTAAATCAGAATTGAAATATATTAATGAATGTAAGAAATAATTCTAGTTAATTCATGTCCATTCCATTGTTATTCCCTTGCAGTTAACACTTGAAGGAACATGGACTTACAATACGCATTGGAATACATTTCCAGTAAATAAAGAGCTAGCACACTTCAGTGATCTAATAGGTGTATCACATAGCAATAATTATGAATTATGGAAATTTAATAAGGAAGCTTCACCAGGATTAAAAATGCTCGCAGAACAAGGAAATACTACACGATTAGAAATGGAAATACAGCAACAGGTACAATTACTCAAGAACCCTGATTTTATATTAGACTTCCTATTTTCCTAGCCTCTGAAAACTGAACCACCGATCTCGAACATTACTTGAACTACTCTGAAGCCTACTTAATTTAAATAGAAGATACAAAATAAAATTAGGCAAAAATAACATTTAAATATACGGCCATTAGTAAATGAAATATACCTAGGTAGGTTTCTGAGTCTTTAGCAGCTTCTGTTGGATGTTGTCCTTGACATAAATGGGGACAAAATACAGTAGATAAAGATAGTATGGGGTAGTATTGATAATCAAATGTACAATATTAAGATCGAGCGTATTCTAGCCGGTATGAGAACTTAGTAAAGATATTTTCAAAAAAGAAATATATAAAAAAAATGTATCCACGTCATAACTTAAAAATATATAAGATTTTGATGCCTATACTCGTTTGATGTTTGGGTATATGGTAAAATTCATAATGAATTTAATTTATTTGTATCAATTTAAGTTACTACTAATTTCACGTCTGCTAATGAAAGAATTTTGCATATTTTTCTATAGTATGATATAAACAAGGAAACAAAAATTCGGACCATTATTAAAGCAAAGGCCCAACCAGACCCCAACACTCCAACCCATGCAATATTTCGAGTTAGCCGTAAATATCACAGAATATCATTTGTTACCGCAATTTTACCATCACCCGATTGGTTCCTTGGCGTCGCTAACTTAGAACTTTGTGATGTTAATAATAATAAATGGGCTACTGATATTTTGTTGAATCTCTATCCATTGGATGCTGGGACTGATAGTGGACAGTATTTCGAGGTAAATAGCATCTACTTATATCCATATAATTAATATCAAGATAGATTCCCAATTAATCCCGTTGATTAAACAAATAACAAATGAAAACTAAAATAACTAAAACATCGTATCTAAGTACTTAATTAACGTAAGCTAATTATTATTTCCTCTATATTCTAGTCGCCAAATGATGAGTCGTCACCAGCGCAACCAATAAGTAGCACCAAATTTATGACGGAAAGAAATGATATCATAACTAAAGTAAAACCTTTTGCAAAAGTTAAAGTTGATCTCGTACGTACATATGAACAAGGAAATTGCTTTCATGAGGGTAATATTATTTTAAAATTCTAGTTACCATTTATTTACATTTTACATAAACTTCTTTATGTTAACAGATAATGCGCCAGAAGAAACCACTACAGCTACTCAAGAGCCGGAAAATGAAAGGTTTTTAAGAAATATTTTTATTTACTAAATATATTAATAAATAATAATAAATTTTAAGAATTCAATCAATGCATCAACGGGTGCACTAAAAATACATTATTTTAATAGGTGCCTAATTTCAGCGATACGAATTTACAAGAATTTACACCTGATTATAATAATATAGAAGATACCGACTGCCCATTGTCAGATTGGGAAGAATGGCCCCCGTGTGCTGGGGATTGCGAGAACGGAAAAATTGTAGGTTTCCAAACTCGTGTACGATACCATTTAGTGAATGGTGAACCAGTTGATAAATACGTTGAAGACGTAAGTAGGTTAGTTTGTACCTAATAAATATAATGCTTTTTACATTTTAAATGTAAATCAAATCACCAGGAACAAAGGCAATATCGTGTAAAAAATGTACCAGCAAAATGTCGAGATAAATATGTGAACAGTGAAACTCGTGAATGTGAAGAAACTTGTGAATCTGAAGATGTAACAAGTAAGTTTACTTTTCAAATACCGTATAGTGCGAACCAAAGTTTATGGCGGCTCCGAAGTTAGGCAGAAGTCGCTGTGCAGTACACAAATTAAGGAATTGGGAAGGACACATTATTTCGCTCGCAGATTATTTTCATATGTTCTCTTCATATTTAAAATTAATTCTTAATTTTAATATTGTAAACTTAACTGTACCTGCGCGAAATAGCGCCCGCATCTAACTTCCGAGACGTCATAAAGTTTGACGCGACCTATACTAAAGCTATTTATTTATTTCAGCTGAATCGCCAGCAGATGCTGATCAATCATTCTTAGGGAAATGGTTTAAATAAAATGTTAAAAATATTTCTTTGTTTAGTTTCCATTTTCCGGTTCATTTATTTACGCCTGCATTATATAACTTATACAATCTAAAGAAGTTTCACGTAAATTAATAATTCGGTCGGTAATTCGGTCGAACCTCTAAACCTAGCCTTAGATTTATTTATCCACTTTGTTTCATTGCTCTTTACTTTTTATTTCGGTAGAATATACTGCCGACTGCCGAGTACTATTACACAAAGGTAAACTTCGGAATTGTGCGTTCACAACTATCGTGAAAGTTATCAATCATCAATCAAAAATTGAGTACAACACTATGCGATCAAACGTCAAATTGACATGGTATTGTAGTGGTGGCTGTATTTTTCCAAAATACGAATTTGTTCCTCGAATATTTAGAGCTATGTTAAATTTCTTGAATTTACAAAGAAATGCTTCGTTACTAAAAGCTGTGTTAGTTTAAAAAAATGATAAAATAAGCGATGTTATATTGTTACTGAAATGTTACCGCGCGTGGGCGTTAGAGCAAAATGTATCGAGCTATATTTATAATCTTTATTACTTTCTTTTTGGTGCATGTAACAGCGATACACATAAAGGGTGAATTTTCTACCGATGAGTTCTTCAAGTTTTTAGTGAAGTTTGGATTCCAGAAGACTGATATTCATTACCCGAAAGATACATATGGCTACATTTTTGGTAACATAACATCGAATGAAACCTTTACACATCCTTTAACTTTTGTCGTGTTGGATCGATCGCATTTTATTCACTATTATAATAATCGTCACATATTAAATAAGGAGACTGCATGTCATGTTATGTTCCAAGATTTGAATGCTACAGCATACCATCCTAAATGCAATCAATATGGACAGGATTTGTTTCGTCGGATACCCTGCCCTAAAGGTGGGTTGTGTATAGATGAAGATGCGGCATGGAATGTTATAAAGAAAAACCAGTTTACCTATGTTATTCAAAACAGTGGACAACCAAGGTAATTATCTTTCTATAGGTCAACAACCTTTAATTACTTTAGTATCATTTATATTAATTGTTTTTTATTACTAAAGTTGATTATTAATTACTTCTGTCATTATCTTTGGTCAAACAATGCTTATATTAGATAAAACAGATTCTTAAAATTCATTTTATCTGTATCTTTTTTCATTTAATTTGATATTAAGCTTTCAAGCTATAACTAGCATAAAATTATTACCTTATATTTTTTTACAGATTTTGGTATGTGTCCATGGTGGCATGTTACTTGGACGAAACGACGTGTACCTGGCATCATTACAGAGGTGTAAAGCGGCGGAATAACACAACCATTATGGATTACAGACCGCAATCAATTGAGTATGATTTTTGGTTGGTGAATGGAAGCCCTAATCTGTCACTATACAATTCACTGTTGTACCAATTCTCATTTGATAGACAAAATACTTTGGAACTTTATTTAGTGTTTTGGTTATGTTATATTATATTGTTACCTGTTCAAATTTATGCTGTGAGGTAAATATATGTTTTTTGTCTTGTTCAAATAATAACAAAATGATAATGAAAATTTTATAAAAAAAAATCACACAGCTCAAACCCTATGCTGGGTTTGAACACGGTTACTTCCATTTTCCATTATTATAAAAAGCAGCCGTGGTCTAGCGGTAAGACGTGTGAACTCACGCTCAATGAGACCTGTGTTCGAACTTGACTAATTCTGACCAGTACCAATGTAACTATGTTATATGTACTTTGGTGCCTATAGGCACTATTAAAGTGAGATAATGTCTAATGGCATTAAGCTCGCCATTTTACAATCTCTATTTTTTTTTTTATTGTAGCTCGGCATGTGACAACACTGCCTGATGTAAAGCTAGAGTGCGGTCCATGAATGGAAACAACTGCTACTACAGAGAAGTCTCTACGGGCAGCAATCGCCTCCACTATGCCGGCTTGAGGAGACGAGCATGTATTGTGTTTTTTTATTTGTGCATTAAATAATTATAATTATTATCTCTATACATTTTTATGTATGATATATTAATAGATGTGTTTTTAACTTTACAGAAGTCAAAAGCATCCAGTCACTCGATTGTTTACGTCGAGTTTGTTATTGGAGTTCATTGCTCTGTGTTTCAATGTTGTACATACTGTTAAGTTTGCTGCTGAAGGTGTTGGCTTTCCAGGGTTGGCTGTCGCTGGAGATGTTTTGGATATTATGAGCAGGGTAACATTTTGTTTTCATTATAAATGAAGTTTATTTTATTTTAAATAAGAAACTGCGCGGTACATAGCCTGTTCAGAGTCAACACAGTGCGCGAGGAGGTCCTCCTCAGGGCGTCGAGGTACAGGAACAGGATTGGTGTGCATCCCAACCCCCTGGCAAATATGGACAAAACGCCTCAAGAGGAAACATATTATCGACCTTGGCAACAGCAGTTGACCAGCTTACACTTAGAGTAAACCCCTCAGTGGAGAGGTTCTTAGCCAAGACCAACGACTCAAGCAGATCTGCTTATAGTCCATGCAGACTGATTGCAGATTATAATACAAAAAAAAAATGAAGTTTCAGTCTTATTTTTTATTAACGCATGTTGATGCAACCCCTCACAAAACTTTAAGTTAAGTCTACATACCAAATTATATACTTTTCAGTTCTGGGTTTGAATGTTTTAGGTAGGTATTTGGTGTTATTTTACCACCCCTACTACTCGTTTGGGTGTGTAAAAATAACAAATATTGAAAATCAAATGTACCTAGTCTCATTTTGGGAACAACTTGAAAGTGTCTGCTATAACAAAGAGTGTGCAATACAATTTTGTGTGGTAGCAACAGCTGCATGTCTCATCAAACTGGCGTAGCAGAGACGACCTTAAAATCATTTAAAATATAGTTACCTAGCTACTATAAAAACAATAGCCAGCTTTAAGATGTGTGTGTGATTTTTTTTTTTAATTATGTAATTTTATTTACAGACATTATTTATGCTTCTGCTACTCTTATTGGCAAAAGGTTGGGCGGTAACTCGTTTGGAATTAACATGGAAACCACTTGTGTTTGGCGTTTGGTTATGCTATGGAGTAGCTCATATACTACTTTATATATGGAATACAGTAAGTTATTTCTTATCTTTTGTTTTGTTAAGCTAGAGTGCGGTCCTGTGCCAGTTTGATGAGACATACAATGTGGCTAGATGTACATTTACACATTATACTTGGTTACTTCCAAGCTGATCCCAAAACTTGATGTAGTCACAGGCAAAAAGGCAAGAAGAAGAACAAAACTTAATATTTGACTGTCCTATATATTGCACACAAAAACCAGCAACTTGGTTATATAATACTAAATATATAAACTACCACATAGGGCCTAAAAATTAGTTCCATACCGGGCCTCGAAGACCCCTAAACCTGGAGATCTATTATGACTGTTAAAGAAGTGTAAAGGGTGTGCAATTTTTTATAAGTGTATAATTTTTTTAATTACAGACGGAAGTAGATATAATAGAAGAAATTGATGAATATCAAACATGGCCAGGCTGGTTGATATTGGCATTACGTGTAGCCATAATGGCGTGGTTCGTCTTAGAATTGCGCCACACAATGTTATATGAACATAATTTAGCCAAACTTAACTTTTTATTACATTTTGGTGCATCAAGTTTAGTCTGGTTTGTTTATTTGCCTATCATTGCGTTGATAGCATTGCAGATAAGTTCTCTTTGGAGATTTAAATTTATTTTAGGTAAGTTTCTTAAGTTTTACATTTATAGTTTAAAAGCCCATTATCCAAGGAGACATGACTATAATTATCATTATTTCATATTATATAAAGCTCGATTACTACTAACTGACTCACTGACATCAATTATGGAGTACTTGCGGGGAGGTTAGAGAGATGATTCTTTTTGGGGCGTGTACCCCTACACCCGCGACCTCAGGAAAACCTCGACTTTGACCGGAAGTGATGGCGATATCTCGGAAACGGAAAGAGATAGGGCGCAAGTGCCGGAACAAAAGTCCAGGGAATGTCCTCTAATTTCAAAATCCATGATGTTTCGAAAAATTTTTTTTCGAAACTACCCAAAACAAATTCTTCTGCGCTCGCGAAGCGCGCCCAAAAACTAGTTATACATCTATTATTACTTAGTTAGGAATTAAATACTAATAATATCATCTAGATTCTAGAAACATATTTTTTATGTTTATCCCACCATCCTCATGTCTTGAGTACTTTTATTCTTATATTTTTGAGGACGCGCTTGATCAGAGAGCAGCTACTCCCAGCAGCGCCCCCCATACGACATTGTCACACACTGTCAAAGGACATGGGTTCAATCGCTATAGTCTATTGACTGGTGTATTTTAATATTTCAGGTATAACATACTCAGCGGATTGCCTCGCGTTTTGTGTGATGGCACATTTGTTGTGGCCGACGAGATCTGAACAGTATTTATTGTTAGCACCATCTAATTATACAGGTACATATTAATCACTATTATAAAGGACAGGCTGGTTGATGGGGTTTGGTTATCTGCCGTCCTAGGGTAGTACTGCCACTTTCAAGTGACAGATAACATACTCGTCTCATCGAGATGGCATAGTGGAGGCCACTGAAGCCTGCGGACATTTTTCTGTGGTAGCGGTTTTCGCCACTCACGGACCGCACTTTAGCTTAACGTCAGGTAATGTGCGGTCATATGTTGGGTTTTAAAAAAGTAAAATAACCAGTAAGTTATTTTTAAAAATATTCACTTGGGTTTGAATGCTATATGTTTGTCCTTGTCCTGTAGTAATATAATTATGTATATATTTATTTATAGCGGGTATAGAAGAATTAGATGAATTCAGTGAAGCACCACATGTTGTTCATGCTGATAATGTGGCATTGACAGCGGACGATGAAGAAGTCTTGTTTTCCCGCGCGAATCATGAAAATGGCGGCGTGACATACTCATAGCAACGTACACTGCCCACCAAAATATAAGGTTGCACAAAATACACTTTTCGGCATGTTTTTTTTTTTGCTATATCGTATTTTTATATGCTGAAATTTTTGTGAATTACTAAAAATGCGATAAAAACTAAGCTGTAATTAATTACATAACAAATACTGCTCAATATGGAACTGTGTACAGGGGCGAAAGTCGAAATCGAAAATCGAATCGAAAATTGTCACTTGATCGAATCGAAAACATATGATTGACGTTTCACTGTCATCTAGGTGATAACGAAACGACAAATCTCATGTACATTGTTGTCGTTTTTTTTGTTTTATATGGCGTATAACAATTTGCCAGTGTCAAAGTAAATATTTTTGCATCAAGTTAATAACATTATGCATCACGAGTCATTCATTCATCGCACCAAACAGTCAAGTCAAAAATTGTTCCAGTAAAGTGGTAGAATCTTTACTGAAACTTCCTAGGGAGTTTTGGAGGGAGAATGGAAACACAGGTTCTCTCCTTTTGAATTGTTTGCCCACACTCACGCACGCTCACGAACACCTAATGGTTAATAATCCACCATTATTACACATTAACACTCGAAGAAACACAAGTTTCGGAAAATAATTCAAAACAGACAACCTGACGTCTCAAGATGGCCGCCAAAAACCGTGTTGTCGATTTGATCAAGTGACAACTCTTGATTGGCTTTTGACTAGCCCCAGGGTGTAAAAGGACTGCAGGCATTATTATTACCACGTTATTATTGTTTTTTTTTGAAATAAATCAAGCTGCAATAACATCGTAAGTCAAGCGCCCTCGGCCGTCTGTCAGCTGTCAGTTGAATAACCTCGCACGTGCTACGAGGCCATCTAGACACTAACAGTATATCATAATGTTTTTGATATTTCGATGATGTTTTTAACAAATAATGCAGTATAGTTGACATCAGACCATAGCAAATGTCAAAAAGAAAATGAAAAAGTAGGTTCTCAAAATTAAAAAAAAAATACTTATAACTTCTGAGTCGTGGGGATGCCCCCTTTCTTTTTACACCCTGTATATGAAAATTATATTTTTGTAGTAACCCGAGTAACTAAGTAATCAGAGACTGAATAGTAAATAGGATACAAGCAATCGTGCAATAGGTAAAAACGCTAGCGACGTTACAAAAGGCTTAAATATTCCGCTAACTTTTAGATCAATATCTACAATTAAGCTGTACGGTTAAATTACTTTACCGCCTTGAGAAAATTTACAAGTCTAAGTTGTACTGAAATTTATTATAAATAATACGCATCAAACTGCATAGTGTGTATGTTTGAGTTTGTAGGGATTTTCTTTAAAAGGTGATTCAAAATCTAATGTCGTTTAAAGCTGGGATATATGTGAACTGCGTTGGAACTGAAGAGGATTAAAACCTTTTTTCTCTATAACCCGTAACAAAATTATCTTTAAAAAAATATATGTTAATCTACACTACTATAATAAAAAATAGTTTTAAATATCATTAATATTCATGCAAAGTAACCCCTGTTTTAGAAATATAAAACCATTTTTCTTCTAAACTATTAATAGCTAGGTTTTTTATTTTCATCATGATATTAGACAATAAAATACCTAGGGAATCTTCGGTTTGTTTTTTTTTTCAAATAACTTTTCAAATTATTATTTTTTTTACATAAATCGACACGCAATCACGTGAGCAACCCCTCCGTCGCCCAATAAATCAGTGCGGGACGAGTAAGGCCAACGACAATATATCCAGCTCTTAAAATAATTTGTGGCCAATTTGCATTCACCTTATTTTTCATTTGTCATATAAATTCCTTATATCCCTTTTTTATGTTTTTTTTTGTTTTGTTTGATGAGGCGGTAAAAGGATTTTTTACTTCTACAATCACAAGCAAAAAAATTCTAGTTAAATTAAAAAAACTTGAATTTATAAAAAACTAAAATTTAAAAAGATTTATATTTATAATTTGTGTGCGTGGCGTTATTTAATTATGTTTTATTTTATAACTAACCTTTGTATTGTAAAATTAAAATTACTATTTTATTTTTTATTTTGAACAGGGTATTATTTTGTTTTCTTTTTTAAATTGTAGCTCGACATGTGACAACACTCCGCCTGATGTAAAGTTAGAGTGCGGTCCATGAACGGAAACAACTGCTAATACAGAGAAATTCTTAGGAAGAAAAAACTTAGAATAATAATTTTTTATTATTTTAAGTTTTCATGAAAAATATAGTTCGATTTTTTTTTGTGACTCATAGGGCAAGTAATTCAATCCTTTATTGATTGTAATTAATTAATTTGCCTGTTTTGGATTTAGATGAACTTATTATGAGCTTCCTTAAATCTATGTACTTTATTTCACACAGCACTATTACGGTGCTAAGACGACCTTAGTTCGCAAACTCATTAAGTTAAACTTCAGTTGCCGGTACTTAGTATGGTTCCTTAGTTTGTCAGTTGTAAAATTACAAGTACTTAATTTCTACTTACAATGCGTCCTATGAAAATACATCTGTTCATTTCTTCACCCATTATGGAAAGGCAAAGGGAACAATGCCTATACAGCTACGTCTTTAGTATTATACTCGTTTATTTACCTTTATCAATAGTTTTATTTTCACAATGTGGCCGATGCCAATTTTAACCTCGATAGTGGGGTTGTGTATTAGAATATAAGTCGTGTCAAACTTTATGGCGTCTCGGAAGTTAGCTGCGGGCGCTATTTCGCGCAGGTATGGTAAACTATGAATAGGATATATAAAAAATAACCTTTGGGCGTGTAGCCCGAGAGTCTTCAATTTGTGTACTGCGTAGCGACTTGTGACTAACTTTGGAGACGCTATAAAATTTGGTTTGTACTATACTTACTTTTGTTATTCATTTGCTTTTTCTTCGAATATATATTTGTGATTTTTAATGTTATTAATTATATGGGTTTAGTAAGCCGAGTGTTGATTTTAATTTACACACCGGTGAGCATATATACGATCGCTTTATTAGAAATTTCTTTACCTGGACTGTGAAAATAATATTTGAATGGCGGAAGATGTCACTTTACGCGGTGAGTGCGTTAGTTAAAATCACCACTAAGCTCTCAGAAGTCAAAGAATAAAGATAAATTTAATTATTAAGTACGTTGTGGGTGTGCCAATAAAAAAAATAATTTTAAGTAAGTACGTTATTGTTTTGGGGGTCAAAAGGCGGGAAAATAGTAATCAATTATAAAAAAAAAACAATAATACAGCATATCTCTTAAATCAAAATAATTTGATACAATTTTTATGAACGATTTTTTATTCAAATTACTGTTTTGTGCAGGGACTGATGAAATACCGGTCCTCCGTTAACGTTTGTCGTTTGATTATCGTTTGTCGGCTTAATGACGAAGTAACGTTATCAAGTATCGGTTTTTTTCGTCGTACGTATTATATATAATATTATGTATTATATAAAAAATAACGTTACTTTTTACGGTGTCAGTCCCTAGTTTCATGAGCTTTCTTGTCCGCCTAAGATCTTTTATGTAATTGGTATATATTTTTCCGCAATAGAGCCTCCTTTTATACCATTCAGGGAAGCAAAAACTTGAAGTAAAAAATTACCTGTTAAACGAATAATGTTAATGTAGCGGCAATTTTAATGGACATTGGGAGATGTTACATTTCGAATGTAGTAGTTTGGAAGTAGCCAGGTATAATGAAGCAATCAATCTCATCAAGCCGGCATAGCGGAGGCGACTGCTGTCTTTAGAAATTTATCTGTAATAGCAGTTGTTTGCGATTATGGACCGCACTCTAGCTTAACATCAGGCAGAGTGTTGTCACATGCGGGGCTACAATAAAAAACGGAAACAACCGTTACTACAGAGAAATCTCTACGGACCGCAGTCGGCTCCGCTATGCCGGCCTGAGGAGACGAGTATGCTGACTATGATTTTTTGATAGATATATGTTTAATTAAATTAGTTTGGCATCCCTAAATGAAGTTATAGCTTTAGGTAATGTTAAAAAAATCTATGAATTTATGAACCAATACTTGCCAAAATATGGACCAGTCCTTTTATAAGGACACTTTTGGTACCGGTACAGGTGACGTGTATTTAAGCAGCAACCTGGCGTACTACAAGCGTAATTTCACTACTACGCTTTGCTCCGTAAATGGTGTCGTCAACTATAAAAGAATCGAGCTGATCGAATCGTATTTCATAGACGATTTGGACCGTATTTTACGTATAGGTCGCGTCAAACTTTATGACGTCCCGGAAGTTAGCTGCGGGCGGTATTAGGCGCACTTACAGTCAAGTTTACAATAATAGACTTAAGAATTAATTCTTAAATATGAATAGAACATATAAAAATAACCTGCGAACGGGTAGCGCGGAGTTGTGCTGTTACCTCAATTTGTGTACAGCGCGGCGACTTTTGTGCCTAAATTCGGAGCCGCCATAAAGTTTGATTCGTACTATATTAACTTAAAAATGCGATTTCGTCACAGTTCGGCCGGAAACAGTGAGTATTGATTGGACAAAGAGCACGTTACTTTTTAATCTCTCAAAAAGAATGTATAGTACAACTCGTATTTAGGGTATAAGTAAGTTGTTATTGTTACAAGTATTTTATAGATATTTGAGACGCTTTTTGTCAATTATATTATAGATCATAGAGAACAAAGTGAAGAAATATATTATGATACCCTTGACTATGATATCGGTGAAGTGAAAATCGAAAATTTATCAACAAATTTCGTGAAGATTGATAGGTAATCTACTAAAGGAGAATGCCCACTCGATACCTAATAATTTTGTAACAAAACAATATTTTAAAATAATATCATGTTTTTTTATTAATCCATTTTAATTACATCAACACATCATTTACCGATCAATAGAGAATGTTTAATTGCATAAAAACAGATATCATTTTAAAGTATTTTAAAATGATAATAACCTCAAATATTGCATCACTAAAAGTCAAGTTACTCAATAACCCGGGTGAAAAAATTAAAACCGATTGGTTATAAGGAACGTAGATTTATTTTTCTACAAAATTCAATAAAAATCATCGACAAACTCGAGAAAAAAATTGTGGGCCCAAATTTCTCAGGCGCATGGGCATTCTCCTTTTAAGAGTGGTTTCATGATCAGAGTGCTGATTACGAACCGAGCTCACCGTGAGTCACGTGAGTACCGGACTTCCCTCCGGATCGCTTTGTAATGTAATAAGACGACCCTGTTGACTGTGGCTCCTCCAATTACACTAAAAGCGAGCTCGAGGGAAGTCAGCTACTCACTGTGAGCTCGTTCGTAATCAGCACCCAGTTTGAAAGTAGTATTCCTCACCTCAAGCCGGCATAGCAGAGATGACTGCTGCCTGGAGAAGTCTTTGTCTTAACATCAAGCGGATTGTTGTCATACGCCGAGTTACAATAAAAATAAATTTGAAAGTTCCCAACGACATTTTGAAGAATAAATAAAGGCAAACAAGTCATTGGTGATATCATGGACATGGGATAATTGGCTAAAGTTAAAGGATTGGCCTTTAACGATCCTTCAGTTGATCGAAAACAAAATATATTTATTTAGTGGCATATTAACAGTTAACATATTTATACACACTCTATACGGGTGTATCGGGCAACGTGTAAAAATTTTCAAGAGATGACTCAGTAAGTGATTCTGAGCAGAAATTCATTTAGAAAATAAATACTTTTTTTTATCCAAATGTCCACCTTTTGCTTGTAGAAACATACATAATTTACTACACGAACGCGTAATCGTTGTGTCGTCGGGCGGTGCATCAAATAACCTTGGCTTTAATCAACGCCGACAACCTTTGCCGCCTCGCCTTTGATCTCGCGCCGACAAGCCGTGTGCCGGCCCACCTGCAACGGCGGTCCACGTCGGCCGGTCCATTTATAGACCTTTTGTTTTTATGATAATACCATCCACGAGAACTTTTATTTACTTAATTTATTTTTTGAGAGGTGTTCATCCCTCACTTAATATTTATCTTAATTTTTTTACACCTGATACACCCTGTATAAATTCTTTTTTTTTCTGATATGCAATCAATTATAAATATGTACAACATTCAATATGTTATTATAATTTAAACGTAAAAACAATAGAATGTATTGGGATTGCACGTTCCATTATCACTTGGTTGACTTTTTTTTCGATTCGATCAAGTGACAAGTATCGGTCGATTGACCCTTTTACTTTAGCCAAATGATACAATATGTGCCTCAAATTGCAGTGTGTCAAACGCTAAGCTTATAACGAAATCAACAACTAGTTTATAATAAGTTCTATTGTGTAATAAAAAGAGATACTTATGAAAAACGACTTTTGTACTTTTTACATAGTAACGAGTAAGTGAATTCCTATTTCAATTATATTATAATAGGATTAAGTAAATTAAAATATATTAAATTATAATTTTAAAAAGGGGAATATGAACATGGAAAAGGAAAAATTACTAATATATATTTTTGTTATTTTATTTGTTATTAATTAATTATGATGGAAATTTAACAAAAAAATCTATGCGCATTGAACAGCTTGTGGTTTACCTATAAATTGAATCACGTAAACCTGACCCTAAGGAACATAGAGCTTACGTGACCCCGTTATACCTCTATTCTATTTCGCATTGCCAAGTCCTTTATTTTTTTAAAAATTAATTCAATTTTCATCATAATAATTATAAAAATTGTTAGGTTGGTCTTTTTAGTAAAGAGTATTATAGTTTAAAAAATATTAAATTTAAATTTGCAAACAAAATCATATAATTAATATTAATTTTTGTTACTTGTATTTTTAGTAATTTTTTCTTACCGGTTTATGTTCCCCTTATGAGATAAAAGTTTAATTAGATCTCAATCGAAACTATGAAAATCATTTAAGATCATTCCAACATTTTTATTAATTCATAAGGAAATTATATATGTATTAAGTTTTTTTGTGTGTGTGATAAGCCTTGTCGAATTGTTTTAATTTGAATATCTGATGAAATTATTACCTTTTAAGTATTTTTTAAATATTTAGTCAAGTTGTATCGCGAACTTAATTTGTAAATAAAATTTCTTATTGTTTATCTATTTGAAGTGTTTTATTTACTCTTGTAAGTATATTTACCTACCCTACCGTATCGAGTTAAGACACACTCGAGAAAACTTCACGAACCTTGCATTACCTTTCTTTTTTTATTATAGCTCTGCATATGACAACACTCCGTCTGATGTTAAGCTTAGAAATTGTAGTCCATGAACGGAAACACACAGAGACTGCTGCAGGCAGTAGCCAGAGGAGAGACGAGTGCACCACCCGGATTGACAGTGCAAACTCCTCCCTTGACACAAATAAGGGCAATTAAAATGTTGCGGTGTATAGACACAAAAAATATGGGTAGATGTATGAAATAAAACAATGGTTTTGCGCCAACAACAATAATCTTATATTTTAATTACACATTAAAACAGAAGAGTTGGAAGCTATACCAGTGGGTACACCAAAAAAATAACAGCCTTAAAAAGTGATTAACGATTAAAACTTAATAATAATATGGTCACAGAAAGGGTTTCATTGAATCGTCTACGTAGAATAATCGTTAAATTTTCAATAAACGATTCAATTCTAAGCCACAACAAACAACTACATACTTAAGAAATTAACAATCACAGTAGAGATACACGAAAACAATTGAATCATTGAAATGATTCTGAATATTAATAGTTTTCAGTTTTCTTATCATATAAACAAACATACGCGTGAAAACATAACTTTCCGAAGAAATAAATCTTTGTAAACTATTTTAAGCGTCTAGTTTACAGAATATATTTTTTTTATAATTTCATAGATAATACTTATTCTTTTTCTTTATTGCGTCATCTTAAAATGCAAAATTTGTATATTATTAAATTATGATAAAAATTGAAGAAAAAAAAACAGTGTTGTTTCTACAACTTTTTCTGCCCAATTTATTTTATAATGTATTTAATAATAAATATCAACATCTATGAAATATATCACACATTGACTCTTTTTATCTATAAAACATATTAAAAAAACTGTAATTGATTTTACGAATCATAACGGACCTTCAGGAAGTCAAAGTCAAAAGTTAAAAAAACCAAAATGACACATTCGCTATTTTAATTATATTTGTTTACATAATAAGAAAACTGATCATAGACTATCTATAGATTAATGATTGACTAATATTGCAATAAATAAAAACGAGTTAAACGCCACACCTACGTCTATATAGGCACGTGATGGTATAAAAATAAATTTTATAGATCATCCACTTACACACGATCAAAATACATTATCGACGCACCATAGTGTATTCGCTTATTAGACGATGCAACGAAGCGATCCTTTACTCACATTAATCATGCGCTTCAACGATTTTTAGTAATAAAAATAGGTTTTTTTTATATTGTAGGTCGGCATATGACAACACTTCGCCTGATGTAAAGCCAGAATGTTATCCATGAACGGAAACAACTGTTACTACGGATTAATTTCTACAGAGTCACCTCCGCTATGCTATGGATTTGACGTTTCGTTATCACTTGGGTGACAGTGAAACACTCCTATCGTTATATCTTGCTACTACTTAACTGTTCCTGAAACGCGACAAGGTCACGTTACCAGTATTGCATTCGAAAGTGGTGGTACTGCCCCACGAGCAGACTGAGCTAATAACCATCATCAGTCTGTCTACCACTCTTCTTGTGGGTTGACTAGTTCTGGATAATTCAGGCTCAGGTTGCCTCTATTACATATAAGTTTACGTAAAATTATATCACGGTAAATGTTGAAGACTTTTCCTGTTCAGAAACGTAGTTATGAAGTTTCGTTTCCGATAGAATCTCGAACAATTTATTGATTGGCGAAAACCCTTCTTAAATGGTTTTCTGGAATAATGAATATCCACGAATACGATCGAAATTTCTCTAGCTTTAAGTGTGTGGGCAGTGCGTTAAAGTTATTAAAATATATATTATTAATTATAATAATAGTCAGGTAGGGATGAAGGCCTGTCATAGGAGGTTCGACATCTCAACTGCGGGTCGTCGTAACATATGTTGTTCTTTTTTCATTACAATTTTTAACACTAATAACCTCTACTTTGCAGTTGAATTCATTCCGAATTGACGCAACTGGTACATCGTAATTTATTTATTATTAGTCAATCATTAAACTAGATTATTTTTTTCTTTAGAAGAATGGAAGAGACCTACTACAAAATACGTATCTAATATCTCTAAATACAATACTTAGTGGATACCTACACCATCACATTAATCAAATACTAAAAACATACTATTAAAAGCACAAAGTCCATGGACTAGCGCTGGATTCAATACAACGATACCTACTCAAATTGTCTTTAAATATATTTTAAATAAGTTGAGAATTCGAAGAACAAAATCAAGACTCCATAAACTATATAAATTCATAAGCTTTCTTATGCTACGCATTTTTCGCATTAAAATTTTTGCTCGAGTTAGTGTTTAACGTGTAATGGCCACATTACGCAATGCATTAATTAACGCGTTAAAAGACGATTGGTGTCGTAGCATTGCTGAAATTATTAATTAAGTATTATATACTTAATTGATACAAAAGTCGATCTGTAGGCAATGTGTTTCCGCCATGCTGCCTTTAATAGATGTATTTTAAAGAATGGTAGACAGACTGATGATGGTTATTTGTCCCAGTCTGCCGTCCTGGGGTAGTACTACACTTGAAAAGTAGTGCTATCTAATACTAGAGGCTAATAACCATCACGAGTCTACTAGTACTTCTTGAACCTAAATTTAACATTATTATAGATTTAAGTTTTAAACTCTATAAATTGACAATAAAAACTATTTCAGATCTGCAAAAGTAGTCTAAATTTTGTTCCTCAACTCTCTCGATATGAAAACAATATTAATAATAAACTACGACATAAATTAGTAAGAAAAAGGCGGTCAATAAATAGCCTACTTAACATATACGCAAGTTTATATTTATTATATTCCCGACTATTGCCCGCATCTTGTTTAACTAGGGCATGGGAAAAATGACAAGACATTTGAAAGATGTGATTGGAAAAAAGAATTGATAAGACAAGCCAAGTCTTCAGTAGCGAAGTGGTTATTTGCTTGTACCTCCATGTGTACATAACTATCTTTTACATTATTTTAAGGCCAGTAAGTTCAGTGTATCAAGCTAGGAAATAAATAAAATTAATGGTCTGGCCTGACTTGCAAAACTGATCTAGTGTACTAAGGATTCTTTTTTTATGTGATATTAAGCTGGAATGTGGTGAGGATGCAGCAGTCGCCTCCACTAATAAATTTATATTATTTTTAAAAAGCAAGTTTTTGCTGAATTTTTTGTACATGGTACCGAAAGTATGAGATAGTTTGGAGTCAGTGTAATGTATTTAATATAGAAAATGAATGATAGATGGAAGGTAAGTTAATCAACGAAATAGATTTTTCAATGTTGAAGTTGAAGACCTACTAAAAAAACTGGGTTCACAATTTTAGAAAGAAGAAAATGGGTGATGTGAAGAAACGTGGAAAGTGGTAACTCGTGATCAATTGTCTCTGCTTATCCTTGGAACGTGAAAATATTTATAATGTACTTGACTTGCTTACGCGAACAACTTTTAAAAGGTTAGTTTCAATCTATGATCAAATACAATCTAAACTCGTTGCTATTAATAAAGCAGTTACATTAACAATTGACCCACATAGAATATGTCAACTAGTTGATCTTGGTTGTAGAATACCAAAATTATGCGAAAAACAAAATATAAATCACCAGCGCCGCAACAGTCGAGAAATGTAAAAGAAATAAAAAATATTACATTTTAAACAAATACTGTGTATTTTTATGATTTTATCTTAATTACAATGAGATTCTTAAAAGAGATACAAATACTACACATAAAATAGAGAGATAAATAAAAATACTGATTCTTAATACCTCTGATAAACCAAGAGTAGTTACGGAAGTCACTTAAATGGTTAGATAATATTAATTTATTATAATTTGCAAATGTTTAAAAAATATAACTGCAGATTACTACCATGTGCTAAGTGCTATCAAGGATATTACGATATATTTTATAAATAAGTACTTAATTACGTAGGTGAAAATATGTAAAGCGGAATAATAAATAACGTGGAATTAAGATGATGAAGTAAGGCTATAATAAAATATATATTAAAAACTATCATTATAATTGAGACTAAACCTAAGCTATGCTCAGGAATGGTAATTATTTAAATACACCCAAAAATATTTTAAAAATACACCATAAAAATATTGAACATCTTCAAAGCGTGGCAAATGTCCGACAGAGCGGGCATTAATGTTTACTTTGTTAGTATATTACTAACTTTGCTTGCGTACTAAATTTAGTACGAGATGGCCTCGCTAGAAGCCAGACAAGAGTCGGCCTTATTTCAACTACCAATAGCGTAATACAACGCACCCTTTCGCCACAATACCTCTCGCAATAAAGGCATACGCTCCGCCAACAAAGGATGACATGAACCCCGACTGATTTCATACTTCAACCACTTCGTATATCATCTTACAATTCCGCACTTGTATATTATATAATATACTTATAAACAATCTACTAGTACAACGTCAAAAATAGATTATATATTAATAAAAGTAAAACAATTAAATTATTCTTACTGATCTTTGCCTATACTAAGCAAGTGCTCGTATCATAGGCACTGAACGACCAAAGCACATATAACATAGTTACATTGGTACCGGTCAGCGAGATTTGAACTCGTCTCATTCATCGTGAGTTCTACCGCTAGACCGTGGCCCGTTCTAAATTATACATCTTTCTTCGTCGATCTCATTTGCGAGTACTAACGTCAGCGTCACTACAATAGGTTTAATATAGAACTTAAATCTGATAATATGAAACTAGGTGACAATTAATTTAGTTCATATAAAAAAGATCACCGTGTTAAGAAAGGAATGTAGATATTTTTAATGTTAATATATTATATTTAAAAAAACAACTCGGCTAGAGAGCTATTTTGCAATTAAATTATTAATGAATATTTTACATTAATTAATTATTTATTTAATATTTAAAGGCGATACAGATATGAATATAATGAAATGATTTTAATCTCAAACGTATGACTGTCGCTTAACACATTTTATAAATTGTTATCAGTCAGGATAATATATTTTATCTATAAGATAGCGAAGCAATTCTCATCATAACTTTGATTATCACTTCATAAAATATTTTGACCTTTATTTCCCATAACTTAACTATTCAAATATCAAAAAAAAACACGAATATAGAATATTGAAACTTTATGATAGGCTATTATTATTTGTACTGTAATAGTAACCATAACGAAATACAACAGGTATTGTTTTATGAAATTATCTTTGCAATGTACACCATTTGCTATCTATTAAAAATATTAGCCTTCATGTAAATATAATTAATTTAGCACGTATGTAGCACATACATCAACACGAACAGCCATTCCATTATCACATATAACTTAGTGACGATATAAATTATTGAAATATACCGGCATTCACGGTTATACTGCCTTAAATAAAATATAACAAGACACGATGAAAATAGAACAAAATTCAACAAATTGTTAATAAAATCTTAATAAATATTTATACACTATTTTGCGACTAGACAGACTATTTAGAATAGATACGTTACAAATTTATAGTCAACAGGAAATACAATTTTCTACATAATAGTTATTATTGCAAGAACGATAATACACATTCAAATATAGATTAAAAGATTTAACAAGACTAATTCATAATACTACAATTATTGCAGACACAAAACAGGACACTACTTTATCTTACAAATAATGAAAGTTAACGTTTACCACGAGTTGCGTTTGAAACTGGTGCAAGGAGACGACGTGGAACGAGAAGTCGAGCGTTTCCCCTGGCCGATCTCACAGCGCCTGGTTGTCGTAGATCAGCCAAATGTAAGGCATATCCATCATTTAGAGTTGTAGCAAAATTGGAATACTTCTTACTTATACGTCCGATCGCATAAATTTGTCTCGGTGTGAGTCCGCAATTATGATACACGCTTATATCCTTCCCAGAACCGTAAGCTGCGTATAGTACCACCCCATGTTCAGTTATCAAGTTGTTAAGGTGAGCCGCCTTGTGACCGAGTGGATCTGTAGAAAACCCGTCAGAAAAGAACACCAGCCCATGCGGAAAATTATGCTCGGCCAACCAAGATACTACTTTTCTTTGTTGTAAATCTGGTCTTCCAGTTATGTAAATAATCAAATATCCCAAATCTTGCCAAAAACGTACGACGTCTACGGCGCCGGCTCTTACTTTTGGATCACGGCCAGTAACTGATACGCTAGCGGTAAATGATCCATCAATGCTGAAGACGACGCACTCCGTTTGCGGCGGTACAACTGCCAAATGGAAATTACAGCTCGTGTGATCGCCTCTTACTACAAGACGTACAGGATAAATGCCACAACTTACGCTTTGCTTTTCAGATAATGTATATGTAATTCTTCCTGTCTTGTCAGTGACCACAGTGGACAACAGGGTCCACTCTCCAGCAGGCGGATCCTTAATCATGTGAATATCGACCTTTTCTCCTGTTAGAGTTATCATATCCAATGGTCCATACATGAATCTCGCTGTGAAGATTTGCGGACAGCCTTCCTTGACGATGACGTCATTAGCTCTGTGGTTCGCTGCCACGTTCTTCAATTTTACTGATGTTCGTTTCTTGATCCATTTTTCTCTTTCTTGTCCAGGCTTAAACATTTGACATTCCTTATCATCGGAATGCCCGTACAAAGCAAGATCAAAATGTCCGACTTGCCTCAAAATAAATGCGATCACATCAGAGCTTTCCCAATAACTCGCATGGAATAAATGTGGCAAAGCATTAGTTGGAAAATTAGTCAATCCTTCTGGACAATATAACGCATAGTCCAGACGTTTGGAACCCCACCACTTTTGCTGTAGAGCATTCATGGTCATCAAAGGTATGTTATCAACCAAACCGCTGACAGTACTCTGAACCGACGCTTCAGATAATCTCCGGAGAACAGGCGTTGGAGGCATTTGTAGATGATCTCCAAACAGCTGTGGGTGACTTTGTATCAATTCCATTAAATGATATGGCTGGCCATTACCTAATGGGTACTTAGCATATCTCGCTACATTAATAGGCGGTAAATTTG
This sequence comes from Tinea pellionella, assembly GCA_948150575.1. Taxonomy (NCBI): domain Eukaryota; kingdom Metazoa; phylum Arthropoda; class Insecta; order Lepidoptera; family Tineidae; genus Tinea; species Tinea pellionella. The sequence goes on from OX411252.1 coordinate 6,994,440, forward strand.
TAAATCTTGCAGATAGCAAAGGTTCCAGACGTGACGCAACAGGATCAGTAGAATGGAATAAGTTAAAAACTTGTTGCACAGGCGGCTTAATAATATCTCGCGATTTGTCATCAGATATTTTTCGCGAAGCCAATATTAATGATAGAGGGCTCCCAAAAGTGAAAAAATCCGATGTTTCAAATTCAAGCTTCACTTGATTATCGCTTGTCGAAGACGAACGTCGTCTCGGTATTGGCGCTTGTAAATGTTGTTTATTCAAGTAATGCTCATTGGCATCATTCGGTATGGTAATTTCTGTGTCCAGAATACTGTTTTCACTGTCATGCCTGGACTGATACTGCAGCGTTCTACAGAGAGCATCATACGCCAACACGGAACCCATACTGTCGCCAACGATACATACTTGACCATTAAAACCTTTTCCATCTTCAGATTTTAAAAAATCGTTATAAACTGTATTAGCACTATTGATCGTTCTAGTTACAGATTCGGCATAATCAGGTGAAGAAGTCGCAATCAACGGAATAGCACCAATTGGAATAAGATCATTAGTAAGTGGAGGTGATTCGACAGTGGAAGGTGAACAATCAAAGCTATATGGACTCAATGTAGATAGGACACCGAGTGCATCTGTGCAAATAGACGGACATGATACCAACTTGATAGCAATATGACCTACTAAAGTAGGATAATGTTGCCGCATAACAGATTCAAAAGCTCCTTTAAAAGTAGTAACGTCCGATTTTTTAGCAGTCATTTCAACATTAGCATCTAAGACACTACCAGCATGAAAAACCAGCAGCAACACGGTGGTTGGGCAAGAACTATGCACAGGTGTATCTGGGCAGGCATCAATACTTGGGTGACTGGTTAGAGCCGCCATTCTACGCGATCCTCTTTCTGATGTAACTCTTTTTAAGAACGTAGGATTAAAAATACTGTCTTCATTATAATCAACTTGTGTAGGGGAAATATCTATATCAGCTTCATCTAATGAACACAATGAAGACCATTTGTTGAAGCTTGATTCACAGTCATAATATTCATCTTCTGATCCAGTTTCAGTTTCAGATTCCCTAACAAGAGTTTCCATTCTCCAATTTGCTGCTTGAGCTTGTAAACTCTTTATAGATCCAGATGAAGATGAGCGCAATCCTGATTTTGATTGATGGCTTCGGTGTTCTGATGGTGGAGATGCTTCTGGTGATAAATGTTTTTGTATTCTTACTTCAGCTGCCGATTTTTTAATAGTGGGAGGAGTCACCACATCTTCATTTTTCTCAATACTACTCATTGTAGCAGTAAATGATTTTGAAGTGTCATCACAAACATCAAGTGTATCATCGCCGGTATCTCCACCCATTTTCTTTTGGAGTGCAAGTTGGGTTTGCTTCTCGATTTCTCTTATGTCATCCATGGTCAAGCCATACCATTCATCTTGCCACGCCCATGCCTGCCTATGTGCGCGAAGCATCGTTTTTCGTAGGGCAACATCATGAATGAATTTTTCCAACTTAGTTTGCATACCCCAGTATCTGAATTCAACTTTGCAAAGTTTGTAAGCACACATAAGAGACTTACCACTCGGAAGGGGTTGCGGTTTACCCTCAATTTCTTGCCAATAATCGTCTAACCATGTATCAGCAAGGGGACCTCTGTTGCATTTTTGTGATGCAAACAACTTGGGATCCTCCTCCTTTACATAATCAGCTCCATAAAGCTGATCTTTTACAACATCAATTAGATCTACAATCCTATTTTTCAGATCACTTCCTGATAAATTGAAAACATTTTCTTGATGACCGTTATCAGCAAAATAATATGTCTCAATTTCCAATGAGAATTTTTCCACAAATGGGCATGTGTATCTGGTCTTAGTATATGGATAAGCATTCCATGCTTCTTCAGAGACGGTTAAGGCAGACTTAGGTAATAGACTTTTGAACCAGCCAGGTAAATGACTGCCAACATGGTAAATTTTTTGAGTGTACTGACCTTTTCCACCGGGTCCATCTTCATAAGGCTCGTTGACCAATATTTCAACACCGCTACCCTCGCCAGAGCTCTCCTCTCTACTCTTTTTAGCTATCATATACAGTTGAGCTATACGATACTCTTCCACTGTCAGTGGAAGAGGTATTCTGTATTCTTTAATTAACATTTTGCTCACAGGGTCTAGATAGACTGCAAATTCATTTAAAAACCATATCTGTAACAAACGAGTGTTTTATAAAATATATTTCATTTCATTTTGACTCTCATTCCAGGTATTTTAGAAAATAAATTATATTAAATATTTAATTATATTTTAGTTGAATATAAAACGAGTTTCAACATACTACATTCTATTCGTTAGTAGGTAATTAATTGATATTATATTTTAATTACGTACAGATCAGTAATAAAACATTTTATAAATATAATATTTATATTTAATTATGTATACACAAAATATATGTGCACATACACATTGTATATTGCAAATATTGTTTAGAAGATAAAAAGAGCAATTTATTTCATTGAAAGTATTCATTACATATAAGAAATAATACTTATTCAAATTGAAAGAATAAATGCATATGATAATTTTATAACTCCAAACATATCGTCAATGCTCACCTGTACGCACTCCTCAAACACTCATAATCACATTTCTTTAACTACATTATAAAATAGATGTAAATAAAATAATTAAGTTTCTACCCCGAACACAACAATGCCAGCGTACGTGAACTTTGGCATTTTGTTTGACATACCCAGAGTAGTAACCAGAGACAATTAATAATAAGGAGACGGCTGTCTTCATACTAGCAAACTGACACAATAAGGGTCACTAACACTAGCGTGACGGATGTGTGCGTTTCTGGATAAATATAAACTCATTTACACGTCTCTATAAATAGACTATATCTTGCATCTTTTTCTTACACATGTGAATTCCATTGGCCCTCACTTTACTCACTCGCACACTTGACCATAGAGACGATGAGTACGTTCACAAATATTATTTAAGTAAACACCTTACAAATAAGTCCTTGTTTTTCGTTGATTATTCACGTAATAATTTGGGAGTTCATTTTATAATACCATTAACATAACACTCGAATGTTTTAAATAACTAAGAGCTCCCATTTTAAATCATAAGAAACCACAATAAACTCATCAAAATGAACGCTCCTAAATAGAACGACAAGAAGGGAGAGTAGTGATGTGCAAAAAATATTCAGTTAATAATTGATAGTATTCGATCAAAAAAATCAATGCTTCGCAGGCCGCGCGGGGCCACCCTAATCCTTATTAATTAGAATTTCCTAAGCAATAAAACTCAACCACAGAAACAAAAAATAATTATTTATTTACAATTTGTTTAAAATGTTCATCAAAAATGTATTCGTCTTCCATATTTTCTATGATAACATTGAATACACCGATGTGATGAGGCCAGATACTTGCGCCGCTGTGTGATACATCTGGAAATTTTAAAACATTAGTTGTTGTCGGAAGAGTAGTTTTCTTTTTCCTGTATTAAATTGGTTATCTGCTTAGAACAGGTCACTTGAGGGGCACTTCACATGCATGCACGAGAAGAGTGACAGATGTGGCAAAGAAAATGGTATTGTTAAGATAATGCAGTCACTCTCTCCACTTGAAACAACTGTAAGCAAGATTTTAGTTGATATTATAACTAAAAACTCCTGTTTACAACACAAATAATGGAATGATTAAGGATAAAACTCAATATGGCAAAATATAACGTTAGGTCGAGAAAGGTCGTTTTTACAATACCTAGGTTCTTCTTCAGTTGTCTGTCAGTACCTCAGTACCTGTGTACTGATACTGTTACAGTAAAGCACAAGAGAAATGCTTATTTATTGGCGGCACTCGTTCGCCACGTCCCAGTATCGTCATAAGATTCTTGTGGCATTTTTAGTGTAAACTGTCCTATCAGATTATCATGCATATCCTAGTAATACTAGCGCTGTCAGCGGTCAGGGACTGCTTATTCAATATATTCTCAGCTCACCACCATCATCTGGTGGTCGTTCACGGTCCGCCACCAGTGACCCTGAGGGTAGATTATAGCTCAGCCCCCACAAACGTCTCTCCCCCAGCGTCACCTAAAAATATAAAAAATATTAAAATATGCCACGATATCAACATCCCTATTTTATTAGCCTAGTTTGCCGGCCTGGGGTAGTACCACCGCTTTCGAATATACCACCTTGTCGCGTTTCGGGAACAATTTGGAAATAGCCAAGTATAACGAGAGGAGTGTGCACTGTCAATCTGGATGATGCACATTCGTCTTCTCAAGCCGATATAGAGGAGGCGACTGCTGCTCATAGAATTTTATGTGTAGTAGCAATTGTCCATTCATTAAGCATAAAAAAAACACTGTACTTTGGTCGCTCAATGCCTATAGACACTATTAAAGAGAGGGGTGGCAGACTGACGATGGTTATTAGCCTGCCCCAGTGACCTAGTCTGAAGCGTGCAGAAATTTCTCTGTGATAGCAATTGTTTCCTTTTATGGATCACACTCTAGCTTAACATCAGGTGGAGTGTTGTCATGTAAAAAGTTACAATAAAAGAAGCAAAAGCAAATTTTACTTTCTTGAGATATTGTGGCTAACCTATCGCTAAATTATCTATAACATACGTATACATCATAACCAGGATTATATCTAAAATTGAATTAACAATAAAAAATCGTATACATGTAAGATGTGGAACAATTTCATGAACTCCATAACCAAATTTATCTACAACTTAAACATTTTGAGACGTTAGCTTTAATTAAGTCTTCCATTTCTTTACTTTTTTTTATCTTGCGTCTACATTATGAATCCTCCTATTAAAATTAATGCACCACTCGCGTTTTTATAACATACAAAAAATTAATCAATAAAAATCCTTTTATGAACTGGAAGAGTTAGCCAATATAAATCTATATTCTTTTCTAAACTATAAATTCTATATTCTATTTCTAAACTTATATAATCGTTACAAAATGACAAATTGCACCAGCGATATATGACACTGCCTGTGACTGGAGCACGTTTTCTTGTGGTACTGATAATGTTGTACAAAGCTTATGAGAAACATTGTAGTGTGCTTCAAACGATATGTTCCTATTGACGCTCTTACGCTATCCGATAGCGTTTCTAACATGTTATCATTATCACTGGCGCGATAACAGTTTGAAAGTAGGCAGGTAAAGCGAGAGGATTGTACACTGTCAATCTGGATGGTGTACATTCGTCTCCTCAAGCCGGCATAGCGGAGGCGACTACTGCCTGTAGAGGTTCCTCTGTAGTAGCAGTTGTTTCCGTTCATGGACTGCACTCTAGCTTTACATCAGATGGAGTGTTGTCATGTGCAGAGCTACAAGAAAATAAAAATTGATTCAGTACATCTCTCTTTACCTTACTCAGAACTACATATCGTGTTTCATTAAATTAATAATGATAAAAATGTTCAAACAGGGGTAGGCAGTCACGCCACTCAAACTTAACTCAGGGATCAAATTGGAAGTAACCGGGTATAACGAGAAGAGTGAACATTGTTCATCTTCACAAGCTTAATATGGGGCGGCGGTTACATGCTGGACTACTATTTAAAAAAAGGTTGCCACATCATGGCAAAGAACTAATAAAAAACTTTAGGTATTAGATGATGGTAAGTACTGATCATTTACTTCAATGAATTGTTTTCTTATCCATATCTAGGTACCTACATAAGTTTTATTGGAATTCCATTAAAGTATCTTTCACAAACACCAATTTGTTAGTAATTTAAATTTAAAAATAAACATTTTAATTAAAATATGTCATTCCTTTTACGAATCTGTGTGTACTATAGATATTTTTAAAATAAAGTTCCATCATCTGATTGTACAATTTTTTGACAGCAGCTTTATCTAAATATTTTATTAAAATTAGCCAGTTTGCCATTCCTAGATAATTATTATAAATTATAATATACTATAATATATAATATACATAAAATATTAATAAGCTGTTTTACCTTCATCTTTTCATAGGATTTGGGATTTACATGTTTGTCTGTAAGTTTGTTGATTGTGCTTTACCATGGCTTCCATCCGCTTTATACAATAAATTTGTTCTAAAAATGCCATTGCGCTATTTGCTTCCCGAGCAGCAGATTCTTCTTCTGAAAATTATTTCAAAAATATTTCATTAAATGTGGTACATCACATATGTGATAAATTGTATTGCCACAAACTTTGTAGCAATATGTAGAAGGTTTTAAACCAGTATTATTTATTGTGTAATAGGTAAGTTCTTGTATCTGATATTAATGATTTTATTGCAGCAACATTGGCAAGAACCCTGATCACTAACAGTAACTTTAACTTGAAAACCTGTTTTAAAAATAGCACTTATTAGTCTTATTACTTCATTCATTATATTCTTTAAGACAAATGTTTTTACCTTATCTCTGACGATTGTTGAATTTTCCAGAGGTCATGTAGCATAATAAAAACTAAATCCTTGTATGCGACATTGTTGCTACATTTACCAGAACTAAGGTGTCTAAAACCTTCAATCACCCCTGAAATTAAAAAAAAACAACAACAAATTACTAATAGCGATAAAGAAAAAAAATTACGCTTATAACAATAACACATTGAGCTTAATTTAAAAAATGGCAGGGACTATATTTTTACCATTCATTTTTCAGTGGTGTACCTGTGACCTTCATTTCAGTTCACCTAACGCTTTTGTGAATTTACTAACATTTTGGCAAAATTATTCAGTTGTATTTTTTGAGAAATTTACATGTTTTATGATGCTTCACTTTATTTATCAGGTTATTTTTACAAATAAATTTCGATATGTATACTTCCTTAAAAAAGAGCGAACACTTACCCACGCTTTGAATCTATTTTTGTTAAAATGAGATATAGAAAAATTTCTTATTTCTTAAGACGACTTGGAAGTATTTGGTACCGCACAATACCAATTCATGGCGACCTACCTATGTAGGTAAATTCTTAACTGTATACATACAAATAACACCGAGACTTAAAATAATTGCAAATCTAACAAAATACACTTAATGAACATGAACATGAATAACATAAGATAAATAAAATGTGCATTTCTATTACAAACTCGTCCGCCATATTTGCGCCATTTCGGCAGGCGAAATTACATTCGGTAATTTTCGGTAAATTTCGGTGTGACTTGACATTAATGACTTATCTTGCACAAACACATCAATGTATCTATGTGTTTAACATTGTGCGAGCGAGAAAAGCGTGGGCCAATATGGCGTTTTTAGTGGGTGCGAGTGAAACATAACATCTGTCAAATGGGCTTATTGTGTCGGAATTTGAGCTCGAGTCGGCAGGGCCTGGTAGTAACAGCGTAACTACCACTGCCGCTACTGCGCGATTTAAAAATCGATCATGTTGACATGAAACCTTTCGTAAAATGTTGCCATACTAACTAACTAACTGTGAAAATAGTAAGTACTTTCATTTTTAGCCAGCAACTCGCCTATTTTGTGTTATGATGAATCAATGATAATAATGTTGCTAAGTAATCAACTTTTTTAATTGGTAAATAGGATCGCATATTATAATTAATGGCAAACAAACAGTGTACGAGTTCAATCAAAGATTACAGTAATACAGATTAGCCAGTCAATGCGCGTGACATCGGTAAAAAAAATCTTTATTGACTTTTAATTGGATTTATAAGATTTTTTGTCTAATAAAATAATATGTATATTATAACAATTAACTATTACACTAACAAAAAACTATTACACATATCACAGAGTACGTGCAGTTAATGCCTTTAAGTAAAATTTTATGTAGGTAGGTACCGTGCATGGAGGACAATGGAGTGCGCATCACACACAAAAGCGCCAATCATACATTAGCGTAAATTGCACTAATGCTATAAATATTACGTTAGTCTGAGTTATTCGATTTTTGTGTTTGCACGTCGATCGCTCCCGCTTTAATCGCAAATAAAAACGTAAATAATGCCTAGTTGTGCAATTAAATGGTGTCAAAAAAGGTCCAAAAATTCAAGTTACAAAAAAGATGGGATAACATTTCACAGGCAAGTAATTATCTCCTTTATTTTTTAATTTAAATATTATAAACAAATTCCTTAGACGCCCCGTCTTCTTTCTCTTTCTAATACACTGACAGTTGTATCTTTTCTTCGCAATAGTGCTGTTCAAAGCGTTGCGACGATCTATATCGATAAAATTATAATTTAATAATTTTAATTAATTTATTTAGATGAAATATTTTTATTAATCGACCTAAAAAGAGGAAGTTAGTAATTCGACGAATTTTTTTGTAAATATGTTAACTGATTTCTACGCCGATTGTGAACCGATGTTAACAATTCTTTTTTTTGTTGAATTGGTTACATCTCGGGGTGTCCTATTTGGAAAGAAAATTTGTCACCTGTTTTTTTCAAAATCGAAACCATTCTGCATCTCGAAGCAATCCTTAAGATATTACGTCTTTATATCGTATTGTCACGATTGTAGGAATTGTTGGGATAAACAAATTAAAAACTAAACAAAAAAAATTACACAAAATAAAAATTCAAATAATTATCGATATTTTATAATTTATAATAAATATCGATACATCACTAGAGGATCACGTGATGTTGCGTCAGCCGTTAGCGCGCGGGAAAGTTTTCCCCCCCTCCTGCCTAAAATCGGCGAGTTGTGTTTCGAACAAAAACGCGTCGATGCGCAATCTATTCTATATTATCTTTGGTACCGTGTGTTGTGAGATTAGTTCTGTTCGAAAAAGACAGGTGGTGATTTGTATTCTTCAAATATTAACAAAAATCACCGAGAACAGTGTTATAATGTTACTGTATTCTTTGAACTAAATTAGTCGAACATAATTTGTCTGTGGCAATATTGTCAAAAATAGTGACAGAATGCCAAAATCCACAATTGAATTGAATTGAACTAAAATAAATAAATAAATATCCAGCCTTCAGCGGAGTTTCAGTGTTATGTTCAAATTTCAACGAGACTTTAAAGTTGTTCAAATAAAAAGACGTTGACGAAGTATAGTTATTATTTACCCTTTTGTAAAATGAATCCAGACGAACGGTCGGAAGATTGTCATTTTCTACCAATTCATTTATTAGTACGTGTTCATTATTAAAGTCATTGATTCTTATATTATTTACACTAAATAAACTTCTGAAATTACAGGAGGAAGTCATCTCTGATAATATTATAAAGAAACAGAAACCAAGAAGTTCATGTCAAAAAAGCCTTCTTTTTCTTCAAAATAACACTCCTACAATGGGCACCCAAGATTCACTATGGAGAAACGCGTTTTACGGTGCTATTTGTAGAGCTGTTTGCGCCCATGACTGGGTTAAACTGCAAACCTTCTTAGCTGAATATCCACTGAATTCCAAATCTGCTTATATTATTGATCGATCTACACTAGATATTTATTTAAGGGTAATTATATAGAACAATAATTATAATTTCTGTGTTAATGCAACACCACATGGAATGCTGGCCAGCTATATATCTGGTGTTTTGAGGATAATTCTGTGCAGTTCATGTGTACTAATATCTGACCATATTAATGACTATACATAGGTTTGCCTTGGGAAGCGAATATGCACCATCCAGATTGACAGTGCACTCTCCCACTGCTGGCCGCCACCACACCATAAAAAAATAAATGAACTCGATAAAGGCTCGGTAGAAACAGAAAAATACTGAGTTTTGTCTTAAATTTTGTGTTAGCCAACTTATCTAGTTGGCTTAACCACAAACAATTTGAGGGCCTCCACAACATGCTCTGCCTATGGGTCACCGAAGTCTAAATCCGGCGCTGCACTCTCCTCTTACCTATCTGCTTCTAAGCTAGTCCTGAAGCACGGCAAGGACATGTGAAAGTAATGGTACTACCCCAGAGGGACAGGCTGGAATAATAATGTCTAGTTTCCCTTAGTATCAAAATTATTTTCTGAAATTAAATACCTAATTTTGTTTTAGGGATTATTATTTCTGTTGATGTATCATCCGAATGCAAAGGCGCAATCTTTATTACATCAATTCATGCATATGGTGTTGGGAGTTCGAACTGACGAAGAAAAGAAAGCATTTACAAAGCTCATTCTTGCTTTGCCAGACAAATTTGTCTTAAGGCAGAAGAGTAAATAAAATAAAACAAAATCTTACATTGCAATAAAGTATATTTTTAAAAAAATGCAACAATACCAAGCAACAAGTTGTAAATAAAAAAATATATAGGTATTTATATACCTATCCAATATAAATAATTACTTATTATAAATATAATCTGAACAAAAATTTTGTTTATAAATAATTATTAATAAAAAATATGAAAATACTGATTGTATATTCTTAACAATTAAATTCACTTAGTTAAATAAGACCCGCATACTGGCGTTTAATTCACTCAGATGTGAATCTAGGTATTGCAATATGTAAAAATAATGTAAATCCCTGTAAGCAATTAATTGTTCTGCTATTATAAATAAATATGCACCATGCGAGTGTAGATTTAGTACATCTAATTCATTAAATCCAAAAAATTACCTAAACAGCATATTCTAAGAAATTTATCAAGTTAGACCGCACTCAAGGGCATAAAAGGAATTTGTAAACAATCATAAATTACGTTAGACAATTCTTGATCAACCTTTACCATTGATATAAAACGACAAACAAGCACCCAAGACCCAGAACCAAATCTTATTTGAAAAATATGACCAGTGATCTATCCAGACTTAATACCGACTTAACAAGCTATGAACTTAGTACTTTGGTAATATCAGTAAATGATTTGTGTAATGCTTCGATAAATTGTTCACTATCATTAAATGGTTTGTAACTTGTCACAGCTGCACCCAATTTGTCAGCAAATGCTGAATATCTAAAACAAAACAAAAACATGTAATATACAGTATAGTTCAGCTTTTAAAGAGGTTATAAAAAAAGTAATACAAATGCCAAAAAAGTAATAAAAAGAAACCGATAAAAGTACATTATATTCTTAATTAAAAAAATAACCATTTTAGATAAAAGTATAATTAATTTTAATCAAAAATAAATTCAAAAAGTCAATATACATACCCTATACCAAATCCTTCTTTAATAACCGGTCCAAACCCTCCCGCCATTACGCTCGGAGACGACAATGTACTTGTGCTTAAAATAGACTTATTCAGATAATTATATTCATGCGAGCCATATATAGCTGGTATAGGTAGGTTATTTTCCTCCGCAATTTTCTTTAAAGCGAACATGTGTCTATCAAAACCCTGTCCCATGGCTGCTTCTTTAATCAGTTGACTATGATTTGTTGAACATTCTTGCATTATTGCTCTCAATTCTTCCTTTGAGGCGCTATTTGAATGAAGCTTGTCACAAAATGACTGTAAACAAAAATATTCAATATCTTCATTGGAATTTTAGGTAATAATTAACTTGTCGTAGTCTAAACTCTAGAGGTAGAACGACAACCAATGAAACCCATGAATTTCTGACCGGTAACAATGTACCTATTATATATGTACTTGTGTACACCCTCAGTGCATATGATACTAACAGTAGTTAAATAAAGAATTGTAGATCATATTTATTACCTTTGAAAAATCAGTGCAAGGCCTCATTGTCTCAGTTCTTCCATGTTTGAAGGCACTAGTACTGCATGATTCATATGTACCCACGTAACTGCCTCTCAGTAAATGATGTGCTGCCTACGACACGTTTTAAAAGATATAAATAATATTCAACACATGCAATTGGCACCATTAAGAAAAAGCTACATTATTATTAATGATTATAATATTATAGTATTTTGTCAGACAACAGAGCAAAATAAATTCAAATGTCACAGCGTAAATGTAATCCATCATTCTGACAGTCAAGGATTGTGCGATTGCGGCACTGGGGAGGGCACTGTCACAAATATTCTCTTTGATTGCCCATACATGTCATATCCAGTCTACCATATCCTTTCTTCTCATATTCCTCGCCCCATTAATTTAAACTCCATGCTCTTTTGCACCGATGATGATTATACTGACGTTTTATGTAACTTTATCACTCGTGATAATATCAGATTTTAATATTACTAATTTACTAATACTCATTTTCCCCCATTGTAGATTAACATAATTTTGTTCTATTAATCGACAGGTAATTTTGAACCTATCAGCTCCACCTGTTGCATGATTACTCAACATTGGTAGAATTGTCATTATTATGACATCCGAGGCCATTTAACAAAAGAAGAAAGAAGGTAGAGTGCTTAATTCACTTCCACAAATCCACACTAGAAATACAAAAATTACTTAAAACAGATGTTTTACCTGAAACCCGAGTTGCATAATACAATCCGGGCTGACTTTAAACTTTTTGCACGCCTCCTTCGTCAGTCCTTCATAAAGTATATAATCAATGCTTAATGTATCACACCATTGTTTGTAATCATTTGTGGCATCAACTATGTATTGTTTAGATTTGTCATCTAACTTAAATTCTGAAAGTGTGAAAAAGAAAACTGATAAATATTTACAGGAGTAGCTGGGATTTACAACTCCATATCTTTAACTGAGACTATGAAGAATGTCTACGCAAGTAGAAGCGGTCTGCCAGAGTGAACCGTAAATTATACATTATTGTATTGGCGTTCCACAGGGGAAGTTTGGCGTCTATAAATCCGTCTAATTTGTCAAAGGCAATCGTTTAAAAGTAGACATCGGTATTATTGAAGCTTTGGTGGACAACTACCAATCGGCCTTGAATTACTATACTATGCTTTTTTTTTTATTGTAGCTCGACATGTGACAACACTCCGCCTGATGTAAAGCTAGAGTGCGGTCCATGAATGGAAACAACTGCTACCACAGAGAAATCTCGACGGGCTGCAGTCGCCTCCACTATGCCGGCTTGAGGAGACGAGTATGTACCATCTAGATTGACAGTGCACACTCCTCTCTTATACCTGGCTACTTTCTAGTTTATTTTTATTACAAAAGGCTAGTTTTATTACAAATTATCCATATATTTACCTAATTTCCGAACAGTAATTTGTGAATTTTCAGCAGGCCTAGTATCAGGATGAACAAAAGGTCTATTAATTGTCTCAGCATATATATCTTGAAAGAATCTCAGCACGGCAACACCGTCACCCCATGAATGTTCAAAATTAATACCAGCAACCCCATCTTTAGTTACTATTAAACTAAATGATTTGTCAAACCATCTGAAAAACAATATATATATATTTTTAGTCTGTTATATACAGCTGTAGGATATGCAGATTTTTGGCAGTGATAATGTCCATTAAAGCCCTATAAACTACAAACTTAAACTTAGCATCTTGTTACTTGTAGTTCCAGGCTGGTTTCTGCATGCAGACCCTCTATGTGGGGTCCCTGTTGCGTCTATCCACTCGCGAAATTAGCATTTTATAACAATAACTTTTATTCTATCCAATTATCTGTCCAAAAGTGTACATTTACAAAAAAAAATCTGCTAAGGGAAACTTACGACTTTTTTCAATTTCACACTTACACACTTTTTTTTTTATTGTAGCTCGACATGTGACAACACTCCGCCTGATGTAAAGCTAGAGTGCGGTCCATGAATAGAAACAACTGCTACCACAGAGAAATCTCTACGGGCTGCAGTCGCCTCCACTATGCCGGCTTGAGGAGACGAGCATGTACCATCTAGATTGACAGTGCACACTCCTCTCTTATATCTGTATATATATCTTATATCTTAAATATATTGACCAATAAATAAAATAAAACAAACCTATTTAACCCGTCACTATGTAAATAATGACTCAAAACTTTATGCTTATTATCACCAATAATTTCATCATCCAAAATTAAATTGAAAATAGCTGTATCAATTTTATTTAATGCTTCAGAATTTCCAGTACTTTCCAAATGAGTTCTTTGTTCTGCCCATTTGTCCCTGTTTTGTGTTGTTAATACACCAACTGAATGGTCCGTTTGAGGTTCATTATCATTTAGTACTTTTTCTAGGTGAGCTAGCATTTCTGTGGGTGATAGAAGATTACCTGAAACAATTGTTATTTAAATTTTCCAATTAGCTTGTAGTATGAGTTCTTGCGCCTTATTGACCTAAAGCTATCTTTAAAAAAACTGAATATAAGCAAATAAAAGATTGCAGTAATGAAATGAAATTTATTTATTTAAGTGCTCTCTCTCGTCATGCAAAATTATCTTAAAAATATACACACAGATTATAAATTTAATGAATTATACAAATAAAATCTAATTATTAAACATTAATTAGCAAAAAATTTGTAAAAATAAAATTTATTAAATAAGATAATATAAAAAAAAATATTTCAGAAATGTTTTTAGTGTACAGATGAGCTGTTAGGCCGTGGACTGTTAAGTACACCTTTGGTGAACACTTGCCTTGCCATTCCCTAGCTATGACCTTAGATGTTGGTGGTAGGCACCACATACTAATTCAGTTGGGAGTGAAAACAAAATGTATGTATATAAGAGGATTTAGGTACCATATGGAATAAAAAATTATTAAACACAAGTCAGTAGGTCAACTATGAATTTACATTTGCGCTGTCACAGCGAGAAGTGAAAATTCTTCACCAAACAGAGAATATTATTTTGGCTGCGGAGGATGTAAATTTCAAATTCTCACTTTACAGCACAAATGTACTTAGGCCTCAGACAAAATATTTCAATTAATTATATTTACCATTAGAATCGAGTACATCAAAAATATAGAAATTTCCTCTCCTCTGTACAACTACATGTTTGCTCTTTGTGTCTCTAAAAATTTTATCTTTATTTTTTTGTGGTATTCTTGTGGCTCCAAACAAACCAATAAATTGACTCATGTCTAATGGAAATGCTTTGAATAAATAGGCGCCATACCTGAAATTAAAAAAAAAACTGCCTTAAATAAAATGTTAGAACAATACAATTTACATGAATTTTACAATAGTAACACTTTTAAAATAATGTATATACATTAAATGAATCTCACCAAGATATAGCTTCTGGTAATAAACCAGTTATAGTTCTAAAAGTCTGTGTGTTGCTTTTTTTTGGGTTTAAATGATAAACTTCAGGTTCTAAAATTTGTTCCCGCAATGATAACATAAACCTCGAAGCGCTTATGAGTAAATTCGTTGCTCTAATTACTTGATTATTATATTCTGTCTTTGTGTCATTTTGAAATACTATTAATGGATTGTAATTTATTGGTAAAGGTGCTCTGTCCCTTAAATATAAGTCAAACCAATACTCAGATATATAACTTGTGTGCTTATTAGCCTTATCTTTCATGACTAGTTTCTCCTGTAACACTTTCCCTTCATTCGTTACAAAACTATTCACATTTTTCTGAGCTGATGAGAATTCACTATCTGATAGAATAGGTCTCAATGATTTTATAAACCTTTCGCCGGTTTTTTCGAGCTCTGGAACCGGCAAACGAGGTAATGATTTTTGGAAATGCATCGTTGGGACTTTGCTTCGTTGTAAATATTGATATTGAACATCTCTTACTTTCGTATGTTTGTTAGCACTCCTAAAAGTTGGACGGATAAACTTTTTTAAAGTTGAGCTGTTATTGATAAATACGCTTAAATTGTACATTTTAAAAATTCACTACTTTAGATAAAAAGAAATGGAAAACTAAATAAAAAAGGAATATAAAACTAGTCTACACTTCACATCAATAAATAAATTTTGTAAATGTTTTTTTTTTCTTTTTGTTCTGTTCTCCCATTCTAAGAGGTAAAAGGATCAAAGCCAATACAGCCACGTCAGTATTATATTTTTTACTTTATTACGTATTTTACAGTTTAATGCTTTCTTGGAGAGTTTAACAGCAATGTTATCCTCAGAATTTCTGAGCCAGAAACATAAATATATGGGTGTTGCGGTGGCGTGGGGTGCCACCAAAAATTACCACTTATCGCATCATATAGAGTGAATTTTCATGTCTTGACAATTTATTCACTATTGTAGCACGTCATTATACAGATTATTACCAGTTTTATTCAATAACAACCACTGTGAATCAATTTATGAAAACGTAAACCTTTTATACCCTTTTTAAAAACTATATTCTCCCCTTATAGGAAGGCAAAGGAAACACAGTCCCTACAGCCACGTCTTAATATATTTTTCTTTTTAACATCATTTATTATATATTAATATTTTCTTGGAGTGGCTCATTCATTGTAATTAGGTATAGCCTCGTCTTTAATGAAAACCGTTTTCTCATTTGTGTAGGACATGCCAGCACGGTCACGGTCATTTATCACATAGTCGAATATCATAATATTCATATCGTCAACAAATCCAAATCAAATCCCTATTAAAAAATATTTTAAAACATGAAAGTAATTTTAAACGTTTTTATTTTAAACATCCACGACTTTGAAGAAAAATTGCAGAGCACAGCTGATTGTGACAGTTTGACTTCCGATGTGAAATGTAATCAATTTTGTGTATTTATTCTTTAACTGCATTTTACTACTTAATATTGTGTCAAACCGTAGTAAAAGCAAGTTTACACGTATGTTGAACCAGTAAACTTGAAAAATGGCGAAACTCATAGTTACACCTCTTCTATTACTAATAATAAGGTAATAATGGCAACAAAGGGTTCTCTCTTTACACGTATTATTATTAACCTATTATATCCTTTGTTTTATTCAGCTTCGTATGCGAAGGTTCGAATTGGATGGCCAATGAAAATAATCATTTTGATTTTATTATTTTTACACAACATTGGCCTAATACAGTTTGTAAGGAATGGAAACAAGTAGACAGCGATCACCAATGCAATTTGCCTTCTTCACTCGAATGGACAATTCATGGAATATGGCCAACAAAGAATGGAACTCTCGGGCCTGCATTCTGTAATAACAGTTGGCATTTTGATCCAGCTGAAATTAGACCAATTGAAAGAGATTTGTTGGACTTGTGGATCGATGTTGAGGATGGTATGTGACATTTAAATATTTCTCTTCATTTATATCCATTATTATACTGCAATAAGCTGTTTATTGGTTAGATTCGAAGTCAACAGGTAGAGGACCAGATACAGTATGCACAAGATAAAAAAAACTGCCATTTTCTAGAAACTATAATTTAAAAACAACCTTAAAAATAAAGTTAGTATTTGTATTTCTTTATTACAGCCACAACACAATATACTCTTTGGGTTCACGAGTGGAGTAAACATGGAACATGCGCAGCACAACTAGAGTCACTTAACTCTGAGCTCAAATACTTTGCCAAAGGTTTAGATTGGATGCCAAAATTTGATTTACTAAAGGCTTTAGCTGAATCTGAAATAATACCTTCTGATGACATCCTGTATACTCCTGAACAGGTCAGGAATGCTATTATAGCTAAATGGGGTGTTAATCCCATGATAGAATGTCGTAATGAAAAGGGTGTTCAACTTTTGTTTGAGATTCGTATCTGCTTCAATAAAACTCTAGATTTGATCGATTGCAACTTTAAACATAATGAGGTTATGACAAATTGCAGAAAGAGTAAGACTCTAGTCTACCCGGAGACCATTAGGCCAACAAAGCCACATAATTACATTTATGTACAAATGTACAAACTAATCTCTTGGCTAAAATGGTTGACATTCTAATTGTCATAGTTAAAAATGAATTTATTATATTATTTAGGAGCATTAGAGATTAGCCGAAATTGTCTTGCTATGTTGTATTGTTATGTTGGCCCATTCCCAGGTACAGTTCTTTTAAATTCTCTGGCATGTAATCACACTCCGTCTAATATTAAGCTAGTGTGGTCCATAGGAAGACAACTGCTGTCACAGAAATATCAGTTAAAAGGCAGAAGCCGCCTCCGCTATGCCGGCTTATAGAGCAGCCATCCAGATTGACATCCACATTCCTTTCATTATACCTGGCTACTTCTGAACTGATCCCGAATGTGACTAGGTCACTTCCAGGGCCATTAATCATCATCAGTTACCAAGTTACCAGAAGATTGTAATTATTATGGGATGCATTTTCTTTTTTGTTGTAAGGTTTTTTTCAATAGTAGCCTTTATGATCTTGGAAGTACAAAGTATTTATTACTTAACGAAGAATAACACAAAATAAAAGCATATTTTGTCTAGAAGACCTAGATTAGGTGTTATAAAAAGTTGTTTTTACTGTACCAAAAAGTTAATGTTTGTTTAGAGTCTGAGTATTGTTCTTGATACCCATAGCATGTTATTTTGGGTCAGTAAGTTATATGTGTAAAGGTTTATCATTATGTATAATAAATTTGTTGCTCAACGTAGGTCACAACTAAGTGTAATTTTTATTTACTCACAAGTTTCACTTTACGCGGTGAGTGCGTAATAGCTAGAGAGCTCACCACACGTTTTTGTGACAGACACCAGAACAGTCTGCTGAGCATCATTAGGCAGTATCCTCAAGTCGCCTAGTCAGGATTTCGAATTTCTATAGGGAGGGCTCTGAAGTAATCAGTTTGGGACAGGTTTGCTTGGCGCAAAGTTTAGACTTCGCAAGTGGTCCTAACCCTATCCAGGAATTGCCAGAAATTTCAAATAACGACTTTCCGGACATATCGCCTGGACTGTATATCAGAGAACCTCACAACCACCCCGGGAAGTTGCTCTGTAGAAATTTGAAAATATTCTGTAAAAAATCTGTAGAAAAAGCCCTGTTTAGGTGACTTGGGACACTTCTAATAATGTTACATTATTCGACGGTTCTACTGCCTGGAGTAGATGTTAAATGGATCACATTGAAGACCATTTTGGCATACCGGACACATATGGTGACATTGTTTCAGAAACTGTTTGGGCTATGATTTAATTCTCTAAGATACATGTAGAGAAATATTTTTGGTGCCTAGGTAAAAATAATGCAGAATTTTATTGACTAATTTATTTGTTATTGTTTCTTTGACAATGTAAATAATATGTTTTAATTGTTATAAAATAAAAACCTTATAGATATAGTACTTATACATTATTTTCAGTTGCCTAGTCACTTTAAATAAAAATAATATTAATTCAATTGGCTTTTTCAAAATGTTATAATATAAAACTAGATAGTGTTAATCCATTAAAAGGCTTTTCGAGTATTATTTAATTAATTGAATCTTATTAAATAAACCTTGGAACAATTTACATAGACGATCAGTATTCTTTAGTCTTTAAATTATCAATTTATCAAATTTACATAATTATAAATACATTTACAATTTTATTTACAGTTGGAGCTAATGTCTTTGTAATTATAGTTGCCATACATGTTATTTCTTGCTTAAATGTAGCATAAAAAAGTTGTATGTAAAATAAAGTCATTTAATTAGAATATAATATTTTTATTATAACAAAAAAATCCCATTAATCTATTGACCTTTTGAAACGATTATCACTGCTGACGGTACCAAACCTGTAAAAATATTAAATTGTCATCACAAATAACCGCAGGAAGCAGAAGTGCTATGCTAAAAGATGGTGTGTTCTGTCGATAAATAGTGCACATTTATTTTTAGAGACCTGTGCCATGCACTGAGCGACTAAAGTACATATAACATATTTACATTGGTACTGCTAAGAATTGTGCGAGGTTTGAACTCAAGTCACATCAATCATCCGTCCTCTACCGCTAGGCCACGGCAGCGACTGCTGCCTGCGGACATTTTTCTGTGGTAGTTGTTTACTCCACTCATGGGCTGCATTACAGCTTAACAAAAGGCGGAGTGTAGTCGCATGCTGAGTTACTATAAAAAAAATTCGTACCTAATGTATCCAATGGTTTCTCATAATCGTCTGTCCCGAAGATCTTCTTCGGAAAAGTAGTCATAAGTTTGAATCCCTCTTGTATAACTGATTGTGCATTCATTTCCAAAAATAATCTGACTGCGGCAAGAGGCTCCTTTGCACCAAATGTTTGTGATAATGCTTGACCATTTGGCAATCTGAAAATTGTTTATTCATAAGTATATTATGATTTCATACATATTTAATTATCAGTTTAGTAGAACTGGTATTGAATGAAATAAAGTTAACAATACCTCAATTGTATCCTAGCTTGATCATATGACACTTTAGCAGCAGGAGCAGTATTTACAACTGGAGCTGGAGCCGGAGCGGGCGTAGGGGCTGATACTGGTGGAGCTACTCCTCCTGAGGCAGCTAATCTAATAATGATACACTTTCAACTTGCTAACAATATATTACATTAATAACTAATGTAAATTAACATTAATAGCTTGCAACAATCTAATTGGTTACATCAAAGATGAATCATACCAAATTGCCACATAGAAAGGACGATGCCCATTTTTGGACTCACTTGATATCTAGTTTGTTAACAAAAAAATATTCTAAAATAATATCTTATTTTTTCATTAATATTTAATTATATCAACACATCATTTGCCAATCAATAATTTTGATTATACAAAAAACAGATATAATTATTTTTTTAAAATATTTAACACTTCAAATATTGCATCAGAATAAGTAAAATTACTCAATAAGCTTGCTTAACAAAAATTAAGTCATAAACATTAAAAAGAAACTGATTATCACTAATGAAGGTGGATTTATTTTCCTACAAAATGAACTAAAAATCATTTGCAAAGTTAGACATCGACCACATTACATTCGTCAAGCCGGCATAGTGGAGCTGACAGCTGCCTGCAGAAATTTCTGTGGTAGCAGTTGTTTTCGTTCATGGACCGCACTCTAGCTTAACATTAGGCGAAGTGTCGCCATGTACCACGCTACAATAATAAAAATAAGATTATTAGGATATTTCAAAAGGAACTCACTTCCGAGCTTGTTTATCAGCCTCAATTTGTGCTCTTACTTTCTCCCTAGCTTTCTGATCTTCTAGTTTGTCCCGTCGCCTTTGTTCTACAAGTTTTTGCATTTCTTGCTCCTGTAGCCTTTGCTTAGCGTCCTGTAGATCTTTTCCAGATTTGATCCTAAGTCTTTCCTTCTCTAAGGCTTCAGCCTGAAAATACATTGTTTTTACATAACCATCATCACATAGCATCTGACTTGTTTCAAGTACTCCTATCCCCCGATTTACACGGTAGAAACGTTCCCGAGAAAACCGTGTAAATCGAAAAGCTTGCAGAAAATGCATAATTTTGCTATTTGTGATTTATTTCAATATTCTTAGGTGTACACAGAAATAAAAATAAAATGCATTGACAGGTTAAAATATGTAATACATTGCGGAAACACTGTTTTTTTATTTAATTACAATACATTAAACAGAAGAAAAAATAAAACTTTAATTTTATGCGAAGAAATACAGACACAGTGTGCGTGTGCAGCAAGTCAGCACATAAGCTCGGGATTCCCCGTGAGATGTGTACACAGCGCACGTGTTCAATCACAGTAGCATTTAGTAGAGTGCGATAAAAACCAAAAAAAACTTATTTGGAAAACCGTGTAAAAGCGAAAACGTGTAAAACAAGTACAGTGTAAATCGGGGGATAGGTGTATTTTTCTCTAGTTTTGTATAATGATTTAAATAAAGGAGAATGCCCATTCGCCTAAGAGAAATGGGCCCACAATTTTTTTCTCGAGTTTTATGATAATTTTTAGTTAATTTTGTAGAAAAATAAATCTACTTCTTTACTATCGGACAGTTTTAACTTTTTCACCCGGTTTATTGAGTTATTAGACCTTTTCAGATACAATATTTGAGGTTATTATTATTTTAAATGCTTTAATAATTTATAATTGATGATATCTGTTTTCATAAATGATGTGTTGATATAATTGAAATGAAATAATAAAAAAAATATGAATTTATTTTAAAATATTGTTTTGCTAACAAACTAATAGGTATCAAGTGGGCCCAAAAATGGGCATTGTAAAATCTTACTTAAATTTTTAAATAAAAAAAAATATTAAATTGACATATTATCAATTTTTTTTATTGTAGCTTCCGCCGTGCGGTCCATGAATGAGAACAACTGCTACTATAGAGAAATCTCTACGAGCCGCGTCTCCTCCGTTATGCCGGCCTGAGAAGACAAGTATACACCATCTAGAGCGACAGTGCATATTTCTCTTACTATATAATAATACATTAATAAACATTAGAGAGTTAAATACCTTTTCCCTCTCTTCCCGTTCCTTCCTCTTTTCTTTCATCCGTTCCTCAAGCAAAGCTAATTGTGCCTTCTTTTCTTCCTCCGAAAGAGGTTTTTTTTCTTCTGTTGACTCTGAGAAACTGCTGTGGTCAGTCTTTGCTGCATGATATTCCATTTCTGTTTGATCTTTGAGCAATTTTCCACAATCATCACATTTGAACGATTTTGCTACTTGTGGAGCTGACGGAGGTTCGGCGCTGGTGCTCGCGGCTGGTGCAGAAGCGGGATCTGCTGAGGAACCGACCACATGAGCTGTTCCTAAATCATCAGGTTCATCGGCATGCGCAAGTAACCACTCCATTGCCGGTTCTACGCCTTTATTGTTTGTAACAGCTAGAGCTCGCTCACTGCAATAATACGATAAAAAGTTGCTTTAGCCGTGAGCTATAACGACCAAAAAACCTGAATAATCATTGTAATATGACCAAAATAATAGTAATACTCACGCTCGTTCCTTGGGAAACCCCATTTCAATTAGGGTCTGTATTTCCGCCATGATTGTAATCAAATTGTTGCTTATGGTAAAACTTCAAAATGCCCTTTCCTCACATAAAATGACTGCTGAATCTCTAGTTTTGCAACTTGAAGATAATCACAAAAAAAATGAGTACGCTCCGTGACAGGAGACAGGGACCGTTCAAAAACACCAAACCACAGCCCCAAACGTCATGTGTATGTTGCAAATTTATTAATATAAATAATAATTAAAGTAAAAATAAATGTACTATATAATTTTTTTTTTGTACGAAGATAAAAAAAAACTTCTTATTAAATAAATTATCACATTTATGAATAGCAAAATCCTTAAGTTTATGAACGAACATCAAAGTTTTCATGGAAGTGTGGCGCCAGACGCACATGCCGGTTACGGCGTTTTTAAAAAAGAAATATAATTTGATATAAGGATTTAAGTAAAAATATCTAAAATATACATTTTTATATCATTATATAATTTGTTTACTTTGTGCTTTCTGCTTCCATGTTTCATTTTTGCTCGTTGTCATTTTCAGCGATCATTTGCGTCAATCGTTGGTTTTAATAACAATAATAAAAAAATGAATATTTCAACCCAAGAGTGTTTAAAGAAAATTTTACCTATACGTAAAATTACTCTTGCACATAGCGATCCTGGCAAAATAATGGACTTGGTGATGAACTTAACTGACGACCGTTGCTGTGACTTGCAGTTGAAAATTAATGAATATGTATGTTTCACTTTTACATATTTATTCAAATATTTAGTCAAACCGGTAAACCATTGTTTGTGATTCTTGTAATCTAAAATATTACCCATACCAGTAAGAGTATCTAGTAATGTATTAAACAACTAAATTCTTTGTTACTGATATTTAATTTTTAGCTCAAGCAAGAGTGTAATGCTGAATTGGTATTAATAATGGAAGTGCAAACAGAACGAATGGAAGCGTGTGTACAGACTATAGATCAAGTCGTTCTTCCAAGAAAACATAAATTATTGGTTACTATAATTAATTAATTATGTCCTATACAAGCTTTTAGGGTAGGCAGAACTTTAATAACTAGATAATAATAAGAATATAGTATAACTATAGTACAACAAATGTTTAATTTCTCTACAGCCTCCAAAAATTTTCATCGATGCACTAAGAAATAAAATTGACGTAAATGTAATTTTATCAGAAAGTGGGAGCGAATTTTTGGAAATCGTTACAGCTGTGAGTTTTATTCCTAATTTTGGCAGGCATCGCATATCCGGTCCGTCATAGTCTATTTTAATTACGATGTGGAGTAAAAGGTCTAATAAATTGAAAACTAGTTAGTGGTAGCTAGGTGTTTGGTTTAGTGGAGGTGTCAGTATTGGTTGGCTAAGTTGAAACATTGATACTGTGATACTAAATGTTCGAATCGGTACATTTTGTCGTCTATTTTCAGTTTGTACAAAATGATAATCCTAAGAAGCGTGTGATAGCAACACCGATATGTGCAGATCAATTTTCTGTATTAGTGTTCGTGATTGATCCTAAAATTATGCTCGATCGTGTAGCTATAATGGTGCAAGAATGCTTTACGTTAGTCTTGTTTTATTTTGGATACTTCAAATCAAAAGCAAACAGATTTTTCTAAATGCGTGCTCTGTCCTAGCTCCAGTGCCGGATTAGCCACGTAGCAAGAGTAGCAAATGCTACGGGCCCCGCGAATTTGGGGGCCCCGCGCTCCAACGCCTGTCTGACCGTAATATAAAAATATTAATGCTATGCATCACTTCCACTTATTTAATACCCTAAACTTGAGAACCTAAAGCAAACCAAGGGCCCCTTGACACAATTTACTACAGGCCCCGCGCTGGCTTAATCCGGCACTGCCTAGCTCGCATCATTGGCGTTGCTGGCACCAGAGGCTAGAGTCAATAGCCAATCGAGAGTTGTCACTCGATGAAATCGAAAACAAAATATATGGGATTTCCGTTTCGTTATCACTTGGGTGACAGTGAAACGTCAAATCCCATATATTTCGTTTTCGATTCGATCAAGTGACTTTTCTGTTATGGTAAAATGAGAACCTATAGACAATAAAAAAATTAAACAGCCCAAAAATCCAAAACCCAGCCTGCTTATAGCCCAAAAAGGCGCCAAATTCAAATGGAACCGGAATAGTCACAGCTGCAAAGACATCAAGCATAACGCATGGCGGGACAAGCTCGATACTTCTGATTCTTATGGTGTGTGGAGCGAGCGCTAAGACACAGTGGGGCAGTTACTGTCCGACAGTAGATAGGTTTAAAATAATAAATAATTAGACATACCTAAATATATTCCGAGGTTTTATTTTAAGGTATATATGGCCTATATTAAAGAAAGCTATTTCATTGGAATATGAATGTACGTTGAAGCATAAATGTCAGCAACTTTTACGAGTAGCC
Source organism: Tinea pellionella (assembly GCA_948150575.1). Lineage (NCBI taxonomy): Eukaryota > Metazoa > Arthropoda > Insecta > Lepidoptera > Tineidae > Tinea > Tinea pellionella. The sequence continues at coordinate 7,019,559 of OX411252.1, forward strand.
AAACATTTGTTTACAAAGGTACTCTAATTTTAACTAATACTACTCACTACTAATGTTTAATATAATACACTATTATTATAGTAAATCAGCGTAGATCCTTCATTAAAATTATTATACACGATCTGAATCTGCAATTCTTGCCTTAAAAACTAAAAAGTGACAACTTACTTTCTTAGGATATTTTAAGTAACGTATAATGAATTTATTTGTGTTACGAGTCTTGTAAATTACTTTATATCAAGCATTACTAGGGTGCTACCAAGACAATCTTAGTTAACTACCAGATTTAAATCCGAATTAAGTTACCGGGCCAAAGTTAATGTTAAAAAAATTTTCGCAAAGGTGGGTTCAGTTGAAGTACTTCTACAATTAGCAATGGAGAAAGCTAAGCTGTTAGTCCAAGCCGAATATTGCAGCGTATACCTTATTGATACGGATAAGATGGAGCTTGAAGAATGGCGTTGTGAAGAAAGTGAGGTTAATAGCATATTTATTTTATATATACGACAATACTGTAGGAACATAAGTTAAAAATGGGTCCACCTACTCGTTTTTGCATTTAGTGGCGGATTTAGACTAAACCTGGATGAAGGCGAGGTCGGAACAACATCGATGACATCAACTTTACAAGGCCTCGTTTAATTCCCAGTCGATAAAAAGAGCTTTTTAAGCTGGACAAGCCGCTGTTAACTTGTTAGGATGGTTTGCACCAGAAGGCCGGTTAAAGTAACTTTAACTATTACTTTTACGGCGACGACGACCGTTTACATTTACTCCACACGCGTTGCAATAACGTGTAAATTCGTATTGTTATCGTTAAAATAGTGGCTGATCTCGAAAAACAATAGAAAAACATATTTGACTTCTTTTCATACATTTGACGTTAGCTGCCCGTTAGCAACATTGATTTGACGATTACTTTACCTTTAACCAAAGCCACTGTTTGCATGTATTTGATATACTAGATGTTAGTTGATACTTAACAAAAGGGTACATTAAATTATGATTTTTTATATAGAATGATAATGAAAGACCTTGTCGTCGCCTATCAATGAATATTGGTATAACTGGACGTGCTCTATCAACAGGTTATATTGTTAACACTAGAAATGCTAAGGAACATAAAGATTTTAACACTTTGATTGATGAGCGTACCGGAGTTGTTACAAAGTTTGTTATATTATCTAATATTAATAATTCTTAATATTTAGACACCAGCTGTAACTTAAATCATAAATCTGTAGGCAGTACTCGCCTCCACTATGCTGACTTGAGAGTAGTTTTTATAGTAGCTCGGCATATGACAACATTCCGCTAGAGTGCGGTCCATAAACGGAAACAACTGCTGTAACAGATAAATTAGTTATGTATATAGTTAAGTAAAAAGTGGTGGTATTACCCCAAGACGACAGACTGGGCTTTTAATCATCATCAGTCTACCACTCTTTAATAGTGCCAATAGGCACTGAGCAACCAAAATACATATAACATTACCGGAGAATTTAGCGAGGTTTGGACACGGGTCTCATCGATCGTGAGTTCACCCGTTCTACGCTTAGACCACAGCCGATCTTTTTTCACTGCACTAAACAGAAAACTGAATTTTGAACAGAACGATGCTGTGTTTCCCCGTACGCGATCAGTGCGGGATTATAGGAGTCGGTCAACTTATTAACAAAATTGACGATCCATATTTCGACGCAATGGATGAGGAAGCTGCATTAGCTTTTAGCATATACTGTGGTGTTTGTATCGTACATTCTGTTATCTATCAGAAACTACAAGAAGCTCATATAAGAAGTAGTTTGGCTAATGAACTTGTTATTTATCATATGAAGGTATTTATTATCGTCTTCAGGCACAAATATATATATTTTTTATTGTAGTTCGGCATATGATAGCACTCTGCCTAATGTAAAGCTGGAGTGCGGCCCATGAACGGAAACAACTGCTACTATAGACAAACTAAAGGCAGCAGTTGCCTTCGCTATGCCGGCCTGAGGAGACGAATGTGCGCGTGAATATACCTATAAGTGCTAAGACTTTAAATACACCCACAGACCATTTAGTATAATAGTTTAGTAGTTTCTGTTTCTATTGAAACTTATTGTGAACAGGTAAATGATGCAGAAGTAATCCGTACTGAAAAATGTAAAGGATTTCATGATCATCCACATTTAAAACATATAGACTTCAATACGCGAGCCCTACCTCCTAGAGAGTTAGTCTGCTATATCGTTAAAATGTTTACTGATCTTGGATTTATCAATAAGTAAGTTTTTTATAACTATTATTAAGGCCTACCCAAAAGGGGGTTTGTGCTTTATTTTCTACCTCTATCTACATAAATATTACACCGTTTCCGTACACCATTCACGACCAGTACGCGGAACTGTAGGTAATATTTGTAAGTTAGTTTTTTTTAAATTATGGCTCGGCCACACTCTGCTTGATGTGAAGCTAGAATAGTCTCACCTCCACTCGCCACGCCAGTCACCTCCGCTACACACTATCTAGGTTAACAGAGCAGTCCTTTCGTTTACCCGACAACTTCCACAATTTTAAAACAATTATTTTATTTTATTATGTAACCTTTTAATTTGTCTTCAGATTTAAGATCAAATTGCCAAAATTTATCCGCTTTATATTGCATGTGAAAAAGGGATATCGTAATGTACCTTACCATAATTGGGGTCATGGATTTAATGTGTGCCAGTGGGCGTATGCGGCTATTATCAACTTTAAGATTATTCAAAATGGATATCTTAAGTTAGTTATTTGCCTTATTTTACCTTCCTTAGATGAAAAAAATATTTAAAAAATAAAAAACTATAATACTGAAGACGGTGGCTGTATGGGATTCAATCCCTTTGCCTTCCCAGAACAAAAACAGGAGAACAGAAAAAAAATATTTGTCTGATTGTTTACTTATTTTTAAAGATGTTAAAGTGAAAAATAATATTATCTTAATGTAATTATCCCGTTTTGAAAAAATTCCAAGAAGCTGGATTGTTTTTTTTTTATTTGCGATTGATTTAATTTTTTTTTCAGTGATTTACAAGCATTTACATATCTATTAGCCGCATTAGTTCATGATGTTGATCATCGTGGTACGACTAACAACTTTCAAATTCAAAGACGTTAGTTTTAATTCTAGATAATTTTCAGAATTACTAAGTAATTGTTTATAGCTATCTATGTATACCTTAACTCATTATCTGCCGGGACATCGACCAATAGAAGTCGATTTACAATCACGTTTACTTCCCTAAACGGCTAAAAATAAAAGGGATCGTGTCTCATGTTCCTGAAATCTCAGACGATTTATTAGCACTAATAGCTACTGCGTTACTTTTACTGATAGTCCCTGAGGTCCAATTTCACCAAACGTTTTACGGTAACTTTAACGGTTGCGTTTACATTTAATATACACGCGTTGCACCATCGTCGTGCCTATTACTTTTAACGCTTACTTTAACGATAATCGTAAGCAGCGAATTTTGACTGGTCAACAATGTCACTAACGTAATGTAATGTCAAATGTATAAAAAGAAGCCACAATGCATTTCTATTATTTTTTCGGGAATGTACTCCTCATTACACCCAGCCACCCTTTTAACGATAACGGTATTTTACACGACAGTGCAACGCGCGTGGAGTAAAAGAGTAAAAAAAGTCTTCGTAAATCAATAGACGTTAATAGCTCTCCTTTTAATATGCCAAAAATTATTTAAAAATAACTGATTAGTTTTTTTTAAATATTTATAGAGACGCCTATAGCAGTATTATATTCACATGAAGGCAGTGTTTTAGAACGTCATCATTTTGCTCAGACCGTGTGCATTTTAAACACAGAAGGATGTGATATTTTAGAATTTTTACCACGAAAGGATTACGATAGAGTCCTTATGATGTTGAGGGACTATATTTTGGCATCGGATTTAATTAACTTTTTCAAGTAAGTCTCTTTCAGTGCCTACTTCATTTTCTTTTTAATGTAGCTCGGCGTTCCACTTGAAATTTAAGCTTGAGTGCGGTCCATGAACTGAAATTTCTACAGGCAGCAGTTGCCTCCGCTATGCCGGATTGAGAAGAGAAGAGAGAGGAAGAGGTGTGATGGCAAACCCTGTAGTAGTAGTTGCGCCGTACTTTAGCTAGGAAGCGTTGTCATATACCGGGCTACTATAAAAATCTATATTTTAAGGAATTTAGATACATATAAAATGTTGGCTGAAGACTTTCAAAAAGGTAATCGTGTACATACGAGTGCGTTACAAGCTCTATTAATGAATGCAGCTGATGTTAGCGATCAGATAAAAGAATGGAGTAATGTTAAGAAATCTGTGGTGAGTAAGGGATTTATGCTTTACATATTTTTACATTTTACTTTACAATAATGCATCACACAACCTATCACCTGATTTCGACTTGACGTTGATTTTTGGGACATGCCATATACAGGGTAGAAAGGAGAATGCCTATTCGCCTAAGAAAATTGGGCTCACCTTTTTTTCTCGAATTAGTCGATGATTTTTAGTTAATTTGTTAGATAAAAAAATCTAATTCCATGTTACCAATCAGTTTTAAATTTTTCACTCGCGTTATTAAGTAATTACATGTTTTCTGATGCAATATTTGAGGTTATGTTATTATTATATTAAACGCTTTATATAATAACTGTATTTAATGCAATTAAATATTGTCTATTGGTTGGTAAATGATGTGATGATATAATTAAAATGAATTAATAAAAAATAAGATATTATTTTAGAATATTGTTTTGTTACCAAACTATTAGGTATCAAGTGGGCCCAAAATGGGCATTCTCCTTTGAGCGAACCATCATGTAGTGTTTGGTCATCTTGGTAAGGTATGGCTCTGGAGCCGTGTGTCGGGTTTTTACGCAGATCAGCGGAATTAAGGCCAACACCTTGGCTAACGTGTTTTTAGCAGCATTAGAATTAGAAGTAAATATTGATTAAGAAATCGCCATCAAATACATATTTATATTGTTTATAGGTAGCACTCTTAACAGAGTTTTTCCAGCAGGGTGACGTTGAGAAGAGTAGAGGAAACACACCAACCGCATCGATGGATAGAGACCGTTGCTTTGTACCTGATATTGAAATACAATTTCTTGCAAATGTTTGCAGGCCACTTTTTAGGTTAGACTTTACTTCAGCTCAAATTTAGCCTGAATGTAACGTCTTCGTCACGGTTGAGTCCTGAGTAGTTTTGCAGGTAGTACTCAACTACCCGCCATGGACATATGATATAATAGAGCTTTATTTTGTAGCCTCGCTCATTCCATTCTTATTATATTTCCATAGCTTTAAGTGCCATATTTAAAATGTAGTTAGTGTTAAGGGAGGTCGAAAAAACCGATTGGCATAAAAGGGTTAACGGTCAAACCGATGTTAACGGTAAAAGCAATTAGACTATTTTTCATTTACTAACTTTATTCATTTTGTTGTTTCTATAGTGTTCTGGCATTAATGATACCTGAAGCTGATGTGTGTCTCAAACCAATTGAAAGTCATTTGGAGAGATGGGAAGCTTCTAAACCAGCTTTTGCTAAGGTTCGTTTATTTCTGTAATTAGAAATTAACATTAGGAACCTCGCTTTAATTTAAAAAGATCCTATATTAAGTCAATTTTAATTTTATTGAATGCGGCCGTGATCTAGCGGAAGAAAGGGTGAACTCATGATAGATGAGACCAGTGTTCAAATCTCTTTTTTTTATTGTAGCTCGACATGTGACAACACTCCGCCTGATGTAAAGCTAGAGTGCGGTCCGTGAATGGAAACAACTGCTACCACAGAGAAATCTCTACGGGCTGCAGTCGCCTCCACTATGCCGGCTCGAGGAGACGAGCATGTACCATTTAGATTGACAGTGCACACTCCTCTCTTATACCTGGCTACTTTCAAACTATCCCCGAAACGCGACAAGGTCACTTCACGGGTGTTACATTCGAAAGTGGTGGTACTACCCCAGGACGACAGACTGGATAAATAACCATCATCAGTCTGCCTACCACTCTTTAATAGTGCCTATAGGCACTGAGCGACCAAAGTACATATAACAAAGTTACATTGGTACCGGTCTTTAGCGAGGTTCGAACACGAGTCTCATTGATCGTGAGTTCACGCGTCTTACCGCTAGACCACGGCCGCTCTTGCTAAATTCTGACTAGTATCATTGGTACAAGCACTAGCTGAGTATAGCCGTTACAAATATACATTTAGTAGACGGTTGATTAGTCTGCGGTCTTGGGATAGTAAGTTCCTAAACTCCGTGGAGTTGCGATTCGGGATCAGCTTGGAGATAGCAATTGCCGCCTGCACACATTTTACTGTGATAGCAGTTGTGTCGTTAACATCAGGAGTGTAGTCGCATGCTGAGCTACTTTAAGAAAATATAATCTTACAAACACCGTTTCTATAAAAAAACACTAATTTATTTGTTCAAGAAGTTTCCAGGTTAACAATCCGAGTACTTATAAAAACATTACAGGTTGGTACAGCAGGTGGTCTAGCATTACTCCAAAGTGACGAGCTGGATAATTTAATTGATCTTGAAATACAGAGAAGGCAGGATGGGTTAGATGAAGAAACTACAGACGATACATAAGCCTAGAGCAGGCGCATGTACATAAAAAAAGTCAATTTTAGCTTAACAGTGCTGTTTTGGTTCTATCTTTTTTAATGTCGCACCACCAGGGGATAAAGGCATAAATGGAAAAAGTCAATTTTACAGGAGAACGAAGAGTGTTTAAATGGATATAACTTTTTTTCCTTTGACCTAAAAGAATGTTTAAAACGTAATTTAAAAGTACAATCAAATGAGTCGTTACGTTTAATTAAACAATAATAATTTTGCCTAAATAAACATATTCTGTTATTTGTTAATAAGAAAATTGGAACTGTTAAACGACGTATTATACAATTTCATGTATAAAATTGCGAATTTTATCGATAACATTACGAAAAAAATTTAGCTTATACGGCCTTGTAGGACTATCTAACCGTACCAAAATCTCACCACCACAAAAAGGCTTATGCTCTTATTACTCTGGGGGTGCGATATGACCGTATTTCAACTGACGCTAAATATTTTGGCTACACACTCCTCTCATTCTGCCTGAAGTATACCCACTTTCGAGCTGATCCCGAAACGTAACTAAGTTCATTAGAGGTTTTCACATGAAATTAATAGTACTATCACTGTATCACAGGAAGGTAGACCGGGCTCAACCATCATCAGTCTGCCTACCACTAATAAATTTCAGTTATATTCTGTTATGTTTGAAATAAAATATCAATTCACATTAAAAGCATTTCTTTATTTATTATAATTATTACAGATATGTAATTAAAAAAAAAGAAGCAATTTCGCCTTTAGTAATATCTTTAGTACATAGAACGTTTAAAACTATCACATTAAAATTTTAAAACTAGCTATGTCTAGGGATACATGTATGTATGTACTATCAAGAGCAGGGGAGCAATCCCACCTTAAGGACTAATGTTACTTGCATATTTTTATGTTTCTCTCAGCTCCTACTTTAAATATAACTTATGTTTACGTTGCTATGACAACTGACGTGTGTAGATTCTTTTTTCCCTCATAACATTGACAACTAAATGAGGTGCAATTTTAAAAAAAATATAGAAACATTGACAACAATATTGATCTCCTTTACTTATAATGCAATCAGAAAGAGAAGGCAACTGTAATATTCCGATAAACAATTTTGAAAAAAAACTGGGACTGCTCCCCTGCTCTTGATAGTATCTATGCGACCCGACCCATGTGTGTGTTAGGCAATAGTGCGGTTGCCCCGCGTGCCTACTCCATTGTAACGTAGAAATATTTTATATATTTTTATTTAGTATTTTTTCTCCTCGCCACACTGTAAATTTTTATCATCAACAACACCGCGACGATCTGTCATCGAGCTCGGCCGGTAGGAATTGATAACGCCTCGGGATCATTTTTAATTTTGTCAGCGGAGAAGCCCTACGTGGCGCATAATTGCCTCCCGTTAAGGGACGCTTACGTGCAATCATCGTCACCTTCTTTTGTTTGTCGAGTGGTTTCCCCAATTCCTTGGGTAAGTTTCAAACACTTAATTTGTAGGTTACCTAGGGTTAGGCTAATCATATTTAATTGCTTATTTCTCGCTTTTTTTTGTAATACCGCTTCTGCTCATCACGACGCATCGCACTCTACCCTAGATGTTTCTATAATTATCTAGCTGCGATTGCTTCCTGACGAGCAGAGGCTGATCTGGCGACTTCGATCGTTCCAGGGAACCAGATTCGGGCTTAGAAGATTACGCAGTCCCTTTTACTGCCGTGGGGGCCCCACACGCCCCGTCTAGAAGCACCGACATAACATCCGGTTAGCGCCCAGGCTCGAGGTCGACCAGGCAGCTCACCGTAAAGCATCGGAGAACAGCTAAGATCACTTATATTTACATCTTAGTGCTTAGGAGTGTTCCATCGCCATATATATAATTAAAGAACCTACTTGCTGTGACATTATATTCTTGCATTTTTATTTTGCACCCCCGGCTTTGGGTCGAGTCGGGGCGCTCGTCACACTGGCGCCCAACGTGTTATATGGGTTGGAACGCTTCTATGCTTGTAGTTAGTGCTTTGTGATCGTGCTCTTATGTGTTTTTGTTGTTTTTACGTTTATTATTCCCTGCTTTTTTCTAATTTTTACCGTTTTTATTTTTTGTTGCAATTACCTACCTACCCTAAATTTTTTTTATTTTTGTGTTTTTGTCTTTTGTGGTTGTTTTAATTGTTATTTTTGTTGCTTTTATATAGCTTGCGTTGATTTAAGTAGTTCTATTTTTTTTATTTTATATTTTTTAATTATAGGTAATTGAAAAAAAAAAACAAAACACAAAACGGGGATTTTAATCAAACTGTAACAGAGCGGTGAGTTAGTGTTGTAGATAGTGATTAGTAGTTAGAATTTAGTTGTTAGTAACCAGTAGTTAGTTTTTTTATTACTTTTTTTTTTATTTTCTTATTATTTTTTTGGTTGTTTTTGTTTTTATTTTTTTTGTTTTCGCTTTTATTTTATTGCCTTATTTTTTCTCTTTTATTATTTGTAGTACATAGTAATTTTTCCTTCCTTTTAATTACTTTGTTTCTATTTTGTAGTTAGTTTTTTTTGATTATTTTTTGTTTGCGTTTGAAACTTACCTCGGTTTATTTCTTAATAATAATGGCACACTCTATTAAATACCTGTCTTTACAAAAGCCTGAATTAACATATGAAGTTTTGATTCGTGGTGCCGTCCCAGCTGATAATGTACAAGAGCTCCGTAAACAAATTGTTAAACTGTACCCATCCACTCCAGCAGACGACATATTGGAGTCTGGCATTGATTTTTTAGAAGATTATAGTGGAGTTACAGAAAGCTTAAATAATTTTGTCAGCGGAGAAGCCCTACGTGGCGCATAATTGCCTCCCGTTAAGGGACGCTTACGTGCAATCATCGTCACCTTCTTTTGTTTGTCGAGTGGTTTCCCCAATTCCTTGGGTAAGTTTCAAACACTTAATTTGTAGGTTACCTAGGGTTAGGCTAATCATATTTAATTGCTTATTTCTCGCTTTTTTTTGTAATACCGCTTCTGCTCATCACGACGCATCGCACTCTACCCTAGATGTTTCTATAATTATCTAGCTGCGATTGCTTCCTGACGAGCAGAGGCTGATCTGGCGACTTCGATCGTTCCAGGGAACCAGATTCGGGCTTAGAAGATTACGCAGTCCCTTTTACTGCCGTGGGGGCCCCACACGCCCCGTCTAGAAGCACCGACATAACATCCGGTTAGCGCCCAGGCTCGAGGTCGACCAGGCAGCTCACCGTAAAGCATCGGAGAACAGCTAAGATCACTTATATTTACATCTTAGTGCTTAGGAGTGTTCCATCGCCATATATATAATTAAAGAACCTACTTGCTGTGACATTATATTCTTGCATTTTTATTTTGCACCCCCGGCTTTGGGTCGAGTCGGGGCGCTCGTCACACCATGTTAAATGTTCTCTGGTTGCGAGTTTGCGACAGTTTTGTCGTGTTCAACCGAAGTCAACCTTGAGAGGTCCGAGTATCAGTTTACATTTACGCTTTCACGGCGTAAAGTGAGATCTCTACAAATAGGATCGCATACCTGTATGTAAAAAAAAATTATTGTAATTCGGCACGCGGTCCATGAACGGAAACAACTGCTACTGCACAGGCAGCAGGCGCCTCTGCTATACCGGCCTGAGGAGATGAGTACGCAACATATAGATTGACAGTGCACACTTCTCTCGCTATACCTGGTTACTTTCAAACTGCTCCCGAAACGCGAAGTGACCTTGTCACGGGTGTTCCATTCGAAAGTGGTGGTACTAACTCAGGACGGCATGGTGTATATGGTGCATACTCGTCTCTTCAAGCCGGCATAGTGGAGGCGACTGCTGCCTGTAGAGATTTCTCTGTAGTAGCAGTTGTATCCATTCACGGTCCGCACTCTAGCTTTACATCAGGCGGAGTGTTGTCATATGCCGAGCTACAATAATAAAAAAATATATATTGGCACTGATCAGCGGGATTTGAACACAGGTTTTTTGAGTTCGCGTCTTCCACCGCTGGACCACAGCCGTTTTACATTACAAGTACACAATAGATAAAAAGCGCTACCAAGAATATATTATTAAAAAACACTACAATATATTAATAGAAAGACATAGAAAATACCATCACACCATCGGATTTAATTCCTGTATACAATTTTAGTGATGCCACACGAAACTGAGCTTTGTAGCTCTTACAATAAGGTCTCTATGCTTAAGTGCGATTCACATTTTTTTTTAAATCAAGAACTACGTATGTGAATAATTAGCTCAGTTCCGTTCAGCTCATCTCCCGCCACAATAAACCCGACAATCAGTACAACTTGCACATACATCTAAACATTAGAATATTTATAATATTAAGTACAAAAAAAAAATTATAATAATTATACTTGTATCTTTGGAATGTAAATTCATTGCAATAAAATTAATAATAATAACGAGAAAAGTTTGCACATATTTCCACAAGCCGGCATAGCGGACACGACTGCTGTCTGCACTTCGCTGTAGTAGCAGTTGTTTTTGCTCATGTACCACAGCTTAACATCAAGCGGATTATTGTCATATGCCGAGCTACTATAAAAAAAATAACTAATTTATCTTTAAAACCCCGAGTTAATATTAAAATATTTGTACATACAGTAATTCAAACAATACACATTTTTTATACGGCTTATTATCACAGCCAACGCGGTCGCGGTGAGACACAGGCGATGTTTGACGCCATAGACAAAGGAGAATGTCCATTTTTGGGTCCACTTAATACCTAATAGTTTTGTAGCAAAACAATATTCCAAAATAATATATTTCTTTTTTTTATTAATTAATTTAAATTATATCAAAACATCATTTACCAATCAATAGACAATGTTTAAATACATAAACACAGATATTAACAATTATTAAAGCATTTAAAATAATAATAATCTCAAATATTGCATCAGAAAACATCTAATTACTGAATAACACGGGTAATAGAATTAAAACTGATTACTAATAAGGAGGTAGATTAATTTTTTTACAAAATTAACTAAAAATCATCGACAAACTCCAGAAAAAAAATTTTGGGCCCATTTTTCTTAAGCGAATGGGCATTCTCCTTTTAACTTGATCTGGATTGTTCAGTGTTTGACAGAAGCTAACGGTTTTTTTTCAAGTTCAAGATAATGTCACAGAAAAGTTTTTTTTTTATTATTATTTTTGGCATTCCCATCTCGGCTCATTGCGTGTTAATTTTTCTTAATTAAATTTTCATCATAATTTAGAAATGCCTGTACTAAGCTAGTGTTCGTATCACGGACACCACATTGGCACCGCTGCACCGGTCAGAATTTAGCGAGGTTCGAACACACCGATCGTGAGTTCACGCGTCTCACCGCTAGACCAAGGCCGCTCGTTCTGCTCACATGTAACACATAATATTCTTAATAATAAATTATTTTTCCACTGAAATATTATTGTTATAATAATTTTACACAAATGTTAAATTATTTGTTTAAATAATAATATAATTAATTGCTAAAATCCTTCACAGAGGAATGGTTATCAAGTAACCTATGTTGTTTGATCATATAACTCCAATTTTACCCCAAATGCAGTTTAAGAGTTACACTTCCAACGGAGCCCATAAACATTTGGTTGTATCAAATCTTCAATGAACTCTTCGACCATCTCTAGAAGACGAATTTTCACTTGACCTTGTTCGCTACAAATCAAAATTAACTATGAATACTTATGTCCATTTGCACCATATGACTTAACTATTACTGTCACGTTAAAGTAATGGTTAAAGTTAAAATTGGTTTGCTTCAAAAAAAATCTGTCCCATTTGACGATTACTTTAACCTTAACTGTTACTGGCGAATTTCGGCCGGTCAACGTTAAAGTAATAGTTAAATCAATGTCGCTAACGTCAAAGCCGCTCTTGTTTGTATTGAGAGAATTCATTTAAATCTTGTATTATTAATCTAACTCCTCATTACACCAGCAACCCTTTTACCTACAACGAATTAATTTACACGATGGTGCAACGCGCGTGGAGTAAAAGTAAAGATAACTGTCAAAGTTAAAGTTAAAGTAACAGTCAAAGTTACTTTAACCGGCCTTCTCTGGTGCAAACCACCCTTATTATACAAAAACAACGCCAAGCCGAAACACTGAAAGGACAACGCCCATTCTTGGGTCCACTTGACATTTAATAGTTAACAAAACAATATTCTAAAATAATATTTTAATTTTTTCATTTATTTATTTCAATCATATCAACACATCGTTTACCAATCAATTGACAATATTTAAATACATAAAAAAAAAACATTGTTAAAGCATTTAATAAAGTTTAATTATTCTATAACCCGGATAAAAAAGTAAGATTTATTGGTGATGAGGAATGTAGAATTATTTTCCTACAAAATTAACTATATCATAAACAAACTCGAGTAAAAAATAGTGGACACATTTTTCTTAGGAAAGTGGGCATTCTCCATTTTGGAATACCGGTAAAAACCGAAGAATAAACAAATAAAACGCCAATGAACAATCTGCTGGAGTTTTGGCGGCCATCTTGAGGCGTCAGGTTATACGTCTTGAATTATTTTCCTAAACTTGTGTGTAATAATGGTGGATTATTAACCATTAAGTGTTCGTGAACGTGTGTGAGTGTGGGCAAACAATTCAAAAAAAAAAGAAAACATGTGTTTCTATTTTCCCTCCAAAACTCCGTTGGAAGTTTCAGTAAAGATTCTACCACTTTACTGGAGCAATTTTTGACTTGACTGTGACTTGACCTGATGCTTTAGTGTGATGAATGAATGACTCGTGATGCACAATATTAATTTGATGCAAAAATATTTACTTTGACACTGGCAAATTGTTATAATGCCATATAAAACAAAAAAAAAAGCAAGTGAACAATCTGCTGAGTGACAGAACCTGTAATGACCATAAAGTGTTTATGGTCTACAAATTGTATACTCACGTCTGTGTTTCAGCATCCGCAACAAACTCCGTGTAGTATTTGAGTTTGGGTTCAGTTCCGCTCGTTCGTACTGTCACACAAAGGCCATTCTCGCAACGAAACATTATCATCTCACCGCTCGTGTATGGCAAATCGAGACCAGTGCCTTTCATTGCTGCAAAAACAAAATTAACCTCTATTACCCAAATTGCATATTATCAAAAAAATTTTGGTCTGAAAAATCACAATAAAGTGGACAATTGTATGTAATAATTATACAATAATTTTTGTACAAATGAATAAATAAATTTTTAAAAAAGTCCTACTAATTTTTGAGGTTATGTTATTTAGTTATAAATAAATAAAATAAAAAATAAAAATAGAAACATTGTCGTTTTTTTTTCAACATACATCTGGCAACCCTATCTATGACTGGATGATAACTACAGGATTTTTTGCAGTGAATCATTTAAGAATAGGTAGCAAAATCGACGTAACGATTATGTTTTTTTTATTTGCAAATAAAACAAAAATAACTAACTTTCTATAAAATTTCACCTTTAACGAGGGTCCGAGAAATGAATATTTCTATGAAGATGTACATACAAGTGCAAAAACATTAAATAAAAACTCATAGTAAAGGTTATATGTAAAATAAATACATACGTGGCGACTGTCCAATTCCTTCAAAATCCGGGAAACGAGTGCGTGTCACCAAATCATGCATTGAAATGATGTCATTAGAACCCACAATATGAGGATACTGTTAACAAATTAATTTAAATTATTATTTTGTCAAAAGTAAAATCAAAATCTCTCTTTTAGTTGAAAGAATTGTCCGCCTCCATATAGCAGTGGTTACGCTGAAGTCCCTGGTTCGATTGCCAGTAGAAATAAATTATATAGACGTTATGCTCCTAACTTATAAAGCGTTAAAATTTTTAATATCAATATAACCTTGTTATATCATGTACAATCAGCAAAAGGTTCGCTGCGCCGCCTGAAGGCTTATTTGTGCTTGTGCTGTAAAACTGGCTCGTTCTAAGCCAAATGACCATAGACATTGATCAAGTTTACATTCCAAATTGGCTAAAAACGAAAAGTGGGCGTGTTTCATTCTCCCGTAAATCCTTCTCGCTCTGTCTATGATTTTTGACTGGTCTGATGGTAAGCACAGTCCCCGTCACTATGCCGGCCCAAGAAAGTGCTATTCCACGCTCCGCTTGTTATGTTGAGAAAAAAAAATACTAACAGTGCCAGGATCATGGAAGTTGCGTATTCGCCGGAATATATTCTCAATAAGAGTGGGTTGATCACATAGAAAGTAAGAATTATGTGTTATGTGATAGCCGTAACGACGATAGAGATTCTGCAGCTGTAGAGCTAGGGACGACCCGTTCTGATACAGATGAGAAGCCATGGAGGCCACCTGAAAATTATTTAAAAAATTACCTGTTACCAAATTATATGTAATTATATTTTTAATGAAATGCATCATATGCTGAGCTACAATAAAAAAAAACTTTAATATTAGTGTCTGGTTTCCTTCCAGCTCTCTTAACTTACATGTACAGCAGCCGAAACGCCATCTTTATCAGGTACCCGAGCGTTAATCATATAACCAATCGCTTCTTCAAATGCAAACAATGGTAACTTATTCTCTTTAGCAAGGAGTAAGGCAGTGTTACCTGTTCGAGAAAGTTATTTTTGAACATCAGCTCGATTTTTA
The DNA here is from genome assembly GCA_948150575.1 of Tinea pellionella. NCBI lineage: Eukaryota > Metazoa > Arthropoda > Insecta > Lepidoptera > Tineidae > Tinea > Tinea pellionella. Next base: position 7,034,891 of record OX411252.1, read on the forward strand.
ATACCCTTTGAATGAAGAGGCACTCTATTATTGCCCCAATCTGCCATTCTGAGATAGGATCACCTCTTTCATATGTTTATGTTCAGGATCAGCTTGGAAATATCCAAGTTTTTTATTTTTTTTTATTTTGACACGACAAGTGACCTCGACTGGCCTGATGATAAGCACAGCGGAGGTCCATGAGCACTGACGACTGGAGAACCGCTAACACGGTGGCTCCAGTCGCCATTACTATGCCGGCCTGAGAAGGTGCTTTTTCGCACTCCGCTTTAAGGATCCGAGGTGAAAGGACTGGGAGAGACCTAGGCATACCCATCATCAGCCTACAATTCTTTATCCTAATGTAAAAAAGAATTCTAAGTACTAACCCATCCACTTAAATCCTGTGAGCGTTTCAACGAAATTGTAACCCTCAGTTTCAGCTATCGTCTTCAACATTTTTGAGCTGACAACGCTGGCAATGAAGTAGACATCTTCAGGTTTGACTTCCGGTTTCTTCTTATATTGCTCTAACATCCACCAACCGAGCAGTGCACCCATTTCGTTGCCGCTGAATATCTTGCAGAATTTTGACTTGGACCTAGATATTATTTCATTTATATTTTCTAAACCATTTCAGATAATTTAAAAAAAAACTCACTCTAAATTATATTCTGCGACAGCGAGTCTATCAGCGTCGGGGTCATTGACCAATATCAATCTGCAACCTTTAGCTTCGGCCAGACGTTTACTGCGTTCCAAACACTCATGTTCCTCGGGATTTGGGAACTTGACTGTTGAGAACTCGGGATCTGGTTGCTCTTGTTCCGCCACACTGTATGGTACCTGTTGAAATAGGATACATATTTGTATAATAAAAAAGTAAATAATTACATATACGAAATATAAATATAGAAATCAAACTGAGATATAAATGCTTGTCTCCTCAAGCCGGCATAGTGGAGGCGACTGCAGCCCGTTGAGATTTCTCTGTGGTAGCAGTTGTTTCCATTCATGGACCGCACTCTAGCTTTACATCAGGCGGAGTGTTGTCACATGTCTACAATAAAAAGCTATAAGCTACAATAAAAAAAAAAGATATAAATCCCAAAACGATGCAGCGCAAGTTTTGCTAATATTACAAAATTTCTAAATATTTGTTCCATTCAGGAATCGAACCCAATGCGTATTGCATAACAGAGGCGTGCTAATCACTTCCAACAGAAAAGAATTTAGACTGTTAGAATTTTTGTGGTTGATCTGTTTTTTTCATTTGATTAATTTTTTGTATTATTAATTTTTTTTACGAACAAAGCACGAGTTTTGTTATATGATTATTTTATTAAACATGTATGAGATTAATGAGGTAAACTTAAAAAAAACTTACAATCAAGTTTGCAGTCTCGAAAGCTTTCTTAACAAAATTCCATCCGACACCATGCATAGCTGAATATACAATTGGTAATTCGCATGCTTTATTAGTACTCAATATCTCTTTGTCCAGAGTGGAACTGATATACTTCATGTACTCATCAGTTATCTCACCAAGGCAATCGGTGACCAGAGGATGCGAAGTAATCTTCTCTATATCCCAATAGCGATCATTTGCATCCCTAAAATATATAAATTATTGTTTGTTGTAGCACGGCAAAAGACAACACTCAGCCTGATGTCAAGTTAGAGTGCAGTCCATGAACAGAAACAACTGCAACTACAGATAAATCTTTAAAGGCAACAGTAGCCTCCACTATGCCGGCTTGAGAAGACGAGCGTGCTCCATCAGGTTGTGAAAGCACACTCCTCTCGCTGAATACCTGGCTACTTGGAAACTGACCCTCAAATGCGAAAAGTTCACTTTATAGGTGCTACACGTACAGAAAGTGGTGGTACTACCCCAGGACAGCAGACTGGGTTAATATTCATATAGTTTGATATCGGTCATATCAATAAATTGATAGAAATATTTTCCGTAGCCGCACTGCGCGGTACGAGCTTAATTCAAATTTTAAAAAAACTTACTCCCTATAATGTAATACTTCATTGTAAATACCGACATCATGTGGTTCAATTATCTGTGAACCGTTTCCCCAATACACTTTATATCCATTATCTTCCCGCGGGTTATGCGATGCTGTAACCATTACGCCACCAGCACATCCATAATGCAATATCGCAAATGACACCAATGGAGTTGGACATACTTCAGAGAATAAGTATACAGGAATGGAATGTATTACAAACACTTTAGTTGTCAACTCGGCGAATCTATAAAAAATATTATTCTTATTAAAAAATTATACAAATGGTTTTTTTATTGTACAGAGAAACCACTGCTACTACAAATAAATTTCTACAGGTAGCAGTCGCCTTCTCTATGCCGGCTTAAGATAGAAGATAGACAGACCCACTCGTCTCGTTATACCTGGCTACTTCCATCTGATCCTGAAACGCGACAAGGTCACTTCTTGGGTGTTACATTATACAAAATGTGGTGTTAAAAATACGTATTGTTGTTATTACTCAATCAAATAAAGAATGGGATATCTTTAGCAGCACATTTGTTTGTGTCTTGCTCACATATTGGCATCCATATCCACAAATTGCTTTCAGGCAGCAAAAAAAGTATAATGGAATAATATTGTGTAATAAATTATATGTTATTTCTTATATTTATTAAAATATTTTATCCTATTTTCAAGTTTACTTTGCTAATGTTAAAGTATATTAACCAAGTAATATACTCGTATGGTAGGAGCAAGATGCCTCTGGGGGCAGCAGGATTAAAACATTGTTTTATAATTACTTTTTACTATACAAACAAGAAATTATTTTATTAATGGGAGTGAAAAATTAAAGACTCCATTCTCTGTTCAAAATTAAACATTTTTAAATATACCTTCTGCTGTTATATCTTCCATCAAAGCCTACAACAATGCCTTTCCTAAACTGATCTATTGGAGCATGTTTTTTTAAGTAATAATATAATCCCTGTAATAAAAAAATAAAAGTTAACTCTCAAATCTGATCTGGTTGCGATTTTACAATGGCGACGACCGTGCAATAATTGTAAAAGAAATTTTATCAATACTGATAAAAAAAATCTAATCTTTTTAATGGTTCGCCAGTCTAGGTATTTGTTTTGAATCTGTGTTGTCCTTGTTCTGATATTAGTACACCATATCCTGGTTTAGGGTCAGGGCATTTTATATGGCACCAAAAGTCATCAAAAGTCATCACCAAAATCAAGAACTCACTATAGCTTGCTAATAGCTGTAAAACTATTGCAAGAACATGCCACTGGAAATATTCTTCAAGTGACAAACATTGATACATACAACTAGATGTGCAAAACGCTCCCAATGTGATGCAAGAGAAAACATGGCCATAGCCACGTTTAGGTTCTCTGACAGTTAGTATTTGACTTGACGGCAACTTTGTCAAATCGTTTAAAGCGGCCTACGGTTTTTTTAATGTCAAATGTTTAAAGTTTGCACCTCTATTATATATCTCGATGGTGACAAAATTACATTAATAACCTAAATGCATTAATTGACAAGTTTTGATGCTAGGAGGTGATGAAAAAAACAAACCTTTAAATATCAAAATAGACGACTTATTATTATGTTACCTGAGCAGTTTGAAGGACAACCACATCATTCATTTGAGTAAAACCAGGACCCATCTTGGCTCTTAGACCAGCTGTACCAAACATGAGTTTCTTTGACATAAGTTTAAACAAAGTATCATAGTCTTTCATTTCTATATATCTATTCACTTCAGCTGTGGTTTCAGGATTCTAGAAACATTATTATTATGTAATAATGCCACAAGTGACCATGTTCAAATGGTAGAATTTGTGAACTCATGATTGATAAGACCCATGCTCAAACCTCGCTAAATTTTGACCAGTACCAATGTAACTACGTTATATGTATTATGGTCGCACAGTGCCTTTGATACACTAGTTTTATACAGAGATTTAAGAAAAAAAATCCGTCTCTGTGGCGCAGTGGTTAGCACACCAGTCTTTTAAGCGGAGGTCCCGAATTTGATTCCAACTCGGAACAAATGTTTATTGATTTATTATAATATATGTATTTATTTTACGCCTGGGTATTTGTGTTATCATTGTATGCACATCATACCCGTAAAGCAGGGTAGCCTACTTTGAGGTCTGGAAACTGTATATACATACATTTATTTATTTTATTACATAAAGTAAAGTGTGGTCCATGGTTCAGGTTGCCAGTGCCTCTTATTCGGTTTTACAAGATAAACTATATTAAATTTATTGTTATTTTCAACAAAAAATGTATTGAGGTTGGTTATTACTTCCTATTATTACACAAACTAATATTAATAGACAGTTTGTAAATTACTATTAAGTTAATACATGAATTTTAACGAAATAGTTAGCAGTTTGGCGAAGTCATCGATTTTTTATAACACAAGTAATTGTCAAATACTAGTCTATATTTTTCCATTGTTAATGAACCATGAACTTTAAAGATGATGAAATAATTACTAATCAGCAATTTATTAATAATTGTAATAAACAAAAACCTAATTACCCTATCCCATTTAAACCATTCATTTAAATAAACGTTCAGCTCTTGGTTTCGATCCATTGTATTTACGACCACTTCTAGATCTTAAAACAAAACTTGTTAAACAATAAGACACTTTAAAATGAATAAAAAGAATGATAATCGAGCCCCAATACGTTCGCACTCTTATCAACTATCAAACTATCAATAATTCGAACAATAACATTGACATAAAAGCAGCCCGGCAAAGATTCAGTGCTGCCAACTTACAAAATGAATATACTTCCGTTGCTTCCGGTTTAGTGGTGTAAGTTGTAACGTATTTGAATAAATTATATTGAAATATTTATTAAATATTTAAGTATCGTATTGAGATTAACTATTATGAACTTAAGAAGTAGTTAAACAATTGAATGTTAGACTTACGCAGGATGTATAGATGACCCGCATTTGGAGTGCATAGTTCCGTAGGATAGTCTGCAATTACAATTACACTGATTGACCAATCCAGTGGGACCCTCTTCCTCATTACTGGGATCCTGGCCGTGATTTCAATGACAACTGTGACGTCACCTTTGAGCCTATGTTATTTTTCAAGACTCGGTTTAAAATAATTTATCTCTTACATACTTAAAAAATAGTATTATTTCCTTATGCTATAGGTTTTTATTCTAAATTATTTCATGAGGAATTTTATTTTGTTAGCTAATTATAAGCTCTCGCTACACGGATAGACGTACGGCAAACGTAAAATAGACGAAAATGTAAACGATATATTCTTATGAACAAGTACAATGTAGTACAATGTACTTACATAAGTTTGTACCAACCTACCTATTACTAATACTTACTTAATATTGAAATACTAAAAAATATAATAAAAATAATTAGACTGCCTACACAGTTTTTTAACGATACTGGTATAAAATAATATGTACCAACGTTCATGTCAAGGGCGGCAAAAGTATCTGGCTCAGTTTTGGGCGGGCGGTAGAAAGCGCTTGAACTGTGCCAGATACTTGAAGAAAGATTTTTTAAAATAAAATTGTTTATTGTAGTAATAGTGTAGGTCGTTGTTGTGTTTTATTAATTTAATAATATGTATGAAAAGAAAACTTAAAATTGAATTTAATTAACTAATAAATTATTTATTAAACCTCAGATTTTTACAATATAAAAAATAAATATGATGTATTAATTGTAATAATAAGATAACGAAAATGGCTACGGTTCCTGAAGAGTTATCATCAGCTGAATTCGAAGTGTTTGGTCAAGTGCAAGGTACTAAATATATTTTTAAACGTAAATAACAAATATTAATTAAATAAAAAATAAAAAAGTGTTTATTGATCTGTTTGTATCGAGCAATCAACCGTCTTGTTTATTATTAGACGCGTTTGTGCAATGGGGTCGATACGAGTATATTTATCAAGTATGTATTAGGTATAATTTTATATAAATCCGTTGCTTATGTACTTATACGAGCTAGTAGTAGTAGAGCTAAAGCTAGACCTCGTGGACCTCGTGATCGATGAGACCTGCATTTGAACCTCGCTAAATTCCGGTACCAATGTGACTATATGTACTTTGGTAATTGCTTAGTAAAGCAATTTAAAAAAACGAGATATGTTGCTTTTTGGTAATTTTTATAAATATTATTGTGTTTTAATATGTTTAGTTTAAGATTCAATGAGGCTCATATAGTTCCCATCATAGGCTCCCATTGCAAACGTAAACTCAAAAAAAATGTTAGGTATTATTAAATTTACTATAATTTATTTATTTATTTATTAAATTCGACGCACAAAACGGCATGCAAGCATATACATGTCATAGTACGAATACAGTCGGGAGTTAGGCTGGCTTGCATGCCAAAGCATGTGCGCATACTATAAGTACAATACAATACAATGCAATACAAAATAATACAATTCAATACAAATTTTTATGCAAATTATTACAAATATTAAAAATATTAAAATACAAATTATTATCTTAACATTGTCTTACAAATACAGTCCAACTAAGCAGTTTTACCAACATTGTCACACGTTAAGTTAATCATTTCATACTTTACACACAAACACACTAAATATTAAGATGTCTCAAACTATTTTTGAACACAGATAGTCTTTTATAATTAACTCGTATATATTTTTAGTTTATCTACTATTGCAGTAAAAGCATTTTTTTACAGGCTGTTATTTTACAAAATATTGTAAGGAGATAGCAGAACAATTAGGATTGGTAGGATGGGTGAAGAATTCTAAAACTGGCACTATTGTTGGAAAAATACAAGGACCTAAAACTCCTTTTGATCAAATGTAAGTGAAAAATGTTAAATAGTGGTTAAGTAATAAAATAATAGCGCTAGATTACTCGATTAACTGACGGAGTAACTTAACTTTAAATAGCGGCCGTGTGTTACGGTGGAGTAAGAGCTTTATAGATTAACGGAAACTACGATTTCCTTCGGTAAGATCTGTTCATACATACATATGAAATATAAAAAAAACAAGATGGACATGGCGAATACTGACAAAGACACCTATTCATTCTTCCGAAATTGAAAACTCAAGTGAATTTTCGTGAAAATATATATTTTTATATCGACACGGCATGTGACCTCGACTGGCCTGATGGTAACAGTGGTGGTCCATGAGCGCCGACGAGATGAGAACCGCAACACAAGGTGGTTGCAATCACGTTACTTTGCCGACCCAATAAGTAATAAATAACACATACAGTTATTTTTTTCATATTTTCATACATCTGACATGAAAAAAGTGTAGGCCGCTTCAAATGATTTCACAATGTTACCGTCAAGTCAAATATTAACTGACAGAGAACCCTAAGGTGACTGCGGTCATCTTTTCTCTCGCCTCAGATTGGGAGCGTTATTGCACATCTAGTTGTATATATCAATGGTAAATAATATAAAAGTTAAATAATAAAAATAAATAAGGCGCTTAGGTTGTTGTTGGCACAACTAGCTCTTGCTAAGCTTTTTTATTTTTAGTTTAGCTCGCATAGCGGGTGCTATTTTCCATGCAGACCATGTAAGTAAAGAACTATACGAGCTAGCTAAACTAATTTAACTTAGGTCTGCAACTGCCTTTAGAGGATATATTGTCTACCTTACCTGCTGCGTATAGGAACGATTTTTTTTTAATTTAATGAGAAAATCTATAATAAATAATTTCAAAGTCTTGCCAACATTTTTTTAATTAAAAATTAAAAAGTTAATCAAAATTGTGACATTGATATACCTATTTATAGCTACCCTAATTAGACGGAAGGTGTGGTCTTGTACGCTATTTGGCATCAATCCACAACGTAAACAACTTTACAATAGAATTAATACCTATATCAACATATATACTCACGTCAGTCACGTGTCTGTCTTGTAAAAGTAGGTTTCAGTTGTATGTATCTATTTACAAATACAATTGTCACGCCTTTTTCCCACAGGGTATCTATTTATATTTTATATATTTTGTTGTATATAAATATAACATTATTATCTATCCAATCCTAAATATATATATATCAAATAAATAAAATATAAATCCTATCATTTTTTAGTTTTCATATTTTTCCCTTTTGTCCCATCTCGATTTATAACAATTCAAACACTAGTGTTTGAAAAATGTAGAAAAGAATCTAAAAGTGCGTTTTAAGTTTACTATATTCGCGCCTTTCTTTGCAATTGACTAATCTGACAGCAACATCTAAATAGCTAAGTCCTGAAATCGAGTTCATTTCAAAGTGGCGTAAAATTTCAGGACGGCAGACTGGGCTGATAACCATCATCAATCTACCAACACTCTTACAACTAAAAGTTAAAAACTTCAGTTTTATTTTATTACATTGTGATAAAAAAAACGCTGTGCACGTCCGCCGCTGCAATCTGTGATTGTGTGTACGACGGTTTTTAGGTTCATTTTTCATTATAATTTAATATTAACAACCCTATTTAAATATGCCAAAAATTTCTAATAAAAATATTCTTATTTTCGTCTAATTTCTTTCATGTATTTTTCAGGGTGGATTGGTTAAAAACGTCTGGATCACCTGGTTGTAAGATCGAGAAATGCGAGTTGACTAATTATGAACACGTCACTCGTATAACTTTTACCGATTTCAGTATAAGATTTTAATTGGGGTAAACAGAATAATTATACAGTCTGAAGTCTACACGTGCATGGTCGTACGTGTATGGTTTACGAGTAGATTAAAAATAATATTATAAATTAGATTACTTTAACTAATTTATTTAACTTAATGTAACATTTGTTTATTTTTTATTAAAATTTTAATAAAATATGTGATTTGATTATTTAATGTTGTTATTTAAGAAATATTAGGAAAAGAGGCTGCTGGCGACTTGCCACTTGGAATTTGTACAGTATATTGAGGTATACAGGGTGTCCCGTAAGTAGTGGTGTCAACGGTATTTTACAGATAGAGGGGTTCAATATCTAGAATATAATTTGGTGATTTTTTTTTATACCTTCTGGTTTAAAAGTTATGACATTTTTAAAGAATTATCATTTTTTCCCCCGTTTTATCACAAAATAATGTTATAAAAATTTGTTTACAATAATTTTCACTGATATTTTTATTTAAGTGGGTTGAGAAAACACAGGGCTTATTAATTAAAATATTATTTGTAACCAATTATTAACCATGATTAAATAAAAAATTAAAATCTAAACAAGATTTAATTTATAAAATTTTAAGCAAAATATTTAAACGAAGCTGGTGTAAAAAAATTGTATGCAAGGTTACGGGACCATTATATTAATAATATCTACAATTCATACGGACTTTAAAAACGTATAATAATGATCACTGACATTTTAATTAAAGTAATTTTTCAAAGTTAAACAAGCTACAAAGTACTATTTGTCGAAGAAATTTCATTATTACCTTATGCGAATTCCAATAAAACCAATGTAAATAGATACGGATAAGAAAACAATTTATTAAAGTAAATGCTCAAAATGTCTCCTTCTAACTCTAATGCATAACCGACATCTTCTAATAAAGATATTTCCTAGGGCTCTTTGATTATTTTTATTTCTTTCGGACACGATATTCAATTTTTGGCGTAGTTCATATTCATTATTATTACATGTCTCATAAACAGCTTCTTTTAGTTAACAACAGCAGACTGATGATGGTTATTTGTCCAGTCTGCCGTCCTGGGGTATGTACACTTTCGAATGTAACACCCGTGAAGAGACTTTGCCGCGTTTCGGGAATAGTTTAAAAGTAGCCAGGTACTCGTATAACGAGAGGAGTGTGCGCTGTCAATCTAAGATGGTACATGCTCGTCTCCTCAAGCCGGCATAGTGGAGGCGACTGCTACCGCACAGGTTTCTCTGTAGTAGCAGTTGTTTCCATTCATGGACCGCACTCTAGCTTTACATAAGGTGGCGTGTTGTCACATGCCGAGCTACAATTTAAAAAAAAATAACACAATAATTTACTTAATAATCTTTGTTTTAATAGTAGTCCGGCATGTGATTACACTCTGCCTAATGTACTTAAGGTACGTAATCTCTGAATGAAGTATGAGTGGAAACAGGCGTCAGTCTGCCTACCCCTCTTTGAACATCCTTAAAGTCAAATTAAGGAACCGAAATGAAAATAAGATTGGAACTACAAGCAGTTAGTATCTTACAGTGGGTTAAGACGTGAAAAAGTGCAAATTACCGACTTAAGAATTCTTAAAATCCGCCCTATTATCGAAATACATTATTAAAAATCGACGCCCATTTGTTGTATTTATGTCGAAAAAACATTGTAATTAAAATGACAGTGATCATTATTATACGTTTTTAGAATCCGTGTGAATTGTAGATATTTTTAAAATAATGGTCCCGTAACCTTACATACAATTTTTTTACACCAGCTTCGTTTAAATATTTTGCTTAAAATTTGATAAATTAAATCTTGTTTAGATTTTAATTTTTTATTTAATCATGGTTATTAATTGGTTACAAATAACATTTTAATTAGAAAGCCCTGTATTTTCTCAACCCACTTAAATAAAAATATCAGTGAAAATAATTGTAAACAAATTTTTATAACATTATTTTGTGATAAAACGGGGGAAAAAATGATAATTCTTTAAAAATGTCATAACTTTTAAACCAGAAGGTATAAAAAAAAATCACCAAATTATATTCTAGATATTGAACCCCTCTATCTGTAAAATACCGTTGACACCACTACTTACGGGACACCCTGTATAACGAGAGGAGCGTGCACTGTCGATCTGGATGCACGTTCATCTTTCTCAAGCCGGCTTTGCGGAGGCGACTGTTGCCTCTCGAACTTTATCTGTAGCAGCAGTTGTTTCCGTTCATGGTCCGCACTCTAGCTTAACAGCTTAACTCAGGCGGAGTGTTGTTATGTGCCGAGCTACATACAAATAAAAAGTAATTTTTTGATAAATGACATCTATTTGTATAACGAGACATGAAGATTTTATGTCGTCTCAGGGCCAGTAAATAATTATAAAGAGTATGTTGGGTTGAGAAGAGGCAAGATCGATGAGCCAGACCCGTGTTATTGAGAAATTCTGACCGGTATTAATGTAACTATGTTAAATTGCTTTGGTTGTTCAATGTCTAGGTATAAGAGTCAAGCACTAGCTTTAAAAAAAAAAAACTAAGAATAAAAAACGTTATTTTAATTGTAATAAAGTTAGAATCTCTACAACTAGTACATCAGGGTTGAATGAAATAGATAACAATGTTTATAATGGATAACATTTATTATGTACTATTAATTATAATTATAAACAATGGAGAAATTCCTAATACATTCATAACAATAAGGAAACAATATAATAAAATATAAACACCTAATGCCTCAATTATAATAACATCGGCTCTATATAATTACATACTTAAATAAAATGCTATTTATACATTTACACATGTTTATTTATAAGGTATAATATTTAGTTTTTAAGTGAGTATGGTTTTAAAACAACTAAAAGTGTCAAAAATTACGTGAGAAATGTGTGGTTGGTTCATTTTTATAAACAATCAAAATCCGTCTTTTCACCAGTAGAGACATCTCTGCACAGATAAATGTCTGCATGCAGTAGTCGTCTCCACTATACCGTCTTGAAGAATGTGCACCGTCACAGGTCCTGTCATTCTCTTTCTCGTAGTCTGGTCTCTACACTCGTGGAGTATTCCTTAAGTCTACTCCATGAGTCTCAGTTAGCATTTGCAAATTCTTTAATACTCTCTCTTCATACAAATGAAGGAGCTAATTACCCAAGATAGGTCCAAATTGACATAATTATAAATGTGATAATAAAACGTGTACAAATAATGGAATTTTAGTAGCTCCATATCATGTTGGTAGACTCTTAGATAATAATAATAATATAAACTTAACGATACCGGAAATAAGGATTTGTAGATATCTATAATACACATATTTCGAGAAATTATTACGATAGAGACTTAAGTATATATTATTAACTTATATACACATACAATTCCCTGACCCATGACTAGGTAGGGTAACCTATGTATTATGGGTTGTACATTCCGTTTTTTTTTTAAATTATGATGCAAATTGAACAGTTTCATTCAAATACATACCTAGTAGTATCGTCAAGTCAGCAGTTGGAAGAGCTGCCGATGGAAAAATAGAATAAATCACGTTAGCGCTAACGGCTGCGTAATTCGTAACCACTAAGGTTAGAGCAACTGTGCGCAAAGGGATCATTTAATTCTGTTCAATTTTTATCATACTTTTAATAATAAACACTTCAAGATTTAAATATTGTGTCAAAAAAGTTTTAAAATGTATAAAAACATTTCCTTTGACTTTGAACTCATTACCTACTTTTATTCTTTACAACATACTTTTTAGTTAAATTTTACACATTTATCTACTAAATACTTACGTAAATGATACAAATAATTCACATTTATGATAAAAAATACATTCACAATACAGACATTTTTTATACTTACAATAAATATTAAAATTATAAATTCTTAAATAAACTAATTCTTATAAAAAATACAATTAAATTAATAAAAAATATCGACTTAGAATGTAAAATAACCAATCGAATTAAGTTTTATTTAATTTGAAGTCTGTAATTGGTTAAATACTAAAAAAATCGTCTTTACAATTTACAGAATTAGGAACTAATGCCTGGAATTTGTCTTCAAGCTAGAATAGCAAGCTACGAGGTAGCTAGCAACAACTCTTAATTTTTAGGCTAGCTAGTATATTTTAATAAGATCGGTTTCAATTTTTTTGGCTAGTTGTGCCTCTACCAAGCCAGGACAGTAAGTCGATTGGAATAATTAGCTAGCTAGCTTGAGAGACTGACCTCGTCTATTCCGAGCTTCAATAATACAATTGATTACAATGAATACAAATTGTAATTACTTAATCATTCAGCCAACTTTTTTGATAAAAATTAAATACGTCAATATTTTCGGCTAAATGGAAAGTTTAACATTTATCCAAAATTCGGGTATAATACGAGGAAAAGCATGACTAATAAATTATATCTACTTAAAATTATTCTTTTGAACTCTGAGGTACAGGCTACATTAGAGCTCGATGAGCGATACGACTAGGAAAGCGAAAACTAGCGAAATGTCCATAAAAATATGGCCAACTTACAATATGATTTGATTTAATCGTAGCGTAGTACATTTAGTTGCCTACAATTTGAATCTAATATTTAATGAATGTATTCGATTGCTTATAATCGCAAAACTCGTCGCGTCCTAATGTAAACTCAGCTTAAAAGAAAATAAGGCTACCATCACATTACCAGATAAATAATTACTTAAACAATGCGTACTCGCCCTAATACATTATTTAAAATGGCACGGTAAATGCAATTACGCCTTTTCTTGTACTATAGAAAGCTGCAGTGGTGACAATGCAGGGTCATCAGAATGCTTAGCTGATGCCGCGGCCGCTGCAGCCAGAGCCCTCCTATGTCTCTTTTTTGTTCTCTCTCTATAGAAGAATAACCTTAGATAATGGCAAGGGAAGACTACACATTCGCCAGCTGGCTCTTCAGCATCAATGTAGACCCCTCGAACGAGTACTGAGTTGGAGCAGTTGAGGAGCATTAGTAGTATGAGACTGACTCCGTGTGAGAGCCAATTGCTAAGTTTTGGTGAATCTGTTAACAACGTATTATGCTTATTTAACTTAGTTAGTAGTGTGGTCACATGTCGAGCTACTATAAAAATATATAGTACAGTGTGTAAAAAGACAGATTGCAATAGTTTTTTTTTTCTAATTATTAGTTTTTAAGTTTTTCACGTAATATGCCGCAATAAGCCACAATGGACGCGTAACATCACTAACACAAGCGCGCTCATTCCTCTGGCCAGATCGTCGTGACGCCAGTCTTTTATTAATCGTCGCGTTCACATTGCTTGTTTTTGAAATTTTGTTTGTTTTTTCTTAAATTTTTTTTTAATAAATAATGGAACCATAATGTTATGTAGTTAATATTGGACCAACAAATGTCAAAAAATGGCGCCAAATTATCCCGAAAATAAAAATAAATTACTATTCCTGCATCATATGTTTCTGGTTCGCGGGGTTACTATATATTTTCTCTACTAGAGTAAAAATAAACATACCAGGAAATAAATAAACATCAAGCAATCCCCATACAGCTCTCCATAGATTGATGGTAGCGACGAATGATAGCAAATGGTACGTGTCAGCTAATAGCAAACGTGGTGCACCGTGAAGACGCGCTGCTGCCCATCTTAGTGGAGCTTGAAGAGCGAATGTTACGATGACTAAGGCATATCCAACTATCTGTAAGATAGGAAAACAATTATAATTAAAAAATAAATGTTAATAGGTTATAATATGAAAATTGTACAGAAGAAAAAACAGCTGTTGTTTTTTTGCAATTTAATAATCCATCAATTTAATATGATACAAATAAGAAAGATATTTTTTTTTGTAAAGTTCAAAATGTTTTAAAAATCAAAAATATTATGTATTGCGCAATGGTATTGCGTGGAATTTTTTTGTATACAAAAGTGTCTAGTCGAAACAATTTTGAAACTTTATATTTTTATTATTTTATTTCTTTATCTTTAATGTAAAATTTACATTATGCACAGTAAATAGGTATTTCATTTGGACAATTAATGTCACAAGTCAACGACCGCAATGATAAACGACAGTTTCAATGAAATCCTTATATCAGATAAAGATGCAAAACGCTCTATTGTTATAATATTAAAATAAACCCGAATATAATGAGAGGAATGTGACCTGCCAATTCGTCTCCTAGAGCTGGCATAGCGAAGGCGACAAGCGTAGTAATGGTAGCAGATCGTTTTTCGCTTCATTGACCACACTTTAGCTAAACATCCGGCGACAAATTTTGCGTGGTCATATAACTTTCGAGTCCCTTAAGAAGCGTTTCATAGTACAAGTTCACTTCAAGACCGTGTTCAATATCAGGTTGTGACATTGAGTTAATTGGCATAGCGTGGGTAGACCGGATGGATTCAAATATACCATCAGAAACGAGGTAAATAGAACGAAAAGGAATCACGGAATAATACGTACTTATTAACCGGTCAAGTGCTCCTTTTGCTTATTTAAATTGATTAAGTCTTGATGATTGTCCATTTTTTCGACGTAAATTTACGCGTTACTACGATTGAAACAGTTTGTTTATAATATAAATTATTTAAAACTATTTAATAATATTATGTAAAATAATTTTAGTGTATCAATAAATTCAATGTTTATTTATTATTTAATTTAACTAGGGGTAAAAAGCAATAGTAACCAGGGAAAATACAAAAAATAATAATTAAATGCTCTTATAATACGTGTAAAAGTCGTGAACTTAGAAAAATGCTTTTTATAAAATAAATTCAATTTCAGTCTAAATTCTTCTTACTTACATATTTAGAATTTCTCAGAAATAAAAAAAAATGTTACAAGGCAAGTTTACAATGATACCCAAATCATTGTTTATCACTTTATTGTTGCTTTGTAATAAGATTTTTAAACATTTTAAAAAATCGCTCGTGAATCGAATTTCTTACTTAGGATAAACGAACGTGGAAGAAGTGCGATTCGATTCAGCGTGACTCGATTTTTTTCTAGTGAACACTAGGTTTAGGGAGAAATACTTAAATATTAGTAGTCTAAGATGGCAATTTAGTAAAAAATATGTAACGGTTATTATTTTACTAATTTTTAGCATATTAAAATGCTGAATTTTCTTTTATTACGATAAAAATTGAAAAATGCACTAAACATTCTGGACTAAGGTGGGGAATGAACCCACGACCAGTGATATTCTCTGACCACTAATCTACATATCCATTGTCGGTGGCCGCGTCGTAATTTTATATTTGTACCGGTTCAATTTTAATATTAACTTTATACTATAACTAATAATATTTATTTACATTGTATACATAGAAGTATTAGCCATTTCATTTAGTACTATAAAAATCCAAGTGTCATGTTGAGTTGTCATCATTATAATAAAAAATGTGTGTCCGCTACGAAAATAACTAACAAAAGAAAATTGTGAAACCAGATTTAAGTGTTCAATTGATAGAAGGTTTAGAAAATTTCCACTCGTTTTAACCGGAAAGACTAACACAATATAAAATGATAAAAACAGTGATTAGAATAATATATAAATAAAATAAATACAATTCAATTCGTAGCCTAACATCCATAGGCGAAGCATACATAAATAAAAATAAATAAAAAAACGCTTTATTGCACACAAAAATCGTACATAGGCGAGCTTAATGCCTTTGGCATTGTCTACCAGCTAACCTTTGTTGGTGTGAGCGGAGATCTACAGTTTTTTAACTAAATACATGTTTAATATTTACAATAAAAGAAAAAAAAAGTAAATTCTATAATAAATAATAAAATTCGTTAATCAAGTCTGATCAATGATGAATAAATTTTATATCTGTGAATAATAATAATGGCCAGTGGAATTAGACAAAGGAAGGTAATATTTGGATTTAATAAAGTACAGGTTATAATTTATGGTTGAGCAACATCGTCTTTTTGATCCCATTTTGGAGTTGAAATTATGTTAAAATGGCTTTACAATGTACAAACATCGAAAACAGGCTGGGAAATGATTAAAGCTACAAAGAAGATATAAAAATCTAACCGGAATTATGAATTTATTATACTATATTTGATTGATTTGGATTATTATGATTATTGATATATTTCTTATTATTTAAGTTAGATATGATTATTACTACTGCAATATAGAGATTATAAGAAACAAATCGACATATATTTCATTAATATGGTGGGCAATGGGCATATTTTCCATACAAAGAAAATTGTCCCTTTTACGTAGATGAGCAAGCTGTTGCTCGTAATTTGGCGTATGCGTTTAATAATTCAAGGAATTATGCGATTAGAATTCCTGTTGTTTCTCTAGGGTACAAAAAAATCTAAACAATTGTTTGCAAATTAGAATGAACATTATAGATTGTACAAATCAATTTATCAATATTTTTTATATGCAGTACATGAGTGCTGCTACCATAGAGGAATGTCTATAGGCAACAGTCGTCTCCGCTATGCTGACTTTTATAATATACCTACTAGTTTTCGGCCGGAACTTTCGCCTTTTCCGTTTCATCTCCAGGGAATAAAATATCCCTTTTATATGAATAAAATAGTAGAAGTTGACATAGAATAAAGAAACAAAGACCTAATAACAGTTTACAATAAAGACAACAATAAGAAACGAGTTGATAAAACACGAGTAGTTGTACGAAAGGAAGCATCAATTGTCTCGGGAATCGTAATTGGTTCACTGACTATATGCCAAATATAACTCGCTATCATGAATAACTTCTGAATGTTAAACAAACCTTTACATAAATATCAATAAATACGAATTTATATCTATATAATATACACTCAGAAGTCACAAGAATATTCGATTATAAATTATTTAAAAATTAAAATGGAAAACTCAACTAATTACATAGAATATAAAACTAGAATTTCAAATATTAGTCACGTTTCGGTAATTACTTTTTGATAAAAATCAACAAATATTTATTATAATAATCGCTTAATAAATAAAAACTTATATAAATAAATACTACGATTAACGATTTTAATAAAAAAAAGTTTTATTTACCAATGATATACAGTAAGACTTCACTTGATTATCTGGATATATGTAGATATCCAGTAATGCCCATAGACCACGCCAAAGAAGTATCACCAAGGATCCGACGACAGCCACAGAAAATATGCAGTCTAAGACATACAACACTGTCTCACGGCTGTTCTGTTAACAATACAATACTTTTGTATAGATTTTTGTATGTACAGGTCATTCATATTCTTTAAAGAAACACACTGTATATACTTATAAATAGACGTAGAGAAATCATATAAATGCTAAGATTCCTAATCTCTACCTTACTCGTCGAGGCTGGAGCAGTTCTAAACATTGTTGGCACTTCAAAATAATCACTAGGAGAATCCACAGCCACTGCGAATGGCGCGGCTAACACATTGCGCAGACCACGTAATGCGGCCAGAGCCAACATAGCAGCAGCCGTAGTTGCCAAGATCGTCCGAGAGTCGTCGCCGGTACTCTCATTCAACAAGTTCCACACACCCCTCCAGGAGGCGACACACGCGACCCCACCGAGACACGTATACAACCTCGAGCACACATAATAAGTTAAGCGCCCCTTATTAGGATCTAACGAGCGAACCAGACAGCTCTGGAAGACACATGTGAAAACATTCAGCGATAGTCCGAAAGCGGCGCAGTAGCCGGCACTGAGTATGGGCCTGTCCGGCCATAGATACAGATCCATGAGCGTCCATGTGCTCTTCCAGTAGGTGACGACAGCGGGTGCGACAACGAGACTCGCGAAGAACGCGTCGGCGGCTGCGAGCAGTGCGGAATGCGCGCCGGACCCACCCGCCAGCGTATCGGCCAGGCCTGCGGTGCTCCCGCGCATGTCGGCGAGCGGAGCCAGAATGCGCTGGCGTCCTTATCGTACAGCCTCAACACACAGTCCTATGAGATTGCCTCTAATCTCGTTTCTTGTAATAATTGGATTATTATTGCGCGTCCCCGCTGTACCCGTCTCACCGGTAAATGCTACGCGTAATGCGGACCCTACTACGCAATCGGTACTATACAATACATACTATATGTATGTATGTAGTTATGCCTATAGATTAATGGGATGTCCATATTGAAACAATTATATAAACGGATAGTGAAAAATAAAATAATTAATTGTTATCTATGTTATTGTATTCGTAGATTCTAGAGCAATGAAAATAGAATAGGTACTAAATTTATTATCTTTTAACTTAGTATCTACTCTAAATAGAGTAGATATTATCATATTTACTATTATATACTATTAGCTACAGTTTTCATACATTGCCAAGGTAAGTGGTTTAATTAAAGAAAATGCATGTAATCTTTCGTCTTAAATATTACTTACAGATTTCTTGAATCTCGTCGTGTATGTGTAGGTGGGTGCCTTTCCGTCTGTAACCAGAAAGTATGGTGGTGCAAGAAGGTTTCTGGCGCTACGAAGTGCTACGAGGCACGCGTAGATTAGTACTGCAAACGTTAATATTAAGATTGGCCTGAAAAATAATTTAAATCATATGTTTAAAATATTTATTGAAAAGTGATAAGTATATAAAGTTTAAATCACTGTTTGAAAGAAATATAAATAGAAACAAGTTGTGTCAATTATTTCTTTTAAGGTTTCTGCAAATGCAATATTATGTATGAGTCATAAACAATCAAATGAATCACTACGAGACAGTTCAAAGTCCAATAAAAACAAACATCAAATAAAATTTCATTATAAAAAAGCTACTACCTACTTTGATATGATACGAATAACCTTGATTGATATTTCTTAAATTATCCTTACTTAATTTAAAAAAATAAATACAATAAATAATTATAATGAATATTTACATCGAAAATAAACCTTAACATGGTTTCCAAATTTCCTTTTATATTTTGATGAGATTAATTAACCTTAGAGGTTTTTTTTTTTTTTTTTATATTGTAGCTCGGCATGTGACAACACTCCGCCTGATGTAACCCAGAGTGCGGTCCATGAATGAAAACAACTGCTACTACAGAGAAATCCCTACGGGCAGCAGTCGCCTCCACTATGCCGGCTTAAGGAGACGAGCCTGTACCATCTAGGTTGACAGTGCACACTCCTCTCGTTATACCTGGCTACTCTCAAACTATTCCCGAAACGCGACAAGGTTACTTCACGGATGTTACATTCGAAAGTGGCGGTACTACCCCAGGACGATAGACTGGACAAATAACCATGATCAGTCTGCCTACCACTTTTTTTAATAGTGCCTATAGGCACTGAGCGACCAAAGTACATATAACAAAGTTACATTGGTACCGGTCAGAATTAGCGAGATTCGAACACGGGTCTCATCGATCGTGAGTTCACGCGTCTTACCGCTAGACCACCACCGCTATGTATAAACAAGTGATGCCACTAATTAGCGTAAGAAAATATTGGGTGTGTTTTGTCATGGTCAAATTATAAGCTTTTATTTTGGTTTCTTATGTTACATTTTAATGAACAAATTTATGTATTTTAGTAATTAGCTAAAATCGCTACTTAACAATCTTCAAACTTTATGTACTTTACAAGCACGCGGGCTCGCATTACACCTAGGGTTGTCAGACGTGTTGAAAAAAGGGCACAAAGTTTATAACACAATAATAAAACTTGTATTGTATTGTAATAAAACTTCAAAAATTAGTAAAAAGTCGTCAGGTTGATTGCGATTTTTCAGACTGGACAGACAATGCAAAAAACCGGACTGTCCGATCAGAAACCGGACGTGTGGCAGCAACTACTCATCAGGAAGCTTTGATCGAACAGCTGAACGCATTTAATGTTACAATTATTTTTTTTATTGTAGCTCGGCATCTGACAACACTCCTCCTGATACAACTGCTACTACAGAGAAATCTCTACACGCAGCAGTCTTGAAGAGACGAGCATGTACCATCCTGATTGACGTGCACACTCCTCTCGTTATCAAATCAATAATAAACACAATTTATTTTCCATATTAACATCAAGTTTTAATTCTAAACTGTGAAAAAATATAACCAATAAATTTGCACAAAAAAATAAATAAGAAAAAAATTACCGATATGGATCTTCAGGATCAGGTAATATGGTGGAAATTAGCTC
This sequence comes from Tinea pellionella, assembly GCA_948150575.1. NCBI lineage: Eukaryota > Metazoa > Arthropoda > Insecta > Lepidoptera > Tineidae > Tinea > Tinea pellionella. The sequence goes on from OX411252.1 coordinate 7,055,712, forward strand.
GTCAAAAAGACCCCAACTGCCTCTCCAATGCATCAAACAGGATATGATAAAGACATAAGTATAAATTCGAGATAGGAATCGTTCATACAACCATCTCCCAGCTCCACCGCCTTCATCACTCCAAGCGCCGGTTGAACGAGCAAAGAGATGAGATCTGTAAATTAAGTGCTCAGATACTCAGGCGTTAATGTTTCTAACTCTGTTTCCAATGCTCTTTTAAATAGGCGTTAATGATCTATTTAATAACATAACGATTCTGAGATTCTAATACCGGCATAAATGGCTGTTGAGCGGCCGTGGTCTAGCGGTAAGACGCGTGAACTCACGATCGATGAGACCCGTGTTCGAACCTCGCTAATTCTGACCGGTACCAATGTAACTTTGTTATATGTACTTTGGTCGCTCAGTGCCTATACGCACTACTAAAGAGTGGTAGGCAGACTGATGATGGTTATTTGTCCAGTCTGCCGTCCTGGGGTAGTACCACCACTTTCGAATGTAACACCCGTGAAGTAACTTCGTCGCGTTTCAGGAATAGTTTGAATGTAGCCAGGTATAACGAGAGGAGTGTGCACTGTCAATCTAAGATGGTACATGCTCGTCTCCTCAAGCCGGCATAGTGGAGGCGACTACTGCCCGCATAGGTTTCTCTGTAGTAGCAGTTGTTTCCATTCATGGACCGCAGTCTAGCTTTACATCAGGCGGAGTGTTGTCACATGCCGAGCTACAATAAAAAAAAATATGGTAACTTCTCTCATTATGCCCGACTAATTTCTAGTTAACTCGGATGTTAAAATATATCTATATGCCTTGTTTCAACTTATATTAGGGCGGGTTCTAGTTTTTATATTTAGGTGTCTATGAAGGGATAGTGTTTTATCTAACCTATACTTTTTTAATTGTAGCTCGGCATGTGACAACACTCCGCCTGGTGTAAAGTTAGAGTGCGGTCCATGAATGGAAACAACTGCTACTACAGATAAGCCTATGCGGGCAGTAGTCGCCTTCACAATACCGGCTTGAGGAGACGAGGATGTACCATCTAGATTAACAGTGCACACTTCTCTCGTTATACCAGGCTACTTTCAAACTATTCCCGAAACGCGACTGGGTTACTTCACGGGTGTTGTGACACCACTCTTTAATAGTGCCTATAGCAGCGTTACCAGATTTTTTTTTTGCCAAGTCGGGATTTCGGATTGAGTGAAAAAAAGCGGGATTCTTTCCTCGATAGCGGGACATAGTAAAAAACATATATAATCAGAAGTGTTAAAATATGTATCTTTTATTTGAGTTTTAAATTACGTTTACGTGACAATATATGTATAGCAAAAATAGCCATAGAAAATGTATTTTAATAAAAATATGATATTTTATTTACCCTATCGTTAGGTAGTGGAGTCTTCGTATGGCCGGTTTGCGTAACAAACCTTTATAACCATACAAATTTGACAGATCGTAAACGATAGTTATATCAAAATGTATGGGGAATATGTTAGTTGGAAAAATGTTGTGTTTCAAATAATAGTCTGAAGAGTGAGTTACAAATTGTAACTCTTTCCACACAGTTTACAGTAAGCTTTATACTCATCCGACGTTACAATACACGTCCGAGAAGCGGGACATTTAATTTTGATTTAAAAATCGGGACGTCTGACAACGCTGGCCTATAGGCACTGAGCGATACACTACGATATCAATAAAATTTTGTAATAAACTTACCTAATAAGAGTAAAACATATATGTATGGTCATTCCCAAAATGTAACTTTGTGCGTAAGGAAAGTAATGGTGGTGTAAATCCATCAATTCCCACGTACCACGCCAATTTGTAATGACTAAAGGTGCGACTATAACACTAGCAAAGAGCGCATCTCCACAACTGAAGACAACTTCGGCGCATTCGCAATCATCAATTTTGCAACTTTCATTTGATTTTGAATCGTTATTTTGTAAATTGCAATCACTGTTTTCGGTTTCAAATTCATAATCGTCTTCACCTTTTTCAATTGTATCTTCTTTTGAGTTTTTCATCTATAAGTTTATTTAATTTTGTTAAATTTTTTTAAAAAAGTAAATATAAAGATATGATTACACTCCGTCTGACGTTAAGCTAAAGTGCGGTCCAGACAACTGCTACTACAGATGTGTGCAAGTAGCAGTCGTCTCCGATATGCCGGCTTGAGGTTTCCTTTAGAAAAATAACTTAGTCTTTGAAAATCCTAGTTTTATTAACATGACAATCCTTTGCATTATCACAAATAGGTATTTAAAAAAATAGTAAAATATTTTTTATAAAAAGACAGCACAGAATATTCTTATAGTTTGGGGTAGTAGGGCTGGTATGTACCATTTTTATTTATTTTAAATTCAGGTAAATTTAATTTCTAAATAAGTAAATCTTTATTAGTCAAAAAAATAAAAAATGTTACTCACATTAAAAATGCACTCAAAAATTCCGATGAAAACACAAAAAAAATACAACTTTTATTTCGAATAAACTAAAACTTTTTCCACCGCTTTTCACGTAGTTACGCCAGGACTTTTACATGTAGACTGTTCAATTGTAGGCTTCAAAGGCAAACAATTCATTCAAGGTTGAACTTAACAATATGTTTTGTTTACTAGTTCTTCTACCATGCTGTTATATCGATTGCAAGCCGTACACAGAGAAAGTTACACCATTACAATATTATAAACATTTAATCCAACTAAATATATTCTTAATCAAGTCTAAGAATCTATAGAATTGGTCTACACAAAACTAATTAAAATTAATTTGAAAAATTATCCTTTTTAAAATTAATTATTTAATTTTATGCTTTATTATTTATTAATGAAATAAATTTTGTTTTCCTAACGTTTCCATAGAGTTGATTCTTTCCAAAAATTAAACCGTTTTCGACTCACGATTTTGCACATTTGATTACTTTTCACGCATTAATGCGTTAATGAATCTTCGTTTGGTTTCTAATTAATTTTCTAATGATTGCTTCCGGATTAAGACTAAAATCACAAATCTAAATCTAGAATATTCTCTTCATATATTCGTATTAGACTCGTTTTGGTTGGTAATATAATCCAATCCATGAAATAAGTAACTAAAATAAATAAATTAATTAATAATTAACTAAAATTAAAAAGCCTTATTACTATCGGGTTTATTTTTATTATTAAATTACTCCTTCAAAGCAATAATTAATTAGAAAAATTTGAAAAAAAAAAATTACAATGAAAATTAAAAAATTTTAAGTTTTGGCATATTAAATTACATAATTTCCAAATAGTTCAGTAAGAGGAAAATCCTAAACAACAGGAGATAGTGAAATTTCCACAATCTTGAATCTCGAGTTAAGTTAAAAAATGTAGAAAAAAATTAAAGCCGTCTGTCTGCCATCTTGGTATATCACGAGCAGTTCTGATCCAGAGATATAATTAAAAAACTCATTATTTTGGAATTTCGTCGGACATCGGGGAATTTTATTGCCTGTCACAAAAATATATACGCAGCGGCTACAAGTGTGTAAGTACACAATAACCTAGTAGTTTAATTTTTGTCTCGTTTAAAATTAATTTCAAGTTTACTTATACAAATGACAGTAATATTATGTCACGTTCTACTAAAGATACATTTATTTTGTTGACTAAAAATATTAGTACTTATGATTTAAATCCATCACGACATAAAATAGACAAGGATGAACGTGTGGGCCGGTAATAGTTTATGTAAACATTTCATGAAATACCAAAATAAAACTCTATAAACACTGCGATCCATGAGCGGATCACAGAGTCTGCAGGCAACTGTCACCTCCACTATTCCCAGGTTGACAGCTAATTCATTGTTGACTAGATCTTTTTACGCATGTTACCACAAAAGAGTGATGGTAGGTACTAGCCCACGGCAAAAGTGATAGATAATCATATAAAATAAAACAATAATGTCTGTAACCATAATTTTTATATAATTTAATTAAAGTAGAATACATTCCTTCTTATTGGTTATATGGTGCATACAATTCAACAATAAAAATTTGTACCTATTTAGGTATATTTAAAGCGAAGCTAATAAAACAATAAATCCCTAAATAAACAATAAAAAATAAAAATTGTAAAATAACAATAATGCATGTTCAATAAAAACAATTAAGGCATGTTCACATCAGGTTCACGTTTAGTTTAACACAAAGTTTCACGTTAACAGTACGTACGCCGATTAATTCAGTTAAGTACGTCAGATCGCCGGCTGTAGTCCACAGAAAACAACCACAGAGGAATATCCGAAGTCACTTACGCTATATTGAAAGTGGTGGTATTATTTTAGAACGGGAGACTGGTCTAATAACCATCACCCATTCTGCTTGGGTTTTTTTCAGTTCACAGTGAGCCTTGTTAAACATAACCGTATATTATTAGGTTATTGCCGATGGACGCACCTCGTCGTTATTTTGAAAGTCGCGTTTCATTGGATAGTAGACCCTAATATGCTACAAAAACGTATCACTTTGCCTTCGCTTTAATTTAAAACTTATATAGCATTTGTGCAATGAAATTAATGATTGCAGAAAATTCGTGTCAGATTTATGATATTAAACTATAGTGTTTTTTTTTTATTTACATTGCATTTAATTTTGCATTATTAAGATTATAATATTATTAATTAAAAAAACAAAAACAATTTCTCTATAATATTTCTTCATTTTTTTTTTAATTATTATCTGGCACGAACTAATGCATTAACGTTAATAAAAATATAAGTAAATTATTTAATGAACAATTAACTTTATATATATATATTTAAAATTCAACAACCGTAAATTTAGAATTATTTTTTAACATAATTTCTTCATTTTTACATAATATAACAGCAATATTTCTAACCTATGCATACCTATTGTATTTGTTAACAATTGTCTTTTTTAGTATAATAATAACAATAATATTATTATTTAAAAGTCGAAATCACCTCTAATTTTTTTTCAATTTTATTTCAGGACTTTTAACCCAGTTCGGATACGCCAGACCGATATTACTTTAAATAAGTATTAGTAAACAGTCCTCCAATCATGGTGTGTATATTTTTAATTGTTCTCTTTCTGTAGGAATAAAACTACGTAGCTCTTCTGCTTCAGAGAATAAAGCTGCTTTTTCATTAAAACATTAAATAACGGAATTACTTAATAAATGCCCATTTTTAGACCCGCTTTGATATCTGTTTGTTAAAAAAAAAATAGATATCCTACTTTTTCATGAGTTTATTTTAATTATCAACATATAAAAAATACATAAAAAACAGATATTTTCAATTATTGAATAATTTAATATAATAATAACCTCAATTATTGCACGGAAAAAGTCTAATTACTCAATAACCCGGGTAAATAAATTAAAACTGAAAAATGAACTAAAAACAAACATATTTTAGGCGGATGGCATTCTAATTTAAGTTAATAATGTCTATTATACTAAGCTAATGTTTGCATATAGGCATTGACACAATATAACGCTCGATCTCCACACGTTTATATCATGAAAGCGACAAGACGTCGTTCTTAAAGAGATGATTTCAACACTTAAGTAACAAACGGCCATGAACTTCAATAACAAAACTATAGTAACTCTATCACAGATTATAAAAAATCCTTCAATATATCTAAACAAAACTTTTTTATCTTGGTTTCGATTTTTAGTGTGAAAAAGTTAATTGATGTTGTTGACTATTGTATGTCCCGATCTACGTGACTACCAATATATTGTGAATAAATACCAGAAATTGGATTTCGATAGGATTATAGGTTTATTTTTTCTTTATTTATAAAAACAGCTAAGTTATAGATTTAAAAAAAAAAACGAATCATACGCTCGGTTTTTAGTTTCATTGCCAACTCGCGTCTGATTTTAAGATATCTTTGGTTGAACAATTAGATTTTTTTATAGCGATATAGGCGGTGACAACTGCTATCACAGAGAAATGCGTGCACTCAGAACACCTCCGCTGTGCCGGCTTGAGGAGATAAACCCGTGCATAGTGCATATTCCTCTCGTTATACTCTGCTACTATAAGCTGATTAGGTTTTATTATTTTAGAGAACTTGATAGTCGTGGTACTCGAGTCGCAACTATCCCTTGACTTAACTTCTAACCCAGTCGATTCTTAAAAACTAATTGTGATATTTTAAAGAACACTTTTAAAGAATAGTGACGATGGTTGGTCGTTCCCGGGTTCACAGTCTGTCGTTCTCGGGTACTACCACCAGTTTCAAATATAACACCCGTGAAATAACTTTGTTGTCTATCAGGGTCAATTTCGAAGTAGCCAAATATAACGAGAGGAATATGCACTGTCAACTTTCACTTTCTGTCAACTTCCGTGGTAGAAGTTGTTTCCGTTCATAGACCGCACTCTAGCTTAACATTAGGACGAGTGTTGCCATATGCCGAGCTATAATTATTAAACAAAAAAACACGTTAAAATAGAAAGAGTAAGGTATTGCATTTCTCCATAAAATATTGTTTTTATTACAGCGATCAAAAGATTTTTCCATCTAAATTACAAACTATGTATTAACTTCAAATATTGCCAAAGGAATTTGTTTACATTTATAACCGTCACGTTGAGGTTGGTCTAAAAATAGCTTTAAAGGAAAATAATAAAGCCGGCTGCCTTTTTTTGTTAATATATTGCTATTTAATATTTATTTATAATATAAAGAATGCTCTGAATCACTGTAGACATGCAGCTTAAGTGCGGCCCAAAATTTCGAACTACTATTTTAAAAAATTTAACGAAATCTTGTAGTAGTAAAATCTATCCAACGAGAAAAAATTTTTAGAATATATTTTGTTAATAATATTTATATGTGTAAACGTAACAACAATATTTAACAAAGCTTTTTTATAAATATTCCTATATATTATATAACAAGCTAAATATACTTCGAGTGCCTACGTTTAACACACTACATTAACATTTTTAAAATGCCTATGTAAAAAAAATAATACAATTTGACAAAATAACTGGTTGGTAGGCGCTATTTATTTACTTAGAAAATTATAGATTTATCGTGAAATAAATGACTGCAAATAAGTTCTTTTCACTTTAAGCTATGCGGAGATTTTGGGATCATAAAATAATTAATTATAAAATAGCGATAAAAATCTTAAAATACTTATAATTAATATTTAAAAACTAAACTAAACAAAATCTCTCTCTTTTCAAAAATGTCTTTATGATTAAAAATTGTATATTTAAATTATTTTGATATGATTTAAAATTAATAATTTAAGCGATTCAAAAATCTGCAATAATTATTACGAAAGTGTAAAAGAGTAAATAGAATATTTTTTTTGAAGAAATACTTAGCTAATTTTGTATAAAGTATTGTCTTATCAGAAAGTTTGATATTTAGGGCGACTTGCAATTGAATTGATTGCTGTCGAGGCATGAGCGGTGAGCCCGCTATCTACTCGCCCTGCCTTGCGTCTGTCGTTAATGCAGTGAACTGAATTTTACATTCAGCAAAAGAAGAAGATATGTTGATGTTGTCAGCTTTGGCACGATCTTTCTGCCTGTAATTTGCCAACTAACTCGCGCGCCATTTTAGCATATGTTGTTATGTTGTTTTAATAATTAATTGTACGACTTGACATTACTGTAAAATCACAGTCAAATAATTACAAAACGACCTTTGATTGCATAATTTACAACATGAAAATGTGATACATACTTATGTACTATTAATTTTTTGTTCATTTTTATTCATGTCATCTCAATAATAAGCTCTCAAATTTTAAAACACCAAGTTATTTTTGAAACATTCGAATGATATTTAAACTTGTGCGTGTATACATCACCGTTTTAACATCAATCCTCTCTGCCTCTACTCAAACTAAACCGTCGATGAAACTTAAAACCTTTCTTAGTTTTATCAGGTTTATCTTCACATTTTTCTTCGACTAAATTATCAGCGCTTTTGGCAAGTTGAGCCACACTTTTCCTTCTATTCTTCATGCTTTTAACCAGCTTGTAAAATTTACCCTTTCTCTTCGTGGGATCTTGTGAAGGATCTTCATCAACTTCTACTTCCACGCTGAATTCTGATGATATGTCACCGAGGTCCTCTACACTATGACAGTCTATAACAGGTTTTGGTACTTCTAATTTAGAAGTTGAGGGTTTACGTTCTTCTTGTGGAGCTGGTGGTGGTGCATCAGGATCTATGCACTGAAAAGTAATATTAGAATATTTATTAAAAGTAAATTATATATAGTATAATGTAGGTATTAATTAAACGAGTAGTAGGCAGAGTGTTGATGGTTATTGAACCGGTCTGCTGTTCCTGGCTGACACCCGTGAAGTGATCTAGTCGCGTTTCGGGATTAGTCTGAAAGTAGCCAGGTATAATGAGAGTCTCATATAGCAATCAATTAAAAATACATGGGAGCTCTTTCCAGATTTAATTTTGAAATACACATGATTGGTATTTTAGACCTTTTAAAATATGAATACATTTTTTATTTATGAATTGTATGATTTAAAAAAAACGCTCACATCCTCCAAAGGAATCCTATATGGTGGAACCTGTTCAGGGTGTCTCCAGGGTTTATAATAGGGTGTGTCAGTCAACGCTTTCCATCCAGGGTATTTCCTTGAAGCTGCATGTAGTTGGTGAACTAAACGAGGTGCCAGTTGAGCGGTAACCCTGTTTACGAGCCAAGCTGGGAGTGCTCCACGGGGGTCTGATCGGGAAACGTAACCTAGCCAACTTCCACCTTCAGGGCGAACTCGAACCACGAAGCCCGTGAGGAGGGATATAGCCCTGAAATTCATTCTAATGTTAGTTTAATGTTAAGCTAGAGTGTGGTCTATGAGCGGAGACAATTCCAATGCTTGCGAAATGTCTACAGCAGGAATCGCCTCCACTATTCCGCTCGCGTTTTTCAGACGAGTATATACTATACACTATCCAGGCTCCAGATTCATTTCATCCCTTTTTTCCTACTAATTTTCTAACTAGTAGGAAGTCGTTGCCTAAAAAATAGAGGTTTCTATTAGCTGTCAAAAGTAGTAGAAATTAAAAGTGATAGAAATGAATGAAACGTTTTAAGTCTACTCTATTCAGGAATGTAGAACCCCATTGCCTAAGGTTGATACGGACCTTTCGTTTTAATATGTATAAATGAATAAGATAGCGGAGACAGCAAATGAATGAAATGAAATGAAATGAAAATCCTTTATTAACGTAGGCACGGACTTGGCATGCACTTGTTCATCGTCAAAATCTACTTTTGGCTTGTAAACTGCATCAAAAGATGTAAAAATGTAGGAGTTACAATTGTATCTAAGTTGTCTGACAATCTATCAATGGAAAATAACTGAACGACCTTGAAGTTAAAAAAACAATCACCCTCTTTAATATTTAAGAATAGGAAATATAATATATAGTTTGTAAAGGCCAATTATTTTTACACAAAATCAATATTCGGTATTCCGTATCCAAGAACATATTGGTTATATTTAATTTACTTTCATTTTATCATTTATGAGTACATTTGGATGATATTGATCCAACATAAAATATTTACGATTGATGAAAATAATCGAGCAACGTTATTAATTGGGGGTTTTATTCTTGGCGATTCTAAAATCGAAATCGGATTGAAAATCGTTGCTATGCACTATGGAGTGGATACGCCTCAAGAAGTGTTTAATATCCAGTAAATTAGGAAAATGAGATAAATTTATTTTTATTTGATATACTAATAATAAAAATATATAAGTTTAAGTATGAAATGTAACAAAATTAAATTTTATGAAAAAGATTACTTACTACCACGTTTATTTTGATTATTGGTATGATTATTGATTTTGGTCTTGATAGTGTGAGACGTTTCGAAAACTTAGCAATGATTGTGATGGCGGTGAGTTATTCTAGAGAAAAGCGAAAAAAATACATAGAACTGAATCGCAAATACTGCGTAGGCACCTAGTTTTGTTTTAATTAATTTTAATTATTAGCAATAACAACAGCAGAAAACATATTATAATTATAGTATTTAACGCAAACGTTTTTAACCCGTTGTTGATAAGATACTAGCTTTATATACTCGATCTGACTGAAATAATCAGAATAGGTGTTTATTTAAAGTGCTCTCGAAGTCTCGACAGTGGCTATTAGTGGAAGGACGTCACGGATTGTGCCGCTATCTAATCACGATCCTCAACAATTGGGAAATGAACCGTGACTGTTCTATGCTCTCTAAGTAAACAATATTGGTTTTTTATTACTTGGTAAAAGTATACTTTAGGAATTAATTATAGAAAATTTTATAAGTTGTTGAATGCAATTTGCGTGTGTGTGTAATTACGAGTAATTATGCGTTTAGCGTTCCCGTTCCCGTTCCATTCGGTTTCAAATTTTTATTTCGATAATTTCAGTGACGTTAATCCAAATAAAAAAAGCGTTATATTTCCTTATTATCTTTCTGTACTTGTACTTAAATAACGTCCTCCGTGCGACATAATTTGTCGCACTGTTCAGAACTTAACTCACTCGTTCAGGTAATAAAATACTTTGTAAACATGGAAGAGATAAATGTTAGCAACGATGTATTTTCTTTAACAACTTTGTTACTTTGTAGATAGTCTTACAAACTATAAGACGTTGTTCAGAATAAACATGAAATACATTTTTAAAAAAAAGAAAAATGGATAAAGAGTATACATTAATTTTAAGTCTATTTCCATGCCCAATTTTAATCATAATTATAGAAATAATAAAAAAGAGCTAAAACAAAATAATAATAATAAAGCGCCGTTTAATTTAAAAAATTACTCTAACCTTACAAATCCTTTTCTTGGTGGGTAATCTTTGTGGTAGACAGAATGGTTTAGGATCATCTTCTCGTCCCCGGTGTCCAGCCATGACCGCTGAAGGACGAAGTCCCGATTCTTGAGAGGAGCTGGACATGACACTACAAAGTCAACATAATAACGTTAGGTTATTTAATAATACATATTTTAATAATTATAAATTTATTAATAAACAAAAGTGCACCAGACATTAACAGATCTCCTGTTATACATTATACGAGACTAGCTCACTTTACGAGTGTCATCCTAAAAAGAAATCAATATCCACAGAGAAGAGATTACACGGTTACATGATTTTTTTATAGTAATTCCGCATATTATGACCACAATCCGCATGATGTAAATTTAGGTAAAGGGAAGTTCAAGAGCGGAAAAACTGTTACTACAAATAACATTTAAGCAAATGTTGCCTCCGCTATCCTGGCTAGAGAACTCAACTGTGCTACGACAGAGCACACTCTTCTCGTGACAAGACGCCTTAAAAATTATATTTTCTGAAATAATTGCACAACCGTAGTGTATATTATAATAAATACTAAGTTAAATAATTTTTTTAATGAATTAGTTAAAACTTGACAATATTAACCTACGCATTTATTTAACTCAGCTTAAGGGCTATATTTGTACAAAATAAGATATTCTTTGCGTACCTCCGTCATATTTGATACTAAAAAATCGGAAATGGCCAATAAAGTAAATGTTTACGTGCGCTCGTAAATTTTATTTTCGTCTCCAATCTAAGATGAAATGGTCAATAAATATATCCAAAATAAATACTAATAAATATTGATATAAGTAGATTAGCAATTGCGTGCTCAATGTATGGAATAGAGAAAGGAGAATGCCCATTCGCCTAAGAGAAATGGGCCCACAATTTTTTTCTCGAGTTTCACGATAATTTTTAGTTAATTTTGTAGAAAAATAAATCTACATTCCTTATTACCAATCAGTTTTAATTTTTTCATCCGAGTTATTGAGTAATTAGACGTTTTCTGATGCAATATTTAAGGTTATTATTATTATTATTAAAAGCCTTAATAATTGGTAATATTTATTTTTTATGTTATTAAACATTGTCTATTGATTGGGAAACAATGTTTTAATATAATTAAAATAAATTAATGAAGAAATGAAGTATTATTTTGGAATTGTTAACAAACTATTAGGTATCAAGTGGGCCCGAAAATGGATTATCCTTTAGTCCCCAAACTTATATTTTGTGGTTATGAAAACATGCGATTAGCTAAATACACAATACACTATACTGCTGCCTGCAGAAATTTTCCTGTGATATCAATTGTTTCCGTTCATGGACCGCACTTTAGCTTAACATTAGGCAGTGTTTTGTTTTGTCATAATCCCTATCTATAATTTACTCTACAGTTTTAAGGAGGAAGACTGCGGCTGTTGCCTACAGATATTTCTCTATCAATATAGTTGTCTCCACTCACAGACCGCAGTCTAAATGAACATCGGGCAGAGTGCGGCGCCCGGACTATCTCATACATAAGTAACACCTCGGTGAATAATTTATTAAGAAAAAAAAAAACAAAATAGTACTTTATTGTATTAACAATTTCTTATTTATTATTGCTCAATTGAGTATTAAAAAATAATAAAAATCATTGTTATTAATAATAAATAAAATACTAAGTCCATTCTTTATTCATGAAAATTATTCAGCTGCCGTCGTTTCAGTTACGCGACTCATTTTCTCATCTTAATATATTTGCATTTTTATTTTCCATTCCGTCTTAAATAATTGTTTTAGACTTTTCTTGTTTAACTGTTTTTTTTATTTGCACATTTATAATTCATGTTTTAAATTATCTTCTTGTTTCATTACACAAATTACTTAATACGAATTTGTTTATAATTAATAGTATTAATTTACCATGGTAAGTTTCAAAATAAAATACGGTAATTTTTATTATACTAATACGAAGATTTTTATACATTATACTTAGTAGCTTGGCATTTGACTACACCCCGCCTGATATTCTCGTTATACTCGGCTACTGTCAAGCTAATCTCGAAACCTGACTCGTTCATTTTACGGGCATTAAGTAACGTTAAGTAGCCCATTCGAAATCCTACGCTGCAGTCCATCAAACGAATTTGCAGGATACAACGGGTGTCACTCTCCAAACTAGGACGGAACTTGTGGTGTTCACTCCAAGGAATGAAGAAAAGCTCCTCAAGCCCCAACCCCAAAGTCACCCTCGAACTAGCAGTCTGCCCCTATCGCCTCCTCTAGCTAAGCTAGCAATAGACTAAATATTCCGGTCAAAGTCGAGGTTTTCCTGGGGTCGCGGGATCGCCCCCTACACGCCACAAAAAGAATCATCTCTCTCACCCCCTGGCAAGTGCTTCATAATATATGTCAGTCAGTCAGTGGTAATCGAGCTTTATATAATATGAGATACGAATCTAGCATGAAGCGGAGAGCGTACACATCCAAACTACTACAAAAAAGCGGGAATTATTTTCAAACTTTTGTTACAAAGGAACAACATTAAATAATAAAATTATTTAAGATAATATTGTTAGGGACGTAGGTAAGTGAAAAGTTTTGTACCCTTCGAAGTTTATTATTTAAATGTTTGTTTCGGTGGCCATACAAAATACCCACTAAGGGTTTATGTTGGACGTGACTAAAATTAATTGTGAGTTACAATACAACTAGGGTTGTCAACATTTTTTCTATGGCATTTTTTAGTAAGAAATTTGCGATCCACACAATATTATATTTTGATCTCAAAGCAAAAAAAAAACGTCGAATTTCGTCAAAGAAGTGAAGACTGAATAATTAAAATTATATTTAATAATATAATTTATTGACGTTGTTTTTCAAAAATGCAATTTGAATATGTAAAAACTTTTAAAAGTTTTTGTTCGCTAATTTTTGCTTTTTCCCATATTGGCTCCCCAGTGAAACTCTCTTTCAATTCTATGGAAAGCCTAAAAAAATCGATTTTATAGATTGATCCATTCATCGACTGAAATGATTATATTATTTTTACGTACTATTAATTATATTTCTTTAACAGTATGTGTGTACACAGATCCGAAATATAGTACAATACTAATAATAGTTGGCAACCCTATTGACAACACACCCCCGTTAATCAACAACAAGAAATACTAACCAGATTATGTTACAACAATGTCTTTTGTCCAAGAACATTTTGTCAGTTTACTTATCTAATTAATTTTGTAACTGTATTTAGATAAATTACTTCTTTGTCTTTTGAAATTAAATTATGATGAAAATTGACCACAAAAAAATGCAGTAATTTTTGTGTCGTGCAGACTCGAACGACTTTAGAGCGGCCGTGGTCTAGCGGTAAGACGCGTGAACTCACGATCGATGATACCCGTGTTAGAACCTCGCTAATTCTGACCGGTACCAATGTAACTTTGTTATATGTACTTTGGTCGCTTAGTGCCTATATGCGCTATTAAATAGTGGTAGGCAGACTGATGATGTTATTAGTCCAGTCTGCCGTCCTGGGGTAGTACCACCACTTTCGAATGTAACACCCGTGAAGTGAGTTTGTCGCGTTTCGGGAATAGTTTGAACTAGCCAGGTATAACTGTATGTCCTCCCAAGCCGGCACAGCGGAGGTGACTTCTGCCTGCAAAAATTTCTCTAGTAGTAATTGTTATTTTCGTTCATGGATCGCACTCTAGTTTAACATTAGGCAGCGTTGTAATAAAAAAAAAACAAAAAAAACAAAATATTACTGTTAAACACTCTGAAGACGTGACTGTATGGGCTTTGATGCCTTTGCCTTCCCAGAACGGGAGAAAAGAACCAAAAAAAAACTAAATAATTTAACTTACTAGAATAATAACCGACATCATTGTTAACGTTGATGTGACCAGCGTCCTCGGCCGAGATCATGTGAGTGTCCCACACGGACCTATATTCTGGGTCGTGCAACACGTCGTACAACGCGTCGGGCAACACGTCTTCGAATTCTGCTACTACCTGGAATAATGTACTCATTTATAGTTTTAACTTTCCAGATTAAAGAGATGTAGGCTCACTGTTGACAGTTATTAGGTAATGGGAGTTACAAAAAAGTGACCCGTGAAGAATATAACGCAAGAACTGTCAAATATAGGTCGTATAAAGCCGGCATAGCGGATAGTTCATTATTCTCTTCTCAGTTCATGCTAAATTAGGTCGAGTGCTGTGAAATTATGAAATTTGTAAAAGCTAATAATAATATCTAATCTAAGGAAACTCTACATAAGTAGGTACATTAAAATATCGAGCCAGTGTTATCCAAAGTCATAAATCATAATCGCGACCATCACCGATTTCCTGTTCGTTCAAGGGACGGCCATGGAGACCCATTTACGAGTATAACAGATTCAAGCTTCAAGCTACACGAGTATCTACCTAGCCATAATTGACTGCCTAGAAAAACTAGGACGAAACGAGCTAGGTAGCCTAGCTTAGAAAGAGTTCGTGGTTTCTAAAATCTAAAAAAATACTTAATACGATAAAAAATCGTTGAAGAAAATGTTGCTCTTAAATTTTTAATTGTTTACTAAGTTCGATTCCCAGCTGAAAGAAAATTGATTGAATTTAGTCGTCACCTTAATTTTTATTGAAAATAAAGGAACGTTTTTATTTGACTAAATTTTGCTGTTTTAAATATTTTTCCAGTTATGTTTGGTTTGTTCTTTCTACTTTCGTTCTAAATAAAGATTAAAATTATGGTAAACATTATATTAATAATACTAATAAAATATAAAGTAATTAGAAATATTTTCTCAAATCCTTAAACTTAGGTTGTATAGTAGTTTTTCATTTTGCATTTTATACAAAATTTTAGTTCTGTTTGTTTCATATTTTGAAGCGCTTCTAAAAGCAGGGAATGTCGTGAATTCTAAATGCAACTCTGTAAACTTTGCCTACATCATTAAACACTACTGCCAAGGGTTGGGCAGATTCTATGGTTCTTTCATGGAAAAACTGAGCGTAATTATTTTACACTTCCGAGGTTTTAAAATTTAGGTACATTATATTGTTAATTTTTAAACAAAGCTTACCTAATTAATTTTTAATCTAATTACTGTGTTAATTAGAAAGTCAGCTTCTAAAAGTAATGCAAAGTAAAGCTTGCTACTTAGTATTTTTTATGTCGGACAACTCGAAAATAGTAATTAGTTAGTAATTATTGTGGTGAAAAAACCCAGGGCGGCAGTTACTGAATGTAGCAGACTTAAAACTTATACATTCATTTCTATCACTTTTCTTGTCTATTAGACAGCCAATAGAAATAGCCAATGTATTATTGCATCACAATTTGAATAACTTTTTATATTAATATAATTTATATAAAATATAAAATAAAAACATTGATTAACTCTAGTTTACTAAGTGTTGCGATGAAAAGATAAAAAAGAGGAATTTCGACACGGTCGCGTAAAGCACCGTTCCTCTGTAGTTTAGTGGTCAGAACATCAGAGGACGGGTTTCGACCCCAGCTCGGGTTATTGTGCTTGTATTCACTTTTTCTATTCAATTTTAATCCTAACAAATTTAGTTTAATCAATTAAACTAATTAAATAGATTTAATTTTATTACTTCTACGAACAATTTTCCTTAGCAACTTTTACCTATAAACTAAGTACTTTCATTTATTTATGACAATCAATATGCATAAGGTATATTTCATTTAAAAAATCGTTAATATATTTCAAAAAATGAACGTGGGGAAAAACGTGTTAAAATCTTGGTTGAAACGTTGTAATTCCGTAAACAAACAGTTTAAATATCCTTTCAGCAGAAAGTAAAATAAATGTTTACTTTTATTTTGTAGTGTTTACTCAGAAAATCAATAGTCCCTACTATATTGTATGAGTTTAACAAGTGGTTTTCAGTTCGCTGCTTTTCCCCTTTTCTTAATATTGTATCAAAGTGAGTGGGAGATGAAAATGCGACCAAGCGAGAGAACTAAGAGGCTTCCATTGATGAATAAGAGTTTATTTAAAGATCAAAAGGAAACCTTGACAGTTCTGAGTGCTCCGTGTGCCGCGTCCTCGGCCCAGACCTTAACCCCATCCTTTTCATATTCCAACGACCACCCTTCGAATGTCGATAGAAGGTCCTTTAATGTTTGGAAGTCTTTGTCATCGGCCACGCGGGCTTCTCCGCGGGCCCAACCCGAACCGCGAACCATTCGCTCGCGACCATACCCGCGCGTCCACTACGGCAAGTCAGCCGTTCCTTCCGATTTCCACCTAACCCCCGTCCTCGATGGAGTGTACGCATGCGCAGGAATCCCGCGCCAATGCGTTTCATGTGCGTTCAAGTTACTTGCATGGCTTTTCGTACTTGCATAATGAACCTTATTGTGAACATTTAAGGTGTAATGGCTATAGTTGAAATTTAAAGCGTGAGATAAGTAAATCTGTTTTAATAGGACACCAGCTGTAAGGAACAATAAAAGTAAATAAAACTCACACGTCTAGTTGTCTTAACTGACTAATTTATTTTTCTTGTTGCAAATTGAAACTAAATAGATATTCTTCGGATATGAATTTATATTAACTTTATTAGACACTCAATTTATTTACATATATAAAGGAAAAAGGATATGTTTGCTTGAGTATTAAATATTGTAGTTAAAATATGAACTGAAAACTATTGCGAGATATTAAATTGTAATGATGATTGCAAAAAAAAAAGAAAAGAATTTTGTCAATTAGATAAAAACCCAACTGCAAAGTAGAGACTGGCTAGTATTAATTGTTTTGTTGAAAAAATCACTGTCCACAACCCAGTAATAGCTGTGGCCAAGCAGTCGTGCGCAAAGCAGAGGGTTGTAGGTTCGATCCCACTTTAGCTCAGGCTGCGATGTGCGTATATTTTTCTGTTCGGTTTTCAGAACGTAATCTATCTTCTTTTATCGAAATCAGCGGTTTAGGCGAGAAAAATAACAAACAGAGTTACTTTCACATTTATATATTAGTATAGAAATACAGATTATATTAATTAATATTCCAATAAAATTAAAATTATTGATTTAAAACACTCGTGCGACTTTAAATTAATTGTTGCTGCAAGAGCCGATGTCGGGAAGCGATTTCCCCTGGCATTTGTTACGCCATCCATACCAAGCCATGAAATTATGACGACGATATACTTTTTTAGCGCAGGCAGCCGCTTTCGTTATGTCATCAGTTGTTACATCTTAAAAATAAAATAAAGAAATATTCGTTAAGAAATTCAACGCTCAAATTTCTACAAGCATAGCCTCCGCTAAGCCGACACGAGATAAATGTGCGCCATGCACATTGACAGTGCCCACATCTCTCGTTATGTACTGCTCTGGCTGTCTACCTACCATTCTTTAATAGAGCGACCGTAATACATTTTTTTTATTGTAGCTCGGCATATGACAACACTCCGCTTGATGTAAATTGCTACTATAGAGAAATCTCTACGAGCAGCAGTTGCCTCCGTTATGCCGGCCTGAGGAGACGAGTAAGCACCATCTTAAGTGACAGTGCACACTCCTCTCGCTATACATGGCTACTTTCAAACTGCTCCCGAAAAGCGACAAGGTCACTTCACGGGTGTTACTTTCGAAAGTGGTGGTACTGCCCCAGGACGGCAGACTGGGCAAATAATAATCATCTGTCTGCCTACCACTCATTCATTACATTACTCTTTCATCACATATAACATAATATCATTAGTGCCGGTCAGAATTTAGCTAGATGAGACGGGTCTCATAGATTGTGAGTGCGATCCTCGATGTTTTACCAATAATTAATTAGTCGATTTAAATGTTTTATTTAATGTGGGCAGTGTCGAATAAATTTTTAGGCAAACTTGGGTTTTAATTTTAATTTTTTATTAGTATCTCAGCGTGTGACCACACTCCCCCTGACGTCCTGTTAAAGTGCAGTCCATGAACGGGAATAACTGCTACCACATTGCAGACGGTATTTGCCTCCGCTATGACGGCTTGAGAAGACGAATGTGGGACACATGGTCCAAGTACATAGGTACGGCGTAAAGTGAGATTTCTTTACCAATCAGATAATATTATTCGGTGATATTTAAAAAAAACGTACCGGCACAAGTAACATCACAATCTTTCCCAGCAGTATTAGTATTGCTGCACCAATATTTGTCATTAATCTGGAAGAGGCCGTAGTCCCTGGAGCCATTCTTATTTACTTTGCCGATCTTGTGTGTCTTACGAGAACTCTCTGCTTCAATAAGACATACCCCTGAGAAAAAATAATAACTATAATTTATAATCGAAAAATTTAGAGCGGCCGTGGTCTAGCGGTGAGACGCGTGAACTCACGACCCGTGTTCGAACCTCGCTAAAACCAGTACCAATGTAACAATGTTATATGTACTTTGGTCGCTCAGTGCCTATAGAAACTATTAAAGAGTGGTAGGCAGACTGATGATGGTAATTTGTCCATTCTACCGTCCTGGGGTTGTATAACACCCGTGAAGTGACCTTGTCGCGTTTCGGCAATAGTTTGAAAGTAGCCAGGTATAACGAGAGGAGTGTGCACTGTCAATCTGGATGGTACATGCTCGTCTCCTCAAGCCGGCATAGCGGAGGCAACTGCTGCCCGAACAGGTTTCTCTGTAGTAGCAGTTGTTTCCATTCATGGACCGCACTCTAGCTTTACATCAGGCAGTGTTGTCACAAGCCGAGCTACAATAAAAAAAATCAGGACAAGCAGCAGATATATAAAGCGTAAATCTCTATGACTCACTTTTCTAATATATATAGCTTAGAGACAAAGGAGAATCAATGCTCAAAATTATTTTCCAAACACTACTTTGCAACTAATTTCCGCTAATCAATGTTAGTGAGGGTAGGTACACACTACAGTCACATCAACTCTGATGCCATTCCCGCAAAATAACGCTTAATAATTTTAAATGAATGAATGCCCGTCTGTTCTTTATGTAAATAAACATTGACTATTAATTAGTAAACGATGTGTAGATAATTGAATATTACCTAATAATGAAATAAGATAATAATTAATAATATTTTGGAATATTATTATATCAACAATCGACGTTGAAATGAAAAGGCCTCGCGAAGCCGGGGTCACCGATGTCTAGGTTCGGCCTCGTGCCTGAGGTAGCCTCGCAAAACTGGTGTTTAGCCCCGCCACTGATTATAGGGATCATGTAGCTCAAAAAGAGGTAGCAATTCCTTTATAAATTAGCGCTTATATATTCATATCTTCGTTTAATATGTAACGTTTAAGTATAACTTATAAAGGAATCTAATTCGAGTCTCTCATATAAGACCATAGTAGACAATTCCCGGGACGAGACGAGATACCTCAGTGACGACATGTCGAACTCGTGACTCAATATAATTATGTAGAAAAAGAAAATACTTGCAGTCTGCCAATTTATCTTCTGGAAATTCTTGTTTCCGTAATTCTTTCACTAAGTCACATCTGCTGATATCTTTAGCAACAGTTGAAGCGAAAATAATCACCAAGACTACCAAAAACATTGCAATTTTCGCCATCGTTGAAGAGATTTGAGACCACAGTTTGAGAACTGTATGCTGGTAGAACAGATGCGTGTATTTATATGAGCAAATATCGATAAGGAAATCGGCGAATATACTGGGAACGGGGAATCCTGCAATCTTTTGACTTTGGTATTCTTGAACTTTCCGGGGATTTAATTAATTTTTATTGAGATGTCTTGTAAACAATAAATTACATATCATTATCTTTTTTATGTTATAGTTCGGAAGTGACGACAGTCCGTCCGAAGAGCAGTCTATAAGTGATAAACAACTGATAAAACCACAGATAAATAAACTTTTCTTGTAGGTATAATACTGTTACTTTCAAGACGATCCCGAAATGCAACTAAGTAGGTCATTTACCCTTGAAAAAGGCCCATTCATATTGTGCTAGTTACAAAAATAATTTTACTGCCTACCCTAAGCTTCTCACCATATCACTAATAATTTTCGCCAAAACCACTACCGAAGTTTTCTAGCTTTACATCAGGCAGTGTTGTCACATGCCGAGCTACAATTGAAAAAAAAAATCGTTTCACGTTCGTATAGATAAAAATTATGGATGTTAAGGTATGCAAGGGCCAAGATAGGTAAAAAATAAGCCACAGATAATTTAAAACAATATTTATTACACAAACAAAAATCTAGATGAAATGTATTGCGTATTTATTAGTAATTAAGAATATGATTTAATAGTAATAATATTATTTTACAAATAATGTTAGACAAAATAACTATAAAATAAGCGTTTTGAGTTTATTTTCAATATCATTTTCCACATCAGCTGCTTTCTTGAGAAGAGCTTCAGAGAACGTTTTCAACTGGAACAAATTGTATGAACTTTAAAAAAGGTCAAATATTTATCTATAAACACGTAATACCTACATTATTATTAGATGTAAATACAAGAATATACATTGTTATCATTAAAATAAAATATGAAAAAAAAATCAGGGTTGACTGCCATGCCTGATGTTAAGTTTGCAGGCAGCAGTCACCTATGCCGGCTTCAGTAGACGAATGTCCAAGTCGACAGGACATACGTTATACTTGGCTACATCCACACAGATATCGAAACACAACTAGATCATGTCCCCCAATAAATAAAATCAGTCTGCTGATGACTCTTCTGCCTTTTATTTACCTAGGGGATAGGGAAATGGGTGTGTAAAGATAATGTAATGTACTAATTTAAATATTACCTCATTTTGTATTTGCCCCTTCAAATCATTCAGTTCTTTTATTCCTTTTTGCCGTTCAACTTCGTGTTCGTGCGTTTCTTTTTGTATCTGTTTCACTCTTACTATTGCCTTCTCGCTCTGTTCACGACATCTTTTGTCAGTCTGCTCCGCTTCTTCTAATGTACTAAAAATATTGTTATTTTTTATGTGACATATCCAGTAGTACACGCAAAAAGTGAGTTTCCGCCAATCAGAGGGCTGAACGGTGATTTCAATTCACGCACTCACCGCGTCAAGTGAAAACTCTCCACCAATAGGATTGCTTTGATTTTTTTTGTGGGAGTCAAAACAATATTGTTTTATGGGTGAAAAGTTAGAAAGAAATTAAAACCACTCTTATATGGGAAAAAAATATATAAATACCTAACAGCCATAGCCCGTTGTTCTTGTCTTTTAGCGCGATGTTCGGCACACATTTTAGTATTATCCCGTCGTGCTTGTTGTAGTTCAGATAATTGTGCACTTAAATCTTTTAACTCCAACTGTACCATACCGAGTTCGCCTTCTACTTCGTCCGGAGAATTCTCTAAACATTCTAATTCTCTAAAACATAATACAAATAAATTAATACATATGTACAAACAACAAATTGTGTTTTTTTAGTAAAATATTATCTAATATTACTAATTTAGAGACGTCCACCCATTTCCTCACAAAAAAATTAATAAAAATTTGCAATTTTTCATAAAACAAGAAATAAAAATAAGAAATCTTTGGGAGTCATAGTAACACAAAAAAGAGGGGTAGGTTGATATTATTAATATTTATTTTATATGCGATAACATTTATAAATATCAAGTTTTATAATCAGCAACAATTTGACACTGGCAAACAATTACAATGCCATGACAAAAAGAAGAAATAAGACACCCTAAACTGAAACAATAAATCTATTAACAAACATGAGTGTACACTGTCGACCTGGACGGCTATAGTGGAGGTGACTGCAAATCCGTCAGTAACTTAAATATTAAATCTTTTATTATTATCAATAAACATGAGTGTGTACTGTCAACTACAATACACGTTTGTCCCCTTAAGATAGCATAGAGGAGGTGACTGTTGTCTTCATTCATGGACCACACTCTAGCTTAGCAGGTAGATTATGATGACCCCAGTCTGGTTGGTTTGACAATATTATCTTTTAAAAATTAACCAGTTAAAATTTAAACAAAATAGGTATTTTAAAACTCACTTCAGGGATTCAGATAATCGAGCGATTTCATGTAAAAGATTATTAGCGGCATCCAAATTAGGTTTGATATTTTGCAAATTATTACACGCAGTTTCCTTTTGCACCAACGTCTGTTTTAGAGATCCCAATTTTTCTTCGGCTTCTTGCACATTTTGTGCTGCCTGTTCAGCCTGTGCCCTTATATCATTTGCGTCATATACCCTTAGGGCGCGTTTTCGAGAAACTTCGCTCATTAACGCATCTCTATGGGCCCGTTTTTGTTCAACAGACATTTCAAGTTGTTGATTCTCTTTTAATACCACTTCTAATTCCTGTTTCTCCTCATCATGAGCTTCCTTCTCATGTTTTAATTCTTCTTCAAATTGTTTTATGTCGTGGTCTATCTGAAATTGTTTAATATACAATCGCGTGGATAATTGTTGTGATCTTTGTTTTATACTAAATTTACTCTATTTCCTGTGATTAATTATGTGTAATTTTATATCTTAAGCTAATCTAATTTGTATTTAAACTAGTCATAGGTATGTTTGTATTGTATTTGTAATATTATTATATTGTATTGTAAATGACGTGCCAATATGTAACGAGCATGTTACACCGGCCAATCAAAAAATAAATAAATAAATAAATAATTTGGCCTATTTTTTCGTCACACTTCAGAGATTTGCAATGTATACCTTAGTTATGTTTTAATAGTATTAGGCGTTACTTTGCAGAAATCAAAAAAAAAATTTTACAAACAACTTTGCAACTAATTTCCGCTAATGAATGTTAGTGACCCTTCACCCACAGTCCACGTGGCATCCTCAGGAGACGTCCAGTGGACGGTCCCAGGTATTTGCACGTTGGTGAAGGGCTTAACATTGACAGTTGATGTGACTGTGTACCTACCCTAACATTGATTAATGCAAAGTAGTTGTACAGTAGTGTTTGCATAATAATTTTGCTTAGTTATGTTGTAAAGATCAAAGGGGAGGCCAGCAGCGAAACACAAAATGTAGATAAAACAAAAGTTACTCAATGAGATCCGTGTTCGAACCTCGCTAAATCCTGATCAGTCCAATGTAACTTTGTTATATATACGTTGGTCGCTCAGTGCCTATACGCACTATTAAAGAGTGGTAAGCAGACTGATGATAGTTATTAGCTCAGTTTGCTGTCCTGGGGTAGAACCACCACTTTCGAATGTAACACCCGTGAAGTGACATTGTTGCATTTCAGGGATAGTTTGAAAGTAGTCAGGTATAACGAGAGGAGTGTGCACTGTCAATCTAGATGCACATTCGTCTCCTCAAGCCGGCACAGCGGAGATGACTGCTGCCTGTGGATTAATCTGTAGTAGCAATTGTTTCCGTTCATGGACTGTACACCAGCTTTACATCAGACGGAGTGTTGTCATATTACGAGCTACAATAAAAAAATAAATAAACAAAATTGACAAAAGCAATTTACTGTTCTAATATTTTTATTACAATACACACAATAAATATTTCAACATTTATTGTTTAACCAATTTTTGTGTATTTGCGCCAATTATTTTTGAACACATCTACACTTAGGTGGGCAATAATCAATTTCATATATATAGTTTACCTCTTCCAGCCTTTTGGAGCGCTCGCCTTTCTCTGTAGCTTGTTCATTAAGAAGTTCTTGAAGTTTAGTTTTTTGTTCTTCTAAAATATGTACCTGACAACACATTGTTTTATTATTATTCTTATAGAAGATTAATTAAAAATAACATTGTAAGTTTCTCAGGATATTTTAACGTAAATGAGCTAAGTGCTAAGCTAAGTCCCTGAGGTTGTTTTAAATTCCTTAGTTTCCCATAGCACCGTGCTTGTGCTATCAGTCTTATTACTTTAACATCTGACTTAACTAAAAAAATTAACTAAAAATCATCGTTAAAATCGAAAAAAAAAATTATGCGCCCCTTTCTCTTAGGCGAATGGGCATTCTCCTTTCTATTATTATTATTGACTATTGCCGGAAGCGAGTGTTATGTCAGGGTGTGTGGTAAGTGGCGTTCCGTTGTCTCTGCCTTGTATTGTTGTATTATTGACTATATATTTTTAATTATATAACTTTCTGTGAATTCTTATTGCTCGTTATTTTCTACTTAGGTATCTGTAAACACTGTGATTCTACTTAATAAATGAATAAACAAACCTCTTCACGTTTCTGAAACATATTCTCCTCAAACGGTTCAATCTCCTGTAGTCTTTCTTCGTTAAATAACATAAAATTAAGTAACATACACAAAACATAACGAGACGTCGCTACTGTTGGCTGGAGAAAATAAGCTATAGAAATATTTGGTCCATCAACTGAAGGAATAATGGAAAATAAATGGCGTACTACTCGAGTCATGTTTATGATTGGAAGAAGGTCCCAGTAGTATGGAGTGTGTTCATCACGTTCTTCTTCAGGGGGTGGCTGTAAAATATACCACATTTATAATTATTTCCCTGTAAATAGTTGTGTGTAGATATTTTTAGAAAATAAGACAAAATATCACTATTGCGTGATACCCACAGGGGTATCCTAATTGAGGTCAGGTCATTGTATTTATTGAATAATATACGTATACTCACAGAAACAACCACATCACAATCAATTCCAAGCCTATCGAAAATTTGAAATAGTGCGCGAACAACCAACTGAGGTTCTTTAAGGTCTGCAGACTTAAGAGTGAATTGTGGAAACTCTTCGTTCCAATTCCTGATGAAATTCTCCACTGAAACAGCGAAACACTGAGTTTTAGATGCCGCTAGTTGTCGAGCGTTAGGTTATGATTGGAGTCAAGTTGTATTAATAAATAATGAGTAATCTATTTACCTTCATTCATAATTATAACGATTTTAAAAATTATTTCACAAAAAAGATACAGTTCAATATTATGATAAAGAAAACAATTAACACAACACAAACGAATAACGGACGCCAGAGACAATTAACGGACGCTTTTTGAAATAAACTCTTTTCCAAGTTGGTAGTGGTTGGTAGTGTTGTACGTACTAAATTGACATTTGTTTCAAGGCAAAGAAATTGGAATACAATAGAACACATGTTGAAAATAGCACAGAAAATCTATAGTCTGCACTCTTTTAACTCACCAAATACTGAATGCAAAATTATGAGACAGATATATACGTGACAAGACAGGCTAAAATTGAAGTGTCCAGTTTTGAGG
Source organism: Tinea pellionella (assembly GCA_948150575.1). Classification (NCBI taxonomy): domain Eukaryota; kingdom Metazoa; phylum Arthropoda; class Insecta; order Lepidoptera; family Tineidae; genus Tinea; species Tinea pellionella. The sequence continues at coordinate 7,081,764 of OX411252.1, forward strand.
CAAATGCATAGATTATAGACTGTTGTATAGAAGTAAAATAGGGATGTAGTCAATACGTATATCGAGATGTAAATGTAAGCATTTATCGACTCTTCTATTTACTCTATGGCCAATTTTTTAACACTTATTATTTATAAACTAGTTATTTAATTTGTAGCAGTTGTAGAAAGATGACATACCAATTTTAAAAAGTCTTATCAGCTATAATATCAGTGATAATTATAAAAACTGGACAGAAAAAAAGACCTGTCCAGCGGTAGACGGCGGTGGACTCACGGTTGATGAGACCCGTGTTCAAATCTCACTAAAATTCTAACCGGTAGTGCCCAAGCACTATTCAAAGAGCGGTAGGCAGACTGACGATGGTCCCATATTAGGCCGGTCTGCCGTCCTGGGATAACACTATCACTTTAAAGTGTAACATAGTCGTATTTCGGGATCAGCTTGGAAATTACCGGATGTAACGATAGCACTGCCAACCAAGATGGCGTACATTCGTCTCGCACTATAACTTAACATCAGGCGGAGTACTATCATACGTCAAGCTACTATAACCGGCATTGTCTACCTACGCATAACGTCAGAGGTATTTAGGTAGTCGTGAATAAAACTATTTCTCAATCAAAATCAGTATATTTAGAAAACTCTTGGATTGGTGGAACTTGATTGTTTAAAGCTGTTAGGAGCAAAATGCTACGAACAAAGTCTAGAGTGTTTTGTCCATATAAACTCCAATGATTTTTATCAAATTATTTCTTAATAATTCATCTCTCGAAAATCTAAGACAATAATAAATATTATTAATAACAACAATAATATGTAATGTAAAACACCCATATGTAATAAAAAAAGAATAATTTAAAATATCGATATCCGTCTAGGACATGAAATAATATAAAAAAACAACACTAACATAACCTATAAAACGAATGTTTAATTTTTAAAATAAGACGGTTTTATTGATAACATTTATTGTCTACAAATAAAATGTAATATGAGAATAACTGCTCACCAAAAATTATACTAAATTAGAAGAGTTAATATCTTAGAAATACTCAAAAACTTTTTAAGAATATTTACCGGTGAAAACTCGTAAATTCCTCATTATTTTCTTTACAAGAGGTATGTGAACGGCAACCTAGTACTATACAAGCCATAACAATTCACAATATTAAAAATTAAAGAAATAACTTAAGAAATAAACAATAAAAAATACAAAATAACGAAACGACACAAACGTAAACAAACCCAAATGAAACCCGACTAAAAAAAGAAGTGTGTCAAACTGTGGATTTTAGAACAAAATTCGAAGTTTTTTTAAAGTAGTCGGTTAATGCAAAAATAATGACCAGAATGATGACCAACTACTACAAAAATGATGACACTTCAAGGAAAAAAAAGGCAACAAAAGCATTTCTATCTCTTTTTGTTGCATTTAATATCCTGGTAAGCTAAAAGAGCATAGAGTATCTGTTTTCTGCTGCTCCTTTGACGTGGCTTCTATTATATTCCAATTTCTTTGTTTCAAGGCTTATTAGAGTTGCATCCAAATTATTCCGAATACTATTTTTCATACGATTTCATTTATTTCTTTTTATGGCATTATAACAATCTACCAGTATCAATGTATGTGTAGTTCTCAAATAAATCGATTTATCTTCTATAATAACTAGTAAATGATTCTACAATCTTATAACATAATAGAAAAGCTAATTGGGCTTATTTGAAATAGTCCTACTTCTTTCTTTTTTAGAGATGGGTCGTTGACGATTTTTCGTTATCGAAACGAAACCGTTTACGTGAAATGATTAACCGGTTGAAAAACTAGTTGACATTATTAACTGGTTTAGATGAACGTTGACTAACTTCGTTGAACTAAGCAACGGTTGCACGTGGTTATTAGAACAAAAATTAACTTGTTGACGTTATTTCAACTTACAAACGATTACAAAAGCAATTTTTTTTTTAATTACGATTTATTCGATATAATTGACTACTACTACACTTGTACATCACTGGCAATAAGAACGTCACTATTGTTGTCACGTGACTTCACAGATTCGTGACTTCTTCCTCCTGTATCTTAGCGCTGCTGTGTGCTTAATGTAAAATACATTATTATAATAAATATAAGTTGTTTCCTTCATAGAAACGATCACTCGTTTCGTCAGGTTATGTGCCCAGACATGTTTAAAGTAAAAAATGTCAAGTGGAGCAACTTTTAAAAGGTAAAAGATAAAAAATCTAAAAAGTCAGTGCTTACTGCGTGATATGAAAAATGGCGTCGTATAAGATTGAGCCGCTAACACGCAATAATTATGATACTTGGAAATTACAAGCTCAGGCTGTCCTTATAAAAAATAACTTGTGGGATTATGTAAACGGAGCAATTGCAAAGCCCGAAAATTGTGAAGAAAAAATTGAGTGGCAGAAATGTGACGCGAGTGCAAAGGCAGATTTAATGTTAGTGATCGCGCCGTCCGAATTGAAGCAAATAAAAAACTGTCAGTCATCGAAAGATATATGGGACACTTTAAATAAAATCTACCAAAGCAGTGGTCCAGCCCGAAAGGCAACCCTATTAAAAAAGCTCATACTAACCAAAATGAGTGCAGATCAAGATGTACGAACACACTTGAATATGTTTATGGACACGGTAGACAAACTATTAGAAATGGAGATTAAAATAAATGAAGATTTATTAAGCATCATGATGTTATATAGTTTAAATGCATCATACGAAAATTTTCGAATTGCTATAGAAACCAGGGATATGTTACCCACGCCTGAAGATTTAAAAATTAAGATGATTGAAGAAAGCGAAGCCCGAGGCAAAGACTCCAACCAAAGTGAGGGAGCATTTTATAACAAAAAGAAGGTACATGCACATAAAAATAGTCCATACTGTAAAATTTGTAAGAAAAATGGACACACAACATTTAATTGTTATAAAAATAAATATAAAAATAATTCAGATAATAAAACAATATATAAAAATAATAATGAACACAGTGGTACGAGTTCGACTTATCTTGCAAAAGAAACTTGTTTATCTACAAACTTAAATGTGAAAAATAAAAATATATGGTGTTTGGATAGCGGCAGTACTTCGCATATGTGTTCAGATGAAAGAAAATTTGTTGAAATGGATGACTCAAACTGTGTGTCTCTACAGTTAGCATCCAGTAGTCAAACAGCACCTGTGAATGGTAAAGGTACAGTTAAAATTTCAATAAAACAAAATGATGATATAAATTTAATAAATACTTTACATGTACCAAATCTTACAACTAACTTGTTGTCTGTATCTAAATTTACTGATAAAGGATTGAGTGTAATATTTACAAAGAATAAAGCTATTATAAAGCATCCCAAAGGAAAAACTGTAATGAAAGCGAACAGAAAGAACAACCTTTATTATGTAGAAGAATTAAATAATTATTCAGAAGAATTTTGTAATCAAATATATGATAATGAAATGAATATATGGCATAAAAAACTTGGTCATCTAAATGAGAATGATTTAAAAATATGTTCGAGAAAGGAATTTTTATCAGGGTTGAATTTTAACCTAAAATCAAAACTAAATGATTGTGAAACGTGCATCAAAGCGAAAATGACACGTTTACCCTTTCCTATCAAGAATGCCATTACCACAAAGGACCCGTTGGAAATAATACACTCGGATGTGTGCGGCCCCATGAGAACAACTACAAATGGAGGAAACCGTTATTTTGTAACCTTCATAGACGATTATACGAGATATACAAGAGTATATTTTATGTCACAAAAGAATGAAGTATTAAAATATTTTAAAGAATTCAAGACTGAAGTTGAAAACTTCATGCAAAAGAGAATCAAAAATCTTCAAAGCGACAATGGTATTGCAGAATATTGCAACATTGAGTTCAGTAATTATCTTAAAAATTGTGGCATTAAAAGACGTTTATCTGCACCATACACACCCCAACAAAATGGAGTGGCAGAGCGTAAAAATCGTACTTTATTAAATAAAGCCCGTTGTTTGTTAATTGAAGCAAATTTTCCTGAAGTATTCTGGGCAGAAGCCATCTTTACAGCTAATTATTTATGTAACAGAACACCTACAAGTGCATTTAAAAATGATGACACACCATACAGAAAATGGGTTGGTAAAACACCATCGGTGAGGCATTTCCATATATTTGGATCTAAAGCTTTTATATTAAATAATAATAAAAATAAAGGTAAATTTACGCCGAGAGCGTTAAAAGGAATATTTATGGGCTATTCAGAATCATCAAAGGCATATAGAATTTGGGTGCCAGAATATAAAAGAATTGAAATAACTAGAAATGTTAAAGTTATAAATAAAATGTACTATGAGAATAAAAATGAGGAAACACTCCTTCCCAATAATGATAATGAAAAATATGTAGAAATCTTAACTGATTCTAATGTCAACAATAATAAAGAAAATAATATTAATAAAAATACAATTGAAGAAAATGATGATAATGAGGTTAATATTAATGAAGAAGAAAATACAAATGAGGTTGACATAGATGGGAAAAGTACTCAATATGAGACTGAATATTTAGATGATGATTTTCTAGATTGTGAAAATGAACCTAAAGTAACAAGGTTTGGAAGGAATATAAAAATACCAAATAAATACAATGAATATGGCATGACATGCTATTGTGATCATGAAGAAATAAAAGATGAAAGTATATGGGAAGAAGCAATAAGAGAAGAAATTGAATCTCATTTAAAGAATAATACTTTCAAGATAATACCTAAAAGGGATGAATATTCAATAATAGACACAAAAATGGTTTTAAAAGATAAAATTGGTATTGATGGAAAAGTAATAAGAAAAAAGGCTAGACTGGTAGCAAGAGGATTTAGTCAAAGACCTGGAATGGATTATTGTGAAACATTTGCGCCAGTTGCTAAATTAAGTTCAATTAGAACTCTAATAGCTAAAGCTATTCAAGAAAATTATAAAATTAGACAGATAGATATAACTACTGCATTTTTAAACGGGGATATAAAAGAAGATATATACATAAAAATACCCAATATGCTAGAAAAATATTTAATGAATATAATGCTAAAAGAAAGTTCAAATGATAACTCACTATATTTAAAGGCGAAATATATGTTAGAAGAATTAAGAAAAACAAATAAGGATAAAATATGTAAATTAAATAAGGCTATATACGGTCTAAAACAAGCCGGAAGGCAATGGTTTATTAAGCTTGATAATAAATTAAAAGAATTGAATTTTGAAGCATCAACAGCTGATCCTTGTATTTACACCTCAATGATAGGGGGAGATCATATGATTATTTGTATATATGTTGATGATATACTCATAGCTTGCAAAAATGAGAATAAAATAAATATGATAAAAGAAAAGTTAAAGAAAAACTTTGAAGTTAAAGATTTAGGACAATTAAAATATTGTCTAGGCATTCAATTTGATTATGAAAATGATACTATAAGGATGTCACAAACTAATTATATTAATGAGATTTTAAATAAATTTAATATGAATGATTGCAAAGCTGTGAAAACACCAATGGAAACTAAATTGGTATTAAATAAAATAGAGAAAAAGGATGTTAATATACCTTATCAGAACCTTATTGGTGCATTGATGTATTTGTCTGTTGCGACCAGGCCAGACATATCACATGCTGTGAGTTATCTCAGTCAATTCAATGACTGTTATGGAAATGAACATTGGTTAGCAGCCAAAAGAGTATTACGCTATTTACAAGGCACAAAACATTTGAAGTTAACATTTAATAAAATAAAAGAGCCTATGTTAGCTTATGCTGATGCAAATTGGGGTTCATGTCAATTAGATCGCAGATCATATACTGGATACTGTTTTAAATGGAGTGGATGTATAGTAAGCTGGGAGGCAAGAAAGCAGAAAACTGTAGCACTCTCAACGGCTGAAGCCGAATATATGGCCATGACTGAATGTGCAAAAGAAGCTTTACATCTGAAACAATTGGGGAGGTGTCTCTGGTGACAGCTATCTTTTTTACATATTTTTTAGATAATATAGATTAATTTAGTCGACACGTGTTTCTGGAAAACTTTTGTAATTGCTTTGTTCTTTTTTTATTAATTTTTAAAAATTGCGATCGTAATATTGGCAAACCTGAGGATTCGTTCGGAACTAAACCATTGCCAATGAACAAAAAAAAAATCGTTTGTCAAAAGTTCAAACAAAACTTTTGATTTTTAAAAGTTCCTGTTAATTAAAACATCGTGTTTATAGTGTAGTTTTGTTTTAAAAATTACAATAGTTATTCGTATAAAACACTGTTATTGTTAGGAAACACAAACAAAAGATATTTGACAAACTTGTGAGGCGACAACCATAGACAACATAATAATCTACAAAACTGTTAGGTTGGTACTTTGTATTCTATCTTGTCAAACGGTACGAAAGTCGAAGTGAAAGGTCGAAGACGGTCATTACAGTTTTTCAAATATCTCCTCGATTTTTAAGTATTTTCAGACGAGAATCAAAAAATTCTTCTAATTGAAGTGATATCTCGAAATGGTTTTCGATTCACCATGGGTTAGTTTTTTTGGACCTTGCCCATTATTAAAGGACATGAATAATGAGCAGGAATATATTAATATACTAAATGATAATCAAGCTGCTCAAAGATTATCTATAAATCCAATTATCAGTTCGAAGTCAAAACATATACATATAAAGCAACACTTCATACGTCAAGCTGTCGAAGAAGGAAACTGACATCTTTACAAAAGCTTTAACAACTGAAAAATTCATAAAATGTCGAGAAGAACTCGGACTGAGTGCCTAATACTAGATATTTTTATATAAGAAAATTAATCTAGTGATATACACGTGAGGGGGAGTATTCGATATAATTGACTACTACTACACTTGTACATCACTGGTAATAAGAACGTCACTATTGTTGTCACGTGACTTCTTCCTCCTGTATCTTAGCGCTGCTGTGTGCTTAATGTAAAATACATTATAATAATAAATATAAGTTGTTTCCTTCATAGAAACGATCACTCGTTTCGTCACGATTTATTTTGATTTTATAGTTAAATTAAATAGAAAAAAATATATACAAATTAAATATTTAAAATGCCAAAAATTAATAAGCTTGTAGGTTTTTTGGCAGCCATCTTGAGACGTCAGGTTATCTGTTTTGAATTATTTTCCTTAACTTGTGTTTCTTCGAGTGTTAATGCGTAATAATGGTGGATTATTAACCATTAAGTGTGAACGCGCGTGAATGTGGGCAAACAATTCAAATGAAGAGAACCTGTGTTTCCATTTTCCCTCCAAAACTCCGTAGAAAGTTTCAGTAAGGATTCTACCACTTTACTGGAACAATTTTTGACTTGACTGAGACTTGACCTGACTGTTTGGTGTGATGAATGAGTTTTTTTTTTTTATTGAAGCTCGACATGTGACAACACTCCGCCTGATGTAAAGCTAGAGTGCGGTCCATGAATGGAAACAACTGCCACCACAGAGAAATCTTTACGGGCTGCAGTCGCCTCCACTATGCCGGCTTGAGGAGACGAGCATGTACCATCTAGATTGACAGTGCACTCTCCTCTCTTATACCTGGCTACTTTCAAACTATCCCCGAAACGCGACAAGGTCACTTCACGGGTGTTACATTCGAAAGTAGTGGTACTGCCCCAGGACGACAGACTGGACAAATAACCATCATCAGTCTGCCTACCACTCTTTAATAGTGCCTATAGGCACTGAGCGACCTGAGTGATTGTGATGCGCAATATTTGATGTAAAAACGTTTACTTTGACACCATTGAGATAGGCGCAAACCCCATACATTTGACATGAAAAAGCCGTAGGCCGATTCAAACGATTTGACAATGTCAATCCTAGTGTTGCCGGTATAGTTAAAAAATTTTCACACACTAATTTTTTTTTCTTTAGATATTTTTATTCAGTGTCGATTATAATATATCTAGAGGCATGCATATTTAGCTAAATAAAATAAAGTTCAATGTTTTAATTGTTTAATATAAGTTGAAATTATTCTTTCTTAAAAATAAAATATTTCTTTTTTTTTTATATTATAATACGGGTTATGGGAAACGATGTTTTACTAGCAACACTAAATGTAAAAAATATCCCTAATTTTATTTGTTTTTTTGTTGTTTAAGGACAATATAGATGTTGAAAGGATATATTTACGTGTGAAACGTAATCCCGCTTTTTTTGTTGTGCATTTGGGATCGAGAATTGCACGTTTTCACCACATATTTGCCCATTATGAGTTTATATACGTCCTGTCAAATACCAACTGACAGAAAGCTTAATTATGGCTGTGGGCAGATCTTCACTCGCCTCACGTTGGAAGCGTTATTGCGCCTCTAGTATATATCTCAATGTTTGACACTGGTAAATTGTTATAATGCCATATAAAACAAAAAGAAAGAATAAGCTTGTAAAAAATATGTCTTATTTACACCGAAAATAACATTGAGATATATATCTCAATGGAAAATAACAAATGTTTTAAATACTACTATACTATTTTTGCGACAAACATGGAAAGCCTTTGTATCGTGTCACAATAGGGCCCATTGAATATGCGACTCAAACAATAATGTATTTTTTTCTGCAATAAGCCTGGCTCTTCTTATTAGTCGAACGACAATGCTTTTATCTCGTTCACGCTAAAACAACTTATACTGTTGGTATCTCTCTCACTCATTCGTAAACGTTCATTGCATTATTTACATTTTGTTTCGGTTGATCATCGTCATCGGTGCTCGTCGATCGTTTATTTAACTAACAATTCTTTTCAAAACGGAACGTTTTTGTTTACAAACAGTTGATGGATTCAACTAGTTTCGCTAAAAACGTAAAACGGTTAACTCGTTGACAGTAGAAAAACAGTTCGTTGAATCAACGCCCATCTCTGAGGCTAGTCAGCTAGGACGAGTCAGTGTTATATGGGGGGCACTGTTGGGGTTGCTGGTCTCTCGTCGAGCGCGTCCTCAAGTGGTGGATAGGCTTCCGGGATACCTCACTGAGGTACCCCGGCGCGAATCAAAACAAGCAAGGTGGGGTCTCTCCTCGGGTCACACTCTACTTTCAGAGAAGACCTGAGTGACTACCCTTATCGCGTGGATAGGGGCGGTAGCGGAGCAGCAAGCGTTGCTTCCTCCGCCAAAAAAAGGCTAGTCAGCTGTGATTAATTAAAACGACATCCAATTAATTTTCAAATTTATTTATAAGTAGGTGCCTAAAATAAAAACTTATTCAATCATGAACATACAAATATTTTTGTAAGAAATATAATACCACAAAATAATAATAATCTAAATAAAACTACTATCTTTAACTAAAAACAGAGGCAATTGCTGCAAAGATTTATTTTTGGTATATGCATTCATATCTCACCCAAAAGTTCGACTTAAAAAAACTTCTATTAAGATTGTAAGACTCTCGAATAATTTAGTAGTGTTTAACTATTGAGTGTTCTTTGGAGTTTCAAAATCATAAGCAACTTCAGCGTTTTGGCATGCAGTTTTCAATTTATTAAGTACACTACTGTTTATTTGTTTAAGATTTAACCCTTTACCGACAGCTTCCCCTAAACAAGCCTTAGCAGTTTCATAGTCTTGATTATTTAAGTGTAACGAAATCAATCGAGAATAAGCGTTCCCGAGTGCTTCTGGAGTAATATTTTTGTTTCTTTCCAGATAATTTATTAATTTTTGGATCATTTCAGGTTTCTTTTCTAAAAATGCATACTGCAATAGTCGTTTGAATTTGATATAGCTTTCTTTATGTAAATGCTGTTCCCATAATCTTTCTGCTTTGGAGTCTTGTCCATTGATTATGTATTCCATCCACAAAAGATTGACTGGTAAAATCTGGGCCTTTGCGACTAATGCATTTGCTATTTCTTCGCCTGTAACATTAAATGGTTATTTATCAAATAAGATAAATATACTTGAAATAATTCATTTTACAGAAAGCAAGCTAAAGAGTATTTAGCATAAAATAAATCTCATTAAGGGCTGTATTGAATACTTGAATTTATTAGTATTATATACTTACATTTATTAGCTAAAATCTCATCTTGTAGAATAACATTTAATGCGGTGGTTTTGGGAAATCGTCTTACAATATTTTCAGCCATTTCATCATTTTTAAAATCATTATGTAGACTTTCAACAACAGAGGCCCCAGATCCACTCAATATTTTGGCTAACATAAGTTTGTGATCAAAATTAGAATATTTTTCACTCTGTTCATAATATGGCTTCAATAATAACAAACTATTAACATTGCCTTCTTCGGCTAAAACTTTTAAAAGGAATAACCGAACCTTGTTGTGTAGTTTAACATCTTCTTTAAAACATTTTAATGCTAATTCGCATGCCTCACTAGACTTTCCATTTTCAAGTAATTTCTCTATTTTGTTACTGTACTCGTTTCTGATGGTTTCTATGGATTTTTGAGGAATCTTTTCCTCTTTTTGTACCGGTATAACAAATGGTACATCTCTATCTTTCGATTTAAGATGATCTCCAAGTACGTTGAGGAATTTGTCAGTCGGAACCTCCCCTTCTTCTTGTAGATGGTTCCAGAGGCCCAATGCTTTATCTGTCTCATCAGCTTTTACATAACTGGTTAGAAGGTGATAGAAAATATTAGCTCTATCAATGTTAGAGAGTTCCTTTGTTGCTTGTAATAATCCTTCAATGCATTCAGTTTGACCACCCTGAAAGTTATTATAATCTGATAAAGTTTTTATATCTATTAGCAGCACAGTAAGGGATTTTCAAATGATGAATAATATTATAATATTATACTAGAAACTGTTGCTATAGAAACAGCTTCAGCATGCTTCAGAAGGCCTGGGCAGCTTTATAGACTGTAGACAGCTGACAAGCGTGCACAATCGTCTGACGATATTCACACAGATGAAGGATCATGTGTCACCAGCATAAATAGTACAATAAAATAAAACTTACACTAGCATAACGTTTACAAGCGTCACTCAATCTTTGATTACGTGTCTGTAGTCCTGGGGTTTGTAATATACGACGCGCTTGCCTCAAACGACCACACTCAATGAAGGCAAGAATCAAATCATACAATACATTAATTTCTCCGTGGATCTGTGAATTAAGAGATACATATTCATTTATCACAGGGACAACAAATGGTAGGCAACAAAATTGATGATGGTTATTAGCCCAGTCTGCCGTCCTGGGGTAGTACCACCACTTTCGAATGTAACACCTGTGAAGTGACCTTGTAGCGTTTCGGGAACAGTTTGAAAGTAGTCAGGTATAATGAGAGCAGCCAACCTAGATGGTGCCGGCTGCCCATAGATTTCTCTATAGTTGCAGTTGTTTCCATTCATGAACTCTAGCTTTATGCCAAGCTACAATAAGATAAAAATTCCTATGAATATATTCACCTGAGTGCTCAAATCTGCAAGCCATTGCAGTTTAGAAGCATCCTCAGCTACAATCAATTGCTTCATTAATTCACCTTTCCAAGGAGTACTACGGTATAATTTGCAGCATTTCTCGAACTGATCTAGTGCTCCGTTCAAATCGTCTCTTAAAATATGAACTTTTATAAGAGGGCCAAGTAAAATGTTAGTTGGCTCTATAAATTTTTTCTCAATAAGTAGATCAAAGAATTCTTGAAGCTGAAAAAATTAAAAAATATAATTTAATTAGTGTCATAAGAAAATCTATGGGTACCAAAATGCATACCTTTTCTGGATTTTTCTGTTCTGCCAACTCATTTAGTGCTTGCCAGCATTTGGTGCTGTAGTTAAAATAGTTGCTGCCGTCTGAAGTTGCATTCTTAATTAACTCAATCGCCTCATCAACCCTATTCGTTTTAATAAGCACATGAGCCAATTGCATTATTTTCAAATTGTAGATTTTATACTCTGGATGGTTTGTTGTTAACATATTTTTGTAATATAAAGCTTTATCAGCATTATTATTCTCAGAATAAAATTCCATTAGTTGTGTATGTGTCATGGCTGTGAATGTATATGTGTTGTCAGATTCTAATTGTCGGACAAGTTCTTCTACTTTTTCAATGCTATTTTCTTTCATGTATAAAGTTAGTAATTGTTTCTGTAGCCCTTGTACTTCATTTCCTTTCTGTTGAAGAGTTGCAATCAAGGTTTCCAGTTCTGCGGCAGTCCTCAGTGTGCCGGATGTTCTCTTTATTGGAGTAATTTCTAAATCATTTGCAGTAAGCTTGCTTAGTTTATCTGATAGAATCGGTGTCATGTTTTGGCCTAAATATTCTTCGATTGAGGACGCCGTATTCGATGATATACCAATCCCTTTAGATAGAAGAGCTGTTAAAAGTTTATCAATTTCTTCCGGCATTTTTAGACCTATAATAAATTGAAACTATGTAATATTTCTAATAACAGATTAAATAGCATTTAAAGAACAATACTTACCTTTTACAGCCCCTAATACAATATCATTTACATCAAACTGGTTCGCTCCAGATTCTGCATCATCTTGTACAGAATCATCACTGATTTCAGGTTTAGTAGATGTTACTTGAAGAATTTTCGTGAATGCCGCTATATCCCTGGTCCTTGTCAACGCAAAAACTAAACAATCCTTCATAATCGCATTACCTCTAATATTATACTGTTGAACTAAATGAGCTGCCTCTTGTATTTGTAAATTTTGTAATAAATCTAATATTACGCATTTGATACCAAGATGTTTTGGAATATTAGCGATTTGTAGTTTAATTATAACATTAGCCGGGTCTTTATCTGTTTTTAAGAATGGTACCACATAGTTCTGTATCGTTTCTCTGCTCGGTACAGTTCCCAGGCTTGACATACTTTGTAATATCTGCAAAATGCCTTCTTCATCATTTTCCTTTCCTTTTTTGACCAACAATGGCCAGAAATAATGTTGTCGTAATTCATGTCCTTGTCTATGCAACTCTTTCAAGAGATGTTGAGCTACCTCAACTTGGGTATTTTGTAATGAAGCCTCTAATGCGATAAGTAAAGCATTAGGAACAAGTCCTTCTTCCTGTAACTCATTACAAGTTTCGACTATTGATGTGGGAGATTTATTGGCTTTTAGAATTTGTTTGACAAAAAATGCTCCTTGATAAAATCTTTCTTCATCAGGTATTTTCGGTTTCATGTATGTTTTTAGAATCTTCTTTGCTACTGCCTCTTGACCTTTGTTAATTAGACGAAGGACAGCATTGTGAGCATCATGTCTGTAGGCAGGTCCATGTTCAAAATAGTCAAATAGTGCCTCAATTTTGTCACCATGTCCGTTTACAGCGAATGCTTCGATTACATTAAATATATCCTGAAACAATACAGATTTTTAATGTTTAAATATTTACTTTTATACAGTTAGAGTGGTAGGCAGATGACGGTTATTAGCCTTGTCTGCTGTTTAGGTGTGCTGCAAGATTAAAGTGAAGTGAAGTGACCTATTAGTGTTTCAGGATCAATTTGGAAGTAGCTGGACAAGCTATTAGTGGATTGTGTAAATTTGTTTCCTCAAGCCAGCATAGTGGTAGCGTAAACAGTCACTTGTAGTTTACTTAACATCAGGCAGCACAGTCACATGTCGAGCGAATTTTTTTATCAAATACATACCTTATTAGTTACAAAGTTTTCACCTTCATTAGCCATTGTCAAAATCTCTTGTACGCCAACCAAATCACCACTCTTAGCATAGCCACAGGCTAGCAAGGCATAAGTATGATTAGTTGCTTGTAAACCACTACCCACAACTGTATTTAAGACTGCTTTTGCTCCCTCCGTATCACCAATAGTTGAATGACCTAATACCAAGGCATTAAGAACTGGCACTGTTACTGGGTGTCCCAGTTCTCTCATATTTTCAAGTAATCTGGTAGCCCCATCAATATCTCCTTGTTGACAATAACGCCACATAAGTCTTTGATATGTTACACTGTAAAGACACACACTGTATGAGTCTAGGTACAACAATTCCAGAAAATTAGAAATTCAAATCTTTCAAAAATTTACTTATATCAGTTCTTTTTTAAATTGTAAATGGGCATAATTGGCAACTCTTTGCCTTGTGTAAAGTTAGAGTGCAGTGCAGATTGTAGATTTCTCGCAAGCTCCTTCTCTGCAATTGAGCAGCTATGGCCGCTCGTTGTGCGTGATATCTACAGGCAGTTTCCTTTGCTATGCCGGCTTGAGGAGACAGGCACGTACCAACTAGATCTTGGTTACTTCCAAACAGGGTCACTTCACGGTTGTTACATTCGAAAGTGGTGGTACTACCTCAGGACTGCAGGCTAGGCTAATAACCATCATCTGCCTACTACTCTTTAATAGTGCCTATAGGCACTGAACTACCAAAGTACATACATGTATTTAGTGAGGTTTGAACATGGGTGTCATTGATCATGAGTTCACAGGTCCTACCGCTATGGACTACGGCTGCTCTAAATTGATGTGTCTATCAGCTCAGCACCCCTTCAATCCACGGTCGTAAATATACTGGCCACATGGTCAGCTCATAGCACATGGGTCAGACGACAGGGGTGTACACAAAGAATAATATGCATACACTACAAATGGAATACTTTGCTTTGCATTCCTTTAAGTGGAACATGAAGCGCCTTCTTGTAGCAACAAAGCAACGGGAATCTCTCATCAGTCATATAAATGCTCTTAATCTTATCGCGATTTACTTACTGATTAGGTTGTAATCCTTTAGTAGCAAGTTCTTCCAAAAACTCTGCAGGTGAGAACTGATGTTCATTTTCGATGTAGACTCTAAGTAATGCGTTGTAATGTGATATATCCATAGGTACTCCAATATCAAAGAGTACAGACCAAATCTTTTGTACTAATAATGTTCTTTTTTCAGGCAATTCCTCCGATAATAAGTCACCTAAAATATTTATTATGAAAATTAAATATATCATTAATAAACTACATATTAATTTATTGGACATAGGTTGCTTAAATAGTATCCTGGCTGAACCCTTTTCTGGTTCAGCCAAGATACTGTATGATTTTGTAAATATTTATATTAAGTGTAGAATAGTTTAAGATTTAGTTTTATTTTAATTTAATATTTAGTAGTAGTATAAGTAGTATTGTGTAGATTGTAATTAGGCTGACTTATTCTTGTTTAGAATAAAGCCTTTAAATAATAGATTTAAAAAAAATTAAATATAAAATAGTTCTCAAATCTAATTACTGCTTCTTTTTAGTTGATTCTTAAACTTCATTATTAATGTATAAATTAATTTTATAAATAGTAAAAAAAAAAATTGTTAAGATTCTGGATGTTATACAGTGTGAATCTTAAACCATAAGAGATAGCGAAAAATACTAAAAGGAGTCTTGATGCCAATTTTGATGAAAACTAAAACTGCATTATTAGACTTTTGAAAAATCCATTTTCCCAGCCAGGAATCGAACCCGTTGATTTTGAAAAATAAACCATATACTGTATTATTGCACCACCCAATAGTGTTGCTAATAAGGATTAATTTCTGGGAAGTAATGTTATATGGCAAACCAAAGGAAAGCGTTGATTTTTTTTTTAAATTGTAGCTCGACATGTGACAACACTCCGCCTGATGTAAAGCTAGAGTGCGGTCCATGAATGGAAACAACTGCTACCACAGAGAAATCTCTACGGGCTGCAGTCGCCTCCACTATGCCGGCTTGAGGAGACGAGCATGTACCATCTAGATTGACAGTGCACACTTCTCTCTTTACCTGGCTACTTTCAAACTATCCCCGAAACACGATGATTTAAGTGATGCAGTTTTAGTTTTCATCAAAATCGGACTCGAGGCTCCTTTGAACAATTTTCAGTGTTGGGTATGAAAGCCTACATGAAAAATTTACCCCGTTTTATGTTTGTTGTACTTGACCTTGATAGTCCTACCACAGGATACCTCAATTGATATGGAGAACATTTATTTATTGTACACAAAATATGCTTATTTATAAGGTGATTTAATTATTTAAAGTTTTGTTAATAATTAAAATGAATATTTACCACAGCATCTAATAACTAAAAGAGCCTGCGAGCTAGTGATGTCTTTTGTAAGCTTAATTCCATTAAATAATTCATCCAGATGACGTTTACTTATTCTGCCACTCCTGCGGATTTCTGAGTCCATATTCTGGAGTAACGGCTCCAATTTACCTTTATTCCTTGTCGTTGCATAATCACGAACTTTTAAACTAGAAAAAAAATCCAATTAGTATATTATAACCTCAAAATTTTTGGTTGTATGAAAATGTAAATATATAGAGGAAAGAATATCTTTTAAATTAGTGTTTGAAAGAGTCTCTGCCATTTTCAATTAAATCGAATGAATTGTTGCACAAAAGAAGTGCAGATTCGAGATGTCCTCTCAAATTCAAAAAGAACTTCAAGTTATGTAAATTATAACGTGCCAATTGATGTTATTATTTTGGATATTTGTTATTTATTCGCATTTTACAAGATAACTTACTTGGCAGCGGCTCCTAAATTTCTGTAGTTCAGGAGCAGATTTGCTTCTACATTTCCAGCAGAATTTAGTATTAATGTTCTCGCCGCACCGCAGAAGTATCGTACAAACTTTGTTGAACGTAATAAGGACGACATGTCGCCTTAAAATATCTAAAGGATTTACTAATTCAGATAGTATTTAATAATAATCCGTGATAACTAAAATACAAGCACGATTCGAAATATTCTTCAACAAAGCAATCGAGTTTAGGTTAGAAATGTTACGTCACTTTTTGACAGCCCCAAATTGCAAGCATAATCTATTCATTGGTTGCAAGAAATTGGAGAAATACTACCAAACTCTCGGATTAATTATTAACTACTCCTAAGTTTATAAGCATTTATTAGAAATAATCCTATCATAGAATTGCTTTGCAAGTAATTGCATTTATTCAACTATATACATAATTTCTGAACGAATATTTTTTATCCCCGTTTGTAAAAAGTGTTCAACCAATACACGTCAGTTGTCAATTGTCAGTTGATTTGTTATCGAATCGCCGTGGGCTGTTATCGCGTGGTAAATGCAGCCAAAAAAAAGGTGTCGCAACTTATTTATATGTTCTGGCTCAAGCAAAGTAGCTGTGTAAATAAATCTACTTAAAACTACCAATTTATAATCTCAATAATCATGGTGAGTGCAATTATATTGTAATTAATTATCATGTAAATGACTTCCATTCGACCTTTGGTTTACAAGATCGGTTCAGTAATAATTAACATGATTAGAAATATTCAATAATCTTATCGTGATGAAATTTAATAAATAATATTGTTGCATTGCATTTAGATTGTAAAAATCGGCTACTACTACTAAACTTCGGGTGATCTGCCGGCCGGTTTTAATTTGATTGATTACAAGGCGCGAGAGTAGTAATTTTGTTAGTTTAATTTATATGTAAATATTTTATTTTCAGGCTGAACCAATCAAGGTAGTCGTTACTGGAGCTGCTGGACAGATTGCCTACTCTTTGCTGTACCAAGTTGCATCAGGAGCTGTATTTGGACCTGAACAACCTATATTCTTAAATCTCTTGGACATTGCTCCCATGATGGGTGTACTTGATGGAGTAGTCATGGAATTAGCAGATTGTGCATTACCGCTCCTTGCTGGAGTGTTACCGACAGCCAATCCTGAAGAAGCTTTCAAGGATGTCGCTGCAGCCTTCCTTGTTGGGTCCATGCCTAGAAGAGAAGGAATGGAGAGAAAAGATCTTCTCTCTGCTAATGTTAGAATCTTCAAAGAACAGGGTCAAGCTTTGGATAAGGTTGCCAGAAAAGATGTTAAAGTCCTGGTTGTAGGTAACCCAGCAAATACAAATGCATTGATTTGCTCTAAATATGCTCCCTCTATTCCTAAAGAGAACTTCACAGCTATGACCCGTCTCGACCAAAACCGTGCGCAATCTCAGATTGCTGCTAAACTTGGAGTTAGGGTTCAGGACGTCAAGAATGTTGTAATTTGGGGTAACCACTCATCTACACAGTTTCCCGATGCCTCAAATGGTGTTGTCACTATTGGTGGAGTAAAGAAACCAGTGCCAGCAGCTATCCATGATGATGAATACTTAAAGACGACATTCGTAAGCACAGTACAGAAGCGTGGAGCTGCCGTTATTGCAGCAAGGAAGATGTCTTCCGCTCTATCTGCTGCCAAGGCTGCTTCGGACCACATGAGGGATTGGTTCCGTGGCAGTGGAGATCGCTGGGTCAGTATGGGTGTAATTTCTGATGGGTCTTATGGAGTACCTAGAGATGTCGTGTTTTCCTTCCCCTGCACTACAAGTGGCGGTAAATGGAAGATTGTTGAAGGACTGACAATTACCGATTATGCCAGAAAAATGTTGGATGCAACCGGCAAGGAACTGACAGAGGAGAAGGCGGATGCTCTGGAAGTATGTAAGGATTGACTGAGCAAAATATAAATGAATATGTATTGTTTTGCACTTAATAGATTTAAGCATTTGTTTATGGTTAATAGCAATGAAATTGTTATTATAAGAACAATATTATTTTGATTAAACATTTTATTTTTACTTTTAAAATGTTATTTTGTTTCTTTTACATAATTTGTTTTTAGTAGTAACATCGTTTATTTTCTTATCATGTTGTTTAGCTAGGTGTAGGATTGTAGATATTACATGACATTGTGACCTGATAAAATAACTTGGTGATATATTCTTTATTCAAAAGGAAAACTTATCAATGTATACATTTTTATATGGCGGCTTTATTGCTAAGGATTCCAGGCAACTAACCTAAGGCTTGGGTAGAGTATACAGAAGAATAGGAGGATCTAGCATTTATAATATACAACACACTATATATATGATATATACAATGTAAACGCGATGTAATAAATAAAATATATAGAATACCATCAAACCATTTATAATCATGATTTGATGGTATTCTATATATTTTATTACATCGCGATTACATTAAATTTGATATACATTACTTATCATAATTTTATTTACTTATCAACAATTTTAAGCACGTGACACATTGATTCTGAAATATCTTCCAGATGTTTGATTTCTAGGTCACCTATCTATTTAAAAATAAATACTTATTGTGGGGAGTGAAATAGGGCCAACACACACATATAGATTTCATTATGTATGCGGATAAAAGGGAACACAAGATTACCACACAGAAATACGTAATTAAAAATAATAAATTTTCACGTTCAATTTAAGCAACACAATAACGTTTCAAACCTCCCACCACAAGTCATGCCAATTCATGAGTAGACAGGACATAAATTGGGCGTAACTTTCTGTCCAGGGAACCTGTAACCCGGAAACTAGCAAATTGCTATGGAGAAATGCAAATTGAATGGAAATTGGCAAATGGCTACTATTAAAATATTTTAAGAGTTTAATTTATGTAGAATATGAAAAAATAGATGTTTAAATCTAAAATTCATTAGACGCATCGCACCAGTCATGATTGGGTTCTCTTAGCACTCGGTCGTAGCGCGTATTTAGTATAAAATATTGCACATAGTCAAGGCAGTGTGTTTTATGATAAATACACACTTATCATATGAATAGAAATAGTGACGTCTGAGGATTAACTAAATCAAAAGTCAGCACCTTACTTAACTATCGCTTTTAATTAATTTATTTAACCCTTTGCCCTGCCACCATCGTAGACGCGGCATATTAATTAAAACGTAGGAAAGTAGGAAACCAAAAGGTTCGGGCAGTTCTTTCTCTGTCGTTCATTGTGGAACGACATTCCCAGCCAAATCTTTCCTTCCTATAACATGGGATTCTTCAAGCGCAGTGTGAAGAGGCATCTCATCAAGTCGACATAGCGGACTCGACTGCTGTCTGCAGATCCCTTTCTCCGACCATAGTCGCCTCCGTTCATGGATCGCACTTTAGCTTAACATCAGGCGGAGTGCGGTCATATGACATGCTAAAATAAAATAATAGTATTATTTTTATATTAATCAAATTAAACATGATGGAGAGCGGTATAAAGTCTTTTAATGTAATTTATAATTTTACATAAGTATTGCTTAGCTTCTGTTCTCATAGGAACGGTGTAGACTGTAATAAAAGTAGGATAATACAAAGCCTGTTCAATATTTCTTAATAAACAGATACTAATTACATTAATTATAGGAAAAGATACCAGTGCTAGGCTGAGAATTAATCAATGTTAAAAATATACACAAATAGATGTAATTAAAATTTAATTTATATATAAAAAAAGTTGATGTCTTAGTCTAAGGAAGTCTCATTTATAATTAATTAGCTTACAAAAAAAGGACTTAAAATAACAATATTTTATCACAGACACCTTTAAAATAAAAGCTAAGTAAAAAACAGATCTTTGAAAAAAAAACCTTAATAACTATAGTCTTAAACTAAGGTTCACCCTCCACAGAAAGTAAATAGTAATTCTGACCTAATAGCGCTAATGATTATCATCAAGATTCAAAGTACCTAATCTATTTTTTTTTATTGTAGCTTGGCATAAATGGAAACAACTGCTATCACAGATAAATTGTTACAGGTAGCAGTCGCCCCGCTATGCCGGCATGAGGAGACGAATGTGCAACATCCAGATTGACAGTGCACACTCCTCTCGTTATTTATAATTTATAAATTAATGCATTAATATTTCACTAATTACAATGACGGTATGTATATCTCAATGGCATGTATAAAGTATTTGCGTTATCATTTAAAATTAATAATTTTAGATACACTAAAACTAAATCAGTGAAAATGATTGATTTGCATTTTGTCTGATTTTTAAATAATAAATAATTAATAGTAATCCGAATATATTTGATATAACTTATTACTTAATAGAAAGGCAAGCACCAAATACCACAATAAATTAATCATCACGTTTCAAGATACTAAATTCGAAAAACCCTTATCTATGTTTCAAAAATTTGCTTAAATATATCATGAATTTGCTAGTAAATTCAGCTGTTAGTCTATATCTTAGAGAATAGAATGCGATAGTTCGATGCAAAATTGTAAACAAAAGGAGACCAACGATTTGGAACCAGTAAGAGTCGTTCGCCATCCCCACGTCACGCAGCAATAACTTCGGGTCACCATACAGACAAAAATCATCGGCACATTCCATTAGTTTTCTATTTTCAAATAAAGCTAATGAAAAACCGGATAAGGAATATCGGAGGTACGACGCTGACATTAGTGTTCTCATGCTGGTTTCAATTGTACGTCCAAAGCCCATTCCATAACAACAAAGCGCAAGTAAGGGAGCTGCCGTTGCTGGCCCTATTATTGATCCATTCTAAAAAAAAAAAGTTAATAAGTATCGGAGATATTTCTCTTGGTGTTGAGTTAGTTATATTTCTTATTAAAGATTATCATATGATGAAAAAAGTTTCGCTCCCCAACTGCGAGTCATGCACGCAGGAGAAGGACGTTATGCATTTGTTGTGGCAATGCGGCCGATGCGAAATGGTGAGAGAGAGCTGTTGATAAATGAGTTGGGCATTAACGCTTTGGATGTAGGAACATTTAATAGTATCCTGCTGAACGACTTCTGCTTCAGCTAAGACGCTATTTAATTTTGTAAATATATATTTTAAGAAGAGACAATAGTGTGTGTGTATTAGCACAGAAAACACACACACAAAAATTATCATAAGTTTAAGTGGTAATCGATCGATTATCTAAAAATATTTTGTTAAGTTTTATCAAACAAAGATTTCACTTGCGTATATATCTTATCATTGCGTCATTTATTTTCCATTTAACTATAGTAGAAATTTAGAAAAAGATAGAATTGTCGGAACCCAAAATGTGCCTATAAAATGAGTGGCCTCGATGAGATGAGATGATGGTTATTAGCCGTGTCTGCCGCCTGTGGTAGTACCATCACTTTCGAGTGTACCTAACACTCGTGAAGTGACTTATCCAAGTTTCGGTATCAGTTTGGAAGTAACCCAATAACGAATGCACTGTCAAGCCGTCAAATCGTCTCTTTAAGCCTATAGTGTAGGCGACTGTTACCGGCAGAAATTTTTCTGTAGCATCAGTTGTCTTGGTTGTGTGATAAACTAGAATACTCACTGTGACGCTAAATGTAGACCCAACCATTAATCCAAGTCCTTCAGAGCAGATGCCAGTTAGTATCCCAATAGCGGCGAATAGAAGAAAACGTTCCAATTCTAGTATTTGACCGGACATTATATACGTGATGCCGATGAACAAAAAACCAAAGACTATCTACAAAAAAAAAACAATTAACTAGAGGTGGACTGTTTTAGTTATTAACCCAGCTTTTGTTTTCTTTTTTTATTCATTTGTTTTAAATTAAAGTTTAGTATTTTTTTCTTGTTTATGTTATAATATTATTGTTATTATTAACCCTTAATGAGGATAATAAAGCCACGATTGTGAATGTAAGTCCCAAAATAAAATAATAAGCCCTTTCCCATTCTAGTCTTTTCCTAAATGTAATAAATAAGTCGTCTGTTTTTAGTTAAAGTAAATACATAATATGTAAATAATGAAATTAGATAGAATGTCATAAGATAAGTTGTTAAGTCAACAAAATTTAAATAATTAATATCCAAGTTGGCACACCCAGTGATGTGTGTAAAATAAAAATTTAAAAAAAAACTCAGCTTGCCGTCACGGGGTAGTACCGAGAAGTGTGTACACTGTCAACTTAGACAGTCCATATTTGTCTCCGTAAGCCGGTAAACGGGTAAAAATACTACTTAAACTGCACATATAAAAATAATTATGATAAAAAAATTCGTTGCGATATAAATGCGATAATGTTATTATGATTAGTTTTAGTTACGTGAATATATTATCCAAAATCGTACGAGTGCGTAACAATAATTATCTAAATTTTACATTCGGAAGTTATCATAAAAATACGACGTTGTTATCGTCACGTATCTAAAATCAAACAGTTTCTTTGTACACCTTTGCTAATAATACGTCTGCTGATATGATATTTAACGTAATAAAAGTTTGTTATAATATTTATTTTTATTACTATTATTATGTGTATGACTATTAGGAAAAATCGCAATAAACCGAACATTTTTCTTTTTTAATGTAGCTCGGCATATGACAACACTCCGCCTGATGTACAGAGAAATATGTACAGGCAGCAGCCGCCTCCGCTATGCCGGCTCAAGGAGACGAATATGCACCATTTAGATTAACAGCGCATACTTGTCTCGTTATACCTGGCTACTTTCAAACTGTCCTGACTTCAAACGGACAAGGTCGCTTCACGGGTGTTACATTTGAAAATGGAAGGACAGCAGACTGGGTTAATAACCATCCGGTTAAAATACCAGTTTTTTTTTCAAAACACATCTGGCAACCCTAACCATGAACCTTACCATTGCAGGAAGAGATGCAAATGTTAGAGCAGCGTAATATGCCTTGAGACTGTACCAACGGTTAAAGTATTCTCGTCTTAGTAATCGGACTTCCATCGGAACTAAAATAATAAACATGCATTACAGAAAAAAATACAGGGTTGACCTTAATCTGATCCCAATGTTTTATTTATAACACCCACACACGAAACGTTCTTAGATAAATCATTTAAAATAAATAAATAAATCAGATATCGAACTCTGGATCTGTGGTGACTGACGGTGCATTTAACCACGGAGAACATCGCTGCAGAAACTATGAAGTGTAGGCAGATTGGGAAGGGTAGGCAGACTGAAAGGGCTCTAATCGCGTATAGGGATCAGTTTAGACCTTGTCAACTTAGACAACGGAGCGACTGTTGTCTTCAGACATTTCTCTAATTTTCTTCTCTTGTGACTTGTCTGTGACCATAATTGTCGAGCTACGATAATAATATAAAATCAAATAAGAACTTACAAATTAAAACAGGCACCATAATATAAGTGTACATGAAGAAAACGACAGCAGTAATGCAGAACTTAAAATTAACTATGGGTTTTCTTCCATCATTGCCAACCATTAAAAATATACTTCCAACCAATATTGCTGATAATAAATGATGTAGAAACTGAATGTAGAGACCAGTCTGTAAACCAAAATTGAATAAAAACCTAATTTTATTTCCTATTTTACTGTTCATATTCTAAGATTACATGACGTGAATATAACAGATGAATAAAGACTATAACTATACATATATATACTACGTAACTATAGCTATTTATATAAATGTGGAAAAATGGCGTTAACAACGGAAAATTTCCCGTCAACGAAGAAGAAACTACACTGTGCCGTACCGTGTCAACGGACGTGTTGAGCGACAATCAACGACTACACGGCGTGTTCGGACGTGTTAAGTATTTATTATTGTTTAGAAAGGAAATGGGTGGAAATTCAACAAAAAGAAAAGGATGATATCACTATCGGGAATGTGCTGCAACACGGCTCCGTAATGTGGGAATGTATTTTCAGCCTTAGGAACTTTATGAATAAGGAATTGTCAACTGAAAATTGTTAATAGGGAAACTTGTAAAAACTATTATAATTTTTTTTACTTTCCTAAAAGGAAGTTTAGGTACCTTTATTGAGTTCCCGACACTGAAAAAGGCTTCGAATTATAAACAATTATATTCATAATACTAAACAAAAACTTATATGTTTTTGTCCGGGCCGAGAATTGAACCCAGAATCGCGTAATAACACTCCGTGCGCCACAGAGGGTTTGTGTAAAACTAAAATCGGACGTCACAAGCGATTTGTTCATGACCTCACTTGAATGAGGTCAAAGATGAATATTAATTTGTTTAATTAATATTCAGTTATCGTTGTTCTTATCTTGAAGATAAGTTATTTGTTTGAAATAAGTTGTATATTTTTTTAAAATAAAATTATCTAATATTCTCTAGTTCTTCTAGTTTGTAGTGCAAGGTTCTAAATTAGTACTTACAGTATTCCGTTTATTTTGTACAAACATTCGTTTAGACAATATAAAGAACTGCGTAAAGAAAGATGTTGGAAATTCCATTTTCTGCTGCTGCTCTTTAGCGACATGTTCTACGAAGATTCTTTGTATAGATGCGTCTGAATGAAGAACGGGCTTTCTAAAAATAAATACAATTTGATCATGAGGATTCTATGCTAAAATCTGCTGGTCGCGTATGAATTACAAAGTGTAATAGAAAACATAATCGTATCCACAGCCTGGTGAACTCGCCCCCGCAAAAAATGGGAATAGGTATCTGAGGTTTTGCACGTATTTTTTTTAAATTAAAATATATTTTTTTAACAAGTTTTTGTCTGGCGCTGACTTCGTTTTACACAAAATTTTTTTTGGGCTGGCTATCTGAGTGGTCCCCTGAAGCTGCGACATTGATCGTGCCAACCAAAGCCGATCATCCATCCACACATTGACCTTGGTCAAGATTGCAGTAGATATAGTCACCTTCCTCCACGAGCAGTAATCCTGTCTAATTTTCTACATAATTTTCCATTTTGACATAGTTCTGACATCTGTGCTGGTGTTTCAACGTCTCCTAAAAGAGTTTCTAAGACAAAATCGGCAGGATTATGGGTTGTAGGACAAATATAACCCAATTCTGTTAGATATGGTACGAGAAGTGGCGCTGCACCCTGAAAAGAAATTTAAATATACTTCATATGTTTTATTCTATGCATGTTTAAAGCTTATGTTTAGAAATAAAGTTGTCGAGTAGTAAGAACATAATGTTTAGCAGTTTTATAGACAAACCACTTTTTAAACACTTAATAAGTAGTACGTGAAGTTTAGAACAAGTGTAGCGGTGGGGAGCTCAACAATGGAGCACCAACTTTTAATACTATCACATTATCAACAAGTTATGGTTCGACCAAGAATTCCAAAAGTAGTTCGCAAGTTTGTTGGGAGGAACTGGCGTAAATAATAAAACTAAGACAAATGTTGTTTAAAACTTTAAAATTTCTCCTTTAAACTACCGATTTATTAAGTACACTTAAAATATTTTAATGGATGTGCACTTCTTTATAACTATCCGTTATTCATCACATCATTAGTTACAACAATGTATTTAGGAAAACAGTGTTTCCTTTTTAATGATGTAGCTCGATTACACTGCACATAATGTTAAACTAGATTGCAGTCCATTATCCCTCTGGGAAAAAGGCGTATTGTATTGTATTGTATTGTATTGTATTGTATTGTAGCGGAGACAACTGCTATCACAGAAGAATGTCTGCAAGCAACAGTCGCCTCCATTAAGACAGCTTCAGACGAATCAGAAGCAGAAGACGAATGGTGTAATGTGTAGGTTGACAGTGTATCTCCTCTCGTTATACCCGGCTACATGTAACGCACCCCTTGCATGGACTTAGGTAGTCACACATGTTAGGCTGCTAAAAAAACTGTGGTTTCCATTCGATAATAAAATTAAAATATATATTAAATAAATAAGAGCCCGCTTAAGGGGTAAATGGCGGAATTCGCGGTCGATTAGACCCGTGTCCATTTTCGCTAAATTCTGTACTTTGATGTCTGCAAGCACTAGCTTTTACAGACATAAAAAAAATGTAAAAATAAATAATAATATACATATATAATTCAGTTGTAAAGTGGTATTTTTGGTGTTAATATCTTTCTACAATGCTAATACTGGAGTAATTGAAATTTATATTGATAATTTAGTTTTAAGAGGGTTTAAGCTTTCACTAGAATATCTTTAAACAATTGCCTTTACCCATCGTATAGTTGAAGAGGATATTTTGTTAGTTTGATAGTTGGTTTTAACGATTACGATCATCCGAAATTGGCACGTTCACGAAGCGTTTGTTGAGACGATAACGCTGATGAAATTTCAAAGTTTATGTTTGAATATTAAAGCAGAATTTTTGAATAATTTTGATAATTTTAACAATGTTATATTTCTACAAGTTTCATAGAATTGTATCGTCAAAGACGAGTATAAAGCGATTGTAGCTTTCTAAGATTATAAAGTATAGAGATCTAGTATTTGACGGCTTCTATAGAGCAAGGTTCAGTTCCTGGTCGAAACAAATATTTGTTTATAACAATGACTTAATAATGTAAAGTATAGAAATGTAAAAGCATGTTTGTTTGTCCCTCTAATCGTCTAAATTTTTATTTATTTAAATGCCTAAACTATGCCAGCACTGATCAGAATTTAGCGAGATTTGAGAACTGACTTTCTCGTTTCGGCATCAGTCGGTATTAAAAAAATATTGTTTCGGGCCTGGATGTCTGCACATTGTATTTATATGTATTTATTTACTAATAACGCATACCACACATTCTGCATCGAAATAATTTCGTTATTTAGAACGTGTCAATGACGATCTAGGGGATAGATCTACTATCCATTGAAGGCGACAACGAAGCCTTACATATGAATTAATTAATTTGTATTTGTAGAACGAAGAATCACAACATTTAAATAGCAAAGGAAACCTGAATAAAAATAATTTGATCACATTTGAATAGAAAAGAAAATGAAAAATATTATACTTCTAGATGAAACTAGAATACTGAAGACTAGTCATTATAAATGATTTAAACAGACAGAACGTTAACGTTTCCGCTTCAATAAATTGAAATATGAAAATGTTTTAAGTGTTGCTAAAAGTTTCTTTGACATAAATTCTTTGATTCTTGAGTCTTTGAAAACTCGGACTAACGATCAGTGACGCAGTAAAGAAATTATTATGCATTAGAGTTGAATGAATAAAGTTTAATGGCTTTAAATAAACATAAATTTTATTTTATTGTGATTGTTTTTATTGAATAGTTTTCAGTTATTCAGTACCTTGTGTGTATTTTTAAAAACATAATAATTTTAAAAAGCAATAAAGTGTTCGAATTTAAAAAATAATATTGTCGAATCTGTAGTTTGAAATAGTACGTAATGTATATACTCGTATATTTTATAATAGATTTTTTTATATAATACATTGACACCTCTTTGCGGTTCATTAAGAAAAGTGTAGATAGATATGCTAAGGCAATGTCTTTTTTATTGTAGTTCGGTATACGACAACACTCCGCCTGATCTAAAGCTAGAGTGCGGTCCATCAACGGAAACAACTGCTACTACAGAGAAATATCTAAAGCATTATCTAGATTGACAGTGCACACTCCTCTCACTATACCTGGCTACTTTCAAACTGCTCCCAAAACCCGACAAGGTAACATTCGAAAGTGGTGGTACTACTCCAAAATGTCAGACTGGACTAATAACCATCAGCAGTCTGCCTAGACTCTTTAATAGTGCCTATAGGCACTGAGGGACCAAAGTACATATAACAAAGTTACATTAGTACCGATTAGAATTAGCGAGGTTCGAACACGGGTCTCATCAATCATGAGTTCACACGTCTTACCGCTAGACCACGGCCACTCTCTTTGATTAAAATTTGATCGTTGACCAAAATTTAATCACGGCTAGGTCACATTTGAAAGAAATGGCGTATCAGGTACCTGTCCGTCTATCTACCAAATAAGAAGCATAGCTATAATAATTGTCTTCAACGCAAAAAGATCTAAAGGCTTGATGGGATTCACAAAGCACGGGTAAGTCTGCGGGATAGACTTTGTATTCAACACTTATTGAACTTGCTTCTTTAGCAAAGCAGAAGTTCAGATAACTTTTATTTGCTCGTGGCTAGTAAGGCTTTAACTTTGTGGTCGAGTATAACTTAAACGAGAAATTGTGGCGTAATTACTCTTTATCTACAGTGGTACACATGAAATTATAGTTTTGAGTTAAGTATACAATTTTTAATAATACATTTTTGTTTGGTATGAAAGCATGGAAATGTAATGTAATGTTTCGGTTCTTGAGAACATTTACTGCTCAGAACTGTGTTTATATGTAGTCCCAGATTGAAATAATAATGTGACGTATTGATTAGCAAACATTTCACTAGATTCTTTGCGCATCTGATCGAATGAAAAACGAATTTTCGGTCCTTTAACAACTTCCCTGTTACAGGGTTATGACTTTTACACAGCTCTTCATAGAATTAATTATAATCTATTTTGGTTACTTATTTATTAACAACAATTAGATGAAAGTGAGGCACTTTCATGCATTTGATAACGTTATATTTTAGATTATTTAGTTACGTTATATAACTTTATCTAAATATGTCCATAATTGTTTTGGGTAAAATTGTTTGTGTATATTTCTAGAAATTAAATTGTATGAATCAAAGGCAAATATTTCTATTGTCATTTTATGATGAAACCAAAATAGTTAGCAGTTAGTTTCCTGAACTTGGTTTGTGACAGTTGGCTCCAGTTAAAGGACTAGTTATATAAACTTTAGATTTAGTTTATATATGGATTAATCGAGAACTTGTTAAAACTTTCTAATGAAATTGACTTTTGAAGTTTGTAGTGCTATTATACACGAGAAAAAGTATTGATATTTTAATTCTTTTATCTGTTTATCTTTACAATAATCTATTCGTCTGATATTAAGTTAGAGTGCGTTTCATGGGCAGAGATAACTGCTACTACAGAGAAACGTCTACAGGCATCAGGCGTGAAGAAACAAATGTGCATCGACCAGATTGATTCTCTGGCCTCCAAACTGATCACGAAACGCTACTAGGTCACTTCATGGGTGGTTACACTTGAAAATTGAAAGTGGTGGCACTACTCCAGGTTGGGAAATTAAGCTAATAACTACTCGTATCTTTAGTCTACCTACACTTTTAAAATTATACTTTAATTGCTATCTCGC
The DNA here is from genome assembly GCA_948150575.1 of Tinea pellionella. Classification (NCBI taxonomy): domain Eukaryota; kingdom Metazoa; phylum Arthropoda; class Insecta; order Lepidoptera; family Tineidae; genus Tinea; species Tinea pellionella. The sequence goes on from OX411252.1 coordinate 7,111,546, forward strand.
TTTGAATTTATTTGCGACTCTCGCGACTGCTCCCTTCGTCCTACGCAAAATAACCTGATTAAAATTTCAGCACATGCCACCAGCCGGTACTCAAATTTATTTACAGTATCAATAGCTCGGCAATGAAACATGCTTCCACTAACACTTAGGCAAGCTCCATCAAATCAAACTTTTAAAAATATGCTTACCAAATACTTTCTCTCAAAACAGAACATTCCTTAACTCGTCTTTCTTCTTTCGTATTCTATATTGTTTATATTATTTATTTGTATATTCTTTAGTATTTTATGTAATATATGTGTTATAATATATTGTTTACTTATTTATTTATTTAGGTTTTCTTTTATTTCTTTTTAGATCTAAAGGCATTAAGCTCGCCTATTACGACTTATTATGCAATGCAATTGTTTTTTTTTTCATTTTTTATTATTATATTTTCTGTTTATTATTAGGTACCTCGCTGAATTTTACGGAAAATTTAGGGAAATATTCAACTGTTCAAGAAGTTAATCTCAATTTCAAATTGCAAATAATAAAAGCTTTTGCTGTGGCTTTCTTATTCTAAGCAAGCCAATAGTCGTTATTGTTTTAGGTTCTATATAGATTAAACTGTAGACATAACAATATAATTTATATAGTTTATCTTAAAAATAAAAAAAAAATCACATAAAATCACTAAAAATAAGAAGAAACTCATTATTGTTAATATTTTCTCGGCACTATTGGTATACTTAGCATGTAATTCTTTTATTTTGTAAACATTTTTTTGAGGACTGTTTGTTGCCAAAAAAAAAAAAATCTGGATAAGTTTAGGTGTAATGAAACATTGTATTAAAGGTCTCGTATAGTCATCTAATTAGTTTATTATACATGTAAAAATATTTCTTTTATAAAAGGATCAAAGTCGTTTTTAAAAAGAATTTAAGTGTAGTCTAAACCCTGCATTAGTTGTGGAAAATGGAAAATAAAGTGCTAAAGTGCAATCTGCAGGCATTATGCAAGCAGCTATAACCATATCTAGTCGTTACTTTAACAACGTTTTGTATTAAGAAGGTTTAATGTTTTGAATATTTTTGTTAAGAGGCTGCGGAAGCTTACGATAATTTTAGTACACTCTTCTGGTGTTACATAGGGAGGGGCATAGATACTAGTAATAACTACCAAGTGTCAAATCCAGTAACAGTTTCAAGTATCCACTTTCTCCCTCGTCTCGCCTCTTACGATTTGAAAATAAAAGGAAAAAGAAGTAGCCTATACTCCTATTATTATTCTGTTTGATTTAAGAGAAGTAGTTGTAACCAGGCGTGATGTTGTAGCAGGAGTGAATTTAGTTTGAATTTAGCTTTAGTTCTTTATAATAATATTATTAAATGATTAATAGTATTGTCAGTTTTCTTTATTATTATTATTACTTAGTGTGTTTTTTGCATTCATTTGATTTGAGTTATGTTTTTTTTTTGTTATTGAAAGTTTTGTTTATTTTTGTGTTAATTATAGTTTTTTTTTCCCGAGGTTTTCTTTATACAACTATCACATATACCGTAAAGCCTATCATTGGCCTTATTGTTACAAATTAAGCTTTTTTTTGTTATACTCGAGGTTTACGCTGTTGGCTTTAAAATAAATAAATAAACCATAATGCTAGTCATAGACTGTAAAGTTTTTAAGACCATACCAGGCTATTTTCAAACTGTTCCCCAAAAGCGACAAGGTTACTTCACGGGTGTTACATTCGAAAGTGGTGGTACTACCCCAGGACGGCTGACTGGGCTAATAAAACACTCCACACTCCAGCCCATCATCAGTCTGCCTAACACTCTTTAATAGTGCCTATAGAGCGATTATAATTACATTGTTACTTGGTACCGGTCAGAATTAAAATATAGATATATATTATGTAAATTAATATTTATCAAGATAATTATATTTTATTAATTTTTGGCATATTAAAAATGCCTATAATGTTCTTTCTGATCACCAAGCTGAACAACCGTAAAAAATATATATAATGAATAAATCACCTTAAATTTGATATTCAGAGAGATGGAAATGACAGATCCAGTGGAAGACTTTGGTGTAGGCTTCATATCTGGGCAAGAATTATTTTACTCAGTATATTACTGTTCAGAGAGATGGATATGACAGATTCAGTAGAAAGCTTTGGTACAGACTTGGAGATCAAGGCATTTGACAGGGTCTCGCACAAAGGCTCACCAAGTTGCCGGCATATGGTCTATCAGATCACCCCTAGTATCCTGCATGGGTAGAACATGCGCGTTTTTGTAGACGGCATGCTCGTCCGAGTCCATGTCGGTACGTGCTAGCGTTCCGCAAGGGTCAGTATTATCGCCTACTCTCTTCTTGTTGGATATCAATGACATGCTGTCCCTGGGCAGCATTCATTGCTATGCAGACGACAGCACTGTGCACGGGCCTTATATCAGTCGCCCCTTTGCAGGTCCTGATGCAGTGGGACAGATGCGTGCGTCTCTTGTCGCTGAGCTGGACGAGACCCTTCTTCGGGTCTCCAACTAGGGCGCGAGCAATCTCGTCCAGTTCAATGCCAAGAAGACACAGGCTCAGGGATAAAGGCATCACCTTTATCCAGGGAGATGGAAATGACAGATCCAGTGGAAGACTGTATGAATTATTTTATTCAACATGATGTAATATATTATTAAATTATGATGAAAATTGAAGAGAAAAAATCAACACACAGGCAACAGCATGAGGTGAGGTGGGATCGGCTCCACTCCGCCGCTTTTTTTATATTTACCTTTGGTTTGTAATTTTTAGTATGAATAAATCTAATGTTAACAAATTAAATAAACAAAAAACACTTTTGCGAATTAAACTTGCAAGGAAAAAATTGCAAGGAGTCTTGTCCAAACGATAAATTTGTGTTAGCAACTGAAAAGAGTTTCTAACAAAAGAGCGCTTAAAGGAAAATTTCAGAATTAACAGACTGCGACATACTTCTTACTTTTATAATACTTAACCAAATCCTACTAGTACCCGACTATTTTCAAACTGATCTTAAAACCCTACACGCGAAAATGATCGCAATACTGGTGGATGACGAATAAAAATTTGAAAAGTTTTGAATAAAATGTTCAAAAATTAAAAAAAAAATAAAAATTTTCAAAAAACATCCACTCTTATATTTTTATCTTCTTATATCATCTTATACTATAATTTTACATATAGATAATGATTTAATAAAAAATACGTTAAAAACAGTCGCACGACTCGCAAATGTTCCCCAACTAAAGCAAACTGTTATTTTTCCTCGAGAAAACTAATTAGATAAGAGTAATTTCCTCGAGGACGCTACAACAGTGCCATTGACACCTGCATAAGGTGCGCACTATGTTTTGTGTAAACCACTTTTAGAGGAGATTAGAGGAAGACTTAGCGACGTGATTCACGAGAGACTAACGACATAACTTGAGTTTGTATGTAGATATTATAGTATGGAGGTTGTTTTTAAGTGGAGGACACACAATTAAATATAAAGACCTCTAGAAAATAAGTGTCAAATACCCCGGTCTTATCTTATATATTTTATAATAAGAATTGATTTATCTTCGATTGACACGTGTGAAACCCTTGCATTAATTATTTTTTATCCATATCATTTTATCATCGACTAATTTGTCATAAACTATCTAGCTACGGCATTCATGACAGTTTGCTACATTGGGTGAGATCCTACTTGTCGAATAGGAGTGAACTGGTCTCGATTAATAATCACCTATCAACACTATTACATTAGGAGTACCGCAGGGGTCTCATTTGATCCTCTCTTTTTTGGCATGTTTATTAATGACTTGGTGACGCGATTCAATAATAATAATAAAAAACTAATTATACTCACACGAAGTTGCGGACAACTGTTAGTATTTTATGTTAATTAGGTACATACAGTTTTGCGACATCCTTTATAATAAGTAATAAATAATAGGTTATATGATTATTATTTTATGATTAACATAAACTGAATATAATAGTACATTGTTACGTATTAATTAAAAAAAAAAACCTATAGGTACACTTTGAAAAAACTCTATTTCAACGGCATTAAGGTTCAATTTGTCAAAGAATGACGACTGTTATCTTAGCTAAACATTGTATGTATTGTGTATAATTATCAAGTATGACTGGACAAATGAAGAATGGTTTAACGAGAAGGAATGGTATAACAAGAGGAGTGTGCACTGTCAATCTGGATGGTGCATGCTCGTTTCCTAAAGCCGGCATAGTGGAGACGACTGCTGCCTGTAGAGATTTCTCTCTTGTACATGGACCGCATTCTAGTTTTACATCAAGCGGAGTGTTGTCACATGCCGAGTTACAATAAAAAAAAAAAAATAATGAATATTCGATTTCAAAATAAATGTTAATTCTGTGTGATACTGGCGCAAATATATACACAATTATCAAGTGGAATAGGAACAAAAGTCATAATGATAATTCTCGCCTCAGGTTGCACAATTTCAAATGACGGGCCGTGTGTTGACCAGCCCTGTACCATTCTTCATTTAGTATTACTAACCTCATACTCGTCATGTTCGTCATTAAACTATGTAACTAGATAATTAAGTAATTACAGATGCACTTGAGGAAATACATAGAAATGATGACAAGTAATAATTATTGAAGCTTAGATCCTGCACATAGGGTTACCAGCATTTTTCCACGGATTATAGTATTAGATAGATATAGGTATTTTATGGAAAGAGAAACAAAAAAAAAAGGTAAAGGGGAATGCCCATTTTTGGGCCCACTTGGTTTGGTAACAAAACAATATTTTAAAATAATATCTTATTATTTTAATTATATCAACACATCATTTACCAATCAATAGACAATGTTTAATTATATAAAAAACAGATATCTTCAATTATTAAAGCATTTAAAATAATAATAACCTCAAATATTGCATCAGAAAACATCTAATAACTCTATTACCAGGGTGAAAAAATTTAAACTGATTAGTAATAGGAGACTAGATTTTTTTTAACAAAATTCATCAAAAATCATCGACTAACACGAGAAAAAAATTGTGGGCCCATTTTTCTTAGACGAATGGGCATTCTCTTTTGAATTATTTATCTCAAAGAGGCCTATTTGGACTTTTGAATCGTCATACAATTGCACAATATGACTTGGGAAAGGCTCTTTCAGTGATAAACTGAAGTATAGTATTTTTGCGTACTATACAGGGTGTCCCGTAAGTAGTGGTGTCAACGGTATTTTACAGATAGAGGGGTTCAATATCTAGAATATAATTTGGTGTTTTTTTTTTATACCTTCTGGTTTAAAAGTTATGACATTTTTAAAGAATTATCATTTTTCTCCCCGTTTTATCATAAATTAATGTTATAAAAATTTGTTTACAATTATTTTCACTGATATTTTTATTTAAGTGGGTTGAGAAAACACAGGGCTTTCTAATTAGAATATTATTTGGAACCAATTAATAACCATGACTAATTGAAAAATTAAAATCTAAACATGATTAAATTTATCAAATTTTAAGCAAAATATTTAAACGAAGCTGGTGTAAAAAAATTGTATGTAAGGTTACGGGACCATTATTTTAAAAATATCTACAATTCACACGGACTCTAAAAACGTATAATAATGTTCACTATCATTTTAATTAAAGTAATTTTTTAAAGTTAAACAAGCAACAAAGTACTATTTGTCGAAGAAATTTCATTATTACCTTATGCGAATTCCAATAAAACCAACGTAAATAGATACGGATAAGACAATAATTTATTAAAGTAAATGCTCAAAATGTCTCCCTCTAACTCTAATGCATAACCAACATCTTCTAATAAAGATTCTCCTGATATTTCCTAGGGCTCTTTGATTATTTTTAATTCTTTCGTACACGATATTCAATTTTTGGCGTAGTTCATATTCATTATTATTACATGTCTCATAAACAGCTTCTTTAAAGTTAACAACAGCAGACTGATGATGGTTATTTGTCCAGTCTGCCGTCCTGGGGTAGTACCACCACTTTCGAATGTAACACCCGTGAAGTGACTTTGTCGCGTTTCGGGAATAGTTTAAAAGTAGCCAGGTATAACGAGAGGAGTGTGCGCTGTCAATCTAAGATGGTACATGCTCGTCTCCTCAAACCGGCATAGTAAAGGCGACTGCTACTCGCACAGGTTTCTCTGTAGTAGCAGTTGTTTCCATTCATGGACCGCTCTCTAGCTTTACATCAGGCGGAGTGTTGTTACATGCCGAGCTACAATTTAAAAAAAATAACACCATAATTTACTTAATAATCTTTGTTTTAATAGTAGTCCGGCAGTGATTACACTCTGCCTAAGGTACTTAAGGTACGTAATCTCTGAATGCAGTATCAGTGGAAACAGGCGTCAGTCTGCCTACCCCTCTTTGAACATCCCTAAAGTCAAATTAAGTAACCGAAATGTAAATAAGATTGGAACTACAAGCAGTTAGTATCTTACAGTAGGTTAAGACGTGAAAAAGTGCAAATTTCCGACTGTAAGAATTCTTAAAATCCGTCCTATTATCGGAATGCATTATTAAAAATCGACGCCCATTTGTTGTATTTATGTCGAAAAAACATTGTAATTAAAATGATAGTGAACATTATTATACGTTTTTAGATTCCGTGTGAATTGTAGATATTTTTAAAATAATGGTCCCGTAACCTTACATACAATTTTTTTACACCAGCTTCGTTTAAATATTTTGCTTAAAATTTGATAAATTAAATCTTGTTTAGATTTTAATTTTTTATTTAATCATGGTTATCAATTGATTCCAAATAATATTTTAATTAGAAAGCCCTGTGTTTTCTCAACCCACTTAAATAAAAAGACCAGCGAAAATAATTGTAAACAAATTTTTATAACATTAATTTATGATAAAACGGGGGAAAAAATGATAATTCTTTAAAAATGTCATAACTTTTAAACTAGAGGGTATAAAAATAAATCACCAAATTATATTCTAGATATTGAACCCCTCTATCTGTAAAATACCGTTGACACCACTACTTACGGGACACCCTGTATATTTCTCAAGAGTACTATACCTGTATATAGACAGACTCTAAATATAGTACAATACTATATATTATAGTACACTTATCAGTATACTTCGTTCACTTCTATATGGAAAACTTCATAAACACTAACCTGATAACAACACAATCCTCTTGCCAAAACGTAGACTCTATCAAATAGAGAGAAGAGAGACGCTGACGGTTGATGTATGGTACATATTATAGTTCTCCCTTGACGTGACAGCAATCGGAGTAGGACCACAAGATGGCGGATAGACACAACATCAAGACCACTGGAATAGAAAATAATAAGGATTTATTGCGACAGCTGAGCTGAGCACAGTGTAACGTTTCAGACAGCAGTCGCCTCCGTTATACCGGCTTAAAGTGATGAGATGTGCTATAAATATAATTTGTTTAAAGTAGAACATTCAAAAACTTATTTATTGTTATTATTATTATAACTAATACAGTCTGCCGTCCTGGGGTAGTATCAACACTTTCAGATGTAACACCCGTGAAGTGACCTTATCGCGTTTCGGGAATAGTTTGAAAGTAGCCAGATATAACGAGAGGAGTGTGCCCTGTCAATCTAGATAGAGCGTGCTCGTCTCTTCAAGCCGGCATAGTGGAGGCGACTGCTGCCCGCACAGGTTTCTCTGTAGTAGCAGTTGTTTCCATTTATGGACCGCACTCTAGCTTTACATCAGGCGTAGTGTTGTCACATGCCTAATAATTATTATATGAACGCTTGAATAAATTATAATAGCAAATTATAGAGTTTTTTTTTATTAAATTGATTTTTTTAGGCGCACCTTTTTTTATGCCTATACTAAGTTAGTGATATGATATATGTATATTGCACGAACAAAGTACATATAATACAGGTCTGAATTTAGCGAAATTTGAACACGGGTCTCATCGATCGCGGTTCATGCATCCTACAACTAGACCATATTATTATTAGTGAAAAATTTATAATCAAACCGGTTTATAAAACAAATTAACTAGAAACAGTTGAAAACACAAATAGGTAATCGCAATACGTGAAACTGCATAATTGTACTTATTACCAATACAAATGTTTTTCGCTTTACTTAACAATTAATTTACATAATTATTCAAATACCTATCTATATATTATTGTGCCTATACTGACATGTGTGTATAAATATTTTAAAGAACAAAAATACCTACACGACGAATTGATAATCTCTTCATTTTGAAGTCTGTTAAAAAAGAGGCGCAAGTGCAATGTTGTACATCTTACTCACATGACTTAGCAATGAGCAGAGACAACGGCTAACACGGAGAAATGTCTGCAGGCAGCAGTCGCCTCCACTATGCCGGTTTTAAAGGACGAATGTGTACCATCCAGGTTGATACTACTACTTTCAAACTGATCCCGAAACGCGACAAGGCTACTTTACGTGTAATTTAAAGCCACAGTAAAAAATTGTAATTGTTTTATAAAATCTTTTGTTAAATCATACAGTTGTACATACTTCGATCGTGAGCGAACAAAAATCGCATTTCAGTTTCTGAACCATCACTCGCTCATAAAAAAAAAACCACAAAAATTCTACGTACTCGAGCTGTAATTGAATTTACACATTCCTATGTGGCAAGCGTAAAAATGTATGCCGGACGTGAATGCATTGCTTTTTTGAAATTAATGCAGTAAGTTGTCACTTTTTTATTATAAGTAAATACATGTACATACACAATTTACAGTGCCCTAACCCCAAACTGGAACACATTGTTCTATAATACGGCAGGTCAGGTCAGATCACCCGTGACTCGCGGTCCTTTGACCGTGAGTGACAGTGTCATATGGGGGGCACTGTTGGAGTCGCTGGTTTTACATCGAGCGCGTCCTCAGGTAGTGGATAGAGGGTCCTTGAGGTACTCCGGCGCGAACCAAAACCTGTAGGGTCTCTCCTTTGGTCACACTCTGCCTTCAGTGAAGACCTGAGTGAGAGACCACCTTCCATCGCGTGGGCGGAGGCGGTATCGGGAGTAGTGAACCGTTATCTCCTTCCCTTCGAGCCAATAACGGTAGTCCCGGGGTTGGACTGCCGCTCATTTACTAGGCTGGAATGGTGTTTCTTCCCGGTGAGGTGGGGTCTAACCATATGATGTAGAGAGGAATACTGTGGAGTTTTAGTCGTGTATACTCGGTATCACCTCGTCTTCTCCAAGACGGCGAGGCATCTATAAAAGATTTCCCCCACGTAAAAAAAAGGTCAGGTCAGGACAAAAATAATAAAAATTTGACAGTTTAACGCGGTAACCACTGCGCCAGAGCGGTCAGTGCAAAAGTATATTAATAAAAAGGAAATAAAATATAGTGATCTAAGTCCGAACCAGGCACCAAAGCAATACTAATATAGATATAACTTAAATCAGAAAACTTTGAAAAGAAAACTCTGTGATAATTGTTGAGAGGTCTCTTTGGTCTCTTTTACATTGTCGGAACCATATCTGATTTCGGAAAGGAGAAAAGGACCGAAATAAACTTTTAATAATAAAGTATAATAATTCATAAAATAATACCAAAGTAAAATCCATTCCAGGACAAACAAAAGAATGAATTAATAAAAATCGTTACATCATATGAACGTTATATTTTTAGCATGAATATTAATCTGACCGAAATCGAGGTAATTCTAATAAAAAATCCGTATGAAAAAAGCTGTATGTCCGACAATCGCAATTACTTTTCTCCTGTTATCCCCTTTCATCAATTATGGGTGTAATCCCCTTCATATTCAATACCTATTTTCGTATTTTTGTTACGAGTGTCGTAATTAATATTATTTTAGTCCTAAAATAAACCGTTTTTGCGTTAAATCGAAGATAAAAATAGTAATGGGATCGAACGTGCAGTAAAATGATGACGTCATTAACATGATCCTTATGTAACGTACACAATGACGAGAGGTTTTTTGTACAGTGGACTCACCCGGACTAAAGGCCGGCAATTCAACCTTTCCTTAATTATAAGACTTTCTTTTTATTTAATTCATTACTCAAAAAGTGACTTATACTTATTAGGAATGTTTCAAGATGTGAGCTTCTTTTGTAAGTGTCGTGTAGATTATTTTATACATTACGATGCTATAAGATGATCTTGGTTTACCACGAGTTGAATAACCAGTCCTAATTTTTTTTTTTATTGTAGCTCGGCATATGACAACACTCCGCCTGATGTAAAGCTAGAGTGCGGTCCATGAATGGAAACAACTGCTACTACAGTGCCCTGTGCGGGTAGCAGTCGCCTCCGCTATGCGGGCTTGAGGAGACGAGCATGTACCATCTTAGATTGACAGTGCACACTCCTCTCGTTATATATTTTTTATTTTTTGTTGCTAATAATATCGTTTGTAATCTCCGAATAATGTAAAGATTGGGATTGTTTTCGTTACAGTTTTAAGAATAGAGTTTCAGGAACTTTAATTATTTTTTTTCTGTAGGTATAGTCGTGCTGAACCTGTGCTCGGATATAGAAATAAAAAATAATAATAATAAAAACAATCCTAGTTAGTCTTAGAGATTATAAAGGATAATTAGACTTTTATCTCGTAGAATTATAAATATTATGGTATGCTCTTATTACTAGACTTTCTAAACGTCGCGTCGTCGGGTTAAAATAATAATGCTTATTAGCTCAGTCTGCTGTCCTGGAGTAATGTCACCACTTTCAAATGTAATGGGTCACTTCACTTCATGGGTCCTTCTCGCGTTTCGGAATCAGTTTGGAAGTAGCTAGGTATAACGAGAGAAGCGTGTACTGTCAATTTGAAAAACGACATAGCGGAGGCGATTGCGGTCTGTAGAAATTTATCTGTAGTAGCAGTTTACATCAGGCGGAGTATTGTTGTATGCCGAGCTACCATAAAAACAGTAAATCACAAATAAAAATTATGAAAATGTAAATTTCAAAAAAACCCAGAGTTACCCTAATTTCAGCACCTGGCGCGTCTGTTCGAGAAGAGATGTGTATGATTGAAGGTTTTATTAGTGCTAGACACGTTTATGTACGTTTACTTACGTGGTGGGTTCATCAAGAAATATAACAGGTGGATTATTAACTAATTCAAGTGCGATTGAAAGCCGTTTAAATTGACCTCCTGAAAGACATTCAGTTCTTGTTTCCTTATGATCCCAAAGACCGAGGGTTTGCAGAATTTCTTCTATCTAAAAAATAAAATTGATAAAAGTTATCAAAAACTTTGGTTTAGTTTATTGGTAGTTTTTTTTTTAAATAATAATAATAATAAGTTTATTGGTAGTATTTAGTTTTTTTTTTTACAATTTAGCTTCACGCCAGTAAACCATAATGGTTTGTCTTGGCGTTGCACATTCGTTCTTAATTACACTAAGTTACACATAAATAGTTAAATAATAAGTATATACCTGTACAATTTAAATGAATTGATAAACTCTAAACTAAAATTTAGTGTTAAACAACATTAAAAAATAGAAGGTATTCTGAAATTTTTAAATACATTTTATATACATTTAAGTATTATTAAAAAGTATAAGTGCATAGTGCCTACAACGTTATTATCTTCCGTTTTTTTTTATTGTAGCTCGGCATGTGACAACACTCCGCCTGATGTAAAGCTAGAGTGCGGTCCATGAATGAAAACAACTGCTACTACAGAGAATCCTGTGGGGGCAGCAGTTGCCTCCACTATGCCGGCTTGAGAAGGCGAGCATGTACACTCCTCTCGTTATACCTGGCTACTTTCAAACTATACCCGAAACGCGACTAGATAGCTTCTCCAGGACACCAGGACGGCAGACTGGACAAATAACCAGCATAGTGCCCATAGGCACTGAGCGACCAAAGTACATATAACAAATTTACATTGTTACCGGTCAGAATTAGCGAGGTTCGAACACGGGTCTCATCGATCGTGAGTTCACGCGTCTTACCGCTAGACCACGGCCGCTCGTTTTTAGTAGGTCGTCTAGTATAGTAGGCATACTAAGGATGGTTATTAGTTCAGTCCCTTGACCTGGGGAAGTATTACCATTTTTAGGATACCCGTGAAGTGATTCGCGTTTCCGAATTAGCTTTGGCGGTGCACGTTCGTTTCCTCAAGCCGGGAGGCGATTGCTACTGCCGATTTTTTTCCTAATATAAGCTGATATTTATATTAATAGAAAAACAAAAGAACTAGAGCAGAAATGTTAAAATTCGATGCGCGTTTCTAAATAATAAAAGATTTTACATACAATAAGCTCTTTTTCAGCAAGACCAAGTTCTTTCCCCAGTTTAAGTCCAGCTGCGATCCTCATTGACTCGAGAACCGAGAGTCGAGGTTGAAGTAGATCATCCTGCATTATATAACTGCATAATTTCTTGAACACTTTCATATCTCGCACGTGCCCGTTGACCGTAATCTGACCTGTTACACCATTAGACCTAAAAATGTACATTAATTGTTATTGCTTTATCACATAAAGAAATAAAAAAAAAATGTTTGTTCTGTAATTAGTTTGAAAGTATGCATTGTTAACTTGATGGTGTGCATTCATTTCCCGAGGCTAGCATAGCGGAGGTGACTGCTGTCTGCAGAGATTTTTCTGTGTTAGCAGTTGTTTCTGTTCATGGGCCGCACTCTAGCTTAACATGTTAACATCAGATGCCAACTTATCGAGGAAGGGTTTGGGACTTTCTTGGATTAGGATGTTTGAAAGGGTCCGAACGGAAATGGGAACGCTGAAGGTAATTACTATTTGCGAGTAACATTGTTATAAATAATTAAACAAATGATTAGTTAAGTACAAACAATTGAAGCTATTATGTAAGTAGTTAATAGGAACAATTTTCCTTGATTATTATCGCCGTTTGCTAAAAACACTACCTACAATTACAATTACTATTACTGATGTGAAGTTAATTATTAAATTATGAGTAAGTTATATTATTTATTTTTATCTTCAAGATCGTTTAGTTATTCTATTGTATGCATTTTATTAGTGTTGTTGTTGAACGGAACTGCTACTACATGTTTTCTGCTTTCTACAGGCAGCAGTCGCCTCCGCTATGCCGGCTCGAGGAGACGAATGTGCACCATCCAGATTGACAGTTGTTCCCGAAATGCGACATAGTCACTTCACGGGTGATACATTTGAAAGTGGAGGTACTACCCCAGGACAGCAGGCTGGACTGATGACTACCGGTCAGAATTTAGCAAGGTTCGAACACGGGTATCATGGATCGTGAGCTCACGCGTCTTACCGCTAGACACAGACAATACAACCTACCTTAGGTTAATTTGTCTGTGCCGCTAGACTACGATCGCTCTGTGTATTAAAGTAGCTTCTTGTAGTTACAATTAAAAAGAATCACTTAAAACCGTGCTTAGTTTTATTCACTATCATCCCCCTTAACCCGGAACCGCAATAAATTATAAGGGCTTTACTCACTAAAACTAAATACAACCGACTTTTAGATTTAAGTACTCTTGCATGAATGGTAGTCCAAATACGACCTTTTGCCCTTTGAAGGATTAAATTAAGCTACTGTTAACTCGTATTTGATTCATAGTTCTGAAAGTGATCTATGTACATTTTATTTAGAAAGTCCCCAAACGAGTTGTCAGCCTTCCTTGGCTTTGGTTTTGTTAACTTTGGCTACATTACTAGATCTATATCTGTGTTCCTAATGGCAACTATTCACCAAAGCGTCTTGTCATAGACGCGTACAATTCATTAAAATAAAAGAAAATAATACTTTATATCTCTTAAGTTTTTACTTTTTACCTCAACTATGTCGGTTTAAGGAGACGAATGTGCACCATCTAAGTTGACAGTGCACACTCCTTTTGTTGTACTTGACTTTTTCCAAAGTGATTCCGAAATACGACTAGGTCACTTCACGGATGTTACACTTGCAGTGGGATATTTACCACGGCAGACTGGGCTAATAAAAATCATCAGTCTAGTAGCAGACTTACTACTTCTACTACTTCATTGTAGATTAGTAAGTAAGTAAATAAGACCTAAGGGTCCTAGGCAAGCAAGTACGTACGTGTAACCAGCCAAAATGTTCAACAACGAAGATTTGCCAGCTCCTGAAGGCCCCAATATGCATGTTAGTTCACCAGAACGAAATTCCCCAGAGACACTATGTAGGATCTGACTGTCGCCTGTAACAAATACATTCACGTCTTTATTATATTTATATATTTATATTTATATTTATATATTTATATTTCAAGGGCGACCAGTGGTGGGAATCATTATATCATGCTTCTGTTTAGCAGACCAATCCTATGGCGAATGATCCACCCTTAGGTGCCACATCTTACACAATAAACAAAAAAAAAAAAAAAAAAAAAAAAAAAAAAAAAAAAAAAAAAATTAATAAATAAAATAAAATCAAAATCAGAATTAAAGTCTAAATTAAAATCAAATTTAAAAGTCAAAATCAAAATTAAAATCAGAATTAAAATTAAAATCTAAATCAGAATTAAAATCAAACCTAAAACCATTATTAAAATCAAAGTCAAAATAAAATTCAAAATTAAAAATAGAGTTAAAGATTAAAATCAATGTCAGATAGAATCAGATAAGAGTCAACAGGAGGCAGAACCAGCGACCACCTTAGACCTAAATATGCCAAGCGAGTCGCCGAACATATCCACACCAAGCTCATTATATTTTTTCGTCAGCCTTGATATTGCGGCGTGACGTTTCAGATTGGTTTTAAATCTTGGTGGGTGGAGTAACGCTCTAGGATGCCGAGGTATACGTCGAGGAATTTGAAAATGAAACGATTCTAGTAGGGCTGGGCAGTCTATTTGGTTCGTAAATAGTTTGTAGAGGAGACTCATGTCGAGCGCGACTCTACGAACCGCGAGGCTGTCAATTTTAAAATGATGCAATTTGTCTCGGTATGTTAGGAGCCTATTATGCATTTTAGTGCTGTAAGTTAAATGCCTTAAAAACCTTTTCTGCACTCGTTCGATGCGTAATTGGTGTACAGCATAGTGCGGTGACCACACTACACTGCAGTACTCGAGAGTGCTCCTTACGAACGCATTGTAGATCACTATTTTGGTACTTGGGTGTTTAAAGACTTTGCCATTTCTGATGATAAAACCGAGTGTTTTTGAAGCTTTATTTATAATATTATCTAGATGGGGAACGAAAGTTAGTTTTGCATCGAATGTGACCCCCAGGTCGCGGACTGCATCACATTCCCGCAGAACCTTACCGTTTAAATGATAGCTCGTCTTTATGATGTTGTTTTGGTGTTTGCGCGTGAATTTTATGTGATGACATTTTGAAATATTCAACAGCATATCGTTATCTAGGCACCATTCCAACACTCTATTTAAGTCGTCTTGCAATAGAAGACTGTCCTCGGCTGATGAAACTTTTCTACATAGTTTAAGATCGTCTGCAAAGAGGTAAACCTTACTATGCTTGATTGTAGAGACTATATCGTTGATGAATAAGTTGAACAGCCAGGGTCCGATGTGAGAACCCTGGCTTACTCCAGATGTAGCGGTATAATCTTGGGATCTATGGCCTTTGAGGACAATATACTGCTTACGATCGGCCAAGTATGACGTGAACCATCTCAGTATGTTGCCAGCGATACCGCAACGCTCTAACTTCTCTATCAGAATTGTATGCGAGACGCGGTCGAACGCTTTGGAGAAATCTGTGTAAATGGCGTCTACTTGGTGGCCCTCGTCGACAACGCTGACGAGGTAATCGTGATAGGCGACCAAGTTAGTGTTAGTTGATCTCTGTTTGACGAATCCATGTTGGTCAGGGGTAAGTAAGTGTTTAAAATGATACTCAAGATTAGGGTATAACAGTGACTCAAATACTTTAGCAAATGTTGACAATATTGAGATGGGTCTATAATTTGATATTAGTTCGCGCTTACTTTTATCTTAGCTACTAACTAACTAACAGACTTAATTTTATCACTTTAAATATCTATTTATTTACTCTATTTTGTTCTCAGCTATTTAAGTTAATTATGACTTTTTTATTATTTAACCAAAAAACCATAATTTCATCCTCAAGACTGCATGGCGGAGGCGATCACTGAGAGCAGACATTTCGCTGTGTTTAAGCCTGCCTACAGGCAGGGTGTAGTCACATACATTCGATGTATAGATTATTTTGTGCTTCCAAATAAAATATTATTAAAAATAAACTATAGTATCTACAATTAAAAAATACAAGGGCAGCCGTGGTCTAGCGGTAGGACGCGTGAACTCACGATTGATGAGACCAGTGTTTAGACCTCGTTAAATTCTGACCGGTACCAATGTAACTGTACTTTCGCTCAGTGTCTGTGGTACTACTGAGCACTAGCTCAGTACAGCTATTAAAAAAATAAATAAATATAAATAATAGAATTTGATCACGTCTCAAATGTATGTATAAATTGCTGTCCTAAACATCAATGTAATTGAATATTAGAAGATCTCAAGGGTATTTTATTAAGGAGTAGAAAAAGTAAGTTTTGTTTGCTCGTTTTATATTAAGTCGAGTGTGATAAAAGACCTAATGTTTGTTTTGTCGTCAAAGCTGAAGATCGGTAAGCGACTTTTCTTTTTGTTTGTCATAGAGAGTGGATAAATAGGGTTGAACCTAAGTTAGATTTATTTACATAAAAGAGATGTTTGCAATTTATTTTGCAATATATACCATAATACTTATATTATTATATATACATGTGGCATTGTGATTAGCGCCCCAGTCTATTACTCGGAGGACCCAAGTACGCTTTCAGGTCGGAACATATTATATTATTATTGATTGTTCCTATAAATTTCTATATTGTCTTTCTATGTGCAGGCCTTCCAACTAGTTACCACCGCATATAATAATAATTTAATAAAAACAAATTTACTAAGGCAAAAATTAAGTTAAAAAATAATAGAAAATTTATTACTAAAATATTTACCGAAAAATATAAGTTGTTTTTTTAATGGCATTTCAATAATCTTCCAGCGTCAAAGTTAGGGCAAGGAAACCGAGGAAAAATATGTAGGATTGGATAAGTAATAGTAAATGTATTCAATTAAATAAATATATACAATACAACTAAAGTTTAATATAATTTATAAAAGAGTTAATAAGATCAAATATGAGTTTCTTAAAATACGTCCAATTATTTGTCAACTGACATGTACATTATTTGAAACATGTACGAATAGTTGTAAATACTAGATTAACATGTAACTTAGTATTATCTAGTAGCTGTCTAACTTTAAACGCGTGTCAGCCCTGTGTAATCAAATGCTTACATCAGTTGCTTCAAGACGTTAAATAAACTAACATATAGTGGCTGTTAGGGTTACCAGATATTTTAGATTTTATTCGATAAATATTTGTTCGCCTAAAATTAACGTGGGTGGAACCGTTCTTTTATGTATATGATATAAAAAGATATTTGAGAGATGAAACAGGAAATGAAAGGTATATTTAAAAAGTTGTAGGTATACGGATGATAGTTATTAGCTTTGTCTGCCGTCTTGGTGAAGATTGGTGCGTATTTGTTTTTTGAGCTGGCATAGCACAGGTGAATGTTGCCTGCAGAAATTTCTTTGCTAGCAGTTGTTTCCGTTTATAGACCGCATTCATTCATCAGGCGGAGTGTTGTCATAAAATATGCTGAACTACGAAGAAAAATGCATACGAAGTTGTGTTGCTGACATTGTTAAATGCAAGGCAACTAGTATTGTTAAAAATCAAACGCAAATTTAAACCAAGAGAACATAAAATTAAAAAATAATTAGGAACTGTTAAATGTTGTTTTTTGATTTATTTAAGAAAATTTATCTGGTAGATATTTGTGGACAATGAGGAGTTTAAGGATGAAGCACTTTAAGGGAGAGAATAATATAGTTTTGTTTAAATAAACACCCTGTTAAAGGTCTTAGTTGTAAGTTATAAGTTTTGGCAAACATGACCCAGGTCACAGTGATAACTTTAATAGAACTTACTTCATAATTACTTAGTATTAGTTTTTGACATAAATTCTGTTTTGTCATAAATATTATCTGGTCATCTACATCTTTTATAAGTAGTTCAGCGTTGTTACGGACTCAGTTTCAGGGCCCTCTTTGGGCATGGACCAAAGAGGCCCGGGTCTAGGGCCCACGGCTTTTTAGAGGCCCCCAAAGTTCCCGAGAATACATAAGAAAAAAAGTTACACAAGCCATAAAAGACAGCCCTTCGTCCTCATCCAACCTTGTAACTTTTATTAAATAAATCTTTATCTCTATTTACTATTTTGTCTCGTTTTTAAAACAATCTTTAATTATTTTAAATATTGTTATTAATATTTAAAATTAGGAAAAAATGATATTTAACAGTTTACAAAACATAGTAGTACAAAAAAGATAATACACAGATAAAAACAAGTCAAATTTTGTAAACCTAATAGTTATACATAACATTGATTAAAAACCAATATGATTAATACAAAAACAAAAAAATAATATACCTACATACAGGGTGTCCCGTAAGTAGTGGTGTCAACGGTATTTTACAGATAGAGGGGTTCAATATCTAGAATATAATTTGGTGATTTTTTTTTATACCTTCTGGTTTAAAAGTTATGACGTTTTTAAAGAATTATCATTTTTTCCCCCGTTTTATCACAAAATAATGTTATAAAAATTTGTTTACAATAATTTTCACTGGTATTTTTATTTAAGTGGGTTGAGAAAACACAGGGCTTTCTAATTAAAATATTATCTGTAACCAATTAATAACCATGATTAAATAAAAAAATTAAAATTTAAACAAGATTTAATTTATAAAATTTTAAGCAAAATATTTAAACGAAGCTGGTGTAAAAAAATTGTATGTAAGGTTACGGGACCATTATTTTAATAATATCTACAATTCATACGGACTCTAAAAACGTATAATAATGTTCACTGTCATTTTAATTAAAGTAATTTTTCAAAGTTAAACAAGCTACAAAGTACTATTTGTCGAAGTAATTTCATTATTACCTTATGCGAATTCCAATAAAACCAATGTAAATAGATACCGTAGGATAAGAAAACAATTTATTAAAGTAAATGCTGACTGATGATGGTTATTTGTCCAGTCTGCCATCCTGGGGTAGTACCACCACTTTCGAATGTAACACCCGTGAAGAGACTTTGTCGCGTTTCGGGAATAGTTTAAAAGTAGCCAGGTATAACGAGAGGAGTGTGCGCTGTCAATCTAAGATGGTACATGCTCGTCTCCTCAAGCCGGCATAGTGGAGGCGACTGCTACCGCGCAGGTTTCTCTGTAGTAGCAGTTGTTTCCATTCATGGACCGCACTCTAGCTTTATATGAGGCGGAGTGTTGTCACATGCCGAGCTACAATAAAAAAAAAAACACCATAATTTACTTAATAATCTTTGTTTTAATAGTAATTCGGCATGTGATTACACTCTGCCTAATGTACTTTAGGTACGTAATCTCTGAATGAAGTATGAGTGGAAACAGGCGTCAGTCTGCCTACCCCTCTTTGAACATCACTAAAGTCAAATTAAGGAACCGAAATGAAAATAAGGTTGGAACTACAAGCTGTTAGCATCTTACAGTGGGTTAAGACGTGAAAAAGTGCAAATTTCCGACTATAAGAATTCTTAAAATCCGTCCTGTTATGGGAATACATTATTAAAAATCGACGCCCATTTGTTGTATTTATGTCGAAAAAACATTGTAATTAAAATGATAGTGATCATTATTATACGTTTTTAGAATCCGTGTGAATTGTAGATATTTTTAAAATATTGGTCCCGTAACCTTACATACAATTTTTTTACACCAGCTTCGTTTAAATATTTTGCTTAAAATTTGATAAATTAAATCTTGTTTAGATTTTAATTTTTTATTTAATCATGGTTATTAATTGGTTACAGATAATATTTTAATTAGAAAGCCCTGTATTTTCTCAACCCACTTAAAAAAAATATCAGTGAAAATAATTGTAAACAAATTTTTATAACATTATTTTGTGATAAAACGGGTGAAAAAATGATAATTCTTTAAAAATGTCATAACTTTTAAACCAGAAGGTATAAAAAAAAATTACCAAATTATATTCTAGATATTGAACCCCTCTATCTGTAAAATACCGTTGACACCACTACTTACGGGACACCCATTATAAAGTGAAGTAATTTGAGTAATATAGAAAATTAAAAACTTTAACTATTATTTAAGTA
This sequence comes from Tinea pellionella, assembly GCA_948150575.1. NCBI lineage: Eukaryota > Metazoa > Arthropoda > Insecta > Lepidoptera > Tineidae > Tinea > Tinea pellionella. The sequence goes on from OX411252.1 coordinate 7,131,829, forward strand.
ATAGCACGAAATATATGTATTCACTGAACTACTCCCCTATGATAAATTTTGTGCAAAGTATGTTTGAATGCGCTAGCTAGAGTCTAGCGTTAAGATAAAATATGTCAATGTCATTGTGATTTTCGTATAGTTATTGAAACCACGGCACATGCGAATCAAGGGACTGTTGTGCAAAATAAAAAAATCAAATCAATTAGGTAAAAATTTGTTTAAAAAATACAGTTTTACAAAAATAGACCGTATGGATGGCGCTGTGAAATTGGCTACTTTTCTTCGATATTATTAGAAGCACGGGCTGATACAGAAACGTCTGGTCGTCCACGAATAATGAGGTAATTTGTATGTAACATTCTTATTCAGGCGTACAAAGTAATAACGATGCTACTCTACAAATAGTAATTAAATTGTGGGTATATATAGCTATAGTAGATATATTAAAGCGATTGACACGTGCGGCTGTAATGTCCCATTCTATGTAATGGCTATCTATCGGAAGCTTAAGGTATACTTTGAAGTATATGGGGGCGTTTTATACACTTATTACATAACACAGTTACACAAATTTTAGGTTATCTTATATAAAGAAAAAAAAACAAATGAACACATTATTTGTGGCAGAGTGGTTAGCGCATTAGTTCGCTAAACGATGACGACAAACTTTAAGCTATTCAGAACGAACGAAGAAATTGACAGCAATTCGGCTGATAATTCCATTATTTGTTAATTATATAAAAATGATTATTTTTATTTCCACATTTCCACCAAGACCCTGTTCTCAATAAGAAAACATAATAAATGAGTGGCTCCAGGAAAAAGGGATTAAAGCCTTTTTATTATATATTTGGAATCAGCTCATCGAGTTACATAACATATCAAGAGGACATAACTCTAACTGATTCCTAAGTGGGGCTTTCGAGTGGCAACAAGGGCATATTAATAAGTCTTGATAGGTATGGATACTATCAGTACTTCTTGCCGATTTTCGATTATATGCAGACAATAATAGACCACAGTGCATGGTATTACACTGTTTTTTAAAATTAAATTTATTGCCAGTAAAAGCTAGTGTTTGTATCACAAGCACTGACCGGCTAAAGAACATATAACATAGTTACATTGGCATCGGTCGGAATTTAACGAGGTTTGAACACGGGTGTCATCGATCATGAGGTACGTCCTCTATTGCTAGACCTCGGCCGCTCACGGTTAATAGATTACCGTATATTGCTATACCTCCTACAACCTCACACTTCTATCTCGCTTCTTTCGCAACGACGATAAGTTTTTTTTATTTATTAACAGCGATACGTGATAAACTTATGAAGCACTTGTAAGTGGACAAGGGATTAATGGCATATGTTATCCAGGATCGAATATCATGAATTCAGGAAAAGGGAGACTTATTCACGCGACGAAAAAGGTCTGCGGTTTGAAGATGGACTGTTGTACTTTCACGTTACTGTTACCATAAATTAATTACACTTTAAGTTATAATTAATTCTCGAAAAATATATTCTAAACACTATTTATTTATAAATATATTGTTTTGTTCTTTTATAATACTTAGTCTAATCTATATCTTCTGTTGGCAGGTGTCGAGTTCGAATCCCGGTCAAAACCAATAAATATGATAAAAATAACATATTTTGTTTAGGGTCTGGGTATTGTGTTGCGATATATACGCGGCGAGCTCCTGCAGACTCATTAAATCTGATCTGATATTATTTCATGTAACGTTTCAAAAATTGTAATTAAACGCTAAATAATCGAGTAAACGGAGTTGTGCGTGTGCCGTTCTTTTATTTAAATAACCTAATTTAGTTTTATGAATGAAAAACTAAATGTCATGCAACAAATTATAAACTCACGAAATGTTAAAGAAAACATAAAAAATAGTATTTATTGCTCACTTTAGACAAGCGCAGTTGTAGCAAATTGTTCTTTTAAACAAGTCAGAATATGTCCCAAACTTTTCGAGCTCCAATTAATATAAATTATGAATAAGCTTGAAACGTTCCGCAGCAGTTTCTAAACTTCTATTTCAATAAATTTCTTAACACAGGAATTGTCTTTTGGGATAGCATTGTACATTGAATTGGTCCGCGTCGAATAATTATCTTGTTTTCTTTGTAAGTGGTTCGTATACAAAATTGAAAAAATAACCATTTCTCTTGCGGTCCATACCAATTTAGAGAATGTTGCGTTGTTATTAACTCCACTTGTTCTTGGAACTGAAATCTTTTTATTTAATATATTTTTCGCATAAAAATTTGACGCTGCAAGCACAAAGTAAACAATTGTTCGATGTCTGGGTGATGATTTTCACTTGAGTTAGACATTTGATTGAAAACAGACTATGCATTAGTGACAGTGATTGTTCAGTCGATATACAAGAAGAAGCCGCGGGAGCTGCAATTTAAATTCTTTTGTTTTTGTACTCTATCGCTAAACTATAACCAAAGATTGATTAAAGTTTACGTCTAGGAAATTGATTATTGTATTAAAATCATGATTAAAAAAAACGTGAGAATTTTAATACAAATCATTGGTAGTTTACTTTTTGCAACTATAAACGCTATTGTCAGTATTTTAATTGTGTTATCGAAAGTACCCGATTCCAATTGTAATCAATAATCTATTGTATTGAAAACACATTAGTTAATGCGTTAGCCTAATTTTTTTTTTAAATTTAATATTATTAAATATATTTTCATAACATTATGAAGTTACATTAACTAATTTTCAGACTTTTCTAAGGTTTTTTCCGCTAATGGACCGCACTTTATCTTAGCATCGGTAGTATAGTCACATATCGCCGAAACATTTGTAAAAAATATATATAAAATTAAATGGCAAAAAATATTTCATTAACATTGTTGGCGACATTGATGTAGCCAGTTTTGATAGAAGGGAGACAGAAGAGAAGATTGTTTTACTTTTAATACCACAACTGATTGTGGTTTCATCATTATAAAAAGCAAAATCTACATAAAAAGAAGTCCTATAAAATGGTGTTAAATATATTTAAATTAGACCTTGATGAGGCTTGACTTTGATGAGGATAAATTGACGGCCAAAACGCAGCTGAGGCTGAAATAATTGAAATGTCGATTGAAATTCAAACGATCGCACTTTAGTTGAAGCTGTCAAACACGTGACAATTAACTATTATAATGTATCGCCTCGGGGCTACTTTAAATAGATATATTTGTAAGTAAATGTAATACGTTTCGAGTTCAGCTTAAAAGTACCTCGGTATAATGAAAGAAGCGTGCACTGTCAACCTGGAAGGGGCACATTCGTCTCCTCAAGCCGATAGTGTAGCGGAGACGGTTCACGCATGGAGGCGTTTGTTTCTGGAAACAATACACGGACCGTAATCTAGCTTAAGGTAAACGCCGGGTTACTATAAAAAATGTATTTTATAAGCAAATAAATACCGTGAAGATGATACCGAAAATTTAATTTAACTTCTCAAATAAATTCAGGATACAGAAGAGAAAATTTATGCCTATTTCTTAGCTTAGCGTAATAATAAATCTATAGAAAATTGCTTCTTATTTTACTTTTCGCGGTTTTATTAGAAGAAAAAATGTCTTAGAAGCCTACTTTAGATTGAATAATGTTAATGACTAGTATCATTGTTGTGTTTTATTAAAACCATTTCGTTTACGTATAATGTTATGAAGACAGTACTTACTCGTATATTTTTTTACAAAGAATTTATTCTTTTGTTGATAAACAAAAAGTAATTTTTAATTTGCAGTGGAGTTTGATTTAACGTTAAAGCCAACATCTCAGCGTCCATACATTTTGTTTTATATAAAATGCTTGTGAAATAGAACCAATATAAATATTTTATATATTCTGTGCCGTAGCTATTTGTTTATTATAGTGATTTGCGATAATAATGAGTGCTGAGAAAGTTATAAAATTACTTAATTTCAACATAAATCTGCTATGTTTCAAACAATGTTGTAAAACAAAATGTATGGACGCTTAGTTGTTGGCTTTCACGTTAAACTTTGAAAAAAAAACAACGCAAATATATATTATTAAAATAAATAGTGTAATTATGTAATTTAAAAATAATATTGGGACATTTCGTTTATTATTATTATTTTTAATATCTGCAATTACTAATAGAGTTTATTTTATTTTTTCATTTTCATGTGACCTTTGCATTTTTTTTATGCCTGTATTCGGATAATAAAGGGTCTCATCGATCGTGAGGTCTATTGCTACACCACGGCCACTAGCAACGTAATAATCATATTTCATCTTTTTCAGTTTTCAGAATAGGTCATTTGTTTGAAATATTTTATTTAAGCAACAACAAAAAAAGTATTTCTTTACATTAAAATAATTATTTACACACAAAAAAGTATAACGTCACATGTGTAATTATAACAATTTTGGTAATTTAGATAGAAGTAATTACAATTCGGACCGAAACCCAAAACTTTTGGAGTATAGTCCGGACCTCTGGGATCACGAATTTTGTAATTGTAGACATTATTAATGAGAGATCTATTTTGTTTATATGCAACAATGATGACAAAATGTCAAATAATGTTTTTAATTGATAAGTCTTTAAGAATTCTACCTTTTTTTTCTACTAAGTTAGTGATAGAATGATAGGCACTGAGCGACTAAAGTAAAGATTTAAACATAGGTCTTATCGATCGTGAGTTCACGCATTCTACCGCTAGACCACAGTCGCTCTTATTAAATGTGAAAGTAAGTAACTAACATGTCTAAACTGCTGAACACATTTCAATAAATTTTGGCAAGGAGCTAGATTTAATTCTGGAGACATAGGTTGTCTTTTGTCTAAAAATACTACTAAAGGGGATTAACGTTTGTATGGGAACCCATCCACCATTAAGTAAGGGATCTGAATAGAATCTCATCAAACGTATAAAGGGTATAAAGAGATGAGAGTGCCCTGTTAATAAACAGTACACATTCGTTTCCTCAAGCCGGGATAGCGGAGGGAACTGCTCTGGTGTTTGTTGTTTACACTCATGGACTGTACTCTAGCATTCATCACGCGAATTGTGGCGACATGTCGCGTTACTATAAAAAAAGTAAAATGTGCAGGTAAAAATAAACAGTACGTTAGGTAAAAATAGAACAAAGTTGAGTGTTATCGCTAAGAACACCTATGTATCTTTCACTGGAGACAGCCGGTAATGCCGCTCGTATATCTAGGTAGTACGAAATCGATTCCTCTATAGCAGTGAATGTGATTTAGAAGAGGCACTCGGCGGAAACGACAAGGCTAAAATAAACCGCCAGAATACTAAATGTGTGTCTAACCATTACCTACGTTGTTTTAGAGCGCGTGGAGTGTCTTTCAAGAATACCTTTTGTTTTTTTCTTCCTAGTGCCTACTGTCTTTCAAAATATTGGAATTAAATAGGTTAAATGATACTTTATATAGGTGTAAAAAGACAGCAATTTCTTTAACCACGTATTAACTTTTTTTAAGAGTGTTTGGCGCGCTTTTTCCCGGAAAGGTTGAGGTGTTTTGTTATCCCTTTCCTTAATTAGTTTAGTGGTTGTGTTAAGTTGGTGTTAGTTTGCGTAATTTTATCAGCACATGTAAGTAATTGTGAAAACATTAAAATTCACTCTATATGAGGTAACGAAAGCGGTTTTTTTTTTGTGGTTATCCCACGCCGTGAAAACGCTCATATTGTGACGTGACCGGGTGAATTTCCGCCAAATACTCCAAGAAAGCGTCAAATTGTAAAACACCATTGCAATTTGATGCAGACATCAAGAATTTACTACTCGACATTGGCAGAATTGTCGTTATTATGACATATGAGGCCATTTAACAAAAGAAGAAGAACTTTTTAAATTATTATTGGCGCGCTTATTAGGTTGGTCGTACGGCTAGTTAGCTATTCACATTTCTTGCATTTACATTATTTTTTTTTACTGTAGCTCGACACGTGACAACACTCCGCCTGATGTAAAGCTAGAGTGCGGTCCATGAATGGAAACAACTGCTACCACAGAGAAATCTCTACGGGCTGCAGTCGCCTCCACTATGCCGGCTTGAGGAGACGAGCATGTACCATCTAGATTCTAGATTGACAGTGCACACTCCTCTCTTGTGCTTTTTTTTGTTATTTCAATGATATTTTGTGTATTTTTTTAACAAATATTCGTACTAGAATGTAAAGTAAAGTTGATATTGGACCAATAAATGTAAATATTAAAAATTAAGATAAAAAATAAATAAATAAGAAAAATCACATCTATGATGATTCACAACTTCTGGTTTACGGGATTGCTATGTACGAGTCTTTGTACGTCTGTAATACATACATCTTGATGTATTTCGGTCGAGAGGATTGTAACGATTGTCGTGGTAATGAACGACACAGAAGACCGCGAAGGGACGAAGACCAAGTCGCTGGACCTATCAGTTGATCAGGAAAGTAACCATATTTCGAAAAAAACAGCTTGTGTGACACATATTTTTAAAGTTGACTGCAGGTATATGTTTTTATTAATAATAATATTATCTTTTAGTAACATCGCAAGAACTGTCGTAACAGCTAAAATATTAAGGAAAAAAACAAAAACGTGTGCTCTATAAGAGATTTGTCTTTATACTCGTACTAATATAAAAATTAAATATTTTTGCAAGTTTTTATATTGTAAGAAAGGTAGGCAGGCTGTTGATGGTTATGGTACCGCCACATTTAGTAATGTACATAGTGTAATTTAGTCGTGTTTTGGGATCAGTTCGGACGTAGTCAGGTGACAAACCGGATGGTGTATTCGTCTCTTTAAGCCGGCATAGCAGTGTCGATTGCTGCCGTAGACATTTCACTGTGGTAGCAGATATCTCTGCTCACGAATCGCACTCTATCTTAACAAAAAGAGGAATCTGGCAACATGATGAGTTCATAAAAACTGAGATAGAAATCTTAGCAGGTTTTAGTCGCAATAAGTGGACTGTAATTTTTCGTAATGCGTTGTTTTGTAAATATTTATAAATAAACAATAATAAACAATTTAATAATGGGTTTTCCTGTTTTTAACTAGAATGATAAATGTAAAGGAAAATATTATAATTAATTACACAATAAAAACAAAATGGCGGAATACGAGTATTTAATAAAAGGTTACTTTAGAAATTTGATTTTAATGGATGTAAAATATTTTTATAAAAATACGTAATACAACATGTTAAAGCAATATATTTAGGCTAAAGTTGTTAATGTTATTTATTTATTAATTGAGGTTACCTATCAACCTTAATTAATGAAATAATTAATAAACAATAATGTAATTCTTAATAATATTTTTTAGTTTTATTTTCCCTAATGGGCCGTTCATGGACCGCACTCTAGCTTTACATCAGGCGGAGTGTTGTCATATGCCGAGCTACAATTAAAAAAAAATATCGGGTTAATAAGGAATCTTAACTATATTCCTTCAAAGAACAAGCTTCGATTTTGAAAGTAGGAAAAAGTGCACTCAAATTTATAAGTCCCTTATCAAAGCCGGCAATGGAAACGTATTAGGAAAAACATCACCTATATTTTTCTGATGCTAATTATAATTGTAGATCATAAAATAGATCCACATTTTTTAACGAATTTTTAAATATTTTTGCTTCTATATTCATCATAAAAATGTTGAATTATGTTGCGTCCTCTACTTGTCTTGATTGCCCATAATTCTGAAACATGTGGACATGACACACATAGGTTTACTTACGTAAATGTTATAAAAAACCTTATCAAGATAAAATGTATTTTTTTAAAAATTATACTCAGCTAAGAAAAACATTAAATCTCAATTCCTTAATTTATAATATCTGCGAGATTTTAATTTATTTTTTCACAAAGAAAAAAAAAACAAATTTTAGTCTAAAAGTTGTTTACATATTTCTATAATAGCTAATTTATATTTAACGCCGCTTAAAATTCAATGAACGACTGAGCTAATTTGTTCTGATTAGTTCTGGAAATTCACTGTTATTTATTATTAACTATATTCAAATTACATTGTGAATGGCGAAATGAATTTAATAAATTAACAGCAACAAAACTGTTCGCATCGCAAAGTACCTTGGCACTAGCATATTAATTTTACGCTATAGAGCATGACTAGAAAACGAATCACGGACACCGTCCGCGGTAACCCCCTTCAACCCTTTTTTTAGTGGGGAAATCTCTATTATTATTACCTTTGGGAAGGTGCCAGGGTTGTGTTGCGCTCACCAGCCTATCACTGGCATACCGACCAAAACCCCAAGGTGTTTTACAATATAAAAAATACAAAGACACGTAAACATGCATGTAGTCACGTCGCATCGGAAAGAATGTCAAAGCACTTTTATACCAAGCTGTGTTCACATTTACTCACATGTATAATGTACGGAGTAAGTTATGACTAATCTTTTCACTGGACATGATTTGTCGCCTTTTACGGCTACAATATTTCATGGTTGAATAGAAATTGTAAAATGAAATTTAGCTTTTGTTTTTCGTTTGTGTCTTATTTCATGACTGATGGGTTAGTAGTTTTATCCGTGATTTTTACTAGTTTTGGTTTATAAGATTTAATTTTTGTAAAGATACGTAATTTATCAAAGAAAAAGAGTTAAAATATAAAAATGATTTTTATTTGCCAAGTATGCATTACAGAATTACACAAGTCTGATTTAAAAAGAAATTGCGGTTTAAACTTTTTATTTTGGAACATTTTTTTTTCTACAAAAGGTTTCTCACGGACGGAACGGGAACGTATATTTAAATATATTTGCTTACTTATTTTTTTTTGTTCAAAGAAAAGGAAATAATACTGCTTTTTTAGTAGACTTTATTGGGAAAACAGACAAAAGAAATACATACAATAATAAATGTTTTTTCCTCGAACTTTTTTAATATACTTACTAACTTCTTAGTTTTAGGTTAATGACCTCTCAAAATCTATTATCAAACACAGTTTGTTATTTTTACGTGAACGGCCAATATGAAAGTTTAGTTAAGTGATATTGGTTTTCGTGCGAGTTTTTGAGGGCTTTGATTAACTTTCATTGTTTTAGGTTCATCCCTAATTTCGGCACGAGAGGTTAGTCAAGTGTTATTACTATCAGAAAATACAGAGTTAGTTTTCCAAATGAAAAAATAGGTTTTTATTATTGGTAAAATATCAAAAACAATAACAATTCACGTATGAATTCTATTTGTTAGGCTATTTACAGACTGGTACTTTATAAAACGAAGGTAGACGGCAAAATTGCTTTATTATTTATTACTAAAGTACAGTCAAGCGTAAAATTATGTATGTTTTAAAATATATATATATATACTAAATTACGATCTTAAGTGTGGTCTGTAAGCGAAGATATCAAGTACCACAGAGAAACGTCTGCTGGCATAAGTCGCTTTCGCTATACCGGCCATTCCTTAATAAAGAGTGACTAATATTCTCTTTATTCATGAAACTAATAATTAACTTTTGTGGCCTACACGCATTATCGATTTTATTTTTACGCTATCATTAGATTTTTTATATAATTGAAAAGACGCTTGTTTTGCAATGTACACATATAAGATAGGCAGAGGGTTTCTAAATATATGTTATGAACTCCTATGAAAAGGGTTAAAGATGTTATGAAAGATAATATATAGAACTCAAAAACATCTGATGCCTTTCTCAGACCTAATTATATCGAACAATTATGTTTTTATAGTAGCTCTGATGTTGAGCTAGAGCACGATCTATGAGCGGAGACAAAAAATCACCTCCACTATACCAGCTCGACGAGACGATTATACACCATTTTAGTCGACACTCCTTCGTGTTACCATGGACCTGCAGACATGTTTCTGCGGTTGCAGTTTTCCATGCATTTTAGTTTAATATCAGGTGGAGTGTAGTTAACAAATTGAGCTACAAGTGAAAACGTGCACGTGTGATCTTGTCACTAGAACGATGCTCTGGTCTCTGTTTTCCTGCAGCTTTATAAAGGTAAGGGAAGATTTAGAAAACAGTCCTCGCTAAATTCTGACCGGTACCAATGTAACTATGTATATTATAATGAACATTGATCAATCAGTGCCTGTGATGAATGTGATGGGTGTTTGGAGTCAGAACTGCAGTTTGTTAAGGTTTACAATCCATCCTCGAACAATAAAAAAATCACAAATAAAAGGTAAATTTCCATTTCAGAATACACAACAATGTTTTCTTAATTTGAAATTGATTAAATCATGTATAAATCCAAATTGATTGAATTATTTAATTTTAATAGGTACCTAATATAAATCGGATCGAGTTTCAATTTGCATTATAATTAAAAATTTACATATTATTAATGTGTTATTTTTATGTACTTACACGGTTAGCGAAGTATGCGCGTGGGTAATTAAACCTTGATTTTTTAATTAATTATTTCCTCTTACTTCATCTGGTTCAAATAACAGATGTTTTATTAATTTTAGTAAACAATGGTAGCCCTGCCACATATATCTATAACGCGTATATGTGTCCCGACTTTAAGAATTCTTTACAAAAATTCTAATACCACTGTAAGTACCACCACTTTCGAATGTAACACCCGTGAAGTGACCTTGTCGCGTTTCGGGGATAGTTACCTGGCTACTTTGCCAGGTATAAGAGAGGAGTGTGCACTGTCAATCTAGATGGTACATGCTCGTCTCCTCAAGCCGGCATAGTGGAGGTGACTGCAGCCCGTAGAGATTTCTCTGTGGTAGCAGTTGTTTCCATTCATGGACCGCACTCTAGCTTTACATCAGGCGGAGTGTTGTCACATGTCGAGCTACAATTAAAAAAAAAAAATAATACAGGTTTGTGCATTTATTTAATTATTTATCTAAATTAATAAATATCTATAAAATACCTAAACAAGGTAAAGAAGAAGGCTAGGCGTAGGGTTGTTTTACGTTTGTTAGGATCCGAAATTTCAGGCAAATCGAAATATCAGATGGTTCGACCAATACATAGAATATTTGGTCGGTGTAAAAACTTCGTAAATGTATGCTTAGAGACCGAATTATTGGCCGAAACAACGTTTTCGGTCATTTGAGGCCCACCTGACCCCGAACTTAGGTTCCTAACACAACCAATTCATAGTAAGACCTGAAACACATATTTATCTACTATTGCTTGTTTTCGTATTTGTTTCGATTGGGAATCGAGCCCGAACATCTAGGTTACTCGTAACATTGCGTCTTCCGTTATGAGTACAGATACTCTGACCACTAAGCTATACGTTGAATTTTCTCTGTTTTATTATTTCCAGCGGCAGTCCTTCCAGTTGCAGATTGACGTCATATACCTATGAGTATTAATAGCACATTTTTCGTCATAATTTAATAATTATTTGAACATGCAAAAAAAAGTTTAAAAAAGCGGACATAGTTGAAAAACTTAATGGCTCTATTTATAGCATAATAATAAATTATATACTAATTATATTAACATTGATTACTTTGACCGTAGGTAGCGAAGGCATGTAATATTAAAACATTCGTAGGCATTCTTCTTGATACACTATAATAAAACAAGTTGGAAAAGACGTCTGGCACGACACGATCAAGCAATTTTTTTTTATTGTAGCTCGGCATGTTCAACACTCCGCTTGATGTAAAGCTAGAGTGCGGTCCATCAACGGAAACAACTGCTACTACAGAGAAATCTCTACGGATAGCAGTCGCCTCCGCTATGCCGGCCTGAAGAGACGTATGTGCACCATTCAGAATGACAGTGCACACTCCTCTCGTTATATCTGAATACTCTCAAATTGTTTCCGAAACGCTGAGCGGTCGTGGTCTAGCGGTAAGACGCGTGAACTCACGATCGATGAGACCCGCGTTCGAACCTCGCAAATTCTGACCGGTACCAATGTAACTTTGTTATATGTACTTTGGTCGCTCAGTGCATAGGCAATATTAAAGAGTGGTAGGCAGACTGATGATGGTTATTTGTCCACTTTCGAATGTAACAACTGTGAAGTGATCTTGTCGCGTTTCGGGAATAGTTTGAAAGTAGCCAGGTATAGCGAGAGGAGTGTGCACTGTCAATCTAGATAGCACCTCGTTTCCTCAAGTCGGCATAGTGGAGGCGACTGCTGCCCGCACAGGTTTCTCTGTAGTAGCAGTTGTTTCCATTCATGGACCGCACTCTAGCTTTACATCAGGCGGAGTGTTGTCACGTGCCGAGCTACAATAAATAAAAAAAAAACAATGTCCGGACTACTTTTAAAAAAATATTGTCCGAAAACAATGTAAATGCGTATACGTTTTGACGTGACTCTTCCGGTACAACTTGAATTGTATTACATAAATAAGTTCTAAAAATTACACTGGTTGATTAGCGAGAATCGAATCGAGGTCAATTAATTTTGTTTTTTCCGTGTTTGTAGACGTCTTTTCATAAATAAATAAATTCATACTGTCCAAAGTCTGTATTACCGTGTTAAACCTGCCAATAACAGGTTACAAATACTAGTTTTCAATGAGTTTTTCAAGTTCATTGACAATTGCAATTTCTGGGTTTAGTACTCGTATCTCTGTTTAGATAATAATAATAATAATAATAATTCTTTATTGTACCGTACACAATGGCGAGCTTAATGCCATTAGGCATTTTCTCCCAGCTAACCATTGGGAGATGGAAGCGGAGATAGGGGCAATAAAATATGACTAATATAAATACTATAGGTACATACATAAAAATAAATAAATAGATAAGTAAATATCTACATAATAATATAAATACATATTGTATACATATAATATGCATACATACATACATACAATATAAATACAATACACATATAATATATAAATTATGTCATAATTTGTTTGTGGAGAAGGTGCTTGAAGAGTTTGTGTTTGAAGACGCCTACCGTTGGCGATTGCCTGATGGAGAGAGGCAACTTGTTCCACTGACTTAGATATTGATTTTTTCAAAATATTAGATTATTTAAAAATTAAATTACAAAATAAGAAACTGTTTAGATAAAAAAAAAACTGATGATGGTTATTGGCCCAGTCTGCCGTTCTAGCGTCTACCTTGTCGCGTTTCGGGAGCAGTTTAAATGTAGCCAGAGGAGTGTGCACTGTCAATTTAGGTAGTGTATACACTTCTCCTCAGGCCGGCATAGCGGAGGCGACTACTGCTCGCAGGGATTTGTCTGTGGTAGCAGTTGTATCAATATAAGTTTATTATGTACCACTTTGATCTTTTAATGCCTATATAATACAAAGAACCTCTTAGTATAGGCATGTTAAAACAATAATAAATCTTTAAAAACGAATATAAGGAAATATAATGTTTTTATCATCAATATTTTGAAGTATCTAATAGCTAGAGAAACGTAAAAAATAGTATATGTGAAAAAAGATTGCAACATAAAAACTCGCCAGATACGAAATTGCAGTAAGCGCTATGAATAATTCTATGTAAACCATAATTTCGGAATAAAAAGAGACCAATTTTTCAATTTCATACAAAAAATTTATGACTACTTAGATTCTCTTGCAGTGCCAGAACTATATTAGGCTTTGGAAGACGACTTTTAGCCTTGAAAGGGTTTCATGGGATATGTTTTATGTTTTTTTAGTAGTAACCAAACATTTAAATAATGTAAAAAAATTGTGCGATTGTTTAAGTAAAGAATAATAATTTAAAAATAGTAAAGGTAATAATTTACACAAAAAAGGATAAAAGTATGGTCACCCTATTGTAGTATGAAATTTGTGATATTCAGCCGGACCGGAGAACAGAGCACCCGCAATTCAACGGCGCGCAACAAACCATTGAAAACTGATGAATGTTTCAGAATTTCTACATATTATTTAGACCTATATTCCTAAACTTACAATACAATACAATTGTCACGCCTTTGTCCTAAACTTTTAAACGTATATTAATTAAACAGGGAGCCTCAAAAATAATAATTATTAGTTGTAATTTCTTTTATTTACAAATGTTGTTTATATGAGAAGTTATTGAAGATAGAAGTGGATAAAAGTGTTTATTTATAGTAAAACAAAACAATTAACAAATTAATTAATTAATTTTTTTTGGGAACCTTACCATGGTGTGTGAGTAAGACGGAAATATAATATGAACGAGATAGCATGTGACTGGACACCATTTATAAATCGTTTCTTTAATGGTGGGTGTTATATAAAAATATTATAAGTAAATGTAAACAAAATGTAGGTTGTCATCTCAGATCATTGTTCTGAAGGGACAGTTTATCTCTAATAATAATAGTTACCTATTAACCACACACAATAGTAATTTTACTTGTAGAAATCATAAAATTACTTCCTCTAATGTTAACTAACATAACTAGTCGTAGGTAGTAAGTAATCACGTGTTAGCAGGCGTGTTTCAAAACCGACATTAATACTTCAAGTCTTAGGAAATATTTACTTGTAGGTTTAACCAGAGCGAACCATTTACCGGAATTTACATCCTTCATTAACTTACGCGTTGGATACCTAAGGCATTTTTATACCATAAATCGATGATAATGTCAATGATAAGCTGAAAATTGTAATTAATATTTAATAATAAAAATTATTATTTAAATTTAGTAAATAGTGTTTTTTTTTACGAATAATTTAAAAAATTATCAAAGCAAGCATAACCTAAACCTTACTTGATTAAAAAAGACTCATAAAAAATGATCCTAAAGTATAAAGCTCTCAAAATATAAAATTTTTAGTTACACCTATGTCATGGTATGTACTCGTCAGGTGTACATGTATCATGTGTGGACAATAGTTCTATTCTTCTATTCTATTCTAAATGTCTTCAGGCAGCAAAAACTCCGATATGCTGGCTTGAGGAGCCAAAAATGCAACACTCCTTTCGTTGTACATGGTTACTTCCAAGCTGATCCCGAAATGCGACTAGGACCTAGGACCCTGAGACGGTGCAGACTAGCCTAATAACAATCATTAGTCTACCTAGCACTCTTATACATAATGGTCTGCCCATCATTAAAAGTATGAATAACTCTTACAAATTAAAGTTTTTGTGAAAAAAAAAACTATATATAAAAATGTGTTGAAAAGAAAACAAAAATAAAACTGACCAAAGCAATTTCATCAAGCACGTTACTGAAAACAGTGTTAACTGTTTTTACTAAAAATCGTTGCATTCCAATCCAACTGCGAATGTGCTTTAGTGTACACTTTTTTCAGCCTCTTTTTTTGTAATTGATGTGATTTGCGCTCTGATAGTTGACATTTTTGTATGAACATTTGCTGCTGTGAAGATTTTTGCATATTCACAAACGGTGTCAATCCTACAGTTTTCGTGTAGGGATAGACATTTGTGTAAGCTGCGTAGCGTATACGTTCATTTACCTGACAATTGCATGTCAGAATGCGAGTAGAATAAAATATTAACGCTTTCATAGAGTGAACGCCACGCAGTGCACGCATTATTGTGGTATAAGTGGACTGAATATTATATGCTATACTGGGTGTAAAAGGACATATAACAATCTCTTGAACTCCCACAATTAATAAATTGCTTTTTAAAGATTTTCATATAAAATCAAGGTGCAATGGACTTTTAAAATCTGTAACACTAGCGCGCCAATCCACCTATCAGCTGTGAGTTGAATGACCGCGACGCCAGCCGTATATCATTCGTTGCATTTACATTGCTTGTTTTTGATATTTTTTCAAATATAATTGACGTTTTTTAATAAATAATTGTACAGAATAATAAAATTAATGATCTCAAAAAAAAAAAACAAAGAAAAAGAAATAGGTACTTATAACAGCATTTGTAGGTATGATGTGAACTAGAAGTCGTTCACCGGATTACTATGTCTTTTTACACTCTATATGCATTACCTATACCTACTGCTGCTAAATAGAGCTTGATCAAGTTTTACTACGGCAGGAGTTTTGGTGATAAATAGTAGGTTATTCCACAGTATAATTAGCCATTTCGTGGTTCCGGTCTTTTTGTTAATTACAGACCGATAAATAAATAAACCTAGTAACGAGGCAGACAAAAAAACATTGTTTCATAATTCATTACTTTTACCGAGGGACCACCACAATGTGACCAAATTTTGTTTATTGCTTAATCATCCCATTTACGGCTTGATGTCGCTTTTATGGGCATACGGTCTGCGAAACCATATTTAAATCAGGTTTTACTTATGTTTTTATAAAACAACAATGTTATGCTCTATATTTGTTTGTGTCCTTGATTTCTTTGAAAGGCCCGACTAAAATTTATAACAAAAACACAGCCTTTGTATATGCTGACATCTTTATTTTTTTCTACATTCATTTAATTTCCTCATTTAACAATTTGGCTAAAAAAACCTTTTAAATTTATTTTTAAGATGCTAACGAAGCATAAACGCTGGGGTTTAATTAAGATATTTCCACTAGAATAAAAATTAATTATTTAGTTGTTTTTTTTTTCTTTTTGTAGTGGCCAGGCAAATGATCATACTCCGCCGGATGTTACGTTAAAGTGCGGTCCCTAAACACAGATAACTATTACAGAGAAATGATTGCCTTCATATGCTGGCTTAGATATTCCTATTCAAGACTTAATTAATATAATTTTAACTCTTATTTGGCTTTTCAAATCATTTAACAACAAAAGGCATACTAAAATTTGATCTATAACTTAAAAGCTAGTAGATGAAAAAAAAAAGTATCGGGCCGGTTTTTCAATTGTACTCGTACGTTATTTAAACAGATAATAAATTACCATGCACGCACATACGTTTAAGTTTAAGAATTAATAAACAATTAAAAAAGTAAATTATACAAGGTTTACGATTAAATGGATTGCGTCGGCAAGTTTTTTTGTCACTTTTTGTGTTAATGACGTTGGTGGTTGAGTTTTGTCATAATTTAATCTTATATAATTATTTTTTGATTGACCGTGACTCAGAAAATATATTTTGTTAATAAAGTTGACTTTTGTATGTTTGTGGGTTCTTTCGTAACAAGAAACTGTAGTTTCGTCTTTTTTTTGTACGCGAATATTTTATAACGAATTTATTTTGGATTATTTTTTGATAATTACGTTTAGACAGCTTTGCAGCCATCGTAATGGCGAGTGTTATCGGGATAGGCTGAGCTGATAACAATCATCAGTCTGCCTACCGCTCTTCAAATAATGCCTGTATTGAGCGACTAAAGTACATATAACATTTTAACAGTTACATTGGTATGATTTAGTGTTTGAACACGGCTCATATCGATTGTAAGTTCACGTGTTCTACGGCTAGACCACGGTTGCCGCGCCGCACCGCACCGCCAGATTTTCCTCGTGTTCAAGAAATAGTTGTGATACGACATCGATAATGTAAAAATTGGAATTTATGTGCCAAGAGTAATTTTCATAGACCAAGGCCAACAAGCTCGTGTGACTTAATCAGCAACAATTTAAATGAATTCAAGAAATAAGTATGTCTTTAACCTTTATTGTATATTGTAGGCCATTAACTTATATTTTAACAATAATAATAAAGGAGAATGTCCATTCGCCTAAGAGAATTGCGCCCACAATTTTGTTTTATAGTTTTTCGATTATTTTAGTGAATTTGTAGGAAAATAAATCTACATTCCTTACCACTAATCAATTTTAATTTTTTCACCCAGGTTATAGAGTAACTAGTCTTTTTCTGATACAATATTTGAGGTTATTATTATATTAAATGCTTCAATATAATTAATACTATCTGTTTTTTATGTAATTGAACATTGTATATTGATTGTTAAACGATGTGTCGATATAATTGAAATAAATTAATAAAAAAATAAAATATTATTTGAGAATATTGTTCTGTTGACAGACTGTTAGATGTCAAGAGGACATAAAAATGGACATTGTCCTTTTAATTAGAAACAAACATGTATTTTTTTATAAATTTATTGGTTTCCTGTGTAATAATATGTAAATAAGTGATAATTAAAATATAATAGATAATACATTAATATTTTATTATAAAGTTTTTATAAAATATAGATGTTTTTATTTGGAAGGTATAATTTACGTATTATCCAAAACGTCTATGTCATAATAAACACTACATTCCTCTGAGAGGTGAGAATTAATGAGTTAACAGAGATTTTAATTGTGCTTTTAAATAACAATTTAATTACTGTTTCAATTAGTTACAATTATTGTAATCTATTTCTATTATATTTTAACAATTGACCTGATTCCTAGAGCGTTCTTTTCGATGCTACCATCGTGGTACGAAAAGAGACAAGTCGCTGACGTTCCATAGTTTTTATCTACCCCGGCCATGGGCGTGAATTAACTACATAAATTAATCCCAAAATCCCAAATCCCAAAAAATAAAAAACACAAAAAATAATAAAAACATAAAAAAAAAGTGGTAGGCTGACTGATGGTGGTTATTAGCCCAGTCTTCCGTCCTGGGGTAATACCACCAGTCGCATTACATTTTTGAAGTAGTCAGGGGCTAAGTCAAAAGGCAATCCACAGTTGTCACTTGATTGAATTGAAAACAAAATATATAGGATTTGACGTTTCACTGTCGATTGGCTTTGACTTTAGCCCCAGGTATAACGAGAGGAGTGTGCACTGTCTATCTAGACGGCCGCGGCGTACATTCGTCTCATCAGGCCGGCATAGCGGAGGCTTGTCTGTAGAAATTTATCTGTAGTAGCAGTTGTTTCCGTTCATGGACTGCACTCTAGTTTTACATTAGGCGGGGTGTAAAATAAAAAAAATGATAAACTTTCCTGAAGTATAATTTTCATAAATTATGAAGTAAAAATAAAGTATTCAATCTACAGACAAAATAATATTATTATAAATAACTCGTAAATAAACCGTTTCCGTTCACGACTATTCTAGTATCATTAGTAAGAAAATTATCTTCATACTCGTTATAACTAAAACGAAATGACGTCAAACAGTTAGGAAAATCACTTATAGACAAATAGACTTATAATAAAAAGTACATAATAATTTTATTGGCTAATAAATAATTCCATTGACTGCAACAATTATTAAAATGATGGTGAATTGTGAGCGGCCGTGGTCTAGAGGTAAGACGCGTGAGCTCACGATCGATGAGACCCGTGTTCGACCCTCGCTAAAGACCGGTACCAATATAACTTTGTTATATGTACTCTGGTCGCTCAGTGCCTATAGGCACTATTAAAGAGTGGTAGGCAGACTGATGATGGTTATTTGTCCAGTCTGTCGTCCTGGGGTAGTACCACCACTTTCGAATGTAACACCCGTGAAGTGACCTTGTCGCGTTTCGGGGATAGTTTGAAAGTAGCCAGGTATAAGAGAGGAGTGTGCACTGTCAATCTAGATGGTACATGCTCGTCTCCTCAAGCCGGCATAGTGGAGGTGACTGCTGCCCGTAGAGATTTCTCTGCGGTGCTTCCATTCATGGACCGCACTCTAGCTTTACATCAGGCGGAGTGTTGTCACATGCCGAGCTACGATAAAAAAAAAGAATAGGTTTTGTTGTTTAATCATCTACATATAGGCATAATGGGATGAGAGCGATAAGGGGAAATGGTGTAATGAACGGAAAATGGCGAGTAATAGTTTTGCATTCCACCAAGAAAGAGTTCCACGAAAAACTTCTCCACTCCACTTCCATTGCGAGCCCAACCGTGGCGCCCGGTCTACTCGAAGAAGAGTGGTAGGCAGATTGATGATAGTTGTTCGCTCAGTCGGCCATCTGAGCTATTATTTACGTACTAACGCGTACCACCATTTTCAAGTGACCTAGTTGCGTTTCGGGATCAAATCGGGAGTAGTTAGGCATGATGAAGAGAGTAAACCCTGTCAATAGATGGTGCATATTTGTCATCTCAAAGTCGGTATAGCGGAAGGGACTCTTGGGCTCATATATCGAGTCAAAAGCTCTTTTGGCCTCGAAAAAGCTTGGTATCCTCTCGAAGGTGAGACGGTATTTCACATCGGAACAACTCCTCACTTTGTACAAAGCGCAAGTAAGGACCTGCATGGAGTACTGCTCTCACCTTTGGGATGGATCTGCCAAATACCAACTTGCGGCATTGGAGTCGATCGAGAAGCGCGCCAAGAAGCTAATAGGCGATGACGCTTTAGTCAAGTCTCGGCTACAAAGCCTTGAGCACCGACGAAACGTCGCCTGTTTATCGGTCTTTTACCGGATACATTTCGGAGAGTGTGCGCAAGAGCTACACAACTTAGTTCTACCGTCCCCTTTCTTTTATCGGACGTCCAGACACCATACCATCCATTTATGGTCCAAGTTTCAAAAGTACGTACGAGGCGTTTTGACAACACGTTCCTCGTGCGTACTGCGAAACTGTGGAACTCTCTCCCGGTGTCTGTGTTTCCCGAGAAGTACAATATGGGCCTCTTCAAAGTAAGGGTAAACAGGTACCTCATAGGCAAGCGTGCTCCATCTTAGACCGCATCACTGCTTAACATCAGGCAGGGTGCGGTCAAACGTTTGCCTATTAAGCATAAAAAAAAAAAAAAAAGGGACTGCTACATGCAGTAGCAGTTATTATCATAAACGGAAGTACGCATTCAGAAGTTTTGATGTACGAATGTCTTATGTCGAGCTTGATAAATGTAAAGGAAATCTTGAAAGAGGTGTGTAAATTGTTGAATGTGCCCATCAGTGTGTAGGTTCGCACAATTTTAGATAGCGGTCCTGCGTGTTTGCCGGGCCTGCACTAGAGTGGAGCACAAACATACGTCTGCTGGCAGTTGTCGCCTTTGCTATGCCGACTTGAGCACGTTGATGACACCCACTATGCTCGGAAACTTCCGAGCTAATTCCAAAACGAAACTTGATCACTTTTGATATTATATTATATATTTCAGCTGTAATTTTTAAACGTGTTCCGAAGATTTTTTATATGTTTTTCCAAAATGTAAATATAAGGTAAATATGTTTTCAAAACAATGGGAATTTTTAGCGTAATACAATGATGGTTAAAAAAAGTTAAGAATCAGACAATGGTACCTTTACCGGTTAACGACAGTGAAAATACTGAATACAAGTTTGTTGATCAAAATGATAAAATAAAATCAAAATATTTCCTTATTATCTGCCGCTTTAATGGCCCCAAAAAGGTGACGAATTTCTTACAATTAACAAAATTTACTGTTTTTTTTATTATGGTACCTCGGAATGTGACAACACTGCGCCTGATAGAGAGCTAGAGTGCGGTCCATGAATGGAAACAACTGCTACTACAGAGAAATCTCTACAGACAGCAGTCACCTCCCTATCCTGGCTTGAAGGACGAGCATGTACCATCCAGATTGACAGTGCTCACTCATCTCGTTATATCTGGCTACTTACAAACTATTCCCGAAACGCGACAAGGTCACTTCACGGGTGTTACATTCGAAAGTAGTGGTACTACCCCAGGACGGCAGACCGGACTAATAATCATCAACAGTCTGCCCGCCGCTCTTTTAATAGCGAGCGAACAAAGTACATATAACAAAGTAACATTGGTACCGGTCAGAATTAGCGAGGTTCGAACACGGGTCTCATCGATCGTGAATACCGCTAGACCACGGCCGCTCGTTTGTTTATTTTGAAACAAAAGAAAAACTTCACTTACCCTTAGTAGTATGAACATTAAGATTCAAATCTTCAAACATAATATTGACTGGTGGCCGTTTTGCCATCCGGTTTAGTGCCTTCAAAGTAGAACCGGCCCTTTCTAGAGCCGCGGGAGTCCATTGATCTTCTTGCGGTTGTTGTTGAATAACTAAAGGGTTATTATGGTTACCATTTGATTGTGAATTGTGCGCAAGAGTCGCTCCAACAATCGCTTTACGGACCAATGGTATTTTAGACATTTTCACTAACTTTCACTTTTTCAATAAAATTTTTCACTTTTTATTTTATTAAATACAAGTCCGATTTAAAAAAAAAATTAAATAAAGGTAAGACAATGTTTTGTGAACATGTTTAATTAATTTAATTAATTTGAAAATAAAACAGTTACTATTATGACGGAAATTCAGTTTTAAATTTAGTTCATACGATAAATTTGTGCATTGCTGGAAGCGTGTGAATTTACGAGTAGACTTATAGCGACTAAGTACAAGCGACTCGTTTTAAAACTACTACTATTGCGGTGAAGTCTGATGCCAGTACTATGACCGTTTGACTTCACTCACCGTTTACTATCTGTATAATTAATTAAATCTCGACATTAGTTAAGTTTTGATAATTTTTTAATGTTAAACAATGCGGTCCATGAGCTACCACTGCTACTACAAATAAATATAATCTAGCCTCCACTATACCTGCTTGACAATAATGCGCCATCCACGTTGACAGGACATTTTTTTTTTTATTGCAGCTCGGCATGTGACAACACCCCGCCTGATGTAAAGCTAGAGTGCGGTCCATGAATGGAAACAACTGATACTACAGAGAAGTCTCTACGGGCAGCAGTCGCCTCCACTATGTCGGCTTGAGGAGACGAGCATGTACCATCTAGATTGACAGTGCACACTCCTCTTTTTATACCTGGCTACTTTCAAACTATTCCCGAAACGCGACAAGGTCACTTCACGGGTGTTACATTCGAAAGTGGTGGTACTACCCCAGGACGACAGACTGGACAAATAACCAGGACAAATATTCCACTCATTATACACTTCAAGCGTGATGAAGGTGATATTTAAAATATTTTATATTAGATATAGTAAGTAAAAACAACTGTTCATGGTAAGCGTTAACTTAATGACAAACTGCGCGTGCACCGATCCGTGAAACTATTACTGCCAGGTAGAGTTTTGTAATTTAATTAGTGGTTTCCTTTAATAAGGCTGATTTCAGTTGCAGGAAAAGGTGATGATATTCTAAGTACTTGTGCTTATTGCGTCATCTGAAAATTTTCATTTTATTCAGCAGACGATTTTTCAAAAGACCTTTTTATTGTTGTGTCTAGTCCTACATATAGCAACTATTAAGTCGTAAAAAATGTTTATATAATATTAATAAATTTTAATAATAATAAAATAAAGACAAAAAATAAATTTTCAAAAACAAGAAAACAAAAAATGTTTTTGCATATTTGTCATTTGTTTTCCTGTATCACAATGTACGACGCTAGTCTCCAAATTATGCGTCAATAAATAGATATTTTGTGTATTTTTATACATAATATAAAAATGCATTTTTATCAAAAATGTGTAGTACTCGTAAGAACATACAATATAACGATTGTAATGCCACGATAAGAAAACAACGGTAAAAGATGAGTTTTGTAATTTATTTTATCTTTTCTAAAATAAACATAAAATTATATAAAAACAAAAAATAGATTTTTTTTTTCGCAAAAAATAAACAATTGAATTACTTATAAGGCTTTACTTTTTATGTAATGTAGACATTAGTTCAAATTTTATTGAATGATTATATTAGTGTGACCTTTAGGCAGACAATAGGCGAAATTGTGTTAGAATTTCTTTAATAAAATAAACGTTTATTTTGAAACTTTTAAAAACATGGAGATAATATCAAAGAACGTGATTCTAAATCTTAATAACTGTCACTGAACAGTACACATTCTTCTTTTCTAGTCAGTATTGCGGAGGCGACAGGCCACATACTAGTTCAACATATAGAAAGTATCATATTATTTGCGAAATTTTGGGAAACCACTTAATAAAAAGAAATGAAATTTACCAAGTTTTTAAAAACTTTTTGTATGTAATAGAATTTTTGTGAAATTGAAATTTTTATGAATCTCAAAACTCTAAGTATAACTCCTAATTTGTCAGAGAAAAAATCAGTTTATGCTCAAAAAAGAAGATTAAACGAATTTGAATAATTGAAAAAGGAAAGTGGGAAATGATTTCTGCTGAAATGGCAAGGATTTACACATTTACCCAATTCAATATTTTGGTTTCGATGTTTAATAATAAGGATAATTTTTTTCGTGATTCAATTGCTTATACTTTGATATATTAAGTAATTTTAAAAAATATTTGTAGTTTACCAAATAATTTTATTTCATATATTATTTTATACGCTTTAATGCTACAGGTCTAAATGAATTGTATTTTTTTTATTGCATTAATTGTGAAAAAAATACGAGTTCATGTGAACTGTGGAAAAATGATCAAAAACAGAAAAAAGGGTTTTCGTTTCAGTATAAATAATTACTGATCTCTTTGTTTTTAATTACTACTCGTTATAAAGCAACAAAAAAGAAAAGTGGCGTGAGGGTACGCCCGATATAAGTGAAGAGAAATAAATGACGGAGAGAGAACGGCGCAGACGGGGTGAGACAAAAAATTGAAAGAGAAGGCCCAAGGAATGGTGTCGATGACGGCGACAATTACGTTTTTTCCTAGTTTACAACCCAGTAGCCAAACGCGCGTTTCGTAAGAAAGCTTTGATTCACAAGTTACATACAAATTACCGCATACATACGTATCTACAAATTTCGGTATTTCCGATTATTCGTGACGCATGTGATCCATGACGCTAAACAGAGGTTAACATATTTTTAATACATATTTTTTATATTTTAATATAGAAAATTAGATAGAGATAATAAAGTTGCAAGTCGTCAAGTTTAAGTATGGTATTTGAGCGGCATGCTCCTACGTCAGGCATGGCACAAGACAACCTTGGCCGAGATCTTGATGGCAGTCATCTGATACCATTTATATTTATATAAATATCTACTTTGTAAATAAATAGGCATATTTTTGCACTTGTTTCATTACAAATAATTTTTTTTTTAATTAAGGTTATAATATACTTATTGCCTTTTTTATTACTGTATGAATTTTTAGTAGTAAATTTAAATATGGGTTTTGATATGATTATATGGTGTTAAAGAATATAGTATAACTATAATTATTTCTTCATACAAGCTCATAAATTCGAGTACAGTGTAATAAAGTCAAAAGAAAACCATTTGTTATCCTTCCTCAAAAAAACGAGGGAATATACGTAATCCTTGATTTACTGCCGAGTGAAAAGTATGTAAACATCGTAAATTATCAAATGAGAGATACAAAATATATCACATGTCTTCTGAAAACACTTAACTGTTTTTATTGTAGTTTTATTCAACGCAAAGGGTTTGTCATCCGTGCAGCCTAGTTTTCAGTAATATATTTTTTAAAGACATTGCCTAGATATTCAGTTTACTTCTTAATAGTAATTCTTTAGTGGCGAAATCTTTCCAGCTGAGTGTTTTTTTTAATTGTGCACGAGGCACTGGTTGGAAAAACAGAGATAAAATAAATATTCTTAAGTCTCGCTAAACTCTGACCGGTACTTATGTTACTGGTATATTATGTGCTTTGGTACGTTAATGATACAAATACTAGCTTAGTAGGTAATAAAAAACTTAGCCCATTTACGTCAAAAAAAAAAAAGAAAAAAAAAAAAAAAAAAAAAAAAACTTATTAAGGATAATATAACACGTTTTAAGTCTACAACTTTTTTTACGTTTTAAACGATGATGTTAAGCAGTGATGCAGTCTAAGATGGAGCACGCTTGCCTATGAGGTACCTATTTACCCTTAATTTGAAAAGGCCCGTATTGTACTTCTCGGGAAATACATACACCGGGAGAGAGTTCCACAGTTTTGCAGTACGCACAACATTCAGTACATTGCAGTACATTCGAGAAATGACTCGCTGAGATATTTCAAAAGGAAAATTAAAATAGTTCCGTATGGATTTTCTTACATCACAAATTCCTACGCAACAACAGAAATATAATCTTAATTCAATATTAATAAAAACGTTCGATAAAATAAACAATATTATGTTTATACATACGCATAATTATTTTAACAAACAAGAGTAAACAGAACTTTGGTAATCAATCAAACATAAAGGTTTACGTTATAGAAATATTTATAATATTTTCCTAAGAATCACTCTCGTGGTATAACGAACTGGTATTGTCAAAAACAATCATTTTGGAAATGTTGAAAATTAACACAATTTTTTTTATTTATGCACACAGGCGAACCTAATGCTAATTAGCATTCTCTTCCAGCTAACCTCCGTGTTTATGACAGATGTGAGCGAAGAGAAGCAGATTATTAAACAAATATAAATACAACTAAAGTTTAGACATATACACATACATACAAATACTATACTACTATAAATACAAAATATACCTACATACAAAATATACCTACATATAATATAAATATAATACATATTATAATATATTAATAAATTATAATAAATAAAATAACAAATAGATAGTTTGGAGAGGTTAAGAGTCATTCAGTAAAAATTTAAATTTAAAAAAATTTAAAATGTGTTTTTATGTGCAGAGGAAGATCATTCCACAGTCTCGAGGCAGTGACTGCGAAAGAATTAGAGAAGAAAGAGGTTTGATGAGAAGAGAAATTTCTGAAAGTTATTGGCCCAATCTGCCCTGAACGGAGCTAGTCGCGTTTCGGGATTAGCTTGAAAGTAGCCAGGTATAGTAGAAGTGTGCACTGTCGATTTGGATAGTGCACATTCGTCTCCTCAAGCCGGCGGCGACTGTTGTTTGCAGAAATTTCTCTGTGTCTGCAGTTGGTTTCGTCCATGTGCCACATTCTAGCTTAACATCAGGCGGAGTGTTGCCAATTGTTGCCAACTAGTAAAAGCATTTCTTAACTTATTTACATTAACATTTAATCTGTATTAGGTTTCGAAATCAATTTTAGTTAATCGGTAATATAAGATAGTAATTTGCAATATAGAGTAATTTCGAAGCAACTAAAATTAGATAATATAATAACATTTTAACAAATAGCTGCTACGTGTTCTGTTAGAACTTTTGAGCTAATAATTTCTATAAACAAATTTTAGTTGCATAATTAGATTTTATTTCAAAAGGGGGGAACCTCATGAGTTTCGGGTGAAGGTGAGCGCGTTAACGTCCACACTCTCGGACACTTTTAAAGAATAAAAATGTTACAGAACAGACAAGGAATAAATTAAAATTACTTATTACAACTTCATTCCCGAGGGAAATGAAAAACTGAACTAATTTTACGAATGAGTGGCACGTCTTGTTTTAGATTAAAAGGATAAGATCTTAAAAAACTTCTTTAATTACGACTATAAGGTTTAAAAGAGCCTATTTCCTTGTAATCTTTCAAGCTATTTTGGCTTTTATGACAGTGTAATTAGGATCACCTTTAGGTCGAAGTTCTAACATACATAAAATCCATTTCAATTTGTTGTGTATATATATAAATAAAAAAGAAAATTTGAAGAGACGTCGATCAATCACCGAGTTAAGTAACTAAGCAAGCGTTTTCAATCATTTTCTCGGATGAATGAAAAGTTAACATGCTTTCCGTGCATTACATTAACGTGTGATTTTATAACGTTGAGTAATAACTAGCTAAATTATTCAAACACAATTAAATAATATACATAATAATAATCATTTAAAGAGTGTTAGGCGGACTGATGATGGTTATTTACCCAGTCTGCCGTCCTGGGGCAGTACCACCACTTCCGAATGTTACACCCGTGAAGTGATCTTGTCGCGTTTCGGGAGCAGTTTGAAAGTAGCCAGGTATAGCGAGAGGAGTGTGTGAGAGTAGAGAGAGTAAATCGGCATATGACAACACTTCGCCTTAAGTTATGTTAGAGTGCGGCTCATGAATGGAAACAACTGCTACCACGGATAAACATATGCAGGCAGCAGTTGCCTTCGCTATGCCGGATTTATTGTCTATTGTGCATTACTAAGGTTTACAGTGCACACTCAAAGAAAGAAAGATCTCCAGGATGCAGTTGCCTTCATCACAGGCATCATCCATTGACGGGATAGCAGACTATTTATTTATTTATATCTTGAGGGCGACCAGCGGTGGGATTCATCAAATCATGCCTTAGATTAATCGGCCATTTGATCTGTGATAAATGATCCACCTTTAGGTGCCACAACATGCACAAAAATTTAAAAATTAAAATTATAATAATAATATTTATAAAATTAATAAAAAAATTTGCACAATAACAGAAAATTAAAATCTAAATTAAAATTAATGTCAGAGTTAAAATTAAAATTATGTTGTTGATTCATTTAACGTAATATAATGGAATATAAAAGCGTTGGAGTAACAATGATCATAAGACATATTTTTTCAACACAAAAACAGATATTATAGATGTCTTTTGTCTTTTTAAGTACGTGCATACGTGATCTATGACTACAGGAAGGCTTTTAGAGTGAATTACAGTCGAATGCACTCCGACTTTTACCAAGCCAATGGCGCCACCGTTATACCTGTATTTATTATTTTCATCTCTCTTATTTTGAATACAGATTAATTTGAATTTTAAATATGTGGAGATCTACATTTAGTTTTGGGATGAGGCTTAAATTAGATGCTTTTTTTATTGTAGCTCGGCATGTGACAACACTCCGCCTGATGTAAAGCTAGAGTGCGGTCCATGAATGGAAACAACTGTTACTACAGAGAAATCTCTACAGGCAGTAGTCACCTCCACTATGCCGGCTTGAAGAGATGAGCATGTACCATCCAGATTGATGGGCACATTCCTCTCGTTATATCTGGCTACTTTCAAACTATTCACTGGTCACTTAACGGGTGTTACATTCGAAACTGGTGGTACTGCCTCAGGACGGTGGCAGACTGGGCGAATGTACCACTTTCCACCTACATTAGAACCACGAAAAGTGGTTGTGTGTTGATGGTGTTATAGTATGGAATGTGATAGCGCTTAGACGGACGACAGACAAATTGTGGTCGGTTTCAACAACAGTCGTGGTGCGTGGTTGCCCATAAAACTGTTGCAGATGCTAACCGAACCTTACAAAAGGGGTCGATCCGATCGACAGTTGAACCTCATTTTTCACCTCAACCACTGTCTTGTGGTTGGAAAGTTTTTTTTAAATTGTAGCTCGGCATGTGACAACACTCCGCCTGATGTAAAGCTAGAGTGCGGTCCATGAATGGAAACAACTGCTACTACAGAGAAACCTGTGCGGGCAGCAGTCGCCTCCATTATGCCGGCTTTAGGAGACGACCACACTCTTGACAGTGCACACTCCTCTCGCTATACCTGGCTACTTTCAATCTATTCCCGAAACGCGACAAAGTCACTTCACGGGTGTTACATTCGAAAGTGGTGGTACTACCCCAGGACGGCAGATTGGGCTAATAACCATAAGTGATACGTATGATAAGCCTTAGAAGGGAAAATTTTATTAATTAACATGCAATGGTCGTCTCTAGAGAGAGATATTGGTTCTCTACATTATTGTTATCTTTTATATAAATTTTGTTTGATAAAATAAAGTTTGAGGACCCCTAATAAATAAATAAGTAATCGGTTTAAATTTTTTTTTGCGTAAATTGCATGTATAAAAAACTGAATTTGTAAATATATTTTTTTCGTCTGTTAAATTTTTATTATTTTTTACATAAAAATGTTCAAACCTTATTGACTGTGTGCCTTTACGATTGTAGTATTGCGTAGGTGTGGCCATTAATTTAATATAATGGTTTTCATTAAAACGACTCGATCTTAATAAAAAATCAATAAAAGCTTTTAATTTTCACTAAGTAAACAAAATATTTACTACTACATATTTTTGTTTTGTGACAGTCAAAGGTGAGCAAGTATATCCAAGGTTTAAGATGTTTGGGAGGGTACTTTGAGTTTGTTTACATACTTCCCTAACAGAGTGGAATATTGTGACCTCATATAACCGGTTATTACTGATTTCAAGGGTCGGAAACCTTTGAACTAGAAGCGGTAATAAAATATAAAAATTTACATAATTATTTATTTGTATAATAATTCAATTAATAGCAGAATTAGAATAATTTATGTATACGAACCTATTAAAATGAGTTATATCCATTACCTTTGACTTGGTCAATAATAGCATGTGTCAACACAGAAATTTGTATATTTTATGTCAGTGTTTGTATCACAATAAGCTCACCGAACGATCAAAGTCAAAATATAACGAAGTTAAATTGCTATCGTTCAGATTTCCGATATTAAAATTAAATATAACACGATGTTCACGATGAAACTAAAACTGTAAATCAACTTATTAAACGCCTCATTTTATACACTAGCCCACCTGATGTTGTGGCTTTAGGTATAATCCTAATGTTTTTTTAAATACCTATTTATGTATAATATTATAACATAGTTACATTGGTACCGATTGGAATTTTATTCAGTGAGATCTGAACACGAGTATCCTTAATCACGCCTTCCACCGCTGGACCACGGCCGTTCAATAGTACATACAAGTACATGCATATTTAATTAAAAATAATAATAATTTTAATTCTTAAATTTTAATCTATATTTATTTGTGACATTAAATTTATTTAAGACATTTAGTTATTGCGGTAAAATAACGTTAATAAGAAGAATTATTAAAATGATTTGCTTTTTTTTTATTTTTTATTTTTTTATTTTGACACGACATGTGACCTCGACTGGCCTGATGGTAAGCGCAGCGGAGGTCCATGAGCACCGACGACTGGAGAACCACTAACACGGTGGCTCCAGTCGCCACTACTATGCCGGCCTGAGAAGGTGCTTTTTCACACTCCGCTTGAAGGATCCGAGGTGAAAGGATTGGGAGAATACATGGGAGGGCAAAGCATTCCACTTGTCAATTGTCCGACACAAAAAGGACGCGCCGAACCGTTTCGTTCGGCCACCTTTTTTGGAATAATTTTTTTTTGGAATAATCGAATATACATATGTAAAAGTAAAACACATGTGGAATGATTGATTCCTTTGATCAATGTTCATTAATAAAGTCCACGAAACTCGATTAAAATGAATGCACGTGAATGAATGCACAATGAACAAGAGTTCGAATTGTAATGTTAATATTCAATCAATTCAATAAAAGAAATTAATATATATGTTTAATTATGAACAATGTCTAATTGAATAACCGAATACTACCCAGCAATATGGTAACAATTGTCTATGTATTTATTTATTGTTCGTGAAAGTGCACAACTATTGTACATAGTGGGAAATATATTTGGTGGCGGGTAAATCTATTGTGTTTTATATTTTAATGCTTCTTTGTTTCTGCTTCTGCCTGTCGCTGTATTTTCTCCAAAATAAATAAAATAAAATAAAAATAAAATAAAACAATGGCTCTTATATTTATTTTTTTAGATAGAACATTTTTATTAATAATTTTAGGCATATTAAAATATAGATTTTTTATTATTATGACGAAAATTTAACAGAAAAAAATCAAGGCGTCCACTGAGCTTGATATTTTTTTTAAATTTCGCTGTTAAATTTCCTTAATGATTTATCTATACCATTTTTTTTTAAAGTTTTAAATATAAATTTATTATATTATGTAGCAGAACAATATGAAATTTAATTATGAAACTTGGTATTTCGTTAATCAAAGACAGTTACGATGGAATGGGGCCGTACCGTTGTTAACCACAAAAGTTAAATGTACGTCTTACAAACAAAACAAGAAATTATGCCGTACATTAAAAAACAAAGTGAAAATACTAATAAGATTTGTGACCAGTTAACCGAAATTAAAACCGAATTTAGGGCAATGAATATCTCGATTGAAAAGTTATTTCAAGAACAAATACTAATCAAAAATGACCTTAACGACGTGAAATTAGAAAGTACAATAATGTCGGCGAAAATTAGATCTCTGGAAACTGACTATAACACTTTAAAGAAAAATCCGGCCATATGCGAGGGGAAATCGCTCCGCTTATGCAGTGAAGACATATACCTGGAGATGAAAAACCGGCTCGAACGCGAAAAGAATATTATTATTGAAGGTATTCCTGAAAAAAATATTAAAAATACTGAAGATAGACAAAAATTCGAAACAGATTCAGTTATGGAGATAATTAAAACTATTTATGCAGAATGCCCACATCCAGTTAACATTATACGACTAGGACGATATAAAGACGGAAGAAATCGCCTCATTAAGGTCTGTTTTGAGCTGAAATCGACGGCTGTTATTTTACTTAAAAATAAAAATAATTTAAATAATGATCAAATACGTATTTTCTCAGACAAAACACCATCTCAGAAGGAGTACATAAAAAAATTAAATGACGAATTAACTACGCGAAGGAATGCGGGTGAAACTAACCTAATTATAAAATATATTAAAGGAAATCCAAAAATAATTAAATACCAACCAAAAAACTAACAACTAAGAGCACTACATTTAATACTATTAATAATTATGATAACGAGATAATAACTTACCAACTACCTAATTCATATCAAAGCATAATTACAAACGATATGGGAATCAATTTTTTCTATGCTAATGTTAGAAGTATTGTCAAACCAGGAAAATTCGACGAATTAAAATGTATTCTTAAGGCCATTCCAACCAATATTCATCTAATAATTTTGACGGAGACATGGATAAAATCCGAATCTGAAGCAAATTTGCTCCAAATTCCAAACTACGTACATGTATATAATTATAGACAGGGAAGTATTGGTGGTGGCGTGTCCATTTATATACACAATAAATTCACGTACAGCGTAATAGAAGAAAACTTCACTGCGGGATGCAATTTTTTATGGATCTTCCTGGAAAAAATTGCACTTTATATAGGAATAGTTTATAGACCACCTAATAATAATGTAAAGGAGTTCATCGAATATTATACGACTAATTTGGAACAAAAACATAGATCAATTATATTCGGAGACTTCAACATTAATTTATTAAGCAACAATCAACAAACCAGTAATTACATAAATATGCTAAAAGAATCAGGCTACACAGTACTTAATAAAATTGACCACAACTACTGTACAAGAGAAACAACCAGCACAAAATCTATTATCGACCATGTTTACACAAACTTGAAACGTAACACATTTAATATGGCTATTATCGAATCTTCTTTGTCCGATCATAAGCAAATTTACTTACAGTTAAATAAAGTTAATAAGGACAATAAACAAAAAGTAAAATATTATGCAATAGATTATTGCAAGTTATATGAAGAAATTACTCATGGAAATTACATAAATAAAGAACATATATACAGTACTCTCGAAGATTATATCAAACAAAAGATAGACATAGCGAAACTAACTAAAACTAAGGTACAAAATTTGCCACAGGAGGATTGGATAAACAAAAGCATTCTAGAAGCAATTAATAGCAGAAATAAATTATGGAGAAAACATAAAAAGTCTCCAAATAGTACTACCTTAAAAGAAGAGTTTATACGGGAAAGAAATAAAGTCACAGCATTAATCAAGTCGGCAAAGAAAAAATATTTTAATTCAGCGTTCAACAACTGTCACAAACAACCGAAAAAAATGTGGGAATTAATTAATAGCTTATCTGTAAATAAAATAAAACATAGTAGTGCTCCTCCGAAACTTATCATTAATAATAGAATTATAACTAATGGCACAGATATTTGTGAAAACTTTAATCATTATTTTTCCACCTTGCTAGCAAAATAACGACGTCTTATAACACCAAACTTAATGCATTATCGTCAAGACACACGCAGAATACTATCACGCTGACTAAACTAAATCTATGCACTACTGACGAAGTAATGACTATAATCAACAAACTCGATAATAACACAAGCGCTGGCGTAGACGGTATAAATGTTAAAACACTAAAGTCAATTAGCGTTGTAATTGTTGAAGAATTAACAAATTGCATAAATAAATGTCTAACGAATGGAGAATTCCCAGATAGTCTTAAAATAGCAAAAGTGAGTCCTATACACAAGTCGGGTCCTAAAACAGACCCAAACAATTATAGGCCGATTTCTGTGCTTCCTACTTTATCCAAGATCTTTGAAAAAATAATTTATAACCGAATTAATAACTTTTTGCAAAATACAAATTTTCTAACAAAACATCAATATGGTTTTAGACAAAGGTCAAACACATTATCAGCCACAATTGATCTTGTTACTAAAATTCGAGACTACATAGATAAAAAACATATTGGACTAGGTATCTTTATCGATCTTAAAAAAGCTTTTGACACAATTAGTCATGATCTACTACTGCGCAAACTACAAGACATTGGTATCGAGGGGTCGGCCTATAATGTTTTAAAATCTTTTCTTATAAATAGGTACCAAGTTGTTAAAATTGGCAACCACACAAGTAAACCTATATTAGTTAGCTGTGGAATTCCTCAAGGGTCAATATTAGGTCCCCTTCTGTTCCTCATCTACATCAATAACATCAGTGAACTGAATCTGAAAGGTCATTTAACCCTGTACGCCGATGATACCTGTCTCTTTTATTTTGGGCACAATTTAACCGATATAATAAATGATGCACAGCTAGACCTAAATATATTGCACAAGTGGTTCCAAAACAACCTTTTAACAATAAACGTCTCCAAAACGGTCTACATGATTTTCTCAACAAAAAATAAAAAAATACCAAGTCATACTCCACTTAAAATTAACAAAGAAATATTACAAAAAACAAATCAAGAAAAATACTTAGGATTAATACTAGATAGCAAACTAACATGGAAGCCACATATAGACAAAATTAAGAAAAAAATGGTGTCACTCAGTGTAGCTATACGTAACTTAGCCAAATACTTACCAAACCATCTACGCATAACAATATACAACAGTTTAATTAAGCCGCACCTGGATTACCTCATAGAGGTCTGGGGAACAGCGGCAAAGTCTAACATTGCTCCTCTACAAACAAGCCAAAATAAATTAATTAAAATTCTTTTTAACATGAACTTTTTAACACCCA
The DNA here is from genome assembly GCA_948150575.1 of Tinea pellionella. Classification (NCBI taxonomy): domain Eukaryota; kingdom Metazoa; phylum Arthropoda; class Insecta; order Lepidoptera; family Tineidae; genus Tinea; species Tinea pellionella. The sequence continues at coordinate 7,166,642 of OX411252.1, forward strand.
CACGCACACTATACCAACAGACAGAAATCCTCACTCTTAAACAATTATACACATTCAATACTTGCATACATATTAGGAAAATCATTAACAAACAAACACACTCAGAAATAACATTTAATAAAAATATGCACAGATTCAATACAAGAAACAAAGATAAATTAAAACTAGCTAAATTCAGAACGTTAATTGGTAAAAAAAGTATAATGTACGAAGGAGCACAACTATTTAATAGACTACCTATATCATTGATTAATGCTACACCGAGTCAATTTAAAAAGCTGTTAAAGCAATATGTGTGTGACAATTTCTTTTGAACTAAAGTTAGTGAGCAACCCCGAGGTTGTCGCGTGCATGCTGCTTTGTTTGTTTGTTTGTTTTATTCCTATTTTTATTGTACTAGTTAAAGTTATTGTATATAGTTATAGTTATAATAAACCGATCACCATTTGCTTTATATAATGTCTACTAAATATATAATATAATGTATCTCTGTAAGAGAATGTAATGTTCTTAGAGTACTCAATAAAGATCTTAAACCACAAACCAAATTCTTATGGACTTTCATATATTTTCATATATACAAAAACAAACATAATATATTAAGGTTTTGGTTACGTATTTCTTTCGACCGATACTAATGTAACTTTATTTATTTATTTATTTTTATTTTGGCACGACATGTGACCTCGACTGGTCTGATGGTAAACGCAGTAGAGGTCCATGAGCATTGACGACTAGAGAACCGCTCGCACGGTGGCTCCAGTCGCCACCACTATGCCGGCCTGAGAAGGTGATTTTTCACGCGCCGCTTGAAGGATCCGAGGTGAAAGGATTTTAACCAATTTGGCCTTTCAGTGCCCATAAATGATTCTATAGTTAATTTTTGACGCCTACTTAAGATAACAAAGAAAAGACATGAGTATACTTATTGCTTTTTTTAGGCGTTAGATGTTACTATTAAGTTAAACAAGATGCTGTACTAGAGTTTTCAGTGTTAATGTATTTCAGAGAACTATGATGAACTTTATACGATTCGTACATGATTGCTTATCCGCTGGAATGAAACAGAGTATCGGCTGGACGCAAACAACATTATTTAAAAAAATTGCCTATAAATCGAGTGTCATGCGGGTTATGTGAACGAAATGAAAATTTTGTTTGTTACAGATTTCTGTTGATGGGCCATTTAGCGTCCGTCGTGACATATAGCTTTCATAAAATGGGTGCTCGTTAATTAATGCATTTGTCATAAATAAATTACATTTGTTTTTCTTTCGATTTTATTTGTGACGGTTAAAGGTTGATTACTCGTATCTGTTAGTTGTAATTTTGTGTAAAATAATTTATATTTTGACAGATACCATACGATAAACTTATTTAGCGCTGATGTAGTCTGGGTTATTAATATCCTTGGCTGAGGATACCTGTATGTACTCCTATTTATTTTATTTATTACTTTTTGTGTAATTTTAACGGTTTCATTTTATATCTAAATTTTCCAAATATTTGATTATTATATTATATATTTTAATTAAAATTAAATAGAATTAATTAGACGGCAAAGACCTGAACACCGCAGCGAGAGGGCTGTTGTGCCACAAACGAGAACTTTCCACTGAAATTACGAAAATTAAATTCTTATTACGAAAGATAATTTTATTCTGAAGAAAGTTACGATTTTAAAGGAGATCGAATCTTTACAGAGATATAAAATCTGCTGAGTTTATTTGTCAGATAGGGTTTTGCTACGTATACTAAATTAGAATAATGAAAATTGCATCGATATGCTGATATTTTATTTCGTAGTCTATTCATGACTTAAAAAAGTTCACACGTACTATACTGGTCCTGTATGTATACATATATATGTCAGTTTTATTACATTATGTAAATGTCAAAGACTCGGGCATATGTGGCCTAACCTTAAAATAAAAATATACATACTTTATTATAGTATGTATTACTATAACTTTTTTAAATCTTCAAATATTGAAGTTTAATTACTTAATAACTTTTAATAAAATATGTCAAAAGCAGAAAGAGCTCAATTAATTTTTTTCACCGAGCATTTAACCAACTACTCTTTGCTTTTTGTTTTTGATTTGTTTAGTGTCAACTGTCTGCAGATTCTCTTCTTTGACAGCGGTCGCCTCCGTTCATGGATCGCACTCTAGCTTAACATCAGGCGGAGTGCGGTCATATGACGTGCTAAAATAAAATGTGAAGAGATCGTTATCATAGTAGCCCGGTCTGTATGTGACCACACTTCATTAGAATGCGGCCTACGAGCGGACACTGTCACTACAAAAATGTCAGCCTCCTCTATGCTGGCTTGAGACGCGACAAAGTCACATTATGGGTAAATTATTACTTTAAAAAGTGTTAAATGTAATAAATAAAAAACATGATATTTTCTAACGATACAATAAAATATCAGGAAAATAAAAATCAAATATGTTTTAAAGGTTTATGTGATGCATATTTATTTCCCTCGAGGTGCCCGTGGCTTAGTATTTGCATAAAATAATAACGGAATGAAAACATCGCAACGCGGCAAAGTACTAAATAGAATATATACACCATAACATTTTCATTTCAAAAATTCATAATGCTTTTGGCGGTCATCTGGAGACATTAGGTTATCTGTCTTGAATTATTTTCCTAAAATTAATGTGTTAATGCGTAATAATGATAGATTATTAACTATTAAGTGTTTGTGAACGTGCGTGAGTGTATGCAAACAATTAAAAAGAAGAGAACGTTTCTTTTTATTTTCTCTCCAAAACTCCGTAAAGATTTTACCGCTTTACTTGCCAAAAATAGCTTTATTTAGCATTGCACTTATCGATTGAGTGACATAAAAATGATGAACCATTTCGTTCGGCAGCTAATTCTGGCGACACAGTGGGGATGCTCCCCCCGTCCAGTGCGGGTATCATGGGAATGGAAGGAAGAAATTGGAATAAGGGCTTAAAGAGACAGGCTGTTCTAGTCGGCTACTTCTAAACAGATCCCAAGTCACGATTTTACGGATGTTATATTAGAAAGTGGTGGCATTATCTGTTTGCCTACCACTCTTTAAAAATGTGCAATATTTTGTATGTAAGTTTGTTTTATTGTAGCTTGGCATGTGACAACACTCCGCCTGATATAACGCTAGAGTGCGGTCCATGATTGAAATGTGCGGGCCGCAGTCGCCTCCACTATGCCGGTTTGAGGAGATGATCATGTACCATCTAGATTGACAGTGCACACTCCTCTCGTTATAACTAGCTACTTTCAAACTATTCCCGAAACGCGACAAAGTCACTTCACGGATGTTACGTTCGAAAGTGGTGGTACTACCCCAGGATGGCAGACTGGACAAATGACTCAACAATGAACTCTTTAATAGTACCTATAGACACTGAGCGACCAAAGTACATTAACAAAGTTACATTGGTACGGTCAGAATTAGGGAGGTTCGAACACGGGTCCCATCGATCGCGAGTTCACGCGTCTTAGCGATAGACCAAGGCCGTTCTAAATGTAATTTATTAATCAAATTGTACGATTCTTGGACGAAATACATGCCAATAGTAGCGAGATTAAAATATGTTATTATTTTTAACGTTTGTGACCAAAAAATTTATTTAATATATAAGATGTATCTGGAATTGTGTTATTTGGGTTCAATTCTCTACTACTAAGATTACAGTTCAGTGTAGAATGTTTTCAGGGAGCTATCAGCACGTTTGAAGACTAGTTTATCCATAAAATGTTGTCTATAGGGACGCGACAGCTGGTTCCGTCTGTGTGTTCTGTTTGAATGTAAAAAAAAAAACGAAATAAGACTTTGAATGTCAAATATTTTGTTTATTAGATCACTTCACACAGGTGTTACAAAGTGGTGGTACTACCACGAGACTGCAGACTGGGCTAATAACCATTATCAGTCTGCCTACCACTCTTTCTCTTACAATTTATATTTTTAATTTCTCAAATAAAATTAATCAATTCTTCATATCATAAAATTTCGCACTAGCATAAAATGTTACGAGAAGTTGTCAATAAAATGCTAAGATAAACATAAGGAAATTTGAGAGAAATATAAAGATAGAGATGTCCATGTAGCGAGTCTTTGTGACTATTACGCAGTAAAACGTTTTGTTTATTCGAGGACGACAGCTGGAGAGGGTACAGCATCTACAGTTTTTGCATTTTACGAGGCTCACTCTAGTTTATTTAAAGGTAATTTGTTACAGACCATTGGGCTTGTACTTCTACTAAATTTTATGATTCTTTTTTATGACGTCATCGTTATTTATTTTTTTAATAAAAAAGTTTTGTGGTTTATTTTTTATTATGAATCTAATGAAGTAAAACTCTGAAACTCTTTTTAATTCGTTTAAATTTATTTTTAATTATTACTATTATTTTTAATGCAACCAAAGTACATAATAATCAAAGTCACATTGGAATCAGCCAGCGAGATTTCAACACGGGTCACATTGATCATGAGTTCACGCCTTCTACCACCAGACCACGTCCGCTCTATTTATCAGCTAATTAACTTTTTTTAATAAAAATAAATATAAATTATTTTTTTATAGAGTAGATACGTCCATAGGTAAAGTGAATAAAGATAATATTATTCAGTTCCTCCTCCATACAATAAGTTTAGGCGCCCCAGTTTTAATGGCCTGAGAACAATGCCGGGTTTTGGGGATAATCTGTTTTGCTTAATAAAGGCCCCCAGTTCTTAAGTAAAGTTTTCACTGTAATTAAGGGTATAAGGTACATAATGATCGTGGTTATTATGCTCTACGTATTAAATTTTACTTCTGAATTAAGCGACTATGTATGCTGCATTTCTTTAAACTCTAGCACGTAATATAATTGCACTTCGCCATTTTATATTTAGTATTCATCTCCATTTTTAGTAGGTATATTTACTCATTTTAGAGCAGTCGTGATCCAGCGTTCGAAGGAGTGAACTCGCGATAGATGGACCTGTGTTCCAATCTCGCAAAATTCTGATTGGTACCAATGTAAAATTGTTTTTTGTACACCCCAGAAGTACATAAAACCACCATTATCAATTATTATTAAGTAGATCTATTTGGAAGTAGTCGGGCATAATGTGGGAAGTATGCACTGTTAACCTGGATGGTGCACATTAATCTCCTCAAGCTACTAATTAAGTCAAGCAGAAGTTAAAAAGTTTCAAAACTATACTTTTATATTTTTCATGATGTCTCGGGGTCGTGTCGCCTCGTCGCTAATTTTAAAAATAATGTTTTTAGGGTGGATCCTACGAAGATGTTATGACTTGATCGTCTCGGGGTGTAACTTAATATTTACTACGCAGATGATATTCTCTATTATCAGATGAAAGCCTTCACTGAAAGGAAAAGATAGGACTTATTTTATGGACAAGAAAATATTGGCTTCTTGACGTGACGTCATGTTTTAGCGCTTGTATTAATAAAGTTTGGTAACAAGAATAAGGCTGCTAAGCCCTTGGGCTAGATCTGTCATTGGCCTAATTACATCAAGCCTAACATAACAATAAACACTCCGCAACAAGTTACCGAAAGATCTATTAAGCACTCCGTCTTTGTCTTGAAAAGAGCTGAGGAAAATCTCTTTCGCTGTTCTTCAAGTTGATTAATCCCCTATGCATCATTTAGATAATTAATGAAAACACCGATTGCAATTACCCGCCGACAGCGTTTGGTGATAAAATCTTTTATTAATGTGCGCCTAGCATCCGTTGCCAAGCCGTTTACATGGACTTTGCTTTTTGCTCCCATTTTCGGAGCGCATTCAACAATGGAATGCTCTCGTTGTCTGTACCCCGAAATTGTGCTTGGTTGTATGCAAATTTTGAAACAATTTTGTTTGAGTTTTAAGTGCTATTTAGATGATACCAATTGTTATAAATTTTTGTGATATTAAATACTGAATTTGTTATTATTAAATTAAGATGAAAAATCAACACTCACACAATAGTCTGAGCTGAAGCGCGGATTGAACCCACGTCGTCCGCTAGGCGCACGGAAGCTCTGATCACTAAGCTGCACAACCGTTGACGCTTTAAAATCCTCTATTCTGTCATTTTATCGCCAGTTGATCCATCTGTTGGATTAAGTTACTTATGCTTGTTATGAAAAAAAAAAACGAAACAAAAGCAAAAAACGTGAAAAGACTAGTCAAATAAATGGAAGAGTAAATCCTGAAAAACTCAATTAATTCAGCACCCACCAAGACTATTTGAATTACTTTCGAAATCAACATTGAAATAAGATTACCTTGAAAGAGGAAGATTGAGTCCATAAAACTTTCCTTCCACTTGCTTCACAGTTTAAGTTTAATTCGCTCGAGTCAGAGCAGAGAGTTCAGGATTCCCTAACTACCCACTAACTGCAATAGTTCCGGCAGACACTCCAAACTTTCTGCTATGAGATGTTACAATTCTAGAAGTATTTACCATGTATGCAAAAACATCTCTCTTGACGTTTGAATGTACTATATTACAGTTTATTATATAATTTATTAAAATATACTATTATTGATCAAAGACAGTTCTGATGAATAGTCAAAGTTCGTCCTGGGGTAGTACCACCACTTTCAAGTGTAACATCCGCGATGTGACCTAGTCGCATTAAGGCGTGTTGCTGAGTTGCAATAAAAAATATCACAGTAAAAATACATTTTACTTTTCCAAATAGAAATGAGCAAACAACAATTTATTTATTTATTTTTAGTCATTCTTTTTATTACAGCAAATATTGAGTACACTAAACATAGCTATAAAACAAATTTAAACCCGTAAAAGTATTGAATCTCCAAGGAGAAAGTGTTGTCTAATTAATTATTCCATTTTCCCTTTGTGTTTATTTTGTAAACAAATGTGAAATATTTTCTTTTGTAGTTTATTGTTGTTTATTTGGAATGGAATCAACTGCTACCTGGGAAACGTCTGCAGGCACAGTTCCCTCCGCTATATAAGCTTGAGAGACAAATATGCACCGTTCATTGACAGGGTACACTCCTCTTATTTACCCGAATAGTTTGGTTTGTTATACTAATTGAAAGTAGCGGTACTACTCCAGGACGCCAGACTGGGCTAATAACCGCTCTTGAGTATGATTGTACTAAAATCAAATTAATTTCATAATTAAAATCTTACGCATTGCGAAAGAAATATCAAAGAATAATAAAAGGTCTCTAACTTACCCAAACTCCTGTGATCTTCTGAAAATTATTCTTTTCATCATTTCATTTAGAAAATTTATTGTCGTTTGTAAACAAAGTAACAATGTAAAGGTGAAAATATTTTATCATAAAACTCATTTCATGTTATTAAATTTTTATTTATTAGGTTCATAATTTTAAGTATCAACTTTTAATCGTTTAAAAGTTGTTTATTTTGTGATATTTAACGTACCTAAAATTTTAAAGTACGTTTGTTTGACTTTTACAACAAAATCGCTGGACAAATATTTTCTTAAAGAATCACGGGTGAAATATGAAGAAAAAAAACGCATCTATTTATAACAATAGTATACACGCTGTTTCGAAAGTCTTATGACGTAATCAAAGTAAATTCCCCGAAACATTATTCTTCGAGCCTAGAACTGGCAATTCTTCAGACCTTTTAAGTATCAAATAACTCTTAGTGTAGATTTTCTAGAAAGCGACCGGATGGAGCAATACGTCGCGATCCCATCTTTTATTTATGTTACCCAACATATTACTACCGAAATACCTAACCGTTGTATTTCAGTATAAATTATTGCATATTTAAAAAAACTATAGGTACAGGGAGCAGTCCCAGTTTTTTTTCAAAATTGTTTATCGGAATATTACAGTTGCCTTCTCTTTCTGATTGCATCATAAGTAAAGGAGATCAATATTGTTGTCAATGTTTCTATATGTTTTTTACATATTGCACGTCATTTAGTTGTCAATGTTATGAGGGATAAACGAAAAATAATGACATGTCAAATCAAATCAAATTAATCTACACACGTCAGTTGTCATAGCAACGTAAACATAAGTTATATTTAAAGTAGGAGCTGAGAGAAACATAAAAATATACAAGTAACATTAGTCCTTAAGGTGGGACTGCTCCCCTGCTCTTGATAGTACGTGTATGTGCTGCTCTTATCTTGATTGCTTCTACACATAAGAGTAAAGTCAGATATTAAATATAGTTTGTAAATAGGATGTTTGGTTCGTTCGTTTCCTTTGGTGTAACAATTTTGTTCAGGTGTCGTTAAAGTTAATTAAATAAATTGAAGTTGGAAAATAAATTAGCAATTTCCGTAATAACAATTGAAGTAGACTTAAAATTATGAGCATAAACCATAACACAGAATAGAAAGTCTACTCAGAATTTCTGAGAATTTCTGTAATTTTACGAAGAGTCAGCCCGAATGCCCAAGTTTTATAAGCTTTTAAACGCACCATTGCTTTCAAACCCGCAAAAAGCTTTGTTGCAAAAATACCTATTTGTTTAGAGATTTTTTCTCTTAACAATTTTTTTTTTAATATTTTGCCTTTTTACTTCTTTTGCTTTACTTTAAGAGCGATGATGATCGAGTAGATATATTATTATTATATATTGCAATAGGAACAAGTGTGACTCTCCCAGTTCTGGGGCCTTGTCGATGTATTTTGTATTTTTTTTTATTTCTCTGTTAGAGGTTAAAGGCAGAAGACTAACATCAACGTAGATTTATAAAATGGCTTTTTATTTCATAGTAGCTCGACAGGTGACCACACCCCGCCCAATGTTAAGCTAAAGTGCGGTCCATTAGCGGAAATAACTGCTACCACAGAGAAATGTTTGCAGACAGCAGTTGCAGAAGAGACGATCATGTACCATCTAGTGACAGTGCACACTCCTCTTGTTATATCCGGCTATATTCAAGCTTACCCTGAAATGCGACTAGGTCTTCATGTTTTTTACACTTGCCTGTACCTACTATGTTGGTAGGTTCGCATTATAACCATAATCAGTCTGCCTACCATCCTAAATAAAGCATCAATATTTCTTATGAAAATAGTTACAAAAACGAAACAATTCGAATGTAACACCCGTGAAGTGACCATGTCGCGTTTCGGGAGCAGTTTGAAAGCAGCCAGGTATAGCCAGAGGAGTGTGCACTGTCAATCTAGATGGTGTATACTCGTCTCCTCAAGCCGGCATAGCGGAGGCAACTGCTGCTTGTAGAGATTTCTCTGTAGTAGCAGTTGTTTCCGTTCATGGACCGCACTCTAGGTTTACATCAGTACAATAAAAAAAAAACTTGAAAACATAATTTTCACATTGAAGTATAAAGCTAAGTCATATATTTCACAACGAAATGTGTACTTCAATGTACGATGTTACACACAAAGAACACTTCAACATATCACACTTCGACACCAAACTTACTACATTATTTTGGGTGGTACAATACATCGCATCTCTGGAAATATGGAACTTTTCAACGACAGTTTCAAACATTGGAGTCAACCGCGAAACATAAAAGTAAACATAAAAATAATGGTGCCTATATCTAGCTATAATTTATATTAAATGAATTAAAGATAATGACAAAACAATAATCGGGAAAACGGGGAGAGTGTGAACCGTTGATAGATTTTTTTCTTCTTTCATTTCTCTTCCGCTCATGGACTACAATTTACCTAAACATCAGGCGGTATGTGGGTCGCAACGATGAGCTACAATATAAAAATGAAAATAACAATTAAACAAAATAAAAAAATAGGTAAAACAATAATTAAGATATTTCGTTCCAAAATTTCGTTTTTTTATAGTGTTACCTATTATTATTTTACCTATTAATTACAATTAAAAATAAAATGCAATATCGTGTACATAAAATACTTAAAGGAGAGCGTAGAAATGTGTTAGTAAACACAATAGATTCGTTAACATACATGAATGGGAGCATTCGTAACGTGAACTTTTGAGCCTTTATCTCTTCAAATCGTTGACAGTATTCCAACTCGTTCACGTACAAAGCGATTTTCGAGTTAAGCGAATGTACTAAAGTTGGAAAGCTCGCTTGTTTATTTACGGATGCCGAAAGTTCAGCCGATACTTTTATTACCGCCAAAGTAGCGAATCGAGTTAGTATGGAATTCGAATCTGCTATTTTGGTTTAAGGAAACAAGACCTCCGTACGTTTTCTTTGTTGCTTCAACTTGTATGACTAAATAGTTACAAGATGTTTATTTTCAGATACATATGTTTAGTTTTAAACAATAAGAATTTATATATCAATTCCTAACGATTAAAATTTAAAACTGAATTCTAAATGGTGTAGGGCACTGTAACCAGCAATCTAATGGTATTTAAAACTACACACTTCAAAGCTAAAATTAGTACAGGATATAAATCATAGGGTATTTATTATCTATTAGATATCCATAACAAGGCATAAAAAAATATCTTTATAAAATAATAATCTAGAGCGGATATAATTACTGCTACCAAAGAAATGTCTGCAGGCACCCTTCACTATGCCGGCTTAAAAAGACGAATGTACATCTCTTGTTATACCCAGCTCCGAGCTGATCCCGAGACGTAACTTCACGGGTTTTGTGCCAATTTCATTTCGATGATAACGTAAATGTGATCGTTTTTACTGAGCCAATATCTTCGTTGCACCAGATTCTGTTTGGCGTATGCAAATAGTTAGTCGAGTTTCTGCCAAGATAGTTTCAAGTCCCATGCCCCATGCCTTCCCGCTGCGAATATTACTACTATCGACATCAAATATTTTCATTTTGGTTTACATAAAAGTGCTTATGATAATATTATTGTATTGTATTGATTTTTTTTTTATATTACATATCTTTAGAGCGGGCGTAGTCTAGCGGTAGAAGATCAGTGAGACTCGTAGTCAAACGCTAAATTCTGACCGGTACCAAAGTAACAAGAAATATTCGAAGAAAACGAGATCGCAGGGCTGTGCGGATCATGGGCGATGAGATGAGATCAGATGACTAGAGGTCTCGAAACCCTGCAGCTCAGGCGAGATGTAGCCTACCTCTCAGCGTTCTGCCGTTATTGCTACGGTGAATGTTCAGCAGAGATCCATGATTTAATCCCTTAAGGTCGACGCGTGCAGGCGATCGAATACCTCACCTCACCCCTCACCTCACAATCCCCTCACGGACCAAAAGGTTAGGCAATCCTTCTGCTGTCGTTCCATCAAATTGTAGAACGACCTTCCCAATTTCCCCTTCAAGCGCAGTGTGAAGAGGCATCTCATCAAGCCGGCATAGCGGACTGTCTGCAGATCCCTTTCTCTGACAGCAGTTACCTCCGTTCATGGATCGCACTCTAGCTTAACATCAGGCGGAGTGCGGTCATATGACGAGCTAAAATAAAAAATAAAAAAGATCCTTTTAAAGAGTAATAATGAAAAATGTTCCTGACAACAAAAGAACAACTTTTGGCCAAATGAACGTCCGAAGTTGGCGGGACATTTTTGATATTAAATGTAAAATCTGACAACAGTTGTGAAAATACGCCGCAATCGCGTACACCTGGAAAAGACGGGTACAATTTTAACGGTTAAAACTTGTTAAACGGAAGGGATAACGGTAACTCGGTTACTTTTTACTTAATTACAAAGTTACTGAAGCCTTTCTACCAATATTTTTCTTTGTTTAATAACAAATTTGAATATGATTTCTCCACAAGAAAATTGCGATTTCATCATTACCTTATTACATTTTTACGAAACGAATTTTTCTTTTTTATTTATTTGTAAATAGGGTTATAATAAAATGTTAAACAGTTGTAATGTTATTATTTTCATATTTTAAATGTGTGGGAGGGTCTAGGATTTAGGGGAAATATGTAGGAATTTGTTTTCGGGTCTTGATAGGCCAAGTTTTTGAGCCATTGAAAAAGTTATTACTTTTAACTTATGAAAAGTAAAAAGGTCTCTGCAAAAGTACTGCCTACCATAATATATGTACGACTCTGGATATACATACATAAAATACATACGTACTTTATTAAAATACATTAGGATTATCTATCCTCGCTAACCTTCTGGTTACTTTGATGAAACTATAAATTACAGTAACGATAGCTGAACTAACTCGACATGTTTCATATCCGCTTTGGACTATATGATTGTTTTTAAATTGTAGCTCAGCATATGACAACACTCCGCCTGATGTTAATTTCTAAAGGTAACAGTAGTCTCCACTATGCCGGCTTGATGAGACGAATGTGCACCATCCGGATTGCCAGTGCTCACTTCTCTCGTTATATTTGGTTACTTCAAAACTAATTATGAAACGCGACAAGGTCACTTCACGGCAGACTGGGTTAATAACCATCATCAGTCTGCCAACCACCCTGAATAACCTTTTTCAGAAACCTAGTGTATTTATAAGAAGCTATTTTAGATGAATATTTCATGAATAAAACGGTACTCTAAATAATAAATACCTAATTCATTATCTACATTACTTAGTTCAATTAGGTACGTGGTCCCAAAACGTTAACCAACGAATGGCTAACCCGAGGTCGAGGTAACTGCACAAGGCCTCTGACGTCATTATGCAAAAGGGATTTACCACAACCATTGCCCCTTTGACACGTGCTTAATTAGGCTTACCACTTTAACGTTGTCAGTGTATTTGTATTCATTAATTTATTAATATTAATTAAAGATGCTTGTGTCTACATATATAATTAGATTAAAATTAGGTATTATGTCCTGTAAATTATACACGTCATAATGTCGTCCCAGTATTTCTTGATTATTTTTGAAACCATTATTATTTAAAAAAAAATTGCATCATTTTTTGAGATTTATTTGTCTAATATCAACTATTATACATAAAATTGTGGTATCGTTATTTGTTAAAAAAAATATCATCGAATTATAAAAAAAAAAACTAGCAAATACAACAACATAGTTTTCAAAGAATTTTCTTTCCTTTAAAAGTTTATACTACTACAATTATATTAGTACATCTAGCTTTACATCAGGCGGAGTGTTGTCACATGCCGAGCTACAATAAAAACAAAATATTATACAATATTGTGGGAAGTGGAAAGGAAGGCTTTGTAGATGTGTGTGAAGCCTACGACCCTAACAGCGTAGTGTCATATCAATCTTGTTATGGGATATGTGATTTTTGTCTAGATGTCGTCACGATAATATAATTTTGCGACAGTTGTATATGTATCACTCGTATATAAGTAACTGTAGACACTATATTGTCTATTATAACTTTGATATATAATGTTTTTTTTTTGTAGCTCGGCATTTGATAACACTCCGTTTGATGTAAAGCTAAAGTGCGGTCCATGAACGGAAATAACTACTACTACAGATAAATTTCTGCAGGAAGCAGTCGCCTCCACTATGCCAGCTTGCGGGGACGAATGTGCACCATTTAGATTGACGGTACATACTCCTCTCGTTATCCCTGGCTACTCCTTAACTGTTCCCGAAACGCGACATACATTCGAAAGTGGTGGCAGTACATCAGGACAGCAGACTGGGCTAATAACCATCATCAGTCTGCCTACCACTCTTAAAAGCGGGTTTAAAAAAAATATTTCTGTGTTTATCTTACCATAACTCTTTTTACGGGCAATAATGTCAAGTTTCTTGTGGTCTTTTTTTGGCGGAGGCCTTGAGAAGGTCAACGTAGTACCCAAGTAGGTTTACTTACCTCCTCATGGTTGTGCGTCTACCGGGGTAGGTAGAGATTATGCTCCGTAATCTCCTTAGTTCTTTCTCTCTTTCTCTCTATATAACGCTTTCGCCTCGACCACATCGTTTATTCTCCTCATACATGCAAATGGATCTAATTAATATAAATGTTTTGGTTTATTCTATATCGGACAGTGCCCAGCGCTGCCCAAGCTTAAATTAACAGCCCCCGAAGTATGAAAACTTTTCTCCCCATATCTGTCGCTCATTTTATACAAAACTCGAAATAAAGAGTCAAACGAACGGGTTGTATAGGAATTTCTTGTCTGATTCAAAAACTTTTTTTATTTCGCCATAAAATTCTTTACAACCTCCGGACATGTTTCGTTTCCGAGATATCGCGGTCACTTCCGGTCCAGATCAAAATTTTACTTTCTTTCTTAATGCACGCCTACACTATATTTTTCTGTTGTTTTTGTTAAATTTAGGTTAAGTAGTTAGGGGGCTGTGTCTCTCTAATAAGCCCATGTGGGCTTTGAGAGGCACATAGATAAAAATAGTAAAAATATAATGAATAAAAAAAACCTATAAAAAAAAAGCTACCTTTAAAACACTTTTTGACGTTGCAGGCTATCATAGTTTTGGATGTATGTTAATTATGATTCAGTCAGGCAGTCAGGACTTCTTCTTTTATATACAGATTGTAAAATACAACCAATAATTTGCAAAGACTTGAAGTAAATAATAAGTTTCCTTAACCAACAAAGGGGGTTGCAGCCGACGAAAGCTATCAGGAAGTACGTCAATCAGGTAGCTATCCGGGCCGAGACTCTTCAAGAATTTATAATTCTTTTCAAAAAATACCCAACGCTTCAAATATTCAACCGGCAATAAAGAAGAGTTCGGTTTATGACGTGATATTTTGAGTTTACTTCAATTTACTTTTAAAATTCTGTTTGGACCAATAATTTTATGTAATATGATAAATATATGTTAAGCTATGTTTATTCGTAAGTATATACGTAAGTTGGAATCTTACAATAAATATTGATGGGTCCTAATGTAACTTTCTTATATTATATACTTTGGTCCCTTAGTGGAATCATTAGCTTAGAAATAAAAAAAGATAGATTTTACGCTCATTGTGCTTTTATAGTTAAAAGGGTAAACAGATACAAATCTTTATTTACTTTCAATTAATCAACAGTACCAATTCAGTGTATATTTATACTAACATATAAATTTGAAAGTACCTGTCTGTTTTTTGCCTTTTCTCGCTGAAACCGCTGAACAGGTTTTGCAAAAATAATAATCAACTAGGGAAAGAAACTTTTGTTTAAAAAAAAAACTGAAGGGGATGAAAGTTTGTATTGAATAGGTTTTCAAGTTAAACGCGCCTAATAATTATTATTTGCATACGAACAACTGAGCGACAGCTAGTATGATTAAATGAAGAAAAATATGTACTAATTACCCGTATAGTTGAAAAAAAATTTTTTTTAAATAAAATTTATTGTTGAATGTAATAGCAAAATATTATACACGATGGATTGAACCGATATCTCGCCAAAGGGGGAATATCAACACGTCCTTGGAATCAATTGTGAATTATTCATAAAGCATTGTGAGCGCCACTCGTTTAGGGTTGTTCCGTATAAACAATACCTATAATTTAAAAACTTCCTAGGGGAAGTTATTATGCAACATTCATTAATAGAAATCAATTATTTGCGTTCAAAAAAGTAAACGATCTACCTCTACGAGTACATCTTCTGCCTGTTATTAAGATAGAGTGGATGTTTGCAGCGGTCATCCACACGATGCCGGCCTGAAAGTGGTAAACTGTAATAACCATCATTAGTTTGCTTTCAGCATATTTGCAAATTCAGCAGATTGATTAATTTACAATTAAATATGATTAAAGTAAATAAAAATGATCGAGTTGCGCCATTTTGCAGTGATAATAATAATAATTGCAAATAAATTTTTTTGCCACTATGTATTCAAGAAAAAAAAGACCGATTTGTATTGTCGACCGATTGTCATTGATTTTTTATGTTATCGCAACGAAAGTTATAATGGCCATTTGGAGGCCATTTTCTTTACGGTTACGGTTACGCGATGGGTGTTAAAATCCGGTATATATTATGAAGTCAACTCAACAGCTAGAAGGGCTGCCGATTTATAGCTTAATCAAAGCAAAACAAAGTTCTGGGGTCGGTCCACATCATCTCAGGCGCAGTTGAGTGCGCGTTGATTTTTTTTCTGATCAATTTCCAGCATTATTTATACAACAAATAAGTTTGTTTGATGACCCTGATTGCATAGGTAGTAAGTCCTTTCATTTTCGATACAATATCGCCTGGATACTGAATAACTGCCTTCTCTTATTGTATTGTGTTTGTCGTTTTGGTATTTAAATGAATTTATAGACTTCAATGGTATTTAATCAGCGGCGAGAACGTTAATTAAAATCTGCTATGGAAATGTTTTTGAATAAATAATTTTCTTCTTTTCATTTTTTTTTGTAAAGCTATTGAATTTTTTTTACTAAAATCCTATAATTATAAATATGAGTGAGTTTTAAATGCGAAACAGTGATGATGGTTATTAGCCCAGTCATTCTTAAACTTTAAACGTCAATGCCGAGATGATCCGCTGAATAGTTTTTTTTTAAATTGTAGCTCGGCATGTGACAACACTCCGCCTGATGTAAAGCTAGAGTGCGGTCGATGAATGGAAACAACTGCTACTACAGAGAAACCTGTGCTGGTAGCAGTCGCCTCCACTATGCCGGCTTGATGAGACGAGCTTGTACCATAATCAGTTATCATAAATCTGCATATTATAATATTACACGTACAACAAAGTATAATATTAATGTGTGTAAATAAAAACAATACAACCAGTGGGTATTTTATTGTACAATCATTAGAACTGCGTAGTAGAATGACTAATCATGACGCTTGAACATCTTCATCTATCATAAAGAACCTGATGTGTCATAGAAGAATAGACCGAGTATCAATCAGAATATAAACTGGACTCGAATGATTTATTATAGAATTGTTATTCAATAGTAAATATGTATTTGTGTTAAAATGAGAGAAAATAACTGGATAACAATTTATTTATTTGAACAACAGGAATTTGTATAAAAACAAACTATTTTATTACAATAAAAATATTAATATTTCGATATTGTTTGTAAATTGTATTTAATTTGTTCAATTTTACAACAACATGATATTATATTAACATATATTAAAATAATTAGCGGCGTGGTCTAGCGGTAGAGACGGGCCTCAAGATCGATGAGATCAGAGTTCAAATCTCGTTAAATTCTGACCAGTATCAATGTAACTATGTTATATGTATATTGCTCACCCAGTGTCTGTAATACAAGCACTAGTTTAGTACAGACATTAAAAAAACAATTACATCTAAAACATAACTAAATTATCCTATAATTATAAACGTATGAATGAACCTTGGTATCGGTAAGAGATTTGGGAGATCAGCACATGGGGTTTCACAAGATTACGTCTGTAATAACCCAGTTACTGTCGCTCTGAAGTACTTGTATCGAGAAGTACAATATATTAATGTAATATTCAGTAGAATCTACAAAATTTCAATAGTTTTCATAATATGCTGAAAGCCTGGTGTTTTCAATGAGTTTGTGAGAACTATCACCGCAATTTAGTTCTTAAAGTGGCAATTTTGTTTAAATTTGTTTTAGAAATTGCCTTTTTTTAAACTACCGGAAATGTGACTATGGAGTATTGTAATTTGTATGTGATACAGAAGCAAATTTAGCATCGCGTGCTATGCTGCCTGAGTGTAAACCGGACAAAACTGTAGACGTCACTGTCACCGTTGCCTTCTCTCATCTATAGCGCGCGGGTATGGTTTTTCACTAGTACCACGTTTTTCTATGTGCGCGGCGGTTTTTTAAACAAGACAGTATGCTAAATACGAAATTATATCCAGGTATATTCATATTTTACAGAATTATATAGTAACAATTTACTTAAGTGAAGTAATAGAGTAAGAAACCGACGGTTCACATAGGTTTTTACTTCAGAGTCGTTTACTTAAGCTCTACGTTCTTTGCCTTTTCACTAATGAAAAGTGCAGACTTTTAAGTTTCAATTTAAACCTTTTATTTTTTTAATAGTAGCTTGACATATGACCAAACTCCGCTTGTTGTTAGGCTAAAGTGCGATACATGAGCTATCACACTGCTCCTACAGAGAAGTATCTGCGTGCCCTAGTCACATCCACTATGCCGGCTTGTGTCTCCCCCTGAAATTTATTTATTTATACCCAGCCATTTCCAAGTCGATCCGGCGACGAAAACGCGACTAGGTCGTTTCACATAAAAGTAGTGGACAATCTATTTAAAGTATAATAAATAAATAAATGTTCAGATTACATGTAATAGATATCTATACTAATATTATAAAGCTGAAGAGTTTATTTGTTTGAACGCGCTTATCTCAGGAACTACTGGTTCGAATTAAAAAAATCTTTTTGTGTTGGATAGATCATTTATCGAGGAAGGCTTTAGGCTATATGACATCACGTTGCGACTAATAGGAGCGAAGAAATAGTCGAAATTGTAGAAAAAACGGGGAATATTGTTCATCTTTGAGGGCTTCCGTTGCGTGCGCTGCGAAAACCGTTCGAGATACCCAAAAAATATGTATGAAAGAATTATTGATAAGCCCAGGTAGCACATCTTTATAAAAGAAATAGTGAAAATAACTTTTAACGCTGAATGTTGAATATAAACATGCATCGGAGGTAATAAACTAAAAGATAACGTAAACAAAGAGGTTTTATTATCTAACATAAGAACCTCCTCCATATACATATTTCAACATACTAAATATTATTCCTAACCCGAGCTTACAAGTTATTTTCCACATGAGATAAAGATTACAGTTATCTCGAAAGTTGAACCCAACAAAAGGGAATGCCCTAAATTTAAGAGGCTTTCCTTACAACTTAGTACAAAATCTTGTTTGTTTATTAAAACGGTTGTATACCTACAGTTACATACAAACAACTCGTTATCTCAAAAGCATTAACGGATCACAACAAAGGTGGATAATAGGTACACTATCTGGTATGTAAATACCTAATTAAGACTGCTATTGTTAAGATAATGGCGGCGTGAACTATTATATTCAGGTAGGTGTTAGGTTATATTTCATTCCTTATGTGGTGGTATAATAGGGTTTTTGGCAGCCACATGAAGACATTATGTTATCTATGTTGAATTATTTTCCTAAACTTTTTTTTTCACAACACTCCGCCTGATGTAAAGCGCGGTCCATGAATGGAAACAACTGCTACTACAGATAAACCTGTCCGGGCAGCAGTCGCCACCACTATGCCGGCTTGAGGAGACGAGCATGCACCATTTAGATTGACAGCGCACACTCCTCTCGTTATATCTGACTACTTTCAAACTATTCCCGAGGTCACTTCATGGGTGTTACATTCGAAAGTGGTGGTACTACCCCAGGACGGCAGATTGGACAAATTAGCATCATCAGTCTACCTACCACTCTTTAATAGTGCCTATAGGCACTTAACGACCAAAGTACGTATAACAAAGTTACATACACAGGTTGGGTTTTTAGCGAGGTTCGAACACGGGTCTCATCGATCGTGAGTTCACGCGTCTCACCGTTAGACCACGGCCGCTGGATGGATTACTAACCATTAAGTGTTCATGAACGTGCGTGAATGTAGACAAACTATTAAAAAAAAGAGATCGTCTGTTTTCATTTCCCCTCCAAAACTCCGTAGAAAGTTTTAGTAAAGGTTCTACCACTTTACTAAAGCTATTTTTGATTTGATTGGGAGACGACCTGACTGATATTAATTTGATGAAAATATTTACTTTGACATTGGCATATTATTATAATGCCATATAGAACTAAAATAAAAATAAATAGTCGTATAATCATGTAAATATGTCAACTAAAATTCATTATAAAATTGCGCGGTACTACGAAGAGAACAAAGTTGCATGTATTAGGGAGTGGTAGGCAACGATTGACGTATTTATTTTAAAAATAACTTTTCCTAAAAGACAAAGGACGCTGGAGTCTATAAAAAATCAATGTAATTTGTCAACACCCTAATTCCACTTTATTGTCGACAACGCCGTGACGCCGTAATGTTATAAAAGAGAGTTGCCTTTGTTTTTTCTTAAAGGAAACAAATGAAAATTTTACTTTGTATTAATTTTGAGTAATGTTTTGCTATACCTACCCCATTGGTGTTGTTCAGTTATTTTAAAAGGTCTTTTACAAGTGTACAGGTGACCTATATAGGGCGTTTGCGAGAAAGTGTAGCTGCTAGGTTATCCTTTATTTACCGGACACCCTGTCTAAATAATGTTTTATTATGTATCTTGAACTAACTTTAGAAAACATTTTAACCTTTTTTAATAAAAAGGTTAGATAAACCTAATGCTACTTACATTTCAGGATGTGCAGATGTAGAGATGTTTGTGTGCCATTAATGGCTTAACCGATTTCTGCTGACCTGTATCTGAATTTACTGAAGATGCACCTTTAATGTAGAAGAGAACTATAAGAGATAGAGTAGAGGAGTAATTGTTGTGGTTAGATAGACTATTTCGTAAAAATGAAAAAAGTGTGGAGAAGAAGTAGGAGTTTTTTATTATTACTGTAGCTCAGCATATTACAACACTCCGTCTGATGTACAGTCCATGAACAGAAACAACTGCTACTACAAAGAAATCTCTACAGTATCAATCGCCTCCGTTATGCTGCCTTGAGGAGACGAATATCTGGATTGACAGTGCATACTCCTCTCGCTATACTTGACTACTTTCAAACTATTCCCGAAACGCGACAAGGTGATTTTACGGGAGTAGGTATAATACGTATATGTGCATTTTCGCGTACGAACGTATATACTAGGAGTATTTAAATATTAATGTAAATAGAATGCTAATTGTTTACGAAAAACCAACAATCTTAAGTCGTTAACTACGATTAAAATTTTTAAGGAGCTAGAGTAAGAAATAAAAATACAAAGAAAACTTCCATTTAGGGATCCGAGACCGTGAAAGCTACTCGCTAAATTATGTTTATGAGTGTCCTAATGGATGTGTTTTCATTGTGAGTTGAAAAGCAAAAGAATTGGCAATGGTCACCGGACACTTTATGTACGTCGACCCGCTTAACTTTACGGTTTTAAAAGTGTAGCATTTTAATTTTGTGCAGTCGCGAAATAGTTACAATGCTGGCTTACTGCCAGATGTCTGCAACGGTTTATGTAAAGTGATTGCTTTGATGTTATGGCGGCTGTAATTGAATTTCTTATATAAATTATTCTACTTTTTGTTTCAAGTTCTACCTATTAATTCAGACATTGAATTACCTTTTGAAATTAGGCTGGTTTTACATTTGAGCGCGACGCGATTTGCGATACACGAGCGATTTATACAAACTGATGTTAATAGACTTAGGGCCGGTAATTCAATCCTTCCTTAATTGTATGGCGACGTAAATCTGCTAAAAGTGGTTTAATTCGATTTGTGTATGGCTTCATGAAATGCCTAGGCCCCCTAGGATCATTTTAGATATCGTAAGACGACCTTAGTAGTTTTGACTTAACACAGTGTTGAATTACTGGTCCTTAAACTATTAAGCGACGAGCTAAATAAGCTGTCTAACACGCGCTAACGGTCGCTAAAGCCGTGAAACGCGAGTGTGGATGCTTCCCAAATTAGTGTCGGTTTTTGGTCCCGATGTTCGCGTTTGGTTCCTTCTTCTTGTTTGCGAATCTTTGCAAGTGTGGAGGGATATATCTTTCGCGCGGATCACGGGCCTTGTGCCTAACTTCGGAGCCGTTATAAAGTTTGGTTCGTCTAAAATAAAATACAAAAAAAAAACATAGCAAAGACTGTTTGCAAACCTAAATCCTCTTCTACATACACATAATACTATGAACGGTATGAGAAGTAAATAGTGAATAGTATTTAATGTAAATATGCACAGTTTCATGCACCGTTTGCAACTGTGGCGCTCTTTGGGCGCACAGTCAGTAGTTATGCAAATAAAATGTGCAATTCTCGAAAGCGTCGGATTTACTAACCTTATGCTAATCGTATGACGGTGCCGCTGTGTGGTCGTAGCATTAGGAAGTAAATCTCTGACCACTGATGTACTTAGTGTTGCTGTTAGAAGCAATATCTGATCGAATAATTATACTGCCGATATTAAAACGCTATGTTATTATATGGTATTTATTTTTACCAAGAAGCAATGGTCGCGTAACGATCAGTAACACACGCCCCTCTACCGAGACCGTCGCTACGCTAATCGTTTATTAAGCGTTATATATTCACATTGCCTGTTTATTTTTTATTTTTTAAATTGTAAATTGCTAACAATTACAAATTCACTCTGCTTACCACTCTTAACCGGGATGTTGTAGAGGTGGTCTCGCAATCTAGCCCCTTGGGTTCTAACCTGCCAAATTACGTCTTGTACTAATTTAACTTTGTTATTCTGTACTTTTATCGATCTAGCATCAACAAAAGTAATATAGGTATTAGGAAAAGAAACCTAAGATTTTTACGTAGCTGTACGACGCTACGTGCATATAACATAGGCTTTTGAAATATTAGGTATGTAAAATGACAAAATACAAAATATTTGCTGTTTGGTACAAAATACCACAACGTATTTCACTTAGGATTCGGCTACACTTAATCTGTTACATATTTTTGGGATATTTAAGAATGAATACATTAACAAAATATTTATTTTAGAAACATTTGTTGTAGTGTAGCCGAAGTATTAGAGCCCAACTGGATTTAACGTTGAACGTATTTTTCACGTTTGAAAAATATTGTTATTTTACTCCAAGAAGTTGTGCAAAGAGCAGTTTCTTTTACTATATTTGCTTCTTGAAACGTAAACGTTTTCTATTACGAGATCTCTCCAATTTATTTAGTAAATTGTTAGCTTTTAAAATCTTGAAAGCACATAAATAAACGAAACAATAATAAAGAATTTATTACGTAAGATTTTAGTAAAAAATAATTTGTATATTGTGTAATAATAAAGCGTTCACATCATGACCTAGGCGTTCTAATATATAATTTACATAACTGGCGTATGTGCCTTCGCGTGCATATATACAAATGAATGTAATTGTGTGCGTACGTCACATGTCATTTATGTAATTGTATCGGTAACCACGCCGTCATGGAGACAATTTTATCAATTTAAGATGATTTTTATATAATTTAGTCAACTTATTCCGCAAAATCACAATTATTTTTAATGGAACTTCTTAATTTTCTTAAATAATCCCTAAATAATAGGTCCGTTTCTTAAACAAAAGCATTGTTCTATGTAGCAACGGATGGCAACCTTAGATAAAACGGGAGGACAGTGAAACGAAAAATTAACCATGTTTTGGTGATTTAGGGTTACCACCTCTATCATACTGGTCTTGAAATTTATTTCAACATAACTCAAAATGTATTATATTTTTCCCATTTAGTTACTTCTATACGTCTATCACTTGAAAAAAAACCATACAAATTACTGCATATACGTATTTAATGAACACGAAAGATAATAATAACTTTTAAAAAATACATTTTAAAATATTTTTAAACATTCGGTTTTACGCGAATATGTTTAATTTCTTTAATATCTTCCACAATATAACTTTTTCAAAAGGGTTAAGAATGCTGACATAGATATAATTACCTATCAAGTAGGAGTAAGGGATGCGGAAATAACCGTTTTGTACCCTCGTTATTTTCGGTCTACTGTATTATGGAGTCGCTGGCGAGGATGGCAGCATTTCAACGATTCTAATTAACTGTTCAAACCTTTTGTATGTATGTACAGTAACATTTATACTCGTATACCAACCTATATAATTTTTTTTTAATTGTAGCTCGACATGTGACAACACTCCGCTTGATGTAAAGCTAGAGTGCGGTCCATGAATGGAAACAACTGCTACCACAGAGAAGTCTCTACGGGCTGCAGTCACCTCCACTATGCCGGCTTGAGGAGACGAGCATGTACCATCTAGATTGACAGTGCACACTCCTCCCTTATACCTGGCTACTTTCAAACTATTCCCGAAACGCGACAAGGTCGCTTCACGGGTGTTACATTCGAAAGTGGTGGTACTGCCCCAGGACGACAGACTGGACAAATAACCATCATCAGTCTGCCTACCACTCTTTAATAGTGCCTATCGGCACTGAGCGACCAAAGTACATGTAACAAAATTACATTGGTACCGGTCTATTAGCGAGGTTCGATCACGGGTCTCATCGATCGTGAGTTCACGTATCTTACCGCTAGACCACGGCCGCTTATTATTATTGTTTTAATAATCTATTTGTTTATTCAAAAATCAGTGAGTGATAATGTACAACACTGGTTATTATAGTACTTTAGTATAGATATTAATAAATAATTTTAACATAAGTGCAGAGATTTCTTTTGTAAATTAATCTATCATCTGAAAAAGTGTGGTGGGAGGAAGGAGTCGCCTACACGACGTTGAATAACTTTAACAAAGGATCAATTTCACAATAAACCCTTCTGAGTACGGCGCGCCCGTTCCTTTAAGAATCAGCCTAAAGAATTACGTGCCCTAATTCGGAAATACGTTTCAATTCCATAAATGAAGCCGTTTTATCGAAATGACACATTGTGTATCAATATTTAAGCGGGATAGGTTAAGGAAATTGTGATAAAATAAAATTTAGTTACATTAAATTAAATTATAATCTATACATACTATATATATACATACATACAAAAAATCAATTGCTGTTCGTTAGTCTCGCTAAAACTCGAGAACGGCTGGACCGATTTGGCTAATTTTGGTTTTGAATTATTTGTGGAAGTCCGGGGAAGGTTTAAAAGGTGAGTAAATATGAAAAAAAAAAACTTGTTATAGTAAAAACAACAATTTCGCTTTCCATTAGAAAGTATTTCTTTGGTTTTAAATGTCTAAACATTTGTTCGTCCCGCGCGTCGTTTAGAAATCAATCAAATTTAAAAGTCGTTCAGATATCAAATTCTGAGGCGCTACGAAGTTTGCTGGGTCAGCTTGTTGTGTATATAAAGAAAATATATAATTCAAAAACAAGCAATGTGAATGCAAGGACGACTGATCCCGCTTTAGTCTCTAGCACGCACGAGGTCATTCAACTCACAGCTGATTGCCTTGCCAATGTGATTATGACGTTACGGTTTGTTGTATTTGATAATCTTTAGAAGCTAATAATAAAAATTTGTGTTTGAATAACGTTTCAATATTGGTACTGTATAGTGCATGGTAAAAGGAAATACCAATTTTTAATATCTATTTTTTATACTAGCTTGAGTTAGTCACGTTCATGGACTGCACTCTAGCTTAACATTAGGCGGAGTGTTATTGCATGCCGAGCTACAATAAAAAAAATTCGTGTCCCCAATTCAGCATAGCGGGAGCGTGAATAAAAAAATTTGGGTATGCAGGAAATGAGTTTACCTTCATCACACATATTATATACATTTACCTCACAAAGTTAATATTATATGTGTAAAAGAATGTCGACGTCG
The DNA here is from genome assembly GCA_948150575.1 of Tinea pellionella. NCBI lineage: Eukaryota > Metazoa > Arthropoda > Insecta > Lepidoptera > Tineidae > Tinea > Tinea pellionella. Next base: position 7,191,975 of record OX411252.1, read on the forward strand.
CGTGTCGTCGAGTGTGCCTAGTGTTTGAATTTGCCGCGCTTCGCCGGCATTTTGTCCATGGATGTAAACTATATAGTCTGTGGGCGTGACGCGTCTGTTTTTTGTGGTTGCAATATTGATATTCTAAATTGTAATATAGATGGTGAAATAATAGCTTTTAATTGCGTTTCTCGTTTTCAGGTTTGTTTATATATGTTTGTATTATATATGTTTTGTATGTATTGTAACTAAATAAAAGTCACTCGTTTTCAGAGCAGCACAATAAAGTTTTTATTACTTCCCGAAGATTGTGTTTGTAACAAACACATTATATATGTACAAGTTTTGATACATTTCCGTATATGGATATTTCGGGCCGGTATCTTAAGTCAGCCGTAAACTAAGGTTGTTAAAAGTAATCGAAAACTTTGCTAGCGTTCTCAAAGAAAGCAAATTGAGACACTTTTTGATACAAAAATTGCGGACGAAAAGTGCACAAATTTATATATGTATGGTACGACAGCGACCCTTATCTGTGATGCGGCTTTAAGTAGCTTGATATCAAACTATATTGCACCTAATGTGAAGTTTGAGTGCGATCAATGGCGAAAACAGCTATAACAGACTATGCAGGCAGTCGCCTTTGCTATTCCAACTAGAAGAGAGGAATTGGTACCATCCATTGACGGGGTACACTCCTCTCGTAGATGCAAACACACCGTCACTTTACGAATGTTACTATCCGACGGCAGACTCCTGGACCCCAGTCTGATTCTTAAAAAGTTGTCTTATAATTAAGACGAGATTGAATTACCGGTCCTAATGTTCAAAATATGCACTCTGTTAATTAACTCATTTTCTCCGTTTCTTATTTAACTCGCAAACTGCCTTACTGAACTATACGGTAATATTTAGTATTTACATGGAATATTCATTATGAAATTTAATTAAATTGAGTATTCGGAAATACTGATTTTGAGTTGAACGGAAAATGTTTTGGAGTTAGTTTATAATTCAAAAAATCCAATCCACGCGGCTCCAAACCACAAAGATCTGTGCTGTGAGTACAGCACATATATTTGATGGCATTTGTGGCGCAGTGGTTATGGTGCCCGTTTATTAAACAGAGGTTCTGGGCTCGATATTAGTAAAAAATTTAAAAAATTAAAAAAAAATTAAAGCGGTCATGGTAAGACGTGTGAACTCACGATCAATGAGACCCGTGTTCGAACCTTGCTAATTCTGACCGGTACCAATGTAACTTTGTTATATGTACTTTGGTCGCTTAGTGCCCAAAAAGTATAGGCACTATTAAAGAGTGGTAGGCAGACTGATGATGGTTATTTGTTTAGTCTGCCGTCCTGGGGTAGTACCACCACTTTGGAATGTAACACCCGCGAAGTGACTTTGTCGTGTTTCGGGAATAGTTTGAAAGTAGCCAGGTATAACGAGAGGAGTGTGCACTGTCAATCTAAGATGGTACATGCTCGTCTCCTCAAGCCGGCATAGTGGAGGCGACTGCTACCAGCACAGGTTTTTCTGTAGTAGCAGTTGTGTCCATTCATGGACCGCACTCTAGCTTTACATCAGGCGGAGTGTTGTCACATGCCGAGCTACAATAACAAAAAAAAAGTCTCGGTTCCGGGTATATGTATACGAGCAATATCTATTTATATTAAAACACCCACCCCTAAAACAAATATTTAAAAGAGTTAAATAAATATATGTACAAATATATAATATGACAAGTGACAACAGTCCACCTGGTGCAAATTCAGAGTGCGGTCCAAGAACGGAAACAACTGAAACCACAGATAAATTTCTACAGGCAGCAGCCGCCTCCGGTATGCCGGTTCGAGGAGACGAATATGCACCATATACCCAGCTACTTCAAACTATTCCCTAAACGCGACAATGTACTTCACGGGTGTTACATTCGAAAGTGCTGGTAACGCCCCAGGACGGCAGACTGGGCTAATAACAATTATCAGTTAGTAGTAGTAGTTTAATTTGTTAAGGAATCGAATCCGGGACTTGCGAGCGAGATAATTCCATGGTCAATGGGGCTTACAATTACGAGGAGCCCCAACATTTTCAAAGTACTTTAGAGGGATTTTCAAACAATTTCACAACAAATATATTTTCCAAACTCTTAATCCTTAAGTTTACGATTTAACGATGAAAATATAAATTAAAATTGTATTTACAATAAATTATTATAAAATATTTGTTTTTGATTAAAATAAAATAAGTAGCTATTGTTAAAATTTAAGTAATTAAAATTTATATAAAGCCCTTTATTAAACTACGTTATGAAAGGTCATTGTGAAAGCTTTTGAGGTGACGCGGACCCAAGTTTCCTTCTAAATTAAAGTTTCTTTGAAGTCAAAAACACCCCAAGGATATGGTAATAAAAGAATCCACTCAAATTTAAAAAACAATTTAATTCATTTAAAAAAGTTATTTTCTCAAGGTCAAACCACGGATACGCGTGTCACAATGACATAAATAACTGCAGGCAGCAATCGCCTCCGCTATGCCGGCTTGAGAAGGCGAATGTGCACCATCCAGGTTAATAATACAAACTTCTCTATAAAATTTGTTTGTCTAATGAGGCGACTTGTCTAGAAATTTGTTGTAACAATTGTTTCCGTCCATGGACCGTACTCTAGCTTAACGTCAGGCGGAATGTTTTTATATACACAAGACGCATAAATACTATTTGGTAGTTGTAAGCATAAAATGAATGCAAATCAATGAATATATTAAATTGCACGCTGGAGAGCTTTAACAGAAATCAACAAAATTGTTGAATGCTTCAAGAGCAGTAGAACTAAAGTGCGGTTTAATTTCTGTCACTACTGAAAAGGGGTACAAGTCAAAAACTAAAAAAAACTGTAAATACATTTTTTTTATTGTAGCACGTCATATGACAACACACCGTCTAATGTAAAGCTAGAGTATGTATGACCCATAAACGGAAACAACTAGATAAATTTCTACAAACAGCAGTCGCCTCCGCTATGCTGGTTTGAGGCACCACCAGGATGGCAGACTAGTTTAATCATCATGAATCTGCCTACCTCTTTTTAAACAAATCTATCTTAAAATATTGATCTTGTTATCATTATAGACTTGTTCATGGACCGCGCTCTAGCTTTACATCAGTTTTACATTTAAAAAAACACGCCTTACTTCACCACGATCATTCGATAATATTGTATAGATATTTTTCGATCAGATTGGTTAAAAACTCGAAGAACGTTTGGACTAGAATAATAAGAAGAAGGCTTTTCTAAATGGACTAATTATTGAATAATAAAAAAAATAATCAAACTTTAATTCCTTTTCACAACGATCAGAAGCTTTCACGATGCATGGTTGACGGTATGTTAAAGGATTAAAGCGAAGTGGGCAATTGCGGAAAGGGTTTTAACGTTAGTTTTACTTTACATATGCTATTTGTTTAAAGATCGCGTTTTATAACAAGATAACAAATAAAAAGTAAAAAATATAAGTTTGTATTTCTAAAATTTTACTCAGACTTTTTAGACAAACATACACAAAAGCATAAATAGTGCAACCAGACAACCAATGTCAAAAATGCAAGGAAAAGGGAAAAAGCGGGTGATAGTGACTAAGTAAACTGATTCAAAAAAGTACGCTATCAACAATAACAGTGTTAACATCAGGTGGAGTACGGAATTTCGGACTGCCGTAACATAATAATAATACTGAAGGCCTAAAACACGCGTTAACAAACATAAATAACTATTGTTATCAATTATTCGTACAAATCGTATATCTGTACAAATTATTATTGAATAACGAGGAATTTCGGTAATGATGTTAACAATTCAATAACAACAAATAGTTCTGTTAATGTATTTATAGGATTATTACTAAATCTTCTATTGTAGCGTATTATAAGTGCTATACATGGGTATATTTTATTATACAAAAAGTAAACTTTAGTAAATTTTTGTTTAAGTATTAAAGCTTTATAAAAATAAAAATATAAAAAGCTTATTGGTGAAAAAAAAAAAAAAGAAAAAAAAAACAGTTGAGGAAGTTATTGTGTGCGCGTTGATTTTTTACCGTTCAATTTTAATCATAATTTAAAAATGCTAAAATTTAAGTAAAAAAACTATACATGAAATTACACTTTTAAAGAGTGGTAGTTAGACTTATGGTGATTACACATGGTGAGCCCAGTCTGCCGTCTATGTCTATCTATCGTAGTATCACCACTAATGATACGGTTGCTATCTCCTTATGTAAAAAATGCATCGGGTATATAAGTTATAATCCTATTACTATATACAACTTATTGGAGCTCATATCATGGTTGTGGAGTCTTCTTTCAATGCACGAACGACGAATTGTGGTATGCCCAATGACAGATGGACATCCCGTTCCGCCATAGTAGGGCTGTGTCGTCTTAATTGATTATTTGTGTAGAATCAATATTTAGGTGCATTGTTAAACCTATTTATAGCTGTTTATTTACATTGTTTATACTTGGTACACTTGGTATACTAGGTAAGAATAGTGCAAATGAAAATAGAAGGCCCAAGCTATTATATTCACCTACATTTTCATTTCAAATAGCAGCATAAAATTTAAGTGTTGACAAATAAAACTATAAACACCTGCGAAATCATAACAATGATGAATTTGAAATATTCGACAATAATATTGTCGAGACAGAATACTCGGTTTATACATTCAAATTTATGCAAAAAGCTCGTTTTAGTATAGAAATATAGGTTACCTTTTACGAGCTCCTAGATAGGGCTCGAGAAATACTCCATTTACATTAAACTTAGGTTACCTCATGTTATTAAGGCTGTACTTTTCGAAGCAGTTTTACTCAGTAACTATTACGTGTTACGTGTTTAAAATATATATTAAACTACAGTATATAAAGTTTCGCTTTTTTCTTATTTTTTTTATGTTTAATTGACAAGCGTTTGATCACACCCCGCCTGGTGTTAAGCAGTACACCTTCAATTTGAAGAGACCCATGTTGTAATTGTCGGGAAATATAGACACCGGGAGGGAGTTCCACAGTTTCGCAGTACGCACGAGGAATGTGTTGTCAAAACGCCTCGTACGCACTTTAGGAACTAGGACCATGAATGGATTGTACCTCTCCGGGTGCCAGGACATCCGATGGAAGAATGTTGTACAAATATGATTAAAAAACAGTAGTGAAGTAGCTCTAAATTAATTTTTGATTTTGTGTTCGTTTTTTTTACTTAATTATTTATAAAATCATGATCTTACAGCCTGATATTTTTTTTTATTTCGATATATATAAAAACATAATGTGAAAATAATAGGGAATTTTTTGCGCTGTCAAGGTGAAGCAATCGTATGCTCAAGGCGATATAGGCTCCTTAAGTAAATCTTATCTTGCTAAGTTTTAGTGTATTTTATAGGAACTCGCTGAATTTAATATCGAAAGTTTGTGTTAAATATGAATAAATTGGAGCAAATTCATTCGAACCCTGAAATGAACTTGTATTTAATTTGATAACTCTGTTAATTTCAATAATATTATAATAATTTTGTTTTTAGATTAGTTATTGTAGTATAAATGTAACAAATGTTTTGTATTATACTTTCTAGTAATCTTAGATAATTTTTTTTACAATAGTGCCACGTGTGACCTCGACCGGCTTGATGGTAAGCACAGTGGAGGGCTTTGAGCGCCGAACATCTTTACAATTTACCGACTATATTTAGTTAGCTATTATGTATGTTTACTTCTATTGTTGTTATTGACTACTTGGTCAAATAAATAATGCGATTGATTATTTATTGCCAGTGGTAGGTACAAAGGTAGGGTAGCCAGATGTGTTGAAAAAAAAAAACAGACAAAGTTTATAACCAAATATCCTCAAAAATTTGTAAACTTACATACTAATGTCTGGTTAATTGCGATTGTTTGAGAACGTCCGTTCATTCCAGACATTTATTCTTTATTAATTTTTGACATATTTTAAATGCTAATTTTTTATTATTAACTAACGTAATTTTGAATAATTTGGGATATGGAACTAACTCTAAACGAATAAAGATAAATAAAACATAGAAATTTACATTTAAGTTACACATAAATCAACTAAATAATAACACAGCCAGGTTTAAAGGGTTAGTTTCAAACTATTTGACCTTTCCTTAAGTAGGTAAAGTAAAGCGAAGATTTTGCAACAAAACGAGGTGCCCAGGAAAGATGAACTAACTTAACTCATTCAGTAAATTCTCGACCACAAAGCTTAGTGAAGTTTCCCAATGATGTGTGGTGTTAGGCTTTGAAGTTACCGTAATGGTGGTAGGAATTTAAATTTCGTAGATAAACTTTAAGTCTCATTAAATACGACTGAGTTTTAGTATTGTCAATACGATTTCTGAACATATTCATTGTAAAGTTTGTTTCATACAGTAAGTATTATAATTCATTTATTATTAAATAATGATCAAAATTAATCAGAAAAAAGTTGTAATTTTTTATCATAATTCAATGATAAAGAAATCCAGAATTTTAATATACCAAAATTAATAAAAATTAACCGATCATTTCGTTTAACTTTATATAAAAAGGGCAAAACAAAGAATAGATATTACAAATTATTGTTTCCACATTTGTTATTTGAATTTGCAATTGTAAGAAAGGAAAATTGATGAAATTATAAGCAAATGTGTCTAAACTATTTGAGTTATTTAGACAAGGATAACACCATCATATAACACCCAGACCCAGAACAAATATTATTTCTTTATTTATTTTTGTTCCGGGTTTCGGAGACATGATTATTATTTATCTATGTTTTGAAATAAAATTTAGAGAAATGCTCATAATTATTAAGTTTATTGTTTAAAAAATAAAAATAATTGAAGCAATTTAGTACATATATCAATTATTGTTAAATGCATCTTTGCACTCGTTGAACAATGCTGTTGAATTTTCGCAAATGTGGGTATTGAAAAATTCTGTGCAACTCTGAAACAAATATTTTCTTATTTTATTATTCAATACAATCTTTGTACAAGTTTTGAGAAATATATTTTTCCTATTTCAGTTCTTTCATTATTATTTTTTTGCGGCTATATGTACCCTATGTTTCTCCCCAATCCATGCCAAATGTTATTGAAAATCGTTCACTTTCACATTTATATATATTTTTTTTGTAGCTCGGCATATGACAACACTCCGCCTAATGTAAAGCAGGACAGCAGGCGCCTCCGCTACGCCTTTAAGGAGACAAATGTGCACTATCCAGATTGACAGTGCACACTCCTCTAGTATGTATTTACATAGATTTATATAGATTTACTTACATTAGCAATTTGGTACAAAAGACAATGCGAAAGTTTTTGTACATCACACATTTCTTTATGTCCGTAAATGTGCAATTTATCAACGTCCAAGCAATGTTCTTTAATTTTATTTAAATATTCAGGATAGTCCGCGTACATCTCTTCATATTTTTTAATTAGTGCTTCATTGTTTATTGTTCCATCGGCACCAAGAATACCTCTCTTATTTGCTATACATTTTTCTACTGCACACTAAAGAATTGGACGTAGATTTTTACTTAAGTTTAAGAGCGGTAAACTCACGTACATAAATTCTGATCGGTACCAATGTAACTATGTACTTTGTAAGAATGTACTTTGGTCGTTCAGTGCTTATGATACAACAAATTAAAGAGTAGTAGGAACTCTGAGAATAGTTATTAGCCCAGTGTGCAGTTCTGGGGTAGTACCATCACTTTCAAGTGACCTTGTCGAGTTCGGGATTAGTTTGAAAGTAACCAGATATAACGAGAGAAGTGTGCACAGTCAACCAAGATGGTGTACAGTCTCCTCAAGCTGGCGTAGCGGAAACGACTGATTCTGTACAAATTTCTATGTGGTAGCAGTTGTTTCCGTTCGTGAAACGCACTCTAGCTTAGCATCAGGCGGAGAGTTGTCATATGCCGAGATATACATTACACTAGAGTGCGGTCCATGAGAGGATACATTTAATTTGCACCGTTCAGGTTGACAGCGTACAATTTTCTCGTTATATCCGGATATATGAATTACATTGTTATCAGTGGATATTTTGGATATTTTGACCTCTGATACATCAATACATGCTCTAAAGTTCCGGTTTAAAGAGCTATTTTAATTTCCATCTAGTACTTACAGATATATGAGTAAACCTTCTAAATGGAGATCTTTTTCTTAAAACATGCAGTTTTTTTGTACCTTTGCCACCTAATTTTAAACATTGCTCATCTTCAGCGGGCCAATGTGTGGGTGGGACAGTTCTGTGTTTGCAACATGACATCATACGCTGATAATAAATTGTTTAATTAATTATGAATTGTTATGATAAAAATTTAAATAAAAAAATATTTTTTAAATTTCCGCTGATCGAAATTAATTGCAAAGTAGTATTTAAAGAATATTTTTTGTTATGGATTTCCGCAAAGTAACTACACTTTGTCTGATGTTAAGCTAGGAACATAATAATAACGGAAATAACTATGGTAGCAGTAATATATAATAGTAAAATATAATAGTAGTAACATTTCTTATGAAGGTCATAGCACCTCTCCTATGCTAGTTTTAAGAAGACAAATGTGAACCGTTCTCTTCTTATATCACACTTTTCTTCTTTGAAATTGATCTTCACCTGACACTGGAATGAATTGTTGATGTCGGCATAATGGCAATCGACACAACTGCCATTAAATAAAAGAAGAAGAAGAAGAAATTGATCTCGAAATGCGACTAGGTCACTTCACGAGCGTTAAACTTGAAAGCGGTGAGAAAAAGAAAAAGTCCAGTCTTCTGGACTAACAATCATTATCAGTCTACCAATTATTCTTTTATTTAATAAAACAACAAACTTACCGGATGAGCAAGCTGCCTACATTTGACTGGTATTTTTTGAGACTGGATCTGAAAAAATATATATAAAAATGTTTTTAGAAAAGTAATGTTGGGATAAATCTTTATAACTAACCTACAATTATTATCATTATTATTTTAAAAGTTTATCAAATTATTTGAGTAATAATTTTATGTTATTTTCTGATAAGACTGGCACAACCAAATTTAAAGGTCCCTAAATACGTAATTTAAAAAAGTTTATATTAAGTTATTTTAAGGTATAGGTAATTAAGTTAAATGCAAACGGTATTAAAATATGGAAGGCACTGAGCCTATAGTCTATATAACACAGTCATAAGACTAGCACAGGCTCAAAATAAAGTTTACTAATATTATTTTCAATGGTGTCTGTCACATTTAAAAATATGATTACATTAAATTGACTTACCAGTACGAAGGAGACGGAAAAAATGCACAATAACTTCAACATGTTGGCTCTAATTCTATAAAAAAATATATATAATAATTTAACAGACCACAACTTTTATACAACGTATAAGCGTTAATTTTAAACGTATGTGTTAAATTGGCCAAACAAATTTAATGTTAGTAAATTGGAGGGAAATAATTATTGAAATTGATGTAGGCAAATTTTAAAGTTACAGGATTCCCCGCTATTTTTTACTACGCATAAATTATTTAAAATCTTTTTAATAAATAAAGAAAATTAGAAATCTACGATATAAATCGAGTATTTGCAACATTGCAAATATTGAGATCACATGCAAGATTATTAAAAAAAAAATGAAAAGGTGGATAAATAAAATTATGAGTACTATACCGCACAGATGATACTCCACATGCGACTGCGCAGAAGGTAATGCAAAATAATTCAATTTTAAAATATTATACGAATCAATTCAATTGTATAGAAAAGCAATGTTCAGTCAAAGTAGGTTTAAAAAACTTCGATATGCACTTAATTTTTACACACATCGAAATTTTCTGCCTGTTCAAATACGATAAACGGATGAAGTCATAAAATAAGGATCAAAAGAAGGCTAATATTTCATAAGGCTCCTTTCAATGCAGGCTGGTAAATAAATAATTTTATTGCACAATTATTATTATTTTTTACTTTAAAATATTTAAAAAATATATGTTCATCTTCATAATTTCTTTTTCTCAGATCACTAGGACCTCTTCTTTTGCAATACAGCTGTGTATACGCCCACTATGTTCATCTGTTTTTTGGCCATATTCATAATGACGTCATTCCATCATGCGGGCGACTCTTTTGTCTGGCTCTCAGTTCCAATACTAGCAGCCTACCAGTCCTGTGACTCCAGTGTCCGTCGTCTCTACAACGTATGAAGAGATCATGAGACCCGCCTAATTCTAGTTCAGTGCGAGTTCTTTTTGAAATCTCAAAGTAAATATTTGTTTATATTTATAATAATATATAAAAGTTATATGTAACATACTGTATAATATTATAGTGTTAATAAATCGATTAGAATCAAATTGAAAATTTAATGCGTTTCTTTAAATGGCAACGGTAAATCCACGGCTTAGATTTTAAATTGGTAAAGACTAGCCAACGAATTATTGTTATAAATATTGAACAATAAATAAATAAATAAAATATTTGTGTTAAAAGTATAATTGTATTTTTCCAAAAAGCTCAATTTAAAACTTTAAAACTTCGAACTCGACTCGACAACTGCCTTTGGAAGTCCTTACAAACATAGCTAAACTTTTCATTATAAGGCTGCCATAAATTAAATTCTTAATCATATTTTCGTCGAATGAAGCTGAAGTTAGTTACAAGTGTGACGCTCGTGTATAACGAATAACGTATAATAATGAGTTGCCGGGTATAACTTGACTTTCCTGTCCAAAATGTAGGCGACGCATCAATAAGTCGGCATCGCAGAGGCGATTGCTGTCTACTTATTCCTGTAGTACAGACCGATTATTATAAAATTAGAAAATATATACGCTGATATTAATCTAGCGTTCATCTTCATATATTACTGTAACTATTAACAAAATATCGTTTTTTTTTAAATTGTGATCGACATACTATGACCCCACTCCACCTGATGTAAAGCTCAGTGACTGCTACTACAGATAAATCTCTTCAGGCAGCAGCCGCTCCGCTATACCGGCTAGATTGACAGTGCACACTCTTTCTGTTATAGTATTTTTAAAAAAATGTAAATAATATTGTATTATAATGTGTATGTGTGTGTAACTATCTGGGAATATAATTGGTATTTCTAGGGTATATTATAGATTAATCGTTTTTACTACCCGTAACAATTACGTATCTGCTTCCCGAAGGCCAGCTGGAAGAGAATGCCTTGCGGCATTAAGCTCGCCTTTTGTTGAATAACAATAAAGTTTTTAAATAAAATAAAAATAAAAAAAATAACACGAATGAATGGCAGCAGTAATTTCAACGCTACGGTTTGAGCGCAGTTTACAAATAAACTAAAGCATTTCGGGAAACAATTCAGAGAAGATTGCTCTGGGATATCAAGGAAAACGCTACTTCTGCCATTACCTTAGTACCTACAGTTCTTGTTCAGAATCATTGTTTATTTCCCTTATAACAAACTTTTTGAAAAAAATTCTTAACTTGTTACTCAGAACTGAAACCTGTTTTAGAAAGTATATTGTTTATTTAAGATTTAAATTGTTAAACTGTGCCATGTAATAAGAATGTTTGTAACTAACACTTTATGGACAAAATATGATTTTATTTTTATTTCTAAGGAGCTACTTTGGAATGACTGAAAAGGAATTTTCGGCCAATAATTCGGGTTCTATACTTACATTTACGTAGTGTTGACACCGATCGAATTTTCTACATAATGATTTGATGTTGAAATATTTTAAAACCTTACTCGGGATGCATTTTCTATTAACCGGATATTTCTATTAGACACGATTATATCGTTTAGTCCATTCGCCTCGACTCGTATAACAATTATCAGTATTTTATATTAATTTTTAGCACATTAAATTCAATATACACTGAGAAAACGAAGCTCTAGCAAAGTACCGAATTTATGTACTAAGTTGACTTGTTTAATTTTTACAACAAACTGTGCAGGCTCCCTTCAAATAAAGTCACTTGGTTACAAACAACAATAACTTGATCATTTGTAGCCGTTACGTTTTTTCAGTTTACTATTGTAAGTATTGTAATATGTGATACACGACCTGAAGGCACAGGTTTAACTAATGGAATTTTACACTTTGGTCGTCCATATTAAGTTTAAGTAGTTATCTCAACTAATTAGGGGAATATGTTATAGTGTTTGTAATTGCGCCAAGGGTATGATGCTATACCAATAGGTAATGCTCTCATGTATTGTTGAGGACAGTGACTGATGACAAAAGTGACATTTTTTTTCTTTTTATTATAGCTAGACATATGTAGCACTCCGCCTGATGTAAAGCTAGAGTGCCATGTCCATGAACGGATAAATTTCCGCAGGCAGCAGACACTATGCCGGCTTGAGGAGACGAATTTGCTCCATTCACATTGACAGTGACATTCCTCTCATTATACCTTTTCCCCCGAAGTTCCCGAAACATAGTATGATTTCCTTACGTAAAATAGGTTTACAAGTCCGACATAGCCCTGGCGTCTTCTCCAAGGACCAGGGTATTCATAACGAATTTCCCCACGTATAATTTTTTAGAATGGTCATATATTTCTGTCCCTGGCAGTAGATGGTTAGAACAGGCTGTACACCATTATCCAGCTCAACTCGTTTATTAGTTAGGATGTCAACCGTCGCGTCGACGTGACAAGGGTCGCAAGTTACGAACGCGACGCCACCAATATACTTTGGTTATTAGTTTTATAGTAGTCGGAATTGCTTTCTATCATTAAAGGGTTCATTGATAAATCATTTCTTTAAACAACTCTTTATTTAATATTATATTTTAATAACGTAAAGCTTTAATGGCTTAGTTTAGTAGTCAGAACAATCGCATAATAGCGCAGAGCGTGGGTTCGAGTCCCACTTCAACTCTGGCTTTTGTTGCCGTGTTGATTTTTTTCTATTAAACTTTCATCATAATTTAATAATAAACCAAATGTAGCATTATAATCGATGACTGTTTATTTATTTAACAGTATAGAAGATACTGATGTTCATGAAGTCGCGTTTCGGGGATAGCTTGTAAATAGCCAGGTCCACTACGAATCGAGGTCATTATTGCCTGTAGACTTTTATCTGTGGTAGCAGTTGAAGTCGCATATGAAATAAATGGTTTAATTTTTGGAGCACTAAAATAGTTCTTATGATTTAAATGGCCGCCCCTTAAAGCAATGCCCGAGGTTTTTGAGAATTAATTACGTCTATACAGTTAGTCGGTTCGTAACACCTGCCCTCGACCGCAAATAAATGATGAGGTCTACGAAACCTTGTATTAGGTGCCAACACTACCCAATCTCTACATAATCTAAATCCTGTATTTTTATACCTACAGTTACTTGTCGCTATTAAAGAGTGGTAGGCAGACTGATGATGGTTATTAGTCCAGTCTGCTGTCCGGGGGTAGTACCACCACTTTCGAACATAACACTCGTGTTTCGGGAATAGTTTGGAAGTAGCCAGGTATAACGAGAAGAGTGTGCACTGTTAGTCTGGATGGTGCACATTCATCTCCTCAGGCCGGCATAGCGAAGGCGATTGCTATCCGTAGAAATTTGTCTGTAGTAGTAGCAGTTGGAGGAGGCAGCAGGCGGAGCGTGGACATTTTATGTAAAACTACAATAAAAAAATTAAAAACTTATCAACACAGATAAGTTTTTATATAACAAATGTGAAGGTTGTGGACTAACCTTTTACAAAGGAAAAGCTCTGGTGGTCTCATTAGGTTTATTTTTAACAGTAGATTTTATTGTTATAACGCTAACGGAATATATCTTCTGTAACTTCAGTATTATTATGTTTTTATCAAACATTTCTCTCTAGTACAGTTGTCTCTAATTTTCACTGCACTCTATCGTAATATTAACTGTAATTATAACATCTGTACATCTAATAACTAATTATAAATCGGTACTAAACAACTGAAAGAAGTACCACAAGGTATACCTAGTAAGATTTAAGATTTCTAGCTTAATTTGAAACAATTTTGCACTGGTTGCACAAGAGTGTTAAAGCCATGTTATTAGCATAGAAATAGGTGTGCTTTGTGAGCAGATTGCCGGCTCTTGAACAAGCGTGCAATCACTTCTGATTAAACTATCATCACTTCAGTCTGGCAGACTAATGGGCTAGACAACGTGGGACTTGTTTCTATCAAGCTCGTTCAAACTACGACATCATATTCACGCTTACCCTAGTTTACTTTTAGAAATATCAACTAAACTTAATCGCTGAGAGTTTTGGCGGCCATCTTGAGACGTCAGGTTGTCTGTTTTGAATTATTTTCCTTAACTTGTGTTTCTTCGAGTGTTAATGTGTAATAATGGTGGATTATTAACCATTAAGTGTTCGTGAACGTGCGTGAGTGTGGGCAAACAATTCAAAAGAAGAGAACCTGTGTTTCCATTTTCCCTCCAATGCTCCCTAGGAAGTTTCAGTAAATATTCTACATGGGACAATTTTTGACTTGACTGAGACTTGACCTGACAGTTTAGTGTGATGAATGAATGACTCGTGATGCACAATATTATTAACTTGATGCAAAAATGTTTACTTTGACACTGGCAAACTGTTATAATGCCATATAAAACAAAAAAAAAAGAATTTAATCACTGTCGGTTATTTTTTAATATATTTTTGCATTTTAAATGTTAGATTGTGTAGGCTTAATTATAAATAAAAAAATATGAATAATATCAATTAATTATATCTATGGTCAGAAATCTAGAAAGAAAATATTGAGTCTACTAGCAGGCTACATTATAAGTCTACAGGATCAAGTGGGGTTGATAATGACGAAGGGATCGTGATATATCGGGGGCAGTAATGCTAATGTCTGCCATCGATCATCGTTAGAAGCCTTGGAGTATCTACGTCACGCCCTTACAAGGAATTTATCAAAAATTTAAACGTTTATTGGGGTTATTTGTATTCACCGATCGTTTGGTGCCAAAAATTGTTTTGACGCTTTATGATTCGTATCAAATTGAGATCTAGATCTAGTTCCTTTTTTATAGTAGTTCATAGTCATGTGACTACTGTTACCACAGAGAAATGTGTGCAGGCAGCAGTCCCCTCAACTACATCGGCTTGAGAGGACGAGTGTGCATCAATCTATGGACAGGGCACAGCTTCTCGTTATTTACACGACTACTTTCAAACTAATCCCAAAATGGTCACTAGGCACTAACTACTTCAGAACTGTTCTATATTCGATATATATATAGTCTATATTCGATATATATATAGTCTATATTCGAACCCACGGCCTCTACATACAGCTTTTTGCGCTTCACGTGGTTACTTCAAAATTCCATCTGTAGAAATCAAAATTTTATGTTTTCTTTAATTCATTAATAGACGAATTCAGTATTTTAATTTGCGAAAAAAATATAGATAATAGAATATTAAGTTGTAATTGTTTTTGCATTTTTTACTGACACAAAACTTAATATATTGAGGTGAATATTCAACTGTTTTTTTCATTGATATAACAACACAAAAGTTCTCCCTTGAAAGTGAATCAAATGTATATGGAGAGAAATCGAATAAAGAAAAATCTCATCTTGCAACAAATAAATATAAAAAAGAAATAATCAAAGAATGACATTCAATTCCGACACTGACACTGTAATCGATAAATCAAATATTTACAGAATACTTTATACAAATATCAACGCGTAAAATTTGCTGCCGTGCAAATATAAAAACACACAGAGGTGAGGAAAAAAGTGTCCCCTACTCGTATTTCCAACTTATACAATACCCCAAACACATTTACCAGAGGTTTAAATACCAAAGACTGAAATAAAATAGATACGACACAAGAACGCATTTTTTCTCTAAACATTATAAAGTAACTATAAAGGTCAGACACATCTACACGTCTCATGCGTGATGTACGTCTCGTAATGTGTGAAGGAAACTCTATGAAAGAGCTCTATCTAGTGAAATCCATTGATATATACAACTAGATGTGTAATAACGCTTTCAGTTTGACGCGACAGAAAATATGGCCACAGCCACGTCAGTTAGTATTTGACTTGACGGCAACATTGTCAAATCGTTTGAAGCGGCCTACGACTTTTTATGTCAGATGCATGAAGTTTGCACCTGTAGTAGAGAAATGCACGCCCATATCCTTAATCTTAAATATTATTAGATAAAATTTGATTTAAAAATTATTATAGTTGTTTTTAGTTATTAAGTGAAAAAATAAGAGAAAAATATTTAAAATCACGATAAATTATAAAAAAACTAACAAAATATTGCCCAAGAGCAACTGTGGCCAAATCTCATGTGTTCCAATATTTCCAATGTTCGAATCCTGGATGATCAGTGATCATCATCCGATCAGCAACCATGTTATCTTAAAATGAATAGAGCTAACTAAAATAATATTATCAGTTCTAGTAGATATTTATCTCATTGGTGAAACTAGATCAAATCCCCAAAGTCACTGGATCTTCCATCTTCGACGAGGGCGCTTGTGCACACAATTTGCCTGAAATGGGATTATTTGAGTACATAGACTTATAACGTGCAAAGGCGTTAAATAATTTTCTGAAAAGAAAGGTCAATGAACTTATAAAAGTTTATGTTTATTTAATTTATCTCTTCTAAGACCTTTTTAAGTATATTTTTAATCTATTACATTATTTATTTATTCTGATTTTGTTTTTTTAATTATTTATCTTTAAAGGAAATTTATATAATGTAATTGGTATACATTATATATGGCGGGCTTATCGCTCGAGATGTTGTGTTATTCACATTTTTATTTATTTATTAACTACTTACTAATGTTTATTTTGTAACTAGTATTTATTTAGAAATTTGTGACACGAGCTACTTAGTAATATTATTCTTAATAAATAAACATAACTAAAGAAAAATAAATAATACGAGAAAAAGAAATTTCAAATGCCAAAATGTTACCAAATATCAGTGCGCGCGCGATTTGATTGCCAACCTTAAGAATGTGTGAAAGTTATCATGGTCAACAGTTCCCGACAGCGGCATTCAACTCACGCGCGGAAGTTATAATTCTAAAAAGTATATGTAGAGGTGTAAAAAGGGGGCATCCCCGCGAACATGAAGTTTTATTATACATCAATCTGAAGCGGAATTTATTTTTTATTTTTGAGTTCATAATTTTTATTTTATTTTTTTGGAATTTATTGGTCTAATAACATAACATAATGGTACAGTAATTTCTTAAAAAAAAAAAAACCAAAAACATCATCGAAATAATATGATAGACGGCCGAGTGCGCTTAATTTACTTGAAAAATCCTTAATAAGCGAATAATAAAAAACACTGGAATAAGGTTTCAGTACTTATTGGTAGTGTAACGCGATAAGGTTAAAGAGAATGCTCGCTGTCCTGTATGTTGTATTTGTATTAGCTGAAAACCAAATAACAATTTACATAGAAATGAAGCTCTTTACTGACCTTCCAAACTAACTTGTTCGTGATCATAATAATATACGGCAGGGAAAATTTTATTTGTAATCTGAAGTTTAATATCATTATTTCTTAATGTTACGGAAATTTATTATTTCAAATGGCATTAAATTATGATTTTATTGGTAAGAATTTATTATTAATTTTATGGTTGAAACACATATTATTATAATGTATTTATACAATGTATAAATCTCGCGCTATTTTAGTATCAGAGATCCTCAAGTCGTGTTCAGCTCATGTCTAACTGATCCGCTGTTTAATACATCAATTCATGGTTATCTTTTTTTTTATTGTAGCTCGGCACACACACCGCCTGATGTAAAGTTAGAGTGCGGTTAATGAATGGAAACAACTGCTACTACAGAGAAATCTCTACGGGCAGCAGTCGTCTCCACTATGCTGGCTCGAGGAGACGAGCATGTACCATCTAGATTGACAGTGCATGTAGATTGTAGATTTGTAGATTTCTCGCAGGCTCCTCCGCAATTGAGCAGCTATGGCCGCTCGTTGTGCGTGATTTGACAGTGCATACTCCTCTCGCTATACCTGGCTACTTTCAAATTATTCCCGAAACGCGATAAGGTAACTTACGGGTGTTACGTTCGAAAGTGGCGATACGATAAAGGACGGCAGACCGGGCTAATAACCATCATCAGTCTGCCTACCGCTTTTTATTAACTATTTATATCTAAAAACAGTGACGTAGTTAGCATGGAGGGCACTCGGACTACTCGTGGTGATGTCTCCCAAGAGCTAACTCTCCTCCCCCTATCTTATGGAGACCTGGGACGTTATTTGTAGTGGTCACCAATATAATTAACCTTTCACGGTCCGTCCTGCCGCTCTACCTAGCTACGTCGTCGTCCAAAAAGTAATGTAAAAATTATTCTAGCATAATGCACAATGAACTGCAACCTGGCAAGACAATATTGGTCAAAAACTGCTTAGTACTGTAAGCAGGCAGCATGGCACTATTCCAAAAGACACCACCCGAACACTTAAACTTTGTTTCTTACTAACAAATTTTGACCTTTAGGTTTTTTTTTAAAGTACTGGCATCAAAACAAATATTAAACGAAACCGAGTATGAAAGGACAATCTCCATTTTTGGGCATTTCTAAAATAATATAATATTATATCTTATTTTTTCACTAATTTATTTAAATTATATCAACACATCGTTTACCAATCTTTAATTACATAAAAAACATATATCATCAAAAAACATATTATAAAAGCATTTAATATAATAATAACCTCAAATATTGCATCAGAAAAAGTCTAATTACTCAATAACCTGGATGAAAAAATTAAGACTGATTAGTTATTATAAATATAGATTTATTTTTCTACAAAATGAACTAAAAATCATCGACAAACACGAAAAAAAAATTGTGGGCTCTCTTAGGCCAATGGGCATTCTCCTTTGTATTCTACTTACCTCTTTTCTGTATTTCATATTATTTGTAATAATGAATATAGTTTAGATATACGATATTCTTAAATCACAATATGCAGGCTTATTCTTTTTGAATGGTGATCGTTATGATTAATTGTCACGCCTTTTTCTCATAGGGATAGACAGAAAACGAAGCGAGCAAAAATATATTAAAAGAGTTAGTGAAGTGATTTAATCATGAAAAAAGAACAGACAGTGTTTATATAAACCTATATAAGTGTGGATTTCAATATAATACTAGGTCAAATTTCAGTGGTTAAATCGATAAAACTCTATCTAAAAAGGCAGATAATGTTGAACTGGAATTATGCAAAAACATCACGTCTTCCAGCCGGCTCAGCGATGTGTTAGGCGAGGCAGGCATGGATCTTGCGAAAATGACGACAATATTTTAAATTGTAACACGTTTGTCGACGGAGCTGAGATAAGACATTCGCAAATTTTGTAAAATGTAATGTGACATCATTTTCAGGCTCTGATTTATTTATTTAAAAATAATAAATACAATAAATTCAAATAATATATTCGTAAATCCCTAATATTTAATATAAGATAAGAAGATAAGCGGAGACAACAGAGAAATTACACAGTTACTAATAACCATCTCATCATCAGTATGCCTACGCTTTAAAATCTTCTTTCAACATATGTACCATTTTATAGATGGAAAAGTATAATTTTTTCTTAATTATATTTTGATGTTCGGGTAAATTAGTATCCTTTCATTTCGTGGGCACAGCTGTTTGAATTACAAAAATATTTCCTTGTTAACAAAATGAGCAAAAACAAAGTTAGTAATAATTAGCACAAAGCTTATGACTATTAATTTCAAAACGCACTCTATATATATCGTGTTTCGGGAATAGCTTGAAAGTAGCCAAGTATAACGACGTACTGTCAACGTTGGTGACAGTATTGCTGAGATAACATTTGTCTCTATAAAAGCAGTTTAATATAGAAATTGTTAAAAAAAGCTAAAAGCTCTATTAATTATAAAATACTTTCCATTAAATACTTCAAAATCCAATTACCGTTGCTTCAATAAATCTCAGAATCTAATTCTTTACTCCAAAAACTTAGTAAAATGTTTACAATCTAAACAATAGACATTTTATTGAAAGTTATCAGGAAATTCTGATTTGTAAGCCTGCCAAGATTTTACGGACACTTCTCGAGACGTCTATTGTTATTCTAGTCTAGAGGAAGGAGAACGCGAACAATACTTTGAAAGGCAAACTTTTATTTATAAATGCCTCGCATTGTTACTATGTAATAAATTACGAAACGTTTTATAAATACCCAGTTCATACATCGTAGAAGAGTTTATTTTTATAAATAATAATTACTGTTTTGTGCAATCAAGTGACAATATAAAATATGGAAACGTTAAATCATTAATTAATATTTGTTAATTTCAATAATGTTATGATATTTATTAGTTTTAATAATATATATTCACATCAGTATAATTTTAGTTTATTATCGTCCTAATAAAAATATTGCTACTTTTTCAGTATTACTAACCTCTAACTTTTTTTACAGACAATAATGCGAGTTTCTTGAAAGCTTCCTTTCGACGCGTCGTAGCCTCACCGAAGCTACATGTTTGAAACAAATAATTTATATATTCTGTTTCCGCAAGTTTCAAAATTATGAATTTATGTAAAAAGAAAATTATAATATCATAATAAAAATTTTCATACTTTTATCAGTAGCGGGGGAATTGAGGGGAGTAAGGGATTGTACTTCTGGATCAAATACGGAATTGAAAAAAATATATTTCAAACGGTAATGAGATACGGAACCTTCGTTTATTAGATTAGAAGAACCACAAAGGCCGATAAGATAATGAAATGAAAAACGGTATTTGTATATAAAGTAACTTGTACCTAATAAGGCATATTATTGCAGTTGAAATTCGTGATAAATGATGAATCTAAAAAAATAAACTTTCAATAAAGATTCGTAAAAATTCAACCACTTTCTGACCTCATGTACGATAATCGTATAATTTAATTTGCCGGTAAACATTAATAAAATGGCCTGTTTTCTGTGACGTCGTCGTGTAAAGGGCTTTCCATTCAGCTTTACTGCTGTCGAGATAAGAGTTAAATGGTCAAATAAACAGCGATCATGAGCGTTTTATTGCTGTACATTAAGGCGATTCCGAGTACAGATGCTTGCAGAGCGCTCTAGATAGTTCGAATGCACTTCATCTTACTGAAATTTTTAACCTTTTTTCTTAATTCTTTTTTATTATAGCTCGGCATATGACAACAAAACACACGTCTAGTGTTAAGCTAGAGTGCGGTTTAGGAATGAAAACAACTATTACCACAGAGAAATTTCTGCAGGCAGCAATAGCTACTACTATGCCGGCTTGAGGAGACGAGTGTGCACCATTCAGATCTTATGATCTTAGGAAATAAAGCGATTTTATTTTATTTATTTCATTTCATGTTAAATTGATAGAATCCCGACGACGTTAAAGAATTCGAACTTGGCCGCAGACCGTTTTAATTACCACAAACAATTTTAATATTTTTCATTACATAATACAGCTTTTAAGAATCTAAAAACTATCTCTTACTATTGAAATATTATCAGATAATGTCAGTGTCAGGAAAGTTAGCTTACAGGATAGAGTATAATAATGGTTTTGTTAGCAAGATGCGTCCATAAAGGAAGTCGAGATTTTAACAATTTTAGTCTCCGGAATTTCTGATAAAATTTTCTATGACACCCTCAGGGACGGTATTTCAATTTTAACTAAAATTAGTTAACTTTATTACGTGACCTTTGTATAATTTACTAGAAGAGGTATGAATTTTTAATAGGTCCAAACTAATATCGTACGAAATTATATTATTTTATATGGTAAAATGATGTAATGAACTTTAACCGCTTGTAATCTAATAAATATATTAATTTATTTGTGACGTATATGTTTATACCCATTGGGTGACTTTTTGGGATCAGCTTAAAAGAAGCCGGGCACAAAGAGTGTGAAAATTCGTCAGCTAAAGCACAAAAGACGTCTTAGCTCATGACGGGAGAAATAATTAGAGTTTATCTTGAAATACTAGCCCCATGTTTCGCGGTTTCCTTCTAAATTATGGATGTAGGTAAGTGTAGTTTTACCTTTAGTACAAATATTCTGAATACTTGAGAGAGTCTGTGAACGTCGCAGGCTCTTAGGTGGAGATGGGAACTTCGCCGAGTTAAGTAGAGGATGTAGGCAAACAGTGTGGTTAGTACAACTTCGTAGAGATACTCGGAGGTGTTGAATTTTCCCAAGAAAATTTATTACATTTAATATTAAATACATGTTTCATATTTACATTATTGAAATACTACTAGTGCGTCAATTGTTATACTTTTAACATTTATATTTGCATGAAGTTTTTAATAAATTATTATATATACAAAATCATAAGCAATGAGCGGCCTAGGTCTAATAGCAGCATACCCACGATCGACGAGACCCGTGTTCAAATCTCACTAAATGACCTGTAAGGTACCTGACCGGTACCTTATGTACTTTGGTCGCTCAGTGGCCGTTATACCTGCTAGTGCCTGCAACAATACGTGCATACGTGCATAGTGGATTAGTTCCCTGAAATAGAACGTTAGAGAAACTGAAAAATGCAAAGAACAATATTATTTTATTCATAATTTCTTCATTTACCTTATTTTTTAAAATTGTTATATTAAGAATCTGTTGACGTTTTAAGTAATGAATTAAATAATTGCTACGATCAGTGATTGAACCGTTTTAGTTATAATAAAAATTAAAAATAAATTTAATTAATAATAATTTTCTGTATTTACACATTCAGTTTCAGTCTCGTAGAATATTTTTTTATGGTAGCTCGACATGTGGCCACGGGACTCTCCGCTATACCGGCTTGAGGAGACGAATGTGCATCCATTGACAAAGCTCACTTTCATTATACACTCCTACTTTCAAACTGATACCGAAACACGAGTAGGTAACTTAATTTAAAAATAGTGGCACTACTCCAGCATGGCTGACTGGGCTAATAACTATCATCAGTTAATGAATTTTTTTAGTACCCAGTTATTCGCTTGAAGACAATGTTCATTCTTGGACGAGAACATATCAAAACAAATTAAGGTCAAGTAGGCTACAACGTAAATTGATCTACAAGAAAAGATAAAACGACCGGAAAAACAAAAGAAAAAAACCTCAACCGCAGAAGGTTTCCGCATCCTTGCCTTTCCTGATCAAATATGATATCTAGTATACAGGGTGTATTCCTATTTACCAAAAATTCACGTAAATACTGTAAACGTAATCCGCTTCCACTAACATATTGGTCGGCCGGCTAACTGCTACTACAGATAAACCTGTGCAGGCAGCAGCTATGCCGGCTTGAGGGGACGAGCATGTACCATCTAGATTGACAGTGCACACTCCTCTCGTATTACCTGGCTACTTTTAAACTATTCCTAAAACGCAACAAGGTCACTTCACGGGTGTTACATTCGAAAGTGGTGGTACTACCGCAGAATGGCAGACTGGACAGATAACCATCATCAGTCTGCCTACCACTCTTTAATAGGCACTGAGAGACCAAAGTACATATAACAAAGTAACATTGGTACCGGTCAGAATTAGCGAGGTTCGAACACGGGTCTCACTGATCTAGATTTCACGCGTCTTACCGCTAGACCAACTGTCCTTTTATAGCCCTATTATATCGGAATAACATAATCAGTAATACAATTTTCCGCATCAAATTATCCAGCCTATTTTCTGTTAGAAATTTGATTGTTGATATTCAATTCATCAATCATATATTTTGTTATCTATAAAAACCATATTAGTTTCTTGTTTTCGTTACGTACCATTTGTGGAAAAAATCAGCAATGACCTTGTTTGATTTTCTATCATAATAAATCATAAGAGTTAATGGTGTTGTTAGTTTTTTATTGTATTTCATTTTACATTTATTTTCAAAGTATTGGGTATGGCGTCTCGTCATAGATGCGTACAATTGACAGAAACATTAGTAGCTCGGCATATGAATACACCTCTCCTGATGTAAAGCTAGAGTGCAGTCGTTCTTGGAAACAACTACTTACTACGATTTCTACAGATAAATTTCTACAGGCAACAGCCACCTCTAGTATGCCGGCTTGACGAGACTAATATGTACTATCCAGATTGACAGTACTAACTCTCTCGTTATACCTGACTACTACCAAACTATTCCCGAAACGCGACAAGGTCTCTTCACGGACGTTACATTCGAAAGTGGTACCCCAGGACGGCAGACTGACTAATAACTGTCATTAGTCATGAATCTTGGATATTCCATGTTAGTGTTTTTAAATTTTAGTACAAAATATTTATAAACTTAACACCAATTTAATAAGGTGCATAATAATAATAATAATAAAAAATATATTATATCTAGATATTTTTATTGAACATTAAATGCTTAATCATTATTAACTGAATAAACTGTTTTCAGTAGAGCAAAGTAAGACCAAGATTTGCTTAACACCTGAAATATAAAAGTTAATTTACATTGTAATTACTTCTATTATGTTACTTACCATAAGGAGATATTTGCTTAAAGTTTTAAAGTAAAGTTTGCTTACTTTGTTGCAATAATTGACACTTGAAGAGTTCAAAGCAATATTAGAACTACGAGTACAAGATAATAAGTACAAGAATTTTACCTATATTTATAATTAAGTTACATTGGTACCAAGAGTACTTAATTGTGAGCCCTACACCCTAAACACAATCAAATTTTCAAATGCGTTAGATGATTTGTTTCGAAAACATTTTCAATTCGATTTTTTTTTTGTAGCTCGGCTGTGTTAGGCACGGGTTGTGTCTGATGCTAGGCAACTGCTACCACAGAGAAATGTGTGTAGTCGTCTCCGCTATGCCGGCTTGAGAAGACGAATGTGCACCCTCCAGGTGGCTACTGCTAAACTGATCCCGAAACGTGACTATTGAATCTCAGCAATTGAATTCAAGCAGAACTTTGTATTGGGTAAGTAATTGAATAACATTTGAGAAGTCGAATTTGTACGTACTGTAGTGAAGGCTTTCAAGTTGACGTCAGCGAATTTAAAAGCTGTTAATTTGCTGCCTTTTTGTGCTCTGTAAAAGTGAAAATAATTGTCTTACTGTAAGTTTTTTTATATATTGATGAACTATCCTTGAGCTGCGTGCTTTTTTTAGTTTAGTAATGTCCATTATTATCCTCGTCGCCACTAATAAATAGTCGTATAGCTATTTCTCTCATTGTATTTGGTGTAAGACATATTGTAATATGACAATGACAATTGTGATATCTGTCAGTTAGCAAGGTGATTTTGTTTTATACTAAATTCGGCTATTTATAACGTGTATATATTTACCTTCTAAGCATAAGTATCATACTTTTCTTAACAGAATTCGTTGCGTTAATCCAATCGCTTCTAATTATAGCGTCACATACTTCAATACTCTAAAAACAAAACATATTTTTATTTTATTTAGATTTTGCGCGAACATGTTTTCGGTTTTTTTTTCATTAAGGACGCAATCGCACTTTTGACACATTCGAATTTGGGTCACACTACGACATTTTACTTACGCACACATTGATACAGTTTTTGCCCGACTTTATATATTATCTAACTAATCTTGATACTTAAAGATATTATTTAATTAATTTTAATATTGTTAGCTTGTGAAATTTTTCAATTGCATTTGGTAGACGCAGGGTGTGAAAGGACTGTGGGTACTCCTTTTAACCACGTTTTACACTATCAATACTAAAATGTTATTGCTAGATATTTTTTTAATCATTAGTTTTTAAAGATGTTCAAATAAATCAAGCCGCAATAACTTCGCCAAAACAAGTGCGCTCGGAAGTCCATCAACTGTGAGTTGAATGCTACGAAGCAGTTTTTTGAACGAACATTTCTTGTTTTTTTTTAACAAATAATGTTGCCATAATGTTATGTAGTTGATATTAGACCAATAAATGTCAAAAAACATGTCTCAAAAAAAAAAGTAAAATATCATATCAGAATTATGTGATGAACATCTGGTATGCGGGGATGACGCATTTCTTTTTACACTGTGTATAGGTGTAAAAAGACAGACGGCAATGCCATTAATCACATGGTACACTACTAATGCTAAAACTTTATTGAAAATACTTGGACCGCGTCAGTATACAACTTCTGGTTCGCGCGATAGCTGGCTGTTTTTTTACAGCCTGTATACAGGTGAATTTTTCAAGTGAGCTTTCATGGCCCTATCTTAAACTATAAGAGACTAGCTGACCCGGCAAACTTCATACTGCCTCAGGATCAATAAATAAAAAAGCTGAATGATAATTGCAGAATGTTTCAACTTTAGTAAAAAATGTGGTCAAAACTTAACCGGAACAAAAAGAATTCGTAATCAAACCAAAAAGAAATAAATTTGATTTCTGAACGACTTTTAAATTTAATTGATTTCTGAACGGTGGTACAATATAAACGCAGTAGTAAACTATATTAAATACTTTATTTACTATTTTCATTTTATTAAACCAATTAAATTTTAAGTCATGAAATTTTTGCAGGCGGCAGTCGCCGCCGCTGTGCCGATTTGAAGAGACGACTGTTTACCATCCAAGTACTTCTCTACCTAGCTACTTTCAAACTGATCCCGGAAGGCGACTAGGTCACTTCACGGGTGTTACACTTGAAAGTAGTTACTACCCTAGGACAGCAGACTGGCTTATAATTATCATCATCTGCCCACCACTCTTTAAAACTTGACTAAGTATTGACTTATTGTCTGCAAGATAGTCGTATATATTTTTAATTAATTTATAATTATTTCGTTCCTAAAAATTTTAAGTGCGGGCCAGAAAGAAAAATTACTACATTCCCACGAGAAATACCGACCTGAACAGTATTCGTGGTTCATGGGATTGCTTTATGTCTTTTTACACTCTATACAGGGTGAATTTTTCAAGTGGGCTTTCATGGCCAAATTCTAAACTATAAGAGATATCGAAAAATGCTGAAACGAATCTCGATGCCGATTTTGATGAAAACTAAAACAGCATTATTAGATTTTTGATAAATCCATTTTCCCGGCCAGGAATCGAACCTGTTGATTTTGAAGAAAAAAAACACTGTGTATTATTGCACCATCCGAAAGTGTTCCTGATAAGGATCAAATTCTGGGAAGTAATGATATACGGCAAACCAAAGAAAAGTGTTGATTTTTAACAAATTGTTTCTTATTTCCATGTATTTATACATTACCGGTACATCATCATAATGATTTAAAATCTCTCGCTCTTCGAGATTAAATGAAAGGAAAGTCTTGATTTTCAGCAAAATCCTTTTTATTTTTTTTAGAATTAAGTAATTATATCTTAATTAATCAATTGTTCAAAATGATGTAATGTATAAATACATGGAAATAAGAGACAATTTGTTAAAAATCAACACTTTTCTTTGGTTTGCCGTATATTATTACTTTCCAGAATTTGATCCTTATCAGGAACACTATCGGATGGTGCAATAATACAGTGTTTTTTTTTCTTCAAAATCAACAGGTTCGATTCCTGGCCGGGAAAATGGATTTATCAAAAATCTAATAATGCAGTTTTAGTTTTCATCAAAATCGGCATCGGGACTCCTTTCAGCATTTTTCGATATCTCCCATAGTTTAGGATTTGCCCATGAAAGCCCACTTGAAAATTCACCCTGTATATTTTGAAAAATTCTATCAGTCGTCATTATGTATTAAAAAGTGGATATTCGTAATCACCACCTCTAAAAACTCCAAAATAGCGTGATGGTTAATCTCTTTTTTTTTATTAAAAAGTGACATCCGCCATCTTGAATTTAAAAATATATTTATTATTATCTTTTTCATTATATGAAAAATGTGTTTATCCCTGATACCAAAAAGATAAATTTCTTTATTCCTAAATTAGGTTGTGGTAGTAAATCATATTTATTTTTATTGCGGTCGAAAAAAGTATCAACTTTTTGCAATCGTAGTATACAACTCGGAGTCGTGTATTTACATGTATTTGATTTATGTAAAAAAGCGATGCACCCACCCGTTCACGAGCGCGTCCGAGCGCGGACTGACCAACCGCGTCAAAATTTTGTATGAAATTTTTTCTCTATTTTTATTATATTTCCGATAAATTTAATAGTAATTTACTGAAAACAATTATTATAGACACCATGCATAGAGGACTATATAAGCTACAATTTCTTAGGATTTTTAAGTAAAAATATGCTCTGGATTTAATTATAATGGTACCTAAACAGACCCCATTTTTTGTCATTTTCGGTGATTCTTGCGATGGTAAAATCGTATTTATGGGAAAATTTTGTATGGCACTATACAATTTTTATGCCTTATTTCTAGAGATGAATATATTAGCTATAATTTTATACTATGACATCCTCACAGTTGTGTTCCCTGATTCAGTAAATGGTACCAGAAAAACATCGATTTTTGTAATAGCGTCCTTAAACTTTAGCACATTAAAATGTCCAGAACAGAGGATATCCAACGTTTTATTATTAAATATGTCTTGATACAAACACGGTAATAAGCGTTTGAAGTCTTTTAAATTCGTTATATTTAGCATATATGAACATGTTTGACTGTTAGAAGTAGTTATTTTAAAAGTAGCACCCACTATTCTGGCGTATAGCGGATACTCTTTTATTTCTCTTCCATAAGAGTGTATCGTTATCTACTACAACAGCAAACCCGTCATTTTATTCCCTCAAAAATACAGTATTTTTTATTGAAGCTCGGCATGTGACAACACTCCGCCTAATGTAAAGCTGACAGCTGACAGATAAATCTCTATACGTAGCAGTCGCCTCCACTATGCCGGCTTGAAGCTCGTCTCCATCCAGATTGATAGTGCACACGCCTCTCGTTATACCTGGCTACTTTCAAACTATTCCCGAAACGCAACAAGGTCACTTCACGGGTGTTACATTCGAAAGTGGTGGTAGTACCCCAGAACGGCAGACTGTGTTAATAACCATCATCAGTCTACCTACCACTCTTTAACTTAGGGTTTTATAATATTTGATATAATTTATTATAATGAAGAAATACCAAATTAAAAAAAAGAAAATATCTTACAGATCTCATAATCATGTCGCCAAAATAACATAGGATAAATACTTGAGAAAGACTTGATACCAAAAATACGACAAAAGAACCAACATTAGCCATGTCTTTGATCATCTATAAAGAAAAAGTTTTACTGTTATTGAAAATTTCGTATAAAATGTCTTATAAAAAATACATTTTTTTATTGTAGCTCGGCATTTGACAACAGTCCGTTGATGTAAAGTTAGAGTGCCACCAGAGGTAAACTGCTACCACAGAGAAATTTCTGTAGGAAATTCCAGATTGACAGAGCACACTTCTCTAGTTACTTTATGGATGTTATATTTGAAAGTAGTAGTATTTCGGTAGAATCGCAGACTGGACCAATAACAATCATCAGTCTGCCTACCACTTTTTTTAAAAGTCATGGTACATTTGTGCAACATTTTTTTTATTCAATTTTATTTAGGGACTTTTGGCCCGTCAGTAACCAGTCTCCATTATACCTTAAACATTAATAAACAGAAAAAAAATAATATAATTATTACTTAAATCTACTTATTTTTAATAATTTTTACAATTCATTTAGCTGAGTCGGATAAAGGATCCACTAATGCTGTATTGATGACACCGACATCGCATTTATTTAAATAATTTTCAATGGACGATGTTTTTACAAATAGAGGTAGACAGTAAATTTGGCTGTGGTTATTGTCGATGGTAAATCGATGGAGATGTATCTCTTAAACAAAAGACCATAACACAGACACATATAGATTTACATTACATGTCTCTGTGACAGCCCTAGTTGATAGTAGACCCCATTCTGGATTAACAAAAAAAAAACTTACGGTAAGATTAAATCCTGAGAGACAAATGAGGAATGAACTTGTGATGAAATTGAAAAGTGTTGATTTAGAATAAATTATATCAACTTTTAATACCAAGCTGAAATAAAATAAAATTTTGAAGATACTGATTTTCAACTCTTATTATTTAAAGATTAATTAGAATTAGTTCAGAGGGAAATAAAATATATTATTACTTATATATTTTGTAAAAAAATAATAATTAAAACTACTCTAAGAGTTAAAAACCTGGTGAAAATAAAACCAAAAAGAAAGAAAATAAAAATTAAACAGTATATTTATAAATCTACGAGTATTATACGTACGTACTCAATTAATTCCTGATGATATTTTACAATATCCCTAAACTTCGAAGCAAGCAATTCCTCGTCGACTACATCTTCAGCAACTTGACTTCTTTTAACCAAAGTCTCAATACGGTAACCGAGGATTTTAAATTGTATATTTAAAAAAGTACAAAATGCATACAACAATGTATCTGATCCTATAATGTACAAGAGAGCTAGGGTGCCTAAAAGTTGAAAAATAGTTTAAAAAATTAATAAAACACTGCAAGGAGCAAAAATTCCAAATTGAAGAGGAAAAAAGCTTCCTGAAATAGATGGGCATCGAACCTAACGTTCTTCATTTTGCACATGGATGCTCTGACACTAAACCTGACCGTATCCAAATATCCATACTATCTTTCTATCAGCAGCCTTTTTTTTATTGTAGTAATTTTTATTTGCTTTGTCTTTCAAAACGTACGCGTTTATGACGATACGCTTCAATTGTTCTAATTATAGACCTTCGTAGCATTTTTCAAAACAAATTTAATTAGCACAATAAAAAAGATCTTACCTGACCAAGTCTGATGAACAAAAGCAAAAGGCCAAACGCGAATATCAGATGAATTTATATAAGGATAAACAACTAAGACTGGATAGTATAATTTAACTTCACTAGTGTTGTAATAAATCACTACCATTAAAATAACAGGTGTGCAAATGACAGCAACATATAAAGCAGCATTTGTATATGACAAAACGTTGACAACAATATTAAGAACTTTCATCGCGTCTCTTATAATTTTATTTAACTTCCCTTCAGCTGTATTCAGATCTTCTTCTGTGTTTATTTTAGGATGTAACTCTCTCAGTCTGTTTATTAACTGCATTACAAGCTTTTCGTTGACAAACAAATATGCACTTTTAACAGAACCCAATAAGCACATTGTCATACAAGGAATCAGAAAAGTGAGCTCATTAAAATTTAAACCGACTTGAAGTTTTTCATATATCCAAATAAATTCGCCTATAATATCCGTGTAAAGGAATTGTACATTAAAATAAAAGAACCATGTGTTTTTAATATAATCAAACCAGGTTGTTTTCGGTTTCCCAATGTATAATCCTGTCATTTTGAGTGACCATTTTGATATTTTTATAGAATTGTCAAATTCATCACTGGCGTCCATTTTTCTGAAATATTTTAGTAAATATTTAACATCAAAGTCTCGGTTTTGTTTAGACGAGAATAGACTAAAACTACAATAAAACAATACCACCACTTTCGAATGTAACACCCGTGAAGTGACTCTGTCGCGTTTCGGGTACAGTTTGAAAGTAGCCAGTTATAGAGAGAGGAGTATGCACTGTCAATAGATGGTACATGCTCGTCTCCTCAAGCCGGCATAGTGGAGGCGACTGCTGCCCGCACAGGTTTCTCTGTAGTAGCAGTTGTTTCAATTCATGGACCGCAATCTAGCTTTACATCAGGCGGAGTGTAATCACATGCCGAGCTACAATAAAAAAAAAAAAATTGATTTTCATAATAGTCTAAGCCTACGCCAAAAGAACACGAGTTTAAGAGTATGTATGTAGGTAATAGTAAACATTTATAACTGTGACATTATTGACATTCTATTTTCAACCTTACTACGAGTAACAAAAGTTGCAAATTCTCTATACTATACTGTAGTATAACTACAAGACAATTTACTTAGATAAATCTACTTTGAAATCACACAACATCTTCACCTTCAGACACTTGAAATGCATTTCCATTAACGCTGCTTCTTGTGCATTATGTTAAATATATTCAGGAGTTTCTGGTTAATTTGAATGGAGTTTTGAGTAAATACATAATTTGTTTTATTATTACACAAAGTTTTATTAAACAAAGGTGGTTAATTGAATTAAATAACGTTAAAAAAATAATTTTATTAAAGCCGACTGATAGCACCCTCAACCGACGTGCATGCATGAGGGGAGTGTAGGATGTGGTCGAAGCGAAAGTGGTATGTAGAGAGGAGTCGCTGGTGCTTCATATTAAGTTTCCGCCTACCCCAACTAACTAAACGCGAAAGTAAGCTGCGTAAAAGGCTTTTTTTATTAGCTAGATTATACTAGAGCGGCCGTGGTCTAGTGGTAAGAAGCGTGAACCTACGATCGATGAGACCCGTGTTCGAACCTCGCTAAATTCTGACCCGTACCAATGTTATGTACGTATTTTAGTCGCGCTGACTTATGATGGTTATTATCTCAGTCTGTTAATTTAGATTATGCATACCCGTCTCCTCAGGCAGGCATAGCGAAGGCGACTGCTGCCCCTAGAGATTAGAGAAATATGTAGTAGCAGTTGTTTCTGTTCATGGACCACACTCTAGTATTTACATCAGGCGGAGTTTTGTCATATGCCGAGCTACAATAAAAAATATTGGTTATTTTTATCTTCATATTACTATTTCTGACATTGTAGCTCAACATGTGACCTGCACACTTCGTTTGATGTTAAGCTAGAGTGCAGTCCATGAGCGGAAACAACTGCTACTACAGAGAAATGTTTGCAAACGGTAGTCGCCGCCTACGCTGCGCTATGTTACACCCGGCTGCTTATAAACGTATCCCGAGATACGCATAGGCCATTTACCGATCATTCTTAAGATACTTTATGCGTTAGAGTCACTAAATAATAATAAATTTCAAAGCTACTTACATTTAGTTACCTATATAAATATATGTAAAAAATTTAGTTTTTTTTTTTGGTTTTTTTTTAAATTTGAATTTATGTTGGTGCTTTCCATATGAATGGTACCAGTTTACAAATGTTTGAGGGTTTTTATAATGTCGGAGAGGTGTTAACCTTTTAATTTCACTGTTTTAATTAATAGACTGTGTAGTTTTGTAAATAATTTATTATTGTAATGATACTGAAGAAAATAGCTGTTGAAAAAAATATATTTAATTAAAGAGAACGAGGACTTTTAAAATATAAAAAAATAATAACTAAACGTAAAGTCAAAAAATTCTAAAAAGGATTAAATTTCGTCGAATTTTTCTGGTGTTTAGTTTTAATTTTATTAATCGTATTTTTTCTATTGAATTTTCAAAACGTGTATTCTTTCCTGATTTCTCAGATTTTTATTTAATTAAAATCTTTTTACATTTAAATATAACTGTAAAGTCATGTACTTTTCTCCTGGACATTAATGTTTGTTTTACATATTTTATTATATACAATCTAGGAATGTATTTATTATTGTATTTATTTTGTTACAAAGCTGATTAGGCAATGTTATTCTACAAAAATAAATAAATATACAAGATGTTCAGAATTATAATATGTGCGGTCCAAATCATTTCTTTATTTTTGGAAGTAAAAAAAAATACATATTTTAATAAAATCGTTTCGAAGTTATCTAACATGCAAGTTTCTAGTAAAGAAGATGTCAAATTCTCTAAAAAATAGCAAAAGTAGTAAAACCGCTTTGATCGATTCAACGATTGAGCGGATTTAGTGGAAGTTTTGTGAATAGCTAGTTGTTTCAGGTCCCGGATTACGTTTAAGATACATTTTATCTCTTTGACGGATAGTTCCCGAGGGATATAAGATAACTAGTGCTGGTTTTATATCTTTCTCACTTCCTAAATCCAATGGAATCTAAATCAATCTTTTTATTCTAATTAGATATTAATTGGTTCTTTTGTTACTACTAACGGGAAGTCCTGAATTGGATTACCAGTTAGAACATTTGTTATTATTTATTTACTTTTTTTATATTATAGCTCTGCATATGACAACACTCCGCCTGATGTAAAGCTAGAGTGCGGTCTATAAACGGAAACAACTGCTACTACATACAAATTTATGCAGTCGCCTCCGCTACGCCGGCCTCCTCCCGTTATATTTAGATTTATTTTAATGATATGTCGTTTATATTTTCCACCGAAAACCGCCTTTTAAAGTTCGCCTACGAACAATAATAATTGAAAATTACCTTTTTATTAATTGTGTGTAAGTTTTTGTTTGTCTTGACTGTTTTTATTTTGTGTTAGATACGTCCACGAAGTATGAAAATTTGTCCCGGTTATGACATTTTATTAGGTATTCAAATTGAAGAGAGTATTTAAATTTAAGTGTTAGTTTCCGTACATACAAAACGTAAACAGAATTGAATTTAAAATTTATAGCTTGTATAATCAAGTATCTAAGTATGTTATTTCTTTTCGTTGTCTCTTATTTTGTTGTTTACTTAATAATGTATTTAGTAAGGTTTCTATATTGACATTTGTATCAGTTTTTAATTATTTAATTTCACATTGACGCAGATAAGAGCCGAATCGGATCGAAGCGACACTATGAAATTTTACAAGTGCAAGTTTGCATTTCAAAAAGACGTGCGTCTGCGAGTGGACAATACCCGATAGGTTCGCGGCACACTGGTGTGAGATCCGTCTACCCCAGTCTACCCTCAATCAAAATAATTTGAAATAAAACTCTTGGAAGCGGTTTTGTTTATTGTTGTTTGGTTTAGTGTTTAAATGTAATTAATTAAAATGTCTATTATTTATTTATTTATACGTAAAATAACCGTGGCTTTTTACTTTACTTAACGAAAAACAAATGTATACTCGTATACTTTTTTTTCAGTGTCGTGGAATAAATAAGGGGATTATTTTTGTCGTGAACATAAACATATCAAGGAAAGCGGTTTTCTTTTAGACCCAAATCCGAGCGGAAACGGATTCTTATGGTAATATGTAAAAAGAACTTTTCTTTTTCAATTACAGTTCCTTCAATTTAAGACCATTATAATAGACATTTAATACCTCTATATATAATGGCCTTTCTATATATATCTCTCTCCCTCTCTCTCTCTCTCTCTCTCTCTCTCTCTGTGCGTGTATGTGTTATAATTTTGATGTATAAATGACAGTTAGATCTAGATATAAGAAATATTTCAAAAATTTTAATTTAAAAAAAATCCATATTTTTATAAAAAGAAAAGAATAACAAAGAAAATATCTTAACAAAGCATAACACCTAAAATTACTACATCAAAAATTTTTATGCAAAACAACAGTACAATTCGCATATTCTATTATGCATTATGTCATTCTAAATTAGGCGATACGAAAGAGATTGTCGATTGTCGTTACTCCCTTGTTCAAACGGGCAGGTATAGTGGTGTCATTTATTTGCGGCGAACGCAGTCGAGATGCGGCTAGAGCACACGTGGCACTACTAATTGCACTAACTGGATTAACTTCCGAATGTACTCGACCCCGTGCCACTAATTAACAGAGGGTTATATTTTAACGGTGTCAAATTACTAAGTGGTCGCGTATTTTCTGCCTCTGACTTTTGGCTTTTGAGCTTAGAATTGTAATTGTAATTGTAACCAATGTGACTATATGTATTTTAGTCTCTCAGTGTCTGTGATACAAGCACTAAGTATAGCTTAATTTTTTCACTAATGTCATTGTGATTACAAATATTCATTATCTAATTCTACATAAAGGTTCAATTAAAAAATAAAATATTACTTTTTATGTAGTTTATTATGATGAATAATTTATGTTTTTCTCATTTAAAAAAACTTCCCTCTTCGCATTTATCTGCTGCCCCTAAGAATGATTGGCAGAGCACTCTCTGCCAAAGCATTAACTTTGCCACAAAAAAAAAACATCACGTATTCAAAATCAATTTCATTTAGATTTTAATAAAGTTTATATACTTCGTGAGCTAACGCGCAGATAGGGTTCCTGATCTTTTTTTTTGTATAGGATTAGTCCAAAAGTTTTACGTTTAAGATGGTCAGTGGCAAAATGAAAAGCTTGTCAGAGCGTTGAATAGTCCTAAAAATACTGTATCCAACAACCCGGGACTCGCTTTTAATATAAATATTTATTTTTCCCGCAATAAAATCTCATTGTGAAAATTCACCAGTTTCGTAATATAATACGCTTCATAATATTATTATATTTTGAGGGAACCAAAAAATACGAGTGTCATAACAGGTTATAAACTTGAAAAGATAACGTGAAACGACATGCGTTAAGAAGTCGACAAAAATGGAATGGAGAAAGAAGCCTTTTATTACTTGTTGCAGGCAAAATGTGGAACACACAAATATTCCTCTTTTGGAATGAACAACCATTTCATTAATAATTCCTTCCTTCCTGACGAGAGAATTCTGTGCATCTGTCATTCTGAATATACGTTCTATTTCTCTTCTTTATATTCGTGATTGTGATATAACAAGTATTAATTGTAGGACTTATAGAATAACGAAAGACGCGGATTCGATTCCAACTTCAGGTGTAAGCTGTAATTTTTTTCTGTTAAATTTTCATCATAATTTAATTATAGCCTATTTCATTTTCATTGTGATGAATCACTTTCATAATCAATTACGAAATTATTGCAGACTAATTAATAAGCGGCTACACCTAGCTGTAGAGAACGAACGTCAAGATCGATGAGACTCGCGTTCAAACCTCCCTAAATTCTGATTGATACCAATGTAACTATGTTATAAGTACTTTGGTCGTTTAGCGTCTATGGTACAAGCACTAACTTAGTACAGGCGTAAAAAAAAATTCATAATAATTTAACAAATAATAATAAATCACTTGCTTGGCTTTAAATGATTAGGTATTTTACTTACACAATTTAATACAGTTAGAGATACGTAATAATATAAAGAAATATAAAATTGTACTACTGCACTATATTTGTAATAAATACCATAGCTTAATTTTTTTCGATATTTTTTTCAATACTTTTAATATTCACTACAGAACCCTAACCTATTTTTAAACGTATTCAAAACGAATACGAATGTATGAATTTTAGGATTTTAAATATAGAACAAAACTTGTTATGTGTTGCCCATTGTCGTTATTACCCAGTGCGAGCATTTTCAAATTTTACCTTATACTCAGATAAAATTAGCTTTTTGGCCCAGAAAATTCCTATTGGACTGGTTTTTTTTTTGTATAGATCAGTGTCAGGAATTATTACCAATAAAATTTATAAGTGAATATTGGGCGCTAAGGTGCCAAAAAAATGGTAAAAATGGTAAAAGTTTTTCACTTCTACAGGAAAAACTACAGAGAATAGTCCACAATACGCAAAAAAATACGTTTTTTTTTTTTTGGAAATATTGTAAATTCAATAACTCGCGTTCCAGAAGTGATGGATTATAGTAATTTTAATTTTCATACATAATATTTCACATTGGGACAGAGTGCGGTATTGTAGTAAAAGTTTTATTATTATATATGTATAAAATATACCTTTTTCGTTAGGACCAACTAAGATTACACAAAATTAAACAATTAATATATATTTTTTATAAAGTTTTATAAATGAATATTATTAAAATTACGACAAAATCGACAATGTTAAAATTAAATGTATTTTATTAAAAGACGTAGGTACAATTACTAATAAATAAATAAAAGTGATTACATATTCTTGCTATGTAATGAATGAATGTAATGACAAAACCTAGTGCGAAAAAAAAACTTGAAATATAAAAAATGTAAGCAATCAGACATAGTAATATTAATTAATGAATAATAATGAAAATTTTACGGATTTTCAATTACCATTATAATTTAATTCAATAACAAAACATTAATAATAAAAAATAACACATAGGTGTTACGAGTGGAGTGTGCACTGTTGAAAAATAGTCCCTTTAAGCCGGCATAGCGGCAGTCTGTAGATGTTTATCTGTGATTGTTTCAGCTCCTATGAGCCATAGATCGCATTCAAAACTAGATCGGGAGAAGTGTGATCACACGCCGAGCTACTGTAAAAAATCTGCGTAGTCAATTGTGAATGGATAGTGGGCATACATTTTATTATGTTTCATAAATTTCTTCTAAATCCACGAATTTATTTCTTCGATTTCAACATTACGTAGTATGAGAATGTAGTTTTGATTATCTAGAAGAAGAAAAAAATCATTCACTCAAAGTAAAGCAAGTATTAGTATTAACAATTTCTGTCGATATCTACTTACACTGACTACTTGACCGAGTCCAGCGCGTACACCCATGATTTTAAATTCCAATGGTGGCTGAATTCTAGCAAGTAATACTAGTACAATACGCCGATGTGGTGTTGACATTCGTTCCCATGGCATATCATATACTATTACTGCCATTTTGTCACTCTGAAATAATTACACTTTGATGTATACGAAATCCTTGACTAGAAAATACGGGGTGTAAAAAGACATGAAGCAATCTCGTGAACTGGATTTTACCGAATATTTTTTTTTTACATTTATCGGTCCAATATTAACTACATAACTTTATGGTACCAGAATTTTTAATAAAAAAAAAATCATAAACAATCAATGTGCACGATTAATAAACGGCTGGTGTCACGACAACCTTGTATCACACGCGCGGTCCATTGCGGCTTGATAAAAATAAATATAACATAGAAATCTCAAAAAAAGTTGAACTTAAACGTTTTATTGGTAGTGTAACATGTACTCATAGTTAGAGGAATTACTATGCGTCTTTTTACACAACAGGCAGTGCTCAAAAATAGTTTATAAATTGTGATAATGATAATCAAAGAAATACCACAATTTATTATTTTTTCTATTTAATTTTGGTTCATAATCGCATACACTTACTCATGTGGTGGGCCCACGATGTGCTGTTTTTTTATTATAATTTTTTTATAAATATTTTATAAATACATTTAAATTATTTACCTTAATACAAATACCTTCAAATATTAAACAAGTGAGTATAAAACTTCCCATGTACAACTGTATCATAATCCCGTATGTAATAACGTTCATTTTGTCCTGTAATTAATTATACGAATAACTCGGAGTCGGCCCGACTCTTTCTACCAAAAAGCATTGGGACACCTAGGCTATGGCATAGGCCTCCTCCATGGATAAAAAGCGTTAACGTATGTATAGTTTAGCGCAAGCACAGCAGACAGTGTGGGTTTGAATTTCAACTCACTTCAGAGCGTGTTGATTTCATTATATTTAATTTAAAAACAAAACGAATCAAGCATTTGAAAGGATGAAAATAAATAAAAATAACCGATAATATGATATTATGTTCAAAAATGTTATCATTTTGAATTTGGGTGACAAATGTAACACCCGTGAAGTGACCTTCTCGCGTTTCGGGAACAATTTGAAAGTAGCCAGGTACAACGAGAGGAGTGTGCACTGATCTAGATGGAGCCTACTCGTCTCCCCAGGCCGGCATAGCGGAGGCAACTGCTGCTCGTACAGATTTCTCTGTAGTAGCAATTGTTTCCGTTCATGGACCGCACACACCGCTACAATAAAAAAAATTATAATAAAATGTGTGTGAATTCCTTGTTCTGATACTCGGATCAGGGCATTGTATGTATGTATATATTTTTATTATTAAATTTATTTTACCCCATCTAAGACATTAAGCAATGATACTGCACCAAACACCATATTAAATATATAATTTCCAGCGACACTAATTTCAAATGCAGATTGAAGATTTTGAAATGTTCTGAAATTTTGTATAAAAATAAATATAAAAAAAAAACCATTAAACGAACTTAACGTACGTGAAGTTTATAAATACTACTAGAGGGCTTTAATCAAAGATATTACCATTCCCCCCACCCTTTAAACAAGTTTGAACTTAGGTCAAAAAATGTAAACAGCTCAGCACTCTCCAAAATTAATGAAGTGAGTGTGCGCGGCTATGTTTTTGTTTTGTATCTATTTTTTTTTATATTTTCACCGAAATATAACGCGAGATGGCGAGCAAAACTACATACGTGTATGTTAATATATTAATATCCTCGAACGAAGCTCTTTTAGTAATTATGATTGAGCTTAACGTACACAGGTAAGTTCGTTTAATCATTAAAAATCAGTAATTCAATAAACAGTTAAATACTCACTGTAATATCAACACATGTTCCCTGACACAAGTTCCCAAAACATTTAAAATATATTCCTCGGAAACACTTAAATATTTCTCAGTCAAATATTCCATATTATGTTTCATAATGTCTAATCGACCTATTAAATGTAAGAACATGGACATGAAAACTATATTTGAAGTTAATACAGTAATACAAGCCATAAGACCAACATATGAACTTATTAAATACATAAAAATCCACCATTTTATTTCATAGTCATAGTCGAAGGGAAAATACATGTAGACATAAGATTTCAGCGCTATAGTTCCATTCGAAGCGAAAGCACCATTTTGCATATTATAAATTACAGGCGCCATTACCCAACTCGTAAAATCAACGAAAAAGAATACCATTATTACCAGTGATACTTTTTTACTCATTTTTTCCACTTTTATTAGGACCTGAAAAATACACATAAGAATCAAAGCAATTTGCGTTCCGTTATCTCTGCCTGATCTCCCTGTGGGAAAAAGGTGTACCAATTGATGATGGTGACGATGATGGGGAATTAAAGCGACATTCCTTATATTGTCATTATTTTGTATTCACGAATGATCATGATGTTATTGGTGTGGTGCTGAAACGCGACGAGACCACATCATGGGTGTTATACTTGAAAGTGGTCGTATTGCCTCAAAATGGCAGACTAGGCATTATCAGTCTGCCACCACTCTCTAAAAGTAGTTTCTAAACATTAATTTAATTTGTAGAATAAATGAATATTCATTTACCTCATCTGAATAAGGAGTACGCGGACTGTAATTAAAAATATGAACGTCGTCCATGAAACTGACCATTAATTTTTTGTATGTTTTTGTTAATGCTATACTTGTTTTTACCTAAAAATAATAACATAAATAACAATGTTAATAGTTTTTCAAACTAGTTTTATTTCCTAATACTTTAAAATATGCTACAATACCCTGACTTCCAGCTACATAATATGGGTGTTATGGGTGTTAAGGAATTGCACTCTAGATCAAAACTGTTTCAAATAAGTCGATAGCGTATCATAACTATGTGTACATAGATTAATAAATGGTCACCGTTAGCGCTCTGACGACGAATCATAAATCTATGTATATTGTATATATTATAATATTTAACATATCCTCTTATAAAATATTTTTGTAGAAATTCTAAATTTTGTATAATCTTCGAAAGTTAGTCATTCTTGATTGGCGAAAAAAATATTTGTTTTTTTAGTTAAATATAATATAATATAGTCACAGAGACCGAGAAATGTTTTATTAAATATGATTTTACAATAAGAAAAGCTTAATTTTGTAGTATATGTAGTCTAAAACTATGTGAATTGAAATAGTATGTAGCCAAGTACCAAAATATTTCATCCATACTTACAATCATAAGCCAATTCATCAAAATGTTAATAGCAATATTGGCCAGTTCCAAAACATCATGCTTATCAGAGTGATAATAAAGATACACAATTTGCGAGAACAAAATTATCGGCCCCAAAACTATAACCAAATATTTATGAAAATAGAAGAAGAAAACTTGTCTCGGTAAATGCCACCAATGCTGATCTCCTATCGCTAACAGCAAAAGGAGCGCTGCAGTAAATTTCCAAAACTTCCGCTTTTGAGGTTGAATTCTGGGAATAAATTTTGATATTTTCTAAAAAAACATGTCTTTTAAATATATACGATCCTTTACTGAAATACATA
This sequence comes from Tinea pellionella, assembly GCA_948150575.1. Lineage (NCBI taxonomy): Eukaryota > Metazoa > Arthropoda > Insecta > Lepidoptera > Tineidae > Tinea > Tinea pellionella. The sequence continues at coordinate 7,233,866 of OX411252.1, forward strand.
AAGAATATCTGTGGATCTAAGAGGGCGAAATATGATTCTTTTGATCCCCATTGGATCCTGCGAAGTGATCCGTGAATCATTTAAAAATAATATATATGTATAATCATATTTATCTACCATTAAATAGATAATTATATCACAAACCACTTTTAATATTATAATATTTATTTGCTTCTTTACTATAAAAAAAAAAAAAAAATTTAAACAAATGCTCAAAAACGAATTATTTTGAAATAAAGTTGTATTTAATACTTTTTATTACATACTAGCGACGAAACCCAGCGTTGCTCGGGTTAACATACATCGCATGTTTAATGGTATAAAAAATATTTAAGGATCCAAGTCTCTCAATATCTAAGGTACAAATCTACAATTAAACATATATATTAGTGTTTATAGAGTTAATCAAATCAAATTAATTAACTAATTAACGAATTGAAAATAAGAAATACTCTAGTAAATGTGTAAACAGAAAAACAGAAGGACCTTCTAGAACATTCTATATCGATTTCAGCAGTTGATAACGTTTTGGACCTTTCTAGATCATTCCTGAAATTTTTAGAACCTTCTAGAACATTCTATATCGATTTTAGCAGTTGATAACGTTTTGGAACTTTCTAGATCATTCCTGAAATTTTTAGAAGCTTCTAGAACATTCTAGATCGATTTTAGCAGTTGATAACGTTTGGGAACTTTCTAGATCATTCCTGAAATTTTTAGAACCTTCTAGAACATTCTAGATCGATTTTAACAGTTGCGCTCATTTTGGAAATCTGTAGAAGTTTCTAGAACATTTCATGTCGATTTCAACAATTGCGCTAATTTTGAAACTTTCTACATCATTACAGAAATTTGTAGAACTTTCTAGAACATTCTATATCGATTTTGGCAGCTATACACATTTTTATTGTTTGTAGATCATTCTAGAAGTTTTTAGAACATTCTAGAACATTTCATATCGATTTTAACGGTAGAGCTCATTTTGGAGCTTTCTAGATCATTCCAGAAATTTGTAGAACTTTCTAGAACACGCTATATCGATTTTAGCAGTTGATCATGTTTTGAAACTTTCTAGATCATTCTTGAAACTTTTAGAACCTTCTAGATCAATTGTAACAGTTGTACACATTTCTAGATTATTTAAAAAAATTTAGAACTCTATACTTAGTACTCAACATGTCATAAGTTAGAAAAAGACAGACTTAGTACTCAAAATGTCATATGTTAGAAAGAGACAGATATACATTTTTTAAAATTTTCGCCTCCCACAACCACCCTCTTCCACCCACCGCGACCAAACTCCCTTACTTTCACCAGGAGACCGAGGGGTATCTACCACCCCAACGGGAAGCAGATTGGAGTTGGTGATCATGGAGAAAACCCTGTATTTACGTACTAACATTAGCATTTTATATAAGTATTTAGATAGATTACTTACAAATATTTAGCATCCTTTTCGTCCATATTGGCTAATAATATTTTTCTATTTAGTTTCTTAGAATACCGGATGTTTCTTTGGACTTCAAGATAGATGTGCTGACGTAAACATGATGCCTTATTTGTATAAGAATATATATAATAAATAACTATTAAATTAATAGGGTAGTTACGCAAAAGCATTTTTAATATTAATTTTATTGTTGTAGGCAAAGAAATAATATGTGAAAAAAGATAATGCGATTAATTTAAAAATGTGTACGTAAGCATTAATATACAACTACATATGCAGTATCGCTCCCAATGTGACGCGAGAAAAATATGACCGCAGTCACGTTTAGGTTCTCTGTCAGTTAGTATTTGACTTGACGACAATACTGTCAAATCGTTTGAAGCGGCCTACGCTTTTTTCATGTATGAGGTTTGCACCTCTAGTATATCTCTATGTACGTAAGTGTAAATAGTCCCAATTTTCTCTGCCTAGAGGATTAAGCATTATGAGATTTTAGGGTTGGGGGAATAATAGTACACGCTTCACAAGCTATTAATTCTAATCTAGAAGATCACTAATAATTATAATACTAAGAATTTAAATTTATATTCTTTTAATATAAGAGTATCAACCCTAAATATAATACGTAACCTTCATTATTTAATATAATTATTAAGCTTGCAAGATTAAAGCGAAATAAAATAATTTCTAGAAACATAAGTTTGTGATCTTCAATTTGCAGTAAAATTACTTTTAATAAAAATATATAATTTATAGCCTATTCAAATATTATCTTGCGTATTAGTTGACAAACAGCAAACACTCGTCCATTGTATTGTCTGCACAGAGTAAATAGTTTTTCTTAGTGGAGAAAGTAATAATAAAAGGCAAATAGCAGAGTAAATATTATGAGAAAATTTCTAGTGTTAAAAAAAAACTTAAACGCTCCTAGATTTTAACATTACATAATATGAAAATGTTGTTTTTATTATCTGAAAATAAAATAAAAATATATAAGTAAATATATGAAATAAATAGATAAAGTCATTAAGACGTGCACCATACAAGTGTAGACCAATCTATTTAATTGGATGCTCACTACAAGTTGCAGTCGAAAAAAGTCACATACCTATGTTTTAAAATCTGTTCAGTAAAATTGGGCTGCAACTCAAAGTCTGCCGTCCTAGGGTAGTGAGAGTAGTAGAACGTAACATCCGTGAAGCGACCATGTCATGTTTCAAAGTATTACGTATAGCGAGAGGAGTGTACACTGTCAATCTATACGGTGCATACTTGTCTCCTCCAGCCGGCATAGCGGAGGCGACTGATGCCTGTAGAAATGTGTAGTAGCAGTTGTTTCATGGACCTCACTCTAGCTTTACATTAGGCGGAGTGTTGTCATATGTTGAGGTACAATAAAAAAAATGTTCTAATCATTCTCTGTTTAGGTGTCCTAGACATTTTCAGTGAAGAGCATACTTAATTAAACTAAAATTTGTAGACGAGTCTGTGGGACTCCGCGTTCACATTTAAAGGTTAATCTCATTAGTGTACTAACGCTAACAACTTGACCAATTCCAGCGCGATTTCCAAGTATTTTGAATTCAAGCAATGGCTGTGATTTTGTAAGTAATATTAGAAATGTTCGTCGATTTGATATTGACATGGTTTCCCACGGCAAGGCATATACCGCTTCAGAAATTGTATCGCTCTGAAATTGTGTAACTTAATTTAAATCTTCCATTTTAAGAGGAACTGTGGTCAAAATATGAGCTCGGAATTCACCTCCGCGTTCAAATCTCTCAAAATATTAGGACATTACTGAGAGACAACTATGAGGTATCAAATATTTTAAACATTTATATTGGTTATATTTCACAAGCATTTTATATATTCTGTGTCGTAGCTATTTGTTTATTATAGTGATTTGCGATAATTAGTGCTGAGAAAGTCATAAAATTATTTAATTTCAACATAAATTTGCTATGTTTCAAACAATGTTGTAAAACAAAATGTATGGATGCTCAGGTGTTGGCTTTCACGGTAAAGTGACCATGTCACGTTTCGGAAACAGTTTGAAAGTAGCCGGGTATAAAATAATGTGCACTGTCAATCTAGATGGTGCATACTCGTCTCCTCAAGCCAGCACAGAAGAGGCACCTCTGCTTATAGAGATTTCCATGTAGTAACAGTTGTTTCCGTTCATAGACCGCATTCTAGCTTTACATCAGGTGGAGTGTTGTCATATGCTGAGCTACATCAAAAATAATAATATAAATTATAAAATAATCGTTCTTACTTTGACAGCAAAATTCTCGAACACAAAGCATGTAAATATAAATAATCCCATGTATACAGCTATCATTAAGCTGTATGTTATTATTTGTATTGTGGCCTGTAACATGGTATTTTTGGTTAATGGAAGCCATATGTCATATCAAAACATAACTTACCGCATTTAATAAAGTCAATAAGGAAACTGCACCAAAAATTAGATTAAACAAATAATTCGCTGCAATACTTAATTCAAATGTATCCTGTATATTGTGAAATGTTCTGTAATAAACAATATTTTAACTTAAATTTATTGCGCAAAGGTGAACGGCAGTGTCGAAATGTCAGATTAGTCAACTGTTCAGAAAGAGTCAGGCAAGGAGCACCCTCAACTGACGTGCATGCAAGAGGGGAGTAATGGAAGTGATCGAAGCGAAAGTGGTATGTCGAGAGAAGAGTCGCTGACACTCCATAGTTTCCGCCTAACCCAGTGGGAACATGGCGTGAGTTAGTAGTAACTTAAATACAAGTAAATAACCAGATTATTTAATATATTTGGATATTAATTAAGGCTACTTAATATTTTCAGAATCGAATCCATGTTCTTATGATGCTCTGACCACTAAACGGCAGTTGGCGCTTCACGTCCTTCAGCTGAAGTTGTCGAATACGCGTTGCTTTATTGTTAATTTTTCATCATAATTTAAAATTAATATTGGTTTTTAATCATAAACAAAAAACGTAATCTTACCTTATAATAATAATATGTTCCTTAATACAATTTTTCAGAAGATTATGAACTTCCCGATCGGATTTATTCATAAAGTTCTCAGTATTCAAGTTGTACTTCAAAATATCAATACGTGCTAGCAAATTAAAGAAAACGACAAACAAGATAATATCTGATATCATTATTGTGGATATACCAACGAAAGCAATATAAACACAAATTATGAATATTACAAGCCATCTATTAAAATCATATTCGTAATCAAAACCTAAATAAAGATATAAACAAGATTGAAGAGGTGCTGTTTCGTTTGAAGTGGATGTCCACATTTGTATATTTCTCATTAGTGGAGTTGCTGCCCAAATCCAGTAATCAACTAAAAAAAATATTACTATAAGAATAGACGCCTTATGGCACAGCCTTTCTGTTTTTATTAATATCTGAAAAATAAACAAAGACGTTTAAGCCTTCAAGCGCAGTGTGGCATGTCTCCAAGGCGATATAGCGGAAGATACAGCTCTTTCACTGATAGCAGTCGCTATGAATACCACATTAAAATCCTCAATATATGCTAATATTAAAATTTAATATGGTTTGACATTGTAAAGGTGGTCGCAAGAAAATGAATGCCCATATCGGGAGATAGGAGCGCTTGGAGTGCAAAGGAAGAGGCCCTAGTCCATTTTTTTAAATTAATTTTTTACATTTTAAATGTAATTTATTTTTTATTGTAAAATAAAAAAATAGTTAAAAAAATTAAAAGCCGCGTTTCGGGATCAGTTCGGAAGTAACCGAGTATAACGAGAGGGAGTGTGAACTGTCAATTTGGATGATGCATATTTGTCCCATCTAGCCGGTATAGCGGACGTGACTGCTGCCTGTAGAAGTTTATTTGTAGTAGTTGTTTCCGTTCTTGGACCGCACTCTAGCCTTACATCAGACGGTGTGTTGTCATATGTCGCGTTCTAAAAATAAATATTCTATTATACTATAATATTATCCTTACCGATTGTATATAAGGCGTTCTTGGTGTATAAAAATGTAAATGTATATTCTCCATAAAATCAATTAAAAGATTTTTGTACGATTCTTTTTTACTTGTCCATATTTTTCCCTAAAATTGTTTTCAAACGTTTATTAAAAGTTAATTCAACGCTAATTTAAGTTATAGTAATTCCTTTAATTTTTCCATTCAATTTTCATAATAATTAAATATTAAGCTATAAGTAAGTACTTACAAGTAAAAGAAAATTAATTAATACCAAAACAATAAGTCGCGTTAAATCAACAAATTCATAAATATTAAAATTGACATAAATGTAAATACTTTGTGATACAATAACAGAATGTCCACCAATCCATAAAATATAATGATGCAAAGTAACAAAAAAATGTTGTTTTGGAAAATTCCACCATCTTTGATCTCCCATACATAAAGGTTTTAAAACATATGCTAGTGTACGCCAAAAGCGCTGCTGAATAGGATGCAATCTAATAAAAAAAAGTAGTTATCTCTTAATATTTTATGTCGCGTTTCAGGAATAGTTTGAAAATAGCCAGGTATAACGAGAGCTCACTGTCAATCTGGATGGTACATGCTCGTCTCTTCAAGCCGGCATAGTGGAGGCGACTGCTGCCTGCAAAGATTTCTCTGTAGTAGCAGTTGTATCTATTCATGGACCGCACTTTAGCTTTACATCAGGCGGAGTGTTGTCACATGCCGAGATACAATAATAATAATAAAAAAAATATATTGCTGTGATTAGGAAATATCTTACAAATATTTATTATTTTTATAATCCATAGTGGTGACACAAACGATTATTAAGCCTTTTATAAAAAAAGTGATTTTATATTTTACAGAAAAAATCATATAAAAACTACACCTAGTAATTAGCAATAATCTTTGTTTATAATATAATATTTACAAAAGAATATTAATTAATACATTAAATAAATATTACAGAGTAGAATAATATGGATAACTTTTAAAAGTGTTAAAAAACCAAGTGCATTTAAGGAATATAATTAATTAAAAGTAAAATAATTAATTATTTGGTGTGATATCACGTCGGGGTCACCAATTTGAAGCGAGAAGAGATACTCCAATTAAATTAAATAAAAATGTTTTTGCTTTAGTAAAATAATATATCTTCTGACATAAAAAAAAAACAAAGGATTGACATCTTTTAACATCTTACTTTTTAATAGAGGTTGCCACAATGATATAGTTTTTTTAAAATATTTTACAAACATGCTTAAATTTTTTTATGAGTTTTTTTATAGTTAGGTCTCCACCATGTAACCGCACTTCGCCTGTAATGTTCAGTTAGAATAATGTTAATGAGAAATATCCGCAGATGATAGACTACTTCTCTCTTCCTGAAACGCGACTAGGTCACTTAATGAGTTTTACTTGAAAGTGGGTGGTACCACCATGGATAAAATACAAGTAGATATCCACTGCTGTTTGAATTTGATAATGCAAAAGAGTAATTTCTCACAAATATCCATTAGTACTCCAATAGAGTGCTTGAAGTTTCATAAATTACTAAACTAATGACTAAGCAAAACTCGTGTCCCTTAGACCCTCGTCATTGTGGGTTTCTAACCCATATCGTATGGGATTATTGAGAAAGTTTCTAGTACTTTACGCTAAAGTTCTTTCTAAGCTTCTCTGACTCACCCGACTTGTCAATCAATTGGTTACAGTGTCAATGTCTAGATAATATTATTGTCTTTGCTTTTATTTTAGGAAAAGAAATATTCTGCTTCATTAGGAAATAAAAAAGGGGGAAACAAGTAATATTTATGTTAACACTTTCATATAGTTTTAAGTTATGAGACTTAATTAATTAAGATATTAATTTAAATGTAGCTACACAAACTTTGCTTGGAATAGGTAGAGCAGGAGTAGGAATAGAGAGCAATAACGAGTCTTGTCTCTACGCATTTCAGTACATTTATTTAAAAAATATACAGTAAAAAAAAGAATAAATAAGAATTAAAAATGGATTAAATAATAATAATGATAATAATAATAATCCCTCACTCGAAGCAATAGAATTATCTACTGTTACTGTTATATAATACTGTTCCCTTGGCCTAGGCCCGCGAACATGTTAGTAACTGGCTACAGACCGAGAATATGTAAAAATAAATAAATAATAATGACGCTGTCCATATCTATATTATCATATAATAATGAAATCTGAAATTATATAGAAAATCCAAAATAAATATTTTATTTAATTCAAGACATTTTCTTTTATAAGAAATATTGTTTTGTGAGAAATTGAAAAGCTGTTTTGTTATCAAACGGCTTCATTATATTGAAATTATATGTTTTGGTCACTTTATTGATGTTTTTATTACAGAGAATGCTTATTATGTATTGTATAGCACTCATTATTTCTTATATACAATACAGTATGCATAAAAAGACTATGTATTATACTTTTTTTATTACGAAAAATAAATACAAGTGAAGTGACATAAATGCATTTTGGGAACAGTTTGAAAGTAACTAGGTCTAAGGAGAGGAGTATCTATGCACTCTCTGCCTGGACGATGCACATTCGGCACCTTAGCGACTATAGTGGGGGTGACTAAGCTAGAGCGCAGACAACTATTGTCACAAAGATGTTTAAGATAAGGACAGCAGTTGACTCGGATTATAGCTGCTTGAGGAGACGAATATGCACCATTTAGGTTAACCTGGCTATTTTGAAGCTAGCAGTCGCCTCCACTATGCCGGCTTGAGGAGACGAGCATGTAACATCTAGATTGACAGTGCACACTCCTCTCATTATACCTGACTACCCGAAACGCGGCAAGGTCATTTCACGGGTATTACATTCGAAAGTATAGTACTGACTGGACAAATAACCATCATCAGTCTGCCTACTACTACTCATTGCAGGCACTCTATAGGCACTAAGCGACCAAAGTACATATAACAAAGTTACATTGGTACCGGTCAGAATTAGCGAGATTTGAAAACGGGTCTCATCGAGCGTGAGTTTTACCGCTAGACCACGGCCGCTCAACTTCCCATAGAAATCACATGTGAATAAAACTTCGATAATTTGAAAACAGGAGTACAACAAAATGATGAGCCTTGCTGTATATTCACATTACTCGAGGCAAAATAATAATAAAAACTAATGTTGAAAATTCGTTTTAAGAGACATTTATAAGCTGGATTACGTTTTATAGTAGCTTGAGATTCATAGATTTAAAGAATCTAGGATTCTTCTGCAGTAAATTTAATTTATTTAAACACGTTTCGTAGTTTATCTAAATATAGATATCGATCGATTATTAGTAAAGAATAGTAAAATATTTTGGGGTAGTATCACCACTTTCGAATGTAACACCCGTGAAGTGACTATGTCGCGTTTCAGAATCAGTTTGAAAGAAGCCAGGTATAACGAGAGGTGTGTGCATTGTCAATCTGGATAATGCACTTTCCTCTCCTAAAACCGGCATAGCGGAGGTGATTGTAGAACCTTCTCTTTACATCAGGCGGCGTGTAATCATATGCCGGACTACAATTTAAAAAAAAATTGATTGTAATAATAATCAGGTTAAACGTAATGTAGTCAAGCCATCAAATACAAGCTGGTTAAATTAAAAATTTCAACATCATTATAAAAAATTATGCTAGTCGTTTTGTCTAAAAATACAACCGGAGCTGCGGAGGTGTCCTAAGAATAATATGCATATGACAGCGAAATAACTAACTCAATATTTTCACAAGCTCACGTTCACAGGAAGTTCTGAAATTTCCACACGTATGTTTGCGCTTGCTCTAGTTTCAGGTCGGATACTGAAGAAAGAGTGCAGACGCGTGACTTTACATAAATAACTAGTTTTTTGGGCGCGCTTCGCGGCGCTGAAAAAGTTATTTTTCGGGTAATTTGAAAAAAAAAAAATTTTTTGAAAAAACAAATTATGGATTTCGATATTAGAGGGAATTCCCAACGACTTTTGTTCCGGCACTTGTGCCCTATCTCGTTCCGTTTCCGAGATATCGGCATCGCTTCCGGTCCAAAGTCCACTTCCGGTCAAAGTCGAGGTTTTCCTGGGGTCGCGGGAACGCCCTCTACACGCCCCAAAAAGAATCATCTCTCTAACCCCCCGGCAAGTGCTCCATAATATATGTCAGTCAGTCAGTCAGTCAGTGGTAATCGAGCTGTATATAATATAACTAGCGATTTGGGTGTTCCCGCGGGCGCAAGCGGCCCGCGGAGGGCGAATTCGTGACCGTTTCGGGCTTCTGGACAAATTTTTTTTGGGTACTTTTGGGAAAAAGAACGGCCTCGACCAAAAAGCGCTCATCATACCGAACAAAATTGCTCTTTATACGATCGCGCTAACTCATCAACTTGTCGAGATATAGCCGTTTATTCACGACGGTTACTATACATAACTATAAAACTATCTATATCTAAGCACCGGCGCCGGCCCCTGGTACGGTCGTTGTATTTTCATTGCGCGCTCTGAACGGGCGGAACATAGTCAGCGCGAGCCCCGGCGAGCGATCGACGCGGACGCCGTTAGGCCACGCCCAAGCGCCATGCTCCGTTTCATATCGGCGTACCGGCGGGAAAAGGATGTAAATACGATCGAGGAAAATTTTTTTTTGAGCAATTTAAAAAAAAAGGTGTCGATTTCGATATTAGAGGGCATTCCCTACGACTTTTGTTCCGGCACATGTGCCCTATCTCGTTCCGTTTCCGAGATATCGACATTGCTTCCGGTCCAAAGTCCACTTCCGGTCAAAGTTGAAGTTTTCCTGGGGTCGCGGGAACGCCCTCTACACGCCCCAAAAAGAATCATCTCTCTAACCCCCCGGCAAGTGCTTCATAATATATGTCAGTCAGTCAGTGAGTCAGTGGTAATCGAGCTGTATATAATATGATTTTGTAAGACACGTTATTTGTGAGACACACTTATGAATTTAATTAAGATAAGTTTCTTTGTCTTTTCACTAATTGACTCTTTTATAAAGTCGTGTCTAATTAATGTAAATAATATATAATATATATTTTCTGTTTCTTTCTTTTATTTATTTATTTATTTTTGAGAGAATACAGCGACAGGCAGAAGTAAAAACAAAGAAGAATTAGAAATTATACCCGCCACCAAATGAATTTCCCATTATGTACAATGATTGTGCACTTTCACAAACAATAAACACTCAATTGTTATCACATTACTAGGATGCAGTTCGGTCATTCAATTATACATTGTGAGCCCCCGAAGCATAACCAATGGCGGTGGTTATTATGTGCTGACGTTGAGGATTACTGCCTTCCATATTTTTGTTTTGAAGGCTGCGCTTCTTTCTCTTACTCCGCCCGATGCTAGTGCTGTCACAGAGACACTTTTCCAAGCAGCAGTCGTCTCCGCTATGCTGGCTTGAGAAGACGAATATGCACCATCCAGGTTTCCTCTCGGATCTAGCTCATTTCACGGATGTTACACTTGAAAATGGTGGTACTTGCCAAGGATGGTAGATTGTATATATTTGGCATATTAAAATGATGAATTCGTTATTATCAAATTATGATGAATTTTAAACTGCCTGTACTACTAACTTGAATACTAGATACCTGTTTATATTATTAAAAATCTCCAAAACAGGTGCTTATATTGATTTTGTATAAAAAACGTAAACCAACTTATTTGAACGTTAGCCTTTTCAAAAATGAACTTTTACACTTTATTTGGAAATTGCAAGTCGTGTTGGCAACAGCTCTTGTAACATTTTGGCTCGACACCAAGATACTAATTTACCTGCTATGTGATTAGTTCCCTTTTCTTATATAACTAACAATACATAATATAAAGAGTAGTAGGCAGACTAATGATCGTTATTAGCCCAGTCTGCCGTTTTGGAGTAGTTTTCGAATGTAACATCCGTAAAGTGACCTTGTCGCGTTTCGGCAGCACTGCAGAGCAGTATGCAGGCCGCCAGAGCGGAGACAACTGTAGCCCGTAGATATTTTTCTGTAGTAGCAGTTGTTTACGTTCATGGACTGCACTCTAGCTTTACATCAGGCGGAGTGTTGACATATGCCGAGCTTCAATAATAAAAAACAAGTGATTTTTACAGTCCAACAAAAATTGTTTAATTCATATAAGGCAATGGTAAAGTAATATATGTATATTGTATATGACTTCACTAATACTTATAGTTACAATATACAGAGTGGATAAAATGATCCCTACATAAATCTGAGTTGAACCGCATTAAAAAAAATTGACCCAAATGACTAATTTTTATAAACAACTCAAGCTTGGCAAAAAAAAATCTATGCCAAAAAAGTTTTTATAAACAAAATCTAATGGTTACAAAGATAGTTTCCCTGTATCTCCTGTAGGTGCAGATTTCCCCATACTGTTTTAGTTTAAAAAACAATCACTCTGTGTAAAATACTATACTATAATGCTAGCTGTCAGTGCCGGATTTTTTTGCTTGATAAATTTTTTTTTGCTTTCGTCATAAGACGACAACCGTTGCCACTATTTATGGATCACACTAACTTAACATCACTAGGAGTGCGAAAGAATAACACCTATGTGCGCCTACACGTCTCCAAATAATAAGGTAACGTTAACACAGGTGAATTTAAAACAATAATGTTACAATTTGTAAATAAAAATTATCACTAAAACCCAATTTTCTTGTTAACACTTGTGAAAACAGAATATAAATAAATATGATGTTTGGTACTGTGCACATCATTTGACTATCGCCTTGCTAATAGGATCTACCATTTTAGTTATAATATGTGCCTTAAAAACTTTGTTTTAAATATAATTTTCATACCATTAGTCACTCTACAAATAATACCACAAAATGATGAGCTAAAACTGGGATTAGGTTATCCTGAAGAAGCTTTAATGGAATTTGAAGAAATAGTTACCAAGCACGGATATAAATGCGAAGTGTACGAAGTTGTAACCTCTGATGGATATATTCTGAAATTGTTTAGAGTTTTGAAAGGAGCTCATTGTAGTGATACGGAAAATACAAGACCTGTACTGTTAATGCATGGACTGGCATTGGCAGCGGAATGTTTCATAGACTCTGGACCGAATGATGCTCTGGTATACATCTTATCTAACAACTGTCATGATGTATGGATAGGAAATCAACGAGGAAATTTTCATTCTCGTAAACACAAAACACTCGATCCAGATAAGGATGAACAATTCTGGAAGTATTCATATCAAGAGATGGGTTTATTTGATATACCAGCTTTAGTAGACTTCATTTTAAATAAAACAGAGTGTGACAAGCTTAATTATATTGGCTATTCACAAGGTGCTGCAGCCTTCAACGTTATGTGCTCGGAAAAACATGAATATAATGCAAAAATTGGTGTGGCGATCATGATGTCACCTACATCGCGTATGATAAATACAAAATCTCCTGCTGTAAAGGTGCTTACACGTGGAACATTGTTTTTAAAGAATCCATTGACAGCTGCTGGAAGATCAGAAGTGCTGTATAGATACTCTGTATCTCAATCGGCCCTTGAATTGTTTTGTACTTTAACTGGTAAAATAGGATGTGAATTTTTCATCAGCGTAATGGATTCTCCTCATCCTGGTTCTATCACAGAAACAACTATGAAAGTGATGGTAGGTCATCTCCCAGCTGGAACTTCGGTGCAAACTCTCTCTCATTACGGACAAGCTATCAAGAGTGATAAATTTTTAGCGTATGATTACGGAAAAACTAAAAATATGCAAAAATATGGAACAGAAGACCCACCAGCATTTAATTTGACTGCAGTTACTGTACCTATGGTCTTAATAACAGGAGAAAATGATCATACGTCAGACATAAAGGATGTGCAATGGTTAGGAACTCAGGTTTCTAATTTATTAGAAGTGTTTGTGGTTGAGAATCCATTGTGGAATCATTTTGATTATTCCTTCAGTCAATATGCAGCAGATTTATTATACAATAAAAAAATACTCAAATATTTAAATAAATATCAGTAATTTTGCAATATCGATTTGCTTGGCGACCTCTGTGGCAGAGTGGTAGTGGTATTTTCATATATAAAAAAAACTAAATATTTGTTTCGGGCATAAGTTAACTAATAACACATATAATTCTAATTTGATGTCTTTATCGTTATTATTTATAAAACATAAAATTAAATATCATGTGATTTACGACTATACATTGTTTTAAGTAAAGCAAAATAAGACCATGAAGAACCAAGAATCTGTAAAAAGAGAAAAAATAATAATAAAAAATAAGTAGGTAGATATTTTATTACAAATGTTTCATTCTGTTATAATACCCACCGTGGTAAACGTTTTAAGATTAATATCAGCATATTTATGTGCGGTGAATTTACATGTTTTTTGTGCTCTACAAATAAAGGAAATAATTAGAGAATTAATTATGTATTTTATCTTTTAAAATATGTAGAATAATATTACCTCATGATCATTATTAAAATAATTCGACGCAATTTTGAATTAATTAGAATCCATTCACAAAAGTAAATGTCTTCACATATTTGAGAGCTCTGGAAATGTAAAATTATACCTAATTTTATATATACTACTCATTTGAAAGTTAGAAAGCTAGGTGGGTTAGAAAAATACTAACCGAAGTGGTTATCATATCGCCAAAATAACATAGAATAAATACTTGACACTGACAAGAGATTAGCGCAAATAAAAAAGTGAAAAACAATGTAAAATCTGTAGCCACCTGTAAGAACAATAAACACAAAGTTAAACAAAACAAAATGTATTTTTTATGAATTAAACCCAATTAAACTTGCTTACAGAAATATTAAATCCGCAAATACAAATTAATACAGAACTCAACGAATACTGAACGAGCATTGATTTTGAAAACACACCATCAATTGTCTCAATTAATCTAAAAAAAAAAGATTTAAAAATAAAAAATTGTATACCAATAACTCAACATCAGGCTTAACTTGTCATATTCCGAACTACAATAAAAAATTAAAAATAACAATGTTAATTTTCTTTTTTCAATAAAAAAATATGCTTTAAAATTTTTAAATGTTACCTGATAATTTCTTGATGTTGTTTAATTAAGTCACATAAATTGCCCAATAAAAGATCTTGATTAACTTTGTTAGTATCAATCTTACTTCTGTCTACAACTGTACGTACACGATAACCTAATATTTTAAATTGTATGAGAATGAATGTGCAAAATGCATAGAATAATGCATCTACTCCAGCTATACCGGCAAGGGTGAATGCACCTGAAATATATAAATTAAAAACAATGTTTTGCTTTAAACAAAATGTAGCCTGGTTGATGCCTGCATTGCCTGATGGCCAATCATTTCAGATTTTTGACATAATATCTGTGAAGGGATCTTCGGCTCGAATCGAAAACAAAATATATGGAATTTGACGTTTCGTTATCACTTGGGTGACAGTGACAAGTGACAACTATCGATTGGCTTTTGACTTTCGCCCCTGGTCGTGTTTCGGGTTTCATTTCACTGTACACTGTGTATGTGAACAGGAGTGTGCACTGTCAACCTGAATGGTGTATATTAATTTTCTCAAGCCGGCATAGTGGAGGCGACTGCTGCCTACAGAAATTTCTGTGTGGTAGTCGTTGCTTTCATTCATGGACTGTACGCTTGTGTTGTCATATGTCGAGCTACATTAAAATGTATACATACCAGCCCAATTTTCAACAGGATATACAAGAGGCCAATATATTGGATCGGTACTGTCAAATGGATACGACGTAATAAGCGGATAAAGGATGAATATATCACCAGATTTTATATAAAAATATAGAATTAAAAATAACGGAGTCCCCATAACAATTATGTATAATACTAAATTCGTATAATAAACAAGTTTTATTATGAAATTCAAATTGTACATGGCATTGAATATTTCATTATTTAATATCCCTTCGAGTGATTTTCCTGAATATTTTTCTTTGTCTATAACTGGATGAAGTGCGCGTAATTTATTTAAAACGATAACGACTTTATTTTGATTTATCAGTACAAATACAACTTTCGTAATCGCTAAAATTGAAAATCCGATACAAGTAAAGGCAAATGTTAATTTATTAAATGCGTGTTTTCTTTCAATAATTGCTTTTGCTTCCGAATATAAAGCGAACAATAGAACGGACATGTTAAAATAAAAGACAATGCCGTTTTTAATTTTCTCTGACCATGTATTGCGAGGACGATCATAATCTGTTCCACAAACGCGTAGTAAAAATTTTGGTATTTTTAACGAGTTGTCAAATATCTGCGTTGGATTCATCTTTTTTTTTCAGTTATATTTATTATTATTGCCCAAGAATTGACTGTATTAATGCTCAACAAATTATTAGAAATATTGTTTCAAAAATACGTAATTTATACTAAAATGATAAAGTAATCGAGTATGCCAAGTGTTATATTATTAATAATAATAATGATAGTACTTCGTGTTAAAAAAGAGTTTTAGAAAATTACCGGTTTGTTTCACGACTTCGTTTTGTTAAAAATTTAGATGTTTAGTCAACACATAATGGGGCGTGACAAAATGTCGACACAAATGGCAGGACCAACGATGCAAACTTGTCTCTTCAAATATCAATAATATGTATCCACGTTTAATAATAAATTTATATATTTACATGAACTAGATAACGCGTAAAGTTAGATTCACCGAAAGGATCGCTGTATTTCAAAATTCTAAACCTTAACTGTCAAAATAATACTTTCTGATCGGCGCGGAGGAAATAAATCACTTTACCAAGTACATTAAGAAAATTTACTAAGGTCACTGAAAAACGTATAATTAAATTATTATTTTTATTTTTTTATTCCGAGTTAGACTTATAGGGGGCCGGCTTGTGACCACTGATGTAGAGCTAGAGTGCGGTCCATGTACGGAGATAAATGCAGGCTGCTGTTACCTCCGTAATATCAGCTTGAAGAGTTAAAGGTAACAATGTTCGCTTAACTATACAGTCTTTATGGATGTGATAAAAAATAGTGTAGGTCCTAATAAACTTGTGCACGCTTTCGTATTACTGAAGGTTAAAAAATAACGGATTTATTCGTCCATTTAAGTTTTTATTTGTATTGGCTCCAGGGTTTTCAACATAAGAATTTACTTTTTGGACGTTGTTGATGTTAAGGTAACCTAACCATAGAAATGCCTACATGCTGAAGTCACCTTCAGTATGCCGGCAGGAATATACGAATCGTCTAAGTTAAGGACATACTTCATTCGTTGAGCATTCCTCATTCTTTTACTCATTTTCTCATACGATAACCGATAAAGTATGTATCACAAAGTTACATTGTCACAGATGTACGCAGTAGCAGACTAAGGCTAAAGCGGGCCCTAGGCAACATTGTAATTCCGGGCCTATTTTTCAGTCATGATACTTGCTCTGCGTTTGGTAGTTTGGTTTTTATTGAATAGCAACATCATGTTTTATCTATGGCATAGTTAGTCTTTGGTAGTTGTTGTTTTCCGTGTGTGTGTAATAGTTATGGCGTCGATTGAATTGTTATAGGAGAATGTTTTATTTTATTGTGGTGTAAGAAATAAACGAATATGGAAGTAGTTATGAATATTATTTAACCAGCAGACTGTGCTTCTTCTCCCCAACAGGGTTATGGGCCCAGAGCACAGAACAGAGTCCAGTCAAGACCGCGATAATATTGTGTGAAAAAGTGTGGCGTAATAGCGGCGGCGTGTGACGCAGTTTAACAAAGGTTATGAGTATATTGAGAATTATTGTTAAAAATGCAGAGAAAAGAATTGAATATAGTGCAGTTTGCTGGAGAGAATTTTGGTGCATGGGAATTTAGAATTAAATCGATATTGAGAGAGAGTGGGGTATTGGATGCGATAATTAATAGTGATTTAAAAGATGAGAAAATTGAGGCGAAGGCGCAAGCCATTTTAATATCAGGTGTAGCGGATAGTCATATAGAATATATTAAAAAAAAACACAGCATATTTGATGTTTCAAAATTTAGTTAAAAATTTCAAGCAGAAAGGAACTAGGAGTAAATTATTTATGAGAAGAAAATTAACAGATATTCGTTATATTGAAAGTACAGATTTGAAACAGCATTTTGTTAAATTAGAAGAGATATTTTCCACATTGAGTGATGCTGGAAGTGAGTTATCAGAAGAGGAAAAAATAAATTATATATTATTATCGATGCCAAAGTCATATGAGGGCATAGTAACAGCGGTGGAAGCAATGAGTGAGATATCATTACACTTGGTAAAGGACAGGTTACTAGGAGAGGAAGAAAAGAAAAAAGGATCAAATAGTTCTAACAAAATTGAGAGTGCATTTTTATGTTTTTCATGTGGCCGAAGTGGTCATAAGGCTGAAAGATGTCCGGATCGAGCAAATGTGGCAGGTGGTTTTAATCGGTGGCAGACCCCAGGACATGGACAGTGGAGCAACCCAGTACGTGGACAGTGGCGAAACCCAGGACGTGGTCAGTGGCAGAACACAGGACGTGGACAGTGGCAGAATGGTGGACGTGGACCGTGGCAGCATAGAGGTTCATCACATGTACGAGGAAGGAACGGTGGATCGTGGCGAGGTGCAGGAGGAGCCGGGTGTTCTTTGGTTGCCGGGACGAAGGAGGAGATAAGTGATGTGTTTATAAGTGAGCGAAGTGAGGTAGGTTCGAGTAGGAGTGAAGTGTTATGGTGTATAGACTCCGGTTGTTCAGATCATTTAGTGAATGATAAAAGTTATTTTTCTAACTATATAAACTTACAGACTCCTAAAATTATTGCAGCAGCTAAAAATGATGTCGTATTGAAAGCTGTAGGAATGGGTGACATTGAGGTTAAGAGTTGGATATATGGTAGTTTACAGTATTGTAGTATTAAAAATGTTTTATATGTGCCTGAATTAAGAAAGAATTTGTTATCAGTATCTAGAATTATAAATAGTGGGCATAAAGTAGTGTTTTCAAACAACAAAGTATATGTTTACAATGGGTATGGTAATTTAATAATGTTAGGTTATAGTGAAGGTTCGTTGTATACATTAACCACCAAAGTTATTAAGAATTATTGTAATTACACTAATAAAAATGATTTAAATGTTATAAATTTATGGCACAGGAGATATGGTCACTTGAATATTAATGATTTGAATTTATTATCGAAACAAAATTTAGTCGAAGGAATGAGCGATTTGAAAAATGTTAAATTATCAAAAATGTTATGTGAATCATGTATGATAGGGAAGAGTACCAGATTACCTTTTAATAAAACTGGATATAGGGCATGTAAGCCTCTTGAATTAGTGCACAGTGATGTATGTGGACCTATGGACCCACCTACATTTGACGGATATAGATATTTTGTTACTTTTATTGATGACTATACTCATTTTACCATAATATATTTGTTAAAAAATAAGTCAGAGGTGTTCGATAAATTTAGAGATTATTATAATTACGTTACTAAACATTTTGATAGAAATTTGTTAAAATTAAGAACTGATAATGGTAAAGAATATGTGTCACAGGAATTTAAGAATTTTTGTTCCAATAATGGTATCTTAATGCAATATACAGTAGCATACAATCCAGAGATGAATGGAGTAGCTGAGAGAATGAATAGAACGTTAGTTGACAGAGCACGTACTATTTTATTAGAATCGAAATTACCGAAGGAATTATGGGGAGAAGCATTATATTTTGCTACATATGTCATAAACAGAAGCCCTACGAGTGGAAGGAAGTATACACCGTATGAAGGATGGGAAGGACGGAAACCTAATGTGTGTAATTTAAGAGTTTTTGGATGTGTCGCATATAATCATATACCGAAAGTCATGAGAAGTAAATGGGATGCTAAGGGACAGAAGTTGAGAATGATAGTTTTATGTAAAACACATGTTGTTTGTTTAGAAGATGTTTATTGACTGACTACCTACAACTGTCCATACTTTTATGCATAAAAAGGAGTGACATGTAGGTAGGTTCAAACATAGCTAATCTGTGTACATAACAGATAGGTTATTGTAGAGCAGGTTATAAGTTATGGGATGAAACTGAAAATAAAGTAATAGTTGGAAGAAATGTAATATTTGATGAAGGATGTGAGAAACAGGAGGAGTTAGTAGTGATAGAAATGGGAGATAAAGATAAGATAGAAGAAAGTAACAATGAGGAATCAGAAGGTGATATTGATTGTGTTAATGAGGAAAATGAAGTATTGATTAGACAGGAGAGTATTGATAGTGAGATGAAAGATAAAGCAAACCGTACAATAAGGAAACCGAGATGGATGAAAGATTATGTGACTGATTTTAATGATTCTGAAGAAGTGTTGTTTGCATTGTATACTGGACAGATGAATGATGATACACCGACGCGTTATGAAGATATTGAGTTAAGAGAGGATAGAGATGGTTGGATGAAAGCTGTAGAAGAAGAAATTAAAGTATTAAATGAGAGTAAGACATGGAGTGTTGTTCCTAAACCTAAAGAGGAGAAATTATTGATTGATACAAAATGGGTGTTTACTAAGAAGTATGTAGGTGATGAAATTATTAAGAAGGCAAGATTAGTAGTTAGGGGTTTTCAACAAGAGAATAATTTTGATGAGATATATTCGCCAGTATTGAGATTACAAACGTTAAGAATATTACTTTCAATTGCAACTTACAGAGATTATCATATACATCAAATGGATGTAAAGGGAGCATTTTTATATGGAAAGATAGATGAAGTAGTATTTTTGAAACCACCAGTAGGCATAACAGTTAAAGAGAATTATGTGTTAAAATTAAATAGGTCTTTGTATGGTCTCAGGAAATCACCTAAATATTGGTATGAATGTTTTAATGAAACAATAAGAAAGTTTGGTTTTAAACGATCAGAGAATGATTTTTGTTTGTATATGAAAGAAGATTTGTATATTCTATTGTATGTCGATGATCTGTTGATAATGGGAAGTGATACACGAGAGATTGATTCAGTTAAAGAGTTTTTGAGTTCACAATTTAGAATGAAAGATATGGGATCTGATAAGTTAACTTACTTAGGTATTTCAATTGAGAAGAAGGATAATAGTTTGATGATGGATCAGAGTAAATATTTGAAAAATGTTTTAAAAAAATATGGTATGAATGATTGTAGAAGTGTAGATATACCAATGGATGTAAATTTTATAATGAATGAGGAGTTTGATGTGGATATGTCATATGAGAGAATGTGTAGGTCGTTATTAGGTTCTTTAATGTATGTAACAGTAGGTACTAGACCAGATTTAGCAACAGCAGTATATTATTTATGTAGATATCAGTCGAAGCCAAATGAAAGTTTATGGAAGAGTATTAAGAAGGTATTGAGATATGTAAAAGGTACAGTTGATTATAAATTAAGATATGTGAAAGATGAGTGTGATATACCATTAATTGGTTATGTAGATTCTGATTGGGCGAGAGAGAATGACAGAAAGTCAACTACAGGATATGTGTTTAAATTGTTTAATAATACCGTTATATGGAAGTCTAAGAAGCAGACAAGTGTGGCTTTGAGTACTACAGAAGCTGAATTAGTAGCTCTTTGTGAAGCAAGTGTTGAAGCATGTTGGGTTAAGAAATTGTTATTGGAATTAGAGATACAAACCAGTAGTATTGTTATTTTTGAAGACAACCAGAGTACTATAAAATCTGTAAAAAATCCTGATCAGAAACGTCTGAAGCATATTGATATTAAATATAGATTTGTCAAGGAGAAAGTAGAGGAAGGTGTAATAAATGTAAAGTATATAAATACCAATGAACAGTTAGCAGATGTTTTTACAAAGCCTTTAGCGAAGAGTTCTTTTAATAGGCATGTTTGTAGTTTAGGTATAGTTGATAAAACTGATGATGTTGAGGAGGAGTATTGAATAGCAACATCATGTTTTATCTATGGCATAGTTAGTCTTTGGTAGTTGTTGTTTTCCGTGTGTGTGTAATAGTTATGGCGTCGATTGAATTGTTATAGGAGAATGTTTTATTTTATTGTGGTGTAAGAAATAAACGAATATGGAAGTAGTTATGAATATTATTTAACCAGCAGACTGTGCTTCTTCTCCCCAACAGTTTTAAAGCATATAGTATGTAGTTCTATTTAATTAATTGAATCCAAGAAAAAAAGGAAAAAAATGCATGTACAAAAATTAAACAAACATAATTAAAATTACGGGCCCTAGGCACATGCCTAGGTTGTCTAGGCCTTAGTCTGCCCATGATTGTACGGGATCTTAACACGGGTCTCTCTCTCACCTAATATCGTTTTACTTAACTGCTAGGCCACGAGTCTACATATCAACATATTCATCAATCGGTCAATCAATCAAATTGTCACGCCTTATAGGCAACGCAACTCTCTCGCTTCTCTCCATATTCCCAATTATTATTCTTTTCATACAAGCTCTATGGTTAAGGCCACTAGATAGCCAAGTTTCTTAAGATTGTCTCTGATTTCATCGGTAAACATTCTTCTGGGTCTGTCTCGTTTAACGCATCCATTCACATCAGAATTATAAATTTATTTCGTCAATCTACTTTCACTCATCTTCTTCTTGTGCCAAACCATCGAAGCAGTCCTTTGTCAATCCACATTATTATCATCATCAGCATAATGTAATAGGCATTTTATTTTAACTTAATTAAAGTATGTTAGCGTAATTTTAATTCAAAAGTAATTTGTAGAAAATCTTTTTTAATTACGTTTTCATTTAGATACGAATAATGATTTGAACATTCAAGGATCGACAAACAAGAAAAGTATGTCAAAATTACCCAGAATTTGTAGAATTTCTATGTTAATAATTTCAACCAAATTAATTTCAATGAGTGCCTTTCATGTATGAGTAAATAACTCCTTTTATATGACTTTTATTAAATATAAGTACTTTTTAAAATACATTTATATACAATACAATTAAAAATCGGATTTATGTTTAATCCGTTTTCTTTAATAAAGTAATAAAATAAAATAAAAATATTTTATACTGCTCACCATTTCCATCCGTTTTGTGTTTGCAGCCATCATGTTCGCGGAGTTAACGTCTTATTTAAATTTTAATAATCAAAATAAACGCCTAGTTTAACCGTTTTCATGAAAAACCTAAGTAAGAGCTAAACTATCAATAAATAAAATATTTATGGCATTTTTTATTTGTTTCAGCTTCAAGATTACAATTAAAAGTCAACCCACATATGTATACACATACAATGTACATGTGCTCTAACGTTAAATATACGAGTATTTCTTCCAGCGGCAGCAGTCTTAGAAGTAGTTCTATTGAGTTAAAAATTGTGGCAAGTTGAACAGTATTTCAGGAATAGAATGGTTCCCGAAGGCCTAGTCTAGAGAATAAGTGGGGTAACGAATAGTGAAAGAACGTGCCCACAATCTGAAGATTTTTTCTAGTTACAACTATTGGTACTGCTGTGTAAATATTATCGCACAAAATTATATTATACCTTAATGAATTGAGAGAATAAATTGTTATAGGAAGAAACAATCATAAATAAAAATTGTTATTGAAAAAAGGTATTGATATTACTATTATTAAGGCCATTGTTTGAACCGAGATACGGATCGAATTAAATGCGAAATTACGCATGATTTTTTAAAATATATAGTAGTATCTCGAGCGACTGCTACCACCAAGAAATCTGTAATATTGTGGTTGCGGAATGAAGTAGGTGTAGTTGAAATCTTTAATGTTTTATGTAGCAAAAAATAAATGTTACTTGCACTATAATCATTTAGCAACCTAATTAACATCGTAGTTAAGAGTCAAATAGATTATAATATTTAAACAATGGTTAACGCTTTTAATATTATACACAGAGAAACCGGGTTAATACAGTCCGGGAGATTTGTACCGAAAAACCCTTCAATATACATTTTATCAGACAGAATGTTCACAAAGTTAACACTTAAAAGCTAGGTATATTTATTGTTACCCAATCCGGGTAGCTGTGTAACTTTGACCCCGCTAAAGTGTTGTTCCCCTGAGCCCACTCGGCTACACTTGTCCCGGCCTGAGGCCATTTCTACAAGTGTACTCAACAAAAAACTTCGTGGAACGAATCCAAAAGAATAAAGATCTTTACTTACTAAAGTAAAATACTTTCTAGTTCTCGTTGCAAGTGCAGTCATATTCTTTTTGTCGTGTACCTTCGCGTATTTTAATATTTTATTATTATTAGTGTTGTTTTATATTAGTCGTAAATATATAACTAATAAACAACCCTAAGTTACATATACTTTTACACGAAAAGCTTTTTAAATAAATTAACTTTAAGTGTTTTAAATTGCTCATTTATTCAATTCCAAACTTTTTGTTTCAAAGAAAAACGTTAATTTTGTTTAGAAGCCTATTTTTAATAACATAATTTTATTATAATATTATTTATTAAACATACGTAGTTTAAATTTAAAAGTGGCACGCGCAGGTATGGTGACAGACCAATCTGCATGGTCTCATCAAGCCGACTATAGCGGAGGCGACCGCTGCTGTAGGAAGCAATATAGCTTAACATCAGGCAGAATGTATTCACATGCAGTAAGTTTATAATCAGAAAGAAAGTAATAACCTGTGACCTTTTTCGTTTTCTAAATGATAAAAGTGACTTGTTTCCTTTGATTAAGGTCAAAAGACTGTTCATCATTCCTATATTGTTTTAGCCTCACTCATGAGGAAGTCTCAGGGGCTATTGTGATCATTAATAAAACAATAATCCGTTTAGCTTATTCTCAAGGATGCCTTACCATCACACAGATAGTAAATCATTTGTTACACTTGACACTGTCATAAATATCCAGATAGCCTTCTCAGCGACCGCAATTTATTAGATAGATTTATATAACAACCATCTCGGGTTCAGAACACAGATGTGTTGGAATTTAGGTATACTGAATCTAATATGTACATAATTAAAAATCTTCATGTAGTGTTAAATTGTATTTACTTTTTAAATAATTTTTTAACTAGAGCTGCCGTGGTTTAGCGGTAAGACGCGTGAACTCACAATCGATGTGGCCCGTGTTCGAACCTCGCTAAATTCTGATCAATACCAATGTAACTTTGTTATATGTACTTTGGTAGCTCAGTGCCTATAGGCACTATTAAAGAGTGGTAGGCAGACCGATGATGGTTATTAGCCCAGTCTGCCGTCCTAGTACCACCACTTATGTAACATCTGTGAAGTGACATTGTCGCGTTTCGGGAATAGTTTAAAAGTAGTCAGGTATAACGAGAGGAGTGTGCACTGTCAATTTGGATGGTACATGCTCGTCTCTTCAAGGCGGCATAGTGGAGACGACTACTGCCTGTAGAAAAGTCTCTGGTAGCAGTTCTTTCCATTCATTACTCTGGCGCAAACCTCATACATCGGACATGAAAAAAGCGTAAGCGGCTTCAAATCGTTGATGCAATGTTGCCGTTAAGTCTAACTGACAGAAAACCTTAAAGTGACTACGGTCATCTTTTCTCTCACATTGAGAGCGTTATGGCTTATCTAGT
Organism: Tinea pellionella; assembly: GCA_948150575.1. Lineage (NCBI taxonomy): Eukaryota > Metazoa > Arthropoda > Insecta > Lepidoptera > Tineidae > Tinea > Tinea pellionella. Next base: position 7,258,876 of record OX411252.1, read on the forward strand.
TGTATATATCAAAGCCCTACCCCACATCGCCTGAGGTCGACGTGCGGGCAATAAAATGCATCGCCTCAACGTCGAAACAAAAGTTCGGGCAGTCCTTCTGTCGTTCCATTAAATTGTGGACGCCCTTCCCAGCCACGTATTTCCTTCTTCCTATAACATGAGATCCTTCAAGCGCAGTGTGAAGAGGCACAACAAGCCGGCATAGCGGACGCGACTGCTGTTTGCAGATCTCCTTCTCCGACCACAGTCGCCTCCGTTAATGGATCGCACTCTAGCTTAACAATATGACGTGCTAAAATAAAAAATATATATAAACATTGGTATAAGAACTCCAAAACCGAATTTAAGTTTGACAGTTAAAGATGTCCTCATGTTAAAATCTAATAAAACATTGCTGAAACTTCTCGTATCTCCATTCAGTACGTTCACAACAATGTCATCAAACTTGTGTCACTCATAAACAGATAATACACGTACGTGAGCGAGTTTATGATGATACTCTGTCATAAAAGAGAGAAAATTGTGATAACATTACAAGGGATCAACTTAAATAACTTTTAAATGTATAGTGAAACTGTTTATTACAAAGCTTTGAATTTTAAATGTTTTTCGTTAATCTTTATTTTAATTATTAAAATGGCCGTGGTCTATCATGTCCTACCTTGCTAAATTCTGACCGGTACCAATGTAATTAACTATGTACCAATATATGTACTTCGGGCGTTCTGTGCCTGTGATACAAACACTACCTTGCCTGTACATTTAAAAATAATAAAAATTGGTTTATCATGATGTCGGTCCATGGTTCGGATTAAAATAATAAGTAAGTGGCATAACATTTTTTGTTAGAAATCTAGTTCGCGTAAAATTAAAAAAACATTAAAGTGAGTTGTAGTAAGACTTATGATGGTTATTAGCCCAGTCTGCCGTCCTGGGGTAGTATCGCGTTTTGAGATCAGTTTGGAAGTAGCTAGCAATATTAAAGCCAAATACACTGTCTATCTGGATGGTGCACATTTGTCTCCTCAAGCCAGCATAGCGAAGGCGACTGCTGATAGTAGGAGTTTATATGTAGTAGCAGTTGTTTCTGTTCATGGACCTCACTCTAGCTTTATATCAGGCGGAGTATTGTCTTATGCCGAGCTACAATAAAAAACTCTTTTTTGTAATGTTCGAATTATTAATTTGAAAAAGTTTTCATTAAAACTAAGAATAATATACAAAAGTGTCAGTATGTAACAAATGCACATGCAAGCTGTCAGTGTGACGTTACTTTGCTATGCATTCACTCGTGCTTTTGTTTAACAAATAAGTAACAAATGAAAACTTTAATTATTATACACGTAACTTTACTTTAACGTCGCAAAATATTATAATAGAAATATTTATAAAAAAAAACAACAACAAACTAATTTTATTTCTTAAATTAATTTATAATAACAATAAATACATGTTTTTTATTCAATTATGATGAAATTAAATAGAAAAATCAACATAACAGCCTGAGCTGAAGTGGTATCAGAACCCATGCGTCCAATCCCACTTCCATGTGAGCGGATATTTTGTTAAATTTAATATAGAAAAAAAAAATACAAATAATAAATAGATGTTTCAGGATGAAATACGATGGAGGTAGACTTATGATGGTTATCAGCTAAGTCTGCCGTCGTGGGATAGTACCACCAGTTTTGAGTGTATTGTGATATAACCTAGTTTGCAAGTAGCCGGGTATAACGAGAGAAGTATACACTGTCAAACCTGAATGGTGCACATAGCGGACTATCTGTAGACATTTCGTACGTAACTAGACGGGCAGCTAGTTGTTTTAAGGTAAACATTAGCGTACTCGCAGACGATTTGATTATAATCTAGTATGACGTTGTAAAATTGTTTTCTATTGTAGTATTAAAATTGAAACCGAGAAGGTTGCGTGATCTGTACACCCCGTTGTACAGTCGATGAAATTATTTTATTATTTTAAATAAAAAATTAATGAACAAAGATATTTTTTTTGTTCTTTTTGATGTTCACTAGAAATTGATTTTTCAATTTGTTCAACAACAAGTGTTTGGTATTAAATTAATTAACAAGTGTAAGTTCTACTCAACAAATTGGTTCTAAATTTAAAAAACAGCAACATCTCATTGAAATATAATAAAGCGCAATATTTACATAAATGTATTTTCAAATAAATAACAAATTTAAGCCATTAAATAATTTATAAACTTTTCTAAGTGATCGTAGACTTTTCTTGATGTGTATAGGTTTATATTATTATTTTGGACACGGAAGCCTAAATGGCAATGCCCATTTTTGGGCCCACTTGATACCTAATAGTATATGTATAGTATGGTAACAAAACAGTATTCTAAAATAATATCTTATTAATTCATTTTAATTATATCAACACATTATTTACCAATGAATAGACAATGTTTAATTACATAAAAATAGATATCATCAGTTATTAAAGCATTTAAAATAGTAATAAGCTCAAATATTGCATCAGAAAACTTACTTAATAACCTGGATGAAAAAATAAAACTGATTGGTAATAAGGAAGTAGATTTATTTTTCTACAAAATTAACTAAAAATCATCGACAAACTCGAAAAAAAAATTGTGGGCCCATTGTTCTTAGGTGAATGGATATTCTCCTTTAGGTGTCGACTAGGTCTCTTCAGGGGTGTTACCCTACCCCAAGACGGGGCTAATAACCAGCATCAGTCTGCCAACCACTCTATATTTAGAGATTTTATATATTATATGATTGTTTTATCTAGGTGTACCTCTTGAAGCCGCGATAACGTAAAACGTAAGTGCTACTATATTCTTCGTTCAATCTTTATTACTTTAGTAAATTATTTGGTATTATTAAATTTTATAAATAGTCGTAGGCCAGACCAAACTGTCAAACCCGGATGGTAGTCAAGCCGGTATAGAGGAAGCGACAATTGTCTGCAAACATTTTTCTGAGATAGAAGTTGTTTCCATTCATGAACCGCTCTACCATAAACATTTTTTTTTTGCATATTCAAATGCTTTGTTTGTTATTATTTAATTATGAATAATAATATTTTTCTTTGTTCAATTATTTAAAGTTTTGATGTTACTGTATATTTAATTATGAATTTAATAAATATTACAAGTTCTGATGCGAGTATTAAAATTGAATAGTATTTTGATTCGCCCAGGAATCGAATCCTGGCCCATGTGTTTGTGTAGGATTCTAGAAGGTCGACAGAAATATTAACATTGGTGGCTGTAATGTGGTTTAAAAGATTTTTCAATATTCGCAAATTATTGTGTATTTCCAAGTTTGTGCCAAATGGGAGTTTAATGATCGCCGTTTAGTTTATTCCACAATTTTCAACATTCAATTGTAAAGTTACGAAAATATATTTCTGAAGTTTTACGAATAAATGAATTATTATGATTGTTTACAATTGGTTGGAAATTTTCAATGAAAGGCTACGAAATTATGTACCAGTATTTGAGGACTGAAATCATTTTTCATTTAAATTGAAACGTGCGTATATTAAATTTAGATTAATACTAGCTGTTGGGTAAAGGCCGCGGGCGCAAGCGGCCCGCGGAGGCCCTTTTTGTCGTAAAACGTATTAGATCGAATAGATTTTAGGCAGTTTTGAAAATATTTAGCTCGCCATCTAAAAGCGTTTACGTTTCTGAACAAAATTGGTCTTTACACGGTGACGCTAACGTATCTACTTTTCGAGATATGGCGATTTTAAAAAATTTAAAAAAAAACAAAATTTAAAAAAAAATTAGTGCTGGTCATACTGAACAAAATTGGTCTTTACACGGTGACGCTAACGTATCTACTTTTCGAGATATGGCGATTTTAAAAAATTAAATAAAAAAAATTTAAAAAAAAGTAGTGCTGGTCATACTGAACAATATTGGTCTTTACACGGTGACGCTAACGTATGTACTTTTTGAGTAATAGCTATTTTAGAAAATTAAAAAAAAAAAAAAGCAAATAGTGCTGGTCATACTGAACAATATTGATCTTTACACGGTGACGCTAACGTATCTACTTTTCGAGATATGAAGATTTTAAAAAATTAAAAAAAAAAAAAACAAAAATTAAAAAAAAAAGTGCTGGTCATACTGAACAAAATTGGTCTTTACACGGTGACGCTAACGTATCAACTTTTCGAGATATGGCGATTTTAAAAAATTAAAAAAAAAAACAAAAATTTAAAAAAAAAATAGTGCTGGTCATACTGAACAATATTGGTCTTTACACGGTGACGCTAACGTATCTACTTTTCGAGATATGAAGATTTAAAAAAAAAAACTAAAACAAAAATTTAAAAAAATAGTGCTGGTCACACTGAACAAAATTGTTCTTTACATGGTTACTCTGACGTATCTACTTCTTGAGATATTTAAAAGAAAGCCCGCCGCGCGGAGCAAATTCGATGTTCACGCGGCCGCGCTCACCGTCCGACTGACCGAGGTAAAGCCGTTTCGATCGTTCGTCCCGAAAATGCCTCGTCGCGGATGCTGTTAGGCCACGCCCACCGCCATGCTCCGTTTCATATTGGCGTACCGGCGGGAAAAGGATATAAATACGATCGAGGAAAAATTTTTTTTGCCCGATTTTGAAATTTTTTTTTTTTATTTCGGCATAAGACGACATTCTCTACAACTTTCTCTACGGGGTGACTGCCCCGACTCGCCCCGTTTCCGAGATATCGCTACCACTTCCGGTCCAGAATCGACTTCCGGTCAAAGTCGTATTTTTCTCGACGGTTTTGGGACGCCCTCTATACGACTCAAAAAACCGCTACCCTCCACCATACCGGCAAGTGCGAAATAATTGATGTCAGTCAGTGAGTGAGTCAGTGAGTGGTATTGCAGCTATATATTAGTACTAGCTGTTGGGTAAAAGCCGCGGGCGCAAGCGGCCCGCGGAGGCCCTTTTTGTCGTAAAACGTATTAGATCGAATAGATTTTAGGGCAGTTTTGAAAATATTTAGCTCGCCATCTAAAGGCGTTTAAGTTTCTGAACAAAATTGACCTTTACACGGTTACGCTAACGTATGTACTTTTTGAGAAATAGCGATTTTAGAAAATAAAAAAAAATAAAATAAAAAAGTAGTGCTGGTCATACTGAACAATATTGGTCTTTACACGGTGACGATAACGTATGTACTTTTTGAGTAATAGCGATTTTAGAAAATTAAAAATAAAACAAAAATTTTAAAAAAAAGTAGTGCTGGTCATACTGAACTATATTGGTCTTCACACGGTGACGCTAACGTATCTTCTTTTCGAGATTTGATGATTTTAAAAGATTGAAAAAAAAAATTAAAAAAAGAATAGTGCTGGTCATACTGAACAATATTGGTCTTTACACGGTTACGTTGACGTATGTACTTTTTGAGTAATAGCGATTTTAGAAAATTCAAAAAAAAAACAAAATTAAAAAAAAGTAGTGCTGGTCATACTGAACAATATTGGTCTTTACACGGTTACGTTAACGTATGTACTTTTTGAGTAATAGCGATTTTAGAAAATTAAAAAAAAAAAACAAAATTAAAAAAAAAAGTAGTGCTGGTCATACTGAACAATATTGGTCTTTACACGGTGACACTAACGTATGTACTTTTTGAGATACAGCGATTTTAAAAAAATTGAAAAAAAAAAAAAACAAAAACAAATAGTGCTGGTCATACTGAACAAAATTGTTCTTTACATGGTTACTCTGACGTATTTACTTCTTGAGATATTTTAAAAAAGCCCGCCGCGCGGAGCAAATTTGATGTTCACGCGGCCGCGCTCACCGTCCGACTGACCGAGGTAAAGCCGTTTCGATCGTTCGTCCCGAAAATGCGTCGTTATATTTTCATTGCGCGCTCTGAACGGGCGGAACATAGAGAGCGCGAGCCCCGACGAGCGATCGACGCGGATGCTGTTAGGCCACGCCCACCGCCATGCTCCGTTTCATATTGGCGTACCGGCGGGAAAAGGATATAAATACGATCGAGGAAATTTTTTTTTTGATCAATTTTGAAAAAAAAAGTATCGTTTTCGAAATTAGAGGGCATTCCCTACAACGTTTGTTCCGGCACTTTTGCCTCATCTCTTTCCGTTTCCGAGATATCGCTACCACTTCCGGTCCAGAATCGACTTCCGGTCAAAGTCGTATTTTTCTCGACGGTTTTGGAACACCCTCTATACGACCCAAAAAACCGCTACCCTCCACTATACCGGCAAGTACGAAATAATTGATGTCAATAGATCAGTGAGTGAGTGAGTGGTATTGCAGCTATATATTAGTATAACTAGCTGTTGGGTAAAAGCCGCGGGCGCAAGCGGCCCGCGGAGGCCCTTTTTGTCGTAAAACGTATTAGATCGAATAGATTTTAGTGCAGTTTTGAAAATATTTAGCTCGCCATCTAAAGGCGTTTAAGTTTCTGAACAAAATTGACCTTTACACGGTTACGCTAACGTATGTACTTTTTGAGAAATAGCGATTTTAGAAAATAAAAAAAAATAAAATAAAAAAGTAGTGCTGGTCATACTGAACAATATTGGTCTTTACACGGTGACGCTAACGTATGTACTTTTTGAGTAATAGCGATTTTAGAAAATTCAAAAAAAAAAACAAAATTAAAAAAAAGTAGTGCTGGTCATACTGAACAATATTGGTCTTTACACGGTTACGTTAACGTATGTACTTTTTGAGTAATAGCGATTTTAGAAAATTAAAAAAAAAAAAAAAATTAAAAAAAAAAGTAGTGCTGGTCATACTGAACAATATTGGTCTTTACACGGTGACGCTAACGTATGTACTTTTTGAGATACGGCGATTTAAAAAAAATTGAAAAAAAAAATAAAAAAACAAATAGTGCTGGTCATACTGAACAAAATTGTTCTTTACATGGTTACTCTGACGTATCTACTTCTTGAGATATTTTAAAAAAGCCTGCCGCGCGGAGCAAATTTGATGTTCACGCGGCCGCGCTCACCGTCCGACTGACCGAGGTAAAGCCGTTTCGATCGTTCGTCCCGAAAATGCGTCGTTATATTTTCATTGCGCGCTCTGAACGGGCGGAACATAGAGAGCGCGAGCCCCGACGAGCGATCGACGCGGATGCTGTTAGGCCACGCCCACCGCCATGCTCCGTTTCATATTGGCGTACCGGCGGGAAAAGGATATAAATACGATCGAGGAAAAATTTTTTTTGAGCAATTTTGAAAAAAAAAGTATCGTTTTCGAAATTAGAGGGTATTCCCTACAACGTTTGTTCCGGCACTTTTGCCTCATCTCTTTCCGTTTCCGAGATATCGCTACCACTTCCGGTCCAGAATCGACTTCCGGTCAAAGTCGTATTTTTCTCGACGGTTTTGGAACGCCCTCTATACGACTCAAAAAACCGCTACCCTCCACCATACCGGCAAGTGCGAAATAATTGATGTCAGTCAGTCAGTCAGTCAGTGGTATTGCAGCTATATATTAGTACTAGCTGTTGGGTAAAGGCCGCGGGCGCAAGCGGCCCGCGGAGGCCCTTTTTGTCGTAAAACGTATTAGATCGAATAGATTTTAAGCAGTTTTGAAAATATTTAGCTCGCCATCTAAAAGCGTTTACGTTTCTGAACAAAATTGGTCTTTACACAGTGACGCTAACGTATCTACTTTTCGAGATATGGCGATTTTAAAAAATTAATAAAAAAAAAAAATTAAAAAAAAATTAGTGCTGGTCATACTGAACAAAATTGGTCTTTACACGGTGACGCTAACATATCTACTTTTCGAGATATGGCGATTTTAAAAAATTAAAAAAAAAACAAAAATTTTAAAAAAAATTAGTGCTGGTCATACTGAACAAAATTGGTCTTTACACGGTGACGCTAACGTATCTACTTTTCGAGATATGGCGATTTAAAAAAATTAAAAAAAAAAATAAAAAAAAAATTAGTGCTGGTCATACTGAACAATATTGGTATTTACACGGTGACGCTAACGTATCTACTTTTCGAGATATGAAGATTTTAAAAAATTAAAAAAAAAAGAAAATTAAAAAAAAACAAATAGTGCTGGTCATACTGAACAAAATTGGTCTTTACACGGTGACGCTAACGTATCTACTTTTCAAGATTACGCTAACGTGTGTACTTTTTGAGTAATAGCGAATTTAGAAAATTAAAAAAAAAAAAAAAAAAAAAAAACAAATAGTGCTGGTCATACTGAACAATATTGGTCTTTACACGGTGACGCTAACGTATCTACTTTTCGAGATATGAAGATTTTGAAAATTTAAAAAAATATATATTTAAAAAATAAAATAAAAAAACAAATAGTGCTGGTCATACTGAACAAAATTGTTCTTTACATGGTTACTCTGACGTATCTACTTCTTGAGATATTTTAAAAAAGCCCGCCGCGCGGGGCAAATTCGATGTTCACGCGGCCGCGCTCACCGTCCGACTGACCGAGGTAAAGCCGTTTCGATCGTTCGTCCCGAAAATGCGTCGTTATATTTTCATTGCGCGCTCTGAACGGGCGGAACATAGAGAGCGCGAGCCCCGACGAGCGATCGACGCGGATGCTGTTAGGCCACGCCCACCGCCATGCTCCGTTTCATATTGGCGTACCGGCGGGAAAAGGATATAAATACGATCGAGGAAAAATTTTTTTTGAGCAATTTTGAAAAAAAAAGTATCGTTTTCGAAATTATAGGGCATTCCCTACAACGTTTGTTCCGGCACTTTTGCCTCATCTCTTTCCGTTTCCGAGATATCGCTACCACTTCCGGTCCAGAATCGACTTCCGGTCAAAGTCGTATTTTTCTCGACGGTTTTGGGACGTCCTCTATACGACTCAAAAAACCGCTACCCTCCACTATACCGGCAAGTGCGAAATAATTGATGTCAATAGATCAGTGAGTGAGTGAGTGAGTGAGTGAGTGGTATTGCAGCTATATATTAGTATAATAATAATAATGAATTTAATTTACTCCCGAGATTCCTATTTACTTTTTACATTACTTTAATATTATTAAGTTTTCAGTATTTATTATTAAAAAAAACAGATATCTTATACAGGCCAAGTAGAATCAGCATCAGCGTGTCAGTTTCATACATTATCTAATACATCACATTGTTCAGTATCTGTGGTATAATATAGGCATTAAATAAAAGAGTAGTAGACAGACTGATGATTAAATTTGAGTAGGTGAATAACCATTATTCGTCTACTTACTCGGTTAAAACTTTTGCAACAATCCACCACCATTATTATGTAATCATTTTTTTTAGGATAACACTCCTTAAGCTGGAGTGCAGTCCATGAACAGAAACAACTGCTATCACAAATAAATTCCTGCAAGTAGCAGTCGCCTCCGCTATGCCGGCTCGAAGAGACTTATATGCACCATCCAGATTGACAGTTTGCTCTTAATGGGTTACACAGATACCTATTTAATTCTAAATATAAAAAGATGCAAATAAAAATAACGTATAAATTACTTTAATAAATAGAAATGGGTATTGGGTATATAATAAAATAGGTTTATAAATTAGTTTGTTTTTGAAAACGAGCCCCACAGCACACATTACTTAGCCAGATAATAATCTAGTAAATTAGCAGATCGTTGTAGACGGGAGATGCAGAAGGGTAAATGGGACCGAGCCTCGGTTATCCGAAACGCACATTATTCAAGCGGACACGTTAACACCGACAGCGATGTTTACTGAGAAATTAGACTCTAAAATATGGCGAAAAGAAAAAAGATTATGTACTGGTGGCGTTTACCTTACATTTAACCACTTTACATTTTTAAAAATATATATTTCACATATAAGAAGCAAGACTGGTGATACCTGAGGCAGTTTAGATGCGGCTATGAATGGAAAACATTTCTCCCTCTATTAAAAATATCTGTAGGTCGCCTTGAGAAGACAAATATGTAACATCCATAGACAGAGCACACTCATCTCTTTATACCCGGTATCGAGGTTATATTATAAAGTTATAGCACTAGGTGAGTGGTAAGCAGATTGATGATGGTTATTTGTCCAGTCTGTCGTCCTAGGGTAGTACCACCACTTTCGAATGTAACACCTGTGAAGTGACTTTGTCGCATTTCGGGAATAGTTTGAAAGTAGCTAGGTATAACGAGAGGAGTGTGCACTGTCAATCTAAGATGGTACATGCTCATGTCCTCAAGCCGGCATAGTGGAGGCGACTGCTACCCGCACAGATTTCTCTGTAGTAGCAGTTGTTTCCATTCATGGACCGCACTCTAGCTTTACATCAGGCGGAGAGTTGTCACATGCCGAGCTACAATAAAAAAAAAGGTGAGTTAGGTTTCAAATGCAATTTTTGTTGTGGAAAAATAAGGATTTAACGTAAGATAATTTGATCGTTATATGAATAAATATTTTTAAGAGTAGTATATGTATGTACTCGTACATATACACAGATTTTTTTACAAGCGAATGGACGCGATTTCTTCGATTGTTAACACAAATCGAAAAAGTTTTAATTTGATTTACGTCCTTCAAAAGGAAGTTGCGTGCGAATTAATCGCCTTATCTACCACATCCAACGCACGAAATTTTAGAAAGCAATTAAATGGAAAATAAAATTGAAACTTAGAGAGAAAATTTGCTTTTTGTTATCACAATTTTCTATCTATGTACCTATGCAAGAAACACGAAAATTGTAACCTCAAGTTGACAAAAACCTCTCTGTGCAGAGGCGCTTTACGTGGCCGTGTCAAAATTCCTCTGCTCTATCTTTTAATCAGCAGTCCTTTCAACCGCTAGATTATTATTTTAAATTTTTATCTTTGCACATCATATGACCACACTCCGCCTGATGTTAAGCTAGAGTGCGATCCATGAACGGAGGCGACTGCTGACAGAGAAGGGGATCTGCAGACAGCAGTCGCGCCCGCTGTGCCGGCTCGATAACATGCCTCTTCACACTGCTCTTGAAGAATCCCATGTTATAGAATGGAGGAAAGACGTGATTGGGAAGGTCGTTCCACAGTTTTGTCCACAGATTAATGTCAAATTTTACTGTTTTTCTTTAATCACAATTATGTCTTGTTAAATCATTATTCACAAATAAATAATATTTTATTTGCCTGCCTGATGAATTGAATGTAGGCCGTCCAGATTGACAGGGCGAAATTCCCTCCATGGGTCCTAACTTTATAGGTGCTACACGTAAAATTGGTGGGGGACTGCAAACTGGAGAAACTGGACGAGATTGCTGTCTGCAGATCTCATTTAGTGACAGCAGTTTCTTCCCCTTATATATCGCACTCTGACTTAATATTAAGTGGAATTACATATAACGCGATATAATAAACATAATTTAAAACTTATAACAGTAAATAGACATACAAGATAAAGCTCTAATCTTAAAGGTTAAAATGTTTGTCTTTTCCCCGAATCACTTTTATAGAAAATGTGAACATTTGTAGAAATTCGGATGTTCGAATCAAATCGAGATGGGTCCCGATTGCTTATTACGTATGCAACGTTGGTATTCCCACAGGATCAAGAGAATTGCTAACCGGCTGACAATGGGTAATACGGGTTGTGATCGTCTTGTTTTGAATCTAATCAGAATTGAGTAATAACGTAGCTAATGGGTGTACTAGTAGTCAACGTTAAGTCACACGCGTGTGAGAGCTAATTTTAAAATAGTAAGTCTCACTATCTCGTCGCATCTTTTTTTTTAAATTTCCAAAACTTGACATATGACATACCTGATGTTAAAGCTAGAGTTGACATTGACATTGACTGCTCTCAATATACCCGTCTACTTTTAAGTACATTTTAACTTAGTCTTACGATTGCCTAGTCAAAATACTCCAGCTACAGGATTGTCTTACGAGTATAGTACATAATGTAATGTAACGAGTATATAATGTTTCACACTTTGAGTTGCAGCCCGGTTCTACTGACTAAATTTTAATATATATGTACTCATATATGATTTTTTACTTGTAGCGAGCATGTACTTAAATAAATAAATAGCCTATGCAAATAAACTCTAAAGTAAAATTAACTTAAAATGAATAAAGTAGTAAGTTTTTAAATAAAACTTTCTTTAGAAAATTGTTGCTAGTTTGTAAAGTTAAAAATTGCAACAAAAATACAAAATTTATTCATCTGATAAAACAGGTGGCACTAAAAGAACATTAACAAGAAGACTATGTACACGGGACTCCTTAATTTTAACAGAAATTTTAATCCTCCCACTCTCCCAAACTTCACAGTTGCTACTTGTCGGCTTGGAAAAGTTTGAATTAAGCATTTTCATCAAACAAAATGAAGGGTTGCCTGTAAAATTAGCTCCACTTAGCTATAATCTGGGATAAGCCGCGAACAAACTGGATTTACGCCTATACTGATCCGAAGATGGATTATACTCGACATTCTGATCCTCTATGGTTTGCCGTTTGCGTAACTTTTATTAGTACAAAAGTATGACTTATGCTTCTGTATTCGAATCTACCAGAAATTTCGACTGGTATCAACGTAATTGTGTTATATGTACTTGTGCTAAGGACAGACAAACTCTTCCTTAGTACAGAAAAAATGTGTAAAAACTTTTACTTTATGCGTAGATTTTGCCTTAGCAATCTTACGTCACAACACATTTACTGAGATGAGCGGTCTCTTTATATATAGAATTTAGCTTCAAAATGGTATTAGATATGGTAATATTTGTAACACTATTGTCAAGTAAAAACGAAGGTTTACAAAAATTATATTTTATCATGCGATAGTATCTAAAATTTGGATTTTCTTGACGTTCCAAAATGTAAATGTTGTTATGTAAATCAAAAAAATAATCAGGTTGTTATTAATTTGGATGGACAAGTTATTTTTGGATTTAATAATGTTGTTTATTTTGTTATGTGGTTGGTATTAATGTAGTTTTATTGTTTTGGTTTACTTTTAATAAATACTTTATCATTTATTTAATTTCGTGTTACATTTACTATATCTTTAGTTAAATACATTTTTTTCTAATACTTGTTAAATAGTTAAATTGTTAAACATACTCAATTTAAAGTAATCTATTCTAAAGCATTTATTATATCTATATATTATAAACGTACACGCATGTACTATTATATAATTTACATGAGGAAAAAAAACACGACCTGTTTTTATTGCTGTAAAACTGTGCAACCAAAGCTTTCATAATCCAACCCTTTCTTTCTTTGTAATGAGCTGCTGTGTTGAATATGTTTATAGTTAAGATTGTGTTATTTTTATGCTCATATACACATGTAGGTATATATATAATATGATATACCTAAGATATTATATCTATTTCGTTCCAACTATCGTCTCCATAATATAACATCTCACTCACATTAAAAACGAGCTTCTTTTGTTTCTAGTCATGGTATTTTTTGGATTATTGTTTTCTGGTTTCTTTAATTATTTTCTTAATAAGATGTATAATGTAGACAAGTATTTATGTCGTAAGCAGAAATAATAGTTTCTATCAAGATATTTAATTTCCAATACATCGGTATTAAAAGTACTGTCAAACCCAAATTGTATAAAAGTATTTAGATAATAATACATAAACGTTTTATTTTGAAATCTAACATTATTTGACCCACATTTTGCATTATTCTGCTACGAGCTACGAGCTTTTACTACGCGAGGTCTCGTAGCACCCCTCTGAACGGTTCACTGATTATGCTCCTAAGTTATACTATTATATACCATCCATTAATAGATATTATTTGTTATGATTAATAGAAAAATGTATACAAATATGTTTAGGTATACATACAAATTCTTATAGTATTGAAAACACACACATGTGTGGAATATTAAAGATTAAATTCACGTTTATGTAAATTAAAAGACGAGTGATCAAGTCGACTGATTTATTTTTGTTGCCGTGGTAATTTACTAAAGGATATAAAAATCTAGATGAGATGCCATAAAATATGAAAATGGATAGATAAATAAATACATAGTTGTCTGCTTTGATTTCCTAATAATATAAAACTAAGAAATTGGTTGCTGCATAGTTTTTAAAATACAAAAGTAATAGTTTCTTCCATTAAAAAACTCAGCAGTTTAAAACAAATACAATCTTACCTCTAATTACATGCTTGAATAAATGGGAACATTGAAACGCGGAGAAATTTCAGTTTTTATCTTTAATTTTAATTCTCATGAACGTTGAATGCTTTTTTCAATGGAGTTGCTTTCGATTAGCTCCTTTCATCCGTGGACGAAGCCTCGAGCGTAAAATAGAGCGAAGGTTTTGTGGCGTGAGTCTGTACACTCAGTCACTGAAAAGCTTCTGAAATTGTCACGGAATACGCGCCAGGTGCCTTTTAGAATTGTGTCAAATTTTTATCTTATAAAAGAGCTTTCTTCATATATTTATAACTACTAATATTTAATATATATTTTACTAGTTGTTTTACTATTATGCATGTAACTTGTCAATTATGGGTACCCCATACTAACTTTCATTCCGTTTCATCCTGTCCAGTTTTTGATGTAGTATTGATGTAGTCCAAACGTTTAGGCGTAATAAAGTAACAAACAGGCAGAGTTACTTTCACATTTACATATTATTACAGATTTATCATGTACATAATAGTATATAGGCACTAGCTAAACTTTACCTCGAACGAAAATCTTGTATACATATAACCATAAATTACACCCGCTGAATAAATGTTCGGCATGTGAAACTTTGTTTTATCAGCGTTGGCCGATCAGTGTGCTATTATAATTTTAGATAAATAGGGGAAAGTGGATCAGATTGGCGTCACGCATTGTATGCATTAAACAAGACATGAGAGTTATTTAAAAAAATAAATGCAATAAATAATTTTCGTATGTAGCCAGAATCGGTAAGCGGCTTTTCGAAAATATTCACTCAACTACTATAAAAGTAGTTTACAAGCAATATACGAGCAAGTATTGTATTAAAAACAGGTATTTAATCTCAAGTACAAAATTAATAATACAAATAAACAGTTTATTTTTTTGTGAAATTAAACAAATTTAATTTTAAATAAAACAATTTTTTATTTTACATTTCTATTTTTATCTTAAAAATACACCTATTCATAAACTAATTAATTTACGTAGTATTAATGTAAAAATGATATAATTTTATTATTTAGTATTTACATTTCGATATCACCCAAAATTATATTCTTTTATATATCTAAGTTACTTTTTGTTTAGCAACGTTTGCTACTTGCAGTGGGCAACAACGGGAAAGAAAAAAAACGTTGCATAATGTTGCTTCACAAAAAGTAACTTCGGTGTGGATGCACCATTACAAAATTTTCATAACTTAAATTTAAACCCTGATTAATTTCTTTTTCAGGAAATCATTAAAAAATAATAATTTTTACAATTAAATATTTTAATAATTAGCTTTACAACAAAAAAGGAAATAAAGTAATGTGAACTTGATTTGGAGTTTTATTCCCAGTTTTATTTATTACTAACTGTAACTTCATATATATATATAATCAGGACAAGGACAGTTTTTTATTGTAGCTCGGTATGTGATAACACTCCGCCTGATGTAAAACTAGAGTGTGGTCCGTGAATGGATACAACTACTACCACAGATAAATCTCTACAAGCAGTAGTCGCCTCCACTATGCCGACCTGAAGAGACGAGCATGTACCAACCATCCAGATTGACAGTGCACATTTCTCTCGTTATACCTGGCTACTTTCGAACTATTCACAGGTGTTACATTCAAAAGTGGTACTACCCCAGGACGGCAGACTGGGCAAATAACCATCATCAGTTTGCCTACTCTTTAAGTTTTAGGACATAACTTGTATTAAAGAAGAGTCATTTGAACCACAGTCTGATGATGAACTAGAGTTAATGGGCCGAAACAACTGCTTCCAGACGAATGTGCACCATCCATTGACAGGGCACACTACTATCTTAAATTCTTAACTAACTTACACTGAAACGAAAACGATTTGAAAACGCTCCGTTCCATTATTTAAGTTAAAAATGTTGAATAGAATAGGATCAGTAAAGATAAAGGTTATAAAACTTAACCCATTTCGGAATAATATTTTTATGTCCAAACATAATTTTCAATAATAAACAATTTTATGGTAAGCACTAAACTTCTAATGTATTTATCTCTTGTTGTGAGATATCACTTTACTGCCTATCTGCATAAATATAATAACATAACTTTTAATAATAATGTACTGGTAAGAGTGTGGTAGGCAGACTAATGATGGTTAGTAGCTCAGTTCATTAAACTGTGGAACGATAACATGGGAACCTTCAAGCGCAGTGTGAAGAGGCATCTCATCAAGCCGGCATGGCGGACCCGACTGCTGTCTGCAGATTCCCTTCTCTGACAGCAGTGGCCTCCATTCATGGATCGGACGCTAGCTTAACATCGGAGTGCAGTCATATGACGTGCTAAAATAAAAAAAATAAAAATGTCTCTCGTCCTAGAGTAGTAACTCGTGAAGTGTACCTCTTTAATTAAGGCCTATATGTCATAGGTATCGAGCGACCAAAGTGATTACATTGGTAGCGGTCAGAATGAGGAAGGTCCGAAAAAATAACCTATGTTAATCAAAACTATTTTGAATTATCACTTAAGTTAGAAGTATTTTTTGATTCGAGCGAACAATTTGACAAAGTTTTTTTTTAAAATTATTTCCTGGTAACGGTTTAGCTATGTCCAGATCTTCACGATTACCATATTAGACAAAACATCAAAGCAAACATAAAAGTTTTTGAAAAACACGTGTCGACTAAAATTATCTATTTTATAAAAATCATAGCTGTCATCATGCGGACCTTCCCAATTTAGTACGAATAGAAAGAACCACGACATTTGAATTATGGCAAAGTATTTTTGCAATGCTGGTACAATTTAGATTCCCCTTTTAAGTTTATAAATGCTTGTATAAATAAAATATTGAATTAATAATAACATAACCTATGTTTTTATTTATTTTTTTATTTTTATATATAAGTAATTATTATTCAGAAATTTATATAATATGTATGTTAAGTTGGGTTTAAAACTTATAAAGCTACTGAAAACAAAGTAACTGTTTTAATGTAGTCTACATAAAAGATTCCCAGAGGAATTAAAATATTAATTTTACCAACAATTTTAACATATCACCAAACATTTTCCAAAACTAGTAATACATATAAGTTATCTTTTTTTTAATTAAATTTAAATTCCTTTACATATTATTTACAGAATTGTTTAAAACATTTGTACAATAAAATATAAAAAATAAATAATATATTCTTAGAATTAAATTAACATATTTAATATATATGTGCGTAGAGAACTGCTACTCATAATAAAGAGCAAGGTTTACATGCAGCAGTCACCTTCGCTATGCCGACTTGATGAGATAAGGTTCATAGGGCACTTTTGGTTAAGTTTAATAATTTCCAAGCTGATCCCGAGACGCGACATAATCACTCATTGAGTTTACACTTGAAAGTACCCCGGAACGACAAGATACATATTTTAAAATAAATTCACATAATAATTAAATAATAATAATGTTTGACTGTACTTTAAATAATTATTTTTTAAATAATGCATATTATTTGTATTTAAATTTATACCGAATTATTATTTCACAAAAATTTATAAATTAAAATTAAATCAAATCGCTACAATAATATAAGTAATATTAATAATTAAAGACACATTTGCTTCCAGTTCAATCTCCTCTAGAATCATTACTTAAATAAAACAACACAGGTAAATGAAAAATGGTACAGGATGTTGATAGAAACAGATAAATCAAACGTTCGTTGAATATTCTACCGGCATTTCCATGCATTGCTGCTGGTGTTTCACCTAAACAAACATAGAAACATTTTTATTAACTTACATTATTGTATTTTTGAATAAAAAAGAGAGATATTTGTCGATTAAAGTGCATAATATGGGTATATGCATGGTTACATTGGTTCCAGGTAGAATTCAGCGAGATTTGAACACGAGTCTCATAGATCGTGAGTTCACGCGCTCTACCGCTAGACCACGGTTTCTCATGAAGGTTATAATCCATTTTCTTTGCCTACCCTTCTGGAGTTAGCCATAATTACTACAAATAAACAAACATTACTTTTATAAAACATTAGTTTCGATTGAAAACCGGGAAAAGCATGCAATAAAAATGAAATACAACTATCAAAATATTGTGTAATTAAAATGATAAATAAAAATCAATTACTTTTAAAACGTCGTCGTCGGACACAACAAACAATTAATCATTTTGAGCTCAATAACAAATAACTATGAAAGAGTTGCGCAACATCAACGCGACCGTGATGAAACTACAAAATTCATTTTAATTATTTAAAATTGGTTGCTCAAAATGATTTCAATCAAGCAGATTAAAATTCATTTTTAATTTGAATGAATAATTGAATGCGCTAAACTCAGAGTACATACGGAATTTATTTCGGACATTCTCTTTTATCGCTTTTGTGATTAAACAATAAACAATTTGAAATGTTGTAAAATGTATTTGGAAGCGAATGGTTTTGAAAGGAAACTTATTATTATTGTTGTATTTTAAAACGAACTCGTAGCCATACTTTTGGGACATTATTAAAATATCTCTGGAAATACATTTACATGGGACTAACGATTAATCAACTGTAGACATATATACGTCTAATTAATATAAATGCATTATAAACAAACTTTAAAGAAATAAGAAATATAAAATGTACATACCAGTAAGTACATGCACTCTCGCCGACGCTAACTGAGCGTTGTCTGGTGCACATTGATAAGATCCGGCGTCTGTCGTTCTAGCAGACTGTACCAACAATCTACTACTACTATGAATGCCTTTTTCAGTCACTAAAGATATGCCGCCTCGCGACGAGTCGAAGTTTATCGTCTGTCGGAAAACATTTAGAGCTTTAGTAGCAAGTTTTGTATATTTTCATATATTTGTCATATTGAGGATTCGAATGAAGATAATAAATATACATAGAGTTCCCGATATCTTTTTGATGTGCAACGCGAATTGAATGACGTTATATTTTGATCAATTTAATCACTAATATATATATAACTAAAACATTCAATTTAAAATCATTTACGAAAATTCTACTTTATGTGTTCGCGAGTACAGATCGAGGTAAAGAATGTGCTGACAGTGTACACTCCTCTCATTATACCTGCCTACTTCAAACCTGATCCCGAAACGCGATAAGGGCACTCCACAGGTGTTACATTCGAAAGTGGTGGTACTACCCCAGGACAGCTGACTGGGCTAATAACCACCATCAGTCTGCCTAAAATAATTCTACGACTGTGATTAGCTTAGGAGATACTCGAAGATCACAAGAAAATGTCGAGTTATCGCTAAGTAAACAGATAACTCATAAATAAACATATTTGTATATAATGTTTTCTATATTCTCGTATAAAATAATGACATCTCCGTAAAGGGATAAATCTTTGGGATGTAGCTTAGATGTGGTTTATAATAAGCACAGTTTTATACTAATAAGATTAAAGTTCAGAAACATGATTCAAACTAAATCACGATATATCTATACGAACGGGTCTAACAACGATAAGAGGATCAACTTTGATACACAAAAAACCTTTGTGACCTGTCTATTTGTATGATATTTTTCAATAGAATTATCTAAAGATGAAAATATTTTCTTGTCTCTTATTACATATAATACATTGTGTATCTGCTTGTATTTATAATACTACTTCAAAGAGAAATAAAAAAGAGTATTTTATGAATATGGTACTTTTTTTTAAGTGCGTATACTTAGTGCTTATCTAGTAATTATCATTGAAACTGAGCAGCCAATAGGTTACGTGGCATGGATACCGGTCAGAATCTAGCGAGATTTAGACCACAGCCTCTCTATTATTGTTTTACTTGTAATTTAAAAAATATGATTGGCTGCAAAGGGACGCGTTGAGGGGTGGAGACGAAAGAGAAATGTAATCGTAATATAAAAATAATAACTTATTTCGAATAGTCACTATTTACAATATTGGCAAAAATAAGTAAAATAGAGTTTACTGATAAAAATACTAACCTTTCCTCTATGTGTCCACGTGATTGTGTTGGGAGGTTCAGGCGTATGTCTGACTATACAGGTGAGGTTTATTGTCGACCCTGCATAGATAAAGAGATCTGGGCCCCCAAGGATTTCCGTCTCTGGTTCTGTAGAGAAAAACTCATAAAAATGTCATACAATAACATTACTGATTCTATATCTATAGGGTGAACTTCAAAGGGTTAAAAGTGATTACTTTTTAATTATTATACTACTATACTTTTTTAGTTGGAATCTATGTGTTTTGTATAAGTTCATTGTTAACAAAATCATCTTGTGATTATTTTCTACGCTGCCATAGAAAGGTTATATTAAGATGATTAAGATAATGTTTATTATCTCGGTATGAATCACGACTTTCAAGAGTGATATCCGTAGATATAAGTCGTAGAAGTTCTGGATATAACGAGAGTGTGCACTGTCTAACTTGCGGTGCTCATTTGTCTCATCAAGCCGACATGGCGGAGGCGTCAACTGCATGCAGACAAATCTCTGGGGTAGCAGTTGTTTCTGCTTAAGGCACTCTAGCTTAACATCAATCCATTATGCCGTGCTACTATAAAAATTCTAGTAATAATACCTGCAATTGTAAGATTAAAATTTAAATTAAAATCAATTTGAATATTATAATATAATGTCTCACTGATTTACTTAATTTGCAAAATTGATATTTGACAATAACCGATAATTTTACCAAAATTATATTAGGCAAAACCCAAAATGGGACGGTAAATGGATATTCCCCATTTCTGTCAAACGGTGAATCAGGCCCTTTATAATTACGCTGTATTTACACGTACCTTGTCTTAATTACAAGATCAACCTGAATTTACTCACTGAATATACTAGAAATTACTTGATTATTCTATTATTTACGAAAGAGGGTTATTTATTTATTTATTTATACAATTTTCGTATAGATTAAAATGTTTTATGCGGCTTACGAGTTTTTTTAAAATTATTTTAATCCGACACGGACGACTCGAAAGCTTTGTAGCCGTCGTGATCGCGGCGAATAGTGTTTTAATTTAGTTCCAAGATAAAATAAAAACATTTCAATATATTTAACAACTGTATGTACAAGTTTCAGGCGTAGTTTGTGTGACACACACTTTGAAGCAATTATTGATTTATTATTTATTTATAAGTATTGAAAAAAGAAGTATGTTTGGGTGTGAGGGAAGCGAGAGAGTTGTGTCAGGATCGTGGTAAGTGGCGTTCTGTTGTCTCTGCCTATCTATGAAAAAGCCGTGACTATTCTTGTTGTTTTGTTGGAATGTTGGGTATCATCTTGTCCTAGTCCTGATAACCATACCCTAGTTTGGGGTTGTATTGCAAGATTCTATTTTACACAGGCCTATTTTTTATGTGAAAAATATCTTTAATTTATTGTCACAAGCACTCTGCGTCTTACCCTATAACTGAATTTCCGAGGGACATAATTTTCATGAATATGGGAACATTTTGATGTCACGAATTATCAACACATATGAGTTACTTCAACGAAAACATTTATGAACGTTCCAAGGGTATAAATAAAATATGTAGGAAATTATGTGTGGGTTAAAGTATGCTAATAAAGTTACTGTAATTGAGTATATTATTAAGAAAAAAAATGAGGCAAATGTGTGGTAGAAGAATAGCCGATGGAAAGATAGTATAGAAGAAGTGTATTGTATAGTGTAGTGGCTAAAGTTGCCAGTGTTGTGTATAATAGAAGACGCGTGTTCGATTCCAGTCTTGGGCTTTTTCTTTTTCATATAATACAAAATAATCGAACTGAACTAACAGGTACATTAAATAGATACAAAGTATTCAGTAAACAATAATCACATAAAACAATTCTCAAGTACAATTCAGCAGACCTACACGGTTGGTCGAACTTTGTTTTTCTTAGAAAGTTGTATCAAACTATAAGATAATAGAATATTGGACAAACTTCAAACGATTTTGTTTGTTAACATAATACGCGTGAAATTGTTAGCTCTTTTCGTTCGTAGTTACCGGAATTATGTCTATCATAGTTTTACAAAGGTTTTTCTAGTATAAATAAAAACTTATATATGAAAAAAATGTTTTGTTCCATTAGACTGTAAGTTCCCATCGAATTCAACCAGGGACTGATGACGATTCTATGGAAATGAGATACGTTGTTTTTTTCTGTTTTTATGGGTATCGGAAGTAACAAAACAATATCGATAAGTATTAGAATACGTTGTATAAAAAAGTAAAAATTATTTATTTATTTATATACTTTATTGTAATTTTACAAAAGGTGATTTTACGTGAGGCTTTATCTACCAGTCGACCTTTGGGTAAGTGAGAAGCGGTAAGGGGGATGGATTATATAATAAAAAAATTAGATTATATAATTAAAAAAAAAAAAATTAACATATATTTTTTATAACGTTGTTTTTACGATACCAAAGACGACAATTTTCTTTGTATGAGAAAATTTTCTCATCACTAATACCTAAATTGTAATATTTATTGAAATATATGTCGATTTGTTTCTCATAATATCTACATTATAATGGTAAAATGAGGTTTATTATGTCTAATGGAAAATGATAATGAATTTAATATAGTATAATAAATTCATAATTCCAGTTAGATTCTTATATAATCTATCGCCCATTTAAAACATTAAAATGATAATTATTAGTTTTACGTAATATGATATGATGATCAATAGACGTCCAGAGCCCACAAACAAAGATCTTCTTTATAGCAGTATTTCAGTCTCTAACTCTAACAAAAATGTAGTAAAATTATCTGGGATAAATAATTACAATGATGTCTCAAATATATTCAACGATAATTTAGTAATTGCCTAAAATTATCTTCCTCAAAGCTTCAACATAATTCAGGTAAGTACGTACTTACCTAAAAGCGATTATTATGCAATTAGATGCCTGTTTCATTTTAGTGCTAATTGTACCTACATATTCTGTAGATCAAATAGTATTAGTATTAGGGCTACTTTACACTAGTAAAAAATGTTTTTGCTAAAGTAGTGAATTTATTTTTATTTAAAAACAGTTTTTTCATTACGCCCAACGAGTGGCCGTAGTCACATAATTACGGAATGAATGAGTTTTACTATTACCAAACTGTATTGCTAGTGTAAAAACGGCTTTATAGCTTTGCTTTAATTAGGAAATATATTTTAGTCGTTAAATCCAATCCGTACTTGTTTTTTGAATAAAAATAAAATAAAAAATCCGTCATGATTTAAAACAATTACTATAAATATTATAAATAGTGAAAGAACTTACCAACTATATTTAAATATACAGGATGTCCCATAGGAGGTGTTGTAGATATTTGACACTCGTATTGCCCTGAATCTCTTCGCTGTGGGCTTCTTATCCTTAACGCCCACTCCTCTGATCTTGGTTTGTGTTGTGCTTCGAATCTTTGATCTGATGTGTATGTATAGCGGCCTACTGTTAGTAAGTGGATGTCTCGATGACGAACCCATGATACCTGTTGGAAATAGTGGATCATAATATTTTATATTAGATAACCTAGCATTAGGCCTGAAATATTTTATTCTCACCTTTTTTGCAATTTATGGAGAAAAGTCTGGCAATAAAGGATTTTTTTTTATTATTTTGACACGACATGTGACCTCGACTGGCCTGATGGTAAGGGCAGTGGAGGTCCATGAGCAATGACGACTGGAGAACCGCTAACACGGTGGCTCCAGTCGCCACTACTATGCCGGCCTGAGAAGGTGCTTTTTCATACTCCGCTTGAAGCGGATCTTTCAAAGTGAAAGAAAAAAGAAAAAAAAAGAAAAAAAAAATTATTTATTTAATAGTATAATATATTATAGTATAGTATAGTATAGTATAGTATAGTATAGTATAGTATAGTATAGTATAGTATAGTATAGTATAGTATAGTATAGTATAGTATATTATAGTATAGTATAGTACAGTATAGTATATTATAGTATAGTATAGTACAGTATAGTGTATTTAAAATTGCTTAGTATTGAATCGTCTATGTAGAAAAATGTAGATATTATATAAAACAACCGTTTGTAAAGATGTCTAAATCATAAAATTCTTAATGAATAGATCATAAAGTGACTCGGTTACATAGCAACATGTCCAAATATTAAAATATTGTACAATCAAGAAGAACGTTTTGCCTGACGTCAACTTGACTAGCTGGCCACTTTGCTACATATACGATTTAATACTAAGCCTTTAAAATGGGATAAACCTTCTAAAGAGTAGCAGTCTGATGATGATTATTTAACCAGTCTGCCGGTCCGGCGTCCGGAGAGAGGAAAGATAACAAAAAGACTGGAGTTACTATCAGTTTATATTATTAGCTTAGAAATGTAGATATGATGCGATTTATATGGTATTTACTATTTATAAAATTAAAAAGGAATTATTAGATTTTTAATAAATGCTCTTAAACAACACCGTCTATTTAATTATAGTCTCCATTTACAGACATAATTTCGTATTTTTTTCCAAGCAGGAACAAAGGAATATCGTGGGTTGAAAATATTTTTAAGCGTCGGATTTTAATTTTATTATAGACAGTTAAGTAGGGGTTTAGTGTACTAAACAATAATTTTAAATAAAAAATCTATTTTTATTATTGTTACGAGCATTAAGACAATATTTGTCTTCAAAACAAATAAAAAGATTAACAATTTTTTTATCGGCCATTATTAAAAGAACGTCGACGCTATCAAGTAAAATACCTATGGCTGTGTAGCTTAGTAGGTTCGATCCCCACCTTAACCCACGCTGTGGTTTTTTTTTTTTTGTTAAATTTTCATCATAATTAAACAATAACAAATGCAACATTTTGGCATATTAAAAAAATCGATAATCAATATTTAATGTTAAGAAAGTTATTGTGTATATATTGAGTGGTAGGCAGACTGATAATGGTTATCAGTCTAGTCTGCCATCCTGGGGTAGTACCATCACTTTCGATCGTAACAAATTTCGAAGTTACTATGTCGCGTTTCGTGATTAGTTTGAAAGTAGTGTAACGAGAGCAGTGTGTACTGTCAACCTGGATAATGCACATTCGTCTTGTTAAGCCGGCATAGCCGAGGCGATTGTTGTGTGCAGAAATTTATCTGTGGTAGTCGTTGTTTTCTGACCTACAATAAAATATGTTTAAATAATAAAAATTCACTTCATATATTATTATGTTCATTTTTTTTTAATCACCAAAGTATCTATATTACTTTATAATAATAAAATAAAACTTGTGTTTTCAAAAATGTAGAACATTAATAATATCACCGTGTCCCAACCCCGTCAAAACTTATAGTCTGCTAAGAAAGTTTCTGGCTTCCGCGTCCTGAATTTTGATCGACATGGTTTTTCTTTCGATAAAAACATCTCTTGGGATTTCGGATTTGTGACATTTTACTAAATAAATATGATTTCAAATTTGTTATTTGACCAAAGAGGATAATTTTCTTTATATTATGGCAAACAGTCCCACCATGGCTAAATTGTAATATCTATTAATGAAATATATGTCGATTTGCTTCTCATAATCTCTAAATTATAGTGGTAACATTAGTTTTATTATGTCTAACTGGAATAATGAGACATATATCAATAATCATAATATCCTAAAAGAATTCAATGTACAATTTTTCGAGTGTGTGTCCCAAATCCCAAATCCGAAAATATAAGAAATGGAAGAGGATCAAAGCTGATTTTGATGAAAACTTAAACTTCATTTTTAGATTTTTGAAGCAATCG
The DNA here is from genome assembly GCA_948150575.1 of Tinea pellionella. Classification (NCBI taxonomy): domain Eukaryota; kingdom Metazoa; phylum Arthropoda; class Insecta; order Lepidoptera; family Tineidae; genus Tinea; species Tinea pellionella. The sequence continues at coordinate 7,284,762 of OX411252.1, forward strand.
AACCCACTGCTTTTGAAAAATAAAACACTCTGTATTATTGCACCATCTGTTAATAAAGATCAAATTCTAGAAAGTACATACTGCAAGTTAGAGGAAAATGTTGAGAGTAGGTGACTACTGCCTTTGCGGTAACAATTGTTTTTGTTTATGGACCGCACTCTAGCTTAAAGTCAGACGGTGTGTTGTCTATGCTGAGCTACAATAAAAAATAAAATATATATGTTATAGAAATATATAAGTTTAATAGAAATTAATGTAAATAAAAATAATGGAAAATACTATAACCCAGTTGAACACTCAAAGACGCTGTATGAAAGCACTTAAGTATACTTTGTAAAAGATTGGATTACAAGTTGTTTGTTCTGTTAAAACTGAGAGACCGATTTGAGAGATGTAAATAAATTTATTTTATTTTATTCAGATGTAGAACCGAAAGTAGAATTACAAGAAAGTAAATACTTTTGTTTTTGATAAACAACGACTCTGTGGCGAAGTTAGCTTAAGCGGCATGTTACGAGATCTATTTCCCGTCGGAACAAATGTTTATTAATAAATATTAATCATGATATTATAAAGAAAAACAATTGAAGGCGAGGATTCACGATCGAGAGACATGTATTCACAGAATTCCGGTCAGAGTACACAATGGAACTTCGTTATACTTTATTAATTTATTTAATAATAAATGTTATAATATTATTTTTTTAAATGGTGGACTCAATCGTGGTGTATTCAGTGTATCACAGTGTATCACAGTGTACCTAGTGGTTGTATCACAGGCATTGAGAGACTAAAGTATATATGATATAATTATATTGGTACAGGAGGTTTGAACACTTTTTAGTTCAATGAAATAGGCTGTTATATTCAACTAATATTTAGATCAAAGCCAGCTCAATTAAAGATTAAAATTGATCTAAGTTATTCGTAAGTTACTCAATATTAGAAAAGAATCGAAACGAGATTTCTTTGTTTCCATCAATAAATTGCTTCAATAACATTTCTTTGAATTTATTCTATCTATTGAGATACGACTGTATTTGAACGAATTTATTCCCTTGAGCATACTTTAGAAATTGACAAAGGTAAATGTAGTATTGACGTACGATTTATATTTTTTATTAGGAACTTCCTAATAATAAGTTAACAAGTCATGCAAATATTAATGTATACTATAGTATATATTTTTTAAATTTAGCTCATCATATAACCGCACCGCCTGATGTAGAGTGAGATCCATGAACGGAGGCGACTGCTGTCAGAGACGGGAATCCGCGGACAGCAGGTTATGTGCAATGCCTTTTCTCACTGCGTATGAAGGATTACAGGTTGTAGGAACAAGGAAAGACGTGGCTGAGAATGTCGTTCCATAATTTAGTGGATCTTTTTAGACCATGCGGGGATCGTTTATAAAAAGAAAGATTTCATACTACGTACTATCGCGTTTGTCTTGATTATTTTAATTCGACGTATCGAAAGCTTTGATGTCATCATCATCACAATCTACGAAACATCGGGTTAAAATTTTATCAAAAACACGCCCTATTGAGTCACTTAAGTTTTTTTAATTGAGGTATTGTTAATACATGTTCTTGCAAAATTTTACCAAATAAAACAGTAATATTTAGACCGATGTCAAGCTGATATAAACTTGAGCTTACGATCAATAATGCCTGTGTTTAAATCTCTCAAAAAGCGAATTAAAATAATTTATAATAATGTTACTTGCACCTAGGGTCCGAAAGAGACAGCATGCGTCGAAGTCTCTTGAAAGGTCTCGTATAAGCGGCGTAGCGTAAACAACTTGGCCACGCCCACGCGAGCGGCGTGACCTGTGACCTTGTTTACATTATAATTAGTAAACAACTTCGACGAGATCTTTCTCGAAGCTTCCTCCTATTCGAGTATAAATACCGACACCCGAGTGTCCCGAAAAGTAGTCCTATTCTGGATGCGATACGAGCAACTCTTGTCATCGTGATACTAAACAGCGACTGAAGGCTATCCAGTAACTATCGTACCACTCCTGCTTCTACCTTATTGTGTGTCGTATGCAATAAATTGGTATGAAGATCGAAGTCGTGTATTATTGTACCCCACGAACGTAACAATAATACAATACTTACTAGGACAAATAAATTATTATAATTTAGTGTTAAAACCTTAGAAAAGCTTTCAAATACATAATTGTACACATTGATTACATCTAGATTTATCTAACTCGCATAATCAATTATGCAAGAGTTTCTAAACACAATTTCATGTTTGACAATTTGACATAGGTACCTGTCAACGCTTGGGAATATTCTGGACACATAACTACTGCAATAAGTTTAAACTTTGTCATTCGCTTGAAATTTATAAACAAAGTTTCGGCACAATTTATTACATAGTAGTCTTTTTGCGTTTGACTACTTTTTATTACTTTATTAAAATATGTTTTATTATGTCTATGTTTATCATTATTTTTTCGATTCAAAAGTTACTAACAACAATGAAAAAAACTCTTGCAGTCTAGTGTCTGTACAACCTCTACTTGATCACATTTGGTACAAGAATGAAACGAGTTATTGAAACGCGTCAATATTTATTATTAATATAAAATAAACCTTGATATATAATTAAGTTAAGTCAGATTAGTTAATTAGAAATTATTGATTTCTAAAGTGTTTCATTATGACATAGTAATTATGTATTAATTGGTGTTTAGTGTTCACTAACTACTACATCTTAGAAGCCGAATCATACTCACAGTTCTATTCTGCAAATTTTTCACTTTACAAAGTAATATGACAGGATGTCCAACGAGACCGGTGACATTGTGAGGTGTACTGGGATCGAAGTATGGAGCACCTGGTAACTGAGGCCAATCTTCTAAAAACTCGGCTCGAAATCGCTTTGAAGATTCCGATACGGTACTTTGGTCCCGTGGACGTGGATTTCCACTGTCTTGTCGGCACACTGAAACAATTTTCCTTTTAATGATAGCAGTTGTGGTTTGAAAATTATTATGATGGAAGACTGATAATGGTTATGTCTGGGATAATACCACCACTTTCAAGTGAAGTAATCGTGTTTCGGGATTAGTCTGAAAGTAGCTGTTAATACAGATGGTGCCAATTCGTATCATTAAACCGGCAAAAGGTGACTGCAGAAATATCTCTGTAGTGGCAGTTATTTCCATTCACGGACCGCACTCTAGCTTAACATCAGGCGAAGTGTTGTCATAATGTTACATATTTCATAATGTAGAAGTCTTGCAGCGACCACATTGACTAAAAACCTTGCGAAACGTCGTATTAAAATATACTCGATAACGAGTCAGATAAAATTATTCAGAAAAAAACATTTTTTATAGATATAAATAACATTAATTATTATCTAAAATAGAAACAAGACAATCCTTAATAATAATAACAACATTTCCTTACAATAACATAATTCATTTCCTTTATTCCGGTATACAGAAGTGCTATATCATGTTTAAAGGACGAAGCTGGAGGATAGAGGAAGCACAGAGGTAGAAACCACACATTGCCATTATGTATTGCATTGTTAAATATGACTATTTTACTATGTACACAAGTTTCTACATAATAATTTTCTATAGTAGTTGATCTCAAGATCGAGAAATCCGTGTTCAAATCTACTACTACTATCTAGTAGGTTCATCTCAGAGTATTCTGAGTTTATTATTATCATCGGCGACTTCTCCCCCTTTCATTTTATTTATTATAATGTTATTTATTTGGATTGTAAATAAGTTTAGTTTCAATGGGGATGGTGTGCCGCTTATAAGTAATAGCTCCTTTTAAAAAATGTAGCATAATGTAAAAAATAAATATTGTTTTATCTCAAAAATATTGTTTTTGGAAATTATCATTCTCGTAATATTATATTATTCATGTTTGTTTGTTTAATGTTTCTTTTATTATTTTTTTTCTATATCAGATATTTACGATATACCTACATACATTTACTTTTTCTTTTTTTTTTTGTGCGAACTATTTGAATTAGAAATATTTTATGCGGCTTACTATTGCATTTATTTTCATTATTTTAATAAATGACGTTTTGAAAGCTTCGCAGTCATCGCGTCATAGTCTCGACGCATTTCTTGCCACATATTAAAAATATTGTGAATCCTGATTTGTTTGTGACGAAAAATAATCATTAATCACTTAAGTATATTGGAATTGGTAAACGAAATTAATGGTCCCTGATGATCAGATTAAAAATTAATCGTCTTATCGGTCTAAAGACTTGTAGAAGGAAATGGTCTGGAAAATGAAATGTTCTCTGTGGGGACATAAATCTCAATTGTCAGGCAAAGCTTGATTAAGTGTTAAATTTTAAATTATGATCCAGAAGCTTCCCGAGGCCGAGTCGCCCTTTATTATACTTCGCGTTTTATTTACAATTTTCGAAATAGCTAGATATAGAATGTAAACATTTATTTTATTATTTATCCTTTTATTATGGTTGGGTGACGATAAACTTTTAGTGCTAAAATATCGCCTTTATGCACAGTTATTCACTTCAACAAATTACGAAATTTCGATGAAATTCCCAAAAAGTAATTTGTGAATAATAAAAATTTATTGAGAATCGAATTATTTCGATGTCGTCACCATAAATAATGCTCTTTGATCGAATTGAAAAATAATTACAATTTATTCTTCGATATAACTCGATGTAATTTAATAATATTATTTTCTTTGATACTTATACACAAAATGTTATATTTAATTTGATCGGAAGTTGGTTTAGCGAACCCATGAGAAAATGAATTATATCATATTAAAGAATATAAAATGTATTTATTATAATAAGTTGAATGGCCAAGTGGGTATAAACGTGGGTTAACTTCTTCGAATCTCCCTAAATTTCTATTTTATTCTATATTTATGTACTTTGTATAATATTATATGTAGAAACATAACATTAAGTGAAATTAATTAAGAGTTGAATTTTTAATTATGACTTATTTTAACTTCGATCGAATAACATATACGCCAGAACTACTGTTTGATTCGTCCACAATTACAAACATTTTTGTATGATGTTTATTGTTCACATTATTATATTTTTGTCAATTGAAAACCAAACTAGAACAAATTAGACCTTTATTGACTTTAGACCTACATATAAATCCAATTTATAAATTTAATGCCTATTATCTTAATTTATTTAATCGCCATTTTATTTAATTATTTTATTAATTTGCAAAGTAAAAAAAATATGTTTTTCTTTAATTTTTTTTTTATATAACAGAAGGTGCAATATAAATTTATTTCACATTTTATTCTAAATGCCTATGATACAAGCACTTAGCATTATAGTATAGTATTAAAATAGTAATATATTCAGTGAATATCTAACAAATAGTACAAAGTTCATTGTATTATTTCAGTATTTAAAGTTTACTGAATTAAATTATTGCTCAGTATGCAGATATACGAGATGTATTTTGCTTATTTTCAAGGTAAAAGAGCACAATTATTAAAGAGCTACTACGTAATTGTAATTTTGGATGAAGAGAGTTTTTACGGGCCATAAAGTGTGAATTTGTTAATATTTCCACAATTTTCGAGCGTAGCACCCGTGAAGTAACCTTGTAGCTTTTGCAAGTAGCCGGGTATGACGAGAGGAGTGTGCACTGGCAATCTAATGGTGCACATTGATCGTCTCCTCAAGTCGGCACAGTGGAGACCAGTCGTCTGTCTGCAGAAATTTCATTAATAATAATAATTTATTTGTATCTTTTTATTTATTGGTAGCGGTTGTTTCCGTTCACGACCCGCACTCTAACTTAA